>JAVTVX010000029.1:21241666-23903333 GCA_033439265.1 Dillenia suffruticosa
CCATCATTGGGGTCCATCTGATTCTGCTAACAATTCGTGAGACACACTCTTCTGTGATGACAAAGACATAATCAGGTATTCCAAGTGCTAAATTCCATCTAAGGACAAAGATTACGTCAAGCATTCCAGAGAGGGCATAAAGGAGTTGAGCAAAAAAGAGTAAGTTTCTAAATGGAAGATCTTTAAGGCTTTTGTGATAAATTAGAACCCCTATTATAGAAGCCATTGCACCAATTGCGTATATGATCCCAATAAACTCCTGAAAAGGAAAAACGAGATGATTGTTAGTGCTCAACTCTTAGATGTGCGTGGGGAAAGGGAGAGAGATTGATAGAGAGAGTATTTTAGAATAGAAACCTGAGAAAATGCAGGACCAGTATTTGGGTTTGTATACCAATAAAATTGGCCTTCATGAGTACTTATGCTCAAAGCCAATGACAAGTACATGTATAGTGATGGCTGCCATATCCGAGGGCACCTTATGGCTCTGAACATATCCCCAGTTGCACCACGAACCTTTTCCACGGCCTGAGATATAAATAGACCAAAAGACACCCAATATTAAGTACAAGCTTCTTACATATCTCGACAATTTTTATTGTCAAAGATGGCAATCGAATTTCTGCCATGTTTTTAACCATCATTCTTATATAATCAACGGCAAACCATTGATAAGTTGATGCCACGTATATCAATCTTAATACTAGTTTCAATCATTTTCCAATGTACACCAGTAACATTTTTGTACATGAGTGATAGCTCATAAGCCATACTCAACTTGCAAATATGAATCAATCTTGAGGCTTCTCACAACTATTTTCCAATGACAGAAAGTATTTCTCTTTTGCCCTTTTTGTTTATTGAGCCGAAGCAGATTGCATTAAAATCTAGTAGTTTGTCCAAGAGCCATGTGCAGGTCTAGAGTAGTTGTCGTATGACCAATTCAATAATATAGATCTCTCTCTCTCTCTCTCTCTCTCTCTCTCTCTCTCTCTCTCTCTCTCTCTCTCTCTCTCTCTCCACCCCCCGGGGGAACATGACAAGTTGCACGCAAAATGCGGCCACAAACTCAAGAAAATAGACATAAAAGTTGACCAAGACCCTTCAATTTATATGTCTAGTGGAGGTTGTTTTTGAAAGTGCAATAGCTGGCTGAACAATTTTAAACCTTACTGTTTTGGGATTATCCAATTTAAAACGGGACATTATCACTTGTTTCAAAATTTTTTCTTACATGGTCACGCATGACGCGCCAACGAAAAATTCTTCTAAATTTATCATTAATTATGTATCTTTCAAATTTCAAGAGAGATTATTGCTAAACTATTATTAGAAAAACTGACCTTGTGCTTGTTCTCGGATTGGGGATGCACCGTTGTTCTGGTCTCATAAATGAAAAACCCAAGTGCCACCACTGCTGCCGGTGGAATTGCTAGAATCGCCAATGCTCCCTACATGGGAAATTAATGGAAGTAAATAGTGTATCTCGTCTAGACATAAAATATAGACAGATAAAGCCTTATTTAGAAATTTAATGTGGACCAAAGACATTTTTCAAAAACAGAAAGTTAGTTTGAGGCCTTGGATTAATCAAAACATTTTGTTCTAACATCTTCATGCCATAAATCAATATCAAAGTTGGAATATATTAGAGAGAGAGAGAGAGAGAACCTTAGGTCCAAGTTTATGCACAAAAAGTCCACTAGTAGAGTACCCAACCAAAGCACCAACAGATGTGCAAAACCCACAAAGGCTTTGCAAGTCAGCAGCCAAAGCCCTATTCTCAATACTACTTTTAGCGATGCAAGCATCAATGATCACATCGGCAATGGCGACTCCAGCCACCACCCCCATCAGGCAAGCCAAAGCCAATCCTAATTGCAACTTCAAACTACTTGCAATAAGAGCTGAAACCAATCCCATCATGCCGGCCAACACAAAATATGGCCTCCTCCTATACCCTTTAATAGGCACAACATCTGTGAGGAGTCCCCATATAGGCTTCAATATCAGCGGCACAGAATATAAGCCTATAAACACTTGAACCGTTGATGGTTGCACTTTCTGTACGTCTTTCCAATAGTAATCTGACACCACTCTGAAATATGATCCTGCAAAGCCCTGGCTGAGGCCATATACAATGAAGACCCCTACTATGAAGCTTGGATTTAGATTGTTCGCGAGCATTTGAAGCCATTGGAGTGGTTGGAGGAGGAGAGAGATGGGGTTGATGATAATCAATAAATTGTTCCTGTGATTTCTGGGGGAGTCTCCTTGAAGGGTATCCTTCTCATTTGTTGGGGTTGCTGAAGGTGGGTTTTCCGATAGATCGCTGGGTTTCTCAAGTAGTTCCTCAGTTTCTAAGGAGGTCATCATCTTCTTCTTTTTTTGTTTGGTCGTTTAGGTTGATTGGGAGAGCAAAGGGGCTTTAGATCTGAAGAGATGAGTGTGGATGGAAAAGGAGGAAGACATTACTGAATGTGTTGACTTGGAATTGCTACCGGATGCATAAAAACAATTTGTAAATGTCCACGCATGGCGCAAGTTCGGTTTAAGATAATAATGTCAAGCTAGCTTATTATATTCTAAGGTTTCATGGCCTCCTTTGACAGAGCTATACCTAATAACTAATTTTTAATTAATATATATATTTAATAGAAGACATGTACATGTCAGATTGTAGAATTGGGAATAATTCTTCTTATACAACTAAAGTTTATACAATAACAAATTTACTAATTCATATAATACTTACTAATTTACTAATTAAAGTAAATTAGTGAATTGAAGTTGCTATTAAGCAGCTTGGGAAATATGTGTTTGTTCACATAACAACCATGGACTGTCATATTTTTTTTAGAGAAACTCGAATGACAAAAAAATATTTTTTCTGAGATCACATATTCAAATATTTGAGAACATATATATTTTCGTGATATTCACGATCTTTATGTGTATTTAAAAATATATATATATATATATATATAGTATTATACTTGAGTTAGCATTAAGGTCAGCTAGCAATCTGATTTGCTCGCCTATAAACTGGATTTGCTTTTGTCGTATTTGAGAAAAACTCGAATCATCACCTGCTAAAGAGAAAAACTTTAAACCGAGGGACGCTAGCTGGACCCATGGGATTAAATATAACAACTAATCTCATTCCCAAAAGAAAGTGGATCTTTGCTCTGAATTGCTCCCTATTTCACTTCTGGCCTGACCCAGAATAATGTTCACTAAGAGTCACTCAAAATTGACTCGTTCTTTATGCATATAAATCGATTCAAAACAATGGTTTTTCTTTTTCTTTTTCTTTTTTTTTTGAGAGTGAGGTTTTAAAAGTATAAATTTAATCAATCTCATAAATAAATTAAAGATTACTCAATTGGGTTGAATTAATTTCTTTCTTTTTGAGATATTAGATTCTATTTGAATATAAAATTTTAAGAGTCAATGAGTTATTACTCAGAAAAAATTTGTATAAATTTATAAAACCCCATATTAGACAACTCTATTTGATCATGGCCCCATAGAACTTTTTGGCCTGTTGGTTATGGCTCTATGTTGGAGGTAGAACGGTAGGTGTCAATTTTACCAAAAAAAAAAAAATTCTTACTTTAAACAATATGAATATAGTGTAAGTAGAGTCATATCCACAAGAAAATGACAGATTTATCTCTTGTAAGAAAAATAAAAATATGGGAGATTTGAAAACTTATACAGAGTTAACAAAAATAAGTGAATTACTGAAATTAACTAAACAAGAAAATTAAATAATATCAATTAAATAAAGAAAATTTCAATGAGGATAACATCTAGTCAAAGAAATTATATTCACATTGATTTCATCCGATTGATCATCGATCTACTTAAAAATTTCAATAACTATAGATAAATTGGTTATAATCGCCCAACAAACGCCGAATGACCATTCTCTCCTTACTTCGTCTATAATTAAGAGAAAATTTTTAATTATTTCCCTAACTGAAAGATAATTCTAGAGAAAATCTAAGGATTTAAAGTGACAAATACAAAACGGGATTACTGATATTAGATTATTCAATTCCATGACACTGAAACAATTTACCACTAGATTAAAACTAATAAATAATTATGAATTTATCGTTTTAATTGATTGTAGATTATTGTATAACTATTTAATATTGGTCACTATTTAATAAACTCTAAAAAGTTATGATCCATGAAATATAAGAATTAAATAAATATCTATAATATATTGAATTAATATATTCAATTAGATTTCAAAATCATTGAAAATCAAAATTTTAATAAACTTTCTACTAAAAAATTAATTTAGAAGCAAAGCATAATAAAAAACAAAACTCACGAATGATTTTATTGATTCAAAGAATACGAAGAACGACAAGAATTAATGGTGTCCTGCCGCTACAGCACTTGGCCCCTTCTTGTGTGTTTTTCAAGTCCAAACAAAACAAAGAATAAATACACTTAAGAGGGAGCCGGCTGCAACCCTAAAAAAGCAAAGGTAAAATTCTTATTTTTCCTATTTTTGCCTTAGGCAAAATGATTCAAAATGCTTTCTAATATAAAATAAAACTTTCTAAGAGATAAAATCTTAAAAATTTTAAATAAAAGAAAATCTTAATTAAAATATTTTGACATTTACGATTTTTCAAAATTTCATATTCCTAAATATTAGGAATAGAGTAAAAAAAGAATCTTCAAAAACTTTTGTATTGCTCTTTGAATTCAGTGTGTCCACGTGCCAATGAAAGATCACTTCTGTCCAATATTTCATTCTTGTATAATTACTCCAATTAAGTCTCTTTTTTTTCCATATTTCTTTATGTATCTCTTCTAACGAATCTAACACATTAATCACCATAATAAATATAATATTTTCTTAAATTAGTGTCAAAATCAATTACAAATACTATATTTATTTTATTCTTATCATAGACCTCGGCCAAAGTTTGAATTATGGTACCAACACACACAATCAAAATAATAACAATAATACACAATACTTTCTTAGCTCTTCCTCAGTGTGACCATTGGATCTACTAATGTCCAATACGATTATTTCGTTTTTGAATAAGGTTTTGGAAACATTCTACTTAGTCTTCCTTGAAAAGACAATTTATGTAATTTTCAATACAATTATTTCATTTTCACAAAGATTAATCCTTGATTAATTTCATTTTCAATACAAATTTTTAGAAAATCGACTTTGAAGTCGATTTCTGAAAAATTGACTTCATTTAATTTTTTTAAGTATTATTATCCGGGCAGCGATTTGGGCAAATATGAAGTCATTGATTTCCCCAAAATCACACATATTTGAATAAATTGACCCCAAACCCTAATATTTTGGAAAATGACCCTCAAAGATGACATCTAACCTCATACTGAAAACAGAAAAATGGATCTTTGCTTTCAGTTGCTCCCTATAGTTCACTTCTAACCTAACCCAGAATAATATTCACTGAGAATCTCTCAAAATTGACTCCTTCTTTATACATATAAAATGATTGAAAGCAATGTTTTTTTTAGTGAGGTTTTAAAAGTATAAATTTAATTAATCTCATAAATAAATTAAAGATTACTCGATGGGTAGAATTAATTTCTTTCTTTGAGATATTCTATTCCATTTGAATATAAAATTTCAAGAGCCAATAATCTATTATTTAACTGGCATAATCTCCTTCTCTTTAGAGGTCTAGAATTTGATCCTCTCCTATGTATAAATAAAATAAAATTCCAAAAAAGTTGTATAAATTTAAAAACCCCATATTAGACAAGTCTATTTAAATCAAAAGGCATTAATGAAATCGCCTAAAACATATGATTAATATTAACAAGCCAATCCTTTTTTAGCAATTTTTTGATACCTGACTAGAGTCACTGTCCAGTATTTGAAATTTTATCCTAACTAATCTGAACAGATCTAATATTGAAGCCTCTTTCAGGGGGAATCTCTGAACATGATTTTTTTTGTTTCCATGCTGAGTCAAATTCAGATATAATTAAGAGATCTTAGCACCCTTTCGACTGAGCTAACCAAATATCAGTTACTTTTTTAGCTCTTTCACAGTGTGACCATTGACTTAATTAATATTCAATGCAATTACTTTCAAAACAATTAATATTCAATACATTTTTTTATCAATGGCTACTTAGTCTTCCTTGAAAAGACAATTTATCTAATTTTCAATACAGATACTTCATTTTCACAAGGGTGAATTCTTGATTAATGGGCTAGGAATCATTCCAACTATGCAGTTTCATTCTTTCTTGAAAAGATAATTTATTTAATTTCTGGTTCAAGTTGAATGATTCAAAACCTATGTGTTGATTTTACATGTTCAAAACATATTTATGGTAATTGCTCTGAGGTAATAGAGTCGGCAGAACTTAGTGATATATTCATGAGATAATTTCGATTCGCTTTTCAAAAATTTAGCTTTTTTTCTTAATAATATCAGATCATAAAAAGTAGACAGAATAATTGTATGGTCTCTGCCCATCAAACTTATAGAAGTTCCAAACCACGCATAGCTACGCCAATGCATCTACAGCTTAAACTGCCATAAATTCCCTATTACAACCATAGACATGAGCAAGTTCAAAAAAAATTTTCTACGCAAAATTCCAACAAGGATTAAGATCTCCCGACATGTCTCAGTGTACATGTGCCTGAATCAATGGACAGTTAATGTAACACCATATATATATATATATAAAAAAAAAAAAAAAAAATTCGGGATTGGGGCTAAAAAGCCCCAATCTCTCTTCTCTCTCTCTCTCTCTCTCTCTCTCTCTCTCTCTCTCTCTCTTCTCTCTCTCTTTCTCTCCCTCTTTCCCTCTTTCTCCTCTTCTCCTCCGCTGCGGCCTCTCCCTTCCGCCACCGCACCAAGCCACAACGCGACCTCCTTCCCGCGAGCACGCCACTGCGCAGATCGGCCCTCCCACGAGCGCTGCCGCCTCGAGCTATCACGGCCCAGCGCGCGAGCCAGCGCGAGGCCCAGCGCGCGAGCCAGCGTGAGGCCCAGCGCGCGAGCCAGCCCGCGACTCAGCACGAGCCAGTGCGCGGCCCAGCGCACGACTCAGCACGAGCCAGTACGCGGCCCAGCGCGCGAGCCCAGCGCGCCATAGCTCGCGATCTCCCGCGAGCTAGCATGCGGCCCAGCGCTCGAGCCCAGTGCGGCCCAACGCGCAAGCCTAGCGCGCCACAGCTCGCGATCTCCCGCGAGCCAGCGCGCCACAGCGTGAGATCTCCCGCAACCCAGCCTGCACGCGATCTCCCGCGACCTAACCTGCGAGCCCCTGTGCGAGCACAGTGCGCAGAGCACGCGACCCATCTGCGCGAGCGCATGCACCTCACAGCATGCGATCCTGTCCTGAGCGCGCGCCTCAGCTCGCGAGCGCGCTTTCCAGCTCGCGAGAGCGAGCCCTAGCCCGTGAGCGGGCCAACCCACCAACGGCGAGCCCACAAGCGGCCCAAGGCCCAGTCCAGCGGGCCAAGGCCCACAAGCCGGGCTGAGAGCCCACAAGCCGGGCTGAGAGCCCGCGAGCCACCAGCGGGCCAGCCCGCTAGCCTGCCGGCCCGCCGGTCCGCGAGCTCGTGACGGCCCACGAGCCCGCGACCGGCTTTCCCCTTCGAGAGCTCACCTGCGTCTTCTATACTGTAAGTAACGACTATATTTGGTTGAAGTCCTAGGGTTTGGTGTTAGAAATTTAGTTGTTTCTAATATAATTGAAATTTGGTAATATTACAGGTTTTAGACCAGGTTGACGGGCGAACGAAAGCTAGATCCAGAAATCCGAGAAACCCTAGGTGAGAGAAATGCAACATTTTCAACATTTGAATTAATTCTATCGAAATTAGGTCGAATTTAGATCGAGAGTTACATAATATATTAAAATGTGTGAAATTCGAGGAAAAATAGACAAAAAAAATGATAAATATTAGAAACTTAACCATTGGTGAGTCAGATGATTCGAAATTGAGGAAACGAGAATCTATAATGAAGTTTTGTAAATTAGGTGGGAGAAATTTGGAAGGGAAAAATTGAAAATCCCTGATTTGGCTTTTATTTGATATTAAATGTTGATAATCTGATTTAGGTTGATATTTTGGAGACTCGAGCGGTCAGAGCCGATTTGATAGTAAAACGTATTTTCTGTCGCATTTTCGATAAAACATGCTTTGATATGCATTCGTTGACGTGTGATATTAAATTTAGAAATCTGTTTTATGATTTTTGGAGTGTCTTGAATTATATTTACAATGACTATGCATCCATGGTTTGAAATGAAACAATAATTGTGCCATTACTTAAAAATGTATAAATTTCATTTTATACTGTTGCATTGATATGCTGTTTTGAAATGAATTGAAAAGACATATTGGCACGCAAATTTAAAATGTTTTTGATGAACTACGTGGGTTGGATGCCCACTAGTTATGTGATGATGTGATGATACTTGTGGGACGTTGTGCCCTTGTGATACTATGGGACGTTGTGCCCTTGTGATACTATGATGATTCCGTAGCTACGAAGGGTGTTTGTAGAGGCACGGGTTGTCCGGATACGCTTCTGCAGGAGGTATCCGCAAACGTCATTTATTCTAAAGGCTATAGGCGCGGCCGGTTGAACCTACGTAGGGGGAGGACGTGTGTGACGCCACCGTCTAGCACCGGGCGGGGTCCTACACATGTTGATGAGTTGGCCCCAGCGAGCTCATGGCCAACGGCGGGGTAGAGAGCGTTTTAAAGTCTATGCATAATAAAAACCCCCGACGCGCCTGTCCTTGGTCACGGTTGACCTTTGCCGGGACTATTTTTGACTCGCTCTGACATTACTTGATTTTAAATGGATGCATATATGCTTGTTATCGTGTGATTGATTAAATGATTTCAAATTGTGAAACATATCATATTTTGTCGCGAAATGTAAATTTTTATTTCAAATGATATTATTTGACACTCTAATTGTTCACCTATGCTATTTATACTGGATATTATCCCCCTCACTCACTGAGTATCTTCCCATGATACTCACCCCTCTATTTTCTCTCCTCAGACAGGTTTATTGTGATAGAGCGACGTTACAGGCTCTAGAGCGGAGTTGGTATTTCCGACGGTAAGATTTACTTTTAATTTAGTTTCGACCCTACGAGATCTTGACATAGAGGTCCGTAGTTGGCCATGTACTTATTTTGGGATGACTGTATAATTTAACTCTCATATTGCCTTTGCATTGAGGCGATTGTACGTACTTGAGTGTACTTAGGAATATTATTGTATCTTTCATAAAATTTTGGTCCGCTCGGTGTGGCGGCTGTTCATGCTCTAATTGGGCAGGATAGTAGAGGTCTGTGGCTAGGACTGCTAGAAACTTGTAGCCTTGCGTTGTTCTGGATGCTGACGGTGGGGTTTGTTGATTTTGGAGAGGCAGGGATGGCCATTCATTTAAATTATAGATTGATTTTGATTATACAGGTTTAATTGTACACGGGAAACCTCCGATTTATGGGGAGGTTCTGTCCGATTTTCTGTAAAAATACAGCCGGCATCTTAGGGCAACGGGCGACTGTTCACGATCCCGGTTTGGGGCGGACAGTTAAGGGTACTAATTCCTTGATATCAAATTTAAAAAAAAAAAAAAAATTACGTTAGAAAAGTTTTAGATATCGATAAATAAAAAAAAATAAAAAATATAAAAAAATAAAAAAAATTATTGGTACAGAAATAGATTTGCTTTTGCCCAATTCAAGCCAATGTGAGAAAAACTCAAATCATTATCATCATGATGATCATCATCATCGTTTGCTAGAGAGAAAAACTTTAAACCATAGTGTTTTGCTGATTTTAAGCAATTTTTGAAGGACACTGGTTGACCCCGTGGGATTAAAAATGACAGCTAATCTCATACTGAAGACAGAAAAATGGGTCTTTGCTTCGAATTGATCCCTACTTCACTTCTAGCCTGACCCAGAATAATATTCACCAAGAATCACTCAAAATTGACTCTTTTATGCATATAAAATGTGTTGGAAAATACCCACGAGGGGTATTTTAATAATTTCGAGATAATGGATTACTCTCGTTATCTCATTTACCACCCATTAATTCCCACAAATAATGATTTTTCTAAGGCCAAGAAATGTGTCATACGTGAGAATCTCTTCTCCTTCAACGGAGAGAGAGAAAGTGTACATATATCTCTAGAGAGAGAGAATAGACCATCAGAGTTTGAAAAAATTCCATATAGAGAATTTTCATGACACAATCATCGCCAGACTTGGGTTGAGATGTCGTAGAATTGCGGTGGTGGTTCGATTCGTGATCACCATTCAACCAAGCGATCCATTCGAGAGGTATCGCGACTCCGATTGAATTTTTGGAGACCCTATACGTTGAGGTATTTACCTGAAATTTTGAATTTATTTAGTTACGCTTCCGTATGTGCGATTAAATCCTACATTGATATCAAAACATTCGTTGGATTTAATTAAAATTTTTCGGAATTATTTTTTTGAAATAAAAAAATTTGAGGGTCCGGATTACGGATAAGTTTCGTGAATTCGAGTACACCGTAAGAATACCCATGACTCAGGGATTACAAAAATAATTTTTGTTGAATTTTTCGAGCATATTTAGGTCATGAAAAGTTCGATCAAAATTTGCGACTGTACGAATTTAAAACCTTAGATCTATGGGTATAGAGGGCGGATCGATGAATGAAAATGGTTTATGTGTGTTTTTTGCATCTTGATCTACATTTTCATATATTTTGTCGTGAGCTCCACAGGTCGGAAACCGGGTTTCCCAATAGCTGTGGAGGGCCGCGATTAGATGGTTAGATCCACCAATTTTTTGGGCTAAAAACCTCATAAATTCGATTTTAGGATATTTGGAGGATGCCCAATAATCATTTCCGGTCAAAAAATGTGAGAAAAACTGGCCGAAAATAAGTTTTCTGGCAACTAGGTCGAAAGACCCATTGCAAAACCCATCGAGCGAAAAAGACCCGGCCCTGACCCGCAGCGTGTGCGTCTCACGTGCGCTAAGGTGCGTCAGCAGGCAAGCAGAGGGCGCGTGCACTTCACGCACGAGCCAGGTGCGTGAAGATGTAAGTGCTGGTTCGGGTCAGATCCCAACCTCGAATCCGACCCACGTTTCGACACGGCGGGGTCGGACTCCAACCCGTTAACTGGCCGATCAGGTCAAACCTGACCCGTTGACCGACCCGGTCCAACCCCGATTGTTGACCCAAGCAACACGGCGCAGCGCATAAGCCGTGAGCCGTGCGCCACGATTAGACGCGCAGGCGCCGAGCAGCTCAGGCACATGGCGGCGCGTGTGAGGCGCGGGGCGAGTCTGGCGCGTGCGCCAGGCTGCTGCCAACGCATCACAGGGCATGGAGGCGCACCGCCAGCGTGTGGAACCCGGCAGCGTGTCAGGTTGTTTAAAATTGAATTTTTTCAATTTTCTAAAGGTACTATATCCATAGTTGTGATTTTTTTGTGGTGTGTACCAAATCCAAGTCCGAATTGTGAGATGCGATTCCGGGTCATGGTATATAGTGTCCATTGACTCATACGCTCACTTTGGGGTCTATATTCGAATCACTTTGAGCTTGTTGATTCGTAGGGCGCACAAAATGTGAAAATAAGTATCACTAAGTCACCAATATCTCTCTTACTGCATTGAAAACTGTCGTATAAGATTTTTGTAAGAAGTGTAAACTGAATAATGTAATTTGCGAGATTTCACACCTGTAGATTCAGTTTATTCTCGAGAAATAAAATCTGTTTAAGATTCTAAGACATGAAATTGTGGGCCCAGGGACGGCACCGCACCTCAGGATAGACGAGATAATGGGGTTTATCATGCGTAGAAGAAAAGGATAACCGAGTTAAGGCAATCCTTATCAGAGGCATGCACGATGACTTGGTCTCGTTTTATGAGCAATATCTTATGGATATATCGGTTAGGCCACCCTAAAAGAGCATTGTGTTGCTCTCTTCAGCTCCTAGTGTGAGGATACAGAAGAAAAGAGCTGATCATACAGTAATGCAACATTTGATTCAAATGTCGAGTATGATCACCGCGTTGAGGAATACGGACGAGCCTATTTCGGTTGGTATTCAGGTATTGGGTGTGATTTAATCTTTTACCTGATTTATGGAAAACCATGAAAACTTATTTCACG
This sequence comes from Dillenia suffruticosa, assembly GCA_033439265.1. Lineage (NCBI taxonomy): Eukaryota > Viridiplantae > Streptophyta > Magnoliopsida > Dilleniales > Dilleniaceae > Dillenia > Dillenia suffruticosa. Next base: position 21,253,870 of record JAVTVX010000029.1, read on the forward strand.
CGTGATGAAAGTATTCGTACTTTTGTTGATATAAGTAAGTATTGTGTGCTCGAGAAAAAGTACCTAGAGGTGAGTAAATCACACTCGAGTCATGCTTATGAAGTGGAGTTGAGTAAGAACTTTCATGGCATCAAACCAACAACATAAGCATGTGAAGAACACTTGAGATCTAGGAAATAAAATCACCCAAAAAAATCGACAATATGGTACAAAAGTGCAGGAAGAAGGAGTTTAATAAGACCAACGCAAAGTGCTATGCTGAGATAGATTTGGTCATTTCGCTCGTTAATGTGACGAGAGAAAAGTAATGTCCTTCTTCTTTACGTGGCTTAACATTGTGATGCTCGTTGATTTCTTTCCCTTGTGGATTGTAAACTCAGAAACCATCAACCACATAGCTCGAGACAGAAGCACATAAATAGAGTTCCGCCGAGTGAATCCTTAAGTTAGGAGGATTTACGTCAGGGACGGAGCATTTGTCATCGTCAGAAGGACCGGCACTTGCTATGACATTTTTTATACTCTGAGTATTTGACGGAATTTGAATTTTGGTACCTTGTCCAAGATTGTTTAGGATATACAAGAAAATCATCTTTTTTTTAATACGACACTCTTTTGATTTTGTTCTGGTTTTAACCCATGATGGTTAGTATGCACTGGGTGCTAATCCTTGTAATGGTTTCTTGTCATTCTTTTATTGCTTTTACATCTGATTGCATATATGATGATGTAAATGAGTAGCATAGTTGACTTGGATACATAGGGCAAGAGATAATGAATCGGTTAGCAGCGAATGGTTTGTTGGACTCGCTGACCATATTCGAGTTGTCCGTATGTGAGTTTTATCTTAGAGCTGATCGGGGGCATGAATATTCATCTAAACTATACAGGGAGCTCTGTTTTGAGAAGAGAATTATGAGATTACTGATCATTCCTGCTATTTCTCAGTAGAAGAGAGTAGCCGAGATAAGGAATAGGACTTTGTTGGAAATTATAAGATCTATGATGGCGCAGATCAATATGTCCATCTCCCATTGGAAAGATGTTTTATTGACTGTAATTTACGTTCTCAATTGTGTCTCATTAAAGTCCGCAATCAGTACCCCATTTGAGCTATGGACAGGGAAGTAGCCTGACCTTAGCCACTTGAGGTTATGGGGTTATACCGTAATTTCTCGCATTCACACAGCGAATTAGGTCAACGAGAAAATATGTGTTTTTAGGCGAACATACGGACGACACTATAATTAAGATTGAGTCTCATAATACCACATTTCTTGAGAATGATTTCCCTAAGAGAGGTGAAATCAATTTGGACCTTACCCTCTATGAGATGGATGAGCCTAGTGACTCGAGGAGCCTAGTGACTCGAGGAGCCTAGTGACTCGAGGAGTCCAGCAGTGGGATACAAGAATCTACTACAAATCTTGATCTCAATGAAAGCGATTCATCAAGAGGTAAGTTTTTTCTCTCCTCGTAAGAATACGTACTTAAACATCGCTTCTTGATTGAGCGTGAACTCCTCATTGTGACTCTTGAAGATAATGAGAAATTTAAACGGTTCATGAGACTCTCGAGAGTTCTGCAAAAGACCATTTGTTGAAGGCCATAAATGAAGAGAATGAGTTGATAAGAATCAACGGAGTCTAAGACTTAGTTGATTTGCCTGAAGATAAAAGGACTATTGGGAACAAATAGGTTCTCAAAATCAAGAGAAAAGTCAACGGATCAATGAAGAGGTATATAACCCGTTTAGTAACCAAATGTTACACTTAGACTGAGGGGTAGACTATCAAGGAGTCATAATCCAATTTATTTCGATCTGTTTATCTTTTAGTGATTGTCACAAATATGGATATGGAGTCACACTATATGGACGTAGAGATCGCTTTCCGTAATGGAAGTTTAGATGAAGTGATCTACATAGAGCATCCCTTTGGGTTCGTTCTAGTAGATCAGGTGAATAAGATCTGTTGATTTTAGAAATCAATATACGATTTTAATCCATTATCCATACAGTGGCACCTAAGATTTCACGAAAATGTGATATCTTATGGTTTTGTAATAATCGAGTATGATCATTGTATCTATCTGATACCTCCCAATGACTCCTTTATGATCATATTCTCATATGTGGGTGACATTTCTGTTAGCCGAGAATAACAGAGAGTATCCAATGACCATATAACATTGTTATTGTTCATAGATGAGGTTTTAGTTAATTCACAGAATTTGGATCCAGATGAATCACTTGAGAATGATGTTAACTCTTTAACAAGAGTTTTACATCAGGTAAATTCTTGAACATTTCGAGATAAGTGAAAACAAACTAATATATACTTAATCGCTAAAAGTGAAAACCTGATTCTTGACATATATCCTAAAATTTATGAAAAAATAAGGGAGATGAGCAGAATCTTTTATTCCAGTGCAATGTGCATTCTAGTGTATGCAATGAGGCATACACGTGCAATGTACAATCTAATGTATGCGATGAGGCATACATGACCAGATATTTAGTTTTGTAATCGCTCTGATGAGTAGGTATTAATCAAATTCTGGAAGGGATCACTGTAAAGTAGTGAAAAAGGATTTTGAGATATCTCATGGGAACTGCGGACCTCTTCATGTGTTACGAAGGAGATGATTTGTATTTTTATTGAATATTCAGATGCCAACTGGGAATAACGATCTAAATGAACGTAAACTGATATCAGATTTATCTTCTTAGAGCAGTAAAAAGCAAACATGTATGTTTTATCTACGATAGAGACTGAACTTGTGGTATACTCAATAGCAGTTCAGGAGAGCGTTTGGCTCCAGAAATTTCTAGAAGACTTAAAGGTTGTGGCAGATAATGGGAGGTCAGTGATGATTATTGTGATAATCAGACCGTCATTGCCAACAACCGAGACCCTAAGTGTTATAGCAAAACCAAACACATTGATACCGGAGACCACTATTTGAGAGACATCACCGAGAAGGGTATTGTGACAACTAAGTACACTTTTACATATAGTATCGAGGCTGATCCATTCAGAAAACCCATTGTGAGAGATTTTTTTGTAAAACAAAGAATCATTGGGTTTAGTGTATTTTGACATTTCTCACTATATACTATTTTTTATGCTTATCGATATATATGACATACATGCATTATTGGGTCACAAGTTCATTTCATTAACTTATTTATTGTCATATATTTTGTGATATGTTGTGATAAAAGATGTATTAGTCAGATGTGGTCGACTCTCTCATACGAGTGACCACCTCCGTTTCTGAGTGAGCGGGGATGTGATGGTTTCTAGTTGTAAGAGGTTTTGAGAGTGGTCCTGGTAGAACATAAATCGCCCTGATATGTGTTTAGGATGAGGTCATGTATGATATGACCAATATGAAAATACTTACATCCATGTTGTCTATAAATAGCCAGATTTGAAATCTCAGATATTACCTACATTTAGTGATATTATTTCTGAGATAGTCTCTCTAAGATTTCTGAGTAAATTCTTATGTGTAGACTGAGTTCCATACCTGTACAGTATTACAGAAATATGATATATGTCCTTTGAGAGATGAGGGAATAACACTGTGACACGTGTGATGAAACGACCATAGAACAGTGGGAGTTATTATTTGAGACGATAGTATGATCATGATCCCTGTTCCCACTGTGTGAGATCTGAGATCCATTGGGTGGGATTTCTTGTACCTTTATTACTTTCGGCTGTTTCTAGAAGTTTTAGTTCAGTGTTGTTACTTTAGTCTGTTTACATATAGTCTAGAAGATAAATTGAGATTTAAGCGGTAGGTTTAGGAAAATAGCTGAATTGAGACCGATAAATTCGAGTTTGGAAAAAGAAAGACTAATCAACATTACATTATGGTATTGTATTCACAAGTCGATCTGTTATGTTAATTCATATTGGGATTCAAACATAATAGTGAATATATAGTCGAGCAAACAATTAGGGATCACTTTCGATAAAAAAAGTGACTCGATGGATGTAATTGTATTGGATTTGGGATACAACGAGTTTTTTTTATACTAACGATGGCTTCTCGGTCATCTTAACAGATATATCGAGAAGTTTTTGCTTGCAAGTGTACTCGCCAGTCCCATGATACCTAGTCCTGTTTGAAACTCCAGTAGGGTGATGTAGATAAATCGCATGAGCTGTGATCTTATGACGGAAGTAAAATGCCTTCACGTACAAGTGGAAGATGTTGAAAAATGTCCATAATGGACATTTTGGTAATTTCGGGATAATGGGGTAACTCTCATTATCTTATTTACCACCCATTAATTCCTACAAATAATGATTTTCCTAAGGCCAAGGAATGTACCCACGTAAGAATCTCTTCTCCTTCAATGAAGAGAGAGAGAGAGTGCACACATCTCTAGAGAGAGAGAAAAGACCATGAGAGTTTTGAAAAAATTCCGTGTAGGAAATTTTCATGACACAATCATCACCGAACTTGGGTTGAGGTATCGTGGAATTGCGTGGTGGTTCGATTCGTGATCACCATCCGACCGAGCGATCTATTCGAGAGATATCGCAATTCCGGTTGTATTTTTGGAGACCTTACACGTTGATATATTTATCCAAAATTCTAAATTTATTTATTTACGTTTCCGCATGTACTATTAAATCCAACAAAATGATTCAAAGCAATGGTTTTTTCTTTTTTTTTTTTTTGAGTGAGGTTTTAAAAGTATAAATTTAATTAATCTTATAAATAAATTAAAGATTACTCAACGATGGTTGGAATTAATTTCATTCTTTGAGATATTAGATTCCATTTGAATATAAAATTTCAAAAAAAAACTTAAGTCTATTTGAAATAAGAAGGCATTAATGAAATCTAAACAGACTGCACTTTGTTAAAGTGAATTGAGATCAAAATCAAATCAAAATCTATATGATTTGTTTAGATTAATAAAATGAAAATATAATTTAATAATAAAATCCTCAAATTATAGAATTTTTGAATTCAAAATTAATAATACATGATCCAATAGTCTATTATCATAAAAACTAGAGACTATCAAACCCATTGGAGCTATAATTATAAAACCTCATAGACCATCAAGGGAATCTCGACTAAGCGTCCTTTCACTCAAACACTCTTACTTATATCTCTCGACTATCTCAGCTAAACCCTCTCAGGTAAACTATTTATTCACCTTTCGATCTAACTCTCTCAGTTATTACCAAATAACCTTCCGCCATATAACACTTGCCAAAATCATCATCATATAAAATTTGAACCGTGAACAAAAATAAAAGCGGAAAAGAATAAAGAAAGATAGATCATCAATGTTAGAAGAACAAAAATAAGGCGGCAGCAAAATTAAAGAAAAAAAAATTGTAGATCATCAATGAAACGAAAATAAAAATAAGGCAGAGTTGTCGGAAATTGAGAACTCGACGTCGGAAATGGATTTGATGTCACTGGAAGTGAAGATCTCAATGTTGGAAATGGGATTGAATTCGTCAGACTAGAAATGGGTTTGAACTCGCTGGGTTTTTTGGTGACAGTGGTTGTAACTATGAAACTTCGGGGAGATCGACTTATATAGCCAAGAAGTCGATCTCCGAGACATCGACTTTAAAGTCTATATTAAAGAAATCAACTTCAAAGCCAAAAAATGGAATATATTCCACTCTGGTCAGAAACTTTTCATCAACGAGTCAATGAGATCAGAAAATGGAAACTTTTTGTTAGCAAATATATTTGGTCTAAAGTCAACTTCATAATCATTTTCAGAAACTCGAATATGAAATCGATTTTTGAAAAATCAATTTCGTTTCAATTGTCTAAAATATTATTGTTCAAATAAGGATTTGGACAAATATGAAATCAATTTTAAGAAAAAATATGTTAATTTAGAAAATTCTATTAAAATCACAATATTTGAATAAATTAACCCCCCAAACCCCAATATCTTGGGGAATAACCTATAAAGATGGCATCTAATCCCACACCGAAAACATTGAGAAAAATGGAACTTTGCTTTGAATTGCTCCCTACTTCACTTCTAGTCTGACCCAGAACAATATTCACGAAGAATCACTCAAAATCGACTCCTTTATAAACATAAAATGATTGAAAGCAACGGGGTTTTTTTTTTTTTTCTTTTGGAGTGAGGTTTTAAAAGTATAAATTTAATTAATCTCGTAAATAAATTAAAGATTACTCGATGGGGTGGAATTAATTTCTTTTTTTTGAGATATTAGATTCCATTTGAATATAAAATTTCATGAGTCAATAATTTATTACTCAATCCGCATGATCTTCTCTTCTTTAGAAGTCTAGAATTGGATTCTCTCTTATGTATAAATAAAATAAAATTCCAAGAAAGAACTTGTATAAACTTATAAAACCCCATATTAGATAAGTCAATTTGAATCGGAAGGCATTAATGAAATCTCTTGAAACATATGATTAATATTAATGGGTCAATACCTTTTTAGCTTTTTTTTTTTTGGTATTCTTGTTAGGACAACCATCAGTATTTAAGATTTCGTTCTAATTAATTTGAATCGATCTGTTGTTGGACCCTCTTTTAAAAACCTCTCGACATGATTTTCTCCGTTTCCATATCAAATCAAACTTGGATATAATTAAAGGATCTCAATACCTTTTCAACTGAGCCGGTTCATTACTTTTTTTTTAACTCTTTCACAGTGTGACCATTGACTTAATTAATATTCAATACAATTATTTTCAATACAATCAATATTCAATTTATCAATGGCTTTGGAAACATTCTACTCGGTCTCCCTTGAAAAGACAATTTATCCAATTTTCAATACAGTTACTTCATTTTCACAAGGATGAATTCTTGATTAATGGGCTAGGAATCATTCTTACTTGAAAAGATAATTTATTTAATTTCTGGTTCAAGTTGAATGATTCAAAACCTATGTAATTGCTTTGAGGTATTAGATTTGGCAAAACTTAGTGATATATTCATGAGATAATTTCGATTCGTTTTTCCAAAAAATTAGCATTTTTTTTAATAATTTATCAGATCATAAAAAATCGATAGAATAATTGTATGGTCTCTGCCCATCAAACTTATAGAAGTTCCAAACCTCGCAAAGCTATGCCAATGCATCTAGAGCTTACACTGCCATAAAATCCGCATTACAACCATAGACAAGAGCAAGGTCTAAAAAGATTTTCTAGACAAAATTCAAACTAAGATTAAGATCTCCCAATATGTGTCAAATTGTATGTGCCTGTGAGAGAGAGAGAGAGGGAGAGAGAGAGGATCTTCGATCTCATTCTCCTAAATTAAACTTGTAGAATACTAAGCCCTAAGGATGGGGGAAACAAACAACACTTTAAAGAGGGGAGTATTTTGTTGATACAGAAGAGGATTTGCTTTGTCAATAAATTATAACTTAACTAGCGCCGTGGACTCTCCAAAAGAAATGAATTTGCTTTTGTCCGATTCAAGGCAATTTGAGAAAAACTTAAATTATTATTGTTATTTGCTAAAGATAAAATTTTAAACCATGGTGTTTGCTCGTTTTAAGCAATTTTGACGGACGGTGACCCCATGGGACTAAAGATGACATCTAATCTCATACTGAAAACAGAAAAATGGATCTTTGCTTTGAATTGCTCCCTACCTCACATCTAATCACTCTTTCTCATTGTAACCACCGACTGCACTTTGTTAAAGTGGATTGAGATCGATAATCGAATCAAAATCTATATGATTTATTTAAATTAATAGAATGAAAATAGGATTCAGGAATAAAATTTTTAAATTATAAAATATCTAAAATCAAAGTGAAAATATGGGATTCTAAAACCCATTTCCAAAATCTTTGAATCGAAATCTAATTTTGATCCATGAATGCAAAATAAGAGACCCTTAGTCCTTCAATCTTCTAATTTTCAATACAACTATGAATTCTTGATTAATGGTCTAGGAATCATTCTAACTACCCTTTTTAATTCTTACTTGAAAAGACAATTTATTTAATTTCTGTTTAGGTGGGTATGTGAATAAAAAAAGAATCAACTCCTCCACACACTTGTTTTGATAAATTTGATAATATTGGAGTTGTATTGATATAATCGTGAAACCCTAATTAGTAGAATAAAAAAAATTATAAAATAGAATACAATGACATAAAAATATTCATATAACTTATTTATTTATTGAGATAAAAGATTTTTTGTTATTATTGATATACACCTAATTAGTTTGAGGGCTATTGTTCCCATATTAATTTGCCAGGGAAGCTAGAAACCCATAACCTGATATCAAAATTTGTCCCTCCATTGACATTTTTCTGAGGAACACTTGAGATTTAAATCAAAAAGCTAGGGTTCGAAGGATTGACCAAGTAATAATCCAAGAGGGACTAAAGCCAAAGATTAATTTTAGTAGAGTTTATTTATAAATTATTGTAGAAAATAAATATAAAAGCTGTAAATTTACAATTTTTAAGAAGTAAAAGACCTGAATTAAATTTTTTTTTTCCCACATAACCAGACAAGTTGAAATTTTAAATGAAGATGAAACTCGTTCGATCTTCAAACAAGAGTTTAATAATATTAGACTGCAGAAATCCTCATTATAAGGTTTAAAACCAAAAAAAAAAAAAAAAGCCATTTAGAGTTAACTAAAAAAATCCGTTTTTTTTTTATAACATTTTAGACTTACCTAGTTAAAACTAGATTTTTGTATTTTATTTTCTTGATTAGAGGTTCTCAAAAATCCGACTAATTCGGTTCAATTAGCTATATAATCCAATTTAGTGATTCACTCTCTCGGTGTCTGCTTTTTCATTTCCAAAACTTGAACTCGAGAACTCAAGATCTTGGTTAGTATTCTATCACTAAACCCACGTGATATTAGTTTAAAACTACATTAGTTCATATGGAATATCTGAAAAAAATTATTCAACCTTAGCCACCTACAATCCTTCCCCAGGCATTCTGGTTAGTATCATAACCATGCAAGCTAACCGTCAATCTTCTCAATCATCCAAATGCATACGTTAGTAGCCTCCTGGAGCAAAGGGATGGAACGGAGGCTCAAAATTTTAAGGAAAAAAACTATTGTTTGCCTAACTAAACCCACTTGTATATTATCGCATTTGAACGTAATTTGAAATGAATTTTAAGAATGACAAAGAAAAGCAATGCCACTGCCACAGATAAGCATGATTTGTAACCCAGGTTATGACGCATAACTAATCCAAAAGTTCAGGTGAAGATTTTAATCCTTTTCTATAGAATCATCATTATGCACCAAAGGAGAATTTAATCAGCCAATAGACTTTGAAATTACAAAGAAATTCAAAATGAACAACCTCAGCCATAATGACTGCCCAATGCCATTCCTATTTCATGCTGCAAGAAGCCTCTGTATGTCCTCCTGCAAGAACAAAGATCACCCATCAGCAATAAAGCATTGTGAAAACCGTCTACTCGGCAATTCTTAAGATCCTGAGATGGATACAATGCAGTTTTAGAGAATACGATGTTTTAACCCACTAGTAATAGAAATGAAGAGATGAAGTTGTGGGGCCATGTATGACAAATGCCCCGTATGCAACACAACACAAGGATTGCCCGTACGGTGGAAAATGTAGGACCTATTCAAGTGTATCCGGAAAAAGTTTGGAATTGTGCCTATCAAGAAAAAATTGAAGACACAAATAAGATGGCATGTGCACGTGCATAAACTACCGATAGAGGGTCCAATTAGGTGGTGTAACACTATAACAAGTACTCATTAACCGAGAAAGAGGGAGATTTAAGAAAATTTGGATAATAACAATAAAATATGATATGAGTTATTTAAAAATAGATAAAAATATAATACAACATAGAGTATAATGACATATAAATATCTATATTACCGACCACACTTAGTGGAATAAAAACATGATTATGATTGTCATATAAAGAAAATAATTATAAAAGTTAAAATACAATATAACCGACCTCCTTTAGTGGAAGAAAGGTTCGGTTTTTATTGTTATTATAGAAGTGCCATTTTAATACATACAAATTTATCAACAGCCAATTGGGATTGTTGTGCTGATTTTCTCACATCCCATTTGGAATGGAAAGAGAACTTAGAATAATAGTCCACGGGGCACCAAAACAAGCAATTCCTGTCAACTCATCTCATTATACCTTGTTATCAAGGAGGTGAAGCATTAACATTTCACTTAGGTTGCACAACCTTTAGGTTGCAATCAGGCCAGTAATTTATTTTCAAACAAAAGGGAGAACTACAATTTAATCTAATAGCTTTAATAAATCATGCATAATCTCTTCAATAAATGCATAATAAGAATATGAATATCAAAAGATAAGACCAGCTCCTTGCTCCTTCTACAAGAAAGTTCTTATCCTCTCCGTATCTTGCACATCAGATTTTTAACTTTGCAATTGCCCAAACAATATAAAATAACATGGCTCCAAGGATAACCTGCCCTACCTTTATGAAATATTCTCAACTCACTAAAAACCATTAATTTCTCTTTTCAAGCATAATGTACCAGCCAGAGGAATTATTGGTGCCTGGAATAAAAGCATACCTCAATTTGGAAAGGTGATGTTGGTGGTGGATATCTCTGCACGACCTTTCCATTTTTGTCAATCAAAAACTTCTCAAAATTCCACTTGACCAGATCACCCAGAAATGCACGCGCACTTGACTTCAGAAATTGATATATTGGAGCTGTATTTGGTCCATTCACATAGACCTAGTATTTCCAATAACATTAGTCTTTGGTCAGTAAGGATTCATGTCACTGCGATAAAGCTAATGTACCTTGTCAAAAATTGGAAATTCTGCTTTAAATCTTGTACAAGCAAAATTCTTTATCTCAGGATTTGACCCCGGTTCTTGTCCCCCAAACTGATTGCAAGGAAAAGCTAGAATCTCAAACCCTGGAATCAACATAAACACTATTAACAAGATTGACAGCAAGACACACATCTTTTTACAAAAATTCAAATCATCCAGATCAAGAGTAGAGGAATAAGTCTGATAGAGTGGCGTGGAATTTTTTGTCAAGCCAATAAGTTGGAACCAACAAATTGTATAGTTCTCCACATGGAATAGTTGAATATAACTCCTTTTCAGAATCGTCATTTTCTATCAAGGAAGAGGAAAAGTTAAACAAGTGGATAGAGCCAGAGAGGATCACATATCCAGTCTAGTATTATTTAAGCACGTATGGAAGGTGGTCATCTCCGTATGGAGACTCTCGTCTGTTTCAGTCGAATAGCAGTGATATTGAGAGAAAGGGCTCCTACATGATATACTTCTCCAGGAACCAAATTTTGCAAATTAATGAGCACTGTCCCTCCAAATATATGATAGCTCCATCAATTCCTCATGAAGTCTAAGTTATTCACGTGAAATCTCAAGGGTGACATTTGCAGAATAGAGAATAAAATGGAACACCAGAAAACCAATTGACAACAGAGATCCTAATGAAGTAAAAGACACAGATGCATAAATATCATAATTGATCATTAGAGGACAAGGGTTAACTCTATTCCCATACCAAACCAATTGCAACAAAGGGAGAGGTATAATATCAAACCCATGATAGACACTGAAATATGCACATGGGCATCCTTGTACAATATGCAAAGCTGTCACCTTATATATGTCCAGTCTGAAACATCATTTTATTTAATTTGCCTATGAAGCTCCAACTCAGTAGAAAAATAACAAATAGATGATATAAAGGCATGCAAAGACTTGCAATTACATTTAAAAATAGAGAAATTTTCATTCTTTTAGTTCTTAAAGCATAAACTAAATTGCCATCAGACTTAAACCTGTCAAGAGTAGGTTTTTCTTTTGTTTTCATATTGTTGAGTTTCAATAGGTTTTATCCCAACTAGTGCACATACTTCCAAATATTAGTCGTAATGTGAGTAGGTTATAAATACAGACATAAAAGATTAAAAGCAGCCAAAAAAAAAACAGCTCTCTGCCCAGGCACCTTATGAAGTCAGCTCACCTTGAGATTTGTACTTCTCATATAAGTGGGAAAGCTCAGAGTAATTTGTAGTTGTTAAACCACTGACAATTGATAAAAATCAGTATATGTTAGACCACATAAATCCAAATTATGCAAAGTGAAACGACAAAATGCCCTAAATAAGTATATTTAAAGAAAATGACTCTAAGCAAGAAAAAGGATGAATTATCCAACAAAAGAAGTTTTAAAAAAAATGAAAATACAGATAAACAAGAAGCGTGTAGATGAAAGGCTACCATCTTGAGGCAACATTAACAATCAAGAGAACTTTCCCCTTAAATTTATTTAAAGAAACATCCTTTCCATCAATATCCTGCAGCAAGAACTTCTTGACATTAATGCAAGCATAATTTTATGTAATAAATGATAACATGATCACCTCTATGAAAGGTGATAAAGAAGAAATTGAAAGGAATAAGCATGGAAAAGAAGCAGGAAACAGTAGATTCTTAAGGGGGGAACACTGAGAATTAAAGTGACTCTTAGCATTGCATATTTGTTTTAGTATACTCCAAGTTGATCTCATGCACTTAACTGAAGAATAAATAGAATACAGGAGCTGAAAAAGATACAGCAAGGAGGGCAAGCATTGCCAACCATATAAGTGGCAAAATTAGATATATTAGGATTCAATTCACAATCAAGACAAATTACTTGGACAGCACTATTTGCCACATGAAATCTTACTCACTTCAACCCAAAATTTGGTCAATCACATCCTTCCATGGCTATTAAGGCTGACAATGTTGCGCTTTCAGGACTGCACTGGGCAGCTTCTAGATGTAGACATATCACACGATTTAAGTTTAGGCTCTTTGCCACCAAATGATTTGGGAGCCTTTCCCCTGGATTAGTTGATGTTTTATAGCATTCCACGGCATTTTAGGTGCCACATCATCTAGCTTCAGGCCACATTGAGAATGCAAAATCCAAATTTGAGATTGAATCGAGACTTCAGAGTTGTTGACACATTTCATTTTTTAGAAGAAAAACGATAAACATGGTCAACCATTGTGAAGAGATAATTTAGTAACAGTTATTCTTGTAATGCGGCCAATCGAACTTGTTTGAATACAAAATCTCAAACCCATACCCCAACATCGGTATTGAATTTGATGCCCCCCCAAAAATTTATTAAAAAAAAAAAAAAAGGATAACACCCGCAACCTAAATTTCGCCCATTTTATGGTATGTAGTCGAGCTTTTCGCCCTATCATCCAAATTAACAAACGCATCATTATCTTCCGCCCAAAACTAAAGGAATGATGTAATTGCCCAAATTTTGCAAGGTACTGCATCAGCGGAACAGACAAAATCCATGTCTAACGGTACACTTACGTGATAAGCTCAAGTATCAGGTATGAACTATAATACTTATACTTCCCTACTGAAGATATCGTATAATTGGAAAATAGGAAAACAAAGAGAATGACTTAAAGCAAACATTGGATTGAACAACCTCGAGCAACATTCAGAAGATTTAACATGATTTGCCAATAAATTGAACTAACAAGTCTGTATTTCCCAAAAATACTAACCTTGACAGTGAAATCATGAACACTCTTCTCCTTTGCAACCCTCGCATAAACCCCACCAAATTTTCTGGTCCCCGAAGAAAACCCGCATGGATTTCCCGATTTTAAAGAAACCCCTTTGTGGACAATAGATGATTGGGATGACCCAGATGAGATTTTGTTTGTTGGAAGCAGAAAAGCAGCAGGAAATGACGGGTTTGATTTGTTTGGAACAAAAGAATGCAAAGTAGCTGAGAAAGTTCCAGAGAAGGCCATTGAAGCCATCTCGCAGCAACTAAATTTGTGTCTGAGTGAACAGGAAAGTCTGCCTGTCTAATTGGGTTTGGCTATATTCACTTGAATTGGACAATCCTCCGAGATTGGAAGATGTGGATCCACCACGTGTTTTCGGTTTCTTCCTATATTTTTATTTTGAAATTTGGTAGAGGTTGGAGGTTCACATTGACATGTTCTCGACAATGAATGCTCGATTAATTAACCTTTTAACTGGTAAGTCTGATTATTAAAAATTCTTAGCGGAGTTGTTTCTTTGTTTTATGATTTTTCTTTAATAATTTTTATCTTTATTCATTTTTTTCCTTTAAAATAGGAGGTGTATTGGATTTAAAATAGGAGGTGTATTGGAGTTGAGTCGAGTTCGAATCTAAGTATTTCTCGATTCAAACTCAAATTCAAATTTTTTAATCGATCTCAAATTCAAATTCGAATTCGATAAGTAATAAATAATATGAGTCGAACTCAATTCGTTTGTATCATAAAACTCGAATTTGAAATTGAACTCGACAAATAATTTGTATATATATATATATATATAATATTCTATTTAATTTAATTTTTTATATTATAATATATATTAATATATATTATCAAATTATTTGATAAGTTTTTTGATTTAAAGTTCTGTTACTCGAATTCGACTGGATTATATCTCGAATTCGATCAAAATCAAATCGAATCGAGTCGTTGACCAAGCAGCTCGCAAGCGACTCAAATTCGACTCAATTCGTATAACAACTCTATTTTAAAGTAACCCTAATTCAATTTTATATGATGCAAAAGTCCAAAACCTTTTATTTTAGAGAGAGAAAATTTAATACAAGTGTATTATAAAAAGGACAAAATTTCTAATAATTTAATTTTTTATAGGGAGAAAATTATTATATTTTTGTTAAAAGAAAAAATTAAATTCTAAAAAGAGAAAATTGAAATTTAGTTTTTGATAGAGAAAATTTGAAATACTTTAATTTAAGAGGGAAAAAATTATTGTACTTAGTTTTAGAAAGGAAAAAACTAATTTTTTAGAGAAAATTAATTAAGGTGCTTATTTTTAGAGAGATTAAATTTTGGTATCTTTGGTTAAAAAAAAAAACACTCAAAACTAATGTATTCAGAGAGAAATATAAATTACGGTAAAAAGTCCTTATTTTTGCCTAATAACACAAAATCAAATCAGCACAGCACTTCTTTCAACTTTGACTTGGCCTCTTCTTCTTTTTTGGGTACTCTTTTAATTTTTATTTCTTTTATTGAGTTTTTTTGTTTATACCGTGAATGCAATTTTCTATACCAAATCATGAATCAATTTTTTTTTTATTATATAAGAATTTAAATTTAGAATTATCAATTTAGAGGAGAGAGTTTGTATCACTAGACTGTCTCCTTGGAGACATTATGAATCGGGTTTTTCTTCCTAGTTTTGTCTATTTTCATTTTCCTGTTTGTTTTGGTAAATTTAACGGGAGAAAGATATGTTTGGATGATTCACCGGAAAGCAAATTATTATCTCCTCATTTTCTTGTGCCAATTTTTGATTTTTTTTTTCTCGGCATGTATTTGTTATTCATTGTATTGTATTTATTTTGGGGAGAAGTTTTTGGATTTAAATTGGGGCTTCTAGAGCTCTTGGAAAGGATTATCAAAAGAGTAATACTTTTTGCGGAAGGTGTTATCGAGTATACAAGTTTAGTTAAATTAGTTTTTTTTTTTCAATTTCTTTTGTTATAAATTTAATGAAACAATATTTAGTATTCGTTTGACAGATTTTTTTTTTTAGTTTATTTTCTCCTTTTAAAAAAAAACACTGTCAAATAATTTTTTTTAACTTCTTAAAAAAAGAGTTTTCTATAAAGAGAAATAAAAAAAAAACAAAAGCTCCCAAAAGAAACTTTTACTTCTTTTAAAAACACGCCATCTTTTTAAAGAATTTATTTCTTTTTATTTTATTTATATCCTCACTTAAAAAATATGAAATTTTAAATATGTACATATTATAAATTTATTTATCTTCATATCCTCTCTTTATCTCTAACTTTAACTTTTAATTTTAATTTTTAATTTTTAACTTTATTTCAAAAACTATTAAATCAACTTATTTTTAAAAATAAAAATATCAAACAATTTTTAACTTAATTTTAAAAACTATTAATTTTTACTTCTCCTTATAAAGAGAAGAAAAATAAAAAAAAAAATCTACCAAACGGGTACTTAATACACTCTCTATCATATTTATAAAATTATAAATTGTTGCAAGATTACTATGCATTTCTTTTTTCTTGTTTTTTTGGATTTTAAAATATTATTTATTTGGATGGCTTAATTTGACTCTATTGTTGTTTCCATGAGTAATTAAATTTGGGTTCTTAAAGTATAAGCTTAATGAAAAAGGAAATTTCTTCTTGGTTTTTTTCTTGAGTTCTCAATTTTTTATTTTTAACATCCATAATTTTTTTTTTCCACTTAAGGTAGCATACCGTTGATTATGGGTTAGACGAAGTTTTATGGGATTGAAATATTTTAAATTATTAAAAGGTAAAATTTATGTGATAAGAAAACAATAACCATTCTATTATAATTTTTTGTGATTTACTTTGATGATATATAAATTTTTAAAAAGTAATACTTTTTATATATTATATTTGTTTTTCTAAATTTTTTAACTAATTATAATAACATAAATTAAATAATAAAAAGGTTATCATTCAGGATCTTAAAAAATAAAAATTAATGGGTTATAAATTAGTTGATATCATAAAAATTAATAAATTATAAATTAATTGATATAATTTTTTTATTATTTTGAATCGGTATGTATTTTATTAAAAAAGCGATTTTCTTGGGATATAATTTAATTAAGATATTAAAACCTATTCGTTCCCCTCTCGCTTCTTCCCCCTCTGAGCTTTGTTTTGAACTAATCTTCTAAAAATAAAAAAATTTTAAAACAACACTCGTATGAAAATAATTTTAAATTTAATATTCATATGTCGAGTTTTCAAAATATAACATGATACTATTTATTGAACAATGTTAATGTTCATTGAATGGTACTATGTCATTTATATTGTTCATTAAACAATATCATGTCAAATTTTTAATATAATGGTACTATTTAATAAATAGTATATGTTGAGTTTTCATGACTCAACATACTCGATATATATAGTGTATGTCGAATTTTAAAAATTTAATATAAAATCATAATAAACAGTATATATTGAATATTGAAAACTCGATATATTATTGTTTATCGAACAATGTCATATCAAATTTAAATATTCGACATGGGTGTGCAACGTTTGTCTCGAGTATTGTTTTAAAAAAAAAAAATTTAAGTCAATTCTGTACAAAGCTATTCCCCCCTCCCCTACTTTCCCTCCTCCCCCTGCCCCTTGTTCATTATGAAACCCTTGTTCTTTCTTTCCGGTGACAGTAAACACGAGTTTCGTCTTCAATCCTTGCAATAGCACAGTGCCAGATAACTAGAGTTCCGAGTGGAATAGTACCAGGAGCTTCAATTTCAGGTTCTAAATTCTCTCTCTCTCTCCCCCTCTCTCTCTCCCCCTCTCTCCCCCCTTTTAGTGTTGTTTTCTCTATGAACATTATCCATCGCTCCCTTATGTTTGATTAAGGTTTTCTAAGATCCTTCTTTGGAAATTAGGTCATCTTTCATCACTTACTGTTAGTTTTATATGCACATACACACACGGAAGCGTACGAAATTTTTTGAATCATAAAATATTAGGGTTTTTAGGCATATCTCAAGAGTAGATCGTAAAATATCCAGAGAACCACGAATCTCGATCAAACGATCTCGCCGTCGAGATGATAACCACGAAACTCGAGTTATCACCGCAACGCCACAACACCATAATCGAAATTTGGTGATACAAATTCTCTTCACAGAATTTTCTCCCTCTCTCAATTGTGCCTCTTCACAATTTTTGTGCAAATGGTAGTATTACCTAGGGTTTGCCATAGTTTCTATATTCTTCTGTCACCACACATGGTAGGTAATTCAAATTCATCAGTTACCATTTGTGAATTTTGAAAAGTGGAAAAATTTTTATTTTCTAAACATGGAAAGATGCCCTACATGGGCATTAATTCCATCATCTCCCACTTGCACACGAGGGCATTTTCATCCATAATGAGATCACAACTCATACGATCACCTCATCCTATTGGATTTTCATACTAGATTGGGTGTCTTGCAACTGGCGAGTATACCTACAAATAAAAACTTCTCGATACACCTGTTAGGATGTTCAAGGAGTCAACGTTAGTACAATAAATCCAAGACTGGTTACATCCATCGAGCTACTTTTCTCAACGAAAATAATTCCCTATAATTCGCTCGAATATATATTCACTATTGTGTTCTAATCCAAACATAAAAGAACACAAGAGACCGGTCGGTAAATACTATATCACGATGTAATGTCAATTGGTCTTCCGTTTCCCAGACTTGAATCTATCAGTTTTAACGTAATTGCTTTCCTAGATCTGTCCCTCATACCTCAATTTATATTCCGGGCCATCAGTAAACAAACTAAGGTAGCAAACACCGAATCAAGACTTCAAGAGTCAGCTGAAAGTAATAAGGGTACAAGAGATCCCATCCTGTGGATCTCGGGTCTCACATAGTGGGGTTCGGGGATAAAATTTGTAATCAGTACCTCAAATTAAATAGCTCCCACTATCTCTAGTCGTCTTTATCACACGCGGTATGAAACGCGTGCCACAGTGTTATTTTCCATCTCTCAAAGGGCGTATGTCAAATGTATCTAACACTGTGCATGTATGGGATTCAGTCTACGCATAAGACTTTATCCAGAGATCTCAGAGAGAGTACTTCAGAGGCAATCTCACAGATTGCAAGTGCTTTCTGAGATTTCAAACTTGGCTTCTAACAGGTAACATGGATGTGGGTACGTCCATGTCGATCATATCACATATGACCTCATCCTGAACACATATCAGAGCGACTTATGTTCTAGCAGAGTTACTCTCAAAGTCTCTTACAACTAGAAACTGTCTTATCTATGCTCGCTCAGATCTGGAGGTGGTCACTCATGTGAGAGAGTCGACCTCACATGCCTGACATCTATAATAACGTCACAGTATATATATATATATATATGATAATAAAAGTGAACGCATTGAATAAAATGCAATACTTATGTGACTGAATAATGCATCATATATATATATATATAAATTAATAAAGTATCAATGTCGTCAGTGTAAACTGAGCAATGTCAATAAATCTTCAAACCCAATGACTCTCTATGTGCTAAGAATGAGCCTCTAGTAATGGGTTTGGTGAATGGATCAACTACCATGTTATGTGTCGAAGTGTACCTGATGGTCACTTCACCCTTCTCAATAATGTCCTTTACAAAATGATATCTGGTGTCTATGTGTTTGATTCTACTATGAAATTTAGGGTCTCGAGTATAGGCTATAGTGGCCTAATTATCACAATAAATCATTACGGACCTCCCACTATCCGCTATAATCCCTAAGTCATCTAATAGTTTTCGAAACCAAACACTCTCCTAAATTGCAATAGAACAAGCCACGAATTCAACCTCCATGATTGATAGAGCAACACAGATTTGCTTTTTACTGCTCCATGAAATGGTACCACCATTGAGCAAAAAAGCAAAACCTGATGTCGATTTATGCTTATCCAAATCGCCTCCCCAATTGGCGTTCGAATAACCCACAAAGCACAAATCGCCTCCTCCGTAACACAGAGAGAGGTTTGTAGTTCCCTTAAGATATCGGAGAATCTTTTTCACTGCTCTCCAGTGACCTCTTCCAGGATTCGCCTGATACCTACTCACCAGACCGACTGCATAACTTATGTCTGGTCTTGTACACAGTATTGCATACATTAGACTTCCCACCGCACTGGAGTAAGGTACTTTACTCATTTCCCTCACTTCATCCTGAGTTTTAGGACACATTTCCAGGCTCAAGCCTTCACCTTTGGCAATCGGAGTATCTATGGGATTACAATCATTCATCCCAAATCGTTCGAGAATTTTTCTAATGTATGTCTCTTGTGAAAGAGCCAACATTCTTCTCGAACGATCCCTCTAGATCTCAACTCCAAGGATGAACTCAGCTTCACCCATGTCTTTCATATCAAAGTTAGATGACAACCATGTTTTGATAGTCTTTATATACTCAATGTTGTTCCCGACCAACATTATGTCATCAACATACAATGACAGGATCACAAATGAATTATTACCCCGTATCAGATAGACACAATGATCCTCCTCGACCATTCTAAAACCATAAGATATCACAGCCTTGTGAAATCTTAGATACCACCGCCTGGATGACTGTTTTAGACCATATATCGACTTTAGAAGTCGACAGACCTTGTCCTCTTGACCTACTAGAACAAACCCCGAGGGTTGTTCCATATAGACCTCTTCATCCAAATTCCTGTTAAGGAAAGTGGTCTTAACGTCCATCTGGTGTAACTCCAGATCCATACTTGCGACAATCGCCAAAAGCAAATGGATCGATGTAAACTTGACTATTGGGGAGAAAGTCTCCTTATAGTCAATGCACTTTATTTGTGTGTAACCATTGGCTACAAGACGGGCCTTATACCTCTCGATCGATTCATCGGCCTTCCTCTTGATTTTGAGAACTCACTTGTTCCCAATGACATTTCTTTTCTCAGGCAGGTCAACTAGATCCCAGACCCCGTTGACTCTCATTGATTCCAATTCTTCCTTCATAGCCTCTAACCATTGGTCCTTGGCAGGACCTTCAAGAGCCTCATAGAATGTGCTTGGCTCCTCATCGCCTTTGGGAGTAACAATTAGGATCTCATCCTCAATCGGGAAGTGACGACATGGTACGTGTCCCCGACTACTTCTACGGGGAGGAGGAGCTATTGCACCTTCAGATGGAACACTCCCACTAGGACCAAGACCCACATCAGGTTCTTTAGTCCCGCCGCTGGGTTCGGCTAAGCCGTTAGGTTCATCCATCTCATAGAATGCGATTTCTCGATTGATTTTACCTCTCTTAGGAAAATCATTCTCGAGAAACGTGGTATCACGAGACTCTATCTCAGTCACTGTGCCGTCCGTATGTTCTCATAGGAACACATATTCCTTGGAGTGTTCAGAGTATTTAAGAAAAATACACTTCTTTTCTCGCGGGACTAACTTGCCATATTTGTGCGAAGAATCATAAACATACGTGGCACAACCCACACATGGTCTCAAATGGCTAAGGTCAGGCTGTCTCCCTGTCCAAAGCTCGTACGGTGTGCTGACTACTGATTTTGTTGGGACACGGTTAAGGACGTAGGCTGCAGTCCATAACGCATCCCCCAATGGGAGATGGGTAAATTGGCATGTGCCATCATCGAGCTCACCATCTTTAAAAGAGTCCTATTCCTTCTCTCAACTACTCCGTTCTGTTGAGGAGTGGCAAGAATAGTCAGCTGTCTCATAATATTTCTATCGAAACAGAGCTCTTTAAATTGTTCCGACAAATACTTGCGCTTTCGATCGGTTCTAAGGGTTTTCACCCTCAAGTCTAGCTGATTCTCAACCTCGCTTATAAATCTCGGAAAGCACTCTAGTGTCTCAAACTTATGCGAAATCAGGTAGACGTAACCGAAACGCGTGTAATCATCAATGAACGTAATAAAGTATACGACTCCGTTTCTGGCTCTCAATTCATTGGTTCGCAAATATCGGAATTGGCCAATTACAATGGAGTCCCAGCTCTTATTGCTTTCCCAAATGGTTTTCTAGTAGCTTTGCCCGCAAAACAAAACTCACACACGGGCAACTGGACCTTGATTAGCGGGCCCAACAAGCCACTCGTAGCTAATCGAGTCATTCTCTTTTACCCTATGTGGCCAAGTCTGCTATGCCATACAAACACATCATCCGTAACACTATCAGATGCAAAGGCAATAGGAGATGAAGGAACATTTTCATAAAATGGAATATAATCTAGTACATAAAGTCTCTCACGGACCAAACCGGAATAAATCAAAAGACTGTAATCATTGTAAATGAACACTTTAGAGTTTCCCAACAAAACGGAATATCCCAACTAGCCTAAATATCGAACAGAAATGAGATTCTGCCGAATCTCAGGAGCATACAATACGTCATGTAAATACAGGGATTAGTCATTACGAAGCATCAGCTTGCATGTGCCAATCCCTCTTACTTCCATAAATGCTCCGTTCCCCACATATAGCCTTCTTGCAAGGGGACTCAAATGGCGGAATTCTACAAATGCGCTCCTGTCACGAGCTACATGGTCCGTGGCTCCTGAGTCTATAATCCACAAAGAAGAAGAGTTAGTGAGTATCACACTAGATGACACATAACTCAAACCATATAAAGAAAAAGGACTTACCTTTTGCTCGCCACACTCGCGTGCGAAATGCCCATACTTGCCACATACATAGCATTGGATCTTACTCTTGTCGAGCTCCTTCTTCTTGCGTTTCTGTCTTTTGTCATCGATTTTGGCAGATAGCTTGCTCTTGTTTTGGCACTTGGACTTCTTCTCATGTTTGCGCCATTTGCGCTTGATCCCTCAGGAGTCCTTGTTTGACTCCGCGATATTAACATGAGTAGAAGTGGATCTCACAACCTTCTGGCGCTCCTCCTCGAGCTCACAATGTTTACTCACATTTCTGAAAGTACGAATACTCTCAGTGTATGTGAGATAGGTCTTAACCACATCCCAGGAGTCAGGCAAAGACTGGATCACACCCAGCACCTAAAGCTCGTCAGACATTGACTCCTCTATACTCTTGAAAGAAGCGATCATACTCGACATGTTCATTAAATACTGTTTCATAGTATGATCAGTCCTCTTTTTATATGTAATAAACTTATACATCAGCATCCTCAACTTAGGAGCTGACGCGGAGCCAAAGTGCTCTTTCAGAGCAAGCCAAATCGACCTCGCAATGGAATACTGCTCATAAACTGGGATTAGTTCATCGTGCATACAGCTAAGAAGGATCACCCTAACTTGGCCATCCTTCTTCTTCCAAGCACGATACACTTCTTAATCCCGTTTTCCTTGTTCTGTTGGAACCTCCCCTAGATCCACTATCTTATGTCTAAGAACCTCCCCGAGTTCTTGTTCCTCGAAGACAAACTGAATTTTTCGGTGCCATATTTCATAGTTGTCACCATTGAGTTTCTCTCCCTTAACGAGATCCAGAACTATTGTCTTTGAAGCAGCCATGTCTCTGTTACACAAAAAATAGAGACGTTAGTGCAAATGATACTTTAATTCATAATTTTATATACCCTACAAATCATAAAAACCAAAACGACTCGAATACAGACCCCAAAACGAGCATATGATCAACAGACACCATATACCACAATTCAGGATTGCATCTCACCGTTCGGACTAGAATTCGGTACATAAAAACCCACATTTAGTCACTGTTATCATGAAATCCTTTAAAAAAATTAGAAAAATCCAATTTTAGGTGAACTTACGTGCCACCGGATGGGTCCACGCTCCTCCACGCGCCTTCACGCCCCGGTGGCGAGTCCCCACGTGCCTCCACGCACCAGAGAGGGTTCTGGCGCGTGGGCACGTGCCTACACGAGTTGGGGAGCGTGCACCACATGCGCCCACGCGTGGGGGCGTATGTCACGCGCATGAGCTTCACGTGCCAGGTACACGAGCCTCAGTGCGCGTGTCCTTCACGCACCCGCGGGTTGGGTCTCTTCTTCTTCGCCCGACGGGTCTACAACCGGGTTTTCCGACCCGATTTCTAGAAAATGCATTTCCGGCCTGTTTTTCACCGCGATTCTTGCCGGAAAATTATTTTGGACATCCCAAAAATATCCGAGACTTGATCTTTGGGTTATTTGCGCCTTGAACGCGGCGAAATATATATCCAAGTTTTGGCCCCTTTGCGGCCTCATCGGAAAAACCGAGTTTCTGGCAACGGCAACATGCAATATGCATACCAAAATGTAGATCTTGATGCCAGGAACTTAAATTTATAATTCTTTTGTGAAGATTCCTCCTAAATCTTGATAAATATGGGGTTTCTTTGTCGTGGTCACTATTCATGGCCTGGAAGTTTGATCGGAATTTTCATGGCCTAATCGTACTCAGAAAATTACGAAAAAATCATATTCGTGACCTACGTGATATTGGTAATTTCATGGTATTTTCAGATTCAGGAAATGCATCCATGATCCGAACCCCAAATTGTACATGCTCATTTTTAATACCCAAATTAATTCCAAAAACTTATTTTAAAATAAATCTAACTTGGCTCTGATATCAATATTAGTTTTATATGCACACACACATGCGGAAACGTGCAAAATTTTCGGAATCATAAAATATTAGGGTTTTTAGGTATACCTCAAGAGTAGATCGCAAAATATCCATGGAACCACGAATCTCGATCAAACGATTTCGCCGTCGGGATGATAATCACGAAACTCGAGCTATCACCGCAGCGCCACAACACCACAATCGAAATCCGGTGATGCAAATTCTATTCACAGAATTTTCTCCCTCTCTCAACCGTGCCTCTTCACAATTTTTGTGCAAATTGTGGTGTTACCTAGGCTTTGCCCTACTTTTCATATTCTTCCGTCACCACACATGGTAGGTAATTCAAATCTATCAGTTACCATTTGTGAATGTTGGAAAGTGAAAAAATTTTCATTTTCTAAACATGGAAAGATGTCCCACGTCGGCATTAATTCCATCACTTACCATTATTGAAATTTGTAATGGCTAAGTTAATTTTAACCATTTTCTGAGACGGATGCATACGGTGTTCTTCGAATGTCCTGGAATGAGAATGTGAAATCGAGTGTTACTTAGCATGAGAGGGCCTTTTAGTGCAGACTTAGAAGGTTGAACATTCCTTGTAAATGAATTGGATTGTTTAGCTGACAAAGGAAGCAATGCACTTTTGTTATTTTCAGTTCTTAAAAATAGAGTCAAGATGAAACAAATTCTGTCGAAATGCTAGCATTTTGTATTCCTTTGGCGACTTTAATCTTGTCCCCGCCAGAGCCCTGCTGAGATTAGGATGCCAGTATAGCAGCTGAAGAATTTTGCTTTCTATAGGAACCCAAATATTGGAGGAGTCTGTACTTTCGTATGGCTGAAGAGTCCCATCTTGTAGAAGCAGGAAATGACACCAAGAAAAGGTCCAGGCACCCGAAGGGTAAAAAGGCAAAAAAGAAGCAGAGAATGGTCGAGAAAATCAAAATAGACAAGAAACTGAGAAAACTTTTCCAGAAAAGGGCGAGAGAGTATAACTCAGATGATGATGAGCCTAGCATGGCAGCAGAAAGTGAAATTTTGTTGTCTTCGGAGAAAGATGAGGTTGCAGAAGGAAATTCTGATGTAGATGATGCAGAAGTTGAAGTGTCCGAAGGTGAAGGTGAAGGTGAAGGTGAAGGTGAAGAAGATGGAGTACAGCCTGGAATAACAAAATTTACAGAAGGGTGTAGAGCGTTCAGGATAGCATTCAAGAAAATCACGAAAGAGAATTTAACTGATGATCCACTTGTGAGCTCCTTGATTTTTCTTCTCTCTCTCTCTCTCTTGCTCTCTCTCTCTTTTAACTCTTAATGTGTGCAATTGTAAGAGTAACAAGTAATCTAATTTTCAGACTCTTTACAGGGTCCAGTATTATCCAGGCAAAACGGCTTCTTGCAGAGAACCTAGCTGAGGAAGAATCAGAGCAGAAGGTTAAGGGGGAGTCAAAGAAGGAGAAAAAACTGGTATTTTGCTTCCTTTCATGTTGCAACTCTACACAAATAGGATTCCAACATCTTTACTGATCTATGTGTTGATTGTCCACTTATTGCATTTTATGAGATGTTTCTTTTTTTTACGATATTATTGAAGTACAAATATGTGAACGAATACGACATGGAAAAGGATAATGTTTTTTAAAAATGAAAATGAGTATTGGCATGACATGTACAACAAGTTCATTGAACGAAGGAAGCTTGCAGCTCTCTTTCCATTGGTTTTGTAAAAATTTTTTTGAATAATTTAGATTATTTGGTTGGATGTTTATAAACTGCCTTTGGGCAGCTATACAAATTCATTGATATGGGTAAGGAAAAACACACCCATTTCACTTGCAGCAACTGAAGGCTTATGTGTTGGGAAAAAAAATTTTCCATTGCCTTGATTATGGGAAGATTTGTACTTGTCTTAAGGTTTCTTCTTCTTTTTCTCACCACATGTGGCTTTACTATGATTTTTCCTATGTAGCCACAAAGTGATGCCATGTGCTAGAGTATGCTTGTTGCAAATGAAGAGTCCATTTCACAGTGACATATAACGCATATGAAGTTGAGTCCATTTCATAGTGAAATATTATATGTTTCTGGAGTAAAAGAAAGACCACATTTCTACTCTCCCAATGAATTGTTAATTTTTTTTTCTTTCTTCCAGTTTTTGCTGTGCATCTCAAGATCTCCTCTGTGTCCTCATTCTTGTGACTCTGTCCTCCTTTTCGAGTTGTGTCTGTAAACTCCTGCATACATGGCTTGATGTCACTCCTGTAGTGGCTGATTAGCTCTTTTTGTCAACTCTTGCAACATGACTATGGCCTGGTCTTAAGTTGAAATATCAAAAGTTTAAGTTCGGATGTGGAACCTTGATTTGAAGGTCAGTTTGTATGGGGCCTTGAGCTTTGCAGATGACATTGTTTTGGTGGATGAGACATATGAAGGAAGCTCGAATTTTAAAGAGAAACATTAGAAGTGAAAGTATTTAGACTTACTAGGGCAAAGACAGAATATATGGAATTTAAGTTTAACAATACTAACGTTAGTGTGACAATGATTAAGATAGGACATGATGAATTATCTGTAAATAAGAGTTTTAACTGCCTAAAATTAATTTTACAAGAAAACGAAGGGATTGATAGAAATATATCACATAAAATACAAGCAGAATGGTCGAAATTGAGAGGTATATCGGATATTCTATGTGATCGAAATGGATCTCTAAAACTTAGAAAGGGAATTTTTACAGGATGACGATTATATCTGTTTTATTGTATAGATCTAAATGTTGGTTAATGAACCAAAAGAACAGGCAGAAAATGGGAGTTGTGGAGATAATGATGTTAAGGTGGATGTACGGACACATGAGGATGGATAAGATAAGATAAAGAAAGTTGGCGGTTACGCCTATCCAAAAATAGTTGAGGGAAACATGATTAAGATAGTGTGGACACGTACATGGACGTTTAATAGAGGCTTTAGTTAGGTAATGTGAGACTATAACAAATACTCATATTAATTGAGGAAGAGGGATACGTAAAAACAGTTGGATAACGATAATAAAATATGATATGAATTATCTAAATACAGATGAAAATATAATACAAGATAGAGTATAATGGTATAGAAGTATCCATATTGTCGAACTCCCTTAGTGGGATAAAAGTATAATTTTTATTGTCATATAAAGAAAACATCATATATGTGAGCATGTGATATGAAATAGAGTACAATGGTATAGAAGGATCCATATAACCAACTCCACTTAGCTTGATAAAGGCTTGGTTGTTATTGTTGTTGTATTTGAAGTTCATGTCGTGGGTTGGCACCTACTTGCTATCTGGTAGCATTTTTCCTTTTGCCTATCATAAAGGCATATGTGCAATTTGCCAATTACATTGTAAGTCAGACATTTGTAACCCCTTTTTTGCCCTAATAGTTCACCCAACAAAGAAGTGTTGAACTGAAACAATTAAATATTAAGGATTATCACCACAGCATGTTGTCTTATTGAATTCAGAATATATAAGGTAGGCTAGAGGTTAGCAACATAAGTACAAGTATGTCCAATGGCAATGAAGTTGACATGTGGTGTACACAACAATGCATTGGAAGATTCTCTATTTTAATACATATATGGCTGGAATCATTACAGTGAATGATAATGATAGTAAAAATAAAATGTTCAAATTGAGACGGTGGGTGTTCAAAACAAAGATCTTATGTGAAGCACATGAATGGTCTGGATTATATTCCGAGGGCTGTGGGTTTACCATTAGAAGATCTTGCTTACTTATCGTATTTACTTGGTGCATGCCATCACGTAATTCCACTGCCAAACATATCAGAGAGATATCCAGTTATGTCTTTTAAGGACTTCTTATATGAAAGTTTTAATTTCACCTAAATGTTCATCTAACTTAGTGACAAGAACAGGTGCTGATGTATCTCTTTTCCTATTTTCATGACAGGTGCAGGAGAAGGGGCATGTTAAGCCTGATAAATTTTTGGACTCTCATGAGAAGTTTCTTATAAGTGTTGCTACAAAAGGAGGTAGTTGAGTATGTTACTTTTGTTGAAAAGTAACATGATGCATAGGCTTAACTTTGGTGAAATTGTTTGATCTTTTAAAACTTTTTTCTCCTTTGCTCTCTTCTTATCCCTTTTGTTTTCTCCTGACATGTGCTTCAATGGGCTTTCAGTGGTAAAGTTATTTAATGCTGGAAGTAGCTGCTTGAAGTAATTTCCCCTCCCTCATTCTTTTTATGCAGTTAATTCATATTGCTGCAGTTGCTGCAGTTGCTGCATATTAGTGCTCTGGATTTGAATGATTTCTCTTCACGTTCTTGTGCAGGTAAATAAAGCACAAAATGTACAGAAAGGATTAAAACATTCAAGGTTTAAAGATGCAAAAGGTATACCTTGCTTTCTTTTTATTCTCAGAACTCATGTACGATGGTAGTTCGTGACAATAGCTTATCTTGTACTTGTAGTCTTTTTCTTTTTTTTTTTTGGGGGGGAGGGGGAACCATGGACATTCAGGGACATGAAAATGCAACAAATTTCCAAAACGTAGGATATTGGATGACATAATAATACATTATGGTTACCTTTGTTTCTCCAGAATATGTATAACGTCAATAAAGTTACCGAGAAGTGTTGCAAATAGAGTTTCAAATGAGCATGGTTTTTTTTTTGGGGGGGGGGGGGAACTTGGGTCTCCTTCAATAAATAAAAGAGTCTAGCTTGAGCAGTTGAAAGTTCAACTAGTTTTGGCTTGGAGCTCTTGAACTAGCTTTTTTAGAGTCTTGACTTAATAATATACTAGATTCTGCGGCACACACCTTGTGTGCATATGATATCATTGGAAGTTATTGCCTGTGTTCTCTTTATATTTTAGTATAGATATTCTTGATGAACATTGCGTGTGCAAACCAATTAATACATTTTTTAATTCATTTATTAATTAATGAAAATAAAAATAGATTGGGAGTTGACAATAACGTTTTGTAATAAAAGACAAAAGTTTCATAAATTACTTGAGATGAGGTTATGGGCTTGTTCACAAGCCTGCGCTAATTTTCTAGGCTTGAGCTCTATCTTGATTAATGTAAGTGTAAACACAGTCTCAACACTTTAAACCAAGGCTTCGCTAGTTTGTGGCTCTTTTTGCAAAATTATCATATAGGCTATTTTAAATGACTACAAAATACTATAATTTGCTCTTGAAGAAAATATTATTGTATCTTAAGCAGTACAAGAATTCTACTTATTTTAATAATAGTTTTGTGAAATATCTTCATTGTATAAAAATTGGACACACCATGTGAAATGTCCGACTTTCCCCAATGAGTGTCATGTGAGAGACAGTGCGGATATGGCACAACCTCTATTTTCTACGCATTCTTGCATCATAGGTTGTTCTCCTTCTGATGGTTAATTGAGTATTCTGGAACATTTGGACTTTTGATCTCTTTAATTCACCACATTGAATGTTGATGTTGATTGGGGGACAAGTCTTCTTTTTCCATAGTCTTTTCTGATGTTTTGTAGGGTACTATATCTCCATTCCACAGTAAAAATCTGATTGTGGATTTAGTTGGGTTAAGCATCCACCTTATTGATGACTGTGGCTACAATTTTGCAAACTGTGGCTATAATAATGCAAACATACCTTAAAGTCTATCTCCCATAAAACTCTCTTCCTAACTGTGTACATCGATAAGAAGTCAAATTTGGCTGCAAATGTATTTCAGAATGCAGGCTCTTCTTTTCATTTAAAACATATTCAAGGAGCTAGGGTTGAATTGAGATTGAACTCATTTTTGTTTGTGGTGATTGTTAATTTCCTGGGTCCCAGCTTAGAAAAATTGGTCAATAATTATTTCTTGATTGAGAGCCTATGTAGGCATTGTTTGTACGATGAGTTTATAAGTTTCTCTGATATGCTCCTTTTTTTTTTCCTTTAAATGAAAAAAATTTTGACTTCTTGTGTATATTGTTATGATGTGCCTCCATCTCTACTAGCAATAAGGAAGCAGAGAAAGAAGGCCTTCTTTTCTGAATTAAGCAAGAAATCTGCACCTGCCCAAGTGAGCATTCTTCTTTTCTCTGCTCCATATGTCACATTTTCCTCTTTAATATGTTGCTAGGTATCTGAAAGCATTCTCTTATACATTTACAGCGAAATAATTATTGAATGTCCCAAGATCTAGGGTCGGATCACTAACCTTTTCGATGTACGGGTCCGAAGAATGTCACCAATAGATCAATCTCCTTTCTCTTTCACAATCCAAGAGCCCTTTTGATAGAATGGAATTATGATGTTTGTAGATCTTCTTCCTTACTTTTTTTCTTTTTTTTTCAACCCTCTTGTTCACCATTGATGGAATGGGGATGGTTATTAGGGAGTTGGAGTTGGTTTTTTCCATAAAAAACCACTCCCTCCCTTCCCTCCTTTAGAAAATTCAAAATAAGGGAAATGGGTTTGGGTCAAACCCACATGGGCGACCCGACACGGTTTTTCCCCATAACTTACATCTCCCACTCGCACATGAGGGTTAGACCTACATTTTGCGCAATCACTTCCATATACCATCGATTTCATACAGACAAATGGATCGTGTGACCAGCGAGTACATCAAGAGCTCATAGCTACACACCGTTTAAGGATATATAGCAGCTCAAGATCTAATACTATGAGGACATCAAATCTCGCTATACCCCAGACCTCTTTTTACTATATATATATAGAGTCACTGCACCTCTTATCTCTCTATTAATGAACGAGAGCATACTTGATTCATCTCAACTATGCATTCACAATTATGTTTCAGAACATCAAGTTAAAAACACAACTGGCCAGTTTGTGAATACAAAAATTACGTACAAACTTTAAGACAGTCTTCCTTTCGCACTACTATCTTTCCACTTCATTTTAGCTGCTTTCCTAGTCATGCACCGCAAAACCGAATCAAGCATGATATATTGGTTACATGCTAAAGTAGCAACACTAAAATAAACTTTCAAGAAACAGGCGAAAGTCTTAAGGGTATTACATGAGGTTAATTACAAACCTCTGGGTCTCACACAATGAGATAGAGGGATTTATCAACTCATTACCCATAGGGTCACTGAAAGCACACGTGGTATGAACATGTGCTACGATACATTTTCTATTTATTTAGAAGCGTATGTCTATTTCAAAATTATAATATATCGTATAGGTTTTAGTCCAAGTATATCACGATACTGACTTGATTCTCTCTTCTTATAAATCCTCCAAAAAAAAACTTTTCCAAGAGAGAACCACACCTGGCTTCTAGACAAGTGTAATGGATTGTGGGAAATCCATTTCGATTATCAAATAAGTAAATACCAATGATAATCTTATCTTAGTTCTGTACTAAGGTGGCTAATTTATGTTAATTATACAAAATTAACATTGTCTCATCTCTACATATCACATAGATATTAGAGGTGATTGCTCGTGTGAGAGAGCCAATCTTCCAAACTTGTCCGACATACTTTTTAATCAAGACATAAGAACTCGCAAATGCAAAGAAATTCAAATGTCATATAATAATGAGTATTACATCACGTTCATTGCTTATACATACAATTACACTCTATGCAATCCTAGAGATTTTACATGTTTCAGAAATACATCTCTAGGTATCGGTTTCGTAAATGGATCAGCCACCATTAAATGCGTAGATAAATACTTCAATGTCACCTCTCCTTTTTCAACAATGTCTCGAATAAAGTTGAATTTCGTATCAATGTGTTTGGTTTTCCCATGATATTTGGGATCTCTCGTATAAGCGATTGCTGCTTGACTATCACAATAAATTGTCACAACTCCCACTGTGCCGCTTACGATCCCTAAATGTTGTAAAAAACGTTTCAACCAAACACACTCCTGAACTGCTGAAGCACAAGCTACAAACTCTGCTTCCATCGTCGACAGTGATACACATGTTTGTTTCTTACTTCTCCAAGAGATGGCGCCTTTATTTAGCAAGAAAACATAACCTGAGGTTGACTTACGTTCATCTAAGTCACCACCCCAATCAGCATCTGTGTATCCGCTCAATAACAAGTCATTTTCTTGATAACAAAGGGAATAATTCGCAGTTCCTTTCAGGTATCTTAGAATCCTCTTCACAGCTGTCCAGTGACCTTTACCTGGATTGGATTGATACCTGCTGACCAAACCCACGGCATAGCAGATGTCAGGGCGAGTACATATCATAGCGTACATCAGACTCCCAACAACGCTGGAATACAGTACTTTTGACATCTCATGTTTTTCTTCAGCGGTCTTTGGGCACATTGTTAAACTTAAACTTTCGCCTTTAGCCACAGGAGTATCAATAGGTTTACAGCTATCCATCCTAAATCGTTCCAAAATCTTTTTAATATAAGATTCTTGAGATAAAGCTAACAATCTCTTAGAACGATTTCTGTGGATCTTAACACCCAGTATGTACTCTGCTTCACCCATGTCCTTCATTTCAAAATTTGATGATAACCGACTTTTGATATTCAGGACATACTCCATATTATTTTCGGCTAACAATATGTCATCGACATACAGACTTAAAATTACAAACTTATCATTGGTATTTTTCACATAAACACAATGGTTTTCGTCTATCATTACGAAGTCGTAAGAGATTACAGATCTATGAAATCTCAAATACCATTGTCTTGAAGACTGTTTGAGGCCATAAATTGATCTATTCAATTTACAAACTTTATTTTCTTGACCTTTAACAATGAAACCTACTGGTTGTTCCATGTAGATTTTTTCTTTAAGTTCTCCGTTGAGAAACGCAGTCTTCACATCCATTTGATGTAATTCTAAATCTAAATTGGCTATAATGGCTAACAATAGGCGAATAGAGGCAAATCTCACTACTGGTGAAAATGTTTCGTCATAATCAATACCCTCTTGTTGGGTATAACCTTTTACCACCAATCGAGTTTTGTACCTCTCAATTGTTCCATCAGCTTTACGTTTAACCTTAAGAACCCATTTGTTCCCAATAGGTTTGCGCCCAGGTGGAAGATCAACCAATTCCCAAACATAGTTGGAATCCATCGACTCTATTTCTTCCTCCATTGCTTTTATCCACTCATCCTTGGCAGGACAAGATAAAGTCTCGTTCACATTTTTCGGCTCATCCTCATCATGTGGAGAAATGATGAAAGTGTGCCCTTCAATTTCGTAATGACGTTTGGGCACACCTTTCCTAGTACTTTTCCGAATTAATGATTCGGTTGGATCATTAGAATTTGAATCCCTCCCACTGGGATCATTTGGGGATTCAACTTCTCGTAATTCCCTTGATCCATCCTGCACGGAACCATCATTTGAATTATTTAATTCAAACAAAGGTTCACCTTTTGTTATATCACCTTTACTAGGAAAATCATTTTCCAAAAATGTCACATTTCGTGATTCAATTTCAGTTACAGTACCATCTTCTCTTTCACCGATGAACACATAACCTTTTGACTTATGAGAATATCTAATAAAAATACATTTCTTCCCCCGGGGACCAAGCTTTCCAAATTTATTAGAAGGGTCATGAACATATGCTGCCGATCCCCAGGGTCTAAGATCAGTCAGACTTGGTGTCCTACCAGTCCATAGTTCGTACGGTGTTGTGGGTACTATTTTTGAAGGCACTCTATTTAAAATATAGGTTGCAGTTAATAATGCATCTCCCCAAAAGGAAATTGGCAAGTTAGCCTGCGCCATCATAGATCTCGTCATTTCTAACAACGTCCTATTCCTCCTCTTAGCAACACCATTTTGTTGAGGCGTGTGGGGAATAGTCAATTGTCTAATTATTCCTTTTTCATTACACAGATCATTGAACTGATCTGATAGATATTCACGCCCTCGATCTGTCCTTAAGGCTTTAATCGTTCTATCCATTTGATTCTCTACTTCATTCATATAACGTCGAAAACACTAAAGTGCTTCAAACTTGTGAGTAATCAAATAGACATGACCAAAACGTGTGAAATCATCAATAAAAATAATGAAATATGACGCTCCATGCCTAGCCTTCACATTCATTGGACCACAAATGTCAGAGTGAACCAATTGTAATGGAAGTTCAGCCCTCACGGCTTTTCCAAAAGGTTTTCGAGTCATCTTCCCGGCAAGACAATATTCACAATTCGGTAAATCAACTTTAGTAAGCGAACCCAATAGTCCTGCTTTCAGAAGTCGATTCATCCTGTCCTGCCTGTGTGACCAAGTCTAGCATGCCATACTTTGTCATCTATATTAGCATTACTAGAAGAACAAACATTTAACGAAATATAACGATCAGTATAACAGTTAAACATTTGTCTGTCACAATCTAAAGTAAGAAATCCATTTAACAGATGTCTAGTACCATAAAACACACCACTATTATAAATACAAACCCTAGCACGAGTAAAGTTCAAGTCATAGCCTAGTTTAAGAAGAGCAATAACAGAGACTAAATTTCGTCGAATTTCTGGTGCAAAGAGAACATCATGTAAGATTAGAGTTTGGCCACTTCGTAACTCCAATTTACAAGTGCCAATTCCTTTGACTTCTACTCTTGTATTGTTTCCTACATATATCCATCTTGCACCAGGAGGAACTCGACGAAAGTCCACGAACGCTTCTCGATCTCTCGTCACATGGTCTGTTGCTCCTGAGTCTATAATCCACACAGGATATGATTCAGAAAGTAAAACAGTGCTAGAGACATATATAACACTTAGAAAAGCGTTACAAGGTGCTACCTTTTTCGGCTCGGGACATTCTCGAGCGAAATGATCAAGAGCTTTACAATTGTAGCACTTCAGTTTGCTCTTATCCTTCTTTTTCCAAAACCGCTTGCGCTTGTTCTTGCGGTTGGAATTGCTCTTCTTAAACCCTTCCGCAATGTCCTTCCCTTTCTTGCCCTTGTTCTTGTTCCCTTTCCGTTTAAAGCCCGCAACTCTCTGGGAACCTGACTCAGCTACAAAGGCATTAGAAATCGATTTTGCAGCACCAAGCCGCTCATCTTCGAGTTCTACGTGGCGAGCAGCATCAGCGAAAGTCTTAATGCTATCATTGTGAGTCAGATTGACCTTCAAGTGCTCCCACTGGTCTGGAAGGGATCGGATTAAAGCTTGAACCTGTTGTTCATCAGATAAAACATGACCTGCTGACTTCAATTCCCTTATCATGTTTGACATGGTTCTGAGGTATAATTTAATATTGTGATCAGACTTCTTTTTGTACGTATCAAACTTGATAGTCAACTGTCTCAGACGGGTCACACTGGTACCTCCATACTTCTCTCTGAGGTATACCCATACGTCATGAGCAGTAGGGAATTGCTCACATTCATGTATGAGATCATCAACTACAGAACTAACCAGAATGCCACGTGCAGTGGAATTTTTCTTCTTCCACGCCTGGTAAGCTTCTTGATCTCTTCTCTGTTGAGCAGTATTTCCAATTCCAGGGTCTTGCATGATATGGTTGATACCCTCCAAGGCATCCTGCTCTTCCAGCACATACCATATCTTGTGGCACCAAATGTCATAATTGTCGCCATTAAACTTATTGTCTTTATTCAAATCTGCTATTATTGATTTCGATGCCATGGTCTGGGTTTTCAAAGAGAGACTATTATAAGTATTCATGCTCATTCATTCATATAATTTTGTACATGAAATCTAATAAATTTATCATAAACGAACATAAGGTGTAAACTCGAAAGATCACTAAGTTCCCAATCATCATCCATCATCCAAATGTTTGATTATCATAAATTTGATTTCAAAGTAACAAAATTCTTTTAGTCTTAGGTGAGAATTACTTAAATTCTTCCAACCTAAAAAAAACTCCCACTAAAAATCATGTGAATTTAGAACATATCTCTTCACATGCTCGCATAAATATACAAAGTATGCACATTGTTGATATATAAAAAAAAATTACATCATATGTTCATGGCATTGTTCTCATTACAGTAGGTAACTATGTACAAAGAAGAAAAAAGAGAAAATATATATATATATAATCAAATTTCTCTTTGCTTATCTTCCATATACATGCGAGTGACCATATTGACCATCCCAACTGAAAGTCTATCTCTCGGAGTGAATCTCCTAACAGCTTGGGGTGTAGAGCCGTTGATCTTTAGAGATAATGCCCTTTTCATTTTAATCTCTATCTCCTTAGCTCTCCATATCTTAAGCAATTTTAGTCTGAAATCTTTAAGGTAGAGACACTTATTATCCTCTAATATTTTGTCAGCCATTCCAACCAAATGATCAGAGAGGGAGTTTCTTATAATTTTAATCTCGACTTCGTCGCCTCCAAACCAGTCACCCAAACGCCGAAATTCATAACGTTTTCGACTCATAACCCACAAATGTTGCGGCAAAGTATGCGTTGCTTTCATCTTATAATGTAACATCATATATAGCTTTGCCAAACGTTCTGGGGTCCTCTCATCTCTGCATCTCCCCCGGAGAGGTGCAAGGGTACGTCTGATTCTCACCATATCCCTAAAATGGGGTAAATATTAGATTGGACACGAAGCCAACCAAACAAAAATTTTTTTAAAACACCATCCACAATTTATACTTAAATTAATGAGTACAAATCAAATATGTGTTATAAAATTTAATTCGGGTAGGCATAATCTGGAATATATATATATATATATATTTTTTAAAACATGTGAGAAATTTTCAGAATTTTGTCTCACTTGTTAATTGATTTTTCTGCAATTTTCAAATAAAATTTGTAACTTAATGAATATTTTCAGTCAAAAAAATAATTTAAAAATACAGAAAAAACAATCAAAAAATAAAAAAATAAATAAAAAAAACGGGGCCTGAGAGGGTGCTTCACGCGCCCTCACGCGCCGCTTGGTTTCGGCGGCGCGTGGGTGACTCGCCCACGCGCCGCCTTCCCGGCGGATTCCGGCCACCGGATTATGCCTACCCCCCATTTTTGGGGTCTCTGAATCTAATGGAGCTTTCAGTTTTCTGATCTGAGATCTAGATCATGACGTTTGGGCTTCATAACCCACGGCCCGAGAGTGGGATTTGTGCTGACGTCACTGCTGACGTCACTTCGTCTTCTTCATGCAGAAAAAATTTTTCTGTATTTTAACCATAATTTCCCTAAACCATATCTCATTCATTTCTGAACCGTTTCGCATGTTTTTTATATGGTTGGAAAGGATTTTTGATGGGGAATTTAACCATACAAATATTAAATCATGAAACCTATCATGTAAATCGATATGAGCATTTTTATTTTCGACTAGGGTTTCATTTTTCTCCAAAAATACATAACGGCTATGCATGAAAGTTTGCAGATCAATTCCTAACATCATGGGTATTCTACCTTTCAAATTTCAAAGCATTTCGTGGTCTATAATGAAAGTTACCATTTTCAATTTTTTAAGGAAAATGAAAACTCGAAAATACATCAAAAATAAGAAACACCCTAAATCATGCTCTGATACCAATGAAAGCATTTTCTTATGCATTTACAGCGAAATAATTGTTAAATGTCCCAAAATCTAGGGTCGGATCACTAACCTTTTCGATGTACGGGTCCGAAAAATGTCACCAATGGATCAATCTCCTTTCTCTTTCATAATCCAAGAGCCCTTTTGATAGAATGGAATTATGATATTTGTAGATCTTCTTCCTTACTTTTTTTCTTTTTTTTTTCAACCCTCTTGTTCACCAT
This sequence comes from Dillenia suffruticosa, assembly GCA_033439265.1. Lineage (NCBI taxonomy): Eukaryota > Viridiplantae > Streptophyta > Magnoliopsida > Dilleniales > Dilleniaceae > Dillenia > Dillenia suffruticosa. The sequence continues at coordinate 21,291,803 of JAVTVX010000029.1, forward strand.
TGATGGAATGGGGATGGTTATTAGGGAGTTGGAGTTGGTTTTTTCCATAAAAAACCACTCCCTCCCTTCCCTCCTTTGGAAAATTCAAAATAAGGGAAATAGGTTTGGGTCAAACCCACATGGGCGACCCGACCCGGTTTTTCCCCATAACTTACAGTATCGTTGTATGTATGCTGGCCAGAATAATCCTGGCTCTTTGTTTTGGGCAATTGGACAATCAGTGAAAATGTGACTTTTAACTGCTTTCTTCTTTTTCAGTATTATTAGTATTAGTATCAAGATCATGGGCTCTATGACTTAGATATTGGGGACTGAGTTCACCTTACAATAAGAAATATGAATTGATGAGTTAGGAGTTGATCTTCAAGCTGAAGTCTAAGGGGTTTCCGGTCTTGGATATGTTTTGAATTACATTATACGAAATTTTATTTTTGGATTTTGTTTGGAGTTCAGAATCCTGGTGTTGCCCACTGCTAAAATAGCAATATGGCTTCTAGAGAAATCTGAGGAGTGTCATGATGGGAATAAGCATAAGTAATGTGAGTCCATGAGAAATCATTTCATCGTTTAGATATGTATGAGTGGTGTCAATTGATTATGTGGAAAATGGATAAAAGGAACAAGGAGAGGAAGAGAGATTGTTGCATTAATAAGAGGCATGGGAAGGGAGTAGGCCTTTTCCTTTAAAATGCTTTCCCGGAGCACTTTGTTCTGTTTTCATCTTGGGCTTTTGATTTCTTGTAACTTCCAGCAATTACTAAATCTTTATGTTTGGTAGGTATTAAGATATTAACTTAGACCTCTCAGGACAGTTAGATATGGCATGGACATTTTTGTGAAGTGTACATGTTTTGCACTGGAAATATGTAATGATGACTCACTTTCAGAAATAACCTCATAACATAGCCATTGAAGATTGAAATAGTGTTGTTAAAGGTTCTAGTTGCCATGTTAGGTACACGCTCGAGTAAAGTGAAATGCTTATTTAAAATAATATTGACTTTGCAAAAATAAATGTAATCAAAGGATCATATTAAGATATTCTTTGTAAATACAAAAAGTGAAAGTTATGTACATCATTTATGCATTAGTAAATTTTATGATAGTTTTCTATAGGCGCAATTGTAGTATTAGCATGAGTTAATTTATCCTCCTAGAAGTCAACAAAATGTCATTGGAGAAGAACAAAACATTGTATATCTCCATCTTTTAAAATCTCAAGCATGCAACAAATGCATCAAAATGTTAGAGGAAAATAAAAGACAAGAAGTAATGGAAATGAAGAGAGATTGCAAAAGAAGAGAATGCAATAGGATAAAACTGACACATAGATCAAAAATATAAGGAGAATAAGACTAAGAAGTTGAAGGGGGTGGGGGAAAAATTCTTAGGGGATAAATTTTCAATAAACTTAAATTTCATAGAGGTGCTTTGCCCAGCATGTCGCCTTGTTCAGGTAGTGCTTGGAGTGCCCTGGCGAGTCTTCCGAGTGCCTTCTAACGATGTTTTGAATGCACAATTCAAACTAAGCTTGGTTCTTCCAAATATATTTACTCTTGGAAATGAAATGTTTGTTAGGATAGACATACCAATGACCCAAAACTTGTATCAAATGTTCTATATGGAATCTTGCATCTTATTTTGTTCAATGTAGTTCTTAAACTGGAATGTTTAGTTCATTATCACCCTTTCAAACATTTGACCTCTTGAATTATTTAGTGGAGAACAAAATAAGATTTACAAATCTTCATCATTAAGGTATTCTTGTCTGCTAAGTTAACTATTCATCCGTATCTTCATCATTCAATAAGAGGGTTGAAGTTCTCAAGATGATAGCTTAGTGATATAAATCTCTTTCCCTCAACCTAATGATTTCAGATTCAATTTATTGTACAACAAAAATAAATAAATAAATAAGAGGGCTGAATTGAATACCCTTCTTTTAAGGTAAATGCCTTTACTAAGGGTATAGATATAAAGTAATTTGGACTTTTAAGCCCTAAAGTAAAGTTTTTAGAATTTTAAAATTATCAATATCTTAATAATTTGGACATTAAGGTAGCATTATGTCTAGATAACGTTTTCTCCTTTCTTGTGTTTTATATCGATATAAAATAATACTTTGGTATCATTTCTTGTTTTGGTTTTCTGTTTTAGAGAAAACCAAAGACCATTTCTTGTGTTTTTCAAAACCCTTTGAAAACCTCAGAATTATAAAGTTCATAATACTAATATATTAAAATGTATAAATATATCAGTTTAAAATTTGAATTCAAAAATAAAATATTAAAAAAAAATTGTTTTGCAATGGGGTCACGAACATTAGCCATCTGACAAGGTTAGTTCGGCTTAATATTAAATTTTCGGATTATTTGACTAATTTAGTTTAAATATTGTAAGGGTTTAATATAGGAGCGAGTTCCGTCAATTCATGTTTTTTTATTTTCAAAACTTGAACTCGAGATTTTGATTAAAAAAAAAATTAATATTCTGCGGCAATTCATGATTCACTAATGTTTGGTTTAACATTAACATTAACTCGGGTTGAGTTGTCTGCTCTGTCGCTCCCATGGTTGTCTTTGAGCTCAACATTTTCATTTGTCCACTCGGCGAACATGAGATTTTCTGGTGAATACATTGTAATAAAGTCATGAATAGCGCAACAAGCAAGAGCTTTGAAGAACAGCAAAACCTGCTTTCCATATTTCAAAACATAATTCATATAATTGAAAAAATATCGAGTAACCTAGTTTCAAGATTTCTAGAGGAAGTGAACTGGATCAACCTTTTGAGTTTCCAAACAATGTAATTGAAAAATCCTTCTATATTGTTGCGGGAGGAGTACTCCTCCTCTCATCACAAGTAAAACAGAAACATCACCAACAATTGCTGGTTGACATCTTGCAATATGAGAAGTTACCCTTCAACGCACTAAGACAAAGATGTAAAACATCCATGCAAGTCTAATACATGAATTTAAAAGCAAAATTGAACCATAGAACAAGCGGAAGCAAGTGTACCTCCAGCTATGGATTCCGGCGAGTCTGAACTCCCTTTGGCAGCACCTTTGGACGTGCAAGAAGCCTTCCAAGCTCTCAATTCTTTCTCTAGATGGTGTGTGAGACTAATGAATTGAGCTTAGGGACCCTTGCTATGGTTGCCCCTATTTATAATGGTTGTGCCATCAACAACCATTATTGAGGCCCATACTTGGTTACCCCTTTGGTGAGTGAAATCCCTTATTTTCAGGGATGGTTTTGCAGGGCATGGAGGGTGATGGGCCACCCTCCTGTTCTTACATTCTCCCACTTGGTCCACTCACCCGACTTGGTGACTTTATCCAAGCCGATACTTAATGGAAAAAGCACACATGAATCACAGTGACAAGTCCTCTAATTCAGCGAGTATTGTCTCCTGTGTATCACAATGCATGCTACTCCCTATCCTTATGGTAACCATCTTTATGAATAAACCCTATGTTTATTCGGGATCCATTTTCAAGAAATTTTCTCAAAACTGGAATGTGCACAAATTTTTTTTTTTTTTTTATACGAGAAAATTTAATTCGAAATTCCATTAAAATTGGGATTTAAACCCATATTTACAATATGATCCCTGAATTTAACTGGAGGCATGCCTTTAGTCAGGGGATCAGCAAGCATACATTCGGTGCTTAGATGTTGGATTATAACCTTATTTTCCAATATACGTTCCCTTATGGCTAAATACTTAATGTCGATGTGCTTACTTCGACTACCACTCTTATTATTTTTAGCCAGAAACACCGCAGCCAAATTATCACAAAATATACTTAATGGCTTAGGTACAGAGTCAAAAATCCTTAACCCAGCCATGAAACTTCGTAACCACACCGCCTGTGACGTGGCCTCAAAACACGCCACAAATTCAGCTTCCATAGTAGAGGTCGCAGTCAATGTCTGCTTAGCACTCCTCCACGATATAGCTCCACTGGCCAGAACAAAAATATATCCAGATGTTGACTTTCGAGAATCAACACAGCCAGCGAAGTCCGAGTCCGAGTATCCGACCACCTCAAAATTGTCGGTCCTCCTATATGTGAGCATGTAGTTCTTGGTGCCTTGCAAGTACCGTAACACCTTCTTTGCAGCCTTCCAATGCTCCAAACCAGGATTACTTTGATATCGTCCTAACATTCCAACTGCATATGCTATATCAGGTCGAGTACAGACCTGTGCATACATAAGGCTTCCAACTACGGAAGCATACGGAATATTGGTCATCTGTTCCCTTTCCAATTCCGTCTTGGGACACTGGTCCAAACTAAACCGGTCACCTTTGACGATAGGAGATACACTTGGTGAACAGTCCTGCATTCTGTATTTCTTAAGAACTTTCTTAATATAGGTTTCTTGAGATAGTCCGAGAATCTTATGAAATCTATCTCGATGTATCTTAATGCCAATGACGTAAGACGCATCACCTAAATCTTTCATAGCAAAGTTCTTAGAAAAGAATTGTTTCACCTCATGCAACATCCCTTTATCATTGGTTGCAAGTAAAATATCATCCACATACAGCACTAGGAAGCAAATTTTACTCCCACTTACCTTCTGGTATATACACTGATCCACAACATTTTCTTCAAAACCGAATGAAGAGACTGTCTCATGGAATTTCAAATACCATTGGCGGGAGGCTTGCTTCAATCCATATATAGATTTATTAAGTTTGCAAACCAAATTCTCACCATTACTAGAGGAAAATCCTTCAGGTTGATACATGTAAACCTCTTCCTCTAATTCTCCATTCAAAAATGCCGTTTTCACATCCATTTGTTGCAACTCTAAGTCAAAATGTGCAACAATCGCCAAAATAATACGGAGGGAATCTTTCTTAGATACTGGAGAAAAGGTCTCCGAATAATCGATTCCTTCCCTTTGAGTGAACCCTTTAGCAACAAGTCTGGCCTTGTATTTCTCAATGTTGCCAAATGAGTCAGTTTTTGTCTTAAAAACCCATTTACATCCAATGGGTTTTACCCCATCAGGCAACTTTACAAGATCCCAAACTCCATTACTCGTCATGGAGTCCATCTCATCTTTCATGGCTTCCAGCCACAAACTCGAATTGTTAGAGTTTATGGCTTCTGAAAACGACTCAGGATCATCTACGGCACCAACATTGTAATCAGACTCCTGGAGGTATACTACATAATCACTAGATATTGCTGACCTCTTAATCCTAACAGATCTCCTTAATGTTGGCTCAACAGTCTCTCTAGGAAAGGGCTGTCCAACTTGACCTGTTCCGGTGTCAGCAGATTGTGGAATATTTTGATTGTCATCTGTAATTGGGTCAACGTCCATGGGTACTGGAGGGACGCTTTGAATGACAATCATCCTTTCACTTGAAGTGGAAGGCATACTTGATAGATTCTTTTCAGGGACTAAGTCTTGAAAGGAATCCCTCCCACTAATCAAGTGATCCTCAAGAAATTTCGCGTTTCTCGATTCCACAAATCTAGTATGATAAGATGGACAATAGAATCTGTATCCCTTGGACCTCTCAGCGTATCCAACAAAATACCCACTAATGGTCCTTGGATCCAGTTTCTTTTCTTGTGGATTATAAACTCTTACTTCTGACGGGCATCCCCAAATGCGTACATGTCGCAAACTGGGTTTCCAACCTTTGAACATTTCAAATGGGGTTTTGGAAACCGCCTTAGTTGGAACCCTATTTAATATGTATACAGCCGTTTTAAGAGCTTCAATCCACAAGGATTTAGGCAATTTAGAGCTAGACATCATGCTCCTTACCATGTCCAATAATGTCCGATTTCTTCTTTCAGCCACACCATTTTGGTTTGGAGAACCAGGCATGGTATATTGGGCGACAATCCCAGTTTCTTGAAGAAATCGAGCAAATGGACCAGGTGCTTGTCCATCTTCAGTATACCTCCCATAGTATTCTCCACCTCTATCCGATCTCACTATCTTTATTTGCTTATCGCATTGTTTCTCTACTTCTGCCTTGAAAACCTTAAAGGCATCCAACGCCTCATCCTTATGGCGAAGAAGATAGAGATACATATAACGTGAGTAATCATCAATAAAAGTGATGAAATACCTTTGGTCATATGAGTCCATATCCGGACAACATATGTCTGTATGAATGATCTCTAATAGATCTGAGCTCCTCTTGGCACCCTTTTTTGACTTATTGGACTGTTTACCCTTAATACAGTCCACACAGGTTTCAAAGTCACTAAAATCTAGAGTACTAAGTACTCTATCCTTTACCAACTTTTTAACCCTTTCGATGGAGATATGTCCTAATCTCCGATGCCACAACATAGAGGAATTTTCATTTATGGCACACCTTTTCACACCAATATGTATTGTGTTGCAACATGCATTATCTTGCAAATTAATTCTATATAGTCCGTCAATCAATAGACCTGTACCAACGACATTTGAATGCAAAAGTAATGTCATTGTATTATTGAATTGGAAAGAATATCCGAATTGTACAAGTTTTGATACAGAAATTAGATTTCTAGAAAAACTTGGTACATAAAAAATTCTTTCCAACTGCAAGACATGTCCATTAGTCAAAATGAGCTTGCGATCTCCAATGGCTTCTACATGCGAACTCATCTTGTTTCCTGAATAGATGAATTGCTCACGGCCCACCGGTTTCCGCGGGTTTTGCAAGCCCTGCAACACATTCGTAATATGAATTGAGCATCCAGAATCAATCCACCATGTGTCATAAGAAGTCTCAGTTATAAGAGATTCATAACATACAAAAGAGATTTTTGTACCTCTGGCAGCAAGCCATTTCTGAAATTTGGCACAGTCCTTCTTTATGTGTCCCTTCTTTTTACAGAAGAAACACGTAGACTCCTTTTTTACAATTGGGGTAGGTCCCTTTGCTTTTCCTTTCAATCTGGCTTTTCCCTTTGCCTTTCCTTTCATGACGAAATGTGCACTATTGGTTCCTTCCTTCATTTCCATGAGCAACCTCCCTTCTTCCTGTACACACATGGTCATCAACTCATTGATGGACCATTTAGCCTTATGTGTGTTATAGGAAATTTTGAAGGGACTATAAGGCTGTGGAAGGGTATTCAGAATATAGTGCACTAGAAAGGATTCAGACATCTCAACCTCAAGAGTCTTTAGTTGGGCCACTATATCCCAGATCCTCATGATGTGCTCGCGCACTCCATGGATAGTGGTGAGTTTCTTCGATGAGAACTCCATAATCAAGGTGCTAGCAAGAGCTTTATCAGACGTCTCGAATTGCTCATCAATTGCCTTAAGAAGGGCACGGACGTCATTATGCTGATTGACGGAGCCGCGGATGCCAGTTAATATTTTATCCTTAATGAACATCGTACTGAGACGATTAGATCGCTCCCAGCGCTCATAAAGAGCTTTGTCCGCTGTAGAGCTGGCATCCGTTATCCTAAGTGGCTCGTCATGCCTGATAGCATAATCCAAGTCACGCCATCCCAAATTGAGAAGTATTTTCTCCTTCCACACCTTATAGTTCTCACCATTTAATATGGGAACTTCAACGATATCAACGGTTTGTATAGCTGCAACAAAAATGCTTACAAATTTTAGTTGAGGCTTTAACATATGTTTACCAATGTAAAACATATAAAATAAATCTCCTGACATAGAAATTGCCTGTGGGCTAAATTTCTAATTCAGATTAGATTTATTATACTTTATGAAAAGATTGACAAGATTACTTAATTTCCTAATGCCTGTAGGCTAATTAGGATAAATTATATAGAAAATCTTTCCCTGAATTAGAGCTTCCCTACAAAACAGCATCACTCGTGCACCAGGAAAGTCCCCAGGTAGGTGGTGGGTCACATGGGACCGCTTAAGAACCAACCAACCTTAGACTTATCCCCGTCTTGTTGACAGGACTTTCCTAGACATGCACTTGATCTGCTGAGCTCGAAAAAACCTTGTAGGAGAAAACTCTAAAGTCAAGTAGACCATCCACATAATTTAGGTTATCCAATCTTGCCATCTAATCCTGATTAATTATTTTTAATACGACAAAAATTCCTGTGGGATAAAATTTGTCACACAAAAATAAATTATCACAAATAATATTCTTTATTTTATGTGGTCAAAACTATCCCAATATATAATTTCTTTCATATTAGAGCTGCTGTGGCTATACCCTAACAATCAGAAATCATACGAACCACAAGAATATTTTCCTTCAATTTTATGTAGGTTTTAACCTTTATTTTGCATGCGTCTTTATATGCAAAAACCATACAAAAATTAATTTATACAAAATCATAAAGTTTCAATGATTTTATAATTTTATACGGGTCTTAACCTTTATTTTACACGTCTTTCAATGTGTAAAAGACCATATAAAAATTAATTTGTGTAAAATACACAATTTTTCATTTATGTGTGATACCATAATACACATAAATCAAAAATTTTAATTTCAAATTCTCAAAAATGACCCAAATATGAATTTAAAATTAAAAATTAAAATTTTCAATTTTTTTTTTTTTTTAAGTCCAAAGGACTAATGTGTAACATTTCAAAATATGTTGGGACCAAACTGTAACATTTCAAGGTTTATCGGCTTTTGTATAAAGGCCGGGGACCAATGTGCAATATCTTAAAGTTTTGTGAGTTTTTGAAAGGTTACAGGGACCATATTGCAACAGATCAAAAACGTTTTGAGCGATTTCGTAATTACAGAAAGATTTCGGGCAGATCCATTATTTCAAAAATTGCAGACCAAAACGACGTCGTTTTGGTCTGCATCTGGGTCTTCTTCACCCGAATGGACCCCGAGGGTCCCGACCCGAATCCGGCAGGTCTGAATGCCGGAATGTCGCGGAAAAGTGCCAAAAAACTCCATTTTTTGCTCTGAAAACATAAAATCATCCAAAAGTTTATGCAAAACTCATTTCCAAACTCAAAACCCCAAAATTTACTCAAATTTGGGCCAATTTTTAAAAAAAAAAACAGAAGCCAAAAATTGAAATTCATTGCCGGAAAATGCAGACAGAGGTTCTAATGGCTCTGATACCAAATGTAAAACATCCATGCAAGTCTAATACATGAATTTAAAAGCAAAATTGAATCATGGAACAAGCGGAAGCAAGTGTACCTCCAGCCATGGATTCCGGCGAGTCTGAACTCCCTTTGGCAGCACCTCTGGACGTGCAAGAAGCCTTCCAAGCTCTCAATTCTTTCTCTAGATGGTGTGTGAGACTAATGAATTGAGGTTAGGGACCCTTGCTATGGTTGCCCCTATTTATAATGGTTGTGCCATCAACAACCATTATTGAGGCCCATACTTGGTTACCCCTTTGGTGAGTGAAATCCCTTATTTTCAGGGATGGTTTTGCAGGGCATGGAGGGTGATGGGCCACCCTCCTGTTCTTACAAAAGATCTTTATATTTATTATTTATCTTGATTCTTGTCCGAAAGTGAGTTACCCCACGAGGGCATGGCCTACGTTATTTGTATATTCCACTTTTAATATATATATACATATAGAATGAGAAAGAGAGAGAGAGAGAGAGAGAGAGAGATAAGTAGGTCTACCTTTTGGTGTTTTTCTAGAGACATGTAAACACTTAAATATTTCATTGCTCCCGTCTTGCAGTGCAATGCACAGGTTGAGCAATTAATTTTTTTTGGTCCCTGACCCTGTCTTCATTGTTTTATTCTAATTAATTCGGGTCTTCATTGTTTTATTCTAATTAATTCGGGTCAATTCGACTGTTAAAGCTCTTATAAAGGGGAAAGTCTCTCAAAATAGTCTTTTCTGTTTTCAAGGAAGTTCGAACCCAAACACTTGATTAAGCGATATAGAATTCTTCTTACTACGCCGACTGATCTTTGATACTGATTGAACAATTAATACTTGATTTTTAATGATAGGATTCATCTTGGAGCGCTAGATAGGTTATATATATATACACCCATTTTTATGGGCCCTTTTTTTTATTTTTAAAAAAATCAGATTTAAGATTTCTCTCCTAAAATTTTCTTCTTATTTCTCTTTTCAATATATATGCATTAACGAAAGTGCATAAATTTTCAATTAAAATTTTCATCCTAAAATGTAATGAGTAAGTTATTCTATTGTATTTTGTAGATTTTGACTACTTGCACTAGAAATATCTTTTTACAGGAGAAAGATTTCAATGAAAAGATTATATTTTTTATATCATGTACGCAGGTATATATGCATTTACCCTGAATGAATGAGGAAGTAAGCAATTAATTGAGAAATTCTTGAACAATAAATATAAGGGCATTCAATTTTCCATGCTTAAGGAACGGGGAGAGAGAGAGAGAGAGAGGGAGGCTACTCACTCTATATGTATGTTATGACGTCTGCGAGAGACGGTGCAAAGGTATATGAATGAAGTTTAATTTCAAACAGATAACTTCCGAAATAAATGGGATAAGAAATAAATACTAAATTAATGAAGTTTAATAAATAAAAAATTATGAAATGGAAATAGATAATTTAGAAATAAATGAAATGAGAAATGAACAGATAGATATAAGAACCAGGGATTTATAGGCAACGGTGCCGGTTACACTCTAAACGTACAAATAAATATAAAGAAAATTGGATCATTAAGCAGTAAAACTGACCGTTAATCACCGTCAAATAATAAAATGAGATTTTTGGGCGACAGAATTGACTGGTAATCGCCATAATAATAGATAAATTTTCAATACCAGAAATTTATGGATGACAGAGCCAACTCCACTCTAGAAAGAAAGTTAAACAATGAACAAGATAAGTGAAATATGAAAATTTTATTGATAAAATAAAAATTTTACAAGAGATAAAAGATTTCCAATAGGGCCTTTATACCGTAAGAGTGTTGAGGTTTTATTCGATCATTCCCTTAGGAGGGAAGGAAGAATATGAAAGAGATAGAGAGAGAGTCTCAAGGGCTCTCAAGGACTCTTAAGGACTTTCCACTGGGCTCTCACCTCTCCAAGGTGAGCTCTCAACTCTCCAAAGTTGTTGCCCCGCCACAAGAGAGGTCATTAAATAAATATTAATAGGTATTGTTGGGATAATTATGAACAGTACCATATCAATAGTTTCAAATAAACATTGTCAGAGAAAATTGATTTTATAATTGGTAATTTTATAAAGTTTTTTTTCGAGCTAATAATACCCTTTCTTATAAATATTTATAACAGATTGAGTTTATTAGTTTTAAGATAATTATTTGATCATCGAAAGATTTATCAATTTTAAGAAACCCGATTGACTATTAAAAAATTTATCAATTTTAGGGTAATGATTGGTTAGAAAAAGGTTTTTTTTTTTTTTTTATTCTAGGTTGGACTCTAATATTGCATAGGCTACTCTTTTGGGTTTTCAATCCATTGAGCCTTTCTTTTATTTTTTGGGCTATTTTTGCATGGATAAATTTTTAACCTCTCTAATTTCTTTTCTCTTTTTTTACTATCGTTTTATTAAAAATAAAATATCAAATTCTTCTAAATTGTTATTGTCAAAGTCAACCAAGGGCTGTGGCTAACAATCGAATATATCTGATTTTGTGGATGAATTTCTTTCACTTTGGAGTAGTTGTTTTATGATGTGAAAATACTCATTTTTAGTTTTTGATGCGGTCAAAATGGTTTGACTATGAGATTTTTGGGTTAGAAATGTTTTATATGATGATTTTAGATTCAAAAGCCTCTTTATTTTTATACAGTTAGAAATGACAGATTTTAAAATTTTATCTAAAATTTCAAAGGAGTTTCACCATTTAATTTTGAATTTTTACTTAAAAATGATGATTCCGTCAAAATTAGTATAACACAAGTATCATCAGCTAATTTATGGTACAAAGAACTTTACACAGAATAAACATAGAGGTGAAAATTTTTTCTCTAACTTTGAGAGTTTATAATGGGTTTTAAACAAATCAAAAGACTCCTTGACCGGTAGAAAAAGGATTTCGGGTAAGAAGCCAAAGTGTTTCTATTAGTGTGGGAATCATACCGGATATTTTGAAATTTGAATTTTATCATGGAAAAAAAAACAATCACAAATGAAAGTATTTATAGTTTTGGATAAAGAAGGTATTATAACAAACTTACACATAATCCCAATAGGAGAAAATTGAATAGAAATTTATTTGTGTTTTAAGATTTACCGGGAAAAAATTGGATTTAAAAAGGTTTTGTCCCCAATCAAAAAGATGAAGGACTTTTAGAATTTTACGGATAGAATCAGCTGAGTTTTGGTACTCTGAGAAATACTTAAATTTAACTCTTCTTGTATACTCCATAATTTTTTGTTGATATTCAACTATTTTGGAAAAATTCTAAAATTTATAAAACTAGTTTTTCAAAAAATATTTTTTCATAGTTTGAAAATGGTATTTTTAGAAAAATCTCTCGTCAACTATTAAAATATTTTGAAAAAAAAAAGGTTTTCAATAAAACTTGAAGTTTTAAAGATTTTGGATTTGATAAATAACTGTTTGACTATCGGTAATAGTCACGATTTTAGAATTCTTTTGAGAAATGGTTTTAAAAAATGAAAATTCTCATTTTTCAGTTTTAGAAACCAGCATAGGGATTTATCTGGTTCTCACTCTATCAAAATATGAGTTTGCTCCATGTCTTAAGTTGGTTTTGGATATAAACTTTTATCCTGAATGGATTCAATGGAAGTTTTTAGAGTCATAAATAACTCTAGATTTTATAGTTCTGATAGCTAACACAGATTGAGTCCATTTTTGGAGTCGTTTGAATTGTTCATTTTGAATTTCATCTTGGGTTTTGGATTCTCTCTCAGCCTCCTCTTCTATAATCATATTATGCCATAATTTTATAAATTTTGCTTAAGAGAAGGGTCTTTCAGGGTTTTAGAATTAATTTCGGCCTTGGCCTTATTCTTTCCGGACTCCTTTCGAGATATTTTATCTATTTTATAAAAATTTTCATATTAAGAAATCTGGTAATGAATTATTATTTCATTTAATATACTCAATATCAAAATAAAAAATAAATAAAATAACCTACTATCTAACAAAATTTTGTTTAGAAATAATATTTTGAACATTCTTTTGCAAGAATTCTTTGACTGATTTACAATCTATATGAAATAAAAATTTTTGATCTAGTTAATCATTTTAACATTTTATAATACATAAAATAATAGATAAAATTTATTTTTTAATAGTAAAATAATTCTTTTGGATTTCATTCCAATGACCAGAAGTGTAGTAAACTACAATTTCCTTATTGTTTTAGATTTGTTTTAAAACTCATCTATAACTTATGTCACAAGTATCCGTTTCTACAATTTTAGGAAGTTTAGAATTAGTTATGTGAAGATACGGTATTTCTAACACTTGTTTTTTAATAAATCGGATAATTTTGGTATATTTTTTTGTCTATGGTTTAGAATTCTTTTTAAATCTTTCATGCAAAGGTTTAACAATTTTATTTATATTAAAAAAGAAATTTAAAATATAATTTAAATTTTCTAGAAATTTCTATAATTGTGTTTTATCAAGTATTTTTTTTGAAATTTGTTCGCAAATTCTAAAAATTTTTCTATTGGTTTTATAGTTTCATAAGTTATATGATAATCTAAGAATTCAACTTTTGTTTGAATAAAGATATCTTTTTTACTGATAATATTAATATATTATTTTTACAAATATAAAAAATATTTTAAGATTTTTAAAATATTATTTTATTGATAATGAAAATATAAGTATATTATCAATATAAATTATACAAAAATTAAAGTATAGATTGAATATATCATTCACGATCCTCTGAAATTCAGAACCAATATTTTTTAATTTACATGGCATCACATTCCATTCATACTGTTCAAATGGAACAGTTAATGTCAATTTATACATATGATTGGGATGAATTTGAATTTACCAAAATCCAGACTTCATATCAAATTTCTAAAAAATATTTATAGAATTAAGTTTTATAACAAATTCTTTTTATTTGGAATTAGATATTTGATCCATTTTAGAGTTTTATTTAAAGCTTTATAATATACAACTAATTTTTGAGGTTTTTTTTTTTCAATTTCTAAAACTTTATTGACATAAAAAGTTGCGCTACTCTATAAAAATCTAGATTTTGAAATCAATCTCTTAAATTTAAAGTCCTACATTTTCTTTTTACAATATTGTTCCAATTCAACGTTCATCTGGATTGTTCTCATTTTAGTCGGGATATTTCATTCATCAAATCTATTTTCATATGGCAAATCAACCATATGTTGCTTTCTATTTCAAAAAGTATATGAAAAATCAAAACAAATTTCCTTTTCAACTAAATTTTAAAAGTCATAAATTCTTTATTTTATTGTTTCATTTTTTAATTGTTTTTCAATTCTTTGAAAATGAATATTCTATTTTAAATGACAGATATTAAGTTGTTTTCCTCCTATAAATAAACTTATTGAGTTGTCATGAATAGAGACCATCTTTATAATATTTAAATTTCTAGTTTTAGGATTTTCTGAAAATGGAAAGAATTATTTTTCTTGTTTTGTTTTAAAACTAATCCCGTCATAAGTAACTTTATTAACGATTATTAAATTAATAAATAGTGTTCCTAGTATTATTGTATGTCGGATATTAGTTACTAAAATAAATAATATTTTAATCAGAAATCTACCACTTGTATCTATTTTAGCAATTACGTTCATTTTATAATTGTTTGCGAAACGTAACTTTTCAGTAGTTTGTTCATAAAATCTTTCAGGGATAATCTCTACCTTAATACAATTTAAATCTACTCTTGTATTGAAAAAAGCAATTGTATCAATTTTAAAATTTTTGGATAATATTAAGATTATTCTTATAAGATATTTTCTGAAAATTATTTCTTTTAATACAAAGAAAATATTTTCAGAAAATTTTTTAAAGGTTTTGTTAAAGTATTCTAAGGCTTGAGATTACAATGGATCTTTATCCAGATTCTCATCCTCACAACTTGACTCAGTATCTATAGATTTACTTTGCATCTGACTAACTAGGAATGAAACTATTTTAGAGTCTTCCTCCTACGTATGTTTTAAGTTTATTAATTCCATTTTAATTGTTTTTATTTCTTCTTGTAGTTCTTAAATAATTCTAGTGGATTTTTTGTTGAATTTTCTCTAAATATGGAAATAAAGTCATACATTTCAGTACTATTAGAGGGTAATTCTGAATGTTTTATCCTAAATTCTTTTGGGGATTGTTTTAATTGATTCAAATATTTTTTCTGAATTTCAAAATCTTTTATATGTTGTATGACGTCTAAAATTATATTTTGTTTTTTAGTTAACATATTTATCTCGTTTGCATCAGAATTTGATTCTGTTTTGAATGAACCAGTATCTAATTTATCGATTTAGAGATTATTAGTAGAATTTTCTGAACTGATTGATTCAGTGTCAAAGATTTCTATTAATAAAACCAAAATCTTATTTATAGTTTTTTTATCTAAATGAAAATTTTTAATTTTCTTAGACACACTGCAATATTTTGAAATCTATCATTTTCTTCCATATGTAAAGCATTTAATATCTTTCAAAGTTTTAAATGTTGAAGGATTTTCCTATTTTTAAAATTTTGTCTTTTAATGGATTTTTTATAAGGTTTTTTTTTTTTGTAATAATCCTTCTTTTATTTTTTGTAATTAGAAAATTTATATTTCATAGAATATTTATTTTTAAAAAATTTGTTGGAACATTTTTTTATTGTATTCTTCATTACACGTTTTATATTTATTAAAATCAAGCTGTTCATAAAATGATCGTAATTCTTTCTTAGTTTTCTTCATTTCCTATTTTTAATATTTTTAGAGTTTTAAATCTTGATATATTTTTAACCATTCTTTTTGTATAAAGCTAATCAATTCACCATAAATGAATTGATCTTATAGAATTATATGATTTTCAAATATTTCAGGAATGGTATTCCTTATCCTTTCCCCCAACAAAGTTGGAAGACCATATAACAATTTTTTTTCCAAAATAGTTAGTTAGAGTCTTCTCTAAATATTAGCATAGTTAAAATGATAAATTTATATCATTGAAAATTACTTAATTGTTATATCTTGAATTTGATAATAAATCAATATTTTTATTTTTTTTTAATGAGATGAATCTCTAATAAAATAAAGGGTTCTAGTAAATATTTGGGTGACAACTGCATCCTGAATTGGCTCTCCCAAATGATTTAAAATGGGCTCACCATCTTCACCGGTTTGAATGGCACTTAGGATTCCTAACTGATGATCCTTATATTCCATACATCCTTTTAATTGTCCAAAAAATCCTACTTCAAGGAGTTTTACGGCTATTCTATCGGTTGTTATTTGTTGGGTTTTATATACATTTGAAGACATAGTCATTTGTTATAATAAAATAAGTATTTAATATTCACTCGTTCCATTTATGATCCATACATAGATAAAATTAGCGTTTTATCTTGATTGTATTAATATTTCATGTTGATTACCTATTTCTAGTTTTGATAACCTAGACTTGATATATTTTGTTTTAGAGTTTTTTCATTAAAGTTTAAATATCTCGGTTTCCTGTTTCTGAATGATTTCTTCAATAGTTTTTTATTTGAATTGGATTTTATTATTTTATTTAGGACTGTTACACTCTGATTCACAGACTGTGGTGTTCCAAGGACAAGTGGGTCAATTTGTCCTAAGATTGATCCTATTTTACTAAATCGAAGTCGTATAGTTTCCAAGAACTCATGTTTATTTGTCTTAATTTCTTGATATGTTTGATTGGAAATTTGATAAGATTTAAAAATAGGATTTTTAAGTTTTTTATTTTTTTTGTGTTGTTCAACTCAGAGGATTCTCCAACCTTCTGTGACTTTTCTATTTTAGATAATTGTTTTCCTATTAAATTTAGATATGCGTTTGTTTAATTGTTTTAAATAATTATATTTTTTAAATTTGTTGAGCCATTATCCTGACATTTTTTTATAGGGACTAGCCTTTATTATTTTTGATCCCAGAATTCTAATCGTCCTAAGGGGCGGATGATCTGACTATTTGTTTTGACCATATGCAATTTTCTATATGCCACCTGTTTTCTTGTGGTTATTAAATTAGCTATTTTAAATGATTAATTGATTTTATATTTTCTTAACATATATTTCTAACCATGTAGAAAATAAAATATTCATCTTATTTTTTCTAATAGACCTATAATACTTTTCTTGGATTTTATTTTTTTTATTTTCAAAGATTTTAAAATACCATTCCCTTTTTTTTTATTTTCTTCTGAGTAAAAATCTTTATCTAAATATTTTTTTATTTCAAATTCTTTATATTTTTCATAAATATTTAATTCATATTATTTTCCTATCACATATAATTCATTTTCATTGTCTCCTTTTTCCGTGATAGCCGATACTGTTAGTAAAGTAGGATCAGAAAAGTTTTGACTCCCAGTTTGGGAATCTTGATTTTGATCCCCAATTTGGGAGTCTATATAAACGCTTGTGGTATTTTATTACCAAAATTTATATTTTTAAGAGATGTTGAAGTTATATCTAACGTCAAATACTTTGATAGTTTTATTGGATTTTATCAGAAAAATTTATAATACAAAATAATTTTGATATTCTTCCTAGATTCATGTAACTGGAGGATGATGTATCTGAATACCTAGAAATATAGAATGACCTATCGAAATTTATTTTTACATTTCCATTTATTTGTTTTATTCTTGTACTTAATCTGGGAATATCATTATCTGGTTGAGATTGGACAGCTCCTTCCAACATCCAATTTTCTGAAAGTGTGATTTCTTTCCATCTAATGGGTTTTGGAATTATTAAGTTAGATCTAGTAATATTCGTTTGGATAAAAAACGTTTCATCTTTTTTGTGATAAATTTTATGTTTTGACCTAAAAGTTGTTGTCATGGTTTCATAGTATATTTTATATATTAGAACGACCAGAATTGATCTCTCTATCATATCATAATTATGTGTTTTAACTTATAAAATAAAAAAAAATTAAAATATTTCTATTATTTAAAGATATTACTAAGTTTGGAAAACAATCAAAGGAAACGGATTCTTTGCATAAACTAGATTCAGTAGTTTCTAATAAAGACTTTGAAAATTTTTATACCTAGCATCCTAAGGGTTAAAAAAATTGAGGTGTTTTATGGTATCTATATCTATATATATAAACATATTATATAATATATGTGAGTATGAATGCAACGATGGTCACATTCATTTTACCCCCCTCCTTTTTTAGTGAATGCTAAGTTATTTGCCCATGTGATGCCCACATAGCACGTAGACAAGTGGGGGGCAAAGTCAGGTTGCATATAAATGAAATTGAGAAAATAAAAATTATTATGAAATAATATGAGAAAAAATTACTTTTAGAAATTTTAGATATACGCATAGTTTTAAATACAAAATTCAACATATAAATAATACAAGAAGTCAAAAAGATACGATAAAATATATCTTGAATGATTTTTCTAACACCTTTATAATTGACAGTATTATCGATAATTATTTAACAAATTTTTTTTTGCCAATTTCATTGATTAGTTTTCTCCTCAACGTAGCAATGAAATACTTATATTTCCCTTCAACCGAACAATTTACGGCTTTAAGAAATATTGGTTCATTTTTAAGAATAATCATAAAGTAATTAATGGTCTTATCTAGAATCACAAACACTTTTCATCGATCATACACTTCTAATTAGTTCCAACAACTTTTTTATAATTGTATTTTCTTACCAAAAGAGTGTAGTTCTCATTTAATTAGAATATAAAGACACATAAACACTCAAGTCAGATTAGCATTAAATGTAAAATCACTTACATAATATGAATTTTTAACAAAATTAAATGACAAAACTCAAGTACAAAATATTGTAGCTATCTCGACATCTAATTTTGTTTGGATTCACATGGCTTTTTTTATTATACAACGATTTGAATATGACATTATTAAATTAGGGAAGAAAGTTTGTATTACTAAACTATCCCCTTGGGGACATCATATGTCAAAAACTTTAACAATGGAACTTTTCTATTCTTTAATGACTCGAAATTTTTTGGTTAAGTTGAATGTAATGAAGTACTTGAGGCACTCGTTTAGATTGTCTGACTGAAATATTTTTGTAATTTCATTTTCAAGCCTTTACATGTTTGAAATATTTTCAACTTTTTCTACTATCTTTCAACAGATTAACTCTTACTTTTGTATTTGCCGCTTACTTTCTACATTACAAAATTATATAATAACTATAACACCGACACTGCTGTATCCGTACTATTATACTCATGTTCAGAAATTAAATAAAATATTTCTCAATTATATATATAGAGAAATTATTATTTATTTTGATTTTTGATTTTGGGGGTTTTAAATTGAAAATTTTGATATATATATATATAAAGTATCTGTATTACCGATTTGAGGTATACCCTATTTTGTTAAAAATTGGAATCTTAAAAAAAAAAAAAAAGGAGAAAAACATAGCGTTTTGCCCAAAACGCAGTGTTTTGCTAGCCCCAATCTCTCTCTCTCTTCCTCTCTCTCTCCGCCTCTTCCCCTTCCTGCGACCCGCCGCCCCCCTTCGCCTGAATCCGCCGCTCTCCTCCGCAGCGCACCACCACCACATCCTCTTCTTCTTCTCTCCCTCTCTACTTCTCTCTTTCCCTTTCGACCGAAAGCCTTTCTCTCACTCTCCCTTTCTCCCTCTCGCTGTCGCTCTCTCTCTCTTCTGCTCTGCCTCCCTCCGCCGCTCTCTCTCCACTGTTCTACCCTACCGCGAGCACAACCTTCCCGCGAGCGCGCCGCAGCACGATTTTCGCCGCGAGCACGCCGCAGCGTGAGCTTCCCTGCGCGAGCGCGTCGCAACACAAGCTTCCCCGCGTGAGCGCACCGCAGCGCGAGCTCCCTCGTGCAAGCGTGCCACAGTGCAGGACCTCCCGCGATCTATTCTCTCCTTCAAGAGCTCTCCTGCGCGCAGGCCCCCTTGCTACAACCCCAACTGAAACCCAAACAGTAGTCATCAATCAACCCCCGAACCCTAGGTCGCAGCTTCTTCACTGCAGGTAACTGCTGCGTTAGTTGTAGTTCTAGAGTTTGGTGTTTAAAATTTGAGTTAGTTGCTAACATAGTTTCAAATGTGAAAATATTACAGGTTTTACATCAATTCGACAGACGAACGAAATCTAGGTCTGAAATCTAAGAAACCCTAGGTGAGAGAAATGCAATCAGTTCAACATTTGAATTGATTTTGTCGAATTTATGTTGAATTTAGAATCGGAAGCTGTATTCATATATATTCTGAAATATGTTTAATTTGAGAAAAATTAGGAAAAATGAGAAATATTAGAAATTTGATCATTTGTGAGCCAAATGATTCGAAATTGATGAAACGAGAATCTAAAAAGGAGATTGTGTAAATTTAAGGTTATATTAAATTGGAAAGAAAAATTGAAAATATCTTATTAAGTTTTTGTTTGATATTAAATTGTAATGATTTGATTAGGAAAATCTTTTTTGAAACTCGAGAAGTCAAATTAGATTTATTTTGAAAATAGGGAGTAACCACCGTCCCTAGAAAATGTGAGTGAGACTCTAATCTCTTGTATGAAATAATAAAACTTGTTTCTCCGTATTTTCCATGAAACATGTTTTCGATATGCATAAACTCGACGTATGGTATTAAATTTCAAAACTTATTTTGTGACATTTGGAATGTCGTAAATTTATATTTTCGATGACTATGCATCTATGGTTTGAAATGAAACTATATTGTGCCAAGAACCAGATATGTTTTCTATTCTACCATCGCATTGACATGGATTTGAAATAATTTGATGATTGTATTGGCACATGGATTTAAAATATTTTGATGATCTGTATGGACTGGGTGCCCATTTGTGATGAGATGATTTGTATGGGCCGGGTGCCCACTTGTGATGAGATGATGTTTTTTGATAAATTCCGTAGTTACGAAAGGCGTTTGTAGAGGCATCGGGTTGCCCGGATACGCTTCTGCAGGAGGTATCCGCAAACGTCATATGTCTAATAGTTATAGGCGCAGCCGGTTGAACCCACCTAAGGGGGAGAACATGTGTGACGCCACCGTCTAGCACCGGGTGGAGTCCTATACACGATAATGAGTTAGCCCCAGCGAACTCATGGCTAATGTCGAGATAGATAGCGATTTTTGAACTTTATGCATAATAAAACCCCCGATACGCCTGTTCTTGGTCATGGTTGACTTTTGCCAGGATCATTTTTGGTTTACTCTAATAATACTTGATTTTGAATGGATGCATATATGATTGATATCGTGACATTGGTTAAATGATTTCAAATTGCTAAACATATCATGTTTTACTGTGAAATATAAATTATTGTTACGAATAATGTTGTTTGACACTCCAATGGTTCACCCACACTATTTATACTTGATATTAATCCCCTCACTCATTGGGTATCTTTCCTGATATTCACCCATCTCCTTACCTTCCTTAGACAGGATTACCGTGATAGAGCGATATTACAGGCTCTAGAGGTTTTCGTAGCATATTGGTGGATTCGGTATTCACGACGGTAAGATTTAATTCAAATAAAAATTTGAAATTTTTATTTTATTTTGACCCTACGAGATCATGATATTGAGGTCCATAGTTGGCCATGTACATTTATATGGGATGACTGTATAAATTATGGATATTGTTTGAGAAACTCCCATATTTTACTTGCATTGAGGCATCTGTAAGTATTTAAAAATTTTTACTTGGAAAATTGTTGTACATTGTATAAATTTTAGACCCACTCGGTGTGGCGGCTGTTCATGCTCTAGTTGGGCATGACAGTAGAGGTCTGTGATTAGAACTGCTAGTAATTAAAAAGTCTTGCGTTATCCTGATTGTCTGCTATGCTTTGGTTTATTGTCTTGAGGTCGAGATGACCCTTTTATTTGATTGACATAATAGTTGTGAATTATACAGGTCAAATTGTACTTGGGGGAGGTTTTACCCGATTTTTTGTAAAAATACAGTCGGCATCTATGGTAACGGGCGGCTGCTCACGACCCCGGTTCGGGGTGTGACAATTCTATTGGTATCAAAGCGTCTACATTAGAGAAAAGATAGTAGTAAAAGTCTTCCCAAGTATATTAAAAGTGCTCAATGTATTAGAGAGTTTCATATAGTCATTTAAAGTCTCATACTTGGCCATAGGCATATAAGTTCATCCATTTTAAAGGGTTAAATACATGATACATTTAACCCATTATTTCGCATTCAAATGTTTTGATTCATAACTCAAATTCTTTTTGGAGTGTTAGTTATTAGTAACTAACCCTAATTTTTGATTTCTACATAATAAAAAGATACTATTTTTGCAGAATTATACCACTTAAACGTGGTAGGCGCGGTACTAGAGTGGCACCACCCGAGAGTCCCCCAGTACCCGATGTACCTAGCGCACCCGAGGCTCCACAAGTACCATAGCATGCTTCCTCTACTCAACCACGCTCACCAGCGCCACCCCCAACACCTCTACCGGCTGTTACAGCCGAGATTCCTCCACCACTACTCGATACCTTGAGGCAGTGGTAGGAGTGGTACAGTAGATATGGGGCACAAATACCACCACCTCTACTACAAACTCCAGTGACCGCACCTACGGCCGTACCTGCACCTACGGCATTGATTCCTCCTTTGGGGGCCGATCCTTCTGTTTTTACTCCGACCGATGAGACATCGGTTACTTTGAGGTGCATCCATGAGCTTACTCAGTTGGTGAAACAGTCTCGGCAGCTCGGATGCACAGACTTTTCAGGATCTAGTGATGCCGTAGCGGCGAAGCATTAGATCAACAAGACTTGCAGGATCCTTACTGATTTGGGGTTGACAGAGGAGCTCAAGTTGAGAGTTGCTGAGAGACTCCTCGACGGAAATGCCCTCTCATGGTGGGAGGCTATCCATGACAGTGCTACGCAGACCCTGCGATGGGAGGACTTTCTATACGAGTTCAACCGCAGGTACTTCACCCTGTTCTAGCAAGATCGTATGAGGACGGAATTTCTGCACTTACGCCAGGGGACTAGGTCAATCTCAGAGTACGAGGCTGAGTTTAGACGACTAACGGCCTTTATCCCCGATATGGCTACACCAGCTCAGATGAGGTTCAAGTTTGAAAATGGCCTCCAATTGAGTATCAGAAATTATATGACGGTGACTCCCTCTTTTATAATATCAGAGATGATTGATTCAGCATATCAGGCAGAAGAGATCGTCCGAGGTGAGACTAGGCAAAGAGAGAGTCATAAGAAGATGAAGACTGGGTAACCGGGTGGATAGTCTTCGAAGATGGGTAGAGGTTTTGGACATCCCGGGGTTCTTTCAGCTTTAGACCAGCAGGACCGGGACAGGGATCTCGATTACAGGGTTTTGGGGTACCAGCCACTAATGTCTCTACAAAGTCTACTACACAGAGACAGTCTTTCTGCAGTAGATGCGGTAGCCGCCATACCTTTGGGGCATGTAGAGTACCAGTTATTTGCTTCAGTGTGGGAAGCAAGGTCACATTAAGAGTACTTGCCTATAGTTAGGTCGAGGATGACAGATTTTTCAGGGTTGTACTGGTACTTCTAGCACAGCCAATAGGGGGCACCTGCGCACTCAGCTCTTACAGCTCCTCGGACTGTAGCCGGGAGTAATACAGTGCCAGGATCATCGCGACAATAGCCTAGGGTACAATCTCGTGTGTTTACGATGACACAGGAGGACACACAGGCAAACCCTGATATTATTATGGGTAATCCTCCCGCATACCCCTCAGTGTAGTACTTTAGTTGTACTCTATTTTTGAGATTTTATATAACATGATGTAAATATACAACTTCGACTAGTTAAAATTTTAGAAAATTAACTAGTTAGATATATATATATATAAAGATGTATATTTTTCTTCGCATTTTAAATAACTTTAATCTTTTTCTTACCTTTAGGTACCATGCGAATATTTGGTATCGACGCCCGTAGTCTCATAAATACCGGGTCGAATTTTTCATATGTAAGCAACACGTTCGCTCGCCATTCTGATAGGCCTCTCTCGCCATTTGATGAGGAGATTTTGATAGTCGTTTCTTTTGACAAACATATCATTCGAGATACAATCTATAGGAACTGTGAGGTCGATATTGGGGAGACAGTATTGGAGGCAGATCTAATTCCGCTCCCTATCACGAATTTTGATGCCAACTTAGGGATGGATTGGCTAAGTTTACACTGGGCTTCCGTGGATTGTTACACGAAGAAAGTTGAGTTTCGGAGGTCCGGGCAACCACCATTAGTATTTTGGGATGAGAGACGAGTATTGCCCCGTAGTATTATATCTGTTATGAAATCCAGACGTTTGGTACGCCCTGGTTGTGCGGCTTATCTCGTTTATATTGTCAACACCACCATTGATGTACCGAGACTTGAAGATGTCACTGTGGTGCAATAGTTCTTAAATGTGTTCCCCGAGGAGCTTCCTATATTACCACCAGTTCGGGAATTCGATTTCGAGATTGATCTAGTATCGGAGACCAATCATATTTCTATTCCGTCATACAGAATGACGCTTACTGAACTGAGAGAGTTTAAGATTCAGTTGCAGGAACTTCTAAACAAAGAGTTTATACGCCCGAGCACGTCACCCTGGGGTGCTCTGGTGTTTAGGATGACCGTTGTGAGGTGACTGTTGTAAGGTGAGCTTTCAAGAGCTCAAACAACGGTTAACAATTGCTCCTATTTTAGCCTTTCCCACTAGCAGTCGGGAATATACAGTGTATAGTAATGCTAGCTGACAGGGATTAAGTTGTGTTCAAATGCAAGATGGTCGGGTCATTGTATATGCTTTTCGATAGTTGAAAAAGCATGAGTCGAACTACCCGACGCACGATCTTGAGTTGGCCGCTATAGTCTTTGTCTTGAAGATATGGCGACATTACTTATATGGGGTAACTTGTAGGGTATTCACGGATCACAAAAATCTAAAATATTTGTTCACCCAGCGGGAGTTGAACCTCAAAGAAAAGAGACGGTTAGAGTTATTGAAAGACTACGACCTTACCATTGATTACCATCCAAGAAAGGAAAATGTGGTGGTAGATGCATTGAGCCGAAAGTCATCATCCTCATCTTCTCCCTCTACTATGACAGAGAGTGCTAACCTCTCTTGTTTGATGAGAACCCGTACACTTGGAGTCAGTTTGACTAGTGATGATCAAGGAGCACTAGTAGCTCGATTTGAAGTGAGACCGATTTGCTTGATCGCATTAAAGAGCTTTAGGGATCAGATAAGGAGCTCCAGAGTATTTTTTAGAAGATCAGCAGAGGTGAGAGTAGAGACTTCCGAGTCCGCGATGATGGACTAGTTGTATACAGAGAGCGGGTTTGCATTCCTACGGACAGCGATTTTCGTAGAGCTATTCTTGAGGAAGCTCATTCCTCTGCTTATGCCTTGCATCCGGGCAGCATGAAAATGTATCGGACTATCTGAGATAGTTATTGGAAGCCCGGAATAAAAAGGGAGATTACAGATTTTGTGACTAAATATTTAGTTTGCCAGCAGGTGAAGACCGAGCATTAGTGGCCTGCTGGTACATTGCAGCACCTCCCCATTCCTGAGTAGAAGTGGGAACATATCACAATAGATTTTGTGATGAGACTGTCTTGGACTTCAGCACCACATGACGCCGTATAGGTGATTGTAGATAGACTTACGAATTACAAAATTTGCGCACTTCATTGCTATCCGTGCCGATTTTTCTTTGGAAGTGTTGGCACATCTTTAGATCGACACTAATGTTTGACTTCCTAGAGTACCTGTATCGATAGTGTTAGATAAAGATCCTAGATTCACATCTAGATTTGGCCTAAGTTACAGGAAGCAATGGGCACAAGGCTGAATTTTAGTACGGTTTATCTGCAGAAAGATGGTCAGTCAGAGAGGACCATTCAGACCCTTAAGGACATGCTGAGAGTATGTGTGATGGATTTCTGGGATAGTTGGGATCGGCACCTTCCACTGGTCGAATTTGTATATAATAATAACTATCAGGCCAGTATAGGGATGCCCCCGTATGAGACACTGTATGGCAGGAAGTGCCGTACCCTGATATGCTGGGATGAGGTCGGAAAGCGACGTCTTAGCAATGTCAAGTTAATTGAGGAAACAAAGGATAAAGTTAAGATCATCCATGAGCGGATGAAAACCGCCTAGGACAGATAGAAGGCATATGCCGATCGTAAGCGACGACCTCTTGAGTTTGCCATTGGAGATATGGTTTGCTTGAAAATATCTCCATAAAATGGAGTTATACGGTTTAGGCAGCGGGGCAAGTTGAGCCCCAAATATATTGGGTCCTTCCGTATTCTTGAAAGGGTCGGGAGTGTAGCATACAGATTGAAACTGCCAGATGAACTATCCCGTATTCACGATGTCTTCATATCTCAATACTCATAAAGTATTTGGCCGATCCTTCTTATGTAATTGAGCCTCTACCTGTTGAGTTACGAGAGCACTTTAGTCTTCCAGTTCAGCCCGTGGCTATTCTAGATCGGCAGGTCAAAAAATTATGAAGCAAGAAAGTTTCATTGGTTAGAGTTTTGCGAATGAGTAACCAAGTCGAGGAGGAGACCTTACCCCGTTCCAGCAGGATTGTATGAGGACGGAGTTTCTGTACTTACGCCAGGGGAATAAGTTAGTCTCAGAGTACGAGACTGAGCTTAGATGACTAGCAGCTTTTGTCCCCAACATGGTTACACCAGCTCATATGAGATTCAAGTTTGAAGATGGCCTCCAATTGAGTATTAGAAAGTATATGAAGGTGACTCCCTCTTTTATACTATCAGAGGTGATTGATTAGTATATCGGGCAGAGGAGATCGTCTGAGTTGAGACTAGGCAGAGAGAGAGTCACCAGAAGATGAAGACTGGGTCTCCGGGTAGACAGTTTTCGAAAAGGGGTAGAGGTTTTGGACATCCCAGGGTTCTTTCAGCTTTAGACCAACAGGACCAGGACAAGGACCTCGACCACAGGGTTTTAGGGTACCGGCTCTTAATGTCTTTACACAGTAAACTACACAGAGACAGCATTTCTGTTATAAATACGGTAGCCACCATGTCTTTGGGGCATGTAAAGTACCAGTTACTTACTTCTTGTGTGGGAAGCAAGGTCACATTAAGAGTACTTACCCATAGTTAGGTTGAGGAGGACATACTTCTAAAGGTCATACTGGTACTTCTGGCACAGCCAATAGGGGCACTTACGCACTCAGCTCTTACAGCTCTTCGGACTGCAACCGGGAGTAATACAGTGCCAGGACCGTCACGACAGCAGCATAGGGCCCAGATTCGTGTGTTTGCGATGATAGGAGGACACACAGATAAACTCTGATGTTATTATGGGTAATCCTTTCGCAAACCTCTCAATATAGCATTTTAGTTGTACTCTCTTTTTGAGATTTTGTAAAACATGATATAGATATACAGTTTTGACTAGTTAAAATTTTAGAAACTTAACTAGTTAGATATAAATAAAGATGTCTATTTTTCTTCGCATTTTAAATACCTTTAATTTTTTTCTTACCTTTAGGTACAATGCGAATATTCGGTATCGACACCCGTATTCTCATAGATATCGGGTCGAATTTTTCATATGTAAGCGACACGTTCGCTCGCCATTCTGATAGGCCTCTTTCGCCACTTGATGAGAAGATTTTGGTAGTCTTTTCTCTTGACAAGCATATCATTCGAGATACAATTTATGGGACTGTGAGGTCGGTATTGATGAGGCGGTATTGGAGGCAAATCTGATTCTGCTCCCTATCACGGATTTTGATGCCATCTTAGGAATGAATTTGTTGAGTTTACACCGGGCTTCCGTGGATTGTTTACGCCGTGGTTGTGCGGCTTTTCTGGTTTATGTTGTCGATACCACCGTTGACGTACCGAGACTTGAAGATATCCTTGTGGTGCAAGAGTTTCCAGATGTATTCTCCGATGAGATTCCCGGATTACTACTAGTTCGGGAGTTCGATTTTGAGATTGATCTAGTATCGGGGACCAATCCTATTTTTATTCCATCATACAGAATGACGTCTGCTGAACTAAGAGAGCTTAAGATTCAGTTGCAGGAATTTCTAGACAATGTGTTTATTCACCCGAGCACATCACCTGGGGTGCTTCGGTGTTATTCGTAAAGAAAAAAGATGGTACACTTCAGTTTTATGTGGATTACAGACAGTTAAACAAAGGTACCATCAAAAACAGATATCTTCTGCCACGTATAAATGATTTGTTTGATCAGCTGCAGGGAGTTACGGTTTTCTCAAAAGTTGATCTCCATTTGGGTTATCATCAGTTAAGGATTTGGGCCGAAGATGTGTCCAAGACAGCCTTTCGCACCCATTACGATCATTATGAGTTTTTAGTCATGCCGTTTGGGTTGACTAATACCCCAACTACTTTTATGGATTTGATGAACCGAGTTTTCCATGATTTCTTGCATCGGTTTGTTATCGTATTTATCGATAACATCTTGGTGTATTCACGGTGTGATAAATATCATATTCAGCACTTTCGGGTGGTATTACAGATATTTCGTGAGAAATAGTTATATGTCAAATTCTTGACATGTGAGTTTTGGCTGAGACAAATAGGATTTTTAGGGCACATTGTCTCCGTGGAAGGTATTTATGCTGATCCGTCAAAGGTTGAGGCTATATTGAAGTGGGAGCAGCCACAAACAGTTACCGATATCTGTAGTTTTCTCGGTTTAACCGGGTATTATCACCATTTTGTAGAGTAATTTTCCCAAATAGCTGCTCCGTTATCTAAATTAACCCGGAAGTGGTTCAAGTTTGTTTGGGATGATCGTTGTAAAGTGAGCTTTCAAGAGCTCAAATAACGGTTGATATCTGCTCCTATTTTAGCCCTTCCCACTAGCAGTTGGGAATATACAGTGTATAGTGATGTTAGCCGACAGGGATTAGGTTGAGTTCTAATGCAAGATGATCGGGTCATTGTATATGCTTTTCGACAGTTGAAGAAGCATGAGTAGAACTACTCGACGCACGATCTTGAGTTGGCCACCATAGTATTTGCCTTGAAAACATGACGACATTACTTATATGGGGTGACTTGTAGGGTATTCATAGATCACAAAAGTCTAAAGTAATTGTTCACCCAGCGGGAGTTGAACCTCAAACAGAGAAGATGGTTGGAGTTATTGAAAGACTACGACCTTACCATTGATTACCATCCGGGAAAGAAAAATGTGGTGGCAGATGCATTGAGCTAAAAGTCATCATCCTCCTCTTCTCCCTCTACTATAACAGAGAATGCTTACCTCTCTTGCTTGATGTGACTCCGTACACTTGGAGTCAGTTTGACTAATGATGATTAAAGAGCACTACTAGCTCGATTTGAGGTGAAACCGATTTTGCTTGATCGCATTAAAGAGCTTCAGGGGTCAGATGAGGAGCTCCAAAGTATTTTGTAGAAGATCAGCAAGGGCGAGAGTGGAGACTTCCGCATCCGCGATAATGAACTAGTTGTATACAGAGAGCGGGTTTGCATTCCTGCCGACAGCGATCATCGTAGGGCTATTCTTGAGGAGGCTCATTCCTCTGCTCTTGTCTTGCATCCGGACAGCATCAAAATGTATCGGACTATCTAAGATAGTTATTGGTGGCCTAGGATAAAAAGAGAGATCGTAGATTTTGTAGCTAGATATTTAGTTTACCAGTAGGTGAAGACCGAGCATTAGTGGTCGGCTGGTACATTGTAGTCCCTCCTCATTCCTGAGTGGAAGTGAGAACATATCACGATGGATTTTGTGATGGGACTGCCTCAGACTTTAGCACCACATGACGCCGTATGGGTGATTGTAGATAGACTTACGAAGTCTGCACACTTCATTGCTATCTGTGTCGATTTCTCTTTGGAAGTGTTGGCACGTCTTTAGATCGACACTTATGTTTGACTTCCTAGAGTACCTGTGTCGATAGTGTTAGATAAAGATCCTAGATTCACATCTAGATTTTGGCCCAAGTTACAGGAAGCAATGGACACAAGGCTGAATTTTAGTACGACCTATCATCTGCAAAAAGATGGTCAGTCAGAGAGGACCATTCAGACCCTTAAGGACATGCTGAGAGCATGTGTGATGGATTTTTGGGATAGTTGGGATCGGCATTTCCACTGGTCGAATTTGCATATAATAATAGCTATCAAGCCAGTATAGGGATGCCCACGTATGAGACACTGTATGGCAGGAAGTGCCGTACCCTAATATGTTGGGATGAGGTCGGAAAGCGATGTCTTAGCAGTGTCGAGTTAATTGAGGAAACAAAGGATAAAGTTAAGGTCATCCATGAGCGGATGAAAACCGCCCAGGACAAATAGAAGGCATATGCCGATCGTAAGTGACGACCTCTTGAGTTTGCCACTGGAGATATAGTTTTCTTAACGATATCTCCTTAAAATTGAGTTATACGGTTTAGGCAGCGGGGCAAGTTGAGCCCCAGATATATTGGGTCTTTCCGTATCCTTGAAAGGGTCGGGAGTATAGCATACAGATTGGAGCTGCCAGATGAACTATCCCGTATTCACGATGTCTTCATATCTTAATACTCAGAAAGTATTTGGCTAATCCTTCTTATGTAATTGAGCCTCTACCTGTTGAGTTACGAGAGCACTTTAGTCTTCCAGTTCAACCCGTGACTATTCTAGATCGGCAGGTCAAAAAGTTGTAAAGCAAGAAAGTTTCATTGGTTAGAGTTTTGCGGAAGAGTAACCAATTCGAGGAGGAGACCTAGGAGCCCGAGGAGGTTATTAGGAGACAATACCCCCATTTGTTTAATGATTTGCCTTCTTTTAGTTTCGAAAACGAAACTTATTTTTAGGGGGTAAGAAAATGTAACACCGACATTGCGGTGCCCGTACTATTGTACTACTATTCAGGAATTAAATAAAAATATTTCTCAGTTATATATAGAGAGAAATTTTTATTTATTTTGATTTTTGATTTTTGATTTTGGAGGCTTTAAATCGAAATTTTTGATATATATATATATAAAGTATTCGTATTATCGATTTGAGATATACTCTATTTTGTCAAAAATTGGAACCTAAAAAAAAAAGAGGAGGAAAACACAGTGTTTTGCCCAAAACACTGCGTTTTCTCCCCAAATTAGATTAGGGCTTTAAGCCCTAATCTCTCTCTCTCTCTCTCTCTCTCTCTCTCTCTCTCTCTCTCTTCCTCTCTCTCTCTCCGCCTCTTCCCCTTCTCGCGACCCGCCACCCTCCCTCGCCCGAATCCGCCGCTCTCCCCACAGTGCACCACCACCACCATCCTCTCTCACTTTCTCCCTCTCGCTGTCGCTCTCTCTCTCTTCGGCTCCGCCTCCCACCGCCGCTCTCTCTCCGCTGTTCCTCCCTCCCGTGAGCATAGCCTTCCCGCGAGCGCGCCGTAGCACAATCTTCCCCGAGCGAGCACGCCGCAGTGCAAGCTTCCTCACGAGAGCGCGCCACAGCGCACGACCTTCCACCAACGCACGACTATAGTCTAGCTCGCGAGCGCACGCCTCAGTCCATGAGCGCGCCAGCCCGCGAGCCCACCAGCCCACGAACCCGAGACGACCCGCGACAACCCATGAGCCCGCGACAGCCTATGATCTGCTCTCTCCTTCGAGAGCTCTCCTGCGCGCGGGCCCCCTTGTTGCAACCCCAGCTGAAACCCAAACAGCAGTCATCAACTAACCTATGAACCCTAGGTTACGGTTTTTTCACTACAGGTAACGACTGCGTTGGTTGTAATTCTAGGGTTTGGTATTTAGAATTTGAATTAGTTACTAACATAGTTTCAAATATGGAAATATTACAGGTTTTAAACCAATTCGACGGATGAACGAAAGCTAGATTTGAGATTTGAGGAACCCTAGGTGAGAGAAATGTAATCACTTCAACATTTGAATTGATTTTGTCGAATTTAGGTTGAATTTAGAATCGAAAGCTATATTTATATATATTCTGAAATATGTTTAATTCGAGAAAAATTAGGAAAAATGAGAAATATTAGAAATTTGATTATTTGTGAGTCAAATGATTCGAAATTGATGAAACGCGAATTTATAAAGGAGATTGTGTAAATTTAGGGTTGTATTAAATTGGAAAAAAATTGAAAATCACTTATTAGCTTTGTATTTGATATTAAATTGTGATGATTTGATTAGAGAAATCTTTGTGGAATTTCGAGAAGTCAGATTGGATTAATTTTGAAAATAAGGAGTGACCACCCTCCTTTAAAAACGTGAGTGAAACTCTAATCTTTTATATAAAATAGTAAAACTTGTTTCTACCGTATTTTCCATAAAATATGTTTTCGATATGCATTGACTCGACGTATGATATTAAATTTCAAAACTTGTTTTGTGAGATTTGAAGTGTCGTAAATTTATATTTCCAGTGATTATACATCTACAATTTGAAATGAAATGATATTTTGCCATTATTTGAGAACCATATATGTTTTCTATTCTACCGTTGCATTGACATGGATTTGAAATGATTTGATGATTGGATTGGCATACGAATTTAAAATATTTTGATAATCTGTTTGGGTCGGGTGCCCATTTGTGATGAGATGATCTGTATGGGCCGGGTGCCTACTTGTGATGAGATGATATTTTTTGATAAATTATGTACCTACGAAGGGCGTTTGTAGAGGCACCGGGTTGCTTGAATACGCTTTTGCAAGAGGCATCCGTAAACGTCATATATCTAATGGCTATAGGTACGGCCGGTTGAACCCACGTAAGGGGAATGATGTATGTGACGCCACCGTCTAGCACCGGGCGGGGTTTTATGCATGATAATGAGTTAACCCCAGCGAACTCATTGCCAACGTCGAGATAGAGAGCGACTTTTGAACTTTATGCATAATAAAACCTCCGATACGTCTATCCTTGGTCATGGTTGACCAATGTTAGGATCTTTTTTTGTTTGCTCTAATAATACTTGATTTTGAATGGATGCATATATACTTGATATCGTGTGATTGGTTAAATGATTTCAAATTGTTAAACATATCATATTTTACTGTGAAATGTAAATTATTGTTACGAATAATGTTGTTTGACACTCCAATGGTTCACCCACACTATTTATACTTGATATTAATCCCCTTACTCACTGGGTATCTTCCCTGATACTCACCCCTCTTCTTACCTTCCTCAAACAGGATTACCATAATAAAGCGACGTTACAGGCTCTAGAGATTTTTGTAGCATATTAGTGGATTCGGTATTCACGACGGTGAGATTTAATTCAAATAAAATTTTGAAATTCTTATTTTATTTCGACCCTACGAGGTCATGATATTGAGATCCATAGTTGGTCGTGTACATTTATATAGGATGATTGTATAAATTATGGATATTGTTTGAGAAACTTCCACATTTTACTTGCATTGAGGCACCTGTAAGCATTTAAAAAATTTTACTTGGGAAATTGTTGTACATTGTATAAACTTTAGACCCGCTCGGTGTGTCGACTGCTAATGCTCTAGTTGGGCATGACATAGAGGTCTGTGACTAGGACTACTAGTAATTAAAAAGTCTTGCGTTGTCATGATTGTTTGCTGTGCTTTGGTTCATTGTCTTGAGAACGCGATGACCCTTTTATTTAATTGACAGGATGGTTATGAATTATACAGGTCAAATTGTACTTGGGGGAGATTTTGTCCGATTTTTTGTAAAAATATCTAGGGTAATAGGTGGCTACTCACGACCCCGGTTCGGAGCGTAACAGCGTCTAGGTTAGAGAAAGGATAATAGTAAAAGTCTTCCCAACTATATTAAAAGTTCTCAATACATTAAAGAGTTTTATACAGTCATTTAAAGTCCATACTTGGCCATTGGCATATAATTTCATCCATTTTAGGGGGTTTGAAACATGATGGACCTAACCCATTATTTCACATTAAAATGATTTTATTCATAATTCAAATTCTTTTTGGGGGGTTAGTTATTAGTAACTAACCCTAATTCTTGATTTCTACGTAATAAAAAATTACTCTTTTTACAGAATTATACTACTTAAACGTGGTACGCACCACTCGAGAGTCCCCCAGTGCCCGATGTACCTAGGGCACCCGATGCTCCACGAGTACCATAGGATGCTTCCATTACTCGAGCACGCTCACCAGCATCACCTCCAGCACCTCCACCGGTTGTTATAGCCGAGATTCCTCTACTACCACCCGATGTCTTGAGGCAGTGGCAGGAGTGGTAGAGTAGATATGGGGTGCAGGTGCCACCACCTCCACTACAAACTCCAGCGAACGCACCTGCGGCCGTACCTGCACCTACGACACATATTCCTCCTTTGGTGGCCTGTCCTTCTGTTTCTACCCCGACCGGTGAGATATCGGTTACTTTTAGGCGCATCCATGAGCTTACTTAGTTGGTGAAAGAGTCTCGGTAGCTTGGATGTACAGACTTTTCAGGATCTAGTGATGTCGTAGCGGCAAAGCATTGGATCAACAGGACTTGCAGGATCCTTACTGATCTGGGGTTGACAGAGGAGCTTAGGTTGAGAGTTGCTAAGAGACTCCTCGACGGAGACGCCCTCTCATGGTGGGAGACAATCCGTGATAATGCTATGTAGACCCTCCGGTGGAAGGACTTTTTACACGAGTTCGACCGCAGATACTTAACCCCGTTCCAGCGGGATCGTATGAGAACGGAGTTTCTGCACTTACGCTAGGGGAATAAGTTAGTCTCAGAGTACAAGGCTGAGCTTAGATGACTAACAGCTTTTGTCCCCAACATGGTTACACCAGCTCAGATGAGATTCAAGTTTGAAGATGGCTTCCAATTGAGTATCAGAAAGTATATGAAGGTAACTCCCTCTTTTATACTATTAGAGGTGATTGATTCAGCATATCGGGCAGATAAGATCGTCCGAGTAGAGACTAGGCAGAGAGAGAGTCACCAGAAGATGAAGACTGGGTCACTGGGTAAACAGTTTTCGAAGAGGGGTAGAGGTTTTGGATATCCCAAGTTCTTTCAGCTTTAGACCAACAGGACCAGGACAAGGACATCCCAGGGTTCTTTCAGCTGCAGGGAGTTACGGTTTTCTCAAAAATTGATCTCCATTTGGGTTATCATCAATTAAGGGTTTAGGCCGGAGATGTGCCCAAGACAGCCTTTCGCACCCATTACGGTCATTATGAGTTTTTAGTCATGCCATTTGGGTTGACTAATACCCCAACTGCTTTTATGGATTTGATGAACCGAGTTTTCTATGATTTCTTGCATCGGTTTGTCATCGTATTTATCGATAATATCTTGGTGTATTCACAGAGTGATGAAGATCATATTCAGCACCTTCGGGTGGTATTATAGATATTTCGTGAGAAATAGTTATATGTCAAATTCTCGAAATGTGAATTTTGGCTGAGACAGATAGGATTTTTAGGGCACATTGTCACCGCGGAAGGTATTTATGCTGATCCGCCAAAGGTTGAGACTATATTAAAGTGGGAGCAACCACAGACAGTTACCGATATCTGTAGTTTTCTCGATTTAGCCGGGTATTATCGCCGTTTTGTAGAGTAATTTTCCCGGATAGCTGCTCCGTTATCTAAATTGACTCGGAAGTGGTTTAAGTTTGTTTGGGATGACCATTGTAAGGTGAGCTTTCAAGAGCTCAAATAACGGTTGACATCTGCTCCTATTTTAGCCCTTCCCACTAGCAGTCGGGAATATACAGTGTATAGTGATATTAGCCGACAGGGATTAGGTTGAGTTCTAATACAAGATGATCGGGTCATTGCATATGCTTTTTGACAGTTGAAGAAGCATGAGTCGAACTACTCGACGCATGATCTTGAGTTGGCCACCATAGTCTTTAACTTAAAAAGATATGATGACATTACTTATATGGGGTGACTTGTAGGGTATTCATAGATCACAAAAGTCTAAAGTATTTGTTCACCTAGCAGGAGTTGAACCTCAAACAGAGAAGATGGTTGGAGTTATTGAAAAACTACGACCTTACCATTGATTACCATCCTGGAAAGGGAAATGTGGTGGCAGATGCATTGAGCCGAAAGTCATCATCCTCCTCTTCTCCCTCTACTATAACAGAGAGTGCTTACCTCTCTTGCTTGATGGGACTCCGTACACTCGGAGTCAATTTAACTAATGATGATTAAGGAACACTACTAGCTCGATTTGAGGTGAAGCCGATTTTACTTGATCGCATTAAAGAGTTTCAAGGGTCAGATGAGGAGCTCCAGAGTATTTTTTAGAAGATCAGCAGAGGCGAGAGTGAGACTTCCGAATCCGCGATGACGAACTAGTTGTATACAGAGAGTGGGTTTGCATTCCTGCCGACAGCGATCTTCGTAGGGCTATTCTTGAGGAGGCTCATTCCTCTGCTTATGTCTTGCATCCGGACAGTATCAAAATGTATCGGACTATCTAAGATAGTTATTGGTGGCCCAGGATAAAAAGGGAGATCGCAGATTTTGTAGCTAGATATTTAGTTTGCCAGTAGGTGAAGACCGAGCATTAGTGATCGGCTGGTACATTGTAGCCCCTCCTCATTCCTGAGTGGAAGTGAGAACATATCACGATGGATTTTGTGATGGGACTGCATCGGACTTCAGCACGATATGACGCCGTATGGGTGATTGTAAATAGACTTACGAAGTCTGCGCACTTCATTGCTATCCGTGCCGATTTCTCTTTGGAAGTGTTGGCACGTCTCTAGATCTGCACTAATGTTTGACTTCCTGGAGTACCTGTGTCGATAGTGTCAGATAAAGATCCTAGATTCACATCTAGGTTTTGGCCTAAGTTATAGGAAGCAATGGGCACAAGGCTGAATTTTAGTATGGCCTATCATCCGTAAAAAGATGGTTAGTCAGAGAGGACCATTCAGACCCTTAAGGACATGCTGAGAGCATATATGAGCAAGTGCCGTATGAGGCACTGTATGGCAGGAAGTGTCGTACCCTGATATGCTGGAATGAGGTCGAAAAACAACGTCTTAGCAGTATCGAGTTAATTGAGGAAACAAAAGATAAAGTTAAGGTTATCCATGAGCGGATGAAAACCGCCCAGGATAGATAGAAGACAAATACCGATCGTAAGCGGCGACCTTTTGAGTTTGCCACTGGAGATATGGTTTTCTTGAAAATATCTCCTTC
Organism: Dillenia suffruticosa; assembly: GCA_033439265.1. Taxonomy (NCBI): domain Eukaryota; kingdom Viridiplantae; phylum Streptophyta; class Magnoliopsida; order Dilleniales; family Dilleniaceae; genus Dillenia; species Dillenia suffruticosa. The sequence continues at coordinate 21,329,119 of JAVTVX010000029.1, forward strand.
AAAGGGAGTTATACGGTTCAAGCAGCGTGGCAAGTTGAGCCCCAAATATATTGGGTTCTTCCCTATCCTTGAGAGGGTAAGGAGTGTAGTATACAGATTGGAGCTGTTAGATGAAATATCATGTATTCACAATGTCTCCCATGTCTCAGTACTTAGGAAGTATTTGGCTGATCCTTCTTATGTACTTGAGCCTCCACCTATTGAGTTACGAGAAAACCTTAGTCTTTTAGTTCAGCCCATGGTTATTCTAAATCGGCAGGTCAGAAAGTTGTGGAGCAAGAAAGTTTCATTGGTTAGAGTTTTTTGGAGGAGTAACCAAGTCGAGGAGGAGACTTGGGAGCCGAAGGAGGCTATTAGGAGATAGTACCCCAATTTGTTTACTGATTAGCTTTTTTTTAGTTTCGAAGACAAAACTTGTTTTTAGGGGATTAGAAAATGTAATACCGATACTGCGGTATCCGTACTATTGTACTCCTATTTAGAAATTAAATAAAAATATTTATCAGTTATATATATAGAAAAATCTTTATTTATTTTTATTTTTGATTTTGGGGGCTTTAAATCGAAATTTTTGATATATATATATATATAAAGTATCTGTATTACCAAGGTATACCCTATTTTGTTAAAAATTGGAACCTAAAAAAAAATGAAAGGAGGAGGAAAACACAGCGTTTTACCCAAAACGCTGCATTTTACCCAAAACGCTGCATTTTACCCCCTTAATTGGATTAGGGCTTTAAGCCCTAATTTCTCTCTCTCTCTCTCTCTCTCTCTCTCTCTCTCTTTTCCTCTCTCTCTCTCCGCCTTTTCCCCTTCCCGCGATCTGCCGCCCTACCTCGCCCGAATCCGTCGCTCTCCTCCGCAGCACACCACCACCACCACCATTCTCTTCTTCTTCTCACCCTCTCTACTTCTCTCTTTCCCTTTCGGCCGAAAGCCTCTCTCTCACTCTCCCTTTCTCCCTTTCACTGTCGCTCTCTCTCTCCGGCTCTGCCTCCCTCCGCCGCTCTCTCTTTGCTGTTCCTCCCTCTCACGAGCATAGTCTTCCTGCGAGCGAGCCATAACGCGATCTTCCCCGCGCAAGCACGCCGCAGCGCGAGCTTCCTTGTGCGAGCGCGCGACTGCAGTCCAGCTCGCGAGCACCCGCCACAGCCCGTGTGCGCGCCAACCCGCAAGCGTGCCAGCCCATGAGCCCACGAGCTCGCGATCTGTTCTCTCCTTCTAGAGCTCTCCTGTGCGCGGGCCCCTTTGCAACCCCAGCTGAAACCCAAACAGCAGTCATCAACCGACCCCCAAACCCTAGGTCGCGGCTTCATTACTGCAGGTAACGGCTGCGTTGGTTGTTGTTTTAGGGTTTGGTACTTAGAATTTGAGTTAATTACTAACATAGTTTTAAATGTGGAAATATTACAGGTTTTAGACCAATTCGACGAATGAACGAAAGCTTGGTCTGAGATCTGAGGAACCCTGGGTAAGAGAAATGCAATCACTTCAACATTTGAATTGATTTTATCGAATTTAAGTTGAATTTAGAATCGGAAGCTATATTCATATATATATTCTGAAATATGTTTAATTCGAGGAAAATTAGGAAAAATAAGAAATATTAGAAATTTGATCATTTGTGAGCCGAATGATTCAAAATTGATGAAATGAGAATCTAGAAGGAGATTGTGTAAATTTAGGGTTGTATTAAATTGGAAACAAAAATTGAAAATCATTTATTAGGCTTTTATTTGATATTAAATTGTGATGATTTGATTAGGAAAATTTTTTTGGAGACTCAAAAAGTCATATTAGATTTATTTTGAAAATAGAGACTGACCACCCTCTCTAGAAAATGTGAGTGAAACTCTAATTTTTTGCATAAAATAGTAAAACTTGTTTCTGCCGTATTTTCCATAAAACATGTTTTCGATATGCATGAACTCGACGTATGATATTAAATTTCAAAACTTATTTTATGACATTTGAAGTGTCGTAAATTTTTATTCTTGATGACTATACATTCATGTTTTGAAATGAAATGATATTGTGTCATTATTTGAGAACTAGATATGTTTTCTATTCTACCTCGCATTGACATGGATTTGAAATGATTTGATAATTGTATTGGTACACGGATTTAAAATGTTTTGATAATCTGTATGGGCCTGGTGCCCTTTTGTGATGAGATGATTTGTATGGGTCGTGAGCCCACTTGTGATGAGATTATATTTTTTGATAAATTCCGTAGTTATGAAGGGCGTTTGTAAAGGTATCGGTTGCCCGGATACGCTTTTACAGGAGGTATCCGCAAACGTCATATGTCTAATGGCTATAAGCGCGGCCGGTTGAACCCACGTAAGGGAGAGGACGTGTGTGACGCCACCGTCTAACACCGGGCAGGATCTTATACACAATGATGAGCTAATCCCAGCGAACTCATGGCCAACGTCGGGGGTAGAGAGCGACTTTTGAACTTTATGCATAATAAAACATCCGATGCGCCTATTCTTGGTCATGGTTGACCTCTACCAGGATCATTTTTAGTTTACTCTAATAATACTTGATTTTGAATTGATGCATATATGCTTGATATCGTGTGATTGGTTAAATGATTTTAAATTATTAAATATATCATGTTTTACTGTAAAATGTAAATTATTGTTACGAATAATATTATTTGACACTCCAATGGTTCACCCACACTATTTATGCTTGATATTAATCCTCTCACTCACTGGATATCTTCCCTGATACTCACCTCTCTTCTTACCTTCCTCAGATAGGATTACCGTGATAGAGCGACGTTACAGGCTCCAGAGGTTTTTGTAGCATATTGGTGGATTCGACGGTGAAATTTAATTCAAATAAAAATTTGAAATCCTTTTTTTATTTTGACCCTGCGAGATCATGATATTGAGATCCGTAGTTGGCCGTGTACATTTATATGGGATGACTGTATAAATTATGGATATTGTTTGGAAAACTCTCACATTTTATTTGCATTGAAGCACTTGTAAACATTTAAAAATTTTTACTTGGGAAATTGTTGTACATTGTATAAACTTTAGACCCGCTCAGTGTGGCGACTGCTCTATTCTAGTTGGATATGACAGTGGAGGTTTATGGCTAGAACTGTTAGTAATTAAAAAGCTTTTCGTTGTCCTGATTGTCTGTTGTGGTTTGGTTCATTATCTTGAGACTAAAATGACCCTTTTATTTGATTAACATGATGGTTGTGAATTATAAAGATCAAATTATACTTAGGAGACTTCTGAAATATGTGGAGCTTTTGCCTGATTTTCTATAAAAATATAGCCCGCATCCAAGGTAACGGGCGATTACTCACGACTCCGGTTCGGTGCGTGACAATAACCATCAATTATCCTATAATCTCTTTTTTTCAATTTTGTACACATATGTCCATTAAAACTATTCTCTTTATCTTTCATTATTGAGGAAAACATATTGCTGAAACTAGATTAAAATTTGAAAATATCATGAAATAAATTATAACTTGATAAAAAATATTAAAATTCAAAAATTTAAATTATTGAAAGGATATAATAAATTGAATTTTAATATCAAATTTTAGAGTGGAATAAGTTCACATAAATGATTATTTATTCGTTTATTTGCTTACCACATTAAATTTGATTGATGTGCTATTTGATTCATTTAGTCAACCTGATATTATTATTTTACCTATTATTTGCTCATAGGATGATCACATTTCCTCCGTACACCAAGTAAAAACGATTATTTATCAATCAAGAATGAAAGATGAATGACTCCACTTTCGTTTCTATGTCTTATTTAGATGTGCATGTTCGTTGGTAATGATAGCATACCCGATGACTACTAATCTTCCAAGTTTCTAGATGCATATGTTGTCCCCATCCAGGTTTTACATTTTCCTTTTTGTCCTCCGTGAGAAAAACGGTCGACTGGAGGTTTGTAGCCATCAGGTGGATCCCACCACAGTCGCCAGCATCGATAGGCGGAGTACTCTGATAGGTTGCTTGGGAGTGACGAGGATGGAAAGTTTCATCGTACGGAGAGTCCTGTCTTCTTCATGTCAGTCTTCCGTTTCACACACACCGGTCGATCGCACCGCGTGTGAACATGCCTCTTTTTTCCTATTCTGCGTCAACGTCAAGAAAACACAAATGAGGCATGAGAGTCTCCTTAGAGACTGACCAAATGAGAGATGAGAAGAGGGAATAGTGGAGTTATCGAACCCATAACGTGTCCGGCAGGATCGGGTTGGATGGTTAAAATAAAATATCATCTAAATAATTAAATTATAATTTAATATGATTTAATTATAATTTTTAATAAATTGTTTGAATCGAAATATTATAATAAAATGGATAATTTTTTACTTAATTGTTAAATATAAAAAAATCCATTACAATTTAATTTATTAAAATTTAGATAGATGAATATTTAAATTTTTTAAAATATAAGACATTAAAAAAAATTACAAATTAAAATATCTAAATATTTTCCCAAATTTATCGATTTCTCATTTCCTTCACCATCCATACCCCTAGCTCTCTCAATCTTTTAAATTGATAGATTAATTGAATTTATTATTTAATTTGAATTTTAAAATTGATTATTGATTTTATATTTTTTAAAATTTTATGTGAAAATATGAAGTTAATATATATATTTATTTTAAAATATAATTTTAATTATTATTAAAAAACCACCGATTTAACCATATTGATCCATGGTTGAGTCGGTTAAATCATAATTTTGAAATTTATGAATCGATATATGATACAACTCTGATACAAGCGGTCTCGTAATAGTAATTAAATTCTATTTATGGCATTAGATGAGATTATTAAGTAAAAATGAGTAATCTATCAATTGTAGTAGAAAAATTATCACAAAATGTAGAAATCAAATCCCAAACGAATGCTAATTCAAGATTATGTAAAATCCTCATTGCAAAACTAAAACGGCCCCGAAGATTATTATAATTAATGATAATAAAAGTTTTAAAAGTAATTTAAACAAAAATATAAAGTTCAATAGATATTAATGATTTTACCATTTTATTTTAGAGAAAAAGTGATGCTATTTGAATAATAATTAAGAGAATCGTACAATCTATTATATGTCGAGTTTAATAAGAAGGTAATGTTTATTAAATATATAAAAGATTTAAAACAATTGACAATGGAAATAAGTTAAATCAACTCATTATCAATTTATGATTCGATTTATAATTGGTTCAGTCAAACTTGTAAATCAAATGAGTGGAATTAGATTTTTTAGGTCCCGTAAAATATAAATCAAGACTGAATTAAAGTGTTTTCTATATGATTTGATTCATAAATTGACTCGATATATATTATATATATTACACTTTTTATGATTATTATGTATAATCATCGATTAGGTTTATTATAAAATTTATCATATATGCACGCATGTAAAGAAAAAACCTAAAGATCGGGCTCATTAATTAATTAAATTCATTTTATTTTGAAAGTTTTTTCTTGTAATATTAACAATTCATAGACACTCATTTAGAGGTTATGCTTACTTTGTGACATTGAATAGTTGCTTTGATTTTATTTTATACTATGAATTTTATAATTATATTTATATTTTTATCAAATATTAAATTTAGATATCTAGTTTTAAAATTTTAAATAGATTGATGTATATAAACTGGTCGTGAATTTATTGTAAATTGAATTTGAATAAAAAAATAAGTAAAATAAAATTTAATTATTTCAATTTAAAATTATTTTCAATTCAAATTGATTCGACTTATTTTCACCTCTGAAAACAACAAACAACTTTTCATTAAGAAAAATTAGAAATTCAGAACTTTTCTACATTCATGGGTCATATAGCCATTATCAAGAAAATGAAGATAAGGTCAACAAAGAAGGAAGAAAATGAAACGAGAAGAAAAGAATAACTTATACTTTTTATCACCAGATTACGTAAGTATTAAGGTAGATGCACACACAAGATAATATCCTGATAATTAGAAATATTTAAATTTAAAAAGATAATATTTTTTATCAACAATATTAAAATTAAATTATTTATTGATTTAATTTAAAAAATATTTAATTTACTTATGTTTATATTTTATATTTATAATATTATATTTATATATATATATATATACTAATGAATTTTTTTATATAAATTTAATTTATTAAAATAATTAATCGAATCAATAGAGTATCGGGGTTTTATATATTATTAGTTTACTTTTATGCTTTATTTTCTTGATAGACATAGTTTTCTATCTTTTAATATAATATCAAAATCATATTTATTTTTTTAATTTGATATCACAAAGTCAGAATTAGAGTCGATATCAGAATTATATTTAATTATGTTTAATATCAATTATATTCAAATTAATTTTGATATATAATATATTTGAAGGATCGGACTTTCATCTAATAAGTTAAAATTGCTTGACAAATATGATTATGGGAAATTGGGGAGTTAAATAGGACATGCATGCATGATGAATTGTATAGTGTTCTGAATTTAAGAATTTTTGGTTGCATATTATATAGTACAGTACGTACACTTATTGTCAAGATTAGCATAATAGAATCTTAACAATTTTATTATGCAGGCCGCATTTACTTTTGATCATTACAGGAATTTGTTTTAAAAATAACGTTAGAAAGAGAGAGAGAGTGAACAAAATATCCACGGCGTTCACAACGGGGCAGATCGAAACATGTTTCGAGAAGATAAATAGTCATAATCAGTAATTTAAAGGTCTTTCTCTCTCTCTCTCTCTCTACAATTTTCCAGTATTTTTTCTTCAGATAAGCTTGCACTGTTGTCTCTCTGTTTCTTCTTTGCCAATTTCTCCGTGTAAATAGGGTAACGAAGAATCAAAGATCTTCATCTACCCCCCCCCCACACGCAGTGATTCTGTCCACTACCTGAGAACGCCCAACAGGGCTACATGTGAGTACCCAATTCACAACCGCTAGCACAACTTTCTTCTATTATTATTCTTGTATTCCTATATATCCTCTTTACATGCAGAATTTTTGTGAGCTGTTCAATTTTGATTTCTGATTCTTGTTCAGGTCATTTACATCAGTTCATTTTTGAACCTTTTTTTTGGGGGGGGGGTTAATCTTAGTTTCTTAAGTTGACTGGTCTATTCTATTTAACTACTGTGTTGTGATTTCCTTCTTTCTGGGATGTGGATTGCCAGATCTTAATTGTTTTCTTGTACAGATGGGCTTCTTTTTTTTTTTTTTTTTTGGAATTTGGTTTTTGTGGGTTTTTTGTTTTTAGGGCTGAAACTGTATTTATTTATTTATTTGAGGAATTGATGGTGAAGTTGGTTATTTTTATTTTCAGATTCAGATGGGTATATATTTAAGTACTCCAAAAACTGAGAAATTCTCAGAAGATGGTGAGAATGATAGAGTTAGATATGGTTTGTCATCAATGCAAGGTTGGCGCGCTACCATGGAAGATGCGGTGAGTTGTTAGTTTAACAACTTTTCCCATAATTAGGTCTAATACATAAATGATTATATGCTACTAAGATTGTAAAAATCAGTCACTGACTAATTCTAAACAAATTTTTTCATGCAAAACATTCATCGTTTGATGTGTTGGTTGTACAATTATTGACATCTTAAGTGAATTATAATTGTGATTTACGAAGTTGGCCAATGATGCTTATTCACAAATGTTATTCATCTAACCTAGAGGGTGGAATTGATACATAATGATCATTTTGTCATTGCTCTTACCAGCCACCATCACAGCTATTGCTTCTCATTGTTCCACTGGGATCTGAGTAGTGGTAATTAAAGTGTTGCTCCACAACTTAAAAAGTCAAATCATTTTTCTTGGCAACGGCATTCTGTTATAAGTTATGTGGAACAGATTGTGTTGGGGAAAAAACCTTCCTCGTTATCGTATATATCACATTTGGAAGGCTAAAGTTCCTTCCTATGTTGTGTCAACACTTAAAGGAATGACTAAGTACGCAATTGTTGGATGCAACACTCTATCACACTTTGTAACTTATAACAGTGAAAAAATTTTGTAAGTATTCGAGGTTTCTAAGTCCTTGTCGTGTCATGTCCATGTCCGTGCTTCATAGACTCCTCCAGACGTCAAGGCTTTTTGTTTGGAGAGTGATTCAACAGGAATAATACAATTGACAATGAAGTGTTGATATGGGTCACCAGGCAAATGAAACCTATGATTATTCTTCCTTGTTCAAATCTCATGGGCTTTATGCAACTGAGTTCTTACTAATGCTGGATTTTTCCAAAGTGTGTCAGGGAGTTCATACAAATTAGTTTGGCTTTGGATTTTCATAGGACCCTTGGAATTGTGCAATTTTGGCTGGTTGCCGAGTGTCATTCAGTCAAACAGAATGGTTAAATTTTCGATGATTACCTTCCCATATTTCTTATGTCGATAAGTTTGTTCACCTCACTTTTTGTATGCCATGTTGCATTTCTTATGTGGGATTCTCATCCCTTCTGTATGGCTTCTGGCAGTCTGACCTTTTAATGGATTTCATTAGATGATGTACAAAAGTCTTGACAAGCTGAGTTCTTTACAATTTCATGCTGGGTTGGGCTGTGCTTCCTTTTTTCTGCTCTCTCTTTGAGATGATGCTGCATCCTTGAAATTGTTTCTATCCATCGTGGTCTGTCCTTTAACTACAACTAAGAGGCTCTGTCTTCAGATGCGCTGGTATTTTGTTTCCGGGAATACCTTTAAATTTTAGTGAAAAGAAAGTATAGGAGGCAATTTGGGGATTTACATATATGAAGAAACTTTCGACATATATGTACATATATTTATATTTGCCTCTGTGTATATAATATTTTAGAAAAGGAAAAACATCTAAAACTCCTCTTATTCATAACTTCTTTATTCCATATTTTTTCTCAAATCTAGTTTTTTATTTTTGTCTCTCTCAATCTATTTCTTTGTCAAATACATGTTAAGTTTTGCATGCATCATACTTAGTGGACAAATAATTGCCACCAATTGCTCCATCCCTTTGGAGTCTGTGGGATTGGATTGAGCAAGCACATAATTTGCTTTCTTTGGAAGACTTACCTCTGATAATTGAATTTTGGTAAATCAATGACTTTTGGAAATCTGGTGCATGACAAATGATAGTGTAAGGTGCATTAGCATTATGCAGGATTTATCATGATTTAAATTATGGGTGCAATCCCAGGCCATGAATTTGGTGAATTTTCCATGGTAGTGCTTTTCAAGTCATTAAGTGAATTGTTCTAATTATCTCTGTTAAAGTTTTTGAACTATTATTTATACAAGAGCTTATAGCTTGCGTTAAGCATCCTTTGACATCATTTACTGGAGCAAACCTTCTTGTGATATATTCATGTGCAAAGTGCATTAACATATTTTCTCACATTTTAATTGTCTTGAACTGTAACTAAGGTTTGGCAAAAGCTTAAGTTTATGACACCTCTGAATTAGTGACCTATCTTGATCTTGGTTTTGGTAGCATGCTGCACTTCCAGATCTGGATGCTTCTACTTCATTTTTTGGTGTTTATGATGGCCATGGAGGTAAGATTTGGTAGTTCCCTTACATGGGTGTTTTGAATATCAATATATGTTTACACATTTCCTTTTCCAAGGCCCAGACATTAAGGGAAAAAAAAAGAGAAGATGAAAATGTGAACTAGGTAATTAATTTGTAGACGCATTTAACACTGCCAATATATATTGTTCTCCTTTTGCATAGATGTTGTTAAGGGAATTTTTCTTACTTTAGCTTGCCTAACATTGGTAATAACATGTAGTTTTTGAACAAAATAACCATGCAAAGGTAGAAGATTTACTCTTCAGTAGCCTACTTTATTGAGCTTCCTACTTATTTGTTTCCATTTCCTTTATTATTCTCAGTCAGGCAATTAATATATTGGAGAGAATTTGGGGATTCGGTTTGAGGCGGTTGGAGAAATGGATGTTCCATGTCACAAATGGGGGGTTTGCTAACTTACACTTTTAATTATTTACGTAGCCGTTCCCATACACGATGCCCTCTTAGTAGAATGCCTATGGCATTTTCCTTATGGAGAAGACATTTTCTTGAGGACAAACATGAGGTTGAATATATTGGTAATCATGGAAGGAATTTTAATAAGCCTCATAGTGATTGTGGTTGTTGAGGTGTATTACAGAAAGGTTAAAATGTTGAGTCCTATAGTTTACCATGTTGCAGGATGATGCTGTTGAAAAATATCTTCTGGTTCTACCACCTTGTGTTGCATGTTATTCAGGCAGACTTTGGTAAAATGTGCCCGTGTAACATAATTAGTTTCGCACACAGGAATTTTGTTCTTGCTTGTCAGTGCTTTGTGCAAATAATGCCCTGAGTTCCCCTGCCTCTTTTCTGAATGTGGGTGGCAAAAATATTATTCAACTCACTTCCCTTCCGACCTTGAAATGTAAAGATAAACTCATTTATGAGAAGAAGTTAGTAACCAGCATTGTTCCCAAACAAAGCAGTGGGTGACCTTTTGTGGAAACACACCGAAAGCAAGCATTCTTTTTGTGCATTGATTTATCCAACAAGGGAGGAGAAGAATCATTTTGTGGGGTTAATCTTTTGCTATTTACTGGAGCATAATTATATTTTTAGGTTTCTTTTTGATCAAATTTCATGTAATCATCCTTTCTATAGAGAAGCATAAATTGCAAGTTCAAAGACCTCACTTAGATTTTCAATCTGAACAAATGCCTGTTTTTGTAGGTAAGGTGGTGGCAAAGTTCTGCGCCAAGTATCTTCATCAGCAAGTGCTAAAATGTGAAGCATATTCAGCTGGAGATCTTGGAACTTCTGTTCAGAAAGCATTTTTTAGGTCAGTTTCAACTTCATATTCGTATTTTATTTCTATGTTTGTCGTGGCATTGATCAACTGAATAAGGGAGAATGTTTTTCTGACTGTATGATATACAAAGCTTTCTATGTTGACTTCAGTGAAGAAATGGATGACACCCATATAATTTTTTTAGTCTGAAAATCACACCTCTTCTTGCATCTGTACGTAATTGTTGCAATAGTGAAAAAGATGTCAGTATTATGATTAGATTATTGGATTTAAGGCTTTAATGAACCTCCTGTACAAGGAAATTGATGAATTTGCTTATTTGTTAGATCTTTTTCTTCATGTTTAAGGTTTTATTGGTCTGTCCATGTTCAATTTATCCTGAACTTTGTGCTCTCCCCGGGAATTCATGCACACTAAAAGATAAACCTGCTATCTGGAGCTTAAATTATTGTGGAGACTGCAGTGAGCATTACATGCTTTTGGCCCCATAGCATCATATGTCAACATATAGATCTTTTATTAAAATTCACTTTCAAAATCACAAAACTAAATCAGAATTTGTTTCTAGTTTATGTTGTTAAGGGTGCACCCCTTGGTGCTTCTCACTGCATTTTGTCTTTCTTATAGAATAAAAAGTAACAGATGATAAATAAGGAAGAACTTCAGATTTCTTGTAATTCTGAAGCTTAAACTCTATATTTATTTTTTCAAATCTTTGCAAATACGAGTACTTTATTTTCTTTGGTTGCTGCAGAATGGATGAGATGATGCGTGGGCAAAGGGGGTGGAGAGAATTAGCTGTTTTGGGTGACAAAATTAATAGATTTACGGGTATGTTAGAGGGTTTCATATGGTCTCCGAGAGGTGGTGATAGTGGTGACCAAGTTGATGATTGGGCTTTTGAGGAGGTAATAATTGTCTGCTAATCATATAACACTTCTAAAGTTAACTTTTATTCTGCATTGATTTAATTTTCCTTGGCAGTATCATGCTTTTAAATTGCACAACTTCCACTGTTGGCTTGTCTTTGCTTGACCTGGAGTGTGTACAGTATTATGAAATTTTGTTGAAGATAAATGGAATTCTTCATAGATCTCTGGATATCTGTTGACGTTGAACTTATAGCAATTTTAGTTGGATTTATGTCGCACATTTATACCGGCAATGGTTTTACTCAAATACATGTGCCCATCCATGGTAGAAACGTCCTCTCCCCCCCCCCCAACACCCAAAAAAAAAAAGAAAAAGAAAAACCAAAACCCCCCTGCCAGAAAAGGGGAAAACAAGGGTCTTAGATGAGGGAAGTTCCGCTTATGATTAGGGATTTACTCATCAGTTATTTGATTGGTTTTTTTCTTCTTGCAATGAATAATCACTTCAAATGCAACTGGGGGTAATACTGGAATGCTGACCTGTGATTTTAAAACTGGTGGGATTAAAGTTAACAAAGAACAGTACTTGGAAAATATTCAAGAGCTGATAATTTTAGAGAAAGAGAATAAGAAGAATAATAATCCAATAAGCTGTATCCATAGAAGTGTTTCAAAATTTAGTGAGGGCCTATTGGGAATCTAAAATGATTCAGTTCTAATTGAATGATCTATTCTCATAAGTGGTTTAATTTCAAAATATAAGGTCAACAACATGCTTGGTAGTAGCATTTTATAACAAAGCCATATGATCCTCTCATGGCTTATTATAGTTTTACTCTATTGAGTTTAAAATGGGTTCATTTCATTTCATAGGACAACCAAACACACCCGATAAAGACACTAATAGTTGGTTGAGAGTCTCTCGGAACTATGTATGATCGGCAAGATAGTTCTTCTCATGTCTTCAACTATATGGAAAAATTAGCAAAAGTTCATTCGTGCCTTCTATCCCATTTTCATTCAAATTTTGACATTGTCACATCTATTGAAAATGGTCACCCTTACATCTGCTGAAAATGATCACCCCTTTTGCTTTTATTCAAGTTTATTACGGGCATATTTTTAGAATAATCATAATTTTCATTGTTTAACCTCCTCTTTCTTTTTTTTTTTTGTTTATATATATTCTTAAATTTTTCCTTGCAATGGAGATGCACACGTTGGAGTTCTAATCCAAACAGAGCTTAGATTATCTAGAATTGGGACCACAGCTATGATTTTATGGTTTTGTATTTTGGTTCTTCGTATCTTATATTAATACATTGAGCTATCAGTAGTTTAATGGTGAGCACAAAACAAATGGATGTGCTGCATTATTTTTTCTGCTATCTATACATGTTAGAAAACTGTTTTGCCATTTTGTGGTTTGAACTTAAAATTGTGATTGGCATAATTGGATCAGAAGCTGATTTCTAATTTTCTAATGTTTAATTTATGGTATCAGCGTGATTTTTTTTTTAAATAGAGGAGTATGAAGATGCAGTTTCTTCTGTATTTCTAACTGTGTAACATAGTGGAAACAAAGTGGCTTTTGCTCATGTTGTTTTACATTCATCTACAGTTTTTGCTGCTCTCGAGGTCATACACATATTGCCTACACATATTCTTATGGAATCCTAGAGTGTCTAGGTCTGCCTCACTTCTGTCAGATAACTTTAACAGTGTTTGTGAAAGTAAAAGTAACGTGAGAAAATGTCCTCTAAAAGCAATTATATTTACAGACACATAAAAGAGGAAGATTTAAAGAATCTAAATCTAAGTGCTCAAACAATGTTGTTAAGGGCCATATTTGTTGAAGTTGTGTTTCTGATTCTAGAGCAATGAATTCTGTGTTAACTTTTCTGTTAACTTTTCTCATAATAAATTATACAGAATTATCTGCTTACTGTTTGCTTTATCCTCAGCAATATTTGTTTGCAAAGTTATATGTCCCCAAAGTGACCGAATTAGCCTATCCATGCTTACTTTGACCCTAACTAGCAAATCCCTAAGCCTACACCCAGTTTCCCAATTCTTAGAGCATTTTGCAACATTGCACCTGCTGTGTGAACCAAAATAGACCCTGAATCATGGTTCCCTCTGTTTAGTTGTTTATTGGCCTATTTGTTTGATTGAAACTGAAAGGCATAATTATGTTGTGCTTATGCTACCAAAGTATAGTACAATCCGGATTTGATTGTTAAGAGTGTGGAAGTTGAGAATTGCTATGAATGTGATCTGGTCTTAAGTACTTAATTTTAATGCAGACACCCCACTCATAAGATATAATGGTCTTCTCTGTTTATCTCAAGTGGAGAACTTCTGATCCTTTTATGAAGTTACTTGATTAATGATTATAAAATTAATGAGGATCTGGACTGTCCTGAAGTTTCTGACAAATATAGATCTTAGCTTCTGCTTCCCTTCAAGACATTCCATATAAGCACGTTATAAGTTTGAGATCCTTTGTTTCTGTTCTGATCTATTCTTGACATTGTCATCAGGGTCCACATTCTGACTTTTCTGGTCCTACTTCTGGAACTACAGCTTGTGTAGCAATTATAAGAAATAACCAACTAGTTGTTGCTAATGCTGGTGATTCTCGGTGTGTAATATCCAGAAAGGGTCAGGTAAAACATATAGTGGGGGTTTCATTCTTTTTCCTACCCTTAGTTTCTCTACATATTTTTGCCTTTGCAAATGCTGTTAGGAGATGAAGTATCTCACACTCTTTCGTTGATTGTTGAGATACTTTGCATCTTGACGCATGTTGAGCTGTCAATAATGAAACTCAACTTTATTTCATTGTCACAGTCTAATAAAACATTCAATGTGATCATATTTTGGAGAAGAACTGGACTCTTATTGCCTTGAAATATGCATATGAAGTTTGTAGTATGGTTGGCCATATGCAGGCTTACAATTTGTCTAGGGATCACAAGCCTGACCTTGAGGTTGAGCAGGATAGGATACTGAAGGCAGGTGGTTTTATTCATGCTGGAAGAGTTAATGGAAGTTTAAATCTTGCAAGAGCAATAGGTATTCCTGTACCCTTATTTGTAAACTCATTATATTGTATCCATATATTTGCACATTTGTTTGACCTTCTTTTCGTCTTCCTTACCGTGTAGCTCTTGTAGTTTCTGTGCTTTTGCTCCCCCCACCCTTCCAAGTTAAGGATCTAGGCATAACCATGATATTGAAATTTATTTGAGTTAGCTTGTTGCATCTAGTTGTGATCTGAATGTGGGGAATTTTTCTGTGTTAGTTTCAATTTACATGCAGAATGGGGATGCTAAACTTGTATGGCTTGCATCTTGTAACTTTGTTTTTTTTCCCTTTCTGTAGGAGACATGGAGTTTAAGCAAAATAAATTTTTGCCAGCTGAAAAGCAAATTGTCACAGCCAATCCTGACATAAATACGGTATATCATAATCTTTTGCACCTTTTGTGATAAACAATTATAACAGTGAGCAGTTTATGTAATGTGAGCTTTCAGATTTAAATGATGTAGATCATGTTGAAATCCTTTCTGCATAAAAAAATAAATAAATTTTGGGATTTAACTATAGTTTTAATTTCAATGGCATGAGATACTTTTAATCTGTTGTACTGGGAAGTTTGAGCATTTTCAGCAGATAAAAATGTCAGTAGTGGCTTATTGTGATTTGCCTAGAAATTATATTATGAGGTCTCCTTATGCCCACACAATTCATTGTGTTAAAATTCTAGAGAAGAATAAAGTTGAGAGAGAGAGAGAGGCTATATGTATTAGGAGTGTCTTTCATGGTTCATCAGTTAGTCTGAGAGCCTAGCCAAATCATTTGCTTAAGTGAGTGCATTCACTTACTTGGGAGTTACTACCGGGCTTTTGGACTTAGATTAGATTTTGGGTCCAGTCAACTATTGATGGGATGACCATGTCTTTGCAATTTGCTGCTGGTTGCTGTCGTCTGAACAGAAAGTCAAATACTTCCAATGAAAGCCATGGAATGAGCTCTTCCTTTGTTCATGTGTGATACAAATTCAAGAACTATGAACCGCCTGCTATGTTTTATTTTGGTTTGTTTTGAAGAGTTTAGTCACGGTTTCAAATTATGACTGAATTTTGCTCTGACCGTTAGTACATGAATACATTTTGATTTTTGTTGGTGCTATCAGTGTGCAATTTATTGTCCAACTTCTAATACTAATTCTGTGCTGTGGCTCATATTTTGCTGAAACCATGTTCTCCAAATTTCTTTGAAACAGGTGGAGCTTTGTGAAGATGATGAGTTTATTGTACTGGCATGTGATGGCATATGGTATGCATTTATTTTTTCAATTTGCTTGCAGGAAGGACATTATCAACAAGTTAGTCTAAAATTATTTAGATTTGGTTTGCTAGGCTTGAGTAATAGATTGCTTTCATCTTATTGATGAAATTGCTCAGTCAACATTAGCTCCCTTGTGTTCACCAGAAATTGAATTCCATAAAATAAATTTCTAAAGGATTAAAATAGAGAATGTAGTTGGGGAGGAGTTGTTTTGTTGTGGCCATGATTGCGTTGATCATCTTTTCTTTGTACACTTATAGGGGTTCTCTCTGATGGATTTGTGTTGAAGATTGATATGATCTTTAGAGATGTATATGTTGTCTTAAATTTATGAGAATTAAATGCTTGCTGTTCCTCATCATTGTTTGTAGGGATTGCATGTCCAGCCAGCAGCTTGTAGACTTTATACATGAACAGTTGAACTTGGTAAGTGTGTTAACCTCCTTTCTGGGATCCAATTGAATCAAATATGGTGAGCACAGCATGCATGTCTTTCAACTGTCTTATTGACTGCTTTAGCATTATGGTTGTAGCACTAGTTTGCTTTGCTGCCTGATAGAAGAGTCTGGAACATTGATAGCTTTGGGGGAAAAAGGAATAAGAATAATTCTTGCAAATCTCTTTTCAATCACGGTTTCAAAATGCCTTCTTTCTGTTATCAATTTAATATGAAAAACTAAGCTTCCTTCCACTGTTAATGACTTCATTTGGTCTACGACTATTCATAGAAAGTTGATATGTTCCACATGAATAGATCATTCTGATCTTTTTCTCTTTACACCTGGGTAATGTTTTGTGAAATAAAATCTACTTGCCACCCACCTGTATGGTGTTTAGTTCGGGAGTTGTGTGATAGATGGTTTAGTATCTATGATGAGCATCAGGTGTGCCCAAGAAGTTTGAATGATTTACTTGTGACAAAATTTAAAGGTCTGGATGTGTTAAGGATGTGATTTCATTGTGGAAGTGCAGCATAATTGCTATTATTTTGTGTTTGGATGGAAAATTAGGGTTTTTTGAAATTGTTTTATTGATACACTGGTCTTTAGAGACTTAATGGTTTTGTATGTTTTATTATGGCCACACTTGTTAGGTGCCTGAAAAACTTTAGTTTTAGTGACTCATAGAATGAATGAAAAGCAGTTCATTTTGTTGTTCTCTTTTTCTTGTTTTTCTTCTGTTTTCGAAGAGGATCTCTTACTCTCTACATGGAATACTTTTTTATGGTTTGTGCTTTAATCTTCCTTTTCTATTGAAAAGAAGGTTTTGAACTAAAGACTCTTATGAAAATTTGGAACCATGGAGTTGTCACAACTACTAAAGATGAAAGAACCTTGAAGGATTTTTCAGTTGAGAAAGACGGAATTGAGAAATTTTTTCATATTTAGTTGGTCACAATACACCATAACACAGCAATATCATAAGTTTTCCTACTCATATTGGTTGGAGTTTGGTTAATGTGAGGGAACTGATTAGGCTATATGACCTTTTAATTGCGATTTTCTGAAATTTCTTTCGCTTTAAGTATTAAAATTAGTCTTGCGTCTAGGTTTCAAGTAAAAAGAGTTATTTTCAAGATACTGCAGCTATAGACCTGTTAACAAATGGCCATTCGTCTTTGTGCAACAATAGTGGTGCCAATCAAAGCTAATGCAGATATTATTATATGTACAATTTTGTCTGACAACAAACTTTATAAATAATGCAGGAAACTAAACTTTCAGCGGTATGTGAAAAGGTTATGGATAAGTGCTTGGCGCCATCAACTATCGGTGGTGAAGGATGCGACAACATGACAATGGTTTTAGTCCAGTTCAAGAAACCAGGTCAGTCTGTTGAATCTGCAGAGAACCAATCCTCGCCATCCAAATCTCCGGAAGAGGAATCAAATGTGCTCGAGGGTGGATCAAACTAGTGCACTTCTTCTTCCCCAACATTTATCCCGTGGCCCAAAAATTTGGTTGGGAAAAAAAAATAGGGATCTCCATGACATCCCACCATTGTCTGTAA
Source organism: Dillenia suffruticosa (assembly GCA_033439265.1). Taxonomy (NCBI): domain Eukaryota; kingdom Viridiplantae; phylum Streptophyta; class Magnoliopsida; order Dilleniales; family Dilleniaceae; genus Dillenia; species Dillenia suffruticosa. The sequence continues at coordinate 21,347,206 of JAVTVX010000029.1, forward strand.
TTGTAGATGAAACCTGGAGAGAGCCTAAGTATTTAAAAAGAAATTGCATTTTGGTTTTGCCTGTTGGCTGTTGCTTTGTCTTTAGGATTGTTTATACAGGGATGCCATGATTGCACTAATGTGTACAGATTATTTCAAAGCCAGCGTTTGAACACTTAAAATAGTATAGCACCCTTGCCTGATTAATTGTGATATGTGGGTAATACCCTGTTTGCCATCTTTCTTCATACATACGTACGTAAATACATATATACAAATTATATATATTATATGATTTCATTTTTTATTATTTATTATTTTGAAAGCTTAGATAGGTTTATAAATTTATTTATTTGAACCAGACTACAGTTATAATTTAAATAAACTAAACTTCTGGGGGGTTTTCTACTAGGGAGTTAGCTGTATTTATTGGATTACCTGAAAAGGAAAAATAAGAGGCTACATTTCGGCAGAGAACAGACTTTAGCAAGGGTTAGGTGGTCCGGTTGGCCTTGTATTACGCCAAGCTTGGAGTTTAAGTACTCTTCTAGAAACCTGACTTAATCTGGAAACAAGATAGGAACGCCTAGGTCGCCCTATTTAAGGTTCAAACTCTGGTCTAATTCCTTGGTCCAACCCTGGAACTTGGATAGCTGGTGAAGGCTCGAATTTCTTTGGCTAGCTGGGACGAGGCTTGGATTTTTTGTCCCGACACCCCTCCTATGTCCGCTCAACACCTGGTCAGCCCAATTGATTTTTTTTTTCTTTTTTCTTTTTTTTATACTTGATAATCGATATTTAAAAATTTCAATAATTCAATTTGAACAGTTATAGAACTCAACTAAGAGATCGATTCTTTTCATATTTATTTTATCATTTTTAAGACTCGAATTCAAAATTATAGTTAAGAAAATCTAATATCTTGTCACCAAAATCTTGTAGGTTATTGGTAATCAGGCCAATTGTTAGATCCAGTGAAGCATGATATAAAATTTTTATTAAACATAACTGCTTCACATTGAACTTTTTTGAGCTACACTGTTTACCTCGGGGCATGTCGGGACAATGTATGGTTTTCTTTCTACCAAAAAAAAAAAATAGAACCACTGAGACATTGAACTTTGTCGAGTCATCGTTTCTCTACTGACGAAATTTTTATTCATATTGGTAACTAATATGCCGTATAAGTATTTGACATGGTCAGTTTTAATTTCTGATTTTGGGTTTGATTGGTCACATCAACACAACACTAATATGACACTAATTATATATATATATATATATTTTCTCCCACTTGCCACTAAAAGACGTTATCCTGGATAAGGTTTATTTGCTCTTTGCTTTCCTTTTTTCAATTTTTGAAAAAGGGAAAAAATTTTCAAATAATAATTTCAAAAATTATTATTTATAACAACTGGTTTTGAGTCAAAGATAGCAAAAGAATTAATATCACACTATTTTGGTACCGACCGGATTGATCAAACCTTCGATACGAGAAATAATTTTAGAGGAATATTACGAAGGACAGCCTAGTGATATAAATACTCATTCTCTAATTTGGCGATCCCAAATTCAAATCTGTATACAATCAAAAAATAATTATAGAGGAATCCTATGATTAATTTTTTTTTATTTAGTATTTTTTGCTTTTGATAATGCACGTGCCTATGTAAAAAATTTTCTTTTGTAATTATTTTTTAAAAGAAGGGGAAAAAATTACCCTATGTTTCATCTCAAAATTATGTTATCCCATGATTTAATATCTGTCATTCTAGGACTTGTCTCCGTAATGATTATACTCTCATCCCATCATTTTAGAGGGTTAAATCTCACCCCCCCAAAAAATTAGAAGTTGTTGGATTTTTAGAATTCTCATGCAGCGGAAGCATACAATAATTTTTAGAAAATAAAATAGATCGAGTTTAGGGTATCTCAATTCGTAGAATCTTCAAGTGGCACGTTCCTTGATCCGATTTCGCAGTCGGGATGGTGATCACGAGGTTAGTCGAATCACCACCACAGTGTCACAACGCCTCAACCCTCTACATCCGATGATTTGCTTAACGATGGGAGATTTTCCTATGCGAAAATCTCCATCCCTCTCTCTATTTTTCTCTCTCTAGAGAAGTGCAATGAAACCCTAGTCTCCATGATTTCCTCCATTGTTCCCTCTCACAGAAGGAAGGTATGACCAATTTCACTTAATTGGTGGGGGGGTTTACCAAAATGCATGGTTAATGTTGGTAAGTAATAATGGGAGTTACCCCATTATCTCATTCTTACCAAAATGCCCCACAATGGGCATAAATAACCTACATCTCCCACTTGCACATTAGGGCATTTCACTTCCGTCAGTCACAAGATCGCAACTCATGCAATCTATCGCATCACCCTACTGGACTTTCATACTGGATTGGGCGTCGTGCGACCGGCGAATGCACCTGCAAGTAAAAATTTCTCAATACACCTGTTAGGGTGATCGATTAGTCACTATTAGTATAAAAATAACTCGCTATACCCCAGACTCAATGCATTTACATCTATCGAGCCACTTTCCTTATCGAAATTGATCCCCAATCAATTTGCTCGACTATGTATTCACCATTATGTTTGAATCCCAACATGGATTAACATAACAGATCGACCTGTGAATACATGACAATGATGTAATGTCTATTGGCCTTCTTTTTCCCAAACTCGAATCTATCGGTCTCAATTCAGCTGCTTTCCTAGACCTGCCCCTTAGACCTCAATTTATCTTCCGGGCCATAGGTAAACAGACTAAAGTAGCAACACTGAACCAAGACTTCTAGAGACAGCCGAAAGTAATAAGGGCATAAGAGATCCCACCCAATGGATCTCAGGTCTCACACAGTGGGAACGGGGATCAAGATCAAACTATCATCTCAAATAATAGCTCCCACTGTCCCATGATCGTCTCATCACACGTGGTATGAAACACGTGCCACAGTGTTATTCCCCCATCTCTCAAAGGGCATATGTCAGATTTCTCTAACACTATATAAGTACAGGACTCAGTTTACACATAAGACTTTACCCAGAGATCTCAAAAAAAGAATCTCGGAGACAATATCACAAATCGCATGTGATATCTGAGATCTCAAACCTGGCTACTTACAGGCAACATAGATGTGGGTATTTCCATATCAGTCATATCGCATATGACCTCATCCTGAACACATATCAGGGCGACTTATGTTCTAGTAGGGCTACTCTTAAAGCCTCTTACGACTAGAATCCGTCTCATCTCCGCTCACTCAGAGTCGGAGGTGGTCACTCGTGTGAGAGAGTCGACCATGCCTGCCTGACACATCTTTTATCACAAGATCATATTATATGACAACAAATGATACATGAAACAAATATGTGACTCAATAATGCATACATGTCATATATTAAAATAAGCATGTAAAACAGTATATAAGGAGATTAAAGTACACTAAACCCAATAATTCCTTATCTCACAAAGGAATATCTCACAACGGGTTTTCTAAAGAGATCAGCTCTCATTCTGTACGTCAAGGTGTACTTAGATGTCACAATACCCTTCTTGGTAATATCTCTCACAAAGTGGTCTTCGGTATCAATGTGTTTGGCTTTACTATTATACTTAGGGTCTCATTTGTTGACAGTGTCGGTCTGATTATCACAATAATCATCACTGACCTCCCACTATCTGTCACAACCTCTAAATCTACCAGAAAATTTCTGAAGCTAACCATTCTCATGAACTGCAATTGAGCATACTACAAGCTCAGTCTCTATCGTAAATAGAGATATACAGGTTCTCTTCTTACTGCTCTAAGAAGATAAAATCTTTTGCGTTTATTCAGATCACTACTCCCAGTCAGTATCTGAATCCCAACAAAAAATGCAAATCTCCTCATCTGTAACACATGGAGAGGTCTGCAGTTCAAATGAGATATTTCAGAATCCTTTTTCACTGCTCTACAGTGATCCCTTTCAGGATTCTATTAATACCTACTCACCAGATCAACCATAAAATAAACGTCTGGTCATGTATGCCTCATCGCATACATCAAACTGTATATCGCACATGTATACCTCATCGCACACACTAGAAATGTATTTTGCACTGAAATAAGAGATTCTTCTTATCTCCCTTATTTCTTATAAATTTTAGGGTATGTGTCAAGATTCAGGTCTTTTTACCTTTAACGATTAGAGTATCTTTTAGGTTTTCATCGCTCTTCTCGAAATGCTCAAGAATCTACCTGATGTAAAAACTCTTATTAAAGAGTTAACACCATTCTCAAGCGATCCCTATGGATCCAAAATCTGAGAATGAACTAAAACCTCATAACCACGTTACAATGGTCATTGGATACTCTCTGTTGTTCCCAGGCAACAAAATGTCACCTGCATATAAGAATATGATCATAAAGAAGTCATCGAGACGTATCAGATATATGCAATGATCCTACTCGATCATTACAAAACCATAAGATATCACATTCTTGTGAAATCTCAAGCGCCGCTGTCCAGATGATAGCTTAAGGTCGTATGTTGATTTCGAAAATCAATAGACCTCATCCACCTGATCTATTAAAACGAACCCAGAGGGATGCTCCATGTAGATCGCCTCATCTAGACTTCCAATACGAAAGCGGTCTTTACGTCCTTGTGATGTGACTCCTTATCCATGTTCGTGACAATCGCTGAAAGATAAACGGATCGAGATAAATTAGACTATGACTCCTCGATAGTCCACCCCTCAGTCTAAATGTAACTCTTGGTTACTAGACGGGTCCTTTACCTCTTCATCAATCCGTTAACCTTTATCTTGACTTTACCTCTTCATCAATCCGTTAACATTTATCTTGACTTTGAGAACCTACTTGTTCCCAATAGTCATTCCGCCCTCAAGCTAATCAACTAGGTCCCAGACCCCATTGATTCTCATCCACTCTTTCTCTTCATTTATGGCATTCAATAAACGATCTTTTGCTTCTTTTGCAGAACCCTCGAGAGCCTCTCGAACCGTTTTAGATTTTTCATCATCCTCTAGAGTCGCAATGAGGGTCTCACCCTCAATCGAGAAAACAACGTTTAAATACGCATGCTCAATGCTCTTAGGAGGAGAGAAAAATCTTTACCTCTTGATGGATCGCTCCCACTGAGATCAAGATCTTTAGTAGATTCTTGTATCCCGCCGCTGGGCTCCCCGAGCCACTAGACTCATCCATCGCATAAAGGGTAGGGTCCAAATTGATTTCACCTCTCTTAGGAAAATCATTCTCAAGAAATATGGTATTACGAAACTCAATCTCGATTATAGTGTCGTTCGTATTCGCCTATGAACACGTATTTTCTCGCGGGCCTAACTCACCGTGTGAATGCGAGAAATCGTGGCACAACCCCATAACCTCAAGTGGCTAAGGTCAGGCTGCCTCCCTGTCCAAAATTCAAATGGGAAACTGACTAATAGTCAGTAGTCTCGTAAAACTCTTTTCGAAACAGAGCCCCATGTATAGTTTAGACGAATACTTGCGTTCTCGGTCGGTCCTGAGAGTCTCTACTCTCATATCTAACTGATTCTCCATCTCGCTTATGAACCTCCTGAAGTAGTCTAATGCCTCAGACTTATGCAAGATCAGATAGATGAACCGAAACGCATGTAAGCGTCTATAATTATCTACACAACTCCATTTCTGGCTCTCATGCTCATAAGACCACAAAAATAAAGAAAGACACAATGGTCTAATTGCAATGGAGTCCCAGCTCTCATTGCATTGCCAAATGGTTTTCTCGTCATTTTGTCGGTTAGGCAAAACTCACATACGGGTAACTCGAATGTGGTCAGCGGGTCCAATAAACCTCTTGCTACTAACCGATTCATTATCTCTTACCCCATGTGTCTAAGTCTGCTATGTCATTCATTTACATCATCATCTACGCAATCAGATGTAAAGACAATAGTAGAACGACAAGAAACCATTACAAGGAGTAGCACCCAGTGTATACATTCGATCATGGATTAAAACCAGAATAATTTAGAAAATTGTCGTATTAAAAGAAAGGAATAATTTTATGCATATCGTAGTCAATTTTAGACAAGGTACTAAATTATATATCCGTCGAATGTCTACAATATTGAGGACGTCATAGCAAGTGTCGTTCCCTCTGACAACGACGAATGCTCTGTCCTTAACGTAAATCCTCCAAGCTTAAGGATTTACCTGACGGAACTATATTTACACACTTCTGTCTCGAGTTACGTGGTCGGTTGCTCCTGATTTCAAAGGAGAGAAATCCGCGAGCATTATTGTGAATGAAACAAATCTCAAACCTGGTAAAGAAAAAGGATATTAATTTCTGCTCGTCACACTCACGAGCGAAATGACCAAATCTACCTCAAACGTAGCAATTTACTTTGGTTTAATCAAATTCCTTCTTCTTGCGTTATTGTACATCATTGTCGGTTTTGTCGGATGATTTTTGTTACCTAGATCTCGAGTCTCGTTCGCATGATTATGCTATTGGCTTAGCGCTGGGGAAGGACTCCTCTGAATAAGCATGACTCGAGTGTGGCCTACTCGCCTCTAGGTGCTCCTCATCGAGCTCACAATATGTATTTACGTCAACGAAAGTACGAATACTTTCGTCAAATGTAAGATAGGATTTCACGGTTTTCCATGAATCAGGTAAAAACCGAATCACATCCAGTATCTTAATTCCATCCAAAATTTGCTCGTCCGTATATATTAGCTCGGTGATCATACTCGACATTTGCCTCATTGTATGATTAGCCATTTTCTTCTGCATCCTCACATTAGGAGCCGAAGAGAGCAATACAATACTCTTATGGGATAAAACGAACCGACATTTCCATAAGATATGACTCGTAGAACGAGATTTAGTAATCGTGCATGCCACTGATAAGTATTGCCCTAACTTGGCAATTATTATCTACCATGCACGATAGGTCCCTTTATCTCATATACCCTGAGGCGCGGTGCCCACCCTGGGGCCCATCATCTCGTGTCTCAGATTCCCGTTAAATTTTGCCTCTCGAGAATAAACTGAATCTATTGATAAAATCATGCAGATCAAATCATTCAGTTTACTCTCATTGCAAAAATTTAATACGACAATTCTCAACGCATTAAGAGAAATATTTGTGATTTGGAGATGCTTATTATCATATTTTTGTATGCCCTACGAATCATCAAGACCAAAATGACTTGAGTATGACCCCAAAGCGAGCGTATGAGTCAACGGACATTATACACCACAACTCGGAGTCGCATCTTACCATTTGGACTTTGATTCGACACACAAAAACCCACAAAAAGTCACATTTATGGATTTAGGACCCCCAAAAAAATTGAAAAATTTAATTTTAAGCGTTCTCACGCGCCGCCCGGGGCCCACACGCGCCGCCGCTCACCGACGGTGCGATCCACGCGCCTCCACGCACCGGCGGTGCGCCTTTACGCGCTGCCACGCGCCTGGCGCGGCTCGGCTCACGCGCGCCCAGTCGCGGCGCGCGGCTCACGCGCCTTCACGCGCTGAGCCGTGTTGAGCCGGTCAGACCGGGTCGGTCAACGGGTTCGAGTCCGACCCGGTCGGGTCGGTTGCGGGTCGGTCCGGGTCATGGTCCGACCCGACCGCTACCTGCCTTTGCTTCATGCGCCAGTGTGGCTCGTGCACTACGCGCGCCTGCCAGATGCGCCTCCTGGCGCGTGCGTGTCACGCACCCGCGGGTCTGGGCCGACTCTTCTTCGCCCGACGGGTCCTGCAACGGATTTTTGGACCCGGTTTCTGGAAAACTCGATTCCAGCTATTTTTTCTTGCATTTTTCGACTGGAAAAAAAATTTGTGGGCATCCTCCAAACATCCTACACTCGATTTTAGGAGGATTCAAGTCCAAAAATGGTGGGACTCAACCACCCCAGTCGGGTCCTCCGCGGCCATTCGGAAATCCCAGTTTCCAGCATCCAAATCACACAATAAAATTTATAAAACCGTAGATCTAGATGCAAGAAACTCATTTATAATTTTTTCATACCTCGATCCGCCCTCTAAAGCCACAGATCTAAGGGTTTTATGTCCGTAGGGTCGCAAACTTCGACCGGACTTTTCATGGCCCAAACATGCTCGGAAAATTAAACAAAAAATATATTTGTAATCCTTGGGCCATGGGTTTTCCTACGGTGTTCTCGGATTCACGAAACTCATCTATGATCTGGATCCCAAATTTTATACCCTATATTTTTATACCCGAAAAAATCCGAAAATTATTTTAAATTAAATCCAACGTGGCTCTGATACCAATGTTGGATTTTTAGAATTCTCATGCAGCGGAAGCATACAATAATTTTCGGAAAATAAAATAGATCGGGTTTAGGGTACCTCAATTCGTAGAATCTTCAAGTGGCACGTTTCTTGATCCGATTTCGCAGTCGGGATGGTGATCACGAGGTTAGTCGAATCACCACCACAGTGTCACAACGCCTCAACCCTCTACATCCGGTGATTTGCTTGACGATGGGAGATTTTCCTACGCGAAAATCTTCATCCCTCTCTCTATTTTTCTCTCTCTAGAGAAGTGCAATGAAACCCTAGCCTCCATGGTTTCCTCCATTGTTCCCTCTCACAAAAGGAAGGCAAGACCAATTTCACTTAATTGGTGGGGGGTTTACCAAAATGCATGGTTAATGTTGGTAAGTAATAATGAGAGTTATCCCATTATCTCATTTTTACCAAAATGCCCCACAATGGGCATAAATAACCTACAGAAGTTAAAAAAAAAAATACTTGGCTTGCTCCCCCAACACCATCTATTTTCTTTCCTAACTCATATTCGAACTCATGTATAACAAAAATAAACATAAATATAATTCTATTTTTTAAAGGATTAATCTGATTTGAATCAAATTTAATTGAATCAATATGATTATTGAATATTGATAATTTATATAAAAAAAATCTATAATGTAAAATGAAATTTTTTTAAAGAAATTGTTTTCATTTTTGGTTACCGTAGGAAAAATATTTGAAATTTACATATTAAATCGTGGAGAAACAAAATCTTGGATAACCTTCCATATTCCTATCATCTTTAAGAAACAACAAAAATGGAAATACTATTTGTTAAAATTATTCTTACTTTCTTAGTACAAAATTATTTTAATTTTAAATATTGTTTCATGGGTATAAATTTAATTGTTTTCTAATAAAAAATAAAAAATAAAAATATTACAAATGTTGATTTGAGACTAACATAATACCGGTTATTTTTTAAAATATTGAGAAAATAGAACAAAATTATAAAAATATTGGGTTTTTTATTTTTATTCCAAAACTACCAAAGTCGATTTTGTGAATTTTTAGAAAATCGATTTTAAAATTATCCAAAATGCCATGTAAATGCTACTCCATAATAATGATAGAAAAAAACATATTATATGAAGTTGATTTTTGAGAAATCAACTTTAAAACTAATTTTTTAAAAGTTAACTTTAAAATCGGTTTCTGATACATCTATTTTAAAAGCCGCATCGGTGCTTCTGTCGTTGCAACTCTTTTTTATAATTTTTCTTAATTGTTTTTCGGTTAGTATGATTTTGTAGGCAAGTGTTATGTCTTGTACCTCCATTATAATTGATTTTGGTCCATTGGAGTTAAACTATTTTTTTTTGGGTATCATATTTTAGACATCGTCGGGTATCTGAAATTTTATCTTAATTAATTCGGATCGATCGTTGCCATGTCTCCTTTTGGAGGGTGGATTTCCTAACGGAAAATACTTTATACACATAAGGATCCCGTTACTTTCAGTAGAAGTCGAATCTCGATAATGTTTAATGGTACTTAATCTCATATTCAGTTGAATTAATCCACGTTGGTATTTGAGCTAAACCATGAACACTAGAATAGGGTCAAAGAAAACAAATACGGTATAACTTAAATCGAAATATAAAATTAAAGTATCTCGAATTTAATTATTAGATATGCTTAACTTGTATAAATTATGATAAAATTATATTGATTAAAATAATAATTGATGTTTAACAACAATGATGTTTGTTGTAGCCTAAAATTGAAAATACTTCAAAAAATTGTCTGAAGGAATATTTTTTTCTACTAAATTCTTTACAAATCTAAATAAAAAATAAAAATATATAAAATTTCTTTGTATAAAAAAATAAATATATTTATTGTAGGAACAAAATTAATTATTACGCACATAAATACATAATTGTGATGCGTATGGTCCCACCGGTGTATGTTGAAAAAAGGAAGGAGATCATGACAATAAATATCATGAGGAGGCTAGAGAGAGAGAGAGAGAGAGAGAGGGCGGGGGGAGAGAGAGTAGGTATTTTCGAAACCATGGGCAAGCGTGTCGGCCGGGTCTTGGGTCTATCTTAGTCACGGTCATACATGGCAAGCAACATTAGAGACAAAAGTAACATATGTGAGGGTAATGTTGGGGAAGAGAAGAGAGACAACGACAGAGGTATGCCCAATATTAGTCCTTCCAAATCGATGAACAATAATGAAAAATGTTTGATTAGACAACAGAGGTACTTATCAGAGAGAGTAGGAGAAGAAATTAAGAACAACAAAAGAAAGAAAATCAAACAGAAGACCCGGAGATTTGCCAAAGAATTTGGATTTTGGATTTTTTCTTTTAGATTTTACACGGATTGTGGAAATTTGTTAATGAGCTTTTCAACTTTTAGTTTATCTTTGTACATTGCAAATTTAGCTTTGTAAAATTTCTTTGTTGTTTCGTAATAAACTAATGCAAGCCAAATGCTCGATAAAATGTTTCAACCAAAATTGAGTACAAATTTGCATGAGTTGTGTGTTATAGCAAGTTAAGACAAAATGCCCAAGGGAAACGTCCAAATCAAACCGAAAACATGCATTGGTGATGTTGGCGAAGAGCTCTGGACCCCCAATTTGGCAAGAGAGCTTTCTGGGGGTATGAAACGTCCAAATCAAAGGAAGAAGGGTACTTTCGAGGAACTAATGGAGACCGGAGAGAGCTCTGGGAGTCATCGAAGTCATAAGTCATAAGTCATAAGCAGAGTAATCCGAAAGTCATAAGCAGAGTGTTTGCCCCCATCCCAATCATCTGTGACAAGCAACCCGTGCCTCAACCACGTCTTCAGAGGTGGATTTTTAGCAAGAGAAGAGTAGTGTTTTTTGAGAGAGAGAGAGAGAGAGAGAGAGGGAGGGGGAAGAGGAGTCATGTTTCGGAATAACCTAAATTTTTTTTTTTAATAATAAAAATATTTTCGATTCAAACTCATATTTATCGAAAGTTGGAGACGCTCAAAGTTCCAGAGAGAGAGGAGTTCGTGGGGGGGGGGGGAGAGAGAGGGGAGAAGTGCGACAGGGGCGGAGGGGAAGGGAGAAGCGCGACAGGGGCCGAAGGGTGGAAGAAGAGAGAGGGGAGGACAGGGGAGGGAGGGAGAGAGAGAAGAGGGCGGCAAAAGGTTCGTCGGGAGAGGGAGAGAGAAAGATAATTTCACATCACATTAAATTAACTGTTAATTGATAATTTATTTCTTTTATCATCGGTAGCATTTCAGCGTCCTTTTGAATGAAGTTGATTTTCTTAAAATACCGACTTCGATTGTTTTAAAATAAAAATAAAAATATAATTTTGTCTCATTTTTAATCCAACCTAATACCAAAATACAAGAAAGAGATCTGGTGGTCCCCACGTGGGGATTTTGAGTCAGAAAATGGTTTGATTGGACGCTCAGTGAATCAACAAGTGCTTCTGTGTTCTCTCCTTTACCTTCCATCAAGACACTTCGTGTTTTGTTTTTCTGTTTTTCAATTACCAATATCCTCCCCGATCTCTCTCTCTCTCTCTCTCTCTCTCTCAACACTGAAGTGAAGTAATGGAGTTCAAGCATAGAGTGGGCGACGAAGGGGTTTCAACGTACATTCCTCGTGCTTCCTCCGAATCTTTCGTCGGCAGTCATGCATTACCCGGTGATTTATTATAATCTTCTTCTTATTAATGGACACTCTTCTTTTGGGTTTCTTTGTTTCGATTTTTCTAGTGTATTTTTTTTTTTTTAATAAGAAGAACGTTGGATGAAACTGTAAAATCAGTATTATTCATTGCATTGCCATGAAGTTTCCGAAATGATCTGTAACAACTCCAGTGTTTTTGATTTTCTTTATGTTTGATTTTTTTTTCCATTGTTTTTGTTTTGTTTTGAAATAGAGGAACAAATGTTTTGGCACTAACCCTAGAATTAGTACGGCATGGACTTCTCTCTCTCTCTCTCTCTATATCTCTCTCCCCCTGTGGACAAGAGAGGGAAATGAGAGAGGTGATGATGTTCATTGGAGCGGGTAGCAGCATTGCCATACAATAGTCAAATCTACGGAATCGAGTCATGAACTTCTCTCAATAAATAACTCAATGACCCTTTTGGACACAAAACGAAACAAACATCGAAGAAAAATACTGATGCAAAATTAGAATTAAAATAATAAAAATAATCGACTCTATCGACTAAAAAACTTATAATATACAAATAATTAATTATTAAAAAAATATAATATAAAAAAAGAATAAAGAAGAATCTCTATTTACACGAATATGCATTTGGTTTGTTTTGCATTGAGAGCTCAAAAAAGGATAAAAAGAAAATTACGCCTATGAAATTATGGAAAAAAGGGGAATAACCCACGAGACCGACTTGCCATTTTGGGAAATAAACCATCAACACGCCTTCTGTTTTGTTTTTCGATCTTTCTGTCTCCATCTCTCTCTCTCTCCCTCTTTACACTGGAGTGGAGTAATGGAGTTCAAGCATCGAGTGGGCGACGAAGGGATTTCAACGTACAGTTCTCGTGCTTCCTCCGAATCTTTCATCGGCAGTCATGCATCACCTGGTGATTTATTATATTCTTCTTTTTCTTAATCAACTCTCTTCTTTTGGGTTTCTTTATTTCGATTTTTCTAATGTATTTTTTTATAAGAAGAACGTTGGATGAAACGGTGAAATGAGTATAATTTATTGCATCCCCATGATGTTTATGAAATGATCCGTAACAAGTACAGTGTTTTTGATTTTCTTTTTCCATTATTTTTGTTTTGAAATAAAGGAACAAATGTTTTAGCACTAACCCTAGAATTAGTACGGCATATTTCATTGTTATGGTGTTTTAATATGATCAGTAATCAGTTCCTGGCCATTATACTTGATGGATCTCTCTCTCTCTCTCTCTCTCTAAGTCTAATATAGTTTTTAAAACATATATATATATATATATATATATATATTTTCTTTTGTTATGTTTGTGAATTATGATTCCTTGTTGATGCTAAACAATGAACTTTTTTTTGTACATTTTTGTTTTCTTTTCCTTTTTTAAATTTTAATGCCACATTAATTATTAGCCGTTGCTCGATCTCCAGTGATTTTCGATGCAGACAGTTTGACCTAAACCTTGGTACTTAGCAAAGCAAATCACTAAAAGTAAACAACCTCAATCTAAGTCTGATATAGTTTTAATCAACATTGACAAAATCAAACTACATAAATAGAAAACATTTTTCAATCAAAGAGCAATTATTTATATTCAATACTATTTATCTTGTTTAGTATTTGTTAAAATGTATTTAATAAAAATGTGTAGCATTTATAGTAAAAATAGACTACCAGTGGTCTAAACCAACATCGTGTGAATCTAGTGTAGAGCATTAGACTCCATTAACTAAAATTTCGAATTCAAATTTTGAGAATAAAAAGCAGGTAGCGGAAGAGTCCGCTCCCTAAATTGGGTCTCATAATACTCGAACCGGATTAGTAGGGTAATTCAGATACCGGTGATCAAGTATCAAAACAAATAATAAAGGGTGGTCTAAGTACGAAAAAATGCAATATTATGAATTGTATAGTAAGAAAAAAAATAATGGATTGCAAGAAAAAAAAGCAATTTTGTATGCAATTCCTGATAATTACTAAAGAACAAAATTTTTAAGTCAAATTTAGTAAATTTTTTTTCTTATGTGCTTGTAGATGAATTGTACGTTGATGGCATTATTATGAACTGGTGTTAATTTTGTTTCCCCTTATTGATGCAAGCCAAAAATTTTTCTGACAATGCTTGATCCAAAAAATAATCTTTATAGATCTGTTTATGTTGATATGTTATTTATCCTCTCTCTAAACAGATGTGTATGTGTTTGTAATTTTAGTTCTGGATATTGTTACGTATATGTTTTCTTTATGATGCAAAACAAAGATACTGGTTTTGTACATGTGAGTGTGTTTGTGTGTAAGTGTGTCTAAACTCTTTATTTTCTTTTCCCCCTTAAATGTTGTTATGCTCTTTGATGCAAAACAATAGACGTGTACTTTTCTTCTTATTTGAATGTGTGGAGATGTAATCTTGTTTTTTCTTTTTCTTTATCAGCTGGTGCTGTGAGCTCCGGAACTAATGGCAGCAGAGTCAATGTAATGGAATTATGGGAGAGGGAGAGAGAGAAGAGGAGGATAAGGGAGGAGATAATTGCAATGGAAATTGTAAGGAGGCGGGAACTTGAGGCCGAAGTAAGGAGAGAGATTATGATGGAGCTCTCAAGAATGAGAAGTGAGGGGCTTTCCTTGCTGGACACATCGATCAGTTCCTCAATGTCGTCTCATATGAGGCGGCCATATGGTGCTGGGTTGGGGGGAGGAGCATTGTCTGATTTGATGCTGTCTAATGGTGTTGGATTGGGGGAGAGATCATTGTCTGGTTTGATGCTCCCATCTGGTGTTGGGTTTGGTGAGAGGGCACAGTCTATTCTGCCCTTGTTGCACAATAATGACAGGAGTGCAATTGCAGAAAGAACATCTCTTTTGTCTGGTGAGGGTACATCATCTTTGTTGTCCCTTCCTGACAACCAGCATCAAAGGATTGAAACTGAGAGTAAATTGGCCTTGTTGCCCAAGTCTGAGCCGGAATCACTTCCGGTACCTATTTCGGAGCCTAGGCAGTTGATGTTGTTGGTAAGTGATTGATCATTCTGCTACATTTTCTGCTTTCTTCCTCATTATGTTATGGTTAGCTTAGATATATTTATTTATTTGAGTGAGTGAAAATCTTACTCAACAAGCATTGGCATTGTCTTTCCCTGCTGTTGTGCTTAATTTGGTTATTGAGATCTGCTGCATAACCTTTCATTGTGGGTTTGCTTTTAGTTTGTTTGGGATCTTCATCTCTTTTCAAACCAAAGTGCCTAAATTTTTCCTCTTACCATCTTTATGGTTGTTGGTTGAACTCGAGGAATGATCAGACAGCATTGTTCAATTGAATGTCCCTTTTTTACTATTCTATTTTATTATCTTTAATTAATTGAATATTATAGACTATCCTTTTTTACTATTCTATTTTATTATCTTTAATTAATTGAATATTATAGACTATTCTAATGGTTGTACCGTTCTTACCTTTTACTATTAAAATCTTCTTCTTTCCAAAAAATAAAAGATAGCATTTGACATCTATCCCTTGAATCCATGTGGGTTCCATCCAATCTTTTATCATGAATTAGGGAATAGGCAATATGGAGATGGATTAAACTAGAATGCTTCACAAAGTACTACATAAAGAAGTCCATCTAACCTCTTTTATAGAGATACCTGTCCTACTAACAAACAAATCTCATTAAACCTCACAAAAGAATGTTCCTAGACTTTAACTTCTTTTAGTTTAGCCTCAATAGTGGTTCTTATTGGTTGAGTAGTGCTCCAAACTACATCTAATTAGTGATATAAGCTAAAGATGCAAAATTTGCATTCTATCCTATAAGAATGAGTCCCACATCCTTTAAACTTGAGGCTCAAAACTATTTGACAAACGAGTGTGATGTGCCTCAACGTGAAGTTTTGTACTTTTTAAGTGTTGTAAGTTACAACATTAAAAAAAAATGCCAAAATTTGAATTTGAAGTGTATTTTTTTACTTGACCGTTATCAACTAATCTAGCTCAAACATTATGGGGCTCAATTTAGGGACGAAATCTCCTTGTACTTGTTTTTCTATTCTCAAGAATCAAATTCAAAATTTTAGTTAAGAGAGCTTAATACCCTGCCACTAGACCCACAAGACATTGGTAATTTGAAGTGTATCATACTCATCTTCGAGGAAGTTTTAAGCATCAATGTTGCTATGAGAAAGTTTTTACTTATTTCTATAATTATTTCTTATAGATGGGTTTGATGTATCTCACATTCAAATTACACACTTTTTTAGTTTTATAAAATTTATAAACATTAAAAAGTGCAAAATTTAAATTTGATAGTTATCATACTTGTCTTTGAGTTAGTTTTAAGCATCAATTTTCCTTTAAGAAGACGCAAATTCATTTTTATGGCAAATCTTAAAAGCTTTGTAGCAAAGATACACCATTGACATTCTTTTCCCTAAGAATGAGTTCCACTTTTATAAAATAAGTGCAACCCTTGAAAGATGCACCACGAATTCAAGGATTTTTTTTTGGGGGGGTGTAGTTTTTAGTTTGTTACCTGACAATACTAAAATGGTATTGGAGTTGATCTTGAGGCGTACCATGCACTTCTATAGGAGCCGCTGGAAGATTGCACTAATTTTATAGAAGTGGCAACTCAATTATGCAACAAAGCTTGTTTTCTAAAATTCTTCAATGGAAAGAGAAGGTATGTAATATAAGAATTCTTAGAACCAAATTTGAACCAAGACTAATTTTTGAGAATTCATAATCAAACTTAATTGCCATTTTACATTTTTCCAACTAATATCTCATTCTTCAAGATTACATATTAGTTTAAGTTTTTAACACTGTATATCTTTGCAAAAGATGTCTTATTTAATTCTAAGTTGCTTTATTGCATTATAAACTTGCCATACTTCGATGGAAGTCGAGCAATAATGGAAGGGCTAATAGTATAATTGGTTGATGAATTGTCATTTTACCTGTTTGAATTGGATGAGATTCGTTGGGAAGTTTTTGATTTTGATGGGGGAGAAATGTCAAGCCCGTTGCTTCCTTGCAGTGTTTCTCCAACACCTTCGTAACTGTGGTTTCTATTAATTCCCATTCTCTTAAAATTAAAAATATATGCCCAATTCATTTTATCACTCATTTTTATGGGATTTTGACTAATATTGGTTGTGTTGAATGGCAATACGTGGTGTAATTTCTTTATTGGATGCTAATGATAAGAGAGTGACTTTTAAATTGCTTAAAAAGAATTAGTTTGAGCTTTTTAAATAATGTGATGGAGATAGAGTTTTGGGAATAATTCGAGAAGGTGGATAATAAGAAATGTTTTGTGTATGGTTATGTATTGCCCCATTCTTATTAATAAGGAGTTCAGAACTTGATTTCAGATTTTATATGGTTTGAGACTACCGAGATCTTTCATGTGTTCTTGTTACTTTGATTAGTGTGAAAATGTTTGGGTAAATTTGGTATAATAATGTTAGCGGATTTGGCAAACCAAGAGAATGGCTCAAATATGAAGAAAGAGTATAATTCTACTGCTATATAAAAATAAATGAGACATACAAGATTACTCCAACTATAGAGAAATTGAATTTATGAACCAAACCATGAAATTATGGGAGAGAGTGATAGAGTATAGATTAAAATTTAAGATAAATGTGTTTCAAAATCAATTTAGTTTTATGCCTTGAAAATCAATCACGGAAGCAATCAACTTGTTAAGACATTTGATGGAGACTTATAGAGTACAGAAAAGAGATATACATATGATATTCATCGACCTAAAAAGAGCATATGATAGGGTTCCAGAGATATATTGTGGTGGACGCTGATAAAAAAAAGAGATTTCATTGAAATACATTAATCTCATAAGAGATACGTATGAGAGAGCTGTAATTAATGTAAGAACTTGTGAAAGTTTAAGCGATAGCTTCTCCATTAACATTGGATTCTATTAAGATTCGATATTAAGTCTAATCTTCTTTACAACAGTGATAGACGAATTTACAAAAACCATTCAAGATGAAATACTATGATATATATTTTTTGCATATGATATAGTGTTGGTTAATAAAATTAGGGTATTAGTGCTAAATTAGAGTTATAAAGTATCGCACTGGAATGCAGAGGGTTTGGATTGAGTGGATCGAAAACTCAGTATTTGATATGTATGTTCAGTGATAGTTATCAAAATGATGAAGAAACGGTTAGATTAGATGGATAAGATGTATCAAAAGTGAACGATTTAGATATTTTGGTTTCATCATTCAAAATGATGACAATATAGATGAGATGTGAATCATAGAATTCAAACGGGTTAGATGAAATGGAGAAGCACATCTGAAGTTTTTTGCAATCGCATGATACCATTGCATTTAAAGAGAAAATTCTATAGAATCGTTGTTAGACTTGCACTATTATATGGTACTGAGTGCTGCGTTATTAAATAACAATAAAAATAAAAATGATTGTAGTAGAAATGAGGATGGATGTGTGGTAAAAACTAGAAGAGAGAATTAGAAATGAAGAGATTCGTAATAAATTAGGAGTTAGTTCAATTGTGGATAAAATGTAAGTGTCGTTTGAGGTGGTTTGGGTATATGCAAAGAAGGCCCAAAGATGCATTGGTAAGAAAAATCGAGAATTTAAATATCGGAGATCTAATAAAATATAGAGGTAAACCGCTGAAAGTTTGGATATAAGTTATCTGTAAAGATATAATATTTAATGGTTTAGACGAGAAGATGGCCTTGGATAGGAATAAGTGGCGTAAAAGAATCTGCACAAATTAAACAAAAATATTTTAGATATATGTATTATATTATTTTATTTTATTTTATTTATTTTTTAATCATCTCCATATTTGTCTTTCAAATGGTTGACTCCAATTGTTGGGATTAATGCTCAGTTAGTTGATGTTTTACATTTTTCAAAATGAGTCTCTTCTCATGCTTGTGTTTCTGGCATGTACTTTGTAACTAAATGTTTCGTTTATTGCAAGGCCTTATTTCAATATCTCACTCCCCTACCATATAGCCCCCTTTTCCTCTGACCAATTTTGGAAGGCAAAGGAGTAGAAGTTAAGCTTTTACTCTATTTAAAGTTTTTGACAATATCACTACAAAATGATTTTTTATGAAAGAGGAGGCCTCTCAGTTGTTTTTAACAAGTACCTCTAAACTAGCCAAATCCTCAATAGCATGGCTAATTAGTACATGATGGAGAAAATTTTTCCAAAAGCAAAGAGGGGCACGTGGATGCATGTGCATCACAATACATAGGAAAACACTAAAAGATCAAGAGAATGGAATATACACTATACATCTTAGATAGACTACTAATCCATTTCTTTTAGACTTCCACCCCCCCCCCCCACCAAAAAAAAAACATGGGTTCCATTTTAGGCAAATCTCAGTGATGCAGCCATGGAAGATATTCTGGATAGAAAAAATGGTTGAAATCATAAAATGTGATGGAGAGAATGAGGGAAAATTGATTTGACTCATAAATAGCTAACTGCACACTCAAGATCTTCAAGTGTATTTGGTAGAAGCCCTTTGGCTGCAAAGTCCTTATCCCCCTTACATGCTGCTGTATCATTGCCAACACTTTATTCTTTTGATGTTTTCTTATAATTGTTCTTTTCTCCTTTTTCCTTTTGTTCTGATAATTACAAACATGTTCCTCCTATGTGTGCTCGTAATTTATGGGAGATGTGTCATTAAATTATGTCCTAAGAAAAAAATAAAATTTCACAAAAATGGAAGTTTTGCAGGTCCTTGAAAATATGGACATGTCGTATGGAAGTTTCATAATCAATTTTGTTATTGCTCATTTTTATTTAGAAAAGTGATAGAAATTTATATCCAATAACCCAATTTCTTTTTTTATAGATTTTGAAAATTTGTTTCTTATATCTAAATACATCATTCTATAAAAGCATTTGACAAAACAGAAATTTTAGTATATGCAAATAATGCTCCCCAACCAATATTTAGTGGATGGACACTGGTATCTATTAAGTAAGATTTTGCGTTCGAATTTTGTGTGAGAGCTTTGTCACTTAAGGGTCCAACCCGGCTCACACCGGATTTAGTCGGCCCTAGTGCTCTTCTTTTAAACAAAATCATTTGCCATTGACCACATATAGTTTTTTTTTTTAATGGATTCTTGTACGAAAATACCTTAATCCACTGATTTGAGCTTTCGGAGTAAATCGTTTTTTTTTTATTATTATTTACAAAATTGAAGGGACACACTCTCTTTTTGTAAATTTTTTTTAGTTTACTTTAAAGACTTGGAACATAGCCTAGTTGTCTCACGTAGATGATTTGATTGACAAGAAATGGGACTTTCGAAGTCACAGGGGATTGTTCTCTAAGGTTGAAGACTATTCAAATCAACTCCACTGTAACTGGCACATAGGCAAATGCTATTATTTATTGTTTCCTTGATGAACTTTGTTCTTATTTGAAATTTATCAACTTATTTTAGCAGGATTTAGCCTGTCCTCATTAGCTTTTTCATTCCAAGTGGATAAAAGGTTGAGTTATTTCCTCAAGGTTCCTTGTGCAAATGTTTGGAGTAGCTGAAAAATTGTTGCAACTTTTAGGAAAATGCAATAGGAATGATGCAATTAGGCGGTTTTAAGCTGGTTCTTGTTGTATTACACTAGCAGAAGACAATTTTTGGTGAGCATAAACACTCACTTTGTGAGTTATGGAGAAAAATATTTAGTGGCTTGGTGACCAATTAGGGGTTGTTCTTCTTCAATGGTCGTAGAGATAAATGGGGATGTTTACATATATTTATCTGGAAACTATGAATAGTTTTTGAGTTCTAAGGGTAGGTGCCCACACTTTATGACTATCTTCGTAAGTACAGTAGAAGGGTACTTTCAGAAGCCTAAAACGGGTTTCTTAAATTTTATGTAGTGTTGAATGGCATGCCGTCAACCTGTGGAAGAACTATTCCTGGGCACGTCTCTTGGCTTTGCTAAATTGCTAGTGTTGCATGTGCATTTACCTATTTGTGCCCTTGGACTAGTACATAGCTGTGGTTACCTATGCATACCTGGTACTTGTTTACTGAGATCCATTTGGCAGGGATGATGATTCAGAAATTTCTGGTACTTGTTTTTGTTATTGTCATAGCTGTTGTTGTCATTGGTATCATTACTTGTACTACTCTGCAGGCTAAGCCAATTATTCCAAATCTTGCCGCCACAAAGAGAAAGGCAGACACTGTAACAGTGGCTGATGATGATGCTACCCTTTTGGCCAATTCTTCGAAGAAACAGAAAGACTTCCACTGTGACCTGTGTCAAGTATATGCAACATGTGAACAAGGTCTATTTGACCACATTAGAGGAAAAAAGCACAAGGCCAAGGAGGCATTACTCAATAAAAGGAAAATGACTGGCCCTAAGAAAAATGATTCTTGTCCATTGGCCAATGAAGTTGATATTGATCCTGCCTCTTTCTTAAGCGACATTGTGGATCTCCCTGAAGAGAAAAAACAGGTGGAAAAATATCATTCCAAATTTTGGTGCCAAATTTGCAGAGTGGCGACAAACAGCAATAAGTCGATGACCATCCATAAGAATGGAAAGAAACATAGGAACTTGCTGCGAAAGAATGGTGGGGGTGTAGTAACTGTCTGCACCTTGCCTGAAGACATGAAAGAAAGGAAAGCACTGGAAGAATCAATGGACACACATGAAACCATGGGGGAAAATGAGAGCCCCAGAGAAGTTGCAGTCGAAGAAAGAGAGAACATACTGAGTTATGGTGAAGAGGAAATTGAAGCAGGGGTCAATGAAAAGGAGAAGAGTGTTGCGGATGAATGCAACTGAGTTGGACGAGAAAGTTTCAGCAAAGTGAGCTTATTTTGTAATTATTATTTAAAAAAAAATGAGACAACCATATTTTAAACCACTAATCCGTGTAGAATGGTGCCCTTACACTGCAATTTGGATGGAAGCGAAGGCTTTATATATCTGACAGAAGGAAAAAATCTTTGGAGGTTCTTTCTCTTTGGTATGAAAGACATCTTTTGAGTAGTAACATATTGATTTGAAAAAGTTAAAGCAAAGCAGATACCTACATATGTCCTTGGATTAGCTTAATGCTCTGCTTTTGAACATTGAGCTTTTACAGAATAAACTGGTGGATGATCCATTCTGAAATGCATGCCTTTTAGTATTACCTAATACTCAGAAATTATAATTTTGTTTTTCTTTTTATTGTCTCTCTTTTATACAAATTGGATTGCAATTCAGCAACACTTTTGGAGTAGGAGCACAAAACAATCTTGTACCGGACCATCTTAATACTAAATATTCTTCTTGCGGTTGTGATCTTTTTTCTCTCTTCTCTGTTCTTTAATTTTTTTTTGTTTTAAATTGAATGAGCAAAAAATCAAATATCACAAATGAGTGATATTAATTTTGTGGGAGGTTGTGTGGATTGATTCTTGAGGAATCTTGTGGGAATGGAAACGGAACAGAATGAAGAAGAAGGAAAGACACAAAAGGGAGAGGAAGCTCAATTCGAATTCACACTGTTCTACTTCCGTCGTAAAGGTTTTGAGTTTGAGTTTTTCTTAAATATATATATATATATATATATATATATATATATATATATATATATATATATAAAGGACTACATGGAAGATTAGGAAAAAGGACTGCATGGAGTTTGCAGAAGGTGTCAACTTCAAAAGACACTATTGATTTTGAAACCAAACGAACAATTTTGAGTCCTAATTGAGCCAACTGTAATAGCTAGTTAGGAAGTTTCAAATGTAACGGCTAGTCTTTAACCAATTTCAACCAAGTAGTTGATAGGTTGTTGTAGTTGGTTGGGGCAGTTAAATAATAATTAGAGTAGTTTGTATAAAGAAGGAATGAGAAGGGGAAGAAAGCAGCTTAAGGATTTCAGCAGCTCAATTCTCTCACTCTCTCTCTCTCTCACTCTCGTTTCTTTGCAGACCTCTGCAGCAATACAAAACAATCAACACTTTCTCTCCTTTGAATTCCTTCGGCTGTTGCATTTAGTAGTTGCCTAAGTTCCACTGAAACTCCACTGTTGCTTTAGTCCTAGCTGAAGGTCTTAACAAATTTGGTATCAGAGTTTTAAAATCCTTGGAAGTCAAGAAAAATTAATGGCATAAGGAATTAGACAAAAGGTAGCTGATGAACAACTCATAAAATATAAAACCAGAATGCAAGAATGGGCAGATGATTCCAGAGAGCATCGCCTCCAAATTAATAAACAAATAGAAGAATTTCACCAAAGCCTGAATGAACTGAATCAGAAATGGGAAACCATCTTATCTAGTATAGATGCTTGACTTAACTCAATGTCAATGAGAACTGCTAGAGATGAGGATCTTGAAACATAAAGAATAATAAGGACACCAATCTTGTCCACACCTAAAGATGGAAGAAACCGAAGCGAAATGGGATCAGCACAGCCCAAGAAAGAAGTAATCCAAAAAGGGTCTTGACCAAATCCTCTTAAGATTGAGCTTTCCATGTTTGCAGGGGAAAATTCACAAATGTGACTGAGAAAGTGCAACAAGTTCTTTGTTGTATATCACATACCTAATCATATGTGGGTAGAGACGGTGGAAATGCACTAAGATGGGAAAGCAGAGGTGCGGTTTTAAGGTCTGAAGCGAGTCAAGAAAAAGGTCAATTGGGACAAATTTGCTAAGTTGTAATGTTAGAGATTTGAAGGGAAGGGTGTCAGAGATGAGGTGGAAGAATTTAACAAACTATAGCAGAATGGAACAGTGGCAGAATATCAAGAAAAATTTGAAAAATTATGGTCTGTTATGATTCAAAAAAACCCTACTCTAATTGAATCATATTTCATCTCAAGCTTTATTAGTGGAGTTAAAGAAGAGATCAAACCAATGCTAAGGATGCTCAAACCGAATTCTTTACTTCAAGCCTTCAAAATAGCCACTCTCTAGGAGTAGTCATTGGAGCTTGCCAAACAAAGAAGAGGGGGTTGGAGCAAAAATCTAGATTTCAGTGAAGCTAGGACAGGACAAAGGAGCTTGACAAGCAATAGCACAACTCAAAAGAGTAGCATGACCAAAAGAAAGGAAGGAGTCAGTGGGACAGTTGTGGATGACAGAACAACTAGAATAACAGTCCAAGAAATGCAATATAGGGGAGCTAATAATCTTTGTTATAGGTGTGGAGATAAGTATGTACTAGGGTATCAATGCAAGTTTAGAAGTCTAAACCCGATTACAGTTGTAGAAGAGGAAGAAGAATCAGAACTAGAATAGGCAGCAACAAACGAAGAACTAACAGGTGAAACCTATGATATTTCTTTATGTGCTTTATCTAGTTCTTTGAAAAGAAAGACTATAGCTCTACAAGGCACTCTAAAAGAATTGATAATAGTAATACTAGTAGACACTGGGAGTTCCAATAGCTATATTAACCACAGACTAACGGATGAACTTAAGATGAATCAAGAGGAAGATGCGCCATTGAACGCTGTCCTAGCTGATGGGAGTAGAGTAAGCAGCTATACTCAAGTCAAAGGAGGAAAGTGGAGTGTACAAGGATATAGATTCTCTTTTGATTTAAGAGTAATACAGTTGGGGAGTTGGGATATTATATTGGAAGTTGATTGGGTGTTCAACTCTAGCCCCATTACTTTCAACTTCAAGCTGCTGCAAGTTAGCTAATGAGAAAGGAGAGGTAGTGTTGGTGGGGATGGTGGAGAACTCTCAAATGAAGCTTATCAGAGGCAAAACTACTAAGAAATTTAGAAAACAACAACTGCAATGTTGTGCCATAGTCACCTTGAGAGAAGGATGATAGCATCAACCAGTGCAATAGGCTATATATGAACTTTTGAAACAATTTGAAGATGTGTTTTCTATTCCTAATTCACTGCCTCCTCAAAGGTCACATGATCATGCAATCTCCCTTAAACCAGATGCTCAGCCCTTCAAGCTTCCTCCTTACAGATATCCACATTCACAAAAAACTGAAATTGAAAAATAGGTTCAAACATGATAAACATTGGTATGGTCAGGTACAGTAATAGCTTCTTTGCCTCTTCGGTGCTCTTGGTGAAGAAGAAGATAACTCATAGAGATTTTGCATAAACTATAGACAACTTAACAGTCTTACTATTAAAGACACGTATCCTATCCCCAATGTTGATGAGTTATTGGATGAACTCCATGGATCAAAACTCTTCTCTAAGATTGATCTAAGAAGATTTGTGCTTGTCTTCTTTGATGATATTCTGATCTATAGCTTAGACTTGCCAACTCATGTGCAGAATCTTAAATGTGTTCTCTTAACTCTTAGGAAGCATCAATTATATGGCAAACTCTCTAAGTGTATGTTTGCTCAGATGTAAGTAGAGTATTTGAGACATATAGTGTCAGAAGATGGAATTAAAATGGACCGACCTGCACAAGGTGGAGTGTATCCTGAACTGGCCAGAATCAACTAATGTTAGGGCATTAAGAAGTTTTCTTGGTCTCACTAGATACTATAGGAGATTCATTAAAGGTTATGGACTGCTTACCAAGCCTCTTAATGATCTGCTCAAGAAAGAAGGCTTTACCTAGAATGAGGAGACTGGTCGAGCCTTCAAGCATCTCAAAACAGCAATTAGTTTAGCATCAGTCATGAGCCTACCAGATTTCTCAAAACCATTTGTTCTTGAAACAGATGTCTATGCTAAATGTTGGGGAGCTGTCATGATATAAGAGGGCCAACCTATTACATTCCTAAGTAAAGCTCTAGGATCAAGAAGCTAGGCATTATCCATTTACAAGAAGGAACTTATGGCTCTGGTAATGATTATAAAGAAATGGAAACACTACCTGGCGGGATATCACTTCAGAATCAGAACAGATCATCAGAGCTTGAAGTATGTTTTGGAGCAGAAGTTAACTAATACTTTGCAACACAAATGGTTAACTAAGTTATTGGGGTTGGATTATGAAATTCAATACAAAAATGAGGTGGAAAATAAAGTAGCAAACGCATTGTCAAGGAGAAAGTTCTCTGCTGAGGAGTAGCAAGAGGGAATGTTGATGGCAACTACCATGATACTCCCTCAGTAGATGGATGAAGTTATTTAAAGTTACCATGGGGATGAAGAATGTCAGACAATCATAGAACAGTTGGTTTTGCAATATGAGACAGAACGGAGTTATCAACTACAGAATGGGTTTCTTAAATACAAGGAAAGGATCTACATTGGCAACGGGGCTCTAATCAGAACAAAGGTGATGCAACAGATGCACAGTTCTGCTATAGGAGGACATTGAGGCCAGAAGGGAACATTGCAAATGATTAAAACTATCTTTTATTGACCTAACATGAAGGGATCCGTGAACAGATTTATGAGAGAATGTGAAGTATGTCACAAAAATAAATATGAGAACCTTCCCTATCCAGGTCTGTTGTAACCTCTTCCCACCTCTTCACAAGTTTGATCTCAAATCAGTATGGATTTTGTGAAAGGATTACCGGAATCACAAGATTATGACACCATAATGGTGGTCGTTGACAGGTTAACCAAATTCAGTCATTTTGGCTTTCAACACCCTTATTATGCATTGGAGGTGGCTTAATTGTTTTTGGATTTTGTATATAGACTACATGGACTTCCAGATTCCATTGTGACAGATCGAGATACAATATTCATAAGTCTGTTTTAGCAAGAGCTATTCAAGCCGGTGGGAACTCAACTCAAGATGAGTAGTGCGTTTCATTCTCAAACTGATGGACAAAATGAGAGATTTAACCGGTGTTTAGAATCTTATCTAAGGTGTATGACCTTAGACAGGCCAGGACTGTGGTACAAGTGGCTCATTTTGGCAAAATGGTGGTACAACTCCAGCTTCCATTCAAGTATCAAGACGTCTCCTTTTGAGGCACTATATGATTACAAGCCTAGATCTATACCAGTCATGATTCAGATAAAGCTCAGAATTGGATGAAAATTCAAGTCGATCACATTAGGATAGAAAGGGAGTTCGAGGTGGGAGATTTGGTCTACCTCAAACTACAATCTTACTGGTAGCATTCAGTGGATGTGAAGAAACAATTGAAGTTGTCATCAAAATATTATGATCCTTTTCCAGTAGTAGCTAGAATAGGCAAAGTAACCTATCAATTGCAGTTGCCTCCGGGATCTAGAATCTATCTGGTGTTTCATGTTTCTCTTCTTAAAAAGAAGATAGGATCTGCTCAAACAACTATGCTTGCTCTACCTTTACTAGGAGTTGATAAGTAGATCATGATGGTAGAACCAGAAACAATCTTAAAAAGAAGGGTCATTATGTGGACAACAGGCTAGTGAACCAATTGTTGATTAGGTGGATGAATCTAAATCCAGAAGAATTTACATGGGAGGACATGAGCTTTATCAAAGCACAATTCCCAAATTTTCAACCTTGAGGGTAAGGCTCTGCTTCAAAAAGAGATGGAAAATTGTAAAAACTAGTTAGGAAGTTTCAATTGTAACGGCTAGTCCTTAACTACCTTCAACCAACGAGTAATTGCTAGGTTGTTGTAGTTGGTTGGGGTAGTTAGAGAATAGTAGAGTAGTTTGTATAAAGAAGGAATGAGAACGGGAAGAAGGCAGCTTAAGGATTTCAACAGCACAATTCTCTCTCTTTCTCTCTCGCTCTCATTTCTTTGCAGACGTCTGAGCAATACAAAACAATCAACACTTTGTCTCCTTTGAATTCCTTCAACTATTACATTCAGCAGTTGCTTGAGTTCTACTGAAACTCCACCACTGCTTCAGTCCTAGCTGAAGGTCTTAACACCAACCTTGACTCCTAATTGAGCCAACCTTGACGCTAACTGAACCCTCTTCCTCTCTCTTAAAAGTGATTCTATATATGTTGTGAAATTATCACATGAAGTTTCCAAATCACATAAGTAAAATGATCTATGCCTAATCACTAACCATACCCCATCCTTGGATTAGCGCTTAAAAAGTTAATCCACCCTGTGAAACAAATTAGCAGGATGAAAATCTAAAATTGAGAAAAGATCTGAGGGATTCTAAGATTAATCGAAGGTTAATGTTGTGTAAGGCAAACCATCTACAACCATGAAATACAGAATTCGAAACTAAAGAAACAGAAGTACTCAAGCCAACACCAACAGGAGGCAAAAGAAAGTGCAAAGATGGAGGAGAAATCAATCATGGTAGAGTACAAACAATGAAGTAAATATTTTCTATTGATTTGATTGACATCAATGGGTTCACAATTTTCATAAGCTAAAAGAAAGGGACAACGCTTATGTATGAAAATTTTCAAAATTTTCTCTATACATCTAAAAACCACATGAAAGATTGATCAATAATCACCACTAAAATGTCAATGGAGCTCCCCTCACATAAAAATAAGGGGGAGCGGTATCAACCCATGGGAAGGACTGAATTACACCTTCAAATCAACTGAACTTTGCCATGAAATTCTCTTTTTCCCTACTCTTTTATTACTCACTATGCACTTCTTTGATTTCTCCAAGTCTAATGGCAGCAAATCGACCGCCTGGGCTTTTTCTCTTCCCATATCCATTCGTTTTGGCCTCTACATTGCATACCATAAAGAATTAGTACAAAGCAGAAATTATGCACCCATGCAACACACATATATGTATCTATGAAGAGACATAACCCAAATGAAGAGCACACACAAGTTCCAATTAACCCTACCTCTCTATATAAACTTGGAAATGCATCTACTGAGGAAGCTTCATTGAAACTGCATTTCCTCCTCTTCACAGGGGCTTCAGTTTGTGCATCTATATCTGGTTGTTGAA
Organism: Dillenia suffruticosa; assembly: GCA_033439265.1. NCBI lineage: Eukaryota > Viridiplantae > Streptophyta > Magnoliopsida > Dilleniales > Dilleniaceae > Dillenia > Dillenia suffruticosa. The sequence goes on from JAVTVX010000029.1 coordinate 21,376,025, forward strand.
CATGATGTTTTGGTCCAAAAGTTGAAGATTGAAGACCAGTAAGATATCCATACCTTTGTCTCAAAAACCTGAAGGTTCCACCGCGGGCGCCCCGGGGGGGGGGGGGGGGGGGACAAATTAGTGGGGTTATCATCGTTAATAGCTAGTCAGCTAACCAAAATCGCTGGAGAAATTTAAAATGGAGAACTTACTGGACTTCGGCCAAAAGGTTTATCCTCTTCTCCTCTTCTATCTGTAGTTTCTTCTTAGAGGACACAAATCCCTGATAATTGACAACAAAAGAATTGTACATAATAATACAAATGCCACCAGATTAGATAATGATAACCCTAAAAAGCTCATTTTACATTCTCCCCCCCAAAAGGGTTAAATTACAATGAAAAGCAGACAGGAAGACCAAATAAGGCACATAAATGCAGAAATTATCTGATGTAACAAGCCCATGTTGTCCTATAAACAACTTTTCATAACAAATAATAAACGTTATGAAAAACTTGAAAAAAATAGCACAAAAATTGGAGCAGGGAGAAAAAATTGAAAAATATATCATCACAATATCACAAAAAGTAGGAAGGGGCAATAAGGGATGAGTCTATTGGATAGTCTCTTCACAAAAGCCATAATTCTGAAGTAAAAGTCAATGTCCACAACACAATCTACACTAGGTCCTTTTTGTTTCATGTAAAATAACAATTTAGGTAATTGGTTAACCGAGAACATTGCCTAGGACTAAAATCCAATTCAGTCAGGATTTATCTTGCAATTAGAAGAAAGGACTAGAGTTTAGAACCAAACTAGTGATTGAGGGCTTCGAAGAGTAAAGCCCAAAATTTAAAATCCTAAAATACATATCTATGGTTTTTAGGTTTAAACACCTCAATTATTTCAACTGTTTCCTCTCTAATCTCAAAGGGCGAAGAGAAAACTAACCAACTTCAACACATGGAAGGTTAACCCAAGCGGTGCTATCTTGAGTGCCAATTCTCCCAAGATGGTTTCACAAAGATTCCTGGCCACACTCCTTAAGCGTTGCCACAGGCTTCACAAAGCTTTCGGAGTGATAGATAAATTCTCAATTTGATTTATATCAAAAAAAAAAAAATTCTCAATTTGATTATCAATGCATTCTTACTAACTACCCTGAAGCTTCACCAGTAGGTTTCGCAAAGCTTTAAGAGTAGTGGATAAATTCTCACTTTGTATAATAATACATTCCAACCAAAAATCCTCAAGTTTCGTCCTTAGGCTTCAAAAGCCTTTCGGAGCAATAGATAAATTCTCACTTTGATTAATAACCTTTTTCTTGTCAATTACCCTGACTTTGCCACAACGAGGCCTGAAAAGACAACTTCGGAAGCATGATTAGTGGAACCCTGACAAACTATATCACCCCTCAAGGTAAAGGAAAGGATTTTAAGCATAAGGCTTCTGCCACTGCGGGTTCTAGCAGAGTCCAGGTTACTTAGCTCTAGCTTATATGCAAAGAAGTATTATGTCATTTAAACTCATGACCTCCATATAACAATTCAGCCAATCTTACAATGTGTTAAGATCCACCCCCAATGTGAGATTCTTTACTTCAAAACATGTGACACTTTTTGTCAGTATCCTAGCCTATGTAGGAGGGACTATGGATAATGACTTGTTGTGTTGGAATGGGACTGTAAATAAAAAAATAAAAAAAAAAAAAAAAATTGCACAAAGAAAAATAATAACAAACAAGATAAGGGCAGATCAATAAAATAGTTGCAGAAACACTAATTCTTGAAGGAAACCTGGTTCAAATACATATCATAAAAAATCCAAAGTTGATCATAACAAAGATCATTTATTTCATAAAGTTGGCTAGAAAACAACGATATTGAAGCCTAGAAAGAAAAATGCTGAACAAACAACAGAAAGCTAAGAAAGAAAAATGTTGAACAAACAACAGAAAGCTACAAACATCATGGATTCTGTTATCAAGGGAGAAATTCAATCCAATGAATATTTGATATTTGAGCAATATTAAATATGGTCGAACAAAATAGTCATAGAATACAACAAACTGAATCTAAAGTTTTAAAAACACGAGAGGAAACCCAAAAGAACTAGAAGAACTACTTGTATATCAAAGCAAAACTCAAAAGGCCACATATTAGATTTTTGAATCAACCTGAATTTCTCATCAAGATAGATACCCTAGAAAAAAGATTTGAAAATACTTTTATCAGAAGTATATATAAAAAATACTCTGATAGCCCCCTTGAATAAACGAAAGAAAGCGAAGTCATACCGATGTCTTTCTATAGATTCTAAATTTCCGATCACAAGAAAAATAGCCCAGACAAATCTGTGCAATCAATTCATTCGGATTTGCAAACCAACCTTAGAGTTCTAACATCAAGAGAGAAACCCCAGAAAAAATTAATCTCCAGAATGATATATTAAAGTCAGAAGCAGATAGTAGCGAAACAGAATAAAAGGAACACCTTCTGCAATTTCGAATCACCATAAAGCATATGAAAATCAAATTCTTAATTTCCCACATAAGGATTTCAATTCAAATCTAAATTTACAACATCAAGAGAGAAAACCTAGAAAATTTTTAATAACAATAACTCATCACAAACATATCTAAGGCAGAATCAGATGGTTTGAGAGACCCTTTTAATGAAAACAATTGAAACACGATAAGAGGAATACCTTTTGCAATTTCAAGTAATCCTTCAACAAAGTCTCATGTTTGATCTTGTTCAAAGCTTGTTTATCAACAACAACAGCACCACTAGAAGATGGTTGTTGAGACTGATAATTGACAGAGACCCTTTTCATCTTTCCCTTCAATTTCTCATCTTAAATCGCAAAACTCCAAGAACAAAACCGCCCTAATTTTCCAAAGGGAAAATTTTGAGGGATGGCATAAAATATATATCAGGATTGAATAGAGATGAGGCTATATGTGTAGCGAGAAAGGGAGAGTCACCGATGATTGTTTGTATGCGTGCGTCCCCTTCTGTGTCTCTGTGAAACACAAGGCACATAAAAACCCAAAAGGCCGGTGGAAGAAGGGTATTTGCGGAAATTTGGGTTTAGGAAGAAAGGACAGTTTTGGTTGGACGACAATTGAAGACCTGCACTCTATTCTATCTTTACATTCCGTCTCCATTTTTGAGGTTTTTATTTCGAGTTCTACTATATTAATTTCTTTTACTACATAAATTTTGATCCATAAGATACGTGAGTGATGGGTTTTTTGTTTTTTCTTTCTTAGGCCTTGTTTAATATTCTTCTGGAGAGAGAGAGAAAGAAACCATGGAAGGGTGCAGGAAAAGCAGGGGAGGGGGGGATACATGGCTACTTTCTGATGATGGGATGGGGTGCTTTTTTTTTTTTGGTAAGTTGGGCTGGGGGGCTTTGTGTGGCTTGGAGAATGAGACGGCGAATTGGAGTTTAGTCGTAAGCAACAAATGAATTAAAAAAAACAAATCATTCCAAAGTAAGGGTTCTTACTATGATATTTTGTATTTGAATTTTTATAAGTACTTATAATTTTGTGATTTTTGTGATAAAAAAATAATAAATAAAAGCTTTGTGGGTTTTGTGGGTTGTGTTTGGAACCCGATCGACCAACCCAATAAATTTGCCCCATGTTTTAGCTGCCTTTTCTTTAAACCCATGGGTCAAATTAGGCCCGAAATTTCATGTAATTTTAAGACAAAATTTTTAAGATTAAATAAATTTAATTTTGCCTCATTTTAAAATTATTTTTAATTAATTATATTAATAGGTTAAATTTTTGGGTAGAATATAGCCTGATCAAATTTTTTGATCATGAATACTTTGAAAGTGATAATGATGTGATATTGACAATTCATTTATTGAAACTTTTTTTTAAAAAAAAATTATCCAAATTAAAAATTAATTTTTAATTTTTAAATTTTAATTTCAAAAGTAGGATTGTCTTTGATTTGAAAAAGATTTCATATGGGATAGTCTCAATCATGAAAAATAAGAAATTATGAAGGGTGGATTTAGAGAAGAGAACTAGGGATCAATCTAACATTATTGTTAAAATTATAGGGGTGAAATGAAAATCAGAAAATTTAATTATAGGGGTGAAATGAAAATCAGAAAATTTTTAAGGGGTACATATGAGATTTCATTGAAATATATGAAATCATAGTTTGTGGAATTTTCAGAGGTAATCTTTTCTAGCTCCACATTGAAAGTCTGGAAAAAATATGCAAATTCCATGTTTGGATCAACTTAAGTTTGGAATATCTTCCTTAATGGAAAACTGGATGCTCACATAAAGAAGTTATTTGGGTACTCTCTCTCTCTCTCTCTCTCTCTCTCTCTCTCTCTCTCTCTCTCTCTCTCTCTCTCTCTCTCTCTCTCTCTCAATCTTTAAATATTAATGAACAGTCTTATGGCATATTTTTCATTTGTTTGGTAAGTATCTCATTTGCAAATCATGGTTAAAACTATTTTAATCGTGTCAACTATGTTGGTGCCGTCGTCTGTGTCGACAATTCAAGTTCACATTTTCATGTAAATTTTAAATGGGTTTACTTGAAATACTAAAATTAGAAATGACTTCTTCAGTTGTATTATATAAAACACTTTCCCAACCTAATGTTAATTAATTTGGAGAAGTTGTATAGTTGAATATTTTTCCTTTTACCGAAAAGAAGAGAAAGGTCCTAAGATTCAAAATTTGATTACTTTTTATAAACAAAAGGAGAGATTAATGAGTTAAATAATTTTTTGAGAAAGTATGAGAAAAAGAGAAATCGAAAAAGTTAAATTATTCAGAGAGAGAGAGAGAGAGAGGTTAACGGTTTGTTTTGTTTTTTTTTTTTTTTTCCCATATAAAGGTATAAAATATAATTATACAATTACCCTTCTTCTAGGAAAAGAAAAATTGTAATGACCATAAATTGTGACGAATTTTAGAATTCAATGTCTAAAGTGTCTAAAATAGAATGTGACATTTGCAATAATCTAACTTTAATATTTTTTTATTTAGGTTTAAATTTGTTCAAAATTTAAATTCCTTTTAAATTGAGTATTCAAAGGCAAATCAATATCTTGTGTGTATATTTGTCACCAAAATTTGAAGCACAAGCGACCAGTCTTGTAGACCTGTCTTGTAGAGGTATCAGAGAAATCACAAATTTAAAATCTTAATAATTGAAAATTTAAAAGTCTATCGATCAATAAGAAATTAGGTTAAACTAGATTAAGGTCAAGGCGATCTGATATAGTCATGAGACAATTTGTCATATCAATATTTAAAAAAAATTTGTGAAAGTCAAACTGACTCACGAGCCAATGTCAAAAGGTCACAAGGTCACAAGGTCACAAGCCATAACACGAGCGAGGACATGAGCACAAGCAATAGTCAACACATAAGTCAGGGCTTAGTGCTTAAGACTAGTTTCAGTCCAAGTCGACTTCCACATTTAGGATTTAGAAAAATTTTAAGTAAGCCTATGTTCAAGTCAACCTGCACATATCATAGACTTCACAAAGCACCCCACTAGTCAACCACAAAGCAGCAGCAAACCAACTTGCATTAGCCAAAATGAAAAAATATACCAAGTCATGTGACACCAAGTTATTAAAAAGCAATATCAAGTCAACCTGCACAAACCGTAATATAAATATACTTAAATAGTGTTTAACACAAGTTGACTAGAAACCAATACCAAATCAACATGCATGAGTCAAGAAATAAAGACACTTGAGTACCATCAAAGTTCAAGTTGATCTGAAGTATAGAGAAGTCGACTTGCACAAACAACATAACAAAAATTTGAGCGGAATGAAGTCCAAGTTGACCAGAATAGAACACAATTCGACTTGCACAAGTCACAATATGAAACTGTTTAATTACTAATAAGCAATAGTCAACCTAAAAAGAGTACAAGCCAACTTTCATAAGTAGCAAGGCAAAAAAATATTCAAGTAGAATAAAGCAAGTTGACCTGACATACATATGAGGTCAACTTACACTAGTTTTAGACAATACAGAATTCAAAAATCAGTCGACTTAAAGAAAGAAAGAGTCGATTTAATGTGAATAACAGAAAATAAATTTTTAGAAATAAGTTTAAATAATGAAAAGAGTTATTTAAAGAATGATCAATCATTGTCTCAATAAAATCTCCTCCAATTGAGTTAAATAGTCAGTAATTGCATTATCAACTCCTCTTTTATCTACTATCTCAATGTCAAATTTCTACAACAAGAGAATCCAACACAACAATCTAGACTTTACATTTTTCTTTGATATCTAATATTCAAGTACAGAGTGGTTAGTATGAATAATAATCTAAGAGAGCAACAAGTAAGAACAAAATTTTTCAAGTGAAAATATTACAGCAAGTAGCTCTTTCTCAGTGATAGTGTATAATTTTTGAGTCTCATTCATAATTCTACTTGTGTAATACATAATATGAAATTTTTTATTCACAGTTTGACCGAAAACTATACCTACAGTGTCATCACTCGCATCACAATAAATATCAAAAGGCAAATTCTATCTAGGTGGTTGCACAACGGGAGCCTTTATCAATTTCGACTTTAAACAATTAAAGACATTCAAACAAGAATCATCAATCACAAAAGATTATCTTTCATTAAAAGATTAGTTAGAGATAAAGCAATTTTAGAAAATTTTTTTATAAACTTACGATAAAAACCTACATACCCTAAAAATTTTCTAACATCTTTTAATGATTTAGGGGGAGGAAGTTTTTCAATTAATTCGACATTTGCTCTATCAACTTCTATTTCCTTAGAAGATACTTTATGATCTAAAATAAAGTCTTCTTTTACTATAAAATGACATTTTTTTTCCAATTAATTATCGACTTGGTTTCCTCGTATCTTTTTAAAACTTGCTTCAAGTTATTCAAGCATCTATCGAATAACAAACCAAACACAAAAAAATCATTCATAAAGATCTCCATAAAATTATTAATAAAATCAACAAATATAGACGTCATGCATTTTTGAAAAGTACATGGGGCATTACAAAGACCCAAAGGCACGTGTCTAAATGCAAAGGTATCATATGGACATGTGAATATGATTTTTTCTTGATCAGCAGGATCAATGACAATTTGCAAATAACTAGAAAACCATCTAGAAAACAATAAAATGCATACCCAACTAATTTTTCAACGAGTTGATCAAGAAATGGGAGGGGCAAATGATCTTTTCTAATAGTATCATTTAACTTCCTATAATCCACACAAACCCTACAACCCGTGATAATATGTGTAGGAATCAACTCATTTTTATAGTTTTCAATTACAATTATCCCACCCTTTTCAAGCACAACTTGTAAAGGAGTCACCCAAACAGAATCTGAGATAGGAAAGTTAATACCTGTATCAAGCTATTTAATAATCTCCTTCTTTATTGCCTCTTTAACATGCTCATTCACATTCCTTTGTGGTTGAACCATGGCTTTAAACCCGTTTTCCAGCAATATCTTATGCATACAAATCGAGAGATCTATGCTATGAATGTCGGCAATGGTTCAATTTATTGCTTTCCTATGTTCTTGCAAAACTTTCAACAATTTCTCTTCCTTGAAACCTATCAATTCAAAAGATATAATTACTAGAAATATCGAAGAACAATCCAAAAAGACATTTCAAATGAGAATGAAGAGGTTTAAGTTCAGGTGCAGAAGATGATTGAGTACTTGCTGTAATTTGTCACTTTTCTCCTCAACACTCAATAACTTTTGCAAACTCTCTATTCATGCATGAGAGGTACGAAATTCACCTAAATTCACATCCAAAGCAGCACACACATCAACATATTCATTGTCTAGAAAGTCATGATTTGCATGCAACGTATTAACAATGCGATTTTCAATAAGATCACTAGAGTAAAAAATATTAAAATCATATTTAACAATTCTCTGAATACAATTGACTCTAAATGTTTATCAAAATTTTTCATAAAGTGAAAGATATTGAACTCAATTTTGTCATCATTAATTCTCATAATCTATTTTCCAGCATAAACATCGATCAAAGTACGTGCAGTGGCAAGAAAAGGTCGACATAAAATCAATGAAGTACTCTCATTATCATCCATATTCAAGATGACAAAATCAATAGAAAAAATAAATTTATCAATTTTAATAAGTATGTTCTCAACAATATCTCTCGTATACTTTATTCTTCTATCAGCCAATTGTAATGAAATATTAGTTGGTCTACATTTCTTTAATTCTAACTTCAAGAATACAAAATCTGACATGAGATTGACACCAGCACCCAGATCATATAAAATATCAGAAAATTTAGTAGAACCTATGGTGCAAGAAATAGAAAAACTCCCTAAATCCTTAAGATTTGGTGGTAGCTTCTTTTATAGAATCGCAAAGCACTCCTATGTAAGATTAATCATTGAAACATCATTTAACTTCCTCTTATTGGTGATCACATCCTTGAATAATTTTTCATTACTTGGCATCTGCTTGATAACATCCAAAAGAGGAATGTTAATGAGTAATTTGTTAAAAACTTCTAAAAAATTTTTAAATTGCTTTTCTGCATTAGCACGTAAAAGACATTTACTCAAAGGTAAATCACTTCCCTATTTCGAATCTGATGCGTTAAACTTCTCATATGTAGGTTGTTTGATCTCTTTCTCATCCTCTTGTTCAACTTCGTGGTCCATGAACCGAATCGGCACCTCCTGTAATTAAGTCTTATTTCTCAATGAAATTGTCTTGGTTTGCACTCTAGGATTCTTCTCAATATCACTTGGTAGTCTATCTGGCACACAAGAATGAAGAGTGTTAGTCAATTGATCAATTTTATTTTCAAATTTCTTAAACGTTCAATTGCGATCTCCCATGTTGCCTTATTCTCCATTGGTTGTGGATTTCCTGAATTAAAGTCTGATGGATTATTTGGTCTTAGTGCTCCTTGACTTCAAGAAAGTAAGGATTATTCTGGGGTGGCCTGCCAAAGTTAGACACAAAGTGTACTTGCTGTACCTACGAACACTCAAAAACCATATGAGTAGAATCTCTACATGAATTACAAGATAAAACTTGGTTAGTCACAATATTAAGTTGATTAATTTTCATTGCATTAATCAGGGAGTCAAATTTTGCAAGTATGGTAAAACTATCGATTTCATACATACCAGCATTTTGTCTAGGAATTTCATATTTATTAGACCAATCATATTGATTAAAAGGCATATCATCAAGTAATGCACATGTTTCATTACAAGATTTACTCATGAAAGTTTCTGTAGCCGCAGTATTGATGATAATTTTAATAGAATTTAAAAGATCACCATAAAAAGTTTGCAAAATCAACCAATCAGGTATACCATGATGGGGACATCTTCAAATCAAATCTTTAAAACACTCCCAAGTATTATATAAAAATTTACCTTCAAATTATCTAAAACTAATAATATCGGGTGTGAAATATTTAGTTAGGAATACCTAAGATAAATTCTTTCAATTTGTAAAGTGGTTAACAAGGAATGAGTTAAATTATATATCTTTGTCTTTCCCCTAAGAGAGAAAGGAAATAAACTTAATCTTATTGTATTAGTGTTTACTTCGTTTAACTTGATTGTATCATAGATCTTTATAAAATTTTTCAAATGGCTATTTGGATCCTCAAAGGTTTCTCCTCCAAATTGATCTATCTGCACCATGCCAATGAGACTCGGTTTAAGTTTGAAATTGTTTGCTTCCACAGCAGTAGTGCGATGCTAATCTATACGTCCTGAAGTCTAAGTATCGAGAACTCCCTCATAACTATATTCTCCGGAGCCATTGCTTCTTTGCGTTCCTTGGCTTCACTAGCTTCTTTATAAATGGTTTCCCTAGCTTGGAAAGAAATCTAGATTACCTATATAAAAGTAGAAATCACAAAAAAAAAGCTAAAAAATGCACAAAAGACACCCAAACAAATAAGTAGAAAAGACTTTGAAACAAGTGGTCACTTAGCCCTAAATCCAAAAAAAAATTTCAAACAGTAGTTCATCCTAAAAATTTCTAAATCGAATCCAATTACACTATGAGACTGCAAAAGCCATTTAATATGAGATAGAAAGAAACAATAAATATGATAGATAACGTTTGATCTCAAACAGAATTATTCTAATTGATATACAAGAATATCCCTGACAACGGTGCCAAAAACTTATTATGTGTTTTAATACTGTGAATTCGGGCAAATATATGCTAGTGGAATATTGTGTATAATGATAAAATCAAGTATCATTCTCATGACAATATTTTGTATAACCAAATATGAATTAATCTATTTAAGTTAACAAATCAAATCAAAATTACAAAAATATTAAAAATTATAAAAAATATTAATCGATTAAAGTCTATGAATAAAAAACTCTAGAACGTCAATTGAATCTTATTTTTAATCTTTTTCACAACATAATCATTTTAAATTTTTTAAATTTATTGGCTAATAAACTATTGTTGATGATGCCAAATTTTCCAAAATTAAATATCACCCAATGGTTATACAATAAAATTTCTAATTCGATTAATCAAAATCTAATGGTTATACAATTTTAATTTTCAAAAATTAGATTTCACCCAAGAGTCATTATAGTATAATGGTGAGTATTCCCGCAAGTCACGTGGCTGACCTAGGTTCGATCCTTGGCAATGGAGCCAAAAACGTCATGCGATTTTGTTAGTACGAATTTGGGCAAATATACTCTAGTCGAATATTATATGTAGTGATGAAATCTAGTATCATTCCCACAAGCATTTTTCATTTTATCAAATATGAATTAACCTAAATTTAATTGAACAAATCAAATTAAAATTATGAATATATTAAAGATTACAAAAATATTAATCGATTAAAATCTACGAATAAAAAAAACCCTAAAGCATCAATTTTATTTTATTTTTAATCTTTTACACAACCTAATATTTCCAAATCTCTTAAATTTACTAACTAATAAACTATTGTTAATGATGATAGATTTTTCAAAATTAAATCTCACCTAATGGTCATGCAATGAAATCGCTAAGTCGAATAATCAAAATTCAATGGACACACAATTTTGATTTCTCAAAATTAGATTTCACCAATAGTCATTGTAGTATAGCAGTGAGTATTCTCGTCTTTTACATGGGCGACTCGGGTTCAATCACCGATAACGGAGCCAAAAACTTGTTACGCGATTTTAATATCACGAATTCGGCGAAATATACCATAATCTAATGTTGTATATAGTGATAAAATCAAGTATCATTCTCACGAGTATATTTTGTATTACCAAATATCAATTAACTTATTTAAATTAGACAAATCAAATCAAAATTATAAAAATATTAAAAATTATGAAAATATTAATCAATTAAAATCTATAAATAAAAAACTTAAGGCAATAAACTTCATCTTATTTTTAATCTTTTACACAATCTAATATTTTCAAATCTCTTAAATTTATTGACTAATGAACTATTACTGATGATGACAAATTTTTCAAAATTAGATTTTATCCAATGGTCATGTAATGAAATCTATAAATTGACTAATGAAAACTCAATGGTCTTGCAAGTTTGAATATCCAAAATTTGATTTTACCCAATAGTTGTTGAAGTATAATGGTGAAAATTCTCGTCTATCATGTAGGTGACCGGGGTTTGATGCCCAGCAATGGCGTTAAAAATTTATTACGTGATTTTGATATCGCGAATTTAGGCAAATATACCATAGTCGAATGTTATATATAGGGATGAAATCAACTACCATTTACATGAGATTATTTTGTATTATCAAATATGAATTAATCTATCTAAATTGGACAAATTAAATTAAAATTATGAAAATATAAAAAAATATGAAAATATTAATCGATAAAAATCTATGAACAAAAAAAATCCTAAAATATCAATTTCATCTTTTTTTATAATTTTTTTACACAAATTAATCTTTTCAAATCCCTTAAGTTTCCTGACTAATGAACTATTATTGATGATAACGGATTTCCCAAAATTAGATATTACTCAATGGTCATGCAATAAAATCCCTAATTCGATTAATCAAACTCAATGGTTATACAATTTTGAGTTCTCAAAATTAAAATTTATCCAATGGATGTTGTAGTATAGTGATGAGTATTTCTGCCTATCACATGGACAATCTGGGTTTGATTCTCAACAACGACGGCAAAAACTTGTTATGCTATTTTAATACCACGAATTCGAGCAACTATACCCCAGTCGAATGTTATGTATAGTGATGAAATCAAATATCATTCCTATGAATATATTTTGTATTACCAAATATGAATTAAGCTGTTTAAAATAGACAAATTATATAAAATTACAAAATATTAAAAATTATAAAAATATTAATCGATTAAAATTTATCAATAAAAAAAAAAAGCCCTAGTACATCAACTGCATCTTATATGTAGTCTTTTACACAATTTAATGTTTTCAAATCACTTAAATTTACTAACTAATGAAATATTGTTGATGATGGGAGATTTTCAAAAATTAAATTTCTCCGAATGGTCATACAATAAAATCTCTAATTCAATTAATCAAAAATCACTAGTCATGCAATTTTGATTTTCCAAAATTAGATTTTACCAAATGGTCGTTGTAGTATGTGGTAAGTTTTCTTGCCTCTCACACGACGACCCGAATTTGATCCTCGGCAATGGCAATAAAAACTTATTACGCAATTTTAATACCATGAATTCAGACAAATATACCATATACGAATATTGTCTATAGTGATTAAATTAAATATCATTACCATGAAAATATTTTGTATTACCAAATTTGAATTAAACTATTTAATTTGGACAAATTAAATCAAATTTACAAAAATATTAAAAATTTCAAAAATATTGATCAATTAAAATCTATAAATTAAAAAACCCTAGAATATCAATTTCATCTTATTTTAATCTTTTACACAATCCAATCTTTTCAAATCTCTTAAATTTACTGACTAATGATCAATTGTTGATAATGAGAGATTTTTCAAAATTAAATTTCACTCAATGCTCATATAATGAAATTCCTAATTCGACAAATCAAAGGCTAATGATCATACAATTTTGATTTCCCAAAATTAGATTTCACCCAATAATCATTGTAGTATAGCAGTGAGTATTCTCACCTGTCACACGGGCGACCCAGATTCAATCCCCGACAATGGTGAAAAAAATTTGTTACGCGATTTTACTACCATAAATTCGTATAAATATACCATAACCAAATGTTTGGTATAGAAATGAAATCAAGTATCATTATCACGAGAATATTTTGTATTACCAAATATGAATTAAGCTATCTAAATTGGACAAATCAAATCAAAGTTACGAATATATTAAAAACTATAAAAATATTAATCAATTAAAATTTACTAATTAATAAATCCTACGTATCAATTTTATCTTACTTTTAATGTTTTACACAACCTAATGTTTTCAAATCTTTTAAATTTATTGACTAATGAACTATTGCCGATTATGACAGATTTTTCAAAATTAGCTATCACCCAATGGTCATACAATAAAATCTCTAATTTGATTAATCAAAATCCAATGGCCAAGCAATTTTGATTTCCTAATATTAGATTTCACCAAATGGTCGTTATAGTATAGTTGTGAGTATTGCAGCTTGTCACACGAGCAACTCGGGTTTTACCTTCAACAACGATACCAAAAACTTGTTATGCGACTTTAATACAACGAATTCGGATATGTATACCAAAATGTTGTGTATAGTGATAAAATTAAAGTATCGTTCTCATGAAAATATTTTGTATTACCAAATATGAATTAACCTATATATGTTGGACACATTGAATCAAAATTATGAAAATATTAAAAAGCATGAAAATATTAATCAATTAAAATATATGGATAAAAAAACGCCACAATATCAATATCATTTTATTTTTAATCATTTGCATAATCTATTTTTTTTCATATTTCTTAAATTTATTGACTAATAAACTATTGATGAAAATGGTAGATTTTTCAAAATTAGATTTCACTAGATAGTCATACAATGAAATTCCTATGGTCATGCAATTTTAATTTCCTAAAATTATATTTCACCCAATGGTTGTTGTAGTATAGTGGGACTATTTCCGCCTGTTACGTGGGCAACCCAGATTCGATCTCTGACAATGGTGCCAAAAACTTGTTACGCGGTATTGATATCACGAATTTGGGCAAATGCGCCCTAATCGTATGTTATGTATAGTGATGAAATCAAGTTTCGTTTTCACGGGAATAGTTTATATTACCAAATATGAATTAACTTATCTAAATTGAATAAATCAATCAAAATTAAAAGATATTAAAAAATATGAAAATATTAATCGATTAAAATCTATAAATAAAAAAGCTTAAAACATCAATTTCATTTTATTTTTAATATATTACACAGACAATTTTTTTCAAATCTCATAAGTTTACTAACTAACGAACTGTTATTGATAATGACAAATTTTTCCAAATTAAATATCATCCAAAGGCCATGCAATGAAATTCCTAATTCAACAAATCAAAACCCAATGGTCATATAATTTTGATATCCTAAAATTAGATTTCACCCAATGGTTATTGTAGTACAATGGTGAGTATTCTCATTTGTCATGCGAGTGACCAGGGATGGATCCACAGCAACGACATCAAAAACTTGTTACTTGATTTTAATGCCACGAATTTAGGCAAATATATCCTGATCGAATGTTGTGTATGATGATGAAATCAAAGATCGGTTTGACGAGAATATTTTGTATTATCAAATATGAGTTAACCAAACTAAATTAGAAAAATCAAATCAAAATTACTAAAATATTAAAAACTATGAAAATATTAACTGAATAAAATTTATGAATAAAAAAATCCTAAGACATCAACATCATTTTATTTTTAATCTTTTACACAATCTAATTTTTTCAAATCGCTTAAATTTACTAACTAATGAACTATTGCTCACGATGACAGATTTTTCAAAATTAGATTTCATCAAATCGTTATGCAATTAAATCCCTAATTTGACTAATCAAAACCAATGGTCACGCAATTTTAATTTTTCAAAATTAATTTTCATCAAATGGTCGTTGTAGTATAGTGGTGAGTATTCCCGCCTGTCACGCGGGTGACCCGGGTTCGATCCCCGGCAACGGCGCCAAAAACTTGTTTTGTGTTTTTAATACCATGATTTCAGACAAATATGCCTTAAAAATTTTGTTTTGCCAAATACGAATTAAATTATCGAATTTGGACAAATTAAATCAAAATTATGAAAATATTAATCAATTAAAATATAAAGAAATCATAAGAAATCAATTTCATCTTATTTTTAATCTTTTATACAATCAAATGTTTTCAAGTATGTTAAATTTACTGACTAATAAACCATTATTGATAATGATAAATTTTTCAAAATTAGATTTCACCCGATGGTTAAACAATCAAATCCCTATTTCGACTAATCGAAACTTAATGGTAATGCAATTTTGATTTCCTAAAATTAGATTTCACCAAATGGTCATTGTAGTATAGTGGTGAATATTCCTATCTATCACGCGGGTGACCTGAGTTCGATCCTTAATAACACCACGAATTCGTACAAATATACCATAGTCGAATGTTGTGCATGGTGATGAAATCTAAAATCATTCCCACAAAAATATTTTATATTACCAAATATGAATTAACATATTTAAATTAGAAAAATCAAATCAAAATTACGAAAATATTAAAAATCATGAAAATATTAATCGATTAAAATCAATGAATAAAAAAACTCTAAAATATCAAGTTCATCTAATTTTTAATCTTTTAGACAACCTAATCTTTACAGATCTCTTAAGTTTACACACTAATGAACTATTATTGATAATGTTAGATTCTTCAAAATTTGATTTCATCTAATATTCATGCAAAAAAATCCCTAATTTGATTAATCGAAAGCCAATGATTTTGTAATTTTGATTTCCCAAAATTATATTTCACCCTATGATCGTTGTAATATAGTGGTGAGTATTCTCGTTTATCACACAGGCAATCCGAGTTCGATCCTCGACAACGGCACCAAAAACTTGTTACGCGATTTCAATATCATGAATTCAGGCAATTATATCCTAGTCAAATGTTGTGTATAGTGATAAAATCAATTATCGTTTTCACTAGAATATATTGTTTTTCAAATTATGAATTAAGTTATCTAAATTGGAGAAACCAAATCAAAATTACGAAAATATTAAAAATCATAAAAATATTTATCAATTAAAATCGATGAATAAAAAAAAACGCTAGAATATCAATTTTATTTTATTTTTAATTTTTACGCAACCTAATATTTTCATTTTTTTAAATTTACTGACTAATAAACTATTTCTAATGATGGCGGATTTTTCAAAATTAGATTTCATCCAATGGTCATGTAGTGAAATCACTAATTCGATTAACAATTCGATTAATCAAAATCCAATGTCATGCAATTTCAATTTCCCAAAATTATATTTCACCTATGGTTATTATAGTACAGTGGTGAGCATTCCTATCTGTCAAGTGGTCAACCCAAGTTTGATTCCTACAATGGTGTCAAAAACTTGTTACGCAATATTAATATCACAAATTTGGACAAATATGTTCTAATTATATGTTGTGTATAGTGATGAAATCAAGAATCGTTCTGACGGGAATAGTTTATATTACCAAATATGAATTAATCTATCCAAATTGAATAAATCAAATCAAAATTAGAAGATATTAAAAAATACGAAAATATTAATCGATTAAAATCTATGAACAAAAAAAAGCTTAAGACATCAACTTCATTTTATTTTTAATCTATTGCACAATCAATTCTTTTTTCAAATCTCATAAGTTTACTAACTAATGAATAGTTGTTGATTATGACAGATTTTCCCAAATTAGATATCACCCAAATGTTAATAAATGAAATTCCTAATTCGATAAATCAAAATCCAATGGTCATGCAATTTTAATTTCCTAAATATAGATTTTAACTAATGGTTGTTGTTGTACAGTAGTGAGTATTTTCGCCTGTCATGCAAGCAACCTAGGATCGAACCCCAGCAATGGCGTCAAAAACTTGTTACCGGATTTTAACGCTACAAATTTGGATAAATATACCTTGGTCAAATATTATGTATAGTGATGAAATCAAGTATCGTTTTGGCGAGATTATTTTGTATTACCAAGTATGAGTTAATTTAACTAAATCGGAAAAATCAAACCAAAATTATGAAAATACTAAAAATTATGAAAATATTGATCGATTAAAATCTGTGAATAAAAAAATCCTAAGATATCAACATCATCTTGTTTTTAATCTTTTATACGATCTAATCTTTTCAATTTTCTTAAATTTACTAACTAATAAACTATTGTTGATCATGACAGTTTTTCAAAATTAGATTTCACTCAATGGTCATGCAAATTTGAGTTTTTAAAATTAGATTTCATCAAATGGTCGTTGTAGTATAGTGGTGAGTATTCCCGCCTGTCACGCGGGTGACCCGGGTTCGATCCCCGGCAACGGCGCCAAAAAGTTACATGATTTTAATACTATGATTTCGGATAAATATACTCTAATCGAATGTTGTGTATATTAATGAAATTAAGTATTGTTCTCACAAAAATATTTTATATTGTCAAATAAAAATTAAATTATCTAATTTGGACAAATTAAATCAAAATTATAAAAATATTAATCAATTAAAACCTATGAATAAAGAAACCATAAGACATCAATTTCATCTTATTTTTAATCTTTTACATCATCTAATCTTTTCAAATCTCATAAATTTACTGACCAATGAACCATTACCGATAATAATAGATTTTTCAAAATTAGATTTCACTCGATGGTCAGACATTGAAATCTCTATTTTGATTAATCAAAACTTAATGGTAATAGTATTTTGATTTTCCAAAATTAGATTTCATTCAACGATTATTGTAGTATAGTGATGAATACTCTTGCCTGACATGCAGGTGATCTGGGTTCGATTCTCAGCAATGACGCCAAAAACTTGTTATGCGATTTTTATATCACGAATTTGTGTAAATATACCATAGTTGAATGTTGTGTATGGTGATGAAATCAAATATTATTCCCATAAAAATATTTTGTATTATCAAATATAAGTTACCTATTTAAATTGGACAAATCAAATCAAAATTACGAAAATATTAATCGATTAAAATCCATAAATAAAAAAAAACCCTAGAACATCAAGTTTATCTAATTTTTAATTTTTTAGACAACCTAATTTTTAAAAATCTCTTAAGTTTACAGAATAATGAACTATTATTGATGATGTTAGTTTTTTCAAAATTTGATTTCACCTAATATTCGTACAATAAAATCCCTAATTCGACTAATCTAAAGCCAATGAATTTGCAATTTTGATTTTCCAAAATTAGATTTCACCTTATGATTGTAGTAATATAGTGGTGAGTATTCTCACCTGTCACGCAGATGACACGAGTTCGATTCCCAGCAATGGCACCAAAACTTATTATGCGATTTTAATACCATGAATTCGGGCAAATATATCCTAATCAAATGTTGTGTATAATGATGAAATCAAATATCGTTTCTACGAGAATATTTTGTATTACCAATTATGAATTAAGTTATCTAAATTGGACAAATAAAACAAAATTATGAAAA
The DNA here is from genome assembly GCA_033439265.1 of Dillenia suffruticosa. Lineage (NCBI taxonomy): Eukaryota > Viridiplantae > Streptophyta > Magnoliopsida > Dilleniales > Dilleniaceae > Dillenia > Dillenia suffruticosa. The sequence continues at coordinate 21,394,731 of JAVTVX010000029.1, forward strand.
TATTAAAAAGTACGAAAATATTAAAATATTAAAAACTTTGAGTAAAAAACCAAAAGATATCAATTTCATATTTTTTTTTATCTTTTGCACAATCTAATTTTTTCAAATCTCTCAAATTTACTGACTAATGAATTGTTGCTAATAATAATAGATTTTTCAAAATTATATTTTATCCAATGGTCAAACAATGAAATCTCTAATATGACTAATCAACATCCAATAGTTTTGCAATTTTGATTTCCTGAAATTAGATTTTATCCAATGGTCATTGTAGTATACCGATAAGTATTCTTGTCTCACATGGGCGACCCAGGTTCGATCCCTAGCGGCGGGGCCAAAAACTTGTCACACGATTTTACTATCACGAATTCGGACAAATATTGCCTGATCGAATGTTGTGAACAATGATGAAATCAAATATCATTTCCACTATAATATTTTGTATTACTAAATATGAATTAACCTATCTAAATTAGACTAATCAATTCAAAATTACGAACATATTAAAAATTATAAAAATATTAATCGATTAAAATCTATGAATAAAAAAACCTGCGACATCAATTTTTTAATTTTTTTCAAAATCTAATCTTTTCAAATTTTCTAAATTTATTGACAAATAAACTATTGTTGATTATGACAAATTTCTCAAAATTAGAAACCATTCAATGGTTTTGCAATGAAATATTGAATTCGACTAATTAAAACTCAATGATCATGTAATTTAGATTTCCCAAAATTAGATTTCATCAATCGATCGTTGTAGTATAGTGGTGAGTATTCCTACCTATCACGCATGCGACCTAGGTTCAATTCGCAACAATAGTGCCAAAAATATGTTATGTGATTTTAATACCACGAAATCGTGCAAAATATTAAAAATTAATTGATTAAAATTTATGAATAAAACAATCATAAAATATCAACTTAATCTTATTTTTAATCCATTACACAATCTAATCTTTTAATCCGTTAAATTTACTGACTAATGAACTATTATTGATGATGACAGATTTCTAAAAATAGATTTAACCCAATAGTCATGTAATAAAATCTCTACTTCAAATAATCAAAACCTATCGGTCATGCAATTTTGATTTTCCAAAATTAGATTTCACCCAATGGTCGTTGTAATATAGTAATAAGTATTCCCGCCTATCATGCAGGCATGCGAGTTCGATCCCCGACAATGACGCTGAAAACTTATTACAGGATTTTAATACCATGAATTCGACTAAGTATACTTTAGTCGAATGTCGTGCATAGTAATGAAAGCAAATGTCATTCTTATGAAAATATTTTGTATTACTAAATATGAATTAACCTATCAAATTTGGACAAATCAAATCAAAATTACGAAAATATTAAAAATTACAAAAATAATAATCGATTAAAATCTGTGAATAAAAAAACTCTAAAACATCAATTTTATCTTATTTTTAGTTTTTTATACAATCTAATTTTTTTTTTAAATCTGTTAACTTTTCTAACTAATGAACTATTGTTGATGATGACAAATTTTCTAAAATTAGATTTCACCTAATAGTAATGCAATGAAATCGCTGATTCAACTAGTCAAAACCCAATGGTCATGTAATTTTGATTTTCCAAAATTAGATTTCATCCGATGATTGTTTTAGTATAGTGGTGAGTATTCCTGCCTGTCACGCAGATGAACTGAGTTCGATCCCCAGCAATAGTACCAAAAACTTGTTATGCGATTTTAATACCACGAATTCGAGAATATATACCCTAGTTGAATATTATGTATAGTGATGAAATCAAATATTATTTTCATAAGAATATTTTGTATAATAAAATATGAATTAACCTATCTAATTCGGGAAAATATACATTAATCGAATATTGTGTATAGTGATGAAATCAAGTATCGTTTTCTCAAAAATATTTTATATTACCAAACATAAATTAACCTATTTAATTTGGACAAATCAAATCAAAATTTCAAAATATTAAAAACTATGAAAATATTAATCGATTAAAATCTATAAATAAAAAGACTTAAGGACATCAATTACATCTTATTTTTAATCTTTTACACAATCTAATCTTTTCAAATATATTTAGTTTACTGACTAATGAACTATTATTGATAATAACAGATTTCCTAAAATTAGATTTTATACAATGATCACACAATGAAATTTCTAATTTGACTAATCAAAACCCAATGGTCGTGCAATTTTGATTTTCTAAAATTATATTTCACCCTATGGTTTTTGTAAAATAGTGGTGATTATTCCTGCTTATCACTCAGGCAACCCGGGTCCAATCCTTGCCAATGGTGCCAAAAACTTGTTACGCGATTTTAATGTGACGAATTCGGACAAATATACTTTAGTCGAATATTGTATATTGTGATGAAATCAAATATAGTTCCCACGATAATATATTGTATCACCAAATTTGATTAAATTTATCTAACTTGGACAATTCAAATCAAAATTACGAATATATTGAAAACTATGAAAATATTAATTGATTAAAATTTATGAATAAAAAAACTCTAGAACATTGTCTTCATCTTATTTCTAATATTTTACACAACCTAATCTTTTCAAATTTCTTAAATTTACTGACTAATGAACTAAAATTTTTCAAAATTAAATTTCATCAAATATTCATGCAATGAAATTCTTAACTCAACCAATTAAAACCAAATGCTCATGCAATTTTGATTTTCCAAAATTTGGTTTCATGTAATGGTCATTGTAGTATAGTGGTCAATATTCCCATCTATCATGCAGGTGATGTAGTTTTGATCCTCGACGACGGTGCGAAAAACATGTTATGTGATTTTAATAACATAAATTTAGACATATATATTATTGTCGAATGTTGTTTATAGTAATGAAATCAAGTATCATTTCCACGAAAATATTTGAATTACCAAACTTGAATAAACCTATCTAAATTTGACAAATCAAATCAAAATTGTGAAAATATTAATCGATCATGATCTATGAAAATAAAAAAAACATAGGATATCAATTTAATCTTATATTTAGTTTTTTACACAATATAAAATATCTTTTAAATTTATTAACTAATGAATTAGTGCTGATGATGACAGATTTCTCAAAATTAGATTTTACACAATGGTCATGCAATGAAATCGCTAATTCGACTAATTAAAATCCAATAGTTATTTAATTTTGATCTTTCAAAATTAGATTTTATCAAATGGTCATTATAGTGTAGCTGTGAGTATTCCCACCTGTCATATGGGTGACTTAGGTTCGATCTTCGACAATGGTGTCAAAAACTTGTTACGTGAGTTTAATACTATGAATTTGGATAGGTACGCCCTTATCAAATGTAGTGTGTAGTGATAAAATCAAGTATCGTTTGAATTAACCTATCCAACTTGGACAAATCAAATCAAAATTACGAAAATATTATAAATTATGAAAATATTAATCTATTAAAATTTATGAATTAAAAACGATAGAATATCAACTTCTTCTTATTTTTAACCTTTTACGTAATATAATCTTTTTAAATTTCTTAAATTTACTGACTAATAAATTATTGCTGATGATGATAAATTTCCCAAAATTTGATTTCATCCGATGATCATGCAATGAAATATTTAATTCGACTAATCAAAATCCAATAGTCATTCAATTTTGATTTTCCAAAATTAGATTTTACACAATGGTCATTTAGTACAGTGGTGAGTATTTCCAACTATCACACGAGTGACTCAAGTTCGATACTCGACAACGATACCAAAAACTTATTACGTGATTTTAATTCCATGAATTCGACAATTGTACCCTAATCAAATGTTGTGTATAGTGATAAAATCAAGTATTGTTTTTAGGAAAATATTTTGTATTACCAAATATGAATTAATCTATTTGATTTGGGTAAATATACTCTAATCGAATGTTGTGTATTGTGATGAAATCAATTATTGTTTTTACGAAAATATTTTGTATTATCAAATGTGAATTAACCTATCTAAGTTGACAAATCAAATCAAAATTACGAAGATATTGAAACTTACGAAAATATTAATCGATTAAAATCTATGAATAAAAAAACCCTAAATCATCAATTTCGTCTTATTTTTAATCTTTTACATAATCTAATCTTTCCAAATCCCTTAAGTTTACATACTAATAAACTATTGTTGATGATTGTAAATTTTCTAAAATTAAATTTCACTCAATGGTAATACAAAATCCCTAATTTGAATAATCAAAACTGAATGGTCATGCGATTTTGATTTCCCAAAATTAGATTTAACCCGATAGTTATTATAGTATAGTGGTAAGTATTCTTGCCTGTTACATGAGCGACTCGGAATCAATCCCTGACAACGGCACTAAAAATTTGTTATGCGATTTTAATACCACGAATTCAGATAAGTATACCCTGATCAAATATTGTGTATAGTGATGAAATCTAGTATTGTTTTCATGAGAATATTTTGTATTACCAAATATGACTTAACATATCTAAGTTGGACAAATCAAATCAAAATTATGAAAATATTAAAAATTATGAAAATATTAATCAATTAAAATCTATAAATTAAAAAGCCTGAAACATCAATTTCATCATATTTTTAATCATTTACACAATCTAATTTTTTTAAATCTTTTAAATTTACTAACTTCATGATGGCAGATTTTTCAAATTTCAATCGATATTCATGCAATGAAATCTTTAATTTAACTAATCAAAACCCAATAGTTATGCAATTTTGATTTCCCAAAATTAGATTTTATCCGCTAGTCGTTATAGTATAGAGGTGGGTATTCCCGCCTGCATGTTGGCGATTTAGGTTCGATCCCCAGCAATGGCGTTAAAAACTTGTTACGTGATTTTAATACCATGAATTTAGATAAATATACCTTAATCGAATATTGTGTATAGTGATGAAATTAGATATCGTTCCTATGAGATTATTTTGTTTACCAAATATGAATTAATCTATTTAAATTGAACAAATCAAATAAAAATTATGAAAATATTAAAAATTATGAAAAGATTAATCGTTTAACATATATGAATAAAAAAACCCATGGAACATCAACTTAATCTTATTTTTAATCTTTTTACACAATATAATTTTTTTAAATCTCTTACATATATTGACTAATAAACTATTGTTGATGATGACAGATTTTTCAAAATTAGATATCATCCAATGATTGTGCAATAAATCCTAATTCAACTAATTAAAACCCAATGATCATGCAATTTTGATTTCACAAATTAGACTTCACCCACTAGTCGTTATAGCATAAAGGTGGGTATTCCCACATGTTGTGCTGGCGACTTGGGTTCAATCCCCACCGACAACACAAAAAACATGTTACACGATTTTAATACCATGAATTTGGACAAATATATTCTTGTCGAATGCTATATATAGTGATGACATTAAGTATTGTTCACACGAAAATATTTTATATTACCAAATGTAAATTAACCAATTTAATTTGGACAAATCAAATCAAAATTACAAAAATATTAAAAACTATGAAAATATTAATCAATTAAAATCTTTGAATAAAAAAACTCTAAAATATCAATTTCATCTTTTTTTTTTAATCTTTTATACAATCTAATTTTTTTAAATTTCTTAATTTTATTGACTAATGAATTATTGTTAATCATGACAGAATTCCCAAAATTAAATTTTACTCAATATCATGCAATGAAATCATAATTCAACTAATGGAAACTCAATGGTCTTGCAAGTTTGATTACCCAAATTTTGATTTCACCCGATGGTTATTGTGGTATAGTGGTGAATATACCCACCCATGACATGGGCGATCGGGGTTCAATGCCTGGTAACGGCACTAAGAACTTATTACACAATTTTAATATTACGAATTTAGGTAAATATAATCTAGTTGAATGTTGTATATAGTGATAAAATCAAGTATCATATCCACAATCGAACAACAATCTTCTAAGAAATTTATTTTCTTTTTGTGTTGTATTTTGTTTTTGGGTTTTAATGACTCATCAGAAGTCAAAAATTCATCTTGTATTCTCGTTTTAATTTATAATCTTGTAAAAGACCAGAAAAAAGAGTTTCTGTAGTTTGGGTACTCAAAATGTGTTTAGTGAAATACAAAAAATATAGATTTGCTTGCTTCTGTACAAAATTAGTGGAGAATATTCGAGTGAAGCACTGTAATATTTAACTAACACCTGGAAAACCTAGTCGTGTACTATTTTTGAAAAAAAATACTGGATTCAAAAATTCATATGAAATTTGGAAGTGCATGTACACTGGAGAAATTGGAATAACTACAAATCCATCGTGTCGATTTTTTTTTTTTTGCTCTCTCCTCAATCTTCATTCAAAACCCCAAAAAAATTTGAAAAGTGATGAAAACAATCTATTGACCCCTTTTACGTAGTTCATTATTATTTCTTCTATTAGTATCAGAGTAGATTTTTTGATGAAAGGGTTTAACAACCTCAGAAGAAAAGATCTAAAATAACACTCAATGGTGACAGTGTTTTATTCGAAACCTGCTACATCAATAAAGCAATGTTCTTCAATGGCAACAATTATAACTATTGGAAGTAGAAAATGAGAAATTTAATCATTGCCTAGGATGAGTCAGCGTGAGAGATCATCGAAGAGGGAATCGAATTCCTGATAGAGGAGATTAATGGTGTTAGAATTCTAGTCAAAATGAAGAACATGACTACCGAAGAGAAGAAGAATTATAAAGCTAATTGTAAGGTAGTAAAGCTAATTGTAAGGCAGCCAAAATACTTCATCTAGCTTTGAATTTGAACAAATATAATAAAATTTTCTCATGTATTACTGCAAAAAAAATTTGGGAGAGATTAGAAACTACATATGAAGGAACCAATCAGGTTGGAAAAAATAAAACTAGAATGTTAAAGCTGGAATATGAAGCATTCAAAATAAGAGATGGTGAATCTGTGAGAGACATGATCACCAGGTTTTAATACCATCACCAATGAGTTTAGACTACTAGGAAAAGTGATCAGCCAGGAAGACATGGTAGAGAAAGTCTTTAGGTGTATGCCCAAATCTTGGGTCACCAAAGTCACAGCTATAAAAGAGTTCAAAAATTTAGAAATCCTCACTGTGGATCAACTGGTAGACTCATTAACTACTTCCGAGATGAAGATAAATTCTAAAAGAATAGGGAATGAGGAAAAAGAAAAGACGAGAGCTCTCAAAGCTGAAAGTGGAAGGGAAAGCTCTAGTGAGGTGGTTGAAGATATGGCTCTACTCATTTGAAAATTTAAAAAGTTTATAATGAGAAAAAAGAACAAGGGGATGAGAGAGTTTAAGAAACCGGAAAAGAAAGAGAAGATCAGATGCTATGAGTACAAAAAGTCTGATCATGTAAAGGTTAATTGTCTATTGCTCAAAAGTGCAAAAAAGAAGAGAAGAAAGGGAAGAAAAGGTTTTGACAGTCTGGTGCAATGAGGACAGCAGCTTGAGCAATGAAGAGAATGAACAAAAGCATGCAAATATTTGCTTCATGGCACCGTACGAAGTCCAGACTGATAAGGTAACCTCTTACTTTTCTAATTCTTTTGATTCCTCTGATGATATGTTTTCCGTAAATAAAATGCATGAAACTTTAATGAAATCATTCAAAGATCTTAAGAAAATGAATAAGAAAAACTCTGCATCAAAAAGCTAATGGCTGAAATAAATAGGAAAGAAACAAATTAAGGCGGAAAATGAAAAGATTAGATAAGAAAATGCAATGCTAAAAGAAGAAAAGAATAGTTTGCATATTCAAATCACAAATGAAACTGAAAAGTAAATAGACTGCAAACTAAAATTGAAATATAAAAAAATATAAGTATAAATGTTTGCAATGAAAAGGATGAAAATGGTAATGAAAATTCAGGTTGGAAAAAAAAAAAAAAACTAGAACATGAAAGAGGAAAGAACAAAAAATTAAGTTTTCTACTCTATAAATTGATTCATGGTTAAGAAAAACTTGATTTAATGCTAAGGGTTCAAAAGATAGTGTTTGATAAGGCAAAATTAGGATATAATTTTGTTGATACACAAAAAAAGTTACATACATTTTCGTCCCTAGTTCTAAGAATGCTGAATCAGAAACTAAGTGCTATCACTACAAGAAATTTGGGCATAATGTACATCATTGCAAACTAAAGAAACACACTAGTAACAAGACTAACAGACCTGCAGCTCATCCAAAATGCATGTGGTGTTTAAATTATGGTCACAATGTAAATGAATACTGGTTTAGAAATAATCCACTGACTAAAGTAAAACAGCAATGGAAGCCAAGAGTTTTGGTCAATACCAACAATGCTAGACCCATCAAGGTTTGGGTACCAAAGGTAAAAACTTAAGTAATTTTCTATGCAAACTTGCTTCAAAGCCAAATCTTTTGGAACACTTGGTTCGTGGATTGTAGACGCTCCAAACAAATGATAGAAGATTCCACTCAATTCAGCTGTTTGCAAGAAGAGAAATGAGGTAAGGTTGTTTTTGGAGACAACTCCAAAAATAGAATCGTCATCATTGGAAATATAAGTCCTCCATCCTAATTGAACATGTTTTATTAGTTAAAGAATCATAATATAATTGACTTAGTATTAATCAATTGTGTGATAGATGATATATTGTTATATTTGATTGTAAATATTGTGAAATAATAGATAAACTAAGTAAATAAGTAAAATTTACAGGATTAGACAATGAAATATCTATATAATTAATCTAAATAACGTAGGAGAAATATACTAAACATAATGACAATAAGTCATGACAATGGTTGACTGTTGCTTCATCTTATATTATCATTTCACTTTATAATCTTGTAAAAGACCAGAAGGAGGGGTTCCTTTGGTTTGGATATTCAAAGTGTATTGAGTGAAATATGAGAGATCTAAGTTTGTTAACTCTTGTACAAAACTAGTGGAGAGGGTTTAGATGAAATACTGTAAGTTTTAATTAACACCTGTGAAATCTAGTTTGTACTATTTTTAAAAAAAATTAGTGGATTCAAAAATTCAAGTAAAATCTGAAAGTAGACATATACCAGGAAAGGTAAGTCACTATAAATTCTCTGTGTTAATATTTGTTGCTCCCTCTTTAATCTTCATTCATAACCCAAAAAATGTCAAAAGTGCTGAAAATAATTTATTCACCCCTTTAAGTTGTTCATTGCTATTTCTTCAATAAGATACAAAAATTCTTATAACAATTTCAAAAATTCGTAGCTAAATTAATAAAATTTTAATAATATATACTAATTTTAATTCAAAAATTAAAATAATTTTAATATTTCAAAAATTAAACGGATAAATATTTTCAAACACACTTATCTAAAAATTATGATTTTTATATCAAAAAGATTATAGGACATAAGAAATTAAGAAACAAAATATTAATATAAAAATAATTTGTAAGACTATTAAAATAAATTTCGAAACTTAAAAATAAAGTTAAAACTTCAAAAATAAAATTAAAAATCACCAAAATATGATTTTAAAAATCTTTTGAAGGGATAGAATTATTATAGCTTGAGTGCTTAAAACTCATCATACATTGAATTATACAACAAAAAATATACCAATAATTAAATATAAAAACTTTTTTTTAATATTAATTCCTAACTATTTCCTATTATGACTATTCATATTCCATAAAAATCACTGTACTTTATTAATTCTCTCTTGTTTATATACTATTAGTTGTATTATTTTTAATTACCTAAATTAGCCCGATTTTTTCCAAATATATTATTATTATTAAAAATGCCCATTTGACTTGTAAATAATATAAATATGATGTTATTGTTTTCATTTTTCTTTATCTTGTTAAAAAAAAGAAAGTATCTTATGCAATTAATTTAATTAAAAATTAATTAATTTTGAGAAATTAAAAATAATGAAGTTATATATCACCCATAATGCACGTCACAACGATAACGTTACTTGTTTTCAAAATGTTTTTACATGTTACATTAATTAATATTTACGGTTTATATAAAAAATCTTTATATTTTTTATATTTATACTTTTTTTCATATTTAATGAGTCATTTATTTATTTAATTATATTTTTGAATATTATTTATTTTATGATTAATAATTATATATTTTATTATTTTAGATTTTTATTATAAAATATGATTATTATATTATTTTTATAAAATTATTAATATTTATATAAAAAATTTTATAATTTTTTTATTGATTCCGTATTTATTTTAATTTAAGTTTTCATTTACTAATATATCAAAACAAAACACCTTTATTACAACCCGACGCCACCTCACGCGAAACAAACCGCCGTTTAGATGTTAAGCAAAATTAATTAAAAATTAAAAACACCTCCGGACACATGTATCCCGCCCGCCCAAAAATCCCTAGCTGAGAGAGAGAGAGAGAGAGAGAGAGCCATGGAGGAGAGCAAGGTAGTACCAGAGGCAGCAATGGATGCAGTGAAGGCATCTCTTTCAGTCATCAACCAACTCAAAGCCGATTTCCAAGAATTCCTCAAACTCTCCCACCCAGATGTTCTCGCTCAAATGGATCCTCTTCAGCGTGCTCAAACTCTTCTCGCCCTTGCTAAGACTGCTACAACACTCTATACTCGTAAACCCACTTCCAATTTTCAATTTTTTTGTGTCTCAATATCTGTATAAAGTAAATTTCTTTTGTTTTGAGTTTTTTGTGCCTGTTTCAGTGAAATTGAGGTGTACTGGTGTTCATCCTGATGATCATCCCATTAAAACTGAACTTGTAAGTTGTTGACTGGATTTTATTTCTTGTTTTCTGATATGGGTAGGTTTTGGATTTTTTTATTGATTTTGAAATATATAAATTTTTAAAGAATTTGAGTGATGGGTTGCTGATCAAGGTATTTCAATTTCGATATATTTGAGGACACATGTTGCAGAAATGAAAAGGTGTTTAAGCCTCTCACAATTGAATGTTGATTTCAATTGTGATCAATTTATTACAGTCTCTATTACTAAATTTGATAAATTTTTGTTATGAATCACTTGTGTGGCAACAATTTTTATTATATAATTCCAATTATGAAGATATATATATATTTTTTAATTTTGGGTTTTACAACCCAGAAGGTCTCGTCAGTAGCATTCTTTACCATGGTTCTGCAAGATTTAGATGAAATTTAAAACCATAGCGTTTATGATATTTTTTTTTTTTTTTTTTTTGATTTTGGGTGTGCACATTTTTCATTTTATATAATCTCTTTTATGTAGGTTATGTATATGTTTGTTTATTAATGCAGGAAAGGCTAAGCTTGTATGAAGACAAGTTAGAACGGGCCATGGATTTGAGCAAAGGTAGACTTTTCTTGGAGTGTTGCTTTCTCCATGAATAAATTTTTCGAAGGGTTTCTGAGATGTTAAAGAATAAATTTCAAAGTGTCTGTGAAGAAATTATCATGTTTTGAAATGGGATGGGAAAACATTGGTTGTGTTGTCAACTCAATCTTCAAGTTGAATGATTTAAGTAACCATCATTTGTTGTTTGAATACAGACTAGACCCATACTTTGGCTTTTTGGCTGGGAACTTGACATGTTTAGCTGGGGCCCTTTTTTGGTTTTCAAGAACTTATATTTTAATATAGAAGATCCTTAAGCTGGAAATTTGACTTTAAAATCATGGAGCCAATTCTTATCAAGTGTCCTTATCATTAAAGGGGAATTCGTTTGCCAAATTTGATTTCAAATCTATGTTTGCTTTTTTCTTCCATAAAATTGGCTTTGTATGTTCGAAACAATTGAATTGTATTATTGGGTTCTTTCTAGCATCCATTATACTCTTGATAATTATTTCAACCTTGATCAGCTGGAGCCCACAAGATTTTCGAAAGGAGCATTATGGGGGCAAAGGAGCACTAAATTTTTTCCAGTGAACTTAGACTATTCTACAGCCATTGTCTTTCTAAGGACTTCAAGCTGAGCATTGGCCTTTTTTTTTCTGAGAGTGAAGTTATAAATAAACGGCTCGCTTGTAGAGAAGTGCTCATTGAAGTTTTTCATTGATGACAAATCTCATTTTAGCAAAGGTTGTAAAGAGCAAAACCAATCTTGGAGTAATATGTTTACTTATTAATTGATTTGGGGCCATGAATTACAATGCTTTTGTGTGCAAGTTTTACTTGACCTTGGGGATTTTCTTTCTTGTGCAAAATGCTTGTCTTTGTATATGGATAGTTTCCATTTGGTGCTTTTCAGAGTGTTGCTCAATGGCTTTTCCTTTATGGATTTTTGTGTGGAGTGCTCATACTCTCATGCTCCTGTTACCTTGTATGGTGTTATAAGGCAAATTTCTGGTTAAGAAAATGTTTAATATGCATTTAGTAGCAAAAAACGTTGAAATTTATGTTTTGTATCCACTTTGCTAGTGAAGATAAATATCATCAACTTTAATTGCATCAAAATCAATTATCTCATTTTTTTTCCTTTGATGGCATAACATATATGTTTCTTAAAAAAGGTTCTTAATGGGTACCCCACATATGCTTTCTTCAGGAAAATAACTATACTAGTGCTATCTTTCTCTGATTAAAAAGAGAGTGAATGGATGGCAAATTATGCTCTTCTTGTTAATAACAAAACTTTTGTCTTAATTCTTGAAGCTCCTTTGCGGCCTTCGGCTACCTTGAATTATCAAGCGGCCACCCGGTTTATTGAACATTCATTGCCTGATCTAACATCAGGTAGGTAGTCGTATTAGTTAATGTTAAGGTGAAAAAAAGTTATTTTAATTTCTTTGATCTCATTTTAGTTAAGATATATAGTAAATTTTGCAGAACAGAGGCAACGTATGAGAGAAATTGGTCATGGTGAGGGGGTGAATACTAAGACCACTGATCGGAATGCCACAAAGAAGCGGAAATTTCGGTCCTCTGAGAAACAATCAGTTAGAGCTGCAGCTCAGGAATTCCTTGAAAAAGCAGCTCGAGAGCTTATTGTGGATAATAGTAGTGGTTTCAAAGGACCTTTACAGATTGATGCTTTGGATGATGAAGACATGTCTGTGCCCTGATGCGTTGACTACATGGCAAGTTTTTATATCGAGTTCTCTATTTCTGCAAATTTCAGTCTTTGCATGTTCCAGGTTTATATATTTTTTGCTTCTGTAATATCTTTTAGTGTTAAATATTTTTGGAAAGCACTTGGATCAAAAAATGATTTACTGTAATGTTTCCTTCCCATATCCAGCATGTAATTAGGCTATCATGTTTCTGTACTTGTAAAGGACACATTACGCTCAAATAGCACATGCTTAGGATCATGCTACTAAGTATACAGGATGGATCATATGCAAGTCCTATGACTTGTTTGTGGGTTCTTGTGCTACGAAGAGTTTCTGGAATTTTCTTTTGCCTTCCCTTTTATGAAGAACGTACCATAAGTTGCCCTTTTATGCCTAAAATATAACAAGGATCAGAGAACATCCATTTCTCTAGGACCAAATTGACTGCATTGATGCAATTCAATCCAGAAATCTCCCTAGACCATATAGTTGATTGGAGTGACTACTAGCCACAATTACTAATGGCAAAGAAACGATGTTGCAATATGTACCTCATGCAAGTAATTTCAATGTTATGAGAAGGGCCAATTTAAGCAAGAATTGTGACAGATGCTAATTGTAGCTAGGATTGTAAATATAGGATGCTTCTTTTGCTTGTGCTTTGGGTTTGTAGTTGTCTTTGGAGACGGTTTTTACATTTAAATTATTGTTGGAGGCTTATTAATCTTCTACTCTTTTTTTAACGGTGGGGAAACTATGGTATTTGATGCTCAATCTCATTCATGCTACCATATGATATGCTCTTAATAAGTGGAAGGAGATGCATGAAGCATATGCCCATATCCACTTCTGGAATGTCGTGTCGATTTCCTTTGTGGTTAATTTGGTTTTAGGGGAATTTCAATTTAAGGGAATAATGGAGGTGTTTAGAGGGAGGATCAGTTCCTTCTTTACGAAAATTGTGTGTAGCTCCTAATTGAGGAAATAGAAATCCCTGGAATATTTAGATGGCCAAAAGAACAAGCATGTATCGGGTTTGCTGAAATAGCTGTCTCTAATTTTATAAATAAAGAATTCTATGTTTTCCATGACTTTGAAGCAAGAAGATATGTGTAGAAATTTTGAAGGTTTATATTATGGAGGAGTATTCTTTGCATTTCGGGCTGGCAACTTTTCTTTTTCTTTTTGCTTGTTAATTTTGCTTTTCTTTCCTCTTTTTTCTTTGGGGGGGGGGGGGACTCGAAACCAGCCAGGTCAGAAGGAGTGGGGACAGGTGACATTAAGTCAATAGGCCTTTGGTAAGGTGCACATTTCAATTCTTGAACACTTGTTACATGCGCCAACTTGTGAGTATCATGGATAGAATATGTTTTTGTGAATAGGAGTATATGCTGCTTCAAGCTCCTAATTCCACCGAAGCCAAGCCTGCCATCATCTGATGCAACTTCAAGATGGAAAAAATCATATTATCACAAACCCCTGTCGAAATGCAATGCAGCAGAAGATTATTAAAGGATTTTGTTGGGAGTTGCTTGGAATCTTGTAATCTTATATTTTGACATCTTGTTTCCATGTTGTCTTCTGTTTAATACTATCCTAAGCCACTTTCGAGCAAAAAACAGGCAACTTCCAAATTAGACCCTGGATTTTCACGAAGTAGCATGATGAACTCGAACAATTTCTAAAATCTCTATCAATATATATACATAATCAAATTATTCTATCTAATTAGGTCAAACCCAAATCTCTCTGTTCTTGTCTGGTGTTAGGCATATAGGAAGAATTCACATGTTTCCTCTTGTTTTGCTATCAAATCAGGAGTAACGAATTAGTCTTTTGTGGATAGACATTACCCATGACTCTGCTATGTGTTAATATGATGCTTGTGTGGCAAATCAACACCCAATATGCAGAACATTAAAGAATATTAAAGACAGTTCAGAATATTACAAAGATTTTCATCTTTGGACCACTGGATTAGACAAGAAGTTAAGTAGAATGAGACAAATAAGGTGAAAAAGTAGGAAGAGTGGAAATAAAGAAGAAAAGAATGAGATGAAGAGGTGGGCAAGAGGATGAATAATGCAGAACAATTAGGGGAAAACTTGAAAGAATTCAGTATTTTCTTGTGCATCATATTGTAGTCTAAGGGAATAATAAGGCTAAAGACAAAAAGGGAAAGAAAATACCAAGTCTTGGATACATAAGGGATGTTGGAGGCCCTATTTTATTTTGCTGAGTTCTGGTACATATGTAGGCCATCTAGCTTAAGAAAAATTTAGGGGCCTCTCCTTGCTTTAATTTTTGGTCACTCATTAACATAAGGAAAATTTAGTGAGAAACAAGAGCAAAGCAAAAGCTTGTTTAACACACTTCTGGATGCCCTTTCTGCATCTGATGGTCAATTGTGGAATTTGAAGTGCATTTTGAAACAACAATTTTATTAATTTTTGGCATAGATAACTTAAAGCACAAGAAATTTCTTCTCTTGTAGCACATTTCCTCAGTTTGTTTCATGTTCATTGCCCTTATATTTACCAAATGTTATAGACATAATAAATTGTAGGGGGGAAACAATGATAGTTTATCTATATTAGAACTTCTATAATTATGTTACCTAATGCAATCTTTACTCGTCACTTAAGACTTTGTTTCTGGGTAAGTCTTAGACTTTCTTTAATATAATCATTTCATTTTATTAGTAACTTCACATAATTATTTATATTCTATAAGAAGTGTCACCTGATTCGCACATAGTTCAGCATGTCAAACGCTATTTCCCGATGCTAATGATCTGATGTCCAATCACTTTGTTTGTTTCTCTTTAACTTAAAAAAGAGCTAGTTTCAAAAGAACATTATCTTACTTATATTAGTAGAAGCATTTTTCAAAGATCCACAAATGATCCTAGTACATGAGTCACATCGTTATGTGCTCAAGACGCTTGGTTTCTTTCCAAATGTATTGGATATGCTTCTATTTCCCGAGTGTTACGCTTTCTGTTGAAGTATTATTTTATTTCCCCTCTGACGGCTGCTTTAGCTTTTACAGCTTTATATATAGATTTTGTAGTTTGCTCCCCTTTTATGGTTGTGATCATCCATATTTCAAATTATTATCGTTGTCTAGTGAAATTTTGGTAAGCATAAATGACTACAATATAAAAGGTGTTAATAACTTATCTCTTTTTATAAAATGGTCATAGTTCTCCTCTGTTAAGTGCATATATCGTGTCAAATTTATTAACATGGTCTTGGGTGGGTTTCTTTAATTAATTTAAAGATCTCTATCACCCTCAATTAAACATATCACTATCTGGTGACCTAGAAATAGATGTTATAGGTGGCATTCAATGTCACTAGTTGGTGTCCCCATTCCTTCTGAGATTTGAGGTTTTGTTACGCTTGTGAATTCTGCCTTTTTTTTCCTCTGTATGTTTTATTTATTATTTATTTTTTTAACACTTCTAGAATGGTTAAGTGTACATATAAATATATATGCATTTCTTTCTTGTTTTTATTTCTTTATCAGTGACTGCTGTGTGTTGCTATTCTCCTTGAAAGCCACCTAAGTTTACAAATTTAATTTAGATACAAGCCCTTAAATATCTAGATTGATGCCATGTTAGCAGTTTTTCTTTTTTCTTTTTAATCCATTTTTTAAAATGGAAAAGAAGAGTTTTTATTATTGTAGAGAGGAGAAAAAATAGCCTGAAAAGGCAGGATAAGGCATCTTCCCAAATCCTATTGCAAAAGGAAAATGTTAATAGTAAAGAAATGGAAAGAAGCAAGTTGAGGAATCACAGAAAAATAATAAGGCCTTTCCATTCCTCAATAACCAAGCCTCCCTGCA
The DNA here is from genome assembly GCA_033439265.1 of Dillenia suffruticosa. NCBI lineage: Eukaryota > Viridiplantae > Streptophyta > Magnoliopsida > Dilleniales > Dilleniaceae > Dillenia > Dillenia suffruticosa. The sequence goes on from JAVTVX010000029.1 coordinate 21,411,633, forward strand.
GCAGAGCACCACAGTTACCAGAAAGACAATCTTATCCCACCAGAGTGAAAAAGAAAGAATCTCTTAGGATTCTAAAATACTCTTCCTCAAACATCAACAAATAGATATTTTAGCATTTCTTCACAAAATCTCAATTTCCTGTTCTCCTTAAACCTTGAAACTTCATCATCAGGCACTCCATTACCGTGTTAGGCCAGACCTGACACTCATCAGAAAGGGTAAAAGACTATTTACATGCAGCCAAGAGAAAGAAAATAAAGGATGAGGAAAAGAGAAGATAAGAATAACAAATTGTTGCGGTCTTAGCATTAAGAAGCTTCTGCTTATTATCTAAAATAAAAGAGGTTCTACCAGCCATTGGTGTTATTTTTTTGGTTGGTAAGGGCACTGCAAATAAAGACTATCTTCTCCATGAGGACAAGGCCTCTAGTATTTGCAAATTTGGATGAAAAATACTCTAGAAAATTTGCAGATACTCTTTAACTGGAAATGGAGCCTTTATGGTTTTGTTGGAGAGGAATCTTAATTGACTCTCCTTAAGCTTTAGAATTGCTAGAGTTTCAGCAGCATCTTTGTGGTCAGTAGCATTAATGTTGGAAGGTACTCCAACTATAGCAACTTATTCTCAACTCTGGGGGCTGTTTGTAATGGAGATGAGGATCATGTGGAAAAAAGTATACAGCTAGCCATTTGTTCTTGCAGGATAATGCCTGCCATTCATGTTCATCTTTTGAATATGCTGTTACATAATTTACTGAAGTGCATTGTGGATGACCTGGAAGATGTCGTTTTAATGTTTATATTTTGGTGCTTGCTTGTAAATACCATTGCAATTACCTTTGGCCATCTGACATTATTTATGTCTTGCAGGATGATGATGATCACATGCGCATGACCTTGTAATTGCTTTCTAGACTGCAGTTGTGATTTGGCTCCAAGATTCTATCATGCAGCAATTATTCTTGTCGAATGTTCCTTTTTAATAATTGTCAGCAAATTTTTAAGACAAATTTCTAATTTTTGGACCAATTTGAATTTGCTTATTTGATATGAGGATGTTGGGAAGGTGCCAGGGTGCAAAGGCAGGTGGTTGAAAGGCATTCCTACTTCCTGATTGGGGTTTCTTGACATTATATTTTTCCAAGTCTCCTTGGTCGATGAATGATTTTGTTGTGGAACACCTTTTGAGTGTGTCTACGAATGAAAATTGTCTATTGTGCTGTTGTGTTCAAGTTTTATGGATTGTGAAATTGTTTCTATAGGCTATAGCTGGACAAAACTGACTGAAGTATAATCCCAGCTGCGACATGCCTAATGACCTTTGCTGGAGCAGGTGTGTTTATTTTCGATTGTTGATTAATTAATTGCAACCTTTTGATTTGCAAGCTACAGAATTGATACTGCTAGGTTGATTTGCTTGGCTGATGTTATTATTCCCATGACCAAATCAAATGATGAAAATGATGTGCAATTGAGATCTCTGCCAATGCTACTCGTTCCGCCTATCCATTCTCCCTGTAAAGAACTTTTTGATGGGATAGCTATTGAGACCTTTATGCCTTGAAAATTTAAGATTCAACATTATCCGATGGTTGAGAAATGCCTTGGTTTTGAGCAGCATTTACACTCTCCTGGCTACCTTATGTTTTGGCGCAACTCATGGCTACTTCCACTGCTGTATATCAATCATCTTTTGTTGCCTTAAATCATTAGTAGCCATGATATATCTACGTATCTTCATGATTAACAAGGTTAGCCCTATAATCAATATAGATTGAGGGAGAGACTATGAACTAACGAAGCCTAGTGGGATTGGGTGTTAGATTTTTTAATCAAATCTCAAGTTCCAAATTTGATAATGGAAAAAATTACGTTAGAAGAGTTGTCTCTTAAATAGAATTTCTGTAGATAATCGAACTGGATTAGTCGGAATATAATTGTATATAAAAAAAAAAAAAAAAAAAAAAAAAAAAAAACCATGTATCATCATTTTTTTTACCCATCCATTTGAATGTTGACCATCAACCAGGTAACACGTACTCATTTGAGATGCTTTGAGGGGGCTCTGGTGGGTAAGAAATAAATTTTGAAAATTGCTTTTTAACAAGGTTTTCTTACTCGTATAGGATTTGTTGTCATCTGCTTGATTTGCACCTTACCTGCGCTAGTGTAGGTGTTTGATAAGCATATTCCTGCAACCTACATGATAATAGTCATAGTAGCCTGGCAAGTTGCTATGATCAAAATATATATATTGTCCAAGTATTTTAGAACTTGTAGCAGTAAGATGTTTGCTTAATGTCGTTCATTCTCATATCAATTGCATTTACTAAGACATGGGTGTGAATTCCTTTGTACTAATAGCTCACGAATTAGGCATTCATGTCAAACCGATGCTTTTTGATAGAATTAGCACGGATATTGTCTATAGTGAGAATATTTATAATGAAATATGAAAGTGAAAACTAACTTTCTCTTAACTATATAGGTGAGTGATATTAAGATTTCTTACATTCACTAAAAGGTTGGACTTTGAAATCCTATTTCCTCCTCCCCCCTTTTATACTATTTAAGTCATAGACCTTCTTGAGTAATAGGGAAAAAAAATGAAAAATGAAAAACATGTTTGTTGTCCAACCTTTCAATTTTGAAATGAATAAATCTCGGGGCTTGTAATAAAATGATAAATATCATTTCACTTTTTTTTATAAAACATTCGATTCATTTGAATTCCAATTGATAATTTAAGACTATATATGTATTATTCATCAAACTATATTTATTTGTATAATTATTGTTAAACATATACCAATAAAATGCAAATTTATATATTTATTTACTGTTTAAAATAATACTCGACTAAATAACAGAATAACTGTGATTTTTTTTAAAATTCTATTTATATTTCAAACAAAAATATAAATAAGATATAATTCACCTATAGGAGATATTAAAGTCATGTACGGATATATACAAAAAAAAATTAAAACAACTTGTAATAGAAATTAATTCTATTTCTCACCTTCATATCTTGCAGATTCAACCCGTGACATATTGTGTCGCGTCTTGAACCCGCGACATGAGATTATATTGCGCCTTCAAGACCCGACATGGGGTATGTTGTATCTTCAAGACGCGATATTCCTCTCCCCCGTCGCCCGTAGTGCTCTCCCTCTCTCCCCCGCCTGTGGCTCTCTCTCTCTCCCCTGCCACCCGCAGCGCTCCTCTCTCCCTCCCTCCCCCCGCGTCTCTCTCTTTCTCTCCCTCCTCCTGCAGCCCACGGCACTCCTCTATCCCTCTCTCCCTCCCCCACCACGGCTCTCTCTCTCTCCCCCCCGCTGCCCGCGATGCTCCTCTCTCCCTCCCTCCCCCTGCTTGTAACTCTCTCCCTCCCTCCCTCCCTGCCCATGCCTCTCTCTCCCTCCCTCTCTCCCCCTGCGGCTCTCTCTCTCCCTCCCCCTACCACCCATAGCGCTCCTCTCTCCCTCCCTTCCCCCGTGGCTCTCTCCCTCCCCGCTCGTGGCTTTTTGTCGCATCTTGAAGACGCAGTATATTGTGTTGTCTTGAAGACACGATATAAGTCCAGCATAGCCATCGGCCACGCTAATGCTACCACATCGCTTTGTCGCGATAAATGAGGGTTAGATATCAAATTATTTTCGATCCAAGATTATTTAAATTTTTTTAGATTTAATTTCGTACAAATCTTAAAGATATTAAGCCAATGTGTTATTTTTAAAAATAATATTTAATAAAAATTATTTAATTATCGTTATTTTTTATTTTTTAAATTAGAATACGAAATCAATTTTTTTAATTCATTTATTAAAAAAAAATGATGTCGTTTCACCCTCCGTAAGTGTGAAACTGGTTTTGCCCTTTGTGAGTAAAAATCAGAGCCGTCCGATTATAGGGGGAGTAGGTAGAGATGCTTAGGGCTTTGTGTGGGTGAAGTGAAGGGAGTGAAATGTCAAATGTGAAGAGGCTGTTTGACTTCAAAATCGAATGGAGACTGTGGAGCGCAATGTGGAAATGCCTATTCTACTCCAGACTTAGAAATTTTTTGTCCGGCTACAGTGTGTTGGTTTCACTCATAGAGTGCGAAAGCACATCAATTTTCTTTTAAATAAATGAATTAAAAAAACTGATTTTGTATTCTGTAAAATAAATAATTTAAAAAATAAAAAATGATGATAGGTAAATAATTTTTATTAAAAAATAACCCTCAAGCCAAGTACCAAGGCGAATTAGAGCTTAGCGAGGCCAGAGATGGAATTTTTTTTTAAATTTTATAAATTATCAATATTTAATAATTATATAAAACTCAGTTAAATTTGAAATGTTAACGGAGAGATATCAATATTTTGCTATTCTCATGCTTCACATGCGGAGACATATACCGAAATGACATAAAAAAAAATTTTTAAATAACCCAAGCAGGAAAAAATTTCTTCAAATAACCCAAATTTGTCGCGGGTTGGAACCGCAACCTTATTTGTCACTGGTTGAAACCGTAACCGTATTTGTCGTGGGTTGAACCCGCGACAAAACCATGCGTAAAGGCTGTGTGCTTTCCGCGTCTTGAGAACGCGGAAAGCCTGGCTTTCCACTCTTGCTGTGACACGTGGCTTCCGCGTCTTGAAGACGGGGAAAGCATCTCTCTTGAGGCCCGATTTTGCATTCCGACTCTTCACTCTTTCTGCCTCTCCCCTTTTGCATTCCAAGTCTTCGCTCTCTCTTCCTCTCCTCTCCTCTCCTCTCCTTTCCTCTCCTGCAGACGAAGAATCTTAACCGAACCCTCACAATTTTTCCTAGATCTAACCATTCAGAGAAGAAAAAAAGCTACTGAAACTGCTAAAATTACTGGAACATTCAAAATTAGACAATATTTTTTCTAAAAAATCCAAAGGTATAAAATTTTTTCTATCTCAATTTAAATTATTTTAGGTGCATAATTTTATAAGCATGTGTATTTATGAATGTAATTGATATTTTATATTCAGTAAGTTTGTATGAAATTTACTGTTAATTTTTAATTAATGACGTTATTAATTAGGTTTTAGTGAGATTAATTAATTTAATAAATATTAAATATGTAGTTAATATAAATTAATATGAAATAGTAATAGTTATATTAAACTATTAATTATTATAAAATTTGTAGTTTAAATTATTTGAAATGACTATATTTATATTAAAATATTATAAATTAAATTAAAAAATTTTAGTATAAATGACTTTAATAATACTTATAAAATATTATAAAATAAATATTTACAATTTATAAATTAAATTTATAAATTAAATATTTGAAAATACTTTTAAAATATTTTAAAAGATTATAAATTAATACTTTAACAATACTTTCAAAATATTATAAAATATTATAAATTTTAAATTTTAAAATAAATGACTATATTTAAATATTTTTAAGTAACCATATTTTAATTATTTAAATAAATTTAAAATTTTGACTAAATATTAATGTTGATGTTTAAAAAATTTACATTAAAATATTTTAAATTAAACGATTATATTTAAAATTAAAATGTATTAACGTGTAAATGGTATAATATATTAATACTTTTAGTTTAATATAAAAGTATTAGTAAATATTAAAAACATGTAACATTTTTTATTAATAATTTAAAATTTTTATTATAAAATTATTTAATAAATGATTTTAGTTAATATTTAGTAATTTAATTCTAAATATTAAAATTATTAAAATTAGTATTTTTATGAAATTGTAAATTTATTTTTATCATTCCATTATTAAAATTAGTATTATAAATATAAAGTGAGTTTAGGGTTTTAGATTAAATTTAAATTTAATGAAGATTAAAATTTAGTTAGTAGTAAGTTAATACAATAATTTAGTAGTAATTATATTTTTATTGGTATTTTTAAATAAAAAATAGTAATAGTTATATTAAACTATTAATTATTATAAAATTTGTAATTTAAATTATTTGAAATGACTATATTTATATTAAAATATTATAAATTAAATAAAAAAATTTTAAAATAAATGACTATAATAATACTTATAAAATATTATAAAATAAATATTTATAAATTATAAATTAAATTTATAAATTAAATATTTGAAAATACTTTTAAAATATTTTAAAAGATTATAAATTAATACTTTTAAAATACTTTTAAAATATTATAAAATATTATAAATTTAAAATTTTAAAATAAATGACTATATTTAAATATTTTTAAGTGACCATATTTTAATTACTTAAATAAATTTAAAATTTTGATTAAATATTAATGTTGATGTTTAAAAATATTTATATTAAAATATTTTAAATTAAACGATTATATTTAAATTTAAATTGTATTAACGTGTAAATGATATAATATATTAATACTTTTAGTTTAATATAAAAGTATTAGAAAAAATTAAAAATATGTAACATTTTTTATTAATAATTTAAAATTTTTATTATAAAATTATTTAATAAATGATTGTAGTTAATATTTAGTAATTTAATTCTAAATATTAAAATTATTAAAATTAGTATTTTTATGAAATTATAAATTTATTTTTATCATTCCATTATTAAAATTAGTATTATAAATATAAAGTGAGTTTAGGGTTTTAATTTAGTTTAAATGTTTATTATAATAAAAGATAATATTGTAATAATTTTTTTTAGTAATATAAATTTTTAATGAATATAGTATTTATTGTTTTATTAATTGATTTTATTTTAAATTGTTAAATTTTTTTGTATGTTTGTTGAATATTTATAAAATGTTTAATTTATTTTTTTTTATATTTATAGAATAATTGCGGATATAGTAAGTCTGTTATGTTATAGCAATGGTGAAATTGTGACGGGAGACGATGGAGTCCGTTATAACCGTGGTCCAACAAAGTTGATTAGGGTGCGAAAAAATTGTAATTTTAATGAGTTGCTGAAGGTAGTATGCAAGGGTATTCGAATAAATCTGTTGAGACAACATGTACAGATTTTTTATCGGTTTCCCGTGTCGTATAAGAGCTGGTAATGTACGGTTTTAATTGGTTCCGATAAGTGATGATGACGATATTTTGAATTTGATGGAATTTGCGATAACTGGGGAGTGGGTGGGACTATTGAGTTGTACATAAAATTATATGATAGTAGAAATTCTATATTACAAGATTGTGATTATATGAAAGATTATCCACATATCGAATCTCGAGTGGATGTTGCCTTTGCAGACGTAGATAATGATGTTGATGAGGAGGAAATGACGGAAGAAGAGGCAGAAGAATATAATGAAGATGAAGAGGAAGATGATGAAATTGACGATGCGAGTAGTGGCGGTGGTGCAAACCAGTTAATGGTCGGCCCTTCGTCAGTGTCTGTAAACATTGGTGGTGGTCGGAGATATGGGGGCGGTGGAGTAGAGGAATCCATTTCATTCATGACGATCGCACCGGGTGGTGATGGTTATGTGACATTTGAGGAAGAACACAAATTGACATCCGATAGTTGGAGTTTCAGCGACGAATTGAAAAAGGGTATGAGATTTGAGTCGAAAGAGCAGCTTATTCATGCTGTTAAAATGTATCATGTTGAACACCACTATCAATTTCGGGTTGGTAAATCAACCCCTGAATTTTGGACAACAATTTGTATGCAAAGGGAAGAAAATTATAGATGGAGGTTGCGTGCTTGTAAAACACGGCTACTTGGTGCATTTGTGATTACAAAGGTCGAGAGACCCCACACATGTGTGAACGCTGGGTTGACACAGGATCATAGGCAGTTGGATTCAAATTTGATGGCTAGACATTTGCTTAATTATGTGAGGGAAGATCCCAGCGTAAAAGTTTCTTTTCTTCGAACTGTTATGACCGAGAGAACGACATATGAAGTTTCTCGTAAAAGGGTTTGGGCAGCAAAAAGAAGAGCTATAGAGATGGTCTACAGGGATTGGGATGAATCTTACAAACAACTACCTCAGTTATTAAATGCAATAGTGGAAAAAAAATCCAGGGACAGGTAAATTGGAAGTTGGGTCCACCTAATACCAGAGGAGAACAGGTTTTTGAGGCTTTATTTTGGGCATTTGGTCCGAGTATCTTGGCTTTTAGGAGTTGTAGACCATTGATAAGTATAAATGAGACCCATCTTTATGGGAAATATAATCACAAATTGTTAATTGCATGCAGTATGGATGGAGCGAATCATATTGTCCCGTTGGCATTCGGATTGGTAGATGGAGAGTCACTTACTTTTTGGTCATGGTTTTTGAGATGTGTGCGAGAGTATGTTGTTCGAGATAGGGAAGGTTCCATTTGTTTAATTTCAGATCGACATGAAGGGATAAGGGCAACAGTTGTTCGTCCAGATTTCGGGTGGTCACCTCCTAATGTTGTGTGACGATTTTGTATGCGTCATGTCGCTAGTAACTTCAACACGCACCACAAAAGTCAAGCTTGTAAAAGAGTTGCTACGATTGCCGCGTTACAACCACAGCGGAGGAAATTTGACTTATATATGGCGAAGATGAAGGAAATCAAAGAAGACGCTTCTGATTATTTTGCAACTATTTCTCTCGAACAATATACTCTTTCTCATGATGGTGGTGTTCGTTTTGGATATATGACCACAAATATCAGTGAAAGTTCTAATACCGTGTTAAAGGGGGCAAGAAATCTGCTGGTTTCTTCTTTGGTACTTAAAACTTTTTATAATTCCGTTAACTATTTTCAGACTCGTTTGGGTGAGGCGAATGCGGGAATTGGAAGAGGAGAGCGGTACACTAAATGTGCGTTCGCCATGTTAGGGAGATGGATAAATACGGCTAACCTTCATACCGTCGTTTCTTTCAGTAGGGAGCATGAGATCTTCGAGATCGAAATTGGGAATAAACAGACACGGTATGGGTACAAGGGAGGCAATAAACACATTGTCAATATACGGGAAGAGTATTGCACATGCTGGAAATGGTAAACTTATAAAATTCCTTATTCTCATGCAATTGCTGCATTAACACGGACGATAATTGATGTGCATATGATCGTCGGAAAATGGTATACATGGAAATATCAACTTAAGGTATACGAGCGAAATTTTTTCCCCATTAGAGACCATTCGGCATGGCCCATTGATTCGTACCCTACAATTATTCCCGATATATCCCTGAGACGTCAGAAAGGAAGACCTAAATCATCTCGATATCACAATGAGATGGATTTTCGAGAATCATCGACACGGACATCATGCGGTAGTTGTAGTGCTGAGGGTCATAATAGGAGGAGATGTCCGAGACGATTGAGGTGCGGACTTTGTGGTCGAGAGGGTCACGATCGAAGACATTGTCCAATAACAAATTAATGATATTTTCTTGTATTTGTATGATTTCTAATTGTTGTACTTTTTAATGTAAACTATATTTTGAAAACTTAAACATATTGCTGTATTTTTGTTATTATGCAATATATAATATATTTGTGTGAATATCTTCTTTTCTTTTTGTGCATTGGATAATGTGGTGATGTATTATTAATTCTAATTGTACATTTATATATATATGCTAATTATTATATTTTTTTACATTTCAGATGGATTCCGAACCTATTGATCCGAGCCTTCTACGCTTGCAGCAAGGACACCGCTCTATTAGAGTTTGGGAGGAAGATGATACCGATTGGCTTGTCTGCCGTAGACGTGAGGCAGTATTACGACGTTTAGGGCATGACCATGTTGACGATAGAGTAGTTCCTCTCCTATAGGCGTCCGGCTTTTTGGGGGTCGCTTGACTTCGTTTTATTCAGTTGGATTGACATCTCATCACGGCTCTAGTGGAGAGATGGAGGCAGGAGACACACATTTCATATGCGCCATTGTGAGCTTACAGTTACGTTACAAGATGTAGAAGTTATTTTAGCTTTACCTTTATATGGGATACCCGTTGTCGCTAGGACAACGGGTTTCTCGTGGATTGTGCTATGTCAGAGATTATTAGGTGTTATCCCTCCTCGCTCGGTTTTTAAGGGTCATTCATTGAGTATGCCATGGTTGTCAGATTTCATAGGTGACTTGCCCCACAATGTAGATTATGATCATATTTTGCGATAGACACGAGGGTATATATTACTATTGATAGGGGGTATTTTATTTTCTGATAAGAGTGGTTATTATGTACATTTACAATATTTATTAGTATTAGAGGATTTAGATTACTCTAGTTGTCGTAGTTGGGGTTCTGCGTGCTTGGTTTACTTGTACAGACGGTTTTGTATAGCATCGCATAAAGACTTGCATGATATTTGTAGGACTCTGATTCTTTTACAGATTTGGGCATGTGAGAAATTTCCATATATAGCTCTTATTAAGCGATATTTATATGTAGAGGGGGATGACCCATTAGCTTTGCGGTGGAGGACGGAATTTGATATCACTTTCCTTTCTACACACGTCGTGACCGTGTATAGGGAGGCATTAGATAGACTGACGAGCGATGACGTCCTGTGGCAGCCTTACACTGAGGACGTGTTATCTTCCTTCCCTGATTATTGTCATGAGGGTAGGGATATTTGGCTGGCTCAGGTACCGCTTATCTGTTTTTATATTATAGAGTGGTACTTTCCAGATCGAGTGATCCGTCAGTATGGAGGATTTCAGGTCATTCTGGATCACTGCAATACTGAGGATCGATTGCACGAGATTAGCTTGCGTGGTTCACAGGAGATAGATTGGTCAGTCGAGTATGTCAGATATATAGAGATTTAGAATCACCGACGCGATTATCTAGTCCCTATTGACACGTCAGTTGGACCCACTGTCCATCATTCTTATACCGCATGGTACCGCACCATCTCTCGTATATTTATTAGTCGGTATGGAGTTTGTTTGAGATTTGTGGTAAGTGTATAATTTAATTAATTTATTTATTTCATTTATTTTTTTCTTTAACTAACGTGTATCGAAATCTTTATAGCGTGATTCACTACATCAGATTCGAGAAGATTCTGAGGATGTTCATATCCGTGGAATAGCGGATACAACCATGTCAACTTTGAATGATGACATGGTATATCTCCTGAGACCTAGACATCCTAGAGGTCGTGCTGAGAGAGGTGACGAGGAGCATCGACCTCGACGGAGTCGAGCACAACTACGTCCGAGGTCATCGTCTCATGATGCGTCACTATTTCCATCTCCGTATCCAGAGGACATCGCAGGACTTTCGAATACGTTTGAGGACTCCTCTTCTTTCTACACACCAGTGTTTGAGTTCCATCATTTCTCTACTCCTGACATCACACAGAGGGGCATTCGTATAGTTGAGGGACAGACACAGTTTCAGAGAAATGATGCACGCACGATGTACCATGTTTCTCCTCCTCGTTTTAGTGACATAGGACCCTCACAGATCACACAATTACATGATGTGGGTTTATCGTCCTAGGACGACATAACATATATTAGGAGAGATTTAGATTTTAGACGTTATGATACAAGAAGACGACGACGACGTTAGTTATATATTATGTAATTTTTATTCTATATTATATTAATAATAATTCGATTCATTTATATATGTTCATTTATCTGATTTTATTTGTTTCGTTTCTCCTTTCTGTTTTATTTATAAGAAATTAGTTTTTTTTTTCAAATTGTTATTTTTCTTTAACTGTTTAGAAAATACACATATATCGATAATATCGTGGGCCCGGCCCATTGGCCCGCGGGTTAACGGTTGACTCGCGGGCGGGTCTGGTGGATATACATTTAATTATTTTAATTTATCGAACCACCATTATGAGTGTTATAAGGGATAGCATGCAAATATATATATATATATACGACAAAATAATAAATTATTATTAGTTGATTTCTCTAAAAATTCTAATATTTATTTTGGTTTGTAATTTTAATTAGTTTGTATAATTATTTATAATTTAAATAATTTTAATATAACTAATGGTTAGCGGATTATGTTATAATTGTTTTAAAAATCAAAATAAATACGTTATATATTCATTCTCTAATTTAAAACTCTATTGGTATTAATTATTTATGCAATATGATATTATTTTTATATTAAATTAATCAAAAATGAAAAATAATATATTAAAAGATATTGAATCTTAAAATGTAATTTTTAAATGCTAATACTAACATTTTGTAATGTTACAATTGTTTGCAATTATGGGAATTCTTTGTGACTGTTTTGTAATTTTTAAAAATTGTTAGGATTATTTTTTAATTTTGAAATTTCTCATAAAATTATAAAGACAAATTAGTCTGATTTTTTTTAATTATTATAATACACAATTTTGAGTCAATCTATTTCTAGACTTTTATTTTCATTTATAATTAAAACACATATACTTATAAATTGGAATTTTAAATACATATAATAAATATATTCATAAATATATCTACTTAGAGAGATTGACAAACGAAAGAAGTAAATTAGGAATAGAGAAAAAAAATATCTGTATGAAGTTTTATGCTAGACTTTAGATTTTTTTAGAAGATAATAAATCATGGTAGACATGGAGCAAATTAGATATAATTAGAAAAATCAAAATATCAAATTAGAGAAAAAAAAATGTGGAGCTTTGCGCGTTTAAACCCATTTCCGCGTTTTGGAAACGCGGAATAGTTTCCGGCTAACACGTGGCTTTGTTGCAGGTAAACGCAGAATGGCTTCCGACTAACACGTGACTTTGTTACGGGTTGAATCTGTAACAAATACGATCGCGATTCCAACCCGCGATAAATTCGGGTTATTTTGAGAAATTTTTTTTCACTTGAGTTATTTAAAATTTTTTTTAATATCATTTCGGTACATTCCTCTCACATCCGAACAAGAGTAAGAGAAAAATGAATTTTAAAAAATCTTGAATTTTGATCGTCATGTTGGGTTGCAACTTGGCATACATAAAATGTCCAAGAGGAGAACTGAGGGAAATCCTCACACTTTAAGCCAGCGCGTGGAGCACGCGGCGGGAATTGCTTCGGTCAGATCAAGTGAGAAAACTCCCAAACACGACTCCAGTCCCAGCTTATCCTCCACCCTCCTAAAACCCCCAAACTTTTCTACTTTCCCCTCTCTCTCTCCCCAATGGCGTCGACTAGTGCCCTAGCGATGCATCCCTCGAATTGGCAACGAGCAACCGACCTCAAGGTCCCTTCCTCTTCTTCTTTCTCCTTCTGTAAGCTCTCTCTTTCTCTCTCTCATACAAACAAACTCACGCTTGCATAAACCTATTGCATAATTTGATGTTTTCCTATCACGAGTGCTATATTTCTTATTCTAAGTCACATTTGAAATTCAGTCAATTGAGTGTAGGACCTGTAATTTTTTCAGCATATGTAGGGTTTTCGTTTCTTGGTTTTCCATCTTAATTGAACTGAACGCTGCATGCAGATAGGTACAATGTATGACTTAGAAGAACCCTAAATAGTCTCAGACTGCACTTTATTTATTTATTCATGAATACTTTAGAGGTCATGTTGTCCTTGTCTTTTGGTAGTAGAATGTTACAATATTGCAATTATGATAATCCCTAATATCTCAACGCGGGCTCAGTCAAGATAAATGAAAACCAGTCAACTAGGTACCCTGATACCCTGCAGTTTAGAACAGCAGTGCACTACTTAGAATCTGGATTTTAACATTCAAGCATGAATTAAAGTCTCAATTTTGTTTATTGGAGCCATTTGTTGTCATGGCCTTGAAAATAATGCTGGGTATTGGCCGATTGCACAAGCATATACTGATGTCTTCCTGGGTTTTAATTTTCCATTCTCTTCCGCAGTAGGGGTAGGGCATGCGGTTTCCATCTGTTGAGAGTGTAGGTATATGAATTTAGAAAAGCTTGTTAGCAACTTGCAAGAAGCTTCAGCATTTAGCGATATTTAAACATGACTTTTTTGCACCTATTCTTAATAAGAGCTGAAATTCAACAGTTCCTACACTGCTGTTATCAATCAAGCTTAATATTAAGAATTTGCATTAAGACAGTGTTTTGCATTGAGCCAGTTAGTGAACATCCTCTTAGCTCTGCGACATTGTATGCTGGTAAAATGGAAAAAGATACAAAAACAGGTGCTCAGAACTTCATTTGAGGCAAGCTCAACACTTGATGCATATTTGCTGCGGATACTGTATTCTAATTTAATGTAATACTCTGGTCAACTAAGCCTTAAGTTAGTGAAAACATTAGAATATATATTTTTTTGGTAACTTTCATTATAATCTAGGTCATTAAATTACACTGTGTTAATTTTTGTGGTTTACTGTAGTCCAATTATCATGCATTTTTCCTTTTTCTTTTTGTTTGGTGTCTCTGCCTGTTGCCCAGGTGGGCATTGGTTTATCTTTTATTCTCACCCATATGTAAGATTTTGGTTTCTTTTCAAAATAATGTAACATAATTAGCATTGCTCCCACTGTCCTTTAGATGCCAACAATCCAATAGGGCATTGTATCACTGAATTTGCCATAAATATGACCAATTGGCAATATAGAGGAGAGGCCAAAGTATCAAAATTGTGATTATCAATCTTGTGATATAGAACAAGCAACTCTCCAACCACAGTCGTATGTCATGACAACAAATTAAAACTGATTTATTAAAGTATAAAGTGGAGATAACTTTACAAAACCATCTTCCAAGTATGTCTCATGCACAATAACATGTCAGTCCGGTCTTACAAATGGATATTATGCAGTTAATAGTTTAGTTTTACAATTCTGCATCTCTCTCTCTCATGTATATTAGATCCATAAAAGATAATCTCTCCCTTTTGGTTTTTAATGGTTAGATCTGTAACATCATTGTTGTATTTTGAACAAAGATAAATTTTTCCACCCACTGTTCTGGTTTACAGGGAAGATAAACACCAGAGTAGATCCAGCTAGTGTTCGGGTTCTAAAATGGCAGAGTAGTAAGGCTGGAAAGAAGCCAAGATCACTACAAGTATGTGCTTTATTTGGAGGGAAAAAGGATAACAATGAGAAGAGTGAGGATTCATCATCAAAGGTTTGTGATCTTTTTTCGGTTATTATAAATCTGGTAAAATGTTTTAGATTGCTGAATGCAATGTTGACTGCATATTCGTTTAGCTGTCTATACTTAATGGTTTGGAATACAACTACCTATTGTTGACATAGCTTTTGCCCTGTGTTATTGATGGATCGAGGATCTGATTGTGAAGAATTCCTATGGGTACTGGATGGGGACATGACAGAATACAGACAAAGGCGATACAATATGTTCTGGAGAAATGAGATGTGACGCAACAAAGTTGTAGCAATTGTGTGTTTCCTGGGAAATTAATAATTAAATGTGACAATTAATTTTCTTTCTTTTCTATTGCTTGTAAATATTTCTTTAGAAAATAAGCTGTTTGCATTGTTTAGTGTGACTAATTAGGAGATTCCCCTTTTAACTTGGAGATTGCATAAAATAACTTGGACAATAGAAACATTTGAAATTGATAGGAAAAATTGTTCTTATCATAGATAACATGCACCCACAGTGGAAATAAATAAAAAATTAAAATCAATATTTTACATAGTTCGGCCAACATGCCTATGTCCACAATCATCATCTACTATCATTATCATTCTATTAATTCAATCATTACAATCAATCAAAGAATCAATCCTTAACACGATACCTCACCATAACCATTCTCTTAATCTAGTCACATCCTTGCTCAAATATATACAAACCCCGTGATTATACCATATTCAAGGGTGCCTCTCGGTAACATTCTAATCCTGTGTAGTTAACAATGACCAAACCCCATCCTTGCTTGGTAAGCCCCCACACAGCTACCCCTTTCTTGAGAAAAAGCCAAACTCTAACTTGTCTGTAGTTAACCATAAATTCTGAAGGGAAGAAGCTACTTGTGAGTGTAAAGTACAGTCCTTAGAGAACATTAGTTTGAGTTGTGGTCATTACTCTCTGAGATTGGGATGATACATGCACTTGTTGATTAGGCAGCCATTTACAAATTTTGGTAGTCTAATTTTTCTGCTGTTAGTGGCATTTAAGAAATGAACTTTGAGAAGTAAGTGTTAAAATTTTAAACTAGACTTGAGATTGTCAATGTAGTGAAGCCATGGTAAAATTTTGTTCAGGGGAAAATTATGTATTCATTCTCCTAGCATCATCAATGAGTATTATTACTGTCTGGTGTCAAAGAGAGAAAGGGAGTTCGGCTAGGGAGATTTGTATGGACCCATGGGAGAAGAGATGGTGAAAAAGAGGACTTGGAGAAAACTGGGGTAATGAGCGAGAAAAGAAAGAGGAGGAGAAGGAAGAAGAATATCTATAGGAGAGGAGGAGAGTAACAAGAGAGATGATATAGTGAAAAGAGTAGAAAGAGAGGGGAAGAGGGGTAGGAGAGAGCAATTGTTAAGAGGGAGAATGAGTCCTTCGTGAGGAAGCAATTCAACTTCTTTCCAAATTCAGGTCTGTTTCAAAGTAAGCTTTTACACACTTGTATCAATTCACTGCAGAATTCCTTAATTGCTCCCTTCCTATTTAACTGATAGAGCACATAAAATTTCTAATAACTCAGCTAAAGGCCTAAAAGATAAAATCCTAAACATGATAAGTCTAAATAAATAAGAATTGTATCTCAAAACAAATACCAAAATATTAAAATTAGCCTAAAATATTAGTGTTCAAATTTATTTGTCTTTTGTACTGCATCATTTAGTTAACCTAATAATGAGAAAAAAGTCTAGTTGAAGTATCCCTTGAGTGTTTGACTAATACTCAAGAACCATTTGGCATTTAAAAGATTATAAAACATTTATGTATCAGCATGTGAATTTTGCAAAATGTATCCTGCCAGTATCACATTAGAAATGAATAACTCTTCCATTTGAATGACTTATGCACATAAGGATATGATGCATTGGAATAAAAAGTGTCCTATTAAGTATATATTTTTTGGGCTGTCTTCCCTACTTTCATTGTTAGTATCTTTGTGATTTTTGACTTTATCATCTCTTGATAGACATTGTTTATTCTTTCATCTTGGTGTTTGTGTTGCACTCTTTGTTTTTTTTTTTTTGGTTTGGTGTTTATTTATTTATTTAACCTTATAATGAACCAAAGGAAAATTGCAATTTATTCAACAGCCATAAGAGTTCCTCTGCTGCCTGTCATATATCATCGTATTTGCTTTTGTACAATTATTAGGAGTTTTAAAATTATAAACTGTGAAATTTTCGTTTGCTCTATAGTGCCATGCAGTTGCTCTGTTTTTTGTTTTGTTTTCTTCATCTGGCTTGCTGGTTTGGATATTTTGCAGGATCCAGTTAATAATGATCATACAGGGATTTATTTGGGATTTCCTACTGAAGTTATGACATTTTTATTATCCTTTTTTCTTGTTTCTGTAGGCAGGAGTTTTGGGCAATATGCAGAATCTGTATGAAACTGTTAAAAAAGCTCAGATGGTAGTCCAAGTCGAGGCAGTTCGTGTGCAGAAAGAACTTGCTGCGTATGTCTTATAGCTGGACCTGATCTTATCTTCTTTTATTTTCCTTTTAATGTCAAATGAATCTCTTCCTGCTTCCTTTTTTTGCCTGACTGTCTACTAATTTGGAGACTTCTCATTTCTTTGTCTATGTCCCACAGAGCAGAGTTTGATGGCTATTGTGAAGGAGAACTGGTAAAGGTATGAGAAGTCATGTACACGAGCTTTATATACGTATAAGTAGATTTGACATTTGTTGTTCGCTTCAAAGGCGATGTTGCCACACAAGAGGTGGCCAAATTTCATCTTTGTTACAACACTATAGATTATACAATCTCAAGAAAAATGAAATTACTCCACTTTGTTGGAAAGGCTAAGATTTTAAAACTTTATGACCATTTGGTACGCTAGTAAAAAGATTTTTTTATGATAGAAGAATTCATGATTAATGACATTAACGTCCCATTGTCCAAATTATTATTACAACAACAACCTAGGCCTTCTATCCCAAATTTTGGGGTTGGCCATCCAAATTATTATTATTATTATTTTTTGAGTCTGTGATCATCTTTATCCTATAGTAATGTATACCATTGGTCATTTATTCCTGGCTTTCGGGTTTTAAAATGATTAAATTTTGTGTTACCTTGTTACATTCCATTCCTTACTTGAATTGGCTCCACCTGGTGCATTTTACATAATAAGAGGGTTTGCCTTTTGTATGGGGCATAACAACATGATTAGCATGTATTCCAGTGGGTACAATAGCTTTGCCCCTTATGAATATCAAACAGATTGCCAAATTGTTTCTGAGGATCATTGTAGCTTTCAAGCCATGTGATTATTACAAGCAGTTTCATTCACTGTTGCAGCACTCACACAGTTGGTCTTGGCTATAATATGTAATGGGATAATGTTGTTTAGTAATGTTTTTAACTGATTCGTGGATTCAAGAGACCAAACTAAAATTTACCTCTGATCATCTTCTATTATACTGCCTCTAACTATTTTGGCAAGGTTGCCTTTATGGGATTCCTCGTTATGAAGAAGTGTCAAAAAGATTTCTTTTCCCTCCATGTAGTAGATTGTTTTTTTTTTTATTTTATTTTTTTATTTAAAGATGGTTGATAGGGGGATAGTAAACAAGGTGCAAAGATTTAATGCAATCTCGAGTGACCCCCACCCCAAAAAAATAAAAATAAATAAAAAGAAGAAGAAGAAGCAGATAATACTCCTATATAATGTATTTTATATATCTTTACACTGATGAAATTAGAAATGTTGCTATTTTTGAGATAGTGTACACATTTTCTTTTTCAATGTATACAGGATTTTTTCGATTCCCAGATTATTCTCTTTGGGAGCATATATTCTATCTTAACTGCTTAGGGAGGATGTTTTCTATAATCTGCATATTTCTTCCTCAGGTGACTCTTTCTGGTAACCAGCAGCCAGTGCGAACTGATATAACTGAGGCTGCAATGGAATTAGGAGCTGAAGTGAGTGAGCTTACTGTTCTTTATATGTTATTGGTTTTATGCTCATTGATATGTTTACCTTGTTGAATAAGTGATTTTTTAGCCTCTGAGGCTCCTAATTTTTATTGCTATTTGTGGGAGATTATCATCAGCTACTGTTGTTGCACCTGTTCTTGTTAGTTAATGTCTAAACTGTCAAATTTAAATAGCGAAAGTTTTGTTTAATAGATGAACAGTTTTTGGCACCTAAATTTTGGTGACATATATATATTCAATATTGGAACAACATTATTTGGAGCCTGAATTTTCAAATTGGAATTTTTTTTTTTCCTGATGCTCATTTGATTTTTGGACCTGAACACTAGCGTATATGCATGCACTCCCTCACACGCTACTGTTGTTAATCTGTTTTGGATGGTGTACTTTATATGCTGATTCATATCCTAGGTGGAGACATGAAGACTTGTCTTCAGAATTTTGGAAGGTGGGGAACTGCCCAATTAAAAGATCACTTGCTGAGACAAGAGTAATATAAACTAAGTAATTTTGAAAATCAGTTTGTATTGATGTCACATTAACCCCAAAAATATCAATGTTTTAATCATCAATTCTAATAAAGATGGACAACACTTAGCAATACTTTTGGAATCTATTCTGGGTTGTAAAGTAGGAAGCCATTCTTTTACATATCTTGGATTCGTTTTGGAACAAAGCACAAGAATGAGGCTCTTTTGGAGTGGGTTTGGAAAAGTTTGAGAAAAGGCTGGCAGGCTGGAAAAGGGTCATTTTTTCTAAGGGTGCAAGGCTTACTCTCATAAACCATACCTTCTCTGATCTACCAGGGTACTTCATGTCCTTCTTCCCTATCCCAATTTCGGTGGCTAAGAGAATTGAAAGCATTCGAAGAAGAGTTTTTTGGGAAGCAAGGAAAATGGAGGAAAGAAATTTAATCTGGCGCTTTGAAGGAGGGAGCCCTGGTGTGGCATAAGATCCATACTTGATTTTAACAAAGCACTTCTGGGAATAGTTGTTGTGGAGGTTCTGAACTGAGAATCTCCACTTTTGGATGGAGAGGATTCTAGCTAAGTATGGGATGACTCAGAATGGGTGGATGTCTAATGCGGTTGTTGGCCGTTCAGGATAATGGAGGAAGAGTTGAGAAGGTCCATTGAGCAGTGTGGGCGTTAATGTGGATAGTGGGTTGGGAACCTCATTTTGGCATGATGGTTGGTGTGGTTCAGGTCCTTAAAATTCCAGTTTCCAGAATTATTCAAGTTAGCAGAGGATAAGGATGCTTTGGTGCAGGAATTGGTATCCTTACATTGGGAATGCCTTTAGTCAAAGGAGCCCTTCACAATACAAGTGAATGGCAGACTTTGAAAGTTTTTTCAACTTCTTCAAAATGTTGGAAGGGGTGAAGCTGGATCTTGGTTGCCAAGATTCAGCGATTTAAAGGGGATTGTCTTAAAAGACCTTCAAGGTTTGGTGTTTCTATGATCAGCTCCAATTATAGAGTAACATATGAAGAGGGGGATTCTTTTCCTTGGTAGCTTATTTTCAATCTTTCTGTTCCTCCAAGAGTTAGCTGGAAGGCTCAAGAATCTTAATAGATGTGTTTTATGTGAGGGAAATCTTGAGTCCATGGATTGGTTCTTTTTTTACTGCTTGTGGTGTTGCTCTTTGTTGGTGAAGATCTTCTCTGCCTGGCACTCTATGGATTACTACAAGCTCTATACAGCATGAGATTTGGGCTTTGGAGCGACTTGACGGTGTGTACGTTGAGGAGAGTTATTGGGATGCTCCTTCTAGCTGTGCTTTGGATAGTTTGGAAGAAATAAAACAGAAAGATTTTTGAGGGGGTAGAGACAACACGAGAAGAAGCTTTGTCACATTTGAGCCATTACCTTCAAACCAGATTCTGGACAAATTTGGGGGGTTTTAGTTCTCAAAACCTGCATGCAGGCCATAATATCTGTTGGTGCTTCCCCTACATGACCTAAATGGTCCATTGAATGGAACAAAGGTTTCTAATGGCCAGAGCTTTTTCATTTTAATCCAAAT
The DNA here is from genome assembly GCA_033439265.1 of Dillenia suffruticosa. Lineage (NCBI taxonomy): Eukaryota > Viridiplantae > Streptophyta > Magnoliopsida > Dilleniales > Dilleniaceae > Dillenia > Dillenia suffruticosa. The sequence continues at coordinate 21,432,643 of JAVTVX010000029.1, forward strand.
GATTTAAAAGAAGACCAAAAGATTAACACTTGAGGAAAACTTTCCAGAAAACTGACATTATAAGAGATAGAGCTCTTTTGGATATTGGAAGTTCTGTTGCTGGCTCGGGGGCTGGAATGAGTTCCCGAGCTTTCCTGAGCAGCTTTTGGATCTCTTAAAAGTGTCATGGCCAATGGTGGTGGGTGTTTTCTTCTTCATCCTTTATTTTTTCAGCCTGGTCTTGTTTTGACTTTGCAGAGTATAATGTTTCAATGAGAATTTTAATCATAACATATGTAAAGAAAAAGCATGAATTGCTCCTGTACATGGTAGTCTAACGTTTCAATATGAAAAATTCAGTCGCAACGTTTTGATGAGAAACTATTAATGTTTTAACGAGAACTAGAAACTTATCCAAGCAATCTTCCCACAAAGAGACCCTCTCCATGGAACTCTCTTTTATTCCTTTTGGTTTCATTTGATCTTATTTACATTTTATTTTTATGAATCTCACCAGAATTTTCTAATATGGTTCTTATATCCTTTGGCAGAAGCTCTCTTTTTTGGTTACTGAGGCCTACAAAGACGCACATCAAAAGAGTGTCCAGGTAAAAAACACTCAATTGTGTTTCTTTCTTAAATTTATTATTTCAGTCCTTGAAAATAAAACTTAAGTGTCTGATTTCTGGGGTTTTCAGGCAATGAAAGAGAGGATGAGCAATCTTGCCCAGAGTTTAGGGATGCCACCAGGCCTTAGTGATGGATTTAAGAGTTGATATAGAAAACAATTTTGCGTATGAGCTCTTCGTCCAACTATCTTTGACATTTTACAGTCATTTGTTATTTTGAGTATGCGCTCTTTAAGAATTTTTTTTTTTTTTTTTTTTTTTTTTTCTCTTCTGTAGCCTAAGAATGATGGTTTATGAGGTAGCAGGTTGAGAGAGAAAGAGATATATATATATATATATATATATATATATAAAAGAATGAAATAACTGTACTATTTATAACATGCCATGTCCCCATGCCGGTCACAACCCCTTCCTCCAACTTGGTTTATTCGAGGTTCAAATCCCATGTAACCAAAAAAAAAAAATAAAATAAAAATAAAAATAAAAATTAATAACATGCTGCACCAGAGAATAATGGCAACGCTTGAAGCCTCAAAATTTTGAACCTAAGAGAAACGAAAACTGCGTATTCCTTTCTGTAGCCTGAAGTCTCTCTAAATCACACCTTACATCCAGCAGCACTCACATCATGGCCAACCCTATAAGAACTGCAAAAAAAACCCCTATAAGAACTGTAAAGAAAACCCTATAAGAACTGCAAAGAAAACAAGAACACTGCTCTGCAAACTCGTGGCACTGCTGGTGGGAGCAACAGCAGGACCATCAAACTCAGCGGGAGACGTGCAGGAGAAATGGCAAAGAGGTGGTGTCTTGAAGACGAGACCACAACAATGAGCTTCTGTCCCTTCTCAGTGTACGGCAGCTCCACTGATGAAGTAGAATGGTCCTGAATGATCGAGCTTCACCTTGGTGTTTCCATCTTTGTACTCTGCAATGGGGTCCGAGGTGTTGCACTTGAGATAACTATCTCTCGTTACTTGCAGCACTGGGTCCTTGTTGCTATCATATTTCCATACTGCAAATGAATACGAGAAAAAGGAACGTTGAGAGAGAAAAAAGAGGGCGGGAGAGAGAGAGAGAGTGAAAAGTAGAGATAAAAATTACCCAGATAGTAGCCAACAAGAAAACTACGAACAGCAGCCCATTCGTTGAGAGTATGAGATTGAGATGATTCTGGGATCTTCCATGCATCACTACTGCCTCCAAGTAACAGCTCTTTAGCTTCTGCAAAGCTGATGAAGAGCAGAAAAATGAGAGCCAGAGTCTCTATAGCTCTTGAGAAAACAGCCATGGAATCCATAATAGAGATAGAGAGAGAGAGAGAGAGAGAGAGAGAGAGAAGGTTTTGTTGTAGAAGATGCAGGTGGTGACAGGATCTGGTTATATTTATAACAGAAGGGGAGATTTGAAAAACTAGCCTTTAGGTCAAATAATGTTACTAGTTGTTGAAACTTTTTGAAAAATGGAGACCGGTGGCTATCGTAACCCTGAAGAGATTAGTGAAGAGACGGATTTGCTTCAGAGAAGTAACAAAAAAGCTAAGAAAACTTTGTGCATCAATGAAAATCAGCCCAAATTATCATTCAAAGACATGTTAGTGGGACAGTCCAGTAGAGGTTATAACTCTGCACTGGAAGAAGAAATGGATATTGAATCTGACGTTGAAGGCTTCCCGGAGGAAGGAGGAAGAGGATGCAAAGATATCGGTGGGTCAGATGCCTTCCATTCCGGTATCCAATGACAAGCTAAAAGAACTGTGGAAACCTTGGAGAAAATCCCTAATCATAAAATTGCTGGAAAGGAAATAGGATACCAACTAATACACAAGAAAATTAGTACTATGTGGAGAATTGAAGGGTCTTTTGAACTACTGGATTTGGGTGGGGGGTTTCTTTTTAGCAAAATTTGCACTCAAGCAAGACTATTATCATGTGTTGACAGGGGGTCCATGGATGATCCATGACCATTACCTAACAGTAAGGAAATGGCAACCCTGGTTCCAATCTCAGCCTGTGAAAATTACCTCCATTGCAGTTTGGGTTCGGCTACCATAGCTACCGATTGAGTTCTTTAAAGAGGACATATTATTTGAAATAGGGAAAGCCATTGGTCGTCATATTAAGATTGATGCGAACACAACGAATGTGCTAAGAGGAAAGTTTGCTAAAATCTGTATTGAAGTAGATCTTAGCAAACCTTTGGTGTCAAGAATTCGCATTCGAAACAAAGTTTAAAGGATTGAATACAAGAGGTTTCACACCATATGTTTTGTATGCGGTAGAGTGGGACATAATAGCGAGAACTGCGAGGTAATCAGAGATAGGGAAAACCAAAACCAGCAAACCCCAGAAACGGTAGGGCATACACGGTCTGATTTTCTTGTGACCGGAGCAGAGAAAAGAGATGAAGGTTTTGGACCGTGGATGCTGGTGACACAGAAGCAAAGGTTGCACAAATCGGGTAATCAAAAGGACCATGGAGGTAAAGAAAGGTTACAGACGAACAGATTTGCGAATCTTAGGAAAGTCAACAACACATTGGAAGATGGATTAGTAATCAACAGCGACTTTGCCGAGGAGATTACAGGGGGGTGCAGATGGGACAACAATTGGGAACGAATCAAAGAAGAGGGAAGAAGATAGGGGACGAAACATTAAGAGGACGAAAAGCGAATCATGAGGCTGGGTGTCTGCAGAGGATAGAAAGGGAGGTGATAGGGTTCAGAGGGCTTCGAGATAACTCATAGATGTTTCGGGAAGATGAAGCATTAAATGAGAATAAGAGCGTGTTTGGGCCAAGGCCGCTAGTTTCCTCTAAATGGACGGATAGGCCTAAGGTGGGGAGAGACAATGATGGGCTTAAGGTGAGGAGAGCTAGAAATATGGGCTTAAGCTTAGAGGAGGAAATGCAGAAGCCCAATCGAAACGGTGGGCCAACTACTGGCGAGAATGTGGTGATGGAGCATATCAGCTCTAAGGAACAATCCTTTCCTCATGGGCTGCATATGTTCCTTATAGATCCAGGAGAGAAAAATCAGAAGGAGGTTTTTAAAAATTTAAACCTAACCATAACTCATTTACCGTTTGAACACTAGCAGGATGATGTAGCTATGCGAGTAGTATGGAGGAGGACATTAAAGTCTATAAAGAGAGGAATGTTGGAAGATCGATCAGAGAGGACATGGATTGCGATGGTTACTGAGTTAGCCGTTCCATTTCCTTCTTTTCAGTTTCCTAATGAATTACAGAATCATTGTATGGAATTGCTGAGGTATAGGTAATAGTGGTTTTCGAAGAGTTTGTAGGGAGATGGTCCATAATCAAAGACCGGATATTATGTGTCTTTTAGAAACGAAGGCAGGTACCAGCAGGTTTCCTAAGTTCCTTTCCAAGCAGGGTCTAGAAGATGAGTTCGTGGTGGATACAGATGGTTTCAAGGGTAGTCTGTGGCTTAAGTGGGACAGAAGCAAGGTTCAGGTTCATGTCCTGGATCATGCCTATCAATGGATTCATATAGAGGTCAGGGATGAAAACTCTAAGTGGTGGATTACCTTTGCGTATGCCCAACCTCATGAGTAAGATAAGAACATCTTTTAGAGAGAGATGCATCATTTGTCGGATCAGATAAGGGGCCATTGGTTCCTGATGGGTGACCTTAATGAGGTTGCTGGTTGTAGCGAAACCACAATTAAGGCATATGGGGATGGAAGAGGAGCAGTAAATTCTTGGAGAGATGGTCCAATTGCAATTTGCAAGACGGCAAGATAGTTGGACACAGATTTACATGGACTAGGAAAAAGAATGGTAAGGAAATCATTCATAAGAAGCTAAACAGAGTTCTTGCTAATATGGAGGCAAAGTTGGATTTCCCGGAAATGAAAGTAATTATTCTTCCTAGATTGTATGGGGATCATAATCCTATCATCCTTCACACCAGGCTTTCCAATGCTCCAAATCCTGAAGGAAAACCTTTTAGGTGTGAGGCAGCTTGGTTAACCTATCCGGACTTCAGTGAGGTTTTTAAAAGGGCATGGGAGGAGGGATATAACTTTCTTCATCAAACACAGTAGAAGAGTTGAAGGTGTGGAATAAAATGGTCTTTGGAAATATCTTTGGGAGGAAAAAGTAGCTGGAAGCTAGATTGCGGGGCATCCAAAAAGCCAGGAATTACCCTCTCTCAATGTCTTTGTAAAGACTTGATGAAGATCTCTTAAAGGAATACTATAAAGTGCTGGAGTAGGAGGAGTTGTTTTGGTTTTAAAAATCTAGGACAAATTGGATTACGATGGGTGATAGAAATACTAAGTTCTACCACATTACAACTAAAATCCGCCGCCAAAATAATAGGATAGCCGCTCTTAAGGTGGGGGAGGATTGATGCACGGATCAAGATTTATTAAGGAACCATGTCATAGATCACTTCATGAAACTGCTTCGTAGTGAAGAGATGAAGCATCCAAGTGATAAGTACATGTACATGATCAAGAAGTTCAATGCTAGGGAGTAGGAGGCTCTATGCAAGGAAGCTGATGAAGAAGTAAAGAAAGCAGTCTTCTCAATGAAAGACTTCAAGGAGCCAGGCCCTGATGGCCTCCCCAGTGTTCTACCACAAGCACTAGATGATTGTCAAGGACAAAGTGTGCAGCTTCATCAATGTTGCTCTTAAGAAGGGATATTTCTTTCCTGCGATGGCAGATGTGCATATAGTTTTAATCCCAAAATTGGACAATCCAAAGACCGTGAATGATCTGAGACCTATCAATCTACTTAACACATCATATAAGATCCTTTCTAAAGTCATAGTCCACAGAATGAGGCCTTCTTTGCAGAGTTGATTGGAGATCATCAATCCATCTTTCTACTTGGAAGAGGGACTGTAGGGAATATTGTCGTGGTGCAAGAGGTTATTCACTCTCTGTGTATAACAAGAAGCAAGAAAGGTGGGATGATTCTCAAGATAGATCTATAAAAGGTTTATGATAATGTTAGTTCGAGATTCCTTGGTAAGGTTCTCCTGGATATCAACCTTTCGTTGGTTTTGGTAAGATTGATTATGTACTTTTTCAGCTGTGGCAATGTATCTTTGATATGGAATGGTGAGCTTCTCCCTCTCATGAAAATGGGACAAGGTCTAAAACAGGTTGACCCTTTTATCTCTTTGCCCATTCATCTTGGTAATGAAAAGGCTTTCATACAAGATTCAGGAGAAGGTTAGGAAGGGAAGATGGAAACCTTTAAAAGCATCCAAAAAGAGCCCTCCAATCTCACACTTGTTCTTTTTTGACAACCTTCTTTTGTTTGCGGAGGTAGAGCAGTTGAATCTTGGTACTATTTTGGAGTGTTTACGGGAATTCTCGGAGGAAAGTGGGCTGGAGATCAATGCCTCAAAGTCTTGGTCCTCCCTTAATACTCCTTGGACCTCTAAAAACTGTCAGACGACTATGAGCAAATTTACTTCTTCAGTAGATTTAGGCAAATATCTGGGGATCCCCACCATTCATAAGAGAGTGAAGAGAGACTTTTATAACCATTTGGTGGAGAAGGTTCAGAACAAGCTGCAGAATTGGAAAGCTAAAGTGTTGAATGTTGCTAGGAGAAGGACCTTTATTCAGACTGTCAATGCAGCCATTCCCATGTATACAATGCAGACAGCGTGGCTCCCAAAAGACACCTGTAACAAGCTGGATATGCTTAATAGGAGTTTCCTTTAGGGAAGCAAGGAGGGGGAAAGAAAGGTGCATTTAGTGAAGTGGGAGACTTGCAAAGCTAAAAGGTGGGGTGGTCTAGGTATGAGGAAGATGGGGGAGAGGAATCCCTTTACTGTCAAATTCACAGAGCCAAGTATCTCAAGGAGTCAAACTTCTTCAATACCAATAATTTGTCTATGAAATCTGCATTGTGGAGGGGCATTTTAAATTGCAAGGAATACATTTTGAAGGGTTTAAAATGGAGAATGGGAAATGGAAAAAATATAGATTTTTTGAGGGACAAATGGGTGGGTGACAGTAGCCTAATTGAGCATGTCCAACAGCCTTAGCAAAGAATTCTTCCCAATTTCAAAGTTGCAGATTTCATTGGCTTTGATGGAAGATGGAAAATTCAAGACCTCTGTAATTGGGTGCCTCCAGAGAAAGTAGAGGAGATTTGTGGTGTTATGTTGCATAGGAGGCTGGGTGCTCCGTATTGGAAGTTCTCTGAGAATAGAGATTTTTCTATTAGCAGTGCGTATGGTGCTCTACAGATCCGGGAGTCTTTTAAGGCTCAGGAAGAAGAATGATGGAATTGGATTTAGAAAACCAAGACCCTTGAGAATGTGAATTTTTTTTATCTGGACTGCTAGGCTTAATAAATGTCTGATGAACAAAGAAAGGAAGAAGATGGGGTTTATTGAAAATAACTTATGTCAGTAGTGTGGTAAATTGGAGGAAAGCCTTCTGTATGTGCTTCGAGATTGTTGGGAGTCTAAGAAAATTTGGGAAGAGTTGTGGAGGTACATGGAAGAGAACTACTGGTTTTGGAAAGAGGAGCTGGGAAATTGGTTGAAGAAAGGTATGAAAACTAAGTTAGAGCCTTCCTTTTCTACTATTGTTTGGTCCCTATGGATAGGAGTGTTCATCGGTTTGGTTTTTGAATTTTTCGATTAATTCAATTCGATTAATTCGGTTTAACATTTTTTAACTCCAAATCAAAAATCGAACTGAATTCGTTTAAATTCAAAATTCGGTTTTCAGTTTGAATTCGAATTGAATCGAATAAATCAAAAAACTCGATTTTGATTTTTGAGATCTAAATTTTCACATAAATCCAATTTAACTAAATTCGAATTGATAAAATAATGAACTTTTAACAACTATTTTATTGCTTGCTTAAAAAAGAAAAATTACCAATCAAAGTTTGCATAAAAAGAAAAGAAAATAAATAATAAATAATCAAAATAAATAAAAAATGAGATAATTAAAAACTCTAATTTGGTTTTCGGTTCGAATTCGTATTAAAAATCTCAATTCGAAACTCGAACCGAAAACCAAATTTGGAATTCGATTCTAACCGAAAACTGATTCGAATCCAAAAATCGAATTCAAATTTAATTCGATTCGGTCGGATTTTTTGTTATCACCAAATATTGCACACTCCTATCTATGGAAGAGGAGATGTAAGTTGGTTATGGAAAACAAGCTCCAAAACACTCAAGTGACTATCAAAGAGATTATTAATCTGAGTAGAAGCTGGTTTGCTGCTTTTGACACTAAGCGGGAAGCTCCCATCAGAGAGATCCTTTGGGTCAAATGGCACCCCCCAATGTTGGTGAGATAAAGCTAAATACGGATGAGGCTGTCTCTTTGGTGACCAGGAAAGCCAGTGCCGGTGGTCTCCTGAGAAGGAAAGATGAGAATTGCTTGAAAGACTACATTGTAAATATCGAAAAAACAGACATCATTATTGCGGAACTATGGGGCCTGAGGGAAGGCTTAAAGTTGGCTAAAAGATTGAGTATTGAGTAGCTGCAGGTGGAAGTGGATAGTGCAACCATTGTTAAGCTTCTTGTAGACAATGTGGAAGAGAATCATCCTCTCCACCTGATTAGTTTAGACTGCAAAGAGCTAATGTTGGAGCTACGAGTGAGTCAAGTTCTCCATGTTTTTCGGGAAGCAAATGGGTGCACTGATGCTCTCGCCAAGATGGGTCTCAAAACTAATCCCAGTGTTATAGTTTTGGATGACCCTCCGCAGGATCTTATCAAATTTCTATCTACAGATGTAATGGGGGTGGGGTTTTGTAAAAAAGGTGGGCCAAGGCCTACTAGAGTTGAGGAGTTGGGTTCTTAATCCGAGTTGGGCTTTTGTGTGTGTTCCTTATTACCAGAAAAAAATGTTCCTAGTCGTTGGAATTTGTTATGTGGCGCTGTATATTTTAGACAGGTAATAGAGTAGTGATTTTTGTCTGTACTGCAACAGTAATGTGAAAATTGCAAGGGAAAAGCATAATAAAGATTAAGCATGCCCAAGGCATCTCCGAGTTAAGATAGAGATTCTGATCCGAAAGGGCGTGGTTCAAATTCCCACTCTCACCAACCTTATTTTCATTTGTTAATCCGTAGATGATGGTATTGTAAGTGACCACATCAGGAGTACAACCCCAATTAGTCCAAATCTATATCATCATTCTTAACATTGCATAGGCAATCTAGAAGTGTATTGAGTGATTGTGTTTACTGATAGATAATTGATCTAATAGAAAAGTTGATACGTCTCTTAATCAATACTTAAGTTTAAATTTTAAGAATAAAAAAATAACATTAAGAGAGTTGCCCTTTAAAAAGGTCTTAATAACAGTTCAGATCGAATTAATCGAAATATGATTTTGGATATTGATCACTCTAGTTAAAAAAAAAAAACAAAAACAAAAACAAAAAAGCGATTGTGTTTGGATGACATCCATTTGGCCTCATGTTTTCAATTCTACCCTCTTTTGATATTCCAGATATTAAAGTACCAAAAGTCACCACTGTAGGAGCCAGCTTCATTTTTTTTTTTTTTGGTTCAGAGTGAAACTCGAACCCGAGTTTATTACAAGAGGGATGAGAATTGGTGCCACTTAAGCTAAAGTTCATTGGCCAGAAGCCGGCTTCATTTCTTTCATATTGTTAAATACTTCCCATGCTTCATCCACTCCATCGGGCTTGTGAAGTATCACTCAAAGAATTAATGATTACAACATTAGGTTTTCCTTTCACAACAATCCCATTTGAAGCTTTTCTCACAAACTCACAAACCCAACATGTTTTCTCTTGCTTTTTCTTCCAATTCAGTGTAAACCCTTTTAACAAAACCTTCAATTTTCCCTACTCATGTGAAATCCCACTGGGAACTAAAATGCTGTCAATTGAGGAACCGGAGAGAACGCCAGTGCAACAATTCATGGGAAAACACAGCGCTTCTCCGGCCACCAAATGCATGAAACAATTGTATGTAATGTGACTTTTTGGAAATCAGATGTTTTTATGGTCAAGTGTCTGCCACCGGGCAAATAAGATAATGAATTTTTAGTATACACAATGGCAAATTTGGTCACAACCTCTCTCCCCAAAGATCTAATTTTCAAATTTCAATATAACAAAAAAAATGAGGGAAATCAAAAAATTGGAGGGAGGGAGAGAGAGAGAGATTGTTTTTGAGGTAACTTATCGGTTATGAAGGGGAGGGACTTGAAGGGATTGGATGAGATGAGAAGGAAAGAATCTTCCCCGCTCTTGTACCAACGTCTCCCGGCTTTAATGGCAGGTTACTAAAATTTTTTTAATCAACGTTTAGATTTTGAGTTTTAAAAATAGAAAAATAAACAGCGGGAGAGTTGATCCCTAAATTAAATCGAGCTTAAATCAGATTAGTCAGACAACCCGAGCACTGATCAGTTAAGGTTAAAAAATAAAAAAGGAATATCCCCTGCTCCATTCTTGTTTTTTCTTTTCAACCCCCATTTCTCTCTCTCTAAAGAAATGGCGCAGCAAGCGATCTCACCCTATGGAGTCTGCCCATGGGGCAAATTATTAGGTGAGGTATAATAATGTTTTTATGTTAAATATAAATATATAATTTTTAATATATAAAATTATTATACCATGAAAAATTTTCAAAACATTTGATTTTTCATCCATTCCAATATAAAGATTAGTCAATTATAGTAAATGTATCGATTTGAAAATAAATGAATTGCTGGTCATAAAATATTATTCCCTTTAGATTTAACCCAAAATAACAAGAGTCGAACAACTTTGCCCCCTTTTCTATGAAGTAAATTCCCCTATGATAAAGGATTGACCCTTATTTTTTTTTTCCACTTGTATTGTAAATATAAAGTAATATTCATTTGCTTTGGTGTCATTGGTATAAAAGTTATTGTTTCTAATCTATCTATTTCCATTTCTATATATGCAAAGCTAAAAATCACTAAATAAAAATAAAATGGCACATATAAATGGAGAATATAAAATAATACCTTCTCCTCTTTTCATTACTGATATCTAATTTAAATTGTAAACTTTTATATTTGAACAATCACAGGAATATAAAGTGTAGAAACAAGAGGGGAAAGAATAATATTAGATTATTCATTATGAATATAACACTACTAAAGAGTTCTATGTATAGCCTCCAAACGCTAATTCTAATAATAGAAAATATTTTTTGATTATTGGATTTATTAAAAATTGAGAGTTTTTCATTTTCCTAAAAGATATTAATAGAATGTTGGCGTTACTAAATTATACAAATAATATTGACATGCCTAAACTGCACAAACAAAATATTAATTATAACTAAAATACATCGTTGAGCATACCTAAAATACAATGATGGAATATATGGAGAGGATATTAACATCCCACTCAAACTCAAATCGGTGAATAAGAGAACAAGTTGAGTTTAGAAACTATCATGAAAGTGTCCTTGGGGTAATGCCTTCGTGGATATATCAACAGTTTGTTTGAGAGAAGTGATTGATGTAAGTTTAATATCACTTATTTTGATATGTTCTCTGATGAATTACAATATGTTTCCATGTATTTAGCATGTTCATAAAAGATAGCATTATAAGTAATTTGGATAGCACTCTTGCTATCACAAAATTGTTTATAAGGGAAGAGCAATCTATTTAAGTATAGATCTTGCAAAGAAATGTAGTCCACAAAATAGAGTCTTTAAGATGTGAAGAACTACTGCATAATGAGTGGTACAAGGAGTAGAGAGATGTTGATTGACTAGGTGAACAATATAAGCAATGTTAAGTTGTGTAATAACAAGAAAAATAAGACTACCAATCAGTTGACGATACAAAGTAGCATCTTATAGTAATGAAATATCATAGAAAGTGAGCTTGATTTTTTATCAACATGTTTACAAGCAATCTTGCTATCTATCAGACCTACCTTGCAGATGAGAACAAAAGTATACTTAGCTTAAGTAAGATAGTATTCTCAGAGTTAAAAAAATATCTCGAGATCAAGAAAACAATTGAGATATCATAAATCTTTCATCTCAAAGTGTTTGCTAAGATACGTCTTCAAAGTGGAGATACTTGTAAAATTATCACTTGTAATACTCATATTTTCCACATAAAGTAGGAGAAGAACCATACTCCTTTTGGATTAACGAACAAAGAGGGCAAAGTCATAAAGATTGGAGACAAACCCAAGTTGCATAATAGTTCAATTGAACTTGGTAAAGCAAGCATGAGGTGTCCGTTAGTGCACGCAGAAATTTACAAACTTTGTGTGGAGAATGATCATATCCAGGAGAAGGTTACATGTATACTTCTTCATCAAGGTCACCGTTAAAAAATGCATTTTTTACATCTATTTAGAATTATCTAACAACAACAACAATGAAAAGGCTATAAATAGAAGTGTGGCGAGTAACAAAGGCAAAGGTTTCTCATATTCAATGTCACGCCCCGACCCGTGGGTACGAGTACACGAGAACCACCGTGTAATCTAAAAGTACGTGCAATCACCAACACGTACCCTAAGATCCTGCCAAGCTATGCTAATACCACTTTCCAGATAAGAAATTCCAATTCACAAAATATTTTAAACTCAAAAATATATGACAAACATGTTTAACATTTCAAAATATAATTTTCAAAATATAAATTTCAATTTAAAAAAAAAAGACATAAGTAAAATATAATATATGAAACTTTTAACTTTGAAAATGCCCTCAAATAGATCCGTCTATATGTCTCAAAAATCTACATCTAAGGAGAACCATTACCAACAATTGTTCTGAGAAGGCTCTCTTCTTGTTGGCATCTAGCTAGCAGTGAATTAGCCGTTGACTCTATACTTCTTTTGAAAAAAATAAAAAAGAGAGAGTGAGTATAAGATATTCAATGAGTGGAGTATAATGACATAGTTGTGTAAGTGAGTGAGTGATGAGTGCGAGAGTGTCAAATAATGTTTCAAAATCATGTTTCCAGTTCAACAAAACAACGTCATGGTTTTAACGAAATATAATAAACATTCACTATAAATAATATACACTTCTTTTTAAAAAAAAAAAACCATGGGATTGGCTCAAAATCTCTCTACCAATAGTTTAGTTCGGACCAATGGTAGAACTATCAAGGAGTTTTCAATTATTGCAAATCACAAACATTACCTCCAACCTTGGTGTTACCTCATGGCCTCCTCGATGGTGTAACCAAATAACCCGAAGGGACAAAAGAGGCGTCTCCCAATCCGACTACCACCCTGTTTAATACAATAAAACCCTCATCACGTGCCTCATAAGGCCCACACCATGGTAGAGAATGACTATAGCCATTAATAGGGATTCAAACTCATACCCCAATCCAATACATGCATCATTTCACAAGCCAGCATATTATGTGTCATATAATTCAACAATTTCTTAGATTCACATTCCAGCAGCAATATTCACATGAAAATTTTGCACTGTGCATAAAATATTCTCAAGTGCATAAATTTCATAACTCAAATCTAAATATTTTTATGGACACTCCACATTTATAAAATATTATATAAAATCTAAGTTAAAAATCATTTTAGAAAAATCAAGAGAAATAATTTTTCATTCGCAAATGCAATAAACCATCCATTCACAGTATTAGAGAGAATAGTCACTCTCAGACTTTCTCTACTGTAAAAGTCTTATCTCGATTAGTTTTGTCCAATTGCTGTGGGACATCATCAAATAACCACAAATATCAACATAAACTTATCCAAATAAACCTAAAGACCCTAACATTCAAAACCTACTTTTCTCTTACTAAGTGTGACTTTAAATCTTTCAAATCCAAATGGACATATAGGAAGTCAAATTAATGATTTGAAATAGGAAGATCATAATACCTTAATTTTGTCTCCTAAGAGTTACTTCGGTTTGGATTACACTAAAACCCTTGATTGTCCCCTTTTTAATAACACTAAATACTCAAACTCTTCCTAAATCAAAACTTTATTCTAACTTCAGGGAGTTGAATGAGTAGCTGGAATCTTTGATTTTGGGCTTTCGGGGTGGATCAGCTTAGGTTTTGGAAGAGAAGAGAAGAATGATCTAGAAAGAGATGAAATTTGAGTTCGTGGGTTCTGGAGTCTTCTTTCTCCTTTTTATCTATAAACTCATTTTCGATATTTGTTTAATAGTTCTCTTACACTTTTAAATTGCACAAAATGCCCAAAGTCTCCTTTTGGGTTATTGGAAAAGGTCAACATAATGAGTTTAAATACTTGAAGTTTTGTTTTGTTGAACAAATGTGCTCAGTGATGCGGAAGGAAGGTTGGAATGGAAACACAATTTATGAAAAATAAATTAGAAATATTTAAGAATATGAGATATAATATAAATTCTGTATATTATAATTAAAATGTTTGAGTATTCTAGTGGTGGAGAACATTTTGGACACTTGGGAGTTCTAGTGTTCAAATCTCATTGCTAACCAAGAGTGACTACTAAGAAGTGAATGGAAGAAGGTGACAAGAATTTGCAAGTAGAGGCAATTGGATGGTGCAAGTGCTCCAACAATTAAAGACCGACAACATTTTCCATTTGCAAGGCAAGTGCCAAGAAAATAATACCGAGAACCAAGAGTGACTATTGAGAAGTGAATTGAAGAAGGTGATGAGGATTGGAAGAAGATAGTCTCCAAAATTACAAGTGTACTGAGGAGATTCACAATATACCGAGAAGTTCTATCGAGGAGTCTCACATTGGTTGTACTGACATACAAGCTTTATACCGACAAACTTAATGGAAATGCTCTCACACCGAGAAAGATCCAACACTAAGGAATATGCGTCAACATAAGTGTGTTTATGTCAACATAAATTAACATAAGAGTGTTTGTATCAAATACTAGAGTGTTTGTATCCAATACAAGAGTATTTGTGTCGACACAATTAAGGTTGTTTCAACATAAGTTTATGCTGGCCATGCAATCCTCTTGTATCGATATCGACGAATGGGTTATGTCGACATAGAATTCATTTAACATGTTTATGTTGGTGTAAGTGTTAACACCGAACACAAATTAAACTCTACCGAATACCGACTACTCTAATAACCAAACACTTAAAATTGAGAGTCTATCAACTGAGAGTTTAGAGAAATTCCTATATAGTTTAGAATACAAAATCCACATTTAAATTTTAAATTAACCATTCTCCTATAATGTACAAAATATACAAATCTGAAACAGTCACTTTAGTATCAATACCACAATCAGAATTTTTGATGTTACACTTTCATTTATAAGCCAAAATCGATCACAACCAAATTTTCTCATTAATTTATAAGAAAGATTTTATAAAAAAATTTTAACGCCAAATTTTCGGTATGACAATCAATGCCATACTCTTCATTGAAACCTTTGGGTACTAGTTGAGCTTTGCAATGATTCACAGACCCATTAGATATCATTTTGATTTTGTATACTCATTTGCACCCAATAACAGATTAGTATGGTGGTAAGTTAACCGGATCCCAAGTATGTGTCTGGTGAAGGGCCTAGAGTTCCTTAACCATTACTTGTTGCCAAACAAGGTTAGAGCATGCCTCTCGATAGGTTTGAGGTTTAGAGATAGTAGAGGGAAAACAATAAAAAACATGAAGGTGAGAGGGAAGTTGCTTTACCCAAGTAAACTGATGAATACAAAATGAGAGCACGGTAGGGGAAGACTCAAAGGTATGTGCAACGCCAACAAAATCATCAACCAATGGTGGAATAGGAAAAGGTGTCAATGTGTGAGCTCATTTGGGGAACCCGTAGAATCATCAAGAAAAAGTTTGACAAAAGGATCAGTGAAATAATAAAGAATGGACTCCATGGTTGAACAAGACTTGGAAATGGAAGAAAATATTTTTATGTTCCCATAAAACAATATATCAAGATATATAAAACCTCTTTGAGATGATGATATAGTTTGTACTTTATCTCATATCCCAAAAAAAAATTGAAAATATAATTGGGTTTGTGGTTCAAGTTTTGTTTGTTCATATGATTGAAGAAGAACAAAATAGACACCCAAGGACTTTGAGATCAATGAAATTTGGAAGGTTCTCTAGAGTATTTCAAAGGGCGTTTGATTATCAATAATGAGTGAAGATATTCGATTGATTGTGTAAATTGCAGTAAGTATTGCCTCTCCCCAAAACCATTTCAAGACAAGAAGAGGAATAAGGAAAGCAATATCTAGAATATGTATGTTTTCTTTCACCTTGACCATTTTGCTACGAGGTGCCACGACGAGATCACGGCAGAGGATGCCATTCTGACAAAAAAGGTTAAGTATGTAGGTATTTAAATATTCCTGAGTATTATCAAAATGAAATACTTTAATGGTGCAAAAAAATTGGGTTCTAATCATGGTAGTGCAGTTTAAATAAATTTGTGATAATTCAAAGCAACTATGCATAAGATAAACCTAAGTATAACAAGAGTAATCATCAACAAAAATAACATAATACTTAGATTCCTCCATAGAAATAGTTAGATTAGGTCCTTACATAATGAATGAATTAGATCCCCCATTGAAATAGTTAGACTAGGTCCCTACACACACGGTTGTAGTGAAAGGGAAACCCTGGTTGTTTAGAGAGAGTACACATTAAACAATTAGATTTATCATTAAGAACAAATTCTAAACAGCCAATATTAAAGAATTTAAACGAGATAAGAATATATAACCAAATCGAAAGTGCCAAAAGCTTTTTGAAGTGGAAGAAGTTGAAATAGTTGAGGCAGCAGTATGTAAGATACAAGACGGTATATGAAGATTGATAACTTCAAACACATAACCAATCCTACGGCTTGTTCCAAGAACCTTTCTAGTATGAGAATACTGCACTTGACAACCAACGTAAGAAAAATGAATATTTAATCCAAGTTTACGATGTGACATCGAGAAAGGACAAGACAAAAAAAAGAAAAGAAAAGAAAGACAAAAGAAAAGTCAAAAAAAAAACTCATTCTCTCTCCTCCCTCCCCACTTTTCTGCTCTCTTACCCGAGACACATCCAACCCCTTATCCCCACCCCTCTCTCATTCTCTCACCCTCTCGGCTCTCCCTCTCCCTCTATTCTCTCCCTCCAATTTAATCAAATATCCTGAAATACCCATAAATATGAACTCCAAACCCTTCAACAAATCCTTAGAAAATTGAATTTAAGGGGAAAATTCAAGTTTTGTAGAGAGAGAGAAACCTAGGGTTTGGAGTAATTCAACAAATGATGAAAATGGTGGTTCCAATAAAGATTATACTCTTTCCTATACTTGGATTTTAATTATTCTTGCATAAAATTTGGATTTATTTTAACATTTTGGGTTTTGTAGAGAGAGAACAATTTATAATTTGAAGGTGACGTGACCAAGAAATAAAATTGGTAGTTTAAGTAAGATAATTTTCCTTTTTTCATCTTAAATTTGAGTACATTTTACTACTATATAAACTTTATATTGAAATTGAAAAAATAAAGTTTAGGAGTTTAGACCTAGAGTATATATTATATTAAAATTTGAAAAAATCTTAAAAGGAGAATTATTTCTCTAGGTTGATGATGTGATTTGATAAAACAAAATGTTGAATTAGTGAATTTGGGAAAATTCGAGTTTGGGTTGGAATGAGAATATTTATTTTTCCTAATATTAGTTTGTGATTAAATGATAACTGTGTGCATATTTCTTAGATTTAAGACAATTGGAATTTAAGCAGGAAAAAACATTGATTTGGACTTGAATCGGGAGTGATTACTCTCCCAAAAGATGAGTGAATATATGATTATAATTTTGAATGAGAAATTATTTTACTCAATTTTGTAAATATTTTTAAAATTGATTTATAAATTAGTATGTGATTGTAGAGTGTTCCAAAAGAGAATTTAGAATGAAAAATGTATCCATATATTTTATTGAAATAATGTGCTATATTTATTAATTCATATTGAATATGTTAACATTGAACTTATGATTTGAGAAACGTTTGAATGATTATGGCACACTTTGATATATATTATGAGATTTGTGAAATGATACTTGAATGCATGATCTAATGGCTATAGTCATTCCTTGATGGTGAGACCTGACGGGGTAACATGGTTAGAGGCGCTTGCCTTAGGAGATAGTTGCGCTCGATAGGTATCTCAAAAGCCGTTATTATTATTTTTTAGACTAACTTGATAGCATCTCAAAGGAGACCCGAACTAACACCAAGGTTGGGAGTATTTGTGAGTTAGAAAAGTATGAAAACTATTATGATTTAGCCCTTGATCATGGTAGACCATTGTCCAGAGTTATGATTTTGATAATTCCATGAATTTGGAAAAGTTATGGATATGATTGAATACATATGATTTATTCATTAAGAATATTGAATTTTATTTGAAAATTTTTATGTTTGATCATGAATTTTGAATTTTTATGGATATGGTAATATAATTTTAAGATAATTATTTGATATGTCCACAATCAATACTCATTTACTTTCATAACATATTATTCATTCACTGAGTATTGTTGCATACTCATCCCTTTTATTTTAATTTTTCACAGAAAAAGTTTAGACTAAGGTATTGTTGTTTTAATATCTCAAGACAAGATTATGCATGCATATTTTGAATAGAGACAGACTGTGTTGGTCCTTTTGTTGTGTGATGAATGTATCTTAACTTGTTTGGAAATGTTAGATTAATTTGAAAAATAGATGGATATCGATTAATATTTTGCGGCACCTTGATGTGCGGGGTTAGGCTTATCCGTATTCTGACGTAACACGGCGGTTGTCGCGTACTCAATTTGAGGGTTAGGGTATGACAATTTTATTAGTATTAGAGCAGATTTTCAAATATTTTCAAAAGTTCTCAATTGTTTTCAATTATTTTAAAGTTTTTTTATTCAAGGTGCTTCCAAAAAATTTTTTAAAATGCCTCATATGGGTTCTAGAAAGTTAATTTTATTTTTTGGGGGTTAGATATTTAATTCTTCACTAATCTTACGTATTAAGCACAATTTCTCATTTATAGAACTATGCCTCCCCGAAAAAGAATGATGAACCCGATTAAGATTCCTCCTACTCTACCTCATCAACCAAAGTCCGCATCGTCCTCGCATGTACCTCCTTCGATTCCTACTCACCCAGTTCCACCAACCGAGACTCCGGCCCCACCATTTATTGCACTCCAAGAAGTAACGGAGTGGTGAATAGCCTATGGGGGCTCAAATGTAAGCTTTATCACAGGCATCGACTCCTCCTTCAACTTCTACCTTCGCACCAAGTGTTCCGATCGCACCACCTCTTCTCTAGTTGTTGCTTCAACCGATCGCCCTACCATTGAGTTAATGAAATTGATTAAAGAAGCGAGATAACTTGGATATGAAGCATTCTCGGGTACATGTGATGTTTTAGTAGCGAAGGATTGGATTGGCCGAATCCAAGAGACCATCATTGACATGAGATTGGATGACGAGATAAAGTTGTAGATGGCTGTGTACCTGTTGGACAAGGGTGCAAGGACTTGGTGGAAGAATGTAAAGGATAGAACTTCTACTGCTCCTACTTAGGGAGAATTTCTTAGGGCTTTTGAAGAGAAATACTATACTCGATTCTATAGGGACCAAAAGATGGAGGAATTTTTTAAGTTAGCACAAGGGAATAGGATGGTGGTGGAATATGAGAGAGAGCTAAGAGAGCTAGCTATCTATGTTCCAAAATTTGTAAATTTCGAGGAGTCTTTGTGTGCAAAATTTGAATCGAGGTTGAATTTGCACAAATGGGAGAAGATGTCGATAACAAAGGGGCATACATTTCAAGAAATTTTGGAATTGGCTTTGAGGGCTGAGAATATGGTAATTGAGTGCGGAAGGGTTAGAGATGGTCATGGTAAGAAGAGAAGAAAGCTCCAAGAAGAATAGGAGCATGGGCTCCATTGGTGGTATCCCAATTATTGAGTCCATTGGCTCTCCAAAAGCCAAACAACCATCAAAGTTTGATGCTCCCACTTCTAACGCTGCATCCGGGAGCAAGTTAATGGGATCGAAGAAAGAGTCTTGTCGGAATTGCAAGAGGTTCCACCCTGAATCATGTACCGAGCCTCCAAAGTGTACCAATGTGGGAAGGTAGGGTATTTCCACAATATTTGTCCCGAACTGGGCCTAGGTGGACATGAAGGTCATTTGAGTCAAGACCACCCAAGTGGCTCAAGAAATGATCAATCAAACGCTCTTACACCATTAGCTATTACTGCTCCACAGACCAGGATCGGGATCAACACGGTAGCCCCTCCTCCTCAACATCCCCAACCAAGAACTTAAACAAGAATCTATACGATGACTAATGAGGAAGCCTAAAATAATCTAGATGTAATTATAAATACATCTTCTTAAATTTGGACTTAGTGACTTAGAATGCAATATAAGTTTTGTATGATTTTTATGTTGCTAATTTGACATGTTAGAAATGAATTTATAGATAAATTTGAAGTTAAATTCTATGTGGAGAGGCATAGAGATGATTCTGTTGTTGTATGATGGTAAAATCATGTGTATTCATAAGAAAATTATGTAATATGTCCATGATTATGTGGTATAATAAGATGTTATGAGGAGTTATGTATGAAATATGTATTTTGGAGATTAACTAATAATCATTTGAAGGTTTATACTCTTAGGTATAATGAAAATTTTAGGTGATGAAATCCTGTGCTTATTGATACAGGTTGTAATAATTCATTTGTGAGCCTTTGACTCCGATAGGCCTTGAACTCCGCCTAAGGAAGAGTTGTGGATTATCACTCCCTTAAGGAAGCAGCTAGTTAAGGATACAATCTATAAGGGTTGTGAAGTGAAGGTGGGTGGAATAGTTCTTGAGATAGTTCTGATTCCGCTAGATATGGTGGACTTTGATGCCATTTTAGGTATATATTGGTTACACCGCCACCGGGCATTCGTGGATTGCTTCACTAAGGAAGTGGAGTTCCGTAGATTAGGGTGTCCTCAGCTTGTGTTTGCCGGTGAGTGACGGATTTTCCAAACTATGTGATTTTGGTAATAGAAGTAAAAAGGTTATTACATAAGGGATGCGAATCCTACCTTGCACACATCATTGACACCACGGTTGAGAGTCTCAACTTGATAGATGTTCCAGTGGTGAATGAGTTTCTAGATGTCTTCCCAGACGAGTTGCTTAGTTTGCTTCCAATCCAGGAGTTAGAATTTGTCATTGATTTGGTTTCCAGTACCGCACCAATCTCAATCTCTTCGTATAGGATGGCACCTGTAGAGTTGAAGGAACTAAACGTTCAACTCCAAGAGTTATTGGAGAAAGGTCCATCTAATCGAATACCTCACCATGGGGTGTTTCAATCTTATTTGTGAAAAAGAAAGATAGCACCCTTTGGTTGTACATAGACTACTGACAACTCAATAAAGTGACCATAAAAAACAAGTACCCGTCGCCAAGGACTGATGATCTCTTCGATCAACTTCAGGGGGCTAGAGTATTCTCGAAAATTGATTTAAGGTCGGAGTACCATCAATTGAGAATCAAAGAGGACGATATCCATGAAAACGTGTTTAGAATGCAGTATGGTCATTATGAGTTTATGGTAATGTCCTTTGAGTTGACAAATGCTCCCACGCTTTCATAGACTTAATGAATAGAATGTTCCACTCCTATTTGGACAAATTCGTTATTATGTTCATAAATGATATCTTGGTGAATTCCAAGAATGATGAGAAGTATTCTGAACATCTCCGAATAGTGTTGCAAACTCTTCGGGAGAATGAGTTATACACCAAATTCTCTAAATGTGAATTTTGGTTAAGGAAGATCGGCTTTCTGTGACATGTGATATCCAAGAATGGGAGGAAGTCATATTAAAGTGGAAGCAACCTAAGAATGTCACATATGTGAGGAGTTTTCTCAGATTGGCAGGGTACTATTGGAGGTCTGTCGAGAGATTCTTCAAGATTGCACCTCCATTGTCCAATTTGACTTCAAAGGGAGTCAAATTTAAGTGGGGTAATAAATGTGAAGAGAGTTTTCAAAAACTCAAGAAAAAGCTCACATTCGCTCCAATCCTTACCCTCTCTACTAACAGTGGTGATTATGTGGTGTTTTGTGATGCTGGCTGACAAGGGTTAGGTTATGTATCAATACAAAATGAGCGGGTGATTGCTTAAACCTCTCAGGAGTTAAAAAAACATGAATTGAATTATTCCACAAATGATATGTAGCTAAACGCTATTGTATTCGCACTGAAAATATGGTAACACTACTTTATGGGGCTACGTGCAAGATCTTACGGACCACAAAAGTCTCAAATATTTACTTACTCAAAAGGAGTTAAATTTGAGATAACGGAGATTGTTAGAATTAATCAAGAATTACGATTTAATTATAGATTACCACCCGGGTAAAACAAATGTAGTTGCAGATATCCTAAACTGTAAATCTTTTTTTTCGGCACCTCATGGGAGTTCTTATCTCTCATGCTTGGTAGGACTTTGTGCACTTGGAGTCTGGTTGACCAATGATGATGATGGTATACTTTTGGCCAAATTCAAAGTGCAACCAACATTAGTAAACCATATTAGAGAGCTCCAAACAGCTAATGAAGAGCTAAAGGGCATAGTGGAGAAGGTTTACAAGAGTGAAGGAGGTGAGCTCCATATCCAGGAAGATGGCATGGTCCTAAGAATAATGATCTTATGAGGGCCATACTTGAAAAGGTTGACTCCTCGACTTATGCGATGCATCCCGGAAGTACTAAGATGTACCAAACTATTAAGGAAACTTATTGGTGGTCGAGGTTGAAGAGAGAGGTAGCCGAGTTTATAGCTAAGTGTCTTTTGTGCCAACAAGTCAAAACCGAACATCAGAAACCCACCAATATCCTTCAAGCTTTACCAATTCCCCAGTGAAAATAGGAATACATTACCATAGACCTTGTGGTGGGATTGCCACATACTTCAAGCCTTTATGATGCCATTTTGGTGATAGTAGAGTAGCTCACAAAGTCAACCAATTTTGTTCCGATTCAGAACACTTACTCTTTAGAGATTTGCTAAATTGTACATTGATACAATCGTGAGGGCTCACGAAGTTCCGGTGTCTATTGTCTTAGACCATGATTCTAGATTCAACTTCCGATTTTGGCCAGAACTGCAAGAGTCCTTAAAAACTATGTTAAAATTTAGTACTACTTTCCATGCTCAAACTGACAGGCAATCAGAGCGCATAATTCATACCTTAAAAACATGCTTAGAGCATATGTGATGGACTTCCAAGTGAGTTAGGATAGACACATCCCACTAATTGAATTTGTATACAATAACAACTATCAGGCTAATATTAGGATGCCACCCTATGAGACTCTACATGAAAGAAAGTATCAAACTTCGTTTTATTGGGATGAGGTCGGTGAGAGGAAGATAGAAAATATGGAATTGATTGATACCACTAAAGAGAAAGTAAAAATAATCTGAGAAATAATGAAGGCAGGCCAAGACTGACCAAAGAGTTATACCAATAAGGGGAGTTGACCTTTGGAATTCGAAATAAGGGATATGGTATTTTGAAAATCTCACCTTAGAATGGAGTAATCCAGTTTTAAAAAAGAGGAAAGTTGAATTCTCGTTATGTTGGCCCTTTCAAAATCATTGAGAGGATAGAAAAAATGCATACCGATTGCAGTTACCCTAAAATTAGATGAAAATCTATGTGTATTTCATGTCTCAATTTTAAAAAAATATTTGCCAAATCCTTCACATATTTTAGAAACTCTACCGATCAAATTAAAGGAAGACTTAAGTTTCAAAATTGAGATAATTAAATGTCAAGTTCTTGAACTTTATCCAAATTTCACAAATTAGTCTCTGAACTTCAAAATGCTATGGTATGATCCTCAATATTCAAAATCGTAATGGATTTGATCCTTCTGTTACTGACGGAGACAACTGGCCGTTAATTACTGACGTGGCAAAATGACCTGGATATACGGATGATGACGTGGCAATGCCATGTCATCCCCACTGCCACGTCATCACAAAAACATAGCATATTGCCATGTCAGCAAGTTGATGACGTGGCGTGCCACGTAAGCATGTTACTGACGTGTCATGCCAAGTAAGCAAGGATTTATGGGGATAATTACATATTTAGTCTCTGAATTTTATCATAATTTCATAAATTAGAACATAAACTCCAAAATCTTACAATAAAATTCCCAAATTTCTAAAAGCGTAATGGATTTATTCCTCCGTTTTTAACAGAAATAGCCTGGTCATTAATTGTTGATGTGGCAAATGTTCTAGACGTACGGATGATGATGTGGCAGTGCCATGTGGCAATCCCTAATTGATAGATTAAGTATTAATTAATTTAAATAGATTAAATTTTAAGTTCTCTCTCTTCGCTCTCTATACTTAAAAATAGACATCCTCCGACCCAAAACCAAAATACCTTTCTCTCTCTCTCTCTCACTCACAATTCAAACCCTAGAAACCATGGCGACAATGATCGACAATGGCAAGCAATTGATAACGATGGCGCAACAGATTATGACAATTGATAAAATCATTCAGCTTACCGAAGACCTTAATTTGTCATCAGAGGTCGTCAATTGTGTAGAGAGTGCTCTCCAGTTGGATATGAATCGATTTGAGTATAAATTTAGGTCAATTTTTATTAGAAGCACTATTCCTCTTGATTCAAATTAGCTTTACGAATCGATCAGTATGATTGCTCTGTCATTTGTGTCATAGGATGTAGAGGAGACTGAGGATTTTGAGAGGTTCTGTGAAGAAGAAAGTGGAAACTTAGTTCACGAGAGATGAGTGAGTTTAGGGGATGATTTATAGGTTACTGGAGTTGTGAATTTATTTGTAGAAAATAGAGATTAATGATTTCTTGCATTCCATCTCTAGCAAAGTTGATTCCTAGAGTAGGCTCCAGAAGCTATGTAGGTACTTCTTCAGCAGTTAAATTGGCTCCCCATTGCTTACTAGGGAATCCATACAAGCATACATTCTCCTTCTCAAGATCCCATTGCTAGTTAAATTCTTCAACATCAATGGTGATAGCTTTGATCATGCCAGCGTGACGACCTTTGAAATCCCTAAAAACCTCTTTGACGATTCGAGGATTGTACTGTGCTCCTCTATCCATTAAGTGAAGATGAGAGAAAGAGTGAGAGAGAGAGATAGAGGAAACTTATGGGTTAGAAAAATGGAGAAGAATGGAGTGGAGTCCATCAGTAATGGAAGTATCAAATCTGTTATACTTTTAAAAATTTGAGAATTTTATTGTAACATTTTGAAATTCATAAACTAATTTGTGAAATTAGAATAAAGTTCAGGAACTAGACATATAGTTATATCTAGAAATACATGCTTGCGTGGCACGCCACGTCAGCAACATGCTTACGTGGCACGCCATGTCAGCAACTCGCTTACGTGGCAACATGATATGTTTTTTGTGATGACGTGGCACTGCCATGTCATCATCCGTACATCCAAATCATTTACTACATCAACTTTTAATGGCCAACCTATTTCTGTCATTAATGGAAGGACCAAATCCGTTATGATTTTGAAGTTTGAGGATCATATTGTAACATTTTAAAATTCGGGAACTAATTTGTAAAATTGGGGTAAAGTTCAGGAGCTTGACATGCAATTATTTCTTTCAAAATTCAACCCGCAGCTATTCTTGATAGTCAAATTAAGAGATTGCAGAATAGACAAGTCTATATTGTTAAGATCCAATGAAAAAAATGATCAAATCGAATAAGAGACTTGGGAGCTTGAAAATATTATGAAAAAATAATATCCCCATCTTTTTTAGATATGATTTTGTTTTTAAATTTTGATGACAAAATTTATTTTTAAAGGATTAGGAATTGTGACACCGAGAAATGACAAACAAAAAAAAAGAAAAGAAAGACAAGAAAAAAAAAAAACTCATTCTCTCTCCCCCTACTTTTCTCCCCTCTTACCCGAGACACATCCAACCCCTCACCCACACCCTTCTCCCATTCTCTCACCCTCTCGACTCTCCCTCTCCATCTATTCTCTCCCTCCAATTTAATCAAATATCCCCCAAAACCCATGATTTAAACTCCAAATCTTTCAATAAACCCCTAAAAGGTTGAATTTATGGAAAAAATTCAAGTTTTGTAGAGAGAGAAAAACCTAGGGTTTGGAATGGTTCAACAAGATATAAAATTGATGGTTCCAATAAAAATAATACTATTTTCTAGATTTAAATTTTAATTATTTTTGCTTAAAATTTGGATTTATGTTAACATTTAGGGTTCTGTAGAGAAAAAAAAAATCTAAAATTTGAATGTGACGTGATCAAGAGACAAAATTGATGGTTCAAGTAAGATAACTTTTCTTTCTTAATCTTAAATTTGAATGCATTTTACTAGTATATAAACTTATTTTGAAATTGAAAAAATAAAGTTTAGGAATTTAGATCTAAAGTATATATAATGTTAAAATTTGGGAAATTCTTAAAAGAAGAATTATTTTCCTAAGTTTGTGATATGGTTTGATAAAACTAGATGATGGATTGGTAAATTTGGAAAAATTAGAGTTTGAGTTATGAGGAAAATATTGATTTTCCCGAATATTAGGTTGTGATTAAATGATAAATGTGTTCATATTGTTTTAGGTTTAAAGCAATTGGAATTTAAGGAAGAGAAAATCATTGATTTGGATTTGAATTAGAAGTGATTACCCTCCCAAGAGATAAGTGAATGTATTTTGAATGAGAAAATATTTACTCGATTTTGTAAATATTTTAAAATTGATTTATAAATTAGTTTGTAATTATAGAGTGTCTCAAAAGAGAATTTAGAATGAAAAATGTATAAAAATATTTTATTGAAATAATATGTCCTATTTATTAATTCATATTGAATATGTTGGCGTTGAATTTATGATTTGATAAACATTTGAATGATTATAGCATACTTTGATATATGCTATGAATTTGTGAAATGATAGACGAATGCATGATCTAATGGATATAGTCATTCCCCCCATAGTGAGACCCGATGAGGTAACGTGATTAGGGGCATTTTTCTTAGGAGATAGTCACACTCGAGAGATATCTCCAAAACTATTATTATTATTAGACTAGCTTGGTAGCACTCCAAGGGAGACCCAAACCAATGTCAAGATTAGGGGATTTGTGAGTTAGAAAAGTATAAAAACCCTGATAGTTCTGCCCTTAGTCGCGTCAGATCATTGTCGGGAGTTATGATTTTGGCAACCCCATGAATTTGAAAAAGTTATGGATATAATTGAATGCATATGATTTGTTCATTATGAATATTGAATTTTATTTAAAAAATTTTATATTTGATAATAAATGTTGAATTTTTATGAATACCTAAAATTATTTTAAGATAATTGTTTGACACGTCCACAATTATCTCTCATTTATTTTCATAATATATTATTTATTCACTGAGTATTGTTGTATACTCATCTCTCTTATTTTAATTTTTCACAGAAAAAACTTAGACCAAAATATTGTCGATATTAGTATATCGAGACAAAAAAATTTCGAAAGACTCATTGCGAGTACCAGTTGTCCCGATTTCTTTTTTTTTGAGAATTTTAGATGGAACCCTTTGAAACATTTTTGTATAAACTCCTATAGAAACTTATTTAACTTTCGTATTTTTTTTTTAGTTGGAATTATATAACTTATTTTGAAAATCTTCACTTTTCTTTTTTGAAATTTACTTGAGAATTGTTTTTATGATATCGGATATGGATCCCTTGAGTAGGGATCTATTTTATATTCTGTGGATTTCATTGGAATGGCTAGCCTTGTCTTGTGCATGTATTTAGATTTAAATGGCCAAACTAGCCTTATGCATGTATGTTTTGAATAGAGATGGAATGAGTTGGTTCTTTTGTTGTGTGATAAATGTATATTAACTTGTTTGGAAATGTTGGATTATTTTGAAAAATTGATAAATATCGATGGATGCTTTGCAATATCTTAATATACGGGTTAGGCTCATCCGTATTCTGAGATAACACCGCGATTGTCACATGCTCGAACTAAGGTCAGCGCGTGACATGCATAATTCTTCAATAGATATGAGATTTAATGAGAGTTTACAAATAAGATAGGTATTTGGAAGTGATATAGATGAGGTAAATATTGTACCATTGTGACTAGCATATATACTTGAACCATTAGCAATGTGTACAAGTGGTGAGCAAGAAACAAGTGTATGAGAGGAGAAAAGTGAACAATTGGATGACATATGATTAAGGCAAGCGTAATCAAAATACTAAGAATTTTTGCCTGAAGTTGTGGAAAAGACAAAGAAAGGTTTAACAGAATTACCAAATTCAGCAATGGCTTCCTGGATGGCAATGAGGATTGATAAATTACCTTGTCCATCAGTGGGACGTCCCAGGTTGGTTTGGCAAAGGCAATACAGCATGAGAGATCATCTTAAACGAGAAATACTTTATTGGAAAGAGAGCAAACCGGTTTAGGTGGTCATACCGGGTGAGTCGAGCGAGTTGGAAGGTGAGTGGGGCGATGGAGGGTGAGACTGTGCAAGTCGATACAGAATTCAGATAGAGACTGCTGATCGATCCGAGTTTGAGCCTCTTAAACAAGCAAGGGTGGTCGTAGTCGAACAAACAAACGAATGAACAAGCAATAGTTGAGGTAATGATAGTTACAGTCGTTGGCGAAAACTAAATTACAGTAGGTTGCGAGAAAAGAAGGCAAATGGTGAATGAGAGTGGCAAAGATGTCAAGGTTACAAGGCGAAGCAATCGACTTCTCGATGGTGAGTTGCTGATGGCGACGAAGAAGAAGATGTGATGATGATAACTGGAACTTGAGCAACCAACAAAGAATGAGGTGGTCGAAGGGCGATGACAATTTCAAAGAAGACGAAGGCTGAGGATGATGCAGACGGTGGATATTTTGAGGTTAGAAGGGATAGTTGTAGAACTCAAACAAGCGACAAGATATGGAACGGAGGCATTTGAGTGGCGGTGAAAGTTGAACAAAGGTTGATGACGACTGGACTTTGGCGATTACTGATGAAATCAAAGATGGGCAAATTGGCAAAATGAATGAATATGAATAGGCATCTGGATGGTTTCTAGGCTGAAACTCCGGGTTGTGGTATCCGAAAAGTTTAAATACAGTGACTGTGAGCTTTTGGGTACCAGGTTGTGAGTAACAATGGTTGATGGTTTAGGTACAGGGTGTGTTGGGATACATGGTGAGGGTTTTGGTTGAATGCGGGATTTCTACTTCTCCGAATATAATTCAATAAATATATTGAGTGAGTTATATTATGAGGTCGGAATTTAGAGGGAGCAGAGATTATTTTTCATTGTGAATGTAATTGTACAGAAGGGTTCTACATATACGCTCCAAACCCTAACTCTCATTATCGATTTATGAAAAATAGGAAATAGTCTGTTTACTTAAAATATATTAATAGAATGTTGAGATTTCTAAATTTTATAAATGATATAGATATATTTAAATTGTATAGATATAATATTAATCATATGCAAAACACAATGACAATCATATCTAAAATACAAAGATAGAATATATGGAAAGAATATTAATATTAAGAAACTAAACTCCTTTGATTTGACTGGTCAGATACTCTATCCTTTTAACCAGAATTCTCAATTTCAAAACTTGGAAATAACGAAAAAAAGATTTAGAAGAGCTAACCCTTAAAATAGGCTCTACAGTACTCGAACCAGATTAGTCAGTCAAAACTCAAATAACGATGATAAAAACAAAAAAAATATTAATATTAAGAAATTAAATCTATATTTTATAACTTGATAGTCTTTATGAATTCAAAAATGCCATACATCCATCGTATAGAATGATGCTCCGGGGCCAAGATTGATACATTACTATAAGGAAGCATTGTATGAGTTATTTTATCATGTGTTTAAGTGCTATTATCATATAAGCTATATCCTCTTTAGTATGGCATGCTTAGAGTACGCACAAGTTTTTTTTATCTTCCCAACCATGCAAGGAAAGATTTCATCTTTCTCCCTTATAAAATTATGCTTTTGTTTTACTTTTTAAGTTTTTTTTTTTTTGGTTATATTTCAATAGAATAGAAAAGAAATAAAAAATATTATCAAATTAAGATCTTAAGATGCAAAATCTAATTGTGAAATCATCCCTTACTTCTGTTATAAGGCGTTTTTGTAAATTTCTCCCCAAAAAAGTAGCTCGTGTGGCAAATGGTAATTTAGTATTTCCTTTTTTTCTAATAAACCTTTTCCTCAGTGTCGGCCCAATTTGCACTCACTCGACAGAAAGACAAAAGCGATGCAACGTGTCAACAACATAAAACCATATGCTTCCAGAATCAACAACAACATGACACATCAAAGTGGTTCTCACCTTGTCCATCCTCTCTCTCTCTCTCTCTCTCTCTCTCTCTCTCTCTCCCTCTTTTTTCCTTCCAAAATGTATCAAACAACTCAACTCTTGACTCAAGAGAGAGAGAGAGAGAGAGAGAGAGAGAGAGAGAGAATGGGAACAGGAAATGAAGAGTGGAGAAAAAAGGCAGACACACACAAGATGAGTGCGGAGGAAGTGAAAGCTGCAGGAGTAGAAGGTTCAAAAAGGCCACCGCCGGGACAACACCCTGGCGAGATATTGCACCAGCGGCGTGCCTTGCCTTTCGGTCGCACCACTATGGCAATCGGTGGTTTTGTAATAGTGGGTCTCATTGGCTACACCGTTTTGTATGGCTTCAAAAGGCCCGATGCCTCAGCTCGTGACGTTGCCAAAGTGGCCACCAACACCGCGAGTCCCGAAGAAATCCATCCCCGCAAGTAATGATATTGGTTTCCAGTTTAGATTTGGTTTTTTGCAAAATTTTTGTTTTCGGCCTTTCAACTCTTAATAAGTTTAAGGCACTTGTTTTTAATGGCGATCTTGTCTTTGTCCTTTTATCTTATTTCATGAATAGAAATTTAACCTATTTTTTAACAGAAATCATATTATATACTTTACTATTACTTAAAGAAACTCAAAGCTTGTAAAATGTCATGTTTTTTAGACAAACCCCTTAGAGTTTATCACTTCAGAATTTAAATTCAACTCTCTCTCTCTCTCTCTCTCTCTCTCTCTCTCTCTCTCAGACATTCTTGCACTAAGGGAAAAAAAAAGGGTGGCCCTTTTGGAGGGAATGTAAAACGGCAATTGAAGGCAAGTTGTGGTAGAGCATAATGAAAAGGCAAATAAAGGTCGATTCCATAGTAATTTTGATTTCTCTCTCTCTCTCTCTCTCTCTCTCTCTCTCTCTCTCACGAACGCACCTAGGACCTCCGTGCATCATCTCACACCTTAGAAACTGCTAAGATAAGGTACTTGCTTAACTTGGAAATTCCAAATCTCAAAAACATCCAAAAGATGTAAACCATGACAAGTCTCCCATCAACTATATATATATGTATATTGAAATTGATTTGGAACTAAATTTGCATTTTTTCCATGTGTTAAAGTCACAGTGATGGTTCTGGTTGGATTAGATCAGAATTATGGAGTGGGTTTCTTCATTTCCTCCTAATCGCAACATTTTAGAATCGGAATTGCCTAATCGAAAGTTTGAAAAAATTATGAATGAACTTTTCTCATTGAAGGTTTTTTTTTTTTTTTCTTTTTTTCATCTTTCCCAACTTCTTGTTCTAAGGAAAAAGGGAATATTGCGGGAAAGGGAAAATTTTTCCTCTGCCCGTTTTGTTATACCAGTCCAAATTTTCAAATATTAGAGAATATTTCCTTCCTTTGTGGCTGTGGCTGAATTTGTTAATAAAATCACTGACCCGTAGATTCGGTGGTAGAATATTAAATTTTTTTAACAAAAATTTAATTATTGGGAATGAAAATATTGAGTCCGAATCGGATGTTCAAGTACCCAAAAAATGAATTCATAAATAAAAGCCCCTAGTAGTTTGTTCTTTATTAAACATTATAATTTAAGTTCTCATGTGTCATAAAAAATTAATTTGAAAAAAAAAAAGATTAAAAGCCGGCCTTTCACTGGCTTTTTAGGAGTTCATTAGTCGAATAAAGGTATCTTTAGTCAATTATAAAATATTTATATTTCGTAATTTAAACACTAAATTAAATATTTTATTTTGTAACTATAAAATTATATGTACACGAGTGAAAAATACCTTGCGTGATAAACAATTATCCATCTCCATGAAGGTGCTTATAAACATGAATCTGGAGAACAAACACAAATGGGAACCAAAAATAAAGAGAGAGAGAGAGAGAGAGAGAGAGAGAACACACGTATCATGGAGAAATAGACTGCAAACATCAAGGTGTCAAACTTGCAAGACCTCCAAATTCCAAATACCAAGGTGGCAGCACATACCCACTCACTTCACGCTTCTTGCTTGTTTTTCTTTCTTCCATCTCCCCTTCTTCCTCTTTCCCCAAATATGCATACATTTGTAGAAATTTATAACCCTCACTTAAACTTAACCCAAACTATTTTATAACAAGAAATATCCGAAAAGTTCTTCAAAAAAAGATAAAAATCATCTATTCTCGCTTAAATATCTCTTTTCTTAAATAAATATTTATCATTAAACAGAAATTTTCTAAATATATTATGTCATCGCATACTAAAAAATAAGTTTTATAAAAATTTGGAATACAAATTTAAATATGAATAAAGAGAGATAAAAATATGATCAAATAAAAGAAAAATAAGGAGAAAAATATATCAAGAAAATAAATTAAAAAATGAAGAGAATTTCTTCTATTGAGTATGAAAAAAAATTATCTCAATATTACAAAGATAAAGAAAGAGATGAGAGATTTTGGAAGAGAGATTGTCTTTCAAGTTGTATTACAAGATAAGAGAAAATCTCTATTTATAAAAAATGGTAAGAGAGAAAGAAAAAATAAAATAAAAATTAATATAGGAAGAGAGATGGGAGTGGACTGTCCACTCCCCTCCAACGGCTATGTGGCCGTTGGAGCTCCAACGGCTATAATAGAATGGAAAAATTATGGGCCTACTTAGACCAAAAGTCTGGAGTCTAAGTGGGCCTATATATTTTCAATACTCCCCCTCAAATTTGGCGAATATATATCGATGGAGTCTAACTTGCCAAGAATATGATTCATGTGATTAGTCGTAGTTCGCTTGATGAAAATATTAGCAAGTTATTCACTACTTTTTATGTGAGGGTGATTATGGTCTTATCTTCAATTTTTTGCCATACAAAATGACAATCCACTTCAAGTTTGGTCCGCTCATGAAGCACTGGATTTGATGCAATGTGAATAACCGATTGGTTATCACAAAAAAGCTAAATTGGCATTATGACCATGAACCCCAAGTCTTCAACTAATGTTTTAAGTCATATAATCTCACTTGTTGATGCTATCATAGCTCTGTATTCCGCTTCCGCACTAGATTTTGAAATTACCGATTGTTTCTTGTTTCTCCAAAATACTAGATTACCTCCCACAAACATACAAAAACCTATTGTAGACCTTCTATCTTGAGCATCTCCGACCCAATCCGCATCACAATATCCAATAATTTCATAATTTCGGTTGCACTTCATCCATATTCCAAGTCCAAGAGAGCCCTTTAGGTATCTCAAGATCCTTTCTGCTGCTCTCCAATGTCCCAATTTTGGATTATGCATATGTTGACTGATTCGGCTAACTATATATGTCATATCTAGTCTGGTGATTGTCAATTTAATGATCTTTCCAACGAGTTTCTGATATCTTGGAATATCGGTAAAGTATTGATCATTATCATTTCCTTCTTCAAAGGTCGAGACTGGATTACAAGCTGGTTTAGCTCCAATTTTTCCTGTTTCCTGCAAAAGATCAAACGTATACTTTTTTTGGGATAGAACAAGTCCTTTAGAGAAGTAGGCAAGTTCTATATCTAAAAAGTATATTAATTTTTCTAAATCTTTAATTTCAAATATAGACTTAAGAAAATTTTTAATTTGATTTATTTGCTTTATATCATTCTCGGTTATAATTATGTTATTGACATCGATAAATACAACGGTGACTTTTTCATTAAAAAATTTTGTAAATAAAGATGAGTCACTGTTGCACTCACAGAAATCATAACTAAGGAGAGCGGTGCTAAGTTTAGAATACCAAGCTCGGGAAGATTGTTTCAAACCATAGATGGCCTTATTGAGTTTGCATACTTGTCCATCTTTGCCTTCAAGCCCTTGAGGAAGTCGCATGTAAACTTCCTCCTTCAAATCTCCTTGCAAGAATGCATTTTTCACATCCATTTGAAATATCGACCAGCTCCAGTTTGTTGCAAGATACAATAAAACTCGGACTGTAGTCATTTTAGCGACTAGAGCAAAAGTTTCAGTGTAGTCTTCTCCATATGGCTGAGTGAAGCATTTGGCTACAAGTCTTGCTTTGAGGCGGTCAATTGTTCCATCACTCTTATGCTTGACCTTGTAAACCTACTTGCACCCTACCGCTTTCTTTCCTTTAGGAGAAGTAGTGATCTCCCAAATTTGACTCTTGGTAAGAGCATCCAATTCTTCCTTTATAGCTTTTCTCCATTCTTGATGAGCATTAGCTTCTTCAAAACTCAAAGGTTCATGTACTTGATCAGTGTCATTCAAGAACTTTTGATGACTAGAAGAAACATTATTAGTTGTATAAAAATCAGAGACAGGATGAAATGTAACCTTAGAATTATAATAAACTTCTATATTTAACCATTCAGAGGGACGTCTCAACCTAGTTGATCTTCTAAGTGAAGGAGGTGGTGATGATGGTTCTATAAGAATTTCTTCATTTTCTTCATTAACTTATTCTCTTCCTTGCTCATTTGGCTCCTCTTTTTCTAAAATATTTTCTTCTTCTCCCCTTGTTCCATATTAGGTTCTAGAATTACTTCTTGATTAGATTTATTTTCAACTCTTGGAGATTCCTAAAGAAGGATTTGTAAGTCTCTTTCTACGAAATCTTTATTTTTGTTATGTTATTTGAAATAAAATTTATCTTCCAAAAATATTATATCCTTAAATGTATAGACTTTACTAGTTTCAGGTTCATAGTATAAATATCCCTTTTGAAATTATGCATAGCTTATGAAAACACGTCTTCCCTTCTTTTCTAACTTAATTATCTCTTATTTGAGAAGGAATATGAGTATAATATATGCAACCAAATATTTTAAGATGAGATAAGGATGGTTTTTCTTTTTTAAGTATCTCTAAATGAGATTTTCCTTTGAGTATCTTTGTGGAAAGTCGATTAATTACATATGCAGTTGTACTAATTGCAGCACTTCAAAATATTTTAGGCATATTTGCAAAAAATATCATGATCTTTGTTATTTCTAATAAATGTCTATTTTTTCTTTCGGTTACCCCATTTTGTTGTGGAGTATAAGGACAAGATATTTGATGAATAATTCATTTATTTTCTAGGTATTCTTTGAATTCATTACTCATATATTCACATCCATTATCAGGTTTAAGTGTTTTAATATGAGTTCATATTGTTTTATGATAAAGTTGTTAAAATTCTTAAATGCTTCAAAAGCATGTGTCTTAGTGTGAAGCATGTATATCCACGTGTATCTAGATTTATGATCTATAAAAAATATAAAATATTTGAAATCTCTTCTAAATTCAACGGGAGATATCCATATATCTGAATGCACAAGATAAAAGATATTTTTATAAATAGTTTTTGAAATTGGATAAAATACTCTAGTTTATTTCCCAAAGATACATGCTTCACAATAATCATTTTTACAAACTTTTGTTGGAAAAAGTAATTTTAAGGTTTGATCATTTGGGTGACCTAATCTAGCATGCCAAACTTGATTTCATATGCTACAAAAGTTTATTTGTCTTAATCCAAAAAATATAAATTATTTCTTCTAAATCCTTTACCAATCACTTGGTTCGACTTGAGATCTTGAAAAATAACAGTATCAGGATAAAAAAATAGCTTTACAATTTTGGTCCTTAGTTATGTTACTAATTGGCATAAAATTGGAGGTAAATTTAAGAACATATAAGGCATTTGAGTTTTTTCCGAAAAATTCAACTTCTCCAAATTTTTTAACTTTCAAATTTTGTCTATTAGCTACCTGACTATTTTAGGATTGAGAAGGAGTTTAAGACGTTTTATTTTTTCTTTGTCCTTAACTATATAATAGTCATATCCCGAATCTATTAACCAATTTTCAAAATAATAAGTGGAGTTTGAGGAGTTATCAGAATTATTTGCGACTTGTTTTAGTAACTTGGTGATGCCTTCAAAAGCCGTTTCCAATGCCACATTCTGCGCTACTTTTGGTACTTCTTATTCTTTCCTTTTTAGATGCTCTGGTTTGAGATGGGGTTGAAGAAACCAATATTTCTCTTTGGTGTGATTTGGCCTCTTACAATGTGAGCATTCTTTCTTATGGGGAGGCTGATAGACTCTGTTGGCAATGGATTGTTCTGATACATGAATAGAAGCTTGTTGCTCAACTTTAAATCCTTAAACTTCAACTTTTGATTGTGAAGCCTCTTTAAACCGCATGCTAGCTTCAACCTTTTGAATTAGGAATCGGATTTCTTGATATGAAGGGAAGTCTTTCATCCGAAGGATTTCT
Source organism: Dillenia suffruticosa (assembly GCA_033439265.1). Classification (NCBI taxonomy): domain Eukaryota; kingdom Viridiplantae; phylum Streptophyta; class Magnoliopsida; order Dilleniales; family Dilleniaceae; genus Dillenia; species Dillenia suffruticosa. The sequence continues at coordinate 21,468,943 of JAVTVX010000029.1, forward strand.
TGGCGAATATTTGAGAAACGTTCGCCAAAAGAGACAAGAAGACCAAAAGATTTATCTTCATCCTTCCGTTTCAACAATATTTTTATATCACATGTGTGTGGCCTTAACATCTCCAATTCATTCCATAGATCTTCATATTCTCCAAATAATTGGGGAAGAATTTTCTCCTCCTTCTGAATGTTGGCGATCTTCCGCTTGATTTCAAAAATTCTTCCCACATTTGACTCTTGCCCATATAAATCGTACATTTGATCCCATAAAGATTTAGAATTTGGACAAGATGACACCATATTTTTGTGAGTTTGATCCATGGCACTAGAGAGGAGAATGAAGACTTGATCATCTCTTTTTTTCCATTCTTCATATATGGGGTCGATAACATCAAGAGGTTCATTCGTTATAAATTTTAAAAGTTTTAGAGTATTGAGTAATCTTTTGATATGTCCTACCCATTGGAAATAATTTGTAGAGGTTAGGATTGTGGAGGAAAAAAGTTGGATTTGAAATGAAGTAAACGAGGACGAGGGATTTGCCATTTGGGAAATAATAGAATTCTTCTCGATACCATGTAGAAATTTGTAAATCTCACTTAAATTCAACCCAAACCATTTTGTAGCAGAAAGTACCAGGAAAGTTTCCAGGAAGGAGGTGGAGTTCATCTGTTCTCGCTTAAATATCTCTTTTCTTGGACAAATATTTGTCACTAAACAGAACTTTTTTAAACATGTTACGTCATCGCATATTAGAGAATGAATTTTATAAAAATTTGGAGCACAAATTTAAATATAGACAAAGAGAGATAAAAATGTGATCAAATAAAATAAAAATAAGGAGAAAAATATATCAAGAAAATAAATTGAAAAATGAAGAGAATTTCTTCTATTGAGTATGAAAGAGAAATTATCTCAATATTACAAAGATAAAGAAAGAGATGAGAGATTTTGGAGAAGAGATTGTCTTCCAAGTTGTATTACAAGAGAAGAGAAAATCTCTATTTATAGAAAACGATAAAAGAGAGAAAGAAAAAATAAAATAAAAATTAATATAGGAAGTGAGATGGGAGTGAACAAAGTCCACTCTCCTCCAACGGCTATTAGCCGTTGGAGAATGGAAAAATCATGGACTCGCTTGGGCCAAAAGTTTTAGGCCCAAGTGGGCCTATATATTTTCAACAGCACTTTCATTCATACTTCGATCGAAAGAGAAAGAGAGGGTGAGAGAGAGAGAGAGAGAGAGAAGAGAATAGGCCTGTTATAATATCCGGGTAGTGTCACGGGTACCCGTGACACTACCCGGTCAAAGCACGAGCTCGAACTCGGTCAACTCGAGCTCGACCTCAACAATTCCTCTCTCGAGCTCGAGCTCGAGCCCACATTCCTTCAAACCCGAAGCTCGTCGAGCTACCCGGTCCCTCTCAAAACTTAACCCCTGCGGTTCCTATCATTTCCCTTCGTATCATTTTCCAACTGCACACCCGTCTCCACTCGAAGGGTGATGGGCGAAGGGCAATTGAAGGTCTGCGATGGTGATCGAAGGTCTGCTCTCTCACCATCGAAGGGCGATCGAAGGTCTTTGCTTTCTCGCTATCGCGCTCGCCTCCTCGCGCGATGGTCTCCTCCTCCTCTGACCATCGCGTGATGGTCTCCTTCTCTGACCATCGCGTGATGGTCTCCTTCTCTGACCATCGCGTGATGGTCTCGTCCTCCGCTCACCATCGCCATCGGCTACTGTGTTCGACGATCTGCCTTCCGTCTCCGAATCAAAGGTAAGCTCTCCCTCTCTCTCTCTCTCTCTCTCTCTCTTTCTGTCTCACTCTCTCTCTCTCTAGGGTTTTTGAGTTGCCTTCTGCTCTGCCAGAATCTCGGTTTCGATCTCAGTCTCCTTCTCCTCTCACCATCGCGATCCGTCTAGCTCTCGCCTTCCGTTTCCTTGAATCAAGGTAAACTCTGTCCTTGTCTCTCTGTCTCTCTGTCTCTCTCTCTCTCTAGGATTTTTGAGTTGCCTTCTGCTCTGCTACTTCTCGATTTTGGTTTTGGGCGCGGGTTTGGGTGTTGTCGCGAGCGCGAGCACGGACGCGGGTTTGGGTTGGGGCTTGGGTTTGGGTGTTACCCCACGAGACCTGTGACACTCGAGCTCAAGCTCTTCGATGATACCTCGAGTCGAGCTCGAGCTCTAGAATGACTGGTTCGACGAGCTCGAGCTCACCTCTCGAAAACTCGAGCCGAGCTCGGGTATTGTGATACCCAAGCTCAACCCGGGTATCATAACAGTCCTGGAAGAGAAGAGAAGAGAAGAGAAGAGAGGAGAAGAGAGGAGAAGAGAAGTCAGAGAGATGGGGGGACAGATAGTCGAAAAGAGCAGCGGACAAAGGAATAAACAGCGGAAAGCAGAGCATGCCGTATGGGAAAACCACTATGTTGATGGGAGGTCTGTTCGTGGCGGCCGTGATCGGATATCTGACTTTGTATGACAAGAGGGACAGGCCCAACAGAAGTAGAGCCTACACCCGCGATGCAAGTAGTGCTGCTACGCCTGATCGAGAACGCAAGTAGTTAATTACTGTAAATTAGTCTTCGTAATTATGTTGTTTCAACTCTCTCTCTCTCTCTCTCTCTCTCTCTCTCTCAAGTTTTCTTTTACATGAACTATGGCAAACTATTTTAGTCCTTCGACTTCTAAAAAGTCTTTTAAAATGAAAAGTGCAACCACTATTGTAGTTTGAAGCTGGATATGTTTAGCCCTTCCTTTTGGGGCGGGGGGTGGGGGGGAGGAAAGAAGAATCGTTTAACAATAAATGCAAAAAAAATAATTTTGGTCTCTGCTTTCAAACCAGAAATGTTGTATCAAAACAATTTTTAAAAATTAAAAAAAATGTTTTAACACTAAATTGAAAAAGTGATTAAAAATTCAGAATGGGGTAATTATCCCTTTTAACGACAACATAAATAAGTGTTTCACCCTAAATCAAAGAATGATTAGTCGGCAAATAAATTTTTTGACACCACGTTAGGGGGAAAAGAAGAATAATTAAGATATAGAACTCCGAATATAACTATTCTTCTTGATAGTAAAAACCTTATATTAATAATCATTGAAAGCTATTATATGTGTATTCCAATAAAAATGTAAAAAAAATACATTTTTTACTCTATATTAATCGATTTCTGAAATTAATTAATTCAATTTGAATGAATTATTGATTAAATTGATTCAAATTAATCCATTCGAACATTTTTGAGTTTATTTTAGAACCTAATTTTTATATTATTTTCAAGTTTACATCATTATATCCGGAGAGAGGAAACAATAAATGTCATTATTTAGAGAGAGGAAACATGGAATGGGGATATGGCATTTGGGAGACCCCATTCAATTTTGTCTCGCAGAGATGTGGTAAAGGAATAAGATTTTGAGCTTCAATATACTCTCCCGGTCGGATCCCACAATCAAATGAAGAGCATGGAATCTGAGTGATCCCTTGTCCGGACAGGCAACATTGCATTTTAAACTGCTCGTTCTATAATGTGGTCTTCCCAAGTCTAAATCTAATGGTCTTGTGACATTGACAACGTTATACCTTATCTGATGGTCTTGTCCACTCAACAACACTGATCATGTTTAATGGTCCTAAGGATGCGAACATAGACGTTAACAAGTGTCGGTACGGTACAACATTTTTAAAAGTGTGAGTATGACAGTATACAAAAAGAAGAAAGGCCAAGAGCAAGACGAGAAATGAAGAGAGATTGAATTCAGAACATCCATCATCATCCTCATTATCCAAAAAATGAAGACATTTGACAATATATGATATTTCATAGGGAAAAGCAAGAAACTAGAGCGTCACAAACCCCATAGAACATTTACTTGACAAAAAGATTTTGGGTGAAAAGAAAAACTATAATAACAAAAATTACGAGCAAATAAGTAAGGGTACATCTGTATCTTTATGTGGGTCTAAACCTGATTTGACATTTGGTTAATCAATCTTGACCGATGAGTAGATAAGCCTAGTGAACCAGAAGCATGCGTAGAATCCTATGGTACCGGTGAGCACAAAGAAGGCATAGGAAGCAATTAGCATGTAGCCGAAGTAGAGAACCCCAGATACTGGCTTTGTGATTTCAAGCTTCTCAAAGAAGTAGAAAGCGGCATAGAGGAAGAGGTACAAAGCTGAGGAGCCTGAAGTCAAGTATGACCTCCACCACCACAAGTAGTCCTCGCTGCACAACTGGAAGTAGCAAAGCACGATGGTGATCTCAGCACAGGTGATGAGCAGAATTACGAATACAATGAAGAGGAAGCCGAAGATGTAGTAAAACTGATTCAGCCAAATGGAGGTGAGAATGAAGAAGAGTTCAATGAAAACAGCTCCAAATGGGAGAATGCCCCCTATCAAGATTGAGAAGGTCGGCTTCATGTACCACGCCTGTTCTGGGATCTGCCTTGGGATTTTGTTTGTCTTAACTGGATCCTCAATTGCTGGCTTCTTGAACCCAACATAACTTCCGACAAAGACCAACGGAACAGAAATTCCAAACCATAACACAACCAAAGCAAACATTGTCCCAAATGGTACCGCCCCAGATGACTTCTCGCCCCAAATCAGAGCATTCAAGACGAAGAAAATGGCAGAAACTATTCCAGGGAACATCAATGCAGTTCTGAGCGCAATTTTCTTCCACTCTGTTCCTTTAAACATCTTGTACAAGCGAGCAGAAGCATAGCCAGCAAAAAGGCCCATAAAGACCCAAAGCAAAAGCATGGCAGTCATGAGCCCACCTCGGTTTGATGGAGATAGAAACCCAAGGACAGCAAACATCATTGTGACAAGTACCATGCCGAAGAACTGAACACCAGTCCCAACATAGACACACAGCAGATCGGAGTTTGAAGGTGGTCTGAAAACATCTCCATGAACTAATTTCCATCCGGTCTCTTCCTGGGCTTCTTCCTGGGTCTCAAGCTCATTGTACTTGGAAATATCACGGTAGAGAGTCCTTAGCATAATCATGGCTACCATGCCCGAGAGGAAGAGAACAATCATCAAGGAATTCACAATTGAGAACCAGTGGATTTGGTCATCACTCATTAGAAGATAAGCATCCCATCTAGATGCCCATTTGATGTCACTTTCCTGTCAGGCAGATAAGAAGTACCAAACATAAGCTGGAAAAATCTTGCAAGCATACAGCATCTCCAATCATACAGAACTTGGGAACTTAATATCAGCTTATCCTAATCTCAATCATTTTGCCAAACCATTTGCTCCAACTCGGTTCATGTCATTAAAATAGGAACAGAAACTATTATCCAAGTTTGCTCAGCTGCCATCAGACACACACATGCAAAAGTTTGATCAGCTTCACTTTACCTCAAACTCGACATCATATGTGAAGATGACTTCTTGATTCTCTTCCACCTCTTGAGGATTGTTAGAATTTGTCACAGTCCTTTTTGCATGAGCATCACAGGTTGTCAAACGTGTAGTGCCTTGCTCCCACTTTCCTTCATATTCATGTTTGATGCTAGATAAATCCAAACAAGCAGATCACAACATTACAGTATACCATCAGAAGAGCAAGAGGAAAAGGTTTAAAATTAGGGGCTATTAAGGTTACCTATATGGTTTGACCTCAAATCCCACAATTCTTGCAGATTCAGTCTGCACATCTCTGTGATACTTGACAGTGAATGTCAAGTGGTTGTGGATAAAATACTTCTCGTCCTTGCTCTGTTGATAAGTAAGCAGAATCAGAAAAGGCAACATATGGATGTTTAATTGGCCCCAGTGCCCTCCCAGTCTTGGCAAATACTTAAGGTAATACTGCCATATATGTTTTTTTTTTTTAAGTTGAATTTCTCCATTTCTCAAATTGTAAAGGTCCAACTCACCATAGCTTAATTTTCTTCCTACTTCCATAGTGAACATAAATAGTCAAATTTCCATTATAAGTATTATAGCGTAATTCCATCAGCCATTAGTTTTATAACCATGCTGGTGCTTCCCATCACATTTGTGATAAATATTTAATAAAGTAGCAGAATTTTCCATTGTTCCAAGAAGCAACAATTAACCAAAACTGTAGAATGCGACAATGATGTGGTACCCAATATTATCAACCCTTAATTTTGTTATTAATCTAATACATTATTTTAGTGGCATCTGAAAATTTAGCTTCAAATTGTATTAGTATTGAGCCAAAAAAAAAAAGAATAAAAAACACTTTCATCTCAGCCTTTTATTAGGATATACTGCATTAGCCAAGATTATCTTTCATTTAAAGAAAAAGAGAAGAACAAATAAGAGGGAAAAAAACCAAGAAGAATGATCAGACGTTTTATTGGAATATATTTGATCAGCCTTGACACAAGATATTGCTTCATCCCTGTGCACAATACAAGGGCTAAAGATGACTAGTAATGTTCTTACATTAGTGTACTGCCCTTTGAGGCCAACATGGAAGCCAAGCTGATAAACTATAGGAGCTTCCTGCTCTGCTCTACGAATAGGTACAACTAGAGGCAGATTATCCAGGATCCTGCACCATGCACCAAAAGAAACAGTCAAACATTTAAACATGGCATAACAGCTTCTGATGCTGACTTGACTAACAGAAGATGGTGTTTATTTTGCCTAATAATACTTACATGTTCACCCGATATTCATCTTCAATTTTCTCCTTAAATTCCTTCGCAGCTTTAGCATCAAGTGTTTTCTTGCAGACAACATTGCAGAGCTGGGGCTCTCTCATTTTAAACTGAAGAGGGGGTGGAAAAAGTTCATCATGAATTACAATCATTTAAAAATTGTATCATTTGGGGAAGTAATTTAAAAAGAACATCATACTGACTGTGTAGGGAGAGTTTTCAATGCGATCTCCCCTGAGTACTTCCCCAAGATTCTCAGCATTGTCAACTATCTTATTTGGGCGACAATAGGGAAGTGAATAATACGTATAAGGAAGTTGAGTCTTTGTAGAGGTCAATTTATTTACTTTCACCATTAGAGGATCTCCCTGCATCAAAGGAAAAGCAGATAAATTAACAAAATATCCTCATATTAAGGACTACGATATCATAATGGCAAGAGGTGCAGCACAAACTATCCAGCATATCCCAAAACTGTGATATAGTTTTTGTATATTCCAATTTATCGACTTAGACGGTGCTTCAATCACTTGGCTTTAACACTACAGTCATATTTGGCCTAGTAGGGGAGAGGACAGGAGTACATGCAAAACTACAACACGTATGACAAATATTTATTGGTAAAATCCATTAAAATTTATATAAAAAAGAGGGACAAGGAAGAATGATAATTGGGACATGCCAGATAGTTTACAAGGCTCGATCTATTTCACTACGTATAAGATAGTCTGGATACGCATTATGTTTTGAGACATTGTCTCAATTTGTACATCAGTAGTAGGGTTTTGAACCTGCCTAATAAATATTGAAAGAATGTGCCCCACCGCCAACATACAGATCCAGAGAAATGTGTTTCAACACATCCCTTAAGATGAAAGATAACTTTTAAGGAATTTTTTAAGGGAAATTACATAATGCCATTTTATGCATGAAAGGTGCTAAAAGCTCTTGACCAAGATAATCCCATCATTCCTTTCAATAATATGGATGTATTTTAGGAGCTCTATAACACCAGCTTGTTTGGCATTTCCCTTGACACTTTTCAATCGGTACATTAAATTGTAAGGATAGGTCCTAGCAAGATCAAGATTTAATGACCCAGAACTCTTGTTAGAAGTGGTAACAAAATTATGACAAAAGATGTTAAACATTACCTTAAGCCTTCATCATGATTCTGGAGATCTTAAGCTAAGATGCACAAAAGGAAAAATTATCATCAATCAGGCATACTGTCACTGGAATACAATCATAACTATCATTATTCTTTTAATCTAAACTAAGAGAAATTGCAATCTGACTTTTCTAGGAGGTAGTGGTATCACTCAGAATTCCATGCACAACATAAGTTTTAATACTTTTACCTCAAGAACTTTGTTTGGATTCAGGAATAAGATTTAGGATTGGAGTAATCGACCCAACAACTCTAAACATGGTTTTTGTTACACTTAAATAATACCAAGATGACAGATCACTTGTGTACCCTCTAAGTGGGACTACCAAGCACCACTTCCAAAGGGGGCATGATTTTAGTCACAGGACTTTAGACCAAAGACTTTCCATAAAGATTGTCCTTTTCTAGCCCAAAATCGAATTATAATCAAAGTTCAGTTTTAGTCCAAAAAGTTCATTTGACATCAACAAAACGCAAGCATAACCAATTCTAGGACAAATCTTTCAATCATAAGATACCCCAGAGCATATAGGTCAATCCTAAGTCATTCAATCTGCAAAACAACAAGGCTCAAAAATACATTCTTTTTGGGTTGGAGGGATCTTTGTATACTTAACATATTCCTAGAGTAGAAATGGCTTTGGATGTGAAAAGGATTTTCCATGACCAAGATTTGTTAAGTATGGTGCGGGTAGGATGGACTAGACCTTAGAAGTTTGTCCTCCGCTCATGATTCTAGTTGTGCAACCATATTCAAAGAGAGTTTCTATAGCTGATGTGACAAGTGGTACTATAATCGTTGTTACTTGTTCATTCAAGAAGAGGATGGTCTTGATGGCAGTGATGGAAATTCTACCCCCACTTAGATGTGTCACGTGGGTGTTATAAGCTTTGACTTCTCCCTACACTGAAGAGTGCATAAACGAGTGATCAAGATCAAGGTTTCTTTGTCTCATCCTTGAGCCCGACTAGCCTTCCCACCCATTACGTAAGCAATTCAGCGTGTCTCCCACACTAAACTTCATCATGTGATTGTAGAGAAAATATAAGATGGAGAAAAGTCGTCTCAGACTACCAACCTGCCCATGTTTCCATACCTACTGTAGCCCAGGTCCCCCAAGCCTCCCAAGATCTTAGGATTAGTCCATGCTTTGTGATACAATAATGGTTAAGACCACTATAAAACTGATATTCCAAGAAATATATTTTTGGATTACCTATATTAAAACTTACTTGGGAAATATGAATGCTATATCTCAGTAAACCATTGCCATACTACAAATGACAGACATAAAAATCAGTGCTTAAAGAGGCAGTTAAATGTGTTCCTCAGAAGTCAAAGAAACAATTTAGTGTCTTTAAAATAATATGAATTATCTCAGCGAGAAAAGCTAATCTAGCGCTTTAGTCATGCTATGATATAATATATCCCGCCAATCTTTCTTGTATGCACTAATAAGACAAATACAGTGGGGAAAATGTTAGAGAGTTCAACATCAAGGGAATGCCAAAATTCAAAATTAACTGGATACTTAATGATATCAGTCCATATTCTATTCCCATAAAATTTTCTTTTTCTGTAATGCAATTTTGTGAGCACCACTAGGCAGCACAAAGGGGGCATTCAAAGCATTCGAAACAGGACCTATTTGTGCTTTCAGTGGGAAGTTCAAACAAAATGGTCACTCACATTATATTTAAACATTTAAGCATTCTATTCTCTTAACATTTAGAATTTCTTTTTTCTGTAATGCAGTTTTGTGAGCACCACTAGGCGGCACAAACTGGGCATCCAAAGCATTCAAAACAGGGCCTATTTGTGCTTTCAGTGGGAAGCACAAACAAAATGATCACTCACATTATATTTAAACACGCTCAGCAAAGAAAAACAAACCCTAACGATTGGGTATAATCAATTCAAAGATTGAAATTGAACAAAAAAGTTCCGGTGTGTATCACACATGAATTGTAAAATACGTCATTCAGCCACATGATTCTGATTACATATCACTCGATTACTAAATTCTTTTTTTTTTAACCTACACTTCATCGTTATCTTCCTTTCTCATTCCATATCCGGTTCGATCTTATAAAATCCAAATCAACCTCCGTTAGTCAAATCCCTAATTAACCCTAATCAGAAAAATTGCCATTCAAAACCAAGAGTACAACCACAATTTCCAATCAAATATATTAAACCAGGTGCCAAAACTAAGGAAGATCAACAGATCCAACAAATTAAATCAGAACAAGAGAGAGAATACTAACAAAATCTTAAGCAAATCGCAGTGAAAAGAACAATTAGAAAGAGCAAGAGAGAACCTTTCGGAAATCCTCTGGAGCGACGCCGGGTAGGTAGAAGGAGTGAGTGCCATGGATAAAGAAGAGAAGAAGAGAGAGACAGATCCATGGAAAACGATTTTGAGTCGCCATGGAATCACACCACAGGGGAGAGAGGGAGGGAGAGAGAGAGAGAGAGAGAGAGAGAGAGAGAGAGAGAGAGATCTGAGATCCGAGATCCGAGATCCGGAGAAGCTCTGATTCTGTGTTTATGGCTTCTCTCACTCAATTTGTCTGGGGAGGTGCGTGTATATTATGTTATTATTTACTTTGTTCTTTTTTAACAGAAAAAATATATATTCAATAATTATACTTGCTATGATTTTCTACATGTTTTTCCATCTGTATATGATGTTACCCCCAATGTCATCATTGCACGTATGAATTTTTCAACATTATTTCAACATTAAAATCAAAGATTTTTAGACTTCAAAATATGACACCTGAGAGCATAACAAAATAGTTCTTCAATTAATATTTTTTTTTATTACATAAATCCATATTTAAAATAATATTCTGACTAATTCGATTCAAAATTTATAATAATTTATTTAAGCGTTATTCTCTCAATATAATTTACTCAATATCCAAATCATAAATTAAAATTGAGATTTTAATTAAAAAATCTAATACCACATTTTATTAAGTTAATTCCACGTCGGCTCCTCCACGGGTGATAGTGATACATTGATCACTGAAAGTTAAGTTGGATCGACCTGACTTTTTTACATGATGCATCACTCGCTAATTTGCTATCCAACTTGGCAAATTTTGCTGACGTGGTATGCACTACATCAGCAAATTCGTAACCTAACCTGTCATGTTAGCCATCGGTGATAATCTGGTAAAGAGAGAGAGAGTTTTCTCAATCGTATCCCTATTGGTCATTGTAATAATTTTATTATTACTTTTTAATCGTGTAATGATTCAAATTAATAACTCATGAGTCGCATATAAAAGATAAATTTTAATATATGAGAACTTTTGAATATTAACATTTTTTGCTTATGAAATTTTTTTCAAAACATTTCAGTATATTAAATTAATTAATATTTATATATAATTCTTATATTTTTATATTTTTATATTTTTATATTTTTATATTTAATAAATTATTTTTTTATTAATAATTATACATTTAACCATTTTAGATTTTTATAATAAAAGATTGTTATTTCATTATTTTTATAAAATAATTAATATTAATATAAAAATTCTTATATTTTTCTATTTATATATTTTCTTACGTTTCTGATTCATGTATTATTACAAATGTCATTTTTTTCGTATCCTTTGATTTTTATTTCTGTTTCCCATTTCTATGAAAACTAAAATATAAGTAATTTTAGATAATCTTTTTTTTAAAATGTATTTGTTTTGTCATTTTTTATACTTGACTATCGGTATTCGAAAACTTAAATAAGTAAGTTAGAGTAGTTCTGGGTCTAATTTAAAAGTCGATTTTCTCAATATCTGTTTTTTTTATTTTTAAAATTTAAATTCAAAATTTTTGTTGAAAAATTTTACTGACCAATTATTAGAGGCAACGACCGTTGATTTTGTTCCATGATTTTTGTAAAAAGGAAAAAAAGCAGACTTATATACTTACCATTTAAAGAACACAGCCCAAGAATTTGAAGTATCTCAAAAATTGATCCCCTTTTTTTCCAAATTTTAAGGGCATATAAAATCTTGAAATATCTCATATAAATTTTTTTTATTTGATAACTTCAAATTTTTGTTTTTTTTAATAAGTTGCCTTTAGCAATTTAAATTAAAAGTATATATATATTGTATACATCTTGGATTAGAAATACAAAAAAAAAAAAATGGGAGGACCAATAACTCTTCTCATATGCTAAGTAATAAGGAATAATATTTTTTTATATAATTATAAATAAATCAGAATCATTATTAATATTAAAATTTATTTTATTAAAAAAATATAAAATTTAAGTGGCGAGACGGTTGTCCTCAAATGTAAAATCATGACAATAAGACGAAACAAACTTGTTTGATCTGATAATATTGAGACAAATTTTATATAAAAAAAAATTATTTGACACGTTTATTATTATTGACTCTGGAAGTACTGTAGTATAGGCCAAACAGTCAACCCACCTTTCTCTTCAAGTCAGAAAAAGTTGCTAATGAAATGAATTATGTTCATGAATCTATTTTTTTTATTGAACTGTTTTCGGATTTTATTTGATTAATTCGATTCAAATATTATAAAATCTATTAAGAGATTAATTCTTTTAAACTTTATTTTTTAATTTTCATAACTTAAATTTAAAATTTATAATTAAAAAATATAATATTTCATTCCATTTCATGTTATATTTGTGAGAGTTTAGTAAATTATGGTCGTTGTGGAGTTGGGCCAAAGCACTCCCAGAAGTCAACCAAGAAATTTGATAAATTTCATGGCGAAGTTCGCGACGTGACTTTGAGCTTCTCAGAAGAGTGTGCAGTTTTTTAAAAGGGTTGGTTCTGTCCGTCGCCAAAAGAGATTTATGCATAATAACATTGATTATTAATTAAAAATTACGACTATTCAAAATTTGACAACCGGTCCTTTGTCGAGATGGACACTTCCGGTGCTTCTGCTTCGTTGAAGAACAGCGGGCTTCCTTTCCTTTCTTTATTTTGTATCAATACATAACGGTGCTTTAATTACTTTCTTTTTTTCTTAAATTTTTTAATAAAATATAAATTATGAGTAATATCAATCGTATCTTTTTTTTATAAATTATTTATATCTGATAATTATATTATATTTAATTAAATTTAATTCTTATCGATTTAAATTTTTAAGAATTAAAAATTTTTTAATATTTATTTTATGACAATTTTAATTAATCCAATTCCCGAAGAGGAGCCTAGCCAAGTCCGACTATTGGAGGCACCGAGCGTGGCGCACAACCCACGCCACGTTCCTTGAACCCTCTCCTACCGTCAACGGAGCATGATGCATAGCCGACTTCAAACTTCTCAAGCTAGAGCCAAAGCAAGAGGAGGGGAGAATCGCGTACCATATGGAGCGCGCACCACTGAAGCCGAAAGGGAGCCGACATGCCGAAAAGTGCGGGTGCCGACGCCAATCGATGGGGTTAGAATCGGACAAGAGCAATGAGTGTGGGGTCGGCATAAGCCGACGGTAGTAACAATGAGCCGCCTAAGCCGATGGTAGTTCCAATGAGCAGCCTAAGCCGCCTAGCCGTGAAGGAATGTCAATGGCGTCAGAATCCAAGGTTTGGGACGTGCACACCGTACTATTCCCACGAGCATGCGTCATCGGACTGCTTTCCGCTATCTTGCGCCTCCGCAGTAATCCTACGAACCGATACTTTCTCTCTCTAGTTTTTTCTTCAGCTATGCAAAAATGTCCTAAATTTAATTTAAATTAGTAAATATTTCTTTTTAAACATAAATTAAGAGATTACTTACCAACCAATTTAAATTTAAATATTTATCTCTTTTTCTATAAACATATTTATATCTTAATTAAATAAAGAAAATGGTGGGAAATTATCAAGTTGACCCGATGCAATAGACCTCATTTATATAAAAATTAAAAAAAAATTAAAAATTGTATTATTATTAAATAAAAATAGGAAATGATGCACATAAATCGAGATGATGACATCATCAAGCCAAAAAATTGCATCAAAAGAGGTATTTGAATGATTATAAATTAAAATTAAAATTTTAATTTAATACATTGAATTTTTCTTACAATTCTAAATACATAGTCAACCTCGAATTAGAAAGACAACAAGTGAAACTACTAATAATATGTGAATTTAATAATATATTAATTAAAATCTCAAATTTAAATTTTAAAAATAAAAAAATAGATAAAAAGATAATCAACTGCTTAATTAGATCTTTACAACTATTTGAATTAAATTAATCAATTTTTAAATATCAATATTCAAATTAAAAAAAAAAAAGTGGAGAGATAGAGAAACTCTTTAAGCCCACAAGAAGCACTACATAATCAAGCTATAAGCCTAAGAAAATTTCAACTCTTTAAACATTCAAAACCATTCAATTTCTTGAGATTTCAATTCGTCAAATTCTTTTAGTTCAATAAGTCTCTAATTTATCAATTCTCGATACATGTTATTTCTGAATAAGTGTTAACTTAAAAATCATTGAGAATTCAAATTTATTATTATTAATATTATTTAAATCAATCGACAAAGAAGTGTCATTGCTTTGAAAAAAAGCCACCTAACCCTCAATCAAAAGACCAACTCCAAAGAACGAGAATTATTTTATAAATTGCACTTTCAAATTCTAATCAATAAAATCAATTTTGTCTAATTTAAATTTTCTTGTCCTATTTTTCAAACTCTGAAATTTGTTGGTAACAAACCATTTCACAGTTTATTATTCTTTTGATAATAGTAATTCAGATTTTATAATCTTATTGACTAAAATTTTAAACTTTTAATTTATTTTATATTGAGTCAAATATTTTCTCTCAAAGTTCATATTTTTATTTCTAATTTGTTGGCATGGGTTTTGTTTCACAAATAATAACTCTGTTGACCTGAACGAGGTAAATGATTGTTGGACTGCCTAATTGATTGAACTTGCAAAAAGCTACCGGTAGGTGTTCCGAAAGGGGATAGTTCGACATTCAAGTCAGAGAGCGGTTTTCGAGAATAGAATGAATTATGTTATGTCTTTTGTGTGCTAAGTGAAGAGTCTAGAGAACGTGTCTGGCTGTCGACATTCGTGATGTATATATAGTCTGCATGCATGGTAAGTCCCATATGATGCCGGGGTACAAAAACCCTTCATGCCCTTGTGAAAGCGTCCCAAGACTGTAGAGATTATAGTGAAAGATTTCTAAAGATTTAAAATTTTACCTATTAAGGAAGTTCAGATTGTGTTGGAGATTTCTTTCATTATCGGCAACAATTAGAGATATCTTTCCTAATTTCAAGAGAATGTTCCCACGACTTAAGAAAAGTGAATATTACTTCAGTTAGTCAAATAGAAATACCAAGCACCGAAGAGGTGGCGAGCCGATCAGCCGATCACCCGAGGAGGGTTTAGTCAGTAGGTACTAAGAGGGTGAGTTAAATTGACCTATTGGAATGTGGGTTTAAAGGATCTTGGGTCTTATGATGACGAGCCTTTGTGCTATGTCCCATCACTTGCCCCCATTTCTAGCATCGGTCTGGATGAAGGACCTTGGGAATAGTTTCAAAAGGATAAGAAATCGAAAAGACCTTAATTAAATGCAATACAGCTAACATCGTCACTTACTGCTTGGACATGAATAAATGTTGTAGTAATTAGGGAAGCCAAAAGGCACGAAGCGTTATGGGTAAGAATAAAGGACGAAATAAGAGGCGTTAGCGGTGAGTTATGGTCATTAAATGGGGAGCATTTCTCCAGGGGGATTTGGCAATATGATTCCCATCTTTGAACTATATATACATATGTATTGCTGTAGGATGTTGGATTTAGAATGGTCGTTTAGGGAAAAAAAAAGGTGAAGGAAAGGATCGTGTTTTCTATAAGGGCTCCAAATTGGGAAGGGATTTGTTTGTGGGTTTGGCTTCTAAGAGAGTGGTGGGGGCAAAAACTGTGGGTACAAAATTCCATCGCTTCTGTTTAGCATCTAGTTGATTCTCTAGTTTTAATATTTTACTGAGTACGAAACAAGAGTTGTGAGATTCGTAGAGTTCATCTACGGATCAGTTCAAGAAGGCATTGGGCATTCTGTCGAGGAGAAGACATCAAAGTTTAGAGAGTTAGTCCGTTTGGGAATATGCAAATACTCATTAACATATCCTTTTGAGTTTTTTTTTGTGTAATCTAGTCTAACTTATGAATATATAGACTTTTTTATTTCATTGTACCTAACTATGTACTCCGATGTGCATCATTACTTTTAAATAAGAAAGAAAATTTAGTTAGTTGTCAATCTTATCTTGATCGGGAGATGATTATCTTATTTATTCATAATCTTAATGCACCGATGGGAAAGGAACGTTGTCGAGTAAGTGACTTGACTGATGAGATGGTAGCAGATCAGTTGACTTGCCCAATTGTCGGATATAGCACCTCATTACTTTCTGATACGCTTTAATGTGTTTAACCAAAAGAGCGGACCATGCCTACTCGGACAAGGGTATTTCCTTTGTTAATGACATGCTTTGATATGTATAGCCGATAGAATGGATCCTATTCACCCGTTACGGAATGCATCCATTATTTATATCCCGTTCATTCGATCGAGTAGTTGGGTCATGGTTACCCATTAAGAAGATACATCCCTTATTGACGACACATTTATTCAATTGAAAGGTCAGACCATGCTTACTCGTTGGGGAGATGCACCTCTTATTGATGGCACATTTATTTGATTGAGAGGTTAGGTCGTACTTACTCATCGGAGAGATATATCCCTTATTGCCGGTATATTTCATTCGATTGAGAAGGTATACTTAGCAACATGCAAAAGAAATAATACTTTTATTGATAGAATAAGAGAGAATAAATACAAAACTGATGAGAATGATAAACATTATTGCAAATATACGCAAGTTTTCTGAGTTCTACATTTTCGGCATGACTAAACTATCTAGATGATTGAACTAATACATCCTTGGGCGGACCATCAAGAGCGTATTTGATATAGGCCTTCCCAATTAAGTGCTGGCTTGTCCCTCAATTGAGATTGTCTGGTAGCTTTTACTTTACGGAGAACCAAATCTCTTGATTTGAACATTTTGGTTTTTACTTGCCTATTGTAATAGCGTGCCATCTGTTGCTAGTAAGTAGTCATTCGAGTAGACATAGTTTCTTGTAGTTTTAGAAGTAAGTCTAATCGTTCACGTGATGCAAGCTTGATCTTCTCATGCTTGTATTGATCTACTCAAAGTGAGTGAATATCAATCTCCAATGGTATTACAGTTTCACAACCGTAAGTTAGATTGAATGACGTTTCTCCTGTTTCCCTTCGGGGCATTGTCTGGTAGGCCCAAAGGATGACATAGAGTTCGTTTACCCAGTGACTTTGACTTTCTCTAGTGCAACTTTGAGTCCCTATAGGATCGTTTGGTTTGTTGCCTCAATGAGACCGTTAGCTTGTGGGTATACAACAGAGGTGAAACGGTGTGGGATTTCTAGTTTGTTGCAAAAGTTTTGAAAGTTTTGTTATCAAACTACTTTCCATTATCAGTAATTAAAATGTGACGTACACCGAATCTGGTGATGATGGATATCTGTAAGAAATTTTGTATGTTGCTCTGGTTCGGTTTCTATCCATTTGGTGAAATAGTCGATTGTTACGACTATGAACTTTTGCTGTCCGATAGCCAATGGGAACAACCCGAGAATATATATTCTGCACTATGGAAATGGCCATGGACTTGCTATCAGGCGAAGCTCTGTGAAGGGCTATCATGGTACCGATAAGAAACGTTGATATTTGTCGTATCTTCTGACACAATCATTCGCATCGACCTTCATGGTCGGCTAAAAATAAGCTTTATTTGCCAAATTTCTAGCCCTAAGTGGTTATCACATTTTCATTCGTGCATTTTTTTGAGCACGTAATTTGTTTCTTCAGGTATTAAGCATTTAGGTATGGATGGGTGAAGAACATCTTGTAAAAGTCCCCATTAATGATAGCATAGTGGATAGCTCCACACCTCAGCTTAGTTGTTTTGGAGAGTGAATTGGTAGTTGCTCGTGTTTCAAATAATATTCTATGGGGTCTTTCTAACTTGGTGAACTGTTTGTCGATAAGATCTGCTCATGTTCATTAATACTTGGATATGACAAACTCTCGATATAAACTATTCGACTAGTTACAACCGAGTCGAAATTGGCTAACTTGGAGAGCGTGTTGGCTCGAGTGTTCTCTAATCAAGAAATCTACTGTATGTCCACCTTGTCAAATTTGTTCACGGCCTCTCGTAACTTAAATAAGTATTTTACCATCGTTGACTCCTTAATTTCATAAATTCCTTTAATCTACTTGATGATCAAATGTCTGTCGGTGAAAACCCGTATGTTCTGAGCTCCTAACGATGTTGTGACTCGTAATCCGGTTAGGAGGGTCTCGTATTTGATCTAATTATTAGTCACTTGAAAATAAAAAAGGGAGGGCAAACTCGGCCTTAAAATCATTTGGTCCTAGGAGAATGAATCCGATTCCACTTCCTGAAGAGTTTGATAGCCCGTTCACATGGAGTGTCAATTTCGATAATGAACATTCTTTTCTGTCATCACCCGAGGGGCTTGCTCGAAAGGTGTTGGGAAGGTGCATTCGAGAATGAAATCAATGAGTGGTTGGTTTTTAATTGCTGGTCTCGGTTAATGTTCAATAACGAACTCGTCTAACTCGATATTTCACTTAATGAGTTGACATGAAATGTCCCTTTTCTATACTGTTTCAGAAACTAATTGATTAATACTACGATTGTGTGGACTTGAAAGTAAAGCAAGAGACATTTGACGATGATGATTAAGGCGAGCATCATCTTGTCGATGGGTCTGTAATTAACTTCCGACTCTTAGAATACATGACTGACGTAGTATGTCAACTTTTATACGGCGGACTTATGTCTTGCAAGAATAGATTAGAGTGCTCGATTAGAAATAGAGAGGTAGAAGTAAAGTTTCACATCAAGAACGGGCTGAGAAAGTAATGGAGGTGACACAAGGTATTCTTTGAGTTGTTCAAACACTGCTTGGCACTGTAGTGTCCACACAAATTTCTAAAACTTCTTCAGAGTATCATAGAAGGGCTTGTACCTCTCCCTCACTTTTGACATAAACAAATTTAAAGCTGCCTTCTCCCTGTGAGGCATTGCATTTCCATCAGTGTTCTCGGTGGTGTCATGTCTAATATGATTTGTATTTTCTTTGGATTTGTCTCGATCCCTCGGTTGGTAATTAAGAAACCTAAAAAGTTTCATGATGTAATCCCAAAGGTGCACTTTGCTAAATTCAGCCTCAGTTATAACATTCTAATATTCGGAATGTTTTTTTCCAAGTTTGCAACGTGATTGTCGACCCTGGTACTCTTGATGAGCTTGTCATCAACGTAGACCTCCACATTCTTATCAAAACTGTTCATCAAAGACTTTGTTAACCTACTATTGGAAGTTTGCTATAGTATTTTTGAAACCAAATAGCAGTCGTAGCCAAAGTACACATACATAAAACTCAAGAGTTGATGACCCGACAAGTTGTCCACCAACTTGTCGATATTTTGAAACGGATAACTGTCTTTCAGACACACCTTGTTGAGGTTGGTGGTTAGTGAAGTTTATGCACATTTTTCACTTACTATTAGTCTTTTTTACTATGACCACATTAGCTAACCACTCATAGTATTGTACATTGGCTACCCTCTTTTCCTGTTTCACGGGTTTGTGACTTGCATTTACGGTCAGTTTGTAGACTATAACCAAAGAGTAGATGCCTGGCATGCCTTTCGAAGACCATGAAAACTTTAGAATGTCGTCAAAAATAGTCTACAATTACTTTCTGGAGGGATAACGATAGGTGGACTCCAATTTGTACTGTCTATCCGAGTACATCCATGATAGGAACTTCAATCACTTCCTCACCAGATTGTGGCTTGGATAGTTGCTCGGAGTCATCTATGAGTTCTAAGGTGTCCACTAAAAGAATTTCTTTTTCTTTCTTCACCACAGGTATAGTTGATGGGTTGGGGTCACCTGAAATGCTGCGACCCTGAAAAGTGTCCTAAGCTTAATCTTTGAGACCATCCAAATTGAGATGACCTAAGATAGCATTGTAAGGAGACGAGAGTTTAACCACATGAAAAGTAGCTTTGGTAGTAGTATGGTAAGGAGGCATTTCTAAAGTTATAGTAATTGAGATGGTACCTTCTGAGAGTATGTATTTATCGGTGGATCCCATCATGGTGTTGAAGGTGGGACTAAGTGAGACTTATTTGTTAAAAAGTATCCCAAAATAAGAGATCCCGATTCGCTCGTCTTTTGACAAGGAGTGAATCTATTTCAGTAGAAACAACTGAGGGGTCATTTTGATTGGTGTTGACTTCTATTAAATCGTTATCGTCAAACCGATTGCCAGGTTTTTCCTTTTAATCGATGTCATGACCGCAAATGAAGGAAATGGAATGAGAAGCACGTTCAGGTAAAAGGATTAGTTTGTTCCCACGAACAGGTCAATCTATTGGAGGTAAATTTTTCTCCATAAATAATAACTCTGTTGACCTGAACGAGGTGAGTGATTGTTGGACTGCCTGATTGATTGAACCTACAAAAAGCCGATGGATGATGCTCCGATGGGTGAGATTTTGACACTCAATTAGAGAGCAATTTTCGAGAATAGAAACACACTAAAAGAGAGAACCCTATTGTGTCCTTTGTGTGCTAAGTAAAGAGTCTAGAGAACATACCTAGTTGTCGAATTTCGTGATGTATATATAGTCTATATGCATAATAAGTCTTGTATGCTGTCGATGTTTGAAAACCCCTAGTTCCCTGGTGAAAATGTCCCGAGACTATAGGAATCATAGTGAAAAATTTCTAAAGATTTAGAGTTCAACCAATTAGGGAAGTTTGGATTGTGTTGGAGATTTCTCTCTTTATCAGCAATAATTAAAGATCTCTTTCCTAATTACAGGAAATTGTTCCCGCGATTTAGGGAAAAATGAATATTATTTCAATTAGTCAAATAACAATATCGGGCACCGAAGAGGTGGTGAACCGATTAGTCGATCTCAGAAGAAGGGTCTAGTCGATAGGTACTGAGAGAATGAGTTATTTTGACATGTTGGATTGTGGGTTAAAGAATCTCAGGTCTTATGATGACGAGTCTTTGAGTCATGTTCCATCATAATTCATACCTATAATGATGCGTGCAAATTTGTTACAAACACAACATTCTGCAAATTCCTTTAAACCCTCCTAAAAAATGGAGAATATATCAAGGTAGAATGCTAAATAAAGAATAAAGAATGAAGAGTTAGATACACACGACCTTTAGAATAATTAAGACTAAATTTAATTTGTATTATGTTATTCTCTTAATAGTAAAAAATATTGATATAATAATAAATTAAATCCTTTTTATGAATTTTATCATTATATCTTATATATTTTTAATAAAAAATTTTAATTCTAGTTAAAACTATTACAAATAAAATGAAACAAATTGACACAATTTAAATCAATTGAATTTTCTCATACAACATCATTATATAACTAGATCTCAACATGTGGCTCAACATTTATCATTTACTTATCTTTAAAGATCCCAAATTCAAGACTTTTCTCTGTACTTAAGAAAAAAAAAATTCTCAAACCATTCTAGTATTAGCTTATCCAATGAAAAGATAGATAAATCTCACTCAAATCAAACTAGACTTGGATAACAGTTGGTATAACAATGTAAAAATCCTTAAGCAGACTCATTTTTATTCTTTTTTTGAAAAAAAAGGAGTAACTTTATTTGAAAAATATTAGTAATTGTGTTTTCATCGGTTAGAAACCATTCGTTACACGTGGTTTGGATTACAAAATATTTCTATTATTACTTATTAATAGAATTTTAAAGCGCATTAATATGTTATATAATTATTAATATTAAATAGTATAATTCTTTATACTATTGAGAATATTTTATAAAAAAAAAAAAGTGGTGATCTTAACAAATGATTTGAGGGCACTCCTTTTAACCAAACCCATTTCACCAAATTTTAAGTTTTTTTTTTTTATTATACATGTATTCAAATCTGAGATCATCATATTAAAAAAGGGGTTGGACCACTAAGCTGTCTCATTAGGGACATATGCAAAATTATATACACACTTATATGTTTATACTATTAATGGAATTTCAATGAGTACTTTCAACAATATTATTAAAAGACTTAAAAATATTATTAAATTTTTTAAAAAGATTGTGCAATTGGTTTTTATAAAGGCAAATCATTTTATAATTTTTATAGTATTGATATTTAAAAAATTTGAAATTGTTAGGTCGTTATTTTAATAACTATTAATGATTTTATCTTTTAATTTATAAAAAAATATTAACCGATAAATGAAAATCAAATAAATAACAAATCTTGCGAATAAGCCTGAGAAAGCAATTTCAAGAGAGGAGAGGGAGAGGCACAAGTCTCGAACGGTACCGTCGAGTGAGTTCTTTCAGCGCAAGACTCCATGAGCTACACGCCACTCTTCTTTTAAAAGTGAAACTCAAGAAACAACGACTATACAGCACAGACCTCTCACAAAACATACGTCTACAGTGCCTCCACTTGCTCTCTTCTCTCTCTCTCTCTCTCTCTCTCTGTCTCTCTCAAAAACAAAAGTCCAAAAAGATAAAAAAGTAAACAGTAAAAACGACTCACCGATTTTGTTTTGTAAGAAAAACTTTTTTGTCAATAAAAATGCAAAAGTATATAATAAAATAGTTTGTCAATTACTGTTTGCCACTCTAACCCGTAAGAACGAAAGTGCCATTAGAATTTTGCTTTCTATATATGTTTTTTTTGTTTATAATAAGACTCGAATCTGAAGCTATTACAAAAGAAAAGGGGATTGGTATCACTTGATCTGAAATTTATTGGCATTTTACTTTCTATATATGCCTTTTTTTTATGACTAACAAGTATTAAAATTATATTTCAGATAACTCAATTCAAATATCGTTAAATCTAATCTCTGACGAGTTTAGTTAAAAGGTCTGACACTATTATTCATTAAATCTATTGTTGGTACCATTTTATATTTAGGAAACCCCCCTCTTTCTATTTAATCAAAGATATCTCAAACTCACGATTGGTTATTCTGAGGGCTTCAAATTGCAAGTCCAAAGTGTAGGCCTATGGGTTGGTCACCAAATGCACAAACCCAAATTAGCTCACGCCAAACCTAGCTTTTTCTTCTCATAACGGAGTTGTTGGGTTGGCCCAATCTCCTCCTCCTCCTCCTCAAGTGTATGTGTGTTCATGTTAACCAAACTTCTTTTAATAAAATGATCGAATATTTTATTTTTTTAATCAAAAATCTTGATTTCGAATTTTGAAAATAATAAAAAAAGATTTAGGAGAGTCAATCTCTTAAATGGGCTCTATAATGATCGAATCGGATTAATCAAATAAAATTCTTATACCGGTAATGAAAATTATAAAAAAAAGCACGCGCATGTTGGGCAAATCAAGAAATTTATATTAAAAATACAATACAATATAGAAAAGAGTAAAGAGGAGAGGAAACAGAAGTTATAATTTTAAGATAATAACTAATATTTTAAAAGATTTTAATAATATTTTAAAAGTTTTAATAATATTCACGAAGCTAACTTGTGCGCGTTCATTGGTTTTGTACGATCAACATACTTTCACTTCCGGTATATGTGGCTAAGTACGAGCTTATGAACAATGTCACATGATGACATTCCCGAATCTATGCAATTGTAATTTGAGGTGTGGACTTGTCGCCTCGTGGGTCGGTAACCCTAAAAAGATACTCCTAATTCTTTACACCATTCAATGTGTGCAACACCGAACACCCCATGGATAGAGAAGAATCGATGCATCATCGGTTTAGTCAGTAAAATCATCAAATTTTTTAACTAAATTTCATATTTAAAAATTAAGAATTAAATTAAATATGATAATAATTAAATCAAGTTAATTTAAATATAATTTTAAACAATGCTTGATCGCTCGATCATATGAGAGAGAGAGAGAGAGAGAGAGAGAGAGAGAGAGAGAGAGAGAGTTTTTTGAGAAGCTTGAGAATGACAATCATATGTTTCCTAGGTTGAAGTACATAAAACCCGGAGAGAATCTATAGACCCAAAAGGAACAAAACCAAAACACAACACACCACTGATCACACCCAAAAATTAAATATAAAATATTTTCTAAAGAAAAGAAAAACTTTACAATCAGTTGAAAAGAGAGGTTGGAGATGAAGGGAGCTACAGGGTCTCCCACCCCACAGCCATTTTTTCTAATAGGCCTATTTTTCCCTATATAACTAGAAATTAAAAAAAAAAATGAGGGGACCAAAAAAGTGAATCATAAAATTTGATTCAAGGCCTACCCAACATGTGCAAATGGGACCCAGAATTTCTCCCCAGCATCATTAATTTATGATGGTTATATTCTTCACGCCTAATTTTCACAATGATGACTTCCTTAGAGCCACACATGTTCGATGTTACTTTTAGTTTGCCTAAAAAGGGTTTTTGGTGTTGCATGGTATGGATGCGGCACCCTTCCCTTTTATGGGGGTAGGCCTTCTTGGCATGTGGCACGCACCCTTCTCTATTCTACATCATATCAACTCCCTAAGCTTCAATGGGTAACAAGCACAAGGCAAAATGTTCATATGAAAGAGAGAGGGAGAGGAAGAGGGATAGAGGGAGAGAGAGAATCAACAGACAATCTGTTTAGCGGAATAGAATGCTAAATTTTTTAATTAAATTTTAAATTTTAAATTTTAAAAATAAAAAAATTTACGTTGGATGCGTCACATTATAAATAAAATCTTTAAATCGAATTAGTCAAAATATAAAATTTGAATACCGATAATTAGAACAAAGAGAGAGAGTATAACCCTCTTATTTATCTTTAAGATTTTCTTTCTTAATAAAGGAAGGAAAATTATTCGAGACTTCAGAATAATTTTCGTTCCTGTATAACTTTTCAAAAACTTCAGAATAATTTTCGTTCCTGTATAACTTTTCAAAATAGTGCCACATTAGGGTTTCAAAAATAGAGATTTAGATTTTAATTATCAAATACATATACAAAACCTATTTTCTCTTTCTTTTCATTAGTTTCTTAACATTCAAACAAAAGAATGAAGTGTTTTGGCTCCTCCCCTCCCTTTCTCTTTCCTTTCCTTCATGAACCCTTAGCTTTCCACTGATTCAAAACGCTGAAAGAATACATATTTTTAGCATTAATATGACTCTATTTTTTAAAATCTAAAAGCAATTTAATAACTAAGACTCAGATACTCACTATTAATTGTGAGATTCTAATATTGAGATTTGATTGACATGTTTCTTCTGACTTTGATTGCACCAGATTTAATAAAGATAACATTTTTCATTCAATTATAAAATAAACTGAAACCATTAAAATACAAATATATTTTTCTAGATGTATTAAACTAATCTGGCATATATGTATACCTTAAGCAAATATATATATATATATACACACACATACCACATACATATGTTTTTCATAGTTTGGAATCATCAAGACCGATTCATAATAATATAGTATTGGTTGATAAAATTAGAGGGATATTAGTACTAAATTAAAATTATGGACGGTTATACTAAATTCTAGATAATTTAAATTGAGCAAAAATGTAAATATTTAGATCGATGTGTGTTGAGAGTTATTAAACAATAACAATAATAAAAAAATGGTTGTAACAGAAATGACAATATTTAGATAGATATGTAACAAAACTATAAGAGATAGAATTATAAATAAAAAAATTCGTAATAAGTTGAGAGTTAGTTCAGTTGTGAATAAATTATGAGACTGTCATATGAGATAGTTTGAACATGTATCAAGAAAATCCAAAAACACACCGATTAAAACTGAAAACTAAATATAGGAAATTTAGTAAAATGTAGAGATACACCTCTGAAACTTGAATACAAATTATCCGTATAGATATAATAATTAAAAATTTAGATGAGGAGATGACTTTGAATAGAAATGAGAGTGTAAGAAAATCCACACAAATTAAATCAACATTCTTTTTCTATTATTGCTTTCTGTATTTATTGCTTTAATGGTCAATTCTAATTATTGAGATTAAAATTTAAATTATTATTATTGTTGAAATCATAGAAGCCGCTTGGCAATGAAATTTTAAAATCTTGACATACGCCTTATCGAGTGGCTAATGTTTCAATTTACCCTTGCATGTATCATTATTGACCAAATGGTACCATCATCATCATCATAATCCTTTCCCTTAATTATCAATTAAGGACGGTTGTTACCCTTAGGCAAGCTCTTTCGCATCCTCTTCCAGCCCACAAGCTCAAGTCATGTGGCCCATGCCAACTCTCTCTCTCTCTCTCTTTTGTTTTTGGTACAGTCTCTCTCTCTCTCTCTCTCTCTCTCTCTCTCATGCATGTGACTTTCGGAGGTAATTAGTATGGGCCCACGTTGTATCAAATTGTAAGCATGCCGCACGAGGAAACTTAATTACTCACGTACTAAGTTCTTGAGAATGAGATAATGAACCTATCTATATAGTAGTCATCATATTAATACCCCACTTGTGGGGGTGGGTAAGGGGAATGTAAGGGTTTTAATTACCAACGTTTACTAGTGTTAAAACCACACAGCTAGATTTGTATCATTATGGACCATAATTTGTGGTCCCTTTTAACGAATCTTATTACATGGACTCTATTTTATTTTATTTTATTTCTAATTTTTTTATTAAAAGAATTTTTTCTATCGTAATATATTAAAATTATCATAACATTAATAACTTTTATATTATAAATTTTAATTAAATTAAATTTCAACATTTTCAAAGGTTTGGATGGAGCTGTAGATAGTGAAAGAGTGGTCATAGATAATTAAATGGCAAATTAATAGATGAACTTTTGGGAGCATGCAAAAGAAAGAGTATAGGCCCCCTGTGCCCACATTCTTTTGCTATTTGCTTTCCCCATCTGGGACTCTCTCTCTCTCTCTCTCTCTGTTTTGAGAGTCCTACCCCATTTGGGATTTGCAGCTTAGCTAGATATTGGAGCAAATGTATGGGTAGTCTGTTTGATGTTTGGTATAAAATGTCACCATGCAAAATGGGAATTATTTAGAAAAATTCTTGTCTCGTAAATATTGGACAATTCCCTTTAATATCAAACAATATAGCATTGAAAATGAAGATTTTATTTGTTACTAAACTTTCATCTTTATACATATATATATAAGCCCCAAACTTTTAGAATCCCTTTTCCTCTACACTTTCATCTTTCTTTCTTTTTTTTGTTTTGTTACCATAGTTAGTCCATCAATCCAGTATCCGGCGTTTCATCCCGATTAATTTGGATTAACCGTTTGCAGGACCCAATTGAGGGACAGATTTCCCAGCGTTGATTTTTTCGTTCCCATAGGGGATCGAATTCCCGACTATGATTAAGGAATATCAGTTCTCGAACTAATTGAGTTATCAGAAATTGGTTACACTTTCATCTTTCATCTTTAAATATCTAAAAGAAGGGAATTAAGACTAGTTTTCAAGTTCAATAGTGTAAATATATATATATATATATATATATATATGTTTTTATATTAAAAATGTCAAAAAATAATAGATATGTTAAATTTGAGAAAAAATATTTACTAGGAAAATTATGATAATGTTTTAGAGGTGTTAAAATCCAAATCGACTAACTAAATACTATAAGCAAAGCGTATAAATATAGAAACTTTCTATCTTGAACATTAAGGTAGAAGTCAAACTATTTCATGAGATGATATTAAAACCAGTTTAAATCTTAAATCAATTCTATTCGTCTTTGTAAGAATTAATTCAAATCCATTTCAAATATCTATATTCGTTATAAACGGTGGTCCTAAGGTTCGACACGAGTCTATTTCTTCGTGTGCCTATGTGTGGATAAGGAAAATAAATACCTAGATGGACCGCATATTAATAGAGGGAAAAAATACGAGAAAGATTACTTCAATCGCCAACATTTTAGTTTATGAAAATTTTAAAAGCTTTTGAGATGCAAGTTTATTCATTTGATGTATAATTATTTAGTTTGGATATATAAGAGTATTATCTGTTGTTGTTGGGTCTAATTTTTCACTTTTGTTTGTTTATCTTCTTAGAAGAATTTTTTTTTTTATCATTCTTCTCAACTAAAAATTTTAAATGTATCGGTAAATGAAATTTTTCGAGAAAATGGAGAAAAGCTTTTTCTTATCTAAAAATAAAGAGAAAGATGAGTAATGGTTTATGATATTTGATTAAAAAAAGGATTTAATCTTTCGTGACACTGCATTTGAGCAAAAAAAATTAAAATTTTTTAAATTTGAAAATTTTAGAATCGATTAAAATATTTTTCAAATCAAATAAAAAATTTTAAAATATGTTTAGATGGATTATTACATAAAATTGATCAATTTGATTCTTAATTTATTTGACATTTTATTGCTAAAAAATATTTATATAATTAATTTCAATAAGAGAAGAAGGAACAAACTCTATCTTGAGGAACAAAAGGTAATGACGCTCTCGCTCGCTCGCTCTCTCACCCTTTTAATCATCATAAAAGATATTTTTAAATTAATTAAATTTGTTTTACTTTTTAAAATAAAATTTCCCGTTATTATTATATATTAAAATATAAAATTTTTAATTTTTAAAATAATTAATTCAAATACATGTTATAGAAAATGATATAAATCATATAACGTTTATAACTTTATAAGAAAAGACAATTTTTCTAACTACTTAAAAAGAAAGAAAAATAATTAATTCAAAAATATAAAATAATAATAATTTATGTAAGTCTTATTTTATACAAAAAAAATTAATCAAATTCTAAAACGGAGGGATGAAGAAATAAAAAGTTTAGTATTTGTTGTCATTAATATAATATTAGCAAAATAGTAAAAAAATAATAATAATGCCCCAAAGTAGCTTTCCAAGAATCAAAAATTACTTTAATTAGCTAATTTTTTTTTTTTTTTTTTTACTGTTTTTAGATTATTAAACACTTTTTTAACCACCGGAAAAACAAACAACAAAAAACACTCTTATACAATTATAACAAATACCCTCAAGATGGTGAAGGCGCATCATTTACCCAGTATTTTTCAACAAGAAAGTTACATGAGTTACTTTGTCACATTTTGTTTTAGATGTTAGGCATAAGAATGTTCCCAATTTGAGAAGCAAAAATATAAAAAGCACTTTCCATGCATCACATGTTATGTTAAACAATATAAAGATTACTTCTTGTCATTTAAATAATTTTGTATATCTTTTACAATAATACTATTGGAGGTGGGTTAAACTCCACGGATAATACTTTTTCTAAATTGAACAGGATGGCTTGACCGTACGATGATATCGAATGATGAAATCTGCAAAAAAAAAAAAAACTATTAGAGGGTGCTTCAACGGTGAAGACTTCTATGCTCAAGTTAAATATTAATTTTTAAAAGAAAAGAAATAAACTGGTATAAAAAAAGAGAACAAGAGTCTCAAAGGACTTTGTATGCTTGTGTGTTTTGTGTTGACTCACAAAATTTATTTGAATGGTAGACACATTGAAACTTATATATTCTTTGCTTGTGTGAATCGTATGCATACGAGATGATAAAACCCTAGTTTTCTTATGAGAATGTCCTGTGATTTTGGGAGATCAGAGTATAGAACTCTAAAAAATTATGAAATCATATTCGTTTGGAAAGTCCGGATCGTTATGGAGATTCTTTTTCTTATCGGCTACGGTTGTAGATTTCTTTTCTATTTTCGTAAGATTTTCCCTGTTTTTTAAATAAACGAATATTTTTAATAGATTGGGTGACTTATACCGGGTGCTGAGAAGATCTAAAAATCAATCAGTCGAGGTGTTGAACAATCAATTAACACAAATGGTAATTGATAGATGAGTGCCAACAGGATCTGTTGACGTTCATGGACCTGACAAACCTAGACTTCACGTGATTTTAGATTATGTACAATCACTTGTCCCCTACTCTTTATATCACTTCATACAAGAGACGTAAGGAGTAAACCAAAAGTTAATACTTGAAAAGTCACGAGAGTGTTAATATGTTTAATTTTTGAGTAAATGATTCCAGAGTAAATGTTTTGTGGGAAGTTAAAGATGTTGAAACTCTTCATTCATTGCTCATGTTTTTTATTGGATCGTTTCGTCTGCCCAAGATCATAAAAATCACATTTTCGTGGCTATAAATAAGGCTGGTATGACCTAACATCATCTCAGAGAGATCTTACATACTTTCATAAGTGATTCTGTGAGTTTCTTCTGCTAACCATTTGCATTTTTTAGAGGTATTTTGATTATAGGTTTTGAACCACAAGACTCTTTAGTTATGTGCATGCGAGATGATAAAACTCTAGTTTTCTTATAAGAGCGTTCTGAGATTTCGAGAGATCAGAGGGTAAGACTCTCAAAAATTAAGAAATCCTACCGGTTTGAAAAATCTGGATCGTTATGGAAATTTTTTTTCTTATCAGCTACGGTTGTAGACCTGTTTTTCATTTTTATAAGATTCTCTCCGTCTTTTTAGGAAAGTGAATATTTGTAACAAATTGGGTGACTTATACCGAGTGTTGAGGAGGCCTAGAGATCGATCGGTCAAGGTCTCAAATAATCGGTTATCACAAAGGGGCAGATTCAAATAGAAGGCTGCAGAAAATGATGAAGATGAAGAGGCGATGGAATCGATTGGAGAAGGCTATGGAGAATTGAACTATCAAAGATGGAGACTAAAAGGGAACATAAAGCGATCGACAGCAACCAAACGGACGGCGACAAATAATGAATGAGATAATTGTTGTGCTCGATGAATTGAAGGGTGCAGTGAGCAAAGATAGAAGGCAATTCGAACTCGAGTAAATGGCAATTGAAACTAAACTCCGATGAAATTGACAATGGAAGTGATTGGAATAGAAGTTGATTGAAGAAGAATCAAAGCAATTTGCAGATTTGGTGAAGATTGAATGAACACGTGGTGGCTTCGAAGGATGAAGAATGATATAGGACAAACTTGAAAGGGAATTAATGGAGGATTGGCCGATAAGTGGCAGATTTTGGTGAAGATTGAATGAATAGACGGTGGCTTCGAAGATGATGAATGGAGAACAAACTCGAATGAGATTCGATGGATGGTTGATGGCAAAATTGAACAGACGGCCGTCCAGGTGTGATGCCAAGTATGCAAATTGCTAACGTGTCATCGCTGACATGCTTACTAACATCGTACCTACTACGTGAGGGACTTGTTCCATTTGCAATATTAAATTAACATTTGTCATTTCATGTTAAACACCCTTACCAGTTTAGCATTTAACACTCAACAAGAAAATGTTATTAATGGAATGAATAATTTGTTGTCTAATTCAATTGCTGTTCTTTGAAATTCAAAAATGTGAATTAATTTAGAAATTGGTAATGTAATTTTCTAGCAAAGAATTCATATTTTTAGGATATGTTATTTTGATTAACCACTGAATGTCTTATCCGACAAAATTAAATATATAATGCATAATATAATATCTGTAAATAGAAAAAAAAAAAGAAAGAATTAGATATAATAGAACATATATTTCATTTCAAGGGAATAATTTAGTGATATAAAATTCTCTCGTCATAAATTTAAATCTTTATATAATAAAAATAAAAAACATACCGCTCGTTATCGGTCAAAATAGTAACGAACTTGTTTTTACGCCTATCTTTGACTTTGACCAGGTGACATATGCTTTGGAATATTATTAATTAATTTGCATGTGACTTCCCTTTACCCTCGCATGATGAGTCTGTCAGTCTCACGAGCCATTCATCCATCCATCCATTGCTAAACCCTAATTCAAAAGTTTTATTAATAAAGTAAAAAGGAAAATCTTCTAAACAATTTCTTTTAGGTTTTATTATAATTTCTATATTTTAATTGGGCACGAAGTGCAAGACGACCCAGTTGACAAAAGTTCCGCCTTTTAACGAATAAATAATATTTTAAAAAATTTATAATTATAATAATATTTTAAGTCTTTTAATAATAATTAATGAACATATTATTTATTTAATTTATTTTGATCCTGATCTCTTATCTTAATTTTAACATGATTTTTAAGTATATGTGACTAAAAGAAATATTGAAAGGGGTTTGATCCACGTGGCATTCACGTGTTTGAAATTGTTTTGAATCGTTAACCAACTTAACAGGGTGGAAACAATGTTGATCGTAGTATTTTATTCATTTATTTACTTATTAATTTATTTATATTAGTCCCTTAGGTCACATTCGTTTTTTTTTTTTAAATTAATAAGTAGTTTTCCATTGTCAATTGCATGGTCGACTTTTCTTCCGATTTATGTTTATTTTAGCTTTCAACATCACAAATCAAGTGGTTCAACTAATGGCTCCTATCTACCATTGATCATCGATAAGTGCTCTTTTTTTCTTGGTTGAATTAGTTTTATGTATCGATGATATAGAAATTGATCATTAGAGTCGTTGAACACTTATTATCCATAAATAACATTTTATATTTAAATCTGTTTTTGTTATACTGAAATTTGAATATGAAATTATCAGATTGGAGAAAAGAGATTCTGATCACTAGACTGTTCTCTTAGGGATTATTCAAATCTTATGTATATGAATAAATTTACGTCGAGAGAGTTTTATCTTTTAAGAATATGACTCAATTTGAAATGAATTTAATCAAATATAAGTGGTTATCGAATACCTACTTTATAAAAAAGATATAACAATTCTAACCGATTATGTGAAGAGAAAAATAATTTTTTTAATCTGTGGACCAAAATAATGGTTTATGCATATTTATTACAAATTTAAATATATTATTTGTTTTTTAAATTAATATTTCATAGAAATTATTCATAAATATTTGAATCAATCAACAATCAACTCTTTTTGCGCTTTCTGAAAATTTATAGAACTTGATTTTATGCAACTTAAATATTATTTTTTTTGAGAAAAGGAAAACATCTTTTCTCATGAAGAACTTTTTATACAAATTTTTAGAAGACGTAAGTATTTAATTCCGCATTTATAGTATTTTCAAGTAAAAATTAAATTTATTTAAATTTAAATTATTATTATATTAATAAGTTTTAAAAATTATATATAATTTCACTTTTATTTAATTTAAGAAATAAATGCCAAACTTGTGTGATTTTTGATTATAACCGAATATCCAACCGAATTCAAATTTATAAATTTGAATTTGGTTTTCGAATTACGAATCAGTTTTTGATTAGAATTATATTCCAAATTCAATTTTTGGTTCGAGTTTTGAGTTAGAGTTTTCAATACAAATTCAAACCGAAAACTGAATTCAATATTTAGACTATAGTTATGAAGATTGAATGAATTAGTCAATAGATTTGTCATAATGATATTTCTCTAAAATGGAGAGTTTTAGTCAACATGTTCATAAACTTAGTCAACTAATTTACAACCATGATGGTCTTTAATCGGATAGATTTAATATTTAGTTGATTGGATTAATGCATCTTTAAATTCTGTTGACTAATATGATAATTCAGTTGGTTAACATATAAGTTTAGTTGGTTACATTTGAAAAGTAGTCGACTAATATTAGTATTTTCTTAAACTTAGTTGATTAGATTTAAAAATTAATTGATTATATCAAAATCTAATTGGGTAAGTTTAAAATTTAGTCGACTAACATGCCGGTGCATGTTGGCTTTCATCGGCTAAATTTAAGTTTTAGTCGGTTAGATTTAAAAATTAATCGACTAATATGATAATTTAATTTGTTAACTTTTGAGATTTAATTGAATAAAGTTAATATATTAAATTTGATTTAATTCAAATTTAAATCAAAAATTAAATTTCAAATTTATTTTGGATTGAATTTAAATTTAATTCGATTTAATTTAAATTTTTAAAATTATTAAATTGAATTAATAGAAAAACTTGAAAATTTAACTGATAAACACCTTCGTAAATACAAATTGGTTTAAATTTCATATAAATAAAGTATTATTTGCTTTAAAAAGAGTAAGTGTGAAAGGGCAACGGATAGCACGCTCTGTCAGAGCGCGTGGACATGATTATGGAAAATATTGTACACCTGTCACATGTGTGTCACGAATGGGAAAGAAAGAAGGAATGGCAAATAAGCGTAAATACAAAGAATAGGATGGGTAAAAGAGTCAGAGAGAGGGTGGCGTGCTACAAACGGCATAAAAGCTCGCTCTCTCTCTCTCTCTCTAAAGCCTTCTGTCCACTTTGCAATACAGTCTCCCTACTCCCTATACATTAGTGCTCCACACAGACATTACACAACGCTACACCTCTCTCTCTCTCTCCCCCACCCCTTCTGCAAAATTCAGAGATAGTGAGACAACAACAGCAGAGTAAGAAATCAGAGAGGGAGAGAGAGAGACAGAGAGAGCATTTTTAAAAGAATAAACAAACAGGGAGATCTTGAGATTTACTCCTTCCTGAGAGAAATCTTCACCCAGAGATCAGAGTGATTTAAAGCAAAGGCGGCGAGAATTTAAGACCCTATAGAGAGAGAAACGAAACCAACCCATTATTAATTCTCTTTCTCTCTCTCTTACGGCCTCATCAATGTCATCATTCACTATCATAACATGGGTTCCTCTGCTAATCGGGCCTCTTTGATTTTGGTAAGATATTAAGAAGCTTTTGGAGAGAGGGAGAGGAGAGAGAGAGAGAGAGATTGGCATTTCTGTGTCTGTTTCTGGTTTCGATGAAGTATGGTTTCCCTCTGTTTTGAGTGATAATTACAAATATTTTATTTTTGGTGGTTGAAGATAAAGCTTGATTTTGCTCCATTGATCAGGAATTCCGTTTCTTGGTAGAGTTAAGAAATTTTTAGTTTTGTGGTTGATGTGAAGTGGATTTTATCGAGTAAAGATGAAGTTTATGAAGTTGGGATCGAAGCCTGATGCTTTTCAATCTGATGGTAACTTTATTAGGTGAGAAATTTGAACAGGTTCTCTACCATTTCATTGAAAAAAAAAGGCATCTATCTCTCTCTTCCAATTTTTAGTTTTTTGTTTACTTTGTCTTGAATATCGTTATTTGGTTCTATCATTTGATATGTTGTTTTTTTTAATGAGAATTTGCAGGTAGTTCATGCTTGGGTTTCGTGAAACACCATACTTTACTTAACATTGTTTGTTCTAAATCTTGGACTTTTCATCCAAGTGGTGAAATTTTCCCACTCATTGATCCAGAGCTCAAAATGGAATAAGACATTAGACGTTAAATTCCTTCCACTGTTACAAATGCTTAGACAGTCTTATGCTGGTGAAGTGTTATAATTTACTTTTTATGTTTTTTGTTTTGGGGTATTTTCGAGTGGTAAAATTTTGCTGCTAATAGATCTAAAACATGAAATGGGTGTGACCAGGTTAGAAGATAAATTCCTTCCACTTCTGGGCATCATTCTTTATGAGTTTTTTAACCTTTCTTGGGTGGGGGTGGTTTAACTGAAATAGTTTTCAGGAGGTGGTCCAGGGAATGAGTGAACTGTCTTGAATTGAGGAAATGGTGGTGGTCCAAAAGTAGTTATGTCATACTGGAGGTGAAAGTTCTTTGATCTTCATAGAGCAAAACTTTTTCCTGCAAAAATGTCTTTTATTTTGTCCCCTGAGTTATTAACTGTAGTGTAATCCACTTCACTTTGGCATTTAATGCAAGTTCGGACGGGTGATCATATGTTGATCCTTGGATTTACCACATGGTGTTTATGAGGGTGATTGACGATAACTAGGCTTTTGTGTGACGAATCATCTTTGAGGTTGGCCTGGTTTGTTTGTATGCTTTAGTAGACATCTCTCACATGTGGGCCCCCATTAACTTATGAGTTGCCCCCTTGGGCAGGTTTGCGTTGTTTGGCCGGATCATGAAAAAGGGATACTTTGATGTGGTGGTTTCTTGGGGATATGGAGGGTTTGGACCATTGTGCTGAGTGATCAATGCATTAGGCTTTAATCTTTTTCCAAGCATAGGTCTAAAAAAATAATTGAATGTTTTTTAGCAAGTAAATTGAGTTAAGTTGGGATATGCGATTTTATAAGATGATGAGGAATAAGCAACTGTCGTGTGATGGACCATTTTTTATGTTGGCCTGGTTGGTTATGTTTATTTTAGCAGACATCTTTTTGGTGGGCCTTCTCTAACTTATAAGTTGCCCCCTCCTCTATGTTTGCTTTGTTTGGCTGCTTAATGAAAAAGGGGATGCTAGACTAGAGTAGATGTGGTGGCTGCTTTGGCATGTTAATGGAGGGTTTGAAACAATGCAAGAAGCTTTGCTGGCCCCGTTCCTTTGGGTTCATTGTGTGCATGATTTTAGTTTTGGGGACGTATTACCTTGACAGATACATGTCCTTTAGGCACATGTTTGGTTTAATTCGATGAGGTATATTGATCTGGGACCCTCCTAGTTTTGGGCAATGTAATTGAAATTTTAGGTTTTTTATTGCCTTGTAGGAACAAGATTGTGACCCATCTAAATGTTTTCCGTTTGAAGGATTTTAATTGAGTATATGCTTGAAAGAATTTTTTTCAAATTTGTCTCTCAAATGACCAACCCCAAGTATTGGTATTAAGGCTTAGTTTGTTGCTGTTGTTGTTGTATATGCTTGAAAGAAGTTTCCTTTTAGTTCCCTACCTTTCTAGAGTAAATAAATTTAGCCATTTTGACCATTTTTGTTATGTGAATCTTTTTAAAGATTATTATGTAACTTGATTTTGTGCTGGAAATTTGGAGTAAATTATGGAATTTGAGGATTTTTATTCTTCCTGTTCTATTCTAATGTTTGGGTTTTAGTTCAATTTTCTTGATCGTGATATGGGATTCCAAACTCCCCTTGTTCCTTGAGAGTTTCAGTGCCCAAAAGGCTACTTATATATATTAACTCTCTTGTGGATTTATTATAGGAAGCTGTCCCTTTCTAAACAGTAGAAAGAGGGTATCAGTAACTTTCGAGAAGCTTCTTCAATATTTAGCTTTAATGCCAAACAAGCTAAGCGCATTGCCAATTATTTGCAGCTATTGGATGGCATTTTGTCTCTGTTGTTTATTTTATCATTCTTTTTAGAAAACCAAACAATGATGTCTTGTGATCTTTTGTTCTTCATTTATTCTGTCAATTTAGACTATGTTCTATGATATGCTCTGTAAGAAATTTCTCTGTTGTACAGGTATGTGTCATCTGAATTGGCAACAGACGTAATTATACGCATTGGTGAAGTAAAGTTTCAACTTCATAAGGTAAATGATGATCTTAACTTGATGAGTTTCTTCTAAATCATCTGCATGGTAGTATGATATAACTGTCATTGATGAGTGTTTCCAAGGTTCATTTCTTGAAACACTGAAGCTTGGCTCATGTCGGTGACATCCAAATGTGGGTTAATCCATAGACAACATTCAGTGTCTTCCCATGTTTGGTTATGCTTATCCTCATTTCTTTTGTTCCAGAAATTGGCCATCATTGTTTTCCTATCTGTAATTGCTAGCATTTAAAAGCACTTGATTAGAGTCTTTCTCAGAGTAATTTCTTCTTTAGATCTGGAATGAATATTTGAGTACAAAACATGCATGTAGAATTCTGGTATCACTAAATCCTGATAGAAACAGCTGTTTTAAAGGCCAAACATTTTTATAATGGTTGAATGTCTGGTCTTCTAAGTGTGAAAATAATTTCATGGAGTCTAAAATGTTGGCTTGTTTCATTTGGTGATAATTTACTTTTGTCTTTCTTTGCAGTTCCCTCTCCTGTCCAAGAGTAACTGTTTGCAAAAGCTTGTAGCTAAGGCACACGAGGAGAGTTCAGATGAGATTTATGTCACTGACTTTCCAGGTGGGCCTAAAGCATTTGAGATCTGTGCAAAATTCTGTTATGGAATGATTGTCACTCTCAATGCTTACAATGTTGTGGCTGCTCGCTGTGCTGCTGAATATCTGGAGATGACCGAAGATGTTGATCGAGGAAATCTGATTTTCAAAATCGAGGTTTTCCTCAATTCAAGTGTTTTTCGTAGCTGGAAAGATTCCATAATTGTTCTCCAAACGACTAAATCTTTGCTCCCATGGTCAGAAGATCTGAAGGTAGTTGGAAGATGCATTGATTCCATTGCATCCAGAACTTCTGTGGACCCTGCACTCATCAATTGGTCCTACACTTATAACAGGAAACTAGCAGTGACAACAGAGAAAATTATAGAATGTGGGGTGAAATGCGAAGAGCAGCTTCATTCTGTTCCAAGGGATTGGTGGGTGGAAGATATATGTGAACTTGATATTGATCTTTACAAGCGTGTTATGATCGCTGTGAAAGCAAAAGGAAGAATGGATGGTAATGTAATTGGAGAGGCTCTAAAGGCATACGCGATAAGATGGCTGCCTGATTCTGTCAAGACATTGGTTTCTGAAGATCATGCTCGGAGGAACAGATTTTTGGTGGAAACAATTATTTGTTTGTTGCCACCTGAAAAAGGTGTTGGCTGTTCTTGTAGTTTCTTGCTTAAACTGCTAAAAGTTGCCATTTTAGTTGGAGCGGATGAATTGGCAAAGGAAGATCTGGTTAAAAGGGTTAGTTCAAAATTGGATGAGGCCTCTGTTAGTGACTTGTTAATTCCAGCACGACCTCCGCATAGTACTGTTTATGATGTTGAACTGGTGCAGAGCCTTGTAAATCGATTTGTAATGCATCAACGATGCACCGGAAATCTGGATAGTATTGAGAAGAGTGAGAAGGGGGCTGATGATTTTGTTTTAGGGCATGGATCATGGTTAAATCTTGCAAAGTTGATTGATGGTTACCTGGCAGAAATTGCAAGAGACCCGAATCTCACCCTCTTGAGTTTCATTGATTTGTCACAGTCAATTCCTGAGTCAGCAAGACCGATCCATGATGGATGGTATAGGGCAATTGACATTTACCTCAAGGTGAGCTACCTGTCCAGAACTGCTACTAGTCCCTAATATTTGTATTGCATTTTTTGCAAGCATGCTTACATGTGTATATATAGATAACACATACGTGTGCACACAAAACATTGTCTTCACATTGTTTGTACCTTAATGATTCATGATATGATGTACAACCGGAGGACACTATTAGATACCACTTATTGGGGCCTTGCTTGGAACTTAATGCAGTCCAAAGGGTCAAAACAAATATTCCTTGGTTGTAGGCCGAGTGAGCTCTGGAGATGTTAAATCACCCTGAACATTTGAAAGAAGTTGCTGCTCTTGTTTTGATGGGAGTTATACCCTACACACAACCAGATGTGCTGCCACATGACCGTGTGGGCATGCCCCTGACAAAGGACCCAGGGAGAAGGTTATGTGGGAAAGTTTCATTTTTCTGGAAGAAACATTGCAGTAGATGAGGCACAGATCAATTGAATGTTGTTCACAGTCCTTGACATGATAGAATTCTCGAAGAAAAAGATCTAAACAACTTTTATTGATCTGGCTTGTTGATGGCATAAACATTTGGTAAGTTTGTATAAAATCTCTTCTACTCTGACAAGGCACTGATATGGTGTTGCACTGCAGGAACATCAAACCTTGACGAAAGTGGAAAAGAAAAAACTGTGTGGCCTGATGGATGTCAGGAAACTCACAATGGATGCATCTATGCATGCAGCACAGAATGAGAGGCTTCCTCTCCGTGTGGTAGTCCAGGTCCTCTATTTTGAGCAGATTAGAGCAGCAGCAGGAGCTCAGGCTTTGAGCAATATCTCTCATGGTGCTTCTCGTCCCACTGCAAACATGGAAGAAGAATGGGAGAAGACTTTACCCGAAAATGGGAAATCTTTAAAGAAGCAACTAAGTCAAATTAGGATCAAAGATGAAGAACACCCAAAGAACGGAGAAAAGATGAAGAACGGGAAGAGCAGGCGGGGTGGAGTTCAATTGTTGCATTCTCGGTCAAGGAGAATTTTCGACAAATTGTGGGTTGGTGGTAAGACTAATGGAGAGAACAAGAGCTCTGAAACATCTGGGAGTTCTCAGAGTCCAACTTCAATGGTTCCGGGGGAGACAAAGTCCTCAGGTTCATCCTCAAGGCACAGAAGGCATTCGATCTCATGAGATTTTTTTGTTTTTTGGGGGGGTGGGGGGAGGGTAATGTTAGCTTTTTAACAAGGTG
This sequence comes from Dillenia suffruticosa, assembly GCA_033439265.1. Taxonomy (NCBI): domain Eukaryota; kingdom Viridiplantae; phylum Streptophyta; class Magnoliopsida; order Dilleniales; family Dilleniaceae; genus Dillenia; species Dillenia suffruticosa. Next base: position 21,509,051 of record JAVTVX010000029.1, read on the forward strand.
ATTGTAGATTTGACAGTGGAAAATGTAAAGAGTGGGGGTGGTGGCAATGGGTTCCTACAATTGTAATCAGTCTCTTGAATGCCCTTCCTCTGGTGCTTGGATTTTGGTTATAGTGGTGGTATGATGTCAACTTGTTTAACAATGTCCACATCTTCTGCTCGTCTTTTTGGGGGGCGGGGGGGGGGGGGGGGGGAGGGTTTTGATGGAAGATGGAGGAATGTATGTGGGACACCCTTGCCTCGGTTAAAGAAGGCGTATTAATGCTGTCCACCAAAACTTAGACTTAGAGGGTCATTTGAATAACTCAGAACATAATTTAATGTTTTATTTTATATTAATTGCTTAATAATTAGAAAATAAATACAGAAATTTAAAATGATTTGAATATTCTATGGAGTGAATATACTGGTATAGTATATAAAGATATGTTTCTGAATTAAGATAAAGGAGAATTTTTAATAGTAATTGAAAAAAAAAAAAAGATCACGTGGTATGTGCATGTAATATAAATTATAAAATGAAAGTAATAGTCGTCCCTTTATTTGAATGCAAGCATAAAAGGCAATGGCCGAATGACGCTACATTCGAAAAACTTGCAAAACAAAAAGTCAACCTGTTATCTCCTTCATTTATTCAAAATCTTCTCTCTCTGTCTCTGTCTCTCTCTCTCTCTCTCTCTCTCTCTACAAGTACGGATTGTAAAGCACATAAAATTTAGAGAGAGAGAGAGAGAGGATGAAAATTGTAATAGTTTCTGTCTTTTTTATTCTGCTAACAATCTTTCTCTCTCTACAAACACTAGCGAAGTCGTCGTCGTCGTCGTCTTCTTCTTCTGATTTTCAGTGCAAAGCATGGCTGGTGCAATCTATTCCCACCGACATGCCTCTTCTCCCTCTCGTCCCCGGGGTTCTCTCCACTGGTAAAATCGCTCTTTCTCTCTCTATTCTCTGTTTTGATTCTCTCTCTCTCTCTCTCTCTCTCTCTCTAAATTGAAATTTGTGTGTGTTTGTGTTGATTAGGGGATGTCTTGAAGTGGCTGGCTGGGAACGCATCCGTAAGTCTTGATGTAATGGCACAGTATTGGCAATTGGTTTCGCATCCGGAAGATTCTCGCTCCGGCGATTATGGTTACTCTCAAGAGCAAATGAACAAATTTGGAGCTAATCAAGGGTTTGATGTTTACAAAGCCCTTGAATCTGCCGCCGATCGCAATGTTGACATTAGGTATCTATTTATTTTTATTACTTTCATTTTGTTCAACTTTCCTTTTATTTTATGCCTTCTCAAGGTCTTTAGAGATTTTAGTAGCCCATCATTATCCTTTTATCATTACCATTTCATTCTGCTCCATCTGTCATTACAGCTGACCAAACAAGCTTTTACTGGTTAAACAATCATAATATTCCCATAATTCAATTAAACCCTCGCTCAAAGCCACACTAACTCCGCACCCATGCCTCACAAAATGACACCTTTGGTACCATTTAACATCACCGGGCATTTGCCAATGGCCCACTCTCATTCCCTTTTTGCTGTGGGCTGTTTCTAATAACTGACTCTCATACTCATTTCGTAAGACCTCTATCGGGCTACTCTCTCGAACCACTAATAAACCTAATCAACAAAGTACACCTATTTTCCCTGGGACTCTCTTTTCTACAATTTTCTTCCACTAAAACCTATTTTCTATTTTTATGCATTTGGATTGGACCATAAGATAACACATCCAATAACTACAGTAAAGTTAGGCTGCTTTTTTGCATTGTGATACGGTCTTTTGCCTTTGGTTTTTTTTTTTTGGGGGGGGGGGTTGAGGAACGATTTTGCCCAACCTTGGAATTTATAGGTTTGGAGTAGGAGATCTTGGCTGGATCATGGCCTTGCAAGGCTCGAATAAATCAATATGAGTGTAATGTTGCATAGACGCTTCTAAAAATGATTGTGCTTATTTTGTGGTGTGCGCTTAATAAATTGAGCCTAGGCCTGAACCTGTTTGATGGTTGGGCCTGCCTTTGGTACTCAAGTCATAAAAGTGGTGAGGTGGGACTGGGTTGGGTTGGGTCAGGTTAGGCCAATTGCAAACAATTGAAATGGGCTTCAAGCCCCTTTTTTAAACAATTCAGGCCTAGTAAGGTCAGAATCAGGCCCATAGGCATCAAAAACGCCACCAAGCCCAAAGTAGCTCGATCCATGCTTAGGTCAAGTTGATAGAACAATTGTTTCTTGAATTTGTTCTGTTTGTCAGAGGGTTGGTCTTGTAATGTATGGTAAGTAAGAGATAATAATAGAGACTCTTTCCTAGATTTTAGATCTCAACACACTCAACTTGCCATACTTGTTTTCTATTTGCTTTCTAGGTTTTGAGCATAATTCTCCTCTCTAACCATCTAAATGCTTGAAGTTATGGAATGTGAGCATTCAAAGAAGACTCTGGCAGCCCCCTTTTGTTGGATGTGAGAAAGGGATGTGAGAAAGGGACTTGAGAAAGTTCTGTATTCATGTTTCAAGGTTCATTAAACATGCATTACTGACACCACTTTGTTGGTATTTTTGCTGTGGTGAATGTCCCTCAATAATCTACCTTTCTAAAATCTGATTGAGCACATATATAAAGGCATTAATGCACAATAGAATTTTCCTCAAAAGTGGGTTCATAAGAAAATTATGTGAGATTTTTGGGCAACCATAATAAGAATAAAGAAGGTGGATGTCGAAGGACAAGTGCTCGAATCTAACCACAATGATAAGTGCTATATGACATCATGGAAGTCATAAACGAACGAAAATGAATGAAAGAATGTAAGAGAAAATTGCGAATTTGGTCCTTAAGTATCGTATATGCGTTGAATTAGTCCTTAAAGTTTTGTTTGAAACAATCTAGTGTTTAAACTTGTAGAAGGCATCACTAACACAGAGTTACTAGCAAATTGACCGTTGTGGTCATGAGCGTTCATTGTTTGAAAACAATCAACAATTCAATATTACTAAGAAACTTAATGGTGATCGTAACACAGACTAACAACTGTTAATTAAGATGATAACTCAACTGTTTAAAAGCAAAAACCTTGCCACTAGATACTGTGCAGTAACGATGTCTGTGCTTGTAATTTTATGTATATCAAAGAACAAACTTGAAAACTCCACCCCATGTTACTCTCATCCATTTTCTTATTCTTAACAAATCTTTTAGAACTTATCAATAATTGTACTTTTACTCTGTATTTGAACTTCTTCGGCCAACTCAAAAACCTTTCCCGGGAGGGAGGGAGGGAGGGAGGGAGGCAGGCAGGCAGGGGAGTGGGGGGGGGGGGGAGAGAGAGAAAGAGAGTTTAGAGTTAGGTTTCTCTTTGCATGCCTTTGATTCACTAAAAAGTAAAACTGTGAGGAACAAGACCTCCTACATAAAAGTGCAACTTTACATTCCTATCATTTAGGGCGCTCTTTTGGTTTTCTTCATTCCTATTCACACTGCCTTGCATTTCTGCTGTGCCAATGGAAGTAAGATATGTCAGGTCTTGATTACCTGGTTAGTTATCCTTGGTTTGGTATGAGTGTTTTATCTTCTCAAGTTGGAAGATTGTGGAGAGACTTCATGATCGAAGGTGATGTAAATAAGCATATGAAGATGAACTAAAACAGTAAAAGCAGATATGTTGCTTAATATTCTAAAGATAGGCTAGTAATTAACGTCACATTGACAATTGTGTTTCTTTCTTTCTTTTTTTATTTATTCATCTCTAAGAAATGTGATTGAAAGACTTTTGTATGTCATAATAGTAAGAATGGTGTCACTTAAATATCATTTTCCCCACGTTCTCTATCTCTTCAAGTGTAAACAAAAAGAAATAAATAAAGAAAAGATCCCTGTTGGATGTTACGCTTGGGTGCTTCTAAGAAAGTGTCAAAAATTTTATTGTCTGTAGAAAGTATCCTTCTTGGTTAATTCACTATTCAAATCGATTGTAGGCTATTATCGCACTCAGGGGTATATCCAGACTACACTGAAGAGCCATCAAACCTTGCTTCAGGACGGCCAAATGTGAGAAATGTGACTTTATTGCTCAGTGACTGGTGGGGTTCAGGTATTGTCCATGCAAAAGTGTGGATATCGGATGTTCAAGACATCTATATTGGATCTGCTAACAATGACTGGAAGTCTCTAACTCAGGTACATAGTCACATTAATCAACATACTGTTATCCTGTTTTGAAACTGCGTACAGCATTTCTTTCTGTTTGGAAAATATTATTCCCATTGTTAAGAAGAACTATCTTTTGGTGCTTTGAGTTCTGCAGACATTATTTGACGAGGATCCCAAACTTAACCTTTGATCAATGCCTTCTTCATTTTTGAGGAATAACACTTGCAAACACAACTCCAACCCTTGAAATAATGTCTAAGGGAATGGGGTTCCTTAATAAGCATTGAATCTAGAGGATGACATTTCAAGATAAGGTGCCATAAGTCGTCTCACTTGATTTTTTGAACCCTTTTTGAGTTGATGTTGTGTAAAATTAACATGTAGAGTATTGTCCTCTTAAATTACCCAAATGTTTTCCCTTTAAATTACTGCTATTATTTTTTTTTTTAAAATGAAATAAGGACCTTTACAATGGAACTGAAGTAGTTATTGAATTTCCATTTAAGTTCTGTGTTTGTAAAATGATGAGAATCGTGGAGAAGATGCACTTACAGGAGTATTCCTTTGTATGAAACATTTGCTGGTTCATCGAACAATATTTGAAGCCTCATACAGATCTCTAGCAATAGGTTGGAACAAGCTTTTCATAGACGTAATCAATATTTTAAAGCATTTTTCTTTTGCTTGTTTGTTCCCTAGAAAAGAGAGTGATTCTCTTTTGAATCTATCACTCCCTAACCATATTCATCGAGAGGTTGGTTTGAGGAGGTTTGTAATGAGGCAGATGAAAGATGTCTTTATGTCATGTGCGTCTAATAAAGGGTACAAATTGATGGCCTTGCAGTTGTAGGCTGTTTGAAGTACTTAAACTCTAGTGTTGAAATCCTTCTCTTGCCCCTTCCCTCTTGGGTTTGACACCCTGTCTTGCAGTTGCTAAGGTTAAGCAGGAGACAAACTTCACAAAGTTCTTTTGCCTTTGTGCTTTTTGCCTTGCAGTTGCTTTTAATCAGCGCCATTTCATCATTGCAGTTGGTTTCATCATTTTTCTAATAGATATTCTTCAAGCTGAATCATGCATTAATACTAACTTGGTTATTTTACATTTATTAATCCTTCGAAATAACATCCTACCAACACAGCTTCTTATTTCAACATGATTTCAGGTGAAGGAAGTTGGAATATATCTTGTTGGCTGTCCAAGGGTAGCAGAAATGGTTGGGGTTTACTTTAACAACCTGTGGAAACTTGCATCTCTCAATGCTTCTGCTCACACAAGAACGGTATGGGATCAGCAATGGCAAATCAACAGAACAGTTCCTTGCTGGTCACATTTCCTGGACGTAAACTTGAGGTGCAGGTATGTCAGAAGGCCCTTGCTGAAGCTGAATCCATTTGGATTATCCTAAATGTGTCTTATGAAATATAAAAACAGAGAAAAACATAAATATTACTTAATGCTTACTGATGTTTTATCGAATTATGTAACTTTATCTAAGATTCTTGATCCCCATTTCAATTTTCTTTTGGAAAAGTCGAAGTAAAACATCGGACCATTTTCTTCTTTCACCTTTTCTTTACCTTTTCTTTGGCATGGGGTGAGGTGTGGTTGTGTTAAAGTGCCTGAGTTCATTTTGAAAAATTAAACTATGATTTGCAACCTCTTACTCCATCCTCAATGATGAAACAAAAATTATTTTAAAAAATTCATTAGGTTGATGTTGGCTGTGGTAAGCAAATTCGCCTGAAAATCATTTTTTCTCCCTAGCAGAACATTGTATCCTTTCCAACTTCCATCCATACAGTGATGCATCCTTCTCTGACACCACAAATCTTCCAAGACTGAAGTTGCTGAAACCCAGTCCAAATTCAAAATAAATTAGATGCATGATTGTGGACCTCTTAATCTACCCTCAATGATGAGACAAAAATTAGAAGTACCAAATTCTTTTTTTTTTTTTCCTTTTCTATTTTTTTGATTGGAAGAAGTATTTAACTCTTATGCATGCATGGTTAACACACCTGTTCAGACCACCTTTGGAACAGGCCCAAGAACAACATTATAATCTTGATAAGAATTTTCTCTAGTTTCTAGTCTGTACCTCCAAGGAATCGTATTAGAAGAATTCCCTAGGAAAAACTCTTAACTCATGCTTCTTAACCTTTCCTATTAAATCAAATCCGTGCCATAGGGAGCATGGGTGAAAAAATTTATTCCCAATCCAGGGCATAGTTTTTACAAAATGCACCTCAAGAAAGAGCTTAGCGGGTGCTTTTCACATAATTACTAACAGAAGCCTACTTGTCTTATGCAAGTGGATTTCAAGAATCTTGCAGGAAGCCTTCCTAGTATCTCAGTAATGATAAAAGTTCGGTGAGACTCACTGAAGTTTAGTTATTTAATAGCCTTTCTCCAGTAAAATTTGCGAATCTTGATGCTTGAATTCTCTATCAAATCCTAATGCTGGGTTTGCACTTAGTCAGAAGTCGCATAAAACATCATTTTCAGTTTTATTCTCCCTTTTACTTCTTTCATGTATCTTCTCTGTGCTAAATTTCTTTTCCCATGTAAAGTCAGATTATGCTACGAATAGACCAAATGCATATTTGACTATGTATGTGATTGTTTGAAGATGTGCTGGGCGGTAGGACCATTGCCTCTATGTTTGACGTCAATTCTAAACGGTTTTAATAATTTATTTATCTTTTAAAAATTTTAGGCACTTGGCAACTCTAATGATTTTCTCTGATGGTTCTAGAGAAAGATTCTAAACTAGTTCATTTTCAACTCTTCTTGGTCATTAAGCATGATAGTAGTGATAATATCATCCGTTAGATTCACAAAGTCGGCTGACTTTATATGGTCTTGTAATTGTAGATCTCCTCTTCCTGATTATGTGGAGGTTCCGCATGTAGCAGGCTATCCGGTGCTGGTAGACCCTTATATGTTTGTGATGCCTATTCAGACTCCAGGATACAATGAAGTACTTGTATCACAACCTCATTACAACTATCTCTCCTTTGCCCCTCCAGAGGTAATTGGCTGTAGAAAATGTTTTCTGCTTCTTGGTTTTTTGGATGTTGTGTACATTGAGGGAAGGAGACATTATATCTCATACCCGTTTTTCTCTTGTAGAAACTGAAAACTCTTTGAACAATGATGTCATTGGCATATTTGCCTTCTAAAAGAGTACCAAGATTAAAATAATTGCTATTTCACGACCTTTTATCTTGCTGAATGTGGTTTATTTCTTTGTACCTTCTCTCTAATGGTCTGATTTTTTGTAACAAGCTGCTCTTAATATTCTGCCTCTATGATCAACCTGATCGCCAAATAGGTGCTACTGGTTTGAGGCCAAGTGCTTTTTCTTGCAATGTGTTCATAGTGAAGCACTTGCTTGATTTGTTTTCTGGTCATTTGATTATTGGTTTTACTTTCTTCCAAGGGCAACACTTCCCATTGACAAAAGAGTGAAAAAAAAAATTAGTTTTACAACATGATTGCCTTTTTGAATGTCACAACTGTCATTTCCTGATGTGAATTTTTTATTTTACTTTTATTTTTGTAAACTGCAGCTATCATTTGGCAAGAACCAGGCAGATGAACAGGCTTGGGTGGACACAATCAAATCTGTTACAGCTGGACAGACAGTAAGAATAAATACAATGGACTGGCTTGGTCAATCCCAATATATATCACAAACCGTATATTGGTCATCCCTTTCCTCTGCAATATCAGAGGTAACTTGGATTTCTTGTTATTGAGTTTCATTCATGTTGGTGTCGAGTGTTACCTGGATCATAGTTCACTGTGGTATGAGCTATAGGTATGGGGATGTGGTTCAGGACCTTCCCCAGTATGTGGTATGCAAGGGATAGGATTAGTTAGATACTTAGATTGCTATTTCTAGTTGTATTTCTTAGTTCATCATGCATTTACGTTGTTAGACAAGTATATGCAAATAAATTTTAACCGATATTAAATAAATAAGCAAAGAAAAGGTTGCACTTTAGATTAAAGAAATTCTTTTCTATTTCTGTAGTTTGTAATTTATTTATTTCTATAAACCTATATCAAATTCGGATCTCCAAGTTTAGTGACCTAGTGAGTAACATGTTTTGGTTTGCATGAACTAGCTCTCAAATCACTAAGAGGGTTGAGAAATCCTGGTCACTGTGCGGGTGAAATTTTACCTTGGCTTCTTTCTACCTAGGAAGTTATTTCTGTTTCTTTGGGTTTGGGGCCACTCATGAAAAAGTATGTTAGAAGAGATACAACATAAGCAAAGTCAATTTTGTTCTTAACGTTGTAGCAAAATCAAGTTAAGAGTCGGCTTCTCTTTAATGCTGAATGCTTAGTTTGATTTCTGAGGATTTGGATGCCAGAGAAAAGCAAGGAAGGAGAGAAATACACAAAGCATTTCCCCTGCCCCCTTGCCAAATTTGACTTACAAACAAAGTCTTAGGGTGTAATGAAAGATGGGTCCTTAAGACTACCAAACATCATTAAACATCACATGGACTGGCAAACATGGTAGTATGGTTTATTGTTTGTTTGAAACACATGGAAATATCAGAAGAGACCATGGGTACAAAGTGGTTAAAACGGAAATTTCCTTGGTACAACTCCCAAATTCAGCTGAAGAAAGTCGGAAGTTTATAACCTTCACATCATGGTAAATTGTGAGAAGCAAGCCATAAAAATAAAAGTGGAGGAATGGGTTGTTATCGAGGAGGCTATGAGCAGATGACAAATGGGACGATTGATAACGAAGTTTAATGAGATTAAGTGAAAAACTGGCTGGTTTCTTTGAAGAACACCAAAACTTGCAGAAAGTGGGAGAAAGGAAGCCGATGTGGAAGGGGGAATTTGACTTATGGCTGTTGGGGATAATTTGATGTGGCACACACAATATCATTCAAATGTAATACTTAGAGAATGTCCACTCCCTGTTGATGTTTACCAAATGGGTAACTAGACCACTGGTCTGGACTTGAAGTTTAGCTTGTTATGGTCAAAGTTGCATAATTGGTTGTTACTTGATTTGCAATTGCTTCAAGTCACTCCCTACACGCCCACCCACGCTTTTATTCATTGTCGGATTCACGGATCACACAATCTCTAACAATCTTCCCCCTCCTGTGAGTTCATTTTATCCACTGTGCTCCACCTTCAACTCTAATCTGTGAGAAGTTTACACACACACACACACACAAACACACACACACACATATATGAAACTCGCCGCTCATGATTTGCAACAATTACAATGGTTTGGACTCTTGAAAGATTGAAGAGCAGAACATGTGCAGTAACATACCTTCTGCATGTTTGCTTGTTGCATCACATGCATTATCTTTTACAATTTGGCTCTTTGGAATTTTAATTGGCACTTTAAGCAATGATGACATGAGGGTTGAAGTTGCATGATTTTGTTGAGATTGAAAAGGGTAACAAGTCATATTAAATAGGGACAAAAGATTTCTTCAAATGGGGACTGAAAATTTCTGAAGCTCTCATAGTGGTTATTACTTGCAACTTCTGCATACATCATTTCAGCATTCGTGCATGCATTTAAATGAATACTTCTTATATCTGTGTGATGTTCCAGTATTGGTTGCTAACTTGCTTCACTGACTGAATTCATGGTAGGTTGTGTACTCAAAGCAGGCAACAGTCAAGGTACTAGTGGCACGTTGGGCACATTTTATCAACAGCACTGATCCATATCTGAAATCTCTTCTCTACTCCAATGTACTATGCTCTTCTTCAAAGTACAACAAATGTTCGGGCAAAGTTGAAATCAAGTACTATGAAGTGCCAGGTTACAACTTGACAGGACCTGCAATTTCAAACGGGACTAAGACGGGGAATTCCTATCCTGGTTATACCCGAGTGAACCATGGAAAATATGCAGTTTCTGATGTGAGAGCGCATATTAGCACCAGCAATCTCATTTGGGACTACTTCTATACGACAGCAGGAGTGAGTTTCGGAACATACAATCCTGCCATTGTTTCACAGCTGCAAAGAATCTTCGATGCAGACTGGAATTCTCCCTATGCAGTTCCTGTTGTACCATTGGAGGATGCCCTTGCCAGTTCCGGCTAATAACTTTGTGCGTTTTTTTTCTACGATTCAAGATTCATACCCTCAAAAGAGAGGGATATGAAATATGCTATTTATTTTTAGTGAAAAAAATAAGGAAAATGAAAGAATTCTGGTTCATCCATATCTCATATTTGGTAATAATACTCATTATAGTGGTTAATCAAGGAAATTTTGAAAAAAAAATATATATATATATATTTTTTGGTCCTCAGGATTTGGTTCACCGTCGAGTTGCTGTCGGGTCCCAATCAGGAGGGAGCTCTTCCAATATCATTTTTGTCATTACCAAGACTCGAATTCCTGTTTTTGGTGTGAGGTGTTAGTGTCTTTCCCACTAAATCAACGATGCGTTAGTATTTTGAAAATATATATAATCTACCATTGAAATTAATTGAACCGAGAGATTATAATTAATTCTATGGTGTGGAGCACTCAAGTCTTGTGCTCAGTACCGAATAGGCTCAAAATAAAAGTGATTGGAAATAAAAAGGCCATTTGGTATATTATATTGTATATGCCCAAAATAAGAGAAGTTAGAATAAAAAAAGATTTTTTTTGATAAAAAAAAAAAAGAATAATTTGGTCTAAAATATGCACTAATCCTGAAAGAAAAGGGGTTGGGTACTTGTAGATACACCAAATAAAAGTGCCCACAAAGCAAATATTTCTTTTATTCAAAATTTGGTTTTTTAGCCTAGGATGGTATTCAAAAGTCCACCACCATTGCTTATTGCTCCTTTTTTTTCCCCCTCATGTGAAAAGGTTATATTAGGGAAAAAATATGGAAAATACCATTCCTTTAATAATTTTAAGTTTTAATGACTAATACACAGTATATTGAAAATATTTAATAAAATACTAACATCTTGTTAGTTCAGTGATAAAAATATTGAATTTTTTTATATAAATTTTCGGTTTTGAATTTTATGAATAAAAAAAACAGATACCTAGAAAGCTTGTTCCTTAATGGGTCCAACTATTTGTTCGAATCAAATTAGTCAGAATTAATAAATTAATTATGGATATCGTTCTATCAAGAAAAAAATAATAAAGTAACTATGATGGACAGAAACAAACCTAGTTTCCTTTTTTGGGTTTTGGAGGAACTGATTTTGCTTGTCCTTTTTCTTTTTAAAATTTAAAATTTTAATTTTTATTTTTATTTGGGGGATGATTGAAGATGAAGGAATGTATGTGGCACCCTTGCATTGGCCATTTACGTCACATGGAAACAAAAACTAATATAAAATAATACGAAAAACATTATTTTTAAGAAAATGAAAATAGAAACGTAAATAAATATATAAATATATAAATATAAAAAATATAAATTTTTTTATGTAAATATTAATTATTTTATGAAAAATAATAAAATAATTATATTTTTAATAAAAATTATGTAAATAAAAAATATAAAAATTTTTGTATGAATATTAATTAATTAGTATATTGAAATTTTTTTAAAAAAGGAAACGTTTCGAAAACATTTCTAAAATAAGAAAATAATTATAAAAATTTAAAATGATTCGAATATTCAATGGAGTGAATTCATTTCAATGCAAATATCTTATACTATAGGAGTATATATTGATATATTTCTGAATTAAGATAAAGGAGAATTTTTAATGGTAATATTAAAAAAAGATCGCGATATGTGCATATAATATAAATTATAAATTGAAAATAATAAACGTCCTTTTATTGTTGGCCTCAACTCGAGCATAAAGCAACGGCCGAATGCCCCCCCGCAATATTTGAGAAACTTGCAAAAATTCAAAATCCCCCCCCCCTCTCTCTCTCTCTACAATTGCAGATTGTAAAGCACATAAAATTTAGAGAGAGAGGGAATGAGAATTGTAATAATTTCTGTCTTTTTGATTCTGCTAACAATCTTTCTCTCTCTACAAACACTAGCAAAGTCGTCGTCTTCTTCTGATTCTCAGTGCAATGCATGGCTGGTGCAATCCATTCCCACCGACATGCCTCATCTCTCTCTCGTCCCCGGTGTTCTCTCCACTGGTAAAATCACTCTTTCTCTCTCTACTTCTCTGTCTTGATTTTTTCTCTCTATCTATAAATTGAAATTTGTGTGTGCTTGTGTTGATCAGGGGATGTCCTGAAGTGGCTGGCTGGGAACGCATCCGTAAGTCTTGACGTAATGGCACAGTATTGGCAATTGGTTTCGCATCCAGAAGATTCTCGCTCTGGCGATTATGGTTACTCTCAAGAGCAGATGAACAAATTTGGAGCTAATCAAGGGCTTGATGTTTACAAAGCCCTTGAATCTGCCGCCGATCGCAATGTTAACATTAGGTATTTATTTTTATTACTTTCATTTTGTTCATCTTTCCTTTTTTTTATGCCTTCTCAAGGTCTTTAGAGATTTTAGAGAGAGAGAGAGAGAGAGAGAGAGAGAGAGAGTTTTAAGTTATGTTTCTCTTTGTATGTCTTGTTATTCACTAAAAAGTAAAATTGTGAGGAACAAAATAATTTTTGACAAGATGGACCCCCTACATAAAAGCGCAACTTTACATTCCTATTATGTAGTGCGCTCTTTTGGTTTCTTCATTCCCATTCACTCTGCCTTGCGCTTTCTGCTATGCCAATGGAAGTAAGATATGTCAGGTCTTGATTACCTGGTTAGTTATCCCTGGTTTGGTATGAGAGTTTATCTTCTCAAGTTGGAAGATCATGGAGAGACTTCATGACTGAAGGAGATGTAAATTAACATATGAGGATGAACTAAAATAGTAAAAGCAGATATGCTGCTTAATATTCTCAAGATGGGCTAGCAATTAATGTCATGTTGATAATTGTGTTTCATTCTTTCTTTTTTTATTTATTCATCTCTAAGAAATGTGATTGAAAGACTTTTGTATCTCATGACAATAAGAATGGTGTCACTTAAATATCATTTTCCCCATGTTCTCTATCTCTTCAAGTGTAAACAAAAAGAAATAAATAGAAAAGATCCCTGTTGGATGTTATGCTTGGGTGCTTCTAAGAAAGTGTCAAAACTTTTCTTGTCTGTAGGAAGTATCCTTTGTGGTTTATTCACTAATCAAATCGATTTTAGGCTATTATCACACTCGGGGGTATATCCAGACTACACCAAAGAGCCATCAAACCTTGCTTCAGGACGGCCAAATGTGAGAAATGAGACTTTATTGCTCAGTGATTGGTGGGGTTCAGGTATTGTCCATGCAAAAGTGTGGATATCAGATGTTCAAGACATCTATATTGGATCTGCTAACAATGACTGGAAGGCTTTAACTCAGGTACATAGTCACATTATTCTACGTACTGTTATCCTGTTTTGCAACTGTGTACGGTATTTCTTTCCGTTTGGCAAATATTGTTCCCATAGTTAAGAAGAAATATCTTTTGGTGCTTTGAGTTCTGCAGACATTATTTGACGTGGAGCTCAAACTTAACCCTTGAGTGATGCTTTCTTCATTTTTGAGGAATAACACTTGCAAACATAACTACTCTATCCCTTGAAATTCTGTCTAAGAGATTGGGGCTCCTTAATAAGCATTGAATCTAGAGGATGACAATTCAAGATAATGGTGCTATAGGTCGTCTCACTTGATTTTTTGAACCCTTTTTGATTTGATGTTGTGCAGAATTAAAACATAGAGTATTGTCCTCTTTAATTACCCAAATGTTTTCCCTCTAAATTTCTGCTATTATTATTTTTTTAATGAAATAAGGACTTTACAATGGAACCGAAGCAGTTATTGAATTTCCATTGAAGTTGTGTGTTTGTAAACTGATGAGAATCGTAGAGAAGATGCACTTGCAGGAGTATTCCTTTGTATGAAACATTTGTTGGTTCCTTGAACGATATTTGAAACCTCATACGGATCTCTAGCAAAAGGTTGGAACAAGCTCTTCATAGATGCAATCAATATTTTTATGCAGTTTTCTCTTGCTTGTTGGTTCCCTAGGATAGAGTGGTTCTCTTTTGAATCTATCACTCCCTAACCATATTCATTGAGACGTTGGTTTGAGGAGGTTTGTAGTGAGGCAGATGAAAGATGTCTTTACGTCACGTGCCTCTAATAGAGGGTCCAAAATGATGGCCTTGCAGTTGTAGTTTGTTCGAAGTACTTCTTTAGTGTTGAAATCCTTCTCTTGCCCCTTCCCTCTTAGGTTTGACACCCTGTCTTGCAGTTGCTGTGGTAAAGCAGGAGACAAACTTCACACAGTTCTTTGGCCTTTGTGCTTTTTTCCATGCAGTTGCTTTTAATCAGTGCCTTTCCATCATTGCAGTTGGTTTCATCCTTTTTTCTAATAGATATTCTTCAAGCTGAATCATGCATTAATACTAACTTGGTTATTTTACATTTATTAATCCTTCGAAATAACAACCTACCAACACTGCTTCTCATTTCAACATGATTTCAGGTGAAGGAAGTTGGAATATATCTTGTTGGTTGTCCAAGGGTAGCAGAAATGGTTGGGATTTACTTTAACAGCCTATGGAAACTTGCCTCTCTCAATGCTTCTGCTCACACAAGAAGAGTATGGGATCAGCAGTGGCAAATTAACAGAACAGTTCCTTGCTGGTCCCATTTCCTGGATGTAAACTTGAGGTGCAGGTATGTCAGAAGGCCCTTGCTGAAGCTGAATCCATTTGGATTATCGTAAACGTGTCTTATGAAATATGGAAACACAGAAATACATAAATATTACTCAATGCTTACTAATGTTTTATTGAATTATGTAACTTTTTCTCTGATTCTTGATCCCCATTTCAATTTTCTTTAAGAAACTTAAAGCAACACATTGGACCATTTTCTTCTTTCACACTTTTTTTTTCCTTTTCTTTGGCTTGGGGGTTAGGTGTGCTTGTGTTAAAGTGCCTGAGTTCTTTTAAAAAAATTAAACTATGATTTGCAACCTCTTAGTCCATCCTCAATGATGAAACAAAAATTATTTTAAAAAATTCATAGGGTTGATGTTGGGTGTGGTAAGCAAATTAGCCTGAAAATCATTTTTTCTCTCTATCAGCACGTTGTATCTTTTTCAACTTCCGTCCATGCAGCGCTCTTCCTTATCTGATACCGAAACTCTGCCAAGGCTGAAGTTGCTGAAACCCAATTCAAATTTGAAATAAATTAGATGTATTATTGGGAACCTCTTACTCTACCCTCAATGATGAAACAAAAATTAGAAGTAGCAAATTCTTATTTTTTTTCTTTTTCTTTTTATTATTATTATTATTATTATTATTATTATTTGATTGGAAGAAGTATTTAACTCCTATGCATGCATGGTTAACATACGTGTTCAGACCACCTTTGGAAGGGGCCCAAGAACTCCATTAGAATCTTGATGAGAATTTTCTCTAGTTCCTTGTCTGCACCTCAGAGGAAATCTAGTAGAAGATTTCCCTAGGAAAAACTCTTAACTCATGCTCCTAACCTTTCCTATTAAATCAAATCAAGCCATAGGGAGCATGGGTAAAAATAATAATAATAATAATTCCCAATCCAGGGCATAGTTTTTACAAAGTGCACCTCAAGAAAAAGCTTAGCTGTTGCTTTTCACATAATCACTAACAGAAGCCTACTTGTCTTTTGCAAGTGGATTTCAAGAATCTTGCAAGAGGCCTTCCTAGTATCTCAGTAATGATAAAAGTTCGGCGAGACTCACTGAACTTTAGTTATTTAATAGCCTCTCTCCAGTCAAATTTGCGAATCTTGATGCTTGAATTCTTTATCAAATCCTGATGCCAGGTTTGCACTTAGTCAGAAGTCACATAAAACCTCATTTTCTGCTTTATTCTTGCTTTTACTTCTTACATGTATCTTCTCTATGCTAAATTTCTTTTCTCATATAAAGTCAGATTATGCTACGAACTGACTAAATGCATACTTGACAATGTATGTCATTGTTTGAAAATGTACTGGGCAGTAAGACCATTCCCTGTATGTTTGACGTCCATTCTAAAAGGTTTTAATAATTTATTTATCTTTAAAAAATTCTAGGCACCTGGCAACTCTAATGATTTTCTTTGATGGTTCTGGAGAAAGATTCTAAACTAGTTCATTTTCAACCCCTTCTTGGTGATTAAGCATGACAGTAGTGTTAATATCATCGTTTAGATTCACAAAGTCGGCTGACTTTATATGGTCTTTAAATTGTAGATCTCCTCTTCCTGATTATGTGGAGGTTCCACATGTAGCAGGCTATCCAGTGCTGGTAGACCCTTATATGTTTGTAATGCCTATTCAGACTCCAGGATACAATGAAGTACTTGTATCACAACCTCATCACAACTATCTCTCCTTTGCCCCTCCAGAGGTAATTGGCTGTAGAAAAGGTTTTCTGCTTCTTGGTTTTTTGGATGTTGTGTACATAAAGGGGAGGAGACATTTAATCTCATACCCTTTTTCTCTTGTAGAAACTGGAAACTCTTTGAACAATTATGTCATTAGCATATTTGCCTTCTAAAAGAGTACCAAGATTAAAATATTTGCTATTTCACAACCTTTTATCTTGCTGAATGTGGTTTATTTCTTTGTACCTTCTCTCTAATGGTCTGATTTTTTGTAACAAGCTGCTCTTAATATTCTGTCTCTACAATCAACCTGATCGCTAAAATAGGTGCTATCGGCTTGGGGCCAAGTGCTTTTCTTGCAATGTATTCATAGTCAAGCACTTTCGTGATTTGTTTTCCGGTCATTCAACCATTAGTTTTACTTTCTTCCTAGGGCAAGAAAACACTTTCCATTGACAAAAGAGTGAAAAAAATTTAGTTTTGCAACATGACTGCCTTTTTGAATGTTACAACTGTCATTTTCTGACATGAATTTTTTATTTTTATTGGTTTTTATTTATTATTATTATTATTATTTTATTTTATTTTATTTTATTTTATTTGTAAACTGCAGCTTTCATTTGGCAAGAACCAAGCAGATGAACAGGCCTGGGTGGACACAATTAAATCTGTTACTGCTGGACAGACAGTAAGAATAAATACCATGGGCTGGCTTGGTCAATCCCAATATATGTCACAAACTGTATTTTGGTCATCCCTTTCCTCTGCAATATCAGAGGTAACTTGGATTTCTTGTTATTGAGTTTCATTCAGGTTTGTGTGGAGTGTTACCTGGGTCATAGTTCACTGTGGTAGCCATAGGTATGGGAATGTGGTACAGTACCTTCCCTAGTGTTTGGTATGCAAGGGATAGGATTAGTTAGATACTTAAGATTGCTATTTCTGGTTGTATTTCATAGTTCATTATGTATTTATGTTGTTAGACAAGTATATATGATAAATTTTAACTGATATTAAATAAATAAAGAAAATAAAAAGTTGCACTTTAGGTTAATGAAATTCTTTTCTATCTCTGTGGTTTGAAATTTATTTATTTCTATAAACATATATTAAATTCGGATCACCTAGTTTAGTGACCTAGTGCACTATAGTAACATGTTTTGGTTTGCAAGAACTAGCTCTCAAATCACTAAGAGGGTCGAGAAATCCCGGTCACTGTGCGGGAGAAACTTTACCTTGGCTTCTTTCTACCTAAGAAATTGTTTCCGTTTCTTTGGGTTTGGCGCCACTCATGAAAAAGGATGTTAGAAGAGATACAACACATGCAAAGTCAATTTTGTTCTTAACGTTGTAGCAAAATGAAGTTAAGAGTTGGCTTCTCTTTAATGCTGAATGCTTAGTTTGATTTCTGAGGATTTGGATTCAATAGAAAAACAAGCAAGGAGAGAAATACACAAAGCTCTTCCCCTGCCCCTTTGCCAAATTTGACTTACAAACAAAGTCTTAGGGTGTAATGAAAGATGGGTCCTTAAGACTACCAAACATGATTAAACATCACATGGACTAGCAAACATGGTAGTTTACAGTTTGAAACACACGGAAATATCAGAAGAGACCATGGGTACAAAGAGGTTAAAAAGGAAATTTTCTTGGTACAACTCCCTAATTCAGCTGAAGAAAGTCGGAAGTTCATAACCAACTTTCGCATCATGGTAAATTGTGAGAAGCCAGCCAGAAAAATAAAAGTGGAAGAATGGGTTGTTATTGAGGAGGCTATGAGCAGAGGATAAATGTGGAAATTTGTAATGGAGTTTAATGAGATTGAGTGAAAAATGGGCTGGTTTCTTTGAAGAGCACCTCTACTCGCAGAGTGGGAGAAAGGAAGCCAATGTGGAAGGGGGAATTTGACTAATGGCCAAACATCATCAAATGTTGTGGATGATTTGATGTAACACACTATATCATTCAAAAGGAAAACCTAGAGAAAGTCCATTCCCTGTTGATGTTTACCAAATGGGTAACTTGACCACTGGTCTGGACTTGAAGTCTGCATTTCTATCGGTTCTTATGCATCTAGTGTTATTCATGCTAGCTTTTTTTGGTCAAAGTTGCATAATTGGTTGTTACTTGATTTGCAATTGCTTCAAGTCACTCCATACACACCCACCCACTTTTTTATTCATTGTTGGATTCACAGATCACATGATCTCTAACAATCCTCCCCCTCCTGTGAGTTCATTTATCCATTGTGCTCCACCTTCAACTCTATTCTATAAGGAGTTTAGATATATATGATTTTGTTGAGATTGAAAAGGGAAACAAGGGATATAAAATAGGGTCAAAAAATTTCTTCAAATAGGGACTGAAAATTTCTGAAGCTCTCATAGCGGTTATTACTTGCAACTTCTGCGGACATCATTTCAGCATTAGTGCATGCACTTGAATGAATACTTCTTATATCTGTGTGATGTTCCTATATTGGTTGCTAAGTTGCTTCACTGACTGAATTCATGGTAGGTTGTGTACTCAAAGCGGGCAACAGTCAAGGTACTAGTGGCACGTTGGGCACATTTTATCAACAGCACTGATCCGTATTTGAAATCTCTTCTCTACTCCAACGTGCTATGCTCTTCTTCAAAGTACAACAAATGTTCTGGTAAAGTTGAAATCAAGTACTATGAAGTGCCAGGCTACAACTTGACAGGACCTGCAATTTCAAATGGGACTTTGACAGGGAATTCTTATCCTGGTTATACCCGAGTGAACCATGGAAAATATGCAGTTTCTGATGTGAGAGCGCATATAGGCACCAGCAATCTCGTTTGGGATTACTTCTATACGACCGCAGGAGTGAGTTTCGGGACATACAATCCTGCCATTGTTTCGCAGCTGCAAAAAATCTTCGATGCAGACTGGAATTCTCCGTATGCAGTTCCTGTTGTACCATAGGAGGATGACCATGCCAATCCCAGCTGATAACATTGTTCGGTTTTTTCTATAATTCAAGATTCAGACCCTCAAAAGAGAGGGATATGAAAGATGGTTGAAGGCGTGATTTTAGAAACTGTTTCCAACATGTAATGTAAGAGTATGGATGTGCTATGTATTTTTAGTAAAAAAATATGGAAAATGAAAGAATTCGGTTTCATCCTTATCTCATATTTAGTAATGATACTCTAAGGTGGTTAATCAAGGAAATTGTGTAAATAGATATAATCTACCATTGAAATTAATTGAACCAAGAAATTGAATCATAAAAGTGACTTTGGCTAAGCAATTCTATGGTGTGGATATAACGGCAAGGAGCTAAGGAAATAGCTGTTGGACTGGTGGCGTGGAGAAGCTGAGCTAGCAATGACAGTGGAAGGAGTTGCTATGAAGGTGTTGTTTGGACAGTTGAAACAAACAAGACAGTTATAACCAACTTGCAATAAGTGACAATTCAGTTGTAACTGAATAATACTTGAGTTAGGTAGTTAGAACAGCTTAACAGATGTAGTATAAAAGGCAGTCATTGTAAGAGGAGGAAAAGGAAGGAAGTAATCTCTTGTTCAGTTTCTCTCTCTCTGTTTTCTCTCCTGTTCTTTTCTCTCTTCTCTCTCTCTATCTTTTCTCTCTATTCTCTCGTGAACTATCCTTATCCACTTTTGAAGGATCTTAATTCATCCTCGCAGAGGACTGCAAAACAGATTAAGTTCTCCGAACCTTTAGATCAGTAGCTCAGGTCAACTCACAGAGCTTGCCTCAGTCGACACTTGGGAAGGCTTGTGATAGATTTGGTATCAGAGCGTCGATTCTTGAACCAAGAAACTTCGAACTTGTGAAAAAAAAATGGCGGATGGCACCAGATTTAAGGGCATTGATGAGCAACTTAAGAAGCAAGAAGCTAAAATACAAGAAATTTCATCAGAACTCAAAGAGATTCATGCAGAGTTTGGAAAAAATGGAAGAGCAATCTCAGAAATTAGAAGCAATGATAGCAAATATGGAGATCAGGCTTAGCAACCAAGGAAGAATAAGTAGAAACCAAGAGGAGGAACAAGAATCTGACGTATTACTTAAATCTCCACTTCTTCCTACACCACATGAGAGAAGAATTAGAAGAGAAACAATACTTACTAACCAAAAGAAAGAACCAGTAGCTCGTGGACATCTGCCTCCTCTACCGAAGATTGATCTTCCTCTTTTCAGTAGGGATGATCCTCGCTCTTGGCTACGTAAGTGTAATAAATTCTTCACTGTGCATCAAGTTCCTGTTGCCTTATGGTTAGATGCAATTGAGATGTACCTGGAAGGAAAAGCAGAAAATTGGTTCCAAGGCTTGAAATTGGTAAAAAAAAGAGATGGAATGGAATGAATTTTCCTCTCTTCTATGCCAGCGATTTGAAATTAAAGGTGTGCATGATGAGATTGAGGAATTCAACAAGTTGCAACAGCATGGGACTATGGCTGAGTATCAACAAAGGATTGAAGAACTGTGGTCTCTTATGTTGCATAAGAATCCCAAGCTCTCTAAATCATACTTTGTGTCTAGCTTTATCAATGGAGTTAAGGAGAAAATCAAACCTATGTTGAGGATAACGAAGCCAACTAACTTGTTCCAAGCATTCGAGATTACAACACTGCAGGAATAAGCCTTAGAACTTTCCAAATAGAAGAAAGGTGATACAAACAAACAACTGACACAAGGAGAAGTTCATGGTGAGACCAAGAGATGGGAAAGGGAAGGCAATGGCACAAGACAGTTTCAAGGTAGGACTCTAGCAGGGCAATTGGGAGGATTGACAGAGGAAGAATTACCTAGGATCTCTTCTTAGGAATTGCAGCACAGAAGGATCCACAATTTATGTTACAGATGTGGGGAAAAGTATGCACCAGGATATCAATGCAAGCTTAAACATCTCAACCTCATTATGGCTACTGAGGAGGAAGGAGTAGAATTGGAAGATATAAACGGAAACGAAGGAGAAATGCAAGGGACTACAGAGGTACCTATGTGTGCTCTCTCTAATTCCTTAAATAGAAAAACTATAGTCCTCCAAGGTTCAGTGCAAGGGAAATCTATATCCATATTAGTGGACACCGGAAGTTTCAGCAGCTTCATTAATCAAGCCTTAGCAGAAGAACTTAAAATGTTACCTGAAGCAGCTAAACCATTACAAGCCATATTAACAGATGACAGTAAAATTAGCAGCCACCACAAGGTTAGAGGGGTTAAATGGAGCCTACATGTATACAAATTCTCTTTTGACCTTAGAATCATTCGATTGGGCAGCTGGGATATCATCTTAGGTGTTGACTGGATGTATAATTTCAGTCCTATAACCTTCGATTTTAAACAACTTCAAGTAAAACTTACAAGTGACAGTTGAGAGCTGGTGTTAATAAGTCAAGCAAAGAATTCCACAAGAAGCTTATCAGAGGAAAGGAAACCAAGGAATTCAGGAAACAACAATGACAGAGCTGCATTAACCTCATGACAAATTCTGAAAATGCATGTCATCAGACACCTTCTTAGATTCTGGAACTACTACAATAGTTTTAGGATATCTTCATGGAGCCAAAGACCTTACCGCCAACCAGATCACATGATCATCATATTCCTCTCAAACCTAAAGCTCAACCCTTCAGAATTAAGCCATTCAGGTATCTTCACTCTCAGAAGACAAAAATAGAAAAACAGATGGAGGAAATGCTGAGCAATGGCATCATTAGAAGCAGCAACAGTCCACTTGCCTGTCCAGTGTTGTTGGTCAGAAAGAAGGACAATTCTTGGAGATTTTGTGTGGACTATCGACAGCTAAACAATCTTACAATTAAGGACAGGTACCCAATCCCACATATTGATGAACCCTTAGATGAATTACATGGGTCTAAGGTGTTTTCTAAGATTGATCTAAGGGCAGGGTACCACCAAATGAGTGACTGCATTCTGCACACATCATGGACACTTTGAGCTCTTGGTAATGCATTTTGATTTAACCAATACTCCAGCCACATTTCAGTCACTCATTAACCATGTTTTCAAACCATATCTTAGGAAATTTGTGTTGGTATTTTTTGATAATATACTTGTATATAGCTCTGAAGTAGAGATGCATGTGCAGCATCTTAAAGAAGTGTTTTTAGTCCTGAGACAACACAAACTATTTGCTAAAAATTCTAAGTGCTCGTTTGCACAAACTCAAGTGGAATATTTGGGACATGTAATATTTGAATTTGGTATACAGATGGACCCCTAGAAGGTTGGTTGCATAAGATAATGGCCTGTACCCGTGACTGTCAAAGCTCTTAGAGGCTTTTTGGGTTTGACAGGTTACTATTGGAGGTTCATTCAAGGCTATGGAGTTATAGCAAAGCCTTTAACTGACCTCCTTAAGAAGGATAAATTCTATTGGATTGAGGAAGCTAAGTATGCTTTTCAGCAGTTAAAGGTAGCCATGACTTCAGCTCCAGTCATGCGATTACCTGATTTTTCAAAGACTTTTGTGGTGGAAACTGATGCATGCTCGAAGGGATGAGGAGTAGTCCTGATGCAAGAAGGCCAACCCATTGCTTATTTGAGCAAGGCCTTAGGTCCTAGGAGTCGAGGGCTATCAATATATGAGAAGGAATTGCTAACTGTGGTGAGGGTAGTGACTAAAAGGAAGCATTACCTAGTTGGGTTCCATTTCATCATTAGGACAGACCATCAAAACCTGAAGTACTAGTTAGAACAAAAATTATCTAATACATTTCAGAACAAATGGCTTACAAAGTTGCTTGGGATGGACTATTAGATCCATTACAAGAAGGGGGCTGAAAATAAAGCAGTTGATGTACTGTTTGGAAGGGATCTACTGTCAGAAGAATCATTGGTGGGCGATGCAATGGCGATGACACTAACTCAACCAGAATGGTTAAGAGAGGTGACTCAAAGCTAAGAAAATGATGAAGAGTGTTAAAAGTTGATAGCTCAACTTACCTTAGCTCCAGAAGGTATTGAAAATTATCAATTTCATAGGGGTATCCTCAAATTTAAGAAGAAAATTTATGTGGGCAAAGGATCTCAGCTCAGAATTAAGATAATGTAGCTACATCAATCAGCCTTGGTGGGTATTCGGGACAACAGTGTACCTTGCAGAGGATTCGGACTATTTTTTATTGGCCTGCAATGAAGTTTGAAGTGGTGAAGTTAGTTAGAGAATGTGACATTTGCCAAAGGAACAAACATGAGAATGTACCATATTCTGGTCTTCTTTAGCCTCTGCTTATCCCCTCGCAAGTATGGTCTCAAATCAGCATGGATTTCATAGAGGGTTTGCCAGAGTCTCAAGGTTTCAACACAATATTGGTGGTTGTGGATAGGCTTACAAAATTTGATCATTTTGTGGCCTTACAACATCCCTATTCTGCCAAAACAGTGGCTCAATCCTTTGTTGATAACGTTTTTAAACTCCATGGGTTGCCAGATTCCATAGTTACTGATCGGGATAAAGTCTTTACTAGAATCTTTTGGCAGGAGTTTTTCAGACTAGTAGGCATACAATTGCAGCTCTCAAGTGCTTACCATCCACAGACTGATGGCCAAAGTGAACGGCTGAACCAATGCCTAGAATGCTACTTGAGATGTATGACTGCAGACAGACCGGGCCTTTGGTCACACTGGATAAGTTTTGCTGAGTGGTGGTATAACTCCAACTTCCATGCGAGTATACACACGACTCCTTTTGAAGCCTTGTATGGTTATCAGCCCAGATCTCTTCCTTTTGGTCCTTACATGGACTCCATCATTCCTGTGCAGAGAATTTTGTTAAGAACAGGCAGGCTATGCTTTAGATACTGCATGATCATCTTGTCAGAGCTCAGAATCGAATGAAAGTATATACTGATCGAGGGAGGATTGAGCGGGAATTTAAGGTGGGAGACTTAGTATACTTAAAGCTTCAACCATATAGGCAGCAATCTTCAAAGTTTTATGGGCCATTTCCAATATTATCTAGAGTTGGGAAGGTTGCCTATCGTCTACAGTTGCCTCTTGGTTCTAAAGTTCGTCCGGTCTTTCATGTTTCTTTATTCAAAAAGAAGTTAGGACCTCACCAACATACCATGCCAAGCTTACCGCTTATTGGGACTGATAAACAAGCAATCGTGGAACCAGAGGCTGCGCTCAAACGACAAGTTATCTTGCAGAATAACAGACCTGTAACTCAATGGTTGATTAGGTGGCTCAATCTTAGCCTAGAGGAATCTACTTGGGAGGACACGAATTTCATTCGATCTCAATTTCCAACATTCTCTCCTTGAGGACAAGGAGGTTCTTAAAGGGGAGGGTATTGTAATGGCAAGGAGCTAAGGAAGTAGCTGTTGGACCGGTAGCATGGAGAAGCTAAGCTAGCAATGACAATGGAAGGAGCTGCTATGAAGGTGCTGTTAGGATAGTTGAAACAAACAAGACAGTTATAACCAACTTGCAATAAGTGACAATTCAATTGTAACTGAATAATACTTGAGCTAAGTAGTTAGAACAGCTGAACATATGTAGTATAAAAGGCAGTCATTGTAAAAGGAGGAAAAGAAAGGAAGTAATCTCTTGTTCAGTTTCTCTCTCTCTGTTTTCTCTCATATTCGTTTCTCTCTTATCTCTCTCTATCGTTTCTCTCTATTCTCTCGTGAACTATCCTTATCCACTGTTGAAGGATCTTAATTCATCCTCGCAAAGGACTGTAAAACGGATTAAGTTCTCCGAACCTTCAGATCAGCAGCTCAGGTCGACTCACAGAGCTTGCCTATGTCGACACTTGGGAAGGCTTGTGACAGTAGAGCACTCAAAGTCTTGTGGTCTGCACCGAATAGGGTCAAAATAAAAGTGATTCGAAAGAAAAAGGCTCCTTGATATTGTATTATTTATTCCCGAACTAAGAGAGGTTAGAATAGAAAAAGATCTTTTAATACAAAAAAAAGAATAATTTGACATAAAATATGCACAAATTCAGAAAAAAAATGATTGGATACTCATAGATACAACAAATAGAAGTGGGCCACAGAGCAAATATTTCTTTTGATCAAAATTTGGCTTTATCAGCCTAAAATGACATTCTTCTTTTTTTTTGGGATACAAGATGATAGAGAGCAAAAACAGCTCCCTCAGAGCCCAGGCAAAACTTTACCAAGCAACCTGAGCCGTTGAGACCCTCTACATCGTTCTCGATTGACTCCACCTATTTTGACGGAGGATTGCTCAGCTCCGTCACACCTGGCTTCACTAATTGACCCATCACAGCAAGCTTATCCATGCATTTATTTGCCTCTCTGTAAATATGCCTAACTGCTATTACATTCGTTTCTTCCATGAGCCAGAATTTTCAAAGAGTAGTTTGTTTACGTAGAAATTTGTAAAGCTCACTTAAATTCAATCCAGATCATTCTATAGTAGGAGCACTAGGAAAGTTTCCAGAAAAGATGTGGAGTTCGTCTATCCTTGCTTAAGTACCACTTTCCTTTGACAAATATTTGTCACTATACAGAACTTTCATAAACATATTATGTTATCGCGTACTAGAGAATGAGTTTTATAAAAATTTGAAGTACAAATTTAAATATGAACAAAGAGAGATAAAAATGTGATCAAATAAAAGAGAAATAAAGAGAAAAATTTATCAAAAAAACAAAATTAAAGAATGAAGAGAATTTCTTTGAAAGAGAAATTATCTTAATATTACAAAGATAACGAAAGAAAGAAGAGAGATTTTGGAAGAGAGATTGTCTTCCAAGTTGTGTTTATAAAAGGAAAGAAAATCTCTATTTATAAAAGATGAGGAGAAAGAAAAAATAAAAAATAAAAAAAGAAAAAGAAAAAATAATAAATGAAGAGAGAGGAGGGAGTGGACAAAGTCCACTCCCCTCTGACGGCTATAGAGAATCATGGGCCCACTTGGGCCAGAAATCTTGGTCCCAAGTGGGCCTATATATTTTCAACACTCTCCCTCAAATCTGGTGAATATATATCGCTGGGACCTAACTTATCGAGAATATTATTCATGTGATTAGCCGTAATTCCGTTGGTGAAAATATCAAGTTGTTAACTACTCTTTACGTGAGAGATGATTATGGTCTTGTCTTCAATCTTTTGTCGTACAAAATGACAATCCACCTCAATATGTTTGGTTCGCTCATGAAACACTAGATTTGATATAATGTGAATAACCGATTGGTTATCACAAAAAAACTGAATTGGTATTGGCCCTTGAACCCCAGGTGTTCAACTAGGATTTTAAGTAATATAATCTCACTTGTTGATATTGTCATAGCTGTATATTCCACTTTCACACTAGATTTTGAAATTACTGATTGTTTCTTGCTTCTCCAAAACACTAGATTACCTCCCACAAACATGCAAAAACCTATTATAAACCTTCTATCTTGAGAATCTCAAACCCAATCCGTATCATAATATCCAATAATTTCATAACTTCGGTTGTATTTCATCCATATTCCATGCTTAAAAGAGCCCTTTAGGTACCTTAAGATCCTTTCGGCAGCTCTCCAATATCCCATTTTTGGATTATCCATATGTTGGCTGATTCGGTTAATCGTATCTGCTATATTTGGCTTTGTGATTGTCAAGTAAATGAGTTTTCCAACGAGTCTCTGGTATCTTAGTATGTCGGTAAAGAATTGATCATTATCCTTTCTTTTTTCAAAGGTCGAGACTGGGTTACAAATTGGTTTAGCTCCAATTTTATCTGTTTCCTTCAAAAGATCAAACGTGTACTTTATTTGGGATAGAAATAGAACAAGCCATTTAGAGGAGTAGGCAAGTTCTATATCTAGAAACTATTTTAGTTTTCCTAAATCTTTAATTTTAAATTTAGACTTAAGAAAATTTTTAATTTGATCTATTTGTTTTATATCATTTCCGATTATGATTATGTCATCAATATAGATAAGTACAACGGTGACTTTTTTATTAAAAAATTTTGTAAATAAAGATGACTCACTGTTGTATTTAGAGAAATCATAACTGAGGAGAGTGGTGCTAAGTTTAGTATACCAAGTTTGGGGAGATTGTTTCAAATCATAGATGACCTTATTGAGGTTGCATACTTGTCTATATTTGCCTTCAAGCCCTTGAGGAAGTCGCATGTGAACCTCTTCCTTCAATTCTCCTTACAAGAATGCATTTTTCGCATCCATTTGAAATATCGGCCAACTCCAGTTTGTTGCAAGAGATAATAAAACTCGAATTGTGGTTATTTTAACGACCAGAGCAAAAGTTTCAGTGTACTCTTCTCCATATGTCTGAGTAAAGCTTTTGGTTACAAGTGTTACTTTGAGGCGGTCGATTGTTCCATCATTCTTATGCTTGACGTTGTAAACCCACTTGCACCATACCGCTTTCTTTTATTTAGGAAAAGTGGTGATCTCCCAAGTTTGATTCTTGGTAAGAGCATCCAATTCTTCTTTCATAGCGTTCTTCCATCCTTAATGAATGTTAGCTTCTTCATAACTCAAAGGTTTTCGTATTTGATCAATACCATTCAAGAACTCTTAATGACTAGAAGAAATATTATTAGTTGTATAAAAATAAGAAATATGATGAGATGTAACTTTGGAGTTATAATAAACTTCCTTATTTAACCATTTCGAAAGACGTCTTAATCTAGTTGATTTTCTAAGTGGAGGAGGTGGTGAGGATGGTTTCATAAAAATTTCCTCATTTTCTTCATTATCTTGTTCTCCCCCTTGCTCATTTAACTCCTCTTTTTCTAAAGTATTTTTCTTTTCTCCCCATTGTTCCATATTTTATTCTAGAATTATTTTTGGGGAGATTTATTTTCAATTCTTGAAAATTCCCAAAAAATGATTTGTAAGTCTCTTTTTATGAAATCTTTATATTTGCCATGTTTTATAAAATAGAATTTATCTTTCAAAAATATTACATTCTTAAATATATAGACTTTACTAGTTTTGGGTTTATAACATAAATATCTATTTTGAAATGATGCATAGTCTATAAAAACATAATGTCTTCCATTTCTTTATAACTTATCTCTTACTTGAGAAAGAATATGAGTATAGCATGTGCAACATAATATTTTAAGATAAGATAAGAATGGTTTTTCTTTTCTAAATATCTCTAAAGGAGATTTTCTTTTGAGAATTTTTGTGAGAAGTCGATTAATTACATATGCAGCTATACTAATTGCATCGCTCCAAAATATTTTAGGCTTATTTGTAAAAAATATCATGATTCTTACTATTTCTAGTAAATGCCTTTTCATTCTTTTGGCTACTCCATTTTATTGTCGAGCATAGGGACAAGATGTTGGATGAATAATTTCTTTCTTTTCTAGATAATTTTTGAATTCATTACTCATATATTCACTTCCATTATCAGTTCTAAGTGTTTTAATATGAGTATCATATTGTTCAAGATAAAGTTGTTAAAGTTTTTAAATATTTCGAAAGCATGTGTTTTAGTAAGAAACATGTATACCCATGTGTATATAAATTTATGATCTATAAAAGATATAAAATATT
Organism: Dillenia suffruticosa; assembly: GCA_033439265.1. NCBI lineage: Eukaryota > Viridiplantae > Streptophyta > Magnoliopsida > Dilleniales > Dilleniaceae > Dillenia > Dillenia suffruticosa. The sequence continues at coordinate 21,538,112 of JAVTVX010000029.1, forward strand.
TGAAATCTCTTTTAGATTCAGCAGGGGATGTCTATATATCTGAATGCACAAAATCAAAGAAATTTTTATAAATAATTTTTGAAATTGGATAAAATAGTCGGATTTGTTTCCCAAAGATACATGCTTCACAATGATTATTTTTACAAAATTATATTGAAAAAAGTAATTTTAAGATTTGATCATTTGGGTGACCTAATTTAACATATCAAAGTTGATTATCTTCTTCACATGTTACAAGAGCTTGATTGTCTTCATCCAAAAAATATAAATTATTCCTTTTAGTTCCTCTACCAATCATTTGGTTCGACTTGAGATCCTAAAAAATAATGGTATCAAGATCGAAAATACCCTTACAATTTTTATCCTTAGTTATCTTACTAATTGATATAAGATTGAAGATAAATTTAGGAACATATAAGGCATTTGAGCTTTTTCTAAAAAGTTCAACTTTCCAAGTTTTGTAACATTCAAATTTTGTCCATTAGCTATTTTGACTATTTTAGGATTGAGCATGGGTTTAAAACGTTTTATCTTTTCTTTGTACTTAACCATATGATAGTCACGTCTTTTTAACCAATTTTCAGAATAATAAGTAGAGTTCAAGAAGTTACTAGAATTGTTGACGACTTTTTTTAGTAGCTTGGTGATGCCTTCAAGAGCCGTTTCCAATGCCACATTTTGCACTAATTTGTTCTTTTCTTTTGAGATACTTTGGTTTGATATGGGGACGAAGAAACCAATATTTTTCTTTGGTGTGTTTTAGCCTCTTGCAATGTGAGCATCCTTTCTTATAAGTAGGCTGATAAACTTTATTGGTAATGAGTTATTCTGGTGCAGACTTATTACTCAACTTTAAATCCATGAACTTCAACTTTTGATTGTGAAGCCTCCTCAAGCCGTATGCTAGCATAAACCTTTTGAATTAGGAATCGGATTTCTTGATATGAAGGGAAGTCCTTCATCCGAAGGATTTCTTGGCGAACATTTGAGAAACGCTTGCCAAGAGAGACAAGAAGGCCAAAAGACTTATTTTCATCCTTCCGTTTTAGCAATATCTTCGGATCACGTGTGAGGTCTTAGTATCTCCAATTCATTTCATAGATCTTCATATTCTCTAAATAGTTGAAAAAGAATTTTCTCCTCCTTTTGAATGTTGGCGATCTTCCGCTTGATTTCAAAAATTCTTCCCACATTAGATTCTTGTCCATATAGATCGTACATTTGATTCCATCGAGATTTAGACTTTAGACAAGATGACATCATGTTTTTGTGAGTTTGATCCATGACACTAGAGAGGAGAATGAAGACTTGATCATCTCTTTCTTTCCATTCTTCATATACAGGGTCGGTAACATCAAGAGATTCACTCATTATAAATTTCAAGAGTTTTAGAGTATTAAGTGATTTTTTGATGTGCTCTACCCATTGAAAATAATTTGTGAAGGTTAGGATTGTGGAAGAAAAAAGTTGGGTTTGAATTGAAGTAAACGAGAATGAAAGATTTGCCATTTGAGAAATAATAGAATTCTACTCTGATACCATGTAGAAATTTTTAAATCTCACTTAAATTAAACAAAAACCGTTCTGTAGCAAGAGCACTAGAAAAGTTTCCAGAAAAGAAATGGAGCTCGTCTGCCCTCGCTTAAGTAACTTTTTCTTGGATAAATATTTGTCACTAAACAGAATTTTCCTATACATGCTATACTATCGCATACTAGAGAAAGAACTTTACAAAAGTTTGGAACTCAAATTTAAATATAGACAAAGAGAGATAAAACGTGATCAAATAAAAGAGAAAATAAGGAGAAAAATTTATCAAGAAAACAAAATTGAAGAATGAAGTGAATTTCTTACATTGAATGTAAAAGAGAAATTATCTCAATATTACAAGATAGAGAAAGAAAGAAGAGAGATTTTGGAAAAGAGATTGTCTTCCAAATTGTGTTTACAAAAGAAGAGAAAATCCATTTTTATAGAAGATGTGGGAGAGAGAAAGAAGAAAAAATAAAAAGAAAAAAGAAAAAATAATAATGAAAAGAGAAGAGGGAGTAGACAAAGTCCACTCCCCTCTGATGGCTGTTATAGCCACTGGATCTCCAACGGTTATGGAGAATCATGGGCCCACTTGGGCTAGAAATCTTAGGCCCAAGTGGGCTTATGTATTTTCAATAGTTTCTAGTCCCATGTTCAAAGCATTTGCTAGGTGCAAGGAATCAGTCTCCACCTCTATGTTCCTCAGTATTTTTTTTCCCTTGGCTTTGATTAACCCCTCTCTTAACCTCCAAAATTCCGCCATCTTAGTGTTTGCAGTCCCTATGTTTATCCAAAAGCCATGTAGCTAGTCACCGATGTTGTTTCTGAAGAGCCCTCCTGCGCTTGCTTGGCTGTTTCTCAGGTCTACACTTTGTGTTTAGTTTGATGATCCCTTCTTGGGGGACATTTCCAGCTGACCTTCTTAACCATGTTTGGATGCAGAACGTCCCCCTACCTTCTGCCACAATCATTTGCCATGCTTAGGGCTAAGTTGGTTACATATTGAGGATGTGGTAGCTTTCTTTGGTGATCAGTCCCGCATCAGGACTTCCAAATATTCCATATTATCACTATAAAAACCAACCCTTCCATGGCTACATTCATCTTGTAACCCTTTTCGGTCTGTACCTTTAGCCACGCCACCAGAGGATCCTTCCAAAAATGATGGTTCCCTTCAATGCCTATAACCACCGATTTCCATATGTTCCTTGCATGTTTGCATTCCCTTATCACATACTCTACAGTTTCTTGAGCCTCTGAGCAAACAATGAATGTCCCTTCCTCTGATATACCTTTTTTTTATTTTTTCCACATTTATCATAATTTTCTCATTGACTGCCAACCAAAAGAATATCCTAAGTCTCTCAGGGCACTTTGCCTTCTAAATCCATGACCACTCTCCTCATGACCTCTTTGAGGACTACTTCCCTTACACTGCAACTAATAAGCCGAGGCAATAGAGAACTTGCTATTTGAAGTTTCACTCCAATTAGTGGAATTGGTTCCTGTTTCTCCTTTGGGGATCATAATGTCTCTTATCTCTTCTACCTTCTCCCTTGGGAGGACTTTGCTGACTTCTCTATCTTTCAACCACCCTCCTCATCTATAAAGTGATTCACTTTGATATCCTTTGAACACATATTCTGTGGGATTAGGGCATATACTTTAAGCTCCTTCTCTCCTACCTATCTATCCTGCCAAAAGCTAATATCCCTGTTATCACATATTCTCCATTTTAGCCCCCTTTCAGCCCCTTTTTCAGATACTGCATGGTCTTCAGAATTCCACGCCACACAACTGTACTTACTCCCCTCTTTTGATACTCCAATAGCCCCTTAACAAGTATTTATTTTGCAATATCTTTCTCCAAGGGGCCTTTCCCCCCTTTCAAATCTCTATCCCATCTTAGCCAATAGAGCTATGTTGTAGTCCCTTATCTTTTTTAGTCCCAAATTGGGCACATATCCTATCCCAGGTTGCCAAATGACCTTCTTGCCCTTGTCAAAGTTGTCCCATAGGAAGTACTTATTCATCTTATCTAGTCTTTTATATATTTCACTTGAGAGCCGTGTGGATTGTGTCGTGTATAGTGATATTGTAGTTGTGACAGATTGAATTAGAGTTTTCCTACAAGTAGTACTTTGTTTCTTGGCGTTTCAATTGTTGAGCTTCCTTTGAACATTTTCTACCGCCTGCAAGTAGTGATTCTTCCCCACCCTACTGTGAATTACAAGAACTCTTAAGTATTTCCCTAAGTCATTTGTTAGGGAGAACTTGCTATTAGCTACCAAGGAGTTTTTGAGAGACACTAGAGCCTTCGGAGAGATCCATATCTCGGACTTAGCTGGGTTGACATATAAGCCACTTTCTTATACAAACTCCCTTAAACAACTTAACATGTTACTTAAATTTAGGTGTTTCGCTTTTGCAAAAGCAAATTATCTACAAAGAAATGATGGGAGATGTTGGGCCTTTGCCTTGTGACTTTTATAACTTTCCAAACTCCCTTCCTAACCCTATCTTGAATTATGTAAACTAGTCTTTCCATCACCAAAATGTAAAGATAAAGGGAAAGGGGGTTCGCTTATCTCAGACCTTACCCGGTTTTAAAAGGATGCAGGGTCTCTTTGTTCCATATAATGGAAATGTCTCTATGGGTAACTGAAAACATTATCAGGTTGATCGGCTGCATGTTGACATCCACCAAAACCTTTGCCAAAAACTCTGAGTTTACATTGTCATAAACTTTTCAAAAATCTATCTTAAAGACCATATTGGTTTACTTGCTTTTGGACTAACCAATAGTGCGAATCACTTCCTACAATACTACTACATTGTCTAGAGTTTTCCTACAATACCACAATAAGTTTACTTAGAATTTTATAGGATGTATTCAATGGATATATGGGTTTAAACTCTGATATGCTCTCTGATTTGCTTGATTTTGATATCAGAATCATATAGGCTTTCACGAGCTTCGGACAAAAGTAGCCATCCCTAAGAGCATTGTTGACAAAGCGACATAACTTAAATTTGATCGTTTCACAAAACTTTTTGAAGAAGAGGCTGCACTCCATCCTGACCCTACATTTTTATTCCCTTCATTATAACATTGCTTTTTTGACCATTTCTTCCTCTACATGATTGATTAGACCTCATGGTCTTCCATCCTAACTCTTTGGATCCACATGTTATATCTGCAATTAGGAGTTTGCACATTCTTCTCCACAAATAAATCAACAAAGTAATTAATGACATGATTCTTCAACTTTTCTCGCTCTGAGCATCATTTGCCCTTAACCTTCAAATTTGTTATTCTATTTGACTTCCTTTGTATCTTGGTTGTAGCATGAAAGAAACTCGTATTTCTATTCTCTTCCACGTACCATTTTATTTTAAACTTTTGGAATCAGAAAATTTCTTCCTATTCCAAAATTTATTCTTTTTTGTATTTAAGCACCGATATTTAGAAACTCGATTAATCTGAGTCAAACAGTTATGAGACATAATTTAGGGACTAATTCTCACGGTGTCTATTTTTTCATTCTAAATATTCAAATTCGAGAGTTAATTAAAAAAATATAATATATTGTCACTAAATCAACATATCGCCTAAAATAGTATTCAGAAGTTCTATCACCGTTGCTTATTGCTCTTATTTTTTTCTTCTCATGTGAAAAAGTTGTATTAGTAAAAAAAAAATTATGGTTTTAATAATTTAAAGTTTTAATGACTAATACACAATATATTGAAAATATTTAATAAAGAACATATGACCTGTTTCACGGATGCACGGTTTAATGGATTGGGCCGGGCCTAACCCGTTTTAAGTTTTTCTTTTTTTACCGATCTTAAGACTTTTAACGGCTCAGATCATTTCTTCGATTTTGAAGCAAGGAGGCGCAAACAGAGACCGCGTTCTTCTTCTTCAGCTAGTCTCTCTCTGCACCGCAGCTCACCGCGCTACACCTTTACAGAGAGAGAAAGATGCAGAGATTGAAAGGGTTGCTTAGAGCGAATCATTCACTTGGAAGACTTCGTTCTCTCTCTTCCCACAGGGGTTTCTCTGCTCAACCCTTGTATGCTCCTCGCGGCGATCCCCAAGACCAGGCTAGTCATCTCTTTCACTCTCTCTAACTTTTCATTTTCATTGAAACTCATTTTGTAAGTGTGTGAAATTTCAGGTTCTAGTAGAAGGAAGAGCTAATTCAAGGGCTGCGATTCTCAATAGACCAAATGAACTCAATGCTCTCGATATCTCTATGGTCTTTAACCTATTTTTCACTCTGTTTGATGTTGCTTTCAGTTAACAAAAGTTTTATTATTATTATCTTTATTTTTTGTTGTATTTATTAATTAGGCTGAGCGGCTGAAGAGATTATATGATTCATGGGAAGAAAACTCCGACATTGGATTCGTCATTATGAAAGTAATGATTTTTATTTTTTTATTTAAAATTTTTATATTGTGAGCAAGTGTAAAATATGTGAAAAACCCTAATAATTATGATGAATTGATTGAAGGGTAGTGGCAGGGCCTTCTCTTCTGGTGCAGATGTTGTTGCTCTCTACAATTTGATTAATGATGGTATGTTACTTTGGTTTTTTTTCATTTTTAATAATTTACGTTATATTGCACAATACTTCTAAAAATAAGCATGTCTATATTGTGTCCAATTAGAAACATCCTATTGACAGGACGATGTAGGACACCTTTGAACTCACAATCGTGTAATTTCTTTTGTCTTTTTAATAACTTTAAAGATCCATGTCCGTACTGTATACAATTTAATAAAGGCTCATCTAGTGCGTAAAGTGCTCCCCGGTTTAGTGCGGGATAGGGGGAAGGTGAACGTATATGTATGCAGTCTTCCTCTTGCATTTTTGCAAAGAGACTGTTTTCACGTTTCAAACTCGTGACCTCAAGGTCACCAAAGGAGTATCTTCACCGTTACACCAAGGTTCACCCTTATATTGATATGTGAAGTATCCAACTAAGAATGTTAAATCATTTATTTTGTCATAATTTTCTGGCAACATTGATATGATGATCAATCTTTTATAAGTGAATGCTCTCTCCACTATTGTACATTTCTGAACTCTTAGTTTTGTTGCAAGTAAGAAAGCCATCTGTATATTTTAATCGGTGGACACCCTGAAAGTAAAATGTATTAGACGAATATCAAACAGTCTGTGCAACTTGGAGAATCTATCAATGCGCAAAAAGGGGTGAAATGGTTGACTGTGACCGTTATGGTCTTGAAATTTTGTCGGATAGTTGGTTAGAAATTTTACTCAGTCATGGAAGTTTAGCATATTAATAAAATAGGAAGAAGTTTCCTCCTTCAATGCACAATTGGTGGAGCTAAGTTATCAAATAATCTGGAAGCAAGTCCTTTAGTCAGTGGTAGAAATTGAGAGGTCATAAAGTTGTTTGAGGGACATGTGCTTCTTTCAGTGCAATAGCATGCTTTAGGTCATGTGGAGAGCTTATTCACCTGATGTTTAAACATCCCCCTGCACACATTGAGTCAGAGGTGGCCAATATGTAAGATAGCATTACCTTCTTTCTATTAAGAAGAGGTTGCTTTCATGATTTAAATCAAATAACTCAACTAAAAATGAAATCAACTTTATTATGCTGTCATGGGTTTCTTGAGGGAGATACCTCATTGTTTTCTTTAGCACTCTGCCCCTTAATTCCATAGTGATCTATTTTGTGACATGCATAACCTCTTTAGCCCAAGCTTTAACTCAAATACCATAGGTTCATAACACCCCATGACTTTAAGTGAGTGACTGGTTGAAATTTAAATCTAAATGGTATTAGTGCCTCTTTAACCAAAACATTGAAAAATTTGTTTTATAATTCTTTATTGAAAGGTCTAACTATATGTCTTGTAGATTCATTAGTCATCTTGAATGTGTCAATGGTGCTTTTGTAGCTTATGTTTATATACATCTTGGAGTAATAAAGTGAATCTATTAGAATACGCATAGTTTGAGAAGAAAGTCATGCATGTAAAGGTACTTTAGCTCCATTCCAAATCAGTTCAGGATATTTGGTGTTAGTATTGTTTCTTGGATAAAAACATAAATGATTTTTATGGGCTCCTTCATAGGGTGCATTGACATTATAATATCTATTTATCTGACAAGCAACACTCAATGTGCATTCTATTTGTCTCCTTATTTACTTTGATTCTGATGGCTGCAATTGATATTGGAAGCGTATAATTTTTCTTAGATTAGTTTTATTTTCTCTTGGTTAATGTGCAGGAAAGGTTGAAGAGTGTAAGAAGTTCTTTGAATCATTGTACAAATTTGTTTACCTTGCGGGGACATATCTGAAGCCAAATGTGAGTGTCTAGAATTCTCAATTTTCCAATAAAAAATTATGAAACTTGTTTGCTTTGGTGTCCTTTTCAAGGCAGATGTCAGTGCTCTTCTTAAGTATCTGGATTCTTGATCTTTGTAAAAACAAGTCCTATTTATGATTTTGACTCGATTTGCTAACAGGAATAGAAACAGGATATTTGAAGAGTATTTTCATGGAAAAGATTGTAAATAGCCAATGCGTCTCGTGCATATATATACATCCTGACACTATTAGGGTGCCTATGATTGATTCTTTGGTCAATGGCCAACTAGTCATGTTACCAGGTTATCCTGCCACCGCGTATTCCTTGCCGAAAATGGCTCTGGTGATGATGAGAAGCATGTATTTGCTAGAGAATCATCAAATTATCAAAGTTCACAAGAGAATTAAGGGGAAGTGGATTGAGCAATGTTATTATTGGAGTGAATGTTTACTAATGCCAATCAACAACCATAGTGAATGGAAGCAGTAAGGTGGGGAACTTCTTTAAATTTAACAAAAATCATACAGCAGTCAGGTGGCCACAAGATGCAATTTCCTAGTACACCTTCTGTATGAGTACCTTTAGTAACTCAGCAATGTGATGACATTTTTAATCATTAAATGGTTCATTTACATTGTTGAGGAAGAAAATATATTCATGAAGCACATCGACAATCATCTCACGTTTTGCTTCCTGTACATCTTCATTCCAGGTGAGCTAAGTATATATTCTTGCAGAGAACATTTACTTCTACGGTAGCATGTTGGAATTGATTCTTGGGGCATAGAGTGGGGAGTCTTCCATTAACATATTTGGTGCTCCCACTTGGACCAAAGTACTCGGAGAAGGCCATTTAGGATCGAGTTGTGGAAAAGTTTGAGAAGAAGCTAATATGTTGGAATGGGAGGTAACTTTTGAGGGAAAGGGTTGGGGGAACTTAGTCTAATCAAAAACACCTCTTCTAACCTTCCCGTTTACCTCATATCTCTTTTCCTATCTCTGTTTTGGTGGAAAAAGTTCAAAGAGTATCCAAAGAATTCTGAAGTAATGAAAATGGTGGAGAGAAGTTGAGTCTAGTTGGGACATTGTGAAGTGATTCGTGCAACAAATTAGGTGGTGGTATTAGATCCTTGGTTGACTTTAATTAGGGTAGCTTGGAATATTGCTCTTTATGGAGGTTCGCAGATAAGAACAACTCTTTTCGGAAAGTGGTTACAATAACAACAACTAAACATTTATCTCATTAAGTGGGGTCGGGTATATTGATCATTTTTTGACATTGTACTCTTTTTCATATCGCATATTTATTTAAATGATTGTCCTCTTTATACGACAACAATAATCATACTTTTATCCTACTAAGTGGGGTCATCAATATGAATATTTTTACGCCATTGTATTCTATCTTGTATCATATATTCATTTGTATTTAGATAATTTATATCATATTTTATTGTCATTATCCAAGTTTTCTTAGATATCCCTCCCCCTTGGTTAATAAGAGTTCTTGTCATAGTCTCGCACTGTCTAATTGGAGTTTCTATCAGTCGTCTATGTACGTGTCCATGTCATATTAATCGTGTTTTTCTTAATTTTTTCTCGATAGATGCAACCCCCAACTTTCTCCCTAATACACTCATTTCTTATCTTATCCGCCCTTGTGTGTCCACATATCCATTTTAATATCCTTATTTCCACGGCTCTCATTCTCTGTTCGTGCTTTTGGTTCATTGCTCAATATTCAGAACCATATAACAAAGCAGATCTAATCGCCATCCGCAATTCTCATCTTTTCGGAAAGTGGTTATTGTGGCTAGGTATGAGACTTCTCATAATGTATAGATTGATGGGCGAAGCCAGGGGCATGGGGCCAACTGCCCTGTTTAAAATGTCGAAAGAGGAAAAAAATAAATTGCATGTATACATTTCGTGGCATTTCAGAAAATGCCATTAGAAGTCTTAGAAATGCCGTTAAGGTTGTTGGGCCTCATTGAATGATTGTATGGAAGGAGATTAGGTGAACCAGGATGTTTTTAGGAGTATGGTGGGGTGGAGTTTAAAGTAGATAAAAGTGTGAGTATCTTTTCTACATGATGGTTAGTATGGCTTGAGTTTGCTTAAGAGTTGTTTCTTTGACTTACATGGGTTGGAGGTGAATAAAGAGGCGGTAGTGGGCTCTTTGGTTGCTATACAAGGTAACTATTGAATTTTGGAATATGAATTTGAGTAGACAGGTAAATGTTTGGGACTGGATGAGTTTTTTTTTTTTTAGCTTTTTTGAAGCCCGAGAGAGGGCTGAGATGAGTTCAGGTAGGGAATTGGTGGGGTTCACCATCTGGGACCTTTGATGTCAAGTGATGATATAACATGTTTAGTCTTAATAGCATGGATGAGGGAAGGTTCTTTATTCTTGGAAGTCTATTTCAAACTCTGGTATGCCTTGAAAGCCTTTATTGTGTGGGAGGCAACTTAGGGAAGAATTCTGACTCAATATAATTTTCAAAGGAGAGGCATGATTTAGGTAAATAACGGTGTGTTACCCATCGTATATCACTTGTTTCATTACACATTAACTCAATCCTTGTAAGGGATAAGTCATCTCTTTTTTGCACCTTTGCTGGGTGACTTCAAGCTCTGTATAAAGTCAGTTGTGGACTTTGAGCGATGTGAGGGTTTGTGCTGCAAAGAAGAGAGTTTTCAGATGCTTCGTCTACCTCTGTTTTGGTTGGTTTGAAGGGAAAGGAGTAAAAGAATCTTTTAAGAGGTGGGGAATCTCTTGATTATTTTTTTGAGATAATTTTACAATATGTTTGTACTTTTGGACAATTTTGACACCTTTTTAATCTTTTAAAATGTTGATTCATAGATTCTCTTTCAGTGTAGAGCAATGGGTGAGAACTCCCTTTGCTTTCCCCTTTTTTGTATTATTCCTTTCTTTTCTGCTAAAAAAATATCAGAAAAGAAAGATTTTGGAGAACGTTGACTTGTATGAATATTCATTCCCATGGCAAATATTCAAATAGAGCAGCAAAATTCACCTCAATGAATCAAGACAAATAAGAAGTGATGAAATGATCAAATCCACGTCAGTATCTGTTCCATCTGGTAATACACATGTACACATGCGTGTGCGCACACATGCTTGGAGACAAGGTGATTAGCATCTTAACGTGTCGCAGACGTGGTTGAGATGTTGCATTGCTATGACGTCTCAGGGTGAGCAAAAGAGAAAAGAAGATGGCCTAAGGTTCAGCATCCTGTGTAGACAAATAAAATGCTCTTGATCTTTCTTTGTCTAAACATGGTTTAAGCCATCTGCAGGTTGGACTTTGTGCATTGTCTGTAATGATCTATTAACTTTTTTGAATTTTTTCCTGCAAACTTTTAGTTCTTTATTAACTGGTTGCAGTTTGGCTCAAGGCTGTTTCACACCTCATATTGTTGTTTGCTTTCAAATGAGAGCTTTTCTCATGATAAAAATAATAGTTTCCTATTTGACTGAATGCTTATAGTTGTGGCTAAGGAAACCATGTAATTCGTAATTTGACAGCTGGCTATTTTGGATGGCTTCACAATGGGAGCTGGTGCTGGGATTTCGCTTCCGGGAATGTTCCGTGTAGCTACTGATAAGACAGTATGTGACTTCTGTCCTGTACTATAAATTTTACAGAGAAATCCAGGAGTGGTTTTCTTCTTTCATATTTTAGTACTTGCATTGTTGTTTATACTGTGGATTTTCCAATTTCTTTTCCCACCTTCTTGTGTTCATAAACTTAGCCTCTTGATTTTATGAAACAAGTCCACGGTTCGATATTGATGTTCAAAAAATAGCTCAAAGATTCATAGTGGGGTCTGTACCCCTTTCACTAAATCAAGCAACTAGCACAAATATAGTAAATTTAAATTTGTACTCTTGTATGAAGATAGATTTTAACCTGGTCAAAACAGAGTTTATGGGAGTTAAATTAGAGCGAACAATAAAAATAGTGGGAAGATGCCTTCATGGAAGCAGAGTGTGGAAAAGTTCCAAATAGGTCGAGTCCTTTAGAAATTTTCTATGGTCATGATAATATAAGTATTACAAGGATGCGCTAAAGATGCAATCTCCTTGTTAAAAATATGATTTTTGGCAAAAATTTATGCAAAAATGCCAATTTTAAAACAACCTACTTACACTAAACGTGGAACTGGCTAGTTATCAAATAAACATGACATTTGTTTGGACATTTGAGATGAATCAACAAATAACTAGTATCATTTCATTTTTATTTAAATTTGTGTCTTATGAAGTGGCTGCTGATTACTTATTTTATATGTGAAAGAGGGGGGTGGCTATTGATTGCAGACTCCATCTTTTAATGGTTTGAGTGTTTATTTTTCTTGTGAACACAGATTATGTGTTACTGGATGGATTTCCCAATACTGTACCGCATTGTTATTTATTTATTTTATTTTCAAACCTAGGTAAAGAAATGTAACCACCAAAAGTATCAGGGGTACACGATCCCATATGCTATAGATCAAAATAGACAATGTTGAGTATAAAATAGAAAATTATTAAATTTAGTTACGTCAATGACATCTTAGAAATTTGGACACTATGCAAAAACCTTCGAGTTTTGTTCCAACTTCCTGAAATTAATGGGAGGGGCTATCCTGAGGCGACGACTATTTTGTTGGGATCATCCTTCTCCATGTCCTATGTGACTGAATTTGCCTATCTTAGTCTTCTCCTTTTTTGAAATAGTCTAATGAGGAGACTGTCAAGATCTTTTCGTTCTAGGACCTTTTAATGTGCTTATGACATTTTGGAAGTGCTCTGGGCAGAGGTTGAAGTGCTTGCTCCGCCCAACTTGTTGATTTTGTATATCATTGCATGGCATCTTCCATCTTATTCCTTAGTCCTTTTTTTTTTTTTTTTAAATCATGGACGACCCTTTGAGAATCTGGAGTTGCAAGTACTAATTAAGGATTGCAGTATAGTTCCATTAATTCCACTGGCTTCTCAATCCCGTGAAGTATTCAATTGTTATATGGGTCCTCTTGAGGTTGCCTGTGTCCTTGTTTATTAATCTGGAAAGGGACTCTGTTGAAGTGGAAATGAATAAACTATCAGATCTTTATAAATGGTAACTACTACAAAAAGGTAATTTAAGAAGTGTGTTGCATCCGAGTCTTGGGCATAGATGGGATTAAGCAATTTGTACGCTTTGCCTCATTGCTTTACCCAGTTTGTACATGGTTTTCAGTTAAACACAAACTAATAATCTTCTCAATCATGTGGAAATATTGCAGATTTTTGGCCACCCTGAGATTCAGATGGGATTTCATCCGGATGCAGGGGCTTCCTACTATTTGTCTCGCCTACCTGGCTATCTAGGTAACATTCATTCACACATTTGGTGACTTGAATTAGTTTTCCTACCTAGCCAATACATTTCATTGCTGGTGATATTAATTTTATGTGCTTATCTTGCTTAAGGGGGGGACTGCTATCATCCACCTGTTGCTTTTCCTGCGTACTTGCATATGCCACATTAAGAAATTTCATGTGAGTTGAATGTGATAATTTGCTATATTGAACCCTTCTTTCTCCTTTTTTTCCTTTCAGGAGAATATTTGGCTTTAACAGGAGAAAAGCTTAATGGTGTTGAAATGATTGCTTGTGGCCTTGCGACACACTATGCACTGAATGCGGTTTGTCATTTTTGCCATCATCAGCTTGCCTGTTTCTATCTATTTCATATTCTTACTCGTTCACAATGTGAATTTCTCTTGCAGAGGCTTGCTTGGATAGAGGAACGCTTAGGGAAATTAAATACCGATGATCCTTCAATCATAGAGACCAACCTTGCTCAATATGGTGATCTTGTCTACCCAGATAACAGAAGCATACTTCATAAGTTACGTGTTTCTTCTGATTATCTATCTAGTTAGGTGACCTGTCACCAGCTCCTTTCTAGTTTGGCAGGGCAATTTGATCCATTATATTTTGCATTTATGTGCCCATAGCTTTTTGTGGTTTCATAACAAGCTTCCTTTTCCATTGTTAGATGGTTGAAATTGACAACATGCACTGATTTTCTCTCTTTCCTGTGAAGGAAGAGCTAGAAGTTGATAAAGATGAAATCTAACACATGTTCTGTGTCTGGCACTATTAATCTTTGGCTTGAGAAATGAGCCACTCTGGTAGTAATATGCTAAGATGCAATATTGGTGGCAGTGAAAGTTTTTGCATTAGAAAATATAGCAATTGAACTCTATGCTGCATATGGAGCTGATTTATTTTTATGGCGACCTCTTATCCTTTGCTAAAGATCTCTTTGGGTTGCCTGCTGCTAGCAAAGAGTGCTCCATTCTGGACTGGTTGACTGTTGGTTAACCTGAAGTTTCTATTGCTTAATCAGAGAACATCTAAAAATGAGGGAATTAGGTCTCTGATTTCTCAAGTTCCTCTCCAAGTGGCATGACTTTCATCTTCAGTTAAACAGAGAAGCAATTCTGTTTCTTCTCCTACATTTTAGTTTACCTGTAGCAGTAGTTAACTGCTTCATATTCTTGTTTCTTCACTTTCTTAAAGAATGCCGAAGTATACTCTTCCAATGTTTATCCACTTCTCATTTTACAGATGTCTTTTATATGTCTGACATACCATGCCTCTTATCTGATTCAGGATAGACAGAATTGACAAATGTTTCAGCGGTGACACAGTTGAGGAAATCATTGAAGCTCTGGTAAGATTGGCACCTCTTAACTGTTTCTTGAGAAAGACGTCACTATTATGCTGCATTTGTGAAACTTATCACCTTTGTTTGAAGTATGTGACTTTCATTTTTAATGCTGCCAAAAATGTCTCAGGAAAATGAGGCAGCCAATTCTTCCGAGGAGTGGTGTAATACGGCTCTTAAAAGGGTGAAAGAAGCATCACCTTTGAGCCTAAAAATCACTTTACAATCTGTGAGTTGCTTTTCTTGAACCTTACGCAATATTGTGTTTCTTTTGTAGTTTTATGACATTGCTTCCCCAACTGCCATCTCTTAGATACGAGAAGGTAGATTTCAACCTCTTGATCAGTGTCTTGCTAGGGAGTACCGCATATCACTAATGAGTATTTCCAAGGGGGTCTCCAATGACTTTTGTGAGGTATTGCCATCCTTCTGCAATAAAATAGTTTGACTCTCCAAACAATCGTCTCCTGCATGCAATATTTTCTAACATGCATACCTTTCTCTGCAGGGTGTCCGTGCACGTTTAGTGGACAAAGACTTTGCTCCAAAGGTATTCTTGCGTTTCAGTTTTTCTGCTAAATCAATTTGAACTTGGAATATTTGAGGGCTTGAATCACAAAGTAGTTTACTCATTAATATGCAGTGGGACCCTCCAAGTTTAGGAGATGTAACCAAAGACATGGTTGACAGCTACTTCTCACCACTTGGCGAGTTTGAGCCCGAGCTGCAGCTGCCTACAGCATTGCGAGAGCCTTTCATGTGATTTTCCATGCCTTAAGTGCTCTCCAAGAGGAAATTTTCAGCAAGTTGTGTGGTCATCATGAAATGGCCAGCCATCATGACAAGACCCTTCAAATTTCAGATACCAAAATTTATGGTGAAAATAGGTCAAAGATTTCCTTTTTTTTTTTTTTTTTTTTTTTTTTCCAGCGAACAGCCTTCTGTTTGATGTTATTGTAGTTGGTATGTATTAGGAGGGCTAGTTATGACTGGCTGTGGATGTATTTGCCTGGATGACCTCAAAGAAGGGTTTGTTAAGCTGAAAAAAGTCGATACAGTATCCTTATGTTGTTAGAACTTGGAAGATACATGAATAATAGTTTCACAATTTTGATCCTTTTGAGCCAGGATGCTCTAGAGTACAGAAGGAATGTATATTCTGTTCCAGGAGGACATCTTGGAAGCCCTAGTTTTATACATGTAAGACCCTTAAGTCCTATTAAGCTCATTTGCAACGTAATAACAGGACCTGGAACCAGGTATCATTTTTTTTTTTTTTTTTTTTATATATAACAAGTCGGTATTCGGATTTATATTCCGATTAAAGTCACTCAAAGTTTCGTACCATTCTTGGGTTTGAAAACTATTCTCTTATTTTTTACCAGGCATTTAATTTCAATTCCTTGGGAACTTAGGCAACTTGAAATGAGTGGAATGAAAATGAGCAATTAGAAATTGAAATGTCTTACAAATTGAATCCGTTTGGTTAGGAGTCATACATGACGTGAGAAAGAGTTCGTTTGAATATCCTACGTGCACAAATTTGAAGGGTCTAGTCCCTAATATTCCTATTTTTTGCCAGCATCTTTATATCATAATGATGTGTAATAGGGCATAATTTTTAGCCATACAGTCGTTCGCCCCCTTGCTATTTTGCCAGAACTATTTTCTAACCTTTGGACGCGCAACCAAGGGAGAGCCACACGTACCATTTTCTCCACTTATCAGAGTTGCTCGCTTCACAAATTCTAGGTAAGGTATCACATCATTGAACACCAAGTTCTACCAGTTGCTAATTCCATAGTATGCTTTAGTAAGTGAGGTGCATACCAACCATTAAAACCCAATATTGCAAAAATGTAAATTGACAAACAGGATGGCCAGGGGAAAACTCAAATAACTAAGAGCTGGAAAACAAAATTCTCAAAATTTACAGGCAAATCAAGTTTGTATCTTCACAGTTATCTGCTCTCTATTTCTCAACAGTGTTTGCACTCGAGCCCCATGCTAAGTAGAGTTTGAGCCGACTCCAATGCCTTCTCATCGCCAAGTTCTAGGGCTGTCTCTCTTGCGAAATCACTGTCAATATCTGCAGGCCATGTGCCTGATGATTTTCGACAAGGCAATTTTTCAGTTCTCTTCTTTGGCACATAAGTGTTTTCCACATTAGATGCTGGTGTAACAAGAAATGCATGAGGAGGCTCAGTGGATCCACTATTGGGTACTGGCATGTCGTGGTTATGTGTCCTCTCATAGGTTATTCTCAAAGCTGATACATTATCTGTCTCCTTCTCGACATGTTTACGAACAGGACATCCCACAGAAGTGCATTTATAATAGCTCCTGAAATATAAAAAACAGATGAGATAAATTTAGAGGACATTTTCTCAAAGCACTAGAACAAAGTAAATACCAGAACACAAGATTTTTAAAGTTCCATTCTTGCCTGTGTTATGACAAAATTTGTGCATTCCAAGCATATGGAAAAGAGGGGGGGAAATTAGACTTGCCTTTTCGATCCCTACTTTGTTGCCTCTGGTTAGTAGAAGAGGGAAATCCTATCCCAAATTAAAATTTCCAATCTTTTCCGAACATTTTGCAAGAGATACACTAATTAGAAAAATAAAGACAAGGATGTGGAAAGAGAAAAAGGCAATTATCCTTTCTCAATCCTGCCAAAAATAACGGGCAGTCCATTGTCTAGAAATTTCAGTAAAAAGTGCTCACTTGGAAAAACCAAACCTGCATTATTATACCCACACTGTAGACACGTACACGAAGCAATGGTCCCCAAATTATCTCTATTCACAGAGTGACAGGAAAAAATAAAGAGTGAATACTAAATGAATGGTAGCACATGGACGTGGCTAATGCCAGAGTTTCTTGATACCATACTTATCATCTACTACAGTTTTGTTACTTTTCTGTTGTTACTTCGCCCGCTTGGGTTGGGGGAGGGGAGGGTTGCTTCTTACTCCAAGGATGAATTGCTCAAGTTCTAGAAAGAGATATGTTCATTCATAGATACCCCCATATTCCCAGTCAGTACCAGTGCTCAAAAGTATTCAAATGGCTCATATCTACGTTTCTGACATCAGAATCTATAGAACAAGTATGATCTTCCAAGAATAAAACCAAAACAAAAAGATAATGCAAAAAATTTGAGAGGGTCCTGAAGCTGTACAAGAGCTCCCAAGCATATTTCAACACCCCCCCCCCCCCTCAAAAAAAAAGAGTTTTAACACCTTTTGCATGTTGGACCCCAAGGTATGCATCTTAGATTTGTCCCTACTTTAAAAGCAATAACTATGCTTATATTAGATTTGATCCAAAAAGCTTAGGAGGAGGAAAAGTTGGCAGCAATGGTATAACAAAATTCCAGACTCTGCCCCAATTCTTTTACATGGAATCCTGACCATATATGATGCCAAGGGAGCTCAAGAGCTGCCATAGCTGTCAGATGGCTTGGAAAGCCCCCATGGACACAAACTCACCATGCACTATCACATGGCACAGGGGAACTGTGCTGCGGTAGGCCCAATGTATGGTGCAAAATTACATGGAACACTGTCAGAATCACTTTCACTCTAAAATTTTATATAAAAATCCCAAGACACTAAGAAATTCTTGGAAATCCTTATCAGTGGTCTGCAAAGTTTTACCTACCCAGCAACCAAGGAAGCACATTAAAGTAAATCCTCATTCAAAGACACTCTTTAAATTCCTAAACACCATCATCAAGTGCAGGCTTGAGAACTAAAATAGTGCCTTAGAATTTTTATAATTTCCTTATTTCCTAACGTAAGGAGTAAAGTCATTTAGCACAAGTTTACACCCAAGGCTACAAATTCTATATGGTCTAGAAGATTTGAAGAAGGGCTAAAAAAGCAGTCCTCCATCAGTTCTTTGTTCTTATCTTTCATCTTCCAGCTTTCAAGGGTTTCTCATTTTTCAAGCCTTATGCACTCTTTCTTTTCTCCTTAATATTATTCTATTTATACCAAATAATAATAATAATAATAATAACAAAGAAAAGAACAATTTTACACCTTAAAGGCATTGATGTGCTCACAGTTGCATCTTTCAATAAAAGCAACATCAGGAGACAAACTGATCCAAGATCAATTTTCTAATTTTTTTAGAACGAATGAAAGACCATATTTTCACTGTCCATTCACAAATACCAAATGCGTGTTCACAACACCAACTCATCCATAAGATTCTCACAAATTTCTAAAACCCTTCACCAGCAGCTCAACCATAAGATTCTCACGAATTTCACAAAACCTTCCACTCTTGGGATGATAATGGATTAATTAATGCAGAATTGTCTTCATTTAGAGGAAGGCCCAAAAGGTGCCTAAGACCTTCCCCTCTACGTCTGACTCCCTTGCATTGACTCTTATGGGATCAAGTTAGCCAATATTTTTCCCTGACCTTCAAATTTATAGCAGTTGTTTTCTTCGACCCTATGGGATCTACATTAGCTAATATTTGCAGTCTCTGGGTGCTGTTAGAGATATTCCCCTACCCATCACAAAATCTAACCATGTTGGGATATACCTATCTTACTATGGGTTATGAATAGCAAGTCCACATAAAAACAAAATTCCCCCTGCACTGACACCAGAGCATGTTCCCTTTAGTCCTTTGTTTCAGAGCAATTACACTTTCACATCAGCTCCAATAGAAGGGTCCACTAGAAAAAACAAGGGATTACGATCCCATATTGTCCATATTCACCAATCTCACATCTACACTAGAGTTATTGATATTTAAAGAGTTACAAGGTTTAAAGAGACAACAGAAACCAACAGTGTAAATTAGATATAAAATACTTTTTTAAGTTAATTGCAATTTAGATGCCAACCCAAGAGCACATGGCTGTAGACTATTCAGCATGGTCAATGGGTTTATGGGTGCAAACCCAAAAGGTAGTTGGAAAAGCTCTCACCATTAAAAAAAAAAAAAAAAAAAACGAAAGCGAAAAACAAAACAAAAATAGATGACAACCCTTGTTTCTTCTTCCTACTCTATTCTCTTTTAAAGGGAGAGATCACTTACAGATACAATCCAATGACAAGCATCACCAAGATATTTCAAATATATGGACATCAAGTTACATATTCCAGACAGCAGTAGATTTAAAAGCAAACAAGTTCAGATACCCAAATCAATTAAAAATATTTAGAATTTTAGGCATTTAGTCAAGCATATGAGTAATCTTTAATCTTTACAGTAAGTTGCAAGCAAAAATTGATCAGCTTACACATCGTAACCACCAGATATTTATAACATACCTTGGGAAAGGACTCCCTTTCACCATTTTTTGCCCATACTTCCGCCATCTGTAGCCATCACTTGGTATTCCCCCATCAGCAGCAGCCCTTATAACAACTTTATGCTCCTTATCAACTTTGGAGAAGGAAGATGTCATCCCTCTTTCTTTCATCCTGTTTATCAAGTAAGAATCCATAAAGAGATGATTAGACCAAAGTGACAACCAAATTTTCAGGCGAAGATTATAGAAAATGACACTGCTTTGACCTTGGCTCAACAGCATCTTCCTCAGACTGTGTGAGAGCAACGTCATTAAAACTGCTCGACTCTGGCTCTTTCCGTTTCAGTAGCTGCAAAACTGGTTGTCGGGCTTCATCTCTACATAAGTAGTGTTTTTAGATAGGCATTAAAAACAATATAAGCATTTCAATGAAACAACACAGGATTAGATCAAAATGAACCAGGTGGTAAAAAACTTGCCTTTGGAACAACTCCAAAGTATCAGCATTTCGCCCCTCAAAATTACAGCCTGCATTATTTTCAGATAGACAAGAGTTGGTCCCTCCCACTTTTCTCAAACGCTTTGAAACTTTTTCAGGGTGTCCACAAACTGTGAAAGCTTCTGAATCATGTAAGCCTTGAAGTGGAGAATCTTTGGCACCAAATTCTGCAACAGGGCCAGGAGATGGCAGAACTCTTCTAGACCCAGTGCATCCAATCTTCTGAGGCGGATCATGGTTGTGGTTGCCCTCATAAGAAATTCCAGTAACAGCACCGGAACGATCACAGTGTTGAACTCTCTTTCTAGCATTACAATCAAAATTAGTGCATCTATAATAACTTCTATAAGTTTCAGTACCCTGAATCTGCTTTTGACCATATTTTCTCCACCTATACCCATCATCAGTTGGTGTTATGCAGTGAATCTTGGAATATTTGACCTTGTGGTTGCAGGGTTTCCACTGGCAAACTTCAGGTGTATGTGAATTGTCTTCAGGTTCTGATGATTGTTTTTCTGTTACTGGTGGTGAACAAAGAGAGAACTCAGATTGTCTACCAGGAGATGAATTAGCAGAAGCATGCATATGAGTTTCTTGTGAATTCTCCTCAGGTGTTGATGATTGTTTTTCTGTTACTGGCAGTGAACTGGCAAGAGATAATTCAGATTGCTTACCAGGAGATAAATTAATAGAAGCATGCTCATGGTCAGTTTCATGCAAATTTTCTTCAGGTGCTGATGATTGGTTTTCTGTTAATGGTGGGGAAGTTGGAAGACAGAATCCAGATTGCCTAACAGGAGACAAAATAATAGAAGCATGCATACTCTTGGTCAAGTGTGAACTCTCTTCAGGTGCTGATGATTGTTTTTCTGTTACTGGTGGAGTCCCAGGATGACATAACTCAGATTGTCTAACAGGACGTAAGTTTATAGAAGCATGCATATTCTCTGTTTCAACTTCCTTTTTCACCAGAAACTGAGGTACTTCCACTGTCATGCTTGCCAGAACATCTTTGTTGGACACCTCCAATTTCACCTACATGGTACAAATTTAATAATGATGGACTAACCTATCACTCAAATCACTAATTTTAAGGTTAAACCAACAACACCCACATTTAAAAAGAAATGAATTTGGTCTAACTCAAGGTGCTCATTCTAACTATAATGGACTCAGGTAATCAAATACCTTCAATAAAGATGTCCAAACACTGCTTCCAGCAACTAGTTTCAATCTCATTGGATTATTACAAGCTCCGTAAGAGATGCATATCTCTCCAAGCAACCTTCAAGGTTTGAACCTTAGAAATTGCTCTGGGGAGGTTTTACGCCCGCAAACAGAATTAACTTAGTCTTTATTGGAAGCAATATATGGGCAATACACTTTCCTAATAAGTTTACCATTGCAAACCCAAAAAGAAAAGGTCGAGGTTCACATATTCATCAACCCCCCCCCCCCGGAGGGGTAAAATAACAGAAACAATACAAAACTACTGAAATGAAATGAATCCTTGTACTCCTCAAATGTTTAAAAAAATTGATTCTACCCATAATAAAATTGGTGAAAATAACATTATAAGCTCAAAATATTCCATAAGAAATGAATTTAAGCCCTTTTCACATTAATCCAAGGAATTACAACATAAAAAGTTTGGTCAAATTTTGTTATTGAGAAGTTTTAAGATTACTCTGACCGTCGTTAAACGTTAGAACAATAACAAGAATTAATATTTGGTCAGAATTTCAAAAGGGGTTTATTTCATAAACTCTTGAAAATTAAGGAATCCTAATCCAAAATTTAGAACTTTAAGAGACACAGGTGCTCATGAATTTCATAGAAGTTGAAATCAAACCACTGAACAAAGTCGGCGTAAATCACAATCAAATTAAATAACAGCAACGTCCAATTAACCGATAAAGTGTGATGCAATGAAGTTGCAGAGAACAAAAGGATGAGAGCATGGAATCAAAACCTGAGGAGAGAGACAAGCATTGGGGAACGGTGATTGAGGAGGACTCGGTGGGTGAGGTTGGAAATAAAGAGAAGCATCGAGCGAGTCAAAGAATCGGTTGAAGGAATTCACAGACATGGCTTCGTATGATCCGAAACCTAAGCCTAAACCGAAATTTCCATCGTTGTTGACTATTTGCGAAGGAAACGAAGAATCAGATTGGGAGTTGGCTTCGTCTTTTACTGGTGGAGGTTGAGAGGTGTGAGTCTTTTCCATCATTCATGAAACAATGGCCATTCTAGAGAGAGAGAGAGAGAGAGAGAGAGAGAGAGTGTGTGTGTGTGTGTGTGTGATGAGTGTTCAAATGCATGAAATTCTGTTACAGTGTCGCTGTTGTGTGTAGAGAGAGAGAGAGAGGGTTTTAAAGAAAGGAGACGAGGGAACAAAGATGAAAGCCTCTCTTTTTAACCTGAAATTGACCAGATGCTTCTCTCTCTCTCTCTCTCTCTCTCTCTCTCTCTTCTCGTCTTTGGTATCCAGACCGGCTTGACTTTGAATTACTTTTTCTGTTCTTTTTTTTTTTTTTTTTTTTCTATTTTTGTTATTTTGGGAAGAAGGAAGAATGCCTTGTATAAATTTCCAAAGGATGGGAATTAAATAAATTCTGCAAAAATTATAGACTCTATATTTTATTCTAATCTTGCTACTTCCTCACAAAACTATAAAACTTTTTTTCTAATTCAAAAAAACTCTAATAATATTTCTAATTATTATATTATTTTAATTTAATTAAATATTAAACGGGAAAGAATATCTCAAGTGAATTTTACAATTTATTTTTAGTCTCAATTATTTGTAAATAAATTACAATTAAATTTAATTCAATTAATCTTTGTCTAAATGGTTTCCAAGCATGGAGAATTTACATATAAGGTCCATTGTTGCCATTGTTGATTGTCCTTTCTTTAATTGTGACGAACCGGCTTGAGCTCTCGACAGATACTGTGATCAGTCTCACGGTTGTTATGCGTTGAAGATATTTCGATTTCAATCTCACAGTTGTTATATATAAGATTAAAAGACAGTCAATTTAATGGGACGAGTGAATAAAAAAGATTATACTGTGAGATCCGTTCTTTAAATAAGATTCTCACAACCATTCGAATCGAATTAATCGAAATATAATTTTAAATACTAACAATAAAAAAATGATTGTGTACAAGATAGTCATACTTCTCTCAAAGAGCTAAAAAAAAGTTCAAGACAAATTAAATAAATTTCTCAAGACTCAGAAGTATGTCCACATAAAATAACAAAAAACATATGAGATCAAGTGTGTTGAAAAATTGGGTCGGATCCGTCCATCAGGATAGACCCAAAACCCATTTTGTATTAAATTTTGAATAGGAAATGATAGTTTTTTTTGGATAACTCCCTCTCTCCCTCTCTCTCCCAATAATTCCCTCTCCCTCTCTCTCTTATCTCAATATAATTACTTACTTCATTGTTTTTGCATAATTAATTCTATATGAATTTGAAATGAAAAAAATATGCATACGGCACTTTGAAAGAAAGAGTGAAAAGAGAGAGATTTTGTTTATATTTTGATCAAGAAAGAGAAAGGATTTTTGGAGAATTTGTTGATCATTCTTTACGAAAAACATTTGAATTGTGAATAATAGAAGGTGATCTAATTTTGTGATACCCTCTCGATTTAGAATACCAAATCATCGGAAATAGATAAATAATTCTAACTAGTTTAAAATTTAAGAATTTTTCGCATTCGAAAAATTATTTGTTAGTTTGTTTAAAACTTTCATTAGTATCAGAATCATAATGAGTGTTTCTTATCTCTTTTTGGATATTAAAAACACGAAAAAGCCATAAATGATATTTTATGTTGATTAATGGTAACTTAAAATTGGTTTAACGGAATGCTCTTAATTTTATACAGTAGTATACCCATAACATGAAAATTAAATCTGTAAAATTTGACATGTATCGGATGAGTATATCATGAAATATTACAAACCATAATTGAAAATTAATATACTCGTATCTTTAAAAATACTGTATTTCGTGATATAAAATTTATATGGTTAGATTTCTCCCAAAAAGTATTTTTCAACCATATAAAAATCATAAAAATTGGTTAAAAATTGAAAGAAATAAGACCATTCAAAATTTAGGTCGAAAACCAAAAATTCAAAGAAGATGATGAGTAGTGCTCATGGCTATTCCCACTCTTGGCAGCGCCATGTGAAGTCCACCTCCAAAGCTAGAGATGTCCAATTGAAAATCCGAGATCACCATTGAAGTCAAGGATATTGAAAATGGGTGGTAGCCAATTGGTGGTCGGAAAAACTCGGGAAGGTGGCGCGTATATTACACCTATCGCTCAAGGGAAGTGGACATGTGTCCATTTTGGATAGTGCATTCTAGAGATGCGTGGAGGCTCATGAAGTTTTCTTTTCTGTCTGAATTTTCACCAAAAATAATTTCTATTCTCTCTGCATTTTTATGTAATTTTTAATTTATTTTTCGGATTTCAAAAATAATTTTTATAGATTTTTAAACTTAAAAATTATTTAAAATTATAGAAAAATTATTTTCAATATTGAAAAAAATTCTGAAAATATATATTTGATTCTACAAAATTATTTTCTTAATTTTGACTATCCGTTGAAAATTTATTTTTCACACCCATTATTTATATTTGAAAATTAGTTTTTTTAATATATAATTGTTTAAAATTTGAGCAAATATGTTTAAAAGATTTTGAGATTTATTATTATATTATGATTGACTGCGTGATTAACCTAATATTGTTTCCATTTTTAGGAAAAATGGTGATAATCGGATGTATTTTTGAAAATTTTTTGGGCATCAGGGGGAGGGGAAAAATTTAAGAAGTTTAGAGTATTTAATGAAATAAGTTCAAATGTTGACTTACAAAATGGACAATTTCATACTTTGTTGGATCATTTTGAAATCATGGAAGAGAAATATTTGAAATTTATTCAATCAGGTCATATCTTTTGGAGGGATGATGTGTACATACTGAGAAATTCTGTCTCCTTATTAGGTTAACGTGGTTGATGAGTTGATTGTCGAGAACGAACATATGATTCTTGACGATATAAAACCATTATTAATAGAAAAGTAGGAAGTCAAGAATATAAAAACCCAAATAAAAAAAAGATTATTCTAAAATATAAATAGTTTCTCACGAGTCGTAAGTAAATTTACTCTTACGGATAGGTTATCTAAAGAAATTGTAAATATGATATCTCGAGTGGATTTGTTCTCAACGAGATAATTTATTTATATGTTTCTTTTGTATATTATGACTGTTATCTTGGACCATGATCATGTAATATAGAAATTTTAAATTTTTTTATGTAAAGTTTCTTTTAACAAATTGTTGATTATATTTGTTGAATTGTATGATCATATAAGCAAAAGACAACTAAACCTCTTGAATGAAAATTTTGGATTTGTAGAATTTGATTAATTTTCATTCAAAATTGAAATATTATTTAAATAATTTGTGTATTTAAATGAAAATTTTGGATCGGTAGAATTTAAATAATTCTCATCCTAAATTATAAAATTATTTAAATACTTTGTGTATTTATGAGGAATGTTTTTTTGTTGGAAGAATTTGAGAAATTTTCACTTAGAATCTATTGGATTTTGTAATTTTAAATTAAATTTATAATGGTGTTGCACTAAAACCATAGATGATAATTGTGAATTTAGTGAAATTTCGATTCTATATTTAATGTTAATATGTCAAGAATGTTAATTTTGAAATACAAAACTGTGTATGATATGACTATTAGTATTAGTGTTCACCCTCTTATAGACTCAAACTATAGTATCAAAGTCCATTATTGTAGACTTGAATAGAAATGACAAATTAAATGATGACAATCATGAGATATGATACTATAAAATATAATATGTACTGAAAAAATAAGATATCTTGAAAGGTGTCTAGCATGTCATGTAAGATATTGGTGTGAGTAATGCTGCTCCACAAAGAAGAGAACAAGATGGTTACCAAGCGTGGAAAAATGATATGATACCTGAGTGTGATCAATATGTGACTGCTCATAACAACTAGGTGTACCTCAAAAAGAAATATAAAGGTAACAGTGACTATCTTAGACCCATGACTATAAAGTTTGATACCAAATAAAAGCAATGTGGTCACAATATCAAATAGTAGTTAAGCATCATGGATAACATGATTAAAGAGTGGTAGTCAATTGGTCTTATCCTATTCAATAAACAGAAAATTCAAATTTCGATCCGATTTTTTCCTTCCAAGTGGGAGCACCTGAAACACTTTTTCGGATGTTACTCTCCATGTTGAGCTTGAGGATGAGTGGCTTAGTACCGTAAGATCCGTAACTGATATTTTTGTTATAAATCTAATTTCAAGAGAGTTTTAGACTCTGAAGGACGAAAGTAAGAAAAGAAAGGAGACTGAAGACGGATTACCAAATAACAGTTCAAAGTGCAAGAATAGATTGAAAGACATTTGTGAATTTTCGTCGAGTGTCTTTTGGTAGGAGATGGTTTTATGTGGAAAACAATACAATAATGGAGGTTAGAGTAGTTGACAGTTATAAATTGAAATTATAAAGTGGTCAAACTCTTATTTTGCATGATATTCTTTACGTATCAGAAATTCGACAAAATTTAATATTTATTCTTATTCTTTTAAAATTTGGCTACATTTTTTAAATTTTCAGAGAGATAGGGTGAATTTGTATTTGAATGAGGTGAATTTGTATTTGAATGACATGAATTAGTTCTAGACAACTTGTAAATGGTTTCATGGTAGTGTTATGTAATGAATGAAAATTTAACTATTAAGTTAAATATTTTCTTACTTGCACAATGATAAGAAACTATTTGGAAAGGCCATTTAGGCTGAATTTTCATTGCTGTTAGTTTATTTGGATACTTATGGTCCAATGAATATGAAGGCAAGATATAGAGTTTTGAATTTTATTACGTTTATAGATGATTTCACGTGTTTTGACTATATCTATTTGATTTCTTATAAATCTGAAGTACACGAGTACTTTAAACGTTTATGAGCAAAGTAGAGAATCAAATGAATAGATGACGTGAAAATCAATCAGATTGAAATAAGGATCTATGTAATGAAAGAGGTATAATCTGACATTTGACCATTCCTTATACATCTCAGTAGAGTGGTATTGTAGTAAGAAAGAATAGAATATTGTTGGATATAACAAGATCCATGATGGTGCAGGCTGACTCGTTGATTTCCTTCTGGGGAGATATCTTGTTAACTACGAGTTATATTTTGAATAAAATGTCTTTAAAATTAGTACTATTGACATTATATGAACTTTAAACTGGTAGAAATCCAAGTTGGAGTAACCTCAGAGCTTGGGGATCAGCCATTTATATCTAAAATTTCCAATAAGTTTAAAAAAATGGGTTCCTATGAAAGTAAGAGATCATTGATAAGATAATTCGTCCAGTCTAAAAGTTAAGTGTTTATCGGTGTATGAGAAGATGGTACCTTAGTAGAGATTAGATCACAGATGTCACATTTCTAAAAAATGAATTTCCTAATAGAGATGATATAAAAAACATAGAGTTTTTATTTGAATTAGTTAATTCAAAAAATGACTTTGTCTATGGTGAATCATTAGAATGATATTGATCGTAGTGGGAGAGATTTAAATTATAATGATCAAACTAAATTACAAACTTAGTAAAGTGTTAGAAAAAATGTGTTCAAACGTTATTTTGAGATTTATGGGCACGTATTTATTGTTTCTCCAAAAGATGAAAAAGAGTCTAAAAATGAACCTCTATTTAGTCCTGTCAAGGATGAATGGAAAGACAATGGAAGAAGAATTGAAATCAATGAGATCCGACTATACTTTAGAAATTGGTTGAATCTCTGCTGAGGCGTAAGATTATTTGAAACAATTGGATTCTCAAAACGAAACGTAGAGCAGATGGAACTATTGAGAGTTATAAGACTCAATTGGTGGTAAGATATTACACTCTCTAAAAGAGTATTGATTAGGAAGAAACATTTTCCTAACAGTGAGATTTAACACATTTCGCTTATTGTTGCCAAAAGTGGATAATTGGGATTTAGGATTACGTCAGATGGATATAAAGACTGTTTTTTTAGTGGAGAACT
Source organism: Dillenia suffruticosa (assembly GCA_033439265.1). Lineage (NCBI taxonomy): Eukaryota > Viridiplantae > Streptophyta > Magnoliopsida > Dilleniales > Dilleniaceae > Dillenia > Dillenia suffruticosa. The sequence goes on from JAVTVX010000029.1 coordinate 21,566,670, forward strand.
TGAAGAAGAAGCTTATATAGTATAACTAGAGGGTTTTGTCATTAAAGGTCTGGAAGACAGAGTATATAAATTGAATAGATCAATTTATGGTTTTAAGTAATTTTTGAGACAATGGTATTTAAAATTTTACAAAGGTGTGATCTCTCACGATTAAGTCATGATAGAGAAAGACCATTGTGTCCATATTGAGAAATTCGATGATAAGTTTGTGATTCTATTCCTTTATGTTGAGAACATATTGTTAGTCGCGAATGATAAGAAATATGTTTTTCAAATTTTGAAATGATTGTCTTTCAATTTTTGAAATGAACGATATGAGTTGAAATATATTCAAAATTAAAACCCATAGAGATTTTTCCAAAATATTATTGGAATTATCTCTAGAGTTTCATATTATAAAAATTTTGAATCGATACAAAGTCGAAAACTGTAAATTTATTAATACTTTTATGGCTAAAGGCGATTGTTCAAGCGATACAAAATGCCCAAAAACTTTTAATGAATAGATGAAATGTCCAAAGTATTACATTCTAGCATAGTTGAGAGCTCGAAATATGCTATGATGTGTACTCATCCAAACATTTATCATACTATGGGTCTCGTCAGCAGGTATCTATCTAATCCAGAGAAGAGTAATTGGATTGATATGAATAAAATATTGAGATATCTAAACGAAACTGTAAATTATTTTCTTCGTTATTAAGGAAAGGATTTAGTATTGAAATGATACGTAGATTGTGATTGGGGAGGTGATTTAAATGAGAAAAAATCTATCTCTAGTTATATTTACTTATTCAATGATAGCGCTATTTCATGAAGTAGCAACAAATAAACATGTATATCTCTTTTCACGATAGAAGTAGATTTGTGATCTGTACTTCCGCAGTTCAGAGAGAAGTTTGACTGTATAAATTTTTATAATATTCGGGAATAGTATTGATTTGTGGTAGATTTTGTGATCTGTACTTCCGTACCAACATGTCAATATGAGACAATATTAATTTATGGTAAATTAATATGTATACGCCATCTTAGTTAACTATTAAGATGAGATTACCTTTGTATATATATATACGTGGTAATCAAGATAGATTTCTACAATCCATCAAACTTATTTAAGAGTCAGGGTGTGAGTTTTTTCCTTGATATTGTGAGTTTTGAGAACTTGTAAGAAGAAAAACTTAAATTAAGTGTTATATATATTTGGACTAAAACTTACATGATACATTAATTTTAGAAAAGAAGATATATGTTTTCAGATGGTAAGAAAGAATATTGTAGCACGTTTTTTATACCATGTGTGTTTATGTGACCATAAGGGAATGAGATGGTGTATCCCTCTTTATCCTATTGTGCGAGATTCAGAGGTTCATAATCTTAATTTATATTTTTAGAACTTTCGTCTGTCTCTTAAAATTTTATTTTGGTATTATTACTTTAGTATGTCACAAAAAAACTATAGTTGATTCAGTTTGGCAATACATATTTAGGAAAACAGTTAAAATAAGATTGAAAATTAGTAGTATGAAAAGAAGACAGTTTTTGACCAACACATGTTCTGTATTCATAGACTGGTCAATTATGTCTATAACTTAATGTTTAGAAATGTTGTGAATATATGATTGGCGTTGAGTCAAATATACTCTTACCATGTTTTTGAGGGATGAGAAATACATTGATTGTGTCGAGTAAAAGAGGTTTGGGGTACAACGAAAAACGATTTCCTCATCACCACACCAAAAGTGAGTTGCTATATATCTTTAATTGGTGTATAGCCCTAGATTTTCTGGTATTTTTACGGGTCACACGATCTATTTGTCAGTATAAAATTGGTAATCGATTGTAATTATCAATTTATATGCGAGTCTAATCCCTATGTGCAAGTGAGAGATGTTGAAAAATTGGGTCGGGTCTGCCCTTGAGGGCTCCAAAACCCATTTTGCATTTAAATTTTGAATAGAAAAGAATAGTTTTTTTTTTATAACTCTCTCTCTCTCTCTTTCTCCGAATAACTCCCTCTCCCTATCTCTCTCTCTCTCTCTCTCTCTCTTATCCCAATATAACTACTTCATTGTTTTTGCATAATTAATTCTATGTGAATTTGTAATGAAAAAAAATATGCACATGACACTTTGAGATAGAGAGTGAAAAAGATAGAGATTTTGTTCATATTTTGATCAAGAAAGAGAGAGGGTTTTTGGAGAATTTGTTGATCATTATTTACCAAAAACATTTGAATTGTGAATAATAGAGGGTAATTCGACTTTGTAATATTCTATCGATCTAGAATACTCGAATTTCGAAAAGAGATAAGTGATTTTACCCGTTTAATATTCGAGAATTTTCAACATGTGAAAAATTATTTGTTGATTTGTTTGAAACTTTCAAAGTGCTTGTTTTGGTGCTTTCCAAATGCAAATCCCATGAAGTCCTTCAAATTTTCATCACTCTTTCCTTCCTCTTTAGGATTGACTCTCAAATCGACTACTTGCAATGGCTTGTTGGCTTTGACGATGGAGAATATATCGAATTCAACCAGAATATACCAACTTCACAAATTAACATGGCTACCCAAGTTGCTTATGAAATTATAATTACAAAAGTTTATAGTTCAACTGACTTGCGTTACAATCTTGCATAAAAATGTTGAACACCCTCATTCTTTTAGAGGCCCATTTGTGTTTATTATCTTTGCAAAATGAAGATCAACAAAATAATCTCCAAATAGGATAGGAAAAAATTCCTAACTTTCTAACTATGTAAACTAGTAAAGTAATGGTTATTCACGACCCTCAGAAACTTACTACTCTGTTTTTAAATCACTTCTACCTTCGAAAAACATATAAATATGAAAATTCATACTCGATTCTCTTCAGCCATAGCTGTACCTCCAGCATTTACAAAACATCACAATTTCCTCTATGGTTCAAGAGAAAAAAGAAACATATAGTCGAAAATACTTGAATTCGATTATTTAGATCAGGATAAAATCATATTTCAATCCTAAAACCCTAATTTTCTAGAACATTTTGCTTAGCAATAAAAGTACAACCAAAGATGGAAGATAGTTCAATCTTTTTGCAGAACTCATTCAAAGATGAGCTAGATTTGCGATAAAACTAAAAAAAAAAAAGGAACAAAAAAGAAGATAAAAATATCTTTAAGAAACCCTATTTTTTTTTTCCTAACATGTGCAATTAGATTTGATGAATTTAGGTGAAATATCATTCGGATGTAAATCACAAAGCACAAAATCAACCAAAAATAACCCATTTTATATTTTCAACATTACAAACAATAATTATGAATAAACCACATAATTTGCAGCATTATGAGTTAATGTATGCACAACATTTTCAACACCAACAAATATCACTACTTTAGTAAATAATTTATATAAAAAATCTATGGTTTTAGAAGGTATTAGTAACATCAACAAATTTTATGAAATCTCTAAATTTGGTTAGTCCATCTATGAGCTGTAAGTATACAAACGGCTTTTTTCCATGTTAGATGAGAATTGTGAATAAACTTTTTGCCTCTAATATACATTTGACGGAAGAAACCATTATACATCATGAAAATTAGGTTCTTTATATTCTGGTCATGCTAGCAATTGCATCAATCATAATATCTTGAACTAAGTGTATTAAATATAATGCAACCATCAAAGATTCATCTAGCTATAGCGATATCAGCATTTTTCTTAACTTCTCTACTTTGCAACATACTTCTAATATTTGGTTGAGCATGCGGCATTATTTTTTTGCATGAAATAAGAGTTGATATCATGAAGTTGACTCGTTGACTTAGTTCTTTTGGCACTATTTAAAGCAGCAACACAAACATTCTTCCCCTTATCATTGTTGTGAGTTTCAAAATCATTATCTTGATCATATAATGGAGAGCCATACCAATTTTGCTCTTCATATAGAATCTAACTTTTTCTTATTTGCAATACTTCCTTTTATATTGTTGCATTTGTTATTGAATATCAACTAGAACTCTTACATTTCTTAGTAACACCGTATTTTGCTTTTGCAAAATGGTATATTGAACGATTGATGCCTCCACATCTAAAAACTTTTTCACAAATACTTGTACAATTGAGCAATCTATTTTTTTCCCAAAACTAGAACCCCGAAGATTCATCTATATCCCCTAAAGAGGATCATTTCATCCTTTTAGTGTACTTCTATGCAGAGAAGATGTTGGGGTTGAATTTAGGGTAGATGGTATGGATGATATTCTTAAACTAAAAGTTTGAAACTAACATATGAAATAAATCATAACTTAATAGAGATTAACTAAAAAAGTTATACCATTAACAACAATAACAATCAAATCTTTATTTCACTAAATGGAATCGACTATATGGATATTTCTACGTTATTGTATTTTATTTCATATCGCATGATCGTCTATATTATTATTTTTTTCATGATACTTTTATCCCACTAAATGAGATCAATGATATGGATACTTTTATATCATTTTACTTTATCTTATATCATATTTCCATCTATATATAAATAATTCATACCATATTTTATTATCATTCACTACAAAACAAATACTCTATCGAGACGGAGGAAAACCATCTGCTAAACCTAATTAAACTATTAACACAACCTTCTCTATCAGATGGACCTTCAATTTGCTATATACCAATTGGGATAGATCTATCCCGACAGTTTGGGTCACCATTGTATGTCTCAGATCTATATAGACAGTTAGAAAAGTGTTGGCAAAAGTTATTGTCTTTTATTATCAGTTTCAAAAATATTGGTAAAAGTTATTATCTTTTATTATTAGTTACTATATGTGTTAGGAAATATTACTACATTTATCGTCAGTTACCATATTTATCATTGGTAATGGAAATGTTACTATCTTTTATTGTCAGTTATTACAACTGTTAGTAAATATTGCTACCTTTATCGCCAGTCACAATAGTCGTTAATAATTGTTACTGCTATTTATCATCGTTAACCATATATGTTTGCTTCAAAGGGTGAACTCGACAATTACTCGTACTTTAGATAGGTTTCTATGGAGTCTTTCCAACTCAGTAAGCTATTCGCCAATAAGAACTATTTAGGTCTTCGATGCTAGGGTATGGTTGGCTCTCTATGTAAATAATACGATTGGTAGCCACTGAATCAGAACTGGTTAACTTTGAGAGCGTATCGGCTCATACATTCTCAGACCGAGAGATTTGCTGTATATCCACTTTGTTAAATTGTCCACCACTTGGTGTATCTTGGATAGATACTTCACCATCATCGGCTCTTTAGTCTCGTAAATCCCCTTAATTTGCTTAATAACCAATTGACTGTCGGTGAAGATCTGAATGCTTCGAGCCCCTAATGACATTGTGATCCGCAACCTAGTCAGAAGGGTTTCGTATTCGGCCTGATTGTTAGTTGCTCGAAATTCAAAATGGATGGCGTATTCAGTTTTAAAATTATTTGATCCCACTAGGATGAGTCTGGCTCCGCTTCCTAAGGAATTGGACAACCCATCGATATGGAGTGTCTATTCAGGTTGCAAGTGTTTTTCTTTGTCATCGGCAAAGGGTTGCTCAACGGATATAGGGAATGTACACTCGAGGATAAAGTCTGTGAGGGATTGACCCTTGATAACTGTTGTCAACTGATATTCAATCTCGAACTCACCTAACTCAATACTCCACTTGATGAGTTAACCTAAGATATCTCCCTTCTGTAAGATTTGCTTCAGGGGCTAGTTGATCAGCACCATAATGTTGTGGGCTTTGAAGTAAGGCGGAAGACGATTAGCGGTGATGACCAAAATAAAAGCTATCTTCTCGATGGATCTGTAGTTCACCTCAGACTCATGGAGTATGTAGTTGACATAGTATACCGGTTTCTATACAATGGATTCCTGTTTCACAAGGATAAAGTAGAGTGTATGGTCAGAAATAGAAAGATAGAGATATAGTTTCTCACCAAGTATCGATGGGAGAGGAGCGGGGACAATATGAGATATTATTTTAGTCTTTTGAGTGCGACCTAGTACTCAGCCATCCACGCGAACTTCTAAAACTTTTTGGGGGTATCATAGAAGGGTTTACACTTTTCTCCCACTTTCAATATGAATTGGTTCAAGGTTTCAATTCTACTCATGAAACGTTGCACGTCTTTCACTGTTCTCGATGGTGTCATGTCTAGGAAACTTGAATTTTCTCTGGATTCGTCTCAATTCCCCGGTGAGTAATTAGAAAGCCCATGAATTTCCTAGATGTGATTCCAAAGGTGCATTTCGTGGAGTTCAGTCTCATGTTATATCATTTGGAATTTCTCTTCTAAGTTTGTGACGTGATTGTAGATATTAGAGGTTTTGATGAGCATGTCGTCGACTTAGGTCTTCATGTTTCTACTGAGTTGTTCACTGAAAACCTTATTGACCAAGCGTTGAAAGGTTGCCCTAGTGTTCTTGAGGACAAATGGCATGACTCTGTAACAATAGATACTGAACTCCATAATGAAACTGATTTTTTTCCCATTCTCGGGGGGCCATACATATTTGATTGTAACCAGAATATGCGTTCATGAAACTCAGGAGCTGGTGACTAGATAAACTGTTGACTAGCTTATAAAATAAAGGTTAAAATTGGTTTTTAATTGAAACAGAAAAACCCACTTGTTTCTTTTAAAAATGGCATGTTAATGTAGGTCGCCAAACATTGGGGTTCAACTAGAGGTCCTTATATGTGAATCATATTTTCGATCCTATTCAAGAATGGACACTTATTTCTTATAGGTTGCAAATTGACTCGATTCGACTGTTGGGTTGGCCCAAATCTGATAACCATAAGCAAAAAATTTACAAATTATTATTTATATATGATGAAATGTTCAATATCATTCCAACATTGGTTGGTTCAGTGAAAGGGCACTGAAACTTTTTAACTATAATCGGATTCAACTCGTCACGGAAATGAAAAAAATCACGTTGAGAGATCCCCTGAAAATGGGCCAGACCGTAAATCGATCGAGATTAGTTGAGACGAAATTCCAGATACTAAGCGATGGTTCTAAAACCTAGAGTACAAAAAAAAAAAAGAAATGTTCGATATCACTAATCAAATCACATATATGAACATTTGCACATGCATGATTAGCATAAACATTAGAATACAAGTAATTTGTTAATCACCTGAATGTGAAATAATACATTATCTTTCATTGAAGGACTATATGCACCATTACGATCGAAATGACAATTTACTAACATGAACAAATCAATATACTATTGCGATTGTCATGTCATGTTTGACATACTTATGATATAAAGTGTCCACGTGTCTCCTAGTATGAGTATCGTTAATCCATTCTCATAAGTATTGGAGTTTCCATATTTTTGGAAATACCATTTATATACTTGAAAACTATGTGATTTTTGATAATTTTATTTATGACGATTCACATTTTCTTTAAATTAAGTAGATAAATTTGTTTTTATATTATTCATGTGAATATATAAAATCTAATAGGTTGATGTATGTGATCAGACCAGTGGTATATACATAAGGTATGGATCATACATACATCAACCAAATGCAAAAGTTCATCGTTGATCGACGAAATTGGATATTTTATCATATATAGATCATAATTTGAGCATCTTCCTATTGATTAAGAATGATCTATGTTGATTATCAAATGGGGTTCGAGTTCAATTGATGGTGGTGTAGGTGGCTAGGACTAAATGAAACATATAGAGTAATTTTTTCAAATGTACTATAAAATAGAAATCTATATTTTATAACTATATGTAATTTACAAGCCTTTAATTTTAAACATATGTGAATGAATTTGTGAAATCATGACTATATATTTGATGTAATACAAGTGAGACTTTGATATACTTTTTGTTCTTGGATATCTTTTTTGGGACAAGAAACTCAATAGAATTAAATAATTGAGGGATGATAATATATTTAATTTACTCGACCTCAATAACAGCTATTATGCAGCCGGGTAACATTTAGAAATGCATATGTTAAAAACAAAGAGATAGATTATTATTTGTTAACTTCTATAATTAAGACAATATTTATTTTGGAGTACAACTCTAATTATCTAATGAAATAAATTAGAATTAAAATAATTTTAATATAATTAATATTTTAACATATTATCTTGTAATAATGAGTCAAAATAAATATGTTTCACGTCACTTCTTTATTCTCTAATTCTATTGTTATTGATTACATGATATAATTTTTCTGTTAGATTAGTTAGACAAGAAAAACAACCTAAAGATAGAAATCGAAAGCTAATTTCTAAATTTTGGAAACGATCGTAAGTATTTTGTAATTTTCGAAAAGTTTTTACATAGGTTTTATAGTTTTGTAAAACTTCTATGACTGTTTTGTGATTTGTGAAAATTATTGTGGTTGTTTTGTAATTTTCAAAAGTTTCATAAAATTGTAAAGGAGTTGCAAGGCCCAGGGTTTTGTGACATTCTCCGGCACATTTGGAGCCTCTTGGACTCCCTCTAAGATCTTTATGGGATTTTATTCTTTTTTGTCAATTAAATATAAATATAATTAGCAATTGGGATTTTTATTGGAATGAAGGAAATCTGGGTGTGAAGTCTTATACCATATGTCAAGCTTTTTTTTTTTTCATTATCTATATTTGAATTTTATCCGATTAATTTAGTTCGAGTACTGTAGGGTTTATTATAAGAGTTGAATCTTTCAAATCTTTTTTTAACATTCCTAGATCTCAAACTTAATATTTCTGATTAAGAGAATAAAATACACTTGATCATTCAATTCAAAAAAATTTGATATATGTCAAACTTATTTACAAGAGAAGAAATCACCATAAGCTTTTAGGAAGTCAGATTTAGCTAGAAAAATCAAAACAATCAAATCAAATAAAAAAGAGTAAATTTCTTATTAATTTTAATTGTTATCTCATTTTTTTTATCGTAATATCATATTTTATTATTATTTTACATTTGACTTAAAATTTTAATACGTCTTATACTCTATTTTATTATCGAATGGAATATATATGATCTATATTTTGATCTCAACGGTAAATTCTCACAATAATCTTGTGGTAACGTGAGAATATTTAAATTTAATAGTAAGTTTTATAATTTTTGAATAATTTAAGTATCTAGATTAAAATGTTTTGTCATTTATATTTTTAATTTTTTAAAAATGAAATATGCATTACCACGATACATAAAAGTTAAAATTTTAATTGAAATAAATATATTTTTAATTGAAATAAAAATTTATTAATATTATTAATAATTATATAAATAGTATTTTACATGGCTTTAAAGCAGGAAACTCCCATGACTCGCCCATCTAATGCAGCTTGTTGACTAGGATGTTTGCAGATCTCCCATCACTATGACACAGTAGGTCAACCCAGGCCCAGGGGAAAAAGAGGCTAACCCAAAAAAAAAAAAAAAAAAAATTGTGTATGAAGAGATTTTCAAAGTCCATCAGCGGGAAGTAGTAAATAAAATATTTGGCCTTTTAATATTTTAGTTTTTTTAATAATATTATATTTTAAAAGGAATTTTTTTTCCATAACATGGAGTTTACATAAGAATATTTTTGAATATTATCGGTTTTGTTTTTAACTCACTTTTCAAATTAATGTCTTTTTTATATTTTTAAATTCTGCAAAATTGATTTTTACTCGTTAATATGTTTCTTTTTGATTTCTTTTTTTTTTCCTTTTTTTAATGTAAGAAGAAATCTTGGTTATATAATAGAAATCCCATTGTATATCGACAAATAATTAATCTAATAAAATGAGATATTAAATTTTTTTAATAAAATCTCAAGTTTAAACTTAAGAATAAAAAAAATAACATTAAGAGAATCATTTATTAAATAAGACACTCACAAACGTTCGAAACAGATTAATTAGAATATAGTTTTAGATCTAGGAGGTAAAAAAAAAAATAAAAATCCTATTTTATTGGATATGCCAAAGTCGCCTGTGGCTAAAACTAGCCTCCCAAGGGAGGAGGGGCAAGGGGGAAGCACCTTTTAGTTTACTATAATGAGTCCAAGAAACTACTGGGTTTAGTAAGGTTGTATTACAATATTAACTACTTCAATCAAGGCGGCGAAGTAGGTACTCAACTTCAACAAGCTTGGTGAGGGGCATCACCCATTCATCGTAAAGGCGAGAAACAACAGCAGGGTCAACCTTATACTTGCCCTTGTTTTCACCCTTGTCACTATCCGTGCCAAGACTTACTTCTTGCCCAAACACCATTGCTTTCTTCTCAACTCTCCTCTTCACCATCTCCTCTACCCTTTCAAATGTCAAGAGTTTCATCAATGCATCTCTGTCCTGAAAATTTAGAAACATAAGGTCAACCCCATCACCTTGTGCCTAAAAATTCAAGTTCTATTGACTTGGTCAGCTTTGTTTAATTAGGGAGACATTGGGATCTACTTTTGGGGATTTCAGAAAAGCCATGGCCATCACAAAACTTGGTGGCTGAATTTTCAAATAGTCACTAAACAAATTTTCTCTGCATGACTTTTAAGTTGTGACATCAACAATCAGGGATGAAGCTACAGATTTATATTATGGAGGCAAAAGACAACATGCAAGGAGTAAAAAGCAGAGGGGGTAGATATTATAATTTTTAGTGAACAAACAATCTTATAGTACTGAAAATTTCCTGAATAGACTTTTGGTTTTAGGTATGAGTTGTGACTATGAGGCATGATGTGATGATCATCCACCCACTGGCAAACTAGGAACGCTTGTTGGGGCAGAGAAGCCAAAATTTTCTTGTCTTTTTACTTTTGCTATTATTTGATCTAACTTTTAATATTTTGCAGAGATTGTTGTACCTTTGCTCGGATTAGAGGTTCATAGTCTTGAGGGGCATCTCTGAATTTAACTTCTGCAACAAACTTTCCATAATGGATTCTCCTGGAAAGCGCCTGTAAATAATTGACAAAGTTCTCATATCTAAACTCCATTTGTCATTTGCAATGAATCAATAATTCATCACCTGCAGGCATTGGAGATCAGAAGCCGCTGAGGAAGCATAGTTGCCATCATCACCCTCAGCAGCAATCAACGGAAGAAGTTGCTTCAAGTAAAAATCCCATATGTGAGTGTTAACATTGATTGAAGCTGCTGCAGGATGCAAAAACTGCAACTCATGGTGGGTCTAAATGAGATACAAAGAATGAAATTAGAGGAGTTTGTGCTTGCAATAGTAATAAGCAAATTTAGAAAATAGGGGTGCTTACCTGGGAATCATTGCGAGGAGCTATAAGAGAGTTTGGTAAATCATCTAGAAAGAAAGGATGCTCTTCTGGGCTTTCGTATCTTCCCACCTATAAAACATGCACGTCACACACAAGCTTCTTAACCTAAAACATAAAGTTAACCTTGACGACTAATTTAAATACTCGTATCCTCCATGTCAAGAGAGCTCGAAGCAACAAACAAGGCCATAAAGTACGATGGTACAACTACCATAAGACAAGCCTCCTAGAAGAGATATAAAAAGTGGAGTTGATAGCTTCAAGATTACATTTTAGATCTTGATAATGTTGAAATTTAGGAGAACAGTTGGTGTCTGGCTAGTTATTACCACATGAACTTCAGTCTCTCTAATGAAAATTCACCTGGTCTATGTTGAAAAGGTTAAGGAGCTGGAACAAACAAGATATTAGCCATAATGAACCACAATTCACTACAGATTAGCCCTCTCAATCAGAAGACTCTTTTTCCCTCAATTAAAATGTTTAGTAATCCTGATAAAACATAGAATTAGCACAGGAATATGCCCATTACAAAGCCAAAGACACCCACAAACCCAAAAATAGCCGGAAGCCCAGACAAATATATTAGCCATAATGAACACAATACACTACAGATTAGCCTCTCAATCTGCAGACTCTTTTTCCATCAATTAAAATGTTTAGTAATCCTGATAAAACATAGAATTAGCACAGGAATATGTCCGGTACAAAGCCAAACTTAGACACCACCAAACCCAAAAATAACTGGAAAACCCAGACCCCGACCCGGCCGGCCTAACCCCATGTTTTGTCCGGGTTCAAGCCTAATTCCCAAGTTTGACCTCCAAGCTCAGATCTACAATACATCTCTTAATATACCCTATAATTTTATTCCAAAGTTTATTCATCTCGATTCAACCAATGTTCATGAGCAGGTCTATACACAACAACATGAAATGTGCCAAAAGAGCATCGGAGTGGACGGTTTAGTCCCAAAAAGGACAACAGAAAAGAAAACCTTTCCCCACAAAAGGCCACACTTGCCACTCCCAAATTCCAAAATACACTGTATAATAAATTACATTAATAAAAGGGTACCCCCCGAGTCTGGTATGAATTCTGTTTTCCATTTGGTCTACTTGAGGGTGAGGCTTACGCCAAAAGCCCCCGAATGAAACATAAAATGTACATAAACATTTTGCTTGCACACGAAGGTTTCATTTTTATATTATTATTGTATTCTTAACTTCTCTTCTAAGAAAATGCTTACCAAACATGCACAAATGCACCTAGGTTTCAAGAAATATTTGTAAACTATGTTGTACGAACCTAATTCTAAATGGGCATGTTTTATTAATATTTTCTCAAAATATTAATGGAACAAAAGATGAGAGAGAGAGAGAGAGAGAGAGAGAGAGAGAGAGAGGAAGATTGGACCTTAGCATTTGCGGCTTCAATTTCCTTAACAAAGTATTTGAGCAAAGAAGTCGAAAACCCAGAAATGTTGAAAGAGGAGACATCTTCATAAGCGAAAGAATTCATGGGAAACCTGGCTCTCTCGATCAAGCTGAACACGATTGTGTCTTCCTGACGAATCAACGACTCTCTCACTTCTTCGAGCGTCATCGATTTCATTCCCATATTCGAAGCCAAACCCAAAACTCCCAATTTTAACAATGGCGAAGAGAGGGAGAAAGAGAGAGAAAGAGAGAGAAAGAGAAGATGACTTAAACGCGGAGAGAAGAAACGGAGAAGAGTGAGCGTTGCTTTTATGGCCGTGTCGTCTCCTTCTGATCTTCTAACATAAGCTGTCGTGCTGGTGGGCTCCATGTCCTTACCTCCCCACCAAGTTATTTGAATTTCTTCCGCGGGGTGGGTGGCCCCTTCTTGTAATTGTATTTGTAGTCTCCTTTTCACGACATCATTGAATGATCGTTGACTCATCAACGCAATGCACGTTTTATAATATCTACGGTGCACCATCGAGATCTTTTACATTTTTTAAATATCTTAAATTAATTAATATTTATATAAAAATATTTATATTTTTGTATTTATATATTTTTTCATATTTAATAAATACTTTATTTATTTTATTATAATTTTTTATATTATGTTTGCTTGCGCACGAAGGTTTCATTTTTATACTGTTACTGATTACATCCTATCATTTTAAATTTTTATTATAAAAAATAATTATTATAAAAAATAATTATTATATTACTTTTATAAAATAATTAATATTTATATAAAAATTCTTATATATTTTATATTTACACGTTTTTTCATCTTTATGTTTTCTGAATTTTGTAAACTATCATTTTTCAACACCGTTTCGTAAACATTTTCATTTCGGTGTAATCTAGATTTTTGTAATTTTAGTTTATGACTTTTCATTAATTAAATAAAATTTTATATTTTTAAAATTAGTATTTATTAAGTCAATATTCAACGCTTAATTTTTTATACAACTGAATAGTAAAAAAGAATAATGATTGTGATATTTTTATGAATTAAATAAATTTTAATATTTTTAGAGTAAGTTTTTTATTGAATCAGTATTTAACTCTTTAACTTTTTGTATAACTGAATGGTAAAAAGAATAATGACTATTTATTGATCACAATGGCATATTTGTAGACAAATTATTAGGTGTCATGTCCAAGAAATAAAATAACATGATTATATACTTTTCCCATATTATTTCTTTCCAATTTTTTAGAATCACAAAAAATAGAGAGAGATAACATATGAGAAAAAAATTCTCCTTTGATTGTATGTAATACATGTAGATGAATACGATTATGATATTATATTAGAGATAAAGAGTGAAACATAATGCTTAGTTATGTTAATAAATTATTATAATAAATTAGATTATATAAAAAACCTATTATCACAATTATATAAATATAAAAATATGTAAATTCAAATATATGTTAAAATCAAATCGATTATTGATTTGATTTTGATATATAATATATTCTTTGATATTTTTCTTTAAATTTAATGTGGTATAATAAAAATTACTTAAATTTGAAATAAAATCTGAATAGAAGATCTAAAATCATGGGAGTGTTTTTGCAACTCTTGTGCTGGCTCTAGAATCTGATTCTAACTCCTACCTATAACTATGGATTTGGCTCTGCAAATGGCTTTAGGCTTTGGCTCTCGGCTCTCGGCTCTCGGCTCAATAGGCTTGGGATCTTGCTCTAGTTTTGCCTCTAACTCTAGATCTAGCTTCGCTGATGGCTCCAGGCTTTGGGCTTAGCAAGCTCTGAATCTAATTGTCTGCCTGATCTGGTTTCAGTACTGATTCTGGCGGCTAGAGATGCGTGCTAATGTGTTTTTTTGAAAAATAAAAATAAAAATAACCTATGATATCATATAGAAAATAAAAAGAGATAATACATGAAAAATTATTTTCTATATTTTATCTTTTTATTTTATAAATAGTAGTGAGCCGTGTGCTAGCACAGGGTATTACAAAACAAAATCAAACATGATCAAACAGTTAAAATCAATAATAATGTTCTACATACTATATTAGAAATTCCCGAAGGATGGAAGTGATATTTACCATGTGAATTACTTGAGTATATTGAGAATGGGGAATTTTTTTTTTTAAAAAAAAAAAAAAACAATTCAATAAAAAGAAAAGAAAAAGGACAGCCGTTTTTAGGTTATTTGGCTTTTCCAACCATTTGATATCATTTAAAATTTTAATTAATAAATAAATAATTACAACCATAATTCCATCTTAATTATTGTTTTCTAACTGTGATAATTTAGTGCAGAAAATATGTAATGTGAACCGAAGTGTCTTAATTTGCATTATAAAAAGTTTAGATAGTTAATAAACCGTTTCGATCAATAATTTAATTAGTCTCAAATAAAAAAAAAAACCTAATCTCTCTATTTTCCATGCGCTACTTTTATGAATGAAGAGTTTTTCTTTTAAATATATTTAATTAAAATCAATATTATTCGTATCAAAACATATGAATTATTCTATTATCATATATAAATGTTCGCGATAAAAGAGAAGAGAAAAGAAAAGATACGAATCAAGAGGCATATATGATTGAGGTTAACCTTTAATCAAATTATTCGTTCTTTGACGATGATTTCAACTTTGCAACATGAACAAATTGAGGCAAGATTTGTCATGTTGATCCAAATAAGGTACCCTTTAGGAAGGCACGAGATGCTTAAAAGTAAACCGAGAAAAAGATGTAGGTATTATATCATATCAATTTTTTGCTAATTTAAATTTTTATAAATATTGTGAATAGTCTTTTATGTAAATAAGAGATCCTAAAAAATCGAAACTTGATAAGGATTTTAAAAGGCTAAATAAATAATAAAAAAAAAAACCATGGTTTCTCAAATTATTACAAGTGATATGGATATGATAACTTTTACAACCATATTGTGGGGAGAGTGCAGGGTAAATTGAGCTACTGGAAAGCTAATACGCCTAGTCATGCTGGGAGAAGGGTCCTCATCCAAGCGGTTAACACCGTCGTACCGATGTACACTATGCATATAGCTTGGTTGTCAAGGGAGATTTGGAATAAGCTTAACAGAATCAACAGGTATTTTGGAAAATACACTTGGTTAATTGGGAGATTGTTTGTAAACCAAAGAATTTGGGAGGGCTGGGCATCCGTAAGATATGGGATTGTAATATTGCGATGCTAGTCAAGCTGGGATGGATGTTACTTAAGGGAGAAAATCATCTCCGGTGTCAAGTTCTGAGAGCAAAGTATCTCAGGAATGGCGGCATCTTTGATTGCAGAAAAGGAGGTGGTATAGTTCAAGTGTTTGGCGAGGTGTCCTTAACAACCGAGAATGCTTGGCTAACGGTGTGAAGCAGAGAGTAGGGAATGGGAGATCTATTGGATAAATGGGCTGGGAATGAGAAGCTTGCTAACTGCGCAAGCCTCCACAAAATGAGTTAATTTCCCAACTTCAAAGTGGAAGATTTCATCGATTGTGATAACAATTGGAAGGTTTAGGAGCTAAGTGAGTGGGTCGCTGCTGATAAGGTAGAGATCATTAAGGGGATCATATTTCCGAACAGAAATGGAGTGGAGGACTCTATTATATGGAAGTACTCTAACAATGGTAGGTTCACAGTGGCAAGTGCCTATAAATCCTTGCAGAAAGGGCGGGAAAATGAAGTGCAAACAGAGGAGGAATGGAGAGGAATTTGGAGAACCAAAAGTCCTAAGAAAGTTAAATTTTTCTTGTGGACTGCAGTGAAAGGAAAATGTCTGACAGATGACGAGAGAAGGAAAAGAGGCCTCACGGAGGATGATAAGTGTCCCCAGTGTGGGGAGTTCACTGAGTCCTTGCTGCATGTGCTTAGAGACTGCAAACACTCCAAAGAAGTGTGGAAACTGATAAAACCAGGAATCGAGGTAGAGGGGGGGATTCTAGAGAGAAGTAGGGAAATGGATCGGAAAGGGGCTAGGAAAAAAATCAGAAGCTGGGCAAAGTGATCTTCATGCCTTCATGCCTCCCCTATAGGTATTTGGGCCCTGGGGAAAAGAAGATGCAAGATGGTGATGGAGAACAAAAGAGAGGACACTCAGCAAACTCTGAAGAGAATTCACTACAAGAGCAAATACTGGTCAGAAGCGTTTATGAAGAAGGATAAGGGTGGGGAAAGCCTGAGTATGTGGCTGAAGTGGCAATCTCCACAGAGAGGAAAAGCGAAACTTAACTCAGATGGTGCAGTTTCTCTGGCCTCTAGGAAAGCCTCTGCTGGTGGATTGTTAAGAAAAGAGGAAGGAAATTGGGTAAAGGGTTATGTCATCAATATTGGGGAAGCAGACGCAATTACTGCAGAACTTTGGGGTTTAAGAGAAGGTCTCAGCATGGCTATAGACTTGCAGATAAGCTGGCTTCAGGTGGAAGTAAACTGCATGGCTCAAATGTTGGATAACGAAGAGGACACAGAACACCCTCTGCATCTTATTAAGTTCGAATGCAAAGAGCTCCTAAGGGAATTGGGAGCTAATAGAGTGTGTCATGCTTATCGGGAATCAAATAGATGCGCTGACTTTTTGGCTAAGCTCGCGAGGCAGGCATCGCCGGGTATGGCGCTAGATAAGTTGCTCGTGGGAGACAGAGAAGGCTTGGGGAGAATTAGAGGTGGAGGTTTCCGCTTGGGCTTGGGTCGCCTGCTCTAAGGGTCTAATGGGTTGAGCTCGGGCTCTGTTTTATGTTGGTTCTGTCTCTTTCATCACCCAAAAAAAAAATGGATATGATAACTTTGAAACTGTTTAACCGATTATCCATTCTTCCATAAGAATACCAACTACGCAACATGAACAAATTTGAGGTCAGAGAAGGGACAAGATGTCGAAAATAATCCGAGACAACAATTTAAGAATCATATCATACTAATTTAATTAGTTTTAGTATTTATAAATATTTTAAATAACCTTTTATTTAAATAAATGATTTTTAAAAAAATACATCGATAACAATTTTAAAAGATTAACAATTTAAAAAGAAAAATATTTAAATCAACGGTCAAAACTTTTATAAATGAAAATAATTCGCAAGAGAGATTACTTTATATTTTGTTACTAATTTTGAGCACCATAATTAAAAAAGCATGAAAAATATATATCTTTCATTTTTAACCAACAAACGAAGGGTAAAACAAAAAACAAAAAAAAAAATTATGAATGCTAAATAGTTAAATAATTTAACAGAGTTCAATCCCGTCCGGCATAAACCAAATCGTAAAAAAATCAAAAACCAAAAGGAAAAAGAAAAAGAATCTCTGCAACTTACCATCTCTGTTTACATCATTTCATTTCATATGTTTTCTGCTTCATAATTTTGGGAAAAGAGACGCATTGAAGCAGATTTCCCTCCACCATTTGAATTGTACAAAGGCGTGCACACTTCCCTCTGTAATCTCTCTCTATCTCTTCCTCATCTCAACAACATTCAATTCTTCTCTCCCTCTCTGCAACATTCAGTAATCCACACCACAACAAAAACCCACAAAAGCATAACATTTACTGCACCAAATAATGATTCTCGATCCATTCCATTTATGATCCTTTGTCTCTTCCCCTTTATGTCATCAACAAAAACCCGGATTCTTTTTTTACTCAAATAACAAAATCAATCATTGTTTCTCTCTATTTCAATTAAAAATCGACACCCCACGTAGAAATTTTCAAAAGGGGCGACAATGTTGTGCGAGAGAAGTAGAGAGAGAAAGGAGAAAAACTGCCGCAGGGGAATTGAGTGCATGACTCCTGGAGCAACATTTGGTCAGTGGTCTCGGAAATTGAAGTGTTGGAGAAGAGGTTCGTTGATGTGAGCGAGTATGAGAGGAGACGAGAGAGGGGAGATGGGTATCTAGGAAATGGAACTGGGTCTAAGTCTAATACTTTTGTGGGTGAGTCTTCTTTGGTTACTCAGGCTGCTGATGGGATTTCTCCACTGGGTTTTGATTCAGGTGATGATTTTAATTGTGTTGAATTATATTTTTCTGTTAGATGGTTTGATTATGCTAAGGTTTTTCTATAATGAATAGAATTGATTCTTGTAAATGTTTGCCATCTTGTGAGTTTCCATTTGTTTCCTTCGCCTTTGTAGCATAATTTCATCAATAGTATCAAAAAATGCTCTCTCAATAAGCATATTGAAACCTATGTATGAACATGCTCTAGAAATTGTTTGATCCCTGGTGATTTTGGAGTCTAACAAAACTTGGCCACTGCTAGCTGTTCATTGGTACCATATCTGATGGACTGTAACGCATGTACCGAATTAGTTCATAATTTTCAAATCAACGGTTGGGACATTGTGTAGCAATTCTAGTCATTTGGTTTCTATATTCTTATGATGGTTTGTCTTTGATCAATTCTTGATTTGTTAATGCATTTATGTGCCATAGTTTGACTCATCAATGAGATGTTGTATTGTATTTCTATAGTGTCTCTTTTGCATTTTTTTTTTGTGGTTTTTGTGTGACAAGTACAACTAATCTTCATGGATTAGTGGGAAGAATGCTATTAACTTTTTGTCTTTCTTTCTTATTTTTATGAATAAGTCCAAAGAAGCAGGGTTTGATGATTGTGCCTTGAAAGCACCCAGTTGGACAACATTGGTTTCTTTCTTCCCTTTTCTTTTTTTCTTTTTTTCTTTTTTTTTTTTTCCATTTGGGAAGAAATCTATTAATTGGTATGCCCATGAGGGGCATTTTGGGAGATAATTTAAAATTATTTTGAATTTTAAATTTGGAGTTAGTGGGATAACAACTATTACCCTTAACCTCCCTAAAAAAAACCTCCTCTCTCTAACCTGTAGTCTGGTGAAAATTGAGTGAGTTCAATTTTAGCATGCACATTGAGATCTAGAGAACATTGATTTGCATTGAGAGATTTCTGAAAAACACAGTCGAGGATCGAAAAATTTTGAGTAGGAAAATTTTCCATCATTGGATTTTTAGGACTTTGGGTTGAGGCGTCATGGATCTGTGGTGGTGGTTTGATTTCGTGATCACCATCCCGATCAAGAGTTTTGATCGAGAGATTTCGTAGTTCACAATTCGGTTAATTTTGTAGATCTACATATCGATATATTTACTAAAAAATTTCGACTTATTTATTTTATATGCTTCCACATATATGTAGAGAATAAATTTAACAAAATCAAAATCTGGCTTTGGGGTTAATCCCCACTCAATATAATTTGGTGTTTTATTATGTTATTTGTGTAATTTTCCACCCTAAAGTGGCACTCATCAGTTGAGCTAAAAAGGTTTTCGGATGGTGGGACCTTGATAGCTTAGGTGGTGAAGTTTCTACACGTCATGCTAAATCTAGGTTTGAATCTCTACATCTCTAACAATGTGGGGCTTTATAAATGTGGGTGGGCAATTCCCTCCTATGGCTTAGTCGCCTTTAAGGAAATAATTAAATAAAAATAGTGGAAATTACCTAATCCTTCTTGAAGGTGATTCACAGTAGATGGCATCAATACTAGCTCATTGTTGATGCGATTATACATTTTTCTCGCTAAGTATTTTACATGCTGTCCTTGGTACATCATAGGTTGGCCAATATAAATGTTTTGTTTTCACTTTTTTTCCTTCATAATTTACCTTTATTACTAATGAAGTTTAATAATTTTTAAACTAGTAAGAAATGAGAGGGAGACTGCTTGCAATGCGGGTGTTGGATGTGGTCTAGTTTACTTCATTGCTGAGACTAGAAAGGAGATCACTAAGCTGGCAGAGCTGCGGACACAAATGGACAACCTTATTCAAGATGCTACGAAAGAACTGGAAAGAAAAGAGACATTTTCCATGCAACCAGAAGCAAATGAAAGGGTTACATCTTCTAGCAAGAAAATTAAAGAACAAGGACAATAAGTTTGTGGTGTAGGAATGGATCATCTTGACTCCATTCTTGAAGCTGAATTGGAACTTTCGTAAGTTAGCTTGGAAAGTCACTGGAACAACAGCAACAGCAATTATCAGTAATTACATTACATTATGGTTACTCTTTGAAAAAAAAAAAAAAAGAGCCTTGTCCAGATAACGAATGAATTAAGAGGCACAACAAATCATTCACTGCAATATGTAGTTGCCAATGAATTTGGATGTGTGGTGCCTGTTGTAATTTATAGAATTACTTTTTGAGACTTCTAAACAATTGGAGAGAGAGACAGAGATAAGTGTAATTACTTTTGAGACAGAAATTCCACAGGGGAAAAGGCTTGTCATGGAATCCTTGCAGTCTGTTTCATTCCTTTTCCTTATATTTCTTATAAAACTTCCCAATATGCATCCCTAGCTTCTTTGCCTTGTTATCTTCATTGAGACTATTGTGTTCCCCTTGTAGTTTAGTACTTCTCAGCCTTGAGTGCATAAAGGTATCCTTGCGCTAGGGAATGTATTTATGTACTGTCCAAGCAAGCTTAGAGTGGTTCGCTCTTTGTTTTGTCATTTTTGTTCACATGTCTTTATTTGCACGCATAATATCTGAAGATTGAACAATGGCATTTGATCATAGAGGACACTGCTCCTGAGGGAAGCCTCAGTGCAAGTTTTGAAGAAGTAATTTACCCGCAAGTGGAAGAGACACGAGCATTGTGGAGTTTCTCCTACTGAGCTGGAAAGAAGGTTGCATGAATTGCTTGAAATGAGATAGCAAGAGCAGATACAAGAACTTGAAGCTGCTCTAGAGTGTGCCAAGCGCAAGCTTCGCGAGAAAGAATTAGAGGTCACGTGGCGGAAAGACACTGCACATCTCATTTCTCAGCATGTTATGGTGTCTTGCTGTAATGTGAGGTAAGTGAAAGACTTGAATTGATATGTTCATAAAGAGGCCTTCCCTGCGGTGCTATATATATCTCATTTTCTATTATGACTGGTTTCCCCTTCCTGTATCTATCTGAAGGTTAGTAAATTCATATCTTTCAGGATATTAGAAAATTCTTTTTGAAATAAAACTATGCTGGAAATGCAGAAGTTGAGATAAGTTAGAACAGATACCAAGAGATTAGAGATGATCAATCTAACCAGAGAAGAGGATTGGGTTATATAATCTCTAATTTCTAGATCAATGCTGTTAGTTCCAAGCCCCCCCCCCCAAAAAAAAAGAATTCTAATTCCAGACTATGTTAGGATGTTTGCTGCTGCTACAGCACTACTATTATATGAGATGGTGCATGCACTTTGTCGCGATAGAGATTTGTTGATCTGTGAGTTGAAGTTTGAATTGCTCACAGATTATCACTTCTTTTTTCTGTTGAATTTTGGGCATTAAGTAATGCCAAAGAAAATTCAAACATTTAACTTATCTCCACTATTAAATTGATGAACTGGTACACTTTGATTGACTCTATCCATGTTCAATTGGGTTTACATTTTTGCTGTTGTACAAGGATTCATGCAGCATGTTCCTACATGCTTCAGGACTTGCATTCCATTCTGACCTGGTCTGGATTGTTCCGCCATATGATGTTTTTTGTTCCTAGTGAGATGTCAGGGGTCTGAAGCCATTTGTTCGTATTTGAAGTAATTAGCTCTTGTTTTGTTAGGCTTGCAAATTAAACAGCAATCTGGCAGAAGAATA
The DNA here is from genome assembly GCA_033439265.1 of Dillenia suffruticosa. Classification (NCBI taxonomy): domain Eukaryota; kingdom Viridiplantae; phylum Streptophyta; class Magnoliopsida; order Dilleniales; family Dilleniaceae; genus Dillenia; species Dillenia suffruticosa. Next base: position 21,589,071 of record JAVTVX010000029.1, read on the forward strand.
TTTAGGCTTTCAGTACAATTTCTAAGTAATATTCATACATAAACAGGAAGGGAACATCTCCTGTACAAGTGCATCAAGGAAATCGACTACTTTTGGGATGGACTATATCTCATTCTTCTCTTCTTCCATTTAATTTGCAAAAACCCTTGAAAAGGGGACTTAGAATCACTTGTGTATGGGCTTGTTCCATGTCAGTTGTTGAAGAGCGGAAGGTGCCTGGTTCTGAAGCATGAACTTGTAGATCCTATTTTTGGACACATACTAAACACCAGAAGGTGCCTAGGTGCTGTAGCATGAACTTGTAGAGCCTATGTTGCATCCACGCATACTAAATACGCGACAAGATAGCACACTTGTAACTTAAAATAGTGCAGAAGTTTCATAATTTTGTCATGTCATTCGTGTGGTGGACTGACGTGCGTCATATGTCCATGCTTCATTGCATACAGCTCACACGGCTAAAAGTATCAATGGTGACTTCAATATTATAAGAATATCTTACTAGATTCCTTTTGGCTATGTTTGATTGGAATGGTCATATAATATACATTGCTTTGCTTTGCCCCTTGCTTAAAGCGAAATTGTATTTGAGTACACAGTGGGGCTAAACTATCTCCCTTTACTATGTTTGGGTTATATGTATTCTCCTTTTGATCATAATCACATGTTACTTTGGGAAACTTTCTTTGTCTATTGATTTCTTCAGAGTTATTCTATTGTTTTACAGTATTGCTCCTGGTGATCCTAAGCTTCTTGTCTTCTGGGGGTAAAAGTTAAACTGATGCATAGAATTCTAAAAGCAAAATGTTGTAATCTGCGGAAGATCTATCTCCTAGTTGTATACCTGCAAACTGCAGCCAAACCTCGTTTAATAAATAATATTCTTCCAGAGTCTTAGCCTCACATTACCCAAATCATTTACCAATATCTGTATTTTTTTTTTTACTATACCAACTGGTATCCGGAATCATAATTTGACTAATGTGGTTCAAGATTTATAGTGGTCTGTTTAAAAAGGTTATCTTCTCAACGTAATCTGTTTCATGCCCAACTTACAAGTTATACCCAGAATCTTGGTTAAAGAATTTAGAGTTATATCCCAATTCATCGTTTGATACCAATAACTATACTGTGATATATCATCGTTTTAGTAAAGACGGCATGAACCCTACCTGCAGTGTGCCAATCATCTGATTTTTTCAAGGTCTTACAAAATTTTCTTACTTTATCCAAATTCTACATATACCCATAGGAAATATGTTTCTTTATAAATAAAATTTAGTATAAAATTGTGGTAGAGATGTTTTGAGCATAGTTTCCCTGGGTGCATTGGCTGCCCCAAGAGGAGCCACGACCATCCCTAAAATTTCCATCTACATACAGTCTTTAAAACTCAAATTAGGGCAAATAAAGTATTTGAGAAGTAAAATTACTTAAGGGGGAGTATTGGTTGAATTTAATATTTTAAAAAGTTTTTTTATTTTATTTTATTTTTGGTAAGATATGAAATGAAAAAATAATGTTTTTTTTTATTTTGATTTGAATTTTAAATTAAAAAAAAATTCTCTCTGCTATATTTTTTTATTTTGATTTAAGTGTCCGAATAGAAATTTTATCCCATCTGGAACTGATGTAAATGGCATATAAAGGTAAGCCAATTTGGAACATGAGATACTTCTCGACATAGAAGACATGAGAGTCAGATTATTGCCACGAATTACCGTATGAAAGGTTCCCTCACACCTAAAGACATTTCTTTGGTTTTGGTGTGATTACATAATATTGCATAAGTGGAGAAGGGCAACCCAGGTGACTTCATCCTTTTTTTTTATTTAATAAACGATCGAATCATATTAAATTAATTCAATTTTAATGTTATTGAGTTTAATTTAAAGGAGAGTTATTCCAATATAGTTTTTTTTATTTTCAAATTTTAAATTCGAAACTTGATTAAGAGATTTAGTAATCTTACTTACTTATTTAATTGTCTTTTTTTTAATAATCAGTCGATATTCAGAATCATATTTAATTAATGTAGTTTGAATATTATTGAGTTTAATTTAGAGGAGAACTTTTCAAATATAGTTTTTTTCATTTCTAAATTTTGAATTCGAGACTTGATTAAAAAATTTAATAGTCTTACTCATTTATTTGACCGTTCGTTGGTATCCAAGTGACCTCATCAATGAAACTGAAAAGAGGCAATCAAATAATGAAGTTCATTCCGAGAATTCAGAATCCTCTGATGGACTCTTAATTCAAACAAGTCTGATGTTATTGCAGATAAGATTAAAGATACGACCATAGTATCACAAATGTCCCTTCGGGGACATCCGATAGTATTACAAATAATCTCATCAAGGCCTTGACTTTGAGCATTTGGCAGAGACATTTCTGAATGAAGACGAGAAATCATGAATCATAGTATTGATTGGCTTTATTTAGTATCTTATCATAATTTCCCAGTACGCCAAAAACTGGAATATCAACTTTGGATGATGTGAAATATTCTATGCTCGGGTGTTGACATTTCTTCCCTAGCTTAAGGGCATATTCTTCCTCTTATCCTCAACCCCAAAAGAAATTCCTTCTCCAATTTTGTGACAATCGATGGTGACATCCACTTTAATACTCACAGTATGAATACTATGTATGATATTTGTTCTCTCTCCCCAGTATTTAGCCTATTTCAAAATTTAAAATTAAAATTTAGATTATTATTATTACTTGTATGATATTTGTGATGTGCTAACTCATATAAGCTGGGCGGCATGATGCTTGAAGAAAAAAAGAAAAAAAAAAAAAAGAAAAAGGTTCTCATGAGTTAAAATATACATAATAAAGTTTTGGTGTTTGCCTGTATGAGGTTAGGTTTATATATTACCTCCATAAATAATTTCGAATTTGTAATAAAACCAACAAGAAATATCAGTATAATCATTTACTTGGCATTAGACTATGATGTCCGTAGAAATTTATAAATCTCATTTAAATTCAATTCAGATCGTTCTATAACAGGGAGCACCAGGAAAGTTTTCAGGAAAGAGATAGAGCTCGTCTGTCCTCACTTAACTACCTCTTTTCTTGGATAAATATTTATTACTAAACAGAATTTTTCTAAATATATTATGTCATCGCATACTAAAGAATGTGTTTTATAAAAGTTTGGAATACAAATTTAAATATGGACAAAGAGAGATAAAAATGTGATCAAATAAAAGAGAAAAATAAGGAGAAAAATTTATTAAGAAAACAAAATTGAAAAATAAAGAGAATTTCTTCTATTAAGTGTGAAAGAGAAATTATCTTAATATTACAAAGATAGAGAAAGAGAGAAGTGAGATTTTGAAAGAAAAATTGTCTTTCAAGTTGTGTTTACAAGAGAAGAGCAAAATCCTATTTATAGAAGATGGAGAGAGAGAAAGAAGAAAAATAAAAAATAAAAAATAAAAAAGAAATAGGAAAAGTGGACAAAGTCCACTCTCCTCCAACGGCTTCTCCAACGGCTATAAAGCCATTGGAGTCATGGGCCCACTTGGGCCATAAATGTTGGGCCAAAATGGACCTATGTATTTTCAACACTCTCCCTCAAGTTTGGCGAATATATGTCGATGGAGCCTAATTTATCGAGAATATTATTCATGTGACTAGCCGTAATTCTCTTGGTAAAAATATTAGCAGGTTGTTCACTACTCTTTACGTGAGGGGTGATTATGGTTTTGTTTTCAATCTTTTACCGCACAAAATGACAATCCACCTCAATATGTTTGATCTGCTCATGAAACACTAGATTTGATGTAAGGTGAATAGTTGATTGGTTATCACAAAAAAGCTGAATTGGTATTGTGACCTTCAAAACCAGCTTCGATTAGGGTTTTAAGCCATATAATCTCACTTGTTGATGCTGTCATAGCTCTATATTCTGTTTCCGTACTACATCTTGAAACTATTGATTGTTTCTTATTTCTCCAAGACACTAGATTACCTTCCACAAACAAACAAAAGCTTGTTGTAGACCTTCTATTTTGAGAATCTCTGACCTAATCCGCATCACAATATCTAATAATTTCATAATTTCAGTTGCATTTCATCCATATTCCACCCCTAGGAGAGCCCTTTAGGTACCTCAAGATCTTTTCGGCTGCTCTCCAATGTCCCATATTTGGATTATGCATATGCTGGCCGATTTGGCTAATTGTATATGCTATATCTGGCTTGGTGATTGTCAAGCAAATGACCTTCCCAATAAATCTTTGGTATCTCAGTATATCGGTAAAGAATTGATCATTATTCTTTCCTTCATCAAAGGTCGAGATTGGGCTACAAGTTGGTTTAGCTCTAATTTTACATGTTTTCTGCAAAAGATCAAACGTGTACTTTTTTTGGGATAGAACAAATCTTTTAGAGGAGTAGACAAGTTCTATACCTAAGAAATATCTTAGTTTCCTTAAATCTTTAATTTCAAATTTAGACTTAAAAAAATTTTAACTTGATCTATTTGCTTTATATCATTCCCGATTATGATTATGTCATCGACATAGATAAACGCAACGGTGACATTTTCATTAAAAAATTTTGTAAATAAAGATAAGTCATTGTTGCATTTAGAGAAATCATAACTGAGAAGAGCAATACTAAATTTAGCATACTAAGCTCGAGAAGATTATTTCAAACCATAGATGACCTTATTGAGCTTGCATACTTGTTCATCTTTGCCTTCAAGCCCTTGAGGAAGTCGCATGTAAACTTCTTTCTTCAATTCTCCTTGCAAGAATGCATTTTTCACATCCATTTGAAATATCGGCCAATTTTAGTTTGTTACAAGGGACAATAAAACTCGGACTGTGGTCATTTTAGCGATCAAAGAAAAAGTTTCAGTGTAGTTTTCTCCATATGTCTGAGTGAAGTTTTTGGCTACAAGTCTTGCTGTGAGGCGGTCGATTGCGCTCCATCACTTTTACGCTTAACTTTGTAAACCCACTTGCACCTATCGCTTTCTTTCCTTTAGGAAGAGTGGTGATCTCCCAAATTTGATTCTTGGTAAAAGTATCAAATTCTTCATTCATTGCCTTCCTCAATCCTTGATGAGCATTAGTTTCTTTATAACTCAAAGGTTCCTACACTTGGTTAATGTCATTCAAAAACTCTTGATAACTAGAAAAAATATTATTAATTGTATAAAAATCAGAGATAGGATAAGATGTAACTTTAGAATTATAATAAATTTCCTTATTTAACCATTCCGAATGACGTCTTAACCTAGTTGATCTTCTAAGTGGAGAAGGTGGTGAGGATGGTTTTATAAGTCTGCTTTTATGAAATCTTTATCTTTGTTATATTCTTTGAAATAGAATTTATTTTCTAAAAATATTATATTCTTAGATGTATAGACTTTATTAGTTTCAGATTCATAGCATAAATATCTATTTTGAAATGATGCATGGTCTATAAAAACGCAACGTTTTCCTTTTCTTTCTAACTTATCTCTTATTTGAGAAGAAATATGAGTATAGTATGTGCAACCTAATATTTTAAGATGAGATAGGGATGATTTTTCTTTTCTATGTATCTCTAAAGGAGATTTTCCTTTGTGAGTCTTTGTGGAAAGTCGATTAATTACATGTGCAGCTGTACTAATTATATCACTCCAAAATATTTTAGGCATATTTGCAAAAAATATCTTAATTCTTCCTATTTCTAGTAAATGCCTATTTTTTCTTTTGATTACTCCATTTTGTTGTGAAGTATAGGGACAAGATGTTTGATAAATGATTCCTTTGTTTTCTAGGTATTCTTTAAATTCATTACTCATATATTTACCTCAATTATCAGTTCTAAGTGTTTTAATATGAGATCATATTGTTTCAAGATAAAGTTTTTAAAATTTTTAAATGTTTCAAAAACATGTACCTTTGTGTAAAACATATATACCCATGTGTATCTAGATTTATGATCTATAAAAGATATAAAATATTTGAAACATCTTCTAGATTTAACAAGGGATGTCCATATATCTGAATGCACAAAATCAAATACATTTTTATAAATAGTTTCTGAAATTGGATAAAATACTCGGATTTGTTTCCCAAAGATACATGTTTCACAATAATCAATTTTATAAAATTTTGTTGGAAAAAGTAATTTTAAGGTTTGATTATTTGGGTGACCTAATCTAGCATACCAAAGTTGATTATCTCCTTCACATACTACAAGAGATTGGTTGTCTTGATCCAAAAAATATAAATCGTTCCTTCTAGATCCTCTATCAATCACTTGGTTCGACTTAAAATCTTGAAAAACAACAGTATCAGGATCGAAAATAGTTTTACAATTTTGGTTTTTAGTTAACTTACTAATTGACATAAGATTGGAGATAAATTTAGGATCATATAAAGTATTTGAGTTTTTTTCAAAAAAATTAACTTCTCTAAGTTCTTTAACTTTCAAATTTTGTTTATTAACTACTTTGACTATTTTATGATTGAGGAGGGGTTTAAAACGTTTTATCTTTTCTTTGTCCTTAACCATATGATAGTCACATCCCGAATCTATTAACCAATTTTCAGAATAATAAGTGGAGTTCAAGGAGTTACCAGAATTATTAGCGACTTGTTTCAGTAGCTTAGTGATGCCTTCAAGAGCCATTTCCAATGACACATTCTGCGCTACTTTTGGTACTCCTTGTTATTTCCTTTTGAGATGCTCTGGTTTGAGATGAGAATAAAGAAATCAATATTTCTCTTTGGTGTGGTTTAATTTCTTGCAATGTGAGCATCCTTTCTTATGAGGAGGCCGATAGACTTTGTTGGCAATGGATTTTGGTGCAAAAATAGAGACTTGTTGCTCAACTTTAAATTCATGAACTTCAACTTTTGATTGTGAAACTTCCTCAAGCCCCACGCTAGCATCAACCTTCTGAATTAGGAATCGGATTTTTTGATATGAAGGGAAGTCTTTCATCCGAAGGATTTCTTGGGAAGGATTTCTTGGCGAACATTTGAGAAACGTTCTCCAAGAGAGACAAGAAGGTCAAAAGACTTATCTCCATCCTTCCGTTTCAGCAATATCTTCGAATCACATGTGTGAGGTCCTAACAACTCAAATTCATTTCATAGATCTTCATATTCTCCAAATAGTTAGGAAAGAATTTTCTCCTCCTTCTGAATATTGGCAATCTTCCGCTTGATTTCAAAAATTCTTCCCACATTAGATTCTTGCCCATATAGATCATACATTTGATCCCATAGAGATTTAGAGTTTGGACAAGATGATACCATATTTTTGTGATTTTGATCCATGGCACTAGATAGAAAAATGAAGATTTGATCATCTCTTTCTTTCCATTCTTTATATGCAGGGTTGGTAATATCAAGAGATTCACTAGTTATAAATTTCAAGAGTTTTAGAGCATTGAGTGATCTTTTGATGTGCCCTACCCATTGGAAATAATTTGTGGAGGTTAGAATTGTGGAGAAAAAAAGTTGGGTTTGAAATGAAGTAAACGAAGGCTGAGGATTTGTCAATTGAGAAATAATAAAATTCTGCTCTGATACCATATAAAAATTTGTAAACCTCACTTAAATTCAACCCAGACCGTTCTGTAGCAGAGAGTATTAGAGAAGTTCCCAAAAAAGAGATGGAGCTCGTTTGTCCTTAGTTAAGTATCTCTTTTCTTGGATAAATATTTGTCACTAGACAAAACTTTTCTAAACATACTATTCTATTGCATACTAGAGAATGAGTTTTACAAAAGTTTGGAGCACAAATTTAAATATGGACAAAGAGAGATAAAAAGGTGGTCAAATAAAAGAGAAAAATAAGGAGAAAGATTTATCAAGAAAACAAAATTGAAGAATGAAAAGAATTTCTTCTATTGAGTATGAAAGAGAAATTATCTCAATATTACAAAGATAGAGAGAGAGAAGAGAGATTTTAGAAGAGAGATTTTGGAAGAGAGATTTTGGAAGAGAGATTGTCTTCCAAGTTGTGTTTACAAGCGAAAAGAAAAACCCTATTAATAGAAGATAGGAAGAGAGAAAGAAGAAAAATAAAAAATAAAAAATAAAAAATAAAAAAGAAATAGGAAAAATGAACAAAGTCCACTCTCCTCTAACGGCTATAAAGCCGTTGGAGGTCCAACGGCTACTATAGCCATTGGAGTCATGGACCCACTTGGGCAAGAAATGTTGGGCCCAAGTGGGCCTATGTATTTTCAACAATGTCCGTAGTGCAATTAGGTGTGTTTGGCAGGAGTCTCTCCTCTCGTTTTTTATTTTTTCGCGAAACTAAATTCTTGATGTTTTAAACATATATGATTTTAAATTAATTTTTTCCATAAAAAATCTTTAAGTTCCACTAATGAGTAACTTGGTTTGAAGTTAAGAATTTACTCTTATAAAAGCTTTTAAGAGAAATTTTCTTTTTCTCTTCTTATAAGGATATCTGAATAGTAAAAAACTCTTATTTAAATATTGTTTTTCAATATTTAGTGTTTGAAATTTCATACATGCATATATGGTGGTGTTATTTTCATTTTACGGTCCTTCCTATGTGTACACGGGAAGTTTGGTGATGGCCATAACATTTTTTAGAGGATTGATCTTAATATTCCACAAGCTTGGTAAGCCCAATCCATTAGATTGTGCAATTGGAGTCACATAGAGAAGAAACTATATTTTTCTTTTCTTAAAACAAAATGTCAAAATCTAAAATCAGTCATTACAATAAAAATAATAAGATGTTTAAATAAATCTAAAAATGAGATAAAATAGAGAACTAAATGTTCGGTCCTAATATAACTTTTCTAGAACTAAAAGATAAAGTTCTTGACTTTGAAACAAACCATCGTTCTAATAAAGAAAGTAAATGATCTTAATACAATTCAAATAATAAAATTAGAGTTCTAGAAACACTAGAGACCAAAAGAATAAAGAAACTAAATAAAACTTTAAGAAAAAATAAAGAAAGTATCAGGTCTAAATTGCTTGAGCCGAGGTAGCAAACACACTTGCGCTGGTGTCCAACATATAGGAGGTAGGCTAAGCACATGGGTCTCCTCAACCTTTTATGAGCAGTGCTCTCCATTTCTCGGATGTGATGGCTCTCTTCCTTGTCTTGTTCACCTGTTGCGCCCTTTTGTGCTATATATATATATATATATATATATATGTTCTTTGATATAATTAATCGATTTTAAAATTATATTTCAATTAATCTGATTCAAATATTGTTAAATCTAATTTAGAAAACTCTCATAACATAGTTTTTTTCTATTCCTAACTTTGAAGTCTGAGTTTTGATTAAAATATTTAAAAAACTTATCTATTAAACCGACTATCAGTTTCTCTTTTTGTACTATATATTTGACCTCAGAACCCCTTTTAAGATTACTAATGCTAATCTTGAATTTGAGGGTTAACCCTTCTCATCAATGTTAGTGTCTTGTCATGTAAATTGGTAATTTGATTCTTTTGAATTCTTGTTGCATGGATTTCAAATTGCTTCATGTGGTTTCAAAGTCCACATTATGCCCTCAGCAGATAGTTTTGGCAAATTCCCTCATTGTCAACAAGTTGCTGCCTTATGTAATCATTACCCCTCTGTTAAAAATAGCACATGTGATGCATGTACTCTTCCTCCCCCTCTTTTACATAAGCAATCGGCAGCACTTCCTTTCTCTAATCTCTCTAAAAATTCTCACCAATTGAAATTTTGATTAAATGAAGAAGGCTAGGTAATGCTTGCATGGATTTAATTTGATTGAATCCCTTCATAGTTGGCATTATTTCAAAGAAGATTCGGGTAGTAGTAGTGTGGAATTTGAGATAAGAAGGTGATGATGGTGAAAAAGTTTACATTTCAACCCTTGTCTCTTTCGTGCGCTAAAGGAAGAGATGCATGACAGATAAGGAATTCAAATATAAAATAATTATCTTTTGTCCAACGTCCAAATATGCAATGAAATTAAGATCGAATGAGATTGAATCATGTATTTCTTTGGTCGGCATAGAATTACAGAATATAAACCACACATGATTCACAACTCAAATCTTTCAATGATTTCCTTGCAAAAAGTTTTAATAGAGGATGATTTTTGTGCAAAAAGAATAGAGACTCATAAACTCTTTTTCAAGCTCGAGAACTCTTTCTCACTCCTATATCTCTCACTCTTTTTCACTCTCAGTCTCATTGTTTAATCTCATTGCCTCAAACTTCCTCTTAGTCTCATACATATAGCTTCCTAAAGCTTCCTCTATAAGCTTCACACAAAACTTCCCTTAAAAACTTCATCTCAGGATGCGCACGATGCTTTCTCGAAAAGCTTTATCTCGGGTTGCACACAAAGCTTCCTCTGAAAGGTTCACCTCAAAATGCGTATGAAGCTTCTCTTGTAAGCTTCTCAAGACTTTTTTTAGAAACTTCTCGAGACTTCTCTCAGATGCTTCTCAAGGCTTCCCTTGGAAGTTGTTTGAGGCTTCTATAAAAAGATTCCTACTGGGGCAACAGAAGAGGATACAAGTCGGTCTCGGGTCGACCCATCATAGGCGTCCACAAATCTTGACCCATATTATTCTAGATTCTAACATCTTCCACTTGCATATGATGGGTTAAACCCATCCAAAATTTCTCGAGATTTAGCTCAGCAAAATCGTCAATTTTATACAAGAAAATAGGTCATATGACCTATGAACACACCACTTGCACTTGGGAGTTCAAACTATGCACCTGTTAGAGATACCATAGTAACTGCAGCCCAGAAGAAAAAAGGTACAGGATATCTTCGTATCTCATAGTATCACAAACTCATTTTGTTACACCATCAAAGTATACTTAATCTCTCAAAGGTCATACTTGATTTCAACATTTCATCATACATTTACAATTATATCTTAACTTGCAAGAGAAAGCATAATTGGTCAACTAGTGAACATATATGAAGTATGTAATCAAAATAGTCTTCCTTTCGTCCACATATTGCACAACGATAAACAAATTGCTTTCCTAGCACGTCCTGAAAGATTGAATTAAATATGATCATAAGAAACATGTCAAAGTAGTAAACATTTATTCATCATCTTGTAACATTGTCAAAAGCCACATAAGGTATAATTGAAGGAACTCATACAGTGAGGACACATAGATTTTTATAAAATAGTCAAAACTCACTCACTTTTTTCTTTCAGTCGTCTCTAGCACATGTGATATGAAACATATGTTATGGTGGCAAACTCTTTATATCTCTTATACAAGAGCGTATGTTTTTTCATCATAAAACCACCATACGCATATTAACTCAAACATTACACCCATCTTGATTTCACTAGCACTATTCAGCAATTCACAAATAAGAGTATAAATAAGTCTCGTCTCAACACGTTCTCACAGCGCTTGAGGTGGTCACTCGTATGAGATAATCGACCTAACACTTGGCGACATACTCAGCGATGCTAATAATAGATTAAATTTAAATAACACATATCACATGTTTTCCATATATAAAAATGAAATATTTATATCACTATTTCAATATTTACAACATCTCATCACAATCTACATAATCTCAGAGTTTTAACATAATGCAAGAAGATATCTCTAAGAATTGGCTTAATAAGAGGGTCCATGACCATTTTATGCATAGATTTATGTTGTAAAGTCACTTCCTTTTGTGCTATAATATCTCTCACAAAATAATATTTCATGTTTATATGTTTTGTCCTATCATGATACTTAGGACCTTTTGTATAGTATATTGCTGCTTGACTATCACAATTGATCGTTCAGGCATTGACTACTATTCGTTTATTTCCCAAAAATCTTTAAGCCAAATAGTCTCTTGGACAGGTACTGTACATGCAACAAATTCAGTCTTCATAGTAAATAATGCTATGCAAGTCTATTTTTTGCTATTCTAAGATATAATACCATTATTTAGCAAAAACACAAATCCAGATGTGGATTTTCTTTTATCTAAATCACCACTCCGAACTACATCAATATAACCTACCAAATGTAGATTACTACCTTGATAGCATGGAGCATAATTGGTGGTATTTTTCAAATATCTCAATATCCTCTTTACCACTTGCCAGTAAGCTGATTCAGGATTTGACAATATATGCTTACTAATCCAACTAAATAACAAATGTTAGGATGAGTGCACATCATAACATACATTAAACTCCCGATGACACTTGGAACTCTTTCTATATATTCAAAATCTTGTAGAGTCTTACAACACATTTCTTTACTCAGGGTTTTACCTTCGCAATAGGTTTACAATCCAACATATCAAATCGTTTAAGAATTTTCAAAATATAAGACTCTTGGACAGAGTAAAAAAACTTCTTTAACTATATATATATATTGGATTTTCACATAAAAATGTAAGTTGCTTCATCTATATTGAAATTTGAAAATGACCATCCTTTACTGGCAATGATAACATTCAAATTATTCCTGCTCAATAAAATATTATCCATATAAAGTGACAATATCATAAAATTATTTTCTAACTGTTTTATATAAATACAATGGTCTTCCTCAATCATTGTAAACCCATAAGTAGTTATGACTCGATAAAATTTTAAATATCATTGTCTAAATGATTGTTTAAGACCATAAATCGATTTTCGGAATCTGCAAACTTTGCGCTCCTGATCTTTAATAATGAAACCTACAGGTTAATCTATGTAGATTTTTTCATCAAATTCTCCATTGAGAAAAACAATTTTAACATCCATTTAATATAATTTAATATCCAAATAAACAACAGTAGTAATGATAAAATGTATTGAAACAAAACTTACAATAAGTGAAAAGTTTCTTCATAATATATAATTTCGTCTTGGATATAGCCCTTAACAACTAAACGTATTTTGAATCTTTCAACAGATTCATTTGCTTTTTGTCACATCAACCGAATCCCAGATTTGGTTCGATTTCATAGATTTCATTTCTTCTTTCATTGCTTTTTCCCATTGTCTTATCAATTGATGAAATAGTTTTTTCAAATGTTCTAAACTCACTTTTATCAAGTGGAGCTATGATAAAAGCTTCACCTTTAATTTCAAAACGAAAACAGAAAACACTTTTATGAGTACTTTAACGCAATTGAATTTCATATAAAATTAAATCATCGGATGGAATTTTACTCTCACTAGATTCAAGAGAATGAATTATCTCCTCATTTCTTACTGTTGAACTAATTGGAATATCAATACCATCAGGATCTCGTATCTCATACAAAATAAGATTCTTATCAATTTCACTTCTCGATGAAAATTTATTTTCCAAAAATATGATATCTCTTAACTCTATTTCGGTTATAATTCCATTCACTTGTTCTCCAATAAACACATATCATTTTGAATGTTCAGAGTATAGTTATTAAACCCATATTGACCCATTGATTGGATCGGGTCAACCATCCATCTACACATTATACGGGTTGGTTCATTAAATATACCGTTTATACAACTGATCTAGAAAAATCCGTAAGTCAATACGGGTTAACCGAGAAACTGTATGACTCGTGGGTTTAGAGCGAACCGAGAGAAAGTGAGAGTAACTAGAAAAAATTTGATTGCAGTGAGAAATTCGAAAGTACCAGGAGAGAGAGAAAGAGATGATTGAGAGACCATTCCTGAGTTTGCAAATGAGGATGATGAAGCTCCAATATTCTTGTTTGGGTCCTTGTTATTCATAAACATGACTTTCTACAACAAGATCAGCACAAAACAACCTTCCAAAACAAAAAATAGCCCAAGGAAGAGAACATTAGAAAAATAGAGAGATCAATGTTACTCTTATGAAATTCAAATGACTTCTTTGGACCTTGGCTTCAACTCTATAGCCTATAAGCCACATAGAGAACCAACAAGACCACACTCTTTCTCTCCTCTCTCTAGGAAGTAGGTTTTGTGTATCCTCTCTATAGGAAGTGGGTTTTATGTCTCCTCTCTCTAGAAAGTAGGTTTTGTGTAAAACCAATGAGAATACACACACACATACTCTCTCTCTCTTCTCTCTAGGAAGTGGGATTTGTATACATACCATTGGTTGTTCCACATAGGCCTCCTTCCCCAAATATCCGAAAAATTGGTATTTTATATTTAAAAAATATAATTATAAATATTTTAAAATTTTAAAATAAAAAAATATCAGCAGTCGAACCAATGACTAAATGGTTCAACTGGTTGAACCATAAATTTCAAGATGTACAGATCAATACACGGGTTTAATAACTATGATTCAAAGTATCTAATAAAGATACCTTTCTTTCATCTAAAACCTAATTTCTTATATTTATGATTTAGATCGTGAATCTATGTTGCGATACCCAAAATCGCAAACCACTTATTTCAGACTTTCAACATGTCTAAAATTCATAGGGAGAGAAAGTGACTGATTTAAAGAGTATGCAATTAAATATGTAGCCAGCAGTCAATAAAATATCTCCCTAGTATGAGATTGGCAAATTAACCTAACCATATTTAGTAAGATTTCATTCCTCTTTTTTGTAACATCATTTTGTTGTAAAATACTAGGAATAATGAATTGTCTAATTATCCATTTTTCATCACATAAATCTCTAAATTGATTTGACAGATACTTATATCCATGATCTGTCCTCATTGTTTTAATCGTTTTATTTAATTGATTCTTAACCAAACTTAAACATAGTTTAAAACAATCCAATACTTTCAACTTATGAGAGATCAAATAAATTACTATAACAAAAAAGACTAAAATTATTGATAAAAGTGAAAAAATAGGATGTTCAATGCCTTATTTTCACATTCATTGGACTACATATATCAGAATGGATTAATTGTATTGGAAAGTCTACTATAATTCCCTTACCAAATGGTTTTCTTGTTACTTTTCCTACTAAACAATGCTCATATATTGGTAAGTTTACTTTTGAGATACTGTCCAAAAGTCCTTCTCTAACTAGCCTATACATTCTTTCTTTCCCAATATAAGTCATTGTAGCATGTCACAGAATTGCATCCACATTATGGTCATTAGGTGATGCAATAAAAAAAAAACAATTATCATAATTTTTATTATTTTATACTAATCTAGCATAAGAAAATCATTTACAAGTTGTGTGGAACCAACATATTAAGTGTCAAGACAAATATATACAACATCACTATGAAACTTCATATTAAAATACAAGCATGTGAGGACAGTAACTGACACTAGATTACGTCGAATATGTGGTGCATACAAAAAATCATATAGGAACAAGACATGACCATCTTCAAAAAGCAATTTACAAGTGCCAACACTTTTTTATAGTAATCTTGGCATTGTTTTCTACATATATCCATTTCGAATCAGTCACGATTCAACGATATTTGACAAACTATCTTTTGTCTTTAGCTACATAGTCCGTCGCTCCTAAGTTAAGAGTTCAAAAAGAATTCGATTCAACGAACATAATAGTGCTAGAAATAGAAACATTATGTGAAAAAAAGTTTGAACAATAGTTTTTTTGGCACAATGTATTCATAAGTACAATGACACAATTTACCATAATTATAATATGATTGATTATTTTTATCTTTTTTCTTTCCATCGCTGCATTTACTTTTTCTTACAACGATCAGTTTGGATTTTCTTAAAATTTAGAATGCTTTTCTTATGAAATCTCTTGTTTCTTTCATATTTGACGACCCTGTTTGAGCTAGATTCAACAATTTAAGTCTGTCTAAAAGATTCTAGCTGCATCTAGGTATTCATCTTCCAATTCAATATGACTTCTAATATTTTCAAATGTTTTAATATTAGAATTGTATATCATATTCATTTTCATTAGCTCCTAACTTTGAAAAAGCGATTTAATGACAGTTTATATCTGTTACTCATCTGTCAATATATGTCCAACAGAATTCAACTCATTAATCATATTCGACATCTCTCTTAGATGCTGTTTCATCTAGTAATATTGTTTTTTCTCATAGGTGTTAAATTTGATTATAAACTGCCCGAACTTAATGGATAAAAAGCATTCCTCATTTCATGAGTAGTTTGGTATATCTCAAACTCAACCATCAGATTATTTTCCATACAGCTATGCAATGCAATCTTAGTTATTTTTCTTTTTTCACATCTTATATGCTTCATGATCTTTCTATTGTTGAGTAGCATCACCAAACTCTTATTTTTTTCATAGTGTGATATGAAACTTCTAAATATTCTTGGTTTTCAAGAATGTACTAAATTTTTTGGTACCAAATATTGAATTATTACCGTTCAATTTTTCGCTCTTATTTAATTTGGTCACAATATTATTTATTGCAACAGCTTTTTTTTCTTTTTTATATAAACATTAGCGCAAAATATTTATTAGCACCGGAACTCATCATTTGCAATATATCATTAAAATAATATTTACTAGAAATAAATAATATAAAATTGAAAATTCGTATAATTTCCAATTATCTTTTGGAGAGTAAAATGTTTAAATAAACTTATTTCAATATATATGTGCTAAATTTTAGGGTTGAGAGTTTTAACTCAATCATCCCATACTCCCACTAGGATAAAGATCCCACAGACACATTATAAGCATGCAAATATCTCACATTTCAAAGCATGCACAACGAATATGTATAGACATATGCATAAATCTATTCATGCAGATGAACAATTCACAGAAAAAATATTTTCCTGAATTTTTATCAAATTAATTTTAATTTTATCATATGCCATAAATTTCAAAAAAATATTCATAAATAATATTCAAGTCGAATTTTGTCATGAAAATTTTCATGTAATTTCACTATCATGCAAGGGATATGCATGCAAAGTTTCATAATGTCAAAATAAGTGTGTATGAAACCACCATGAAGGTCTAGCCCAAGGTTTCAAAATTCCAGCAAAGAACAATTCATTCAAGCATGAATTCAATCACATTCAGCTTTGATACCAGTGAAGGAAGAGACGCACAATAGACAAGGAATTCAAATATAAAATAGTTACCTCTTGTTCAACATCCAACTATGTAGTGGAATTCGGATTAATCATGTGTTTCTTTGGTTAGTGTAGAATAACAAAATGGAAACCAAACATGATCCATAACCTAAATCTTTTGATGATTTCTTTGTGAAGGGTTTTGACAGAGGATGTTTTTGTGCAAAAATTATAGAGATCGTAGATTCCTTTCCAAACTCAAGAACTATCTCTCACTCTTTTTCTCTCTGAATCTCATTGTTCAATCTCATTGCCTCAAGCTTCTTTTTAGTCTCATATATATAGCTTCTTGAAACTTCCTCTATAAGCTTTACACGAAACTTCCTCTAAAAGCTTCATCTCAGGATGCGCATGAAGCTTCCTCTAAAACCTTCATCACAGGAAGTGCACGAATCTTCCTCTAAAAGCTTCCTTTCGAAATGCACACGAGGCTTCTTTTGCAAACTTTTCAAGATTTCCCTTGGAAGATTCTTGAGACTTCTCTTAGAAGCTTCGCAAGGTTTCTCTTGAAAGCCGCTTAAGATATTTATAAAAAGCTTCTTGCTGGAGTAGTAGAAAAAGAAGTGGGTTGGACTCGGGTTGCCCAACATGGGCACCCGCAAATCTTGACCCATATACCTCTAGCTTCCAACATGCACAAAACCGCTCTTTTGCTTGAGATATTTATAGAAAGCTTCTTGCTGGGGTGGTGGAGAAGGAAGTGGGTCGGACTCAGGTTGACCTAACATGGGCACCCACAAATCTTGACCCATATACCTCTAGCTTCCAACATGCACAAAACCACTCTTCCGTATCCTTCTTTTATCAAAGAAATTAGATATGTTTGGGGGTTGAAAATATGAATTTGGGTTATGGTAGATAATGAATGCTTCTTCATCTCTCTAACTTGTAATAACAATTTGTCACCTAGAAATTAATTATCTGACACGTTGAAATTTGTTCAGGAAATTGTTGTCCAACCCTAGTATATTTTGATGATAACAAAACTTTATATGTATTTCTAACAATTTATAAGTATGCAGACATTTAGAATATAAATTTATATAATTTGTTAGAGAACACTATCACAAAAGCAGAGTAGAAGCAAATCTAGATAGAAGTAGTATATTTAGGTAGAAGCAGTAGAGTTTTAAACAAATTTTGAACTGCTGTGATTTTTGCTGTATTTTTATTCTGCTTTCAAGTCCTAGCAAAGTATGTTAAGTACAAATTGGAAGCTTTACTTAACCATGAAGCCTATTTTAATGGGTGATTCAAACTCAAGCTTAGATAAGACTTTTACTGGAGGTAATATCGAATTCACAATTTGAATTTAAACAATCTCTGAACTTCTGATAGTTTTTCAGGAACTTTATAATCTTATATATCTTCTCTAACTTCCAAAATTTTTTAGGTTTGATTTCTCCTTACTACAACAATATTGTTGAATTTGAAACTCTGAAAGTTATTGCAATAAAAGAAGGTTTTGAAATCCAAACAGAAGTCTGATTTTTAGGATTTGAAAAATCTGTCAAGTGCTGGTTCTGAAGCACTATTGAGGTGTTGAAATCAATTCGAAAAAGAAGTCTATTTGATAGAACACGAATTGAACTTTGAAGAGCAATATTCAGTCAATATTCAGAATTCTTTACAGATCATTTTTGGGTTTTGAGTTGAGACAAAATGGACCCCATATACAGCTACTCGATCATTTCTGTTGTTGTACTTTTTTGCTGTCAACTTAATTTATACATTCATGTATTATTCTGAGTTCTTATTTGTATAGTCTCACAAGTCTTAGGAGAGTGTGAAGAACATTCTCATGGGTTGATAGGCTAAGTGTGAGAGAGTTAGACTTTGGTGAGTGTTGAACTAAGACATCTTCAAGATGGAAGTACAGATTGTCAACATTGAAGCCATGTATATGTGGTTGTAACTCTCTTTGTGCGTAGTGAAAACTAGCTATCGCTGGACCCTAACTTACTAAGCTAGAAGAGTGGACGTAGGCACAAGATCGAACCACTATAAACCTGGTTTGATCTCTCTATCACTTCTTTTTATTTGTGCATTTACATTAACATTTTGTATGTTATTTGGCCATATGTTTTAGGACTGATTTTAGTAGAGCAAAATCTTAAGTAAACTCAAACCAATTCAACCCCCCTTCTTGGTTTCATTGGGACCAACAAGTGGTATTAGAGTTTGTGCTCGACTATATAAAAGAGTTGTCTTTTGAGTAAAAAATCCAATGGCTTCGCAGTACACCTTTGGCCAATACACAAATAGAGCTCTTTACTTTGATGGAGTTAATTTCTGTCATTAGAAATGTAGAATAGAGACCTCTATTCAAACCACAGATTATAAAGCTTGGGAAGTAATTTCTCTAAGAAATTTAGATGTTAAAACCCCTATAGTGATTAAGGAAGACAAAAAGAAAATGTCTATAAACTCTAGAGCAAAGCATCTGCTACTATATGCAATTTCTCCGATAGAATTTAACTTAGTTTCTTCTTATTCCACAACTAAAGAGATATGGGACAGACTCTGTGTCACTCACGAAGGCACTAGAACTATCAAAGACACCAGAATCAATCTTCTTATGTAGGAATATGAGTTGTTTAAATTTCAACCAAGAGAACAAGTGAATGATATGTTTAACAGATTCACATCCATCACAAATGAACTGGAGTCTCTTGGAAAATCCTTTTCGGACACTGATCTTGTCAGAAAAATC
This sequence comes from Dillenia suffruticosa, assembly GCA_033439265.1. Classification (NCBI taxonomy): domain Eukaryota; kingdom Viridiplantae; phylum Streptophyta; class Magnoliopsida; order Dilleniales; family Dilleniaceae; genus Dillenia; species Dillenia suffruticosa. The sequence continues at coordinate 21,608,767 of JAVTVX010000029.1, forward strand.
TTGAGAATTCTACCCAGAGTTTGGGATGCTAAAAAGACTGCCATAGAGGTGGCTCAAGATCTCTCGAAACTATCCTTGAATAAGTTAAGAGGAAAGTCGATGGCATATGAAACTGAGGTGCATCATTCTGCTGAATCTGAAGGGAAGAAAAAATCTATTATATTTACTGCAGAAGAAAAATCTTCAGAGGATGAATCAGTGATAATGAAGTCAATCTTCTAGCTAAGAAACTATCTAGAATTCTTAGAAGAAAAAGTAAAAATTTTCAGAAATTCTCAAAGACTAATGTATCTTCAAAGTCTAAGTTCTATGCAGGAAAATTCAGCAAGAATAAAGATAAAAAGAAAGACAAAGAAGAAGTTGTGTGCTATGAGTGTGAAAAAACCAGGACACATCAAATATGAATACCAAATTCTCTTAAAGAAGATCTAGAAATTTCAAAAAAAGGAAAAAGTCTTGATGACTACCTGGAGTGATTTAGAAGATTCATACTCAGAAAATTCAGAAAATTTTAATGAAACAAACATATGTCTGATAGCTAATTCATAGGTGAAATCTGATTCTGAAAATACTGAAAATGTAATTTCTGATGAAAGTGATATACTAAAACTGATTTCAGAGTTTAAATACAGGATACTAGATTTAGAATATGAAAAAGACATTCTGAAACAGACTAACATGCTGCTGAATTCTGAAAATGATGCTGTTAAATCTGAAAATGATGTTTTGAAATCCATAAACACTGCTATAAACATTAAATTATTAAGCTTTAAGATCTGAAAATGAAGCAATAAAATTAGAAAATTCTACAATGAATGATAAAGTATATATGCTGAAAAGTAGAATAGAGTAGCTATCTATATCCATTAAAAATACATTTTAAAAGTTCAATAAAAGTGACCAAAAACTAACTAGGCTTTTTGCAATTCGAAGACATGACTCTTAAAAAAATGGTTTAGGATACATTTCTGAAAATGCATCTCAATCACAAGTCAATAGAACTCTATTTGTTAGTGCAATAAAAAACACATAAAATAGAAAATCTTAGACAGAAACTAGAGGTAGAAGCATTTGTTATAGAAACACAACATATAGGGGTAGAAGAACTTATTCTGACACTTTTAACAGAAACTTCAGAAACACAAAAGGAAATAAAAAATTTGATTTTTCACAAATTAAATATAAATATTTGGATAACTTTCAGAGAAAAAAAATAGTTACACTTGCTATTATTATCATAAAATATGACATATTGCTAAATTTGGCTTCTTAAACAAGCTTAGTTATACTAAAGACAAATTTACTCATAGTACAAGCTTGTTTTCTAGAGGGTCTAAACTAGTTTGGATTCCTAAAAACAGATGATCTGTTTGTTTAACTTGTGCAGGAATATGAGGCTAAAGCAAAAGGAAAGTGATATGTCGATAATGGTTGTTCAAGACATATGACTGGTGACGTCTCATTGTTCAAGGAATTTGAAAAGATTGAGCAAGGAATGGTGACTTTTGAAGACAATAAAAAAGGAAAAATCATTGGTAAGGTACTATTGGTATTAACTCTACTTCCATAAAAAAATGTTTTATTTGTTGATAGATTAATATATAATCTATTGAGTGTGAGTCAATTATGTGGTCTGGGATATGATGTCATTTTTAAGAAAAGTAAATGCATAATTTTTTATTGCATAACTCAAGAAAAAATATTTGAAAAAAATTAGATCTGGAAATATTTATATAGTAAACTAAAAAATCTTAGATAATTTAAAAGAAAATTGTTTGATATCTATAAAAACTGACATTTATGTATGGTATAAAAAATTAGGTCGTGTGAACTTTAAACAATTGGAAATTTTGTTTAAGAAAAATTTAATAAGAGATTTACCAAAAATAACTTTAAAAGATCACATATATTGTTATGCATGCTCACTAAATAAACAAATAAAATTATCATTTAAAAATAAGGATTATATTTCAACATCTAGCCCTTTAGAAAATTTTCATATAGATTTATTTGGATATATTAGAACTTAAAGTTTAGGTGGAAATAAATATGGTTTTGTTATTGTAGATGATTTTTCTATATTTATATGGATTTTATTTTTAACTAATAAAAATAGTGCATTTGAGTCTTTCAAAATTTTTGCTAAGAAAATTCAAAATGAAATAGATATAAAAATTGTTGGATTAAGAACGGACCATGGCAGAGAATTTGATAACATAGAATTTATAAAATATTGTAATAAGAAATGAATAAATGAAAATTTTTCTGCACCCTATACATCTCGACAAAATGGAGTGATTGAAAAAAAAATAATAACAACAATAAATCTCAAATTGAAAAAGGGGATAAAAATGAAATAATAAAAAGTTAGAAATTTCTACTTAGTCATTCACAAAAAGATGTTATTGGTGAAATTGATGAAATTATAAGAACAAAATCAAATTATAGAAATATAGAAAATCAATTTGCACTTTTATCTCATATAGAACCAAAAAGTATAAAAAAACCCTTAAAGATGAAAGTTGGATAGAAGTAATGCAAATGAATTAAATCAATTTAGAAAAAATAATGTGTGGTCATTAGTTCCTAAATCAAATGATAAAACAATAATAGAAATAAAATGGATGAAAATGGAAATGTCATAAAAAACAAAACTAAATTGGTAGCAAAAGAATATTTACAAAAAGAATGAATTGACTATGATGAAACATTTGTACTGGTAGCTAGGTTAGAAACAATTAGATTATTTTTAACCCATGCACTTCAAAAATTTTAAACTATTTCAAATGGATGTAAAAAGCGTATTCTTGAATGATTATATAAAAGAAGAAATTTATGTTAGTCAACCCTGGATTTGAAGAATCTAATAAAGAAAATCATGTTTAAGTGATAGATTAAGTGATTTTCTTATGAAGAATAATTTTAAAAAATGAAATGTTGATACTATTTTGTTTATAAAATGTGTTAATAATAATATGTTGATTGTTCAAATTTATATTGATGATATTATTTTTGGTACTATAAATGAATTTTTATGTGATGATTTTAGTAATTTGAAAAAAAGTGAATTTGAAATGTCTATAATAAGTGAATTGAATTTCTTTTTAGGTTTACAAATAAAACAAATACCCGAACGAATTTTAATAAATCAAAAAAATATGCAAAAGAGTTAATAAAAAAATTCGGAATGGAAAACTCAAAAAATACTAGTATTCCAATGTCTACCTTTATTAAGTTAGATTTGGATGAAAAAGAAAAAGATGTAAATGAAAAATTCTATAGAAGCATGATAGGATTTTTATTATATCTAACCGCTTCCGTCCAGATATTTTATATAGTATGTGTTTGTGTGCAAGATTTCAAAGTAAACCTAAAAAATCTTATTTAAAATCTACTAAGAGAATTTTAAACTATGTAGCAAGTTCTTATAATTTAAAATTTTGGTATCCAAGAAATTCAAATTTTGAATTAATTGAATATTCAGATAATGACTATGCTGAATGTAAAATTGATCGAAAAAGTATCTCAAATACTTGTCAATTTTTAGGAAATAGAATTGTGAGTTGGGTATCCAAAAAGCAAAATTCAATTGTTTTATCTATGGCCGAATCAGTATATGTATCAATAAAAAATTGTTGTATTCAAATCTTATGGTTGAAATAACAATTAAGAGATTATAAATTAAATTGTAAAAATATTTTTGATGAGATGTGATAATACAAGTATCATTTATCTAACAAAAAATCTCATAAATTATTCTAAATCTAAACACATAGAAGTTAGACATCATTTTACAAGAGATCGTGTTTTAAATGGAAATGTTGTTCTAGAATATGTTGATACCAAAAATCAATTGACAGATATTTTCACAAAATCTCTAGATAGAGAAATGCTTGAATTTATTAGAAATGAAATTTGAGTATATTTTCCTTTATAAAAAGAAGAAAATGAAATAATCAAAGTATTATAGAAACACGGATAGAAGCATAGTAGATGTTCTATACAAATAAAAACAGATGAAACAGAAATTCCAGAATTTTAAAATTTCACTTTCCCAAATTTCAAGAAATTCCTCTCTTTTTTGCGAAAACACTAAATTAAAAAATTCCAAAATTTTTCAAGCTAATCTTCAAAATCACAATGGTTCATAGAAAATCTCAACACATTGCCAACAGAAAAACTCCAAATTCCACTGTCGAACTAGATGATGGAAGTTCATCTGCGAGTAGTAATTCTATACCTAAATTAAATCCTTTATCACCCGAAAGATTTTTATCTCCTGAAATTCAAATTCCTCTGATGGAAAAATCATCAAGAATCAAGATTACTTCAACAAGTAATCGTGCTTTGAAGGTCAATGTTCTTTCTTCAAGAATTTTGGATTTTGAATTTTTTGAAGAAAATGGGTTAGAAATTTGTAAGTTTTTTGAAAGGATTGATTGTGTTAGTTTATGTACTGGATCAAAAACATGTTGGAAGCAGATTATCTTTAATTTTTATAAGAATTTAGATACTGAAAACGCAGAAAGTTTAGTGACAAAAATTCTGGTTCATTCGGTTGTCATTTCTAAGGATGATATATCCGCTTGCTTAGGACTGAAAAGGACTGCAGATACTTCTTGATCAAATTTGAATAAGAAAGAATTATATTATCTACTTGATGACAAAAATGATATAGAAAGCAAATACTTGTACTGCTAAGATTTTCCTTTGTTAGTTAGAATTATTCACAAAGTTGTGACTTTGTGCATTACTCCAAGAAATGGAAGTATGACTACTGTGACTGTTGAGGGTGCAAAAATTATTGCTGTAATGATTTTGGATAAAAAATTAGATTTAGTTGACATTTTTATGTCTCACATTAGAAGAAATGTGAATATAAGATCTTATGGTAATGTGTTGTCAACTCTTTTGGAATACAAAGACTTTGATTTCTCTGAATTTAAGAGAGTAACTGAGTATGTTCATACTCTTGATAGCTCTTGCATTAATCATATGGGTATTACAATATCTGATGACAAAATTTGGAAACATAGAGATGAGTAATTTTGGGAAGGCAAAATAGATAAAAAAAGGTGGAATAAAAGCTGGTCTTGAACATCACTTAAATGATCAGGGAGATTCTGAATTACCTAGATCAAGACATGAAATTGGAGAATCTTCTAGGAAGAGAAGGAAGAAAACTGCACCTCCTGTGCATTATTCCTCAAACAAACCAAAATGGGTTCATGAACTAGAAAAAGATAGAATCAATATTATAGAATGAAAAAGTAAATCAATGTATGAATCTCCTTCAGACAATGCAGAAAGACTTGTCTGTTGCTTGACAGATTTCCAAATATCTAGGTCGATTACAATATGTAGGCTAGTTGCTGTTATTTCTGAATCTCAAACTCTACTTTTCGTGTATCCTTATCTTTTTTATGAAATCTACATTTTCCTTCCTAAAAAATGTTTCATTTCATTAATATTGTTTGTTTTTGATGAAACAACAAGGGAAAGATATATAAAAGGTAAAAATGTGCAAATATTAAGGGGGAGATGACTGCTGAATCATGATGAGTTTTATATTTTGTTTATGTTCATATATTCATGAATTAAAAGGGAGATGGAGAGAATGTAATGTAATATGATTGCAAATTATATTGTGCTGAATGTAAAGATCACATACTGTACTATTATGTACATACTTGTTAAGTATGTTGCGTATATTTTTGTTTGCGTTTTATTGAAAGTTTTGTTGTCATAAAAAGGGGGGAGATTGTTAAGAAAATTGTTGTCAAACCCTAATATATTTTGATAAAAACAAAATTTTATATGTGTTTTTAACAATTTATTAAGTGTGCAGACATTTAAAATATAAATCTGTACAATTGGTTAGAGAACACTGTTACAGAAGTAGGGTATATGCAAATCTGGATAGAAATAGTATGTTTGGGTAGAAGCAATAGAATTTCAGATAAATTTTGAACTGCTGCAATTTTTGTTATGTTTTTGTTCTACTTTCAAGTCCTAACTCAGTATGTTAAGTACAGATTGTGAGTTGTACTTAACCATGAATTCTATTTTAATGGGTGATTCAAACTCAAACTCAAATTAGACTTTTACTAGAGATGATATCGAATTCAGAATTTGAATTTAAATAATAATTTCTGAAGTTCTAGCAGTTTTTTTGGAACTTTATAATCTTATATACTTTCTCTAACTTCCAAGATTTTTGAGATTTGATTTCTCCTTATTACAAGAGTATTTTTAGATTTGAAACTCTGAAAGTTACTGCAGTAAAAGGAGGTTTTGAAATCTGAACAGAAGGTTGATTTTTAGGATCTGAAAAATCTATCAAGTGATGGTTCTAAAGCACTATTGAGGTGCTAAAATCAATTCGAAAAAGAAGTCTTTTTGACAGAACTCGAATTGAATCTTGAAAAGCAATATTCAGTCAATATTCAGAATTCTTTACAGATCATTTTTGGGTTTTGAGTTGAGAGAAAAAAGACCGCAAATACAGCTACTCGATCATATCTGCTGTTGCACTTTTCTGCTGTCAACTGAATTTATACATTTCTGTATTATTCTGAATTCTTATTTGTATAGTTTTACAAGTCTAAAGAGAGTGTGAGGAATATTCTCATGGGTTGATAGGCTAGATGTGAAAGAGTTAGACTTTGATAAGTGTTGGACTAAGACATATTCAAGATGGAAGATACAGATTGTCAATATTGAAGCCATGTACATGTGGTTGTAACTCTCTTTGTGCATAGAAAAAACTAGCTATCGTTGGATCCTGGTTTGCTGAGCTGGAAGAGTGGACATACACAAAAGGCCGAATCACTATAATTTTTTTTAACAATTAATTCATGTGAATGATTCTAAAGTATTTTTCTTTTTTTGATTGTCTCAAACCCATTTTTGGTGCAATTTATGAACACTCAATTATCTATAGGATGATATCTATGCTTGGAAAAACATTTTATGTATAAACTTCATTAAAGGCATTTTTGGTGCATAATTAAAGGTTTTTTATTTTTTCCGCTGAACAATGTGCGTGCAATTTTATGTTATTGTTTTATTTTTTGTACACGAAATTAAAAAAAAAATTCTATATCTAATTCTTATTTTCAATAACTTATGTAAGAAAAGATTTAAAATTTTTTATTTTCATTTGTGTCTAATTAAATATTCAGATAAAAGAACTTACTATAATACTTTCACCCTTTGATAACTCAAATTATGAAAGGCTATGAAAAAAATATAATTATGATTTAGCGGTCAATGTGAGAAAAAATATTGTGAGCAAAATCCTTGTTAGAATGTATTTTTAGTGGAATTTATTTTCTTTTTCTTTCTTAAATGAAAAAGAATTTATGAAAAAAGAATTATTATGTTTGGAGATCCAGGATCTAGCGGCCGAGAATAGATCTTGAAGAGAACCCGAGTCAAGGTGAAGTGAAACCCTAGAGAGAGAAAACCGGAGAGAGAGAGAGAGAGAGAGAGAGAGGGATAAAGGCGAGGGCATTGGCGTGTTCGTGTAGGTGGTATAAAAGCGGCGTATTCTTCTCGGAGCCATCTCTCTGCTTCTGCTGCTGCTGTTCCTCTTCTTCTTGGGTAACGTTTTCGATCAAACTCTAGAGAGAAAGACTGAGGATCAAGCATGTCGGACGAGGAGCATCATTTCGAATCAAAGGCCGATGCCGGAGCCTCTAAGACCTATCCTCAACAAGCCGGGACTATTCGCAAGAACGGTTACATTGTCATCAAGAACCGTCCTTGCAAGGTCTCTCTCTATCAGATCTTTGTTTCTTTGTGTCTTGATTTGACTCTGACAGACGATCTTTATTCATTCTATTTTCAGATCTTTCTCTCTCTCTCTCGATGATTTTAATTTGGTTCTTATGGAAAAAGTAAATATTTGTTTAGTTACTTTTTCTAATGAGTTTATGGAATTGGTCTACCATATGCTTAAATCGATCTGAAATTCTGACGGGTTTTGAGATCTGCATCATTATCGTCGTCGTCATCATCACACGGACATCACATGGATGTCGCTTTTATAGTCGTAGATCTAGGTTTTCTGCATTCACTTTTATGTATGCGTCACTTGTGATGTAAAATCAACTTGAAAAGATCGTGGGAAACACTGAAATCTCGGATCTGGTGGAAAGCAATCTTAAAAATAACTAAAGGCGTTCTTTCTTTGAGTCTGTCCGATCCCCATCATGAATTTGGTGTACCAGTCCATGTTTGAAGTGTATGACTCCCTGGTGCTGAAAAACTTCAGTCATGACGCCAGAACTGGGAAATTTAAAATGTCAAATCTCATCATCCGTATGTAATTAGGCATTTAAAAACGTACTGATTCTAGTTTGCATTTACAAGGCAAAAAAAGGCCCACATCAGGTTACCTCTTGTTTTGCAAATAGTCCTTATTAGAAAGTAAATAATTCAAACCTACCCAGTTTTATGTTTTTGTCCAAAACTCTTGTACAAATATGGGAAACAAGTTTTCATGTTACTTTTTCTACTTACCCTTTAATGATTGGAGTCATTGCAAGTAAAAAAAAATGGTGTGGCTTTGCTATATCTGGCCTTTAGGTGACAAGAATTTTAATCAATCATCTAGGTTGAAATTAAACCTTCTACTTTTTCTTTATGAATGTTCCTTGATTGAGCATTAAATTTTTAAGTTGAACATCTTAACGTGCAGCTTGTCCTTGTGATGACTTAAAACTTTGGTGTTTCTAGTGTTTTATTAAATTTTTTAAAGCATCTCTTTGCTTATTCAAATGTTCATGAGTTCCGCTGAAACCAGAAATGTGCTAGAAACGGATTAGTTTTTTTGGTCCTCTTAACAATTTGGGCTATTGAAACAGGTTGTTGAAGTTTCAACCTCCAAAACAGGAAAGCATGGACATGCCAAGTGCCACTTTGTTGGCATTGATATCTTTAATGGCAAGAAGCTGGAAGATATTGTCCCATCTTCCCACAATTGTGATGTAAGTATCTTTGGCTCAGGTTACTTGTTTTCATGGGCATTTTATTATCTTTTCACAGGGGGTTAATGGTCCGAGAATTATGGATCTGGGCTAGCTCCAGTGTCAGATACAAGTTATGTATGATTGTGATCACCGATTAATTTGGCATATCTTCTTTTGCAGGTTCCCCATGTTACCCGCATTGATTATCAGCTGATTGACATCTCCGAAGATGGTTTTGTAAGTGACTTCCTTGAGAATTTCTCATGTCCTGCAATTTCAGCACTTCAGTACATCTTTCTATGCAAAACCAGAGTATAGCTTTTACTGAAGAGTGCATCAGTTTCTGTATGTTGATATACTTGTGAGAAAAATCTGAAAATTGTCTGATCATCTGAAGTCACTTGTTTTTTCAAATGTAAAAATGTAGTATAAAATTCCGGATCAAAGATTCCAGTCTAAATGGTAAAATAAGGTGTCTAGTTGGTTTAACATGTAAGGATGCCCTTTCTTCTAAGGGAAAGTGGGCATCTTGTTTTCTGAGTTTGAGGTCCTTCAACCATGATTTATGAGATTCTAACCATTTGAATCTTGTTCATGCTTGCAGGTGAGTCTTTTGACTGACAGTGGTGGCACGAAGGATGATTTGAGGCTTCCCACTGATGAGAGTCTGCTCAGCCAGGTGTGTTCATTTTGCGCCTGCACCTTCAATCCTGATGTGTTTTTTATATTCCCCTTTTGTTTACTTAAATGATTATTTTTCTAGGAATGTTGTTTGGAAGAATCCACAACTTTATATAAGTGTTCTTGTATTTCCTTTCCCCTGCTTAGTTGCCACATTAGTTATAGAGCTTTCCGTGGGTGATATGGGTCATGAACCATGCATCCCCTTGCCACATGACTGTTGAGTAGGAATTGTTTGACTGGACTAGGAACTTACATTTCCTCATATTTCACCAAAATGGCTGGGATTGTGAATGACCAGTTCTAAAATTTAGTAGAAGATATGTTTACAGTAGCACCATTGTAGAGCTTATACTGCATGTGCACTAGAGTGCGTTCTAAGAAATCGATGTGGATGCTGCTACCTATTGTTACTTTCAATCTTTTTCCGTGCTGACTCTAGAATTATACAGTTGGCTAGAAGTATTTATGTTTGTCTTTTGAATAACTAATGAAATCTGTTTTGTTTTGGATAAATAGATTAAAGATGGGTTTGAAGGAGGAAAAGATCTTGTTGTGACTGTCATGTCTTCAATGGGAGAGGAACAGATTTGTGCTCTGAAGGACATTGGACCCAAGAACTAAGAACTAAAAGATGGCTGGAAGTTTATATTTCTACTCTCTTCTGCCATGGACTGCTCTTCTTTGCACAAGTTACTTATGCACCAAATAGGGGTAAATTTACAATTATCATTTTGTGAAGCTGAATCTTCTTGGAGGTCTCTAGACTTGGTTTAAAAGTGTATTACAACAACATATATAGATTGTGTTTCTGGTTATTTTGGGATTTTTGTCATAAGTTGGTGCAGCCTGCGCTCAGCGTACTGTTTTTATTGTCTCACTGAGACCTAGAAATGGAACCATGTACTAATGTGACATAATTGATCTGCATCCTTTTATGCTTTGATTTATTGAATGATTTTTGGAGTGGGAATTTCTGTGGTGTCTGGAGTTCCACTAAATCAAAATAGGAGGTATTTCATAGAGTGCAGGTGCCCTTCAGTTGTCTGTTTCTATTTTGGTTCAATTTTAGTGGATTTAGAACCCTTAATTTATGTAACGACCATGTGTTTCGTAGATCCGACAATCAACAGAATGCCTATTTGTAGGTATCATGTTTTGTAGGGCCAATACTTAGTTCTTAGCCATGTAATGAATTAGTTCTGTGCTTCTCATAAATATTTATAATGTGAATTTTCTGTAGCATTTTCAAGGAAAGGAGTACATTTTCTGCTTGCTGATCATTGATATCTTAGCGTGAAGTTAGCAAATTGCAGGCATCGGTGCTGTCACTGATATCTAAGCTACATGTATCTTAGCGTCTTGTTACAATAAACGCCTTGCCAGTTGCAGCCAAATTGTTAATACTGTTGCTCCTCTCTCTCTCTCTCTCTCTCACATACGCACAGGATCCATCCACCTTGTGTTGCAGACTTCACTAGAGTACAACATCCATCCACCCAGTGTTGCAGACTTGGATACACTAGAACGACTCTAATAGGTATGGTACAAGCAACACCGCTGCAGTCACATGAGCAAAATTCGATCAAACTCTTTTGGGTCAAACTCTTTTTGCTTAAATCGTCAGATATTTTATTCTCTTAATCGGAGGTCTTGAGACTTGAAAATAGAGGAAAATGATTTAGGAGAGCCATGGGCTCCACAGTACTTAGAGTATATTAATCGGGCAAATCTCAAAGATCGGTTGGTAGTACCCTAAACACACAAAAAAAAAGAGCTAAATTCGTTTGTAATTCCAAATTGTGTATCTAGAAAATGTTTATTAGCATCCGTTGCTGCATGATAAAAGAACAGTGCCGTAGTGACACCTGTGTCCTTATCCCACCAAAAGCTTCAAGAAGACAATGAGCCATGTACGAAAATATACCTTAAAAAAAAAAAATAATCCCGAAAGTAAAATAATTCTGAAAATAATTTATTTTTATCGTGAATTGAATCCGCGATACTACATGACAGCATGTGGTTGGCCGAATACCACAAGTCGTATCTTCAAGACGTGACAAGCCGCAATCTGCGACGCCCTGCGGCCGCTCCCTCCCTTGCTCGCGGTGATCCTCTCTCCCTCCCTCGTCCGCCCGCAGCTCTCTCTCCCTCCCTCTCCCGCCTGTGGCTCTGCTCCACTCCCCTTCCCCCCAGTGCCCCTCTCCCTCCCTCCCTTCCCCCTGCCGCCCGCGGACCCCTCTCTCTCCCTCAACCCCCCCCCCCCCCCGCGGCCCTCTCTCTCCTACCCCCTCCGCCCTCCCCTCTTTCTCTCTTTCCCTCCCCCCTCCACACCCCGCCACGCTCCTCCCCTCTCTTCTTCCCCCCTCCGCCCCCCGCCGCGCTCCTCCCCTCTTTCTCCCTCTCTCTCCCCCCTCGGCCCCCCGGCCACGCTCCTCCCTTCTCTCCTCTCTCTCCCTCCCCCCGCGGACTCCTCTCTCTCTCTCTCGGACTATGTCGTGGGTTAAAGACACGACACATTGTGTCGCGTCTTTAATTTTTGATATATACGGGTTACAAAAGGAAATATTTTTTTATTTTTTAGTTCAGATCCGTACAAAACTCGAAGACAATATAACCATTACGAAAATGTTGAGAATTCCCAAGGGTACTCGTGGGCTTGAACAACATAAAAATAAGAGAATGACTTGAATCCTATACTAAGATAATTGGATTGTTTTGAATCCAATGTATAAAGTGATTCGATGTCCACCCCTTCTCCTTCTCGTTTAAATGTTTCATCAATCTTTTTCTTTGTTTTACACTCTTTTAGGCAACCACTCTCTCAATCTTCGGTTGCTTCTCCTTTATCTTATCTCTTGTTGGCGATAGGTAAAGAACAAGAAGTGGAAACAGGGGTCAATCAACGATCGATTGAGAAAGAGAAAGAGAAAGAAAAAGAGGAAGAGAGAAGATTCCTCAATCTATTAATCAATTAACGTGAGAGAGGGGAGAGAGACCAAAATTGATCGAGAGAGAAAAGGAGGAAGAAGCTGAATAGAGAAGAGAGAGTCCAACAGACAAAATGATAATTTTACACTAGGGATAAAACAATAATTTAATTGAAAACCAACATCATTTCAAAAATTTTATGAAAATTCATAGTATGTAGTCTTTATTCCAAGTCAATTAAATAAAGGACATAATCTAGATTAGCAGACCAATTGGTCGAGTAATATACAGCATGGCCATCCCCTCAAGGGCATTGCACCGTTGAAAGCAAGAAAATTGGAGATCATCTAGGAGCCAAACTAGGGGCAAGGCACCACTTAAGCAAGAGTGCATAGTCATAGTAGGAGGGCTACCAAACCACTGCTTAAAAAAAAAAAAAAAAAAAAAAAAAAAAAAAAAAAAAACACCAAGTTACTCCATACACTTTAACCAATTATAAAATCCTTTTTAATCTCTATTGTCTCTTTTCTTCTCTTGTTGATCAATAAGTCTCTCTTTTCTCTATTGGAAGTTACACTCTTTCTTTCATCTCAAATCGACATTGTTTATGGTTGATTGTCAATTGCCATTTTGCCTCTTTTCTCCTTTCCATCTCACATTGATAATTGATAATCGTGATCTTAGATTTGAGATTGTGATCTGGATTAAAATAGTAGAGAAACAAGATCAAGATAAAAGGAATAAAGAGAGAGAATGACATGTCACTGTCAATGAGAGAAGATAAAAGAGTCGTGGCTCGTGGTTGAGATGGTGAAGAGAAGAAGCAAGAGAATTAAGGGAAAAGAGAGAGACGGAAAGCAAAAAGAAAAGAGACATGAATTAGGAACACTATCAGCATTTGAGGTCACGTCCTGAGAGGCTTAAATTGCCTTAAAATGTTCTTTCACCTCTTTCCATGGCGCATAAAATGCTAAAGGTTTTAAATCAAACCAACAAAAATATTTCACGTGCGAAAATTCTAAAATCTAAATTGAGTTAAAATCATTTGTTTCTTTGCTATGATTTGGTATTTTAGATTGAAAAATAGTCTTAAGATTGGATCACTCTCTATTATTCATAATCAAAATACCACAGTGAAGAAAAATGATCAACCATTACCTTATCTTTGATGTGAGACCAACATATTTTAGTCGCACGTGGGAACTAGACTCACACACAGCATGATCATTACAATTGAACACCAATTTCATTCTAACAAATGGATTGTATAACCCGAGAAAATACCAAAAGTTCTAGAACTACACATCGGTTAAGAATATATAGCAGCTCAATATCAATTTGACAATGAGAATGTCATATCCCGCTATACCCCAAACTTCTTTTACTCGATACAGTTAATGTATCTATTATCCTTCAAAACAATATAAATAATATAGTAGCATACTTGACTCAACCCCAATTATGAATTCACAATTACATCTCTAAACACTAAATCATAGAAATAATTGATCGGTTTGTGAATAGAAAATAATGTGTCGATCAAAAATAATTTTTCTTTCATATTACTAATTTTCAATTTTATCTTAACTATTTTTTTAGATATGCACCACCAAACCGAATCAATCATAGTTTCTTGGTAATATGTTAAAATAGCAACACCAAAATAAATTTCAAGAAACAGATAAAAATCTTAAGAATATAAATTGAACTTGAATATGAACCTCTAGGACTCACACAATGAGATGAAGAGAAATGTACCATCTTATTAACAATGTGATCACATATGAAAGTGTATGTCTTTTACTCTATACAGTTAACGTATCTGTTATCCTTCAAAACAATATAAATAATATAGTGGCATACTTAACTCAACCCCAATTATGTACTCACAATTATATCTCTAAACACTAAATCATAGAAATAATTGATCGGTTTGTGAATAGAAAGTAATGTGTCGATCAAAGAAAATTTTTCTTTCATAGAACCCTAATTTTCAATTTTATCATAATTATTTTTTAGATATGCACTACCAAACCGAATCAACCATAGTTTCTTGGTAATATGTTAAAATAGCAATACCAAAATAAATTTCAAAAAACAGACGAAAATCTTAAAAATATAAATTGAACTTGAATATGAACCTCTAGGACTCATACAATGAGATGAAGAGGAATGCACCATCTTATTAACCATGTGATCACATAATCACACGTGATATAAAATACGTGTTACAATACTCTTTTTTCCCATCTGAAACTGTATGTCTTCTTTTTTAAAATGAATGTATCGTATAGATCTTAGTATGAGTATACATAACACTTGACTTGAGCTTTTCTTTTTACAAGTTCTAAAAAAATTCTCACAATATCAAAAAAACTCATACTTGACTATTAGACAAGTTCAATGGATTATGAGTAATCCATTTTAATTACTATATATGCATACTCAACCAGTAATATCATCTTAATACTTAATTAAAACGGCATGTATGTTAATCCATCACAAATTAATATTGTCTAATCTCTACATATCACACATATATTAAATGCGATTGCTCGTATGAGTTAGTAAATCTCCAAAAATTTGTCCGACATATCTTAAAGTATAGATATAAGAATTTTGGATGCAAAAACAAAATTCAAATGTCAATAAATTTGAACATTATAACATATACTCTGTATATGATTATAATCATCATCACAGTCAAATACTGTTATGACTCACACAAACCAAGGATTTAACATGTCTCACAAATATATCTCTAGGTATTGGTTTCGTAAAATGACCATCCACCATAAAATATGTAGACATATATTTTAGTGTCGTTTACATCTTTTCAATCATGTTTCAACAAGATTGATCTTTGTTTCTATATTTTATTCTATCATTATATTTGATGCCTCTACCATTATAATGGATCATAGAACTCCAATTGAATTGCTTGATACTATCAAATATTGTAAAAATCTACTTAATCAAACTTTTTTATGAATCACAAAGTACAAGCCACAAATCCTGATTCCATTGTAAAAATTAACACACATGTTTGTTTCTCACTCCTTCGTGAGACAACGCTATTATTGAGTAAGCAAATATAACTAAAGATAGATTTTCTTTTATCTAAATCATCTCCATAATCAACATTAGTGTATCTTTTCAATATCATATCTTTTCCTTAATAACGAAAAAAATAATCTGCATTTCCGTTTATGTATCCTAATATCATTTTTGTAACAATTCAATCACTCACTCTTTCCCAAATTGGACAAATACCTACTAACCAAACTCATAGTATGACAACTGTCAAGACAATTGCATAACATAGCGTACTTCAAACTCCCAATTGTGCTAGAATATGATACTCTTGATATTTTATCTATTCTTTAGAAGTTTTTTTTTATGACATATATTATCACTTGAATTATCACCTATAGTAACAGGAGTATTAATGAGTTTGTAATTTTCAATTTTTATCGTTTCAAAACCTTTATAATATAAAACTCTTGAGATAATTCCAGTAATCTCTTGAAACAATTTTTACGGGCTTTAATTCTTAATCTGTTTCACTCATATCCTACATCACAAAATTAGAAAATGATCATTTCAAAATTTGAAAGACATACTCCTTATCATTTGCAACTAACAATATGTTTTCAACATATATGAATAGAATTACAAGTTTGTTATCAGAATTCTTAATATGGATACAATAGTTTTCATTCATTATGACGAAATCGCAAAAAATCACATTTCTGTGAAATCTTAAATATCAATATCTCAAATACTGCTTAAAATCATAAATTAATTTACTCAATTTATATATTCTGTTTTCCTGACCTTTAATGACAAAACCCTCTGGTGGTATCATATAAACTTCTTACTCAAGTTCTCCAATAAGAAAAATAGTCTTCATATCCATCTAATATAATTCTAAATTTAAATTGACCACTATTGTTAATAATAGGCGAAATGAAGTAAATCTCACTACCAAAAAAAGATTTTCTCATAATTAACATTCTTTTACTACCAATCGAATCTTATATCTCTCAATAGTTCTATCTGTCATATGTTTTGTTTTGAGAATCCACTTATTTTTAATAATTTTGCACTCCAGTAGAAGTTCAATCAATTTCTCAACTATGGATGAATTTCATTGAACTCAATTCTTTTTCCAGTCCACTCATTTTGAGCACGATATAGAGTTTAATCTATATTTTATACTCTTTTTCATTTTCTGGAGAAATAATAAATGCGTGTTCTTTAATCTCAAAATAACATTTGGGCTTACTTTTCTTAACACTTTTTTGAATTTATAAGTCAATTGATTGTTAAAATTTAAATTTCTCCCACTGAAATCAACATCATTCACTATAGACAGATCCATTCTTTGAATTAACTAATTCAAATAATGCATCTATGTCCTTCATGTCACATGTTCTAGGAAATTCAATCTCTATAAATGTGACATCCATGATCTAATTTTTGTTATATTACCATCTTCTTATTCACCGATAAACACTTAACTTTTAATCTGATCGGAATATCTTATAAAGATACTTTTACTTTCATGGCAACCCATTTTTTTAAATTTATTAGAAAAATGTTAAATACAAACAGCCGATCCCCAAGATTTGAGATTACTCAGACTCGACTTTCTGCTGGTTCAAAATTTATGTAATGTCAATAGTACTGATTTTGAAGGCATTTTATTCAAAATATAATCTGCAGTTAATAAAATATCTCTTCAAAAGGAAATCAATAAGTTTGTCTGCGCCATCATGGATTTTATCATATCCAATAATATTCTATTCTTTTTTTATTACAATACCATTCTACTGAGATGTATAAGGAATAGTCAAATGTCAGATTGTACCTCTTTCATTATATAGATTCTTAATTGATCTAATAGATACTCATACTTTCTATTTGTTCTAAAGACCATTTATCGTTTTATCCATTTAATTTTTTATCTTGCTCATATAACATGTAAAGCACTCATGTGCTTCAAATCTATAAGAAATCAAATAAATATAGTCAAAACGTATGAAATCATCTATAAACGTAATGAAATACAAAACTCCATATCTTGTCTCCATATCTTGTGCAAGCATGACAATGTTAATTTAATAGTTAAACATTCATCTATCATATTACAATACCATTAAACCATTTACAGATTATTCAGAACTAATACATGTCATTCAAATACAAATTCACCCTATCTCTCTAAAAATTCAAAAAATATAGCCAATTTTTTTTTTAAAAAAATAAGAATAGATATTAAATTTCGTTGAATTTCTGACATGTAAAGAACATCATGCAGAATGAGATTTCAGCCACTTTGAAACTTTAATTTACAAGTGTCAAATCCTTTAACCTCCATTCTTGCATTGTTCTTCACATAAATCCATCTCTTACTAAAAGACACTCGATGAAAATTCACAAATGTCTCTCAATCTGTTCTTATATTCTGAGTTGTTATTTTATAATCTGTCTGCATTCTCCTTTTTTTTCTTACTTTTGTTCTAGTCTCTCATACTTAGAGTTCAAAACTCTCTTAAAACTAGAATTTAGAATAAAAGCGTCAGTTGTAGATCTTGCAGTACTAAACCGCTTAGCCTCAAGCTCATTGTGGAGAGCAACATCTAAAAAAGTCTTTACACTGTTATTATGAATTAAACTGACTTTCAGGTACTCCAACTTGGTAGGAAAAGATCGAATCAAAATTTGAAATTCCTATTTATCGGAGTGGACATGACTCGCTAACTATCACTCTCTAATCATACTAAACATGACCCTTAACTGCTATTTGATACTGTGGCCACCTCACTTTTTTTCAGTATCAAACTTTATAGTCCTTCATCTAACTTAAGTCACACTGGAATCTTCATATTTCTCCTTGAGGTACATCCAATTGTCATGAGCAGTCATATATTGTTCATACTTAGGTATCATGTCATCAATCATAGAGTTAACTAGAATTGCTCGAACAATAGAATACATCATTTTCTATGCCTGGTAAACATTTTGTTCTCTCCTCTGTGGAGCAGCATTGCCCATACCAAGATTCTACATGACATGTTTGATACATTCTAAGATATTTGTTCTTTCGGTACATATCACCTTTTATGGTGTCATATCTCATGATCGTCGTTATTCAATTTGTCACATCTATTCAAACCTGCAATAATGGATTTCGATACTATAACTTGGGTTTCTAAGAGGGTAAACACTAATATTAATACTCATATTATACACATAATTTTGTATGTCAAAGTTAATATTAATGACAGATCAACATTAGCTATAGAATCAAAAGTTTACTAAGTTACTAATCATTATCTATGGTTTTAATGTATTACCATCACTAATTTAATTTAAAATTACAAAATTCAATATATTTTATGTGAAAATTACTCAAATTCTTCCAACCAAAAATCTCTCATTTAAATATATAAAATATTTAAATAATATTATAATTTTGGATGAAAATTACTAAGATTTTAAAAATTCAAAATTTTCATTTAAATACACAAAATATTTAAATAACGTTTCAATTTTTTTATGAGAATTAGTCAAATTCTACCGATTCAAAATTTTCATTTAAGATACGCTGGTTTTATTTTGTCTATGTGATCATATAGTTCAACAAATATAGCAAACTATTGTTTAAAAAAAACTTTACATCAAAAAAAAATTTAAAAGTTTTTCTATTACATCATCATGCTTCTAGCTAACAATCATAACACGTAAAAGAAAATATATAAATATATTATTTCATTCAAGATAAATCCATTCAGGATATCATATTTACAATTTTCTTAGATAGTATATTCCTAAAAATAAATCTCCTTATGATTTGTGGGAAACTATTTATATTTTGAAATAGTCTTTTTTTTCATTTGAATTTCTATTTTTTGACTTCACATTTTTCTATTAATAATGGTCTTATATCGTCAAGAACTATGTGTCCATTCTTGATAACCAACTCATTGGCCATGCTATCCCAAGAAGGAGGTAAAGAATTTCTCGATATGTATACATCATTTCCCCAAAAGGTATAACCTAATTGAAAAAGTTTCAATTGTTTCTCTTCCATGATCTCCAGATGATTCAACAGTATGAGATGGATCTATTTTATAAGTTAACATTTGATCCAAATTTATCAAATATTCTGAATTTCTCAAATCATCATTTCCCTAAATATGGGAACAATATTAGATTAATCACATAGCCAACCATAATATTATAATAAATCTAAAAAATATTTGTTTCAAATAATATGCTTAATTTTCAAATAATTTTATATTGAAAAAAATAAAATTTTCACACATAAAAAAGAGCATAAAATCAAAAAGAGTGTAAATAATTTATATTTGGATAGACAAAATTAAGAAAAGAATTTTATAGTCCCATAAAAAATTTTTCAGAATTTTTTCAAACAAAAAAATGATTTTCTGTAATTTTTGAATAATTTATTGATTTAAAAATCAACTAAATTTAATTTTCAACTCTGAAAAATAAATTAAAATTCATACAAAGATCAAAATAAATAAAATATTTATTTATGAGAAAATCCTAGTAGAAATGGGAGTAGCACGTGCCCCCATGAGCCTCCATAGGCAGTTGTACAAAAATAAAATAGAAAATGGACATCCCATGTGCCACCGCTGGTGCATGAGGCCCATGCGCCACCTGCGCCACCTGCGCCACCTTCTCGGGGGCGCAAGATCATAAAATTTTGGCTACCCTTCATTTTCAATACTTCTGAGTTCAATAGTAGTTTCGGATTTTCAATTGGACATTTCTAAGTTGGCATTTGGGCTTCACGCGTTCGCTGCCAAGAGTGAGATGACCACATTTACTATTCATCTTCTTCCTAAATGCATGAAAATTTTGCAATTCGAACCAAATTTTAAACGGTCATATCTCTTTCAATTCTTAACTATTTATTTACGATTTTATATGGCTGGAAAGCATTTTTCGATAGAAATCTAACCATATAGACTTAATATTACGAAACACGATATTTTAAAAAATAAGAGTATATAAAGTTTTGGTTAGATTTTAAATATCTCATAATGTATTTATCGGATGCATCCCAAATTTTACAGATTTAATTCTAATGTTATAAACATGCTATTTGGTTAAATTGAGAGTATTTTAATAAGTCTATTGCAAGATGCCATTAACGAACCTTCAACATTATTCATGGTATTTTATATTTTTAAATACTTAAGAGAGGTAGGAAACTATTCAACAAACTCTAATACTAGTGAAAGTTTTAAATCAAACTAACAAATATATTTCACAAACGAAAATTTCAAAATCTAAGTTGGATTAGAATCATTTATCTTTTCTAAGGATTATATATTTTAGGTCAAAAAATATCACAATATTGAATTATTCTCAATTTTTCACAATCCAAATGCCATAGTGAAGAAAAATGTTCAGCCGTTGCCCTATCTATGATGATGAGAACATGTTCTCTCTCTTACATTATACAAAATGTACTACTTCTCGTATTCAAAATTCACATTGAAAACAAGAAGTTAGGAGAGAGGCCGGAAGAGAGGGAGTTTTTTTTTTTCAAAAAAAGGGAAGTTGTGGGTGGTTATCAAAGCAACCACTTGCATCTTCTTTAACTTCTCATTCAAATTTCAAATTGTAATTGGAATAGGTTAGTAGGTTTGCCCCCATAGGTGAACCACACTTATTTTCCAACAAATACAAATAGTATGTTTAAATAGACAGCACCGATGTTATCAAGTTTGACTTATCCATTAAAACTTGTTTTCTGGTTGTGTTGTAAATAGGTCTACTATGCTGAAGTTTGAGGCAATCAATAGAGAATTTCTCAATATATACACCTTATCCCTCCAAAAGATATGACATAATTGAATAAGTTCCAATCATTTCTTTTCCATGATCTCTAGATGATTTGACAAAATATGAGATGAATTCATTTTGTAAATTAACATTTGACTCAATTTTATCAAATGTTTTGAATTTGTCAAATTTCTTTTCCTTCCCCAAAGGTCTTGAAAATTTTCAAAAAAACGTCCAATTATCATTATTTCCCTGAATATGTGAACAATATTAGATTAGACATGCAACCAACCATAATATTATAATAAATTTGAAAAATATTTGTTTCGAATAATACGCTTAATTTCCAAATAATTTTATATTGAAAAAATAAAATTTTCACACATAAAAAAGTATAAAATCAAAAAGAGTCTAAACAATTTACATTTGGTTAGCCAAAATTAAGAAAATAATCATCTAGTCCCACAAAAAATTTTTCAAAATTTTTCAAAGTGACAAATGATTTTTCGTGACTTTTGAATAATTTATTGATTTAAAAATTAATAAAAAATAATTTTCAACTCTAAAAAATAAATTAAAATTCACAAAAAATCAAAATAAATAAAATATTTATTTATGTGAAAATCCTGTTAGAAATGGGCATTGCACGTGCCCCCATGCACCACTGTGGGTGGCTGTTCAAAAATAAAACAAAAAATGGACACATCAGGCGCCACTATCGATGCATGAGGCCCACGCACTACCTTCTTGGTGGCACACAATTATGAAATTTGGGTTATCCCCATTTTTCGATATTTCATAGTTCAACGGTGGTTTTAGTTTTTGTAATACCCAAATAAAAATAAAAAAAATTAAAAAAAAAAAAGAAAAAGAAAATTAAAATTAGGGCTTAAAGCCCTAATTTTCTCCCCCCCTCTCTCTCTCTCTCTCTCTTTCTCTTTCACCCTCTCTTCTCTCCCTCTCTCTTTCTCTTTCCCATCTCCCCACCGCCGCGTCTCTCTCTCTCTCCCGCTGCCATCCTCCGCCGTGAAGATCGCCGCGCGCCACCCACAACCGCTGCGGCTCCTCCCTTCCGCGAGTGAGCCGCTGCAGCTCCTCCCTGCACGAGCTGCCCGGTGCGAACGCGCGAGCTAGCGCGCGATCTCCCTAGAGCGAACACTCGACACTTCCTGCGCGAGCGCGAGCCCGAGCGTGCCTCACCCTGCACGCCACTGCACGCTCCTGCACGAGTGCCAGGGACCCCAGCGTGACCCCAGCGCAAGCAGCGTGCGATCCAGCTTGTGAGCGCGCTCCAGCGCGCGAGCCAGCGCCCGAGCCAACAGGACACAGCGCGCGACTCAGCGTGTGACCCAGCGCGAGCCAGCGCGAGCCAGCGCGAGCGCGCTCCAGCACGCGATCCGGCTCGCGAGGCCCACCAGGCCCGCAGACCCAGCAGCCTGCAAGCCCACCAGGCTGTAGACCCAGCAGCCCGCAGGCCCAGCAGCCTGCAGGCCGCTGCGGCCCACGGCCCACTGCGGCCTACGGCTCGCAGCCTGAGACGGCCTGCGACAGTCCGCAAGTCCCTGCGAAGGTTTTAGACCAAATCGACGGGCGAACGAAAGTTAAATCTGAGATCCGAAAAATCCTAGGTGAGAGAAATGAAATCTCTTCAACCCTTGAATAAACTTTGTCAAATTAGGTAGCATTAGTTGGTTTTAGATTCGAATTAAGATTTATTTTGATTTTGGTTATTTACTTATAAATAGAATAAAATTGATGACAGTGAAGTTGTTTATAAATTGAGAAATTTAAGATTCGTACGAATTTAAGAAAAACGATAAACCCTGAAATAGTCGGGAATTGATGAAAATCGTGATGATTTTATTAGGTTGGCTTTCTTGGTGACTCGATTGAGGGGCGCCTTATTCTGCGTATTGTGGTGTTATTGGGGAGTGCGCTACCCTCCCCAAAACAGTGAGTGGGATTTATTTCAATACTTTTGTTTAATATGTAAATCCAGCTTTACAACATTTTAGTAATGAGCATGATTTGTCGTATACTTGAAATGTTTTGACTGGTTTTAAAATTAATTTTTGTGAACCGATAGAGTGTCCAAAAACTGTGTTGAATTATGAAATTATGCATTCATGTAGTTGAAATGTATAATGTGTCATTTTATACTCTATGTTGCATTGGTTTATGAACTTAACTTTGGCACATTTTGATATGATATTGATTTTGGCCTTGAGGGCGTTGATATGTATTGTTTCGTAGCTACGAAGGATACCGTGAAAGACGCTTTGGTGGCGTCCGGATATGCCTAGGTCTGGGGTATCCCACGAGTTGTCGTGATTTGATTATGGACATGGTACTAGCCAGGTTGAACCCGAAAGGGGGAGGATTTGGATTTGGATTGGATATCCTCTCCAAGTCTAGCACCTGGACGAGGTTCGTCGCCAACGCCGGGGTACAGAGCACTTTAAAGAAATTTACATATAACACCCCCGGTGCACCTGTCATAGGTCGCGGTAGACCTCTGCCAGGACATTTTCGACTGACAGCTCTATGATTTTAAATGATGGTACTTTGGATGCATATTTGACTTGATAATGCGTGCAAATGATATATTATTGAAATGGAAAACATGATGATTTGAAATATGATTTGTATACTTGTGTTTTGACACTCCAGCTTCACACTTCATATTTGACGATTGCATTGACCCACTTACTCACTGAGTATTCTTACCCGAGTACTTATCCCTCATTTCCCTTCTTGTTTCAGAGATAGTATTTGGCAAGGAGCGTTGCTTTTAGGACGCTCAGTATCATTGGGAGATTTGATTTGGATCTGAGAAGTTATTGTATATTTCCGCTATAATTTCGTGAGTTATCAATTGTATTGGTGATATATATGTATTATGAGGTCGATAGACGACCATTGTATAATTCTGGGATGACTGTATATATGTGGACACGTCATTGCATAACATTGCATTGAGGCATTTCTGGTTCATTGTGTAAGTATTTGGGAATGTGTCATGTCTTAAAAGTATCCTCTAGGATCGCTCAATGCCTCCTCTAAATCACAGGAGGGGCGACTGGCGGCTGTCCATGCCTTTGACGGGGGCATGGCAGTAGAGGTCTGTAGCTAGATTGTTGGAAATTTTTATAGTCTTGCGTTATATGGATGTCGTCTGTGAGATTGGTTGATTTTAGAGAGGCCGAGATGACCATTTGATTTTAATACAGGATGATTGTGTTTTATACAGGGTAAATTGTAGTTGGGAAACCTCCGAAATATAAGGAGATTCTGCCTGATTTTCTGTAAAAATACAGCCGACATTCAGGATAACGGGTGGCTGTTCACGATTCCAATTCGGGGCGTGACAGTTGGATTGGTATCAGAGCCGCCAAGTTTAGGTTGAAAGCTATGTAGGAATAGAGTCTTGAAATTATTCTTGCGTGTGTTTGTGTTTAAAGTCCTCAATGCATGAGAGTTTCATATAGTTATGAAGTCCTAGTACATGGTCATAGGTATATGAGTTCATCTATGTTATGGGAGTTGGACACATGACGCATCTAACTCATTATTTTCGCATCCAACTGCATTGAATTATAGTTTAATTCTTTTAGGGGGTTAGTTATGGAGAAACTAACCCTGATTTATGAATGTCTATCTAATGAAAGTATATCCTTTTTGCAGAATTTTGCCACCTAGACGTGGTAGGAGAGGTGCTAGATTCACATCACTTGAGGGTCTGTTAGTGCCAGATGCACCTCGGGCACCCGAGACCCCACGAATACCAGAGGAATTAGACGAGCCAGAGGATCATACCTCGACTCGCGTGCCATCACCTGCACCTACTCAGCCAGCTGCTCAGGCTGAGACTCTCGTACCCACACTCGACGCCTTTCGGCAAGTGTACGAGTGGTACGCTTCGCATGGGATACAGATTCCGCCCCCACCACCTCCTACAGCGGCGCCTGTACCTGCAGCAGCACAAATTCCTACGGCACCGGTTCCACCGCTGGTGGCCGGTCCTATTACTTTGTCCGAGCCTAGTGAGACCACATCGGCTATTCTTAGACGGGTACATGAGTTGACTCAGTTGGTTAAAGAGGCCCGTCAGCTGGGGTGCACGGATTTCACAGGGCTTGGAGATGCTGCGGCAGCCAAGCATTGGATCAACCGCACCCGCAGGATTCTGACTGATCTGGGAATTGGAGAGGAGCTTTGCCTGAAAGTGGTAGAGCGATTACTAGAAGGAGAGACCCTCTTATGGTGGGAGGCCCTCACTGATGAGACGACAGAGCCACTGCGGTGGGACGACTTCCTTCGGGAGTTTGACCGCAGATTTTTCCCACTCTACCAGTAGGACCGGATGAGGTCAGAGTTGGGACGGCTTACACAGGGGTCCAGATCTGTCTCGGAGTATGAGGTAGACATGCGGAGACTTGCCGCATTTGTACCAGATCTGACCATACCTCAGTATTTGCGATTCAAATTTTAGGACGGTCTTAGCCTTAGCATAAAGAGGTATATGACTGTTACTCCACAGTTTATACTGGCTGAGGTGATAGACTCTGCTCACCGTACGGAGGCTTTGGTCCGTGCTGAGACTAGGCAGAGAGAGCAGAGAGTAGAAGAGAAAGAAGGAGAAGTCTCATTTTACGGAGAATTCCAAGAGGGGCAGGGGATCCAGTTCGCAAAGAGGTGGATTTGGATCTGGATTTTCTGAGTTGGGACGGGGACAGTACTCCCAGGGGTTTAGACAGCCCGCACCGACTCACCCTGCACAGTTTACTACTCAGCGGCACCCTTATTACTGCAGGTGCAGCCGGTCCCATCCGAGTGGAGCTGGTTCAGTGACGGTCACTTGCTTCCACTGTGGGAAGCCGGGGCATATTATGAGTTCTTGCCCTGAGTTAGGACTCGGAGCACAAAGTTCACTGAGCCGCATTAGAACTCCTCGTATGGGACAGCAGGGGCAGCCTGTTTGGCCAGCAGTTTCTACTCCCAAGGTGACCACCGGGAGTAACACAGTGCAGACCCAGGCACGACAGTAGCCTAGGGCTCAGGCCCGGGTTTATGCCATGACGCAGGAAGATACCCAGGCGAACCCCGACATCATCATGGGTACTCCTCCTTCTGATCCCGTAGAATAGGATCTCTATTCGTATTCTCACTTCTTTTGAGGATGTCAGTATTGTATCAGTCGTATAGATATTTTATATTGTGTTTCCTTTTGTCGACATGATACCTCTCTGACATCTTTGTACACCGAGGTTGTAGAAGCCCTAGAGGCTCAACTATTTTGACATATATATATACATATCAGGTTTAAAATTATTCTAAGTTTATGTGTATTTGTTCAAATAATAGGTACTCTACCCATTTTCGGAATAGATGCTCGTATCCTTATTGACACGGAGTCTAATTATTCGTATGTGAGTGATAAATTCTCCCGACACTTTGACAGACCGCTCTCACCTTTGGACGAGGAGATATCGGTCATCACTCCTCTGGGTGAGCAGATTGTGCGCGATACAGTGTATAGAGAATGTGAGATCAAAGTTGGGGATACAGTGCTGAAAGCAGATCTAATCCCCCTCGCCATGACTGATTTTGATGTCATCTTGGGGATGGATTGGCTACATATGCATCGGGCTTCTGTTGACTGCTTTAAGAAGGAGGTGGAGTTTCGAAAACCCGATCAGCCAGTGTTGATTTTTGAGGGCGAGAGGCGGGTTTTACCCGCTGTGTCATTTCAGTTTTGGAGGCCAGACGCATGATTCGCCACGGATGTGCGGCTTACCTGGCTCATATTATTAACACTACTGTTCAGGGACTGAGACTGGAGGATGTCCCAGTGGTACAGGACTTTCCTGATGTTTTCCCCGAGGAGCTGCCCAGACTACCACCTGTTCGGGAGTTTGACTTTGAGATAGATTTAGCTCCGGAGACTACCCCTATCTCTATGCCGCCATACAGGATGGTGCCGGTTGAGCTGAGAGAGCTCAAGGTCCAGCTGCAGGAGTTGCTAGATAAGGGGTTTATCCGTCCTAGCACGTCTCCGTGGGGTGCACCGGTGTTGTTTGTGAAAAAGAAGAACGGCACATTTCGGCTATGTGTAGATTATAGACAGCTGAACAAAGTTACCGTTAAAAATCGGTACCCACTATCACGTATTGATGATCTCTTTGATCAGTTACAGGGTGCCAGAGTATTCTCGAAGATAGATCTTCGGTCGGGTTACCATCAACTGCGGATTAGGGCCGAGGATGTGCCTAAGACGGCTTTCCGCACCCGATACGGATATTATGAGTTTTTGGTCATGCCGTTTGGGCTGACTAATGCCCCTGCCGCATTTATGGACCTAATGAACCGAATTTTTCACGATTATTTGGATTGGTTCGTCATTGTTTTTATTGATGATATCTTAGTCTACTCGCGGAGTGATGATGAGCATGCTCAGCACCTTAGGGTGATTTTGCAGACTCTTCGTGAGAGACAGCTTTATGCCAAGTTCACCAAGTGTGAATTTTGGCTACGGCAGATTGGTTTTCTTGGCCATATAGTTTCTGCGGAGGGTATCTTTGTTGATCCGCAGAAAGTTAAGGCTATATTGAGATGGGAGCAACCACAAACAATATCAGAAATCAGGAGTTTTCTTGGTCTAGCTAGGTATTACCGCAGATTCGTAAAGAAATTTTCTCGAATTGCTACTCCGTTATCTAGATTGACACGGAAGGACGTCAGATTTATAAGAGATGACCGTTGTGAGGTGAGCTTTCAGGAGCTCAAACAACGGTTGACGTCCGCTCCGATTCTAGCCATTCCCACGAGTAGTCGAGAGTATGTGGTGTGTAGCGACGCCAGCAGGTAGGGATTGGGCTGTGTATTGATGTAGGATGGTAGAGTTATCGGCTATGCTTCACGACAGCTAAAGAAGCATGAGATGAACTATCCTACGCACGATTTGGAATTGGCGGCCATCATCTTTGCACTAAAGATATGACGCCGCTATTTATATGGAGTCACATGCAGGGTGTATATCGATCATAAAAGTCTGAAGTATTTATTCACCCAGCGAGAACTTAATCTGAGATAGCGGAGATGGTTAGAGCTGTTAAAGGATTATGACCTCATCATTGATTATCATCCGGGCAAGGTTAATGTGGTGGCTGATGCCTTGAGTCGAAAGTCATCTTCCTCTTCTCAGACTACCGAGAGTGCTTATCTCTCGTGTTTATTAGGACTCCGAGCTTTGGGAGTCAGGTTGGCTAGTGATGATCAGGGAGCTATAGTAGCCAGATTTGAGGTTCGGCCAAGTTTGCTTGATCGTATCAGGGAGCTTCAGCAGAGTGACGAAGAGCTCCGAGGTATTTATGAGAAAGCCAGCAGAGGTGATATTGACGACTTTAGAGTTCGCAAGGATAGACTGTTGGTTTTACGAGATCGAGTATGTGTATCGGCAGATAGTGATCTCCGCAGGACTATTCTTGAGGAGGCCCATTCATTTGCCTATGCTTTACATCCCGGCAGTACTAAAATGTACCGCACCATCAGAGACAGTTATTGGTGGTCGGGTATGAAACGGGAAATTGCGGAATTTATTGCTCGTTGCCTTGTATGTAGCAGATAAAGGCTGAGCACCAACGTCCAGCTGGCACTGCAGTCCCTTCCCATTCCTGAGTGGAAGTGGGAGCATATCACGATGGATTTTGTAATGGGATTACCGCGGATTTCGGCACAGCATGATGCTATTTGGGTGATAGTTGACCGACTTACTAAGTCCTTACACTTTATCCCGATTAGGAATGATTACTCACTTGAGGCGTTGGCACGCCTCTATATTGATATGATTGTGAGACTGCATGGGGTTCCAGTGTCGATAGTATCAGATCGAGACCCCAGATTTACATCCCGTTTTTGGCCCAGTCTGCAGGAGGCTTTGGGTACTAGACTAAATTTCAGCACAGCGTATCACCCCCAGACAGATGGTCAATTAGAGAGGACCATTCAAACTTTAGATGACATGCTTAGGGCATGTGTTATGGATTTCCGGGGGAGTTGGGATCAGCATCTTCCGTTAGTGGAGTTCGCCTATAATAATAGTTATCAGGCGAGTATTGGCATGCCGCCTTACGAGGCATTGTATGGGAGGAAGTGTCGTACCCCGTTGTGCTGGGATGAGGTCGGTGAGCGACGACTCACCAATGTTGAGCTGGTAGAGGAGACGAAGGAGAAAGTGAAGATTATCTGTACGTAGATGAAAGCCGCCCAGGATAGACAGAAATCCTATGCAGATCGAAGGCGGCGACCTCTAGAGTTTACTGTGGGAGACATGGTATTCTTAAAGATATCTCCCTTGAAGGGAGTTATTTGATTTGGGCAGTGATGGAAGTTAAATCCCAGGTATATTGGGCCCTTCCATATTCTTGAGAGGGTCAGAAGTATAGTATATAAATTGGAGCTGCCAGCAGATCTATCGCGTATTCACGATATATTTCATGTCTCAGTATTTAGGAAATATCAGCCAGATCCCTCACACATTTTAGAGGCTCCGCCAGTTGAGCTTCGAGAGGACTTGAGCTTACTTGTTCAGCCCGTGGCTATTCTGGATCGACAGGTCAGAAAGTTACGGAGCAAAAAGGTTCCCCTTGTTACAGTTTTGTGGA
Organism: Dillenia suffruticosa; assembly: GCA_033439265.1. Classification (NCBI taxonomy): domain Eukaryota; kingdom Viridiplantae; phylum Streptophyta; class Magnoliopsida; order Dilleniales; family Dilleniaceae; genus Dillenia; species Dillenia suffruticosa. The sequence goes on from JAVTVX010000029.1 coordinate 21,638,846, forward strand.
GGAGAGACCAGGTCGAGGAACAGACCTGGGAGCCTGAGGAAGTCATGAGAAAACAACACCCCCAACTTTTCTCTGTGTAGTTTCTTTTAGTCTCGAGAACGAGACTTGTTTTTAGGGGGTTAGAAAATGTAATACCCAAATAAAAAAATAAATAAATAAAAAAAAGAAAAAGAAAATTAAAATTAGGGCCTAAAGCCCTAATTTTCTCCCCTCTCTCTCTCTCTTTCCCCCTCTCTTCTCTCCCTCTCTCTTTCTCTTTCCCATCTCCCCGCCGCCGCGTCTCTCTCTCTCTCTCCCGCTGCCATCCTCCGCCGTGAAGATCGCAGCGCACCACCCACAGCCGCTGCGGCTCCTCCCTTTCGCGAGTGAGCTGCTGCAGCTCCTCCCTGCACGAGCTGCCCGGTGCGAACGCCCGAGCTAGCGCGCGATCTCCCTCGCACGAACGCGAAACCCTTCCTGCGCGAGCACGGGCCCGAGCGCGCCTCACCCTGCACGCCACTGCACGCTCCTGCAGAAGCGCCAGCGACCCAAGCGTGACCGCAGCGCGAGCAGCGCGCGATCCAGCTCGCTAGCACACTCCAGCGCGCGAGCCAGTGCCCGAGCCAACGCGACCTAGCGCGCGACTCAGCGCAAGCCAGCGCCAGCGTGAGCGCAAGCGCGCTCCAGCGTGCGATCCGGCTCGCGGGGCCTACCAAGCCCGTAGACCCAGCAGCCCGCAGGCCCACCAGCCCGCAAGCCCCAGGCATGCAATCCCATTGCAGCCCACGGCTCACAGCCCGAGACGGCCTGTGACAGTCCGCGAGTCCCTGCGAAGGTTTTAGACCAAATCGACGGGCGAACGAAAGCTAAATCTGAGATCCGAAAAATTCTAGGTGAGAGAAATGAAATCTCTTCAACCCTTGAATAAACTTTGTCAAATTAGGTAGCATTAGTTGGTTTTAGATTCGAATTAAGATTTATTTTGATTTTGGTTATTTACTTATAAATAGAATGAAATTGATGACAGTGAAATTGTTTATAAATTGAGAAATTTAAGGTTTGTACGAATTTAAGAAAAACGATAAACCCTGAAATAGTCGGGAATTGATGAAAATCGTGATGACTTTATTAGGTTGGCTTTCTTGGTGACTCGATTGAGGGGTGCCTTGTTCTGCGTATTATGGTGTTATTGGGGAGTGCGCTACCCTCCCCAAAACAGTGAGTGAGATTTATTTCAATATTTTTGTTTAATATGTAAACTCTGCTTTACAACATTTTGGTAATGAGCATGATTTGTCGTATATTTGAAATGTTTTGACTGATTTTAAAATTGATTTTTGTGAACCGATGGAGTGTCCAAAAACTATGTTGAATTATGAAATTATGCATTCATGTGGTTGAAATGTATAATGTGTCATTTTATACTCTATGTTGCATTGGTTTATGAACCTAATTTTGGCACATTTTGATATGATATTGATTTTGGCTTTGAGGGCGTTAATATGTATTGTTCCGTAACTACGAAGGATACCGTGAGAGACGTTTTGGTGGCGTCCGGATATGCCTAGGCCTTTGGTGGCGTCCGGATATGCCTAGGCCTGGGGTATCCCACGAGTTGTCGTGATTTGATTATCGACACGGTACTAGCCAGGTTGAATCCGAAAGGTGGAGGATTTTGATTTGGATTGGATATCCTCTCCAAGTCTAGCACCTGGACGAGGTTCGTCGCCAACGCCGGGGTAGAGAGCACTTTAAAGAAATTTGCATATAACACCCCCGGTGCGCCTGTCATAGGTCACGGTAGACCTCTGCCAGGACATTTTCGACTGGCAACTCTATGATTTTAAATGATGATACTTTGGATGCATATTTGACTTGATAATGCGTGCAAATGATATATTGTTGATATGAAAAGCATGATGATTTGAAATATGATTTGTATACTTGTGTTTTGACACTCCAGTTTCACACTTCATATTTGACGATTGCATTGACCCACTTACTCACTGAGTATTCTTCCCCGAGTACTCTTCCCCGAGTACTCAGCCCTCATTTCCCTTCTTGTTTCAGAGATAGTATTTGGCAAGGAGCATGCTTTTAGGACACTCAGTATCATTGGGAGATTTGATTTGGATCTGAGAAGTTATTGTATATTTCCGTTGCAATTTCGTGAGTTAGCAATTGTATTGGTGATATATATGTATTATGAGGTCGATAGACAACCATTGTATAATTCTGGGATGACTGTATATATGTGGACACGTCATTGCATAACATTGCATTTAGGCATTTCTGGTTCATTGTGTAAGTATTTGGGAATGTGTCATATCTTAGAAGTGTCCTCTAGGATCGCTCGGTGCCTTCTCTAAATCACAGGAGAGGCGACTGACGGCTGTCCATGCCTTTGATGGGGGCATGACAGTAGAGGTCTGTGGCTAGATTGTTGGAAATTTTTATAGTCTTGTGTTATCTGGATGTCGTCTGTGAGATTGGTTGATTTTAGAGAAATCGGGATGACCATTTGATTTTAATACAGGATGATTGTGTTTTATATAGGGTAAATTGTACTTGAGAAACCTCCGAAATATGGGGAGGTTCTGTTCGATTTTCTGTAAAAATACAGCCGGCATTCAGGATAACGGGCGGCTGTTCACGATCCCGGTTCGGGGCATGACAGTTTTTCAATCTGATATATCTAGCTTGGCATTTGGGCTTCATGCGTTGGCTGCCGGGAGTGGGATGGCCACGGTTACTATTCATCTTCTTCGTAAATGCATGAAAAATCTACAATTCAAACCAAATTTTAAACGGTCATATCTCTTTCAATTTTATTTATATGGTTGAAAATCATTTTTCGATAGAAATCTATCGTATAAATTTCATATTATGAAACTTTATATTTTAAAAGATATGAGTATATAAAGTTTCAGTTAGGGTTTTAAATATATCATAATGTATTTATCGGATACATATCAAATTTTACAGATTTATCCTAATGTTATAAGCATGCTACTATATTAAATTAAGAGTATTTTAATAAATCTATTACGAGATGCCATTAATGAATCTTCAAGATTATTCATGGCATTTTATATTTTTAGATATCCAAGAGATGTAGGAAACCATTCAAGAGGCTTTGATACCAATGAAGATTTTAAATCAAACCAACAAACATATTTCATATGCGAAAATTTCAAGATCCGAGTTAAGTCAAAATTATTTATCTCTTTCTGACGATTGAGTATTATAAGTCAAGAAAATATCACAAGATTGGATGTTCACAATCCAAATGCTATAGTGAAGAAAAATGTTCAGCCCTTGCCCTATCCTCGATGATGAGAAGATGTTCTCTTTCTCACATCATACAAAATGTACTACTTCTCATATTCAAAATTCACGTTGAAAACATGAAGTTAGGAGAGAGACCGAAAGAGAGAGAGTCTATTTTTCAAAAAAAGGGAAGTTGCGGGTGGTTATCAAAACAACCACTCGCATACTCTTTAAACTTCTCATTCAAATTTTAAATTGTAATTCGAATGGGTTAGTGGGTTTACCCCATGGGTAAACCACACTTATTTTCCAACAAATACATAAAGTAGTTTAAATAGACAGCACCGACGCTATCGGGTTTGACTTATCCTTTAAAACACGTTTTTTGGTTGTGTTGTAAACAGATCTACTATGCTGAAATCTGAGACAATCACTTAGTGGATATGGATTATAAATATTTTAATAAAATTTCGAATTTAAAATTTGAAAATATAAAATAATATGTTGAGAGAGTTCTATCTAAATTAAGTTTATAATACTCGGATTGTATTAATTGAAATATAATTTTATATACTAATCAATTATAAAAAAAACAATAGAGATCCTTTTGAATCAATATCTAAGTGATTTTTCTAATTTCTAGATTTTATTTTTTATTTTTTATAATGTAAGGAATTCATGGGATTTGCCTAACACAACAATCTCGCTATGAGTTCAACAAACGGCATTGATTACTACTGTCAACCATTCTTTTCGAATTGTTATCGAGACACAATGATTAGTTTGGAGAAATGGAAAATCACCACCATTACCAATAAATGAAGATAAAAAGAAAGAGTGCGAGAAGACAGAAAAAGGTGGTCTTGGGCTTACCACTGGTACCCGTTTTGGGATAACGACTTTTGCTATGATCTATGAGGGACTAATTTTCCCCTCTCCAAAATTAATATTAACTCCAAGAAATGCTAAGATAACTTTTTCTTTCTTTTTCCATTGTTATCTTGACGATTTGACTGAAATTAAACTAAATTCGGAGCAAATCTTAACAATAGAAAAATTAAATTTACTTCCTTTTAAGGATAATGTAAAATTTGAGTAACTTAATGATGGGTATTTAAATAAATAACAAGTCATTTCTTTTTTTTTGTGTTTTTTTTTTCTGTTAATATCTTTTTTTTATTATATAAAGAGTATAAAAATCGTAAAAATATATGTATTCATAAAAATTTATACACGACATCTTAAAAAATATATTTGAATGAATTTTTTATAATTCAGATATTTTTATAATTATCTTTTTATTTATATCTAATTGTCTCATGCTATAACATATAAGGTACGTTATTAAATAAGACACGAGGTTTTGTCATTTTCTCATTCCTGGGATACTTTGGACATACTATTATGTTCTTTAACTATATAGAAATGCTCAGGGTTGGACCCTTCAATTCCAAATTGAATAGACATGGACAGATGCATCCACGCCAAGGACAAATTCTGAGTTTCATATACTCCTATTCATTGCACAAAATAATTAGTTTTTTTGAACTTGATAATTGCACAGGACCAAAATACCCTCATTGAAAAAATTGTAGTGGCATTTTTGTGATTCTCTCTCCTCTGTCTCTCTCTGCAAAAGCACACGTGCTATTAGCAAAGATCTCATTCTCCTCTGCTCCGATCCGAGCTTTTGTGGGTAGAGAGGGGGAGAGAGAGAGAGAGAGAGAGAGAGAGAGAGGGAGAGAGAATTGTGAATAAAAGCCAACAAACGAACATCATTATCACAGCATATAACAAACCTGAGACAAACACTTACGTTGAAGAAACAAAAGGACAAAATTTCTGATCTCATCCCATTCTTTAACCTCTGTCTCTCTCTCTCTCTCTCATGGTCGATTCTCTCTAAGATCTCAAAAACCAACAAACCCATTATTCCAATTTTGTATATTCTCTCTCCACAGCAAAATCCCTCTCTCTCTCTCTCTCTGGTGCCTGAAATTGAAAGCCAAGTTCTCTGACAAGTGTGAACGACAAGAAAAAATCAAGGACCTGGGGTGTCTTGAATTTTCAGCAAAAATCCCTCGTTCTGGTTCCTGAATTCACACTCTCTCTTACCATGTTACTACAATGATTTGTTCAACACCCTCTTCTGATTTGAACCTATTGTATTTGAGCTGAAAGCAATGTGGGTTGAACTAGACCTTATTCCAGGTTAACTTTGAAAACCCTTTTATTTGATGCGTGGATAAATGGCATTGTTTAGAAAGTTCTTTTACAGGAAGCCGCCAGATGGGCTATTGGAGATCTCTGAGAGAGTTTATGGTATGTTGTCGTTCTACTGAATTTTTGTTGAAACAATTATGGGATTTCTTTATTTTCATGTTTTTGTTCTCATAATTTTGATATTATACATCGTTGTTCAGTGGTTGCTGGCTATTGATTCAAATAGTGTATACTGGAGGGTTCTTTTTTTTTTTTTTTTTTTTTTATGTTACCGTTTTTTTATGTTCAGTGATTGGGAGGTTTTTGTAAAATTCGTTTGTCTATATTATTTTGCTAGTGATAGAGTGAAGTGCCAATTGCTTTCTTTCTTAAGGCCTTCTTGAGGTCAGGTTAATTGTAGTGGGAAATGGACTTGCTGAGGCAACTTCGATATGGTGGAGGTAGGCAATACTATGTGGGTGAAATTAATTCACAACCTGATATAACATAAGTTCTATTGCATGGACATTGGTGTAGGCTATGAAGTATGGACAGAGACAAGGAACAGGACATGTTACGAAAGTGGTGACATAGCAATTTTAGAAAATTTTAGGCCTTTATATGTTACAAAATGTTGTATTGTGTCATCTCTAAGAACTATGCCCAACATTCACGTCTATTTCTAGAAATGTCGGTACAACACTGGAAGGAGGATGTATTGGACGCGTGCTCACCTAATTTTGTCAGAATTTCCACCGAAATGAAGTGTATATCACCCATGCTCACACATATTGTGTCCATTTGATATATGTATGGCTAGACATGGTGAAAACTCCATGTAGGAGAGAATTCCATCAATTTATCTTCTTAGATTTCAAGTTTGGGTTCCATCCTATCAGCCAAAACAAGTACAAGCCCCTGCCTAACTTAATCATATACTTCATCTGTTATTAAGAACTTCCATGAGAGAGCACACCTTTGCTGAGATTCTTTGTCCAATGATTGGTTACCATCATCTTGAAAAGGACGTTGTTCATATTATCTTACTTTTGACCATTCAGCTGTTAATAATGCTGTAATTCAAATGGCTTCTCAGTTTTGCATTTCCTGTTTATCTTGATTCTTAAGGTTTTTGCATGTAAGTGTGAAAATCGAGTAGAAATTTTACTGTCACGATTTTTTTCTGTTTGAAGGCATTTAATTAATTGATACCTTTTGGGCATTATTCCAGTTTTTGATTGCTGCTTTACAACTGACATTTTGGAAGATCGTGAATATAAAGTCTATATGGGTGGCATAGTGGCTCAAATCCGTGACTATTTTCCTGATGCTTCCTTTATGGTTTTCAACTTCAGAGAGGGAGAAAACCAGAGCCAAATAGCTCACATTTTGACTGAGTATGATATGACTGTAATGGACTATCCTCGGCATTATGAGGGTTGCCCGCTGCTCACAATGGAGATGATCCATCACTTTCTTAGGTCTGGTGAAAGCTGGCTCTCTCTTGGGCATCAGAATGTGGTGTTGATGCATTGTGAGAGAGGTGGATGGCCAGTTTTGTCCTTCATGTTAGCTGCCCTCTTGATCTATAGGAGGCAGTACTCAGCAGAGCAGAAAACTTTAGACATGATTTACAAACAAGCACCTCGTGAACTTTTGCAGCTGATGTCACCACTTAATCCATTGCCATCGCAGTTGCGGTACCTACAGTATGTCTCAAGAAGGAATGTCAGCTCAGAGTGGCCTCCACTGGATAGGGCACTTACATTGGATTGTGTAATTATCCGAATGCTTCCTGATATGGATGGACTAGGGGGTTGTCGTCCAATTTTTAGAATTTATGGACAAGACCCATTTATGGCCACAGATCGGACACCAAAAGTTCTGTTTTCCACCCCAAAAAGGAGCAAAGCAGTTCGCTATTACACGCAGGTGGCTTTACATTTTTCAGTGTTTCTTTTTACCACAAATTGTCTTAGTTTTTCATCTGGTCATATTGTGGTTTCTAGGTCTTTATGGCTTTACATTTTTCAGTCTCCCTTTAGTCTGAAAGAATCTAAATAATTTTAGACCACAAATCTAGCAAAGATAAAAAAGAAATACTTTGAAAATTTTAGCATTATTTGTAGATCAAATGCTCTGAATAATTGCCATCAGAGAACAAAGCCGTACTGGTATTTATTTTTTTTTCATATTTATTTACCTAAATCCTTGTGAGAAAACTTCATTTCGTTTCTAGGTTATACTTATCAATTGGAAAATCACCATAACTTAATCCTAAATAGATGGAGAAAAATGGAACAGTTTAAGAACAGGTGATTCTGGTATGACTGCTAGGATGGCACAAATTTTAAATATCTCGCAACGGCCTTAACCATAAGAAGATTGTAGCTTCCAAATAAGGTTGGCCCACCTGAGGAATGAAGAGCACCATAACACCGAACACCATCCCCCCCCCCCCCCCTGCGCGGGGACACACAAAAGAAAAAAAAAAGAAGAAAATCAAGAGAAAGAAGACTCAGGAGAAATAGCGAAGAGTAATCTAAAGTCATCTACTATTTTAGCTTGATGGAAGCCTAGAAAAGATCAGGGCGGGCCAAGTAATGGTTGAGGTCAAGGTCTCGAAAAAGGGAAACTTTTCCATAAGCTGGATTGTCCATTGCTGATGAAAATACTGTACATAAGGGCCTCTTTTATTGAATTGGGTACCTCTTACAAAGAAAACTTTGGTTAGCCTATGAAACTAAAAAATGTCTTGTTGAATAAAAGCAATTTAGATACCTAACTGATAATATAAACCCTGCTGTTGATCCTTAAGGTAAAACAGTGATAACATAACAAAAGAGCAATTGAATCTCCACTTTTTGAGTCTCTTCATTATTAATTTTGCTTTCATTTTGATTTACAAGAAACTTTGCAGCCAAGACAATTCATGAGAGATTAAACTTCTTCCGTCATATGTATCAAACTTTTTCCATCATAAGTATCTAATGCAAGTCATCATGGAAGGGCCTCATGCAGTGTTATAATATTTCCCAACTCTCATGTGGTTGATTCACTATTTCATTGACCCATAGGTTATCTATTTCTATTTCTTTTCTTTGTCTCTATAGGTTATTTAAACTTTAGTTTGCTCCTGTCAAAGTGGGAGGGACAATCATCTTCTTGAGATTTTCATTTCTTAAGAAATCTTAATGAGAGGGAAGCCAGTAAGTTTTCTTCTTTAATCTCTCTTCTTCAAGGTAGTGAACCTTTTATTTTCAGTCCTAACACTCGACATTGGAATCTTGATCCTTTAGGGTCTTTTACTTGTAGACCATTCTTTCATCATCTAACTACTCTTCTCCAAAGTCGTTTTCATTTAATCAATTTCATTTGGAAGGCAATAGTTCCTACCAAGGTTAAGGTTTTTTTTTTTTTGTCTGATCTTCAAAAAAGGAAACCTTATAAGGCTATCTCTTAAGATGTCAGTGCCATGTTCTATAGACTGGAGACCACTTATTTTTACATTGCTCTATTGTGAGAAAGTTGTGGAACTGCCTCCTTACAATGATTGGGTTTGTGTTAGAAGTCTTCTTGACTTGTTCCTTACTACTAGAGATTTTGGAAAGAAAAAAAGATGCTTGATTGTTGTGGAAATGTATGATTTTGGCCATCCCATGGTGTATTTGGGGGAGTAGAATACCAGAATTTTTCACAATAGATTGTTAAAATATCTTTTTCGTGGTACAAAGTTGTCTTTATGCCTTTGGGATTTATAAAGATTGTGGTCTTTAACATTTGGAGAGTGATTGGGATGAAATTGTACACTAACTTTCTTTGTTTTTTCTTGTTTTGATCCTTCTTTCTTCTAAGGTTTTCTATCCTGAGAAATTTTTGTGTATTCTTCCTTCATCTAATACATCTTTCCTTTTCTATGGAAAAAAAAAATAAAAACAATTCCAATGGCCCATACCATCAACAAATGAGGTAAGAAGGAATTATCTTGTAACTTTCCTACAGTTTGTACTGAGTGTTTTTGCAGTTCGCACTCAAGTATCCAACCAGGAAATTCCAAATGCTGATTGCAGACTTGTGCATACTTTATGCTTGGAAAGTCAAAGAAAGTGCAGCTCTTTTTGGGGCTGACCACAGGCAATTGTGAAGTTTCAGTTTATGATTGTGATTAGGTACCACATTCTGCACAAGGTGTAAGAAATGGAGCTTGTGGGAGCACGTCCATATTTTCTTTGATACCGCATTTTGGGCATGGGAAAAATTTGTATCGCTTACATAGGCCTAAGGAACTTAAATTGCAACCATCGGGTATTCCTTTGATAGATTTCAAATTACTCCCAATTTATGACATTATATGCAAACTCTTTCCCATGATTTTTCTGGAAAGTCTTCTCTTCTCTAAATAACCTTTACTCTACCTTTTACAGCATGTGAGAGACAGAAAGAGAGAGAGAGAGAGAGAGAGAGAGAGAGAGAATAGATTAGTGGGATGGATGTAGTACTGTAATTAATTTTTCTTCCCAGAGACAGAAATGATGTAGATAATTAACAGGTTCTTTTTGATGAAGATGCCTAGCAGAATGAGAAAAAAACGAAGGTGCTCAATAATGAGAATGGAAACTATTGGAGTGGACATAGTTTACTTCATAGATTGCTTCGCCACCTCTGCCCCCTCCCGCCCCCCATCCCCCACCCCCCAAAAAAAAAATTGTGCTTTTTGAGACTTTGTCATTCATGTGTTGTCGAACACATGCTATTCAAGGTGTCCATGCATGTGCCCCTATCATAACGCTATGAAAAGAGGAATGATTTTCTTTCACACGTCGTACTCAATACATCATCTGTTATGCTCCATTGGCAATGAAAGTCCCTAATGGAGCAAAATCTAGCTACTTGTGAAAATACGGGTTGGGCTTATTTAGATGGATACATCATCTACTATGGTCCTATGTTTGTGTTGCTTTTTTTCCTTTTTTTTTTCCTTTTCCCCCATCTGCCAATTTGATGGATCTCAGAAGGTCCTTAGGCTATATGTATTTCTTTTTCCATCTTTAAATTCTTTGGGAAGCTTAAGTTTATAATACTTTATATATATGTCATATTGTGTTGCAGGCGGATTGTGAGCTAGTCAAAATTGACATCCATTGTCATGTTCAAGGTGATGTTGTGCTGGAGTGCATTAGCTTGGATGATGATTTGGAACGTGAAACGATGATGTTCCGGGCTATGTTCAATACAGCCTTCATTAGGTCAAACATTTTAATGATTAATCGAGATGAAATTGACATCTTGTGGGATGCCAAGGACCAATTTCCAAAGGACTTTAGAGCAGAGGTACATGTTTTAAAATTTTTCCTCCTGATCCTATCAAAAAAGTTTTGGTGGTATTGGAATTTTATCTTCTTATGACACTTTCATGCTATCTGTACATGAAGCTTCTTTTCTCAGAGATGGATGCTGCTTCTTCGCTTATTACAATTGATTTACCTACTATTGAGGAGAAAGAAGGGCTTCCCATTGAGGCTTTTGCTAAAGTTCAAGAGATCTTTAGCAATGTGGATTGGCTAAACCCCAAATCAGATGCTGCACCAAATATGCTGCAGCAAATGACTCTGCCAAATATAATCCAAGAAAAGTTGGATACTACTGCAGTAAACCATGTGGGAACTATAGATTCATTGCCTGACCCCGTTCCTTCACAAGTTAAAGATGAAGCAAAATCCAAAGAAACCATTGATCAAATCAGAAATTCCATGGCATTGTCTTCAGCGGTGTCACTTGATTGTTGGTTAGAAGAAGTGATTCCTGAGAAAATTGAGGAGAACCTGAATGTTAAAGAGTTGGAAATGAACATTGAAAGTGTTGCATCTGTTTGCATGGATAAACAGTCTCTTCCTTCTGCTGAAAAATATCCTAATGTAGTTTCAAGTATAGAAAAAGTTGAGCTGCAAGAACAGCAGGTTAATGTTGAACCAAAATTGATGGAAAATGACACTGGAAGTTCTACCCCATTAGATATGGCTGAATATTTTACACCCTCTGCTAGATCTCCAGATGCAAGTTTAAGCAAAAAAGTTGAGCCAAAAGAACTGCAGATTGCACTTCAAAAGTCCTGTCAGCCTAAGATCTTTTTGCAGCGAATTCCTCGCTCTTCGCGATCTAGTCCTGTTTCTTATTCTAACTCCTTGCTAGGGTCACCTGTGCCTATCTCAAGATACCACAGTGCACCCTCTATTCTTGGCATAACAGCTTTATTGCATGACCATGCTGTGAGCAAATCTGAACAAGTTACTCAAAGTGTGACTAAAGATCCACAATCTACTGCTGCTTCCCCACCGGTTACACAAGTATCTAGACCTGTGCAGGCCAGTGCCGTGTCAATCACACAGTCATCACTGCCATCTTCTTCAGAATATTCATCTTTAGAGGGTTTTGCAACCGTTAAAGAACCATCTCCTCCTCTACCACCAGTACATCCGTCATTAGAGGGTTCCACAGCTGTAAAAGAACTATCTCATCCTCCGGCACCAGCACCACTAGAACATCCATCATTAGATGCTTCCACAACAGTAGAAGAACCATCTCATCCTCCTCCTCCACCACCACCACTACTATCTAAATATCCATCATTAGAGGGTTATGCAGCTGCCAAAGAATCATCTCCTCCACCACCACCCCCACCCCCACCCCCTCCTCCTGCAGCCCCTCCCCAGGTCTCTTACACTCCTTATGTAACACAATCTTCAGAACTTGATCCTTCCGAAAGTTCCTCAATAGAAGGCACCTCTCACCTGTTATCGGTTCCTCATCTTTCTCCGCGGCCCTTAGTCCCACCTTCTTCAACTGTTCCCATGTCTCCTGATGTTAATAACCTAGTACCAGTGCCCCCTCCCCCTCCCCCTCCCCCTAGGACTGCTTCATCTCCTACCTGCTCTGTTTCTTCCCCCCTTCCAGAAGTCATGGCTAGTCCTCCACCACCTCCACCTTCTGCTTTTGGACATGGTTCTGCTTCAAGCATTGCTCCACCACCTCCTCCTCCTCCTTTGCGACCTGGATTTGCTGCCGTGGCTAGTCCTTTGCCACCTCTGCCTCCTCCTTTCAGACCTGACACTGCTTCAGGTACTGCTCCACCACCTCCTCCTCCTCCTCCTTTGAGACCTGGATCTGCTTCAAGTATTGTTCCACCTGCTGCTCCACCACCTCCACCTTACCCTGGCTCCAAAAGTTCTCCGAGGCCTCCTGTACCACCTCCTCCAGCTCCTGCTAATGGTTTCTTAATGGCGGGTGATGCTGCAGCCAGCAATGCAAGTGGTGGTCCTGCTGTTCCCCCAACTCCTGCAACCCCTTTTGCAAAGGGACGACCCTTATCTCAACCCCGTACAATTTCCAGGAAACCGGGGCAAACTAAAAGGGCTTCTTTAAAACCATATCACTGGTTAAAGTTGACGAGGGCAATGCAGGGAAGTTTGTGGGCTGAAGCACAAAAACCTGAAGAAGCTTCAAAGTATGCCTATTTGTTTGATGAAGTTGTTTTCAAGCTTTCAGCACCTCAAGTATTTTTTGTTTCACCTATCGCAGGGCTCCTGAATTTGACATGAAGGAACTTGAGAGTCTTTTCTCAGCTGCTGTTCCAATTTCAGACCAAGGTCATGGGAAAGGGAACCGTCGTGCCTCAGGACCTAAATCTGATAAAGTCCAGCTGGTAACTTAAGAGTTAATTTCTCCTAGTGTACAGAATGTGGCTGCTTCCGTCTTTAGTTTCCTTTAGATTGCATGTCTCCTGCTTTTTACGTTTTGTTATTGTATGAAACGTCTTACAATCAGTTGGCTTTAAGTTGAGTGCAATTTCCTGCCTGAACATCTTGGAGGTGGAATTCCTTGTTTTTTAAACATTTTTGTTTTGTTGAGTCTTAGTGATAGAAGGTTTATTTGATTTTTAATGAGTGTAGTCTAGTCTTAAGGAGTGCTCATTGAGTGCCCTGAAGAGTACTGATTTTTCTCCTCCTCTCTCTCTCTCTCTCTCTCTCTCATCCTTGGATTTGTTTTAGGTTTCTTTCAAGGTGTCAAAAAGCTTCTGCCATTTCTTTGCCTCAATGTTAACAACTCATCTCATCAAAGTTTCACTCCTTTTCTTTCACATCATCTTCAGCTTGCATGCATGTTTTCATTTTGCACGCAGCCCCCCTTTTCTGTTTAGTTCATTCCTTGGGGGCTATTATTTTTCACTTGTGTGCACATTCCTTTGTAATAGGCAGGTGTTTTAAAGCGATTGCCCAGTTGTTCTTGCGTAAGTTCTAACTAAAGGTTTCATTATCTTTACATGCGGTCTAAACCTTTAAGGTAGTATTGCTTGTGCCAAATGTTTTTATCATGATGATCATCATCTCAGCTGGTAAGAAAGATTGGCATGGTTGTGCATATTCTCCGCTTTGTTTAGAATAATATATTGGTCTTGCTACTTGCAACTTACATATTGTTTGGGAGTTTTGATGGTAAAGAAGGGTAGGGTTCATAAGGGAAGGAAAGAGAATGGAGGAAACACTTCTCCTCTTGTTTGGATGTTAAAAACCTAACGAAGTGACAGGGAAGATAAATTTGGTTATTGTCAATTTTTTATTAAATAAAAACCTGTTTTCCAAAACCCCACAAATCAGAGGGGATGGGTTTTTGAAGAGTTGGAGGGAATCATAGGCTATCCAAATCCCTCAAATTCCCTTGCCCTCCTCATTGGGGGAGGGGGGGGGGGGAAGAAAAGTAAAGCCTCCCTCCCCTCCTTCTAAACAATACATTAAGCCATAAAGATCAAGAGTTTTTGTCCAAGTTATTCATTCCAGTGAAATGCTAGCCAGCTACATTGCAGTTCAGTCCTTTCTTTTCGTGTACTCCTCCAGTAAACTACCCATATCCTACTCCTTGACTTCTGAATGATGGAATTTGTCAAACACATTATTTCACCTTTTGGTTCTTCTCTTGAGAAAATTTTGTTGGCAAAACAAAAGAAGCATGACTTTCCATTTTTCCCCTCAATTCTCTTTGAATGCTCAACTTTTCTCACGTATGATTGAAGTGAAAGGGACTAATCCTAGATGTACTCTCCCAATTCAAGCAGAATGTGATTGCACTTGCCTCATGCCCAGCCCTTTTTGGTAGGTCAAAGTTATCATGCTCATGTCTGGATATTATGGTTCCATATTCATTGTACTAAATCCAATTTCTACTTTTTTTCCCCGCTTCTTGATCCCTCTTTATTTAGCCTAATACAAGCTTTTTCCATGTATGCTGTGACTTTCCCAATGGAAGCTATGCTTTTAATTAATCCATCTCTTACTGCAGGAGTTGTTGTATTTTCTTCTCCAGGAAGCTTAATTAAATTTATGGTTATCCCATCACCCCCATTGAGTTGCTAGTGGATACTATAGTTTCTGCTTAATTTTTGGACTTAACTTCTTTACTTTTGATATCCCTTTGATAAATGTCATTGATTTCTGCAGATTGAACTTAGGCGTGCATATAATTGCGAAATCATGCTCACCAAAGTGAAGATTCCTTTGTCTGATTTGTCAGTAAGTATAAAAGGAACTGCATGCAATATTTTTTTTTGCTTGAGTTCCTAGTTGAAATTGGAAATTTTTTATGTCTTATCATTCGTATTCTTTTCAATGAATAATGGCACGGTTTTCTTCACTAAGGAAACTATCATTTGTAATTCCATTAGATTTCTGTGCATCTAATGTTGGTACAAACAAGACAGTTTCTTTATTCTTTTTATTCTCTCTTATGAGCGGGTGTGGTTAAAGGAAGTCGATTCATTCAAATAAACTTTGAGTAGCAACTTGTTAATATGTGCACAACTTGAAAGGAGTTTGAATTATTATGAGGATAGGATGACCATAACTTGTTTAACAGAAATTAATCAAGTAGAAGAATGCCTTTTTTTTTTACACTATTAACATTAAAGAAATTTACAAGGAAATGGAGTAAGAGATTTGGTAGATTAGGGCTTGGAAGGTGGATTGTTTTCCTTTTTGCATAGTAAATTTTGGGAGTGGGGGAAAGTAGAACATGTTTCCGATCGGAGGGGTTGGGGGAAGGTTCCATTGCAGTGAAGAGGCCTTTGATGGCTTGAAAGGTGACTTGAGTAAGAGAAGTATGCCTATCTATTAACCTCCTTTTTGGGTTCGATAAGATGACCTATTCAATTTCTAATCGGCTAGCAACTAATTGAAGGTGGTCTTCAGAGTTCTCCGGTCTTTAATCTCCCAGGAGTTTGTGGTGTTGAGCTACTTCTTAGAACTTTCTTTTGCATTTGAATGGCAGCTCTCCAGTGTCACCAGTCCTGGTCTTTGAAGGACCTGCTTGAGCACAAATCCATATAGACATCTCTATGACAGATAATGTATATATACATATACATATTACACACACACACACACCCACACCCCATCTAAGAAGGAAATGTACACATTGGCATTTGAAAGAATAAGTCCTTGTGGTGCAACCGACCATAGTTTGGTCCCAAAAAAGTGATAGTTGGCAGCCTAGGGCAAACGGCAATAGTTCCATTGTGAAGAAGAAGAAGTCTTTTTGGTCGAATAAGAAGCGTGCAACATTTTAAATTCTTAGTAACTTTAGTTGTTTAGAAATAAGTTGATTTTTTAGTATTTTAGAAATTTATATTTTGCTAACAACATTTTTTTTCCCAATTAGGACTTTCTAAGTATTAAAATAGATATATGAACATGGGTTTGATTCGATGTTAAGAAAACAGAACATGGCTCTAATGCCATGTTAATGACGTAAGCAATAAAAATAATAAACCCTAATACTCCATTAGTTCAATTGAATTATTACATTAAGTTGGGTTTATATAGAAAATCTATTGTCACAAATATCAAAATATAATAATACAAATATGGAAATATAAAAATATGGAAAGTCAAATATATATCAAAATTAGATCAATTAATTGATTTGATTTTGATACAAAATATATTCTAACATGTCCTCTCAAACTTGATGTGGTATAATGAAACCTACTTGAATTTGAAAGAAAACCTAGACAGAGGATTTAAAATCTTAGGAGTGTTTTTGCAACCCTGAAGAGTAGTAGTTGTTGCTATTTATTTATTTGTTTTTTTCAAACTGATCGGTTTTGACTCTGACTACTCTAACTCATGATAGAAAAATACAAAGATGGCTCTGGCTATGGTGCTATTGGCACGTGGATAACCCTTTTTGCAAAGGGAGTTCCGATATCATATTAGAATAGATATATGAATATGGCTTTAATGCCATGTTAATGATGGAAGTAATAATAATAATAAACCCTAATACGCCATTGATTCAATTGAATTATTATAATAAGTTAGATTTATATAAAAAATTAATTATTATAAATATGGAAGTATAATAATACAAAAATTGAAATATAAAAATAAGGAAAATCAAATATGTATAAAAATCAAATCAATTAAATAATTTATTTTAACATTAAGTCGTTAGGTTTTAGTGGGAGTTAGTGTGTATGTGCGTGCGTGTGTGTGTTTTTTCCCCTTTCTTTTAAGTTGATGTTTCTTTATTGATTAAGTTACTTTTTAGAAAGTTAAGGAGCGCCATCAGGTTACGTAGCTCTTACAAATATAGCTCATCATTGTAAAGCGTAAATAAAGTGAATGAAGGCATCCATGCTGTGTTCTCTTCTCATTGCTATCTGATTCTTTTCTTCCCCGTGCACTTGTTGATCAAGTTTGTTTTCCCATATTTGAAAAACTAACTCCTCTACAATTTTCAACCCGACCCTTAAATTTCTTCTTACGCTTTCTTTTGCTAGAACACTTTATTCACTTTTACCTGCCATTTTCCTAGCTGTAGGCGATCTACCCTAATTGTCCAGCATCAATTTGGTGTCAGAGCGAAAGACCTAATTTTTTTTCTTTTTTCTTTTTTCTTTTTTTTTTCTTTTTTGTCAATGTGGTTACCAATATTGAGCTTTCATTCCAAACTTGAGTCCTTTTACAAAGATCAAAAAATCAACAAACAAGACATGAGCTTTGTACGCATCTAACCTAAGAAATAAAAAAAATTTTTAAAATAACCTACATTGAAAAATATTTCCGTTTGTAACTCACATATATCGCGGTTGAAAACACGACACAGTTGTTGTGTTTTGAACCCGTGACATAGTCCGTCAGAGATAGAGAGGAGTTCGCGGGGGGAGGGAGAGAGAGAAGGGAAGAGCGTGGCGGGGGGGTGGAGGGGGAGGGAGAGAGATAAAGAGGGGAGGAGCGTGGTGGGGGGAGGAGGAGCGTGGTGGGGTGCGGAGTGGGGAGGGAGAGAGAGAAAGAGGGGGAGGGCCGTGGGGGCGGAGGGGGAGAGAGAGAGAGAGAGGTGAGGGCGGCAGGGGGGCAGAGGGGCGGAGGGGGGAGGGTGGCGGGGGGCGGAGTGGGGAGGGAGAGAGAGAAAGAGGGGAGAAGCGTGGCGGCGGGGGGGGCGGAGGGGGAGGGAGTGAGAGCAGAGGCGCCGCACTCCTCCCCTCTTTCTCTCTCTCTCCCTCCCCCCTCCGCCCCCTGCCGTGCTCCTCCCTTCTCTCTCTCTCCCTCCCCCCGCCGACTTCTCTCTCTCTCTCAGTTGTGTGGATCCCCTTTCCTCTCTCCCCTCCCCCCTCTGCCCCCCGCCACGCTCCTTCCCTTTTTCTCTCTCTCTCCCTCCCCCCTCCGCACCCCGCCGCGCTCCTACCCTCTCTCTCCTTCCCCTCTCCGCCCCTTGCCACACTCCTCCCCTCTTTCTCTCTCTCTCTCTTCCGCTTCTCCCCTCTTTCTCTCTTTCTCCCTCTCCCCTCCACCCCATCCGCCCCCCCGCCGTGCTCCTCCCTTCTCTCTCTCCCCCCGCGGACTCCTCTCTCTCTCTCTCTGTTGCGCGGACCCCTCTCTCTCCCCTCGCCCCTCCGCCCTCCCCGCTGCTCTCCTCCCCTCTTTCTCTCTCTCTCTCTCTCTCTCCCTCCCCCCCCGCCCCCCGCCGCCCGCCGCCCGCCGCCCGCCGCCCTCCCCTCTTTCTCTCTCTCCCCCCCCTCCGCCCCCCGAGGCCCTCCCCTCTTTCTCTCTCCCTCCCCCCTCCGCGCTCCTCCCCTCTCTCTCCTTCCCCTCTCTGCCCCGTGCCACGCTCCTCCCCTCTTTCTCTCTCTCCCTCCCCCCTTCGCCCCCCCACCGCCGCGCTCCTCCCTTCTCTCTCTCTCTCCCTCCCCCCGCGGACTCCTCTCTCTGTCTTTGTCGGACTATGTCGCGGGTTTAAGACGCGACACACTGTATCGCGTTTTCAACTCGCTATATATGCGGGTTACAAACGGAAATATTTTTTCGTGTAAGTTGTTTTAAAATTTTTTTTTATATTTTAGGTTAGATGCGTACAAAGATTGACATGACATCTCCTTGTTGAAGACTAAAGATTCTCTAGAGGTCACAAAAATTTTCGAGACAGCTCCTTTTCGACTACAAATCCTTTTTCAGCAGCATGTTTCATGTGACCCATATGGGTATCAACAATTCCAACCATGATTTCATACAGTTAGACGAACAAGTCCTTTCTATGGTGACTCTCGGCCTAATTTCCAATTATAACCATCTTGTTTTCCAACCCTAACGTAGAACAAGAAATGACCAAAATCGGAAATTAAACGTTCAATCTGAAAGGAAGGTTTAGAGGCTGATTTATAGCGAGAAGCGAGGTCAAACAAGCAACCGAAGCAGGAAAAGTGACTAAGAACCATACCGCCATGGCAGTAAGCTCAGAATGAAGGAAGTTGAGAGCATCGTCGTGAGCTGCAGCATGGCATAAATCCTGGCGGCAATGCATCTCCATGAGCTTTGCCATGGCGGAAATTGAGGGGTACCCATGCTAGGAAGATTTGTTGCCATTCCGGATTTGTCTCCTTTTTCTGATTATTTGTTATTTCCTTTTCTTTTTGTTCTCTACACTTGCAGTAACTCTAGTTTTAGTTGTTTTAAACTTTAATTTTTTTCCTTATTTGGAAGATTTATATAAAGTTAAGACTATTCTATTATTTGTAATTACGTTACTTACTTAGCGATTGCTTCTAACCTATTCTAGTTGGAATGCTTAGGTTATTTAAACTCTCATTGAGAATTGTTTTATATTCATTCAAACTTTCATTAATAAAATATTGTCCTTTTCTCTAAGTTTGGGCTTTTATCTTTAGGCGGGATTCCACTGTTAGGTTGTAGGGTTTAAATCATCAACCTCATCTCTCACTTTTCCTGTTGCATCAAGCCCAACTTCATTTATTAAATTAGTGTGTTGGAGAGATAAATTCTGAATTTTTTAACAAAGGTATAAGGTTGGAAGTTTTAAATTTTCGTGGAGAAAGAGCCTACAAAATTGAGTAGGATTTGCAACAAAATTGCTTCACTAAGTTACGTCAAAATAATATAAAAAGAATGACCAGTTTCTGGTCGAATTTGGCCCTGGTAAGGATATTGAGAATTTTGAGATGCATGTAGTTTTTCTGTTGCCAAGTCTGCTAACACATTTGGCTCCTCTAGTGCACTAAGTGGCATCAATTCTAATTCTGAGAAAGTAGATGGTGAATGCTTCTTTGGTGAAGGTTGTGAGTAATTATTTCTTCAATGTCCCAATCAAGTGCTTCTATTGTTATTTTCAGCACATGTAGTTCATAAAGTTGACACAAAAGAGGAGTAGAAGTAAAACATCTATGAGTTACATACTCCTCTAGTGCACGAAGTAGCATGAATTCTAATTTTAAAGGAAAAGCAGATGGTGAGTGCTTCTTTGATGAAGGTTGTGAGCAGTTATTGGTTCAATGTCCTAATCAAGTGCTTCCACCATTATTTTCAACACATTTAATTTATAAAGTTGATGCAAAAGCAGAGGGGAAGTAAAACGTCTATGAGGATACATACTCGTCTGTATTGGTTGCAAGGGAGGTCAAGCTTCTGTCGACCATAGGTCTAAGCAAAGATAAAGAAGGTAACAGCAGTTGCTGTTCTTGGTCCCACTCTAACTTGCCAGAGGCACTTTTTTTTTTCTTTTTTAAGGGGGGAGAAATGATGGCACAGCTGCCCCAAAATCGCGATCTTTGGCAAATTAGGGTAAAGTGCAATTGTTCCATTGCAAAGACATAATCATTTTGGTCCACTAAGAAGTGTCCTTGGTAATGTGTTAATAGTTTTAGTAAGTTTACTAGTCTAGAAATAGATTGCTAGAATCTTTAATATTTTAGATTTTTTTTTTCTTAACATGTTTTCTTTTAGTTAAAACTTTCTAAATATTTTCAGTTTTAGTCAACATTAAATTAGTGCCTTTTCCAAAGTCTTAAATGTTTTTAGAAGTTTTTTAGTTCTATTATGTTTCTATATTACTTGAGACATGTTAGAAGTTAAAATATTTTAGGGCCAACTTTTAGACGTGTTTATCTTAAGATCCACATGACAGATAATCACCAATTAGATTCCTATGAACCATCAAGAAGGGACTGGTATTTCTTTTTAGGGCTTGCTTAAAATCTTCCATCTTGTGGTGATCTTATGCTTGAGTTTGTAAGTTGAATCAAAATTATTGTTCCTAGTAACTTTAAGTGCAGGTATGCATGCATGCATCCATACCTGCACCAGTTGTTTCCAGGTTTCTTTTGATATTGTCTATCCATGTTATGATTGAGTTGTTAGAAATCTGTTGTTTTCTGTTTATCCTATCTCTGGACCCACAAGAACAGGTTTTAATTCATTTTCAGCATCATTGTTGATGTTTGTCAGAGTTCACTCCTTGCTTTGGATGATTCAGCATTAGATGTTGATCAGGTTGAAAACCTTATAAAGTTCTGTCCAACAAAAGAAGAGATGGAATTACTAAAGGTACTTGGGGAATGCTTAGTTTCTTGGCAATCCCAGATGATTTCTGAACCTTGAGTTATTTTATCACCTGTTCTGAAGTAAAAAGTATAATCCGCTTTCTTGAGCAAAAGAACCAAATTTGTTCTTTTGGCTTTTCTATTTGTAGTAATCATTCTCTTTCACTTTCAGAATTACAGTGCCGACAAGGAAAACTTGGGAAAATGTGAACAGGTCTGTTATTGTTCTTTTTCATCTGTTTCACCTTTTAATTGATTATCCTATGATATTCAAGTGGAAGGATCTAGGTTCCTTTTTAACTTATAAAATAATAAAAACACCTCCATGTCAAATTTCACATTTTTATTCATCTGGTTGGAGTAGCTAATTGTCAAATTAATCATTCCTAATCAAGTTGGAATGATATAACTGTAACTGAAAAATGGAGAATAGTACGCTCATGTTATTATATTACCTTATGTAATTCATGAGCGCATTTTGGTGTAATTCCAGAATTTCTTTTTTATTCCTTTTTTTCTCCCTCCTCCTCCAAACTAGCTGTTTCTATATGCCTTTGGAACTATGAAGCCCAACAGTGTCTTGTTCTCATTTGCCTTGCCAATTCTGACTGGCATGCTTTATGTCTCTTACAGTTCTTTCTAGAATTGATGAAAGTGCCACGGGTGGAGTCAAAGTTAAGGGTTTTCTCATTTAAGATACAATTTTGTTCTCAGGTCAGAGGACAATCTTTCTCGTTGCATTGTTTCTTAATACTCTTTACAGTTGTCATCTATATTGCTTTTTATTGCAACATTTCAGGTTTCAGACCTAAGAAGCAGTCTAAATCTTGTTAATGCTGCAGCTGAGGAGGTATGTTTTTCTTCTCTGGATTTCTCCTAGTTTCTTCTTGCAAAATGTTCCTAAAGGATTGTTAATATCAAACAACGTAAAATTTGTGTGTCCCAGATCAGGGGTTCAGTCAAGTTGAAAAGAATTATGCAAACTATTCTTTCTTTGGGCAATGCTTTGAATCATGGAACTGCAAGAGGTAAGCAGCTATTTTCCCAGTTTAGTCGTCCTTCATTTGATCCAATATGTTTCCTCCCATCTGCATCTATGTCCTCAGATTAGGATTCCTGACCTTTGGATCTAACAGTCAAAGATTGGATATACTCTGGATATCCAATATAAGGATATCAAAGAGTGTATTGGATTTACTCTAAGCAGAATTTAAACTTGGGATTTCATGGAAATCCATGTAATATGTAATGTACAATATAAGGATCAAATGGAGAGGGTGACGTCTAAGAATGGTTCAAATTTTTCATGTGGATGACCTGTTTTTAACCTGTAGCACATGGACCCTAGACTGTAATGGTGCTTAACCACAGTGATTAAAGGATTGAAGAAAGCAGATGCATGAATTGAGCACCTCTGGAAAGTGTGGTTCAAAATTCTTGGATAATATACAATTGGTCTTCCATGCACTGATGTGAGTTATTGATTCGGTATTTTGTGGACTCTTTGATCTCAAATATAGACCATTAGCAATGTGTACTCTTAACATCTGGGCTGATCCAAAGGACTAAGGTAATCAGTTGTGGCAACTCATGGATCAAAAAAGTAAGAGTCTAAGGTTTGTAAATGATGGAATTTGTCATCACTCACCTTGAGCTCTTTTCCATCAGAAAACACTTTCCCACCCTTCATTATCTCCCTTCAATGTACCACATCAAAAGCACCTACAACCTCATTAGTTGTTGACCCTGTATGCTCCATACAGAGATTAGCTTCAGTCGCTAGTCTCTAAAAATATCTGGATCCACCATGAATGTCCACGGCCACTTGCAAAGTGATGCCATGTTGAAATCAAATATCAGAAAGAAGCAACTAATTGAAGAATAATTTGGTTAATGTCATCATCACAAAAGATGAGAAGTCAGCAGAAAAAAGTGAGGAAACCAACAGATTCTGTTACATGCTTAGATTGAATGGCAGGGACAAGCAGGAAGGTTCCTTTTCCTTTGAAGTTTGTTTGGAATTCTGCTTTGTGCTTGAGAGTAGCCTTTTTCTGTTGGTGATGGCTTGGAGAAGGGTTTCACTCAGAATAATCTTTTAAGGAGAGGCATTGTTTTGGTAAAACCGAAGTGTATTATGCAAAAGAGAGCTTAAGTCCATGGATCACTTGCTTTTCATTGCACATGGACTAAATCCTTAAATTGCCCTGGACTTGATTACTTATGTTGACTCACTTCAAGCTGTGTACAGGATGAGCTTTGGGCTTGGAGTGGCATAGATGTTTTTGCAGTGAAGAGGAGAGTTGTTAGCATGCTCTCTCTAGTTGTATTTAGGTTGGTTTGGTAGAAAAGAAATAGAACAATTTTTTAGGGTGTACAGATTTTCTTGCTGGTTTTCATGGACAATTTTATGAAGTGCTTGTGTTTTTGGTCGATTGCTATGTCCTTTGAATTTTTTTTAGATTTAATTGCTTTTTGTAGATGTCATTGCTTTCATAGATTCTCTCACTGTGGACCCGTGGATGAGCACAAACAACCCCCCTGGCGGTTGTAAGGTCATGAGATGATAAAATAGCCATTTGATGATTCATTCATCAAGATAGAAAAGAAGGAGCAGAGATGCAGCCCTTTGTATGTTGCCAAAACCATCATCACCTGCAAGAGAAACTCTTAATCCACATGGTCATAGGCCTTTTTCATGTGCAAA
Organism: Dillenia suffruticosa; assembly: GCA_033439265.1. Taxonomy (NCBI): domain Eukaryota; kingdom Viridiplantae; phylum Streptophyta; class Magnoliopsida; order Dilleniales; family Dilleniaceae; genus Dillenia; species Dillenia suffruticosa. The sequence continues at coordinate 21,662,878 of JAVTVX010000029.1, forward strand.
GGATGTTTACACTTCTCCAGTACCTTCCTGATAACATCTTTTTAACCTTTTAAACACACTTTGGACAGCTACCAAACTAATCCTTTGGAAGCCTTTGAGATTAGCAACCCCTTGCTTTTTTTGGACTGAAGACCAAAAAAGTATTGTTGATGCTTCCTGCAATATCTCTCCCCCCACCCAAAAAAAAGACTCCTAAAAGTGTCCCTTTTAATCACCTCCCAAATTTCTTTGAGAAAATGTTAACAAATGAAAGGCCCACGGATTTTTGACCACAAAGCACTTGCTTCCCTGAACAACGTTGAACTCCAAACAATCTGCCTTCTGTCCCCAATCCTTTTGCTTATTGTATGGCGTCTTATAAATACCATTGATCACCTTTTCCTTGCTTTGGCCCTCAACAAAATCCTCTCTATCAAGCAAGTAATGACGTTTAATTTGGAGTTCAAGTTGGTCATCTTGTGAAAAACTGTGTTTCTAAGCCAAAACACATACAATATCTGATGCTAAGAATTTTGTTTCATGCTAAGGTTATGGGATAACTCTTTCTTATTCTCTTTCCTATGTCTCTATCTGTGACTTAACCTTCCTTTCCATTTGCTTCGGTCTTACTATTTTTCTCTAGAACACTCTTCTTCTTGGCCTACTTTTGCCCATATTTCTCCTTGTTCAATCTCTTCAAATCTAGGGATGAATTCTTATGCCTAGATTTTGCCTCTTATTCTGGTGGTATGCTGGTTGTGATTTGATTAATGCAGCCTCATGCTTGAAAACATGGGAAATTCTCTTGCCAAAGTTAGCAGCGTCATAAATGTTGGACAGCCTAGGAGTATATGGGTAAGATTTATAGGTTTGATGTCTCATTTTGTATTTTTACAATGGACACCTAATTATAGTCCAACATAACATCTCTTCCTCTTGATGATGGGTAAAGAGGTCTTATCATCCGAGGGATACCCGAAAGTGTGTGATTGCAGGTTGCTTTTGTGTTTATAATATGACACCCACTGATGAAGGCATTATTGAATACTAAATATTCAGACTTTATAATGAATAAATTTTCCACTATTACAATTAAAACAATATGAAAGCATTATCTCTGGCAATCAGTTGTTTAGGGGAACTAATTTTTCTTTTTCTTGCAAATAAATAAATAAATAAATATATTCTATATTTGTAGGTTCTGCTATTGGGTTTCGACTGGATAGTCTTCTGAAACTCACTGATACCCGAGCTCGGAACAACAAGATGACTCTAATGCATTATCTTTGTAAGGTACTAACTTTTTTGCTTCTGCTGATGCTTATGTTGTTTGTCATTTTCTTCCTTCAACTGCAATCATGATTGCACTCACTTTTAGATCCTTGAAAGTAATGATATATAAAAATAAGATATTTCTTTGTTTGCCATTCTTTCCCTTTTTTCCTCCAAAATAGAAGTTTTGCTGGAGTGGAAATAAATTATGAGTTGTCTGATCCCTCTAGAAGTAAAGACAGGACAGTATCCTACATGGTTGTGTTGGACGATATCTTAGAAGATTATGACCCCTTATTTGTTGGATGATATCTTAGATGATCATGATCCCTAATTTATCGGAGTACATAGTCAGACTTTCCTTTAGTTTATATAAATTATAGTAGTTCCTACATTTATGGTTTGACTAGGTCATAACCTAAAATAGCATTAGTATTTTACATATTTACTCTGTAAATTGGTTGATTAATGTAGGAAGAGATGTATTTTTTTCCTCACTTATATTTTGTTCATGGTATTGGAGCCATGTGATTCTTGCCAGCATTAATACTTGTTTACAACCTATTTTTTCTTTCTTTGTTTACCATGTTTACTGAAAAAAATATTCTCAACACAAACCTCTCAAATTCCTCCAAACGCAAACCCTTATTCACTCTAAACCTCTAAAATTCCTCACTTCAGACCACCCAACGCAAACTCAATGGGGTGAATTTCTGTGATTGGTCTGTGATGCTCATGATTAGAGGGAAAGGAAAGATGGGGTTATCTTAGATGCCGCATTCAAGACATGGGAGGCTAAAAGCTCGATAGTGATGTCCTGGTCGATAAATTCCATGGAGCCCAAAATTGGCAAAACTTCTCTGTTCTGTGAAATAGCTCATGAAATCTCATGAAATCTGGGAGGCGGTTCAATAGATCTATTTTGACCTTGAAAATACATCCTAATGTTTTGAGTTTCGTTCAACTATTCGCAAACACCCAATAGGGGAGCAAGTCGGTCACACAATATTTTCATATCCTACATGAATTATGGTAGGAGATGGATCTCTTCTATGCAAATCCATGGAATTGTTCAGATGATGCTATGCTTTACAACAAGATGTTGGAGAAAGACTGAATTTTTTATTTTCTTCATCGATTGAATAAAGAGTTGGATGAGGTTGGGGGCATATACTAGGTACGAAACCTCTTCTATCCATCTGTGAAGTTGTGAAGTCTTTGCCAAAGTCAGATGTGACGAGAGTCGCAGGAAAGTGATGCTTCGAGAGTTTTTGCATTCTACTATAGAAGAAAATCAGCAGAATTCAGTACTTATCACCAACTGTCCTGACCTACCTTATAGACATACCTAACGATCTAAAGACAATAAGTTGTGGTGTGATCATTGCCATAAGTCACACCATACTAAGGAAAACTGCTGGGAACTTCATGGGAAACCAGCAAATTGGAAACCCAGGAATCAGCGTTGCTCATCAAACTCTGCTCATGTTGCTGAAAGTACCACGGAACACACCAAATCGGCTCAAACAACCATGCCGTTTACTGCTAAGCAAATAGAAGTTCTCAGGAGTCTTCTATAGAACTCAAAGTCTGCAAGAGAAGCTGAGGTTACTCACTCTTCTAGAGCCATTATCGCACAAGGTAATTTCCCATTAGCCTTGTTATCCCACCTAAATCAAACGTGGATTGTAGATACCGGTGCCTCAAACTATATGACTAGGTCTTTTACAAACTTGACCGAATACACCAAGAGTGATGGAAATATGCGTATCACTATGGTTGATGCCAAGACTTCATATATGGCTAGTATTGGTAGTGTTGCATATCATGATTTGTGTTTGAAATCGATTCTTCATGTTGATAGTTTATGATATAATCTCCTTTTTGTTAGCAAGCTTATCAAGGATCACAATTGTAAAGTAACGTTCTTTCCTACTCATTGTGAATTTCAAGAACTATCTTTGGGGAAGATGATTGGCAATGCTAAGGAGTGAAATGGCCTCTACTACTTCACTGGATCTCCACCACAGTCTTCTGCTCTTGAGAAGTATTCCTTGCCTAGTATCTCTAGTTTTGATGTTATATTATGGCATAAACGCTTTGGTCATCCAAGTTTTGAGTATGTTAAACACTTGTTTTCAAAACTATTCATTAATAATAATCCTTCTATTTTCCATTGTGAATCGTGTCTTTGCAAAACAATCATGACAATCTTATCCTCCACATACTCTTGAGTTGTCAAAACCTTTTCACATTGTGCAAAGTGATATTTGGGGTTTCGCTCGCACCTCCAATATAAATGGAGCTAGGTGGTTTATTATATTAATTGATGATCACACTTATGCATGTTGGGTTTGTTTACTAAAAGGAAAGTCTGAAACAGGGTCCATCATTAAACAGTTTCACAAATTTGTCATTAATCTTTTATGGTCCTCTATTCACATTCGTCATGCTGATAATGCGAGAGAGTATTTTGCACGTGATCTTAAAAAGTACCTTGCTGAGCGTGGTATCTTCCATCAAAGGTCATGTACATATACCCCTCAATAGAACGGAGTTGTTGAACGGAAGAACAGACATCTTCTTGAAGTGGCCCATGCCCTAATGTTTAACGGTCATGTTCCATTTTTTTTTTTTTTTGGGGGGGGGAGCTATCTTGACAGCTGTCTATCTTATCAATCACCTACCTTCCAAATCACTAAACTTTCAAACTCCTCTGCAATGTCTAAGGAATTTTTTCTCACATGTCCTAATCATGAATTCCCTTCCTGCTAGAGTCTGCTGCACTGTTTATGCCTACAACATAGCTCCCAACATTGGAAAACTAGATCTAAAGCCATTAAGTGCATATTTATAGGCTATTATCACACTCAAAAAGGTTTTTAAGTGCTATCATCCACTATCCCAAAGGATATTTGTTTTTTATGATATCATCTTTTGTGAGTTGCATAGTTAGTGTCCCAATGATTCACTTCAGGGAGAGTTACTGAATACAGTAAATCATTGGGATCCTTCCATTTCTCTATCAATTTCTATTCCAAACCTTCCTAATACCATGCAAACATCAATGTCCTCTTCCCAACTTACACCTACTCAGGCAGCTGATCAAGAGTGAAATTCGAAACCAACAACTAGGGGTGAACTTCATGTTTACACAAGAAGACCACGAGCTCTTTCTCAAAGCCAATCATCGGATCTGGAGGCAAATCCATCTGAAGTTCTAGAAAAAAGTACCGATAAAGTTGGTGATTTGGTGTACCTATTGCTCTTAGAAAAGGGGTAAGGTCTTGTACAACTAAACACCTAATTTCAAATTATCTCTCCTATTGCAAGTTGTCTTCAAACTATAGGGCATATCTCTCCAAGTTGGATGATGTGGAGATTCATGGACATATCCATAAGGCAGTAAATGACCCAAAGTGGAGAGCTGTAGTGATGGAGGAGATGAAAGCTTTGGAAGAGAATAAAACATGGGAGATTGTCAAATTTCCAAAAGCGAAGATATTGGTTGGTTGCAAATGGATCTTCATGGTCAAACTTGTTACAAACAGTCAGATTGAAAGATACAAGGCAATGTTAATGGCGTGGGGTTACACTTAAACCTATGATATTGATTATGAAGAAACATTTGCTCCTGTAAATCCTACCAGGGTTCTTTTGTCACTCGCGGCCAACTTAGACTAGGAGTTGCATCAGTTAGATGTTAAGAGTGCATTTTTAAATCGTCGCCTTGAAGAGGAAGTATGCATGAAATTACCTCTTGGATTTGATGAAGATGACTGACCTAACTGTATAGATGAAGATGACTTACCTAACTGTCTAGTCTAAAACAATCTCCCGGGCTGGGTTCACTCGATTCAAGGATGCTATGAGGCAATTTGGCTATAAACATGGACAGACAGTTACCATAGAGATTCACAATCTCAAGGGACTACTCAAATCAAAATTTCAAGTCAAGGACCTTGGAAAGGTTCAATACTTTCTTGGAATGGAGGTAGCTAGGAGCAAACAAGGCATCTTTATATCACAAAGGAAGTATATGCTTGACCTGCTAAAGGAAATCGGGAAACTTGGGTGCAAACCAGCTGAAACTCCACTAGAAAAAAATTGGAAGAGTAAGATGACCGAGAATGATCCACTAGTAGATATGGGCAAATGTCAACAATCAGTAGGAAAATTGATATAAGCACTTATTGGACCTGATACAGTGTTTGTGTGATAAGTCAGTTTATGCATTCACCTACCAAATGACATCTTGAAATTGTGATGCAGATCCAATGGTACTTGAAGGGTACACTTTCAAGAGGATTGTTATTTAGAAAGAAAGAAAAAAGGAATATTGAAGGGTTTGTTGAGACTGGGTGGAGCACAGTGCAATAACTCAAGGATTCTGTGAGCTAATTTGGATCGAGAGATTGCTGAAAGAGTTTGGAGTCTTTACACAAGGGTTAAAGAAGTTGTACACTGATAGCAAGTCAGCCATTAGCATTGTTCATAATCCTATTCAACATGATAGGATGACGCATGTTCGAATTGACACGAATTTCATAAAGTCTAAAATTGATAATGGCATAGTCAATCTGCAATTGACATTCTTATTAAGGCATTAGTGAAGTGAGGGTATGGAATTAATATTACCAAGCTCGGAATGATTGATATTCATTCACCAGCTTGAGGGGGAGTGTCGAACGATATCTTAAAAAATTATGATCCCTAATTTGTTGGATGATATATTAGATTATCGTGATCTCTAATTTATCAGAGTACATAATCAGGCTTTTCTTTAGTTTATATTAATTATAGTAGTTCTTATATTTATGCTTTGACTAGGTCATAACCTAAAAGAGCACTAGTTTTTTTTTTTTTGTATATATACTCTATAAATTGGCCAATTAATGTACAAAGAGAAGTATTTTTTTCCTCATCTATACTTAGTTCAGTTTGTATAAATCGGTGTAGGTGAACAAGTAAAACTAATAAAAATTAAGCCATTATAGTTATATATCCTAATAAAATATGTGAGGAACCTATCTCACTGTGAGACGTAGCATTTGCTACCTCTGGAAATGTTAGTATCGAATCAGTGACCTGTCATGTCTCGAGGGGGAAATAGTAGCTTTCTACTTTCACAAGCTTCAAGATTTTTTTTTTTTTTTTTTTTTTTTGGCCCCTTGTGATGAAAATTGGGAATAGATCAATTTGAAGTTTGAGGAAACAAGAGCAATCGGCATTCGTGGCACAGTTCTTGTTGCAGCTATGAACTTCTGGTGAGAAATCGTTTGCTTATGATGGGAGTTTGAATCTCCATTGGCAACTTGATTATGGTTACTGTAAAAGCAGGGAAAAAAGTGCCTCCACGGCAGAGCATCAACTCTATATTTTTCTATGTGCATGAAGTTGAGATATCAATGAATTGTTCAAACCGCTACACAGGCAACACCTATTTAGCACAGTCATAGTTGTTAAATTGCTATCCAAATTGTGGAACCTTGTGATTCTACAGAGATGGTTGTCTAAAATTTAATAAAATGCTAGCTCAATTTTGCGATTTTACTCTTCAAACCACTTGTAACAACTTTTGTTACAGATTAAATAAAAGGGAAAAAGATGGCTATCATCTTCTACCCTACCATCAAATTTTGGTGAAACTAGTCGCTTTTAGGTCTTGAATGTGAGGTCTGAACTTGCCGCATGTTACCTTGCCGGGCTGGTTTGCAAACTTATAGCAACATAATTTTGTAGTACTTTTACCGCATATTTTGGATGCATCTTCACCAGTTTCATGTTGTAAGAAGATATGTAGTTGTCAATATCCGTAGATCTAATTTATCCGCGTGTGTATTGGCAGGGAACGTTTCAAGATAAATATGAATTGGGTTTCCAATTTTCATAATATTTAACTATTTCCTAACCGATGCATGGAATATATTTTGTGTACAAAGACAATCATAAGTGTATCTTCCAGATAACTCTGGGTAATTATATACCTGATTGACAAGCTGTAGGTGCTAGCTGAAAAGCTACCAGAACTTCTAGATTTTTCAAAAGACCTCACCAACTTGGAGGCTGCAACCAAGGTATGCATCTGAAACAACATATCAATCATTATATTTATTTTGGGATGCATGCCTGATAAATGCTGAGATTAATACTCTGCAGATACAATTAAAGTATCTAGCAGAGGAAATGCAAGCCATCAGCAAAGGGCTAGAGAAAGTAGTGCAGGAGCTGACTGCCTCCGAAAATGATGGTCCTGTGTCAGAAGATTTTAGCAAGGTACTTGATGCTAATCATCTAAATTTATATATAACAGTAAATGAAGTCAGTGCCCAGTTCATTTTAACATCAACGTACTTCAACGTACTTCGATACCATTACCCAAAGATTTGGAATAAACTTTTTACCATTTATTTGTTTTTGAGTTTTCTGTAATCCGCACTAATAGAGATCTCCATGCTTTGTACCAACTGCTTTAAGTATTTATGGACAAATAGTATATGAGATGTAGACAGTTCACTATATTATAAAGGGATACCAAAATCCAGATGATGGGCTACACGGTTTAGAGGGTTCACTATATATCTGCCTGTGTATTTTCTTACCATCCCACTTCCTTCTTAATTTCCTAATTTCTTTTCAGACTCTAAAGGAGTTCCTTGGTTTTGCTGAAGCAGAAGTGAGGTCCTTGGCTTCACTATATTCAACTGTGGTATGTGGAAGCTTTCGCTTTTGGGCTATGTATTCAATCTCTAATGTTCTTGTGAAGCAAAAATTGATTCCATCAAATCTTTTTTTTTTTTTGGGGGGGGGGACAATTTCAGGGTAGGAATGCAGATGCACTGGCACTCTATTTTGGTGAGGATCCAGCTCGAGTTCCATTTGAGCAAGGTACGTATGGTCTGCTGGTGTTCGGCTTTGTTTGGTTGGAGTGATGGCAAGAGAAAGGAAGGAAATGAGTGGATTTTCTATCTTCTTGTTGCAAATTCCCTTCCCTTTTTCCCATATCACCCCAAAACAAACACAACCTTAACTGCAAGTCAATTCATTTTATTGTCAGTACCTTACATTATACTAACTTGATAGTTTTACACTTGAATGTGGAAGAACTAGTTGATGAGAGCTGAGAGAACCTCTTTGATTTTTAGATGTATTGATTGCCTGCTCCTTTTGTGCTTCTCTAGATTTCGTTGCCAACTTTTTTTTTCTGCTCTTTTTCTTGAGCAACTGTTGCATGTCAGCTTGTCGTAATAAAGTTTCCCTTATTAGTTATTACATAATGGAAATTCACCTTCCATTCAAGTCCTGCTAGAACCTTGTTAGGCCACCAAATATTCTCTTGAACATGGCCACTTTGAAATGGATGATTGAAGAGTTCCAGTTCTCCACTTGCCTGAATTATTATAACCTTGAAGAGCTAAATGGAGACAGGAATAGATGAGCTTTCAACTATCTGCTGGGACATATTGCTTGCTTGAACTGAGTTGGAGTTTGAATGTGTTTCTGCAGTTGTTTCCACTCTGCTCAACTTTGTTAGGATGTTTACACGAGCTCATGAAGAAAACTGCAAACAGATGGAGTTTGAAAAGAAAAAGGTTGAGAAGGAAGCAGAGAATGAGAAGAAGGTCAGTACTCCAAGAAAGGGGGGTGATCAGATTTTGCGGCCACCCGCCAAGTCTTCTAACCTCAGTTCAGAATGAGTCGATAGTATCTTGGATGCTGTCATAGCTGAAAGATGCTTAAAAGTAGTCACGATCCCCCAAATAGACGAAGCTGAAAGTTTTACCAGCAATAGAAGATAATTGATCTCAACTGCTGACAAGAACATGCAGAAACCAATTATGGTTTGGCTTTATCATTGACCAGGACTTCATCATTAGTCTGGTAAGTGTTTATCAACTTGCTTGCTTTTTGGAGTAGTTTTTAGTGGCAGCGCTTTCTTTGACGTGGTTTATTACTCATGAAGCAGAGAAAAGTAGCAGATGGAACATTGTTTGCTCCCCCAGATGTATAATAGTTGGGAGGATTTTTTCAGTTGAAAAGCAACACTCTAGTTTAGACTAACTAGTTCTTGCCCAGCAATTTATTCGCATTTGTTGTACTTGTGATCCCATATGTATATCTGACTAGTTATAGATGGAAATGATGGAAACATTGGATTGGGAACTTGGAGACTCATTGAGAAATTTCTTATTGAATAACTCAATAGCTTTTGACATTGGGAACTTGTTGAGAACTTTACTCTCTCTCTCTCACACACACACCACATTTAAACCATAGAATTAATGATCCTCTGGCTACCCATAAACCCAACCCTTGCTAAAGGTGGGAGTCTCTCTAGGTCATTGCTATGGCCCAGTGCATGAATAAAAGAAACAGATATTGTAACATGCTTACCCCCCCCCCCCCTCTCACTTTCAGCATAAGCATTGGTCAAGATGGAACAAGGCAATTTGAGGAATCCAATTCCTTGCCAACTTGCTCTTTTATTACCATCACATTTTGTTGAGGAATTTAGTGAGATAAAGTCAAGGATGCCACATTCAGAGATAGTTGTTTGTGGACATGTCTAAATATGACTATCTATTTTCCCAAGTAATAAGTGAGACTAGTCAAGTCCAGATAGAAGACATCCATACGTATTTATCATTAGGCACTGAGTATCACTCCTGTAAAAATTGCCATAAATGGTGGTACTTGAATGGTCTAACAATGTTCCACCTCGTGATGATTGGCTAGGAGCTTGTTGCGTTGAACCTATCTTCAAGGTAAAATTCGAGAATCAGTAGACAAATTCTCTTCGACGGACCAGATTGCTCTACCAACTAAGATGAGCTATACAACATTATCAATAAAATCCAAAAAATAAAAAAATAACCATTCTTTCAATCCTTACCACGCATGGACTTAGTAAGTTTTCTGAGAAATTCATATAAACTACAAACCCCACTCTTGGCAATGACAGTCTTCATTACCGACATTTGTTGACGTAAGTGAGATGGGTATTTTCCTCTCTTAAATTAATTGAGAGTTCGACTCTCCCATGAAAAAAACAATGTTGGGAGACCCGTCTCCACAAAGTGGACTCTGCAGTGGTCGATCTAGATTAGTCGGCGCGAATCTCCAAATGCTGGATGGTGGCAAGCCATGATACAAAAAAAAATGACAGTCTTCCTTTTAGAACAACTTTGTATCAGCCTTGATAAATTCTCTTAGTTCGATTCTCTGAGAATACTGTTTGTCTTCCTTCATTCTTTTACCTATCAAAATGAGTTCCTAAAGATGGGTAATGGTTGTTATGATCTCAGACTCCATTAAAATGATTGTGTATGCGTCAAAGTTCTAGAGGACAAAACATGAAGAGATTTCAGTAATTACCCACCAACTCCAATATCCCTATATAATGTTTCTAATTCCTTTTTTTTAAATAATTTTTGTAAGTTGCAAAGACCAGAGGCATTCATATCACCAACATAAAATAAGAGAGACAGAACAAACAAATCCTCACATGACCATTATATATATATAATTGATTCAAATTCCTCACAGATTCTACCTCTCCTTTACACTTGGATTGGTTATTGAAAATCAAGTAGAAAGGGAAAAACTATATATATATTTCAAGCCTTTGTCAATCTGGGAAAAGAGCGAGCAACCGCAGCAGCCAAAACTTCGGTAAACTTGGGATCTTTAGTTAAGGAAGCTACATAATCTTCCAAATGGTTGCTGCTTTTGCTCTTGCTTTTGCTTTTGCATTTGCAGTCTACTGAAAAGCTTTGTGGTCTTCTTTTGATGTCTTCATTGGAGCTCGAAAGAGTTAAGTCGAGGGTGATTGAAGGGCTAAAAGGATCAGATGTCATCGTGGAAGGAGCATCATCGATTGAGCTTGATCTTAATGATTTGACTGGTGAAGAGGATGAGCTTCCATGCGAACCAGGAGTGCCATGGTTGTGTTCTCCTTCATATGTTGCAACTAGTAAAGATTTGTCTTCTACGCATCTTTGCACCTGCAATATATAATTTGTACATTTTGTAAGGTTTTCAAGTTAATTTTCTATAAAAATACCTTCATCAACAGGACAAGAAAGAACTATATAAATACAATCGTTCTCCAAAAAGAGAGAAAAAAGAAATAGGTGAAAATTTGGACAAGTTGAACATAATTCCCACTTTTCTTTTTTATACTTATTATGGGAACTATATATCATAGATTCAAGGACCAAAGACAGGTTGAACATCACTTAAATTCTCATGCTCTATTGAGTTGATATAATCATCATGCTTAGAGAGAGAGAGAGTGAGTCTGTGTTTAGGAAGCACATGAAATTTAGCTATGTCCGAGGAAGGGCTATCTATATGTACCTTCTTCTTAACGGGGCATGAAGGAGCCATGGAACATCTGAAATAAGCTCGAGGAGAAGGGTTGTCTTTTGTAACTTTCTGTCCATATTTCCTCCATTGATACCCATCTTTTACTGTCTAAACTTGCATAAAAAATGGCATAACCGCGAATAAGAAATGAGAGAGAGAGAGAGAGAGAGAGAGAGAGAGAGAGAGAGAGAGTCGTTTACCAAACTTTTGTCATTGGAGTCGGTTCTCACAAACACTTCGGATGTTTTGATGACTGGGAATTCGGTCCTAGCCCTCTTGCCATGTTCATTCTCTATAAAAAGGTTTCCCATTTCTTCAACCTCCTCTTGAAGATGTGCTTGAAGAAGATGGCATTTACTACTCATAGCTTCCAGCAAAAACTTGAGATTTTCATTTTCGTTCCTCAATTTATCTATTTCTGCTCTCATAGAATCCGCCTGAAATAACAGAATTCAATGAAAAAAGTATCAAAAGAAATTCTGGTACCCAATTTTCTTTTCTCAACTCAATTTTCTTTGTTAATTAAGCGTTTCATTCATGTTTTAACAAAATACAATCATAAAGGAATAGAGAGAGAAAGAGAGAGAGAGAGAGAGAGTTGTGTTTACATTTTGCTTACAAAGAATGTCTTGATGAATCTCCATGAGCGACAGTTGAATAAATAAAGTTGAGAGTTCGTGTTCAACTTGACTTGATTATCATTTAGGTGTTCTGTTAGGAGAAAACTTTGGGAAGAGAGAGTCCAAGGGCTTATTTATAATGTGATATGATTTCATGCAAATGATAAAAAAATATAAATATATATAATGTGGGTGGGTGTTGATTTTGGAGGGCCGTCTAGTTCACGTATTCCAAATGTAATGTGATCAAAGAAGACCAACCCAATGGGCTCTCTCTCTCTCTCTCTCTCTCTCACCATGTTCAAACATGACGACCAAAAAAATCCTAGTGGCTGCGCTCTCTCTCTCTCTCTCTCTCACGAAAAAACAGAGTGGAGTCTTGGTCTTTTTCTTTGTTTGCAAGTGGGGAGTGCAAAGTTCATCTAATTATTATTTTTTTTAATTTTTATATTAGAGGCAGCCTAATTAAAAAGTGGAATACTGAAGTAAGCCAGTGCTACATCATCATCATCATCATCCAAACGATGCGTTTTTGCTATCTAGTTTATTTTCTGAATTTGAATGTGGAAATCCATCAATTTACTTGTACATTATTTTATTTATAACTTATCCCAATTTTTTCCATACATAAGTTTTACTTATCACAAAATCTCTCCAAGACTTGACCAGATGAATTGGGATTTTCGTGGTATTCACCTTGTTTTAAAATATTATATATTAAAATTAAATTAATTATTAAAAAATATTACGTATCAGAATAAATCAATAATTGATTTGATTTTAAAAATATTTAAATTTTTTATTTTCATATTTATAATAATAAATTTTCTATATAAATTCAATATTGTAACAGTTTATTGAATTGATGGATTATCAAGTTTTTATATTATTATATTATTTTCTATATTCAAATTTCTTAAATACACCTTATAAAGAAAAGATATATATATTTGCATTAAAAACAAATTTGATTATATCATTTGACCATTCTATTGTTATTTATTTATTTTTCTAAAGGGGAAAATCTTTTATTAATGACAATTAGCACCCTGGACCCCCTGATCTAATTGAATCCCACTAAAGCCTTTTTGGCATTACAAATTTCAAATTGGATTTACAATGTGCTGAATTTTGAGTACCAAAAATAGGAAGTTGTTGAAACCCTAAATATTAAGTTAAGAATGTATTTTTAACCTCATCAATAACCCAAAAATAAATATTATTATTTTTTCTTTTTAGTCCTAAATTCAGTAGTTTGAGCATTAAGTTGTCAATTATTTGCTTAATATCGGAAATTCAACATGAAGCCACTAAACAGCACCTTAATTAGCTAATACATATTCAATAGAAGTTTTATTTTCGTAGTACAAACAAATTACCATTGCCCTTTTTGGGTAAAACCCAAATCCCAACGGAGGAGGAGGGTTGTGTTGGATAGCCGGCCAATGTATAACTAAAGTAAATATTTACGTATGGAACCTTTATCATATCGTGTTAGCGATATGAAATTGAGTACAATAGTATAAAATAATTCATACAGGTGATATCGCTTAATGGGATAAAAATTTAGTCATTATTATTATTATTTTATTATAATTGTCATATTTTTAAAATAAAGTGAAAAAAGTTTTTTAGTCCGGCAAGGAAATCTAAATTTTTCATAAAAATAAAATTATTATTGTAAATAATAATTTTTATATTATAAACTTTCGCATAATCTCGGTTTAATCCAATTTCAAATTTCTCGATCAAGATTTAGGTATGTCCATTTCTTTTTTTTTTTTTTGTTTTTATTGATCGGTATTCAGATTTCGTTTGATTAATCCGATTAAAAAACTATACGGTCCATTTAAAAGTTATCGCTCTCAAATCCTCTTTCTCAATTTTCAAAATTCAAACATGATATTTTTGATTTTGAGATTAGAATATCCGATTATTCAACGTAAAAAAGTTTGATGAATGTCTATTACTCTATATAAGTGTATACATATGTAAAGGAAACCTCAAGAAACGTTTGTCATATGTAAAATATTATTGTTTTAGAGCCAAACATGAACACGCACTCCATTTTCATGTCATTGAAATGCTTTTCTCATTCCACAGACAAGAAATGACATTTTTCCAAAAGATTTTTTCAAGAAATAGTTCAACTCACTTTCCAAATTTCCTTATGCATATGTATATATGCGCAAGTTGGCTTAGAAAAAGAAGAATACGTTTGTCTCCGTGTGCCTTTCCAACCTTATATTATTATTATTATTATTTCTCTATAACATGTTTCCTCAACCTTTTTTGTGATGGGCTGCGCCTCATTTTTCCACTTCTACTAAATATTATATATATATATATATATATATTAATTTTCTATACTCGTAGTCGAAGGTATTAATTAAAATCTCTAAAAATTATTTTACTCCAAATAATAGATGAGAAATACTTACCAAACTCTTATACGTGTAATAATGATACGAGGCTATATCCCTTTTACCATAAGTCTTAAATTTGAATTATAAGAATCGAAAAGTAAAATTTGAGAGAATCATTCCTTATAAATTTTATAATATTCAGATCAAATTAATCGAATAAAATATAAATATCGATTAATGTTAAGAATCTACTACAAAAATATAAGAGAAACACTTTTTTTTTTTTTTTGGGTTAAAAGTAAGCACATTGGATTGGAGCGGTGAAACCACGGTCGCTTACTATAGAGAGGATAAAAGTGGTTTTCGCTTTCTAGAAGCCACGAGACTTTGGTGCGAATTTTGAAGGTCAAATCAATATGGTAAGAGTGTTGCTAACCAAAAAAGAAAAAAAAAAATGTAAAACCCGTGAAAGGGTTCAAACAAAATTTCCACATGCATGCTTGTCCTAGTCGTGCCCACACGAGTTCTTCATTTATGGTATTAACACAAAACTAAGGAAAAAAGTTTATTACGTCTTCAATGAGTCATAGGATGGAACTTGGCACGCCAGCCAAAATCAAACGTATTTGGTTTGGACGACGGCTATACCCAACTCTTTCAACCAAAGACCAGAGAGAGTGAGAGAGAGAGAGAGAGAGAGAGAGAGAGTGCGAGGGGACCATTGGAAAATTGAGTCCAGTCTACAGAATTGATGCAAAGTATCTTAGACTGCATTCAACATCATCCAAAAGACAGGACAAAATAACAAAGGCTAAGACGAGAAAAAATTTAAAATATGTGGATAAAAGGGTAGGCCAGATACTTCATTTTTTTTGGGGGGGGGGGTTGATGAAAAATATGGACTTCTGGGGGATTGGTTGGACCTGAAAGACCTCAAAGAAATTAGTCAGTGATTTTCGTGTAAAAATAAGACTAAATGGAGGGTCGATGTGATTGGTTTCATTTTTGTTTTTGTCCCAACCTCAGTTTTTTATTCACGAAATAATATAGATTTTAATTCTTGTCAAAATAAAACTCTAAATTTTTAATAAACTATCGATATCCGATAATTATATTAAATCAGACTAAATTCATTAGTCGAAACATGTTAGATTCTTAGAAGATAAAATTCTTCTACATATATTTTTATCATACACAAAACTCAAATTTAAAATTTTATTTAAAAAATATTAGTATTTAATCACTAAACAATTAGAGGTTCATCTAATAAATCAACTAATGTTGGTCAAAATAAAACTCCAATACTAACAAAAGTTGATTTAAATAGCTTGAAAGTTTACTCTTCAATACTATTAAGCCGATTTCTCTAGAAAAATTATGTAAATTTCATTTAGTTTAACATAAATAAATCTACTTAAAATTGAGCAAAACCCAGAAAATATATCATGAAACTGGGGGGGGGGGGGGGGAAAACCCTACTAATCTAATGTGTCCTGGATTTTTCCTTCTTTTTTTAGCAAAACATATAAAGTAAAAAAAAAAAAAAAAAAAAAAAAAAAAAAAAAAACAAATTTGTCGTCTTCGCAAATCCCTCAAAATTGGTTGGCAAGATTAGATAGGACAGCCTTTACAATGCTCAGCATACATGACTTGAAACCCGTTAAGCATTCTTAACAAAATAATGATAACAAAGTGGTCTTTGTTGGCTATATCAGGGGGCCACCGATGATCTTTGAAGATAATTATTTTCAAATTACTTAAGCTAAGGTTTGGGTCTTTCTTGACTAAGAATATCTCATTTCAATATAATATATAATACTGGTTCGTAGTGCAGCTTGCTAGTGAAGGAGTGGACCCGTATTGAATATTGATCTGTCTTTGACATTCTAATTTTGTGTGGTGGAATCTTGAATGGAACTCTACGTGATTTGTGTAATGTTTTAATTTAATCTCAATACGAAAAAAAGGAAATGATTTCCTTTATATATATGTAAATAAAAAAAGAAAATAGTAATAGGGGAGAAAGAGTGTATTTCATGTATAAGAATTTAAAAAATATTTATCTGAATTGCAAATTCTTTTTTTTTTTTGTTTTTATTATCGATATTCGAGTTTTATCCAATTAATTCGGTTCAAGTACTATAAGATCCATTTTAAAAGTTGACTCTCCCAAATTCTTTTTTACCATTCTCATGGCTCGAACTTAAAATTTCTAGTTAGGAGGATAGAGTTATCTTGACTATTCAATTAAAAAGAGTTTGATGAATTGCAAATTCGTTACAAATATATAAGTTTATGTTAGTACAAAATCTTTTAAGTAAATTTTGGATCAAAATCTAAGAATGAAAAAGAATACGTTAGGAGAGTGTCACTAAATTATATTCGATAATATTCAGATTGAATTATTTAAAATATGATTTCGATTATTAATTGATTATAAAAAAATTGCTTATGTTAGTGCCGGAGTGTATTTCATTGAAATTCACCGAGAAAGAATAGCCCACATTGGTTGTCGCGAGAGGTTGACACTAAATTATGGAAATGGTCATTGTAAGGGATTGTGAAGATAATTGAATATTTGCTTAGTTGATTTAATTCTACCGTGTGCAAGTTATTTATGGTAGGAATAAATTAGCACGGATATTAAGGTTATTATATTGACAAAAAAAAAATTAGTAATTAAAATAATTAAATCTGACTTGATATGATTTATTATTGATACAAAATATTTTTTTAAAAATGTATCAAATATTAGATTGAGTTTGGAGCGAGAACTCGGTCAAAGTGTAACAAAAATGATTAAAATTAAAATAATCGATTTAATTCGTTCATATAAATTTTATAACCATAACCGAACATAATAAACTAAAAATCAATAATTCCGTTTGATTGAATTAAATAATTAATTCAATTTAGTTATCCAAATTAACCGAATTATTAAAATCTTTATAAAGAACTTTTAAGTAAAACTGTTTCCTACTCTGTCTATTTAAATATAATATATATCATTTAGTTCGAGTGGTTTTAAACTATAATTTTAAACTTTAAAATTCGCCGATGATTATAATTCACCAAATTTAATTTAAAAATTTCAAAATTCAAATGAATTAATAAACTATGAAACTTTTAAATTAAATCTACTATTCTACTAATAGTTTAAAAAACAAAAAATTAACTAATATACATTATTTTTCAATAAAATATGTTTTAAAATAATTTTCTCTTTTAACTTTTAGATAAAACATTAATTAATATTAACATAAATAAAAATTATATGAAAAATATATATATTGTTAACTGATTCGGTTTGATCGAAATAAAAATTATTAAAATCGATAATCGTCCAAATAATTAAATTTTAATTTTATCCAAAATCAAAATTAAAAACTAAATAAACCATCCAAATATAAAAAGTGGTTCAAAAAAATGATTTTTCAGTTTTAACCGAATAGTACTCACCTCTAAATTTAGTTATCTACTTTATTTATTTATTTTTTTAAGAGTTCTAAACTCAACCTCAAAAAAAAATTAGTAAAGTTGACGATATCCTCGTAAGGATACTCAAGTTATAAAGAGTTATTGTTTAAATATTTTTTTTAAAATCTAATATTTATATTTTTATAAATATATATATTTTTATAATTTTTATATTCTTTACTTAACAAAAAAAAATATAATATATATAGTTGTATAAAAGATTAGATTATCAGGGAAATTAATGGGTGAATTTATTCAATTATTCACAATGATCATTATTGCATTATCAATGTTAATGATTGTCGGTCCAAAACTCTATTGGCTATCACTGCGCCACATGGTGACCCGTTAAACAAACAAAAAAAAAATTAAGAGAGAATTTTTTAGAAATTTCAATTTAAATATTAAAATTAATTATAAAAATTTAAAGTTGATAGGGACCCTTAAATACTGATTTTCTTTGTTGTGTCGTCAAAAGTTTTTTGTGACATCTATTTTTATCATTTTCTAAATTCAATTAAAATAATTTAATAGTCTCATCAGTAGATTGACAAGTCCAACAAGGACCTCTCTAGAAGGTTGGAATCGTCTCTACGCTACTGACCCAAAGTTACCTTCAAAAGAGCCTTTTCCAGGCAGCAGAATCTATCTTGCTGTCGGCTAAGGACTTGTGTCAAATCGAACCCTGTAGTTTTGCTTGTCCTGGAGCAAAAAGCACTTGAACTCTACCCAACTCCTGGTTGTGCTGCACCTCACCGCCCGCGGGAATCGGCCCCAAACCCACCTCGCCTGTCTTTTCAAGCTCACAAACATCACCCAAGATTCATGGTAAGAATCATTGAACCGATAGGCTGAGGACCGCTTTACTGACCTTTGGACTGGCCGATTCTTGATGGTTGAATCGGGGCCTGAATCGGTTTTTTTCTTTTTTCAGAATGGGGACTTTTTCTATTATTTTTTCTTTGTTGGAGAGAAGCACTAAAAAACCTGCTTAGAAATGAAATTTTAAAACATTTAAAGTGTGGATCATAAAAAAAAGAATTTGTTAGTTTTCGATTTGGAAAGGTTCTGAATGGTTCAATTCTTGATTTTTAAACGGTTCAAAATTTTAAAGAAATTAAATCTAACCCTTCTCAATCTTATCTGTATATAGTTCATTGAACCGGTTTTGTATGGGTCAGACCGTCTGGATCTTGGTTGTGTAACACCAAAATTGTTTCCAATGATTTATTACAATTTCCTTAAACTCTTACAAATATAACTTAAATCGACCTTTTCACTCATGTTAAACCTTAACAAGAGAATTTTGAAGGAGTTATTACTCAAATCAAAAGAAATGTTGTTGAAACAAATTTTGAATCTATAGTCAAACTACCTCTCTAACTCGAATGGGAAATTGGTTATGTAGTGTCAATTTGATCTTCTTTGACAAGGATACCTGTAAAACTCTGTCGGAGGTGATTCCGGTGGAAGAAAGTCTACATTCAAGTCAGAAAGAGTAGTAAAAAGGAAATGAAAGTATTAAGTTTATTCACATGTATCGAAAGTAAAGTAAATCATAAAAAAATTAAATAGTTGAAATTTTTAGGTAAATATCCTAACGTGTGATCCATAAATATAATCGAATTGCAAACCGTAAAATCTATCAATCTCATCTCTCGATCGGGATGAAGATCATAAGATCGAACCACCACGATAAATTTACGACGTCTCAATCCAAAGTCCGGTAAATCCAATATGACGAGAGAAATTTTCCTGTTTAAAAATTTCTCAATCTTTCAATATATTCTCACACAAGAGTATGTACGTGTCTCACTATTTGGTTATCTCACTCAACCTCTCATTCTCAAGTAATGTGCAGAGTGAGTGCTCTTCCAAAAGGAGCACAAACCAAATACCATTTTTTTTTTAACGTAAGAAGTTATGGAGAGTGAGATAACCTATGTGGGACAAAGTTTGGTTAGTAGGATAATCAGTGTTATCCCATTATCTAAAATTTAAAATTTTTATTTTTTGTGGTAAATGTCCTAACGTGGGTATATTTACCAATATCTTCCACTTATATGCGAGAAAATTTTTATGTCCGTCACAAGATCACAACTCGTGTGATCTACCAAATCACCCTATTGAACTTTCATATAAGATTGAGTATCGTACAACTGATGAGTACACATGCAATCAAAAACTTCTTGATATATATGTTAGGATGACCAAAAAGTTACCGCTAGTACAAAAAATAACTCATTATACCCCAAACTTAACGCAATTACATTTATCGAGTCACTTTTCCCTTCGAATGTGATCTTCAATCATTGTTTAACTGTATATTCACTATTATATTTGAATCTCAATATAGATAAATATAACAAGTCAGCCAGTGAATACTACACCATGATATAATGTCGATTGGTTTTTCTTTTCTCAAACTCAAATCTATCAGTTTCAATTCAGTTGTTTTCCTAAACCTACTTCTTAAATCTCAATTATCTTCCGGACTATAGGTAAATACACTAAAGTAGTAAACTCTGAACCAAGATTTCTAGAAACAGTCGAAAGTAATATGGTACAAAAGATCCTATCCAATGGATATCTGGTCTCACACGGTGGAAACGGAAATCTAAATCACACTATCGTCTTAAATAATAGCTCCAACTATCCTATAGCATCTTATCACACACGGTATGAAATACGTGTTACAATATTATTTCCTCATTTCTCAAAAGGGTATATGTCAGATTTCTCTAACACTATGTAGATACGTGACTCGGTTTACATATAAAATTTTACTCAGATATCTTAGAAAGAGTATTTTAGAGACAATATCACTAGACGTAAGTGATTTATGAGATCTCAAATCTAGCTACGTACGGGCAACATGGATGTGGAAATGTTCATGTAGGTCATATCGCATATAATCTCCTCCTGAACACGTATTAAGCTGACCTATGTTCTAATAAGGTCACTTTCAAAATCTTTTACGACTAGAAACCGTTTTATCCCCACTCACTCAGAACTGGAGGTGGTCACTCATGTGAAAGAGTCGATCACGTCTACATGACATATCTTTTATCATAACATATTACAACAGAATATATGATAATAAACAAACATAACAAATAAATTTGTAACTGAATAATACACGCATGTCATATATATAAAACAATAAGTATCATAATCAATATATAGTGAGAAATGTAAAAATATACGTAAACCAAATGATTCCTTATGTCTTATAAAGAAATCTCTCGTAATGAGTTTTATGAAGAGATCAGCCGTCATATTGTGTGTAGAAGTATAATTAATCGTCACTATACGCTTCTCAATGATATCTCTCACAAAATAATATCTGATATTAATGTGTTTGGTTTTATTATGATAGTTAGGGTTTCAGTTGTAAGCAATGACGGTCTGATTATTACAATAAATTATCACTAGTCTCTCAGTATCTGCTACAACCCCTAAGTCATTCAAAAATCTCTAAAACCAAACACTTTCTTGAATTACTGCTGAACATGCCATAAGCGTAGGTTCTATTATAGATAAAGATATATAGATTTACTTCTTGCTTATCGAAAATATGACACCATTATTGAGCAAAACAGTAAAAATCGAATATCAATTTGTTTTCATCCAGATCGTCACTTCAGTCAACATCTGAATACCCAATAAGACACAAATCACCTCCTCCATAACACAAAAACTCTTGAAATATCTACAAATTCTTTTCATTGTTTTTTGATAACCCCTTATAGGATTTGATTCTACTCATCAGATCGATTGCAACACAAATGTCTGGTCGTGTACGTCTCATTGCATACACTAGATTGCCCATTGCACTGACATAAAAGATTTTACTCATCTCCCTTATTTTTTCTTAAGTTTTAGGCATGTGTCAATACTTAAATCTTCACCTTTAGTAATAAAAGTATCTATTGGGTTGTAATCGCTCATATCGAAATGTTAAAAAATCTTCTTAATTTAGAACTCTTGTGACAGAGTCAATATCCTTCTTAAGCGATCCCTCTGGATCCAAACTCTTTGAATGAATTAAGTCTCACCCATATCCTTTATATCAAAATTCAACAATAACCATATTTTAATGATTATCAGATATTTTCTGTTACTCTCAACCAATAAAATGTCACTCACATATAAAAACATTATCATAAAAGAGTTACTAGAACATATTAGATACACGCAATGATCCTTCTCGATCATCACAAACCCATAAGATATCACTTTTTCATGAATTCTCATACACCATTGACTAGATGATTGCTTAAAGTTATATATGGAATTCTGAAGTTGACGGACCTAATCCTCTTAACCTTTTAGAATGAATCCAGAGGGTTGTTTCATGTAGATCTCATCATCCAAACTTCCGTTAAGGAAGACATGTTTTATGTCTATCATGTATAGCTCCAGATCCACGTTCGTGATAATCGCTAAAGATAAACGGATCAAGATAAATTTGATTACCAGGGAGAAAGTCTTTTCGTCTCCATACCCTTAATCTAAGTGTAACCTTTGGCTACCAAACAAGTTTTATACCTCTATCAATTCGTCGACCTTTCTCTTGATTTTGAGAAACTACTCATTCCCAATGACCTTTCTACCCTTAAGCAAATCAACTAGGTCTTTGACTCCGTTAATTCTTATCGACTCCTTCTCTTCATCTATGACCTTCAACAAATAGTTTTTCGATGAACACTTGAGAAGTTCTTGGACTGTTTTAGATTTCTCATCATTCTCAAGTGTCACAATAAGAGTCTCATCCTCAATTTGGAAGCGATTGCATTCTCGATATTCCTATGAGAAGGAAGAATCTCTTTACCTCTAGATAGATTACTTCCACTAAGTCCAAAATTCGTAATGGATTCTTGTGTCCCACCGTTGAGTTTACTTGAATCACTAGGCTCATCTATCTCATAGAAGGTAAATTCCCGATCGATTTCATCTCTCCTAGATAAATCATTTTCAAGAAATGTGATATCTCGAGATTCAATTTTAGTGACAGTGTTGTCCGTATGCTCACCTAAAAACATTTATCCTTTGGAGTATTTTATGTATTTTATAAAGATACATTTCTTTTCCTATGAATCTAACTTGTCGTGTAGATGCGAGAAATCATGATCGTATACGGGCACAACCCCATGAGCTCAAGTGGCTAAGGTCAGACTGTCTTCTTATCCAAAACTCATATAGGGTACTGACTGCGAATTTTGATGGAACACGGTTGAGCACGTAGGCATAAGTCAATAAAATATCTCCCCAATGGAAGATAAACAAATTTGTATGTACTGTCATAAATCTCACAATCTCCAACAAAATCTTATTTCTCCTCTCGGCTACTCAATTCTGTTGAGGAGTAGTAGAAATAGTTAATTGTTTTGTAATACTCCTTTCAAAATAGAGCTCTCTGAATTGTTCTAACAAATAGTCGTGTCCCTAATTGGTTTTTAGAGATTTCACTATCAATTCTAACTGATTCTCAATCTTGCTAATAAATCTCTTGAAATATTTTAATGTCTTAGAGTTATACGAGATTAGATAAACGTAACCGAAATGCATGCAACTGTCTATTAATGTACTAAAGTACACAATTCTATTTTGGAATTTCATGCTCATAGGCTACAGATATCAGAATGGATCAATTGCAATCGAGTTCCAACTCTCGCTGCCAAATGGTTTTCTTGTAGTTTTGCCGATTAGACAAAACTCACATACAGACAATTCTAACATGGTTAGTGGGCCCAATAGACCACTCGCTACTAACCGGTTTATCCTCTTTTATCCTATGTGTCTAAGTCTACTATGTCATACAATCTCATCATCATCTACGCAATCAGACACTACAAAAAAACACGGTTTTAGCCACGGATTTTCGCGACGGAAAAAATTCGTCGCTATTTTGCGACGGAAAAAATTCGTCGCTATTTTGCGACGGAAAAAATTCGTCGCTATTTTGCGACGAATTTAGCGACAAAAACTTTTTCGTCGCTAATTTGCCACAAAATTTGCAACGAAAAGGAAGTCGTGGCTAAATTAGCGACGGACACATCATTCGTAGCAAAATTCGTCGCTAATTAGTGACGAAAAAATTTTCGTGACTAAATTCGTCGCTAATTGGCGACAAAAAAATTTTTCATTGCAAATTTCGTCGCTAAATAAGTTTTTTATATATAATAAAATAAAATAAAATATTAATATAATATTTAAATTAAAAAATTAATTTAAAAAAAATGGTTTAGCGACGGATTTCTAAATCCGTGGCTGATTCAGCGACGGATTCGAAATCCGTCGCTCAATAGGTCTTTTATATATAATTAAATAAAATATAATATTAATATAATATTTAAATTAAAAAATTAATTTAACAATCGAATTTAATTTAGCGATGGATTTCCAAATCCGTGGCTGATTCAGCGACGGATTCCAAATCCGTCGCTCAATAATTAGAATTTTGTTTTATTTTTATTTTATTTTAATAAATTCAGCGACGGATTTGGAAATCCGTCGCTGAATTTTATCTTCTTTTAATTATAATTTTATTTTATTTTTATTTTATTTTTTTATTTTATATTAATAAATCATATTATTATTTTATAATATTTTAATTTACATTTTAAAAAAAACCATATATTTTATTTTATTTAAATTATATATATATTTTAATTAATTTATTATTTTTTTTCTTTTTTTTGATTTAATATTTTTTATTATTGTATAGGTAATTTTATTTTATTTGTTTTATTTTATTTAATAATATAAATTTTTTAATTAAATATTAATCTAGCACGGGCGCCGACCCTTGCACGCACGGGCGCCTGCCTGCCTGGGCGCCCGCGCCCTGCGCGTGCTGGGGCGTGCCTGCCTGGGCGCCCAGGCAGGCGCTGCCTGCTGGGGCACCCAGGCAGCCCAGGCAGGCGCCCAGGCGGGCAAGCGCGGGCGCCCGCGCGCCTGCTGGGGTGCCTGCTGAGGCGCCCAGGCAGGCGCTCAGGCGGGCAAGCGCGGGCGCCCGCGCGGGCAAGCGCTGGGGCGCCCAGGCAGGCGCCCAGGCGGGCAAGCGCGGGCGCCCGCGCGCCTGCCTGCTGGGGCGTGTCACAAAAAATTTAAATAAATTTGTAGTTGAAGGGATTCGAACCTTGGACTTGGACCTCAACCTCAAAGACATGTTACCACTGCACCGCGGGTGTTGTTGTGTGACTTTTTTCCTCCTCTTTGTTTTCTATTCTCACTTTTTTTTCCTTATCTCTATTTTTTTTTCTTTCTACTCTCATTTCTTATATATAATAATTTTATTATAATATATAATAATTTTATTATAACGAATCAAAATATTTTATAATTAAATATATAGATTTTTTAAATTATTAATATATTATAATTTATTGATAATTATAATTTTATAGTTTTGAGATATTGTAATCCATTTTTAAATTATAGATTAAAAAAATAAAATAAAAATGAAAAAAAATAATAAGATAATAAGATAAAAGAGAAAAGAAGAAATCAAAATATAATATAAACATATTTTTAATTAATTTATTATTTTATTTTAAATTAGTATTTTATTATTTTTTATTTTATTAAAAATTATCATATTTATTATTTTTAATTAATATTATTTTAGGTTGGTGGTATAAATAAAAAAAGTTATTATATTTATTATTTTAAATTATTATTATATATTATTTTATTATTATTAGAAAAATATGAAATAAAGATAATAAATAATAAAAAAAGAAATTTATATCATAATAATATATTTGGCTCGGTGGTTTACAGGTTGCATGTAGGAGTTCGGAGGAGTGCGGAGTTCGAAGTTCGAAACACGGTGGAGGCAGGAGGCAGAAGGCATTTTCCAGAAATTAAGAGTGCATGCGCGGGTGCGGGGTGCTGGCTCAGGTGGCACGCGCTCGGGCGGGCGGGGTGCGGGGTGGGCAAGGGTGGCGCTCGGGTGACACGTGCCCTCCCTGAACATTTCATTTGACGGAATTTGAAATCAGCGACGGATTTGAATCCGTCGCTGAATTTAGCGACGGATTTTTGTGACGGATTCCAAATCCGTCGCTGAATTTAGCGACGGATTTTTTAATTATTACAGATTTTTTTTCCCCTTAATTAGTGACGGATTTTAGCGACAAAAATTATCTGTCGCTAAATTTAGCGACAAATTTTAGATTTTCGTCGCTAAATTTAGCAACGGATTTTTTTTATGTCGCTAATTTAGCGACGGATAATTTTTCGTCGCTAAAGTTTGTGACGAATTTTAGCGACGAAAAATTATTTGTCGCTAAATTTAGCGACGGATTTCAATTTTCGTCGGTAAATTTAGCGACGGATTTCTAATTTCCGTCACTAAATTTTTGCGACGCGTTATTAGCGACGAAAAATTTTTCGTCGCTAAATCCGTCGCTAATGTTTTTAGCGACGAATTTTTTTAAAATTTTCGTCGCTAAATTTGTGGCTAAAAGGCTGTTTTTTTGTAGTGAGATATAAAAACAATAAAAGAATAACAAGAAATACCATTGAAAGAAACAACATCCAATACATACAGTCCATCATGGATAAAACCAGAACAGATTAAAGAGCTATTATATCTAATAAAAACAGATGATTTTCTATATGACAAAACATATTCTAGGCAATCTTAAACAAAATACTGAAATCAAATTCCGTCGAATATTTAGAGCATAAAGAATGTTATTTAGATATAGAGTCTGATTATTTTGCAACTCTAACTTGCAAGTGTTAATTCCTCTGACGATTACAAATGTTCCGTTTCTCACATAAATCCTCATAACTTGAGGATTCACTCGGAGGAACTCCGCGTACGTATTTTTGTATTGAGTTACGTGGTTAGTAGTTTACAATTCATAAATGAGAAAAATTAGTGAACATTACAATAGATGAGACCAAACTCAAACCACGTAAAGAACAAAAAATATTTTTTCCGCTCGTCACACTCACAAGCGGAATGACCAAATCTACCATAGACGTAGGATTTCACATTGATCTTCTCAAACTCCTTCCTATGCTTTTGTACCTTATTGTCGGATTTATCAGATGGTTTTTTCTTGCTTAGATATCGAACCTTCTTCTCACGCTTGTGCCATTTGTGTTTGGTGCCACGAGAGTCCTTGCTCGACTCCACCGTAAAATCATGACCCAAGTGCGGCCTACTCACCTCCAGTCATTCCTTCTCGAGTTTACAGTGACTATTCACATTAGCGAAAGTATGAATACTCTCATCATGCGTGAAATATGTTTTCACAGTCTCCCATAAATTGGGTAAAAACTAGATCACACCTAATACCTAAAATTCATCCAAAATGGATTCATCCGCATTTCTTAACCCGATAATCATACTTGATATTTATATCAAATGTTATATCATTGTATGATCAATTCTTTTCTTATAAGTTATAAATTTATAAATTAGTATTCTCACTTTAGGAGCTGAAAAGAGTACCATAATACTCTTTTAGGATGAACCAAATCGACATAACCATAGGATATTACTTATAAAGCGGGATTATGTCATCGTGTATACTACATATAAAGATTGCCCTAACTTGATTATCATTTTTCTTCCACGCACGATAGATCTTCTTATCCCATCTAGCCTGAGATTCGATACCCTCTTCAGGGACCACCATCTTGTGTCTCAGAATATCATACAGATCTTGCTCCTCGAAAATAAACTGAATTTTCCGATGTAAAATTTCGCAATTATCACTATTCAGTTTATCCTACTTGTAAAGATCTAATACAACTGTTTTCATTGCAACAATAGAGATTTTAGTGATTTATTAATACTTATTTTCACATTTTGTGCACCCTTCAAATCAACAAATTTCAAATGATTCGAATATAGATTTCAAAGTGAGCATATCAGCCAATGTATACCGTGCACCACAAGTCGAAATTGTATTTTACCATCTGAGCTTGGATTCGGTATACAAAAACTCACATTTAATGGCACAAGACCCTCAAAAAGTAAAAAAATCCAATTCAAAATAGCCTGACGCATCGCCCGGAGTCCCATACATAGCCACAAGTCGGTGGTGGCGCATCACACATCGGCTACGCATTAGAACTTCAGCTAGACATGCAGCGCATGGGTTACGAGCCTACACGCACGTGCCCACATGCCACATTCCACGAGAAAATATATATAATATGTGATGACTCCTCAGTACAGTGACATGCTATAGCCTGGTGGTTCGAGGCGCTTAAAACATCTCGCCAATCTCGGATTCAAATTTGGGCTATAACATCTATGAGCAATTTTTTCTTATTCACTGGTATGGAGTGTGCTCACGCGTGTATCGAATGCGTCCATCGCATCTGCACTCTTCTTCTTCACCCGACTCTTTGCAATCAGGTCTCTGCGACCCGGTTGCCGGAAAACCCTTTCCAGCCACTTTTGGACTGGAACTTAAAATTAGGTTCCCTTCGTTTATCCTAAACTCGATTTTATGGAGGATTAAGACCCTAATTTTGGCGATTCATCATCACATGTTGCGGCCTTTCTTGGCCATGTTGGAAATCCTGACATACGACAACCATAACTCATGATAAATGCATCAAACATGCAGATCTGAACATGAGGAACATGTATAAACTATTATCACAAATCAAATTGTCTTCTAACTCAACAGATCTAAGGTTTTATAGTGTTCTTCGTTGAGATCTTCGACCCACTGTTTCATGGCCTAAAATTGCTCCAAAAATTAAATAAAAATCATATTTGTGATCTATGGGTCATAGATAATCTCGTGGTATTTTCGGATTCACGAAACTAATTCATGATCTGAATCCTAAATTTTACCCTACATATTTTATATCCAAATTTTTAATATATCTAACGTTGCTTTGAAACTATTGCTCTGATACAATGTTAGATTTATTCATATGTATTGGAAGTGTGGTAAAACACAAAAAAATTAAATAGTTGAAATTTTCAGGTAAATACCTTTATGTGAAGTCTACAAAAATAATCGAATTGCAAATCGCGAAATCTATCGATCTAAATTTTTGATTGAGATGGTGATCACAAAATCGAATCATCACTACACATTCATGATACCTCAATTCAAGGTTCCGTGAATCTCATATAACGAGAGAAATTTTTTTACTAAAAAATTCCTCAATCCCTCAATATATTTTCACATAAGAGTAAGTATGTGTCTCTCTTTTAGGTTATCTCACTCAACTTCTCAATCTCAAGCAATGTGCAGAGTAAGAGTTTTTCCAAAAACAACACATACCAAATACCCTTTTTTTTGCTTTTACGTAAGAAGTTATGGAAAGTGAGATAACTTACGTGGGATGAAGGTTAGTTAGTGGGATAATAAGAGTTATCTCATTATCCCAAATTTAAAATTTTTATTTTTGTGATAAAATATCCCAATGTGGGTATATTTACCAATAGAAAAACTGAAAGAATCTAAATTCTGTTTAGTCTCAATCTATAGCAATATACAGCGAATAGAGTAATGTGCGTGTCTATTTGGCAGGTTGTCTTTGCATAGTAGATATAGTCTTTTGTGTATCAAGAGGCGTAGAAATCCCACTTACTTTGTAGAGAGATCGGTGAAAATTTTTCGAGATTTCAGAAATCATTTTCATAAAATTTCTGTAGATTTGGAATTCACTGGATAGGAAAATTCTAGTTATCATTGTAAAGATCCGGGAAAGTTTGAATTACCGGGAGGTTTATTTCATTATAAGGTGAAATCATGATAGATTTGTATCAAATTAAGGAAAACTTAAATTTGTTAAAAATTTCTTTTCTTATTGGATAATCACGATTTGGATCCCTCGTGTAGTGAAAATTACTTATATAGTGACCAAAGGGACCGAAAGTTCAAAAACCGAGAAGTCGATTGGTCGGGTGAGCAAAACGTACCGAGAAGGAATGACCAAGTAATGTGTGGGAAGAAGGTAGCAATCGAGAGAGTTTTATCAAGCGGTAGCCCAGAGAGAACCTCACTGAGAGACTTAGGTCGAGAGAGAGAGACTTTGACCGAGTAGAAATCAAGAGTGTAAGAGTGTTTATCGAGAGACTGCTTAATGTTTTATGGGCTTTATGATTACGGACTTATTGAGTCTTTATGGTAATGGGTCTGTTAGATCATGTATCGTCAAATGTTATGATCACCAAGGCATTTTTGGCAAAAGTTGGTTGGCTGCATTGTAACAGTAAGGATGCATTTGATTAAAATGAATTGGAATTAAGATTTAAATTGAAATCCATATGATTTATTTGTATCGATGGAATGAGAATGAGTGTTTAGAAATAAAACTTCAGTGAATTTTTGAAACTCATTACTAAGATTTTTTATTTCAAATTCAATCCCAAATTTTGAATATGAACCAAATGCCCCCTGGACTTTTATCGAATTATGTCATGTTTTTTATTTTTGGTAATAGTTGAATTTAGCAATTTTTGTAGGGAAAAAATGATTAATTAGTGTATAGAGAAAATCATGTTTTAATTTTTGTTCTCTTTATTCTCTCTTTTGTTCAGTGAGAGGACTACATCCTATCAAACTCCTTTGAGTTGAGTAGTCAACTCTATTTCTTTAATCAGAAATTAGTCGAGCAAAACACGAATACCGATAATAAAAACAAAAAAAAAAGGAGAGGACTACACCCTGTTTACATTTATAAAAGAGAAATATGTGACGCTGAACCCTCACCATTGGTGAAGGCTTAAAACTCCTAATACCATTGCACCAAACAATAAATAAACAAATATAATCATGTATTAACCCATGATTTTGAGAGGCAAAAGGACATGTAACCCAAACTTAAAACATTTCTTCTTATAGCACACTCTCACAGGTACGAGAGCAAGGAAATATTATTTTTTGCATTATATTTTCAAAATTATGCAGATATTAGAAATCTACTTATTCAATTAAAATTTACAGACTTAAACTTTCCAATGAGCAAGCAAGTTTATCAAATGTTATTGCCTAATCAAGGGCTGAGGCCATACTTTAGCTGAAATTAGATAAGATTTGCAATATAAAAATATTAATATAACGACAATTTTAACCTCTTTTATATGAAAGAAAAAATTTGCTTCTACTTGTAAAAATTGAAATTTCTTACTAAACGTTTTTATTTCAATTGAAAAATATCAGTAATAAAATAAAATAAAATGGAGACAAGTCTATCCCAGTTGAGATTTCTCTAACATCCCAACAAGTGTTATAATATAAGAAAAAATTTCCTTTCGGTAATGAAGAAAAATAATTGCGGATAATAAGAGCATTTATATAAATTAAATTATTAAAATCCAATGAAAATTTCTTTTTCCTTAAGACATCACTAGTTTTTTTTTTTTTTTTTTTTTAGATAAACTATTGGTATTTCGTTGGAATTGATTAAATCTGATTTGAGTCAAGTTAAACTCTTAAAAGAAAAATCTCTCCCAATATCCTGTTTTTTTCATATATAAAATTAAATCGAAATCTACTACCAAAAAAAAAAAATCAAGATCTTAAATAAGATATATTAGTACCAAATCACTGAACAACCGGATGTTAGTAAACAATCACCGGTTCAATCGTTGAACGATAGCATAAATTTTGCATAAATATTTATAAATTAAATATTTTAAAATGAAGGGTTTTATTACTTGGGACAACATCATGGGAGAAGACAAAAAGGCAAAGACCAGCCCAACTCCTTGGAAGACTTCCTCTAGAATATAGAGCAACAAAAGAAAAATGGTTGAGTCACGAGGTGAGTAGGTGAAGACAAAAGTCCTCAAGGTTATGCAGTCAACTTATTCGGCTAGAATGCTTAAAGTTCTCGTGACTATTCCTAGCATGGGGGACCCATTATTGGACATGAGATGAGATACCGCCCTGAAAGCCACCGTCTGGAAGGCAATGTGCCCCGTAACTCAAGAAATTTCCGGGGAGGTGAGGGAGACCACATGCCCACGGGAAGCCATTTTATCCTATTTAACCTCTCTTTATTTTTTTATTTCATTTTCATTTATATCATATCTTCATTTTTATTTTATTTTATTTTTGGGATAAGTAGAAAACCTTTAAAGATCAGCACAGATTTTCTATCTGAATAAATGACTTGACAAAGCAATTTTAATATCCAGATTCCAACTTCTGTCATGGTAAAAATTATTCATAATTGGAGTCAGTTTGTAACGATCGAGTGATGGTGCTTCTTTGAACCCACAGATGGACCCAATTGTTGCCACCCCCTAGAAATTATGAAATCACCTCAAGAACACTGATGGTTAGATTACCTGATGAGAACAACATTAGAGCTTTTAATCAAAACTCATATTTGAATTTTGAAAGTGAAAATAATTACATTAGGATCTGATCGTGATTCGAATCAAATTAATCAAAATATAATTATATATATTGATCGATGGAAAAGATTTTCATGGCACCCCTAAAATAATCACCCGAAGGACTCCTTCGGCATCCCAAGGTTACCAATAGACCACCAAACTCGGTTCAAGAAGCGAGATACATCAACTTTCCTCTCAAGTCGGGCTACAACTTAGGATTAATCCGTAGAGTGTGACTTTGGCATTATAAAACTAATTAATTCGACTAACGTCTTATAGATCAGTTGGTTCGGGAATAGACGTTTCTTAATCATTGTCGGGAGTTCGATCCCCATGACAAAGAAAAAATCAGTACTGGAAGACTTGCCCCTTCAATTAGGTCCTATAAGCGATCGACCTAAATTAGTCAAGACGAAATCCCGGATACTGGGTTTGTGGTTTAATCATGATAAAAAAAAAAAAAACTAATTAATTCGAATTTGATTTTGATAATTATAATTAGGTAATATAAGACCTAACATGTCAACTCTAAGAGAACTTCAAAGAAATTACATATAAGTTGTTGATTTGCAACCGGGAATTATTAAATTTGTACAAAAGAGAGACGTCCATAGTTTTGTTTCTATCAAGATAGGGCATAAGAAATTGACAATACAACCCTATTTTTGAAAATTACAGTCAATAATCATGCAAATGGTGTAGAAGCTTGCTTCTCACAAATCATGAGTGCTAATTAAATTAGTACTTGGTAAGGGATAAGATTGTTATATGATATAAATATTATATAATGTTCCGGCACGCCATGTCTTGTAGTGGTAGTGGTGTGTTATAGAGAGAGAGAGAGAGAGAGAGAGAGAGAGAGAGAGAGAGAGAGAGAGAGAGAGAGAGAGAGAGAGAGAGAGAGAGAGAGAGAGAGAGAGAGAGAGGGAGAGAAGAAGCTTGACGCAACTCTTTTTTGGCTTTTCAAATCCGTAAGGAGTAAGTTAGAAAAAAGGTGAAAGACTTGGGGTTTTGGAGTCAAACTTAAAGCTAATAAAAAAGGGGAATCCCACCGACACTTGTTAGCGTAGGTGGATGAATACCTTCGTCTCTTAATTAGGTCGGAAGTTTGACTCTCCTTGAATATAGAAAAAATAATATTGAGAGATCTATCCCAGTCGGTCTTATAACGGTGGATCCAAATTAGTCGAAACGAAACTCCGGATACTAGATAGTGACCAAGCCAAGAAACAAGAAAAAGAAAAAAAGGGAATCCTAGGAGAGATGCTTCCATGGAATCAGATGACTAGAATACATTCTAAACAAAAGTAGTTGCCTAATCTGAATGTGTTCCTAATTTGATTTGAGTAATACTAAATAAATGATAACATATTCTTTTAATATTAAAAATGTGTGATCTATTGAACCTATCTCCCTGCATAATTAATTGTTTTATATAGGCAAATAAGCAGTGGCAGGCAGCAAAGGCCCTTAAAATATGTCGAGGCGTACAATAATTTTATAAAAACTTTTGG
Organism: Dillenia suffruticosa; assembly: GCA_033439265.1. Taxonomy (NCBI): domain Eukaryota; kingdom Viridiplantae; phylum Streptophyta; class Magnoliopsida; order Dilleniales; family Dilleniaceae; genus Dillenia; species Dillenia suffruticosa. The sequence continues at coordinate 21,696,818 of JAVTVX010000029.1, forward strand.
GTCGACAATAAAAGATAAAAATCAAATTCCATTTATATTAGGATTGAAATCTAAGGAATTCTGATTTAGAGAGAGTCATCTCTTATCGCATGACTCGATCAGTTTTAGACAAATCGAAAGAATGGAAACAATGAAAAATAAAATAATAATAATAATAATAAGAAAACCATACAAATTGATGGATTATTAGGGTACAAAATCAAGAAATTAGCAAATAGTAGATTTAGTTGGAGATTGAGGAAGAAAGAAGAAAAACTAGGAGAGCGTGGCACTACCAAAGGAGATGGAAAGAGACCAATAACCTATGGGTTTAATGGCAGAGTATTACTCTCTTAATTAAACTCTCGTATTAAGTCTTGAAAATAAAAAAAATAAATGTTAAAAAACTGCTCAAACCAAATTAATAGGGTTTTGAAATGGCCGTCATCAAGTAAAAAATTGAGAAAAAAAAAGGGCTATAAGGGCAAAAGGACCGGGAATTTTACATGAGATTTTCATCGCAATCATTGGTTTACCTCATTTGTTTTTCTTTGTTCCTTTTTCTACACAAAACTAGGTTCTTTTGCATAGAGTTTGATGAAACCCTAGCTTGCTACTTTGAGAAAAATACACGATTTGGGTGATTGTATAGCCTAGACCATGTTTTATTTATGAAATGCACTTAATGTTCATTCAATTTATGATAATGGTAAACCACATTCAATCCTTGTACTGTTGAATGTGAGGGTTGTATAATGGTATCTATTGGTTTTGATGGGGAAATGAATTGAATATTTCACACTAAGCTTAAATAATTCATGTTCATAGGTTGAATGGTTCATGCTAAATTAAATGTTCATATCACTCTCTACGTCACAACAATTTTTGTTTTTGGTCCCTGACCTCCCGGTATCCGGAGTTTCACTCCGACTAATCCGGATCGAACTGACTATCGGACCTCCTATAGAGGGGAAGGTCTCCCAAAGTAGTCTTTTCCATTTTCAAGGAAGCTCGAACCCGATACTTGGTTAAGGGATGCAGAACCATTCCTACCGCACCAATTGACCTTTGTTACATCACAACAATCATTCTCAGGGAATCCAAACTTGTAATCTAAATCCCAACATAAATCATGTTGAGTTCCAAAGTTGAGGCGAATCATCGTGCAAAGTGAACGGTGGCTTTAATTAATTTCTTGTAGTTAGTTACTTCTTTTATTTCTCTTCATCTCGTCACACAAACTTTATTTCTTTAGATTTCACATTATCTAGGAAGACAAGAAATTTAGGTAGCTTCTCTGTTCCTCGTGGATACAACACCCTCCCTACTCCAGTTGGTTGTTATAAAGATCATATGAATAGTGCACAAAACCATATTACAGGTCATTAAAACATGCCAACAGCAATAAAGTACTTAATTTTGTCAGATGATCATCAATCAATAAAGAAATACTTTGTTTAATTTTAGATAGCCCGAGCGCTAGCTTCGGATTCACTCAGATGATTCCAACCTGCCTGACTAAGAGCACAAATACCAAATGGGCAATGTATTTACCAAAACTAGAGAATTCAGAGAGATTTTCCAGGTTCTGCATTTGACGTTGCATTCTGTGGGAAATTCTGAGATTTTATTCATATTTCAAAAAGTATCTGCATAATCTATTTATACACCTAAGTTGATAAGATTGGCTATGGGAAACAGAAAAGATCTAACCAACTAATTTTTCTAAATAACTGAAACCGATACGATCTAATAGAATACTAACTAATTATAGAATAATCAATTAACTCTTATTGTCTAAAACTCCCCCTCATTTCCAGCTGGCTTATAATAGTTTCAAATCTAGTTGTGCTTAAATCTTCAGTGAAGATATGAGCTAGTTGATCTTATGAAGAAACATATCTGACATCAAGGAGTACTGCTTTTGGCTTCTCTTTCACAAAGTGCCCATCCACTTCGACATGTTTTGTTCTATTATGTTGAACTGGATCATGTGCTATACTGATTTCAAATTGATTATCACCAAACAGCTGTATACTCTTCCCTGGTTTAACTTTGAGATCTTAGAGAAGAATTTTCAGCCACGACAACTCACAAATCCCAAAAGCCAAGGCTCTAAATTCTACCTCTGCACTGGATCTAGCCACCACATTCTATTTCTTACTCCATATCACCAAATTATTTCCCAGAAAGTGCAATATCCTAATATAGAGCGTCTATGAACACGTGAGCCTGGATCATCAGCATCTGTATATGCTTTTAGGATCAAATCTTCTCCTGATCTAAAGAGAATCCCTTTTCCCCGGAGTAGCGTTCAAGTAATGCAAAATTCTTTCCACAACCTGCATATGAGTTTTTCTAGCATTATGCATAAATTAACTCACTACACTCACAGCAAAAGCATTATTGGATCTTGTATGAGACAAATAGATCAATCTGCCTACAAGTCTCTGATCACTCCCTTCTCTGCCTCTGCTTTGGCTACCAAATGATGATTCTGTTCAATAGGAGCAGGAGCTGTTCAACCACCAAGAAGACCGGTCTCCTTGAGTAAATCAAGAACTCATTCCTTTGGGAGAAGAAGATACCACTTCTGGATTGCCTAACACTTTCATTTCAAACTTAGAGGCTAACTTTTGTTGCAAGGCAGCCTGCTCTTGAGAATGATTGCCAGTCACAATGATGTCATCCACATAGGTCAATAAAACTATCAGTTGTTGTCCAACATGCTTAATAAAGAGTGTATGATCAGCTCAACTTTGAATGTAGCCCATACTTCAAATAACCTTAGTAAATCTCTCAAACCAGGCCCTAGGTAACTGTTTAAGACCATATAAGGCTTTTTTTGTTTGCACTCCTTATCTGGTACTCCCTTTTGCTGAAAACCAGATGGAAGATCCATATAAACCTCATTTTTAAGATCCCTATGCAAAAATACATTTTTAACATCAAACTACTACAAAAGGCCGAAGATAATGAGCAGCTAGAGATAACAAGACCCTTATTGCATTTAGCTTGGCAACAAGGGCAAAAGTCTCAAGATAATCCACACTATAACCCCCCTGGTAACAAGTGTTGCCTTATCTCTCTCCAAAATCCCTGGGTTTAGAAACTATATCCCAAGTCTGATTTTTTTTCAAGTGCTTGCATCTTTTCTTGCATAGCTAGCAGCCAATTTCTGTTCCTCATAGCTACATCAACAGACTTAGGAATCTCATAGGTATTCAAGGCTGCTAGGAAAGTTTTATGGTGAGAAGATATGCAATGATAAGAAAGATAATAAGCAATGAGGTGTTGAGTACATATACGAGTACCCTTTCTTTTGGCCATGGGAAGATCAAGAGACAAGTCAACATTAGAAGGGTTAACAGTAAGCGAATCAAGGCAGGTAAAGAAGAATTCGGGTCAACATGAGAAGGATCAGAGGAAGGTACACATTGTGAAGATGTAGAATTCAGGTCATCCAACTGCATCTGCTAAAGAGAGACATTTGACTTGTTTTGTCAGGAACATATACTTTGGAGAAGTTGCCGTTGGTGGAAGAGAATCAACAATTGATTGAGATGGAGTAGTTTTCAAGGGAAAGACTCCAACATTATCTAAGTCATTATCAAATGGAACAACAAGTTTGGAATCAAGAAAATAAAGTGGATTTTTGGAAAGTAACATCCATTATCACAAACAATTTTCTTATGGGAGGTGTTTGAATTTCCTATGAAGACACGGACACACTTTAAAGCTCTAGGATCAAGTTTAGTTCGAAACTGCTTATGTATATGCACATAAGTAATACATCCAAAGACCTTAGGAAGGCCAAAATCACACCTGGTAATTCCCAAGAATACTCAAGAACATAAACTGATATGAAAATCCCCAGCAAAAATGGAGAGGTAAGAATAAAACAGTTCTATAGATAGAAAAACTGGCAAAAAGGCTGGCTGAAACAGAACTTATCATAGACCATTTTGCAGGAAAATATAGACTGGTGGAAACAAGTCTAGCTTTATGTACACGAGTTATGTGGTAATCAACTTATACTTCAGGTGCGATGTCTGTCCAGGACTGAACCCTAATAAGCAGCATTCTCTACCAGCAAGATCAATTCAGAGCACCACCTAAATTTTGTTATTCAAATATAGATGCTAAAGGTAGAAAGGATGGAGCAATTAATTGACTTCAATATATATATTTTTTTCTTTTGAATCAAGGTGTGGATTGTCCCAATAACATATAGGTTCTGCAATCTTCATGCAAGATTGTTCAAGATGCCTAAGCAAAATCCACACCTGCTGCCAAAATGTTGAGCTTCCAAACAATGGCCAGTAAGCTATTGAGGCTAAGCTATTGAGGCTCATTATTAAGTTTAATCTTTATTCACTGTTTAGTTCACCATCCGCCCTTGAAATTTTAAGAAAGATGTTATACACACACACACACACACACACACACACACACACATATATATATATCACACACACATGTATATATATAATTTCAAAAATTTTAACTTCAAATGTTGTTTGTTCCTAAAATTATAGCCCCTTTAGAATATAACTCCAAATGCATGTTGTACTTCGTCCCCCGTATAAATTCTAGCTTCACATTATTCAACAATCTACCACCATCGGATTTCAGCCCGTGAAATGAACGAGTACTTTGATTATGTAACTATGACAATAACAATAGAATAAGTAGCGTGTCACATAGCATTTAAAACAATGAAACCAACACATCCTGTCCAGTAATGACTCAATAAATGGCCTCAATTTAGCAATAATTCGTTTGGGATATTAGCTATAACATTAGCATTTCTAACCATTTAAAAAAGAAAAATCACAATAAAGAACCAAAAAATTGAGGAAATATTTACCTTAAATCAAAGACCCCCTAGGGATGCAAATTTTTGCAACCATTTAACAGAGACAAGACCTCATTTTCGTGTTTGGGTTCAATGCTGGAAGCTGCTGCTCTTAACTCCTGCACATAACAATTAACATATAAATGGAAATGTCACGCGATGAGAGAGAAAGAGAATGGAGAGATAAAGAAGAGGGAGAAGAACCTGTTCATTGACAAGTTCAAAGCCCAAGAATTTGCGAACGGATTTTTTGGACCCTTTAACTCTTTCGCTAGAAGGTAATTTAATGAGAACACAAATTCTTCTTCTTCAATTTCATCCCCTTCCATATATTTTTAAAATGGGTTCGGTCTACGGCTGATGATTTCACGAGAATCCAAATTCTTTGTCTTCAAAATGGGTAATGTTCATTGACAACCATCTCTTCAATAGTTTCAAGAGGGGTCTTGGAGGAGATGTTTATGCTCCGATTCAAAGGGAAGTAAGCAATGGAAAGGCATATCTACAATAATAGAAGTGGAGAGACCTTTATTATACATACTCATTGCAGTTCAAGAATCAAAGGTACTAAGATCAACCAAAAGATTTCCGAAGTTGCTTAAAAGTGAGAGAAATGAGAGACTTGAAGTTTGGCAACAGCAGAGGTCTTATCAGTTGGGCATTTAGAAAGCAACAAGTTCAATGACTGCAGAGCCTCGTTAAGCTTGCCTGCAGCCAAAGATGCATATCCTGCCCTGTAGGTTTCATCTGCCAGTTGAGCATCGTACTTAGGCCCACGATCAGCATCTGAACTGCCATCACTCTCCAAAGTGAATGAAGAATTGGGATAAGTAGTAGCCTGAGCATACACTAATGTAGCAATGGATGCATTTATCTCAGCCATAAGTGCATCCGGATTAGTTGGGAAAATCTTCATGCAATCATATACATTCTAACAATGGCTTCTTTCCACAGAACCCATCTCCTTCTCCAAGCAGGAAACAACTTTCTATAGCAGTTATAGCTAATTCATAATTCTCCATCCATCATATTTCACAAGAACATCATTGTACTTCAACCAGACTGGATTCAATGAATAAGACTAGAATCCTGGGAAAATTTAGGAATTAATGTACTTGGGCAGGCAATAAACTCACATAGGATTCATGCAATGTGAGTAGTGTAACTATTAATTCCTTGAAATCCCAGAATAAATTAACAAGTTTAGGAGAAAACTACACCATTTCAATGTCAAGAGTCTGCTGATTGTGATAATGCAGAACAATACAGGACTCCTGTCCCGGCCCATGTCAGACAAGTCTCTGAAGTGATGGGACAGGCCCGTCACTCATTTTAAATGGGATGACAAAATCCCAGCCTGGCCCAACACTTCAGTCAAAAAAATAATAAATCAGCTCATTTTAAAAAATGTCTACATATATGAATATCATATACCAGCTTAAGTCAATATCTAGATAAGATATCGCAAATCAAAATCTTTCTAATTTTCCCAAAGTTTGAACGGAATCTTTCAGACTTTTCTCAAAATTTTCCAACTCAAAACTCCATGACAAAGAAACTAGCAAATTATAATACAATTGCATATACTTGTTGTCAACAATAAATCAACATTGAGTCAAAAAAATAATGAATCAGCTCATTTTAAAAAATGCCTACATATATGAATATCATACACCAGCTTGAGTCAATATCTAGATAAAATAACGCAAATCAAAATCTTTCTAATTTTCCCAAAGTTTGAACGGAATCTTTCAGACTTTTCTCAAAATTTTCCAACTCAAAACTCCATAACAAAGAAAATAGCAAATTATAATACAATTGCATATACTTGTAGTCAACAATCAATCAACATTGTGTATATACCCTAAATTCAAACCCAGAATACAACTTGCTGTCATTGATAAACAATATAAAACGAACAAGGCAGAAAAAGGAGAGAACAAAAGACTTACCACTTGCGCCAATAATGCTAAACCGAAAATTAATCCCTCAACCCCACAGGGTAAAGCCCTACTTAATTAGTTTCATGGTCAATGTTGATTTCAGTTGCTTAATTAAAAGAATAACAAACACGTATAGGGAAGGCGAAAACCTAAGTTACAGAAGAGAGAGAAAAGGGAGATCTCGAAAGAGAGAGTCTTACCGGAGTCGTCGCCGGCTGTGTTGGTCGGATCGCAGTAGGACATGAGAGAGACAGAGAAACGAAAACCCAAGTTACAGATGAGAGACAAGGAGAGAGAGATTACCGGAGCCTTCGCCGGCTTTGGTGGTAGGATCGTAGTCGGAGATGGAAGAGAGAGACGCGAAAACCCTAGAAATCTGATCGTCTAAAGATAGAAGGAGAGGGTCTGAATCGTCGGAGAAGAGAGACATTCGTCTTCGACCAGAAGAGAGAGACGCGAAAACCCTGAAGTCTGATCGTCGGACAACAGAGCATTGGTGTCCGTGCCGCGTTCCGTTCCGTTTCGGCCCGAAGGAATATTTGGTTCGGGTCGGGTCAACTGAAAGTGGATCGAGACTCTCCTTAACCAAATCAAAAGGATCCGATCTTTGTGGATATTCTCGTGTATCGGACTCCTAAAACCAAATTATTTAATGTGGTTCCTATTTATTTTGGACTATTTTAGGTGAAACAACTCTCCTTACTCAAAAAATTAAAAATAAATAAATAAATATCATATTGAACAATTAACCTTTTTTTTTTCTTTTAAAAGGTCTTAAAACAACTGATTATTTAACATACAGAATTGAATAATATAAAATATAATTTTTTTAATTGATAAAAGAATAAACTAAATACAGAAAGAGAAAATAATTTTAAAAAATGTGTTAAAGTGATTTATGGCACACAAAGGACTTGATGCATAGTCAGATGCATTTATATAGTTCGGCAAACGGCGATGCCTTCGATGTGTTCGGGAGATACTTTCGGGAGAGGTTTTGTTTTGTTTTGTTTTTTTTTTTTCACCGTTAATATCCAAAATTCATTTGATTCATTCGATTTGAGTATTATACGATTCATTTTTTAGGTTGACTCTCCCAAATTTTTTTTCTCCATTCTCAAATTCAAATTCAAGATTTCTGATTAAAAAAATAGAATATTTTTTAACTACTTAATCTAAAAGAATTTGATCAGAAATATATATACTCCGACTCAAATAGAAGAAAATAGCTTATGTTTCATTCCCGCTACAAAGAAACGTAGCTGATAAGAAAATAGGGAATCCATGCATGTGCACAAACATTCCATTTCAATTGCTATGAAAAATAAAATTTTGTTTGCACTTCCTCCGGCAAGTGCTATACTTGGGAGATCAAAGGACACATATTTGGCCATAAGATCGCCTGACCTGACCGGTGACGAACCTAAGATCCACAAGCATAAAAAAATTTAAAAGATACTCATTCAAGTAACAAACGTGTAATAAAACTATATTAGAGAATCTAAATATCAACAAAAAAATAATTCAACTATAATATTCTAAAAATCAAAAGTTTTAAATAAATATATGATGAAAATTTCAAAAATATACAACAATATCAAATGTTTCACTAATAAGCACATTACAATTACTCTCGTTTAGTTTTCATGTTTTGGAACCTCCTCACAAATAAGTGATTAAATATAGAAAATTTTATTTTAAAAGCTAATTCATGAACATGAAGTATAACAGAAAAGAAAGATAATAAAATCAATTTTTTTTTTTTAAAAAAAATATATTAGATTTTAACACTAACAGTTAAATTAAAAAAATAATTGGGATTTAATCCAATCAATATGTATATTTTTTTATATGACAAAGAATGGATTATTTTTTTCAAATTTAAAAATAGTTCGGTCCAAAGAAAATTAGATAATGAAAATTTCAGTATTCGAGAAGCGAAAAAAATATAAATAGGGAATCATAAATGTGGAAAGAAAAGAGATAGTAAAAAGTCAGAGAGAAAATGGAAAGGAAAGTCAAACTTAAGAGAACAAGGGTGGGGAAAAGGAAAAGTATCAAAATGATGTTATCAATGTTAAATTAATATTTTTCAAAATTATAATCTTTTTTTTTTTTAAGATTTTGAAGATTATAAAATATTTTTTTTTATTAATTTAAAGTATATGATGATGATATCATACTTTATTTTCGTATCCACACGACAAGTTAGACCTGTGAGAAAACAAATGTATATTTATAAGATATTCAGAACACTTCAAGAGGTATGTGTTCTTAGGTAAGCAAATGAATGGTATTGTCACTGAGATTGAATCTTGTAATGCCATATTCCTTGATAATGATTTTCCTAAGAGAGGTAAAATCGATCGAAACTTTATTTTCTATGAGATGGATGAGTCTAGTGGCCCAGCTAAACCTAATGGCAGGATGTAAGAACCTAATGGCAGGATGCAAGAACCTATCACGAATCTTGGTTCTAATAAGAGCGATCCATCTAGAGGTGAAGAGGTTTCCCTTCCTCATAGGAGTATCGAGATGCATACTTAAACGTTGCTTCCCAATTGAAGCGAGACTTTTATTGTAACCCTTGAGTATGATGAGAAATTTAAAAACGGTTCAAGAGACTCTCGAGAGTTCTACAAAGAATCATTGGTAAAAGGCCAGGGATGAAGAGATGGAATCAATGAAAATCAACGGAATCTGAGATCTAGTTAACTTGCTTAAAGGTAGAAAGGCTATTGGGAACAAGTGAATTCTCAAGATCAAAAGAAAGGCCGACAGATTGATAGAGAGGTATAAAACCTATATGGTAGTCAAGAATTACACTTAGACTAAGGGTATAGACTACGAGAAAACTTTCTCCCCAATAGTTAAATTTAGCTTGGTCCATTTATTTTTAGTGATTGTTACGAACATGGATATAAAATTACACTAAATGGACGTAAAAACTGTCTTCCTTAATAGAAGTTTGGATTAGGAGATCTATATGGAACAATCTCTAGATTCACTCTAAAAAGTCAGGAGGATTAGGTTCGTCGACTTTGAAAATCAATATATGGGCTTAAACAACTATCTAGACAGTGTTACCTGAAGTTTCTTTTTCTTTTTCCTGTTATACAAGAATTTGAATATGGGATCACTAGATTGAGAGAGGGGGGTTTGAACCACTAAGCTGTCCCTTTGGGGACGTGGTATCTGAAATTTCATGAGAATGTGATATCTTATGAGTTTATGATAATCGAGAATGATCATTGTGTGTACGTAGTATATTCTACTGACTCTTTTGTGATCATATTTTTATATGTGGATAACATTTTATTGGTCGGAAACAATAGAGAGTATATAATGATTATTAAAATATGGTTATTATTGATTTTTGATATGAAGAATAGGGGTGAGAGTCAATTCATTCTTGGAGTTATGATCTAGAAGGATTACTCAAAACGAGTGTTGGCTCTTTCACAAGAGTCGTACATCAAGAAGGTTCTCAAGCACTTTGGTATAAACGATTGCAACCCCGTAGATACTCCTATCGCTAACGTTAAGGCCTGATTCTTGATATATATGCTAAAACTCAGGAATAAATAAGAGAGATGAATAGAATCCTTTATGACAGTACAATGGATACTCTGATATACATGATAATGTATACAAGAGCAGATATTTGTTTAGCAGCCGGTTTGGTAATTAAGTATCGATTAAATCCTGAAAGAGATCATTGGAGAATAATGAAAAAGATTTCAAAATATTTTAAGAGAACTGCGAACCTTTGCTTGTGTTACGAAAGAGGTGATTTGAGTTGTATTAGGTATTTAGATGCTAACTATGGTAGCGATCTGGATGAACGCAAATCAATATCAGTTTTTGTCTTGCTCAATAATGGTGTCATCTCTTGAAAAAACAAGAATTAAATCTATATATTTTTATTTACGATAGGAACTGAGCTCATGGCATACGCGCAGCAGTTCAAAAAAGTGTTTGATTACGGAGATTTCTAGATGACTTAGGGGTTATGGTATATAGTGAGAAGACAATAATAATTTATCATGATAATCAGGTCATCATTGTCTACACTCGAAACTCTAAATATCATAGTAACACAAAATACATTGATACCAAATAACAATTTGTAAGAGATATCATCGAGAAGGGTTTACTAACAATTACGTATACTTTTTTATACATAGTATGGTGACTGATCTCTTCACCAAACCCATTGCGAGAGATTTTTTTTGAGACATACGGAATCATTGGGTTTACAAACATTTTTCATTTGTACTATATTGATATTTTTATATTTATTGATATATCTGACATATGTGCATTATTCAGCCATAAGTTTATTTATTACACTTGTTTATTGTCATATATTTTGTGATGTATTATGATAAAAAATATATCAGGCAACCATGGTTTACTCTTGCACATGAGTGATCACTTACACCTCACTTACACCTCTGAGTGAGCGGAGATGAGACGGTTTCTAGTCATAAAAGATTTTAAGAGTGACTATATTAGAATATAAGTTATTCTGATATGTGTTCAGGAGGAGATTATATGTGATATGACCGACATGGACATATCCATATCCATGTTGCTTTTAAGTAGTTAGATTTGTGATTTTAGATATCACTTGCGTCTGGTGATATTATCTCTGAGATCTTTGGATAAAATCTTATATGTAGATTGAGTTCCATATCTATACAGTATTAAAGAAATCTGACATATGCGTTTTTTAGAGATGAGAGAATAAAACTTTGGTATGTATTTCATACAACGTGTGATAAGATGACCATGAAATAATTGGATCTATTATTTGAGTCGATAGTGTAATTATGATCCCCGTTCTTACTGTATGAGATTCGAGATCCATTTGTTGGAATCTCTTGTACTCTTATTATTTTCGACTGTTTCTAAAACTCCTAATTCAGTATTTGCTATTTTAGTCTATTTACCTATGGTTCGGAAAATAATTGAAATATAAGGGGTAAGTTTAGGAAAACAGTTGAATTGAAACTGATATATTCGAGTTTGGAAAAATGAAAACCAATCGATATTACATCATGGTATAGTATTCGCTGGCCTGCCTGTTATGTTTATCCATATTAAAATTCAAACATAATCGTAAATACACATTTGACCAATGATTGGGGATCACTTTTGATAAGAAAAGTAGCTCGATAGATGTAACTGTGCTAAATCTGGAATACAGTGAGTTTTTTTTTTTTTATATTAATAGTGACTTTTCGATTATCTTAATAGATGTATTGAGAAATCTTTGCTTGTAAGTATACTTGCCGGTTGCACGACGCGTAATCTTGTATAAAAGTCCAATAGGGTGATTTAGTAGATCGCATGAGTTGTGATCTTACGATGAATATAAAATATTTTCGTGTGTAAGTGAAAGATATTGGTAAATATGTGGTCGTAGGGATATTTTATCACAAAAAATAAAAAATTTTAAATTTGGGATAATGAGATAACTCCCATTATCTCACTAGCCAACAATTATTCCAACTCTCCCCCCTTAAATCTCTCCGTAACTTCTTACGTAAAAAAAAAGTAATTTTTGTGAATTGCTTTTGCAAGAACTCTCTCTCTTTGCATATTGCTTAAGATTGAGAGGTTAAGTGAGATAATTTAAAAGAGAGACACATACATTCTCTTGTGTGATAATATATTAAAGGATTGAGAAAATTTTTAATAGAAAAAATTCTCTCGTGATATTGGATTTATCGAATTTTGGGTTGAGACGTTGTGAATTTATGATGGTAGTTTGATATCGTGATTACTATTCTGACCGAAAGTTTAGATTGATGGATTTCATGGTTTGCAGTTCGGTTATTTTTTATGCAGTACACATTAAGATATTTATCCGAAAATTCTGAATATTTAATTTTTTATAATTTATCACATTTCCAATACATGTGAATAAATCTAATAGGAACAATGCCCAAAACTGGAATCTTGAGTTGATATTCATTTCCAACTCTGTTCTCACCAACAATGGCTACTAATAAAATAACTCACTCTAAACACTGGCTCACAAGCAATGTATATCAATCACAAGAAATGTATATTAATCTTAGCACATCTCAAACAACAAACATAAGAAATGAGCATGATACTTCACAAGCATAACATATCAAGGTTAAATGACCAATTTCTTTTGATAATCTGTACTATATGCCTACAGTAGGCATAGTCATTCAATTTGTTACAAATAATGTATTAGGAGGCTCATATGATCTACATAGGAAAAACAATATAAGAATTTTGATAATGAAACAACCTTAAGGATCAACTCAACAAGAAATGGGATTTGGCACTGAATTTCACAGCGATAGGCCAACAAAATCCATTACAAATTATTTCCTAACTACATGCACCAGATGCCATTTAGTTAATCAAGCAAAGAAGATTTCCTATAAAGATTGACCCAGTTGAGAGGCTTACTCAATGCCACTGGTCTAATAAAAGAATTAAGCTCGAATTTCACTGTAGATTCCATTAATTCATGGGCTACAATGAAACTTCCCTTCCCAACTTGAAAAGATGTGAGTGGTCTGTAAGACTAGCCCAACTTCTTCTTAACATTGATAGGTCTTACATAAGCCTCCTCAGAAAGGATTTCTAGAGAATAGAGTTTACCCTGATTATAGCGAATAAGATGTTAGTTAAGATGCAAGCAACTTGTCCATCGACTAGAATCAATTCATATAGGGTAAATATAAGAAATTCAGGTGAAGATAACAAGGCAACCTGGTCGCGTTAAGCTTGCATGGTAGTTTAAATAGTCAAGAGGGGGAACACAACAACTTTTACATTTTCCTATATATGCAAGGAGCCAGCAATCTCCTTTTGAGTTACACGAGATATGAATCCGGATCATTAGATTGGGGAGAGAATTATGATCACTAAACTATCCCTTGGTGGACAACGAGCTATTAATATCATAATAGCTAGATCATGAGTCGCACCTGTACCTCACAGAGGACATAAAATGCTAGAGGCAGCAAGCTTAACTTATTACACTCATAGATTGCATTAGAAGCTAACACCATCCAGTAGCTATTGTTGCAAAAATTTGGTGAATGATCTTTTTTATCAGATAAAACTTGGTGAATGACTATCACTTATAATAAATTAAAAAGCAATTAGGTTGCAAATAAAAAAATGGAAATGTGAAGCATCATGTCTTTCACATCAAGACATGGTTAAGCATTATGGTTCAATACTTCAATTGAAGGGTATGGCTTCCCAATTTCAAGCGTTATGTAAAATCGAGTGAGCTAATTACAGTGTAGGACGGCCAAATGGACCATGACTGGTACATTTCTCCATTGCAAACTGTAGAATTGTTATAGCATGCGTTAAGAATCATGCAACACGTATGCAAAGAAATAGTACAAGGCGTTACGAACTAGAATCACCTTGAAGGTTTTCACGTAAATCAACAAACAATTTTCGCATGCAGAAATTCACGGATCTAAATGGGTTAGAATCACTTAACTCTTTCTGATGGTTGGGTATCCTCGGTTTAGAAAATGTCACGAAATTAGATCACTTTCTGTTTTTCACAATCCAAATATCATTTGTTGGTAATGATCAACGCTTTAAGCCCTTTCTTTGTTTCTCAAATGGGAGATAATCTCACTCTTTCTCACTTGGTCTCAAACTTTATTTCATTTTTTATATCTCTTCCCGTCACTTCTAAAAGGGTAGAAAAATGGAAGTTAGCTTTCTTTTCTTTTGTGTGTGTTTAAGAAAGGAGAGAGAGGGGGGAGTTAAGGAGCACCACCACCCCTTTTAAATTTAAACTACATGTTGGAAAGGGTTGGGTCTACCCACATGGGCAAACTTGTCCCATATTCTAACGTCTCCCACTCACACATAAGGGTTAGACTCGCACACAGCGTGATCATTTCTATCGAATATTACCAATTTCATGCAGGTAAATGAATCGTGTGACTTACGAGAATACCAAGAGATTTAGAGTTATATACCGGTTAAAGATATATAACAGCTCATCGTCAATGTGGTGATGAGGATATCTTATCTCGCTATACCCTAAATCTTTTAAACTCGACACAGTTAACATATCTCTCATCTCTCAAAACAATATAAGAGCATATTTGAGTCAAATCCATTCATGTATTCATAATTACGTCTCTAAACACCAAGTTATAGACATAATTGACTGGTTTGTGAATATAGAGCAATATGTCGATTAAAGATAGTCTTCTTTTCATACTACTAACTTTCACATTTATCTTAGCTGCTTTCCTAGATATGCATCGCCAAACCGAATCAACCATAATTCTTGATGACATATTAAAATAGTAATACTAAAATAAAATCTCAAGAAACAGATAAAATTTCTAAGGGTATAAATTGAGATTAAATATGAATCTTAGGTCTCACATAATAAGATGAAGAGGGTTGCACCATCTCATTATCCATATGGTCACATAAGCACACGTGGTATGAAACACGTGCTACGATTTACTATCTTCTCATCTGAAAGTGTATGTCTTGTTTTTTAAAATTAAGCATCGTACAGGTCTTAATCCAAGTGTATACAACACTCGACATGAGTTTTTCTTCTTACAAATTCTCAAAAAATCTCACAATATCAGGGAAAAACTTATACCTATCTATTCGACAAGTCCAATGGACTGTGGAGAATCCATTTCAATTACCATATATGTATACTCAACCGGTAATCTCATCTTAGTACTTAACTAAGACGGCATATATGTATGTTAATCTATCACAAATTAATACAGACTCACCTCTATATATCATATAGAATTAGAGGTGATTGTTCGTGTGATAGAGTTAATCTCAAAACTTGTCCGACATACTTTTAATGTAAACACCAGAATTTTGGACACAAAAACAAAATTCAAATGTTATTGAATATGAGTATTATATCATATATATTCTGTATATGATTACAATCATAATCACAGTACTGTTATAATAATCTACATAGTTCTAGAAACCCAACATATCACGCAAACATATCTTTAGGTGCTGGCTTTGTAAACAGGTTAGCCACTATTAAATGCGTAGATATGTATTTCAGTGTCATTTCCCTCTTATCAATAATGACTCTAACAAAATTGATCTTTGTGTCTATATGTTTGGTTTTGCAATCATATTTGGAGTTTCTTGCATAGGCAACAACTGACTTATTATCACTATGTCATAACTCTCATTGAATTGCTTATTACTCCCAAATATTACAAAAATTTATAGAACCAAACATCTCCAGAATTGTGAAAGTACAGACCATAAAGTCTACTTTCATTGTAGAAAAAGATACACAGATTTGTTTCTTACTACTCCATGAGATAACACTATCATTGAGCAAGCAAATATAACTAGAGGTAGATTTTCTTTCATCTAAATCTTCTCACCAATCACTATCATGTATTATTTCAATAGTAGATCATTTCCTTAATTACAAAGGAATTAATATGTAGTTCCATTTAGGTATCTCAATATCCAATTTATATCAATCCAATCATTCCTAGATTGGATAGATATTTACTGACCAAACCTACAACATGACAAATATTGGGACGAGTACACATCATAGTGTATTTTAAGTTCCTAACTATGCTAATGTGTTATATTCTGGACATTTCATTTATTTATCAGGAGTTTTAAGGCATTGCATTTCTTGAACTATCGCCTTTAACCACAAGATTATTAATGAGTTTACAATTTTCAAATTTTTATCGTTCTAGAATCTTTATAAAATGAGACTTTTGAGATAATTCCAATAATCTCTTGGAACGAGTTTTATGGTTTGTAATTCCCAATCTACCTTAACCTATATCTTTCATCTCAAACTTGAAATACAACCATTTTAAGATCTGAAAGATATACTACTTATCATTCGCAACTAACAATATGTTCTCAACATATAAAAATAGAATTATCAAGTTATTATCATACATCTCAATATGGGCACAATAGTTTTTGTCCATCATGACAAAATCGTAATAAATTATATGTTCGTGAAATCTTAAATACCATTATCTATAAGACTACTTAAAACCATAAATTGATCTACTCAATTTACATATTCTATTTTCTTAGCCCTCAATTACAAATCATCTAGTTGTGCCATATAGACTTCTTCATTAAGTTCTCAACTGAGAAAAACAGTCTTTATATCCATCTAACATAATTTTAAATCCAAATTGGCCACTATTGCCAACAATAAGCGAAAGGAGGTAAATCTTATTACTAAAAAAATATTTTCTCATAATCAACACCCTTTTAAAAAGTGTAATCTCTTACTACCAATTGAGTTTTTTTACATCTCAATAGTTCCATCTACCGTATATTGGGTTTTGAAAACTCACTTGTTCCAGATAACCTTATGCCCCAATAGAATTTCAACCAATTCTAATGTATGGTTAGAACTCAATGACTCAAATTATTTTTCTTCTATTACTTTTATCCACTCATCCTTGGCAGGACTAGATGGAGCTTAATCTATATTTTAGACTTTTCTTCATTTTTTGGAGAAACAATAAATACGTGTCATTTTTTCTCAACAAAAAGTTGGGCATTGCTTTCCTAACACTTTTTTTGAGTTTGTAACTCAGTTGGATCATTAGAATTTAAATCTCTCTCACTGAGATTAACATCATTCCAATGATCCACTATGGATAAAGCCATCATTTGAATTAACTAATTCAAATAAAAAACTCTGTCCTTCACATTTCCTCTGCTAGAAAATACATTCTCTAAAAAAAATGTGATACTCATGATCCAATCTTTGCTACAGTACCATTTTCTCGTTCACTGATAAACACTAAAATTTTAGACTAGTGTGAGTATCTTATAAAAATACTCTTATTTTCACGAAGACCCAATTTTCCAAACATATTATAAATCTTAAATATAGTCAGTCGATCCCCAAGGTCTGAGATTACTCAGACTTATCTTTCTACCAATCTAAAGTTCAAATAACATCAATGATACTGATTTTGAAGATATTTTGTTCAAAATATAATCAGTAGTTAACAAGATATTTCCCCAAAAGGAAATCAACAAGTTAACCTACATTATCATGGATTTTGTCATATCTAACAATATCCTATTTCTTCTCACTACAACACTACTTTACTGAGTTGTTTAAGAATTAGTCAAATGTCAGATTATGTTGCTTTCATACACAGATTCTTAATTTGATCTAATAGATATTTGCGTTATTTATCTATTCGATTCTCTAACTCGCTTATGTAGCGTTTAAAACACTCAAATGTTTTGGACTTGTGAGAAATCAAATAGATACAACCAAATGGCATGAAATTATCTATGAACATAATGAAACACAAAATTCCATGTCTTCTTACCTTCATACTCATTGAACTACAAGTTTCCGAATGAACTAACAGCAATGAAATTCAGCCCAAATGGCTTTTCCAAATGGTTTTTTCATTATTTTGCAAACATGACACAGTTTAACTTAATAGTTAAACATTTATCCATTATATTATAAAATTATAAAACTATTTACAAATTGTCCAGAACCAACACTTGTCATTCATGTACAAATTCACATTGTCTTTCTGAAAGTTCAAAAATATAGCGAAGCTCCAAAAGAATAAGAACATATAAGATTTTATCGTATTTCGGACAAACAGAAAACATCACGCAAAATAAGAGTTCGGTTACTTTGTAACTTCAATTTACAAGTGCATGTTTCTCTAACCTCCATTTTTGTATTGTTCTCTATACCTATCTGTTGGTCCCAAAGACAATCAAGAAGGGGGGTTGAATTGGTTGTCTAAAATTTAACTTTTCAAAATTTTATTTAACTCCATTTAGATCTAAACAAATCTATAGTCAATCTATAGAATATATGACAAAAATAAAAGAGAAAGTAAGGAGACAAATCTGGTTTATAGTGGTTTGGGCTTGTGCCTACATCCACTCTTCCAGCCAAGCAAACCGGGCTCTAACAACCTACTAGTTTTCGCTATGATCCATAACATCAATGTATATCCACTTGTTGACTTCTAATTTTTACACCATGAAGATTGTTTCGTCCAATAATGGAAGACAAATCACACAAAGTTCAACCAAAAGTTTACAAAGTATGTAAAATGAAAATGTGACAGTAGGGTTCTTGTTGAGTTTTTGGTGCTTTGAAGTCTCAAAGAATGATTATCATTCAGCCACTCATGTCCTCTGTTCTTACTCCTTGAAAACCTGCTGATAGTTGCTGTTTTTGATACCAAAGAAACTCAACAAACAACAGTAAAAATTTTCCAAAGTTATTGCAATCATTTCAGTAACTATTCTAAAAAAATAGCCTTCAAATTCTCTTGAATTTTAATATTTACCGAGAGTAAATATTTTTCTCCTAAAATTTAAACATTCCTATAACATATTTAAGAGTTATTTTGATTATATCCAAAAAATTTCCAAAAAACTCGAAAACTGCGCCAAAAAAACTACTCCCAGTTTTGAACTTTTCAGAATAACTAGCCAACTTTGCCCACTTTTTTTTCCACCAAAATCTCGAAGTAATTGTACCACGAATTATCATATCTGCTCTTCAACTATAGTATCATAATGTAGCATAATTAAATTCAAAAGCCCAAAACCAGTGGTGAAGATATCGAAAGCTAAATATCACTTGACAACCATTTTCTGACACAATTCTACTATGAAAAATGGGTAACCAAATAATTTCTAGCTGATTTTTTTTAACATATCCGCAAGATATTTGAACTATAAATATTTAAAATTGAAGTTCCATAAACTTTCTTTGAAACATAATTTCGGTTTTATAAATATTTCAGCACATAAGAGAATGTGACTACTCAAATATGTCTAAATGATCACACTTACACATTTAGAAAAATTTTAAGTGGTAGAATATGAATTGTCATCATTTTGGAGTATCATTTATGTATATCTAGGATTAATAATAGGTTAAGTGTAGTACTCAAACTACACTTACCTTGTTATCTGAGTCTTTAACAAATATTAAAAACAAATCTTGCTTATATGACCAAATAAACTTTGCTTCTATGACAGATTCTATGACCGCTGCACACTAAATAGATTGATTAGAATAACATGAGAGATTTTGTTATTATCAAAACTAAGGAAACAATAATTTTCTCAATATTTTCCACCTTTTTGATAATTATAAAACCTTAAAAAATAAATACACAATAATTGTTTAATATAGCACATTCTCAAATAATCATGTAAGTCATATGAACATAATATCAAATGATGCAAGCAAATACATATATTTAGTGTTCACCGATATTCATCCAATTTAAAGTTTGCTTGTTTTATTTAAGTTGTGAGTTTTAAAGTTCAAAGTGCAGTCATTATTTGAGTCATTATTTATATTTGAACTTTATTATGTATTGCATAATGTTCTCCCCCTCAATGTGTGCAGTCATCTTTGATTTTTATTATTGCATTTTAGAATTTTAACTTATTCTCCCTCTTTTTGTTGTATAAAAAAGAATTACAATATTAAAACATTGAAGCATTGAAGCATTGAAGTATATAAAAGAAAACATCGATTTTATTGAAGTCTGACAGGAATACAAGAAAGATATGGCATAGAAATACAAGGAATTTTTTTTTTGTCAGAACATAGAAGTGAATGACAGAGCATAGAGATAGCCAATTTCAGAGAGTTAGAACAGGAAATGGTTAAGCTTAAGATGTATTATTCGATAGCAACTTTAGAATTTCAGAAATCTATGATTGAGTTTCTTTTTGTCTTTCTATATACTCATCAATTTTCTTTTAAATCATTTGTTTTCAATCATCTTCATTAGTTGTCTTAGATTACTTTTTCTTTCTTTTTGAAGATTCACCATGATCAAATGTGGATCTCAGAGATTCTTCATTTGCTCTTTCTGTAAATGGACAGTCTATTCCACCAATTCCTTGAAAGTTTCCTTTCCAAAAGGAATTATCTTTGCCTCTCCAAACTTTGTCATCAGAAATTGTTATATCCATGTGAAATACCATTGATTCTTCTAAAACTGATGACTCTAGGATAGAATCCCTTAAACATGAAAAATCAAATTCCTTGAATTCAAATAGTTTCATAAGAATATTGCCATATGGTTTGCTGCTCTATTCTTATGAATGCGATTGATAAAGATATTCACCATATCAATTTGTCTGTTCAGTAGCAGGGCAACCAAAATTATACCATCCTCTACAGTTACAGTGGTAGAGCTTCCATATCTTGGAATGAGACACATCAAAACAATCTTGTGCAGAATTCTAACAATAAGAGGAAAGTCTTTTTCATACAAGTATCCTATTCCAGAGTTAGAATTTGCATGAAACAACTTATAAACATCTCTTTTCTTTATGTTTTCAAGTGACTGATCATCTGTCCGTTTAAGTTCTAAACAATGAACAATATCATTTTTGGTAATCTTAACTCTAATACCCAGAAGTTTTGATCTCAAAATTTTAGTATGTTTATCATCTAAGTTTTTGTAAAAATAAAAAATTACATTCCTTATGCAGTTTCTATTGCTGTCACACAATCCAACACTTTCAATCCTCTCAAGAATAGTTCACATCTCCAAACTCATTTGCTCAAAATAGTTGAAATCTACGAATCTATAGGAACCAACTTTGAACATGATTGGACGTGACAGATTATAGGGAAGTTGGATTCAAAGGGGTTGAAACATCAGTTTCTCTGAGGAGTTTTGATGGGTTTGATGATTCATGTGATAGGTTTGATTTTCAGTTGATTGAGAATCAGAATTACATGAGGGTGTTGAATTTGATCTAGTGTTCTAAGGATCATGATCGAAACGAAAACTTGAAGAATCAGAAGTTGAAGAATTAGTGTTTGAAGAATCGAAACTTGAGATGTTAATGTGTGAAGAAGATGGATTATTTGTTGTTCTTTCCCTGATTCTTGAAGATTTGCGTGAATCCATTTTGGATTTGATTTTGGATTTGAATTTTGAGTTCTCTGTTAGGGTTTTCGAAGATAAAAAGAGATTGTTTTATTGTAGAGACTCTGTGTACTGTCAGCTTAAGCCTTTATGTACCGAATTTTTTTTAAATGGAAAGCACACTCCTATTTCATTTCTAATATTTCAAATCTGTCTTTATCTAAAGGTTTTGTAAAAATATCGACAAATTGATTTTGTGTCTCAACTTATTCCAAAATTATATATTCATTTAAAATGTGATCTCTAATAAAATAGTGTCTAATTTCTATGTGTTTTGATATTGAATGATTTATGAGATTTTTGGTAAGACAAATGATACTTGTATTGTCACATTTTATGATAATATTTTTATAATCTAACCCATAGTCTCTAAATTATTGTTTTAACCACAAAATTTGATCACAACAATTTCCTATTGAGACATATTTTGATTTGGCTGTTGACAATGCAACTGAATTTTATTTCTTAGAAATCCAATTTAAAATTTGTTCACCTAAAAATTGACAAGTACCTAAAATATTTTTTCGGTTAATTTTGCAACCGGCATAATCGGCATCCGAATATCTAATTAATTCAAAATTTGAATTCTTTGGATACCATATTTCTAAATTTTTGGTACTGACTATATACTTAAAATTCGTTTAGTGGCTCTAAGATGAGATTTCTTAGATTTGTTTTGAAATCTTGTACACAAACATCACTAAATAAAATATTGGGTCTAGAAGCAATCAAATATAACAATGATTCTATCATATTTCTATAGAGTTTTTCATTCACATCTTTCCCTTCTTCATATAGATATAATTTAATAGAGGTAGACATAAAGATACTAACATGTTTCGAATCTTCCGTACTAAAATTTTTAATTAATTATTTTACATACTTTTCTTGACTTATAAATATACCATGAAGAGATTGTTTAATTTGCGATTCAAGAAAAAAATTTAATTCACCTATCATTAACATTTCAAATTCACTCTTCATGATATTGCTAAAATTATCACACAAATATTTACTTGTAGATCAAAATATAATATTATCAATATATATTTGAACAACAAGAATATTATCATCAACATGCTTGATAAATAAAGTAATGTCTACATTTCCCTTTTTGAAATTATTTTTCACAAAATATTCACTTAGTTTATCATACCATGCCCTTGGTGTTTGTTTTAGATCATATAATATTTTTTACAATTTATAAACATAATTTTCCTTATTATACTTTTCAAAACCGGATGGTTGACTAACATATACTTCTTTTATGTAACTATTTCAAAATGCACTCTTAATATCCATTTGATATAATTTAAAATTTTTAAAATATACAAAAGCAAAAAATAGTCTTATTGCCTCTAATTTAGTAACGGGTGTAAAAGTTTAATCATAGTCAATTCTTTTCTTTTGTAAATATCCTTTTACAACTAGTCTAGTTTTGTTTTTTACAACATTTTCATTTTCATCCAATTTATTTCAAAAAACCTATTTAGTTCCAATTATTGATTTATCTTTAAGTTTCGATTCTAAAGTCCAAACATTGTTTCTTTTAACAAAATCTATGGTTTTTGGTTCTATGGTAGAGATTAATGAGAATTGATTTTCAATATTTCTATAATTTGATTTAGTTCTTATTCTTTCACTTACATGTCTCATTATATTATTAGGTGAATGACTAGATAAGAATTTCTAATTTCTAACTATTTTCTCTTTTTGTTTATTTTGATTTATTTCATTTTCATCATCTTGTTTTGTATTTTATTTTTCAAGGGGGATTTCAATTTGCAGAACATGATCATTTTTCATTTCTACTTTTTGAAATTCATTTTCATGAAACTTAACAATTATCATTTCTTTTACAATTTTATACTCTTTATTGAAAACTCTATAAATCTTGCTATTTAAAAAATAATCTAGAAAAATTTTTTCAATGGTTTTTCATCAAATTTATCTCTAATATTCATATTATTTTTTAGAATAAAATATGTGTAAACAAATATAAGAAAATATGAAATATTTGGTTTTCTTTCTTTAAAAATTTCATAGGAGATTTTGTTTGTCATAAATTTTGTGTATACTTTATTTATTATATAATATGCTGTAAATGCGGTTTCGGTACAAAAATATTTTTCTACACCACTATCATTTAATATAGTTCTAGTTATTTTTTGAATAATTTTATTTTTACGTTCAATTATCCCATTTTGTTGTGGTGTGTAAAGTGTTGAAAAATTTTGATTTATTATCTTTTTATTACAATAGTTTATAAATTCTAAGTTATCAAAATTTTTTTCCATGATTGGTTCTTAAACTAACTATTTTAAAATTTTTTTCATTTTAAATTTTCTTTTCAAAAATTTTAAACATTTCAAAGGTTTCACTTTTGTGGGTTAAAAATAAAATTCAAGTGAATTTTGAAAAATTATCAACAATAATTAATTCATATTTATCTCCTTCAAGACTTAGATTCCTAACCGGTCCAAATAAATCCATATGTAACATTTCTAGTGGTTTAGATGTAGAAATGTGATATTTACTTTTAAAGGATATTTTTACTTATTTATTCAAAGAGCATGCACTACATGTTATAAGTTCTTTCAATGAAAATTCAGAAATTCCTCTAACCATATTTTCTTTAGACAACTTTTTTAATTGTTTGAAATTTATGTGACTCAGTTTTTTATTCCATGTAGAAATGTCATTATTAAAGGATATTAAACAATTTTCTTTTAAACTATTTAACATTGTAGAGTTTACTATATAAATATTACCTAATCTTATTCTTTTAAGAATTTGTTCATACGACTCACTATCACATACTATACATTTATCTCTTTTAAATAACACATCATAGCCTAAATCACACAATTGGTTTACACTCAACAAATTATGTATCAATTTATCAACAAAAAACACATTCTTTACAAAGGTATAATTTATACTTACTGTGGTTTTTCCAATTATTTTTCTTTTTTGATTATCTCCAAAGGTCACCACTCCATTATTTCTTCTTTCGAGTTTCTTGAACAATGAGGCATTATCGGTCATATGTCTCGAGCATCTGCTATCAACATACCATTTTCTTTTGATTTTTGCCTCTCGTTCCTACACATAAAGAAAAACCATTATCTGTTCTTGGGAATCCAAACATATTTGGGTCCTTTTGAAGATAAGTTTGTATAGGAATTGAATTTGTCTTGATGTGTATTAAGTTTGTTCAAAAAACAACTTTTAGCAAAATGACCAATTTTATGACATATATAGCAAGGATCAATATTATTTTTATTTTTTGCATAATTAGGTTTATAACTGAAATAATTTTACATATTGCCAAATTTATTATATCTAAATTCAAAATAAAATTTTTTGTAAAAGTTTGATTTCTGTCTAAAACTTTTATGGGTAGTTCTATGGGTGTTCTATATGAACTTTGTATGACACTTTGTGATATTTTTCTGCAGTTTGTGAAAAATTTGTATGCATATTTTGTGCAAACTGTGAGAGAGTTTTATGCAGATTTTGTGCAGTTTGTTGGACAATTTTTGAAGCAAAACTTTGATCTTTTTGTGCAAACTTTTGTATAGCTCTGTGAGCTTTTTTTGCAGGCTGAAATGTGATTTTGTCTCCTGTTTCTGCAGCTTTAACAAAGCAGTTATTGTTAGAACTTGAAGGCTTCTCATGATCATTAACATAGTCTAAATCTCTCTTGGAAAAATCTAATTTTTGTATGGAAAGTAACTTAGTAAATTTTTCATCACTTTCATAAAACTTTTGAAATGTATTTTCTTTTGATTTTGATAGTTTAGCTATTGTATTTTTCAGAATATGTATTTTATTTTTTAGTCAATAGTTTTCACTTTTTAGTATCTCATTTTCAGTTTTAATGGTTTCATTTTCAGAGTGCAACAAGTCTTTAGTTTTCCTAAACAAATTCTTTCATTTTCTAATATGTTAATTTTATTTTTCAGTTCTGAAATTTTTCTTAATAAATTGCTAGATTCAGCAATATTAAATGAATTTTTAGAGATCATCTCATCTTTAAGTTTTTCTGATATTTCTGAACTTTCATTATATATCACTGCTGTCATCTTCTGCAGAATCTTGATTCTCTTCAGCAGCAAATACAATAGATTTCTTCTTGTTTTCAGAATATTTCAGCTTCATAAGATATCAATTTTTCTCTCACACTACAAAAAAACACATTTTTTGCGATGAAATTTAGCGATAAATTTTTTTCGTTGTAAATTTACGACAAATTTAGCGACGAAATATTTTTTCATCGCTATTTCTAACGAAATTTCCAACAAAAAAAAGTCGTAGCTAATTTAGAGATGACCGGAAATTTGTCGCTAATTTTGCGACGAATTCTGAGATTCGTCGCTAATTTTGTCAAGAATTCTGAGATTCGTCGCTAATTTTGTCACGAATTTTAAAATTCGTCGCTAATTTTGAAAATAATAAAATAAAATAAAATATTAATATATATTAATTAATTAATTAATTAATTAATTTTACGACGAATTTAAAAATTCGTAACAAAATTAGCGACGAATCTCAGAAGTCGTCGCAAAAGTTGAAAAATAATAAAATAAAATAAAATATTAATATTAATTAATTAATTTTGCGACGAATTTCAAAATTCGTGGCAATTTTTGCGACGAATTTTGAAATTCGTCGCAAAATTTTGAAAATAATAAATAAAATAAAATTTTAATATATACTAATTAATTAATTAACTAATTTTGCGACGAATTTCAAAATTCGTGACAAATTTTACGACAAATTTTGAAATTCGTCGCAAAATTTTGAAAATAATAAAATAAAATAAAATTTTAATGTATATTATTTAATTAATTAATTAATTTTGCGATGAATTTCAAAATTCGTTGCAAAAGTTAAAAAATATTAAAATAAAATAAAATTTTAATATGTATTAATTAATTAATTTTGCGACGAATATCAAAATTTGTGATAAATTACGAATTTTGAAATTCGTCGCAAAATTAAATAATTAATAAAATAAAAAAAATAATATATATTAATTAATTAATTAATTAATTTTGCGACGAATTTCAAAATTCATCGCAAAATTTGTCACTAATTTTGAAATTCGTCACAAAAATTGAAAAATAATAAAATAAAATAAAATTTTAATATATATTAATTAATTAATTAATTAATTTTGCGACGAATTTCAAAATTCGTCGCAAAATTTAAAAAAATATTAAAATAAAATAAAATTTTAATATATATTAATTAATTAATTTTGCGACGAATATCAAAATTTGTGACAAATTACGAATTTTGAAATTCGTCGCAAAATTAAATAATTAATAAAATAAAAAAATAATATATATTAATTAATTAATTTTGCGACGAATTTCAAAATTCGTTGCAAAAATTGAAAAATAATAAAATAAAATAAAATTTTAATATATATTAATTAATTAATTAATTAATTTTGCGACGAATTTTAAAATTCGTAGCAAATGTAGCGACGAATCTTAGAATTCGTCGCAAAATTTTGCGACGAATTTCAAAATTCGTCGCAAAATTTGAAAAAAATAGAATAAATTAAAATATTAATATATATTTATTATTATTTTTTTAAAAAAATTATCACATTTATTATTTTTAATTAATATGTTATATTTTATTTTTGTATTATCTTTTCTAAAAATAGTATTACTATTTTTATATATATTTTTTATTTTATTTTAAACTAATATTTTATTATTTTATAATAAATTGTTATTTTATATTGTTTTATTATTATGTGAAATATGTAAGGGAGAGATAATAAGTAAAAAAAAAAATTTATAACAGATACTAACGTTTAGTTTGATGGTTACAGGATCTTAAAGGTATACGAAAACGCAAGGGTTCGAACCATGGTGGGAGCAAAGTGGTGGAATTTCTCAATAATTAAGTGAGGGAGGGCGTGTGGGTGCTGGCTCGGGCGGGCATTCGGGCTGATGCTGGCTCGGGCGGGCGGGCCGGATTCAGGTGGTGGAATTAATTAATTAATTTTGTGACGAATTCTCAATTCGTCGCAAACTTAGCGACGAATCTAACAATAAAATAAAATATTAATTTATATTTATTAAATAATTAATTAATTTTGCGACGAATTGGAAAAATTCGTCGCAAAATTTTAAAAATAATTCAATAAAATAAAATATTAATATATATTTATTAAATAATTAATTAATTTTGCGACGAATTGAGAAATTCGTCGAAAAATTAGCGACAAATTCCTGAATTTGTCACAAATTTTGAAAAATAATTAAATAAAATAAAATATTAATATATATTTATTAATTAATTAATTAATTTTGCGACGAATTTCAAAATTCGTCGCTAAATTTGAAAAATAATAAAATTAAATAAAATATTAATATATATTTATTAAATAATTAATTAATTTTGCGACGAAATTCAGAATTCGTCACAAAATTTGAAAAATAATTAAATAAATTAAAATATTAATATATATTAATTAATTAATTAATTAATTTAGCCACGAATTTTTGATTTTCGTCGCTAAATGTAGTGACAAATAATTTTTCGTCGCTAAATTTGCGACGAATTTAGCGACAAAAAATTATTTGTCGCTAGATTTAGCGACGAATTTCTAATTTCTCGTCACTAAATTTTTGCGACGCGTTATTAGCGACGAAAAATTTTTCGTCGCTAATGTTTTTAGCGACGAATTTTTATTAAATTTTCGTCTCTAAATTTGTTGCTAAAAGCTGGTTTTTTTGTAGTGCTCAATTTATTGAGAGACAGCTTGTTCAAGTCTTAGGCTTCTTCAATAGCAGTCTTCTTAGTATCCCAAGTTCTTGGCAATACTCGAAAAACCTTTTTCACTTATTCAGAATCTGAAATCTTTTTTTTAAGAGAATCAAGTTCATTAGTTACAATAGAAAATCTATTGAACATATTCTTTATACTTTCTTCTTGTTGAAAATGAAAGAGCTTATATTTTTACATCAACAAGTTGATTCGAGTCTCTTTCATAGTGTTGGTTTCTTCATGTGTAATACACAACCTATCCCAGATTTCTTTTGCTAGTGTACATAAAGAAACTAAATTAAACCCAGTTGGTGAGATAGCATATAAAAGCAAGTGTTTAGCACGAGAATTAATAAATATTTTTCTCTTGTCATCCTCTGTGATAATAAGTAATTTAACTTCTACATTTTCAGAATTTATCACTTCTCAAGTCTCATAATCAATGGTTTGAATAAATGTCTCCATTCTACATTTTCAATGGGAAAAGTTTGTACCATCGAAATATTTTGTTCTGTTCACGACCTGACCATAGTTATAGGAAAAAGCCATATATTAAACACTCTAAAAAGATCTCTTTAATGGAGTAGAGAACCAGCTCTGATACTAATTGTTGGTCCCAAAGGCAACAAAGAAGGGGGGTTGAATTAGTTGTCTAAAATTTGGCGTTTCAAAATTTTATCTAACTCCATTTAAATCTAAATAAACTTATGGTCAATATGTAGAATATATGACAAAAATAAAAGAGAAAGTAAGGAGACAAATCTGGTTTATAGTGGTTCGACTTTGTGCCTACATTCACTCTTTCAGCCAAGTAAGGTGAGCTCTAGCAACTTGCTAGTTTCTGCTATAATCCTTAACAACAATATATATCCACTTGTTGAGTTCTAATTTTCACACCATGATTATTGTTTCGTCCAACAATGGAAGACAAATCACACTAAATTCAACAAAAAGTTTACAAAGTATGTAAAATGAAAATGTGACAGCAGGCTTCTTGTTGAGTTTTTAGTGCTTTGAAGTCTCAAAGAATGATTATCATTTAGCCACTTACGTCCCCTGTTCTCACTCCTTAAAAACCTGCTGATAGCTGCTATATTTGATACTAGAGAGGCTCAACAAACAGTAGTAAAAATTTTCCAAATTTACTGTAACCATTTCAGCAACTGTCCTGAAAAAATAGCCTCCAAATCCTCTTGAATTTTAATGTTTACCGAGAGTAAATATTTTTCTCCTGAAGTTTAAATATCTCTCTAACAAATTCAAGAGTTATTTTGATTATATCCAAAAGATTGTTTTCTAAAAAAATCAAAAACTACTCCAAAAAAATGCTTCTAATTCTGAATTTTTCAGAACAACTAGCCAACTTTGCGTACTTCTTTTTTCACCAAAATCTCGAAATAATTGAGTCACGAATCATCATATCTGCTTTTCAACTATAGTATTATAATGTAACATATTAAATTCAAAAGTCCAAAACCAGTGGTGAAGATATTGAAGACTAAATATCTCTTGACAATCATTTTCTGACACAATTCTACTATGAAAAATAGGTAACCAATTAATTTCCAGCTGATTTTTTTTCAACATATCCGCAAGATCTTTGAACTTAAATATTTAAAATTGAAGTTCTACACGCTTTCTTTGAAACATAATTTTCGGTTTTAGAAATATTTCAGCACATAAGAGAATGTAACTATTCAAATATGTCTAAATAATCACACTTCAATATTTAGAAAAATTTTTAAGTGGTAGAATATGAATTGTTCTCATGTTAGGGTATCTTTTATATACATTTAGAATCAATAATAGGCTAAGTGTAGTATCCAAGGTACACTTACCTTGCTGGCTAAGTCTTCAACAAATATAAAAAACAAATTTTGCTTCTATGACCAAATAAGTCTTATTTTTATGACAGATTCTATGATCACTGCATATTAAATAGATTGATTAAAACAATATGAGAGATTTTGTTATCATCAAAACTAAGGAGATAATAATTTTCTCGACATATCTCCAACTAGGAGACATTCAATGAAAACCTTCAAGTGTCTTCTAGTCTGTTCTTATCTCCAGAATTGTTTTTTTGTGATCTTCCTCCATTCTTCTTTCCTTTCTTACTTTTATTCTAGTCCTTCCACACTTAGAGTCTAAAACTCTTTTGCAACTAGACTCTAGAATAACAGTATCAATTGTTGATTTTGCGACACTAAACCGCTCATCCTCAAGCTCAATGTGGTAAGCAACATTCGAGAAAATCTTCACATTAGCATTGTGAGTCAAACTGACTTTTAGGTACTCCCACTTGACAGAAAGGGATCGGATCAAGATTTGAACTTTCTATTTATCAGAGAGAACATGACCAGCTGACTACCATTCTCTAATTATGTTAGACATGACGTTTAAATACTGTTCGATATTGTGACAATATCACTTTTCATAAATATTAAACGTTATTGTCATTTGTCTAACATGAGTCACTGATGCCTCTATGTTTAACCATGAGATACACCCAGATATCATGAGGAGTCACATGTTGCTCACACTTGAGTTTCATGTCATTAATCACAAAACTAACCAGCGTTGCACGAACAATGAAATCTATCATTTTCCATACTTGGTAAACCTCTAGTTCTCTCCTCTATGTAGCTACACTACTCATATTAAGGCTCTAAATGACATGTTTGATACCTTCTAATATATCTTGCTCTTCATATCAAATTTTATGGCGTCATATCTCATGATTTTCGTCATTCAATTTGTCATCTTTATTCAAAATCTATAATAATAGATTTTGATACTATAGTTTAGATTTCTAAGATAGTGGACACTTATACTAATACTCATATCATGCATATAATTTTGTATTTCAAAATTAACATTCATGATGGGTCAATATTAAATATAGAATCGAAAATTCACTAAATTCTCAATCATCATCTATGGTCCTAATATATCACCATCATAAATTTAATTTAAAACTACAAAATTCAATAGGTTTAGGTGAGAATTACTCAAATTTTGCTAACCAAAAACCTCCAACTTAAATACACAGTATTTAAATAATATTACGATTTTGGATGAGAATTATTCAAATTCTATAAATCCAAAATTTTCATTTAAATACACAAAGTATTTAAATAATATTATAATTTTGGATGAAAATTACTCAAATTCTATGAATTCAAAATTTTTAGTCAAGAGATCCTAGTTTTTTTTTGTTTACATGACCATACACTTTAATAAATAAAGTCAACAATTGCAAAAAAAGAAACTTTACATTAAAAAAAATTAAACTATTATATGATTATGCTCCTAACCAATACTTATAACACACAAAAGAAATCATATATATAAATCATCTCATTTAGGACAAATCTATTTGATATATCATATTTACAATTCTCTTAGATAGTCTATTCCTAGGAGCAAGTCTCTTGACGGCTCGTAGGGAACTATTTATATTTTGTGATAGCATTTTCTTCATTTGAGTTTCTATATTCTTGATTTTTCATTTTTCTATTAATAATGGCCTCACATTATCCAGAATCATGTGCCCATTCTCGACAAGCAATTCATCAACTATGCTAGCCCAATATTGAGATAGAGAGTTTCTCAGATGTATACGTCATCCCCTCAAAAGGTATGATCTAATTAAATAAGTTCCAAGCGTTTTACTTCCATGATCTCCAAATGATCCGGAAAAGTATGAGATGGATTCATTTTGTAACTCAACATTTGATCCAACTTCATCAAACGCTCTCGACTTCTCAAATCTCTTTCCCTACCCCAGAGGCCCGGAAGACTTTCAAAAATACCTCCGATTATCACTATTTTTTCTGAAAATGGGAACAATATTAGGTTAAGCATGCAACCAACCATAATATTAAAATAAATTTCAGAATATTTATTTTACAAATATTTGCTCAAATTTAAAACAATTTTATTTTAGAAAAACTAATTTTTCGAATATAAATAACCAATCAGAATTTTGTGTACTGGAAATAATTTTTCTATAATGTTATACAATTTTTAAGTTTAAAAATTAATAAAAATTATATTTCCAATCTGAAAAGTAAATTAAAAATTATTAAAAAATCCAAAGGGACGAAAAATTATTCCAATAAAAATTTCGACGAAAACACGGGATGCACGTGCCTCTACGCACGCCGGAGTGGGTTGTCCACAATGGACACACGCCCATTCTCCTTGGGTGGCGCGTGACATGCACGCGCCGCCTTCCAGCCGGCTGCTAGATTCAAAATTTTGACTACCCCTCCATTTTCAATATCTCTGAGTTCAATGATACTTTTGGATTTTCAATCAGACATCTTTAGCCTAGGGGGTGGATCTTATTTGCCACAGTCGAGAGTGGGATTGGCTGGATACTGTTCATCTTCTTCTTCATTTTTCTGTTTTTCGACCCAAATTTCGAATGGTTATATCTCTCTCAATTCTTAACCATTTTCAGGTTCTTTATATGATTGGAAAGCATTTTTCAAGAGAAATCTAATCATATAAATTTCATATCATGAAATACAGTATTTTTATAAATTCGAGTACATTAAGTTTCGGTTATGATTTACTATATCTTATAATGTACTCATCAGATGCATGCTAAATTTGACAGATTTTAGACTCATGCAACAGTTGTCTTACTGTGTAAAATTGAGAGCATTTCTTTAAGTCATTTTCAAATTGTCATTAATAAACCTTGAAAATTATTCTAAACATTTTCATTTTTAATATCGAACTAAACATGCAGAAAACACCCACTATAAAAAAACACGGTTTTTGCGACGAAATTTAGTGACAATTTTTTTTTGTTGCTAATTTGCGACGAATTTAGCAACAAAATTTTTTTATCGCAATTTCCAACAAAATTTGTAACGAAAAAATAGTCGTAACTATTTTTGCGACGACTAGGAATTTGTCGCTAATTTTGTGACAAATTTTGAAATTCGTCGCTAATTTTGCGACAAATTCGGAATTCGTCGCTATATCTGCAACAAAAAAGAAAGTTTGTCGCTAATTTAGCGACAAAACATAATTTCATCGCTAAATTTGCGACCAAAAATTAATTCGATGCTAAATTAGCAACAATATCTTTTTGTCACAAAATTTGTCGCTAATTTGTAACAAAAAAAATTTCTTTGTCGCTAAATATGCAACAAAAATTAGAATTCGTTGCTCATAGTACGATGAAAAAAAAATGATCGGCATATTTGTCGCTAAATAGCAACAAATACTCTTCCCGTTGCAAGTTGTCACTAAATTTGTTGCTGATTGGTCACAATCGAGTTATTTGTTGCTAAATTTATCGCTAATATATTTAATTCTCTTCTTCCTGTTATAGATCAATTGCTCCTTCACTTACTTATGTAACTTTTTCAAATTGTTCCAATTTTTTAACATTTTTAAAATAATGAAATCGATTTTCGATATATAATGAATGAGTATTATCTTGTTATAATAACTTTTCATAATAATAATGCTTATTTTTTTGTCATTTTATATAAAAAATTGTAATTAAATAGTACTGTTTGCAGTAGTAAATTCTATCGATATAACAAATGAATTTAATAATGACCGATATTGAAGGCATTATACATTTATCAATATGTAAAGAATGTTAAGTATAATTAACAAGATACAAAGATCTATGCTTATAATTGTGTTATTTAATGTTATTAATTTAGTAATTAATAATTTGTATCTCATTTAGTAGTTTAATAGAAGAAATTAAAGTGTTTCAGCTAAATCCGTGGAAAAATTTAAAATTTCGTCGCAAACATTGTCGCAGATTCCAACAAAAATACTTTTTCGTCGCTGAATTACCGACGAATCAAAATTTATCGTCGCCAATTTTGCGACCAAAAACATTTTTTGTCGCACATTTGCAACCAATAATCAAGTTCGTCGCTAAATTTTGTGACGAACTTCGAGTTTGTCGTAAAAATTGACTGCAGAAATTAGAGACCATGGCGGCATCGGCGACAAATGAATAATTCGTCGCAGAAATTAGTGACGAATCACGAATTCGTCGCGGATTTTAGCAATGACTAACTATTTCGTTGCTAATATCCGTGACGAAAGATGTATTCGTCGCTGATTTCAGCAACCAATTCATAGTTCGTCGCTGAATTCAGCGACGAATCAAAAATTGGTTGTTGATTTCAGTGACTAATAGTTCGTCGTGGATTTGGCGACGAACCCTTGGTTCGTCGCAGATTTAAGCGACGAACCCGACCAACCAAGGGTTCGTCGCTGATTTCTGCGATGAACCAAGAATTCGTCGCTAATTTTAGCGACGAAAATAAATTTTGTCGCTGAATTTTAAAACAAATTTTTTCAATCTATGCAATTTTAGCGACCCAAAAATTATTGTCTCAGATTTCCGCGACAAATACCAAAATTGTCGTTGATTTCAGCGACAAAAACATAATTTGTCACTGATTTTAGCGACGAAAGTCTATTTATTGCTGATTTCGTTGCTGAAATTTTAAAACCAATTCTTCGTTCTCTAATTTTAGCGACAAAAAAAAAATTTGTCGCTGATTTCAGGGACAAATACCAAATTTGTCACTGATTTCAGCGACAAAAATTAGATTTATTGCTGATTTCAATGACAAAAATTAAATTTGTCGCTGATTTTTGCGACAAAAATGAATTTTGTTGCTGATTTTAGCGACAAATATGAATTTTGTCGCTAATTTCAGTGACAAAAACCTAATTTGTCGTTGATTTTTGCAACGAAGGTCCATTTATTGTTGATTTTGTCGCTGAAATTTAAAACTTTTTCAG
Source organism: Dillenia suffruticosa (assembly GCA_033439265.1). Classification (NCBI taxonomy): domain Eukaryota; kingdom Viridiplantae; phylum Streptophyta; class Magnoliopsida; order Dilleniales; family Dilleniaceae; genus Dillenia; species Dillenia suffruticosa. The sequence continues at coordinate 21,732,187 of JAVTVX010000029.1, forward strand.
TGACAAAAATAAAATTTGACGTTGAATTTTTAAAACAAATTGTATGCTGTGCAGTTTTAGCGATAAAAAAAAAATTTATCATTGATTTCAACGACAAATACCAAATTTGTCGCTGATTTAGCGACAAATTCAGATTTTGTCATGGATTTCAGCGACAAAAGAAAAATTTGTCACGGATTTCAGCGACAAAAAAAAATTCATTCCTGATATGAGTGACGAAAGTCTCTTTGTCGTTGAATTTTTCAATGTTGTGACAAAAAAAAATTTGTCGCTGATTTTAGCGACTAATACTAAATTTGTTGCTGATTTAGTGACAATATCACATTTGTTGCTGATTTAGCGACAAATATAAAATTTGTCACTGATTTCAGCAACAAATTAAAAATTTGTTGCTAAATTGGCAACAAATTTTTTTTTCACTAATTTCGGCAACGAAATTTTATTTGTCGCTAAATTTGTCGCTGAATTTTTTAAATAAAAAATCTTCTTTTTGTGCACATTATTCCCCATGCCTCTCCCTCTTTTCCCCACAGTGCCTCTCCATCTCTCTCACGGGTTCAAGGCGAAAGGAGATACTCTCTCTCTCTCTCTTTAGATCTGGCGGCAATGCCGTCGGATCTTGGCGGGAGAGGGGCAATGAACAGAGGGGGAGGCGCCGCAACGCCTCCCCCCTTCGAGATCCGGCCGCAAGCGGCCAGATTCGGGGAGGGGACGGCCATCCCCTTTGGTCGCCGAGGCGACGAAGGGGGGATCCCCCTTTCCCCCGATCCGGCGGCAGCACCGCCGGATCTAGGTGGGGGAGGCTCCCTCCCCCACGGGCCTCGGTGAAGGACCTCACCGAGGCCCACGAGGGAGGGTCCTCCCCCTCGCCCGATCCGACGGTGTTGCCACCGGATCTGGGCAGGGGAGCGTTTCCCTGTCCCCCGGTGGTAATTTTTTTTATTATTAGAAATTATATTTTATATAATTAAATTTATATATTATTTATTATAATATATTATATGTTATAATTTTAATAATATTATATAACATTATATATTATAATTTTAACATATATAATTTAATATATTGTATATATTATAATGTATTATATATTATAGTTTAAACATTATAGAATACATGTTAATTTATAGTTTTTATATATAATTCTATATGTTATATATATTATAATATATTATATATTATAATTTTAACATTATAACATATATTATAACATATTATATATTATAATATTATAATTTTATGTATTATATATTTTTTAACTTATTATATATATTATATATTATAATTATGGTAATTATAACATAATTATAATTATATAATTTTATATATTGTTTTATGATATATATGTAATAATATATAATATATATAATGCAGAATTTTAAATAGATAATGTTCTCTACATATTTAAAAATTTATAATATACATATAATACATTATCCTTCTTCTTCACCAATAGGACTGGGGAAGCAAAAAGGCTGTTGCTGTGTTTGACTAGTCCCTGAGTGAGCATTTCTTGTACCTGTCTTTCTATTTCAGATTTCTGAGAATGTGAGTATTTGTAAGGGTGTAACTTGAAGGGTTGAGCTCCGGGTTTAAGAGGTATTGAATGATCATAAGGCTTGCAGGTGGTAGTGAAGTGGGTATAGAGAAGACATCCTTATATTGTTATAGAAGGGTGGAAATAGATGGGTGTAGTGAAGATTGTTGACCTTCTGCAGTCATAGTTATGTTTCCACAACTTTGAAATTGTTGTGTTCTAAATTTTCTGATATCTTTTCCATAAATTAGTTTCATTTTTGGGTCCTTCACCATCCCTACTAACACCATTTCACCTTCCTCACTTGCCAACTTAACTTGCAATCTCTGGAAATCAAAAATTAAAGGACTAAAGTTATACATCTAATCCACCCCAAGTATTAAGTCCCATTCTCCTAAGGATAAGACCTTTAAATCAAAAGAGAAACAGTGTCCTTGGATGCTCCACTTAACTCCTCTGATTTTAGTATTGCTGTTCACTCTACTACCATCTGCTAATACTGTCTGCAGTTGCCCATCCTTCTCTATTTTCATCTTAAGTCTCTCTACCAACCTTCTATTGATAAAACTATTTGAGCTCCCGGTATCTACTAGTATATAAATGGTTACCCCTCTCAGTTCTCCTTGAAGGATTATAGTTTTTCTTTCTGAGGAATCAGAAAAAACACAAAGGGGCACATCAAAAATCTTTTCAATTTTCTCTTCATTCTCTTCCGTTTCATCACCTATCATTTCCCCTTCTTCCTTTGCTGCAATTATTACATTAAGTGTTTGAATTTGCATTGATGGCTAGGAATATACTTCTCCCCACACTTGAAGCAGAGGTTGTTGGTTCTGCGATAATGTATCTCTTGTGGGGATATTTTGGGAGTTCTATTACCATTGTTGGCGACTGTTATATTCCTACTCTTCTTTACTTCATCACCAGGATCCCAACTCCTACTTATACCAATTTTCTTGGGCTTACTTAGTTCTAGAAACTGCTCTTGCAAGGAAGCAATTTCGAATGCATGCAGTAGTCTTTGGTTTGAACATTCTCAAGATAGGCTTAATTTCTTCTTTAAGTCCACTGATAAAACTAGACACAAAGCAAGTCTCAGGTAGTTTAGGATTTACTTGTAGCATGAGAGACCACATTTCTTCAAACTTTTCTTGATAGTCCGCCATTGAGCCTTGTTGATATAGTTTATTGAATTTCTCTACCACATCTTGAACAGCTTTCTCTTCAAATCATCGGCAAAGAAGATGAGAAAAATCCTCCCAGCTCATTTCTTTCCTTATTGTCTTCAATCCTTGGAACCAAATTCAGCCCTCCCATCTAATTGCATTTCGGCTGCATCCACCCAATTGCAGTTTGGTACTTGGTATGTTTTAAAGAATTTGAAACACTTTCTTAACCATATTCGAGGATTATCACCATTGAACAGTGGGAGATCCACTTTTGGTGGGTATAGTAAGTGGTTTTTCCGCTGACATCTTTTTTGATTAGAGGAGTTCCTTACTCACTTTTGAATCCCCTTCATTAGGAGTTGGAAGTATTGGAGTATTAACCATTCTTTCTGCTTCTAAATCATCCTCCTTATCCTTATTCAACATGTGCATAATAGCACAAAATTCTTATCTATGTCACTAGCAAGAGCTTCAATCTTGGTTTCCAATCTCTATGACTATGCTTCAAATCTCTAGGATTGTGCTTCCATCTTAAGCTCTAATTCTGTTTGAGTTTCAAGTAAGGGTGTTAATGACACCGGGTAGTGTCACAGGTACCCGTGACACTACCCGGTCAAAGCTCGAGCCCGGGCTCGGTCAAACCGAGCTTGAGCCGAGCTCGGGCTCGGGTAGCTGGGTATCGAGCTCGAGCTCGAGCTCGAGCCCAGCTGTGTCGAGCTCGAAAGCTCGACGAACTATCCGAAATATTTTAATTTTTTAAAATAAATTTTATATATAATTATATATATATATTTTAAAAAAAATTATATATAAAATTATATTTTTAGATATATTTTTTAAATATATTATCTATACCACCCAATGACACTACCGATGACACTACCCGATGACACCCGTCGACACTTCGAACTCGAGCTCGAGCTCGAAAAATACAAACTCGACGAGCTTGAGCTAAAACTCGACGAGCTTGAGCTAAAACTCGACGAGCTTGAGCTAGAGCTCGAGCTCACCTAAAGTACATCGAGCTCGAGCTTGGGTATTATGATACCCGAGCTCGACCCGGGTGTCATAACACCCCTAATTTCAAGTAACTTTATATTTTGTTTCTTTAACTGTTCTTCGACGGCTTTAAATTTGGTACCTTCGGCCATGTTTACGGTTATGCTGAGGAAGGAAAGCTCCGATACCAATTAGTCACAAGTTTTCCCAAGTGTCGACTTAGGTAAGCTCTGTGAGTTGACCTGGGCTGCTGGTATGAATGTTCAGAAGACACAATCAGTTCTGTAGTCTTCTGAGATGTTGAGTTAAGGTTCTTCAGTGGTGAAAGAGGATAGTTCAAGAGAATATAGAGAGAGAGAGATAGAAAGAAGAGAGAAAAGAGAGGGAAGAAGGTAAGAGGAACAGGAGAAGAAGAAGACTGAGAAAGCGGGAATGATTGTCAGAATGGAAATTCTTTTCTTGCGCATTTTCATGACTAATACCTCCTTTTATTACAATGTACAAGTTTAACCATCCAACTGCCTAACTAACTTTGGTTACACTAACTTCCAACTGTGACTGTTCCTTCCTAGCTGTTACCTTCCTTGCAGCTCACTTCACTAGCTATTACCTTCCTTTTATTCACTTTGTTTGCTTTCATTGCTACATCAATTTGGTTATTAGCTAAAGTCATTTAATTCCCTTTGGTTTCTCCACAACCAAGTGGCTATGCAACAGTCCAGAGCCAAAATTCAAATGTAACTTCAAATGTACTTAGTTAAGTTATAATTAGAGTATGTCGGGGCGAATTTTGACATAAGTGTGGAGTTGTTCCTTTGGTGACTCGAAATCATAGGTTTGAGACATGATAAAAACCTATTTACAAAAATGTAAGGGGAAGACTCTATATATATATACGTCTACTCTTTTTCTATTTTATACTAAGTCGGAGAATACTTTATATATCTGTGAGCCTTTTTAGTTAATCCCGTTAAATTATTAGACAATTGGTTAAAATATTTGTATAAATGGTGAAAAATGAAATGATAAGAAATTGGATTAAACATTTGTATATTTAAGTTTTACTTAAATATAAAATAGTCTGATATGAGGTCATTCCACATAAACTCGTTCGTTAAGCACAAATATTACAAATTGAATAATGTAAACATTCTCAAGTCAAATCTCCAACTAATAACAATGTACCAGCTACAAATACTCATGTCCTATAGTACAAGGCATCTTTCTACAGTTTCTATGCATTAGTGTGGACACACATGAATTTATGATCATTGGGTGGCTATACAATGTTCATTGATTAATTTAACATCTTACCCCACAATTCATAAAAATTAATCCATTGATTAAAAACTACTACTACCATCACCACCTGAACAAGCACAAATTCTTTCAGGATACACCGCTTCCCAAATTTTCTATATTCTACTTTGATCCAAAATTCTTCCTGATATGGCTGCGGCAAGCTCTGCGGTGAAGCTGGGATCACTTGTCAATGAAGAAGCCATTCTTTCGATTAAAACCTTTTGCATTGGTGGTGCTTGAAATTCTTGAACATGCTTTGTGGAATTGTTTTCGATCATGTTCAATGTCAGGTTTGATTCCGATGAGTTTGTGCAGATTGAACCAGGGCTCAAACTTGTTTTAAGTAGAGGGCTTGTGACTAATGACATATTGGATTGAGATGGGCTCAAGTGGTTGTGCTTGCCCTCATAAGTAGCCATAATAAGGGACGGATCTTCTGCACTTCTTTGCACCTAAAAATGTGTATCAATATAAAAATTAGACAATTGAGACTCTTTCACTGCTAGTAAATTGAACAAAGAAGACTTTTTCATTTAACAAATATGCAATTTCAGTCTATCTACTAAAAGGCGGTTTGGAGCATATCAAAGAATGAATTTTTTGTATACGTTGGATATAAACCACACACACGGTTTTTTTACTATTCTCATTAATATCAATAGAGCCTAATAATCATAAAACTAATCATCAATAGTTTCACTATGTTGTTCATTTCATTATTTTGTTCTTTGAACAAGCGCCAGATGACTATCAATCCCACAAGAATCAGTATCCATAGATTTTATAGAAAATCTCTGCACACATCGCTCTATTGTAAAAGAAAGAGAAGTGTCTTAAGGCCTTAGTTTACCTTCTTTTTGACAAGGCAACTTGGGGCGAAGGAACATTTGAAATAAGCTCTAGGAAATGGATTGTCTTTAGTGACTTTTTGACCATATTTTCTCCATTGATATCCATCCTTCACAATCTGCATATGGTAGCAAAATAGAAACCCAACTAAGGAACTTTCCAAATTTCATACAAAATTGAATTAATCAAAGCAAAAAATTGCATTGGAACTAACCAATGTTGTATCAGATTTATCGGCTTTCACAAAGACCCTTGAGACCTTTTTTTTCATGCTTTGTATTGGCATCTTACACGAATCTTCATCGTTAGAACTTGAATCATTGTTTTGGTCAAGTCCAATGACATTGTTATTGTCATCAAAATCGGACTTTCTCTTTCTAACTGACATGACATCAGCTTCTTTCTGGCTTTTGCTCTTCAAATCCGTCAAAAGGATTTGCAAGGCATTATACTTTTCACACATCTTAGTTAGCATCCCTGCTAGATTCTTATTCTCATCGCTTACTCGATTCAACTCTTCTACCAAAACCTATTTATGCACAAAATAAAACATAGTTTCAATGGAGTATTCTCTACCGAAGAAGATAATTAATAAAGACGTTACAGAAATGATCATATTTACTGAACTTAGGCTATAATATCTGCATGATTGATTACTATTATATGATCCAGTTTTGTTCTTCTTCCTTGAAACATTCGGAGATTTTAAGGCAAGTATGCAATCAGCAGAATTGAATAGGAGAAAATTCTAACAAGGTCAAACAAACAAAAGAAACATCAAAGAAAAAGAGAAAGAGGAAAGAAGTGGCATGTGGAGAACAATTGTGGGGCTATTTATGGTTCTTAAAAGGAAGACAAGAAGAGAATAATAAGCAAGTGGTGAACATGCTAAAGTTTTTGCTTCTAATTTTTGAACACCCTTGTGAGTTTGTTCTCACCTTCTGCTTTTCAATGGAGACTTTAGCTTCCTCATCAACAGAATGGTCTTCTTCCAACTCTGTCTCCTAAATTCAAGAGTGAAGAACCAAAGTGTATATTAGGATATGAAAAACCATGGAAACTCAAAAGAAAACTATAAAATTTTGAAACATAATACCAACCAAAGTTTCATCATTTTGATGGAGAGGGTTGATGTTGAGATCAAAATCTAGACACGTTCCTAACACATATGTTGATTCCATTTCCAATCAACTGAAACGAACTGTATACCCTTTAGTGAATGGAAAAAGAAACTTTTACTAATTGCATATATATAGACCAGAGAGAGAGAGAGAGAGAGAGAGAGAGTCTTGATCTATGGTTCAGTTTGCAAGGAAAGTTGCAGGAAGACAGGGAAGGAAAGTTCAAAACACGAGTCATTCATCTCTTTTTTGCGGCCGCTAACTTGTCCATGTTCATACGACAATGAGCTTAGATGGTAAGGGATAACCTTTAACTATGCGAGAGTTTAATTCTTTATGGAAATGGAAAGATATTTGTTGGGAGATCTTATAGAATGGGTATTATAGTATTCGATCCAGATTAATCGAGATATAATCTGAATATCAGCGATTGCCAAATGAAGGTAAAAAATAAATAAATATATATATATATATATATATATGTATACACACGACAATGAGCGGAGAGAGAGAGAGAGAGATGTCGGCCAATAAGGAAAGTCAAGTCATTGTGGATTTGCAGGCTTGAAATATTAAAATTCTTGAAGACTTCAACGTGACTCACACCAATGGGAGATTGACAATGGGGAGCTTGTGGATGAGATTTTTTTTAGCATTCAATGGTCATATGATTCTAATATTATCTAATTGACTTTACGCAATCGTGTTCAATTAGAATTTGTTTAATTAAATATTTTCCTCTATTAATTTAAAATGATTTACCGACATTGCACATCTCCCTAATAACAAATGGAGCAATTTCAATTCAAATCATATCCTTTTGTATTAATTTTATACCTAATCTGTGTATGATATTTTCTTAATTGAATTTGGTTATATTTTTTTTTAAAAAAAAAAAATTATTTAATTGATTATGACTTAAAAAGCAAACTATAAAGTTGCTAAAATGAATATCCAAAATTTAAGAACTAATAAATAGAACAAATTCGAGTTATAAACTAATATCAAAATAAATTATTTAATGTCAAAAAATAAGCATAATCAGTTAATTCATACAATAAATTGTTCAATATCATAAAAGAACTTCTAAAATAAAAAGAAAGAAAAAAAGGATAAGGCAAGTTTAGAATATTATAATTTTTGTTTTATAAGTTTGTAGAGCAAATCTATCAATTTGTTAAAAAAAATCACATAGGTAATGCAAGTCCTTTGAATCTTTTGGTTTTTCTTTTTCAATTTTCACACATTAAACATTATATTTTATTTAATACATATTAACCAAAAATATATATTTACTCATATTATTAATTAAATGAATCGACAGCTCATATTCAATGTGAGGTAAACAATCTGACCCATCTAATACCATTCAATTCATGAGTTAGACATATGGAAATAATTTTAGAATTGAATTACGAGTATTTTCACACTTAATTTGATAGATTTACCCGGAGTGATCTTAATTGCAATCTGCTGCCACCCAATAAGGGTGGTTTTATTCGGGATGAGTTGAACTTCTGGATTAGTAGTTTTATGGTTAACTAGAGAGAGATAGACCCATTTACAATAGAGCTATGTGGTGTCTGCGAGGGACTCTCTCTTTTGATTGATTCTTCCGACCTGGTAGAAGCTCTAACATCCACGGTAGCACACTCGCATCCTCAATTTCACATCATCAATGAATGTCAAATTCTTAAGCATCAAACCCTAACTAGTCAGGTTCAATTTGTTGATCAGGAGGGCAATAGATGTGCAGGACGCACCAGCTAAACAGGGGTTGTTAGCCCCTCCAGGGGGTTCATGAGTTGATTTCTTGTCCTAGTGAGGTGTACAATGGACTTTATTAATTCAAATTCTGAAATACATAGTCTCATATGAGTAATTTTTTTTTTGTTTTTATCACCGGTATCTAGACTTTGCTCGATTAATCCGGTTCGAGTACTGTAGGGCCATTTAAGGACTCCTAAATTCACTTCCCTGTTCCTCCAATTTGATTCAAAATCTTCACTCTTATAAGTTTTTCACTTTTAGATATTTTCTACCAAACAAATACTAATTGAAAAGAGTTTTCAAACAATTCTAACCTTTTTCTCTCTATTTCTTTTTGGTTTTTTTTTTTTTTTCATTTAAAACATTTTGGAGACACACTGTGCTTTTGTTTAGGGCCGAGGAAAGGGACTTGCCCAAGAAGTCATTCGTCAATCTTTAAAATACCCAAAGGCCCACAAACACAAAAATTGTCAACCAAATGACCCATCTTTGCTAAATTATTGGCAAAGTGGGGCACCATCTTTACTAAAATTTTGAAAAAAAAAATATGTATACCGTATTAATGTTATTTAAAATAATCTTAAAAATTTTTAAAAATATATTATTAAAAATAATACAAAAACTATTAGAATGATACTTTTCTAAAATATTTTTTATTCCTATAAAATTATAATATCCACTTCCCTATTCCTCCGTATTGTACTTCAACCCCAATTAAACAAATTTTTCTAACTTCCAACAACTCTCGAACTGAATAGACATGAATCTACTTAAATGGTGTCCTATTGAACAATCAAGCTTTTAATCCCCATGTCCCTCTCTCTCCTCCCTAACTCCCCTCCTATCTCATACAAAGACACGCGGGTGCACAGACATGCGACTTCCATGAAAAATTCATGCAACACAATCACAAAATAAATACCTAACAGTGCAAAAGACAGGATTTTCTCAACCCTTCTTTCCCTACATTTAAAGCCTACGTCGTCGCTATTTTGCTTTCCATGATGTTTCGATGCTTTCCATGATGTTTCGACATAGAAACGTCAACAAAAACATTTTTCCATGGTCATAGAAATTTTTGCCGACATTTTATCTCTAAACGTTGACCGTTTAGTTTGGTCCACATTTCTTATAATATATGGCAACAAATTTTAAACTCTCCGATACTTGACAAAACATCGAGAAAGGGCAGAGAGAGACCAACTAGAGAGATAGGGAGAGAGAGAGAGAGAGAGGAATATCCCGACGTTTTTATTTTTTTAAAAAAAAAATTTTGGCATGCTCACTGTGTATAAAGAAGCAATTTCAATTCAACTTATATTTTTTTATTAATTATTTTTGCATTAATTTTATAATTAATCTGTGTATGTATTCTTAATTTTTTCTTATGTGAATTTGGTTATATTTTATAAAATTTTATTTAATTTATTCTGAATCAAAAAACAAATTAAAGTTGCTAAAATAAATATCCAAAATTTAAGAACTAATAAATAGAATATATTCGAGTTATAAACTAATAGCAAAATAAATTATTTAATTTCAAAAAATAAGTTAATTCACATCAAGAAATTGTTCAATGATATAAAAGAACTATAATAAAAAGAAAAAAAAGGATAAGGCAGGTTTAGAATATTATAATTTTTGTTTTATTATAAGTTTGTGGAGCAAATTTATCAATTTGCGCTCCTCAATGGGATAGTCTAGTGGTACAAACCCATCTCTCCCAATCTGATGATCTCATATTCAAATTTTTATACAACAAAAAAAAATTTCATCAATTTGCGTAAAAAAAAATCACATAGGTAATGCAAGTGCTTTGAGTCTTTTGGTTTTTCTTTTTCAATTCTCACACATTAAACATTATATTTTATTTAATACATATTACCCAAATATATATATATTTAATCATATTATTAAGTAAACAAGTCGAACAATCTCTAAGTCAAATTCAGTTTATATTTTATGTTAGGCAAACAATCTGATTCATGTAATATTCATTCAATTCAATTCATGAGTTTGTCACACTAAAATAATTTTAGAATTGAATTATGAGTCGACTCACTCATTTTTCGCCTTAATTCGTTAAATTTATTGATTTAAATTCTGAAAATATAGTCCCAGTAATATATGAAAGATAAAATCTCCATATATACTGTACTCAGCCATTTGATTCAAAATCTCCGAACTGTGATAATTTTTATACTTTTTTTTTGACTTTTGGATATTTTCTATCAAACAAATACCAGTTTTCAAACTGAGCTTTTTTTTTCCTCTGTTTTATTTTTTGTTTAAAACATTTTGGAGACAGTCTCTGCTTTTGTTTAGGGACTTGGCCAAGAAGTCATTAGTGAATATATGATTCTCTCTCCATTTTTTTCTTTGAAAAGAAATTCATTTAAAAACTAGAGGACTTTGCTACGAGGCGTATTGTAGTAGAATTAAAAAAACAACAAAAGGACCGATGGTTAGTTAGCTTAGTAAGATGTAGTGTTAAATTTCTGTAATACTCTTGAGGAGTATTAACGGCTACTGCAAAGGAAATGAGCTGTGAGTTGTTAGAAGTTAGTTACAATTAGGATAGTTAGTTGGTTAAAGAGTAGTTAGTTAGCTAGAGTGAGTTGAATGAGTTGGAAGGAAGAAGCAGAGTATAAAAGAAAGTAGGAAGACAACTATGGGAGTATGATATGCAATCTTTGAATTCTTTTCCCTCCTCTCTCTCTCTCTCTCTCTTTCTTTTTCTCTTTCTTTTTCTCTCTTCTACCTCTCTCCTACCTTCCATCTATCTTCTACCACTCATTCTACAGTCTATTTTTCCATAACTGAAGCTTGCTTCTGTAGTCATTCGAAGACTAGAGTTGCTTTAGACTTGAGATATAATAATTCTGAGACTTTGGCACCATTGTTCTGATTACTCCCGTTACAAGTGGTATTAGAGCAGTAGTTCCTTGGCCTTCAAGTTCCATGGCAGACAATATTCGATATAAGACTCTAGAGAAACAGATCACAAAACAAGAAAGTAAAACACAGGAACTTACCGATGAGTTTCAAGAACACAAACTCACTACTGAAAGGAAGCTCGACAGCATTGAAAGGAAATTGGAAGGTATGTTCCAACAGCTAGATGAACAAAACCTAAGATTTGAAGCTATCATGACTAGCATAGTTGCTACATTTTGTTTCCTCTATAAAAAGGAAAATCAAGATAAAACCGGAGAAATAGAAACTGATCGAAATTCTAAGTCTCCCATACTGCTTACACCAACAGAAGGCAGAATAAGAATGGAGTATGGGCCTCAGACACTGAAGAAAGATCAAATGAACTGCTGTTTTGTTCTTAATCCTCCTAGGATTGAGCTTCCATTATTTGCAAGGGAGAATCCTAGAATGTGGCTACGAAAATGTTAGAAGTTCTTTAATGTCTATCAGATTCCCACTCCTGTATGGATGGATACTATTGAGATATATCTTGAAGGGAAAACCGAAGTCTGGTTTCAAGGCCTTAAGCTAGTAAAACAAGGACTCAGTTGGAAGGAATTTTCAAAACAACTATGTCTCAAGTTTGAAACAAAGGGATATCAAGATGAAATTGAAGAATTCAATAAGCTACAACAGAATGGGAATTTGTCTGACTACCTGAGAGGTTTGAGAAACTGTGGACAGTCATGTTGCAAAACAATCCTAAATTGACTGAGTCCTATTTTATTTCAAGCTTTATCAGTGGCTTAAGGGAAGATATTAAGCCTATGATCAGAATTATGAAGCCTAAAACTCTTATTCAAGCTTTTGAGATAGCTAATCTACAGGAACAGTCGTTAGAGTTAGCAAAGAAGGGACAGGGGTATACAGATCAGGCATGACAGGAGAAGTTCAAGTTAGTAACAAAAGTCATGGAACATTAAACTCTTCACCCCTACCAAAAGTTAACTCAACTAGAATTGAAGAACAGACTCAAGAAAACCTCTGGCCAAAAATATCACCACAGGAAGTGCAATTTGGGAGATAAAACAACTTGTGTTTTAAATGCAGTGAGAAGTTTATTCTAGGCCATGGGTACAAATTTAAACATCTCAATGTCATTTTGACAGCAGAAGATCAAGAAGAAGATGAAGCTGCTGAACCTGCAACAGAAGAAGATCATCTTCTGCAAGATAACCCAGAAGAAGGAGTTCAAGTGTCACTCTGTGCTTTATCTAATTCCCTTCAAAGAAAAACCATAGCTTTACAAGGGATTTTATATGGAATGAGCATTACTATATTAGTGGATACAGAGAATTCCAATAGTTATTTGCATAAGAGAATAGCTGACCAACTAAAATTGAAAACTGAGCCTACAGATACAATACAAGCTGAAATTGCATATGGGAGTAAGGTCACGAGTTCTACCAAGGTCAATAATCTGAGATGGGTTATTCAAGAGTATACTTTTACATTTGATTTAAGGGTCCTTCCATTAGGAAGATGGGATGTAATACTTGGTATAGACTGGATGTATAATTACAGCCTCATTACTTTTGATTTTAAGAAACTGCAAGTTAGGCTTTTTAATGAAGGGAATGAAGTGATTTTAGAAGGAATGGTAGATTATCCTTTGCTTAAACTAGTAAGAGACAAGAACCCTAAGCTATTCAGAAGGCAACAACTGCAGAGTTGCCTAACCTTAGCTATTCAAAATGAACAACAAAACTACCAGGTTCCTGAAGTTATATCTGCAGTACTGATTGAATTTGAAGAAGTCTTTGCAGCACCTACCACTCTCCCACTTGAAAGAATCAATGATCACTCAATTCCTCTTAAATCAAACTCACAACCATTCAACTGAAAGCCCTACAGATACCTACATTCTCAGAAGTCTGAAATTGAAAACCAAGTACAGAAAATGCTCAACAAGGGTATAGTCAGACCTAGCACCAGTCCGTTTGCTTCCCCAGTCCTATTGGTCAGAAAAAAAGATGATACCTGGCAGTTCTGTGAGGATAACAAACAGTTGAATCAATTAACAATCAAAGATAGATACCCTATACCTAACATTGATGAACTATTGGATGAACTCCATGTATCCAAAGTCTTCTCCAAGATAGATTTAAGGGCTGGCTATCACCAAATCAGAGTTAAACCTTCTATTGTTGAGAAGACAGCTTTTCAGATGCATTATGGTCATTTTGAGTTCTTAGTCATGCCTTTTGAACTCACCAATGCCCCTGCTACTTTCCAAGCTTTAATGAATCATATATTCTAACCGTATTTGAGGAAGTTTGACTTGATTTTTTTTTATGATATCCTCATTTACACTTCAAACATTGGTACTCATGCTCAGGATCTTAGGACTATCCTCAGTCTACTTCGAAAACACCAGTTTTTTGCTAAACTTTCTAAATGCACCTTTGCTCAAAGTCAAATTGAATAGTTGGGACATGTAGTTACTACAGAAGGGGTTAAAATGGACCAGCAGAAAGTAGAGTCCATCTCTTCATGGCGAACTCCAATTTCTGTCAAATCCTTAAGAGGATTTCTAGGATTAGTTAGGCATTATAGAAGGTTTTTTAAAAATTTTGGTACCATCACAAGACCCTTAAATGATCTCTTAAGGAAGGATAATTTTCAGTGAAGTGAGAATGCTGAAAAGGCTTTTAATCAACTTAAGACAACAATGATTACATCCCCAGTAATAAGATTACCTAATTTCAGTAAACCTTTTGTTGTGAATACTGATGCCTCATCAAATGGTCTAGGAGCTATGTTAATGTAGGAATGTCATCCCATAGCTTATTTGAGCAAGGCATTGGGACGAAGAAGCAAGGGACTATCCATCTATGAAAAGGAGCTATTGGCAGTAGTGATAGCAGTCACCAAATGGAGACACTACCTGCAGGGATATCATTTCATCATCAAGACTGATCATCAAAGTCTTAAATATTTGTTGAGCAGAAACTTACTACCTCTCTGCAGTATAAATGGCTGGCCAAATTAGTAGGACTAGATTATGAAATTCAGTATAAAAATGAGCTAAAAATAGGGCTGCCGATACTCTCAAAAAGGGAATTTTAAGAGGAAGAGCAGCAGGATCACTGCATAGTAGCAGTCTCAATCATTCAGCCTAGTTCGATTCAGGAGGTGCTTCAAAGCTATGAGCATGATGATTACTGTCAGAACCTCCTAGCTCAATTAACTCTTCAACTTGACTGTGATTCTGATTTTCAACGTCATGGTAGGCTCTTGAAGTACAAAAAGAAGGTCATAGTAGGAGATGTGACTCCTCTCAAAGCAAAAATAGTAAAAAATCTTCATGAATCTGCCTTAGGGGGACACTCAGGTCAATTAGGAACATTGCAGAAGTTAAAGCAGTCTTCTATTGGCCTCTAATGAAATAGACTAACAACCATGGCATTGTAGCATCATTTTTCTGCTATTGTAGTAGCTCAATTATTTTTAGAGAATGTTTTCAGATTGCATGGCTTACCTGACTCTATTATATCAGACAGAGATAAAGTTTTTACTAGTCTCTTCTGGCAAGAATTGTTTAGGCTTATGGGAACCAAGTTGAAGATGAGTAGTTATTATCACCCATAAACAGATGGGCAGAATAAAAGAGTAATCAATGCTTGAAGTGTTACCTGAGATGTATGACATCAGACAGGCCTGCACAATGGTTGAATTGGTTGAGTCTGGTGGAGTGGTGGTACAACACCAACTTCCATAGTAGCATACGCATAACTCCATATGAGGCCTTATATGGATATAAGCTTAGGCATATTCCTATGGGTCCTTATGAGGAGACAGTCACACTTGCTGCAAGGGAATTTGTTAAGAGTAGGCAGGATATGCTCCAAATCTTGCGGGATCATTTGTGCAAAGCTCAAAATAGGATGAAGTTGTGTGCTGATCAAAAGAGGACAGAATGTGCATTCTAAATTGGAGATATGGTTTATTTGAAGTTGCAGCCTTATCGTCAGCGGTCAGTAAAATTGAGGAGGTAGCTCAAGTTGTCTTTAAAATTTTATGGCCCTTTTCATGTCCTAGCGAAGATTGGTGAGGTAGCTTATAAGCTGTTGTTACCCCCAAGTTCGAAAGTCCATCCAATCTTCCATGTGTCTCTGTTGAAAAGGAAACTGGATTCAGGCCAGTCTTCAATGCCTACACTATCATTGCTTGGTACAGATAAGCAAGCCATTGTGGAACCAGAGATTGTTCTTAAGAGGCGTGTTATATGGAGGAATCATCGATCTGTCATGCAAGTTCTAATTAAATGGGTCAATCTCAACTATGAAGAAACAACATGGGAAGATTTAGATTTTATTCGTGCTCAATTTTTAGCATTTTAATCCTTGAGAACAAGGATGGTTTGAAGGGAATGAATGTTGTAATGCTCTTGAGGAGTATTAACGGCTACAAAGGAAATGAGCTGTGGGTTGTTAGAAGTTAGTTACAATTAGGGTAGTTAGTTGGTTAAAGAGTAGTTAGTTAGTTAGAGTCGTAGTTAGCTAGTTGAAGTGAGTTGAGTGAGTTGGACGAAAGAAGTAGAGTATAAAAGAATGTAGGAAGACAACTATGGGAGTATGATATGCAATCTTTGAATTCTCTTCCCTCCTCTCTCTCTCTCTCTCTCTCTCTCTCTCTCTCTCTCTCTCTCTTTCTCTCTTCTACCTCTCTCCTACCTTCCACCAATCTTCTACCACTCATTCTGCAGTCTATTTTTCCATAACTGAAGCTTGCTTCTGCAGCCATTCGAAGACTAGAGTTGCTTCAGACTTGAGCTATAAAAATTCTGAGACTTTGGCACCATTATTTTGATTACTCCCGTTACAATTTCTTAACTAAAATTACGAGTTTGACTCGCGATTTGAGTATGGAGCAAAGTACGTTGAGAGAGGATAGCCCTCTTAAATAAGTTACTATAAGTTTCGGATCAAATTAGTTGAAATATGAATTCAGATATCGATTGATATAATAATAAAAAATAAAAAACAAAAACAAAAAGGCCCATGGAAAGAAAAAACATCACCCAAATGACCCCCTCTTTCCTAAATTATTGGCAAAGCGCGTTTGAATCCAATAGGTTCGGTGAAGCCATCATAGGACACCATTTTTTTAAATAACATTAAAAATTATTAAAAATATATTAATTAAAAGAGATAATAAATTTTTTTAAAATATTTTGTATTCCTATAAAATTATAATATCCACTCCCTTATTCCTCCATACTATACTTCACCCATATTATAAATAAAAAAATAAATAAAAAAATAAAAAATAAATAAAAACATCTAACTTCCAACAACTCTCAAAATGAATAGTCAATGACCTCCAATCATTAAGAATAGACATATCCATCTACCTTCTCTAGTTAATGTGAACTGGTCACCAGAAGCGTCCATGGTTGTCTAGAAGCCAAGTTTTTCTTCCCACGCTTTAAACACCAAAATACAAAATTAAATACACCCCAGAAATCAGCAAATCAATGGAATTGATTACCATTCACACTCACACATGTTTTGGATGCTTTTGAAAGTCGTGGGCAGGAGGGTCTCGTATGGCACCACGACTTAACATGCTGACCCACTCGAGGCCGCTTGACTCACCTTTTACAATACTTTATCTGCTTCTTGTTCTAACCTTCATAAGTTCGACATCTTATTTATTTTCAATTTTATATTAAAAAAATTAATATAAATAATTAAAAAAAAAACATCCAAATATCATCAACTGAAAAAATTATTAGATTTCCTGTTGTTTTGGAACCTATGAGGGGTAAAAGAACCATTGTTAGATGTGCTGTGGTTTTGGAACCTAGGAGGGGCAAAAGATCCTACTAAGTCCTTGGTTTGATTTGGTCAATAATTTTTTGTATTGTCTTGCGTAGTGCATGTGACGCATGCACATTATACGTCATCCTAAGCGATGAGTGTCATTTGGGGTGTCACCTCAGTTTTACTTGTCAAAACATTACATACCACGCAAGAATTTGAATTTATGCCATTGTTAGCATTTTTGGCTCTTTGATATATGCAAGGGCCATCTTACCAGCAAGAGGACAGGTGAGGAAATGAATAACCCTAAAGCCACCCACCAAAGGCCAAAGCATGATAGGCCAAGATAGATTGATTCTTGTTGTTGTTATAATTTTTTTTTTTTTTCAACTAGAAGTCGTCTTTTTTTTATTTGTATTTAGAATTTATCTGATTAATTCGATTTAAGCACGGTCTGTTTTTAGAGATCGATTCATTCAAATCTTTTTTCGTCATTCGTAAAATTCGAATTTAAGAACTCTGATTAAGAGAGTAAAATGTTCTTGATCACTCAATTCAAAAAACTTGATTCAACTAGAAAGCGTTATTAACTCAGAGGATCATCCTTTTCCTGACCGCTCAAAATTCACTCAAAATATCCATTTTTTGAGCCGCCAACACTACACCAAAGCCTCCATATGGGTCAGAGTTTGCTTGCTATTAATGGCCGACAAAATTTCTTGTATGAATTGAATTACCATTGTGAGAGAGAGAGAGAGAGAGAGAGAGAAACATAACTTGCCTATAATATCAGAGGTGATCGGAAGTGCGATGGAAGACCTGCGTATAATATCAGAGGTGATAAAGAATTGATTTTGGAGGACTTGGAATATGGAGTCATAGCATTGTAGACTCCATCGCCATCACAAATCTTACGTCGGAGTGGTGACATTGGCAAACCTTATGTCATCCCGGTCGTTGCCATTTATTTAAATTTTCTCTGTTTTGGCTTTAACAACTATAATATAATTGGTCCCCCTCTCTGTTTTGTATGAAATGTATACATATGGATGGAAGCTATTAGGAGAAATAAAGAAATGATTTCGATGCTATCAGACAACGAAAAGAAATTGTATTATTAAGAGCGAACCCGATTTTTATCTTAAAAGTTAATTATTAAGGAGAAAAACTTCTAAATTTATGTTATGTTAAGATGACTAGATTAATAAATGCAGACTTTAATGAAAGAAAGGAGAGAAGAAATAAAGAAAAATACCATGGAGAATCCAAAGTACAAAGATTTTAGTTGGGGAGGCTTACAACAATTCTCAACTTTTCACCCGTTGGAGTTCTCTTTTCTTTTTGGTTGTCATGGTTGCTTGCAAGCTTTTCATACACAACAGCCCATAATCGACACCCCCAACTAGCTACGGATATAGATGATACATAACCTAAATTGTGTGGGGGCAAGAGTCAGACCTACAAACATCAATAGATCCCGTCGGTACTGATCGATCAATTACCCTTTGTGATAACCAATTGTTCGGCATTTCAACCGATTGTTCGGCATAAGTCACCCTTATACATTCTCGAGGCCTGGTATAAGTCACCCAATTCATTAAAGATATTCGCTTCCCTAAAAAGATGAAAAAAATCTTACGAAATTAAATTTACAATCGTAGACGATAAGGAAAAAAATTTTCATGACGATTTGGATTTCCCGAATTGATAAGATTTCATAATATTTAAGAATCCAACGTTTTGACCTCCCAAAATTTCGGGACAATCTTATAAGGAAACTGGGTTTTATTACGTTGCTCTCACAAAAAAAAGATATATAAGTTTCAATGTGTTTATCGTCTAGACACTACAAAATTAAAATATTGTGCCGACGGTAACTTTTAGGGTCGGTGACTTTTAGTCACAGTTTTATGGTTTATAAAGACACCTATAACGAAACCATCGGAAAATATAGGTCTTTTCCAACCGACTAAAATATTCGTGAATAAAAGTTTAGCAACTGTCGGTAAATCTATCACAACTATCTGTAAAGCAATATTTAATTGTGATAATTAAAAATTATGATTAGTAAATGTAATAATTTTTTGGATACAGTTTAAAAACAGTTTCAAAATAAATCTTTTTTATCGTCTATTTAATGATATCATCTCAATAGGTCCATAGGTTTTAGATATATGGTAACACACAAATTCTACCGTTCTTTAAAACTATATTCAATTTTCACTGTTTGAACAAATCGTTTGTATAAATTTTATTTATACTAATCTATATATTGTAACGTTTATAAAAAGCTAAAATTGTTATTATTTTTGTATCATATTTAAAAATAGTTTAGGTGTTAAGTTGTGATAAATTTATGATAGTAGTAATTTAGTAAGTAGTTGTTATATGTAAATGGTAAGTAATTGTAAGTGATGATGGTCAGTAATGATAAGTGATGGTTAGTAATGGTAGTTGATGATCATAAGTAATGGTAAGTAAGTAAGACAAATTTATGCTATATAGCCTATGCAGTGATTAAATGCATTCTAGGGATGGCTGTAGCACAATGGTTGATAGTTGCAAAATCCATCCATCACATTTGAAATCGAATCTACCCGCCAACAATTTTGTTTTGTATTTTTCTTGAATATTTCCCATTCATTTGCATGAATGCCCCTCACACGTTTGAAACCGCAAAGGCGCGCGGCTGCAACTGCACGGCCATGGCCCCAACGTGGGGGCGAGGCCCATATGGATTTTTGCAATTTTTTTTTGCTTCTCCACATGGTTTTTTTTGTAAACTTTTTTTATTCTCTAAACAATGGTTTTTTTACATTTTTTTTTTTTTTTTTGCATTTTGCATGAATGCCCATTTTCCATGAATATTTTCCATTTTGTAAATTATTTTTATTAATATTAATTTAAATTATAATATATTAATAATTTAAAAAATTTATATATTTAATTACAAATATTTACCAAAATATCTAATATTAATAAAGATAAAAAAAGAAAAAGAAAAAAAAAGTGTGAAAGATAGAAGGAAAAAAAAGAATATGCGTGGTATTTGAATAGTTGTGGAATAGTGGTGTGAGATGTCAACGTTAAATCCATCCTAGTACATTTTTTGCATCATTTTGATTTTGCTTTTTGCATGAGCATTGAGCGGTTGAAACCGTGGGATGCCGGTTGCAACCGTGTTTTTTGATTTTTTTTTTGCATTTTTTTGCATTTTTTTGTTTTATTTTTTTGTTTTTTACATCTTTTTTCTTTTCTAGACATTGTGCAATGGTTTTTACATTTCATTTTGGTGTCCAAAAATTCATTACATCATTTTGCTCTTTGCACGAGTATTGCGCGGTTGAAACCGCTGGGTGGGAGGTTGAAACTACATTTTTTGCATTTTTTTTTACAATTTTTTTTTTTTTTTTGCAATTTTTTTGTATTTTTTTCTTCTCTAGACATTATACAAATATTTTTAGATTTCATTTTAGTGCCAAAAAATTCATTACTTTGCATGAATTTTTGCATTTTGCATGAAATATGAATTTTTGCATAAAATGGCCAGTTGCAACCACCATGCCCACGGTTTCAACTGCGATTTTATTTTTTTATTTTTTGCATTTTTTGTATTTTTTTGTAATTTTTTTGGCCCTTTTTCCTCTCTTTTTTTTCCTTTCTAGACAACTTTTGATTGTACAAGGGTTTTTAGATTTCTTATTTTGGTGCCCAAAAATTTATTATTTTGCATGAATTTTTGCATTTTGCATGAAACATAAATTTTTGTTTTGCAATTTTTTTTTGAAATTTTTTTATTGTAATTTTTTTTATTTTTATTTTTGAAAAAATCTCAAATTGTTTGTTTGGTTCTATTACTTCCTTTTTCTGGAGTTGTGTGACTAAAAAATAGATAACTTATACAGGCTCTCCTATTCAAAATTCAACTTTTTGTGAACCTAATTTGAAGTTTTCTTCAGGACAACCAGCAATTCAACTTTAGTTGCGCGCCCGGGGTGCCCGCACGTGCCAAAATGGGAGAAATACATTGGTGGAGTGCGCCAAAATGGAAGAAATATATTGGCATAATCGTTAAATTTATTTATATTTATGTTAGTGAAATCAAACTAGTTTACCATAACATAAATATAAAATTCATTGTTTCATTATAATATAATCATAAGATGATATCGTGGTTTTGACAAAATTAATCAAACCATCTTACCATTGAAAATATGCTGCCTTTGACAAAATTGAAGTAAAAAGTTTGGATTAATGTAAACTACTTTATATTAACAGATGAATGAACCAAGAGGTAATAAACCTAAGCATATGGCATGACAAGTATATTTTTTTAATATTGGTTACTTTAATAATCATCTAATTAAATTAATATATCTATCAAATATATTTATCAAGAATAATGTTAATAATGTTGCACAGAATAATATTAATAATGTTGTTAGTGCAACATAAATTTTATCTCGACCCCTAACAACATTAATTTTGTCTTGACGCCTAAGTGCAACAATAGTAATTGAGCAAGTAGTGATTGCGCTGTATAACTAATGCACAATAGAAGGGAAGGATGTTGTTAGTTGGTAGTGTTACACAACTTGATATTATTTTCTTAAATATTATTGTTAATTAATGTTATTAGTGGAGTTGATTGTCTAATTTTATACATAATATTTTCTCTTATAACTTTTGACTTGTCTCAAGTGAAAACTTTAAAATATTTCTTTATAGATTAAAATTCTAAGTTTTTTTTTTTGGAGTAGGAAATGTAATTTTGTTTATACATTTTCCAATCATTCTATATTTTTATATTTTTTTCTCTATTTTATTTAGTGTAACATGGTATAATACATAGTAACAAGTCGTAACAAATAATAATAAATAATAACAATTGGTAACAAATGATAGTATATCATGGTATAATACATGATAACAAGTGGTAACAAATAGTAACAATTGGTAACCAGTGATATTCTTATAACAAGTGGTGCAATTGATATAAATGCAGTAACAATGTAATAACAATGTTAATAGAAATGAAAATACAAATAAAATCAATTACAAAAATTACAAAATAAAATTCATGATATAATAATAAAAAAAAAGGTAAAGGAAGATAAAATTAAACTCACAAAAGATAAAGATGCACTATACCAGTGGAGATATGTGTATTCGTGCAGAGAGTAATGAAAATTTATATGGATCTAATGTATCCAACTACATTATAATTTTTTAACCATGATATGTTTGGCATGTATGATTAATTAATAGATTTACATAATCATTTATAAATTTACATGATCGTAAATAAACCAACTTTTCATGCATTTAATGTGGATAAAGATAAGTTTCATGAATTATTTTTAAAATACCAAAAAACTAATATTTCTAAATTGAAATGCACTATACTAATTTTAAATAATGTTACATATGAAATATTAGTGGTTGAGATATGATTGGAGTTAGTGGGGTGTGTGTGTGCGTGCGTGCGTGCGTGCGTGTGTGCGTGCGTGCGTGCATGTGTGCGTGCGTGTGTGTGTGATATGTGGAAGTTGTGTGTGTGAAAAATTAAATTTTTATTCATTGCAGATTATGTTTTGTAATTATAAATTGTGATCGAATTTGAAACTCAATTTTTACAGATACAATAGATAAAAGATTTAATATTCTTCATTAATTATACCAATATAATTAATTACACCATTACATATAATTACATTATATTGTCATATTTTCAAATTATACTCAATAAATTTTCAAAACTATAACACTATATTATATAAATTATTAATTTTATATTATTACATTATTTAAATTAATAATATTAATAAATTTATTATCATCGAATATAGAATATATATTATTTTTTATTAATCAAATAGATATAATATTAATCAAATGTAGTAACTAGTTAATAAATAATTTATTAATAAATAGTAAAAATTATAAGTGATTTTTTCAAGACACATATGAAAGATACATGTGAGGAATTAAGAAACGCGGTAACAAAAAAAGAGGTGTGAGAAAAAACGCGGTAATGAAAAAAGAGACGGGAGAAAAAGCAGAAATTGTATATTTTAAATCATATGTGGGCAAAAGTTCCACAATCATAATTTCTCTATCATTTTCTTGAAATCTCTTCTCCCTTAGCCCATTTAAACCTCTTATTCATATTTTGTAAAATTTTATCAAAAGTTAACACGTTAGGTATTTAAAATATTTGACGAACGACGGTGAAGTATTGTACGAAGAATCACAATTACTCCAAGAAAGAATAAGTTCAGTCGAACAAACTCAATCATCTAAGATGTTATTCAGGTTATTTTTATTTTAATTTGAGATTTAATATTAAAATATAATTTTTTATTTTTCATTTTGAACAATTGTGAAGAAATATAAACATCAATGCTATCAAGATATTTTGGATTTAGAGAAAAGAAATGTTCTCTGCTCACTTCTCTGGTAATATTTTTATTTATATTCATTTTTTTATTATTTATAATGATTTCACTATTTTACTATTGGTTTTTTATGAATAAATTGACACGAAAGATTGTGGATAAAAATACCTTCAAAAACTGTGATTGTGGAAAAAGATACTTTCAGAAACTGTAACGAACATTTTTTGTTTGGAATATCTCAGAAGACATATAGTTGTGAGACATGTAATCTTTTTTCTATTTTTTTGTCTTATATGTATCAATCATTTTATTTTGTATCAATTACAATTTTTATAATATTTATATTATTTTTATAATTTCTTTATTTTTCAGTCTTTTAATTTACCTATCGTCTTAAAAAAAAAAGGCAAAAAAACTGTCACTATTGATATTATATGGTAATCATATGGTAACAGTGGTAATGAGCAGTAATTTAGTGGTAACTGGAATAGTAATTTTTTTTAATATTTGTAATAATAGAGAATAAAAAAAATAACATTCCTAACCTAATATGATGATAAAAGAGAAAGAGTAACATTTTCTGATACTTGTGTAACCGACGGTACAAAATAGTAACCACGACGATTAGTAACTATGTAGTAATCGATAGTAATCATGGTAACTGATTGTAACCATGTAGTAATATACAGTAATCTTGTAGTGACCTACAATAACTTATACTAACATTTTCCAACCGATAAAAATAGTAATTTTTTCTCACTTGTGGTAACCGATAATACAAATAGTAATTTATACTAACATATAATAATTGAGTGGTAATCGACGATAAAAGATAGTGACATTTTCTAACATATGTGGTAACCGATAATAAATGGCAGTAACATTTCTTAACGGTTGTGGTAACTGACGATAAAAGATAATAACATTTTCTAACACATATGATAACCGACGATAAAAGCTAATAATTTTTACCAATACTTTTGAAACCGATGATAAAAAATAGTAATTTTATCAACAGTTTTTTAACCGTCATTATAAATCAATCACATGCTCCAACGCTCATCAAAACTGTTGAGATAGATCTATTCTGACTTGTGTATAGACGACTGAAAGCATATCCATTTGAGAAAATTTTGCGGACGGTTTTAATATGTTTAGCAAACGATTTTCGTCCGTCTGAATAATGCATTTGTTTTGTAAAGGTAAGTTCTTTGAACCTACAAAAAGCACACAAGCATATAAGGTCCGGGAACTCTCTCTCTCTCTCTCTCTCTCTCTCTCTCTCTCTTAAATATCATATTGTTTCATGTCCTTCGAAAATCACTCTCAAACTTGAGCATTAGAGCCTCTCCAGCTGAAGACCCTCTAACGGTCTTGTCATAGGTCTTATTATTCAAGATCACCATACGATCAAGTCATCCCATTTGAGTTAGCAAAAACATTATCTGTGAAACCAAATCCATCTCCAATAGATTGGCGCCATTTGTGGAAAACAGACTGATCTCCTGATTCGATTAACCCCTATTGCTATCTTTTTTTCTCCATCATGACATTAACCAAAAGAATGAAGCCAACAATTGGTTTCGATTATGAAGATTTGATGGGGGTTTATACCTGTCAAAATAATTAGCTAATTATCACAACAAGGATTGGCTCTTACCTCGTCAAGAGAACGTTCGTGAATCAAGGAGCAGAGAGTGACATCCTCTTCTCGGACACATTTCAATAGATGAGTTTTGTTCTATCTCAATTTTAACGTTCCAATTAGCCCATTAGAGGGTTCGCTAGTGAATGTATATAGCCGGAAGGCCTTATCTCGCTCGTTGTGTCTCTAACAACCCTTCCTCATCATATTGTTGCTAGAACCACTTTCTACGTGATAAAATTTCAGTCCCCCTACAACGCCATCCTATGTCGACCTGGCCTAAACTGCCTTGAAGCACTACCAAACACTAGATACATGAAAGTCAAATTCAGAACTCCCTTGGGGATCGTGATGCTTTGCGGCGATCCCGATCCATTGACTATCCCCTTAATCGGAAGAGAATGAGAAATCTTAGCAATATATACTATGGAACTCTGAGATAACACTGCGCAATAATCAAAATCTCAACCTGGAGAGGAGGTAGTCAAGGTTCCCATTTGAGGTTTCCATTACCAACACACACAATCATAGATCGGTGCCCACTTACCGATGCCCCTTTAAAAGGCAATCATGGATTATTTATGACGCCATTCCAAAGTCTTCGCGTGGTGTTATCAAACTCCTTCTTTCTGTACTTTTGTATTTTGTTGTTGAATTTATCGAATGACTTCTTCTTGCCTGGATCTCGAGTCTTTTTCTTACACTTATGCCATTTGTGTTTGCTGCTACGAGAGCCCTAACAAAATTCCTTCGCATAAGTATGACCCAAGTGCGGCCTACTCACCTCCAAGTGCTCCTCTTGAGCTCACAATATCTGCTTACATCTGCGAAAATATGAATACTCTTATCGTACGTGAGATAAGTTTTCATGGTCTCCCATGAATCATATAAAAAAAAAAAAGATCACACCCAGTACCTGAAATTCATCCGAAATGGATTTGCTTGCTTAACTTGACAATTATACTCGATATTTGTATCAAATGTCACAACATTGTATGATCAACCATTTTTCTTATAAATTATAAATCAGTATCTTCACTTTTGAAGATGAAAATAGCATCATAATACTTTTTTAGGGTGAGCCAAACTAACATAACGGTAGGATACTACTCATAGAACTGGGATCATGTCATCGTGCATACTATTAATAAGAATTGCCCTAAGTTGGCTATCCTTTTTCTTCCATGTACGATAAATCTTCTTGTCCTATCTAACCTAAGGTGCAGTACCCTCCCCGGGGCCTACCATCTCGTGTTTCAGAAACTCAGACAAATCTTACTCCTCAAGAACAAATTGAATCTTTTGGTATAAAATCTCACAGTTGTCATCATTCAATTTATCTTATTTGCAAATACTTAATACGACAGTTTTCATTAGAGTAAGAGAGACTTTAGTGACTTATTGAAACTTATTCTCAGATTTTGTGCACCCTTCAAATAAAAAAATTCAAAATGATTCAAGTATAAACCTCAAATCGAGCGTATGAATCAACGGATATTATACACCTTAACCCGGAATTATATTTTACCATCCGCATTTGGATTCGGTATACAAAAACTCACAAAAAGTTATATTTAATAATATGGGACCCTCATAAAAGTGGAAAAATCCAATTCAGGAGAGTCTGACACGCTGCCCAGCATCCTACATGCCGACCAAGTGCCTGCACACCTGCACATGCCTGACGTGTAGCGCATTCGGCACGCGGGCTCACATGTACCAGGGTCGTATCCTGGTTCAAGACATGGGTCGGACTTGGATCCGGGTCAACTCGACCCTGATTTTCACATAGCTCTCTCGCGCGTGAAGTTCATGCGCTCGACCCTTTGCATGGCTGCACCTCTGTGCACGTGTGGGCTATGCGCCTAGGGGTCTGGCCTGATTCTTCCTCGCTCGATGGGCCTACAACTAAATCCTTGAGACATGATTGCCAAAAAACGAGATTCCGACTAGTTTGGGCGTCGATTTCACGCAAAAATTGTAATCTAACTTCCAAAGTCATCCTAAATATAATTTATTAGAAGATTCTAGTTGGGTTTGTCGAAACTCTCAAATTAATACTAATTTCTCCAATGCAAACAATTTGTAGCAATAGTGGTATCAGGTCGAATCCCACGGGAACTAAATTAATTTAATTTTTTAGTTATTACTAAAATAAAATGGGGGTTTATACAATAAATTTCTAAATTAAAAATTAATAATCAAAAATTAAAAAACAAATAAACAAAGCAAAAATACTGAAAATTAAAGAAGAAATTCAATTTATCAAACTCTGATCCAATGGTTCACACATTCGATTGTTTCACTGATCATGAGTTAAAAAATATTATTTTTACAGTTCAAGCATTCAACCTTAAATTTATTAGGATGGCCGTAATAAGTCTTCTGTTTTCCTAAATTAATTGACCAAAACCAGCATTCAATCAAAATTTATCATTAATCGACTATACACGATAGCGTTCCATATCAATATAATGATAGTATTAAGTTTTGTGAAAACAGTTAAACCAAAATACAAATAATCGGGAGAGCCGTAATTATTTAATTTTGTTTCATCGATTCTGTAAGTTAAACATAAATATTGGTAAAAGACCGATAAATATAAATAATCTAGTTGCTAGTTATACTATTCATTCATGATAATTAGGATTACTGAAATCTTGGATAACAATAGAAAAATTAATATTGAATTAAATTGTCAGATTAACTAATACCAATTTTTCATATAAACAAATTAAGAATCGACAAATATTTGAATTAAAAGGGTAAGAAATTAAATGAAATATATAATCTCACAGTGAAGATAATCGAATAAAAATTCCCCTTGAATCAGAAAAAAGAAATTACCCACTCATGATATTAATCATGTTCTTGAATAAAAATAAAACAATATACTTGAATGAAAAGAAACCTAAAACCTAGAAAGAGGAAAAAAGAGTTTTGTTGTGTGTTTGCTGCGTATGCAATGATGATGTCCACAGTGGAGAAGCACATATATATAGGCATAAAGTTTCAAGAAAAATAGAAATCTTCTCTTGTTGATCTAGATCTCAAAAAGATTCTCTCTCTTCAAAAATAGGAAACCGTTGACTTCTTTAAGCAATTTTACTTAAAATAAAAATTTTAAAATAAATCTGTCACTCTAGAGGTTTCTTCCTTTTTTTTGTAAACCCAATTGATATCTTAAACTATTTACCTCTAAAAATACCTCCTTAAACCTATTTTAATCAAATCTCTAATTTTGATTTCCTAAAAAAATAAAAAGTCATAAAACCATCTATTAGATCACTAATCAATCCAAAATCATACCATAATATCAAAAATAAATGAACATTTTGTACATATTCAGATTCGAGCCTTAATCTTGGTGATTCGTACAACATTGATCGCGACCCTTCGCAGCCTTTTGGAAATCCCAGTTTCTAGTACAACGGTAGCAATTGATTACTCAAATGGATAGATCTATGCGTCAAGAACATATCTAGATTATTTGCATACATCAATTTGTCCTCTAACTCAATCGATTTAAGGTTTTGAGATCCGTACGGTTGTAAATTTTGGCCAAACTTTTTATGACCTTAATATGTTCAAAAAATTCAACAAAAATTATTTTAATAATCCTTGGCCATGGGTATTATCATGGTATCATCGGATTCACGAAACTTATCTGTGATCCGGATCCTAAATTTTATACCCTACACATTTTATACCTGAAAAAATTCTGAAAAAATTTTCAATAAATCTAATCACTCTGATACCAATGTTAAATTTATTTACATGTATCAGAATCGTAGTAAATTATTAAAATTAATTAGTTGAAATTTTCGGATAAATATTTCGATATGTAAGTCTTAAAAAACAACCAAATTGCAAATTCACACGTATGGATCGCTCGATTGGTATGGTGATTACAAAATCGAGCCACCATCACTATGTCATGATGCCTCAACCCAAAATCCGGTTAACCCAATACGAGATAAATTTTGCTACTCGAAAATTTCTCAATCTCTCGATAGTATTTTTACTATAGAGAATATGTATCTCTCTCAACTTCTCTCTCAAGCAAATGTCCGGTGGACGTTAGAAGAGAGAGAGAAAAGTATATAGGAGTCAATGGGAGTTATTGGGGATAATGAGAGTTAACCCATTATCTCTAAAATCAAATTTAAAGTTTTTATTTAACCTTTGGTAAATGCCCCTACATGAATATATTTACGAATAAAAGTGAAAAAAATAACTTCTGTTTCATTCCCGCTACAAAGAAATGTCGCTGATCAGAAAATAGGGAATCCACGCATGTGCACAAACATTCACGGAAAGAAAAAGAGAGCCAGGAGGGGGATAGTAAATCGTTGGTGTATATATTAATTCACAATTCCATATCAATTGCTATGACAAATAAAATTTTGTTTGCACTCCCTCTAGCAAGTCTTATACTTGGGAGACCAAAGGACACATATTTGGCCATAAGATCACCTGAACCTAAGATCCACAAGCATAAAAAATTTATAAGATACTCGATCAAATAACAAACATGAAATAAAACTATATTAGAAAATCTAAAATATCAACAAAAAAATAATTTAATCGTGATATTCTAAAAATCAAAAGTTTTAATTAAATATATGATGAAAATTTCAAAAGTATATAAATATCATGTATTTCACTAATAACCACATTACAATTGCTCTCGTCTAGTCTTCATATTTTAGAACATCCGCACAAATAAGTGATTAAATATAGAAAATTTTATTCAAAAAGTTAATTCACGAGCAAGAAGGATAACACAAAAGAAACATAACAAAATCAATTTAAAAAAATTATATTAGATTTTAACATTAGCTGTTAAATTAAAAAAAATATAATTGACATTTTAATTCAAATCAATATGTACATTTTTTATGAGACAAAGAAAGGATTTTTCTTCAAATTTAAAAACAGTTTCGGTGGCTAACTAAAGAAAATTAGAGAATGAAGATTTCGGCATACGATATGTGAAAAAATATAAATAGGGAATAAAAAACGTGAAAAGAAAATAGATGGTAAAAATTCATTGAGGAAATGGAAAGGAAAGTAAAAAAAGACGATGGGGGAAAAACGAGGAAAACACAAAATGAATAGAGAGAGAGGTCAAGAGAGAAAGGGAGAGGAGAGGGAGTTCGAAGAACGAGAGTTGGGAAAACGAAAAGTGTCCAAATGAGATTATCAATATTAAATTAATATTTTTTAAAATTGTAATATTATTTATTTTTTTATTTTTTTGATTTTAAAGATTACAAAATATCTTTTTTATTGATTTAAAGTATATATTATGTTTTTATTATGTGATGGATTTTTAGAAAAAGATTTATGTGAAATTTAGTTAAATAAATGAGTTTTAAAAAAACAAGTGAGAACAAAATCATAGTTAAGTGAGTGTCAAAAATATATACAAATTATAAACACTAATTAAATTTTAAAAAATTAAAGGAATACAATTGTGTAATACCTATAAAAAAAAAACAAAAAGAAAACACAGCATTTTGCCCAAAACGCTCGTTTCCTCCCCTCCTCCCTTTTTCCCAAATCGATTAGGGATAATAGCCCTAATCTCCCCCTCTCTCTCTCCCGTTCTCTCTCTTTTCCTACTTACTCTCTCTATCTCCGTCGCCTCTCTGCTTCACCGCCACCATCTCCGTCGTCCTCCGCCTCTTTTCTCCACCACTCATCGTTTCTCTCTCTCTCTCTCTCTCTCTCTCTCTCTGTTTCCAGTTCTGCTCCCTCTCTCTCTCCCTCGTGAACGAACAAAGTCTCTCCCTTGCTCACTCGCGCGCGATAGCTTCTCTCTCCCTTGCTCGCTTGCACGCGCTGCTCCCTGCGAGCGCTACCCTTCTGCAACCTTCACAGAAGCCCCAAGCTGGCAGTAGCGAGAGGCATCCGAGAACCCTAGGCTGAGCTTGCGCTCATCTCCTGCGCAGGTAAGGGTGAAAGTTCTAACCTATAGTTCTAGGGTTTTGATTTCCATAGTTATTAGAATTAATCGCTGAGCTTTGCTTCAATTTGGAAATATCGTAGGCCCCGAAATAAATTGAATGGCGCACGAACGTTAGAGCTACGAGCTACGAAACCCTAGGTGAGGAAAAATTTTTAAATGCATTCAATAACTGATCGGATTTAGGCTGAATTTAGAATAGGAGGTTTTATATATGTTTTAAAAATGTATGGAGTTCGAAGAGAATGCATTTTCCTGCAATTTGATGTGATTTCTAGGGTTACGTCTAAATTCTACATGAATTTAGGCTGAATTATATGAAAGAAATGTGTTATATGAGATTTGAAACTTGTTGGGTTGATCAAATTAGATTTCCTTGGAATTTGAATTTAAATTGTAGATTATTGATCTAGGTTGAACTTTTGGAGACTTGAAATGAGTCATTTTGGAAAACTTGTGGAAATAGGGAGTGAATACCCTCCCTAAAAGGTGAGTGGTGATCCATTGTGTAGTAAATGAGCAAAATTGTTTTGAAATTCTTGTAAAATGATTTTGTAAAATTTTTACCTGTTTTATATAAATTATCTTGTGATTGTGGAATGTCTGAACTGGATTGTGAAATATGAATACATCCACTGTGTTTATGAATGCATGTGTGTCATATGTATTTGATATTGCTTTATGAATTGCTATGGCAAGAAATTTATGATTATTTGTTGGAAATTATGGCACATGATTTGTGAAATGAGATGTTTGAGAAATGAAGGGTGCTGGTAGTTAATGGCTATAATCATTCCTACCACGGAGCGGCCCGACGGGGTGACGTGGTTGGGGTTGGATGTGCGGGGGAGTTAGACGTCCCTCCCTCTGCTAAAGTCGTGCTATATCTGGTTTACACCCTGGTGAGGGACGAGCCAACGCCAAGAAAAGGGGTATGTTTTGAAACATTGGATGGAAAAAAACCTTTGGTGGGATTTCGTCTAGGTTCGGCCAGCTTAAGACAGGAGTGTTTTCGATGGGACCCCATGATTTTTTAATAAAATGATCAATGTGGATGCATGTTTTGCAAATTGATTAAATTATTGAAATGCTTTTACATATATAAAGTGTGGTTATGAGATAGGTTTTGACTACCCTACATCACCCCTCATTTATTGCACAATCATATCATTACACTCCACTCACTAAGTATTTCCCAATACTCACCCCTCTCTTTTAAATCTTTCAGAGGAAGCTTAGGTTTGCACAATAATTGAAGTTTGGAAGGTTTACCCGTTGTTTTGTATAGGTATGATAGTGATGTAAGGTTAATTTGGTTGTTTTGGAATCCATGGAAGAGAAGACTTGTATAATTCTTTTGATATGGATTAAATCAATACTCGTTTCATACATAAGAGCAAGTATTGATGGAATCTTCACATAGTTGTATTGGAGTTTGTACGGAATTTATTCATTTTCTCTGAACATTTTTTGTTGGACTTACTGTTCAAATGGGATGTTTGATTTGAAATGTTGAGATTCGTTATTTTCTTTCTATTTTATGAAGTTCTGTACATTTCATACCGTATGGAATTTACTAATGCTAACTCGTTTTCTTCATGCGAGTGTTAGTAAAATCTTGTGACTATGATTTGAGATTTCGGTTGTTTTAAATGCTTTATTTGTGTTGAGAATTCTGAATTGGCTAGGATGGCCATACTGTATGAATGCATGCATAGGAATCCCCTCCCCAATTGTGTGTCGACGCATGCCTGTGTGTACAGGAATGGACCAGATGGGTCCTTTGCGTGTGTACTGCTGATATGTTTTCTTATTTGAGATGGATTCTGAATTGAAAAAGAAAAATTGTTGTACTAGTTTGTAGCCTTGCGGAGTCTCAGTATATGGGGAGGTTCTACCCATGTACCGAGACAACGTGGTGGCTATTGCGTGGTCGATCCGAGAATCAGGGCGTAACAAATTGTCTATCCCACTCCTTTCTTAAGTTTGCCCCTGTGCCTAACTAACATTAAAAAAAAAAAATTCCATATATCAAAAGAAAGGTGAAGACCTTACATTACTGGAAAACACTCTATCAACGATTGAAAAATTTATCATTGAAAGTAAAAAATTTATCGCTGAAAGGTATCATCGATGGATTTTTTTCATCACTAAAAGTCACCCCGTTAATTATCAGCGACGGAATACTATTCGTCGCTAATTATCAGCGACCAGCACCATGCGACCGACCAGCGCACCAGCCCGCCCCACCCCCGCCCGCACCTACGAACCCACCTTTACGCTCCTGCCCACCCGCCAGTCCGCCTGCTTCCTTCAATGTTTGAAAAATGCCTAAACATGCCTCCAACGTGATTCGAACTACGACATGCCTAAAATAATGCAAGTAACACAACCACTAGATCACTATTAGTCATCTTAAGAAGTTTTTTTTATTTATTATCTTAATCTCATAATTTTTAATAATAATAAAATAATATAAAATGATAATTTATTATAAAATAATAAAATAATAAATACTTGTACAAAATAAAATATAAATATATATATATATATATATATATATATAAAATAAAAAATCAGTTGTTAAAATTTCCGTAGTTAATCCGTCTGTAAATTTTCTATCGCTAATCTTTCGTTGATGGCTATATATATATATATATATACATATGTATATATATATGTATATATATATATATATTTTTTTTTCTTCACCAATACACCGACGGATAATGGATAAAAATTTTTCATATATATATATATATATATATATATATTTATATATATATATATATATATTTTTTTTTTTTCCTTCACCAATACACCGACGGATAATGGATAGAAATTTTTCGTCGCTAAAAATTCTGTCGGTAATCCGTCATTGATAGGCTTATAAAATTTTTTTTTTCAGTTGACCACTACAACGACGGATTAGCGATAAAAATATTTCCATTGTTAATCCGTCGCAAATCGTTTGGTATTTTTTCTGATGATATTTCATCACAAATCCGTAACTATTAGTGATAGAATTTTTTTCATCCATAAGTTTTCGTAGTTGAAAGAGTATTTTGTTGTAGTGTTACGACCATTTTTGTATAAACACCAGTGTTTACCTCCATGATGTGCTCGGAGTACATCTTTAGCCGCCTTGCGAGTGTCATGCCCGAACACCACCAATGATCCATGGTACAAAGAGAGGGGCCGTGGATGAGAACTCCAATATGATTTGGAATATTTACATTTGAAATTTAACCTGGGTTTTATTAAAAATATATAATTACTATAGTTTATGATTTAGTTAATCAGTTAAAACGTAAGTTAATGAGGGTAGCATAACTTTATGAACATTTTACCCTTGAAATGGAATGGACACTTCATTTTTGTTAGAATTTAAATTCCGTTCTTACATTTTTATATGTAAAATATAATTATGATTTCCAAAATTTTAAAAAATTGAATCACTAATATTTCCTTTAATATATTAGTATAAAAATAGTTTCAAAATTATCACAAATGAAACAATTTCAATTTTTATAATTCAAATGTTTTTAATTGTAATGTAATCCTTGCAACATAATCAACCAATGTTTTTGTTTCTTAATTTTCCAAATCCAAAGGTTTTTGCATATTCTTGCATATCTCATGACATCAACGGTTTTTGAGTTAGAATTCAAAATGGGAGGGATGTTGAGAGTTAGTTTTTTCAGAAAAAACTACTTCCTTCTTTTCTTTTCTTATTTGAATTTATATTCGTTCGGTTTGGTTAAATCCTTATGGGTGGTATGTCGTCGATACGCATAGGAATGACAACAATCACTTCCAGGTTTTTCACTCACTCAGGCAAATTCACAAAGGCACCTCTCCAAAATCCAAATTAATAAAATGGGGTTCTTAAATGTAGTGAAAGAATCAATAGTTTCGCAGTAGAGAGAGAGAGAGGAAGCCAATTCACAAGTATAGCCCAGGTTTCCAATGATCATAAAAGTTTCGTGCATGTTGTGTAATCATAGAGATCTATTATGTAAACTCCAGAAACGATTTTGAAAACTCACACAGGCGGCCTCTAAGCAACACAACGGTGACAGATAAGATTTTATTTTTTATAAGTTAACTCTATTCATCATAGCTTCTGTATTTTTTTAAACTCACATAGGAAAGAGCATCACTCCTTTGAGTAAGGGTTAGCACACGACTTAAGATAGATGGAGCACAACGCAAAGATACAAGGCTTGAGTTCCCATTCAAGAAAGGAAAATCCACCAAACGCGTCATGTGACACCCTCAATTTCCATGTATGCCCCCTCAATTGAGAAAAATTCCGGTATAGAAACACAGGATGCCACACCATGTGAAGGTTTGGCAAGGCAGCCAAAGTCGATTTTTTTTTTTTTTTAAGTTAAAAACTTTAGGAAAATCAAAATTTTGAAATAAAAAATTAGACCTTTGTAAGAAAAAATAGTGAAAATAACATTTTTGATGTAAAAATATTAAGGCCTTTGCAAAAATAAAAATTTGAAAAGAAATTTGATTTAAAAACTTTAAATAAAAATATTAGTACTCAAAGTTCCCTGACTAGTTCAAGATAAAGAGAGAAAAAGAAATAAGGTTAAAAGAAATAAAAGGAAAGATAAAACTATAATTTTATTATTAAATTATAAAAGCTATTTTATATATTACATTTATTATTAAAAAAATTTAAATGGTCAATATTTTTTTTTTTGGCAGAGATGCTGGGGGAGCAAGCACTTAAAAATCAGTGTCCTGGAACACAAAAGATACTTGGGAGGGAGGAGGGGATGACCGATTGGTCACAGTGGTCAATTTGGTTATTACCTAAAGTCATTTAATTCCCTTTGGTTTCTCCGCAACCGAGTGGCTGTGCAACAGTCCAGAGCCAAAATTCAAACGTAACAACTTGTTGGACAACAACCCAAACTGTAGATGCATGTACTCTAGTTAGTTAAGTTATAATCAGATTTAGTTAAGCCTATTAGAGGGGCGAAACTTGATGTAACAATAAAGTTGTTCTTTTGATGATTTGAAATTATGGATTCGAGATATGAAAAAAGTTTTTTCACAAAAATACAAGGGGAACGCTCCCCCTACCCCGCATTAAGTCGGGGAGTAATTAATATTTTGGATGAGTTTTTTTTAGTTAAACCTGTTAGAGTGTTAGGCAATTGGTTAAAACATTTGTATAAACGGTGGATGAAAATGAAGATGAAATGATAAGAAATTAGATCAAACATTTATTTGTTTTAAGTTTTACTTAAATATAAAATAGTCTTATACGAGGTCTTTCCCATAAACTCATTCGTTACGCGTAGAAGTTGAACAATGTACACTTTCTCAAGTCAAAGCTCCAACTAATAACAATGTACCAGCTACAAATGCTCATGTCATATAGTACAAGGCATCTTTCTACAATTTCTATGCATTAGTGTGGACACACATAAATTTATGATCATTGGGTGGCTATACAATGTTCATTGATTAATTTAACATCTTACCCCACAATTCATAAAAATTAATCCATCGATTAAAAACTACTACTACTATCACCACCTAAACAAGCACAAATTCTTTCAAGATACACCTCTTCCCAAATTTTCTATATTCTACTTTGGTCCAAAATTCTTCCTGAAATGGCTGCGGCAAGCTTTGCGGTGAAGCTGGGATCACTTGTCAATGAAGAAGCCATTCTTTCGATTAAAACCCTTTGCATTGGTGGTGCTTGAAATTCTTGAACATGCTTTGTGGAATCGTTTTTGATCATGTTCGATGTCAGGTTTGATTCCGATGAGTTTGTGCAGATTGAACCAGGGATC
Organism: Dillenia suffruticosa; assembly: GCA_033439265.1. Classification (NCBI taxonomy): domain Eukaryota; kingdom Viridiplantae; phylum Streptophyta; class Magnoliopsida; order Dilleniales; family Dilleniaceae; genus Dillenia; species Dillenia suffruticosa. The sequence continues at coordinate 21,769,520 of JAVTVX010000029.1, forward strand.
AAACTTGTTTTAAGTAGAGGGCTTGTGACTAATGACATATTGGATTGAGATGGGCTCAAGTGGTTGTGCTTGCCCTCATAAGTAGCCATAATAAGGGACGGATCTTCTGCACTTCTTTGCACCTAAAAATGTGTATCTATATAAAAATTAGACAATTGAGACTCTTTCACTGCTAGTAAATTGAAGACAAGTACTAATCACCAAAGAAGACTTTTTCATGTAACAAATGTGCAATTTCAGTCTATCTACTAAAAGGCGGTTTAGAGCGTGTCAAAGAAAGAATTTTTTGTATAAGTTGGATATAAACCACAAACACGGTTTTTTTTACTATTCTCATTAATATCAATAGAGCCTAATAATCATAAAACTAATCATCAATAGTTTCACTATGTTGTTCATTTCATTATTTTGTTCTTTGAACAAGCGCCAGATGACTATCAATCCCACAAGAATCAGTATCCATAGATTTTATAGAAAATCTCTGCACACATCGCTCTATTGTAAAAGAAAGAGAAGTGTCTTAGGCTTTAGTTTACCTTCTTTTTGACAGGGCAACTTGGGGCAAAGGAACATTTGAAATAGGCTCTAGGAAATGGATTGTCTCTAGTGACTTTTTGACCATATTTTCTCCATTGATATCCATCCATCACTCTCTGCATATGGTAGCAAAATAGAAACCCAACTAAGGAACTTTCCAAATTTCATACAAAAGGAATTAATCAAAGCAAAAAATGGCATGGGATCGAACCGATGCTGTATCAGATTTATCGGCTTTCACAAAGACCCTTGAGACCTTTTTTTTCATGCTTTGTATTGGCATCTTACACGAATCTTCATCGTTAGAACTTGAATCATTGTTTTCGTCAAGTCCAATAACAATGTTATTGTCATCAAAATCGGACTTTCTCTTTCTAACTGACATGACATCAGCTTCTTTCTGGCTTTTGCTCTTCAAATCCATCAAAAGGATTCGCAAGGCATTATACTTTTCACACATCTTAGTTAGCATCCCTGCTAGATTCTTATTCTCATCGCTTACTCGATTCAACTCTTCTACCAAAACCTATTTATGCACAAAATAAAACATAGTTTGAATAGAGTATTCTCTACCGAAGAAGATAATTAATAAAGACGTTACAGAAATGATCATATTTACTGAACTTAGGCTATAATATCTGCATGATTGATTACTATTATATGTTCCACTTTTGTTCTTCTTCCTTGAAACATTCGGAGATTTTAAGGCAAGTATGCAATCAGCAGAATTGAATAGGAGAAAATTCTAACAAGGTCAAACAAACAAAAGAAACATCAAAGAAAAAGAGAAAGAGGAAAGAAGTGGCATGTGGAGAACAGTTGTGGGGCTATTTATGGTTCTTAAAAGGAAGACAAGAAGAGAATAATAAGCAAGTGGTGAACATGCTAAAGTTTTTGCTTCTAATTTTTGAACACCCTTGTGAGTTTGTTCTCACCTTCTGCTTTTCAATGGAGACTTTAGCTTCCTCATCAACAGAATGGTCTTCTTGCAACTCTTTCTCCTAAATTCAAGAGTGAAGAACCAAAGTGTATATTAGGATTTGAAAAACCATGGAAACTCAAAAAGAAAACTATAAAATTTTGAAACATAATACCAACCAAAGTTTCATCATTTTGATGGAGAGGGTTGATGTTGAGATCAAAATCTAGACACGTTCCTAACACATTTGTTGATTCCATTTCCAATCAACTGAAACGAACTGTATACCCTTTAGTGAATGGAAAAAGAAACTTTTACTAATTGCATATATATAGACGAGAGAGAGAGTCTTGATCTATGGTTCAGTTGGCAAGGAAAGTTGCAGGAAGACAGGGAAGGAAAGTTCAAAACACGAGTCATTCATCTCTTTTTGCGGCCGCTAACTTGTCCAGGTTCATATGACAATGAGCGCAGAGAGAGAGAGAGAGAGAAATGTTGGAAAGTCAAGTCATTGTGGATTTGCAGGCTTGAAACATTAAAATTCTTGAAGACTTCAACGTGCCTCACACCAATGGGAGATTGACAATGGGGAGCTTGTGGATGAGATTTTTTTTTAGTGGTCAATATTCGTGTGATTCGCGTTGATTCTAATATTATCTAATTGACTTTTTCTTTTTTTTATCATACCAGCCACCAACCCAATATCTTGGGTTTTGCCTTACTAATCTAGGTCGACCGCTTGTAGAGCCTAATTGAGAAGACAGATCTCCCAACGTTAATTTTTCCATTCTCATGAAGAATCAAACTCCCGACCATGATTAAGGGATGTCAGTTCCCAAACCAACTGAGTCATTAGACTTTATTATCTAATTGACTTTACACAATCGTGATCAATTAGAATTTGTTAAATTATATATTTTCCTCTATTAATTTAAAATGATTTACCGACATTGCATCTCCCTAATAAGAAAATAAGAAAACGAGCAATTTCAATTCAAATCCTATCTTTTATTAATTCTTTTTGTATTAATTTTATACCTAATCTGTGTATTTTATCCCAAATTCTTAAGCATCGGACCCTAACCAGTCGGGTTCAATTTGTTCATCAAGAGGGCATTAGATGTGCAGATGTACCGGCTTAACAAGGGTTGTTAGCCACTCCAAGGGGTTCATAAGTTGATTTCTCGTCCTAGTGAGGTGTACGTGATATTATGGGCATGGCTTCTTTAAAAAATTATTCTTCTCCCCTTGTTTATTACCAAAAAAAAAAAATCATGGACTTTATTAATTCAAATTCTGAAATACATAGTCTCATTTGAGTAATTTAGGAAAAATAAAATCACTATATATAGTGTACTCACCAATTTGATTCAAAATCTTCAAACTCTTATAAGTTTTTCACTTTTAGATATTTTCTATCAAACAAATACTAATTGAAAAGAGTTTTCAAACAATTCTATCCTTTTTCTCTCTATTTTACATTTTGGAGACACTCTATGCAGGGCCGAGGAAAGGGACTTCTCCCAGAAGTCATTCGTCAATCTTTAAAATACCCAAAGGCCCACAAACACAAAAATTGTCAACCAAATGACCCATCTTTGCTAAATTATTGGCAAAGTGGGGCACCATCTTTACTAAAATTTTCAAAAAAAAAATTATGTATACAGTATTAATGTTATTTAAAATAACGTTAAAAATTTTTAAAAATATATTATTAAAAATTATACAAAAACTATTAGAATGATACTTTTCTAAAATATTTTTTATTCCTATAAAATTATAATATCCACTTCCCTATTCCTCCATATTGTACTTCACCCCAGTTAAAAAAAAATTTCTAACTTCCAACAACTCTCGAACTGAATAGACATGAATCTACTTGGATGGTGTTCTATTGAACAATCAAGCTTTCAATCCCCATGTACCTCTCTCTCCTCCTTAACTCCCCTCCAATCTCATACAAAGACACGCGGGTGCACAGACATGCGACTTCCATGAAAAATTCATGCAACACAATCACAAAATAAATACCTAACAGTGCAAAAGACAGGATTTTTCTCAACCCTTCTTTCCCTATATTTAAAGTCTACGTCGTCGTTATTGCTTTCTATGATGTTTCGATATAGAAACGTCAATAAAAACACTTTTCCACGATGGTAGAAATTTTTGCCGACATTTTATCTCTAAACGTTCACCGTTTAGTTTGGTCCACATTTTTTATAATATACATCGACAAAATTTTAAACTCTACCGACATTTGACAAAGCGTCGAGAAAGGGTTGAGAGAGAGAGACCAACTAGAGAGATAGGGAGAGAGAGAAGAATATCTTGATATTTTTTTTTTTTTTTAATTTGGCATACTCACTGTGTGTAAAGAAGTAATTTCAATTCAACTTATATTTTTTTATTAATTATTTTTGTATTAATTTTATAACTAATCTGTGTAAAATCTATTCTTAATTTTTTCTTAAGTGAATTTGGATATATATTTTAAAATTTTATTTAATTGATTCTGAATCAAAAAGCAAATTAAAGTTGCTAAAATAAATATCCAAAATTTAAGAACTAATAAATAGAATATATTCGAGTTATAAACTAATAGCAAAATAAATTATTTAATTTCAAAAAATAAGTTAATTCACATCAAGAAATTCTTCAATGATATAAAAGAACTATAATAAAAAGAAAAAAAAAAGGATAAGGCAGGTTTAGAATATTATAATTTTTTTTTCATAAGTTTGTGGAGCAAATCTATCAATTTGCGACCCAAAAAAAAAAATCACGTAGGTAATGCAAGTGCTTTGAGTCTTTTGGTTTTTCTTTTTTACTTTTCCCACATTAAACATTATATTTTATTTAATACATATTACCCAAATATATATATCTAATCATATTATTAAGTAAATGAGTCGAACAATTTCCGAGTCTAATTCAATTTATATTTTATGTTAGGTAAACAATCTGACTCATGTAATATTCATTCAATTCAATCGACGAGTTATCAACGGCCAGTTGGTTTAATAGAATGTGACGCTAAATCTCTTAATCAAAATCACAGGTTCGACTCGTAACTTAGGCATGGAACAGACTACGTTGGGAGAGTAGTTCTTTAAATGAATCACTACAAGTCACGAATTGGATTAATTGAAATATGAATCCAGATGCTGATCGGTATAGTATTAAAAAAAATTCAATTGACGAGTTTAACACACTAAAATAATTTTAGAATTGAATTATGAGTGGAATCACTCATTTTTTCCCTTAATTCCTTAAGTTTATTGATTTAAATTCCGAAAAATATAGTCCCAGGAATTTACGATAGAAATTCATTTCAAAACTAGAGGACTCTGATACGAGCGGGGGGGTATTGCAGTAGAATTAAAAAACAACGAAAGGGCCCTCGGAAAGAAAAAACATCTACCAAATGACCCATCTTTCCTAAATTATTGGCAAAGCGCGTTTGATTCCGGTAGGTTCGGTGAAGCCATCGTAGGACACCATGTTTTTTTAAAAAACATTAAAAATTATTAAAAATATATTAATTAAAAGTGATACTAAATTTTTTTAAAATATTTTTTATTCCTATAAAATTATAATATCCACTTCCTTATTCCTCCATACTATACTTCACCCATATTCAAAAAAAAAAAAAAAAAAAAAAAAAAATCTAACTTCCAACAACTCTCAAAATGAATAGTCAATGACCTCCAATCATTAAGAATAGACATATCCATCTACCTTCTCTACTTAATGTGAACTAGTTACCAGAAGCGTCCATGGTTGTCTTGAAGCCAAGTTTTTCTTCCCGCGCTTTAAACACCAAAATACAAAATTAAATACACCACAGAAATCAGCAAATCAATGGAATTGATTACCATTCACACTCACACATGTTTTGGATGCTTTTGAAAGTCGTGGGCACGAGGGTCTCGTACGGCACGACGACTTAGCATGCTGACCCACTCGAGCCCGCTTGACTCACCTTTTACAATACTTTATCTGCTTCTTGTTCTAACCTTCATAGGTTCGACATCTTATTTATTTTCAGTTTTATATTTTAAAAAAACTAACATAAACAAATAGGCAAAAAAAGTTTAGTAACAAAAAAAAAATAATTAAAAAAAAAGCATCCAAATATCATCAAAATATAAAAAGCAACTGAAAAAATTATTAGATTTCCTGTTGTTTTGGAACCTATGAGGGGTAAAAGATCCATTGTTAGATGTGCTGTGGTTTTGAAACCTAGGAGGGGCAAAAGATCCTTCTAAGTCCTTGGTTTGATTTGGTCAATAATTTTTTGTATTGTCTTGCGTAGTGCATGTGACGCATCCACATTATACGTCATCCTAAGCGGTGACTGTCATTTTGGGTGTCACCTCAGTTTTACTTGTCAAAACATTACAGACCACGCAAGAATTTGAATTTATGCCAAATCTTGTTCACGAAAAGCATTGTAGGCTCTTTGATATACGCAAGGGCCATCTTACCGGGATGAGAACCGGTGAGGAAATGAATAACCCTAAAGCCACCCACTAAAGGCCGAAGCATGATAGGCCAGATAGATTGATGCTTGTTATTGTTACTATTATTATTTTTTCAATTGAAAGTTGTCCTTTTTTTTTATTATTGGTATTTGAGATTTATCCGATTAATCCGATTCAAATAGCGATTTATTTTTAAAGGTTAACTCTTTTAAATATTTTTTCGTCATTCGTAGGATTCGACTGATTAAGAGAGTAAAATATTTTTGATTACTCAATTAAAAAAAAAAAATTGGTTCAACTAGAAGTCGTTATTAACTCAGAGGATCATCCTTTTCCTGACTGTTCAAAATTCACTCAAAATATCCATTTTTTGAGCCGCACAACACTACACCAAAGCCTCCATATGAGTCAGAGTTTGCTTGCTATTAATGGCCGACAAAATTTCTTGTATGAATTGAATTACCATTGTGAGAGAGAGAGAGAGAGAAACATAACTTGCTTATAATATCAGAGGTGATCGGAAGTGCGATGGAAGACCTGCTTATAATATCAGAGGTGATAAAGAATTGAAATTGGAGGACTTGGAATATGGAGTCATAGCATTGTAGACTCCATCGCCATCACAAATCTTACGTCGGAGTGGTGACATTGGCAAACCTTATGTCATCCCGGTCGTTGCCATTTATTTAAATTTTCTCTGTTTTGGCTTTAACAACTATAATATAATTGGTCGCCCTCTCTGTTTTGTATGAAATGTATACATATGGATGGAAGCTATTAGGAGAAATAAAGAAATGATTTCGATGCTATCAGACAACGAAAAGAAATTGTATTGTTAAGTGCGAACCCGATTTTTATCTTAAAAGTTAATTATTAAGGAGAAAAACTTCTAAATTTATATTATGTAAAATGACTAGATTAATAAATGCAGAATTTAATGAAACAAGCCGTACCAGAAAATAGGCTTCCAGTGACGGAAAAATCTGTCACTGAAAATCTATTTTCCGTCGTTGAAAAGTAACAGCGACAAATTTTTTTCATCGCTAAATCCGTCGTTAATAGTGATCCCGCTAATTATCAGTGACAAATTTTTTTTCGTTGCTAATAAAATAATAAAAAAATTTGAAAAATAAAATAATATTATTCAATCCAAAATAAAATAAAATTAAAATTAATTATTAAATAAAATTAAAAAATTAAAAAAAATCCGTCACTAATTTTTCCGTCGGTAATCTGTCGCTAATTTTCTATCACTTATCCGACTAATTACCAACGGATTATTTCCGTCGCTAAAAATTCTATCGGTAATCCGTCACTGATAACCTTATAATTTTTTTGGGTTTAGCAACAGAAAATTATGTCGCTAATTCGTCGGTATTGTGTCCGACGTTAATCTGTCGAAAATCTGTTGTTATTACCGATGAATTTTTTTTTATCGGTATTTATTTATCGCTGATACTTGTTTTTCTAGTAGTACAAGAAAAGGAGAGAAGAAATAAAGAAAAATACCGTGGAGAATCCGAAGTACAAAGATTTTACTTGGGGAGGCTTACAACAATTCTCAACTTTTCACCGGTTGATGTTCTGTTTTCTTTCTGGTAGTCATGGTTGCTTGCAAGCTGTTCATACACAACAGCCCATAATCGACACCCCCAACTAGCTATGGATATTGAAGATACATAACGTAAATTATGTGGGGTCTAGACTTGTCAGATCCACGAATGTCAACAAATCCCATTGGTACTCACCGATCAATTACCCTTTGTGATAACCGATTGTTCGGTATCTCAACTGATCGTCTCTAAATCTTCTCGACACCCAGTATAAGTCACCAAATCTGTTAAATTTATTCGCTTCCCTAAAAAGACCGGGAGAATCTTATGAAAATAGATTTATAACCGTAGTCGATAAGGAAAAGAATCTCCATGACGATTTAGATTTCCCAAACGAGTAACATTTCGTAATCTTTGAGAATTCTACATTCTGATCTCCCAAAATTTCAGGACAGTCTCATAAGAAAATTAGGATTTTTTCATGCTGCATGCACATGACTCTCACAGGTGAAAGATATATAAGTTTCAATGCATCTACCGTTTAGATACGTTCTCTGAACCTATAAAAAGCATACAAGCATACAGGGTACGGGAACTCTCTCTCTCTCTCTCTTTCTCTCTCTCTCTCCATCTCTTCCTCTCCTGCAGCCGTGCCTGATCGCCGCCACCGCTCCCTTTCCGCCATCGCCGCCGCCCACCGCCTCACCTTTCTCCCGCGATCGCCACCGCTACAACGCCTTCCCGCGAGCACAGCTCCTCCGCCGCAGCGTAATCCTCCCCGCGCGAGCCCCGCGCTATCTCCCACGAGCTGCGCAATCCCTGCAGGAGTGCGAGAGCGATCCCAATACGAGCGCAAGCGCGCGAGCGCGCTCCAGCGCGACCCGTGCACGAGCACAAGCGCACCTCAGCACAAGCGTGAGCGCGCCCCAGCACAAGCGTGAGCGCGCTCCAACGCGACCCACTGCATGAGCGCAAGCGCGCCCCAGCACGAGCGTGAGCTTGCTCCAGCGTGACCCTCTGCGCGAGCACAGCGCGACCCACTGCGCAAGCGCGCTTGCTCACAGCACGCAACCCCTGCACTAGCGCGAGCGCTTCACAGCACGCGATCCAGCTCGCGAGCGTGAGCGCCTGCCAGGCCGCAAAGCCCACTACTGAACCGCGAAGCCCACTACGGCCAGCAAGCCAGGTTACGAGCCCGCCAGCCAACCAGCAGGCTAGCCCGCCAGCCCGCCAGCCCGCCAGCCCACCAGCCCACCAGCCGTCGGCCCACGAGCCCGCGACGGCCCATGAGCCTGCGATCAGTTGTTCCCTTCGAGAGCTCACCTGCATTTTCTTTACTGCAGATAACGACTATAATTGGATGTAATTCTAGGGTTTGGCGTTTAGAAATATAATTGGATGTAATCTGTCACTGAAAATCTATTTTCCGTTGCTGAAGAGTAACAGTGACGAATTTTTTTCGTCGCTGAATCCGTGTTGATAGTGATCCAGCTAATTATCAATGACAGACTTTTTTTCGTTGCTAATAAAATAATAAAAAATTTTGAAAAATAAAATAATATTATTCAATGCAAAATAAAATAAAATAAAAATTAATTATTAAATAAAATTAAAAAATTAAAAAAAGAGTCCGTCGCTAATTTTTCCGTCGGTAATCTGTCGCTAATTTTCTATCGTTTATCCGACTAATTTCCATCTCTAAAATTTCCGTCGGTAATCCGTTACTGATAACCTTATAATTTTTTTGGGTTTAGCGACAAAAATATTCTGTAGCTAATTCGTCGGTATTGTGTCCAACGTTAATCTGTCGGAAATCTGTCGTTATTACCGACGGATTTTTTTTTGTCGGTATTTATCCATCGTTGATACTTGTTTTTCTAGTAGTAAAAAACAAGGAGAGAAGAAATAAAGAAAAATACCGTGGAGAATCCAAAGTACAAAGATTTTACTTGGGGAGGCTTACAACAATTCTCAACTTTTCACCGGTTGATGATCTGTTTTCTTTCTAGTAGTCATGGTTGCTTGCAAGCTTTTCATACACAACAGCCCATAATCGACACCCCCAACTAGCTATGGATATTGATGATACATAACGTAAATTATGTGGGGTCTAGACTTGTCAGATCCATGAATGTCAACAAATCCCGTCGGTACTCACCGATCAATTACCCTTTGTGATAACCGATTGTTTGGCATCTCAACTGATCGTCTCTAAATCTTCTCGACACCCAGTATAAGTCACCAAATCTGTTAAATTTATTCGCTTCCCTAAAAAGACCGGGAGAATCTCATGAAAAAAGATTTATAATCGTTGTCGATAAGGAAAAGAATCTCCATGACGATTTGGATTTCCCAAACGAGTAACATTTCGTAATCTTTGAGAATTCTACATTCTGATCTCCCAAAATTTCAAGACAGTCTTATAAAAAAATTAGGATTTTATCATGCTGCATGCACACGACTCTCACAAGTGAAAGATATATAAGTTTCAATGCATCTACCGTTTAGGTACGTTCTCTGAACCTATAAAAAGCACACAAGCATACAGGGTACGGGAACTCTCTCTCTCTCTCTCTCTCTCTCTCTCTCTCTCTCCGTCTTTTCCTCTCCCGCAGCCGCGCCCGATCGCCGCCACCGCTCCCTTTCCGCCTTCGAAGCTGCCCACCGCCTCGCCTTTCTCCAACGATCGCCGCCGCTGCAACGCCTTCCCGCTAGCGCAGCTCCTCCGTCGCAGCATGATCCTCCCCGCGCGAGCCCCGCACTATTTCCCGCGAGCTACACGATCCCTGCAGGAGCACGAGCGTGATCCCAGCACGAGCGCGAGCGTGCTCCAGCACGACCCCTGCACGAGCGCGAGCGAACTCAACACAAGCGCGAGCGCGCCCCAACACAAACGCGAGCGCGCGCCAGCACAAGCGAGAGCACGCCCCAGCACAAGCGCGAGCGCGCTCCAGCGCGACCCACTACACGAGCACGAGCACGCCCCAGCACGAGCGCAAGCTTGCTCCAACGCGACCCTCTACGCGAGCACAACGCGCTCCAGCGTGACCCACTGCGAGAGCACGCATGCCTCACAGCACGCGACCCCTGCGCTAGCACGCTCGCTAAACAGCTTGCGATCTAGCTCGCGAGCGTGAGCCCTAGCTCGTGAGCGCCCGCCAGGCCGCGAAGCCCACTGCTAACCCGCGAAGCCCACTACTGACCCGTGAAGCCCACTACGACCATCAAGCCAGGTTGCGAGCCCACCAACCCACCGGCAGGCCAGCCCGCCAGCCCACCATCCCATTGGCCCGCGAGCCCACGACGGCTCATGAGCCTGCGACCAGCTGTTCCCTTCGAGAGCTCACCTACATCTTCTTTACTGCAGGTAACAACTATAATTGGATATAATTTTAGGGTTTGGCATTTAGAAATTTAATTAGTTACTAATCTTGTTTCAAATTTGGAAATATTACTGCCTTTAGACCAGTTCGACGGACGAACGAAAGTTAGGTTTAAGATCCGAGAAACCCTAGATGAGAGAATTGCAATTACTTCAATATTTGAATTAAGTTTGTCTAAATTATGTGGAATTTAGAATCAGAAACTATATAATGTTAAATTTGAGGAAAATTAGAGAAAATGAGAAATATTGAAAAATTAATTATTGGTGAGCCAAATGATTCGAAAGTGATGAAACGGGAATCTAGAAAGGGGATTGTGTCAATTAAAGTTGTATTAAATTTGAAAGAAAAATTGAAAATCCCATATTAGACCTTTATTTGATATTAAATTGTGATGATTGATTAGGTTTGTCTTTTGGAGACTCGAGAAGTCATTTGGATTGAATTGAAAAATAGGGAGTGACCACCCTCCCTAAAACTGTGAGTGGAATTCTAATCTCTTGCATAAAATAGTGAAACGTGTTTTCTGTCGTATTTTCGATAAAACATGATTTTGATATGCATTGATTTGACGTATAATATTAAAATTTGTTTTGTGATTTTTGAAGTATCTTAAATTATGTTTACGATGACTATGCATCCATAGTTTGGAATAAAACAAAAATTGTGTCATTACTTAAAAATTGATAAATTCCTTTTTACGGTTGCATTGGTATATAGTTTTGAAATGATTTGATGAAATGTATTGGCACGCGGATTTCAAATGTTTTGATAAACTATGTGGGTTGGATGCCCACTAGTTATGCATGATATGATTCTTTCTTGTGGGACGTTGTGCCCTTGTGATACTATGATGATGAAATTGATGATTCCGTAGCTACGAAGGATGTTTGTAGTTGCACGGGTTGCCCGGATACGCTTCTGTAGGAGGTATCCGCAAACGTCATTGATTCTAAGGGCTATAGGTATAGCCGGTTGAACCCACGATGGGGGAGGACGAGTGTGATGCCACCGTCTAGCACCGGGCGGGATCCTATACACAATGATGAGTTAGCCAGCAAACTCACGGTCAACGTCGGGGTAGAGAGTGATTTTAAAGTCTATGTATAATAAAACCCCCGATACGCCTGTTCTTGGTCATGGTTGACCTTTGCCAGGATTATCTTTGGCTTGCTCTACTATTATTTGATTTTTAAATGGATGCATACATGTTTGTATTGTGTGATTGATTAAATGATTTCAAATTGCAAAACATATTATGTTTTGCTGCGAAATGTAAATTTTTGTTTCAAATGATATTATTTAACACTCCAATGGTTCACCCACACTATTTATGCTTGATATTATCTCCCTCAATCACTGGGTATCTTCCCATAATCTCATCCATCTTTTTTCCCTCCTTAGACAGGATTATTGTTATGCTGGAGCGACGCTTCAGATTTTAGAGATTTTGATGGTTTGGGTGATTCACGACGGTGAGATTTAAGTTTAAATTTGAAAGATGAATTTCGTAATTTATTTTCGACCCTACGAGGTTTTAACATTGAGGTCCGTAGTTGGCCATGTACTTATTTTGGGATGACTGTATAATTTATATATATTTAGTTGTGAAACTCTCATATTTCGTTTACATTGAGACGATTGTACGTATTTGAATGTTATTTGGGAAAATTATTGTATATAAGATAAAATTTTGATCCGCTCGGTGTGGCGACTGCTCATGCTCTAGTTGGGCATGACAGTAGAGGTCTGTGGCTAGAATTGTTAAAAATTGACATAGTCTGGCGTTATTCTGAATGTCTGCTGTGGTTGGTAGATTGTTGTGAGACCAGGATGACATTTTATTTTATTTACAGAATAATTTTAAATTAAACAGATTTATTTGTACATGGGAGACTTCCGATTTATGGGGAGATTCTGTCCGATTTTCTGTAAAAATACAGTCGGCATTCAGAGCAACGGGCGGCTACTCATGAACTGATTTGGGGCGTGACAAGACGACCTATGAGCATGATTAATAGAAATTTGGTTAAGTCAAAATGGATAAGACAACCTGTTGTATGCACCATAGAACATAGGATGACCTGACCTCTAGCATAAGACAACCTGAGGTAAAAAAGCCTCAAAAGTCTAAGTCTGCAGAATACCTATAAGGCGACCTGAGTTCTAGCATAAGATGACCTGAGGAAAGTAAGCCTCAGAAGTCTAAGTCCGCAGAACACCGAAAGTGACCTGACCTCTAGCACAAGACAAGCTAAGAAAGTCATGCCTCAGAAATTATGTCTGTACAAAACTTAAGGTGACCTGACATTCTAATAAGATGACCTGACTATAGCAATTAAAAGAAAAAGTCACCTTAATAAATTTAACAAGTCGACCTAACAAAATTAAGCCTCAGAAGTTTGATTTTGCAGTACCTAAAGACATCTCAACCTTAAACACAAGACAACCTAATAAATCCTAGGACAACCCAATTATAAACATAAGACGACTTGAACCAATAAACAATAACACAAGTCACCTCCCCAAAATACACAAGACAACCTGACTTATTCATGCCTCAGAAAGATAGTCTGCACAACAAATAAGACGACCCAATTACTCGCAAGACGACCTAACCATAGTTCTTAGCATATAAGTTGTCTTACTCACAAATGAAAGTCGTCTTGCAAAATGAGAATCAAGGTTGAGGCGACTCACAGTTCCTATGAAAAGGCTTATGACTTGACAAGGCCACTTATGGTGATGACAAGTCCCCGTACCTCTCACATTGACAAATGGACGTGAACAGTTGTCAAGCTAACTCAAAGCTAAACAAGTTCTCTTATAATCATGTTAAGTCGACTTGACTAATCATCAAGGTGACCCAAAAATTTAAATTGTAAAGACAAGTCTGCTTATAATCTCGATAAATCAACATACTGTCTCTAACGTTTATTTGTTCAGAAAAGCTTGTGCGAATTTATTGTACTGTTCACCTATCTCACTAAACACTTAAATGCATTCAATGGTGTCCAACGGCTAAACCCTATTGTTCGACTATAAAATTCATTCGAGAATAGAGAAGAGAACAATGATCTGTCACGCAACATTTGAAAAACAAATCTCAAAACATTACTCACAAGCCATACTCTTGATTTTGCTTAAACTGCAATGTAACGAGCATTCTGAAGATTGAAAGTTTCATTTTGCATTTTATTCTCTCTCTCTACTTGCTGTGTAAAACCAGAATTGTATTTTTCTGAGTTTGTTCGTAAAGAAAAAAGAGAGAAGTATCATAATAGGTTTTTGATTAATCCTGTGAAAAATAAAATCGAAATATTTGAAAAATACTTGTATGGTTCACTAGCACCACCGTAAGCTAGTTTGTAATTCTTGAATAAAATAGTGGATTTGAAAATCCAGGTAAAGTTTGGGAGTGGACGTACACCAAGAAGGTAGAACCACTGTAAATTGTGTGTGTCAATTTCTATTTGCTTTTTCTTTGCTTTTGTATAAATCAAGTTTTAAATCTCTATAATTAATCAAAATTTGTAAATAACCTATTCATCCCCTCTAGATTATTATATTTAGTGTTAACAAGTGGTATCAGAGTAGGTCTTCTGCAACAACCTCAGAAGAAAAGATCGAAGATGGCACTAAATGGAGATAATGTTTCATTCAAAGTATGCTCAACCAATAAAGCATCATTCTTCAACGGCAATAACTACTGCTATTGGAAGCAAAGAATGAAAAACTTCATTATTGTTCAAGATGAAACAACTTGAGAAATAATTAAAGAAGGAATCGAGTTCCAAACCGAAGAAATTGATGGAGTAAGGTTCCCGTGAAAATGAAGAACATTCAAAGTGTATTAGACTTGGACAAACCATGGAAACTCAAAAAGAAAATTATAAAATTTTGAAACATAATACCAACCAAAGTTTCATCATTTTGATGGAGAGGGTTGATGTTGAGATCAAAATCTAGACATGTTCTTAACATTTGTGTTGATACCTTTTCCAATCAACTGAAACTAACTGTATACTCTTTAGTGAATATAAAAAGAAACTTTTACTAATTGCATATACATATACAATAGAGAGAGTGAGTCTTGGTCCATGGTTTAGCTGGCAAGGAAAGTTGCAGGAAGCCAGGGAAGTAAAGCTCAAAACAAGAGTCATTTATCTCTTTTTTAGGCCACTAACTTATCCATGTTCATATGGCAATGAGATCAAAGAAGAAGAGAAAATATCAACAGACAGTTGATCTAACAGAATGAGATATTAGGTTTCTTAATTAAATTTTAGATTCGAAACTAAAACGAAAAAAATTACACTGAGAGAGTCGTCCTCTACTCGCATATACTTGAATCCGAATTAATTATGGTACAGTTTCAATGGGAAAAAAAAAAGAAAAATAGTGAAGAGTGATGTTGGCTAGCAAGGAAAGTCAGGTCATTGTGGATTTGCAAGCTTGAAAGATCGAAATTTTTGAAGACTTTAACGTGAATGACTCACACCGGTGGGAGGTTGACAATGTGGAGCTTGTAATAAATTTCAACAAATCTATCAATATGGAAAAAAAAATAACATAGGTAATGCAAGGAGTCTTTTGATTTTTCTTTTCCAATTTTCACACATTAAACATTATGGGGGTGTTTGATTAAAGTGAATAGAAATCAAGAATCGAATCAAAATTCATATGAATTATTTAAATTAATAGAATGAAAATCGAGATTTGAAAATGAAACTCCCAAAAGAAGGGATTTGTGAAATCCAAGTAAAAATATAGATTTTAACCCAAACTCATATCGCAAACCTAAGAAAAGTACTTAGCCACATCTTTGCCCTTCCATTTAGCCGACCCTCTTTTTCTTGTTCCACTATCTTCTCTTCCTTCAACTTTCGTCTCAAGTCTTCCATGGATGCTACTTCGAATAGGATCTCATAGAAGAAAAATATACGAAGAAAATCAACTCTTTCTCTATATACTTTTATTGCCTCTCTCCCCCCTCCCACGGCAATTAATCCAGATGTCTTCTTTCTTTACATCTCTCTCTTGCTATGGCAATTAATAGCAAAAGACTTTATGGAGGACTTCTTAGATTTGTAGTCATTAAATCCTTTATGTGGTAGAACCATTCACTATCTCTCTGATCATCCTACTTTATTTTCATTCTAGATTTTGTTCGCAATTTATATGAGATGTAAAAGGGTATTATTGGTAATTTGTGTTCTTGAGATTATGTTAAGAATGATAAGGGACATAGTGAGGAATGGGAGTCACAGTAAGAAACTAAATGGAGAAAAAGAAAAAAAAAAAAGATGAGAGAGAGTGATAAAGAGAAAAAGAAAATTTTATTTTTTTCACTCTAATTGGATCTCTTTGATACGTCATTCTTCTTATATCTATGGTGTCGTATTTGGTTTGTGGAAAATGGCTCATCTTTTACTTGCAAGTAGATGGCACAAGAAAAAGCTCAATGTTCGGATCAAAATCATAATATTTATGACTTTTGCTACCATGCTCATGATATGGTACCATTTAATTATGGCATATCTTTTAAGTAGAAAACAACCAATAAAGTCTAAAGATGAAAAAAGAATTAAGTGCATGCATCACTTGCATAAACTTATGAGAGATAGTAATACTCATTGCATTAATGAACTTCAAATGAATAGACGCACGTTTAAAATATTATGTGAGATACTGAGAGATGTTGAATGTTTAAGAGTTGCAAGAAGTATGTAATTAAATGAGATTATATCCATATTTGTTTATGTCTTCACTCACCACAACAAAATAGAACAATAAGCTATATGTTCTTACGAAGTGGTAAAACTATTAGTCATCAATTCAATTATTGTTTCATAGTAGTTGAAATCACATTTTGTATTGTTTAAGACATTAGAGCCTATAACTGGTGATTGCACAGAAGATGGATGGAAATATTTTCAGATAATTTTTTGTTTAAATTAACTTTTTTTTAATTTACAATTTGTTTTTGGGTATTTTTAACTATAGAATTGTTTGGGTGTCTTAGATATGACATTAATTACATTGACACCACCTTCTGATCAAAAGTCAAGGTACCGATCAAGAAAAAGAAATATTCAACTACTACAAAAAAATACGATTTTAGTGACGGATTTAGTGACAAAAATTTTAGAAAAATTCGTCGTTAAAAACATTAGCGATGGATTTAGCGACGAAAAATGTTTTGTCACTAATGACGCGATGCAAAAATTTAGCGCCAAAAAATAAAAATCCGTTGCTAAAATAGCGACGAAAAATTTTTCGTCACTAAATTTAACAACCGATTTTGAATTTCCGTCGCTAAAATATATTATATATAATTATATTTTTTATTTATTATATATATTTTATTTAATTATTATATTAATATTTTATTTTATTTAATTAGCGACGGATCTGGGAATCCGTCACTAAATTATATTATATATAATTATATTTTTTATTTATTATATATATTTTATTGAATTATTATATTAATATTTTATTTTTATTTAATTAGCGACGAATCTTAGATTCCTAACCTCAATTGCACGCGGGTGACACGACCTGATCCGGCTCCCGCGCCTGCGACCCTGCCAGCTGGATCCCGCTCACGGCCGCACAAGCGTACAATTGCTCCCACCCGCCCCCGTCCGCCAAACTCGCCCACGCTACATGTGCGCCTGCCCAGATGTGCCACCCGAGTCCGCCAGCCCGCCCCTACTGCCTCAGGCCCGCGCCCGCCTGTGCCTTTGCGAAAAATCCCTTAAAAATGCCTCCACATTGCCTCCTGCCCAATTCGAACACCTGCACACGCGTGAAAATATAAGAGCACTCAACCACCAGACCGATTGCCAACTCTAATCTAACTTCTTTTTTTTCACTTATTATCTTATTCAAACATTTTTCTTAAAATAACAAAATAATATAAAATTATGATATTTGTTATAAAATAAAATGTTTGTATAAAATAAAAGAATAAAAGATTTAAAAAACTAAAATTATATTATTCTTTTAAAAGATAAAATATAAATAAAATATAAGATATTAATTAAAGAAATAATAATTTTTTATCAAATATAAATTGATAATTAAAATAAAATAATATTATTCTTAAAAAAATTTAAAAAATAAAAAAAAATATTATTCCTTAAAAAATAAAATAATAAAATAATAAAATAAAATGCTAATTTAAAATATTATAAAATCAAAAATATGATTAGTTAATATAAATTAATAAAATAACAAAATAACAAAATAAAATAAAATATAAAATATTAATTTAAAAAAATTAAGTTTAGCGACGGATTGCGGTATCCGTCGCTAAATTAGTGAGTAATTTTAAAATCCGTCGCTAAGTTAGTGACGGATTACCGTATCCTCCGGAGTTCATCGCTAAATTTAGAGACAGATTCCCAATTCGTCGCTAAATCCGTTGCTAAATAATATATATTTAAAAAATAAAATAATATTATTCTTTAAAAAATAAAAATATAAAAAATAAAATAAAATGTTAATTTAAAATATTATAAAATAATTATTATAATTAGTTAATATTAATTAATAAAATAACAAAATAAAATAAATTATAAAATATTAATTTTAAAAAAAAAATCAGTTTAGCAATGGATTGCGGTATCCGTCGTTAAATTAGCGACGAATTTTCAAATCCGTCGATAAGTTAGCGATGAATTACCCTATCGGTCGCTAAGTTAGCTACGGATTCTGATATTTATCACTAAATTTAACGACGAATTCCCAATTCGTCGCTAAATCCATCGCTAAATAATATATATTTATAAAATAAAATAATACTATTCTTTAAAAAATAAAAATATAAAATATAAAAAAAATGCTAATTTAAAATATTTTAAAATAATAAATATAATTAGTTAATATAAATTAAAAAATAACAAAATAACAAAATAAAATAAATTATAAAATGTTAATTTAAAAAAAAATTAAGTTTAGAGATGGATTGTGGTATCCGTCACTATGTTAGCGATACCGACGGATTACTATATCCGTTGCTAAGTAAACGATGGATACCGAATTTCTTCGTTAAATTTAACGACGGATTCCCAATTCGTCGCTAAATTTAGTGACGAATTCGCTAAATAATATATATTTAAAAAATAAAATAATATTATTATTTAAAAAATAATAATAAAAATAATAAAATGAAATGCTAATTTAAAATATTATAAAATAATAAATATAATTAGTTAATATAAATTACTAAAATAACAAAATAACAAAATAAAATAAATTATAAAATGTTAATTTAAAAAAATTAACTTTAACGACGGATTGTGGTATCCGACGCTAAGTTAGCGACGGATTTCAGAATTCGTTGCTAAATTTAGCGATAGATTTCCAATTCTTCACTAAATCTGTCACTAATTAATATATATTTAAAAAATAAAAATATAAAATAATAAAATAAAATGCTAATTTAAAATATTATAAGATAATAAATATGATTATTTAATATAAATTAATAAAATAAAAGAATAATAAAATAAAATAAATTATAAAATGTTAATTAAAAAAAATTAAGTTTAACATTTTATGTTTTATTTCTTATTTTTTATTTTATTTTATTATTTTATTATTCTTTTTATTTTTTATTTTATTTTTTTGACACCATATCGATAAATGGACAACCGCTTATTAATAGTCATCCGTCTCACTGTTGTCGTCCTTCAAGAAGTATTGTTTGATCTATTTGCCAGACGAGATAGATCGTCGGACGTGAATACATGATCCATTGTATTCCTTGCTGTGATGACAATAACGAATAAAAATAAATAATTGAACTTTCAAAAACAATTGAGCTCTATGAGACAAGCGAATAAATGTAGAAAACAAAAAATACGAATGGTAAACTCAACAGCCGTGACTAATTGAAAATTATTTGTTACACATTGGTTGAATTATTTATTGTTGAAAATTGTCAAATTAGTTAGAATTATAATATTCAATATGTATTTAATTCGATTTCACTATTTAGAATATGTTAAAAAGAGAGATACGGTTAAAAATATTTTCTAATAAAGCATAGAAGAAATTTTGCTTGAAAATTAGTCATGAATTTTGAAATTCCGTTAATAAATTAGCGACAAATTTAGTCACGAATATTTTATTTGTGGCTAATTAGCAACGAATTTTGTCACGAATATTTTTTTGTGACTAATTAGTGACGAATTTAAGCACGCATTTTGGAGTTCGTTGTTAAATTTTGTAACAAAGATTTTTATCGTGGCTAATTAGCGATGAATTTAACGACAAAAAATTTTTGTAGCTAATTAGCGATGGATTTTGCAACAAAAATTATTTGTAGCTAAATTTGGTGACGAAATACTTTTGTCGCTAAATTTAGCAATGGAAAACAGTATCCGTGATAAAATTTAGTCACGAAATTTCTATTCGTCACTAATTAGCGATAAATTTTGCAACGAAAAATTTTTCATCGTCAATTATGACGGATTTAGCGACGAAAATTTTTTCGTCATCAATTACTGACAAATTTAACCACGAATAATGTATCTGTTACTAATTTAGTCATGAATACATTTTCGTCACTAAATCCATCGCAAAATAGCGATAAATTTTTTCTATCACTAAAATCCGTTGCTAAAACCGTATTTTTTTGTAGTAAACTAATATGTTAGGAGTTTGTTCACCCAACATGAAATTTATTTATGTCTTGTCTGAATAGGAAGGTTTTGCACGTGATGATCATGTGTTTCGAGATGTCATATTTAGACCTAATGGGCTTAAAGTCTCAAATTGCATGCATTGCAATATCCAGTACCATTTACCGGTTGAAATAAATAAAAATTAATTTGATTAAAAATTATTTAATTTCAAAGTTATCACATTAGTGTATTAATCAAATATGATTGTATGTTGAAAGTTGTTATTACTTTGTGAAAACTAGATATTGTAATGTTAACTAATTTCTTGCCCCCTATTGAGTGCAACGATATCATCTTAATTGATTCAATGGTTTCCAACCACAAATAGCACAAGAATATTTCAACATGAAATACTCATAGAGTAGAAATATCATAGAAAGGTGTTTTAAATTATAAAAAATGTGGAAAATTCTTGTTTCCCTTCATTTTTAGGTATTGAAACACAAGTTAAAATTATAATAGCATCTTGTTTATTAGACAACTTGATACGAAAGTGTATTGCTTTTGATCCTCATAAGTTCGAAGCAATTGAAGTGTAAGTTGATGATATAGAGGAAAGCGATGAGAAAAACATAAGAAATGTGATGAAAACGATGAGAATGGTGAGAATGAAATAGAGTACATAACAACACGAAGTGATGAGTGGGCTCATTTTAAAAACAATTTAACTTTAGACATGTATAGTGATTCAATGAATTACTTTATATTTGATTGGAGTGCTTGATTCGATGTATCACTTTAAAAACTCGATTTAATGTAATACTTTACGTTTGATTAGAGTGTTTGATTTAATGTATTACTTTAAAAACTTGGTATTATTTTACATTTTTCATTTTATCTTATTTGATTTATCTTATATTTAGAGTTTATATTTTAATATTGTCAATTTTATGTCATACTTGATATAGATTTTCTATTTTTATGTTGAAATTTATTATTCCTATGAGTTGTATTTCATTGAAAAATTGAGAATAATAAATGCGTTCATTGACGACATAAAAACAAATATTTATAGTCAAATGACGAGGTGAAATTTTTGATTGAAACATTACAAGAATTTTTTGTGATCTTTTGTAAAATCATCTTGCGCAAAATTCCTAATTTACCAAGAAAATTAGTCCACATATTAAATCAAAAGTCAAATGGTTGAAACTCAAGTTCTATTGAATTACTAAAATGTGTAGTCAAAATGGTTATAATTAAAATGAAGTTAAACAAAAGATTGCTTGTGAACAGCAAAAATATGATAATTAGTGTAAAGTAAGAAATAATTTTCAATTTTTTGATTTTGAGTATGAGTTCAAAATTATCTTTCTACTATATTTACTTTCATTATTGTTTTCTAAATGCATAGTGGAGATACAAGAGGTCTTTGAGATGTCAAATTTCCATCATTTAGTGACCTTGTGATTGTTTATGAAGCAGATAGAGTAACAGGAGATGTCGCTAAAGATATTGTCGATTCTATGACAAACATGAAGACTGTCCAACATTTAGATATGCAAGATATAGAAAGTGATTATGAGTATGATGACAATGAAGAAAGAGATGAAGCAAACTCTATTAAGGAATTTACCCAATTACCTCAACAAGCACAAAGATGCAAAGGAAGAACAATACTCCTATCGGAAATTGGTCTTAAAAATTGAGATCAGTAGCACCTCCATTGGGCCTTGAAGCACGATTTCAGCAAATTACAACTAAATTTGGATCTTTTATGAAGGGTATCTCTACTAATTTTAATGCAATAGCAACTATCATGGTGAATGAAGATAAGGGTGAGCAAGTGGCTTTGGACACAAAAGTAATGCTCTTCTAGAATTGCTGAACTTTTGGCTCATAAGTTGATATGTTTACAATGCAAGTAACATGTTTGGGGCTGAGTCTCATAAACTTGATATTTTTTTTCACTCTTCCTCTTGACATTAAAAGACAATATATGATTAACTTTCACTACAAAAAAACACGGCATCGGGGACAGATTTAACGACAGAAATCTTAGAAAAATTCGTCGCTAAATATTTTAGTGACGGATTTGGCGACGATATTTTTTCGTCTCTAATACGACGTCACAAAAGTTTAGCGACGGAAATATGATATTCGTCGCCAAATTAGCAACGAAAAATACTTCGTCCCAAGATTTCGTGGCTAAATTAGCGACGAATTTTGTGACGGACTATAATTGCCTCGCTAACGTTAGCGACAGACAACCGAGTCCATCGCTAAACTCTACGACGGACGGGGTTATCCGTCGCTGAATTTAGCGAAGGACATTTACATCCGTCACTGAATTTCGCGACGGACAGATATATCCGTCGCTAAATTTTGGCGACGGACATCGGTATCCGTCGCAAAGCTCAGCGACGAATGCCTTGATCCGTCGCAAAAGTTAGCGACGGAGAGTCGAATCCGTCGCGAAACTCAGCGACGAATAGTCATCTCCGTCGCTAATCTCGGTCAATATTTGGCGATGGAAATACTTATTCGTGGCTAACTTGATGACGAATTTGAAAATCCTTTGGCGACGGACTTTGCGACGAATCTTTAAAATTTTAAAAAAAAAATTCCGTTTGTTTTAATGTCCAATTGAACAAACCCTGTGCAACCAACATTCAGATATTCAATCCAATTGAATCTGTGCAATAAAATTTAAATATCCAACATTGAAATATCCCTGTTTAGGAAAAAAAAAACCTATGCAACCAACATTCAAATATCCAATTGAACAAAAAAATCCATCAATCACTATCCAATCCAATATTATTCATATGCAACCAAATATTCCATTCATATGCAATGGAACCAAAAATCCATCAATGTTTGGCCAACGAACTTCTATATAATAAATTTACAAATATTTCAATCCAACAAACATCCATCGAATAAGAGTTTGTGCATCGAACAAATTGTGAATAAAATGAAAGTGAAACAAATGTAAATAGTCTAATGTCCAACATCAAAGATAATAATAACAAAATAAATATCGT
This sequence comes from Dillenia suffruticosa, assembly GCA_033439265.1. Taxonomy (NCBI): domain Eukaryota; kingdom Viridiplantae; phylum Streptophyta; class Magnoliopsida; order Dilleniales; family Dilleniaceae; genus Dillenia; species Dillenia suffruticosa. Next base: position 21,793,081 of record JAVTVX010000029.1, read on the forward strand.
CCAATATCTATCCAAGAACAATATGTGAATAATATCGAACAAACAAACATCTGAAATCTGGTCGCATAGCTTATCCGGGTGACCCTCGTTAAGAGACTCAGAGGTGAAGAGGAAGGTATCCATTGCTGCAGAGGAAGGTATCCATTGCTGCAGAGCTGCACAGCACAAGCAAAGGTAAACACTTTATTATACAAGCATTTAGTGGCGAATGAATCTCTTGTTGTGAAAAGTCAGACGAACCTCATCGGATCCTCTAGAATAAAGAACATCTTAAAAGAACATGCTTATTCCTCAATAGCGATGAAGATGCCTTGTAATGAATTCCTATCGTGGGCAACTCCGGAGAATCAGATTTCAAGGTGGTCTTATAATGTTGAATGGATCAACATTATTGAGTAGAAGAACAAGAACATTGTAACAGGTGTATTTTACCTTTTCCCCATACTTCAGTTACTCATCTCTATACCTTAAGTTCATCATAGCATTTCCTGGAGTAGGCTTATCAACGCAAATAGAGAAGCGCCAAATGAGAAACACAAGAAAAGCATCCAGTTCAGCTTCACATTGAAATAATAATCCAGGCCAATCCCAATAAAAGAAGATGAAGAAAAGTAAAATGCCAGAAAAAAGGAGCCAAATTACTCATAAAAGGAGAGTAACAAGATAATGAAATAAGCCCGCCCAATAAGTGAAAAATAACAAACAAGTCAAAGTAGAGATTTTGAACCCAACCCTTTGGGGGTTTGTGGTGACAAAACAATACATCAGTGGTTCAAATAATCCCCCTTCTTCTCCAATTAGAAAAGGAAAAGAACAAAATTAATCAGAGAAGGAAAAAATAGTCATGACAGATACCTTCATTAAATTGAACACTTTTACCAACTATTCTTTCAGCATTGCCAACACCTCAATATCCAATCTTGCTGCATCAACTTGATTAACTCTATAAATCAAAACTGGGATAGTTAACTGCTGAAAATTGTTGAAAGAAATTGCAGTTTGGAGAATCTAAAATATTGATACCCTCAAACCTCCTAGGAAAACATTCCAGTTCTAAACAAATAGCATTAGACATTAAATTCGAAGAATTTAAATCATAGAAATAAGAGACCATCTTGTATAGTACAACGCGTACACAGAAGGCAAGAGAAGAGGTGAGGCGTACCGTCGGTTTACTGCTGATGGTGGAAGTCTTTCCCTTCCGACTCGAGTCCGCAGTTAGACTGAGTCTTTTTATTTTTCGTTGGGGTGGGCTGCCCGAATTTATAGACAAAGGCAGTTTGTTCATGGGGCTGAGGTTGACCTGAGCCGAAGCTGAGTTGAATGAGAACCAACGGCTGAGATTCGAGCATTTCATTGTTGATGATGTGGTTCGATTTTGGTAGGAGGATGAGACCTACCACTATATGACCAACTTGGTTGAAATTTGAAATAAATGACCCATCAATCATCATGTTGTTCGTCAATATCGGGGTCATCAGTAGGAGGCATAGAAGGTGGAACCTGACTCTGCGAGGGGATAAATTGACTTACATCCAACTTGAAGTGCTGTAACATTAGTCGTTGCATTACCTCAAGCGTTTGTTGCGTATGCTCAAGCGATTGTTGCATTGCACTCATTTGTTCATCTTTCTTTGCAAGTTTCTCTTGGAGACCATGCACTTGTTCATCTAGTTGGACTTGTTTCATTGAAATGGCCGCAGTGGAGCATGAAGGGCTAGGTGTGTACACTCTACTCAAGGATCCCATCCCAAATATTCTTCCTTTCTTTACCCCACCAGATGCCTCTAACCACGCTGCCATATTATCAACAGATTGCTCAGATGACACACCATCATTTTCACCGCTCGAATGAGCCAATAGTAGTTCATTATATTTTTCCTGCATTTTTATAACAGAAATCAAAAGGAAAGTCAAATAAACTAATAAGAATAAAGAATGACAAGTTGATCAAAATATAAATAAGACAAAATTATGTACCAATAATAAGATATAAAAAATGGCATTTTTCATTTTCATGGCCAGAATCTTAGTCAGGCAGTATAAGATTGCTCCTTAACAGAAGACCATTATATGTGTCCAAAATAACACAATTTGCAAATTTATTTTAATAATCATGGGAAGTATCTCTAAATGGTCTAAGGAATGTCCTAAAGGTATATAGTGTTCAGAAGAATAAAAAAAACAAGACAACACTAATTGAAGCATCTGACATTATGTGAAGTGTAAGATATGGAGGCTTTTCTTAAGTTTTAATGTATAGATGTACAACCTCTAAGTCAAACCATCAAACGACAAAAGATTCATAAGAATTTAGCATGTAGTGATTCAAAATAAACTCATACTACAAAATGCTATGCAAAAGAAAACAATCAATCCTCCTGCTGGAAGAACAAATATGTAAACAGTAAACTACTACCAAGATAAAATGTAATGCAATTGGAAAAGTTAACTGATCATTTAAGTTATGGCAATCCCTATAAGTCAAAGCACAATTGAAGCATAAGTGCACAAATGTAAATATCAAAGAGAACCTTATACCAGGAAACAAAAATATCAACAAAATACTAGGTTATCAATGACAAAAAGTCAAAGGTAATTAATAATGCATTTCTCCAAACAGTCAAATGTCAGTCATGGGCATTTTTCTCCAAAAAGGTAGTTTAATAATGCATTTCTCATCATGGATAATTGCAAATAAATAAAACACGTAAATGTATAGTAAAAAAATGAAATTTTATTAACCAAAATTATTGTATTTATATAACAGTTCACAGAGTTTTTACCCTAGAAACACAGTGTGTGGATCACCAAATTCCAGTAAACTATGTTATTGCTTCAATCCTTCTTGTTAATTATATTTTTCAACCTTTTTTTTTTGCTTATAAACATAGATTATTCCGCAATATTTTTTTTCCAACATAGATAACTTTTTTCTTGAAGTCTAGGTCAGCCTAGAGGGAGCAAAATAGCATTATCATTAGGGAGATTTGATAAGTGTATCGAAAAAATAAGAGCCATCAAATTATCTAATGAGCACAATGCAAGTTATGAATCTGTGAATGAGGAGTTGTCAAAATTCTAATTCAATATATATAAAACACTAAACTACGAAATTGGTCAATTACATACAGATATAGCTTTTGCTCTCTCCCCACTCCAGGTCTTGTCCTTCTTCTGAAATGTGCGCTCAAAAGTATCCATATATGAAAGCTCAGAACCCCTTTCTTTAGCCTATTTAAAGAAATTTTATAAAAATAAAAATTACTCCTTGTTTCCATTAATGAAAAAGTAAGAATATAATTTAAATGATTTAAAGAAATGTAGGTTTTTTCATTGACTTACCAGTCGTTTTCGATGCTCATCGATATTGATCGACCCCCCCGCATAAGTGGCAGACTCATGGCCAGAATTACATGATCTATTTCTCTTGTTCTGCTCACTTTTCTTTACACTATCCTCAGACTCCCAAATAGCCAGCATTCTCATCCAATTTTCGTCCGTGATACAATGTGGCTTTGTCCAACTTGTTTTCGCTTTATTAATCACATTGCGAATGTGATCACCAACTTTCTTGTTGAAAATTCGTCTCATTTCATTGTCCTCCGATTCACTCCAAGTAAACCTCCGCTACAATAAAAAAGAATGTATATTTAACGTTATTAAGACGTAAACTTTAATTTATGTATCAATTTGGTGTTCTAAACTTACCTTAAACTCTCCCCACCATAACTCCTTTGTTTCATTCGGAGTGCTTGTGTAAGTGATCGATGTCCCTCCCCAATGATTATTTACAATTTTATTGAGAATACGAATCACATATACTGAATTTGAGAACCTAGATAAGAAGAAACAGCAATGGTAAATAACAAATATAATTAAAAGAACCATATATATATATATATATATATATATATTAAATAACAAACATTAAATAAAATTATAAAATAAATTACTAACGAATCTCCACATGCAGTTATGATATGTCGTGTATCTTCTATGCATATATCTTGCGCATTATTTGAATGTTGCACTGAAGGTGCAATTGAAGAAGATGGGGCTGCAGCATATTCAGAAGTAGAGGGGGATGGGGACGGCAAAGGGGAATGGGAAGTAGTAGGTCGTCCTTGTGAATGTCGAGTGTGTCCTCCACGTTTATACTGAAAATTAGAAATGTTAGATAAATAAGAAATTCAACAATTACATGTTTTAGGAATTCATAAGAATGTGCATCACGAAGCTTACCATGTTTAAACTTTTGTAGCTGACAGAGTTTCAGGTTGAAATATGCTACTCCTCTCTAGATAAAGCCTCTCAGCCTCAACCTGAATATCCAAGCTACCCATTATAGTATTGCAACTAAATAAGAATTTCAGGTGAAGTATTAACATAAGGTTAGGCCTAATAAAATAGAGCAAGCCAGTATTTGTCTCTTTTCGGAATGCAGAAAATTAAACCCATGTGTGGACTGTGAAAGTCTCTTATTCACAATGTGTTGTGATTAAAATCAGCCAACTAATTGTGCCCCATTTGCCATTTTGAGGACAGCGTTAATGCTTTAGTATACCCTTTTGGAGGGAGCAAAAAATATTCCCAAAAGTGGCTAGCAAACAATCAGCAAATGTGTTAAACTATTGAAATAATCCTATCAAGTTCAAGTTCTACAACTGCAACAAGATTTCCCAGGTCAAAATATTAAAGAAGCATATTGAAACTAAAAATTAACTTGTGGCTTAAGGCATCAAAGAAGATGACTCTAACTTTAGAATAGAAGCTGTTAAGGATGCCTATACTTTATAAGGAATTATTATAATCATCATACTGGATGTAGAAACCATAACCTTCGAATTTAGTAGCAAACAGTTTCGGCAAGAGTACAATGTTATACCTGGAAAGGACCCCAAGACTGTAATGTTTTACCTGGAAAGCAGCTACAGAAGACTGCAATGTTTAACCTGGAAAGGAACCCAACACTTTTGGTTTATCTGTTAAACATGCCCAATAGAATAGAAGGAAAAAATAAATGAATAAAAACACGGTTTCTCTACAATTTAAAAAGAAACCATAACATTCCTTCTGTGAAATGCCTACATGGTGCAGTACTACTTCATCTGCACAGGACCTGATTATTTGTACACGTGATTTGTGTTTGTGTGCCTGTGTTCTTTTATTTATTTATCTTTTGTATGCTATCTCTCTGTGTGTGTGGCTTCTTCATGTATTTGTGTGGCTTCTTCATGTATTTGAAATTGGTTTATAAGAAAGACTATTTTTCTAATTGCAGGTGCATGATTTCAGGCCATATATCTCTAACTTTGCATCTATCTGACAGAGTGGAACACACCCTGAGATAAAATGATCTAACTTATGCCTCTGTTACATGTGATTTTGGTGGTGATTTATTAAAGGTGATGCATGAGAAAGTAAAATGGTGTGTATTATTCTATATCTCTACAAGGTACAATAAGGTATTTTTTAGCTCAAGTGCAACCTAAACTGCCTATTCTTAAACTAAGAAAATTCATATAATAAATCCATAGAAGTTATTGGCATGGGAAAATCATGAAATATTTGTCCAATTATGCATTTGAAACAGGAAAAACAGAATCGTATATAACAAGAACATCATCTTTAACTTTGCTAGTTTAGAAAAAGATGCCAAAGTAATGCAAAAATTTCAAAGACATTGCAGGTCAACAAACCTTTTTCTCTTTACTTTTCCTTGGCAGATTATGATCTTCTTTCCTTCTCTTGCTGTTTTCCTTTTTCTGGACAAAGAAATCAAACAGATGAGTTTGAGATAAATAATCAAGTAAAAAGGAAAGGCAATTGAGGAAAGGCATGGGAAAGTCGTAATTTTATCATGATTTCACAGAGCCAGTCCCCCAACCTATTGCAAGCTTTAGATATAATTTCTACATACTGATGTAGCATCCACCACAAGCCAGGATCCAGCAGATTTCCAGGGACATTGCAAAATACAAAAGCCCTTACATTCAATCTATCAAGGATTTACATGAAACCCAACTCTTAGCTTCGGAAAAAAAATATGATTATCATGATGGCTCCTAGAACTTCATGAAACTAAAGCAGTATCGTACCAACATATGGTCAAAGCACAACCCACATTTTATGTAAAAAATAAATAAAAAATGTATCTATCAAAAACAAATTACAGCAACATAAAGAATAAAGATTTCTATGCAATGTACCTCAATGGAATCCGCAACTACAAATAAAGTAATTTCAAAGAAAAAATTACTCAAGTGGATACCTGTCCAACGTAGAACAAACTTTAAAGGACTATAGGCTGCACAATCTCTAAAAATTAATTTCAATTTCCTCTAATATCATTTTATGCAGTGCATCAAGTCCATAATCATGCAGTAAAAGTAAACTTACGTAACATTAAAATCCAAAATCTTCATTGTGATCTCCACTGTTAGATTCATTTCCATCTCCATCATCAGTCTCATCGTCTACGTCATCCTCATCCTCTTCCTCATTCTCTGATTCGAAATCTGCTTCTTCATCGTCATTCCTATAGATATCATTTGGATCGACATCTATTATTGCTCCAGATGGATCACGTAAAGTTGGAATATTATATTCCACAGATTGAATCGTGTTTGTAACTTCTTCTTGTTGATATGCTATATCAACCCAATGCTCCTCAATTTTTTTGCGTGCTTTTGTTTTGCATACAGCCCACCAATCATTTTTGTCACGTTTCAAACTAGGATATGATGCATAATATACTTGAATTGCTTGTTGTGCCAATATGAAAGGTTCATATTTCTTATATTTTCTTTTATGATTTATTTCAACAAAATTAAACTTCGGATGCACTTTCATGCCTTTGACGGGGTCAAACCAACTGCACTTAAATAACACGATTCGCAATTCTTCTCCAGGATACTCTATCTCTATGATTTCATCCAATAAACCATAAAAATCACCAACTGCACTTCGATCATTGGATGATCGAACACACACCCCACTATTCATTGTGGCTTTTCCAATTCCATATTCTTGGGTGTGAAAATTAAATCTATTTATAAAATACGCTGGCCAAGTTCGTACAAATGAATTTGGACCCCATGACAAATGATATAGCAATCCTTGCTCCATTTGATCATCATTGCTGTGAATCTAAAGGAAAGTAACCAAGTTTGGACATGTTAGTTAACTAATGATTATTAAACAAAATATGATGGGAATTTGGTACATTCTTACGTAACTTTCATATGTTTTGAACCATACTGCAAATTCCTCATCGCACAAATAGTCAAACTCATTGTCAGGCAGTTCGGAGAAGGAATTTTGAAAAATCCTATAATCAAATACCACTTATAATTTGCATAAATATCAGAACCACAAAAAATGTTTAATGTTCATAAATGTATACTTACTCGAAGTATGGTCCGACTTCTAGACAATTCAATAAAACATAGGTATGGGCTGCTCGCAATTCATGACCAGTTAAATATCTTCCGTTACATGTCCCATTAGGTCTACCAAGATAGTTGAAAATAGAAAAAGGTTTCGAATTTGGATCAATAGGGCCCTCATCATTTCTTCCTGCTCTTCGTCTCTTGCATTGTACGTGAGGCTCAAAATAGTACGATGCAAACGTCGTGACTTCCTCCACAATATATGCATTAACAATAGATGCTTCGACCCATGCCTTATTTTTCACTTTTTTCTTCAAATGATATAAAAATCTAATAATAACAAGAAGAAAGAGATTAATTAAATAAAGCTATTAAAAAGTTATATTTTCAAACAAATAATATAAATATTTCACCTCTCAAAAGGATACATCCATCGAAATTGAACAGAGCCTGCAACTTTGGCCTCATATGGCAAGTGAACTAAGAGATGTTCCATAGAATCAAAGAATGATGGAGGAAATATCCTTTCTAAATTACAAAGAATGATCGGGATATCTCTCTCTAATTTCTCCATGTGTGATACGTTCAACACTGATGAGCAAATGTCATGGAAAAAAATGCTCAACTCTGTAATGACACCCCATACAAAATTTGGTAGAAGTTCCTTTAACGCAATAGGAATTAGTCTTTCCATAAAGATGTGACAATCATGACTTTTGAAACCTGTAAACTTGCATTCTTTCAAATCAACGCATCTCCCAAGATTTGAAGCATATCCATCAGGAAGCCGCACCAACTTTAACCATTCACAAACAATCTGTTTCTGATCCTTGTTTAATGTATAAATTGTCTTTGGCTTTGGTCCCTTACTGCTAGCATCCACATCTAGTGCAGGCCGATCACAAATAAGTCTCATATCTTTTCTTGCACTCAAGTTGTCTTTTGTTTTTGCAGGAACATCTATTACAGTATTTATGACATTATTAAAAACATTTTTTTCAACATGCATTACATCGAGATTATGACGAACAAGATGGGTCTTCCAATATGGTAATTCCCAAAATATACTCTGTTTCGTCCATTTATGCGTACTTCCATATCCAACAGTCGTACCATGAGGGTCTTCCACAATAGATGGAAAGTTATGCACTCGCTCCCAAATTTGATCACCGGTCAATCTCAAGGGTGGATGTGTTTTTTCAATCCTATTTTTAATGAACTCAACCTTATTCCTTCTAAATGAATGATTTAGCGGTAAAAATTGTCTATGACAATCAAAATAGCTGGCCTTCTTACCGTATTTTAATCTGAATGATTTTGATCTCTCCATACATATTGGACATCCTAAGATCCCAGCTGTACTCCATCCAGATAGCATTCCATAAGCTGGAAAGTCATTTATCGTCCAAAGAAGAGTAGCCTTCATTAGAAACCTCTCATCAGTATGGACATCATATGTAGGAACACCTTCATCCCATAGTTGTTTTAACTCCGCAATCAATGGCTGCATATAAATATCTATTAACTTTTTTGGATTTTGCGGTCCAGGCACGATCAATGTAAGAAACATATATGGTGTCTTCATACACAAACCGGGGGAAAGATTGTATGGAGTTAAGATAACTGGCCAACATGAATAAGCTTTTCCTGATTTGCCAAAAGGAGCAAATCCATCAGCACAAAGACCCAATCTTATGTTTCGAGTCTCTTTTGCAAACTCAGGAAATGTTCTGTCAAAATGTTTCCATCCCTCAGCATCTGAAGGATGACACATTAGACCCTCATTTGTTTCATGGTTTGCATGCCAAGTCATGGGTTCAGCCGTGGCCTTAGATGCATAAAGCCTTTGCAATCGAGGGGTTAAGGGCAAGTAAAACATTTGCTTCTTTGGTTTACACTTGATACGACCTGTCCTCCTACTACTCTTGTACCTACATTCGTTACAAAATTTACAAAATTTTGCATTTTCGTCATCCCTCCAAAATAACATGCAACCACGACTACATACATCAATCCTTACCACTGGAAGACCCAAGTCTTTGACTAACTTTTTCATATCATATAAATAGGTTGGCATGATGTGATCACGAGGTAATATTTCTCGAATGACTTGAATAAAATCATTAAAACAATTCTCAGACACATTCTACTCTGTCTTGATATTTAACAGTCTTGCCGTCACTCATAACTTTGTATGACTATCACAACCTGCCCACAAAGGTTCATCCGCAACTTCCAAAACTTCCCGAAACCGATTGGACATAAATGTGTCATTATTTGCATTTCCATCAACACCTGTTCCATATACCTCCTCCAATGGTAATGCATAACTAGTATACTCTTGTTGAAATATTGGACCAAGACTGGTACTTGCATGGTTAGATTGGGAATTAAAAAACGGTTCACCAGTTGCATCAATCACCATTCTTTGATATGGGTTTAATTAGTCGTAATTAAAATCTCCTCTATTTGAAAATTGTCTACTTCCTCGATTCTCTTCCTCAGCTATAAACGGTTCACCGTGAGAAGTCCAATTAAAGTAATTCGGAGTAAAACCAAATCTACAAAGATGTTCCCTAACTTTATCAGACTCATGAAACTTACCATTACCACACTTTTTGCATGGACACCTTAACTTATTCCGATCCATGAACTCAACTTGACACTAGCGAAACCCAAAAATTGTTCCAATCTAATACGAAACTCAACGGTCAATCCTCGACGTTCAGGTAAGTTCTTATTATACATCCATTGTCTATCACTTTGCATTTTCTGTATCTACAAATTCAAGAAACAAAAACTTTATAAGTAGAGCCAAAAGACTTATACGAATACAAAATCTTGACATAACATATACACAAATGAAGAAGTCATCTACAACAAACTTCTATTATAATAGCTTCTTCACCCACAATACTCTCCAAATAAATAACCCTCAGTGCATCGTGTTACTGCAACACCTATAAGTGTTTGGTACAGATAAATACCTTCTATAACTCCCAGACCTACATCAATTAGTCACAATGCATTTTGAACATCAATTACTCAGTTTAGAGAAGGGACTCCATTTTGAATTTGATGAGAAGATGCGTCAAGTTTGGCTCAAACAAACAAAAACAAAGAAAGTATTTATTCCTCAAGAAGAAGACTCAATTATTGACACTGATAGATGATTGAATCACCATAACAGCAAGGTGAACTCAATGTTTGTTCTTAAAAGATAACCATGCATAAGGAATGAATGATAAATGACCCACAATTATTGCCCTCCCGAGAACTCAATATGCAGCAAAAACCAAGGTCTGTAAAATTCACTCGTGTTCTAACCATAAAGAAAGCAATGAAGTGTAGCACTAATCAATTAAATTTTGTCACAATACTTTCATTCAGAAATCATGAACAACAAACATGGTTGCCCATAAGATAAATCAGAAGAAAAAAAAAAACAGCAAGGTTGCCCATACCAAAGCTTCAACAACACCAGTAGATGGAATTGCTTTGCAATTCCTATCATGAAATGATAGATTCCACAATGCACCAGCAGATTCTTGCCTACACAATGAATAAATAAGTTTATGCATGCATATACACACATAAAAATTGACTACAGAGAGAAAAGACCCTCCATATTCCAACTTCCCATCTTCAACAGAATGCAGTATAAAAGAATAAATGGTCACTCTTGGTTGAACTTATCATATCATAATGAACTAAGCTACTATTCAATTTGAAGGTAATAAGTTTGCCGAATTTCTTCCTCATTCTACCTTAACACGTATTTAACTACTCAACAACAGTATTCGGTTCGGTTAGTGCAATTTCATTATGATTTAGTTAACAAAAAGATCAATCAATCAGACAATCTTGTAAATAGTAAGGTAGATTGTTATCACTCTCAGGAATGGGCAAAGTAGGTTTCATATGCCAAATTGAGAAACAAACAAATAAGATAGGGAAAGAAGGACAAAATGGAAACATACCTTCAACTTTGGTTATTGTACTGTTTAACTATTCTTCAATCTCAATAAAAACAATGTTTGATGGATCTGAAATTAAAAGAATTTATTAGTGTAAAATAAGGTTTGAGTCTTATAAATGAATGGAATGAACAAATGGCAACATAAGGGAATACAAAATTACTTTAAAAAGCAAACATATTCCCCAGCTATCAAAGAAATAAAGCCTAGTGTCAAAAAGTAGCTACTATTTCATAGGCAACTATAAGCAAATAAATTTACCGTTGCCATTCTTGAACTTGGGTTTCTTTAAACATTTTCCCAAATGCAATGATCCTAAGTAAAAAGATTCACTGCAACAAGATTAAAATGAAATCAGCAACAAACATAGGTAAATGGACAATATGAAAACCCAAGTACAATCAAACCTCCTAGACCGGCTTGGTTAAAGAAGAAATATTTTACCAAGATTTAGTACATTTTCCGGATGCCATGTACTATTGTTTTTCCATACAAGTTGGGCTTCGTTTTCGTAGGAGTCAAGCCGAAACGTCTATGTCTATAATAATCGCAGGCAAGAAATAAATATCAATGAGGCCATCTTGTTTGTATGAACCAACAAAAATCATACATATATGACTAAACATCATTCTCAACCAGCATATTATTTTCATTTGTTTCTACAAAACATAATTTCTATCTAATATTTTTCTTTTGTAATTTTTTAAATAAAAATTACATTATCACCCAAGACATGATTGACCAAGAAATATGTAGCTCCCATTTTAGGCCATGCCTTAATTCATAATTTTAAATATCCACAAAATTCACTTACTCCAAGTGACTGAAACTGAAAGCAAAGGAATGCACAAAATTTTGCACTTTGCACATGATCATCAGGTAGAGGAAAGGGGGAAGAGGAAAAAAGAGGAATAAAGAAGTTCAAAAATCGGGAAAATTATTTTACAATTCCAACTTGGAACTTCTCAGATTGGTGTTCAACACGAAAAGGAAAGATAAAGAAGATCAGAATTTGGGTGAGGCAAATGAACAAACAGCTCTGCAATACTTCAAACTGACCATTACAGATGCAAGCACTCAACAACTGGGCAGATTCAAGGATCATGAAACTGGGTCAAAAAAAAGTCTACTTAAATGTTTGACTTCTCCTCAAATTTTTCTTGACCAATACCTAGTTACGCATATAGTGTAAGTTAAACAACAAGTCTCTTGTTACTCAACAACAAGTCAAACTGACCAGAAAGAGTTTTTTGGGCAAAATTCAAGACACAAACATATCATAATAAATTGCATGATTATAGTGTTTATAATTCGTTTCCAATTGCATACAAAGATCGGCTCACTTCACCTAATATGAGGTTTTCAATTTACATGATTTGTGAATGAACTATTTTATAATCAAATGAAAATCAGTAAATTCATTTGAGTTACCAAGAAGGTTATGTATGACTACCAAGCTCTTCATAAGACTGACCCAATTCTGTACCAAAAGATACTACACTTCACCACACAGTCATTTCATCAAACAAGTTGAAGGCATAAAAAATGATGCATGAAACACGTAGTATACGTTGAAAGGCCATCTTCCTTTATTTCACAAATCTTTCACACTCATAGCATAATAAATTAAATCAACAAAAATTCTACGAATTAGGCCACAGAAGTAAAATCCAGATCATCGTGTGATCCAATATCTACAAAATGCATACTTCGAAAATATAGTTCTTGGGGGGTGAAGTGTTCCAAAATCAATGTTATTTAAATTACACAAATGATGCTATAAGAATAACAATCAACAAACACTACTGAAATATCTAAGTTCAATTCTACATATTCAAGTTAGGGTTTCCAATCCTAGGTTTTACTATTCGGGTTGCTAAAATGCTTTCTCACATTTAGGGCTATCGAATCGACCATCAAGAATCACGAATCAGACAAGAAACTATTTCTATCGTCAACATCGGAAACGTATGTAATGTCAGAAAACCCACACTTTGTCAACGATTCAAACAAGAGAGAAAGGGACAGGGATAGACAGAGTACCTTTAAGAACAGCGACTACAACTTAGATTCCACGTACTGATGCAGCAGCTGAAGGTCAAAGGCTTGAAAGATGATTCATGCGGCGTTCAGGAGAAGAAATGTGGAAAGCAGTCGAGAGGAGAGAGAGAAGATTAGGTCAACAGAGTTATATATAGAAGCACTTAGTGACGGATATAATCCGTCGCTAAGTTTGAGACGGTACTAAATTCCGTCTCAAGCTTATCGACGGAATTTGCCATTCGTTGCTAATCTAGCGACGGATCACGAAATCCGTCGCTAAGTTAGCGACGCATAATCTATCCGTCGCTAAAGCTAGCCATGGATTCTGAAATCTGTCCCTAACTTAGCGACTTGGCGACGGAAAATGCAATCCGTCGCTAAAGTTTTTTTAAATTTTCAAATTTCTATTCTATTTTTTAATATTTTGTCTTTAATTTTATTTTAATCTTCTTTCTTTTATCTCATTATTTATTACTCTCAACATTTCTTATTTAATTGATTTCTTCAAAAGTGATATTCTTGTAAAAATCATGAGTCAATACCTCATACCACGGAAAGCACCAACCGAAATCCCAAATAAGGTTCTTAATGTCTCTATTAAAAGAAGATCGAATGGTCTCTGTTAAACGAACCGTACCTCTACATGACAAATGGCTAATGGCTTAAACCTTTTTTTTGCATACGTTCTTCGCCCCAAAAAAAATGTACACGGGTAAATAGTGACCACCTAGATAAATATTGAAGAGGTAAAAGGAAGATCGGATAATCTTAAATTCAACTAACTGTATTTATCAATGAAAGGAACAAGTGATTTCCTTAAATATAAAATGACATAGTTCAAATGCGAAGTAAAACTCCATCCAAGAGTTCTCGTGTTTGTTTTAAAGACAATTTGCGATGGAAGTTTGCCTATGAAATAAAAAAGAGAAAAAAATTCTCCAAGTCTAAACCTTGTAACCATTCGCTACCTTGAGAATTTGATCCACATACTTTAGATTGCAAACCTAGCATAATTATGGAAAAATAAAAAGAATCTATATTCTTTTTCCCGGACAAATCTACACAAAGATCGAGAGTTTCGTAGTGATTGAAAAAAATTACTTTTTAGAGATTGATTATATATTATTTATTGTTGAAAATTATTTATTTAGTGAAATTTGTAATATTCACTATATATTAAACTCCATTTTGTTAGTCAAAAAGAGAGATACGGTTCAAAATAATTCGTAATAGAGTACAGAAGAAATTTAGCTATGAAATTAGCCATTAATTTTGAAATACAAGTCATGATTTTGCGATGAATTTAGCTACAAAATTTTATTTGTGGCTATTTAGTGACGATTTTAGCTATGAAAATGGAAGTGAGTTCGTTATTAGCCACGAAAATAGCGACGAATAACTTTTGTGGCTAATTACCGATGAAATTTCCGACGAACAATTTTTTCGTGGCAAAATTTAGCCACGAAATTTCTATTCCTGGCTAAGTGGTGACGAATTTTGCCACGAAAAAGTTTTCGTGGCCAATTACCGACGAATTTAGTCACAAATATTTTATTCATCTCTAATTTGGCGACAAATAATTTCTGTTACGAATTTCGTTGGAAAAGAGCGACGAAAAAAAATTTCGTCGCTAATGTCGTCGCCAATTAGCGATGAAACTATTTCATCGCTAAAATCCATCGCTAATCCCGTGTTATTTTGTAGTGTTTCTATATCCTTCAACTAATCATTAGAGTAGTAGTAATTTATGACTATAGAGTGTACTTATGAACTAAGTGGAAATTTCTTTTGTAGCTGAGTCGCTCTATAATTTGCTAGTTTGTTTATATTTCAAGATTGTGAAATGTTGATTTGTTTATGTATTATGACCGCTTGTATTTAGATTCTATGCAATATTATAATAGTTTCGTTATGATGATAAAATTTGTTATATTTTATGTGAGTGTTTTTTCTTTTAGTACTTAATATTGGTAAGAAAGCGTTACAAATGCAATATGATGTTTTTAAAGTAAAACTTTAGATAGTGTAAAATAACACATATCACATAATACAAGTTCAGTTAGTGTTTTATTTGATTCTAATATCATTAATTTTTCAAACTCTAGATTTTTTTTTATCTTAATTAAAAAAAACTTTAAAAATTTAATTTTCATTCCAAAATATTTACAAATCAAATATCAATAATGATAATCATATTAATTCCAAATTTTGAACCAAATAGATGATATCAGTATCAATTTTTTCATTTCATTTTCAAAGTTTTTTATTTCGAATTCAATTCTAATTTCTGAATACAAACCAAATACTCCTTATATATATATATATCTTTACTCATATTATTAATTAAATGAGTTGAACAATCTCTAAGTCAAATTTAGTTTATATTTTATGTGAGTTAAACTATATGACCCATGTAATACTCATTCAATTCATAAGTTTGACGCACTGAAATAATTTTTAGAATTGAAATATGAGTCGAATTGGTTCATTGTCAACCTTAGTTCGTTAAGTTTATTGATTTAAATTCTGAAAGACATAGTTCCATTCGAGTAATTTATGAAAAATAAACTTTCCGTATATACTATGGTCGGTCATTTGATTCAAGATCTCTGAACTCTTATATTTTTTACACTTTTTTCATATTTTCTATCAAACAAATACCAATTTGAAAGTGTTGAAGGTGGGTTTGCTCCATAGATAAACTGTTCAACCAACTTGAATAGAGAACCGGTGCTGATACATCCACTGAATCTTCGAGGATGGAAGGATTTGCAAAATTTCCATTGGGAGTGGTCCGATGGAGGAAGGTCCAATACTCAAATCAGAAAAAATAATGATAAAAGAGAGAACAAACTGAGAAGAGCCTTAGTCTCTTGCCCAGTGTAATCTGTGTATCGAATGTCCAATCTCCTTTTCGTGGGTTGCCTTTGTTCAATATGTATAGCATATGTATGTACCACAAATCTCTTATTTAGGGGTATAAAAATCTTAATTATCTTATGCAGAAGTTTTAGAGATTTTTTGAGACTACAATATATTTAGGAGGTTGGGAATTTTACGGGATTAAGAAAAGTTTAACTTATCATGAAGATTTTCTTTCTTATCGGACAAGAACTTCTGAGATTAGGAGAGTTCATATCTCGTGTAGTCATGGTCTTGATTTGCTTGGTAATTGGCGAAAGGTTTAATCGAGAGAGTTCGACCCAATAGTGGCCAAGAGGCTTAACTAAGAAAGTTAAACCAAGCAATGGCTGAAAGCTTTAACCAAAAGTGTCCAATGGAGCACCTGCTTAGTCGTCTCAGATGCTTATCAAGTGATCTATGGGTTTTACGGTCATAGTCTAGTAAACTCAGTAGTCTCCGAACTTTGTGGTGAGCTGTGGGGCCTATACCATCGGAAAGAGTTTTCAAACAATTCTATTGACGCTTTTTTCCCTCTCTTTGTGTTTACTTTTTTGACACTCAACACTTTTGTTTAGGGCCGAGGAAAGGTGTCATTCGTGAATATGAATCTCTCTCCCTTTTTTAACTAGAAGAATTGATACAAGCCGGGGGTATTGCAGAAGATTCAAATAACAACCAAAGGGCACGAAAAATCATCAACCAAATGACCCATCTTATTAAATTATTGGCAAAGTGGGGCACCATCTTTACTAAAATTCTGAAAAAAAAAATTATGTATAAAATATTAATGTTATTTTTTAAAAAAATAACATTAAAATTCTTTAAAATATATTATTAAAAATTATACAAAAACTATTAAAATGATACCAAAATTTTTTAAAATATTTTTTATTCCTATAAAACTAAAATATATCCACCTCCTTATTCCTCCATATTATACTTCACCCCTAAAAATTTACCTCTTTGTTTCTGTTAAAACATTATAATGTATAACTTATTATCTTAAAATTGTTAAAACATAAAATATTATTATATGCTGAGCCAAAAAAAGTTTTGAATAATGCGAAAAAAAAAACTAATTGAGTTAAAGACACGGCTTATGTCAATTATTTTTAATTTGTAAAATATTTTAATTAATTTTAAATTATTTAAATTCATTTATTATATAATTTTTTTAAATCATTTCTGTCTTACAACAATATCATCAACCTAAACCAATAATCTTTTATTTTTAAATTCATTTTAAGAGTGACGTGGGATAACCAAACTATACCAAAGTAACTACACCGAATTCCAATTCCAAATCCAAATCCTCTGCGCTAAAATTTCCTTATCCACCGGTTAATCCCTCTCTTTCTTTTTTTTTACCTTAACTTGACCACCATCCAGTATTTGAAATTTTATCCTGACTAATATGAATCGACCGTTGTAGAGTCATTTGTGGGGACGAATCTCCCAATATTATTTTTTTCCTGTCTAGGGGGGAATCAAACTTCAGATTTGATTAAAAGACGAAAGTGTTCATCCCTCCCCTCTCTCTCTCTCTCTACTGGTTTTGGGAATTTGGGATGGAAGGTATTTTTTTTTGGGAAGTGGATGCTTGTACTGAAATTTCCTTATCCACCGGCTATTCTCTCTCTCTCGTTACTGGTTTTGAAAATTCGGGATAAAAGGTAATTTTTTTTAAAGTAGATATTTATCATTGTTCAGTATTCAGATTTAATCTAATTAATCTAATTAAATAATAAGACAACTCTCTTTATATTTATTTTTTATTTTTAAAATTTAAATTTAAAAATTTAATTAAACGTTTAATTGTTACACCTATTAAAAAATGGGAACTTGGTTTCAATATGCGCGGCGGGCAAATTGAGTAGACCGGACTAATGGAGGACGAATATTCCAAAAAATGAAGGACAGCCGTCTGGGCAAGAGATGAATCAGCAGACAACACGCACAGGGACTATCTGATTGACACGTGGCCGCCAATCCAATACTAAACCAAATGATTGAATTGTTAAAAAATAAAATAAAAATAAAAAAAAAAAAAAAAAACAAGAAGATGTTGGTGGTTGTCAACTGTTAAGAATAGGGTCCTCCCACGTTTTACACGTCAACAATTCTTCTACGTCTCCTCATGCCCACGAAATAGTGGAATAGCTATTTGGGGTCCTCATATGAATCTCTCTCTCTCTCTCTCTCCTTCCACCCTTCTCTCTACCTTAGGGAGTCGAGTTCGAGTCATCCGTGAATCATTCGGTCAAAACCTGAAACCAAGCTTTTCTTCCCACACTTTAATCAAGAAAATACAAAATTAAAAACACGACAAGAATCAACAAATCAACTGAATTGATTACCATTCATACATGTGTTTTGGATGCTTTTGAAAGTCGTGGGCAGGAGGGTCCCGTATGGCACCAAAACATAACATCATGACCCACACTCACTCAGGTCCGCTTAACTCACCAAGTCGACTACCATCTCTTCATTTTCAACTCCCTTTTCATGAAAAACATTTTATAATTATATACCTAATTAAAATTTCATAATCACCTCTTAAATTATTCATTTATCTTCATCACAGCTGCCTCCCATATTTCCCACAATGGATATTCACATTGGATTTTGCCCTCTCGTGTCTTTCTCCTGTTCTTTTTTTATAATCTTTTGTCGAAATTAAAACTACCTTCATATAATAGGACAATTAGAAAAAAAAAAATTAAGAAATTCTAAAATTATGCCCAAGGGGAACATTGGCACCTAGGAGGGGCAAAAGATCCAACTAAGTGGTTGATTTGATTTAGTCAGTAATTTATTTTTGTATTGTCTTACGTAGTATATGTGACGCATGCAGATTATGCGTCATCATAAGCGCCGAGTGTCATCTTGGTTGTCACCGCAGTTTTACTTTGTCAAAACATACTATATACCACACAAGAATTTACACCCAATCTTGTTCATGAAAAGCATTGTTGCCTCTTTTCTTCACCGCTCAAAAATCACTCGAGATGTCCTTTTTTGAGCTGCCCAACATTGCACCTAAGCCACCACAAAGGTCGGAGTTTGCTTGCTTTTAATGGCCGATGAATTTTTTTGTATGAGTGGAATTACCATTGTGTGAGAGAGATAGACAGAGAGATAGAGAGAGAAACACAAAAGCATGGAAGTGCAATGGAAGACTTGATTATAATATCAGAGGCGATTAATGATTGATATCGGTGGACTTGGAATATGGAGTCACTCCATCCCCATCACAACTTACTTCTATTTTATTTTATTTTAATGCAACTACTTTAATAATCACCTAAAAACATGATTAATTCAATTTTATATTTCATATTTAAAAAAACAGTTATAATGAAATTGATAGATGCTAGCGTATTGGAAAAATTATTTTTTAACTTACATATTATTTTATATTTATAGATTGGTCAATTATATTTTTGATTTTGTATTTTGAAATGAATATAATATTTAAATTAAATCAAGTATACTCTTACTTATATTTTTTGATAGATAAAAGATACGTTGATTATGTATAATAAAAGAAATTTAACATATAACGAGATATGATATTTTCATTGTATTAAAAAGTGAGCTATTATATATTCTTAACTGGTATATACTATTAAGCTTTTGTTATATTCGCTAGTCACAAGATTCATTTATTTATATGAAATTAGTGATATATTATTATAATCATGTGAGAGGTGGGTTTGGCTCCATAGATCAAGACTCTTCTGACTCGAATGGATTGACTAATCATCTATCAATCTTGATGGATAAGACCTGCAAAGAATCAACGGATGGTGCTCCGACAAAGGAGACTCCGACACTTAAGTTAGAGACCGATTTTCAAAAAAGAAAACAAACTGAAAGAGAGCTCTTATACTTTTGTGTGCTATGTGTAAGTTCAAAGGATAAGAGGACATATCTGACCGGTAGGATTAATGAGATGTATATAGTCTACTCACATGAATTCCATATGCTTTTGGGGTGTTAAAACTCTAGTTTTCTTATAAAAACATTCCGAGATTACGAAAATATAATAAGAGATTTCTAAAAATTTGAAATACTATTATCCAAGAAAGTTCAAATCACAAAAGACTTCTTTTCTATTCGGTAGTAGTCAAAAGCTTCCTTTCTTATTATAGGAGGTTGACTCCATGTTTTACAGAGAAACGTATATTGCCTGTAGCTAGACAGGAGCATGCAGTATCGAGCAGATTCGAGAGCCGGTCAAACAATTACTGAGAGGAAGCTGCTCGGCATATACCGAGAGAGTAGGTCGTGTCTATCCGTCTGGAGGATAAATCACATATTGATGACATGCTTCTAGTCATGTTGTGTCCAATGGGCCAAGAATTCCAGAAGTTCTAAATCTCGTGATAATGGGGTGGGTTTGTCTCCATGGATGATGGTTCTTCTAACTCGAATGGGTTGAATAGCCGTCTATCAATCTTGATGGATAAGACCTGCAAACCGCAGGAGGGTGATCTAGGAAGGGAGACTGTGATACTCAAATCAAAGAGTGGTTTTCAAAATAGAAAAATAGATTGAATGAGAGCTCATACGCCCCTGTGTGCTATGGGTAAGTTCAGAAGGCAAGAGGACTTACATGGCTAGCAAGATTAATGAGGTACATTTAGTCTACCTGCATGAGTTTCATATACTTTCTGAGTGTTAAAACTCTAATTTTTTTATGGGAACGTCCCAAGATTACGAAAATCATAATGAGAGATTCCTAAAATTTTGAAATACTATCACCTGAGAAAGTTCAAACCGTTCTGGGGAATAAACCCCATATTGACGATATGCTTGTGGTCATGTTGTGTCCAATGGGCCAAGGATTCAAAAAGTTCTAACTCTCGTGATAACGGGTCTTTGGATTATGTTCCATCAAATCATATTAAATTCAAATCTAACTCTCATGTTTGAGTAAAAGATATTAAAAAATAGTATGGGGTAGCTCATGAAAATAACCATACTCAATTCATTTGAATTCAAAATAAGAGATAGGGGGACATAATATTTTTTCTCTTAAAAAAAAAAAAAGCAACCACAACAACTAACTCTGAACTTTCTTTCCCATTTGAATTTGAAATATTAACATTTGGAAAATGTATAAAAGAATGAATGTGAAAAGAAAAATATTCATTCCCATATTGAAAATTTGAGGGTCAGGTCAGGAAAGGAAAACATTAATCGATTATTTTGCAAGTATTGTACCACAATTAAAGGTATTTAAATTATAACTGCTTAGTTTTCTAACAATCTTCCTATCAAAATATCAAAGAAAAAGATTAATGAATCAATATTAAAGATCTTAAAAATATGATTATATTTTTTGTATGAAAATATACGAAACAGTGTTTAAATTTTCTCAAACATGCTACTTATCCTCATATCATATGGTACAAGGCGTCTTTCTACAATTTCTATGCATTAGTGTGGACACACATGAATTTATACTCATTGGATCATTATACAACGGTTATCAATTAATTTATTATCTTGTCCGTTAAATGACAATCCAACGATTACAAACTATATAAATAATAATAAGAAAAATTATACTATATAAGTAACCAAATTTTGCCCTAATTTAAAACTACTACTACTATCCGATACTTAGCTAGAGAATTCTATTTACACAACATATTACAAGATCACCACTACATAAAATGCATTTCAATCTAGAATAAGCACAAATTCTTTCGAGATACACCTCTTCCCAAATTTTCTATACTCTAGTTTGATCCAAAATTCTTCCTGAAATGGCTGCGGCAAGCGCTGTAGTGAAGCTACGATCACTTGTCAATGAAGAAGCCATTCGTTCTATTAAAACCTTTTGCATTGGTGGCGCCCAAAATTTTTGAACATGCTTTGTGGAATCATTTTCGATCATGTTCAATGTCACGTGTGATCCCGATGAGTTCATGCAGATTAAACTAGGGCTCAAACTTGTTTTAAGTAGAGGGCTTGTGACTAACGACATCTTGGATTGAGATGGGTTCAAGTGGTTGTGCTTTCCCTCATAAGTAGCTATAAGAAGAGACTGATCCTCTGCACTTCTTTGCACCTAAAAATGTGTATCAAAATAAAAATTAGATAATTAAGACCTTTACACTACTAGTAAATTGAAGTGACAAGTACTAATAATCAAAGAAGACTTTTTCATTCAAAAAAAACACATGCAGAGTCTATATACTCAAAAGTAGTTTGGAGAATACCAAAGAAAGAATTTTTACTGTAAGTTGGATATATCTCATACACACGGATTTTTTTCCTAACTATTCTTATAAATATCGATACCTATAGAATCTAATAATCATAATACTAATTATCGATAGCTTCTCTATTTCGTTCAGTTCATTATTTGGCTCTCTGAATAAGGACCAAATGACTATCAACCCATAAAAATCAGTATCCACAGATTTTATAGAAAATCTCTGTACAAGTCGCTCTATTGTAAAAGAAAGAGAAGCGTCATAGGCCCTAGTTTACCTTCTTTTTGACCGGGCAACTTGGCGCAAAGGAACATTTGAAATAGGCTCTAGGAGATGGATTATCTTTGGTGACTTTTTGACCATATTTTCTCCACTGATATCCATCCTTCACAATCTGCATATGGTATCAAAATAAAAACACAACAAAGGAACTTTCCCAATTTCGTACAAAATGAAAATAATCAAAGCAAATAATAGCATGGGAACTAACCAATGTTGTATCGGATTTATCGGCTTTCACAAAGACCCTTGAGACCATTTTCTTGATGCTTTGTTTTGGCATCGTACATGAATCTTCATAGCTAGAACTTGAACCATTGTTTTGGTCGAGTCCAACAACATTGTTATTGTCATCAAAATCGAACTTTCTTTTTCTAACTGACAAGACATCGACTTCTTTCTCAGGGCTTTTGCTCTTCAAATCCGTCAAAAGTGTTTTTAAGGTGTCACACTTCTCACACATCATAGTTATCATCCCTGCTAGCTTCTTATTCTCATCACTTACTCGATTCAACTCTTCTACCAAAACCTATTTATGCACCAAAAAAAAAACATTGTGTGAATATTCTCTACCAATGAAGGTAATTAACAAAGACACTGCATAAGTGATCATATTTATAGAACATAGACTATATTTCTGCATGATTGATTTCAATTACATGATCTTCTTCCTTGAAACATTCGGAGATTATAAGGAAAGGATTCAATCAGCAGAGTTGAATAGTAGAAAATCCTAACATATAATTTAGAGGTTCAAATAAAAAAACGAAATAGCATCTTGAATGTTGTAAGCACTCAATAACGGGAAACAAAAGAAGATCCAAAGTTGTTTATCATCAAAGAGTACCACTTATGGGGCTATCTCTATGGTTCTAGGAAGAAAAGATGAGAAACATAAACACATGGGAAAGTTTTTGCTTATATTTTTGAACACCCATGTGAGTTTGTTCTCACCTTCTGCATTTTAATGGAGACTTTAGCTTCCTCATCAACAGAATGGTCTTCTTCCAACTCTCTCTCCTTAATTCAATAGTGAAGAACCAAAGTGTATTAGACTTGGACAAACCATGGAAACTCAAAAAGAAAACTCTAAAATTTTGAAACATGATACCAACCGAAGTTTCATCATTTTGATGGATAGGGTCGACGTTGAGATCGAAATATAGACAGTTTCCTAACATATTTGTTGATTCCGTTTCCAATCAACTGAAACTAACTGTTACTAATCGCATATATATATATATACACACACACAAGAGAGAGAGAGAGAGAGTCTTGGTCTATGGTTCAGTGGGCAAAGAAAGTTGCAGGAAGCCAGGGAAGGAGAGTTCAAAACAAGAGTCATTATCTCTTTTTCAGGCCACTAACTTGTCCATGTTCATATGGCAATGAGAGAGAGAGAGAGTGTGTGTGTGTGTGTGTGTGTGTGTGTGTGTGTGTGTGTGATGTCGGCCATAGTAAAGAAAGTCAAATCATTGTTTATTTGCAGGCTTGAAAGATCCAAATTCTTTAAGACTTCAACGTGAATGACGGGCACCAATAGGAGATTGGCAACGTGGAGCTTGCAAATGAGATATTTTTGGCAGTCACCATTCATATGCTTTTCATTGACTCCAATCTTATCTTGTTGGCTTTACCTTTCCTTCCTCCATTTTTTTTTTTTTTTTTAATAATGATTTTCGCGCGCACATACACAATCGTGTTCAATTAGAATCCGTTAAATTAAATATTTTCCTCTATTAATTTAAGAAATTAATTCAAATGCCTACCAACATTGCATATCCCTTGAAAGAAAAGGAGCAATTTCAATTCAACTCATATTTTTTTTGTATTAATTTTATTACTAATCTGTGTATGATATTTTCTTAATTTTTTTCTCAATTGAATTTGGTTATTATTATTTTTTTTTTTTATTTAATTTCGGACTCAAAACGCAAATTAAAGTTTCTAAAATAAATATCCAAAATTTAAGAACTAATAAATAGAACAAGTTCAAGTTATAAACTAATATCAAAATAAATTATTCAATATCAAAAAAACAAGCATAATCGGCTAATTCATACCGATAAATTGTTCAATTTAATATTTTCACACATTAAACATTATATTTTATTTGATACATATTAGCCAATATATATATATATATTGTGAGTTTGACAGCTCATATTTTATGTGAGAAAAACAATATGGCTCATGTAATATCCATTCAATTCATAAGTTTGACATACCGAAATAATTTTAGAATTGAATTATGAGTTGAATCGACTCATTTTTACCCTAATTTGTTGAGTTTATTGATTCAATGAAAAACATAGTCTTATCCAAGTAATTTACGAAAAATAAAATCTTCATATATACTACACTCAGCTATTTGATTCAAAATTGTCGACTCTTATAATTTTTACAATTTTCTATCAAGCAAATACCAATTTGAAAGAGTTTTCAAACTAACGAACTTTTTTGCCCTCTATTTTTTTCTTTATTTGAAAGGACTCTATATTTTTGTGGCTGAGGAAAGGTACTTGACCAAGAAATCATGGTGAATATGAAGCTCTCTCCCCACTCTACTTTTTCCAATATGAAAGGAAATTGGGACTTGATACTGATAGTCCGTAGAAATTTATCAATATTAATGTTTCCCCAATTTCAGAAACATTTCCCGTTTCTAAAATATTTTAACACGCTAAATCAATTAATATTTACATAAAAGTTCTTATATTTTCTAAAATTATACATTTTTATATTTAATGAATTATTTATTTATTTAATTATATTTTTTATTTTTTATATTTATTTTCTATGATTAATAATTATATATTTGATCATTTTAGATTTTTGTTATAAAATATGACTATTCTATTATTTTATAAAATAATTTTTATTTATATAAAAATTCTTATATTTTTATATTTACACATTTGTACACATTTCTATTTTCTGTATTCTTACAAAAATATCATTTTTCTATATCATTTCATATCCATTTCCATTTTCCCGTTTACATTTTTGTGCATCATAGCTTGACACAAGCGGGGAGTATTGCAATATAATAAAAAAAATAAAAAATAAAAAAAAAAACCAAAAACCAATGGCCCACCTAGTAGGAGGCCAAAGAAAAATCATCAACGAAATGACCCATCTTTGCTAAATTATGAGCAAAAGTATTTGATTACCTGTAGAAGCCACCTTGTGGGCACCATCTTTACTAAAATTTTGAAATATATATAAATATATGTAGTATTAATGATATTTTAAAAAATATATATTGTTAAAATTTTTTAAAATTAAAAATATCATTAGAAAACTAAAAATACTAAAAATGATACAAAAATTTTTTTAAAAAATAATGTTAAAAATTAATGATATTTTTAAAAATAATTTAATTTTTTAAAATATATATATTACTAAAAATTTTAAATATATATATATATATATATATATATATATATATATAACTACTAAAAGTTCTTGAATATTATTAATGATATTTTTTAAAAATAATAATGTTAAAAAATTTTTAAAATATG
The DNA here is from genome assembly GCA_033439265.1 of Dillenia suffruticosa. NCBI lineage: Eukaryota > Viridiplantae > Streptophyta > Magnoliopsida > Dilleniales > Dilleniaceae > Dillenia > Dillenia suffruticosa. Next base: position 21,819,435 of record JAVTVX010000029.1, read on the forward strand.
TTTTATTAAAAAAATATATAGAAAAACTACTAAAAGTACTAAAAATGATACTAAAATTTTTTAAAATATTTTTTATTCCTATAAAATTAGAATATCCACTTCCTTATTCCTCCATATTATACTTCACCCCCAAAAAAATAAATAAATAAATAAATAATTCTAACCTCCATCTACTTTCTCTACTTAATGTGAAGTGGTCACCAGAAGCATCCATAGTTTTCATGAAGCCAAGCTTTTCTTTCCACACTTTGATCAGGAAAATACAAAATCAAATACCCCACAGAAATCAGGAAATCAATGGAATTGATTAGCATTCACACGTATGTTTTGGATGCTTTTGAAAGTCTGCACCAAAACTTAACATACTTTTAAAAACTTAATTTTCATTTTCAGCTCATTTTTCATGAAAAAACATTTTATAATTATGTTCCTAATTCAAAATGTCATAATCACCTCTTTAATTATTCATTTTTCATTACAGCTGCCTCCCATAATTTTCCACTGCATATTCACATTGGATCCTGCTCTCTGGTCTCATTTCTCCTATTCTTTTTTTTTATTATTATTGAAATTAAAACTACCTTCTCATAATAGGACAATTAGAGAAAAAAAAAAAGAAATTCTAAAATTATACCCAAGGGGAATATTTTGTATACCTTTTATGACACTTTATCTGCTTTGACATCTTATTTATTTTTTGTTATATTTTTTTTAAAAAAATAACGTAAATAAATAAGCAAAAAGTTTATAACATAAAAATAAATTTAAAATAAAAAAGCATCACAAGTAATTATTAGATACCTCCTGTTGTTTTGGAACCTTTGAGGGGCAAAACATCCCACTAAGTGGTTGATTTGATTTAGTCAAAACGTTACATTCCACACAAGAATTGATACCATTGTCGGTGGGAGAGAGAAAGTCTAGTGATCACAATTTTCCTTTCTAAATCTTGAAATTTAAGATTTAAATTCTTATATAACAAAAAAAATAAAGACAAACATAAAAGCATGATGTATGCACCTAAAATTAACTTTTTTATGGTCACTAGAAATGATATTGAATCAACGGTGAATTGATCTAGTGAGATGTGATATTAGATTTTTTAATTAAATTTTTTAATTTAACTTACGATTTGAATATGAAACAGACTACGTTGGGAGGATAAACTCCTTAAATGAGTCACTATAAGTCTCAAACCAGATTAATCAAAATATAATTTCGGATATCGATTGATATAATATAAAAAAATATGATATTGAATAATTATTGCGTTTATGACATGATATTGTCCAAATTCATTAACAAATTATTGCAATAATTCAATTGAAATTATTAAATATTAACATTCATATTTAATATGTTATCACAATCATGTTAATTTATTTTTATATTCATATTATTTTATGTTTTTAATATAATTTTAAAGTCATATTCAATACTGTCATAATGTCGGAAAAAGAACTTGTGGGCGCACTAGGGGGAGAGAGAGAGAGAGAGAGAGGGAGATAGAGAGAGAGAAGCGTGGAAGACTTGTTTATAATATGAAAGGTGACTAATAATTGAAGTGGGGGGACTTGGAATATGGAATCTTAGCATCGTAGGCTCCATCTCCATTACATTCCTTACCAACCATACTTTTGGCACAAAGGTTTGAATAATATCTTAGATGTTTGCGAGCATCTTACGTTGGAGTGGTGACGTCAGCAACGTAGTCACGGTGGTTGTCGTTATTTAAATTTTCTTTTTTTTTTTTTTTGGCTTTAACAATTATAATAAGTAAACACTTTTTGTTTTGGATGAAATATATATATATGGTTGGAAGTTAATAAGAAGAGAAATTAGAAAAAAAAAAAAAGATTTTGACGCTAGCAAATAATAAAAGGAAATTATATTATTAAGAGAGAACTCGATTTTTATCTTAAAAGTTAATTATTAATAGGAAAAATTTTTAAATTTGTGCTCTATAAGATAAGATGATGATTGAGTTAATAAATGTAGAATTTAATATATATATATATATATATATATATATATATATATATATTATTGAAAATGCAAAGTACACAGATTTTACTTAGGGAGACTGACAACAATTCTCTGCTGTTCACACGTTGGAGTTCATTTTTGTTTTTCATGGCCATGGTTGCTACACAACGGCCCAAAATTCGCACCCCAAACTACCCAAGCACATAAATAACCACAAAGGTAACTTCCCTAAGCCTTCTCTAAATATATTACATATCTAAGTGATGATGGCTAGAACTGCCGACGCAAACTAACTAAACTACTTTAACCCAAAAAAAAAAAAAAAAAACTAACTAAACTACTCCAACTGTGTCTTCAGGCCCATTCGAACATGTGCATACCCTTGTCTTAGCCTTCATTTTTCTTTTTTTACCATATCTTAGATACCACCCGGTATTCATAGTTTCACTTCATTAATCTGGACCGACCGTTATAGTGGCTCCTTTCGGAAGGCGGGTCTCCCAACGGAGAACACTCCATACACATGAGGGCACAATACTCCCAGCGAGAGTCGAACTTCGATCATATTTAAAGGTACTCAACCCCACATCTAGTTGAGCCAACCCACGTCTAGTTGAGCCAACCCACATTGGTTGTCTTAGCCTTCATGGCTAACCAATGTCCCATTTTCTGAAATTTTTTCTGATTCTTTTTTTTTTTAATGTTGGATGAATTGGTATCGGAAATCATATTCTAGCTAATTCAATCCAATTTAGGGAAGCTCTCCCATTATAATCTTTTTCATTCCTAAGTTTTGAATTCAACAATTGATTAAGAAATCTATCATACTTGTCCCCTACACTAATTATCTGTCAGTAATTTTGCCCAATTCCACGGAAGAAGTTCAGTGTATTAAGTATTTATGTCCTTCACTATATTAAAATTTAACCGTAATTACTTAAGTATAGGAGTAATTGAAATCAGATGAGCCTTTGCTAAACTATTGTATTCTATTTATTTAATTAAAAAAAAAGTGGAGTTACCTCCCTTAGTACCTGTTTGGTATGGCTTGTTTTTTACTTTTCTTCTCCTTATAAAGAGAAATAAAAATTAATAATTTTTTAAATTAAATTAAAAATTGTTTGATATTTTTACTTTTAAAAATAAACTGATTTCATAATTTTTGAAATAAAATTTAAAAGGTAAAAATTAAAAGTTAAAAGTTAAAAGTTAAAATTAAAGATAAAGAGAGGACATGAGGGTAAATAAATTTATGATATGAATATATTCTTAATTTCATATCCTTCAAGTGAGGATATAAATAGAATAAACAAAATAAATTTCCTAAAAAAACTAGCGTGATTTTAAAAGAAGAAGTAAAAACTCTCATGAGCTTTCGCTTTTTTTTTTCTTTATGAAAAAAACTCTTTTTTTAAGAATTTCTAAAAAAATTTATTTGATAGGGATTCTCTTAAAAGGAGAAAATAAACTAAAAAAAAATCATGTCAAATGGGTACTTAATTTGAGGGCCACCCCACGGTTATGGCCTTACTAAGGGCATGGGCAGAATAGCGCTTTTGTGCCCTCGCAAGCAGGTCCCTATATCTCTGTAAGCTCTGACCCAATGGTCCAACTCTAAACAGAGTCAAGCCTTTGACCTTATAATTCACCATTTGGAAAAGAGGAAAACAAAAAGGGAAAGTTTTGGGTTCCGACTAAGCAAACAATAATCACTTAGCCCAAAAGGATGAAGACAAACAATGTCGGGCTAGGCCCAAAGAGATCCATTTACTTGACTGCTAAATTTCTCAAATAAAGTTAGTGATGGGGCTCAATGTTGGGGTGTGGCTCCTATGAAGTAAACAAAGGACTTTTTCTTTCTTTCTTTTTTTACTATTTTGGTTTTTACCCGCTAGTATCTGGATTACCCGACTAATTCAATTCAAGAACTATGAGATCCATTTTGATTTAACTCTTCCGACATCTATTTCTTTATTCCCAAGACTCAAATCGAGACTTTTAATTTAACATCTTTCATATAATTAATTTAATACGATAGAATAAATTTGAACTAATTTTGATAGAATCGAATATAATGAACTTAAATTTTAAGCAACTCTAATATAAAGGGAGAATTTGAACCATTAATATCAACCGTTCTCGTATTTATATGCAATATCGAGAAAATCGAGTTAATTGATATAAAACCTAACAACTTATATTCAAATTTGAAACGAATCCAAAAAAAATGCATTTTCCTCTTAGCAAGATTTATAATTTAGGTTTTAATAATTGCACTTGGAAAATTATGAGTTATGGACAAGATTTATTCAAGGTGCTAACAAATAGGTGTAGTTTGTGATTTGCTGGTTTGACATAAACTAGAGCACACATTACATTAAATGGGCAATTGAAGAAAATTGCACAATTCAAAATCATGTGAAGTTGGATATAAGAGAAGGGGCTTAACCTCTCTAGAGTTCTATATATTTTTCAAGCATCTACAACTTAATGAACATCCATGGAGTTTCATTTATTAGTTTATGACCTATCCATTAGAGAGAGAGAGAGAGAGAGAGAGAGAGAGAGAGAGAGAGAGAAAAGGGGGGGCAAAAAAAAAACCTACACACTAATTAATTTGACAATTTTCGCAATAACAAAAAAATATTAATTTTTTTTCAATATTTTTCCTCTAGTCTGATCCAAATAGATTTATCTATTTCACGAATTCATTGTAAATTTTTGCTATATATTCAAGTGAAATAATCTCAAGACCATAAAAAAATAATCATTAAGCTATGTTTAGTAACCTCCATTAATCATTTTTTTTCACATTATTTCGAACTAAATTAATGAAATTAAGCTACTGTTGACAAGCTTCAAATATTTTGATAATGTGGTAAAATTTGAGCCCAACTTTCTAAATTCAAAAAAAAAAAAAAAAAAAAGAATCAAGCCCACCAAAATATGTAACATTATTGGAAAATAAGAAAAACCCTAAAATTCCTTTAGGTTTGCCAATTTGTGACAAACAAGGTCCCCCAAAATTCAGGGGGGAAAAAAAGTTATGTAAAAGCAAACCTAACCCCTCCTCCCCCCCCCCCCCCAACCTTCTTTTCCTTTCGATTTCAATTTCAAAACCTAACTAAATTTGAACTTAGAATTTTGTGGGACACCCACCGGCACATGGGCTTGAAATCTAAAGGCATCTTACAGGTTCCCTTATTTTTCTTCCTTTTTGGGCTGAGTGATAGTCATTTTTTATATATATTTGATGACGAGTATCTAAAAATCTAAATAATCTTATTTGAATAATTGTGAAATTCAGTTTAAAAGCCGATTCACGCTGTTCCTGTTTTTTCATCAGGCTATGTGATAGTTGATATGTTTTGTTCAGGACTGGGCATACGCATCTTTCAAAAATAGATCACCACTGCATTCTCATTTGCTTTAGAAGGGAAAGTAGCTAGTATAAAATGAAATTCACCAATTTTCTTGATTTTAAATAAATAAAAAAAAAGGTTCGAGGATGGAAAATGGTGTCATCAAAGCAAAAAAAGTCATGGTGTCCTACACTTTCATTTGTTTTATGCACATGATATAAAACAATTTTTCAGAGGCCTGTGTTTTTTGAGAAGATCTAAAGTTATTTTAGTCCTAAAAAATAGTACTCCAAGAAGGAAACATGGGAGATACACAAGAAAGTATTGGTAAGATGAATGAAAAACATAAAACATGGGAATGCAAATGAATGAACTATTATACTATTTAATCTTTCTTTTTTCCCCCATTAGAATAATACTTTATATACAAAAATCATACTAAAACCTTAAACACCAGCCAAAAACAAAGCTCGGACAACAAAAATCCCAAAGTAAAAATAATTATTAAAAAAATTCTAAAACTAGGGTCATATATGGAATCTTCTTTTATCTTTCTTTAACATTTGATTTCATTCCTTGTCTACGGTAACAATGTTGGAATTACCATTGCCATTACAATCACCTTGCCAAGACCAAACAATATCCTTGAGCGCAGGCCTAACATCCTCCTCACAAAACTTGACATACTCGAGCGTGTCTCCGGCAGCCTTCGAGAACTGCACCACTGCCACCTCCGGCGCCACCTCAAAAACCTCCGCCGTCACCGACAGCCTCCCTTTTCTACCCTCAGACACCCCTTGAAACCTCAACTTATACTCCTTCGTCCGCACAACCTTAAACCTCAACCCTTTTGCGGCCGCCTCCAGTTTCGACATGATTGCTGAAGCATTAAACCTCGACGTGAACATGGACCCAGTGTGCCTTGTGGTCTCAAACAAGCTCGACAAGTCAAACCCAGACGACATCGAGGATATAAACTGGAATGCATTGAAAAACGTTGGCGCCATCGATGGAGCTATACCTATATCTGACTTCTCTTCTTCCTCGCATTTCTCGTGATCCAGGGAGAAAGCCATAGGTCTTGTGAACCCTTTTACAAACCACGGTACCCGCATTATGGCGGGAACCGTGATTCTTTTGCAAGGGTCCACAACAAGTAATTTCGATATAAGTCTCTTGGATTCTAAAGAAAACCAGGGAGGACATTCGAACTTGGCTCTGAATACTTTTCTATACATGTCCATAATATTTTCATCCCGAAATGGAAGAAAACCTGCGAGCAAAACAAACAAGATCACCCCACAAGACCAAATATCCGCTTTTGATCCATCGTACCCTTTTCTTCTCAGAACCTCCGGCGCCACATATGCTGGAGTCCCACACTGTGTGTGCAAAAGTCCGTCATTTCGGAGATGTTCAGGCAAAGCAGACAGCCCGAAATCGGAAATTTTAATGTTTTCATTTTCGTCGAGCAGAATGTTCTCGGGTTTAAGGTCGCGGTGGAAAACGCCGCGACTATGGCAAAAGTCGACGGCACTTATGATTTGCTGAAAGTATTTTCTGGCATGATCTTCCTTGAGCCTCCCTTTAGAAACCTTCTTGAATAACTCTCCTCCTTTGACATATTCCATGACGACGAAGATCTTGGTCTTTGTTGCCATGACTTCTTTGATTTCAACAACGTTTGGATGCCGAACGAGTCGCATTACGGAGATCTCTCGTTTGATTTGATCCATCATACCGTCCTTTCTCACTCTATCCTTGTTTATGACTTTGATTGCAACGCTATCTCCTGAATTCAGCTGTTTCCCGTAGTATACTTTTGCGAATGTTCCCTGTCCTAACAATCTTCCCATCTCGTATTTCTCGAACAATATGTTCCTCTCCATTGATCCTTTGTGTTAGTGATGTTTGTCGCAAATTCAATCGAGGAATTCTATGAGTAGAGTTATAATTTTTGTAAAGGAATCCATGAAAGAACAGAATATATGCACATGGCTACAGATCCCATAGACAAGTGAAAAGGAAAACGATTTTTAAGAAATTTTTTTGAGAGAGTCTATAAGAAGCTAATGAATGAAGGAAAGGGTTGATTGTAGCAAAGATGGAAGAGTGAGAATGAGGAAAAGGGTTCTGCAGCTGTACTCATTAGCAGCGGAGAGGAGGCAGGTTTTGTGGAGGCCTCCTTTACCAACAGGCAAAAGCATGACAGCACAAAGAACAAGTGCCTTTTGTAGTACTTGATTAAAATAAGAATATCTCTTCTTATTTCTTTATTATCATGCAAAGAAAATGGTACTACAATGGGATAGCTTCATAGCAATTGCCTAACATTTGTCTTTGTTTGCAAACTCACAAATTCAAATCTATTTATACTAATAATATATGAATTAAAATATGCTATACAAATATATCAAACTACTAAATTGTCTTAGCAAAAATAGAAATTTATATGAGAGATGAAATATCATATGAATTTAAGATTATGAACTCTTTTTTAATTGTAAAAGAAAATATTACTCTAAATCTAATTTCAGATTAAGGGAAAACCCCTTAATATTATGGAATTCCTAGACTTTTTATGAACTTATAATATCAAAAATAAAAATTATAAAATTTAATTGAGATATAATATGCAAAATTATATAACCCTGCAGGGTGGGATAATGGCCTTCCACTAGGAAATATCCCCTCCAACAATTTTGAGAAAATAATAATTGAGAAGAAGACGGGGAAGGAGCTGGGGTCATCAATGGGCATATTTTTGTGATTTTTTTAATATCCTCTTTTTTATCTTTTATTGTAAGGGGAGTGTGTGTGATTTGTTTTCTCTTGGTGGGTGGTGAATCTTACAAGGAAGCTACGATGAATATGAGATGAAATCCCACTTAAATATTTTTTGCATTAATTTTTTTAGAGATATTTGTAGTTTTAAGTTTCTTGATTTATTTTGTCCAATTAAAATATATTATTACCTTGTATGACTTTATAGGTTATTGGTTAAATTTATTCAATAAGTTTTAATTTATTTTCCAACCCGTCGTTTCTATCAAATTTACACTCATTATTGATGAACTATAACTTAACGGACACCGATTTGAATCTAGTTCTTCCCCTTTTCATCTTCCTTTTTTCTTATTTTGGATCCCAATTTTGAGAATTTATATACCTAGTGTAACAAAGAATTTGAATATACAACCGACACTTATTGACGTAGGTGGGAAGGATATTTTTGTCCCTTAACCAAGTTGGGAGTTCGACTCCTCCTGAGTACAAAAAAAATAATATTGGGAGACATCCCCCTCAAATGAAACCCGACAGTCAGGTCGGGATGAAATCTCAGATACCAGACAATGACCTAACCATAGGAAAACGAAAAAAAAAAAAAAAGAATTTGAATATACAAGTTTATAAGCCTGATTTAGGTGGAAAAAAAAGTCTCATCATAGAGAAAGTAAAGGGGAATTTAGTTCATATTCGGATATTAAAATTGAATTTGAAATCAAAATCTTAAAAAAATGAGTTTTAGAAACTCCATGATTTAAAAGTTTTATTCTTAAATCACTATTTTCATTCTATTAATTTAAACAAATCATATGAATTTCAATTTAATATTTTATTCTGATTCATTTTAATAAAATATTCCCCAGCTTTGACCTCATGGTTCTAGGGTTGTTGTGAAGGAGAGAAAGATTTAAAACCCTATATTTTCTCTGCTTGTAAGAGGGCATAGCCCTACCAATCAACTAAAAAAAGAAACAACTAATATTTTTTTTTTTTTAAAAAAAAAAAAAAGGGAATAGAGAAAAGTTGTTGGGCATAACCAGCTTTTAATCAATCATTTCAAATGATAACAACTAAATCAAGAACATTAACTCTTCCCAAAATAGAATTTTATCTATAAATTATAATTTACATTATTACCTTTTATTTTAAAATCTCCCATATGAATCTTTTTTATATAAAAATAAATAAATAAATAAAATTTTTTTTCTATTTATTTTTGTCAAATAAAATTGATTGTCAACTTAATTATTAAAATAAAATTTATAGTTAGAAACTAAACTTGTCCAACAATATTTAATAGCTCTTCCGGTCTATGCCCGACGAATTTTTTAAAATACCCAAATTAAAATAAAAATAAAAATAAAAATAAGAATTGTTAGGAATAATTTAAAGCAGTCCACGACGTGTATCTCTCGCATGGATGCGCTTCTTATGGCTTCTGCAGATTGATCCTTAAAACCAAAAATGCTCGCAAGTTTTTCTTTTTATTAGCATTTAAGGAATCACTTACCAACCAGTTAACCCTCTCTCTCTCTCTCTCTCTCTCTCTCTCTCTCTCTCTCTCTCTCTCTGTCTCTCTCTCTCTCAATTCATTTATATCGAACTTGGCTCGGAGTTTCCGGGGTCTTCCACACCAAATAGGTACAGATGCACCGATTCTTCATTGGAACTTCCTAGATTATGTCAAAATTGAAAATTGACACCCACCCATGTTCATTATTGTTCTGTTTTTCTATTTCGCTAATAAAATGTACGAATTCCCAATAAAGGATTTTCACTTTTTTTTTCTTTTTGAAGTTTTCTTTCGAGGTGGTTTGTTGATTAACCGATATTTGAATTATCCGATTAATTCGATTCAAATATTATGTAACCTAATTTAGAGATTAACTCTCTCAGTATCTGTTTTTCCATTTTTAAGAATTAAATTCAAAATTTTGATTACGAGAATTTAATATGTTGTGACTAAATTCACGGTATCTATACTTAACTTTCAAATTTCAACCCATTTTGTCGATTCAAAGGAAAACTTCACATAAATTTAGGATATTTTATAACTCTATATTATTAATATTCATGTAAATATGAATATTTATGAAGTCGCGTCAACTGAATCATTATGTAATAATCAAATAAAATAATATAATAAATGCTAGTTATTAATTGGTGATTTAAGGAGCATAAACATATTTAAGGAACTCTGAAAAATCCTTAAAAAATCATGAGATGAAGTAACAAACCAGCTAGACTTGACTTTGTTGCCCTTTGGATCGGTGGGCGGCTCCACCGACCATCCTTTGACCGGAGAGGCAAAGTTTGGATGTTAAATCGGTGGCTTCCGAACCTTTCGGTGCTCCCCCACGATCAGACTTCATTATATTTTCTCATAATGCCTGCAAATTTAATTCCTAAAATATTCCAACTAACATTCAAATATTAATACGATTATCCACCACAAAAGATTGTAATAACTACCGATAATAAAAGTATCAGATGAATCAAATAAATTAAATTTTCAGAGCGAATCAGTACATATCAGTGTGATTTGATCAATGTTTTGAATTTATCAAAATACCATACCGATTTAAACAGGAATTCAAAAAAATATATATTGATATGAATTATTATATAAGATTTAATTCATTTGATTCATTATTTATTGAGTTTATAGAAATTTTTTTACTAATAAAAAGACATTAATTTTGTACCTCTTAAGGCTATGTGCTTTAAAAATATCAAAATTCCAAAAAAAAAAAATCATAAATTGAAAGGATTGTGTCCTTAAAATTTAAAACGCTACGTTTAAATACTTTGAAAAAATAAAATAATTTAGTCCGTATGTTCCCATTGTGTCCGTTAAATGTTGGCGTGACATGGCATGGCATGATACGTGGAAACAAGATACTGACGTAATGCATGACGTATCAATAAAATGTTTTTGTGGAACATAGCATGACAACTTTTTTTAGACACGACATGTGCCGCATCAACAAAAATATTAAGACGGAGCATGACACGACTATTTCAACTTAAAACCCCATCAGATTTTTGGTTGAGAGAGACAGAGGGAGAGAGTGGATGTTTCCAACCTTTGGAGAAAGAGAGAGTGTAGAGAGAGAAAGAGAGGAAGAAAGTAACAAAAATCAAAATGATGGGAAAATTAGTTATTGATTCATCATCGTGTTGGAATTTTGGTGCTTGTGATTTTAGGCTACTTCGCTTGCTTTGTAATTTACACAATTCACGCCTCAAGATAATGAAGAGCATTGAGAGAGAGAGAGAGAGAGAGAGAGAGAGAGAGAGAGAGAGAGAGAGAGAGAGAGAGAGAGAGAGAGAGAGAGTGTGTGTGTGTGAAACTAGAAGTGCAAGGGCAAATTGGTTAGAAAAATTGACCAGCAGGTTGCAACAATTTGGCCTGTTGTGAGGGTGGGACCTCCAAGGATTGGGAAAGATAACTAAACCCCACCTAAGTTACGTGCCTGGGTTATCTAATATTATCCTTTTTCACCTGGTGAACTCGGGCAGCGTAACAATCTATTGGCAGTATGAAGGCAGCTGTTTACCAACCTCATCGACTCAAATCAAAATAAAATAATTGTTTTCTTTTATTATTATATGACTCCAATGGTGTCATTTTGTTTTATTTCGCCGAGTGATATTCAATTTATTCGAATAATCTGATTTAACTATTGTAAAGTCTATTAACAAGTTAATTTTTCTGATATTTATTTTTTAATTTTTAAAACTCGAATCCGAGATTTTGATCGATCCAACGGTGGCACTATATATTTTAATCACATAACTTGGGTCGCATGGACCATTCTGTTACGGGTCTAAATAAATTTCACTATCGAGTAAGTTTCGAACAAGAAGAGAACCAAAATCAAAACCTAAAAGGGACATTGCAACATAGAAATGAATTCATTTTTGAAGTCAAAATCACTAAGCTACTGATTTAGTTTTGGGTCTTAATAATAAAATTTGAATTGAAATTAAACTAAAATTGTCAAAAAAAATATCAAAAATCAAAACTGAACCATAAAAACAAGAAAATTAGTTAAATTTATAAAATATGTGAAATAATTCACAAATTTCATATATCATATAATTTTATAGATTTTTAATGTGATTATTAATATAATTTTAAATTTTGTATTTAAAAAGATTTTTTTATAATTAATTTGCTTGGAATTTGAAGGGGTGTCAGAAGAGAATCCCTCAAGGAGTGATATGAATATTATAAGTCAGAAATAATTTAAAAATAAATTGATGAGACATTAATAACAACATTAATGGACTGGCCAAATCTTTTTAATAAAAAATTAATTTATAGACGGCCTTAAAATAAAATTATTTATATTTTTAATTTTACAATTAATATTTTTTTCTCTCAGAGTTTATTTTAATTTTGGATTTTAGAATTGTTTTCGAGATTTCAAAAATATTCTTACAGTGTAGAAAAATAAGTATATAATTAATAAATAAATGAGAAAGCACTAAAAAAGACACATTACAAGGACAGGGGATTCATGTAAACTTCAGCAATCTTAAAATTGATCATTTCGGTTTTTAATAATAATTTTAGAATTTTCTACTATTTCCATAAAATGGGATAATAAAAAAAATTCAACCCCTCTTTTTTTTTTTTTTATTTATATCGAATAAATGAAGAAAAAAAGTAATTGAAAATGACCAACAGTCACTTAATATAATTGGTAAGTCATTGTATTTCTTAACCAATATTACGACTTGACATTTGGACATCGAGTTGAAGATCCCTACCCCTGAGAGGAGTCTTGAACTTCAGGCACCGGATGATGGAGAGGAGAATGGGAATTTGTACCTTGGAAAAGGGAAGAGAATTAGGGATAAACCCCATGAGATTTGACAGAAAATTAACATGTTGTGCCCATGGAGGCTTCCATCTGTTCAATGGGAACTCTATCCCTCTTTTGTGGAAGGAAGGAGAGACAGATAATGCATCCTCATCCTCACAAGCAACTACCTTCAGCAAACAATCAAACATGAATTTAATGAAAAGTTCTGAGGAGTGAATAAACCTTTTCTGCATGACAACACAACACTTGGCAAATGGCAAAATAGTGACATGACATGCTCCAAATTATTAATATGGTAAGGCTAATATCGGACAAATGGGGATATGGTTGACAGATGAGGAGAGGACTGATTCAAACCTTGGACTATGAAATTGAACACCACCTTAGGTTCGAACCTTGCATAAGATGCGTGTTTAAGATGATCAACATTTAAATAATTAATATATTTCAACTCATCAACTCAACAGGCTCCACCACCATATAAAAGCTGCTTGCCATCCATCTCATTTTGACTTGATAATAGTAATATATATATAACAAACATCCCATCAAAATAGTGATCCGATACTAAATCCCCTTAATTAAAACTTCAAATTCAAGTTTGAAAATAGAAAAACATATGCTAAAACAGTCGACCCTGAATAGGTCCCATATTATTTGAACCAAATTCAATCAGATTAAATCTAAATACTAATACTAATAAGTGATAAATACACACACATATATTTATATATATATACAATTGAATAGATCAAATAAAATAATTGCAAAAGTCAAATGTATTTTTGTCTTCCTGCACTTGCAAGTGGTTAATAATTTAGAATCAATCACGAATGATTCTATAATGATACTTTCATTACAGATTTATTTATGGGATTTATACATTTGATATTTGTTTATAAAACATAGGGCTGGGGATAATAGAAAGTGAATCAATCAACAAAATAATATGCACAAGCATGAGATTTGATTGTTTTAGGGCAGCCGGTCGTCCATCTAATTTTCTTAGGGCATAAATGATCAATACTTGCCAGTTGGAAGACAAGTGACCCAATTGATAAAAATATTAAAGGACAAGATCCTTTATGAAAAACACTAGCAAGAAATGGAGGAGGCCAGCATCAGTCAAAATGACAGAGGAATGGAGGAAGACAGGCTAGGTTTCATCCCAAGCAAGAATGAGGGCACAATTCAAAAGCAAAACAAAAGATGTTAAAAGCAATAAAAGAAAATAGCCTTCCAAACCATGACTCCACATCTTGATGTCCATTTGAAAAGAAAGGGCTATCGCAGACCACAGTGACACTTGAAAAAAAACAAAAAGCCTTAAATAAGATTAACCAAAGAAAGCAATCAATGAAATTCCCGGAATTCCTTTCAATCCCAACAATTTTGATTTGAATACTCCAGAAAAATTAGGCCCGTCTAAAGTCACAGAAAGACCATAGCCGTGAACAATAGTTATGAACATGACTAGTCCAGAAGATTCAAAGCTACCAAACGCTACAAGATATGTGGCAGAATAGCCGGACTGAGAGGCTCATGAGAAGATGCCGAGCCAAAGTCTTGCACGAGTAGAAATGTAAAAGCTCTAACCTGTAAAAAAATTCTGAAATTCCAAGAATAAATAACAAATAAATAAATGAACATATATTTAGTGAGAGTGAGACTACTAGAGATCATGTTGTTTGATGTTCTATCAGAACGAACATGGTGAAAAAGGCACAAGAGAGAGCAAATAGAAGATTAGCTAGCAGAAGTAAAGAACCCTCTTCTCTAACATAATCGTGATGACTCGAGAAACAAATCAAAACAAACAAATCCAAGCAACAAGTTTCCCACATGGTCAGCACAAGCCGATTTTTGTTAATTATTTTTACTCGGATGGATTTGCTGGCAAGTTATATGCATTTCATATCAACTATAATAATGTGAGAGTGCAAGCTGCCCTGAGCAACAGACTAATCAAAATGATAAGTTCAATGCTCAAATACTAATAACATTCAATTTATTATCATTTTACTTTTCTATGGGAAATTATTTTCACTTGACGAGCCTCATCCACATAAACAAACCGTTTGACACTTCATGAACTGCAATACTACATGTTACACAGAATGATAAATTAATGGACCAGTATGGAACCCAGCATATGCAGAATGGAAGTGAATGAGTATAGGGGTGACCAGGAGAAGGCAACTAAATGAAATGATATATGCATAAATTAAATGACCTGAAAAGAGACAGTATCTAAACAAGACAGAGTCATTTATTAATGCACTGCCAGTTCTAGAAATACATCAAATCTTCCCAGGATTGCAATGATGAAATCTAATAGTAATTTATCAAAAGTTGAAAGAGAGATTTATCAAAACATAGTAAGATCCAACTTGATAACAGCTATTTAGCCTTCTTGATATCATCATTTTCTACTGTGTTTCTTAGAGTTTTGAGAACAGCTATTTAGCCTTTACTTTCAGCTTAACTACAACATATGATTTAAATCAAACAGAATCAAACAGCCTCAATCTTCTTACAAAAGGGTTTTAATATGAAAAGACTCACCCACACCCCTTACAGAAAGCAAAAAGTTTCACATTTCAATGTAGGAAATGAAGCACTCTTACCTCCTCAGCACAGATACCATAGAAATACCTTCAGCGAGCACTAATTTAAGTAATTCTATGTTTCATAGAAATACCTTCAGCGAGCACTAATTAAGTAATTCAATATTTCGTAAAGTCAAGACCTTGCAATCCAAAATAACCTGTCAGCAACTTATGTTACACACCAACAATGCATATTTTCAGCAACTCAAAACAAATTGTAAGCACTAGTTTGCTCATCTGCATCAGTATTTGAGAATTGTATGTCTCAACCATTTGGTGACCAAAATGACAAATAGACAATATGCAGTTTCAATCCAAATAACAGTTAAATGATTCTGCAGTTATAGAGCAATCATTCCTTTTTGGATCCATGTTACTTCATCCATGTAACAGTGCTCTTGAAATCATGGCTACTTCTGTTTAACCATTGAAAACCACAAAGGCATGGAATATGAGATAGGATACAAGCACCGGAACTATACTATGTACTTCTACAAAGCAATGCTTGAAATTTGAGGCCAAGATGGTTATAACAAGGAGTTGCAGAAAGGCCAAAGAAGGTCTAACATAAGTTGAAGAAGGGCAATAGGTCTAAGATCATTCAATCTATCCATTTATAACTTACGCAATCAGTAGTCCACTAGCAACTGCATAATTTTAGACCTTTTTTATGTTATTTTATACCTAGTGGGTCGGCTTTACGGTTCATTCTTTGTCATTGTACTCTATTTCATATCGCATA
Organism: Dillenia suffruticosa; assembly: GCA_033439265.1. Lineage (NCBI taxonomy): Eukaryota > Viridiplantae > Streptophyta > Magnoliopsida > Dilleniales > Dilleniaceae > Dillenia > Dillenia suffruticosa. The sequence continues at coordinate 21,835,756 of JAVTVX010000029.1, forward strand.
AACATGCAAATAATAGAAGTGCAAAATAATATTGAAAACAACTGAAATAGTTATCATAGAAGTATTGTTCTATAAATAGATGCAAAGTGATTTTGATGGAGCCGACAAACAAATTAGGTGGTCTTTCCAAAAATATTAAAAACAAAAGTTTTCGTCGTCCCCTAGGTGTGATGCCTTATAGCATCATAGTTACATGTGATTTTCCCATTACTTTGGGTCTCTTATTTTCTACTTTTATTGGTTAAAAGATGACTGTAGACAAAGTCATGGGATGGGCCGCCCATAATAATTCTCAAAACTATGCAATCATCTAGGATGCTCTGACATGTTGGATTTACAACACCACTGACTAATTAAAAAAATGATATAACATCTTGAATCAGAGAGTATCCTCATAGGAACACTCTTGCTAATTATAATGTACCCTGAAAGCGGGAAACAAATGCTGCCAAAGCATTGAAAAAATCCACAAACTTGCTGAGTGTAACCCAACTCTGGGACTGGTTCAAAAATTTTGGCATATGATTTGGTAACTCCTGCATTGCCAATTGTTTTCAGCGCCAAAGGACAGTGATTCTACCAGAACAATAAGTTCAAGGTACATATAATTGGTCAATTGTTAATAAATCATCTTAAATTGTTAACCACAAACAATTAGCAGACCTAGAAATCGTCCTATGCATTTATTTCACAACTTATCCGGTCCATTTGTCATTTCTAACTCATGTAAGTTCAACTTAAAATTTTATTCTCACCATTATGCTCATGGAATTGCTCTTTTAATTTGAGGAAACCAGAGATTAATATACAATCATTTTAGTCTCTTTATTCATGCATCTTCAAACTGATTTTTCCCAAGAAAAAGAAGCAGCAGAAGTTCTGTTGGCTTTCAAAAACTCTCCAAAGATAAAATATTGCTGTGGCAAAATAACACATCAGCATAGCAATAAGCAATGCATGAGTTAAAAGACCAGTTCCTAGAGGACTACCAAAAAGCACCTATATCTACACCATCACCCTCCACTTGTATCCTCCAGAAAACATGGTGAGTGATGTCTTCCTTTACCACAATTGCCTGCCGCCATGTAAATCCCACTGACTACTCCCTGAGAAAATATAAGAAATCATCAGGCTTTCAACAAGAGCACAGAATACATTAATATTACATCATATCTGCCTACAACATGGAAACAAATTAGAACCAAGGAAAAATAGTTAGCACGTCAGAGAACTTGCATCGATGTGACGCAGGTGTTCAATTGACACTGCTTGCTGGGAATTTCCTTTTTCTATTTTTATCCCCATAACAAGGTAAGGTCTCAAATTGGATCCATATGGTTAAAAATAATAATGGCAATAATTTTTTTTTAAAAATTAATATAATGATATATTACACACACTCTTTATAAAGAAACCTCACAAAGATGGGGAATCCAGCCTTTCCATAGGAAATTCAGAGAATAAAATCACAATATGAACTACCACTGTGTCAAGGAGGCAAACCTTTGCCACAAAAACCTCCGAGCATTATATCTTTTTCTCATGTCCGACTGTTACAATTGAATTTAAGGATGAGCTAGACAACTTAATGTGTATCTCAAGAAGGAAAAATTACCGATAGTACACCCCTAAGACAAAGTTAGACAAAAGGGAGGAAAATCGTGACAGTAAAATAAATAAGAGCGAAGAGTAGCACGCAAGACAAACTTAACAATAGTCTGAGTAATTTTCAAGCCCCATCAATAATTCCATAACAAACATATCCTCACGATTACAATATGGCACGCATGACAATATGATCCTTGACACCTTGATCCTTGATGTAGTGTACCTCGCAAATTTAATCATAAACTTACAGAAAGACAAAGCAGTCCACTTAGCAAAGAGTTTGCGCATAATTTTCATATTCAAAACTGTTGACAACATTAGGAAGCACGCACGATATGACCACAAAGTGAAGTACTCATTTTTCCATAACTAAAAATAAAGCTGTATATTCTTAGTATTATATTGGCCAACTACATCCTTCATACACCTCTCAACTAATATCATAAACTTAGGAGTGATACAATACAAGAAAATCCTATGCCGAAGGGATTGGTGTAATTTTCAAAAGAACTCTTGACTACACGAGGAACCAAGCATAACATAGCCAAGAAGTGGGGTACGCATTTTACACAGCTAAAACTGAAGTTATTTGCATACTTCTCTCAGCATTGAATTAGATGCATACAGTGAAAATTATTAAAAAAAATAAAAAAAAAATACTTTCAACAGGTTATAAAGACTTGAGGATCAATTTAACTCCATTAACCTCAGTTTTACCTCTTTTTTTTCTTTTACATGAGTAAAAGCGATTTTGGCTCTCAAGTAAACTTCACACAACTTATTTCTTCAGCATCACCAAATTTTTTCACTATTTCCACCAAATTTTTTCACCATTTACCAGAGTAGCATTGCAACAATAATCCTCACCAAGTAGTCAGAAAGGAGGTCTTGATGATCTTAGATGTGACTTCTCTAAATCCAAGGAATGCTTTTTTAAGTTTTTAAAATGTCTGAATTCAAGAAAGATATTAATCATTTGAGTTCCTATCACCACCCAATCAGTGGAGTCATGCCTACCCACCCCAATCTGCAAGCATTACATAACTATGTTCGGTTCACACCAATACCAACAACAACAACAAATTGAGCTCTAATCCCAATATTTGGGGTTGGCCATTTGAAAGATAAATTTAAAACAAGTAAAAAAAAGAAAAATGAAATATATATAAAAATATATATATATAAATAAAAATAAAAAGAAAAAGAAAAATATTAAATAAATCAATAGATAAATATCTAAAATATATTAGTTTAATTTGTGCAGATTCTTCTACTCCATCCATTCCTATCCAAAACCATTTCCTTTTCTAAACTCTTAACTTCCATGTCTTTACAGATAACTTGCATCCAAGTTTTTTGTGATCTATCTCTACGTTTTAGCAGATCTCATATATTCACCAATACCAAATTCATAAAAGCAGAGCAGCTAAAGCTACACTGAATCAAGTAACTGAAGCTTCGAGAAGATAACATCTACATTCTTTCACTTTACATAACATACCTACATAAAAAAATAAACAAATAAATAAATATAATAAGATGACAATTGTTGCTTCTAAAGAATAGTTTTAAGTCTTAAGATTGTGTTTTGGTACAAGGGGAAAAGATAAGGGGGCATAATTTAAAAAATTAACACAACACATGAAGTTTCATGTCAACATGCTCCATGAACTTCCAAAGAAGGGGACATTATATGCTCAAGGGGGTAATAAGTTACCCAAGGTCTTGCCAAAGGGAACTGATTATCCACTTTGAGACAATAGCATCCCCCCTTTAGTGCAAAAACTATATACTTATATAGTTTTAATTCTCTAAAATAGCCACGCTGCTTTTGTTCCAAAGGCAACCTATATTTTACATTACCCACATAGTACATTGCCGCATTGTTTACATGGTTTAGAGGCTATAGATGCAATCACAAAAATTAGGGGGAGCCATCTAACTAATCCATTCTCATTAACAGGACCTAACACAAAATGCGAAATAAATGAAAAGAATGCGGCAGACTAAACCAAGAAAAACACAAAATAACCAAATCCCTCAACTTGTAGGCAACAAACTAAGAGCATTACCATTTGATCAGAGATCCAAACAAGAAATGCTGCATAATGGGAACCTTCCCTAACACCTCCACTCGATACATCTTAAGCAACCCACTATTCACCTTATTCCAATTAGGCACGCCGCTAATATCGTCCAACAACGGCGAATGCTCTGCGAATAAACCCTTCTTCACCTTCTTCACAAACTGAACACACGAAAGATACATATACTCATTCGAAAAATTCTCAAGAATGTCCCCATTATGAATCGACTTAGGTTTCATATACTTATGATCAATCAGCTGCGAAGACCCAAAAATAAATGGGAGGAAATGGTAATCATCCAACCCCCAAACTCCATGAGACCCTGCAGGCTCAAGACAATAAACCAACTGCAATTTCCTCATCAGTTCCAAATACTTCACAAAAACCCTAGAAACCACACCCTGATAATCCTCCTCCTTCAAAAGCCCTAATCTAGCCAAACAATACAACCATGCTCCGAAATTCGTCTCATGCCCAGTTCCATAATCAATCCTACTCGCGTTCCCAAAACAATCCATGAAATACGGCACGAGCTCGATGATGGCCGGACTGTAATCACATTCACCATCACTCTCCAAAATTTTCCTCATCAATGCCTCACTCTGTTCCTCTAGTCTCTCATGCCAAACCCTATACGACAAATTCCCGTACCGGGCAGATTGCTGAACCGGAGGAATTTCATCAACCCATTGAATTAGGGTTTCAAGAACAGAAACAATAGAAACTAGGGTTTGTCCTTGGTGACATGGATCGGAGATTTTACGATCTCGAATGGATTCACTGAGGGCGACGATGAATCCAAGAAAGTTGGAACCGGATTCAGAGTTCTGGAAGCGGTCTATATCGGATTGAGAATGGATTTGTTTGATGGGGGTTTGGAAATGGTGGGTAGAGAGAGAAATGGTGGGGACTTTTTGGGCGCGAGGGACAGGCGAGAGAATGATGGCTTGTTGTTGGGAAGGGCTAGAGGGTGGAAGATTGACTGCAGGATAGCGGATGGGGATGTAGGACGGAGGAGGAGAGAGAGAGGGGAAAGATGGGGGTGGAGTCAGCGTTGTTGGTCCTCCGCAGTTGTGGCATGTGGTGGTGCAGCGTTGAGCTTGTGACTGTTGTGGTGGTGGTGATGGCGTTTTTTGGGCGTCCGGAGAGAGAGAGTGATCGGATTCCATGACTGAGAGAGATTTGGTTCAGTTGAGTTTTATGTTTTTTTTTTTAAGGAAAGTTGGGGGGGAGAAGAGGGAGAGAGTATTTATGGGTTTAAAATTGGGCCCTTGCCCGGACCGGCCCGACCAGCCCGGATCCCATTTTTGGCGGTTTGCTGGTCAACTCAAGGCTTGGAAGTCTGATAATGTAATTCGATTGTGACCGAATTTTTCGAGTAAAGGGTATAAAATTAATTTACTCATCCAATAAAAAAAAGACCCATATTTTTAATTGGCATGTGAGAGTTTAGAAATTAATACCAGGTTTCATTTTAAAAATATAACATTCAATTTTGAGATAAAACTCAACTCTAATTAAATTTATACGAAAATAAAAACATTCATAAAATGAACATTTAATTGATTCAGTAATCGAATATCGATAAATCTTGAATTCTAATTTTATATAAAATAAAAATAGATATCAAGAGAACTTGTGATTTAAGAATACAACTCTACTCGAATCAGATTTAATTGAATCCAAATGATTACACGATATCGATGATTTATATAAAAAAAAAATGATAATATATGTAAATTTGTTCTTCATTATATTTTTCAATTTTAGAGAGTATTGGGTTTTGATTTACCAAAAATCATAGAGCAAAATTTAAGTATTTACAGAGGATTTAATCGAGTGCTACTTGATAAGAATAATTGAATTTGATCTAGCTACCATGCTCACTTTTCAAAACAAACTTGATGCAAATTCAAGAGGCTAGTTCTATCAGTTCTTTGGTGGTGGGGTTATAGTTTAAAAACTAATAACATATTCTTAGATGTTTGCTCACCATGTATTTTCGTTTACTCTGAAGTTTGAACACAATGGGCTTAAGGCCTGCTGGTGTATCATGAAACCAAGGTTGGCTCATCAAGTCACTACAATGTATCCTTTTCTTCTATCCTCTGGGGCACCTAAACATCACTCAATCTACTACTACAAATTAACTAAGCTAAACAATTTGGTTGAATGAAATACAATAAACACCTCGACCATTAGGTTTTAAGTTCGATTCCCTCTTCCCCTGTGAACCAAAAAGTAAATAAATAAGAAAATGATTTGGTTGTTTTCTCACTAAAAAATGAATTAAGTAAAATTTAAACAAATGAACATCAATTTGAATCAACAATTATACCAAGACATCTGCCAGTGATAGAGAATTTCCTGAGGTGCCTCGACTGCCTGCCGGTTCCTCATACTGCAAGCAAGCCTTGCCGAAAATATTCCATTTCCTCCCGTGAATTTCATTCTAAACATGCTTTATAGAACCATATGTGAGGTGGATACAACGGGACTTACTTTGCAGACCTCTACGCTGAATCCGGAGTCCATGAGAACCAATAACCATGCTCGCTGCTGTTCAGAGAGTCGATCCCTGGGGCCTTTAACCTCAACAAGCTTTGCTTCGCCTCTGTAATCTTCATTGAAACGCCACAATAACAAATCAGGCATTCCGCTGGACCAACTCCTGTAATCTTGAGCCAGATGCCTACAAATGGAGGCCAAACAAGAGCCACCAATGCATGCAACAGCTGCTCGAAGCTCAGACAGAGAATGCCGCTCCCAATTCACTCCCCTGCAAGATGTTCCGGTATTTAACTCCCATGATTTAATGAGGATTTCTTCAGCGAGCCCATCATGAATTCTTTGCAGGTGAGATTCTATGAGGCTTTTCCTCACTATGTAAAAGCTGTCAGTATCCAGATCCAAGGGAGCAATCTACATGATGAATTAACTAGTCATTGTCTACCATAATTATTACCATTTCCTACAAGCAAGGAACAAGAAATAATAGTACATGCGAGATCAAAAAACAAAAAAGGAAAGCATGGAAACTTCAAAATAGAAGGTATCTTTTCTTAATAAAGGTGGGACCCTTGGTCACTATTCTTTGGATGGTAAACCCATCCAACAGGTGCAAGAGCCCGAGAACTAAGTATACTAAGCAAGAACACTAGGCAACCTGTTTGTGGGCTTAAAAAAGTTCTAGCTTCCAGAGTTCACTGCTTTTCCCAAGCCAGAGAAAGGCTTATACAGATTGCCTTTGTTTGATATATTTATTCAGTACCAATACAAAGTATAAGCACATCAAAGTGGAAGGGCCCCTAGCTTACAGTATAAGTAGAGTAGTTAGCCTAACCAAAGTGTCACGACAACAACAAATTCCCCTGAATCTTAAGTAGGGGGCTAACTGACATTCTTATTTTAGTTTTTTTAATAACGCATGCTTCTCAACTCAAATACTAGGAGAATGCTTCATGCAGACCTTTTTAGTTTTAGAGAGAGAACAAAGAACCTAGTTTTATCCTTAGGGTTGGGTTGGGTTGGGTTGGGTTGGGTCGGTTCATAAAATATCTTGGGATAGATATGGATCACTACAGGATAAAACCACTGAAACTGGTTCTCAAATGTGGTGGGGCAGGTTGGTGTAGTTCCAACCCCAGTTACACTCCTAATCAAGAATACAGTAGATTATCACACTCATATTCTTCCTCCTCCAGATCATGCTAACGGGACTCAAAAAAAATTCAGCTAACCATATGATCTTCTGATTGCATGCAAAAACTGAAGCAAAAACTTTCAAGAGCATAAATATGTTATGGGTTAAGACCTTTTTTTCCTTCAAATAAGAGCCATGAATTTAGGACATTATTCTTCTCTTTTTATGATTTTTTAGTTTACCTTTTGCTTGTTGGAAGCAATCTATTCCTCATAAAGATGTTACAATTGTTTTTGGATTACTTATCCTGAACCAACACGTGTTTAGGGAGATGGTTTAAGCACTTTGGGACTTTTCTTTTTCTTATCCAAGTTTATTTTTGTCCTATTTTTTTGTCTGAAAATATCCTAAACTATTTTGGATTTAGAATTTGAAGACATTTGCCTATGAGAACAGGGCTCTACCAAGTCTAGACTCTACTAACAAATATGCAAGTTCATGTGTAGTATTATTATCAACATACAGTGTCTGGAATAACCTCCTATGTTAAAACACTGTCAAACTTGTATAGAAATCCAAAAAGATGGAGGTCTACCTGAAATCTGGTGCGAAAGACATTTGGAACATCTGCAAAAATGATGTCCCACAGAAGAAGCGCAAAAATAGTCAACCAAATGCCACTTTCAGTATGAACCCCTTCCCAACCACCCCCTTCTCCAGCATAGTACTGCAGAGCAAGTTCTTCCACTCCACATTGTTCTCCATCTTCACCATAAAACCTGCTTTTAGTCCCTGCCTTAAAGTTCAAAGGCCTCCCTTGAACAAAAACCTAATTCATAAGCCAGTCCCATGAGGGTGGCAGGGTCAGGAGAAAGGAAAAGAAAGGCAATTAGTCGCAAGAAATCAAACATGATTATTAGCTTTTTAGTGAGAAGTCTGTAAGCACCTATGAGTCTTAAAGAAAGCAGTTACCTCAGGGATTTTCCTGTTCACCGACTCAGAAAAGCTTGGTGTTTTCCAGCGCCTAGGTGGCTTTCCCAGACGGAGAACCCGTCTCTGCAATGCCATTCTCGAACCAGCACGCACCCATGAGTCTGACAATCCACCTTCAGCAACTAAAAGGCTCTCATTGAGGCAGCCAACATGTTCCAGATCAACAGATAACCTTAGTGTCCAATACCCCCTTCTCCCATCACAATCAAAACCAAGTAGCAGCCGCTTCAGTAATCTTATTGCGTCACCATATCTGCACATAAAAACTAATCCCGTGTAAAAGGAGCAACAGCCAATGACTATATCTAATTAAAGACGACGTTCGTGTGAACAAATCAACAAATCTGAAATTAAGACCATATTGCGAACATCCTGAGGGAGTTAATATTAGGAATAAATATTAGTAATAGATTAGCATGGACAGTTCACATTTACACGTTTATTATAACATCATAATATTGTGAACAACCTCTAAGATTGAGGCTATATTGAGAGCATCCCTAAGGGAGCGGTGGTTGTAGGTGGAGAACATGCAAAAGAGATGTTACTAAAAACAAGTGGTAGAAGACAAAATACAACTGCCCAACCACGGACAACCAACTAGAGCCAAAATACCTACTTCAAATCAAGCATTAGGAACAAAAACCAAATCACACTAAGAAAATCATGAAGGGCATTAGCTACACTTAATTTTGCTCGATTAATAGATCAAAATCATACATCCATATGCTTTTATGGTATATATTTAGCCAAAGGAAGTAATGCAATAATAGGTCATGACAGGATTTTATAGTATTTCCACATTATGAAATGTGTTCATTTCTTTTGGTTCACTTGCATAATCATTACTTACAAGGGAAATGTTTTCATATATTTCACACCACTTTTATAACCACAAGCATAAATAGAGGAAATCGCACAAGATAACTAGTATATAAACTAACGGAGGACAACTAGGTTTGGGCTGTCTGTAGTTGGGAGAATGATGAGAAAAGGTTGTGCTATAGAATAGTGGATAAGGAATTTGTAAATAAAAACTTAGGATTCATAAGTGGAAATTGATTGAATCTATTAGATTCAAGAAGATTTGGATGATGCTGAAATGCCAAAAGAAAAACATGATATGAATAAATCTAATATATATATATATATATATATATATATATATATATTTCTTGTAGAAGATACCAAACGAACAACAAGCTGTCCTTCAACAAAAATAACCAAATAATAAACTTCTATTTATCAACCAAACACAATCTCATTTTCATTATGAGACTAACTTATAGATGCAAGAACTATCTAATATCAATCAGAGACCTTATTGCCTCAATCCATTTAGAAACAGAATAAGGCTTACATATCATAACATTATAAACTTTCTCTAGAAGACTTTAGCATTGCAAAATACTTTGACTCCAAACAAAATCTAAATAAAGAATGTACTTCTAAATTAAAATAAAGATTTATTTTTCTTTAAAATATACATATATATATATATATATATATATATATATCTTCTAAAAGGCACAAATTTCTGGCAACATCTTTCTAGTCTTAAGACCACTTTGTTGCAACGGGAAAAACATAAAGTTGCATGTTTATGTATATTAATGCTATGCATTTGGAGTTGTACATTAGCATGCCTCATGCCTTTGCACCAGAAGGGATGGATGTTATGTCCATTGGGGTACTTATTAATCATCCCCTTTTAAGGCATAATATCCCCCCAACCCTTTATCGTAAAAGCATGAAGCATCATAACATAAATGAATAATTCTAATTTTCTAAAATATACCCCTTCATCAATCCCCTCATACCAAATATGCCTAAATTACAATTAAATATATAATTAAAGACTCAAATTTCTACCAAGAACACTTATTCTTGGATCAGAAAGGCACTTTCATCATCATACCAACGGCCTTCGGTTCAGGCTGCAAAGGAGGGCATTTTTCTTCCCAAGCAATGACAGCATCATCCAGTAATCAAGTAGATCAAGTAACAAAAGCATAATTATAATACTTTACAAAGGTAAAAATTCTAAAAGTATGACAGAGAAGTGTCACACGGAATGCAAATACCAGCAAGAATAAAGAAACTCACTGTACTTAGTCCATACCGATGCTCACGTTCCAAAAATGAAACACCTAACAGGACAATTTTTGAGTAGACCCAAGAGGCTGAAAAGAACGGAAAAGAAGCAGCCAATGGTTCTAGACTGTCTGATTCATTCTGTCCCCTACAAGGACTGAGCAGGCGAGAGTCAGATATCTCAATGCATTTAAGCACGACCACAGTGTTGTTCTCATCAAGGGCCTGATCCATTATTTGTGCCACTTCAACAGCCTGATAAAAGGTAGATATCTCGCTTCAGGTAAAAACAACAAGGGTCAAAAGTTTTGAAAAGGAACAACTTGAACCTCTTCATAAGCAAGCAGTTCGCAGTGACTAGAAAAAATCCCGTCTGAAATTATGCAGTTGTATGCAGGATATTTCACTATTCCCAAATCAACAAGTAAAAAAGCTGATAGATCCTGCTCTCCGTTCAAGAAGAAGAGCCTCTGTATAGAGCAATAAAATTCACATCCAGGATTAATCCTTATCAAACCCATCAATTGGCTAACCCTGATCCCAGCTCAGCAAAAGCAAAAATATGCACCTGGGCACGCCAGATAAGGAGCTCAGCTGCTGGAGAAATTTGTACACAATTTCCCAATTTATCCATTACCAAACTTGACAGGGATGGACTGCCACATGTGATAATCAGAAACCAAATGAAAACAAAGAAGACCAAATACAGAGAATTCAAACCATAAAGTCAATAACATACCATAATCCACCTCCTTTGGCAGCAAGAAGCAGTCCAATAATATCCTGCTTTCTTGTACCGCAGTCACACTTCTGAACACACCAAAGGAGATCGAACAATTTTGAATTAGTTCAAGAAGAAAAGATTGAAAAAGAAAAATTAGTAGCAACATTTGAAGAGGTTGATGAAAGAAGGGGAGAAAAAATTAACTTTAAATTATCTTCATGACCAGAAATATTAACATCCTTGCATAATAAAGACCATCTCAATTAGCCTGCTTTTACTAGCCTAAGTTGCTGGTTAACATACACAGAAATACCCAGACAGCAAGGCAGAACCATGAAATGAAAGGAAAATAATATGCAAAATGCTCAAGCAATGAAGTGTAAAAATATTAAAAATAAAAAATAAAAGGTTAGAACAGGCATATTCTTTAGTTTGCATAGAAATTCAAATAAACAGAAAACAAGAATGTTTGGCCCGTATCTGTCCACACAGTAGACCTTTTCCTGTGTAGTCATCAGAAGCCAGCTTCTAACTCTTGGAGCACGAACCATGGAAGCAATCAACTTTAGAAGGTACCATCCAAAATGCTCCAAACTAAATATCAACTGTAAAAGGCATCAACTGCCCCTAGAAAACAATCCGATACCCTAACAGAAGATAAAAAGAGGAGGCTATGTATCCATATTTCATTATGAAAAACAATCAAAGGCATCTCATGTATACAACTTTCGCATGGCTATAACCTTAGAAGAGATAACAAATAGCTTGACTAATGGTTTGTAATTTGATTATGGATAAGTGAGGAGCTTAAATGTCATTCCCACTTGCCAGCCATTCCTTACAAACCTAATATGTAACTATTCTTTACAACACTAACCACAGAACTACCTACTCAGCTTTAATCAACTAGAACTGGTTCATTATATGCTGCGGAACGCCTTCAACATACTGGTAAACTATCAGTTGAAGTAACTAGAAACAAACATAAAAATAAATAGTGATCCTCCCATGAAGAAGAAAAGAACACAAAATTGTTCATACATAATATTTAAGCAACAAATTACTTGATAAAAAAGAAAAGTCAAAAAAAAAAATAATAATAAAGATGTAATATGTAAGCAAGAAATTTCTTAAAACAAAGAACAATTTTAAAAAATTATAAAAATTTGGGGGGCATCTACCAAGTGACTGTGATTGTTATTCTATAACATCAACAAAGACAAGCGAGCTAATACGCATCATAACAGGGCATAAGATGCCAATTTTAGGAAGAGGCAAACCTTCTTAAGCTTACTCAATATGTCACGCAGCTCAATATTAGTTAGCATATTCAAAGCCACCTCCAGATTGTCCCTTTGTATATCATCATCAGAATCAAGGGAACATACATATCCTCTTTCTATGCACAAAAAAAAAAGACATTAGCTATTGTATTTCCCATCCAATGGTTTACCAATTAAACTGGCCAGAAAATACACAACATATATGAATCATTACCAGAAAGTCCTTTAATTGCTTGGTGAGGATCTGTTATTTCTTTGTAGGATATATTTGACACCCGAAACCATGGACCTTAAGCAAACAAAAGTAAATTAAACCTTGGAATATATGTAATACAAGAACCTTTTATTTCAGTTTTCCTTGACTTCTTAATATCATACAAAGCCCCCCACAGTTCAAAAGAAAAAACCAATTTTGACTACCACAATATCCTAAACGTATCAATTGCGTGCCACATGGCAATATCTAATGCATCTCAGGCACATAAAAATGATGTGATATATGTCATACCAATAATGGTTAATTATGTGTTTTAGAGTATCCATGCTTACTAGCTCTCAAGTGAATAGAGCAACCTCTTGACCAATCCAGGATGTTATCAAAGATTACAACAAGTTAAATTACTTGACATATACGATAACAAATATCTCATTTGCACCAACTGTCATAAGTTGATAGTTGGTAGTCCCATGAACCAGTCATAAAACAGCTCCAGACATTGAATCAAATATAGTAATTCACAAGAGAACATAGTAGATTGAGATGGAATGTCACATTGCTCGGTAACAGCCAGTTCATGAGGTAAGCAGACACAATCTACCAATATATTTGCCTCGTTCAGTCGCCAAGCTAGGGCCCAGTGTTAGACATATTTGTAACAAGCTAGGCACAGACCACATATTGGTACGAGTGTCAAGCATTTAGATTCATCCCTAAAAGTATTTAAGTTCTTATATTTTACTTTTAGTTTGTTTTATAGTACAACATGAGACTACCAAAAATGGAGTCTCAACAATTACCATCTCTGAAATCAACAAAAAATTCCATAATCTTAAGAAGTTATTAGAGAGTAGAAACTACACTAACTGTAAGCGAGAAATATGTTGAGTAATACTCTTCTTTGTATTCGTAGAGTGGCTACATAGCAACACTTTCAGGTAACACTTATTAATTACAACAGAAGCATCAAACAAAACAAGTAAAAGGCCAGCAGCAACAGGAATAACTAGTAGAGAAGAAATCTTTGTGCAAACCTTTTCGCATATAAAGTCGAATAAAAAGCCTCTGACTGTCATTGGAGAGAGATTTGAAAGATTCTGCCCTCACAGTTACAAAATCATTAACACAGCACAACAATCAACACACAAAATAGCCAACAGAAATAGATGCAGAGATCAGTACCCAAAAAGATTCTTTCCTCAGGGGTGAAGAGGTAACTGTAGCTTTGTAAAACTTCAGCTATTAGCATTGAAAAGTTATGCTGATATTTTGGCCTGCTAGGTGGTGATTCCAGAGCCCGTTTGACTGCGGCAAGGGCATTTTTCCATAAGGACTTCAAAACCTGATCTTCATAATCTAGGTCCCCACCCTGTAACCCTTGACATACAACACGAATGGGGACAACACCAAGAGGATGTTCAGGAAGAGCAGTCACAAATCCCTACAAGAAATAAGAAATCAACCATTAGGATTCATGTCCCACTCAAATAAGCATCACCTCCTCAATATAACAGATATGAAAGCAAGAATGTAGTAACCCAATTTGAATAGAATTGTTAACTACAAGCAAATGCATAAAGAGGTCAAGTTAAATGAGCATGCACAAGGGTTGCAAGCAATGTCATACAAAAGCTAGGGTATTATAGGTTACAAATTTTTTGTGTGCTTTGCACATGATAACATGTAAATTTAATAAAAGAATATGTGCATAATAATTTGCATAAAAAACTTAAAAGAATTGGTTACATTTTTAAATGAACACACTATTCATAATTTCATCAACTTATCAATTTTTTGATTTATGCTATCAAATTCACAAAACGATTAGACAAGTAATTTGGTTAAAGGGAATATTTTTAAATAGAATATGTATTAGGAATCTTTTAAGCTGTGTGGTGGAATACACTTCTACCTAATCTATTTTGTGTGGATCATTGATTAAATGTGTAGGTGATGTCCAAAATAAATTTAAAAGTCATTGGTCAGATTGAGGATGCCAAATCGGGAAAAAAATAGGTCATTAAGGTTATAGAAATGGTTCGACATCACATATTACAGCCTTCAAGTGTTTATTTTGTGTCTAATTCTAAATCTCTAGTTCTGTTCTTTGTTACTTGCTTTTGTTCTACCAGTCTAGACAAGGAAAAGAATAATGATTGAGATTAACACAAACAATGATTTAGAGAATTACTTCCAATAAAGTTACTTATAATATGTTACAATTGATAAAATTCGATTCGATAAATATATATGACATTTCATTATTTTAGGAATTGTTTAATTAGTTTGATTCCTCTGCCCAGTTAGCATTGGTAATCACTAAACTCTAGAATCATTTCCATCACTTATATCTCTGAACAATTTTTATATTTTTTATCTGAAGGAAGCAAGTATCGGGCTTCTATCAAAAACATACTTGCATGCCTTTTTACAACAATGGGAATTGTGTCATTGCTTAATTAATTAAACAAAGGCATGTTTCACAAAGCTTTTATTCCCTTCTCCCATTTTTCCCTTCTATTCTTTTTCTTTTATGTATATCTTTTATGCACTTGTTGTGAGGTTTCACCAATAGTCCATGTTCAATTAACCTAAGTCCATGATACCTTGTTTTTGCAATTCCAAATATTATGCCTATAGGACTTGACAACTTTGTCCCGCCATGGATTGAATTGTTAGCTGATCTCGAACGTCCTAGAGATGTTCAACACCAGCCACCTAATTGGAACTTGCAAAATGCTTTATTTAATGACTACAAAAGAACTGCAAAGCATTAACTGCATGGAACAAGAGAAAATGCCCAAAGCTACAACATTTACTAGCTTTAAAGTTTGGATTTAGAATGCATTGAGCAATTGTATTGCATGTAGTTTTCCTTTAATGCCATGGCTAGGCACAGCCCAGAATCATTTTATTTCAAATTTGCATCAAGATCCAGTCTATCTCACAGCATTCTCAATTAGAACAGAAAAGGAGATCAGTCCTCCATTCTTTTTCATCCATAATGTTTTAGTCTTGGGAACAAACTAAATGCACCACTGTGCATGGCAAACATAAGGAATTGCAACATTAATCAAAGAAATCTAAAACAACAAAAGAATGGAACAGGAATCGCAAAACCAAGTTCCCAGCAGACGAGTAATGACACCTCAAAGCAAAAGCAGTAGTTGTCAATCAAAGGAGACAGATTTAGAGCTAACTCCCGAGGAAGAAAACCAAGCACTTTGCTGTCCTCCAAATCAGCATAAATAACCTGAACCAAAGATCCAGTGCAACACTCTTTAGATGAACTTGCAAAAGAAAAAAAAAAAATCAAAGCCAAAATAAAAAAACAAGCAGGAAAGATATAGACCTTGATAGCATTGGGATCCTTGGCATTATGAGGATCTCTTTCAAAGGACACGCATAGACCATTCTTTATCTCCGTTTCCTTACTAAATCTACGGCCGACAATGAATGTTTCAAGAACCACCTCTCGCATATCATCCATACTTGCATCCAAATCAAATTCAGGAATACAATTGGTAGGGCTAGACCCACGTTTATCAACATCATTCTCAACCGTGGCATCACCAGTTTGATTGTCAACTAAATTATTTATGCATCTAGAGGACTTTTCATAGTTATTTACATTACAAGTAGGAATATCGGGCGATTCATGAAATGCTTGCTTTGCCAAATTATCATCAGCGGGATTGATGTTTATGCCATTAGACTTTGAGCAAAAATTAAGTTGAAGAAGCGTTCTCTGGGTCAATTTTCGTTTTCTTCCTCTGGCTAAGCACACATCTAACCAAAAAAAAAAAAGAAAAAAAAATTGAAACCAAAATCCACAAGCATCAACATGAACAAAATGGCAATAGAAGAAGAAATTAAAACAAACCCAGATGAGAGTTAATCATGTAATCTTCTCCGCGAACTCTGTCCCCACAAACAGGACAAGCGACCCAACCAGAAGATGGATTTGATGATGAAGTTGAAGTCTTCTCCTCCACACCCACGGATTTCGTTTCCTCGTTTCCATCTTCTTTGTCAAGATTCCCAGAGCTCTGCAGATCAAGATACTCAAATGAGAGCGGATTTTCAAAGGGGAGAGAGAGGGTGTGTGTTTGACCTGAATGTGGGAAGAGAGAAGAGATTGACGATTGGGAAGAAATCTACGACGACGGCCGACAATTCTGATGAGGCTTTCTCTTCCCTTCAACATTTCATGCCCTACTGGTTTGACCCCCAAAGATTTCCTAGCCTTTATCGAATTGCTCCCGCCAAGAGGAAGAAATTATCCGGTGTGGGCGGTGCTCGCCCTACACCAATAAAAAAGGGTCATTTGGAGAAGCCCTTTTCTTTATTTATTTATTTATTTATTTACCAGTTTCTATTGTCATTAAAAAAAAAAGTAAATTATTAATTATGCAAAATAAAAAATAAATAAAATTATTGTCATATGCATACATTTTCCCATAATCTATTGTACAACATAAGAGCATCAGCCAACTTTTATAGTGTGGAAATATATTTGTTATGCGTATTTTGAATATAAATAGATTGATCGAAACAATTATAAATAATAAATACTAAATAATTGAAGGCAATAATAAGTTTTATTAATCAAGAAGAGTGTATGCAATTTGCTAGTGAAAGATCTCTCAGTAAGTTACACAAAAAGTCAAGAAATCATTCATTAATCATAAATTTTTGTTTCATTAAAGAGTTTTTTAAACATTTATAGGTTTAACAGAATAAAATATTTAAACATCTAAGAAATGGTTTTTTAGAGTTAAGGGTTCTTTTCTCATCCTCGAAAGTTTGTACAGTGTTATAACAAGTCATAGCACATGTCATACTTTTTTCCCTAAAAATTATCTAAAGACGATCAAAAATAAAAAGTGGTTGAATACTTAACTTTATTACAAAATCATCCTATTACCGTAAAATTCTACTCCTTATGTATTCAATGTGGCCACATATCAAATTTAGGGTAAAAATTGTAAACCGTGATGATAAGGATATTTAGATTTAAATCAAAAGCAATAATGATTGCAATTTAAGTGAATTTTAAATTGATCTACTTTAATAAAAGGAATATATGTATATTGTCAAGTAAAAGGACAGAGAAAGAGAAATAATAAAAAGGAGAATGAAGAAGATTAAAATCTATCATGTGTGAGACAGATTAAAATGAAGAGAATGAGCAAATTAATTATGTTAAATATGGTTTAAGGTGATGGATTTTAAAATTTACTTGTTTTTTTTTTGGATTTTATTGATTTGTATTTGGTAACAAATTTATTGGTTCCAATTAAATTAGCTCGAATTAACTATAGACTCCACTAAGAGATAAACTTTCTCGATATCTATTTTTTATATTTTTAAAATTTGAATCAAAAAATTTGATTAAAAAATGTACATTTATCACTAAATCAACAAAATGTTGATACAATTTATATGTTAGATTAAGATAAAGAAAAATAAGGAAAAAAATTATATTTTGTGGTTTTATTTTGCAATGTATCTCACTACTATTAGCAATGTCAAATAGATATATACTAGCAGGTGATATACATACCGCACGTTGCGCGGTGTGTGTCACGAAAAAGAAACATTTAAAAGCGTTTATAAGATAGTTGTAGATAGCAGAATCCAACCGCGTGTGTTTGCAGGTAGAATCCAATTGCATGCACTCGTGACTCGCTACTTGAGGGCTCGTGACTGGCCACTTGAGGGCCCATGGCTGGCCACTCATGCACATGCGGCTGCCCACTTGAGGGCCCGCGGCTAGCCGTTCATGCACATGCGGCTGGTCGCTTGAGGGTCCATGGCTGCTCATGCGCTGTGGCTGGCCGCTCATGCGCTGTGGCTGGCCGCTTGAGTAGAATATTATAGACTAACTATATGTTCTGTAGGTTGGTCATTCAAGCAATGCATACATTTGTAATTTTAATTTCCAGTTAAATTTTAATTCTTTGAATGTTGTTCTCTCTCAAGATCAAATCTATAGCGAAAATGAGGTAATTGATGTATGTTAGGGGAAAGAAACTCCCCTTAAGATCTAAGTGCCATTGATCATGGATAATAATGAACAAATGCTTAGTAACTTAGGGAGATGTAGATTACAAGCAGAGAAAGAAACATTAATTAATAAAACATAGAAGTGATTACAATCATCACAGAAAAGGGAACTTGGTGCACAAGTTGGGTCATGTGTTTCTAACTTTGAGCCTAAATTTACTTTTACCTTTTTCTTTGTCGGATGAAGTAGAGGCAGAGGCACCAATGTCAAAGAGATTGGAAGATGGTGCAGGAACCATGGTAGGTACAAAAGGAGGTACCTGCAGTGTAGACAGTGAACACATTTTGAGATAAAGCTCAAGTTGAAAATAGGTTGGGAGTAAGAGCTCAAGTTTGGGTGGTGGATGATGAAAAGAGTTGTAAAACTGCAGATGTGACTACTTTTTGAATGAAGTTTGTGATGACCTTTTGATCATTACCCATATCAATCAATTTAAACATCACTTCTTTGTGATCTTCACCTACTTCCATCTTAGTTTATCCATATCTCTTTTAACTTCGCCCATATCCCTTTTAACTTTTTGGATTTTATCACCCATGTTATCAAACTTTTCATTGACTCGGCTCTTAAAATTATCAATTATGTCCATGAATTTTTCTTGTGTAGTGTCCATCCGTTTAAAAAGTTCATTCTACCTATAATCAGAATAAGTGGGACCTTGTGTGGGTATAATTGCGTATTCATTCTTAACATTCTCGCTCCTTCTTTCTTTCTGTACTTATTCTACATTTCTTCCCATTTTCTTCAGGTTTGCCTATTCACCATTCTCAAAAGTCCAATTGACTCTACATAAGGATATGATATTTATACAATTTTTCATATTTAGTTCATCCTACTTCCTTTCGTAGGCTAACTCCTTGGCTTTTTAAGATGTCAAAGATCATACTGACATAGGGTAAGTTTGAACCACCCTTTGATATTCGGCCAACTATCATAAAAATAAGGGATTAGAAAATGTAGACCTAGATTTTTTCCATTGATAATATAGGCCATGCTTCAAAAATCTTTTATAGTGATGGTCGAATAATTACCTCCTCTAGGCTTAATGGCATGCATTACTAGAAAGTGAAGAATTATTTCATGGACTTGTAGATCTGTCACATTTGTATTAACTTCTTCCATCCCATCATCATCAAACACCACTCTTGCATCCTCTATTAAGTTGGTTCGCAAAAATGGTTCACACCTATTGTAATCAATGTATTCTACTTTTATTTCTTGTCCATCAAAATATGTTAAAAATGCATAGGGCCACAACTGATCTCCAATCATTATATGTGAATCATTGTCCACTTCTTCTTCAATGTCCTCATCAACTACTTCAATATTATTGAAGAAAATTTTAAAGGCCCTTTCATATATTTTTAGATAAATTATATTTTCCCCCTATAGTTTGGTCAAAATCCACATACCTCTCTTATGGCGAAAAAATGTCAATTTATGTCCCTATGGTTTTGAAAGTGTGACAAGTGAATAGAAAAAATTGTAAATAATGGAGATTTAACGGGACCTCGTAAAGTACTCTTAAAAGGTTATTCTTTCAAAACCCTAAAACACACTTTGTTTTTTTCATTCTAGAGAGAGAGAGGGGACGAATGACGATCGTACATTTTAAGTGATGGGACTTTCCATTTGAGTGAGGGGATAAGATTGAAATTTTTTTCAGATTGAGAAAGAGAGATTGTAGACACTATCAAGTGTAGATAAATCAAGTGAAGGGATTTTTTTCCCAATTTTTTATTTTTTTCTATAAAACATTTTTGGAGTTTCGATAAATTATTATTTTGAATATAGAATAATATTTGAACTATGATGATTTGGGGTCGTTCTCATATGTAGAACTATAGAATAATTTTTTTATTTGAATAATGAGTATATCATATCATAGATGTAGGACCGTAGTATTTTTCCTTTTGTTTTGTTATGTAGAAAAGATTCCATTTTTTTTTGTAATGGGTAAATTTGCGACGTGACCATCTGACACAAAGACCCGTGCATACATCACAATCTCCTTAATAACTATTCTGCTCCGTCCACATTCCACACTTTTTAAAACCATAGGGGTATAAATTGACATTTTTTCACCAAAGGGAAAGTATGTAAATTTCAATCAAACCACATGAGGGAGAAGGATAAATTACCTTAAATTTTTTTATTGGGGTAGAGAATCCATCTTCGGTAGACTAATGCAAATTTGTTGTATACTTAAATTCTATTTTCTGAAAAAATTCTCAATCTATTAACCTTCCATTCATGATATTCTTATCAGAGAAAATTTTGTTAAATAGTTTACTCTTTTCTTGAGGTGGAAAGTCTTTTGTGTTGTACTTCACAACTTGCAATGATTCGAATGTGAATATAGCTACTGCCTTTCCTTTGGCACCATAGATAGAATGTTGAGATTTGGGTGGTGAAGGAGGGGATAGGAGTGAGGAACGGTTCAAGGATTAGTAGGAGGAAGAGAGAATGAGACGCCGAATGATTTTAGGAGAGTGGGTTTGTAGGATTAGACATTGATATAGAATTTTGAAATTTTTTTTTTTGGTTAGTAGAAGGCTTCTCAGATGAAATGAGCTCTTTGTTGGGTAAGAAGTTTTGTGCTTGAGGAGTGTGCACGCTTGGCACAATTTAAGAAGACAATAAAATTGTTCACATGGAGAGAGAAAGAAAGTGGGAGAAGAAGTGAGAGGATTATCGTGAGGTGTTGTCATTATTTGAAGAATGCTTATAAAGTGTGCAGAGGGCTCAGGTGAGAAGACAAGTGATGCTATTACTCTTTGAGGTGTGTGTTGAAATTTAAGAAATAGACAAGAATGTGAGTTTGCATAAAGGGTTTGTAGGGAGAGAGGTGATATTTGGAAGATGTGAGTTTTGTATTTTTATGAATGTGTAGAATGAGAATGTGTCTTTTAATGAGAATAATATTGTATGAGATTTGTGTAAATATGTCATGGAGGGAAACAATATATATATTTATCTATAATTTTATTTAGATGTGCATTCGTGGGTATGGATTTTAGGATGTGGAGAGGTCAAATTGTGAATATCACATGGTAGAAGTGAAATAGGATTATCTTAAGGTGTTTTATTATTGAATGCTTGTGAGATAGGATTAACTTAAGGTGTTGTCTGTTGTCATTATTGAATGCTTGTGAAGTGTGGAGAGGGTTCAAGTGAGAAGATAAGTGATGTGATTGCTCTTTGAGGTGTGTGTTGAGAAATGGATAGAGTGTGAGTTTGTAAGAAAAGTTTGTAAGGAGAGAGGTGATATTTAGAAGAGGTGTGACAAGAGTGTGAGTTTTGTATTTTTAAACATGTAGAATGAGAGAAGGTGTGCATTTGAAAAGTCAAAAGGCTTTTGATGGTGTGTACATAAAGAGAGTGAGAGTGATGGAGAGCGAGAGGTTGAGTTGATTTTTTTTATTCTCAAATTTTTACATAAAAATTAATTTTTAATATTTTTATTAATTTAACAAATAACAATAAATGGTAAATATATGTAAAGGTTAATTTTATACATTTTCACAATTGAAGAGATATTTTTATATTTTTTAAGTTTTTTTCATAATTTTTTATATTTCGTTATATTTCAATAAATATTATATACTTTTTTTAGAGAAAATTAAAACAAGCAACAAATTTACATGAGAGGAAGACAGAAAGAGAGAGAGTTAGGTATAAGTGGAATGTGGAGTAGAGTGCTAATGTGAAAAATAAGAGTTAGAAAATATCAATAGGAGATTATGAGAGGGTGAGGGATGCTGGGAAAGAGAAATACGATTGGCCGCTTCCGCCTAAGCGCCTATGGCAGGCCGCTCATGCATTTGCGGCCTGCCACTTGAAGGTTGGCAGTTGGCCGCTCATGCACATGTGGCAAGCCGCTCAAGAGCCCACGGTGTGTCCATCGTCTGCTAGTATGTAGGAAAGGGGTTAAAAAATAATGGGACGACTACATAGGCAACGAAAAAAAATTGTACCTAAAACTAAAAATAAAGGGACAACCATCGAAGGTGTTAAAAATCTTCTATGAATAGTAACATCCAAGGAAAAAAGGGGCACAAAAAAAGAAAAAACCAATAAAAATTTAAAAAACCCAAAAAAAGAAAAAAAAGAAAAAAAGACACTCGATTGAACAATGAAAAGTAAACCACAAAAAAAGACCAGAAAAACAGAAAAAACTAGAAAAGAAAAAGAAAAAACCAAAAAAAGAGGAAAAAAAGAAAAAAGGACACCGGTTGACCAGTTGAATATCTTTAATTTTGGCCACTTGAGTGGTTGAGGCTGGCCGCTCGTGCGTTGCGATTGGCTGTTTGAGTGTACGCAGCTAGTCACTCATGCACATGCAGATGGCTGCTTGAGCGCTTATGGCAAGCCACTCATGCGCTACAACTGGCCGCTTGAGCACTAGCCGCTAACCACTCATGACCTGAAGCTTGCCGTTCATGCACCTAAAACTGGCTGGTTGAGCATTGCAGGCCAACCGTCCTGCTTGCTTAGGCATTGTGGACGTTTAGGGTTTGCAGTTCTGAAGGTTACTTCAACCCAATTTTCATTTCGAACATTTTCAGTTTTAATTTTCAGTTAATGCGGATGTCTATTTATATTTATAGCTTGTTTATATTTATAGGTTGGTGGTTTGGAAGTTTTTTTCAACCCAATTTTCATTTCAAACGTTTTCAATTTTAATTTTCAATTAAATTTTGATCCTTATCATTGAATCCAATTTGATCAAGAAAAACAAATCAGAAACCCAATTTGATCAACAAATACAAATAAGGCCAATATTTTAATTTTGCGTTATCATTTTCATTAACTGATCTGTAATTCTTTTTCTCCCCTTATCTTTATCATCAATGCACCAGTAAGCATGCACTATAGAGTATAACATCTTATCCACTACACACTTTTTTATCACAAGGAAGCTGAGATTGATTGTTATCACAAGGAAACTGGAATTGATTAAGTGTATTATACAAAATTTTATTCATAAACGTTCATATAGATTGTGTCATCAAACAAAAGTTTCTTAATTTCTCCATGAATGAAGAATTTATCACATCCATACAGATCTTTTGCATCAAAAAAAACATTTTTCATGCTTGAAAAATCGATCACAACTATAAAGATTGAAGGTTTTAAGCACAAAGGATTAGCTTGACGAAAGGCATAATGTATTATCCAACTACTTCATAATGTAATATAACGTAGAGAAGTAACGACACTTTATATTCTTTTGCATCTTTTTTCTTCACTTTCATTGGAAGGTACTGCATATTCAGTTCAAATTTTTCAGCAAAAGAAGTGTGTACACATGAGTTTGTGGTCTTTTAAATGTCTGTGACATTTAATAACATGTGAGTTTCGTATTTTTTAAGTTATAAGCAAATGCATAGTGTTTAGTTAAATTAATTATAGCATAGCAATATCACCTTGGGAGACCAATGGTAGAGTGACATTAGTTGCAGACCGCTAAATATTCAGATTTTGTTCTTTTAAAATTGATGCTTCAAACTCTCACAAACTGAATAAGTTAGTAGATTTGATGACTTTTCCATATCCTTATGTTTGAGACAATACACAATGGAGTATTTCTGTTGTGATTCTCTATCCTTTTGTTTTGAAGGTTTAATCTGGATAACATATTCCTTTGTTTCCAGAGAGGAATGTATGTCATCAATATGCATGTGGTGAAAACATAGGTAAATTGATTATGTTCCAACTATTTAAAGGAATTTATTTCAATTTTAGATCATGAATCCTCATTCACCAGTAGATTAATACTTTCATTGGCTTCCTACAACATGCAAGTCAAATATGATTCATTCTAATAATATAAAAGGTCTACATAATTCATAGTTAATCTTAAAAATACAAAAATATATGCATCTAGAAAGCTAAATTGAGTCTGTCCACATTTGAATAATTTTATTGATTTGCATTTAAAAGATCATGAGCATCTGATTGTTGAAAACATACACCATAATATAATCATCTGATATCAAGTTTTAAGACCACACTTTAGTTTTTAGATGATTAAACGACATACAAATACAAATGAGACTAATAGTTTATTATGCAATTAGAGTTTCTTATCCTTAAAGTAAAAAGTACTATATAGTGATAAAAAGACACAAAATTACCCAAGTTTTCCATATGAAGAAGCTCCGATAAGTGAACACATAATGTTGTCTTAGTTACTTAAAATGTTCTATATTTTTCAATAATAATACCACTTAAAAGACATTTTCTAGTTGAAAAAGGATAATTTCCTAATTTACCAGTTGCATATTATCGTAAATGTTTCAAAACAAACTCCTAGCATCCATTATGAAAAAAAAATGGGTATTTGATTGGGAACCCAATATAAATAAATCAATTCACATATTATAAGTAACAAAAAAATGAAAATAAAAACGTTGGGAAAATTTATTTAAAAATTACATTTTTTAATTGGCTATTGAAATATAAATAAAAATAATAAGATGTAAATATATGACCAATTTTTGAAGGTGTCTTCATAGCTTTAGTTGCTATTAAGCCTAAAATTTGCTTAGTTGTTTCTTCATAAAGAATTGCTGTAATGATACCATTTTCGTCACTTAGATTGACCTCAAATTGTCACATGCGAAGATTTCAAAATATGATAGCAGAAAATTATAGCAACATATAGGAAAAGAAAAATAAAACTATAATATTAGAATTAAACTATTTAACTACCTTGGTTCAGCTAATTGCTTTTCATTGTAAAAATTGAAGGTGTATTCATAATGACACGCCACTATGATTATGTGGAGCACTTTTTGCATGCCATGTAATAATACTTTTAGATAATCTCCTTAAAATTTATTTTGGCCTTAACAAGAGCTCCCTAATTACATATGAACAAACAACCGTATTATTTAGTATGAAAACCTTAGAATACTTTAAAAGTGGATACATGCCTTTTGAGATAGTAAAATATTAGCTACCCATGTAATGTTGCTATCTGTAGGAATGGTCACGTGGTGAGTATGCTGATTTGTGCCCTTGCTAGTGACATAATCATCAATCATTTTTTTTATTTCTCTTTACCCTTTGATACAAAAAATAGATAAATTAGTATGTTAAAATGGAAAGAAAAAATACAATATTTTATTTTTTAAAAGAATGTAAGATAGCATATATGGTGCTGACCAATTTTTTAGACGCGTAGCTTCAGCAATAAGTGGGTCAACAAGTAAAAGTGAGTTAAAATGTGTAGACAATTCGGTTCCTATGAAATTGAGGGTCGATTAAGAATTGAATATATAAGGTAAAAAGTTTGATACGATAAAGCAAGCAAGTTAATAGAAAAAGGTGTTACCATCAAAATATGACACTCGAAAATGTCATCCTTTCAAAATAAGAAAATTTTTCAACTCGTTCAAGTGAACTATCCCTTCATTAACGATAAACTCTTATGGTTTGCATGCTTTAGAGGGGAAAAATGGTTAATATGGAGAAAACAATGGTGTATAAAACTGATACAAAAACAAAAATCAAAACTTCTCTCAACATACTTATCATCAATCGGAACAGATTTTTGGATATTGGTAGGGCCATATTTTGTTGGCACGGCTTTGACAGAAATTGCTTCAACCACAATTCCAATGATATCTATGTTGTGAATATAAAACAGTAAGAAAGACAAAATTCTAAAGTAATATGAGAATTTTGGGTAGAAGTTAATTATTGCTTACCAACAATAGCATCTCTTTTGTTCACATGCTGGCCAAAGTCTTGAAACAGAGCGAAGTTGTACTTGATTGGCAAAATAGCGATTTCATCATTGATTTCTTCAATGACTATATCAACACCTATTACCCATTGTGTCAGGACATTAATTGGTCTATAGTTTGGATCTTTTATCTCTCTAATTTATACATTGTTGATGTGATACTTCTTATAGGGTTGGAGTTTCAAGGCCATTGTTTCGATTGCTTTATTAAACATGATTCCTTCAACCTTGACTCCGTGTATAGTGTTAATTATGAAAGTTGTAAGAAGAAAAAAGACTTTTTCATAAATTACATTATATATTTTTGTATCATTTTTTTCATTAAAAGTAGAAGGAATTATGAGAACCCTTACACTTTGAGTAGTTCTAGCTTTTGAAAGAGCAACATATAGTTAAACATACGAGAAAACAAATTCTCTTAAATATAGACCAACATAATCCAATGTTTGGCCTTGAAATTTGTTTATTGTCATGACAAAATATAATTTATCTAAAAATTGAACTCTCTTAAATAAAGTTCCAAGTTTTCTAATGTTAAGGTTATAAAGGGGAATTTTATGTAAGAAAACAATTTTCTCCTTGTGCTGACCAAAAGCTATATCAACAATAATCATACATTGTCTCAATTCCCTACAAATTAACCTTGTTTTATTGCACAATCCTTCAGTTGGGTTTAAATTCCTAAAAAGTATTATGGAATAGAAACACGTTTATGATGAGGCAATCCCTTTGAATTTAAGGAATTCAAAAAATCTTCAAAATATCTTTGGTGTCTCTCATCAAGAAATCTATCAACACTTGTATAAATATGCAAAGAACCAAGAAATTGCTCAATCAAATGGTTAATATCATCAACAGCAACCAACGGGCAATAGGTGTAACGGGTAGATTACTGTATCTCTTAACAAAGATCAAGAGTTCGACTTACGATTTGGGTATCGAGTCGACTGTATTGGGAGATCCTTATCCCTAAGAGGGATCTTAGTAGGGTCAACCCGAATTAGTTGGAATGAAATTCTGAACATCGGGTGGTAGACCGAGTCCAAGGGCATAAAAAAATATTATCAATAGCATTATTTTTTGCAGTTGAAACACATTTATTGATCATTTGCACAGGATCTAGTGCATAGAAGTTTAAATCAATGAAAATATAGTTGATCAAACTGTTGAATATCTTTAATTCATTAACAATGAAGAAAACTTGAATGCAAAATAAGCCAAGCAAAAAATGTAAAAAAAAAAGAAATCTGTTTATCGACACTTCTTTTTCTGTGTAAGGAATAGTTATCTCATGTGGCGAACTAATATTATCATTTTTATCAACTAATTCTCTTCTTTCACCCACTCTTAATAAAAATTTAGAAAATTTTGGATCAAGAATGGCTCTTATATTTATTGTGAGCCGAATTTTTCAAATCCCTGGATATAAAGTTAACAATTGATGACTCAATCAACATTTATTTTAATTTTTTTTCAATTACAGGTAATGTTTATCTGAAATCACGGCTGAAAACAACTACTTTCCTACCAAATGGTCTGTTGAAAGTCATTAAATCCTTCAATAATGCATCAAATGATTCCAATGACTCTCATTTGGCTATGGAAGCCATATCCCACACAATCAATTTAGCCTCGGTAATTAACTTAGCGACAACACTTAGATGCAGCAACCCTAGAAGTTACCATTGTAATAGCAGTAAATTCTTGAGATCTTAAGGTTGCTAAAAGCGCATGATACAAAAAGATTTTTCCGGTACCACCAAGATCATCTATGAAAAAGGACTGTCCATTAGTAGAAAAGACATTTTCAAGGATGATGACATATGCACGCCGTTTGTTAGGATTCAACTTTTCACTTAACAACATATCTTTAGTTGCGATAGGAATATTTTGTTCACTCATGATTTCTCTAGTGAAATGTTCATTATTCTCAATATCAACTTCATTTGAAACCAAATAATAATCTTTGAGATTTTTATCCATTTGCATCAAATACGTGTTGATAGTTTACGACACTTTCTTTTGGATATAAAATGAATTATGTCATGACCGAGTATAAGTTCTTCGTATATCAACAAATAAATCATCCTTGAATTTTTTTCAAAGAGTTTTGGGATTATTAGGAGTATAATAAATAGGAAGAATAACAAAGAGAGATCTCAATGCCCACAGCATTTAGAATTAGGTTGCTTGTTGATGAGTTTCTTCGATATAGTTTGTAGAATATAACAGTCTAAGTTCAAATGTAGCTTCTTTAAATGAATTTAGTTTTTTTCCATCTACTATCATCCAATCATCGTAAGAAGTTGGAACCCTTACATGAGAAAGGAAAATGCGAAGATAATATTATTCACCATCCTTCGGATTTATTAAAACTATTTTACCAATCACATCATCCCTCTTTCGCTTAAACCATGTTTTAGTCTTTCCACACCACACAAAATATTCTAGAAATTCTCTATACAAAAACTTTAGGTCTTGAACCTTTTTATTTTGCCGGTTCATCCCAAAAATTTTGTTAATGTTGTTCTAATAAAGCCAGAATTCTCAACAAGCATGACCAAATTGAAAGTCTTGCTAAATGACACAAATTGTTGACCATCAAGATGAACATGAAGAGTATAAATCACTAGACTAATTTGGTTTAATTTAGATACAAAAATTCTCCACATAGCTTCTGAAGGACCTACCTATCTCGCATCTTAAAATTCTTTGATGTCATCTATTTCAGTACAATCATCCTTGGACATAAAGGAGCACTTAAGTATATCATAACCCTTGTAGATGTACTTATACACATATTTGATCAATTTAATAGTAGAACATATTTCTACATTCATATGATAATCAAAAAGGGCCAAAAGATAGGGATTATATGGATCAATCCATTTGTTATCTACTTAATGGTTTCTAACCCTAACTTTTTTGTCATCATTTCTCTTATGATAATGTGGATAACTATTATCTGCATAATAAATTCTTTAGGGTAATGGTTTTTCCAATTCCTTGATTTCATACTAGGGCTATTTTTATTCATCAAACCACATAGATCATGCATCATGTGTATTGTAACCAGGGAGTATAAATATGACTGTAAGTCTGGATTTGGTATTTCAATACAAACGATGCAATCATAGGTTACAGGATTTAGAAGTTTTGAACCAAGTTTAGCAAAAGATGACAATACAACATGCCTCTTTCTTGGATCTCAATAACATAGACACATGCAGCTATTTGACCAAAAATTTATTTTTTAAACAATTCTACTTTAAGTAGTTCTAATTCCACTATAAAAACTCTTGCTAAAAGATCATGTCTATTATTAAAAGTCTCACAATACTTTAAATTTTCTTGGATTTCAAGCCAATTCAAGTTACAAGTCATTGTTAAAAAGATGTCTGGTTTTTCATATTTTTGAACATTTGTCATTGTATCTAAATACCTACGCCTCATATCTTTTGAACCACCTATAAATGACGCAGGCAAAATAACTATACAATCTATATTGACTCCATTTATTTGCCCAACAGACTGTCTATCAAGGATACCCTGCAATATTTCTGTTCTAATTTTGTCTTGTTTCTTTCTATAGAAATCTAACCTACATGTTGCGATCTTTACATAAGGATTAACTATAAATTGTTGGAATATTCTCCCTGTATGCATAAGCATAGACTCATCATTCCCTCTTATTTGAAACTTATAATAATAATGCTCTCTAACAATAATAGTGTTGCTACTCTTACTGGACTTATCAGCACCTAGAAGTTATAGGAAAAAAAATATAAACATTTAGCAAGAAAAGAAGAATAAAAAAAAATCATAAAAGAGTGTGCACTTAGTTGGGTAATGTAAAAAGAACTGCAACACAATTCATCTAAACTTTCAAAGTCTAACAATTTATCAATTGAGCTCAAACTTACTAGTTCAATCATATCGACATTCTCTAAATCTTGATTTAGACAAATTCTTTTCCCTTTTTTGGCCCGTGGAATTCCAATATGCCAACCAGTTTCACTTCGTGGAAATAAAATAGGATATTGCAGAGGGTCATAACTACCATAGTAATGTTTGATTCTATGACTTGTGTTTGAGAAACTATAGATTTGAATATGTATAGTTCTATCAAAAGAATCAATCTCTTATTTTTAAAAAAAGAGCTATTGCTTGAGAAACAGAAGATAAATTGTATCTTCGTTGGTTTAAACCACCACTTACACTCAAGACAATTATTTTGTTCTCAATGTTAAAAATTTATATTGACTGTTTTAAAATTCTATAATATGGATTGTTTTCAAGAATGCGAAAAAGCAGTTTCAGAGTTTTCTTGTTTAATCTTTCTAACGAATCCAATCTTTTATAAAACTTTTTCTCAATGTCAAAAAATAGAATTGAATTCCAAAAGCTTTCTTATAGCCACTTTCATACTCACCATTTAAGAAATAGTAAATTTGACTCTGTATTTTGAAAGTGTAAACACCAAAATGATTTTAGGTCAAGGCCTTATCATATTTTATATCAAAAGAAGTAAAAGCAAGATGATTATTATAGGTTCTAATATTTTTTCTAAATTATATAGATTATTCTTCTGTTCCGGTCAACAAAAATGGAAGATCATATGGTATTGGAAAACAAACCAGAAAAACTTTACCACCAATACAACAAAAATTATGATATTCTAAATAAAATCTCTTTGCTCTATAGTGTTGACAACTTAAGGCAGAAGGAAATATCATTGATTCAGTTGGTAAATTATTTAATGAAATAGACCTTCTATTAGTACATCCACGCGTTTTCCCTAAGAAAACAACAATAATATTCTTTCAACTATACTATATCAGAAGACAAAAACTCATAAAAAGAACCTAATGTGGGAATGAAAATTTTCCTAATCTCTTATAGCACAAGAGTAAGAGCTATCATTCCTCGTGCATTGAGTATCTGGCTAGGTTACTATAGATGTCATGTTTTCTTGTAGAGGTTGCTGAGATGTAGATGAAGAAACGCCATATAAAGAAACTGAAACTCTAGTTTCAATCTGACCAAAAGAAACTCTCCTAACATAAGTGCTACTATTACGAGTTTGATTAGAATCAAGGCACAAACTAAGTGATAGCAAAGGGTCATTTTCCTCAGAGTCTTTTATCTGACTACATAGATCAGAATTTGCCCTAAACCGACAATCATCTAACTACACTTTTTTAGCTAACCGAATTTGTCTTGTCAAAACAATAACTTTTTTATCATATGGCATTTTTGTAAACTTTTTGTGGTGCAAGGCTTTTTTATCCAAATTATGCATGTAACTGAAACAGTGTTCGAAATGCTAACAATCACTAGTGTTGAAACTATTGTTAATTAACAACTAAAGTAAAACCGAAGCAATATTTGAAATGTCAACAATCATTGCATTGAAACCATTATAGATCAACAATTAAAGTGAAACACTCATACATATCTTACAAAAAAATAATAATAAACAAACTATCAAATTGAAACAAATAATGAGTACAATAACTAAAATTAATAGAATAACATATGAACACTTTAACAGTAATTATAAAACAAAGAAAACAACCACATGAAAAGCTATTAAGGATAGTTTGTACTTTCAATTAGAAACACAAAGCAACACAAAGCAAAGCAGCAATTTTCCAGAGAAAAATAGTTCCTAGAAGATTCTGTCCAAAAATATGCACAAGAAATAATCAAACCTAACAAGCAACAATGCAAAATAGAACATGAAAAGCAAACAAAAAGCACAATATCAATCTCACACAAAGTAAAGAATTAATCATTACATATTGCATAAAATATCAGTACATAAGGCAGATAGAGTGCAACAACGAAAAAGCCTTGTTTGCTAGTCACCATGGTCAAACTCTTAAGAACGGGTATTTGAAAGCAACAAAATTCTCAAAATTTTAGAAATTGTATCGTTAGGCTGCGTTTTATGCCTCTCTGCATGGTCACGCCTCAGGGCTCATAAAGAATATAGTTTACAAGGGATTTCTTTAGGCGTTTCGGAGGATGAGAGGTACTTGTAAGTAACCAAACAATCATAGAACCATTGGGTCAGGCAACTGAAATAATTAATAACCAATAACCAAGTTAAATAGAAAGAAACAAGTTGTAAGAAAAGACAATTAACTAATTATGCTAAGAGGTTATAAACCAAAAGCACGAATCCCAAGTGGTGACAGAGAATCAAGTAAGTATAATGAAAAAGAAAAAACCAAAAAGAAATATAATTCAGGAACAGTATAATCCAGATAAACCGTAACAACCCTATGGCAAATAATCCCGTGGTTCAAGATCAACCTAAATGTCATAATTTTGCCAAGCCATCGTTCTTCTCTTCTTTTTTCCGTCATCAATTTTGGAAAATAACAAAAGCAAATAACAATGGGAACCCAAATCAAAGACAAAGAAAAGCAATGAAGGAATTCAAGAAAAAGCAAAAAAAAAAAAAAATTGAATTACAAGAAAAACACCAAATAACACAAAGAAAAAATGATAAAAGTAGACGAAAAAATACCAGCAACACCAACGATGGAGAGTGGAGAAGAAAACACAAAAAGGAGAAGAAAACTAGGAGTTCAAAAGCAGAGAAAATAACTATAAACCTTGAACAAAGGAAACATATTTAAATCCCTTTTATACATGCCGATCAATATTAGGGAGAGAGACACCACTCCAACAGAGTATTCCATACCAAATACAAAAGAAAAACAATAGATAAGAAAAGGAAAGAATCCATATTTAATCACAGAGAGGTTACATTTACAAATATTTTCCAAAACCCCTAAACCAATAGAAAAATTGGGAGAAAAAAATAATTTTAAAACAGTTGTCAATCCAGAGTCGGCCTCAAGCAGCAGGTGGAAACAGGGACGTGCAGCTCATACAACTTTTTGTCTTTCTTTAGAGAGAGGTCTCTGAGAAGATGATCCGACAACTTTTTTGTTTTTCTTTAGAGAGAGGATGAAAGGACGACCACACCCTTCTACCATACCCTTCGCATGCCAATCACGTGAGAGACGAACACACGTGACACAACAAACTCATTTTTCTTTTATACCTAGACACCCTTCGCCCTTATGCTAATCATGTGAGAGATGACCACACATGTGACAAGACAAGCCCAGTTTTTTTGTGCTTAGATGAATATTATTTTATTGTATGCAACCAATGTAACCACCCGCTTATGCAATGTGTTGATGTTCGCCCATGGTAACCGCGAATCCCTGCATACATTCCTCCCTCATATGCATGTGCATCTTGCTGCCTTGCACACAACTACATAGACAACCCGCCCATGCATCATGTTGGTGTCTACCCATTTGATAACCACCGATAACTGCCGGTTGGTAACCGCCACTTGGTAACCACCGGTAACTATCGCGCATGTGCATCCAATGTGCTCTCAATGTGTCCATGCTTGCTCTGTGCACATGTCACGCCCTGAACTGGGATCGCAAACAGTCGTCCGTTGTCCCTGGATGTCGGCTGTATTTTTACAGAAAATCGGACAGAATCTCCCCATAAATCGGAGGTTTCCCATGTACAATTTCACCTGTATATGACATTCATCCTAAAAAAATAAACAATTGGCAATTCCGGCCTCTCCAAATTCAACAAATACCACAACCAACATCCAGAACAACGCAAGGCTATAAAGTTTCTAACAGTCCTAGCAACAGACCTCTACTGTCATGCCCAACTAGAGTATGAGCAGCCGCCACACCGAGCGGACTTTAATTCTACGCATATATAAAATAAATTCCCAAGTTATTTTTAAATATTTACAAATGCCTCAATGCAATGAAATAATCAACACGAAAGTTTCACGAATAAAAGTTCATAATTTATACAGTCATCCCAAAAAATTTATATAAATACATTGGTCAATCTAAAATCTCCAATACATAATAATATCACCAATCATCATAGCGGAAGAGATGGAAAATATCCATACCCAAGCCCAGTGATATCACCTCGGTCTAACACTAATCCTGTGGGAAATAAAGTAAGGGGTGAGTATCTATGGGAGGATACTCAGTAAGTGAGGGGATTGACATCATACTACCAATATCGAGGTGAATTTGGAGTGTCAAAGCATAAGATAAGAAAATATCCACAGTGTGCAAACCGATCATGTTATTTCAAATCATATATAATGCGCACACATCAGAAAGCAAGATATGCATCCCAAAATTTTACATCAATGTCATGAAGAGTCGGCCAATGAAATATTCCCAGCAATGGTCTACCTCGACCAAGGACGGCGCATTGGGGGTTTTTCTAAATGCAAGTAGTAAATAATGACTCTCTGCCCCAATGTTGGCCACAGACTACCCCAACTAGCATGTAAATAATAATAATGTACATATAATAACTAGTCGGCCATATATGGTGCCCCCGCCTGGTGCTAGACGGAGCCGTACTCAACGTCCTCTCCGATGAGGGTCAACCTGGGGCACCCATACACACGACGATCTGGCGGATACCTCCGGCCGAAACGTATCCGGGCACAAGGGGTGCCTCTACCAGATGTCCTTCGTAGCTACGGATCACAATATCATATCGGTCGGGCACGTAGCCCCATGCATCCCATCACCAGTCGGCCGGGCATATAGCCCCATGCATAATATCATAACGTCGGCCGGGCATACAACCCAATACATAATATCATAAAGTCGGCCGGGCATACAGCTCAAAACATAATATCATAAAGTCGGCCGGGCATACAGCCCAAATGTGTAAGTAAATCCATTTAAAACCATGTGCCAATGCAGTGGAAGTATTTAAAACATATCAATATGTCGAAAATGTGGCACAATATACGTTTATCAAAACTCATGGATGCATATCAATAAAGTCAGCAGTTAAGACACTCCAAAGGTCACAAAACATTCATCAAATATTCGAAAATTCTACCAATCAGACATTTGCAGAAATATGTCATTTAAAAATATTTTTGAAACATGGTTTTCAATCAATAGCGAATGTCAAAGTCCCACTCACTGTTCTAGGGAGGGTGGTCACTCCCTATTTTCAAAACTAATCAAATCTGATCTGTTTCCTCGAGTCTCCAAAAAGATCAACCTAATCAGATCATCAAAATTGAATATCATTTTCTCAAGCATTTTTAGGGTTTATCCAAAAGACATGAAATGTATAATATCCTCCACTTTACGGCTCATTTCAATCCAACCCTACAACCCAGATACTTTCATGCATATTCCAAAGTTTAACTCTAAAGAAACTATTCGAATTCACTCGACATGATTTTGTGATTCTATAATACGCTTCTTTTCGTATCAGATCATTCAATTTCTATAACATTCTATACTTAACTTTCAAAGTCACATATAATCATTTCAGAAATTGTATTCTATTCGCATTTCACTTACACTCTAAACATATACAAAACCTTTCATCTTAGATTCAATCCTAGATTCATCCAATTTATCAATTAAAGCCGAAATCTCCTCACCTAGGGTTTTCTCGAAGCGTCGAGTCTCGTCCGAAAATCGCTTCGGTCACTCCAAAGTCTGTAAGGTTTCCTATCAAAACAAGGTTTATTTGTTAGATCTAAACACATAGATCCGAAACAAAACCCTAAGTCATTTACCTGCGTGAAGATTCGTGGGCTGTCACGGGCTCACGGGCCTCGCGGGCTCGTGGGCTACAGTGGGCTCGTGGGTTCGCGAGCCAGTGGGCTGGCGGGCTGGCGGCTGATGGGCCTGCGGGCTGGCGGGCCTGCGGCTGGTGGGCTCGTGCGCTGGTACGCGCCCGTCCGCTGGTGCGCGCCCGTCCGCTGAGCTGGCTCGCTTGCGCTCGCGCACTGCCGCGCGCTCGTGCGCTGGGCCCCGCGCGCTCGTGAGCTGGGCCGCGCGCGCTCGTGCGTTGGGTCGCGCGCCCGTGCACGCCCGTGCACTCTGGGCTTCGCACCCGTGCACGCTAGGCCGCGCGCTCTTGTGCACGCTGGGGCAGGGACCGCGTAGGCTGAGGCGCACTCGGGCTCACGCTCGCGCAAGAAGGGTCGCGCGCTCGCGAGCAGTAGTGCTCGCGCTACGGCGTGCTCGGGTGATCGCGCGCTCGCACGAGGGAGGGAATCACTGTTGCTGTGGTGGTGGTGCCTGCGGAAGGTCGCGGGTGGTGCGATTGTGCAGGGAAGCGGGTCGCGCGGAGGAGGGCAGAGAACAATGAAGAGAGAGCGATCGCGAGAGGGATCGCGAAGGGAGAGAGAGAAACCGAGAGGGAAGAAGAAGGAGGAGGAGAAGAAGAAGAAGAGGAAGAAGAAGAAGGAGAAGAAGAAGAAGAAGGAGAAGAAGGTGAAGGAGAAGATGCCGGCGGCGGCGGCGGCGGCGGCGGCTGTGGCGGAGGAAGCCGAACGGCCGCGGGAGAAGACGAACGGCCGCAGGAGAGGGAACGTCGGGGAGAGAGAAAGAGAGAGAAAGAGAGAGAGAGAGAAAGGGGGTTAGGGTTTTAACCCTAATCCCCAATTGGGGACGCAGCATTTTGTCCCAAAACGCTGCGTCTCCAATTTTTTTTTTTTTTTTTTTTTAGCTTGGTGTTACAGCATACACAAAGTTCAATGGCCAAAATTTGCACCAAGCATAGATGTCCAAATATTGACACATCTAAAATGTCGCACGCCCACGTGCCATGGCCCTCAGGGTCATGCCCTACGCGTGCCCTTGTTGCTAGTAATTGTCACTGTAACTGCTCCTGTAACAACTGGTAACCATCATGTGCACCTATAGCTTCTATCATTTTGTTCTCGATTCACCAAGATTCATGCCAAGCTACTGATACTGCAAACGGTTGACATTTGTTTGGTTCATGCAATGCATGTGCGACCACATTCCATGGCCCCCCAGGTCATGCCCCTACCCATTCTAGACTCAGGCATGTGCACACCTACGCGTCATGGTCCCAAGTTAATGCACCATGCGCACCGCCTTGCCTAATCTAAACTCACCTTGCTACGCCCCCTCTTGCCATGGCCCTTGGGGGTTGCACAATTTGTGCCCCTTGCCTATCCTAGACTTGCCTTGCCATATGTTCACGTGCCATGGTCCATGGGGTCGTGCCCCGCATATTGAGGGTGTGTTACTAGAGAGTTTGTTCTTTTCTAAAGGTATGTCTTACTATTCAAATAACCTTTCATACTAACTGCACACAAGAGATGAGTGGTCTATCGTTGAAAATAAATTTAATTGATTAAACTTTTAATTTTATGATCAGGATTGTAATAACCTTTCTAAAGGTGTGTCTTATGATTCAAACAATCAATCAAAGCTCTATCATTGAAATAATTTAGAAATCGCCTCCAAAATAAAAAATAATTAAAATTTTAATTTTATGATTAGAATTTTGACAACACATAATACAAAGTCAACTAATATTTGGCTAGTTGAAGAGGTAGTACATGTTGTTCTAATATAAAAACATTTATACTTGGAGAATATTTTATTAGATTTTGAAATTTCTTGTTATTATGATCATATTTTATTTTAATATTATTTTTATTCTCAACAAAAAGCTCAAGAATTCATCATACACGAAAGAATATAAAAAATTACCTAGAAATCAAACCTTACTTAAAATCCTTATACGTATACATAAGCAGAAATATACATATAATTTAAATACTTATATTATAATCAAATTTTTAGTAATTAAAATATAAAAGCGATCATAGATATTATAAATATTTATTTAGGAAAAAAATGATATTTTTATTAACAATTTTAATTAATTCAGTTCTCCCTTATCAATTCCTATAAACTCATATAATAATTTTTTAACTAGCCCAATAGATATATTTATAACTTAAACTGGCGATTTCTTCATATATATATATATATATATATATATATATAAATTACATATGTATGAAAAATTCAATATTTATAAATAGTAATTTTGA
Organism: Dillenia suffruticosa; assembly: GCA_033439265.1. Taxonomy (NCBI): domain Eukaryota; kingdom Viridiplantae; phylum Streptophyta; class Magnoliopsida; order Dilleniales; family Dilleniaceae; genus Dillenia; species Dillenia suffruticosa. Next base: position 21,874,172 of record JAVTVX010000029.1, read on the forward strand.
AGATAAAATAAGAAAATAAAAGGGGTTATAAGAGGGCGAATAATAAATTGGATAAATATATATCATCATCCCGGCGTCCCGCCTGTTCAAGAAGAGAGAGAGAGAGAGAGAGGGGGGGAGGGAGAGAGAGAGAGAGAGAGAGAGAGAGAGAGAGAGAGAGAGATGGCGGACGAAGACATAGAGAAAGTAGTGCTGGCGTACCTGAAGAAGAAGGGATTTAAACAGACAGAACTCGCATTCCAAGAAGAACAGCAACAACAACAGCAAAGTAACAAGAACTCCTCCACTTCCCCTTCTTCCGCTGCTTCTCGCACCACCACCGACCCCGACATTGCCAAACACCTTCTCGCCTTCTCCGAGTACTCTCTCTCTCTCTCTCTGTTTCTAATTTTTGGAGAATTTGGTTCCCTTGCGTCGTTTTAGCACGCCACTTGCAAAATTTGCTAGTTAGGTTTTACTCAAATTAGGGCATGAACTTAGGGAAACGTAGAAAAAGTAGGAGAAAATTTCTATCAATTTCAGTGCTCTATGCATTGCGATGACTTTGAATAAGAATTATAGTTATTTGCGTATGAGGGTTATTATTCTTATTTTCATTTTGTCGGAAAGAAATTTGTGGAAGACCGTTAATGATGTGCTGACATTGGCATTGATTGAAATAAGGAACAGAAAGTTGAGTTTCCATATGAATTGTTCTCTTTGAAAAATTGCTGTGTAATGCGAGTATAAAAAGATGTGCCCTAAAGGATTTCTCTGCCAGCATAAACTAGATGGGATGTAAGATGCAATCATGTATGCATCATAATTGTTGAGAAACCAGATTCTATTTGTATGCTGCAACCTGATACTATGATTCTAATCTTGGAAATTATCAAGTAGAGTCCAGATTTCAAGAACAAAAGAATTTTGTGTTTAAAATATTTTAATATCTATGGGGGTGATTATGCTATTTGGGATTAATTTTATTTCAATTTGTTGAGATTCTATTTGTTTCTATTTGTCGAGATTCTAATGTAGAATGTTTACCTGTTGTTCTTGGGAGGGGGATAGGGATAGATAGGAAAAAAAATGTTGGTGGGATAATGATTAATGGTTGTTTGTGAGTTTAGTTAGGAGACAAGAGGAAAGGATACAAGAGATTAGTTATTTTCCAACATTTTGGGGCGTTAAGGACAAAAAAAAAAAAAAATTTTAAGTGATGTTTTTAGATTGATAATTTTGCCCCTAATAAATGATAATAGGTAGAAGCTTGTTTTTTCTTTTCCTTTCCTGTTCATGAATTTTCAAAAAAAAAAAAAAAATCATTTCCTATCCTTTTAAAATCCAAACACTAAAAATAACTCGTTTATTTCATCCTCCTTTCATTTCCTGACTCATTGTATGAGCGATATCCTTTCTTTCCCTATCCCTCCTAAACTCCCAAGCATTGCATGATCATTTGACAATTTTGGTGCAAATCATTGTACATTGGGTTGAATTTATTGATTATCCCATGGCTATCTCCCTTTCTCTTAACATAAATCTTTCACTGCTCCCCATCTCCTGCATTCTCTCTCTCTCTCTCTCTCTCAATCTATCTCTGTTTCTCTTTTCTCGTTTTAAGTTTCATTCTGCCCCAGTGTGAATGTCATGGGCTGTAATATGGCTAACTTTTGATGAGGATATCTAAGAAACATTCACTTTTATTATTAATGCATATGGCTATCAATCTTTTGTTGACGTGCAATGTCTCTATCATTTTCAAGATACTTAATCGTGATATTATTTCTTTTTATAGCACTTGTTATTTCTCTCCCCTTGGGGACTGTTGCGGGGTTAATTTTGTTTCTATTTGTTAGGAATTCTAATTGTTTTTATTTGTTAAGTTTCTAATTTAGAATCTTTTCTGTTTTTTTGGGGGGGTAGGGCAAATAGGAAAACAAATGCAGGGGGGATAGTGATCAGTGGTTGTTTGTACGTTTAGTTAGGACACAAAAAGGAAAGTTTAGAAAATGATTAGTTATTACCCCCAACTGGAAATTAAAGGGGTAAATAAAAGATTTTAATTGATATTTTAGATTGATAATAGTGCTGTTAATAAATAATGATAGGTATGCTCTTATTTTTTCCTTTCCTTTCCTATTCATTAGTTTTCCAAACAAAGAATATATCATTTCCTATCTCTGTCAACATCGAAGCACTAAAAATAATTCATTTCCTTCAATCTCCGTTCCTTTTCAAACTTGTGATATTAGCAATATCCTTTCTTTTCCTATCCTTCCCAAACATTGTGTGGTTGGGCCCATATAATTTGGAATTGTATTGAATTCCTTGATTATCTTATGGTTGTCTCCACTTCTCTAGTTAAAATCTTTAACTGCTCTCCCATCTCCTCTTTATTTTGTCCCTCTCACCTATCTGTCCTCTCTGTTTCATTTTGCACGAGCTTGAAACGCAATGAGACGGTAATGTGGCTAACTTTTGAGAAGTATATCCAAGACACATTTCATTTTTATTGTCAATCCATATGCCTGTTGCTTTTTGCTTTACTTGTAATGTCTTTACCAGCTTCAAGAAACTTAATTGTGATACTGTTTCTTTTTATGGGGCTTGCTATTTTCTCTCCCCTTGAGATATGTCACGGGGTGGTATCAGTCTTGTTCAATACTTGAATGGAGATATTCATTTTATTAACCTTTTTTCCCTTCAAATTTGGATGTGGATGTATGTATTTTATCTGTTCCCTCATCAAAAATTGGTGTTCAAAGCTGGCCCAACTACATTGAAGAAGCTTTATTGAGGTTTTTGTGTTGATTGACTCGTGATGTTAAAACTAGCAGTTACCTAAAATTGAAATATGGCAACATACTCATGGTTTTAGAATGTGCATCACGTGTTTACTTTGTCCTGGTCCAAGCTATGGGAATAGAAGAAGGAAAAGCTTTGCACATTAAGGTGTTGTTTAGAAATGGAATAATACTCCTTTTTTCAAGAAAAATGGAAATAGGAACATGGAAAAGGAACATTGTGTTTATATATAATATTTTTACAAAGTCGAAATAGGAAAAAAAGATATTTTTCATTTTTCCAAAATATAACTACATGTTGGAGAAGTTGAGGTTCTCCAAAATTTCCCACAAAAACTTCACCACTTGTAAGGACGGTTCTCCACAATTCTCCAAAGTTTTAATTTTATTTGGATAAAAAAGCCCTCAACACTTCTATTTAATAACTATATCCCATTCATATCTCTTTCCGTTCTCTCTCATTCTCTCTTCTTTCTTGCATTGTGTTCCAAAACTCTAGCACTATGCCTTCCATTTACAGTCTTCCTCAAGGTGGTGCTTCTCCTCTTTGGCATTCTTCTCTTTCCTTTGACCTGCAATGCTCTCTCTCTCCCTCTCAACGATGTTGGTTCTGTTCCCTCTCTTCTTTCTACAATGCTTTTCTTCTTCTCCTCTCTTCATTTAATAATTAATTAAAATTTGACGATTGCCCTAAAGTGAGTAAAAAAGAAAAAGAAAGAATCCATTAATACCACATGGTAAAGAATAACTTGTAAATAGGTTTATTTTGAACACAATTTCAATTTTGTCATTTTCTCTAAATAAAAAAATGTATGCCGAACACATTCTTGAATTTCCTAATTTGGAAAAATGTTGTCAAATTTTGAGAAACAAACATGTTTTCTTACTTTCCATTGGAAAATGATAACTAGAAATGGTGTTGAAAATTAGATAGTTTATTTTGAGTTTCTATGGATGGTTGAAAATGAAATAAACATATTATTATTATTAATTTAAGTTTTTATGGATAGTTTATTTTTATTTCTTTCTTTTCATTATTTTTATTTTTATTTTTTATTTTTATTTTCTCTAATTTTGTTTTCAAACTTTAATTTTATGTTATTTTTTTCCCTTTTTTCCTCTCTCTTATATTGGTATCTAAAACGGTCGATTTCAAAATTTGGGACTAAAGCTCAATTTATTGTTGGAGTTGAAAATTGGAGTTGGAAAATGAAAATTTTTTCGGTTACTGAACGACATCTACTCGTCAACTCTTTTCAATTGGGGGTATGAAGTGTGCTTCTTCTCTTGTTTCTTGTTCTTGGCTCGCTGTTTTCAGGTGCCCTTTTATGTCTAATTGTTAAATCTTTCAGGTTAGAGAATGGTCCGATTCGGTACCAGGAGGGATATGGCAAACTAAGGTCATGGGCTGATGGCTCTCTTGATTTATACAGGGTAAAAGTTCATTGGCTTCTCTCATGTCGATAATCTTTACAAATTGGATGTCAAAATTTTGGTTCTAATTATTGTGTTAATATTTTAGCTGAGGGATACACTGACATTTGTGTGTGAGATAGTTTGTTTTGGTGAATTCGTGAATAGAAGGGAGAAAAGGAGTGAGCAATTTTTAGATCATGTGACCTGATTGATGGGAGATATATAAGATGGCCCACGAATGTAGGATGTTGCTTTTGTTTAAGGGTCTCATTAGGTGAAACTACTATTTAGAAAAGAATAATGTGATAGCATTTCGTAGAACACAGGGCTCCAAATCACAGTTTAGAGAAATTCTGAGGTTTTAATGAGGTTAAAGGTTCTCAAAGAATAGGAACAAAGAGATATTCATCTTAAAAAGATGGGTGATAATGAACTGATATGAAAGTGCCAAGGTCTTTTGATGATGTCCGTTAAGTTGCACTTCTGCATCTAGGGTTGATTCTACAGATTGTTTGATTTTGTAAAAGTTCTTCCCTTCTCTTTTGCTGGTATATCCTTTTATTTCCTGTTTTCTTGATTAACAGAAAAGCTATTCCTTATTAAGAGTAATGAACACATGAGATTTATTTGACATGCTTTTATTGAATTTTGCAGCATGAGATAAATCGTGTACTCTATCCGGTATTTATACATTGTTTCATGGATCTGGTTGCGCAGGGACATATCCAGGAAGGTATTCTGTAGCATGCCAATTCTTCTTCGCAAAATATATTGAAATTTAGACTTCAAGCATCACATAATGATGATTGATTAAATTCAAAAATGTCTTTTTGCTTCTGTTTGAAAATCACAGCTAGAACATTTTTTAGTACCTTCCGTGGAGAGCATGAGATGATGCACTTAAGAGATCTTCAAAAGTTGGAAGGAGTTCTTTCTCCCTCACATTTGGAGGTTATTTTCCATCTTGTATATTTTATCATACTTGACTTTGTTAGCCTACCCCTAAATCTTTTTCTTCATTTTTCTCCTCAGGAAATGGAGTTTGCTCATTCACTCAGGCATTGCAAAGTCAACATTACGATATGTCAGGTAAGTTCTTGCTTGTTTTCTTTGTCCCTACTTCTTTTAATGTGTGCATAATTGTACTGGCAACAGTGTGGGGCCTGTGCTTTGCTGCTGGCATATCTAAAAGATTATGTATCGTGTGTTTTCTAATTACTATATTTTTTGAAGTTAATAGAAATTCAAAATAATTTATATTAAAAAATGGATTTTCAAATGCTGTATTCTTAATTTTTTCAGAAATTAAAGAATTCTAGAATGTAAACCATTCACAGGTGACTGATTATGGCTCAAAGTAAATGAATTTAGGTTATTTTATTGTTGGTTCTCGATAAAAAGGATGCCCTTAATAATAATTCTATTTGTTATATTGCAATATTTGTTCTTAGTAAATAATTTAACTTAATTTTTGGGTGTTAGAGCTTAGTTGAATATTTGCTTTTTATATTATTTGATTGCAATTATTTATTTTTCCTTATTTTATAATATTATAAATTTCTAAAGGTCTAAAAATAATTGTATATGTTTTTTAAAGTTTTGACGTTATAATTGTTTTATATCATGGGGAGCTACAGAACAGAAAGGGGGAAAGGGCCACAATTGTATAGCTTTTCCATCCTTTTGTCTTCTTTTCCAACTTACATTATTTTACATCCATTGCCATCGGTTTGGATGAAATAGTTGTTCACTTGTCTTCTAGAAGAGCATGTAGTTAGTTTTAGATGTTTCACATTTGAAGAAAAACAGATGCTAAATCCCTTTCTTAATACAAAAGGAAATATTATTGAGGCGAGAATAAAGAGAATAGGAAGATGAGAGATCCTCCAGGACTTCTTAAGTCCTTTTTCTTGATATGGAAAGAAATGTTATTATGGAGAGAACAAAGAGACTAAGAGGATGGGAAATAAGGAAACAACTAAAGAAAACTAACATTGTGCTTGGAACCAAATGCCATTTCAATTGAATACTTTAATTCGTGTGATTTGGATTGAATTTTCTTACTTGGTATCAAAAGGTAAAATATGGAATTCAATTGAATTCCATTGCATAAAACAACTAAATTAATTTTGGAGTAAATTGTAAAATTGTTCTTTAGTAGGATTTATTAAAGAAAAAATAGTAAGATCTGATATATGTTGTTTCACTTTATTTATTATTATTTTTAATCTACAAATGCTCACTTTTTTTAGAGTTGGAACTGAATTCCATAGTTTGCATCCAACCGAAAAAACTTAGAAGTAGAAGTGAAATCCACAATTTTATGAAACTCATTTAGTTTCAAGCACAATTACCATTCACTCTCTTTTAAAATCTTCAAAACTAGGGGTTCTTTGGAGGTGTGGATAGTGAAGAGGAAATATGGAACTGCTTGTTTGCTATTTGTGGCAATGTATGGGTAAGTCTTAGGAATCTCCCTGATTTGTTTCTCACATCATTTAGGGTTTTTTTTTTTGGGGGCGGGGAGGGGAAATAAGAATGCTCAATGACTTTGGAAACATACACTTCTGGCCATTTCTTGGTGTGTTTGGAGAGTATGAAATGTAAGGATTTTTAGAAAGTAGACTATTGATCCCTCTCTTCTTTTGGGTAAGATTGTCTTCTATACTTCTTTGTGGGCTCATGTATCTGAAGTCTTTAATAAGTATATTTTAGAAGATTTGAAGAGTGATTGCATTGTTGCATTAGTTTTTCAGTTTTTCTTTTTGTAATTTTTGCTCCTTAGGATTCTTGTCCTTTGGGGTTCTACATTCTCTTTACCTTTAATATATACTTCTTTTTTCTATCAAATCTTCAAAAATAAATCTCTGAAAACCTCAAATGCTTGAGCCCTAAGAGGGGCTGGAAAAACTATCCCATCCCATAAGAGAAATAGCCCAATGAATTGATTTGTGACTTGTGAAGATTCTAGTGTTTGATTCCAACTAAATACCCCAAAGCAATGCCATTAAAGCACAATACAAAAAAAAAAAAAAAGAAGCATTGTTTCTTCCTCTAAAACATCTGAACTTTGTCAAGGTACACTCTAAGGGCTAATCCAATGATCATCACAAGTATCAAACAAGCAGTTTTGCATTTTTTTTATACTACAGAACAATCTAAAAACTCATGATCTCCAAATTTAGACTTCTTGTACATGTGAGCTCAGCCAGCTCTTTTAGAGGACTGTCATTGCTTCTCTGCTTGATCAGCCACCAATATGCATTACACATTAGCTGGTAGCGGTTGGAATCAGCCGGTTTGACCGGTATTTTTACATATACACCATCTAAGGTCAGTTAAAAAGCTAAAACTGGCTTAGTCTGGTTCTCAATTTGGCTTGGTTTGTGTTGTCTGAGAAGAAACAAACAAATGTAGAGTGGAAAATACTACAATCCCACATAAATTGAACTAAGGAAGCAGATATATTCAGGAAATTAATTAAGAAACAAACAATTGTGTTAAGATTCTAAGCAAACCAACAAAAATCCCACTTCATGTGAACCTTAAATCTAACCCATAGCCACTAAATTGCAAATCTCTAACCCACAAAAAGAAGAATAATCAAGTAGAAATGGGTGAGAGGGAAGAATCTAAATCTGGAGTGTTTTTGTCCATCTAGTCTCCAGCAAAAACAAAATTTCATAAGTATTATATTATAGGATATTTATATGTATTTATCAAGAATACAAAACTCGGCTCAGCAATTATGGACCATGACTGTCAAAAGAATTGGATGGTTCTTTTTAGGTTCTCTGGTATTTATATGAGGTCACAATTGTGGACTGTGGACTATATAGCTGACCCTGGAACATTAGCTATGAATTATCAGAAAACAGAAAAAAGACCATGACCATCCTAGAAACATCATTTTGTGAGTAGGGCTCCTTTTTTTAAGTGTTGCTGCTGCTTCGGGAGAAACAATTTCCATGGAGTCTTGGGTTGATTTGCTAATGAGTAGGCTTCAATTCTCTCTCTCTCTCTCTCTCTCTCTCTCTCTTTCTCTCTCTCTTTGTTACTGGTCATGGCTGTCCGAAGATTCTAGAAAAGACGGACATGGCTGGATCTTCTTCCTCGTTGATTATGACAAAGCTAGATATGCAATACTAGAAATAATATATAAGCTATTTTTCCAGTTTGGGTGAATAATTTAGCGTCACATGCCATGGTGATAACCAGTTTCTGTGCCTAAAAGTTTGTCCGCCACTGTCAACACCAAATGTGTTATATCATCAAAAGGTATACCACAATAAATATTTTTGCACTTTTCAGTCTCTGGTCATGGCGTGCTCTTTTCCACTTTGTCTTATTTTTGCTCTGTTGGGGATGGAGGATTTGAACTTCTGTTCCTTATGGGTGGAATTATTTCTACATATTCCCTTGGCAAGTTTGATTGTCCTACATTATGTTGTTTGAAGAAGAAAGCTAACCATCAATATTTGTCCGCAGTACACGTATGACCTGCTGCTGCAATTTCTACACAAGACGCAATCCATTACGATTCTTGGGGTTATCAATGAGCATATTAATTTCCAAGGTATTACTGAGTGCTTTTTTTATTTTTATTTTTAGGATTCTTTATGGTGGCTAAGCCACATATCTCAGTGTTTTCAACTTATTGTCGATATTTCACTGTTTATTATTTTGAAATTTCAGTTTCTTCTGGATATCCTGCAACATTATCTGATGATTCAGAGGCTATTACATTAGTTGAAAGCAGCCAGGATGCAGCCAATCAGATAAACCAGAAAGAAATACATTGGGGAGTGAGTTTGCTTACCAATTCTTATATATATTGTGGTCTGTTACTGGTCATTCTCACAGATGCACATATTGATAGATAACAAGGGTATTGGGGGGTCCTTAGAGTAATGAAGAACAATGAAATACAATACGAAAAAATAATATACACTTTCTCTCCGATATCTTTTTAAATCTTCAAGAGTAAATTTTTATAAATCCTCGAGATGTGAGCCCTAAAGAAGTACAAAAAATAATTTGATTTCATGAAAGAGAAGTTTCAATGATTTGATACAAAAAATTTTGGCATTTCACTATCTCTAAATATGCATTGGGATGGCCAAAAACGTGTATTTTCAAAACCGGGCATCTTTTTTCCCTCCAAAACCTCTTTCATGAGAGGAAGTCTCCTAGGCCAAACCTAATCATTATCACATGGAGCAAAGAGATCATTTCGCATCTCCCTTGCAATATAGGAATATAGAAATAAATGATCTCTAGTTTTAGAGTTGGTGCTGCACATGACATATGCATCTACAAAGAGAGTTTTATAAGGTCTTGCGAGGAAGGTCATTTGAATTAATTTTATTAAGCACCATGGACTAAATATAAGTCTTTAACTTTGGTAGTAACATTTGTCTTTGAAATAAAAATGTTTAATTGAAAAAAGAGGATTTTGGGAAAGACTAATTAGATGATGCAAGAGGGATATGCATGTAAAAATCCCATAGAATTTAGACAACTAACCTTAGTGTCAGGAACATGAGTAGAATGCTCATTACCTTGAAAGAGAGAAATTAAAGAAAAAACTCAAGAGTTTCTCTGTCATTAAGATTACTAAAGATATGAAAATTGTAAGATGATTAATGTCCCTTCCGACTATAAAACTCTTTGATTGGAGCGGAGTGAGGTTTGGATAGCCTATAAAGACAAGGGAAAGAAATGGATAAATGCGAGTTCTTAATTTCCCAAAATAACTCTGAGAATCATCACCTACCTTGAACACCCAAAGAAGAAAAGTATTGTATGAATGAAAAAATGAACTTCCAAAGGATGCAAGAAGAACTCTTATTCCAGTATTGTCATTCCATTCATTTTGATGGAGACCATACTTACTTTTTATAACTGTATGCCAAAGAGAACTAGGTTCTTGGAAGAATCTCCAAAATCATTTGCTTATCAAAGAGACTCTCAGATGCCACATTACCAAGATATAGCCCACCCTTGGACTTAGGTTTAGACATCTGATCCCAATTAAAGAAATGCTTTTTCTTAGCCAACCTACTACAAGATAAGAAAATCTCTCATTAACTTTTCAACCTTGTTCACTACCCATGTGGAATCCTAAATACGAAGACAAAATATGAGATGTTCTTGTTTTAATTGATTTTTTCTTCTTAGAGGATTCTCATCCTTGGTGCCTTTGTACATTCTTCTTTCCCCCTAATATAATTACTTTTTCTTGAAAAATAAATAAAAGAGCGAAACAATGGATTACTCTTGGTCCAGATGTTTGTGGAACTTGGTGCACTGTATGCTTCATACATGCTTAGATCCTAGAAAAGGTATTCATACTGAGTTGTGGGCTTGGAGTAATAGGAGATGCTGTACGGCCAGGAGGAAAAATTTGTGGCTGATTCCTCGCCCTATGTTTTGGCCAGTTTGATCATAGAGTAGTAGATATTTTAAGGGAATTGCAAGAAGTTATTTATTTATTTATTTTTTAAATTTGGTTGGGTGTGGCTTCTTCTAAATTCATTTATTTTTTCATTGAGGAGGGCACTTCCTTGTTTGTAGATTTGTTACTTTTCTTTTGGGTTGCATTTTGCACCCCTTGGTGCTCATTACATCTATATTTTTTTTTCGCTTAAAAACATAAAGCAAACTAGTTCATAATTGAGAGAAATATCTACAGATAGCGAAAAGCCATTTATAGTAATCAGTGCAGATTTCTCCTGTCAATAAAATAATACTATATTACATAATTTGTATGGTAATAATATGACCCTTGAGGCTATCTACCAGCTCATTGACAGTGCATTGCTGCTGTAGAGGTGGAGGATTACACGTCAATTTGGTTAGAAAAAAACTGAGCCTGCTAAATTATGTATAAACTACATTAAAGGTCCTGATTATTAAAGCATGGACAAGGATATGTGTATGAATGAGCACAGCATGAGGTAGCTATCAAAAATGTTATGTTTCTAGAGGCAATATCAAAGATAGTTTCGTAAGGCATTACAATGAGTCAGGCATCATCATGATTTCTCACGGTCTACCAATTTAATGCTTCATACCACAAACAAGTATTGCTGGATCCCAAGAGTTTCACACGGTTATTATGCAATAATTGCCAATTTTAAATAGGCAATAAAATACCCTTCTACTTATTTGGTGCATTTTAAGGGCTGCGTTATGTTGTATTGCCTCTAGAAGTTAGGTTGAAAAAGTATGGGTACTCATTCTCCAAGTTATCTCTATTGGGAGGTTGTCTCATAGTCAAAATGCAGATAGGTTTTTCCTTTCATAATAAATAAGTTCAGAGACACTTCAGTTTGCATACACATTTTTGTCGTACCAGTGATATTGATGAGGAAAACTACACTTTAACTTTGATTGATTGATAAATTCTCTCTAGTTGCTTGAAGATTCTTTAGAAGAACGCTTGGAAAAGGCAGGAGGCTTGCTTTCAGATTCTGAAAAAGCAGATGGAGAAGTTAAAGAGGGGGATGTAGAAGAGAATAAGGTAGCCTCATGCTTCCACTCTGTGGAAAATCTCTCTCTAGCTTGGTTATCCTTGTTTGCCAAATAATAGTCTGGATAGTCTTTTTGTGTTTGTCAATTTAGTGCTCAATTGATATGCATATAGTTATCCGTTTGTTCATCAGTTATGGATTTACTCTAATGTGTACATGCTTGCTCCGCTTTGATTCTTTTCACCGATTTCCAGAAACAAACGGCTGAGGGAGGAAAACAGGGTGCTTCTCTCAAAAAGATGAAAAAGGAGAAGATCGTTGGTTCAACGGCAAAAAATGCACGCCCTGAAGCTAATGTAGTTGTGGCACCGCGTGTCAAACCAGAGCTTACTCTGCCAGTAATGTATTTCCAGATTCCTATTTCTTCACCTTTTTACTCAACCAGAATGTTCCTCTTCCTAACAACACATGCCATACTAAAAATTAAATACAGAAAGTGGATAAAACAGAGTAATAATGGAAGAAGAGAAAACAATCGACTTCGCATCTGTCCTTTTTATTAGCTGAAATAGTACTCTCTGTTAGAATGTCCGGTCAGCTAAAGAAGGTTTTGAATTTTTATAGGGTATCCAAATTGTGAGGTTAATGCTTACCCGAGTAACAAAATTTAACCTGAGTGGGGACAAGATATGCGACATGAACCTGTTATGACAAGGTGAATTATAAAGAAATGGAACATGATAGTGCTGAGATATAGCACTGTAACTTTTTTTTTTTTGTGTACGCAACAATGAATACTTATAATCTATTGGTTCCCCCCTAGGGAAGAAGATAATTCATAATGCACTTTTCATTATATAACTTTGCCAATTCATAGTTAGAAAATAGTCATGTATACAATTCGAATGTGAATTTCATGGTATTACTTTGCCCGTAACTTAGTGACTTCAAAGAACTCCATGATAATGGATCTGTCTAAAATAACTATGTATTCTATTCCTCAATGATTCTAGAAGCATCTGGTGCTTTTATATGTAAAACACTCAAGTACACCACATAGAAAATATAACAAATATTGAACAAGAAGTGAGAATCATTCTCGGCAAAATAAAGAAAGGATGGTATCACACCTAACATAGTCTTGGAGACAGGCTTATCCACTTTTAATGCATGGTTTTTAAAACTGGAGCGGACTAGATGGTTAGACCTGTGAACCATTGAAAGCATGGTTTTTAAAACTGGAGCTAGATGGTTGGACCGGTTGAACCATCGAGCGATCACTTAAGTGGTCCATAAACAACGATGAAACTGGATGGGACTGAAACAGCTCAAGAATTCAAAAATGCACAAACCACTGGTCAGACCGCTCGAAACAAAGAATCGGAGCAGGTCAAATGATCTGGACCTGTGTGTGTAGAAAAAGGGGGAGAAAATACTTGGGGAAAAATACTCACCACACAAAAAAAGGCCATTACTTCTGTTTCCCCTCACTCAATCTCAACTCAAGGTCACTTAAGATTCGGTCAGAATTTAGGCAGCGCAGGTTTTTCTCTCTCTCTGTCCCTCTCCCTCTCACTATGTGTCTTCATTGTTGTCATAGTCATCTCTATCATCTTCTTCTTGATTTTCTAATCTTTTCCTCCTCTTCCTTCTTTCCTCTGTTTTCTACCTCTCCTTTCACCTTCCAGATTGAAGTCAACATCACTTATCTTTCTTTGAAGGTCTTAATTTCTCTCTCCTTTTCAAATTTCTGGTTGTGTTTTTTTTTTTAATAGTTTCGAATAATTGGGATGCTGTTTCCTTTCCAGTAAAGATTTTGTTGCAATCAAGTGTTGATTGCCGTTTATATTATTGATTAATGATCTTACAATTTTTAGTATTGCATTTTGAATTGACTGAATTAATTGATGTTTTGGTTTTGATGATTACATTGTATTCATCAATTTTATGCCCTGTATAAAATTCACCATAGAGCCAGGCTTGGATGTTCTGAGTTTCAGAAATGGTAATTGATTCTTTGTAAATATTTTTTTAATTATTATTGCTTATAGCATCACGATGACACAACCAGTTTGAATGTAGATTCAACTAAGGTCGAACTGATGACTCACAAACCATCGTCTTTTCTGGGTCAATTTCCAGACTGGACTTAAAAACCTTGTTTTGAAGTGTGCTTCCTATGCAGAATATGGCTATTAATAGTTTTTGGATATGTTCAGATGAGTGGTTCATTTTAGGGTTGATTGTGAATGCGAATTGTTTTGGTCCAAAGGTAGTTGTTGACTTGTCTTCAGTCAAACACAGTTATTGTCTAATTAGAGGATCTTAGAATTAGATATGGAGAGAGGTTGGAGAATTACTACATATTTTGTTATTGCAGTCACTTCTTTATTCAGATAAGTATTGTAGTAATATATCTTTATAGTGGTGCTTTCCTAAAACTGTAGGGAAGATGATAATAGTGTATGAGGAGGCTGATGGTTTTGCTTTGTGTTTTATCTTTGTTTAGGTCAACTGAGGTTGAACTTTCTATTCTTGAAGACCTACGAAACCGTGTACAGTTGAGCAGTGTGTCCCTGCCATCAGTCAGCTTCTATACTTTTATAAACACACATAATAGGTGGCCTTTGATCTTTGTCTGTGCATATTTATTCTTGCTTTCCATTATTTATTTAATCCTCCGTTTGGGCTCTTATGCTGACTATCCTCTTTAATGAATTTTTAGCTTGAACTGTTCTTCTATTTCTCGTGATGGATCCTTAGTTGCTGGTGGATTCTCAGACTCCTCAGTGAAGGTAGAACACTTTTCATATTGACTTCTGTCTTGTCCATTTTGTTCTTGTTTTGATTTGACAATGCATGAGCTATAATTTACAGGTTTGGGATATGGCAAAGCTTGGGCAGCAAGCTGATAATTGTAAGTCTTATGATTTTGCCTTCCAGTATTGTGTTATTTTGTTTATTTACTAATTTTTTCCAATGTGTGGAGACACAATGTTAATTGTAAGTGATTTAGTGGTTAGTACATCATGCATATTAGGGGAATAGCAACAAACAAGTTTTTTTATTGTTGGTGCAACATCAAAATATAAGAAAATGATTGAGCATGCTAGTCATTGTCTGGTTACTAGATCAGGTTTATGTTTTCATTTTGAACTTGATCTTTAATTGAACCTGTTGTGGACCACATCAAGTTTTGCATGGTCTGATGGTAGATATTCCAATGTGTGATTTTCATTGATTAATATAATCTATGTTGTTGGCATTAATTGCTGCCCAACTGTTCTAGGGATAATTAAATGGCAATCTTCTTATTAATTTCTATCAATAGAAATATTATCTTAGTATTAATTTTTAGATAAAGGAACAAGCGGAGCAGTTCAAATATGATGGAACTCCGCAAGACATTCTTGTTTTTCACTTTCGATTATGTTCTACAGTCATCTCATAGCTTGGTGACCAGTGTTCACTCAGCCAGTAAATGTACAGTTTACCAGTTCAATGTTTCCTTGTAAGACGAGCATCCATACACTAATAAATAATTGTTTTCTTTTAATTTAATTTCTATCCCCCCCCCCCGGGGAAAAAAAAAAGAAACAGTGGCTGGCTGCCTTAAAGTTTACCAGTGCTGTGCATCTCTTCTCTGTTTAAACAGTAGTTACTCTTTATTTTCTTGGGCATTTTCTAATGTCATACTGGTAAATATTTGGTAACTGGGTAGTTTCAGCAATTTTGCAGGGGGGAAATGATTCCTCTACCGCTGAACGTGTGGTAGGAGCAAATGGTGGCAAAAGGTCTTATACATTGTTTCAGGGCCATTCAGGGGCTGTATACTCGGCCACCTTTAGTCCTCTAGGAGATTTTCTACTTTCCTCCTCAGCAGATTCAACTAGTATGTTTTCAACTAACTTTTTTTCGTGGCTCTTCTTCTGTTTATGTTTACTCTTGATCTAATATTTCACTTCAGTAGTCTTTCCGTAACCTGAGGAAGTGCTCTATCTTTCTACAGTTCGGTTATGGAGCACCAAGATGAATGCAAATCTTGTTTGCTACAAGGGTCATAATTATCCTGTGTGGGATGTCCAGGTAGCAACTTGATCTTCCTGCGATCTTTTTGGTTATGTTTAATATTTTTTTCCCTCTTGTAGAGGAACTTTAAAATTCTTAATGCTACATAAGAACCTATATAAGTTGAGAATGTAATGTTTCCTTCTGGAGCTATATAGACTGACTATGGAACTGAGTCAGGTATTTCTACATGCATACTTGCTTGGCAGGCCTGCTTCATAGTTGCTCTAGCTCTTCTCATGAATTCACATGCATTTTTACTGGCTAAAGACATTATTTGCTTTTAGTTTCAGCCTCTTTGTTTGGAACGGAAGGTTTCTCATGGTGGAGGCAGTGTGGATTATCTTAAAAGCTTTGACAGATACTTGTAATTTATAAAATGCTATTTGATTAATAAATTAAGGATTTTTGGAAAAGCATTGTCCAACTCTTTTTTCCTCTTAACTTCCAACAGCTGTAAGTTCATATTTCTGATTTTCAAAGTTAAGAATTAGAAAATCATCTTAACTTTCCACTCTGGTCACACTTCACACCCCATATTTTCCAAACTTACACACTACATTGCTTTCTCTGTCTGATCACATTGTTATGCTTCTGTCAATAAATTGGTTCAAAAAGGTTGTGAGCTCAACACGTTTGTTCTAAATGATTTAAGATGCCATTATACATCTACTAAATGCCCTTATGCATGCAGTGCATATGATCATATACTTCACATCTATCTAAATCCTCGATTTTCCTCTGAAACACTATTCTTTTACCTTTAATGGCATCCTCAACTCATCCTCTTTCTCATCCCAGTATCTTTCTCTCTGCTCGTCATATCCCATTATTCTCCCTTCAATTCTCTCTCCAAAACCCAACTCTCAAAACCCTTAAAACATACTGTAACGTCCAAGATTTAAAGTGGTAATACAGCCAGCAGAATCACCAAAAGCCAGCGTACCTCACATTGCCTAAAAGTTGATATTTGACCACCAGGAGCATGTGACCATGTCATTGTGTCACAGGCTGACCATGTAGCACCTGGGCCTTCTGCTAGACTAGCCTTTTTCCTCCCGGATCATTCCAATATGCTTCACAATAAGTGACAATATGAGTTATTACTAGTTTTTTCTTTGACTTGAGACATTATCAATAGAGTGACATCGAATTTGTCTGTACACGGGAGGCCAACCCACCCTTGCATGATTTCCATCGTGTCATACTACTGTAATCCCCTAACATAAGTTAGGCATGATTGTAAATTCCAACACTAGGGCTATGCTTGTTGACTATTTGATTGATTGGAGCAATTGTAACAGCTGAGTATAGAAGAGTAGAACAGAGAATAACCTAGGCAATCATACTCAGGGTTCCTAGCAAACTTAGGACACCTTTAGAGAGAATGTCATGATGGCTTAAAATTCAATAATACTTCTTTTATAGGCTAATATAAGAAACCATATCAAATAAAGAAACTATAAAACAGACGATATAATAAAATATAAGGTATAGTGAACATGTTGGAAGTCGAAGGACACTGTCTGTAGTGTTGGAATCATGACCATAATATGTGGTGAGGTCGTCAACATTAAACATGTTGCTAATCCCTGCAGAATCTGGTTGTTCAAGAACATATGCTTGAATTGATTTTCTTAAAATCTTGTAGGGACCAGCATTTCTTGAGTGCAGTTTCTTACAAGTGCGTTTAGGAAATCATTCGGGCCTTATACAAACCAGCACCATATCTCCTCCACTAAATTTAGCAAACCGCCTTCAAACATGAGCTTGAGTCTTATACTGTTCATTACCGAGTGCAATCTTCATTCTCACCTCATCATGAATCTCTCTCCTATGGCTAGCAAAACCTTCTGCATCAAGCACCATGGCGTGCATCAGGTGGCGAAGGAATCAAGTCAATAGGCTTCCCTTTTTTTTTTTTTTTTTTTTGGGTACCATGTCTTGGACACTACCCGATATTCAGGATTTCGCCTCAACTAATCCGGACCGACTGCTGCAATACTCCTTTCGGATGACGGGTCTCCCAACGGAGAACGCTCCATACACATGAGGGTCCGATACTCCCGGTGGGAGTCGAACCTCGGTCATGCTAAGGGTACTCAACCGTACATCTAATTGAGCCAACCCACGTTGGTAGTCAATAGGCTTATTGGGTTGCAACTCAATGACAATCTCAAAAGGACTTCAACTTGTTGTCCTATTCACTGAGCTGTTGTATGCAAATTCTGCCATCGGAAGTACCTGATCCCAGCTGGCAACAAAACATGATCACTCACCAAGCACCTCAAGAGGTTACCCAATCTCCTGTCAATGACTTCCATTTGCCCATTTGTTTGGGGATGAAAAGGGGAGAACTTAAACTCGGTATTCAATTGTTTCCACAAAGTCGTACAAAAATAGCTCATAAACTTCACATCTCGATTTAAGTGCACAGCCTCCCGAAAGAATATCTTTGCAATATTGACGGCATCAAATGTTTTCACACATTGAATAAAATGGGCATTTTTGAGAATCAGTCCACCACCAAAAATATAGAGTCAACACCCCTAAAGGTCCTAGGCAGTCCAAGGATAAAATCCATGATAAGATCCTGCCATGATTCATGTGGCACAGCTAGAGGTCTGTAAAGTCCTGTATTCTTCTTTTGCCCTTTGGCCAATTGACAAGTACGACAATGAGAGAGAATTTTTCCCACATCTCACTTCAAACTGAGCCAATAAAAGCGATCTTCCACCATAGCAATTTTCTTCTGACGCCCAAAATGACTAGCTGCTCCACCAGAATGAAGTTCCCGCTCCACTTGTTCCCTAAATGAGGTATTAGGCAAACATAGGTGTGTCCCCTTAAAGGGAGAACCTTTGTGGACAGAAAAATTTGGAGAATATGTCTCTTGCCCAGACATTAAATCAGCATATATCACACTAAAATCTTTGCAGGAAGGATACTTACTTATAAGATGATCAAAACCAACCACTTCTATGGACATAGAAGTAAGAACATTAGCCACTCAGCTCGATGCATCTGCTGCCTTATTCTCAACTCCAACTTTATGCTTAAGCAGAAATGAATATTCTTGCAAGAAAGAAACCCATTTACAATGACGAGTATTCAACTTCTTCAGGGAATTAATATACTGGAGTGCTTCATGATCCAAAAACAATATGAACTCTGCTGGAAGTAAATAATAACACCAATAATGAAGAGCTTGCACATGAGCATATAGTTCTTTGTCATAAGTGGAATAGTGCTATTTTGCATCATTCAATTTCTCACCAAAAAATGAAATTGGTTGTCCTTGGTTAAGAACCCCGCCAATACCGACACTCGAAGCATCAATAGCAAGTTCAAATAATTTAGAAAAATCTGGTAAGTGTAGAACGGGAGCTTCTGTCATCCATTTCTTTTCCTCAACAAATGCTTTGCTTGCTGCTATAGTCCACAAAAATTGCTCGTGCCCTTTCTTTAGACAGTGAATTATGGGAGCCATAATTGAACTGAAATGTCTCACAAACCTCCTATGGAAAGTGGCCGAGCCATGAAAACTTCTGGCGTCATGCAGAGTAGTAGGTTCTGGCCATTCTAAAATAGCCTTTACCCTTTTAAGATGAGGTCCCACACCTCTAAAGGATACAACAAAACTAAGAAACGCCATACTTGAAGTCATAAAACAACACTGTTTCATATTAGCATAAAATTTCACCCTCCGAAGAATTCACATCACTTGTTGCAAGTGTGAGATATGATCTTCCTTTGTTTCACCATAAATAAGAATGTCATCAAAATATACAACAAGAAAGTGACCAATGAAGGGTTGGAATTCCTGAGTCATAGCCCTCGTGAATGTGCTAGGAGCATTTGTGAGGTCAAAAGGCATGACAAGCCACTCATAAAGGTCTTTTTTGTCTTGAAAGCTGTCTCCCACATGTCCCCGGGCCTCACACGAATTTGGTGATATCCACTCTTCAAGTCAGTTTTAGAAAAGATTGTAGAGTCCACCATTATGTCAAGCATATCATCAAGTCCAGGAATGGGGAACCTATACTTGATATAATTTTGTTGATTGCTCAACTATCAACACACATGTGTCAAGTGCCATCTTTCTTTAGGGTGAGCAAAGTGGGTACTGCACATGGACTAAGGCTCTCCCTAATAAAAACCTTTGGACAACGACTCATCAACTTGTCTTTTAAGTTCAGCATGTTCTGATAGATTCATGCAATAGGTTGGTAAGTTGGGCAATTGGGAACCGGTCTCACATCAATAGTATGCTGGACATCATGCTTTGGGTGGAGGGAGCTCATTAGGTAGTTCTTTAGGTGCAACATCAGAAAACCAATAAATTCTTCACCTTTGAAGGCCAATTTGGGGAGGTCATGACAGCTGGTTCCTTCTTCTTGACGACAACAATATAGACAACCCATTTCTTTGCTCTTAGCTTCAGACTTTCCCTTAGTAAGGGAATGTAGATGTTTTTTTCTGAATTTCAGCAACACCTTTCTGGTTTGGTTCTTGATGTCTCTTCATAGTTTCTGCACTCAATAGGTTTCAACAGAATTCATCCTCGTTGAACATGAAAGCATATGTATTAACCCTCCCATTATCTGTAACATCTCGGTCATATGACCATGGATGGCCAAGTAAAATATGAGTAACAGTAATGGGAATCACATCACACCAAATGGAATCAGAATAGCAACCATGAGAAAAAGAAACTAAGCAACATTTTGGTGCCGGAATTGTAGAACTGTTGATCCAAGCCACCTTGTAGGGATGAGAATGTGGTCCTGTTGATAGCTTCAATCTCTCAACAGTGGCTTCACACACTACATTCATAGCTTCAATCTCTCACAGTAGCTTCACACACTACATTCATGCTATTGCCCCCATCAATGATAAGTTTTCTTAGTTCATTCATACAAGAAACGGTTATCTAAAAAACAGAAGTGCACCTCAGGTCTTCCTTTTCTTGTTTTGGTGCAGCCAAAATGCATCTCACTGCAGATGAGTTTGGTGTCCAAGTCATCATCTTGGAGATCCTCAACATTCAAAAGTCTGTTGCTAGAATCATCACTATCATCCTCGCATGTTGCCTCCCTTTTCAAGGCAAGGCATCAATGTACAGATTTCTCTGTGGACACTGCCTTGCCTTATGCCCATTCTGATGGCACCTAAAACAGATTTCTTTGCTGCCCTTCTTTCCGTCATCAACGGGATTTGACTTATGTTTGTAATCAGCTGCCTTATTGTTCTTATAGCCTGATTGTGTAGTGATTGATTTGGTGACATTCCCACTATCATAAATCCTCCTGGAAACTGTTTCCTTGCTGGACTTCAGGTTCCTCTCGATCTTTAGGCCTAAACGGAATGCCTCCTCAACTGTGTACAAGCTGTGCCTCACCATTTTGGCTTCGGATCTCAGCACGCAATCCCATCTTGGACCAAGAAAGTGTTTGGCAGGGATCCTTGGAGGTCCTGCAATGGATTTTCAGTTCTTCAAACTTGTTCATATATTCAGCCGCTGTCACACTTACCTATTTCAGGTTTGTTTGTAGGTCATAAGGCTCATCTTGATAATCACCGGTGAATACTTACGTTTCAATCTCGCTTTCATCTCCTCCTAGCTTGTAATAGGTCACCCGGCATTTCTAAACTCATTCTCCACACCTGTCCACCAAATCTGAGTTTGCCCGATACAAAACAACAACTAATTGAACCTTAAACCTAATAATTTGAGGTCGGTCAGTTGAGAAATAAATTATAATTAAAAAGAAAAATAAATAAATAAATGCAAAAATAGAAATAAATATAGAAGAGAATAAAAAAAAAAATAATAAATAAATAAATAAATATATATATATATCTGAAATATATTAGTTTAATTTGTACGGATTCTTTTACGCTACTCATTTTTATCCAAGGTTATCTTCTCGTCTAAACTCTTAACTATCATATCTTTACTAATAACTTACATCCAAATTTTCAGCGCTCTACCCCTATATTTTACTAAATCTCCCATATTTAAGTTTTCGGTTCTTCTAACTGGTGCGTCCTTAGGTCTTTTTTGTACATGCTTAAATTATCTCAAACGACACTTTCGCATCTTATCTACAATTGAACTAACTCCCAACTTGTTACGAATCTCTTCATTTCTAATTTTATCTCTTTTACTTTTACTTTTATCACACATCCACCTAAACATTCTCATTTCTGTTACAATCATTTTTTGTTCTTATTGTTATTTAATGGTCCAACACTCAGTACCATACAATAATGCAGATCTAACCACAGTTCTATAGAATTTTCCCTTCAAATGCATTGGCATCGTGCGTTCGCAAAAAATTTCAGATACTTTTCTCCATTCCATCCGGCTTACTTGAATTTTATGGTTCACATCTCCATTTATATTGCCATTATTTTGAATGATGGAATCTAGATACCTAAATCGTTTATTTTTCGATACATCTTGTTCATCTAGTCTAATCGTTTCTTCATCATTGCGATGATTGTTGCTAAATCTACACCTCATATACTCAGTTTTCGATCTACTCAATCGAAACCCTTTGGATTCTAGTGTGATCCTCCGCAACTCTAATTTAGCATGAATATCCTCTCTAGTTTCATCAACTAGAACTATATCATTTGCAACAAAAAGCATACACTATGGTATTTCATCTTGAATGTTTTTTGTAATTTTGTTTTACTATTGCAAAGAGGAGGGGATTTAATGTTGAGCCTTGATGGAGTTCGATGTTAATGGAAACGTTATCGCTCAAACCCCCGCGAGTTCTTACATTAGTTACAACTCCCTCATACATATCTCTAATGAGATTAATTTATTTTGAAGAGATCCCTTTCTTTATCGGCGCCCACCACAATACATCTCTAAGAACTTTATCGTATGCTTTTTCTAGATCAATGAATATTATATGTAAGTCTCTCTTATGTGTTTTATATGTCTCCATCAAATGTCTTAACAAGTGGATTGCTTCCGAAGTGGATTTCTCAGGCATAAATCCAAATTGATTTTGAGAAATATTTATCTCAAATCTCAATCTATATTCTATCACTCTCTCCCATAGTCTCATGGTATGGCTCATACGTTTAATTTCTCTATAGTTGAATCAATCTTGTATGTCTCATTTATTCTTATATAGTGGTGTGATTATACTCTTCATATTTAGGGTATTCTCTTGATTTGTCAAATTTTGTTGAAAATATCTATTAACATTATTATACTAAATTCACATAAACATTTCCATACTTCTATAGGGATGTCATTAGGTCCTATGGCTTTATTATTCTTCATTCTCTTTAAAGCCTCCTTCACTTCATGGAGATGAATTTTACGTTTAAAGTCTCTATTAATCTTTTCTACAGGTATCTCAATATCTCCTATATCTGTTGTACTCTTAACATTAAACAGATTATCAAAATAATCTCTCCAATGCTTTCTTATGTCCTCATTCCTTATAAGTATATCATTAGCTCCATTCTTAATGCACCTAACACCATTTAAATATTTTCCCTTTCTTTCCTTTATCTCGGCTAGTCTGTAGATCTCTCTTTCTCCTTCTTTAGTCTCCAATCTCTTGTATAATTCATTATATACCTTACTTTTTGATTCTTTTATCATCTTTTTCACTTCTTTTCTTGTACTTTTGTATTTTTCATATGCATCACTACTACTATTATCCTTAAGATTCTTATAGCACTCTCGTTTGATTTGAATGGCAGTTTGTATTTCTTCGTTCTATCACCTATTGATCAGTCTTGTCCAATCAACTTCATTTATAGCAAATCTGACCAGTCTTGGATCTCTCATATCTTACCGATCAAAATACCTTTCCAAAGTAGACAACCAGTCAAAAAAAAACTTGTGGCTCAATTTTGCCATCAAAATCTGTTACCTCATTGCGAACATTCTTTGTGATATCTTCAGCGGTATCACAAGGATCTTGTATGTCATGTGATCCATCTCTACCCTATCATAAGTCATGTCCAAAAGGCTAGTTTGATATCTGTGTTGGTGATGAGCAGAATGATTGGTAGCCTTTTGCGCCATAAGAACACATTCGGTCTGCTGGTAACCTTTTGCCATCTTTTCCTCTCTGTCTTTGTTGCCATTGTATGATGCATCATTGATTTTTATGGTTGACTTTTAGTGATTCTGGAGTTCAGCAGTCTGCAGATCAGTAACCTGTGACTCCAAAGCATCCACCCTCTCCATAATCATGCAGAGAAAGTCATCACACCGTCGATCAGTCAATTTTCCTCTGAAATTTTGTCCACTTCTAGCTGCCATAGTGATGGATTAGGCTCTAATACCGAATCTGATGGAGGATCATAAATTCCAACACTAAGGCTACACACTTGTTGACTATTTGATTAATTAGAGCAATTGGAACAGCTGAATAGAATGCATTGAAGAGTAGAATAGGGAATGATCTATGCAATCACACTTAGGGTTCCTAAGTAATCAAACTTAGGGAGAAGGCAATCACACCTTTAGAGGGAATGTCATATGAAGGCTGAAAATTCAATAATACTTCGTTCTCTAATTGATAGGTTACAATTTATTTTATAAGCTAATCAAAGAAATCCTATGAAATAATGAAACTAGAAAACAGACGATAAATTAAGTTATCGGCTACTCGGATCACCAAACAAAACACATAACCAGCGCTTATGCCTAATAATGAACAAGACAATATCCGTATTGACCACTGATCAGAGGACTCAAAAATGACTAAAATACCCATCTTCAAAGAGACATGGAAAAAAAAAAAACCCTCTAAAGGCAGCCTTAAAGAAAGCACAAAACTACCCAAACTCAACCAATCAATCAAGATCCCATGACAACCCTGGATCCGCGTATGAGTCACAAATCAAAGCTTGGGCATCGGACATAGGTTTTCCACACCTCTTTTAAACCCTTATAGGCTGTTTCCAACGTCATTTCCCATCAGTTAACCTTCCTTTCATACCCTGTGCCCCCCATATTCCACTCATGTGGACCATTGCACGTGGTCACCTGGTCACCAGGCAAAACCTTTTCTGTGTTCTCCAACTCTCACAACACTTAGTCAACTCTGTCTTCTGCATTGAGTTTAAAGATGTCTTTTTCCTTTTCTATTGTTTGGATTTATGCCTGCAAAGTGCTTTAAATGCTGTATTTAATTTTTACTCAAACCAACACAGAAATAGAAATTGGGAAGGAGAAAAGGGGGCATACGACCGATAATAATTTTATGTAGGAGTTCAAGGAAGACAAAGTAGTTATTCAAGGTTGTTTCGATATAAATCCCTAGGGTTCAAATTGTGGTCATGGCTGCAGATATTGTGGTACATAACAAACTCGATCTTCACAATGACACAGAGAAAGAAATAAAAATAAAAAATTACTGTAAAACAGATGATGAAAATGCTGATGCAGCCTGTAGTGGGCCCTTATTGGCCGCAATGACAGATAGTAGCTCTTTTTGGATCTTAAATTGCGAGTTTAGCTTCCTGCATTACATAATATAAATTTAATTTCTTTAATACTGCGTAAATAAATTATTTTCTTATCTGAGGTCCTTCATACATGAGACCTGGGCTAAATAGCTTTCTATGGGAAAGGGAAGAGAGAATTCTATTGTAACAACTTTTAATGGTTTATTGTTTTGCTTTGGAATTTAGAAAATTTAAGATGAATTGCAAAATAATTTGGGTGTGTCTTCTTGCAAATTATTTGTTTGAGCTATTGCTCCTTCAGTTTCTGCTACTTGTGATAAATGCTTACAATAATGTGGATTTCTTTTTGGTGTTACTTGTGGTTAACAATATCCAAGTCTTGTTCCCATTGATTTCTATTGTACAGTTCAGTCCTGTTGGCCATTATTTTGCCAGCTCCTCGCATGATAGAACCGCCAGAATTTGGTCTATGGATCGGTTACAACCTTTAAGGATAATGGCAGGGCACTTGTCAGATGTTGATGTGAGTTGTAAATTTACTCTATCAACACCTTTCTTTTCATTTTCTTTAATGCTTTTCTTTGGTTAGATCTCTGGATAGAGTCAGAAAAATATCTGCTGTGGCCCACTGAGAATTGTAGTTTGTTTTAGACAATCAGATGCTACAATTTTTATTTTAACCGAAGTGTTCAGAATCAAGTGTTATAGAAAAAAGAAGAAAAGAATAATTTGTGGAGCAAAACAATATTTATTGATGATACAGTTATTATTTTAACCGAATTGTGTCCTTCGCTTCTGGATTTTCCCTGTCCTGTCATCTTGAGATGCGTCCTGTGTCTGTATTTGTGCTTCATAAATCTGGCATGATCATGTTGCCTAATGAAAGTTGCAATTGCAGGCCTAATAGTATACTATTATGTTATGGTCGTTGCCTAAACCCCATTTCTGGCAGTGACATCATTGATGATACTTTTCTGGGTCTCGATCCTTAGCTATACACCCATGTGTACTGATGCTTTCTTCTGCCGGCTATTTTACATTTTCCCCAAACTTACATTTTCCCCAAACTTAGGCTTTTAGATCAGCATAGTGTTATACGTTCTCAAATCAGAATGGTTTGAAACTGTTCCATATTAGATATCTTGGTGGTCTACCAAGGAACATGGTTTCTTGTTTGGGTGACCTCTGAATCTAGATTCCTAATAAATTTTCTAGGCAAAGATAACCGACTAAAATAAGGTCTTGGTTTCTTGTTTGGGTGACCTCTGAACCTAGATTCCTCATAAATTTTCTAGGCAAAGATAACCGACTAAAATAAGGTTAGCTTGGGGTTCTATCAAAAACCAACACTGGGAATGACCTGACTTGTGACTAGGGGGGAATGGCCAAACAAGATTGGATATATAGCCCCTTTTTTATGAAATATATTTCAGTATGTAGAAAGCGTAGAAAGCAGGACTTGAATGATGATAAACTACTGAATTTTATTGCTCAAGAGAGTTTACATAAAGTAGGCCACATTTGCCATATGAATTTTTACAAGAAAGCTTCAGAAATTGTTCGTACATTATTTCTCAACAAGATCTCCTATTTATAGATAAGGGAAGAAAGAAAAATATGAAGAGAAAAAGAGAGTGAAGGAGCCTTAAGGCTTATGCTTCCAAAGGACAGGAAACTAGCCGTTGGGCATTAGCCCAACGGCTAGTTTCTTCTAGCTCTTGGTAGGTCCCAATGGCTAGATTGTATTAGCCATTGGGGCCTGTTTAACTGGCCCTTTGTTGGGCCTTAATGGGCAGCTTTTAGTTCTTCCCATGCTCATATTTTAGGCCCAGAACAGAGTCATAAATGGGTCCCGATCTGGGAAGAATTCTGGTCCAAATTGAGTCTGTTTTCTTTGATAGTTGACAGAAGATCCTCTTAATAACTTTTAGTGCTTGTTGAGGAGTCAAGACTTGAGTGCTAACTTGATGCATTTGATGATTGCTATTTTTAACACAGTATGGCATATGATCTCAATGGCCTGTAATCTATGAGCATGAATTGCCATAATTTTTTAGTCCAAGAAATATATATATATATATATGCAAAAAGGTAAAGGAATGCTTCATTCTGAATTGCAAGAGAGCTAGATGGTAAAGCACATCCATCTGCCTAGTGGGGATTGAGGTATTAACTCTATTGCCCTTGTTTGGCCTTTTGTTCTTTTCGTCTTTTGTTAGCATGTTTCATCCAAAACAAAAGGTATTATTAAACAAAATGGATATATTGAAGCCAAAGGCTCAAGGATAGACTGTTTCCACGATCTTTTCTTACAATATCTCTTTCCTTAAATATTTGGTGCGAGATGCTGAATTGGATGGATTCTTTAGCATTTCAGTTTTCATCAGTTCTCTATGTTTGTCTCCCAAACTTCTGATTTTAATTTGGTGCATTCTTCACCTCTTTTTGTTTTTTCCCAGTGTGTGCAATGGCATGCAAACTGCAACTACATCGCAACTGGATCAAGCGACAAAACAGTTCGATTATGGGATGTTCAGAGTGGGGAGTGTGTTAGAATTTTCATTGGTCATAGGAGCATGATTCTATCTCTGGCTATGTCACCTGATGGGCGTTATATGGCATCTGGAGATGAAGATGGCACTATAATGATGTGGGACCTCTCAACTGGTCGCTGTGTCACACCCTTGATGGGTCACACCTCTTGTGTTTGGTCACTTGCATTCAGGTGGTTATCATATCTTTGCCATTCAACTCTTTCAAAATCTACTAAATTTTCCATACTTTTCTGAAATGTTACATCAATTGACTTGCATTGTGATCTCATCTTTGCCCAGTGGTGAAGGCTCGCTTCTTGCATCCGGATCTGCAGATTGCACAGTAAAATTATGGGATGTGACAAGCAGCACAAAAGTTCCAAGGGCAGAAGATAAGTAAGTTCAATAAAAATAATCTAACCTAACCATTCCTCTCATTCAGGTTTGTACCTGTTAAAAAGACACTGACTGCGTATTCTTCCTCTTGGTTAGCAAAAGCGGAAGCACAAACAGGTTGAGGTCACTTAAGACTCTACCAACCAAGTCAACTCCAGTCTATTCTTTGCGGGTAATGAAGTTGTGTTTAAGTTTCTGAACAAGTATTTCCTGTGTGCCATTTTTTTTAGCTTTTGCATTTTCTTCGAACAGTTCTCTCGGAGGAACCTTCTATTTGCTTCTGGGGCTCTGTCAAAAAATGGATAGAAAGGTCACTTCATGGAGTAACTTTAGATCAGCTAACATGGCCTGGACAAGAATATGGAGTGAGAGCGCTTCTCCTAAATTGGAAAAAGGATTTTGTCATAACTTTAGTATTTATGTGATTGTATTAACCTTTTGCTTCCTACAAATTACAGATAGGTGGAAACTGGACCGAAACTTGACTGCGATCTGATTCTGCTTTTGTATAGTGGCTAATTAAACCATTCATGATCTCCAGATAATGTGACTATTCCATTGAAAGGGGGAGGGGGGGGGGGGAATCATGATGCTCTTTTACCTCTAATCTAAATTCCTATATTTAGTTCCTACTCACGCCCATTGTGGCCGCTAAAGGTTGCAATATCTTATACCTTTGTGGCCTTTGATTGACAGACAACTTTCTTACCACACCAAAAGATCGACTTAGAGAAAATCTAATGATTTCCGGAGGAAGTGTTTTTTATGATGGCCACATTATGGTGGCAAATGATGTTATAAACTTGGAGAATATGATGACTTTTTACTCGAGTGGAGAAAATTATTTCTACTGAAACTTTTGTACAAAAGGATTTTCTTTACCATGGTAATTTTCCCAAAAACAAATGAGACTTTGTAATTGTTATCTAAAATACTTTTTTCTTTGGTATAAAAAAATACGATTAAACAGAATCAATTTAGGAAAAGAAAACGAAAGTGAGAATATTTTACCACTTGGGCTGTCCCAAGGGACTGTTATCTGAAGAACCGGTTGTATGGTGTTTTTGCATATTTTCTTCGAGACAAAATCATTATGTTATGTTAAAAAGTAATTTCTATTTTAATATAAACTAGAAATAAATTAACTTTGAATTCATCCCTCAACTCAAACCCCATGATTTTGTATTCAATGGTTGTACCATGTGCAAGAGCCCTGATAAAGACACCACGAGGCTCGTGTTCAGACTCTTAAATCCATAGCATCAAATTATAGCTTTTCAAAAACTTTTTGCTAAAATTATACGATAATTAAATAATTCGATTCAAATATTTATAAGATTTTATTTAAAAATGATTTTCTTAATATATTTTTTTTATTATTAAATTTTAAATTTTAAATTTAATTAAAAAACTTAATATTCTATATCATTGGTTTATAACCCTCCAAAAACGACCGGCCCTTTTCACGGAAGAATACGACCCATGAAACACCGAACAAGACGGTCTTCATTCACATGGACATGACAAAAGGGAGGAAAAAAGTACGAATGAATCAAACTAAATGAACCGTACATGAATCATTTTCAACACACACAACCTTAAAATAGTGTTAAAAAAAAGGACAATAAATGCGATTCTCCAACTCTAGCATAGCATTTGGCAAAACGCAAACACTTGAAATGGCATAGAACAATATACCTACCCTACCATGTACTATTCTTCTCTTCTTTAACAACTTGAAACATTTACAAAAATTTCCCGCCATAATTGCCTCCCCCCCCCCAGAAAACAAAATCTTTTGCAGAACCAACCAGTACCGACCACCTCATAGAAAGATAACGTTGTTGCACACACCTCAACAATTCTCTGTATCTGGAAAAACCTGGGTTCTGTAGATTTATTAACAATATCAGTCGATTCTGCACCAAATAAATTCTCCAGCTGCTCTCACCGAAGAGTTAACTGATGCACGCAGGGCACTGTGGCAGAGGATATGCAGTTGATCAGGATTCTTTGGTTGCACATATCAAGACGATGAAATTCTAGGTAAATATTCTTCTATATCTTCAAACTCCATTGACCCATCTGAAATTGTTCAATATATGTATGTATATATTTGGTTAAAATTACATCTTTGGAATTGCTTGAATACTGGGTTTGAGCTTAATTTGCTTGAGAAGCTATGGTTTCTTAACCATGCGATAATCATACAGAGACTTAGGGTTTTCCTTATGGTGCAACTAGTTTCTTGGGTGACCATATATGTCCAACATGCATTTTAATTATTGGAGCTTCATCATATATGGAGTATCTAGACTTTGTCTATCACAACTAAAACAAGTAGTTAGGTTAGTACCTTTCTGAAGAAGTTGCACACGAAAACCTCTTAGCAGAAAGGCTGATATACCTACTCCACAGTCTATATCTGCTAAAAAGTTTTGTAGCATTAACTATCCAATTTACCAAATAAAAGTTAATCAAAATTTGGTCTCAACAACAGGATTTTGTACTACCAACCTCTGCCATATTGTTCTTTTTTTTGGGGGGCGGAGGGTTGAGGGAGGCCAGAAACCCTAAAAAAAAGGAAAGTGAAAATCATGTCAAGTTGAAGATTTCAAAAAAAAAAAAAACCGTAAATATGAAAATTCAATGTTATTGAATATCTGGAACAGTTT
Organism: Dillenia suffruticosa; assembly: GCA_033439265.1. NCBI lineage: Eukaryota > Viridiplantae > Streptophyta > Magnoliopsida > Dilleniales > Dilleniaceae > Dillenia > Dillenia suffruticosa. Next base: position 21,904,978 of record JAVTVX010000029.1, read on the forward strand.
ACTTCAACCTACCCTACAAAGGTACTGATAAGTTGATACGTAGTAGGAATTGCAATATAAGCTAGCTCTCGACACACTTGATAAAAGGCAACAATTAAACATCTAAGAAAAGAGAACAACGAAGAATTTAGCTACCTATAACACAAGAAGGAAAAGGTATAGCACTTGGGCACAGAGAAACACCAATAGAAAATGAGAATGACAAAGTCTAAAATAGCAACTAAAACCGCATCAGAATCATCCGAAGAACATAGGCAGGGCATGAAGCCAAAAAGGGAACCTTTTTCTTCTCAAAGCAATTGGCTCAACAAGGTAGAGAACCTGGAGTTACTCAGTTCACCAAAACAAAAACAGTGAAGGAATAGAAAAGGACACATGACGTGGCATTGTTCGTTAGTACTCATCCCCTTTGTAACAATCAACAAGCTTTTCATTTTTGCAGCCATCAAATTGTCAACCTCCTCAAATATTTGCCTTGCTCCAAAGATGTGTAGAAGCCAAATAATTCCATCACCCTGGATCACATTAAGTGACAGATTAGAACTGTGCGTCGAAAACAAATTACAGGTAAAACAACAAAGACAACATCTCCAAGATTTTCTTCTTTTTTGTCTGTTATTTTCAATAAGGATTATCCAAATAAAATTAGTTAATAAAAAAGGAGGATTTTGGGTATGGCTTGATTGAGGCAGCACAAGTGGTAAATTTGCAGAATATGTGATCTGAGGTTATATTACAGGCCAAGCTTTGCGAGGGATATTAGGGCTGCCAACATCCAAGGATGTTAGGACAGACTGCCGTTATGAGTCTCTCACATATTTCTGTGGGAAAAGATGAGGATAACATGCCATAGCTTTTAACCCTATACGTTTGGCAAATATTTGGACTGAGCATAAAGTAAGCATTTTTGTATATTGGGGGAAATTGGGGCATAGATTTAGTTTAATAATGTACCAGCTAACATCCACTGTATGAGAGAATATTTTGATCCAACCTTAAAAAGCTAATCGCTATGGTAGAAGGTTCCTACCCTCACACATGGATCCGTCCATGTGGGACTTAAAAGTATTAGTTCATCAGCTATGTTTTGGAAGTTTCATTTGAAGCTACTAACAATTTTATTAATACCAAGTGAAAAAGTATTCAGAAGGTCCACCATACATTATGTCAACTAAGAGGATCAACAGCTAACCTGAAAATGCTATCACAACACAACTACATTTTCATGTAGAGGTTGGTCCATTTTCGCTCAGATATGATCACTTCAACAAAGACCATAATTATCTAGTGTAGGGCAGAGATCCATGTTCACGAAACCAATTAAAAGAGGAAATGAACCATCCAGATGCAGACAATTTGATACAAAATTAATTGCGAAAGTTATCTAAAACAGTCCAAATATTCAAATTAGAAGTTAATAAAGAGTGAAACTATAGTCATCATCAATAAGAAATAAAAGATCATTTGGCCCTTGATTTTAATTTGTTTTGGAAGCTTAATTTAATCCAAAATGTTGCATACCGAAGCTTTTTTGTTCATACCACTGTAATAATGTATTGCCTTCTAAGTGCTGTTCATGCTAGTTACTGGGTAGAACAGTTATTATTCCTGTAGAATAAATTGTATCACCACAGTAGTGGGGGTTGCTCAGGATTTTTTTCATTCTTTTCTTTTCTTTTCTTTTCTGCAAACTTCTATATTTGACTGACAAGAAAAAACAAGCTCTATACTTGTGAATATTTAGGATTTTAAATTATTATTGTCAAAAAGTCAAATTTCGAGCTGTTTCAAAGTTATTTTAGGAGCTCTTTGTATCGTGACCGTAGTTATATAGAAAAATCTTATGATCTCTATGTCCTAAATGATAACCAAATTCTTTGGGTTGAGTGGTTAGGCACTCTATTCTCTTAATCAGGCGTCTCAAATTCGAGCCATGAGAATAACGAAAAGGGATTTGGAAGAGTCAACCCTAAAATGAGTCTCACATTACTCAAATTAGATTAGTTAGAAAAAATCCGGATATCGATAGTGAAAACCAAAATAAAAAAATATCCTAAATGATAGAAAAAATTCAGCATATTTTGCAATTGGATTGAGTATCCTCGAACTTGAGAAGGTTTAAAGGTGTTTTCGTTCAAATCTCACCTCCTCAATCTCCTTCAATCCTTTGTGCATAATATTTTTAATGGGGGAAGGGAAAGGAAAGGAAAGGAAGCCGTCCCAATCCCTTCCAATACATAAAATATCCATCCCTCTTATTTTTTATTGAAATAGGATTATATTAGTTGTCATAGAGAATATATAAAATCTCTAAAGATAAGAAATGATTAGAAAGTGAGTAGTACATAGACTGCAAAGGACTGCTCTCCAATCCGGCCTCAACTCCTCCAAACCTAAACCTTTATAAACCATTGAGGCATGAACCTTCAATGAATTATAGAACATATGTTATACAAAATGAGAGAAGAACCATTTCCAAAAATTCTACCATATGCTCCCTCGAATTGCATCAAGAAATACCACGAAAAGAACATCCGCAAAGTGAATGATCATTTTTCCATCCTCTAATACCACTGAATTTTGTGAGAAGCAACTCATGGACTTTCATAAAACAAATTTACACAAACACTTATTGGCGTAGGTGGGATAGACACCTTCGTCCCTTAACCAAGTCGGGAGTTCGACTCCCCTTGAGCACAGAAAAAACAATATTGGGAGACCCGCCTCCAAAAATAGGTCTTGAAGCGGTCGATCCAAGTTAGTCGGGACGAATCTCTGAATACTAGGTGGTGGCCAAGTCAAGGTATAAAAAAAAAAAAAAAAAACAAATTTACTCACCATCATAGATGAAGGTGATAATTTCACATCTCCTGCAATAGAGTACCACAGAAACACACCACCCTCTACTTTCAAAATTACGGTAACACATATTTCCGGAGAGATAGCTTTACAAGATCTCTTTTTTGGATGTTAAGCACTATAGACCATGTAAAACTCTTAAATTTGGCAGCAACCTTTGCGTTTCAAAAAAGTCCCTCTTAGATATACTCGTCTCAAAAAAGGAGGTGAGCAGGGCAGGCATATAAAATGATGAAAAGGTACATTCCAAGTGAAAACACCTGAATATCCATCCCTCTTAGTTAAGATGGTATTGGAGCACATTGATGGATCTATAGTGAATTTGATTAGATTTTACTTTCAGCAAACTTGTTCCCCGGTTCACACATCTTCAACACTAACAAGACCATCCCATCTCCTCTTCCGTCCAACACATCTAAGCAAGGAGACGGAAGATCAACAAACTCCTCCCCCCCCCCCTAAAAAAACAAGGGTGGGGCAACTCCTATTTTGTACACAAAAGCTTCTGTTAATAAAATCCTTTCTCTCATAAGGAAAAAAATAAGTTGCACCCAGGTACATCTATACATGAAGAAATGTAGGCTGCCAAAAGGCAAAGTGGTTTTAAGTCTTGTAATTCAAAGACACATCTCATCATTTTCCCCAAAGGCACATTAAACATATTCCTACTAAGGTACATGTTCAAATAGAAATTTATTGATTTCGTTGTTGAGTTAATAAATGGGAATAATACGACTTGAAATCCATAAACATACAGAACACGAGAATAAAAAATTCTAAAGAAAAGCAAAACATGTATTCTATACAATCGTACGGAGGTTTACAAGCATGGTGTAGGCTAACCCTTTTATTATATGAAGTGCATGCCACAACTTAAGCAAAACATGTATTTTTGCAGGGACCTTTGCCTTCTAAATAAAATTGGTTGAAGGAGAAGAAGATAAGATGATAAAAAGAGAACATAGTACAAAACCAACTTAAGCAATAAACTATTAAAAAGAAAAATCCTATTGGAAGAAAAGTAATACTACGGTACTTGTGAATAGTACACCTACATTACAAACTTTTAAAATCTTAATCAATCACCCAAAGAGAATAATCAACCTTGGACTTTTGATCCTCATCATAGTATCTAAAAGTTCATGTTATGCCATATCCTAAACAATGACCAAGGCTAAGTAAGGGAATAGATACACCTGCCACGCTTTTCCATAGTCCTCATTTGCCTCATGATATTCAAAGCCTTTTCATAGGCATTCTTCCCTTCATGATTTTCAAATGATGGATGTTCAAGCTAAATTGGGTTACATCATCCTCAAGTTAATCAGTGTAAAAAACTTGTAACAATAAGATCTAGCTAGGGTTAATTGAGATCAATACACAATTCTTTTGCTAATAAAAGACCAATTGCTTAGCTAAAGCAACTAGGAATTTTTAGGATAAAAGGAACTTGATGGAAATTCACACAATTTAGTGCTAATACACTCACACTTCAAAAGCGGGACAATTTCCATGTCATACACTTTTTTTCAAAAATGATACTTGTCAAACACTTGGAGACACTTATTTAACACGTCTTGGTTGTGTGTTCATATTTTTAAATATTTTATTTTTGAAGAAAGACTTTAAAAAATTAAAAGAAGACTTATTGGACACTTTGAAATCATTCGATAGATATAATGGTTTACACATTGCATAGAGAAACTGTTAAAGCTTTCAAAATGAACCTTTCCAACTTAATTGTGTGTAATATGCAAATTGTGGAGTATATTCATTATTCATATGGATTTGTTCATTTGAAATCTTCAAAATAGTAGAATTCAACTAGTCCAAGGTGTTTTGAACATGCTTGCGTGGGAGGTCGCATTGAACCCAATAAAAGCCCAAGCACACAGGACAGTTACGCTTTGTCCCACCAACATATACGTTTGTTAACATAAATTTAAATAATCAACGGTCAATTGCTCCAATGAAATATAATATTAGATCCTTTAACCAAAATCTCAAGTTCTACTCGTGACTTAGACATAGAGCAGACTACGTTGAGAGGGTAGCCCTCTAAATGGGGCCCTACAAGTTTCAGACCGGATTAGTCAAAACATGATTTCGGATATCGATTAGTCTAATACAAAAAAAAAACATAAATTTAAATAAATGTATTGATAAATATGACCTATGGCCTTTAAGCTCTCTATTGTGGTTTCAATCACCATTATTAGGGGAATAACCATAGTTCCAATCTGTGGTTATAGTTTCATCAAATCATTCAGGTGTCTAAGTCATCCATTCCAAGTTTTAATTCAATTTAAATATTGGGATGAGGGGAAAAAACCAAACATCCTCAAAAAATAAAAATATGCTCAAGAAAATGTAGTTCGCAAGAATGGAGTTTGTTCATCTATCAAGGCCACTATTACACAAACTAATTTTCAAGTATCAAAGCATTGTGAGCCATTGTCGCCTATGAAAGAAATGTTTTTGAGCGATCCTGCCTTTGTAGGATATGAGGCAAACTTTTCTAGCATTTTAATAAGATGAATGCTTTGTATGAAGGCAAGTTTGGTGAAAGTATAGTTTGTTATTTCTTACAAATAAGAAAAGTCTAGAGGCGCAAACCCTATGGCCATTCCAATGTCCTCAAATCCTTTCACAAACAACAAGTTTCAACTAATAAATTGGATTGACTTCTCATGGTAGGCAAAATGAAGAAGGTTCTTTGAAGGGATTGAAGGGGGCGTAAGTAAATATAAGCATTACACATTTAATGATTTTTGAGTCATGAAGAAAGATTTTTTCCAAGGAGATAGATCTTTTAGACATAACCAAATAGCAACACATTCTTCTTCTTCTTCTTCTTCTTCCAAATAAAAAAGCTCACACTTTTCGATACATAGAATTCTTGCCATCCTTAAAAATCTCAGAAACCATATCTTCATTAAAGCTTTGGGCCCATCTGTAACCCCATATACCTAAGTTCACATGTATAACCTATTTAAGAACCCTTTTCACACCTTTACCCTCTATCATCTGATTGTAGGTGACCCAAGCCAACTTGTCCAGCATCACCTTGGTATTATTAACCAAGATTGCTAACAAAAGGTTTAGGCCCACATACCTAGCCATCAATGGTAATATTGCAACATTGAAGAATAAAGTAACAAGATAAAAAGTCTACAACACAGCAACAGAAGCTTAAAGGAGACCTCAAGTGATAAGGTTATGAAACCATTTAAATTATGCTATAAAATCATTGGTATTACTACTGCTTAAGAAGCTAGGGTTTCAATCTTTCCATGCAACCAACCTCCGTAATTAAGCGGCACGTTCCACATATTTGTCTCTAATTCTATTATTCTAGTTTTGCCACACATCCATCTAAATATTCTCATTTTTACTAACGTCATTTTTTATTTTTGTTATTGTTTAATAGTCCAACACTCAGTATCATACAATAATGCAGATTTAACCGCGATTTTATAAAACTTTCCCTTCAAATGCATTGGTATCATCCGATCGCATAGAATTCTGGATGTCTTTCTCTATTTCATCCAAACCACTTGAATCCTATGGTTTACATATTGCTATCATTTTGAATGATGGAGTCTAAATATCTAAACCGTTCATTTTCAGGTACATCTTGTCCATTTAATCTAATCATTTATTCATCATTTCGATAATTGTTGCTAAACTTATATCTTATATACTCAGTTTTCGATTTACTCAATCTAAACTCTCTGGATTCTAGTGTGACCCTCCATAATTCTAATTTAGCATAAATACCTTCTTTAGTTTTCATCAACTAGAACTATATTATCTGTAAACAAAACATGGAAAGACTGCTTCCTGAAAAATTCTAGAATTCTTATCCCTCCAAATACACTCTGGCATAGCCACAAAAGCACATCTTCTATGTGGTTGAACATTTTTCAGCCCTCCAATACTTCTAAATTTTGTAAAAATCTGCTCCTATAGGCTTTAGGAGAAACCCACTCATTCTCACACAAAGCAAAGAGCCAATGAAACATGTGCTTTTTGTTTCAGAGTTATTGTAACACATGAAAAACATTTGTATCAATAGCTTAGAAGCTTGCCTCCTTTGTAACAATCATTGGTATCGATCTTATTAAATACCATAAACCAAGCCAAAGTCTTAATCTTCACAGTGACCTTTGCTTTCTCAATAAAATTGGTTAGGGAAGAAGATGGGATGTGGAGAAGACAGATAAGATGATAAAAAAAGAACAGGGTACAAAACCAAATTAAGTAATAAACTCTTATAAAGAAAGATCCTATTGAATAGTACACCCATATGACAAACTTTTAAAATCTTAATCAAGCACCAAAGAGAATAATCAACCTTTGGATTTTTGATCCTCATCATACTATCTAAAAGCTCATGTTATGCCATATCCTAAACAATGATCAAGGCTAAGTAAGGCCATTGATACACCTGCCATGCTTTTCCATAGCCCTTATTCGTCTCATGATTTTCAAAGCCTTTTCATAGGCATTCTTCCCTCCATGATTTTCAAATGATGGATGTTCAAGCTAAATTGGGTTACATCATCCTCAAGTTAATCAGTGTGAAAAACTCGTAACAATTAGATCTAGCTAGGGTTAATTGAGATCAAAATACAATTCCTAATAATTTTTGCAAAGAAAAGACCAATTGCTTAGCTAAAGCAACTTGGACTTTTGGGATAAAAAGGAACTTGATGTAAACTCTCATAATTTTGTGCTAATATGCTCACACTTCAAAAGTGGGACAATTTCCATGTCATAGACATTTTTTAAAAATGATACTTGTTAGACACCTGGAGACACTTATTTAACACATCATGGTTGTGTGTTTATATTTTTAAAATATTTTATTTTCAAAGAAAGACTTTTTTTAAAATTAAAAGAATCTTCAAATTTATTTGATAGATATAATGGTTTACACATTGTGTAGAGAAACTATTAAGCCTTTAAAATGTACCTTCCCCACTTAATTGTGTGTAATATGCAAATTGTGGAGTATATCCATCATTCATATGGATTTGTTCTTTAAGCATTTGAAATCTTCAAAATAGACAAAATCAACTAGTCCAAGGTGTTTTGAACATGCATGCATGGGAGGTCGCACTGAACCTAGCAAAGGCCTATGCAAACAAGGACAATTACGCGTTGCACCAACATATATGTTTGTTTACATAAATTTAAATAAATCGAATGATAAATATGACCAAGGGCCTTTCAACTCTATTGTTGTTTCAGTCACAATTATTAGGGGTATAACCATAGTTCCAATCTATGGTTATAGTTCATCTAATCATTCGCATGTCCAAGTCATTCATTCCAAGTTTTAATTCAATTTAAATATTGGGATTGGGGGGGAACCAAAAATCCTCAAAAAAGAAAAATGCTCAAGAAAATGTAGTTGGCAAAAATGGAGCTTGTTATCTATCAACTCCACTTTTACACAAACTAATTCTCAACTACCAAAGCATTGGGAGCCATTATCTCCTCATGAAAGAAATGTTTTTGAGCGATCTTGCCTTCGAAAGGTGTGAGGCAAAGTATTCTAGCATTTTAAAATAAGATGAATGCTTTGTATGAAAACAAGTTTGATGTAAGTATTGTTTGTTATTTTTTAGAAAGAAGAAAAGTTTAGAAGCGCCCACCCTATAGTCATACTAATGTCCTCAAATCCTTTCACAAACTACAAGTTTCAACTGATAAATTGGATTGACTTCTCATAGTAAGCAAAATGAAGAAGGTTCTTTGAAGGGATTGTTAAGGGGGCGTAAGTAAATATAAGCATTGCACAATTAATGATTTTTGAGTCATGAAGAAAGATTTTTTCCAGGGAGATAGATCCTTTAGACATAACCAAATAGCAACACATTCTTCTTCTAAGAAATAAAAAAGCTCGCACTTTTCGATGCATAGAATTCTTTCCATGCTTAAAATTCTCTGAAAATAGATCATTAAAGCTTTTCTGCCCAACTGTAACCCCATATACCTAAGTTCACATGTATAAATGCAGCCATGCGATGAATGCATAGCGAACTATTCTTTCACTTTTTACTAAAGTTCACATGTATAATCTATTCAAGAACCCTTTTCACACCTTTACCCTCTATTCTCCAATTGTAGGTAACCCAAGCCATGTTGTCCAGCATCACCTTGTTATTATCAGCCAAGATTGCTAACAAAAGGTTTAGGCCTGCATACCTAGCCATCAAAGGTAATATTGCACATTGAAGAATAAAGTAACAATATATAAAGTCAATTGATAAGGTTATACCTCAATTGATAAGATTATGAAACTATTTAAATTACGTTATAAAATCATTGGTATTACTATTGCTTAAGAAGTTAGGGTTTCAAATCCTTCCATGCAACCAACATGAGTAATTAAGCGGCAAGTTCCACATATTCGTCTTTGAATAGCATCCCCAACAACAACATTCCATACATTCAACAACAATTCAATAATGACCAAGAGTTTTGGCTCAAACTATCATCCAAATGACTCAAAACTCTTGCCTATAGAAAAGGTTCTGGTTTCAGTGTTGTCCCTTCTCTATTTCCAAGAAAAGAAAAAAAAAACAATTTCAAAGAGAAAAACCTACCAAATAAATAGAAAAGCTACAAAGTTATTGTAGACATCTCTCCCATTGTAACAAAGTTATCTCCTTCATCAAATACGGATCATCCAATTTGTATAATTGAAATGGGTAAATTACTGAACCTAAGAGATAGAGAGTTGAAAATTCACAATTTTTGAAGAACAGATACATATATTATAAGTAAGGATCATTACCATCGGTATGACCTGGACAAATATTAAAAAATTATGCTTTGTTGTGGTTGAACTTAAGGGGATAGACGGAAGAGTGTTGGACAATATCTTAGAGAATTATGATCCCTAATTTGTTGGATGATATCTTAAATGGTCATATAGTTAGACTTTCCTTTAATTTATATTAATTATAGTAGTTTCTATTTTTACACTTTGACTAACCTAAAATAGTACTAATTTTTTGTATATATACTCTGTAAATAGACCGATTAATGCAAGGAAGATAAGTATTTGTTCCTCACCTATACTTTGTTAGCGGTATTAGAGTCGTGTGATTCACTACCAAAAAACATGGTTTCAGCGACGGAAAATTACCGACGGAAAAATATCCATTAGTAATAATGACGGATTTGCTACGGATTAACATCGAATTTTTTACCAAGGGATTAGTGACAGATTAGCGACGAAAATTAACGACGAATATATTTCCATCGCTAAACCTTTAAAAAAATTAAAAAATATATATATTATAAAATTTTCAGCGACGGATTACTGACGGAATTTTTAGCGACGGAAATATTCTGTCGCTAATTTAGGTTGGTGAATTGGTGAAGGAAAAAAAAATAAAAAAATAAAAAAATATATTTACAGCTTTTAACGACGGATTAGCGAAGGACAATTAGCGACGGATTATCGACGGAAAATTAGCGACGGATTAGTGACGGATTAGATTATTATTTTATAATAAATTATAATTTTATATTATTCTAATATTAATAAGAAATAAGAAATAAAGATAATAAGTAAAAAAAAGAAAAATATATTAGTAGATGACTTGTTTGGTTTAGTGGCAAGAGTGTTTACACACAAACATCAGGGGTTCGAGTCTCAGCGACAGCGTGTGGGCAAGAGGTGGTTAGTGTATTTTTTTTTTCATAATCAAATTAGAGACGGATCCTTGTCCGTCGCTGTTTTGTTTTTTCGTTTTTTTTTTTTTTTTTTCAGTTTTAGCGACGGATTTTTTCCGTCTCTAATCTGATGCTAATATTTGCGACGGAAAAAAAATCGGTCGCTAAAAATTAGCGGAGTCATTTTTTTAGACGGATTTAGTGACGGAAAAAATCCGTCGCTAATGCCTTTCAACGACGAAAAAGGGACTTTCAGCGACGGATTTTTCCGTCGCTGAAAGTCCATTTTCTAGTAGTGATTTCTACCAGTATTAATACTTGGCTATAGCATTTTTTTTTTCTTTCTTCATTTACCAAATCTACTGAAAAAATATCCTCAACATAAGCCTCCCAAATTCCTCCAAACCCAAACCCTAATTCACTCCAAACCGCTGAAATTCTTCACGCACTTCAGATCACCCAACACAAACTCAATGGGAAGATTTTCCTTGATTGGTTCCGATTTGCGATGATAAATTCCATGGAGCCCAAAATTGGTAGAACTTATTTGTTTTGTCAAACAACTCATGAAATTTGGGAGGCGGATCAACAAATGTATTCTGATCTTGAAAATATATCTTAGTGTTTTGCGCTTCATTGAGCTATTCGTAACACCCAGCAAGGAAGCAAGTCAATCACAGAATATTTTCATACCCTATTTGAATTATGGTAGGAGATGGATCTCTTCTATGCAATTTCATGGAAGTGTTTAAATGACGCTATGCTTTATAACAAGATGGTGGAAAAGGATTGGATTTTTTACGTTCTTCATAGATTGAATGAAGAGTTGGATGAGGTTAGGAGGCATATACTAGGCACAAAACCTCTTCCATCCATCTATAGAGTCTTTGCCAAAGTCAGATGTGAAGAGAGTCATAGGAAAGTGATGCTTCGGGAGCCATTGCATTCTACTAAAGATAATCAGCAGAATTTAGCACTCATTGCCATCCTGACCTACCTAACAGCCGCACCCAGCAATCTAAAGACAATAAGTTTTGGTGTGATCATTACCATAAGCCACATCATACTAAGGAAACCTGTGAGGAACTTCATGAGAAACTAGCAAATTGGAAATCCAGGAATTAACGCCACTCATCAAACTCTGCTCATGTTGCTGAAAGTACCACAAAAGACACCAAATTGGCTCCAAAACCATGTCATTTACTATTGAGTAGATGGAAGTTCTCACGAGTTTTCTACATAACTTAAAGTTTACAAGAGAAGCTGAGGCTACTCACTCTTCTATATCCACTATAGCCCGGTAATTTCCCATTAACCTTGTTATCCCAGTCAAATCAAATGTGGATTGTTGATATTGGTACCTCAGACCATATGACTAGGTCTTTTACAAAGTTGACTAAGTATACTATGAGTGAAAGAAATATGTCCGTCACTATGGCTGATGGTAAGACTTCATATGTGGCTAGTATTGGTAGTGTTACATATTATGATTTGTGTTTGAAATCGGTTATTCATGTTCTTAGTTTGTAATACAATCTCTTCTCTGTTAACAAGCTTACCAAGGATCACAATTGTAAAGTAACTTTCTTTCCTACTCATTGTGAAATTCAGAAGCTGTCTTCAGGGAAGATGATTGGCAATGCTGGGGAGTGAAATGACCTTTGCTACTTCACCGGATCTCCACCATAGTCTCTTGCTTTTGAGAAGTATTTCTTGTTTAGTATCTCTAGTTTTTATGTGATGTTGCGGCATAAACACATTGATCATCCTAGTTTTGACTATCTTAAACACTTGTTTCCAATGTTATTCATTAATAAAGATCCTTTTTTTCGATTGTGAATCGTGGTTTTTGCAAAATAACTATAACAATCTTATCCTCCATATACTCCTCAATCCTTAAAACCTTTTCACCTTTGGCATAGTAATATTTGGGGTCTTGCTCACACCTCTAATATAAATGGAGTTAGGTGATTTATTACATTCATTGAGAATCACACTCGTACATGTTGGATTAATTTGCAAAAAGAAAATTTTGAAGCACGGTCCATCATTAAATAGTTTCATAAACTTATCACTAATTTTTTTCAGTTCTTTGTTCACATACTTTGTACTAATAATGAGAGGGAGCATTTTGCATGTGATCTTGAGGAGTACCTTGTTGAGCAAAGTATCTTCCATCAAAACTCATGTACATATATCACTCGATAGAATAGAGTTACTAAACGGAAGATCAAACATCTTCTTGAAGTGAAGATGTTCCGTGCCTTATTGTTTAACAGTCATGTTCCAAATTCTTTGTGGAGGGAAGCTGTCTCCACACCTACCTATCTTATCAATCGCCTACCTTCCAGACCACTAAACTTCCAAACTCCTGTGCAATGTCTTAAGGAATTTTTTCCCATTTGTCCAAACCATGAATTCCCTTCCTCCTAGAGTCTTTGGCTGCACTGTTTATGTCCACAACAAAGCTCCCAACATTGGAAAACTAGATCCTAAAGCCATTAAGTGTATATTTATAGGCTATTCTCCCACTCAAAAAGGTTTTAAGTTCCATCATCGACCGTTCCAAAGGATATTTGTTTTTTATGATATCACCTTTTGTGAGCAGCATAATTATTGTCCCAATGACTCACTTCAGGGAGAGTTACCGAATGCAGCAAATCATTGGGATTCTTTCATTTCTATACCAATTTCAATTCCAAACTTTTCTAATATCATACAAACATCGATGTCGTCTTCCCAACTTACACCTTCTTGGGCAGCTTATCAAGAGAGAGATTTCGAAACAACTTAGAATGAACTTCATGTTTACACAAGAATTCCATGAGCTCCTTCTCAAAGTGAATCCTTGGACCTAGAGGCAAATCCATATGATGTTCTAAAAGAAAGTACGAATAAAATTGGCCATCTGGATGTACCTATTGCTCTCAGAAAAAGGGGTAAATTCTTGTACAACTAAAGACCCTCCATGAGCTCCTTCTCAAAGTGAATCCTTGGACCTAGAGGCAAATCCATATGATGTTCTAAAAGAAAGTACGAATAAAATTGGCCATCTGGATGTACCTATTGCTCTCAGAAAAAGGGGTAAATTCTTGTACAACTAAAGACCCAATTTCAATTCTCTCTCCAAATGCAAGCTGTCTCCAAACTACAGGACATACCTCTCTAAGTTGGATGATATGGAGATTCCTAAACATATCCATGAGGCACTAAATGACCCGAAGTGGAGAGCTCCAGTGGTGGAGAATATGAAAGCTTTGAAAGAAACTAAAACATAGGCGATTTCCAAACTTCCAAATGAGTAGAAAGTGATTGATTGCAAATAGATCTTCACAGTAAAACTAGGTGCAAACGATCAAATTGAAAGGTACAAGACAAGGTTAGTGGCACAGGATTACACTCAAACCTATGGCATTGATTATGAAGAAATATTTGCGCCTCTAGCAAAGTTAAATTCTATCAGAATTCTATAGTCACTTGGCCAACCTAGACTAGGAGTTGCATCAATTAGATGTCAAGAATGTATATTTTTAAATGGTCACCTTGAAGAGGAAGTGTACATGAAATTGCCTCCTAAATTTGATGAAGATGACTTACCTAACTCAATATGTAGGCTAAAGAAGTCTTTGTATGGCCTAAAACAATCCCCTAGACCTGGTTCACTCGATTCAAGTATGCTAAGAGGCAATTTGGCTATAAACAAAAACAAGCAAATCATACTCTATTTGTGAAACAAGCAATAGATGGTAAAAGGTCCATTCTGATTATGTATGCTAATGATATGATAATTATAGCAAATAATACAGTAGTGATTAACGATCTCAAGGGGCTCGTCAAATCAGAATTTCAAGTCAAGGACCTTGGAAAGCTTCAATATTCTCTTGGAATTGAGGTAGCTAGGAGCAAACAAGGCATCTTTATATCACAAAGGAAGTATACACTTGACCTACTAAAGGAAACTAGAAGCTTGGGTGCAAACTAGCTAGAACTCCACTAGAAAAAAATTGAAAGAGTAAGATCATTAAGAATAATCCTTCAGTGGATAAAGGCAAATACCAACAATTGGTAGGAAAGCTGATACATCTATCACTCACTAGACCTGATATTGCTTATAGTGTTAGTGTGGTAGATCAATTTATGAATTCACCTACCAAATGACATCTTGAAACTGTGATGTGGATCCTATGGTACCTGAAGGGTACACCTGGAAGAGGATTGTTGTTTAGAAAAAAAATGAAAAAAGGGATATTGAAGGGTTTGCTCACTCAGACCGGGAAGGATCAATGGACTCAAAATCAACAACGTGATACTGCACAAAGGTGTGGGGAAATGTAGCATCTTGAAGAAGTAAGAAACAAACTGTTATTGCTAGGAGTAGTGTAAAAGTAGGATACATGGAAATAACTCAAGAAATCCTTGAGCTAATTTGGACTGAGAGATTGTTGAAGGAGTTAAGGAGTCTTTACACAAAAGGCCAATGAAATTGTCCATTAATAGCAAATCAGCTATTAGTATCATTTATAATCCTATTCTACATGACTCGATGAAGCATGTTCAAATTGACAAGAATTTCATAAAGTCTGAAATTGATAATGGCATAGTCAATCTGCAATATATTCCTACAAAGTCTCAACAAGCGGACGTTCTCACTATGGCATTGGTGAAGCTAGGGTATGAAATGAATATTACCAAGTTCGGAATGACTGATATTCATTCACCAGCTTAAGGGGGAGTGTTGGGTGATATCTTAGAAGATATTGATCTCTAATTTGTCAGATTATATCTTAAAGATCGTGATCCCTAATTTATCGAAGTATATAGTCAGACTTGTTTTTAGTTTATATTAATTAAAATAGTTTCTATATTTATACTTTGACTAGGTCATAACCTAAAATTAGCACTAGTTTTTGTATATATACTCCGTAAATTGGCCAATTAATGCAAGGAAAATAAGTAGTTTTTCCTCACCTATACTTTGTTCAAAGAGCAAGAGTTTTAGAAAAGAAGTAGTTTCACTATTATTAGAGTTAGAATGCGATGAAGAGAGACATGATAAGTGGCATTTTTCTCCAAGATAGAAAAAGGATTGTGGTGAGATTATAATTTGTAGTGCCGAGGATGATTGGTTAATTCAGAACTGAACCCTTAACCTCATGTTAGAGATGGCAACTCCCTGTATACTCTGCCACAAGGGTAGTGATCAATCATTGTTTAATATGTTGAAAGAACCCCCAAGGTAAACCCATACCATTTGACACAAGGCAAACTCACAACTTGTCGGAGGAATGGACAATTTAGTAACTCTCTGCACGGTTAGCACCTATTAACCAAAACACACCATTGGGATTCTATAGGCAATTTCTAAGTCAAATTTTGTCTACCGTGTCTTAATTCGGAGTAGATATCCATTAGATGATTTGAAAATCATGGCCAACAGAATTATAACAAATTTAATTAATAATGAAAATTTTTCGAAGCTTTAGACATTACATATATACGAGATAATTTATGTGATACCCCTACGCCAGTGTGCTCTACATGCTTGGCTATTTTAAGTTCCACCAATTTTTTATAAGCCAACCGAGCCAAATAATTACAATCTTACGCATTAAAACTACTAGAAAACAGTTAAGTAATGCATAAGCCAATCTTCCAACCAACGAAAGCACAACATATTCATCGAAAAAGAATTATTCAGAGAAAATTATCAATGGAAAAATTAAAAGTTGCTACCTGGGATAGAGGGAGCTAAGAAGAATAATGACTCAACCCGAGCTTCAAGACCAAGGTTATAGTCTGCACAATAATAAATGACTTCATTGCCACACCTGCATCCAAAAGACCAGAAAAGAGGAGCTCAGAGAAATTATAGGACCATATTTAGAGGCTCAGCAAATGATGGATATAATACTAAACAAACTTGGCAGTCAAGACTTAGCATATATGGCAACAAAGATAATGAATCTTTTCAATTCGTTTATAAAACATTCATTGAGCTACAAAACATTAAGGGGCACCAGAATCTTCTAAAAGTAGCCATGATCAATATAAAAGCAGGATATATGGCAAATACAAGTAGGAAAGATGCTTATAAATTATGCATTACAAAGGGCATGCAGTTAGTGACCAGCATAAAAAATCACTGGTAAAGTTGGTTGGGCCATTGCACCTTTTAATTATGGTATAATTTTGTCGAATCCAAACATATGACTGATTTATTTGTTTGCCTTATCTTCGTGTTTATGAAAGTATTATAGTAGGTTGTTCTAATAATTGGTGGCGGCCAAAATTGAATGAAATAGGTACTTTTACATAACTCTGACTAGTATTCCATTTCTATACTTAAAGAAATGAGTTGAGTTGAGACAAACTCTCCAAAGAAAATGAAAGGTGAATCCTTGAACAAACTCTCATTTTATTTTTTTATTTTATTATTTTCTAATTCTATACCATGGGTTTGACAAGCATAGAACCTAAAAATGCATCAACTAAACGGTCTCCATCATATTGGTGAACCTGAACAAGGGCTGAAACATAAGGGGCTCCACAAGGACTATCAAATATGTTGATGCTCAAGAAAGGGATATTATTAGGGAGGGAAACAGATAGTTCATGTACCCTGTGTTAAAAAAGAGGATAAATTTCCCTCTTTTGGTAAATTGGAAAGTCTGATGAGAGCGTGGGGGTGGGGATGCACATACACAGGTGTAAGCCTAGGCAAAGATCTATCTCAATCGGTGTTGATAAGACACACTGACCTGAATTCTTATCGTGGAGGAATTGATTACCTAACAGCACCACCATTAGTAATAGATGATAGATTATTACTAAGAAAAGGGTGATACATTATTTTCCAAACATGAATGAAGGCAATGCCGTTGGTGTTGCAATGCAAAAGGAAAGCCGTAACACAAAAAGCAATATGAACCAAACCTCCTTAGTTTAGTCAATTAAGGGTAAGACAACCATATAATATCACCAGAATGAAAACTAGCTGTAACAAAGAATGCAAAAATAGATTGAACAGGGAGAAACAAATAATAAAAGCAGTAACATAAACTAATAACCAATAAAGAAATCTTGGATTCTTGTAAATTTTCAGGATCAAAATTTGTAATCACCCAAATTAAATTGATCACAGACCCTATGAACAGTGCCAGATAAATCTAACAAAAAACTAGTAAGAGCCCATAATAGTTGAAAGATTAGAAACCCTATTAAAGTACTTTGACTAGATATAATTAGAGAACAAAGAGAGTTTGATTGGGTTTCTTTGAATTTTGGTACAGAAAATCAAGTAGAAGCAAAAAAGAAATTTGTAGTAGTAGGACAATTGTTGTCATTATTACAAGCACTGTACCAAAATTCCATGTTGCAGTTACATTTTTTTTTAATTGAAGGAAAAGCATAAGAAACAAGAGAATAACAAATAATAGTCACCAAACTCACAGCAGTTGAAACATAGTACTCAAGAGGCTTCATGATCGTTAACCTAGCATTTTACATCCAAGAATGTTGAAGGCAAAAGCTACTTTTAATAAGTTTCAGCATAATAGAGTCTCAACACGAAACAATGGTCTCAACCTATTTATAAGAGAATGGTTGAGTTCATCAAAAGCATATCCCTCAAAGAACTAAAAATTTGACCAAGGCATGGTGGATGTGAAAGCACATAAAGCACCCGCAGTCTTCTTCTGGGACTTCAGACATCAGGCAGTGTAACAGACTTTTTATTTATTATTTTTTTTTACAAGGATTTAAACCTGTGATTATCAGATTGGGTGAGTGGGGTTTACACCACTGGGCTGTCCCTTTGGGACGTAACAAGACTTTTTATGGTGAAGGGAAGGGCCACCCGAATATTTACAGTAACAACACCCTATAAAGAAAATTGTTCATAATTCTTGGAGAAAAGCCAGTGATGTAAAGAGCACTCAAGTAGTTTGATAACTGATAATGGACTCATCAACAGCATTCTTTTTATGCAAAGAAAATAACAAGAAAGCCCAATCAGCTCGTCTCCCATCAGCTTAACAAACTTAGAAAAAGAAGATAACAAAGTGCATCGTTCGAAGCAAATAGCTCATAGTTTTTGTTAATTAAATCAAAAGTATGTGTATGCTCTCCCGGTTGTCAAGATCTCAAAGTAAAACTAAGGCCACTACCTTAAAACCCCTAAAATTTTAATAGATTTTTGGGTTAAAAACTAGAAAATTCACCTCATCATTCATCTTCTGAACATCCTTGAAGTAAAAAAATAATATCAAGCGAGGGTGTGGATGAGGGTGATCTCTTTTTTCTCGTGTCTTGTGATGCCACTGCAATGTGCCGTCCACATGCACCTAAAACTTTCTTAGGCTTCTTTTATCCAAACTTTGTAGCTTTAAAGCAAATATTCTTGAGCAATCTCCCACAATTCCCACACACAGCTAGATCTTGCCATCAGCTTTCTAGTGAAGTTCAATGTATGTCCCTTCTTATGAACTAAATGTGCAGGCTGTTCTAAAGAAATTCCTCTAGTGACTGGTGCTTGCCTCTTCTCCTAATTTATCACCTCCAACTCCGCATGCTCCTTCCTGCATGACGATTTCCTATACAAATTCGTAAGTCCCCTTAAATATTAAAAAGAAAAAAAAACAAAACAAAACAAAACAAAAGAACAAGCGATGTGATACTAAGCAATTGTAGCAAGCAAAAGACATCTGGAAGCACACCCACACACCATAATAGAGATAAAACAACTGAATATATGCCTAAAGAAATCAGTATGGGAGCCTAAACAAACCTTTAAAGTTCAAAAATGTGAACCATGTGTAGGCCTTCACCAGGGTTTAATTGTTCAGTAAACCTTGTAATGTGGGTTTCCAATAAGCAATAAATGATTCTGTCTTGGTTTGTTGTATGGAGGAAAAGATACACCTAAAATATATCAATACTTAAATGACTCCAAAAAAATTCTGAATCTCCGGTGATTTGTTGATTCCATTAATAGTGTTAATTCAATCAACAGCTGCTGGACTATAACATATAGAGGAAAACACGCAGCTAAAGAGCACAAATAGAATATAAGAAGATATACTAAACTTCAACCTAAATCGATAAAGAACTTTTATTCTAAATCAACCTTATGCTTTTGACCAACCTCTTTCCCCAACATTGCTTGTGCAGCCTTTGGCAATTTGCCCACCCAATAATCTGAAAAAAGAATAAAAAAAACCTGCAATCCTATAATGTGGATTACTAATCGGACCCTTACTATGTCTTTTCGCGAAAGAAGAATAGATAGCGCTTGATTTGTACACGGTTACTCTCTCTGCTGCATAAGCCTCAAAATTAGAATCTTTACAGGTTTGTGCAATTTTGGAAGTTGTTTTTCTAGTGCTTTACAAGAAAGAAAGAAAGGGAAAAATAACAATAAAAGAAGATACCTCTTCAAACCCTAACACAATTTCGATACCTTTAAGAAAAAGAGATTCATGTTCCTATAGAATTCATTGATGATGGAGACATAACTTTAAGCGGAAACAAGCATTTTCGACATAAACAGAAAAGGTATAAATGAAGACGTGTATCAAAAGTTAAAAACAAGGTGGGAATAAATGATACTCACAAGCTATTCAGATGAAATGAAATACGTGATGGTATTAAATTGGGAATATTTGAAAATGCCTAAATCCATGTCCAAGGACAGCAGCAAAGACTTCTCTCTCTCTCTCTCTCTCTCTCTCTCTCTCTCTCTCTCTCTCTCTCTCTCACTTTAGATTAATTAGAATCCTACAGTGATCATCAAGAGAAACAATTTGTCACAAACTTATGACTTGTGATCATTCTCTTAGAAACGAGGAATGACAAAATGTCCAATCACCTCATGTCTCCTGTCTGTTTTTTTAGAGAAAATGGGAGGTTCCCAACAAAATGAACCATTTTCAAAGTTATATCAAACACCTTTTCTTTCTCAATCGACAGAGAAGAATAGGCCTAGACGTGTTCAGAAACTTAAGTTTAAGATGCTAGAAACCTAATATGTGCTACCCCCAATATAATCAAGATCTCCAAAAAGGGTATACAAAGACACCAAAAGGTAGATTTTTATTATTTAAACGACTTGAGAAATCCACTATTTCTAATGGGAATGCAAGATTGGTGGGGCAATTGGGATCTAAACAATCAAATTTTAACTTAGGTAGCAAACAATCAATCATCTTAGCAGGACCACAACCATGAAATCCTCATTTCATCTAACATCCAAGCGGGGAAAATTAAACAAAACTATACATGGTGACCCCCTTTCTTGTATCTCGTGTTGCCAATGGAGCATGCCGTCTACACATACCGAAACATCGTATGCCTTCCTTATCCCAAATTTCTAAGGCAACGTTCTTTGCCATATCTCACAATTCCCACAAGCTCTTAGATCCCGTTATCATTACCATTGCTGGAAAGTTTATTTTCTCCAACTTGCCAACTTGCTTATCATTAACATACCCCCTTCTGAAATACCATAGTCCAAACAGATCACACAAAAACCGTGATGACTAGAATTCACCTCATCTTCCCTCCTTATAATTCCTACACATCATTAATCCATAACTTCAATAGAAAAGCAACAACACCCACAATTTACAGATAGATAATTAAGCACTGCGTACAGAATGATACATGTTCACGAGCGAAACCAAGGTATTCAACGGGGGAAAGGAATCATCGAAGCATAAAAAGAAAGAAATTCGTGACAACTAGCTAGCTATACTAACATTGCAAATCGTAGTTGTTAATATCTTTCATATAAGAACCAAAATTACCTTTCCTATAAGAACCAAAATTACCACTAAGACAACATATATATTTTTAAATACATAACAACATGGACCGGCCTATGTCGATATTGTCGGATGCATATGTTTGAATGGAGTGAAATACTAACTAATTGTTATTATGAACTGAATTATACATAGAATATTACAAATCCGGAATTCCTTCATAAAGAAATCCGAATTTCCTATGATTTTTAAAATAAACATATAAATCCAACAACTGAATCTATCTTTCTAGCGAATCAAAGTACACTAAAAACTTGACACCTAATTTCAGGTTATAGATATGTGCAAAATTCAGGTTAGTTTCCCGAAAAAAAAAAGAAAAGAAAAGAAAGAAAAGAATGTGACAAAAGATTTAAAAAGTATATGAAGATTTAGATATCTGTACAATAGCAAAAATGCTTCACGAGGAGTACGTGATGAAGGATTTAAAAATTTTAATTTGTCGATGACCACAAAAAGGGTATAGATTAGGCACACAAAAGCTTTTGTCCATTAAAAATGTTAGTAGGACCTCGATGTGGCTACATGTTTTCTTAAGTCTGAAATCGCTGTTGCAACACCAATCTTTAAGCCAGAAATTGAAATTACTTAGTTTTTAGGAGTCCGCAGTGAATTATCATTTCCACTGTATTGAGTGAATTCCCATCAATAATAACTCTTCAATTTAGTTTGCATGATATTAAGATTCAAGATTCCTATAAACATCCATAGCCTGCAGTTCATGCAGTAAATGTTCAACTATCAAGTGGCAGTAAAGATGAAAACTCAAGTCCTATGAACCATTCAGTCGACTCTTATCAGGTAAGGTTTCTCATTAACCTGAAGTCATGGGACGCTTAATGTACTTCAATTTGTCAATTGGCACCAATTTTGTGCCCTACGGTTGATCATAATTTCTTGAAGTTTGAGAGAAATTGTTTCTTCCATAAGGGAACTAAAGGGTATATAACACTTCGATTTCCATTAAAAGCAATGCGCTCCCTTAAAGAATACTAACCATCCTCACCATGAATCGTGCATCTTATGAACCAAGGATTCCTTAATGACTCCATGGAATGTTCTCCTACACAGCATTCATTCCCAAGTCTATGGAATTTCTTCGTCATCTTCAAGAACAGTAAACAAACTTTAACAATATTATCAATCTCCAAAGGGAATCAAAGAATCAAAGCAACTGATCAATCTTCTCCAAGTCCAAGTGACCAAATCACAGTTTCATTACCTTCTTCTTGATTAAAAGATACAAATGGAGATGCCACATGACTAAGAACAGGAAATATCGTATATAAGAAGCTCACAAGTTCCCAATATATGCCTCACGCATCCTTAATTAACATATAACCAAGAAAATTTCTAAGAATTGGCACTCTTGAACAAATGTGTCCCCCTTTGCCCTCTTGAAAATCAAGCTTTTGGTTTTCATAATAGTATTCATCCAAAATTTGGATTGCATAAATCCTTAATTTAGGAAAAGGTGAAACTCCCAAAATCTTGTTCTCACAGATGTTTCATTTCTTATAACTAAACAAGTTTACTCTTGGGAAGCATTACATTGTTAGAAGCATTTTAGAGTGTAGCCAATTTAGGTTCGGAACAAAATATTCAAGATTATTTAGCTTAAGAAACAATAACCTCGTCATATACAAGTAAAAACATCATCGAGATGAGCTCAAAACAATGCAGTATTACTCTATTGTTAACCAAACAATTGCAAGAAAAAAGGGAAATACAACTGATTCTAGTAGAAAAAATTACCTCATCGAACAACTTTATTAAGCATTTGCTATTAAGAGGATCATCTTGAACCTTTGATATGGGAATTTTTCTTTTTAAACAAAAAAAAAAGGTTAAGCAAAGTAGTCAACTATTAAGCATACATGATTCATATTTTCCAGCGCCATAAATACATTACAAACAAAATTGATAAAATACAAACCCCATCACCAGCATCATCAAATACCAAGCGTACCGGAGGTGTTAGCTCAGAATTAAATTTTGTCAGAACCTTCATTATTAAAATAAATAAAATAACATAAATCCTAAGATTAAAACCAATATGAGTGGCTAGAATCCAATCGAGGCATCAAGAAACTAAATATCCTTGACTAATAATGTATGATCACAACCATTGAACATTAGAATGTACCTATCATATCCCGCACACCCAAGAGGATGTCAGTTTTGAAGACTCCAATTCCAATAGTAACAGGCCATGAAAGGAACCCGCAACTGGCAGAACACCTCCCGAGTTTCAGATTTTCTCCAAACAAGAAACTGGTCAAAAACAACCTTCCTTTCCTGAAACAAATATCAGATCAAGGTTTATCCATAAAATAAAGAACATCGAAAGTTCCCCAGAAAAATATTTGAACTACACTACACACCCACCAACGATTGAAAGTTGAATATCTAAAAGAATCCAACGCCAATCAGTAACGAGAGAGAGAAAGAGGGGGGGAGAGAGAGAGAGAGAAAAGAGAGTGAGAGAGAGAAGAAGAATAATGTGTTTCTGGTGAAGCCGAACATATATGTAACTTGTCCAGTAATTTTTATTATTCTTTTTCACATTCATTTGGTGTTGGGGTATTTATGAAAAGCAATCTAGAGAATCTACATAAAATCTAATGAATTCTAACTTTTTCCTTCAAAATCCACTAGAAATTACATAAATATCAATCAGATCTTCAGCAGATTTGCATCAAAAACAAAAATGTTTGAAAAAAATAATGAAAAAAAAAATCTCAGCACACACAAAGATGATTAGATTCGTTATGAAGAAGACAAACAAGCATAAACCGTGTGAGAAACATCGCATGCGCAAAGAATCGTAATTAACAAAAAATAAAGAAAAGGGTGTGTGAAGTAGAAAATGCTAAGAGAGACAAGATGAAACAAAAATTATAAAAAATAGAAACATGTCTAGAGAGAGAGAGAGAGAGGACCATGCTATAAGAATGGTATGAAAGAGTAGACCTAGAGAGCGTGATAGCTCTTCTATTATACTTAAAACAGTTTTACCGTTAAATCCGCACAGTAATGAGGCGTACCTTCTTCATTAAAACTTCCGCTTTCCTCAGCACCTACAGCGTCCATCAAGCCCCTTCCCTTTTTATGCACAGACAATCACGATTTGTATATATATATTTACCAATCATCAAATCTTAATTTGATAAAACCAGATCAAGACCTTTGAAGCCTTTTATCTTTTTAATGCGCCCCCGATATATAGATAGAGAGAGAGATCAAGAGAAGAAAGAGAGAGAGAGAGAGAGAGTCAAATTCTGGAACTGGAAGCTGACAGAAAGAGCAGTGAGCACGCAACTGCAAGAGTATGGGCTCTTTCATACATATTGAACAGTTGTGTGCTCACTCTCTTCTGTCAATTTCTAAATTTCCAAGAATAAAACCCAACCCCCAAAGAAAATAAATAAATAAAACCCATAACGTAAATGATGTAAAAGAAGAAAAAAAGAATCTTTCTTCCCAGAAATGGCAACAAAAACCGTAAACCCTTTTATGGAAATCGTACTATGTATAACATGTTAAAAAAAGAAGAGGCCCAAAACCAAAATGGGTCAGATCTGAAAAGAAAAAAACAAAACAACGACAACACTCAACGCATTTTAGGAAACATACCTAAAAATCGAATTTAGGGTTTCATTAAGAAGATCATGATGATGAATAAAGAAGACAGAACAAAACCAAATAACAGACGAAACTCAACAAACCCCAAAAGCAGTCAGACTGAACCAACCCTTCCTCTCTCTCTCTCTCTCTACTTGTTTGATGAATTCTCCCTTCTCTCTATTGTTTTTCTACGAGTCATGCAAAACAGAAGGGTACAGGTGTCGGTGAGACGTACACAAAAGACTCGGAGTCCGAACAAATCGAACAGTACCGGCGTCGAGAGAGAGAGAGAGAGAGAGAGAGAGAGAGAGAGGAGAGAGAGAGAAAATTGAGAGTGGCGTTTGAGATGATGCGAGAGTGATTTCAAGTACTCCCTCAAGTGGGTTTTTGTCCTTTTTTATGTATTAAAATAGTCTTTAATTCATCCCTTATTTTAATAAATAAAAAAGCGATTTTTGTGGACACAGCAACAATGACGAGGAATGTGATGACGTGTCAAATAATTAGTGGTCGTTCGTGAAGTAAGTGCTACGTGTAGGAGGCGTGGGAGATTTATGGAGGAGTGTGATGAGTGAGATTGATTGGTGGCCGTTGATATGACACATGCAAATGATTTTGTTATATGAGCCGTCAGATGGGTTATCTAGGTCAGAGGATTTTGTCTGGACTCGGTTTTTGGTTGAGTTTGTTTTCTCCTGTACGGGAAGTTGGGTAGATAGACTGCGTCAATTAGGGGGACAGGATGACTCTGTGTTTCCAATTCTCTGCTCTCTTCTCCATCCTTCTTCTTTACACCCTCCCACCAAAATGACCAATTTTACCCCTTATGCCCAGCACACCTATCAACCTCTCTTCTTGAATTTGAAATTGGCGTCGCTTAAACTAAAACTCATTAACCATCTATCAACCTCTCCAAGCGTAAACAGAATCCCATAGATAAAAGTTTTTCAAATCAAACTCTAACATCCCCTGATAATATAGAAATAAAGGTCAGTTGACATACCCTTCTACCTTTATTTTTTCTTTTTTAATAAGAAAATATAACCAAACAGAATCGAATTGAATTGAAAAAGTGAGATTGAAAATGGAAAGGCTTTATCGTTTAAGCTGTCCCTTATGGATACCTTTATTTTTTTCTAATATTAATACAAATGTCTATCAAAAGTTACGTCTAAATAAAATTATTAAATATATAATTATAAAAGTATATTTAATTAATTTTTTATTTATTTATAATTCAGTATAATAATATTAGTATCATTTTTGATGATGCTTAATTAAATAATAACCGAGTCATAGCAAAGCTACATGGTTGGGAGTTGGATCCATTAACAAAAGTTTTCTCAAAATGCTTGAGGTTTAAATCCCATTGGTATCTCTAGGCAATTAAGAATAGAACTGAGTTGATCAGAAACTAATTCACAGTCGACTTGATTAATTTTTTTAATTCTGATTTTACATACATCAATTTAATTAAAAATTTAAAGTATATATTCAAATTAAAAAATTAATAAAAAATTCAAATATAAAATAACACCAAATAAATATTAGTATCAGAAAACAAGTATAAGCAATCGATTGATATTTATAAATTGTTCAATATCACAAGAAAATTCTCAAAATAAATAATCATAATTAATTAATAAATTGTTAGCTTTTGGATTTTTTTCTCACATGTATTATACGTGACAAATTCTAAAATTAATAATCTAATTAATTCTAATAGATATCACACTATAACTAATTCACCCTTAATCTATAATTGTTAATTCAATTTTTTTATATATATAAAAAGACTCGAATTCGAGAACAGTAAGAAAAAAAGGGATAGTGTCAGTTGAACTATAATTTATCGATAGTTTCCGATTTACATATTAACTAATTCACTCTTAATCTATAATTGTTAATGAAGGGATTATGGCATTATACTCATTCTAAATATGTCATATTTTATTTTTTTTTTAATATTTTGAATATTAAAATTTCATTTCCTTTATAAAAAAGGTCATGAGGCAAGATGGAGATTTAAATATTTAAATAAACTATAAACAATATTATTTAAGAAAAGATGAGGCTATTGACACTTCATTTTACATATTCACATTCCTAATTTTTCAAATTTAATAATTCTTCCGACATTAACTTCGTTAAATTTTATATCTCATTCGAAAGCTAAAACTAAAACTATTTTACTTCTAATTATTTATTAAAATCAACAATTTAATTTATATTTTATCTCTCTAAACTCAGAATTCATAAATCTAAAACTATAAATCCTCCCTCTAAAAATTCAATTAATTTTAAAATTTTCTGTCTCTAATCACCTAAGTTAAGTTTTCTTTCTAAAAAAACGAATTTAGTTTCTCTTTTCAAAAGCAAAAATATTAGTTTTCTCTTTCAAAAAAATTAAATTATGCTAATTTTCTTATGTTCAAATGCATTGGTATAAAATTTTTCTCTCACTAAAAAAATTGAAATTTAGCTTTTTTTCCCTCTAAAATTAAGCATAACAATTTTCTCTCTTTAAAAACTAAAATTACCTCAAATTTTATTTTTTAAATATATTGGAAAAATAATTTTCTTTTCAAAACTAATGAATACATTGGTTTTCTTTATCTAAAAAATCAAAGTATACTTGTTTTGGGTTCTCTCCAGCTAAAAAGACTAAATTTAGTTTTTATATATGTTTAAAAATAAGCACATTAATATATTTTATCTCTAGAAATTTTTGTTTTTCTTTTTCCTCTCTAAAATTAAATACAATAATATTCTCTCTTAAAATATAAAATTATTTAAATTTTCTTTTTAAATTTAAATTTTCTCTGTATAAAAATTTAGTTTTTTTCTCTCTAAAACTGTGAATAATAAAATTTGTCCATCAGAAAACATAAGTACTAAATTTTCTCTCTCTAATATTAAACACATTAGTTTCTTTATCTAAAAAATAATTTATTTCATATTTTCTCTTTTTAAATTATTTGTTTTGAATTTTTCTTACTAGGAAAAATCACAATTTAATTGTTTCTTTCTAAAAATAAGCACATAAATTAATTTTCTATTTCTAGAAAAATTATAATTATTTAAAATTTTCTCTCTAAATCTATTAATTTTGAAATTTCTCTCTACATATAGTAATATATAATCCATATATAATTATAAGTTATAAATTAAAAAAAAATAATAAAGCAAATAATACATGCATTATATATAATACATGCATTATATATGGACCAACAGGTTTTGTGTGGGTGCGCATGAATGCATAGTGAATTTATGTTCCAAGCAGATATAGTGTTTGAACTTTTATGAATACGTATATTTTCGTAATTTTTATGATCTAAATATAATAAAAAAAAAAATTTGTTGATGTCGGCAATGTAAACTTGGAGTTGCCTCGTGGTCCTACATGGGAATACAAGGTGACCTCCCCAGTGTGGTGCTTTGTTTAAAGAGTTTAATCCTCAAATTATGAACTTAAAATATTTATAAATAGCTTTTGTTTTTTCCTTATATATATATATTTTTTTTCGACTAGTGCTTGCTTTGATTAAATCTTTAGAGCCCTTGTTCTTTTCTATCACAGCAGTCAATCAGCCAGAAGACCTCACAATTCCGCGATATTGGCAAGAATGTGTCCCGCAGTAGAAACATCCCGAGACCATCGTCTATGCTGGTGCCTTACACCCGAGCTTACCTTTTCCTCTCAACCAATATCACCAAAAATACCTTAGCGTGATATTTATCATCACCAACTACCCGT
Organism: Dillenia suffruticosa; assembly: GCA_033439265.1. NCBI lineage: Eukaryota > Viridiplantae > Streptophyta > Magnoliopsida > Dilleniales > Dilleniaceae > Dillenia > Dillenia suffruticosa. The sequence goes on from JAVTVX010000029.1 coordinate 21,933,739, forward strand.
GAAGTTATCGATAAAGTATCAAATTTGTTTGGCCAAAATCTCAAGTTTTAATTTAAAAATGAAAAAAAATACATTGTAAGAGCGAGTCCCCAAATTGGACTCCATAGCTAATCAAGCTTAATTAGTCAGATTTTTAAATATCGGTAATCAAATAAAAAAATTGGGTTATCATCGTATATCTATTATATTGATCGGGACGAATGTAATTATCAATTCATCATTTTTTCCTTTTTCTAGTTAATTACACATCAAGGGAAGTAATTATAAATTTCTTTTGGTGAATAATAATTATCTGTTTACTAACTAAACTCATCCCTTAAACCATACAAATAAAAATAAATACTAAAAAATCATGAAACAATTTTTCTTTTGTAACTCCTGAGTTAACACTTAACACCTTTTGTCAATTTTAAGTTCAGTCCTATTCTAGGGAGGTTGTATACATGAACATCCCAAGGAAGTAAAGTTATCTGGTTTCAAGTTTAGGTAATCATGAAATTATGTACTTAATATTTGATTAAAGAAATTACTTTTGAAAATACAATCAGAAGATCATGCTACATAAAATATATCATCTCATTTTTTTTAATAAATTATCGATATTGATAATAATTTTAAATCTGACCCAACTTGATTCGAATTGGGTTAAGTTTTTAAGAGATAAAATTTTCTCGATATTTTTTTGTATCATACATATGACTCAAATATGAAATTTTATTTAAAAATTATCAATATTCAGTTATTAAACCAATTAAATATCGACAGACATAACTCATCAATATATTATTAAGACCGTGGTAGACCCCTTTTCCACATTAAGAATGAGATGCTTATATTCGCATAAGAAGAGGTACCAAACGGATCATTCCCCCTAACTGGTGACCAAAGAAAAAAAGTTTATATAACCAAAATGTAATTAACTCTGTTTGCTTTTCTTATCTATGTATTTTTAACACTAAATTCATTTGAATTGAGTGATCAGACACTCTATACTTTTAATCAAAAGTTTTGAATTCGAGTTCTGAAAATGACGAAAAATGATTTGAAAGAATCAACCTCTAAAATGGATCTCACAGTATCGAATCAGATTAGTCAAATAAAACTCGGATATCGGTGGTAAAAAAAAAATTCTATGTATTTTTAACAATAAATTTTTCTGGCAAAAGGGAATTTTATTTTTAACTTTGCTAAAGTGTGGGGGTAAGGAAGTTGTGAAGCGGACGATGAGTGCCCGGAATTGGGTGTTGTACCGTGCATTTATTTATACGGTTTAGTGCGCGGGGACCAAACGGCAGCCCGTACCGTAGTGTGCCCTGTCTACGATATTTATTTATTTCTAGTTTTACTCTCTATTATTTAATGGAAATCATGTCCTGCCACAACAACTTGGAATCTCATAAATCCAATGAGCTCAAGGGTGTGGTGTGCTTTCCTCCTTTGTTTTTAGATTTGAACCTTCCTTCAAACTTTCCCAATATAGGACATGCTTCTATTTGATTTCATGCTAATTTCTCTCTCTCTTTTTTTTTTTCATTTTTTTATTGATGCAATTTAAAATAATTTAACATACACAATAACTCAAAATTATTTATCCATACATAATTGTTTATAAATTCATTTAAAAGAGTTGATTTTTTACGATAAAAAATATATTATACCAATAAAAAAGGGGGACGTGAGTTGAAACCGAATGAGAACCTCGTAAAAGTGAGTTCTTTCTTATGATTATATTTTTTTGTGTTTAGTCCCGATTAACCCGACTCTACTTAACTATCAGATTCATTAAAGGGCGATATCTTTTGGCACATATTTTTTTATTTTTAAGAATTAAATTTGAGAATTTTGTTAAAAAAAGTTTAGTGCAGTTGGTGTTATCTTGATCACAAGGTGTTCCCCTTTATTTGAATACCCACGTACGGCTTTGATTGTTATTCATTTTGCATGAGCTATGACATCATTCCTTACGGCAACCACCGGAGTATTACAGAACAATCTATCGACATGGTGTTGGTCTTTGATAACTATTCTAACCCTCTCAACATGGGTCACGAACTCTAAGGTATAATTTAAGTTAAATCAAAAGACAAAAATATACAAGTATGTACCGGGAAAATAAATTATGTTACCGTTAAATTTTTCATAGGTTAAGTTAATACAAACTTATTTAAAAAAGTTTAATTTGTTTTTGTTTGATTTGATTCATTAACATGATTTAATTAATTAAACACATTTATACTTAATGTAAATATCGTATTAAGATTATTATTGTGATTTGCTACCCCCATTTTCTTCTTTTTCTTTTCACTTCATTGAAAATTTTTACTTTATTTATGCCCCCCCAAGAGAAAAGAAAAAAATAATAAAGAAAAAGAAAAAGGGTCGATCTTGTCGCAGCAATTTTCCTTCTCAATCAATCAGACAAAACAGAGCATTTATATCTTAAACCTCCAGTTGCATTGTACCAGAAGGAGTTCTATGCTAGCTCCCGACAACATTTATGATGGAGTTGCAGTCAAGTTGCAACTTGAGTAATAACTTCTTGTAGTTGTGTAGGGCATAGATATCCGTCTGGTACAATATATGCCTCTACGTCTATGCAAACGGATATAAAGCATGTCTACCTTTCAATTTGAGAAAACTCCTTTCCCCATATGCACGAGGGAGGGAGATGCCGTATAATTTCATTTTCTACTCAGATTGGGTGCCCCATTTTGGACTATTAGACCAAGAACCCTTCGGACTAATGTAAACTACTCTTTTTTTTTTTTTTGTGTTATTCGGTTTTTGAAATTATTTTTTTATTAATTTGATCTGAGTGTTATCAAATAAAATTTAAAGAAAATTCTTTTAATATAATTTTTTTCATTCTCAAATTTCAAAATTAATATTTGATTAAAAGATTTAATATATTTATCCATTAGTATGACTATCTGTCAATAATACGAACTACTCTTTCATGCTGTTGGGCTGAGATGAGTCTTCAAAAGGAGCCAAAATGGCACTCTTAATGTCCCTTGCTATGGCGAGTGAGGTGACTGGTATATCGTCAAATAACCAAATATAAAATATTTATTTCAAATGATAAGAATATGGCTGAATAGGGTCGTATTCACAGAGAACGGCAAGTTTATTTCTTTTAATAAAAATGAAAATAAAAATATGGGGGGATTTTGATGAAATAATCTAAAATAACTAAGCAAACAAATCAATGAAAATTAATTAAAATAAAATGACTAGATAATATCAATTAAAGGAAAGAATGTCAATTAAGGTAAAATCTAGTCAAAAGAGTTATTTCCACATTTATGTATTTGATTGATTATCGATACAAAAATTATTTGATATTATACGAATAAATTGGTTATAACCGCTAAATACCACGAAACGACTAATCTCTCCTTACGTTTTCGGTAATCAAGATACCATCGTTAATTATTTTCCTAATCGAAAGACAACCCATGAAACACTTGTTGGATTTAATATTCCGATAGCATTACAATTTAGAGAGACACAATTCTAATCAGTAAATTCTAACCTGAATTTATTTAAATTGGATTATCTAATCTCTTGATATAAATCCTACCACTTGCGAGACCATAAAACTACGTCAAGTACCACCTATTAAAAACATACAAATTTACTATTTTTAAATAGTTGTAGACTATTCTAGAGTTATTAAACATATACTTCTATTTAACAATTTCAAAATAATCATAAATACTAAATATAGATATTAAATAAATATCTACAAATATCAAGCAAATAAGATCATTTAGATCTCACAATTATCATTAATCAAGGTTTTAATAATATTTTGACAAGAAAAATCAATTAAAAACTAAACATGAAAAGAAAACTCACCAAACAATTTTATTGATATCGGAAAGAGTGTCAAACTACAAGGAAATAATAATTGTCCCGGCTGCAGCTTTTCTGTGCAATTATGGAGAAATATGGTTGCTGCCCCCTTGGGCTACATTCAAGTGTTCTTCCAAAAGTCAAGAAATAATGAAATATATATATCCCAAGAGTCGGATGCAACCCTAAAGTTAAAAGGTAAAATCTTCCTATTTTTATCTTAGTAAAATTACTCAAAAATATTTTCTAAAATTGAATGAAATTTCTCAAAAAAAATAAAACTCTAAAAACTTCAAGTAAAAGAAAAATCCTAAATAGAGTATTTTTGACATTTGTAACTTTCTAAAATTTCACACTCCTTAATATTAGGAAAAAAATCTTCAAAAGTCTTGTATTTCTCCTCAAATTCAGTGTGCCCACGTGCTAACCATTGCTGTTCAAATTCCATACTTTCCAAAATTACTCCAATTTAACTCGTTTTTCTTTATTTTCCATAATAACTCTCATCTTAAATCAAATGTCATAAAATATAAATATTAGTATAATATTTATTCAAAAATCATACAAAATCAATCGCAAATATTATACATATTTAAATCCTATCAGTGACCTTTTTCTAAATGATCGGCAAGAAAATTTTATTCCCCATTCAATATTGGCTGAGATATCATTTGTCCAGAGCATTTTTTACTTGCTCCATAGGCAATATTGATTGAGATAAGGTGAATAATTTTTTTCTTATAAACTTTCCTATCCATTGACTCAAATCTTTATAGTGTACTATACAAATTTAGAAGTTTACTACGTTAATTGTTATTTTTAAGGTAAGATTTAAATCTCTCTTAATATAATTAGTACCACCTTAAAATTTAAATCAATGGGGTCCTGCTCAAACTTCCTCCTATTAGCCATATTGTGTTTTTATCTTACACAAATATGGAGTTAGTCATAGTATAACATAAAAAATCTTTATACCTTCACATCTAAATTTTAAAATATGAATAAACTTCTTTCCTAATATCTCCAATAGTGGTCCACCATGATCCCTTCATTAATAGGTAATTGGAGGTCACCTAGGATACCCTCCTAATGTTTGGCGTGTAAGAGACCATCCTTTCCTCAGGCCGAGTGACCCTCTAAAGAGTTGATCAAGGGCCTTTGAATAGCTTTCTTGTTTTAGGACCTTAATTACTCCTAATGCATATCTTAAAGAAAATGATTTAAAAAGAAAGAAAGAAAGAAAACAAGTTTGTGGATATTTTCTCCTTTCTTATTTCATTGTTTCCTTGTCTTTTGTTGGGGAAGTGATTGGCATTGGCAATCAACTTTGGTTATAGCACTAACACACAGTAGGTTTAGTAGTATAAGATACCAGATCTCTTAATCAAATTTTAGATTTAAAAATTGGAAATAAAAAATATTACACTGTTAGAGTCACCCTTTAATAGAATTCTCGTTGATATTTGAATCGAATTATTTAAATTATGAATTCGAATATCAATGATAAAAAAAAAACTTTGGCTATAGCCCATTTTGAAATACTAATATAATATCTTTGGCAAAAACGAAAACAAAATGGTACACCAAGAATAGAATACAAAGGACTAGGACCCAATAATATGAATTTTTATTCATAATGGGGGATATAGGGATCTCCTTTTAAGGTTCCGGTAACATTGTTAGCCTTTGGGCATATTAAATAAATATGCACGCCGTCACTGCACGAATCCTTTTACTCATTATCTATACGATGATCGAATTTTAAGCTCATTGCTCTTCACTAGTAAGATCCTTTCATCTTTTTCTTTTTTCCTTCTTTTTCAGCTAGATATGGCCATTTCTAAATTATATTAGAAGTTCTTAAATATGCCTCTCTCTCTCTCTCTCTCTCTCTCTCTCTCTCTCTCTCTCTCTCTCTCTCTCAATAAAAAAATAATGATGCATTGCTACCTATTTTTTAATAATCTATTGGTATTCGGAATCATAATCTGACTAATTCTATCAAAATATTATCAGGCCAAATTTAAGGAAGAATACTTATAACATAATTTTTTCTATTCTCAAATTTCGAATTTAGGATTTGATTAAAAAAACTTAACACCCTATCTACTAATCCAATTCTCTGTTGGTTTGCTACCTTCTTCACGTATGCTAGCTATCATAGCAAATATTTTTACGCAAGCTTGCCACCACATTTTCATTAAAAAAAGGAAAATAAAAAATGTTTCTTAGCTAAAATGCATTAAATATTTCTTATTAATTAAATTCCTATTAAAATCTTGAGATTATTAAATATTCCTCTTCAAAAAAGTGCTTAGGTCAAACCTACGGCCAAGTGAAAATAACAAAAAAAAATATAAAATAAAAAAACCTACATAAGTAGGGCACTATCTTAATGTCTGGTTTTTATGGGAAGTAGAGACCAGACCACGCCTTTAAAGCCTTACACCCTAATATTAGACTGTACATTATAGGGGACTCATAAGGGCAACGTAGGGTTCAAATTATAAAATCCGAGTCCCCAAAGACTCCCACGACATGAAAAATATTTTTTTATTGGTAACATGTGACCCAAAAAAGTGGGAAAAGGGTAAATGAAGGATTAATGGTCTCGTTGGAAAATCATGATGATATATATGGATTGATGTCTGAGTTATATATAGAATTAGTATAAAATTTTAGTCCTACAAATGTATTTTTAAGGTAAGAATTTAACCTCGAATGAGATCTAATATTTATAACTAGGACTATTCGGGTTTTTTATCTCATTCTCTCTCTCTTTCCGTAGGTTTTCTCGAGTCTAATTTTAAATATTTATATTGATAAGATCTCTTAGAATAACCCCCATTGAGACGAATCAATCCTAAATGTTAGAAAATATCGTATATTAAAATCAAATTAATTATTAAAAAATATTATATATTTAAATAAATTAATAATTGATTTGATTTTAACTATCCTCTTCAAATTAATATGAGATCATATAAACCACTTAAATGTTAGAAAATGGATTTTGCAACCCAATGTAACTTTGACTTCCCTTTCGATTTTTCTTTTGATGTTATACCAACTGATATCCAGAGTTATATTTCGATTCATCCGTTCAAATGCTTGTCAGTCTTATTTTAAACGACAGCTCTCCTAATATAATATTTTTATTTTCAAATTTCAAAATTGATTACATGATTTAACATCTTTATTTACTATACTGACTATTCGACGGTGACTTCCTTTTCAATAAGACCTCATTTCCTTCTCTTTCCATTAATTATGTACAATATCTAACAAATTATGCATAAATATCAACAAATAATAAAAAAAGTAAAAACATCCTAGATTCTAGTTTAGAGGAATTTGATTACTGAATTATTTAGTAACATTGAACTATAGTATTGTAGGAAAAAATAAATAAATTTGATTCGATTTTTTTTAACCTTTTTATATTTTTTTTCTTTATATTTTATTATAAATTTATTAAAATAATTTTTAAGATTTTTAAAATAAAAATCAAAACTTTCTTTCTAAAAAATTGAGATAATAACTTTTTGTTTATAAATTTTACTTAATTTAAGATGCATTTATCTCAATTTTTTCTATTAAAACCTCTTTCCATCTACTAAATTCGGGTGAAGCTTGGATATGCTCCATCACACACCTCAATAAATTATTAAATTGTCACCTCTCTATCATACGGTCACCAATATTATTAGAATCGAATTAGTGAGATTTGAATTGATCAGATTTGAATTGTCAAATTAGACTAATTTAGAAAAAGAAATGCATACCTCAATGAAGCAAAATTCAACTTATCTAAATTATTTCTTGTCATAATCACCAAAAAACTTTTCCACCGACAAGATAAAACGACTTTTCAAAAATGTGGTGGACATGCCGAATACACAAATTAGAAACTTTATCATCATCGATTGCGGTGGAAATTCATCCATGCACGCACCGTTGATTTGACGAGCGAAAGAATTAAATCATTTAATTAAATTTAAAATTTAAAATTAAAAAAAAAAAAATTATACTGAAAGAATTTTTCTAAGATTGTCGTCGGAGTAGTAATTGTTCCATAAGCTTCAATCGGAAAACACCAACAACCGACTCTTCATAATGTCGGCCAAAATTTCACACAGACATTGATTTAACCACCAAAGAAAACTGGAGTTCTAAAAGTACTTGTGACAAAGAGAGCGCGAGAACTCTTACAGAAACATCAGGAATCAACAAATGCGGACCCCAGCTGAGGAAAAGGCCTCAGCGGCAGCTAGGGTTCACTCCTCAAGAAAAGGATTGGGGGAGAGAGAGAGAGAGAGAGAGAGAGAGAGAGAGAGCGTAAGTGTCTAGAAAAGCCACTAAAGAAACACAGTTTGCATGTTTTTCCATATTTTCCAAGTTGGAGCTTGATTTTAGAAAAAGGAAAAACTCTTTTTCCTTTTTTGACTTTGTAAAAAAGTTATATTTGCACACAAAACTAATTCTGCATGTATTTGGAAGGAAAACACCAAAAGTTTCAGGTTAGAATTTCTATGAGTAATTCCAAATACATACAAATGATTGGTTTGGGGACTACATTGGGAAAAATCCATGACGATGGGTGAATTTGTCATGGGAATCTTAGGCTGGTAGGGATTTTTGCAAACCCCATGTCATGTGAAAAAGTGTCAGCTGCTGGCTGCAATTTGCAATGCTAACAGTGGGCATATGCCTCTGTATTTTTGTTTTTGTTTTTGCATTTGGGTCACCAGAATAGATTTGATGCCATTTTTTATGAGATATTTTCATCTTTCGTACGTGGTGCAAGGAGAAAAAAGCATTTATATTTTCCAAGCTATAATTTCTTTTTATTGAATTTAAAATAAATCTATAAATTTAACATTTGAAATTGTTCAACTGATAATATGCAGAACCATTTCTCATCAATTGTTTCCCTTCTACCTCAATTGATTGTGATTGTACTAATTTTTTAGGTGGACAGGGATGATACCAAGAAAATTAGGTATTTGATTTAGATTTTGTCATTTTCCAAGATTACCCTTTTATCGCTAATAAAAAAAATAGTACTTTTCCTAACGTTTGATCTTTACGTAGTCTACAATATTCTTTTACCGACGTTTCTTTGCTAAAACATCGACAAAAAAAAATATGATGTTTGGTGACAAAAACGTCGGGAAAAATCATTGAGGTGCAAATTTGTACAATAACGAGAATTTTTTTCAATGTTTTAATAATAGATATCGGTAAAACCTTCGATGTTTCAATGAAATATTAGGATATGGTAGAGAGAGACAAAGGAACACTAGCACATTTTAGAGAGAGAGGGATGTTACTTATAAATGTCAAGAAAGGATAGAGAGAGAGAGGGACGGAGTAGAGAGAGGGGATATGCCGACGTTTCACTTCAAAATGTCCACATAGTAGGGTCATGCCAACAAATGTCGGGAAATTTAGAATTTAAAACCCAAAGAATCCTCTCTTCTCTTCAATTTTCCCCTCTTTTCTCCATGCTTTCTTCTCATGCTGCCGTTTCTGCTCCTCCGACACCAATTTTGCTGCCATTATTGCCCCGCCGCCAATGAAAGCTGCTGAAGATTGCTCTCTCTTCTCACCTTCTCCTTCAATCTTCTCATTGCTCTCACTCCTCACGGCAACCTCCGACGACCACAAGTTCCTCCATTTTGCTCAAATCTTACTATATTTATGATATTATTTGTATTTGAGTAAACTTATTATGGTACAGAGATATGATTAGAGCATGATTTGGGCAATATTATGACAAATTTAGAACGAAATTAGAACAAAAATTGGCCGAAATAAGAAGGATAAAATAAATTTACATTTAGCTAAAATTAGGCAAAGTGGGGACACAATTAACGTAATGTTAATTTATATTAAGGTAAAATTAATTTATATTAAGATAAAGTTATGGCACAATTAGGAAGAAATTAATTTATTATAGAATAACATTTGGACAAATTTAAAGCATTATTAGGGATTACGAATACTTACCTTTTTCTCTCGGTCACTAAATGAGAATATAGACAGAAATTCTAACTCAATTTGGATTCATAATGATGTAATTAAAGATTTATATGATAATTAGTAGTTTGTTAATTCTATATGTATCTCTCTACATGTATTCCTCAAATTTGTATTAAATTATTTATGTTCAAAATTATTGTGAATTAAAATATTTATTTTATTATTATTTTAAGAGAAATTTTCACATTTATATTTATGATCTGCTTATTTTTTGTTGATTTGGTTCTAATTATGTCCCGGAAAAGAGAGAAACTAAAAGGTATAACGATTGTGGAAACATTTGAAAAATCACCGTGAGCAATTATTGATGAATGCCTAAATGTATATGAAAATGATATTTCACTCAAGACCACCTTTGATAATGTGGTACAAAATTTCATCTATACATTCATATTCATCTAAAAGTGTGGTGAACAAGACAACCATTTTGGGAAAGGTTGAAAGTTCTGTTAAAATATATCGTTGTTTATTACTATCTTGTATTTTTTATTTTTATTTATTTTTGTTTGAAATTTTTTATTTTTATGTTTTATGAATTTATGCATTCTATTCGAACAGTTTTACAAAAACTAAAAAAAAGGAGATAATATTGATGATGCGTCAATAATATACGATGGCGGTACATCTCCATATATTTTGTGGCTAATTTTCATGATGAAATATTGTGTGTAAACTATTTTTATGAGATATCAATATGGATATATTTTAATTATTACATATAAATTTTTTTAATTTTATCAAATAATTGTTACGTGTTGTCTACAGATGTTAGGATTGATATTTGAAGGGTTATTGATAAATGTTGAGATTATTATGTGTGGAAGGAGTGTGGATAAAATGTGAATTTGGATGGAATATGTATATTGTGGCCGATAAATGTTTGATAAACAGGTTTTGGAGCAGAATTTTGATACCATTTATAAAGGAATCCAAATTTTCGCCCTAATGCTATATATTCCCGACATTTAGTATTAGAAAACGTTATTAAGTGTAAAGAGAATTGCTGACATTTTTGAGAATATACGTGACAAAAATTTTATTATTTATCGACGTTTTTAGTTTCTCTAAATTTTTCTAACGTTTATACACAAATATCGGGAAAGGCTCACATATTACTGGGGTTTTTATAATACTAAATGACAGCCAAGAGTCTGTTTGCCAACATTTCCAAATGTCAGAAAGATAAGTGTACATATGTATTTGTCTTAAAAAAAAAAAAAATCAATTACATAGAAAGAGAGAAGGAACAGTTTGCATGAGGAAGTAATGGCATTTCAAGATGCATTACAAGTAGTGATTCGTAAATCAGAAATTAAGGTCCAATTGCTGATTGGAATGGTTGTTCGTAACACATAATTGTATTATCATACACCTCTTGAAATAAATAATTAATATTATAATATTTGTAAATGACAAACATGGGGCGGCTTCCATATGACATTGTTCAACTCTAATGGAGAACTATACATATGCACCGTTGGCTCTCAGGGACAAGACTGAATGCTTCATCCATCGCAATCAAAATGATTAAAGGTTAGAAAAAAATAAATGGCAGCCATGGCCGACATGGCCGCAGACACAACAAGATCGTGGGCTTGTATGCTTTATTTTTTATTTTTTTATTTTTTTTATATTATATCAATCGGTATTGAAGTCATACTCTGACTAATTCAGTCCGAAACTTACAATGGTCTATCTAGGGGCTACCATCTCAACGTAATCTATTCCAAATCCAAATCGCGAGTTAAATTCAAGATTTTGATTAAAGAATCTAGCGTTACAACCTATTAGATCAACTAATTGTTTGGTTGTATGTTTTTTCTTTTTTCTGGTCTCCTAGACTTGGTCCACTGTCGAGTATCTGGAGTTTTATTTTGATTAATCTCGACCGACTTGTTGTCAGGTCTCAATCGGAAGGGAGCTCTCTCAATATCGTTTTTGTCACTACCAAAACTCAAATCTAAATTCTTAATTTGGGGTGTTAGTACCATTTTCACTGATGAAACGAACCGCTGGTTTGGTTGTATGCTTTATTTGCAATGGAGACGGAGCACGCTTCCCATGATTGGAGTTTGGAATCCAACAAAGGCCACAGGCATCTGTAATAACTCCTTCAAAACCCGAATGACCCACCCTCGTTGTCCAATGAACTATAAGAATATAACTCGAAATAATATTAAAATTTTAAATCCTAATAATTTATTATTTCAATTATAAAAATAAATTCATTGTTACAATTATAAAAATAAATTTATCAATTTAAAAATATGATAGTATTGTTATGAAAATTTTTTAATCAGATATAACATGAAGTACTTAAAATAATAAAAAATATTTATATGGTCATAATTTATAAATTATCATATCGTATTTATATACATAAAAATATTTTCATCCTTAAAAAAAATACTAACTTAAAGCCATTTGAGACTTTTTCTTTTTTCCTTACTGTAATTGTAATATAGCATAAAAGGTTCCCTAAGAGCACAATTTAGTAGTCATAATCTCTCTCTTCCAATCTTGAAATGTAAGGTTCGAATTCTCATGGAACAAAAAAAAAAAAAAAAAAACATAAAAGGTGTACATGCGAGTGATTTTTTTTTTTTTTATGAGCTCATGATGGTGTCCACAACTTGAGAAAATAATGTCTTTTTTAGCACATGCTAGGTTTCTAGCATTATAGCTGCCACTGGCTTTGCCTTATTTATAAAAATCTATTATGAACTTTATATATATTTTCATTGAAGCATTTCCTTTCTTTTCTCTTTAGAGAAATCTCAGTTTTCATTGTTGTCACATGAGAACTTTTCTAGTGAAAGACAAGAGTTATCCCTCTCAATTTCTCTTAAAAGTTTCTTACTCTATGGAAGTACTTGACAAAAAACCCTAAGCAAAACATGGTAATTAATTAGAATCTTAAAAACTAAGAATACTACTATTGTAGTTAATATGTAGTTATACAAGAAAGTGCGTCAAATTCCTTATATTGTAGTTAATATTATTATCATAATTAATTATTGATTTGATTTTAATATATATTTGATTTTTTTTATTTATATATTTTTATATTTATAACAATAAATTTTATATATAAATTTAACTTATTATAATGATTTAAATAAAACAATGGAGTATTAAGGTTAATATTATTTTATATTACTTCTATCCTTAACATAATATTAAAGTCATGTTCATTTATCTTTCATATTCATATTTTAAATTATTTTTGCGATGGTATCAATGCTCCCTTTTGCAAAAAGGGTTATCTAAATGCATGCACGAGCCTTTAGAAAAATCTAATCCATATTGAAAAAGCTGCTTTTCAATATGTGTCCACACACACCTCTAGAATACCTCTGGTTCATTCTGAAAAAATTGCTTTTCAATCGGTGCCTGTCTGCACCTCCAGAAAACTCAAGTCGGTTTTGAAAAAATTGTTCTTTGGTATACGTTCGCATGCACCTCTAAAAGATCCATGTTCCATTTTGGAAAAGTTACTCTTCAATACACCCCCCCATACGTACCTCCAGAATACACCTAATCCATTCTAAAAAGCTGCTCTTTAATATAAACATATCATATCTTTCAAAATCAAGTAGTTTTCTGTAACCATATTGAGTTTAAGAGAAATGTTAGGAAATATCTTATATATCAAAATCAAAATCAATTATCGGTTTGATTTTGATATATATATATATGATTTTCCTTATATGTATATTTCTATATTTATATTAACTGTTTTTATATTTAGAATAATAAATTTTTTATATAAATTCAATTTATTATAATAATTCAAATATAACAATAACGCATTAAGGTTAACATTATTTTATATTACTATCATCCTTAATATAGTATCAAAATCAAATTCATATATCTTTCTGTATTCAATTTTATATTTTATCACTTATTATCTACAAATTACTTTATGGTAAAATAACAATAAATCTCAATAAAACTTGTTTAAAATTATAATAATTGTTTAAATTGCTCCAAATATAAGAAAAACCAACAACAACAAACAACAACAACAACAATAACAATAATACCGTAATAAAATACCCAATAGCTTCCCCAACCTTGACTTATCTTAAAATGCACTCGGGATGCATAACTATTTCAGCTTTTTTTTAAATGTTTGGTTTCTTAGTCACACTTACTAAAAGCAAAATTTAATTTTTATGATGAATAATTTAAGGAAATCACATCTAGATTTGCCTAGGACTGCTAAATGTATACATGCCCTTTAGTAGGGTCTACGTCTAAGGATCTGACTTTTGTGATTAAAAAGGATAAAGTAGATTATCATGTTTCTCTTTAAAAATCCATATCTCTAGTGATTTGTGACAACTTTCGTTAAAGTTCAAACTACCACTTCACCAAGTCAAAGAGATCAAGCTCTCTTAGAAAAAACCAGAAGGTCAAAGAGATAGACCTTTTGAACTTTATGTAGGTATTTTCTCTAAATTTGCTTAAAAAATGAATGCCCCTTGACCCTCTCACCATTCACCCTCTTGTCCCTTTGTGACTCTCATCAACCTAATCTTCTATCATCATAGCTGAACTTGTAAATTATTTGAATTAAATATACTTTATAGTTACATCGAAAAATAGAAATGATCTGAAAAAAAAAATATTTTATAAAGTTTGATTAATCAGGGTTTTGATGTGGATTTGCTTGTCTTATTAAAACTTATATGTAAGGAGTATGGTGTGCCTAAAAAACTTATGGCTAGGGTGAGTCCTTATAACACAAGTTGTGGAAACATCCAATCAATGGTTTAGAGGGAAAAGATTATGTCTCAAAGCATAACTTTGTGTAAAGTACAATGAAGGAACTTCACACTTGCTTTTCTTATATCCCACCATCATCATATCTTTCAAATGTTTCCCTTCCCCACTCTTCTTTAATAAAATGGATTCCACTGTGTGGGGCAGTAGAATTTGACCTTAGGAACAAAGGACAAATGCCCATAAGTGATGGGAAAGGAAAAAAGCAGCCACTTTAAAATGATTTGGAATTTTGGTTTCAACAACTACCAGCAGACAAAATCAGTGATTCTCTCTCTCTCTCTCTCTCTCTCTCTCTCTCGAATGGATGGTTCTTTAGTGGAATTGATGTCATTCATGATCAAATCGTGGATTTTTTTTTTTTTTTTTTGATAATGACAGATTATGAGATTGTTCTAAATTATAACATTTTAAAAATATATATTTTATTAAGCATAAATTTTTAAGATTTTAATAGACATTATTCAAATAATTTATCAATGATAATCAAACTTAAACTTTAAATTGTTTACCCATATAACCTTTCAAAATCTTGTAAAAGGAGCATCCTTAGGGTTTATGCAAAAATTTTTTGGCAGTTTTGAATTATTAAAAGATATTTTCTTCTTGATTTTTGCATTCAAGTGACAAAAGGCTGATCTGATGATCATAAACCTAGCTAGGGTTTTCCTTGGTAGAAACTTGTATTCTAGCAAATATTATTAATGAACGATGTTATATGTTTTGCTAGACGAGGGTAAATGAAAAACCGAAAAAGATTTTCCGACATTATACAACCCCTTAAAGATTTTAAATAAATTAAAAGAATTTTTAAATTGTTATATGATCAAGAATATTTTCCTAACCGAAAGACTATGAATAGTAAAAATCTACTAAAGAAATATATGAAAATGTTTTGGGTAGATAACACAAAAAATGATTAGAAAAGAATAATTACGAAAAAATTAGAGATTACACCGATCGTAGATAAGATTAGAAGAGATGAACCAACAAGGTTTGGTCACGTATAGTGCTCTAAGAAAGAAAGAAGCCCTATAAGTTATCACCAAGGTGTTCATAAAACTCCTTCGACGACTTTTATAATTTTGTGGTATTTAATTTGAGCTTAAATCACTCTTAAAAAGCATGTTTGCTCAAATGTAGAACTCTAGAGGGATTTTACCCGACATTCTGGTGGAATTATATTGATATATTTATCATAAAAATATTAATTATAATTCAAATTATACATTTCAATTCTATAACAAGTAGGAACCCATGTTTTTATGTTGAAAGTTAACAAATGATATAAACCCCTCTCTAGGAAATGAGAAAAATGAAAAAATCATACAGAATCGAAAGAGTTCGAAAATTTAAGAAAAAAGGGTTTATTTAATTTTAACTCAAGGATAAAAGATGGATGTCTTAGAATAGAGCCTAATGGAAAGGTGAAAAGAAAAATTTATAGGGCCTAAGTTCACAAAGATAGAGATTGAATCCCTACATAAGTTCAACTTCAATATTATCATATAGTTGTATTTATGTAAAATATCCATTGTACGAGTGATGTTACTAAAAATAAAATGCAAAGAACTAAAATAATTAAATCTCATTACACATAATTCCCAAATCAAAACACAGTTTTTAATTCTATTTTATTTAAAAAAAATCACATTTTGTTAAGGCTTATCATTTTTTTTCTAATAGCATTGTAAAAAGAAAAAAATGAAACTATACAAATAGATGACTATAAAAGTTCAATTTTAGTCCGACGGTTAGGATAATTGTCTTTCAAACAATAGAATCGGGTTCAACAGGTTCGACGGGTTCGATTCCCGGCAAATGCACATGATGGTATCCCGGCTGAATTTTTCAAATTTTGAAAAAAAAAAATCATCTTTAATTTTCGCTTTGTAGCTCAGTATCTGCGAGAAGGGAATACAGCTCAAATTTGAAGCCTTTATTATAAGCAACAATCCTAAATGTGGCAGAATTTTAGATCACTATTTTATATTGCGCAAAATTGTTCTTTTTTTTTAAGAGGCTAATGAATATCATTGCGAACATTTCATAATAACACCCAAAAACTCCCTTGATGTAAGTTTTACTAATGTGCAGTCAGAGAAAAATCTCCCTACAAACCCCTCTTTCTATTCATGGTGTCCTGAGATTTTTGTCTTAGATCCCAAAGTGGAAAGAGGGTTGGAGGTGGTTTGTGATTTATTGGTTTTTCGGTGGTTGTTCCGCCCAGTGTGCCGCCGGTTTAATGAAGTCTCAAAGTTTTCACTAAAAGAGCTATGACCGGCGACTTCTGGTGTTGATCATGCAGGTCATGCTCGATGCGTGGCCAAGCTCCTATTCAGAGCAAAGCGGTGCGCTCCATTGCTTTTTAGATGACAATTTTGAGGTTAGTGGTTTCGGTTTTCTTTGTCATAAACCCCTATTTTGGGGGATGTGTTGGTGTCCTATCTTGGATCTTGTTTTCTTTGTCAGGTTTGAACCCTCTAGGAGCCTTGGTGGTTCTCTTTTCATCGTATTGTTTGTCTAGGTTTCACCCTTTATGGGCCTGGCAATTTTCATAGCTATGCCCTCCCAAGGAAAAATATATATATATATATATATATATATATATGATAACGATGTTGGTAAGTCCCCATCATGCTTTAACTTAGCAAATATTTTTCTATATATTGTCAACACTTTGAAAGTTGCTACACAATGGCATTAGACAATTCGTTAATATAACTGGTTACTAAGACAAGTAAATTTACAAGGCACAATACAGATAACTGGTCTATGGAACCATTTTTTGTATTTTTGTAGGCCTACTAAGGCCCATTTCACAACCTAGTGTCTCTGGGCCGTTTCTCCCCTTTTCACCGAACTTTGCATTTATTGCACTTGTTGTGCCTAATATATATATATATATATATATATATTTTTCATCACCGGTATCCGGATTTTATCCGACTAATACTGTTCAAATACTATGGAGCTCATTTTTTAGGGGTTGGCTCTCTCAAATCCTTTTTCGTCATCCCTAGAGCTCGAACTTGAAATCTTTGGATAAGCGGGTAAAGTGTCCGATCACTTATCCCAAAGGAGTTTGGTTGTTGTGCATAATATTGCATCCATAATCAAATTTCTTTGAGTTAAGTGGTCGAACACTCTATCCCCTAATCAGAATTCTCGAGTTTGAGATTCCGAAATGAAAAAAAGGATTTGATAGAGTCAACCTTTCAATGGACTCTATAGTACTCATATTGGATTAGTAGAGCAAAGCCCGTTACCGGTCGGTGAAAACTAAAAATAATATTATTATTGTTGCATCCATAGGTCTCTACCCCAAAAAAAAAAAAAAAAAAAAAAAAAAAAAGATATTATTGCATCCATAGGTAACACAGGATAGGAGCGCTCTGCCTCCCGTCAGAAAATGGCTTTCCAATTCACAATAACAGATTCTTTTTTTTTTTTTTTGGGTACTTGACCATCAGTATATGAAAACCCGACTAGCCCAATTCAAATATCTGTTAAGCCTAATTTAAGAGCCAGCTCTCTCAATCCCTGTCTTTCTATTTCAAAACTTCTCAAGACTTTGGTTAATAAAGTTTAACGTCCTGTGACTAGGCCCACAAATTATTTATCAATACCAGATTAACATTCAATTTTATGCCTAACAAATCAGTCTATGCTTGCCCATTTCACCAGAATACATGGAAGTTGATTTGTAAGAAAATTGGCCTCAAGTCCAGCAACAGAAGCTTGTGTTGGGTCACAAAAATGGCAAATTTATGCATTAAATTTCATGATTCCAAACAAATTGTTTCCACATATGTACAGAATTCATAAATTAGTGAAACATCCGAACTTTTTATGTTCATATATTGTGATAAAAATAATGCAATAATCAAAGCCCCGAGACACCAACAGTGAGCTGCTGATAATGAACCAAAGTAACCCAACCAGAAACCCTATGCTTGCAAACGCGAAGAAGAATCTGATCATGCCTTAAGTTACTCTTCAAGGGCATTAACCACATTTTCAACATTTAGCAAATAGCGTAACTACTAGAATCACTTTTCACTGAAAAAGTTTAGGACAATAATGCATATCCATGTGCAGGAATTCATTACCATTTACAATAGAAAGCTGATACGCATCAATTAAGCAGCAACCCTAATACTGATCAAGAGAAATTACTTGCTTAAGGTAGGTAAGCCAGGTCTCAAAAGTAGGTCAATCGCCAAGACAGAAATCCTTATGAATATAATGCTTCTGCACACTTGCGTGCTAAATGATCTCTATGAAACAAAGAATGTCATGATGATAAAAGGTCCGATGCATGGGAAGTTTTGTATAAGTAGCACCACATGCTTACCAAAGGTATAACATGATGGGCAAAGAAGCAACCAAGATCAAGCCAAGTAGAACACGAGAAAATCTGTCTCTGGCACAGTTTCGATATCGATTGAAAACATTTTTGCTACTTTTATCCGCCAAATCATAGCAAACATAGAGCAATGAGTTCTTCAGACAGAGTTAAGATTCCTTTGGAGCCATTTTAACCACCAGAAAACAACATTCCTGGTTTTGAAAACATGGAACTGCTTCTCAAACAGGCAAAGGACCAAAATATACTGAGCTTAGAAAGGTCAATACAGGAAAGAGAACAAATTAGCAAAAGATCATTAAAGGCATCATATTTGTAGGCAAGGACTTTAAACCGAGGAAGTGAAAATTGATAGTGAAGCTAACACAAATCAAAGCTGTCATAGGGAGCTAGATCAGATGCAAGAAAAGCAATCTGACACCACGTCTGTAAATCTACGGGAGAATCTGTAAATATATTCCAACAATGCTAGCCCCCACAGTTCTCAAGTCTTGAAGAATAAGATATTGAAACATCTAGAAAACAAGAATGTAAAAAGACACTAAACTTCTAAGCCACTATCTAACTAGCAACTGTGCGTATAATAGCGTAGCCCAGATCACAGATGTCAATCAAGATGACAAAACCAAATGCATGGCCAACAGTGCAATGCAAGCAGAGAAGGATGCACCAGCAAGATGTTAGGCTCCAGGAGATATCCATAAACAAGACAGGAAATGCTAATTCCAGGGATCTGGAGATGTTCATAATTTATTATCATCCTTTTACACCCTTACGCCCTTTTTTTGCAGCCTTTCCTTCACTTTCCTGTGTTTTCACTGATTCCGGTGACTTGAGCTTCTCATTATCAGGAACTTTTTCTGAATAAGGAGACCTTGTGCTCATATTCTCAGTTTCTTCAACATTCGATGAACCAGATTTCACTTTCTCAACACCATTCTCCGCTGTCCTGCTTCCACCTTGTGGAGTTTTCCGCTTTGACTTGGAAACGTTCTTTGGTGGCTCTTGCTTGGACTTTTTGCCAGGCTTGCTAATACTGCCATGATCAACCTTTGATTTTCCTGCACTCTTTGAGGCATCATCCATTGATCTGCCACCAGATTTTATAGTGTGATCCTTGGTTTTAGCACTATGGGAAGGCTCAACTTTACCAACAGTCTTAGAGTTGTCATCCTTGGTTTTTCCGTCGAGCTTACTGTCATCATTGGTTTTACGACCAGATTTTGGGGCAGCACTTTTGGCCTTCCAAGATGAGCTTACCCTACTTCTGGAAACAAAGAATTTAAGATTTTAGAACCATTCCTAGTGGCGTCAGCAAGAAAACAAACTTTCTTACCCTTTAGGGGAGACATCCATCTTTCCATGCTTAGATGATGAATCTGAATTTGTTTTAATCTTCTTTTTCTGGTGCCTGGTGAAGCAAATCGAAAATAATGTCAAATAAGAAGAATAACAAAAATGGCACCTCAATTCAAGCATCATCCTTAAAAGGCAGTTAAAAAGCTTCAACCACTGCAGAGAGCATATTAATTCCCAAATAAGCTTAGAGATCCATACAAAACTAGCTCACTTGGCTTTGAGTCTTTGACAACAGTTACATTTAGGAATGAGAAGATCTAAATCATTCAAATAATTTATACAGGTAAAACTACCCCACGTGGTAAAGTGTAATGAAACAATAATTATGAATTTAGTTCAACAAAATAGTTCCCTTACAAAACAAGATCCAGCCAAACATGAGAACTTTTTAGGACAGAAAAGGAAGTTAAAATTAGAAAAATGAAAGGAGAACGCAAGAAAAGAAATAAGAACAGCTTTCAAATATCACTAAGATAAATACTACTCCAAAACCACCTCCAGCAAGGCACCACAAGTAAGAAATGCTATCCTGTCGCATTGAATACTTGCTGGTGAAAACTAATTTTTTTTAAATACAACCTTTCCTTTCTAGCCATAAGCAAAAAAATCATGAGATGGGACACTAACATTTTGGCAAACCAATTTACTCCAAAAAGGTTACAGATTCTACATACCCTACTCACCAAAAACACCAGTATATTCAACATCTCCCATGCCACAGTACGTGTACAACAAATTAAGGGTGACTACATCTTACTACTACCACCATGTATAACTCCACTTGGGAGTCGATGCCCTTTTTTTTAACCTCCTATTTGTAAACAGTCAATCAAGTGCTACTAAATTTACCTTCAACTAAAACTTAGACCAGGGAAGATCTTTTCAAGAATTTGCCTAAACATGAGGCTTTTAGTTAGCCCTTTTCTTTTGCATCCTAATAACCACCAATACTAATTAGTTCAACAAAAACCTACATAAATTAATTCCCAGGGTTCTTAGAAGAATAGCAATTATAAAATCCTTCATAGTTGACGTCAGATAGCACATCGCATACTACTTAAATGGAACATAGCCTCTAAGGCTGCCTAATAGAGGACCTCACAAATACCAACTCCTACATGCCCAGAAACCATGGCAATATAAGTATTATTCCCATTTATACAAATCTAAAATGACACAGTATGTAGGCGGGGGGAAACAAGGCTGCCAGTGGAGAAGCAAAACTAAAAATGGAAAAACACGTAGTAAAAGAAACATTAAAATAGTTAAATCCAAGATTAGCCCGAAATCTTATCTATTAAATGACTTCTCTTTCCTAATAACTAAAACTCATTGTCCACCACTTTAGTAATTAACAGATAAAGAAACACCAAGAACTCACATTCATTATATCTCTAAAAATAGCTCCATTCCCTATTCCATTTCTGTCACAACACCTAAATAAGGAATTCTAATAGCTACTTATGTAAAAACAAGTAATTTTTCCAACCTATCCAAGTCATCCATACATGCTAATAAGCAAAGGAGATTCACTTAAAGACCAATTTGATCCTAAACCAAACACAGACTAAATAAATAGAACTAAACGACAGCCTCGTTCGTTAGCCAGAAGAACTGCAATTAGGGCAGTCGTAAAGGGAGTTTTTCTATCATAATCCAAAACAACAATGAAGCCAAGTACTAATCAGTCATATGCAATAAGAGTCAAATCCAAGACCCAAAAACACCAAGTTATACCAACATTCTGAAACATTCGCATGCGACCTGTTCCCGTCATATACTTTGTAGGACACCATAACTCCAGAATGATGTCAGCTATGCCCACATTTTTTTATATTCTCTTTTTGATCAAAATTTTCTTTTACAAATAAGAATCACTAGATAAACGCAATGGTTAAATGTTTTTTTAGAAGTTGTCACGAAGAAGTAAAGAATTAAGATACGTAACAAAAATTAGATTACAATTCCAGATTAAGGAATCCATGTATGTACGAAGGCACAACTAAGGTTCCAAGTTCCAGAAAGCAAGAGCAAATTGGTAACTTTTGTTATCCATACAATACTATGGATTTGACTGGGCACACTATTGTACATGTGTCCACGTCAAGTTGTGTCAAGTTACTTTTGTCAGGTCCACATGTTCTAAGGTCCGTGCATGGGATTCATAAATGGAAACTATTACCCATAATCTTAATCATATGGACAGCCAAATAACAATAACCTAGAGTTTCAGTGCCAATAGTACATCTCATAAAATTAGGAGTGTGCCACATGTAACTATAAGGAATTTCAGCATATGAGAGTAAAATCTTGAAGCTAACCACACCCTACTTCGCCCAAATAAGTGCAATGTAGCACACAATGAAGTCAAAACATGTCACCATGATATAGATGAAAGAAAATTTCAGCTTATTCACTAGATCCCATTCAAACTATTGACAACCGATAGATACATTCACATCTAAGCAAAGCAAATATGCAAGCTTTTAGTTTGTAAGCTTATTAACCAAGGATTCAACCCAATTGTCTTAAATAGCTGGCAGCATCAAACTATGAATCAATATTTTCTGGTAGCCATTTAGCCAATGCGAAACTAAGTCATTAATTACGTTCACCAAAAAAAAGTGAGAAAAGAAAACAATAAAATTCTTCTATAACAGATGACTAGTCTATAAAGTCGAGAGAGAGACGAACTGGGTAGTTATTGCTCAGGAACATAATTCATGAGTAACTCTGGTGAAATGATATTTAGTATTAGCTTGGCATCTAAAATGTCTCTAACTTTTTTGACGACCATGAAAAGAAACATATTTTGCTTTGCAACCTTCTTTTTATGATTTTGATTGGTATTCCTTTTATATGCCTTTTGTAGGATGTGGACATTTAAACATGGTGTATCTGCTAAATGGCCTTTACTTGCCTTTATCGATTATCAATTTTTCTTACTTTTCAAAAAGATAGAACGTATATTCCTTTCAAAAACCGAAGGTTGTCAAAGGACACACTAGGTTTGAATGCACCCCCATACCTAGAGTTGAACCTTCTCAAGAAAATTAAGTTAGCATCTTTTGAGGATCACCCGAAAGAGTTGAATAATTTAAGCATGTTGCACCTTGTGTACAATTAGATGATCTAGTAAGAAACTTCATACTCGATATCTCGTAGAGTATAGAGAAGAGAGAAAATGTATGGTAAGAAAAGAGGATATGGGGGGAAAATCTACAGTACAAAAGGATACACTTTTCCATCCCTTCTGATATCCTCTAACCAAACTTTTAAGTCCCAAAAAGCCCCTACCCGGAAAATAATAATAATAATAATAATAATAATAATAATAATAATAACAATAATAATTTAAAAAAAAATAAAAAATAAAACTCAAAACTCTGAAGGAGTATCATGAGACAGCCCCCCCTTCATCCGGTGGTTTAGGAATGATGAACTGACTGATTTCAGAAAATTCTTGCATTACTCTCCAACCATATGGACCAAAGGAATGACAGCCTTTCATTTTTTCAATATCACAACAAGCCTCCTCAGGCCTAAAACCTTAAATTTCATCTTAAAATAATCACTCTCAGACACGATGAATGCTCAACATATATACCAAACGATTGTTTCTCACTTTACTCCACCATGGAAGTCACCCATAAAATTCTTGCATCTCCCTCCAACTGTCCCTAAAGAATCAGATTTATTAAATCCGTAGTCTTGGGCATTTAACAGCTGTTCCCACTTTATTCCATGAAGAAAAAGGTTCAAAATAATATTTGAACAACAAAGTAAATTGATTAACCTTATTTCGTTCTGTTATTCTATGATATTGTTTCTATTACCCAATAAAATGCTAACCCTCATGTCAAATTAATTATAAATGGCAATAGGCTGTGCTCTGGAAATGTTTCATAGGCAAGTTGCCATGTTAATGATGGATAACACAACAATCTAGAGAAGTGGAGGCTCAACATTTAAAAGGCCGTAATAAACTGCTTAATCCTAAACTAATCCAAAGCCACTAAACCATAAAATCACCTGACACAGAAACTGAGGCCTTCATCAGGGATAAACTACTTTGCCCCTTACTAAGTAGTACTTCAAGTGAGAAACTGGGGACTTGCAACCAGACTAGAATCGTGTTTATCTAAACCATACTAGATATAGATCCTCTATGTAGCCGCTGAAAAAAGTCCAAAGCAGCATTCATCACCTACAAACTAATTAGCATCATTTGAAAGCAGGGATCTGACCCAGAATTTGGTATGACAATGTTAAGCACTCAAAATCAATTTTTCAACAAATTAAGTCCAAACAATCACCTTTCAAACAAGAACTGGCAGGGGCTCAAGCCCGACAGAAGTCAATCCCAATTAACAGAAAATGGAGAAATCAAGGCAAGTAACTACCAAAGCATCTACTACATAGTTATAGTAGCTGCAACCATCACCACTGTGGGTCATTTCCCCGCCTGCCCAATGGTCATGGCCATTGCAGAAAAAAGAATAAATAAGTAATGCCAGAACTTGTTTTCTTCCATTCTTGGTTTTTTAAGCCAAAAGAACACAAATTTACCCATCATAGGGCATTCCAATCTTTGTTTGAAATATTGCAACACTGCAAGATTGAAAGAATCTAACCACTTCCAATGTAGATAACAAATATCAATTGCAAGTAACACATACATGTCAGATGAAGGATCCGGACTTGGACCATCAGCTGCATGCCCCTGCAAAGAACAAAAGATAAATGAATACCGATTGCAGATGGCATATAAGAGCTGCAGATAAATGAATTTCCACTACCTCAACCAACAAAGATTTATCCTCAATAAGTTCCCACTTCTCCCTTTTGAGGTTCAATATTTCTTCATCACCATCAACATATACCACCTATAATAACATAGCATGGTCAAGGAATAGGCCATGGCAATCTTAAAATGTTAGAAAAACGAAAGACAGCAATACATATCTATGGGTGCTTGTACATGCACATAGAAACACCATCTCTTCCTAGGAGACTAATAGAAACATCTCACCTTGTGTTTCAATTTCGTAGGATCAAAACTATGAATGACACCTTCATAAAACCTGCAAATTAGAAAGAGCTAGACATCAAAACACAAAGTGGAAACAGTTAAATCGACATCCTAAATCAGACCCTTTAGTCAAGCAGCAAAACTGTGCAAAGTTGAAAAGCTAAACAGGAACGAGGTGACAGGGTACCAAGTGCCAATTTTACTCTGCCGAAAAGAGATACAATACAAATCATGGCTTTTTATTAGAACATTAAGTATTTTAATTATTATTATTATAAATATACTGACATATACATATTAGGCTACCGCTGCGTAAAAAGAGGCATTCTTGGCAGAACATGCACGTGCAGATTATATTCATCGAACCCAATGAACACAAATTCAGTAAGCCTGAACATTTCCTGAGCAATCCACTTGACAAGGCCAGAAAGAAATGAGAAAGGCAGATGGAATGGAGAGATGTTTCCTAGGAAGCAATTTGGAAAACCCATCCACCGTTAAGGTAGCTTTCTTTGTGCGACAGTTGCTTGGGGAGGGTCCTCACCAAGAAATCTTCAACAAAGCCAGGCACATCTTTGATGCCTACACAGGCTCGGGGACAACACATCATCTTCATCAATTTTCTATAGCACAACCATCAGAAATCGTTATCACCAGCTTACATATCCATTCCATGCCTATAAAAGATGTGTACAGTAAGTTATATGCACAATATGGATCTGGGTGCTGTGTTACAAAGGGAAAAAGGGTTCAGTTCTCTCCTCCACCTATAGTGCAGTTTGTCAGGAGGAAAGGAATTGGAGACTCCACAAGGGCCCCTCATCAGTTTTGTAGAGTTTTGGCTTAAGAATGTCTTCTTTCGGCCCTTTATTTTTTTTCAAAAAGGATGTTTTGGCATACTTTTCTAGGTTCCAAAGTGATTGTACCACGCAACAGGGACAGTACTCAACTCCCCATAAAGCCATCCCAACCTTATGGCAGTCATAACAGCAAAGGCACTTCAATGAATTTTCTTTTTCTTTTCTTTTTTTCTTTTGGGCAGAGAAATGGTCTGAACACTATAACTCGATTTTGGAAAGAGACCTAAGGGCTGATTTTCATCTAGAGGCAGAATTTTTGTCATTCTCTTCTACCATTTTATATAAACCCTAAAGCATAACCCCAATGAGAAGCATACAATTTGGTAACCAATAGTTTGGAGCCTAGAAGAATATGTTACATGACAAATTCCACCAGGTTCCACCCCACATCTTGTTGGTCAAGGCAAATTGACCATCAAAAGAAGGGAAAAGAAGGGAAAAGAAGGGGAAAAAAAGGCAATGTGTTAGTCATGCCGTATATTAAACAAGGTTGCATTTTATACATGCACTCAGGCATAAAAAAGGAAAAGAACAAAACAAAATAGATAAATAAAAACCTAAAACAAGAGAAGTCTGGAGTCTTGCCGAACAAGGAAATTGATTCACCAAACTAAGTTCAGAACTTGGGGTAGGAGAAGGGACCGCAAGGAAAACCAACACAACTAGATCAATTGATAAGGAACTACAACAAGACCATGGATACTACAGATGTGGAGAGAATTTAAGGGAATTTTGAGCCAAGAACAACATACAAGAGAAAGCAATATGAAACTACAGCAGATGGGATATACACTTACTTCCGATCCAATGGCCACCAGATCTTAACCTTCGAGCCAACCAAGTTTTCACCGAAGTCTTTACCATCAGATGCCTGCAATACAGAGTATGCCTCCAATTATTACCTTATCAACTTGTCTGAAAATTTTCAAACCGAAAAATATAAATATATCAGAAAAATAATAAGGCTACCTCCAGTTTTATTTACATTGTGATTATACTCCCACCGGTGTTGCAACAAACAGATTTTTAAGACAGAAATTAAAGAAAAATGATAAACGTAATTAAGTTGTTGAATACGAACTCCATGATATCTGCCCAAGTACATATACAGGTACATAGAGAAAAAGAGAAGAAGCACAAAAAAGAACAAAACAAGAAAATAATTATTTCCCAAATATGGCACTTAGATGCCTCCATCCAAGTTGAAGATCTTGCAGTTCATCAGGTTCAAGATGAAAGGCCTCTACCTTATTCGCTCCGAGAATAAATCCAAATCCAACCCATCCATCATGACTGCAAATACATAATCTTTCCCAGAGATTTTATATGATGTGATAAATCTAGTCGTCATATTATACAACATAGCATCGTCAAGATTAAAATTTTGCATTTGCAATATGTGCCTTATATTGCCCAAAAAGAAAACTATAAGGAAAAGAAATTAAAAAAACCCATAAAAATACAGTGATCTTTAATAATGATAAACACTAAATATAATCTAAAAGAAAATGAGCAGCATATATCAAATAAGAATTTGTAATAAGATCAGAGAAAATACAATCATTTATTAACTTTTTATCAGAATTTTTATTAGCCAAATTATGATCGGGCTTTGGCACACACACTGCAATAGCTAAGCATAAAAAACTGAAACTATTTCTACAGACAATAAATCATAATAAAAAAAATAATAGAATAAAAAATTTATTGTCTATGGAAAAGGATAGAATCTGCTTGGATGGAACCACAGCAACAGATAAAACAGGAAATAAATAATACACAAGATTAAACAATAGAATAAAGGGCTACTAGATAGATGGATATTATTTCACGCTTGCCCCATGCACACTGCCATAAAGAGTACAACAACAAAAAGAGCAAAGCCTGATTACAACTTCATGATCTTCTACTGTTTTTTTGGTCATGCATCTCATCACAACTTCATAATCTTCTAATTGAGATGGAAGCCAAAAAAAAAATAATAATGAAGAGGATGTACAACAGATTGCAAGACGGTCAAGAAAACAATATTAGTGTATTTTCAGACACTAAGAGAGGAAATCTGTTATCAAAATAGTGATGCAAGATCATATAATGGGCTCATATGTTGGCTTACATACCAAAAGGTTGACCATGATGGATAAGATGTTGGCATGTATACTTGACATTCGACATTATAATTCTCCAGAACAGAATACCAGTGGAAAAGTAAAGGTGACCAAGGACATTACAATAAAAAAAGGACCCAGGAAGTACTAAATGACATTACATAATTCATTAACAGCACAGCCATATCAGAAATGTAGCTTTTATAGTTACTGCATTTACTATTTGTTGAGTATTTCAAGCAGAACAAAGGAAGTTAGTTTCAACACATTGACCTTCATAGTGAGTCCCTCCCCCCAATGCAGAATAAGAGCATACAAATGACATATTTCATGGAATGGACATGATTAAAACCAAAATTTTCAAACTTACTTGTTCTTTCCCCGGAGCACGCTTTCTCTTTGAATTTGTTTTAGGGGTTTCCTCCAACTGGGGTTTATCTTTTCCTGATTTTTCAGTAGTCTTGGGGGTAGAAACCTTATCCTATACAATCCATAGAGCTGACCTTCAGATATCTAATTCAATTTGAGAAGAATTTGCCTTACAAAACTCTAAAAAATAAAAGAAAATAAAAGAAAATAAAATCATAAGTACCTTTGTATCATCATTAGCAGAGGATTTAGTTGCACCTTTTGCAAATGTAGGTTTCCCTCTCCCTCGTTTTTGCTTTAAAGAGGACCTCTCCTCTTTGTTGCTAGCATCCACCTTAATTGACTCATCTAAAAGTTCGTCATCCCCATCATTGGCAGTTCTGTCCTCCTTGGATGTGGCATCAAAAGTAGGTTGATTTGTATCACTATCATTACTACCAAAGAGCCCTTTTTTCCCTGAACTTTTTTGCCTTTTCAATTCAGAACTGCCTTTTCCCTCAGGTACCCTTTTAGAAACAACATTTGAAGATGCCGTAGCATCTTTAACCGAGCTTTCTTTCTTCTTTCCCCGTCCTTTTTTAGAATGACTCTCTTCAGGAACATTACCACCTGTAATTGCGGAAGCCTCAATCTCCAATGCCTCTGGAATTGCAACTTGCTTGCCAGCCTCTTTTTCATTTTCTGAATGCCCATCTGTCTCCTTCGCAGAGGAGATCACGGGGAAGGCATCGTCAATTTCCTTGGCTCGAATTTTAGAGTGTTCAGGCTGCTTTCCAGCATCTTTTTCACCATCAATACGAGAAGAATCAGAGGGTTCTCCGGAATTCTTTAACGATGAAGACTTCTTTCCCCTTCTTTTAGTAGTTTGTTCTGACTTGGATTTTATAACTTCTTCAGAGTCTATAGCATCAGGTTCATCTTTGTTTGATACGTTAGAAGCTTTGGACTGACTGACAGGATGGTCAGGCTGAGTCTTCTTTGACACATCTGCCTCCATGGCTAAGCCATCTTTCCCCACCTGAGTAACACCATTGCTCATAACAGATTTTGGTGATATATTAATAGCAAGGTCCTCTTCTACAGGGCATTGTGCTTCAGCCGTAGCATCGCTTGCCCTCTCTTTACCAACCTAATTGAAAAGCATGAAGTACAAATCACTTTATTCAATAAAACAACTGTTAGGAAATATATCACTTCTAAAGAACTAGTGAATGAGTTCAAATGACATGCCTCAGCTGCTTCATCTAAATGTGAGTTATCCAACTTCTCACGTCCCTGAAAAAAAAAATAACCCTGTAAATCACTGTAACAAATGAAAACAACTACCAGAACAACTTGTTGATAGCATCTACAGACTGCATAATTTTTCAAACTAGCTAAGCAATCACAAACAAGTACTAGAACCAAAATCCGAATCTAAACACTTGGCAAAATAAGGGCTAAGGGCCACAGAGAAAGCACTGTCTACTTCAAAGCACAACGAGGAAAAGCAGAAATCCATTTCCAAAGCCTTGGACGCACAGAGCATCCCACATGCAGAATAGACTTCATGAAATGCTCAGAAATACTAAATCTTGTATTTACCTCAAGATGTGCTACAAAACGCCTAAATTTGACACATGACCAAAAAAAGGTTCCATAGTGCAAAACCTATAATTAATACGACAGGCCACATCCAACCCAAAGATACATTAAAATCCGACGAGTATATACTGACTGTCGCAAAGTCATCTTCACCAAACTCCAAAAAGTTAGTTTGTCAACCATAAACAACATAAGAAATATTAGTGTCCAGATGCTTATTTTAAATCCTAATGAGGTCCTAGCAGTATAACCAGTAATGAACTTGTGGTTATAACATCATAGTAACAAAATAATGACTGTGTGCTAGCAATGAATAACATATGCATATAATGGTTAAATTACATAAAATCCTTTAGTAAGCAACACAAAACCCGAATTGTCTCCAGAAAAAAAGAGGCGTACCACAGATTCTGCTGGAGCACTGGCATCAGTATGCTCAACTGGGCCAGACGTCTCATTGCATATAGAAGCAACCACATTACCATAGTCAGCTAAAGAAATGTCTGAAGATTTAACTGCTTGTAAAAGACATGGCCTCAGCTTTGAAGCGCAATTTTCTAAGACTTTCTCCCCCAACTTACGAGCAACAGGCTGAACTTCCTGCTTACAAAGCAGCAACTGTGAAATAGACAAAAAAAAATTGTTTTTGGGGGGGGGGAGCTGAAATAGCATTTTGATAAATCAGTAAGATATGAAAAGGACATCATAAGAAAGCAAAGTGGCACTATAACTAACCTTGTTGTCCTTTTTTACACTAGCCAGGATAGGAGAGAGGAGCTCAAGCGTAATATCTTCACTTTCTTCCAAGACTAGGCTCATTATTGTCTCCATGGAGGAAAATACATTCTCAGGGTGATAATCCCTAATATTAGATAAAGTCCAGCGAATCTTTAAGAGCAAATCAAAGAAGTGTGTGCAACAAAAGAAGAACAATTGCACTTGAATAAAAGAAATTATCTGACAATAAAAAGTTATTCAACAAAAGACCAATCCATAATCAGTATTATCTAAACATCTATTACATACATAAAAAAATTGTGGCTTATTTTATGCAAAATTTTCATTTTTATGGTGTTTCCATTTCCCGCAGACCACTTGAACAGCACATTTCTAATCCAACTTTACCCTTTTAGTATTTGAATGTCATGCAACTTTTTAGCATCCTAATGGGCCGTTTAGTATATGTAGTTTTAATTCTTGCAAATAATCATATAACTTATTAAAAGAAACTTAACTGATGCCCATATCTTCAAAAAACTCAACTTTATTATAAATTCATTTGTCAATTATTTAGTAAAGAACTCACGAATATAATTAATCAATTCAAGGCACAGTAAATATCTATTTGAAACTTATAATTCAACATGTGATTCCACCACAGTAGGGGAAATGAAAGATTTTATTATTAGATATGGATAAATTTTTCTTTTTGACAGAAAAAGTAGACGGAAATTCCAAGGATGAGATATGGACATACTTTTATAAAATCATAGAATTTGAATTTTACTCCATATGTGAGCACATGGAGAAGAACTAGTATCACCCCGAAACCTTCTTGTTCCACGTCACTAATTTGCCCAACCAACTCTTTAACTTTCAAACTTTAAGCAACTCCCCAACCCCATCTCTTTTTGCAACAAGCCAAAATAGAGCCAATTATCAGCAAGCGCTAAAAGGTATAATTGTGCAACATGCTCCTATAAACAAGAGATTCAGTGCAACAAAATAACCAGTCTACAACAGCAAATATGATAGTCCAACAAGAGATTCAGAGCTCGAATCCAAGGACTCCATAGTTGCATTTAAAGAATCAAAACCATATCCCCATCCATACACCCAATGACTAATAGGAGAAACCCACACATCCATCAAAACCATGGAAGTGATAGTGCCCCCAAAATATCTCGTAAGACTGCTAAGCATGATCCCAACCACCAACCTTAATCATGCAAGCTAGTAAAGGCAGAATCTTTTAGGTAAATTGGTTACTCTTAAGTAAAACTGAGAATAAAACATTCACCTTATCAGTTCAAGGAACATACCTTATTGCATTGAAGAAGTGCTGGAACATCTCGAGAATTAGTGCATCACATTCAAGATCTAACATCACCACACAAGACCTAACCTTTGCAACAGTCTCTAGAATCAACGTCCTCTTGTGGTATGAACGACTAGACCTCTCAGATAAATGTTCAAAAGATGAGACAATCAGCTTAAAAATCTCCTACATGCCCCATAAAACAAATGTTAGACATTGTTATTGTCCTAATCAATTTGATAATTAAAAAAATATATATTAATAGAAAATGCATAACCAATTTCTAAGAACTTAAATGCACCTTCATTTGATCATCATCATAAGGAGCCTCAGGAGCCGTGATTCTAGTAATTTCACTAATGCAAGATGCCACAGAAATTCTTACATCAGCATCTAAATGTCTCAAAAATTTATCAGTAACCAGTGCATTCATTGAAGGAGAAAGTGCATTCTGCATTGCTTTGGATGGTGACTGCTCCACCCTTGATAGATAGCCCTCAACTTTCTAGAAACATGAAAATTGAACATTATAACACAAGTAAAATGGCCATAAAAATTATATTAGAAATCAGATCATAATGAAAGTAATTCATAAGAACTCATCTACCAATGCCCAGAGGAGTCATTTTTAACAATTAAAGAAATCCCCAGTTCTAGACTCAAAAAACCTTGCATCTACACCTTTCCTATGGTCCAGCTTGATATTCATCCAATACTGCCATAATCGTTTCCTTAAATGGGTCACCATAATCAGAGAAAATAGACTCCTAGAAGAGAAAGCCACACAACCAAAGTTTCCCTTGCTATACAAGGGGGCGGAGCGACAAGAAAGATAGGTTTGTGCCCTTTCTCAAACATATACTTTTCTCAGCAAACAAATGGAGGATCTGATTATAGGGGAGATAGTTTATTAGCTTTCTAGCATCCATCCTCTTCACTTTTGCAGATTAAATCACATGGAATGTTGCTCCCCTCGAGCCATGAAAAAGAAAAGGTTCCTCAATACAAAATCCTCCATAACAATAGCTTTTTTACCTCCAGCCCCTAACCCCAAAAGCAACCAAAATTTACAGTACAGATGATCGTGAGAAGCCCCTTTTACTGCAATAGACCATGTGATCATTCAAAAGCCATTCAAATGTAATCAAGGGCAACTATTCTTCAAAGATTTTGCCGATTAATAACAAAAAAGAAAAAGGAAAGCTCCAAATCGAAAGGGATCTACTTCAGGATAGCCCAGAGAATTTTATCCTGCTTCTTTAAATAGAAACCATCATAAAGCAACGCATAAAGCTCACTGACAGATATTCAGATGTCATGAATTAGCAGAGACAAACTGGCCCCTAACCCCTCAACTATTACTTTATAACCGCAAAGTGGCTTTCCATGACCACAAATCTACATGCATACATACATACACACACGGGGAAAATTAATGGATAAAAAGCAGAATCAAAGGAAAGGTACCAGAAACAACCTAACAACAAAAGAGAAAAACCACCAAAACAACATTAATATCCCGCAGTATACATATTAACAAATGAACCTAGATGAGGACCTATGACCTCAAGTCGATAAATCAACTACCACCCAGTTACAATAATAACCTAATACCACAATCCATCACTGATGAAACATTTATGGTGTCCTCACTAGCTATCAGACATCAAATTCCTATCTTAGAAAACAGGCACAATTTTATTCTGCTTTCAAGAGTGAATTTCGAAGAATTCCATTTGGAGGCACCTTCAAATGGCAAGGAACAGATATAACTTTAAAAATTCTAAAGTTATGAAGTTTCAAAAG
This sequence comes from Dillenia suffruticosa, assembly GCA_033439265.1. NCBI lineage: Eukaryota > Viridiplantae > Streptophyta > Magnoliopsida > Dilleniales > Dilleniaceae > Dillenia > Dillenia suffruticosa. The sequence continues at coordinate 21,967,958 of JAVTVX010000029.1, forward strand.
GTGAAAGCTTGTGCAAGTCTGATTGTCCCCTTCTACAAGATCCTAAGAACACAAACAAATTTATGGGGAATGGTTTCATTACTACTTTCTTTTCTATTCTTTTCCAAATCCCTTAATTACCGATATCATTTCCCTATACAGCAGCAAATATCAGGGGTGCACCTTGGAGCAAGTGTATGGTCGATGCTACCTTAAAGTGAGGCACCAACGTCTTAACTGTTTCCAAACCCCAGTAGTAGAGCCTTGCCATTAAGCTGCTCTTCATTACAGTAGAAAAGCATACTTATACAATGCAATAGCATATATCTCAAGTATGCTCCAGCTCATCCTCTCTACATGTACACACCTAGACTCTGTGGTGTCTGGAAATGCTAATGTATTTGTGAATGTCTTCTCTTGAACAAAAGATGGGCCAAACTTCCTGAATGAGGCTCAATATAAAAGCGACTACCACATTGTCCATTCTAGGACAAGTTTAGAAGAAGGTATGAGAAGGTCAAGAAAGAGGTCAATCATCCACCAGTGGCCAATCAGGAAATTCTGCTGGTTTTAATGCTTTTGCTCCTTTTTGCCTACAAGACTTGGAGCAGAACACCACCCAACAGAAATAATTTCTGTCACAAGCGCCGTGTATATAATGCATTCACTAAACCATAACTCATGCCAAAACACAGAAATTTGTGACCTAAGTAAGGATGTGTCAGTCGCTACTTGATATGTTTCTATCCCTGCCCTAATCATAAAAAAAAAATAAAAAAAAAATAAAAAAAACCAATTCAATGTCCAAAGAAATTATGTATCCCACTCTGAAAACATGACTCGTAACCCAAAGACATGTTCCTTATTCAGCTAACACAACAATGTTAATCTCCTCAGATAGAACTTCTCTTATAGATTAAGAGCAATCAAATATGCTCGATGACAACTAAAAATAAGTTAAACTCATCCAGCCTAATCTTTTAACTCCATTAGAATTGAAATAAAAGAAAACACTTAATCATCAATAGTGATAGCAGTAAATGTAAGGAACTTAACAAAAAGATGATGTGAAAAATCCAAAATACCAATTTCAATGTTCAAGTCAAGCATTTCTGACAAGCACAAATTTTAATGATAAATTTGAATTAACCCAAGTAACGAGAATGGGGCAATGCAAGAAAGTTTTAACAGAGGGGACAAAGATTCAATTCTAACGGAGGAGATTTTCTTTTTAATGGAAGTGAAGGGGCAGAGTCGTGGGCATTGTAATTTTTAGGGAGACATACAACATTTAGGAATTTTTTAAAATTTCAACCTGGGCAGCTCCCCCCAATATAAATCTGCAGACAGTAAAAATCTAATCAAAAGATTGGTTGCGGATTTCTATGCACGTGCTGATATACGCATCACAATCAAATGCAAATCAAACTTATGCAAATATGTAGGGGGCTTGGTTGAAGAACTGCAAATAACTACAACAACAAAAAGCTAAACCGTAATCCAAATATTTTGGAATCGATCATTTGAGAGACAAATATGAAGATAATTAAAATAAATAAATAAATATAAAGATAAATGAATAATAAATAAATAAATAAATAAAAATAAATATATAAATAAAAATAAATATATAAATAAACAAGAATAAAAATGAATAAATATATATATATAGAATATAATAGTTTAAGTTATACGGATCCTTCTACGTCATTCATTCCTATCCAAAGTCATATTCTCTTTTAAATCCTTAACTATCACGTCTTTACGAATAACTTGTATCCATATTTTTAACAGTCTACCCTTACATTTAACTAGATCTCCTATATTTAAGTTTTCGGTTCTCATAATCGGTGCGTTTATGGGTCTTCTTTGCACATGCTCAAATCACCTTATACGACACTTTCACATCTTATTCATAATTGAATTAACTCTTAACTTATTACGAATCTGTTCGTTTCTAATTCTATTTTTTCTAATTTTACCACACATCTATTTAAATATCATCATTTCTGTTACGGTCATTTTTTATTTTTATTGTTGTTTAATAGTCTAACACTTAATACCATATAATAGTGCAGGTCTAACCGCGATTCTAGAGAACTTTCCTTTCAAATGTATTGGCATCATAAGAACTGCAAATAACTAATGCCCAAAAATACATAGCAGAAGAATTTAATGCAGCAGCAAGCCTCATCCATTTCTCCTGATCCTAATCACTGTGCTATCCGGTCTTCTAACAAGAATTGGGGAACTTGTTCAACCTCGTTTGCATATATTATCAAGCATACCCACAAGGACTAGAACATTCAAAATTTCATAAGGGCCCAGTCTAAACCCATTAATAGATTCTAAAACCGCATATCCAAGAAATAAAGGGATTAAATAAATCTACAAAATTTAAAAATAAAATGTCAACTACTTCCAACCTTGAAATTACCCAAAAAAGGGAAAACCTTAAGTGGCGATAAAAAAGCAAACCCTAATAGCAAAAAACAACAGATAGATGGATCAAGAAGAGAAGGTTTTTGATTGTTTACATCAAGAAGAGGCAAAAGTTCGTCGACCGACGTTGGATGCTGGAGGAGCTGATTCCCAGCTGCGAGAAGCTGCTCCTGCAGCTCTTTCTCCGAAGCAGCCATTGTTCACTCCCTCTTTCTATCTTCGAGATCGCCTCACGATTTCTCACGACACCATTGAAACCCTAAACATTCAAAAACAACAACACCCATCAAATCGAATAGATTAGAAGTAAAAACCGAACAAGAATAGAGATTTAGGGTTTTTACAATAGAGAGAGAACGCTGGGGCTAGAAAGAGAGAGAAAGAAGGACTATACACTGAACAAAGAGAATCGACGTTCGTGTCTCTTCTCGCTGGTGTGTTTGCCGGAAAATCTCTCCTTCCTCTCTCGCACTACGTTTTCTCTCTCTATCTCTCTCTCTATCTCTCTCTCGTCGAGGCGAGGCGTGTATAATAATTTTGTTACTGCATTTGGCCGAGACGAAGAGACACTTCCCTTCACAAAACGGAGTCTGTTAACAATCCAGCGAACAGCTGGGTCGGATTCCACCGGGATTATGAATCCGATTTAAATTTCTCCTTTTGGAATCCGCATCGCGTGACCGGGAATGAATGACGAGTTCGACAACAACATTTGGAAGCATCAATGCTGAGGTCAAGGGTGTTTCGGTAATTTCGTAGAGTTTAGGGTGGTAATTTAGTAAAACCGATAATTTTTTTCCTTGCAATACCCCCACCCGACCCGGCCTAACGGATACAAAAAAATCCAATCCGTTGGATCTTTTTTTAAATAAAACTACGTATTTTAATATAAAAGTGATCAGTTTGATTCAATATAAATTTAGATTATAAATAATCCGATCCAATCCAACCTAATAACAATTTATAATAAGATAAAATTTTGTTACAATATTATATTATTAAATTAAAAAAAGCTTTTTAGGATTTGTTGTAGGTTTCATTCTCGTCCTTTTGAACAAACATTGTTCTTCATTGCCCTAACTACCTCTCTCTGCCGCCTCTAAAGTCGAGCTTCACTTTTCCCTTCATTGTCGCCTCTATCTATCACCATCAACCAAATCCTAACTTCACTTTCCCCTTCATTGATGCCTCTCATTGTTAATGATTTTTTTTCAATTTAATAACTAAACTCTCGTTCACACGCTAAACACAACTAGAATAGGCAAGACAGTTTTTACTCTAAACACTCCAACTACAAGTTGGCACAACTAGCTCCTCATTTGTCAATTTCTTGATTTCTCTCAATACCACATGTTTCTCTCGGGCCTATATTTTATTTTTCACTTTTATAAATATTGACTACTTTATACTTTTAATTTGCCATATAATATGAATTTTAGATTTTTTTTTTCTAGACTTCGATTAATGTAAATTTTTTGATGTATAAAGGTGTATTTTGATTTGAATATTTTGATAAATAAGGTTTTTATAAGGAAAATTTTTCAAAATTGACCAATTTGTAAGTTGAGTGTCTATAATTTATTTGTTTCAATTATTAACATTAATCAAGTAGGAGTCGATTTAGAGTCAAATGATTTTTAAACGCATGTTATATATCAAATTTTTAGAAAAACTCAAAAGGTCAATTATGATTTTTTATTTTTTTTCTAGAGTCGAATATGAATATCATAATTAGTGTATTAATATGATCCAATCCATAATCAATTCATTGCCATCCCACCGAGTTCAGATCTAACATCTTCCGGCCTCGTAAGAATACAATAAAATATAAATAAATAGTGTATAAGTTTATTATGAAAAATACATATACTAAAGGTAAAGAAATCGTCTAAAGATAACGGTAGGACAAATAGTTAATATTCCCACTTTCTCCTCCACCGATAGATAAAATTATCTTCGTACTTGAAACGGACTATCAAATTGGCTCCGTAATAAATCTACCCCTCCAAATGGGGCAGTGTGTCCGCATCTACGATGTGGGACCATCACCCCTTGAATTAATAGGGCCTCCTTAGATCAAACCAAAATCATATCTTGAGACATAAATAACAGATTGAATTAATTGATTTTACAAAATAGTCTTATTGTACTCAAAGTTAAATAAGTTCTTTATCATTGAATACTGGAATGTAATGCTCGAAGTAAATGTAAACTAGTTGCATTCGATGCGGATGTTGGATCGGCAAGATCTAGTAAATTCTATAAAAAAATAAAATATCAACAATTAAAAATTAATTCTCTCTTAAATTTTCAAATCTAAAATTTTGTACGATTAAGTCATCGTTAATATCACATGGTTTTGACCTCCATTGTAACTTCATGTCTTCTAGAATTACTACAGTATAGCCCCATTTATGGTCAATTATTAAAATCTAACAATGATGATCATGTTAGCAAACGATGTTTTCAATTTGCAAATCAGAAGGCTTGATCGGAAAAGAAAATACACGTGGGTAGAAGTAGGGATTGGCAGAGGCTTGTGCCTCCTGACTTTAGTGCGGTAGGGAGTTCTTTTGATGATACTAGGATTTTACCATGGTGCCAATATACTAATTTTATAGCCTAATAGAAGTTGGGGCGCTTGAGGCGTATGTTTGCTAATATGGGTTGGCGAGAAAATATCTCTTTCCTTAATTATAGAGTCATTGTAAGAGTTATTTCTTTCTCTTCTGCCGAGACATCACTGCCATTGGGAGGCATAGAAGTGGCAATTGGTGGTGATCATTGTAGCCCACCCTATGAGTTTAGTGGTGTGAGAAGGATTCTTGACCGAAAATTAGGAGATTAGAGCGGCAATGAAGTGGTATGCCAAGAGATTGTCCCCATCTCTTTTGTCTTAGTCTAATGGCTTTAGATTTAACGATTGCTCGTGTAATCTAGAATGGTTTGTTTTTCGGCATTGACTTTTGTGCTTTTTTTTTGGGGGGGGGGAGGGGGATTCTCCAATGAGACAGCAGAGGATAGTCCCTCGAGGGTAAACAAAGAAAGGTTGAAGGCTAAGGTACCTTGCTCGGTTTAGGCAGGTTTTCTCTTTTACGTTCGAAGGCTATGTTCTAACAAAAGTTTATTGGGTACTGTAATGGTTTGCAACAATGACACAAGTTACAGCACGTTTAGTGGGTCGGGGCCCAAGTTTTATGGCTTTTGTTGCTCCTACATGGAGCACTCATGCTCTTGTGATAATTTGAATTGTTTGTTAGCAACTTCTTATTGGTGATTGGACTATTTTCTTTTTGCTCTTTTGCGTATGAGACTTGGGGTCAGCTGGGTTTGATCTGTCTTAACATAGGATTCTTGTCAAAGATTGCATCCTTGGCTATGTTAGATCGACTCCATTTGTATCTCTAGCTATGCGAAGCTTTTGTTTTCTTTTAGTATTTGTTTTAGGATCATATTTTATGTATAAAAAAATATTTTCACCTACAAAAATATTTAACTAATATATAACTTTTAGTTACGATTTTATAATATATTTAAATATTTTCAAGCAATCAAATAATAGTCGATTTAGTAGATAAAAATACTATATCATTTAACCAAATTTTAAATCTAAAAGTTGGAAATGAAAAAATTATGTTTAGAAAGATTTTGTAAATTGGATCCAATAGTTTAAATCGGATCAATCAGAATATAATTTCAAATACGATTAGTTTACATAAAAATAAATTTTCTCAAGAAATAATTAAGTAAAATATATAAATAAACTTCTACATAATTTATAAAATAAAATCATTTGAATTCTTTTTTTTTGTACTATACCAACCAGTATTTGAAATCATATTCTTACTAATTTGGTTTAGAACTTGTAGTGACCCATTTAACAAGGTTATTCTCATAATATAGTTTTTTTCATACGCAAACCGTAAGTTGAACTCGAGAATTTAGTTAAAAGATCTAGTATAATTTCTTACTAATTCATCTATTTGTCGGTAAATCATTTGAATCCTAATCATTCACCGTGCAACCTTGTTGAATCGATAATGTTGTATATGACTTTGTGGAATCGCCTTTAGAAGGACTTCATTGCCTCGGATAACAATTATTAAAAAATTTTCAATTTTATTAATGCAAATTTATAATTAAAAATTGCCTGTGTTACATGTTTCAAAGATTTATACGATGCATGTATAATATAAACATTGGTTGACTAAATTAAATGTGGGGTTGAGTATTTTTAAGTATGATCGAGATTCGAATTCTACTGAAAGTATCGGACCCTCATGTATAGTAGCGTTCCCCGTTGGGAGACCCGTATTTCAAAAGTAATAACTGCAATGATCGGTCTGAATTAGTCGGAATGAAATCTCAGATATTGGGTGATATCTGAGACATGATACCAAAAAATATATATATAATTCATATACTGCATTTGTAAATTACATTTATTATATATATGGATGACGAGAATACATAATAAAAATTTATCAACTAATATTATAGCTAAATTGATATTAATAAAATTTTAAGATGTCTTTCACATGATTATATGCCTCTAAATTACAATATATATATATATATATATATATATATATTATAGTACGTGTCTTCACTTCAATAAGCCCTAAAAGATAAATTAAATCAACAATATGAGTGTTGTGATAGGATACTAAACTTTCTTAATCAAGATATCAAGCTCTAGTTTTGAAAATAAAAAAAGAAATACCAAGAGAGTTAGCTCCCAAATTAGGATTACAGCGACTCGAATCAGATTAGTTGAGTTTTTAAATATATCGTCAGTAAACTAAAAAAAACAAATAAATTAAGATTGTTACTCGTAAAGTATTTTAAATTATTCACTGCAAATGTATTTTTATAGATGAATTGTAAATAATTTTACAACAATATTTTTAACAAAAATATTAAATTATTATATATTAATAATTCATTGTATTTAAATTTTTATTTAATCTTGACCACTCGAAACGCTGTGTAGTAACCCAATGATGACGTTAAGAAACACGGCTCATATTTTTCAAACAACGTGCTTGACTTTCATTTTGACTCTTCTTTACCTGAATTTTACACAACATCTAGCCAATCACATCTCTCCAAATTTTTTTATTTCCACATGTCTACATTTCATTCGCTTAAAGAACGTGGCGTCATCTCCCTTGCTCTCTCTCTAGAACTCCCACCATCGCGCTGCAAGTCTCTCCCTCTCTAACAGTTTTCAGATCAAAATTCAAAACCCCAACACTGAGAAACTGAAGAGGGAGAGATAGAGAGGGAGAGAGATCTTGATCGTTGAAATCGTCTACGAAGGTATCGCTCGCTCTGGAGAGGTCAGAAGGCAAAGTCGTGGCTTCATCGAGGCCGCAAGGCCTCCACTCTCGTCGTAGCAAGTCTCAATCTCAATCTCAATCTCAATCCGAAACCCTAATTTCGAAGCGGACTCGCATCGTTTATAGAGAACAATCGGATAGTCTTCCCTTCTATCACCAGAATTGGTTCATCGGTTTGCTACTATTCATGGCTGTCTCTTTCCTCGCTCTCGCTCTCTTCCTCTTTCTCACCCTTGATGGCTTCGATCAGTCTTCGCCTTCCTCCGTCAATGCCGTTTCTTCATCTTCTTCCAATGAAGATGTTCAGGTATTTTAGTCTTTTCGAGACCCTAATTTTTGTGTTTTGAAAGCTGATTATCATTGGTTCTTGGTGTTTAGCCTGAATTCGTTCCCTATTTTGATCTGTTTGATAGAAATACTCTCTTCTCAACATTGAAATGCTTGGTTCCAAGTTTGCAGAATTTTCAGGGTCACAAATATGGTTTGCTACGATCTGAACTTAAGTAGCACATGGTATTCTATCAGATTAGCTGGTAAATACTGAAAGAGTATTTGATGGTTGGTCAAATTTAAGCATCTACATTGCATGGATTACATGGACCTAACATTTCTTTGGAGTCATTGGCTTTAGCTTTTTCAATACGAATAACATTGTTTTGTGAGCATATATATGAAGCATGGACAAAGAGATGAGGCATGGCATTCTAACCGACAAAACACAATTAGTACCTTTGTAAATTGCATTAACAAAAGCATTTCAACTCTCAATAGTTATTTTTATTTATCCATATACTTAACCATTTAAATATTTAAGTTTCATTCAATCTATCAACAAGTAAGCTTAATATAACAAAACAACATCCACATTCCCCCACAATTATAACACACCTAAACACACTTCTCCATTATGAAGGTAAACAATTTTATGCGCTACTGTATTCTTGCATGCATAATCTCTTGTAAGTTCATGCAAATTTTTATTCGCTATTAGCTTAAAACTTGTATTATTTAGGATTTAAATATCTAAGTAGATTAGAATTTGATGGACTCCAAACTATTATCTCTAAGTTATAAAATTTTGAGTTTATGATTTAAGAATTCATTTCCCATTATAACAATAACAACAACAAATTGAGCTTTAGTCCCAAGTTTTGGAGTCAGCCGTTTGAGAGACCAATATAGGAGAGTAAAAAAAAAATGAAAACATAAAATTAAAGATTAAAAGCAAAAATAGAGAAGATAACAATAAAAATAAAAATAATGAAAAGATAGAAACATCAACAACAACAACAACAACAACAATAACAACAATTACCTGAGCCTTAATTCCAAATTTTGGGGTTTTGCACATACACATTTATGTGAGGTGGAATTCTAGTCAAGATACAAGAGAGAGAGTGTGATGGGAGTGGGGAATGTTTGAAAGATAGAAGATAATATGGAAAATCGTAGCTAGATAGAGAAAAAAAGACCTTCATGGAGTAGAAGTGGAAGAGTAAAAAGAGGAAGGCGGGTGGATGCTAAATGTGCAGAAGTTAAATATTCAAATGAAAATCGTGGATTACGACAAACTTTTTTTCCTCATCTGAGCATCTATAAACAATGATTGTCATTCCCGTGGAGATAATTTTTTCTTGAAAAGGACATGGCCTCATGTTTTACCTTAGTAACATTAGAGATGGGATTCTTATTATCTAACGTAATACTCTTTGCTAAATACATAATATCTATTTGCATAGGTGTACATTGTTGGAACTATGCTCATGCTAATACATGTATTTAAACAAGTATTCAGGACATATAGAGAACTGTATAGTGAAACACATCAGTACATGTTTATGCTTCATGAGCAAAAGCAGAGCAATATTTACAAGCTAAAAAGCATGAAAAGGGTAACGTCTACATGCAATCAAATCAGTACTCTTGTAGCGTACAATCCCTACCTTTATTATTTATTTTATTTTTTTTTAAGCCAAGGGTCTATTTTGTGAGTGTGATTCTTGTTCTTAAGTGGCTATGATTGGTTTAAGCACTGAAAGAAATAGTGCTGAAGTCATGATAATTAATCGTATTATCTGTAAATTCTAGAATACTTTTCCAGCACTGATCTGTCTTAAGAGTAATCTACCATAATGAAGAAAGTCCTTTCTCTAATTGCAGATGCAGTATGTTCCCAGGCCTTTCATGTTGACTCGGTGAAAACACAAATTTGTTAGTAAATTCAATTTTTGGTACATGCCCTGCCTTCCAGTTGGTTTCTTAAGGTTTCTTAAGGAAAATTCTGTCTAGCCCTAAGTTACGACCTAAGAGTATTTTATTTGGAAAGGGACATGAATGACTCTTGTTTTAAGCATTTAGGAATTATGTGTCTATTAAAGTGTTTGCGATGTACAGGACTTCTTTTTTAGGTGTTCTTTTCGGATCATATTTTGTAGAATATGAGGGTGTACTTTTCTTAATTCTTTTTTATCCTAATTTTATTTGGTTATCCAGTTTTGTTAGTGAAGTGGTGGATTGTTAAATCCAGAATGCTTACCAAATGTATATTGCCGTTAATACTATTTGTTTTGTTTTCTTATCTCTTGCAGATAACATATGGGACGGTTCTTAAGCTAATGCATGAGAAAACAAAGTTCAGGCTGCATTCCCATGATGTTCCTTATGGTTCTGGCAGCGGGCAGCAGTCAGTAACTGGTTTCCCTAATGTGGATGACTCCAATAGCTACTGGGTACATGCTTTCTCCATCTCTAATCACTTCTATGACGCAAAATTCTCTATGATAGTTTTTTTTATACAAACTCTGTACTTCAGTTACTTGATTGCTTTTTGATCCCAACCCTGGTGAATCTGAAATGATCATATTTGGCTTCATTACCGTGTTTATGGTTGAGAAGAAGATTTAGCTCTATTAACCCTTTTAAAACTCATTCCTCATAAAATATATCAATATTTTAACTTTAGAATTGTGCAAAGAACATTGACAAACTTTTCAGTTCGAAGGAGGGTTTCATTTGAATTTAGAACATTTCTTTTTTGCAGATTGTGAGGTCTCCACCAGGCTCATCAGCCAAACAAGGGGACCCCATCAAAAGTGGGACAATCATTCGGCTGCAACACATGAGGACTAGGAAGTGGCTACACAGCCATTTACATGCATCTCCCATTTCAGGAAACCTTGAGGTAGTAAATTTCTATTTTGATATATTCATTTTTGTCAGCTCCTTTTAAGTTTGTGTAATTAAACGGGAGAAGCAGATGAATGAGAAATGCTCTTCCAGAAACAAAGAATGTTATTGATGGATTGACATTCATCTGATTGCTTGACCATTTGAACAATGCTGCTCACTAACCAATATAGTTAAGCATTGAAGAAATCATTAAACTTTGGAAAAAAAATCAATTATTTGATTCAAAGGCTTGCCTGAAATCCCTTTTGTGCTACCAAAGAAAGCTATCAGGAATCATAGTCAAGATCTTTTCCATGCCGCTTCTCTAAAAAAAGATAGTCACAAGTGTTTTACTTAGCCCCTCAAGGAAAAGAGATATTCTCAACTCTGACTCTCTCTTTCAAAAAGACTTCATTATAAATTCGAGGTGCCTTACCTTTTATAAGATAAGTAGTTTTGTCTATTGTTCATCATTTTTCATCAACGGGTTATCCTCAAGGATGCATTTAGTTGTTTTGATTTCCTTGTTGGTGTTCGTGAATTGTTTTTTTTTTCTTTTGGATTATGGAGTTGTAAAACTCTTAGTGTATTCATCAAAGAAAAGATTACTTGGCTAAGCTTATTTTATAAGCTTCTAAATCTTATATGATGTTTTTGGAATTTATTAACTCTTATATCTTGTTTTCAATATAATTGTTAAGGTATTTAGGTAAGATAAGATGAAACAATTTATGAGATATAAAGTGAGCTTATAAGTTATTGTATTTTGTAACAATTAATTATTGTAATCTCTTTTCAGTATTAAAATGACTAAAAATGACAATATATGATTAATGTCATGTAAGTAGCTATTTAATTGAGGCAATTTAATTGATTTATAGGTAAAAATAAAACAATTTATGAGCGGGTATAGTTACTTATTATTATTTTTTTTAAAAAAATAGTTCATAATTTCTAAATATCTTATTTGCAAAGTTATAAACTCTTTAAAAAAATTATCAACAAATTTCACAAACTTATAAACTCTTGAACATCTTTTTCGACTGGAGTTTATAAGTCTAGTCAAATACCTTCTAAAAGTATTAAATGTACTTTATTACTTATTAAGAAAAATCTCCATTATAAGCTGTTTAATCTTATTTTATCTAATTTCTATAATAAGTTATTTTGAAAATAAGTTATAGAAGTTTACAAACTTCAAAAATATCTTGTAAGTTATTGGAGCTTGTAAGGTGTTTGAAATAAGTTAAGCTAAACCGATAGCTTATAAGCTCCTATGGCTCGTAAGATGTTATTGGATTTTTTAAACTGCTATATCTAATTTTCACAATAAGTTATTGAAGTGTTCGGGTAAAATAAGATGAAACAGTTTATAAGATATTCTATAAACTTATAAGTTGTTGTCTTTGGTCATAATGTGTTCTTATAAACTCCTTTTAATGTTCAAATGACTAAAAATAACAAAATACCATTAATATTATGTAAATAACTATTTATGAACATGAAAAGGATTAATGTGGGGTAATGAAATATTAGTGACGACAATTTAGTCAATTTATAGGTCAAAATAAAATAGTTAAGCTGGATAAAAAAAGTTGGGAAGAGCTATTTTTTTCCTTTTTTTTGTTTGAAAAAACTGTTTATAAACTCTAAATATCTTATTTTTGAAGTTTATAAACTCTTTTTGGAAAAAATTATCGAACAAATTTGAAGAGGTAATAAGGTTTTAAACATCTTATAAATTGTTTTGAAGAAGTTATAAGTTTAGCGAGCCACCCTCTTAAAATGACAGAGTACTGTTAATATCGGATAAATAGCTATTGAATAATGGAATATTTGAGGGTAATTTGGCAGAATAAAACTACTTATAGGCTGCATAAAAAAAGTTGGAATGGAGTTACCTTTTCTTATGCACTTTAAAAGCTCTAAATATCTTATTTTAGAGATTATAAGTTTTTCTAGAAAAAAATTTACCAAAAAATTGTATGAAGTTGTAAACTCTCAAACATCTTATAAGAGCTTATAGATTTAGCCAAACGCCTTCTAGATGCACTTCCAATCCATAATTGTTTTTACTTTCATCATGCTTGTTAATCTAGAGTCCATTTTGCTAAGTTTATTTTAAATAGTTTATAAGTTTCTAAAGTTTATAAGATGTTTTGGAGTTTATAAGTTTGTATGTTTGATTTTCGAAATAAGTTATTAAAATTTTTGAATAAAATAAGATGAAACAATTTATAAGATATTTTGTCAATTTATAAGTTGTTGTATTTGATAACAATGAATTCTTATAAACTATTTTTAGTGTTGAAATATTAATAAGCGCAATTTAGTTAGTTAATTGGTAAAAACAAACTAGCTTATAATTTGCATAAAAAAGATGAGGTAAACTTACTTCAAAAAAAAAAAGAACAGATTATAAGCTGTAAATATCTAATTTTTGAAGTTTATTAGAAAAAAATTTACCAAACAAATTTCATGAGCTTATAAGCTCTCAAACATCTTATGAGATGTTTTGAATAGTTTAGAAGGTTAGCCACACACCCTCTTATTCCGGAATCTACCAAGATGCACCATCCATGAAACAATTGAAATTCATTCTTGTGGCTGACTAGGTAGGTGTGTGCTTGCCCGTTATTAGTATGTGCTGGTATGGAGGTACCTCATTGATATATAGGTGGATGGTAGAGTTAGTATTAAAGTGATTCATTGAAATATCTGAAGTGCAAATATGCAGGTGATAAGAAATTTTAGGATAAAATTTTCACCAATGGTGATCCTATTTGATGGGTAGATTCTACTCCAATACTAAATTCTTCAACCTTCTGAGAAGAGACATCCCTTTCATGTTAGTCAGATGGAAGAATGTACCTGCTGAAATCTATGGAAAGTTAGGTCGCCTTTTGTTATTTGAGACAAATGACAAATGACAAATACCCTGCTTAATTTCCTAATTTATGGGCAGCAGCTTCAGCATAAGAGCCCATGTCATGGGCTTCTTCTGAGCCTGCCATTGATTTGTTTTTACAGTAGACTGTGCATATCATTTCTGTCGCATTTTGTTGTTTCTGCCATATAGGTGTGTCGGTGAGCTAGGTAGTTCTAATTATTTCACATTACTGCATGCAACATCCTATTCTTCGGCGATAGGAAGATAAGGCTGCGCAAATGGATTCTTCTTAGCCCTACCATAGTTGTCTAATGAATAATCAAATGATTGGGTAAATTTTATACGTTATTGTTTTGGATATTTTCCTTTATTTGTATGTTGGAAGAACTCAATTTACTGCAACTCATGCATTTGGGCAATCCAATACTTTGTGACCAAGGCCTATTGACACCTATGGTCCTAGTTCTTAGTAGTTAACAATCAACCAAAGGTATTAGGGTTTATCATATTTGGTAGATCTAACTAGCAATATGCCTGCTGCAGGTGAGCTGCTTTGGTGGTGATGGGGACTCTGACACCGGTGATTTTTGGAGGTTAGACATGATTCGATATTCTTTCAAGTTACTTGGCAGCTGACTGCTATTTGACACTAAAACGGATACTGTCTGAATTATTGTTTCTAGGCTTATGATTGAAGGGAGTGGGAAGACATGGAAGCAAGATCAAAGGGTTCGACTTCAACATGTGGACACTGGGGGCTATCTACACAGTCATGACAAAAAGTACCAAAGAATTGCTGGAGGCCAGCAAGAGGTATGAAACTGGAGCTAGCATGTATGGTTTTGTGAAAGCAAATATAGTTTTCTTTGTTAGTCAGGAAAGTTTTTAGTCATCCTGCATCAATCGCCCCAACTTTCCGAGACTTGTATGATACGTTTCACTTCCCTTGAATGATGCCTTTAAATTTAAAAGCTGTGAATGGGGAAATATGCGAACTGAGCATAACTAGGAGTTATAGTGAACCTTTAAAATTAAAATCTACAGCTGGAAGTTTCACAATATGCTAGTTCCGTCCAAGTTCCATCCATTTCCAAATGCCATCTTCTATTCCAGCAACTTGAACAAGGTTTTCTCGTTATAGACTCAACATAAAATGATAGTGTAAATGTGGCTGCCTGCTCCTGTAGTGGGTTTATGACATTTTGAGTTTGCCGAATCATTTTCCATTCACCGCAAGCTGCACTGTGTGCTTTCATCTACCGACATCTTATGTGCATGGCCAATTTCCTGCCTAACGTTGTCTCACTATGTAGGTTTGTGGTGTTCGAGACAAGCGGCCTGACAATGTTTGGTTAGCAGCAGAAGGTGTGTATCTTCCTGTTAACCAAAACAAATAGAGGACGCCACATGTATTGTCGGACTTCAGGTACATGGGTTTTGGAAGCTCTGGCTGTTGGTGCCCGTAGGTATTATTCCCATAGTCTTAGGAAAGATGTAGAGGATCTTAAATTTGTAATATTCCCCATAGATCTTGTATTAGGGGTTGTTAACCAATGTGTCTGAACTTTTCTGCCATAATTTTAGCATGAAAATCTGTAATGGCAAAAAATCAAAGTATATGTAGGTATTCACAAACTGAATAATCAAATGAGTTCTCTGAATAATCAAATTCTGTCAAATCTTTAAATCGATCAGTTTTCACATAATGATTCACGGAGACAGCTTAATTTTTATCTTGCTTACCACTCACGGAGTGGGTCATTTTTCTTGAAGCCTTTGTTTCTTTTTTCTGATTATATAAAGATCCAAATCTGAAATCACAAGATTAAAAGAGGGAGTTCTAACTATTAGGTTGTCCCGTTGGGGACGAAACCTTGGTTTCTTTAGTTGTTTTGTATCTTTGCTCCGTATCTTTGACCTAATTTAGGCATGGTTTCACAAATTACATGTGGGGTCATCCAAATATTTCTCAATTAAAGATTATAGTTCAAATTTTGAGCTTGACATTCTAATTTTTAATATTGCACTTACGCCCTCAAAAATTTCAAAATGTACGCTTTTACCCAGAAAACTTAGGATGTTTTCCTCCCTCTTATTTTTTTAATTAAAGAACAAATTTTTAAACTTTAATAAACTTATTAAAATAATTATTTGTTGTTCAAAATATAATAATTTATTAATTACGAAAATTGAAATTGTAATAAAAAATTTTTGTTTGGAAACTGCAGAATAATATTTTCTTATCCTAATGTAATTTTTGCAAAAAAAAAATCTTTTTTGAAACCCTAAAAACATAATTTTTTTTCATTTTTGGAAAATTATAGTTACTCCAAATATATCATACAAACTTTTTTTGATTTTTATCATCGGAATCTGAATTTTACCCGACTAATCCGATTTAATCACTGTAAAGCTCATTTTAAGGGTTAACTTTCTCAAATTCTTTTTTGTCATTTTCAAAATTCAAACTTGAAACCTCTGATCAAAGGGGTAGAGTAGTCGACTAGTCAATCCAAATGAGTTTGGTAAATATATCAAATAATGTGATCTCATTGAATGTGGCAGCAAGTTTTATTGTTTTGAACAAGCAAAAAAATTTTTCCGTTAGATCAACGATATTCTATTACATAACCTGTTATATTTGATATTGAAAAAATAAGAAACAAAATTTGCTTTATTATTCATAGCAATAAAAAATAATTGATATACATGATGCAAAAATGACACATCTAATACTTAAAAAATCTATTTTACAAAATTATAATATATGATAATTAAAAAAGTTTATATGCAAATACAAAATTTTAAATAGCATGAATGCTATATTTTGTTTTAATATGAGTATAAATGGACCAATCAATTAAAAGAAAAATATATATCATAGTTAAAATATTTTAATTCATTTAAATTATTATTAGTTATAAAAAGGATTATATTTATTAAGTATTTACTCGTTTTTAAGGGAATAGTCTAATAATATAATTTTTTTTTTAATTTAATAATCTCATATTTAAATTTTTATATATAATACGTGGGTCAGAGTCATTCCGTCCATGTCACACTCTCTCTCTCTCTCTCTCTCTCTCGGGAAATCAGTGTCACCTCGTGTCGCTCAAAGAATGCATAAGAGAGATGATAGATGTTCATTACAAATATACCTTTACATCTTTTTAATAATAAGTATTTAAAATTATATTTTAATTAATTTTTTTAAATATCTATATAGATCTTATTTAAAAAATAATTTTATCAATATAGATTTTTTTATTTTAAAATTATAAATTTTAAATTTGATTAAATTATCTAATTTTTCATTTTCCCAAACAAACAGTTTGTCAATTTGTCAATGTTCATTACAAAAATGATGCCCACCATTATAAGCCTGAGGTGTCCTTGGTCGAGGAAGAAAAATCATCTGCATCTACGCAATTTTGTGAAAATTCAAGCCCTTATTTGGTAAAGTTTTTGCATTTGGTTAGTATAATGCATTGGTGACAGAAAGTGGGTGAGAAAGCTATTAAGGAAGTGCATAATAAAATAAGAAATAGAGGCTACAAATGTGGGTATTAATAGAGTGGTCCACTTCCTCAACCTTTAGCCCATAAGTAGAGAGAGAGAGAGAGAGAGAGAGAGGAGAAGAAAAAAACCCAATGTTCCCCGAATGATTAAAAATGATTTAAGAAAGTCAATTTCTAAAATAGATTCTACAATACTCGAATAAGATTCATTAAGTAAAATTTAAATAAAAAAAAAATCAAATGTTTTGATGCTTGTAACAAAGGAGACTAGATTGAACCCCACAAATTAAGTCGTATGAAGTGCCCATATTAGGATAGATACCCACCACTGGGGCGAATAACTCACTTGTCTTATTGAGTTTGAGATTTATTAATTTTATTTTGCACTTTCCATCAAAAACAAGGGGTCACATGTTCTTAGTTTGGGGATATTACCAAATCTTTTTATAGCAAGATGTAGTGTAGTGATCAATTTTTTAGGAAAAATATATAAATTTCCACTTCTTTTTTCAAGAAATTCTTCAACACACGACACATGCGATTACAATAATATGGTCCAAGAAAAGTTAACCGATTTTAATTTTTTTATTCTCAAAATTTAAATTCAAGATTTTGATTAAAAAATTTTAGTACCGTGACACTAAACTCATGTGTTGTTGGTATAACTTTCATAATATGAATTTATGCCGGTGACTTGTTTATCAAAGGTTCACCCATTTTAAAAGAATTCAAAACTTACGAATCATGGATATCTCTGGATGATTAACTTCCTATTATGAAGAACATTTTATTTTGGGGGGTAATTTCAAAATATAACTCCACCTAAACGTTTTAATCTTTTGATAAAGAAAAACGTTATGTACCAAAAAAAAAAAAAGAAGAAAGATCTTAACGATAGGATATATCAACGGATTTATATTTTTCGATAACCAACATTTTCTTTTGCAATGCCGAATTTCTTGTAGATCTAACATTAATGTTTGATAATTCTTTTCACATGAGATTGAGCTTCTTGCCAAGGTGAGACATTATATCATTCCAAATTTCTCCTCGAGAGGTTTCTTGTTCACACAATAAGCACAACAATGGCAACAAATTGTCACCATATATTGTAGCTTTATACAAAGAAGAAAAGCTTTCAAAAAAGGGCTTCATTTTCCAAGAAAACCGGACTACTCTCTCATACTTAAGATGCCTCTGCTGTCTTCTCTTGACAATGGAGGGATAGATGACAAGAAACAAGCAAGAAAAGCCATTTCAATTATTTGGTTTCCCCATCTCTCTTTTATTTATGTATTTTAATTATTATCAAAGAGAGAATACATACAACATCATTTTGGACATATCTCAAAGGACTGAAAGTCAGAATGCTATTTATTTTAAACAAGATTTATGCAAGAAAAATAACAGACCCAAACAAAGAAAATGCAACTCAATCAATTTAGTAGACAATAATTTCCAAATTTTATTCCATGGCACAACATATCATAGTGCAGGACCTCGATCATGGTACAATTAGTACCACTGGGTGGGACCTGAACCTGAATGGTCCAGCCAATGTAGGACCCCGGTTACACAACCACACATGGGGAAAGATGACCTTGAGCACCACCATATGTCCTCTTTTAATCTTTTCCCATCTCCAAAATTGGCCCTCTTTGGCTTTTCATCTTGCATTTTACAAGAGCTGGCATGGTTTCTAAGTCTTTGTCATCCGGGGATAGTCTAATGTTATAAATCTCCCTCCCTCAACTTGGTAATTTCAAGTTCAAATCTTTGTAAAAAAAAAATATGGTTTCTAAGTCTTCATTCTTTAATCTTTAATCTAATATTTCCTACTTCTGAAACATTCCCATTTACAAATTGTTTTTCGATATTATTTCAATATTTTATGATATTTTTTTTTGGATTTTATTTTTTATTTATTTTTTAAAACTTTAATTTCATAATTTCACATTTCACATTTAATTTTAGAAAAAAATTAAAAAAAATTAATTAATTTATGTTTTAATTAGCATTTTATGGTTATTTAGATTAATTGTAGGTTAATAATTAAAGTTAAGAATTATTTTATAATTTATGTTTAGTATAATAAATTTTTTGATTATTACTTCTTGTTTTTTATTTTATTATTTTATGATTAATAATAACAAATTTGATCATTTTAAATTTTTATCAAAATTGTTATAGTATAGTGGTAATTATTTCTGCCCGTCACGCGGGTAACCTAGGTTTGATCCTGGCAACAGCGTTTTAACTCATTTTTGTAAAATACCATTATCATTTTGTATCCGAACCATTTCCATTTCCAAACAACCTAAACCTCATCTGTGAGATCAATAAGGATATGGGGGTCAAACCCGACATTGGTGGTTGGTATTGAGATCCTCCTTGACCAGTTTCAAGATAAAATTAGGTTAAGATTCCTCAAAATTTTCAAACCAATTTTAAAGGTAGTATCAAGATTTTGATACCCATGGCCCCAGCTTTTTTACTGTAAATATAATTGCCCTCATAATTGTTCAACAGCGAAAGTCATGTCTATGTAATTAAGGTTGTAATTAAATTAAAATAAAAAAAATCAACATTTCTATTTTATTTATGTTAGTATTCACCTGAATGTGCCAGTTACAATTAGGTTAATTAACTCTGTTTATTTATGTTACGTGAAGTGTGATATTCATTTTACCTTTGTTGGATAGAAAGGATTATGGGCATCACCTTCAACCTAAATGAAAAAGGGCAAGTTCTCACCCATCGCCATAAATGCATCAGACCTTGATGGTTAGAATCATGTCTCACTGTTCTGATATTCTGACCAATAAGCCCAACCCTAATCCTAACTCCTATCAAGTCTAAAGCGGGAGAAAAGTGTATAGAATGCCTTTCTTAGCCGGGCGGATATAGAAAACTTCAGCATTTTTTTTCTTGGGTTACATGAGTTGGCTACTAACTCAGTATCCGAGATTTCGTCCCGACTAATCTGGGTCGACCGCTTGCAGAACCCAATTGAGGGGACAGATCTCCCAGCGTTGATTTTTTCATTCTCACGGAGAATCAAACTCCCGACCATGATTAAGGGACATCAGTTTCCGAACCAATTGAGCCATCATACGTTGATAACTTCAGTATTTTTTATTGTCAAAAACATGATATTTTTCGACCATAGTTAGCTCCTTCGCTCTTGAAATTTGAAAATAAAAAAAATATATTAGAAAAACTCTCTTTAAATTATATGTAACAACACTCGAACTACATTATTCGAAATATGATTTTAAATAACTGTTAGTTATTAAAAAATAATAATAATAATAATAACAAAATATCATAATGCTATGTGGGCCAGAACCCCAGGTCATCATACTCCTCGGCAGGGAACCATAAATACAAGCTCTAAAAGTAGAAGAGGGAAGAGGCAATTAGTTTGGGGCAATGAAGGTCACCCCGCAGAAACAGGAAGCTCGTAGTGGAAAATTCCAACCCATAAAAACTTTATTCTCTGTTCCTTTTCTCTTTTAAATCTCAATTCTAGGTTCTCTTACTTCAACCTCAAGTGAACTGCATAACTTACCCCTTAAATTTCACTTTAAACCATCAGCATTCATTAGGAGAGTAGCTCGGAAAAAAAAAAGGCTTTTAGTCTCTTATGGTAGGGACCATGAGGATGAATTCTCTTAGAGAACAATAGAAATTCAGCTCTTATCTATAATCAACAATATTAAAGCAAGTGGATGGACTCCGTAACTTCATTCGCCAATCAAGGAAGGCTTATATTGAAAGGTCACAGCGGCAAAGAATGTAGGGTTCATCATCCTCTAGTGCATTGTCAATGCCATTAAGTCTACAATGATGGACAATGACAGTCCATGTGGCAGAAGTAGCATGTCTATGTCAAGGGATTAGTCAACCAAGAGGAAAACTTTTGGTCATCATCCGGTTGCTAAATTTTGACACTTTCTTCACCATCTTGCTTTTACAAGTAACCCAAACATACTCATGCAGATAAAGATGGTTTACAAAATTTACTACCCCACGACGGAAAAAGAAAAAGAAGTGTTGCACATTGCTTAATTCAAGAAGAAAAGTTTGCAGATCAGAAGGAGCTGGCTGCAAATCCATGCAGTCAGTGATCTTATTGAAGATGATGCCATGGGATAAAATGCAAAAAAATAAAAAATAAAAAAAGAAATTGCTTACCTGTAGATATGATAAGTTAATATATACAACCCGACTTACCTGTAGATATGATAAGTTAATATATACAACCAGACAAGGTAAAATATAAAAATAGAAGAGCAAAACTCTCAATGGCAGACAAGGTGCAGAAAACAAAGAAAATTATAGAGTGCAAGAACTATACCATGCCCCAGTTCCACACACAAGGACCATCTATGTCGTATAAGAATACCTTGAAAGGAGGAAACTGCACATGATTTTTGACAGCCATGCATAGTTGAGATTCGCCTACCAAAGTCTCCACCTTCGTAAGCCAAACCTAATCTCCTTACCTGCAATTAGTATAGAGCAAAAAATTACTATTAACTAAGGTCCAATTATTAATTAAACATGGGCAGTTAATGCAATGTCTAAATAAATCACAGTAACACCTCATGTTCTCACCATATCCATATAATTAATTCATTTGAGCTCCAGCCCAGAAATGAAAACCAAGAAGGGAAATGATTCCTTGTGGAAAAGCATTGAAGAGTCCCAATGCTGAGTAAAAGAAAGTGACCGACACATCTTCCCGCAGATATATATTCTAAGAATATAAAATTAGTGGCATAGCCAAAGGAGGAGACATAACTATACTGTTGGGTCTGAAAGTGACCCCTTGGTGGAAGAGATCATCAAACTCTTTTGTTTTTAGGTGGAAAGATCATCAAACTCTAAACAAAAGCATCGCCCGAAGCATTCAATTTTGCAATCTGTACCATATATTGAGAGGCATGCCCAAGAAAGACTCGATATTTTGATTGTTGCTTCCATCCTAAGTAGTTCTTAGTTTCAGAATACTCCTATTAATAATAATGACTCCAATACTACCAATAAACAATTGCGCTTGGTCATGAAATACTTGCACATAATAATATGGTTCCAAATTTTACCTTTCCTAGTACAGAGATCAATTAAATAGATGAGATGAGCAAAATGTCTTAAATTGGCATCAAAACGGCATTGACATATACATAGGACAGCAGCAAATACCAAAATGTCTCATTCAATCAACTCATTTGAACTCCCAACTCCATAATTACAATGGGGTCCAACACTATAACTAAATGAGATCATTTTACCCAGGATCATCACTATAACTAAGTCTATGAATTTTGATAAACAATGGCTATCCAAAAACCCTTCCTGGTAAGAAGAGAGAGATAAAAAGAGAGGATCAAAATACATTATGAGAGAAAAGACCAACTTCTGTATATTTCCAACCTGCGGATATCATAGAACCATCCTTCAAAAAGGCAAGCTCTTTGAAGTCGAGCTCTTTGAAGTCGAGCTATTTGTGAGCGACATGAAATGTTCAGATGGAACAAAATCTTGAGGCAGGTTAGCCCGTTTCACGATTCTTCTCATGTTGTTCTGCAAACTCTGCTGGACTAATTGCTTCACTGCTTTTCTCTCCTCGCTCATCATACCCTCCTCCTCCAAACACAACTTTTGATTTGAATCCACAGATGATGATGACCCGCATATAGGGGCGGACACTGCTGCACTTGCATCTGCACCGTTATAATTCTCAGAAACCTGCTTTCCTTTTTCAACTCTCAAACACTCCAAGATCCTTGAAGCTCTCTTCTGTGCCAATGTACTGCCTAAAAGAGTTAATTCAAGCAATGCTGAAGTAATTCCAGCTTCAATCATGGCTTGCCTATCACCATATGCTTTGTGGGCCATCACCATCAAAATATAAGACGCCTTCTCTTGGCACCCTGGTGAATCAGGCCAATACAATACATCAATCAAGATAGGAAATGCATCAGAAGCATGACTTATAGCCTTTCGACCTTCTGGGGTAGACACTAGATTGCTCAAAATTGACAAAATTCTTTCACTCATTTCCATATCCCCCAACGTGTTCATAAGAAATGGGACCAAATCAGTCTCCAACATAAAGGGTATATTGGATGGTGAGATCGAGAGATTGTAGAGCGCCCTAAGAGAGTCCTGTTTCGCTTGTGTGCGATTGCTGTCCAAATCTTGAAGGATCTTCACCAAAAAAGGGATCGCACCTGAGGATCCAATAAATGGCTTGTTAGAGTCTAGAGCACTCAATCCAAGAAAGTTCGCCACAACTGCCTCTGCTACCGACAAGTTGCATGACCCATTTGAAGAATCAATGAGCTTTAGCATCTTGTGCACTGCCCCCGCGTTTACAATGGCAGCTTTGTTCCTACACAAAGTTACAGAGAACAAGGATTACATGAGTCCCAAAATAAACATCTCAATCACAATCAAAACTAATAAAAATAGATCACTAAAAACTCAGAAATTTCTTATCAGACAACGAGTCCAAACCCACCTCTTCCCATCTAATAGTGAATATTAAAAAAAAAATGCCTGCCCCCGTGAAGCCCATTAAATCACTACTAAATCAGGAAAAAAAAAAAAAAAAAAAGAACCGCACACATTTCCAAATTGATAAGGGCTCAAAAAGTCCAAATCAACAGTAAAGAGCAAAACGCAAGGGGAAAACCAGGCAAAGGATCCATAGGACAATAGTGACAAAATTAGACTAATTACACACAGTTAAAGCACAGAAAAAAAAAAAAAAAAACTAAAGCAAAGTGGCGGAAAATGACATAAAATTCAGGAGAATTGTCATCGATGAGCAAACTCTTATATGATCTGAACCAACCTTATCTTTTTAATTTAATTGGAAGATAAAGTAATAATCAAGAAAACAAAATCAAATCAAAACAATTAAGAAGATAATAAATACCCTAAAAGAAAATTCAAAAAAAGAATAAAAAGGAGAAAAAGAGAGTGAAAACGATCTATCAATTGCAATGAAAAGCTAACAGACAAGGAACAATTAATCGAATTGAAATGCAATCGAGAGATGAAGTTTGATCCGAAAACTCACAAAGCATTGCCAATTCCTAGATTGAGAAGAGCATAAAGAGATGCAACCTTGGACTCCGCATTCTCCAAATCAAGCATTCTAACAAGAGGAGGAATTGATCCCAGCATTGATAGCGTCACTCTCGCTTCTGTATCTTCTTTCGCAAGTTTCCTCACTTCTCTCGCTCCTTCCACTCTGTCTCTCTCCTCCTCATTCTGCAACTTCCTCACCACTCTCTTCATCACTTCCAGACTCTCCTCTTTTCTCTTTATCTCTCTCTCCGAGATTTCATTCTCCGTTTCCTTCAACAACTCCGACAACTTCTCCCCTTTCTTTGAAGGCGCCGTAACCGGAGCCACAATCTCCGACGATGAGTTCTCCAGCGATTTATCGGCTGCTGCGTGGTGATAGCGGTAGCGAGAACTTCCGCCACACGAGATCGTGTCGATGAGTCTCCAGCGAAACGAACGGAATGAGAGGGAGTAGAGTTTGTTGCCACCGCCTCCGGCAACGGAGGCTCGATCAAGGACTAGAGATCCGACGTCGTTACATCCGTACTTCGACATTGCTCGTTGTCTGTGACGGTTAACTACATTGCACAAGAGAGAGTGAGAGAGGGACGGAAAGACGGTTGTCTGGATTTGGTGAGATTTTATACGAGAGAGACTAGGGAGAGAAGCTTCCAAAAGAAACCATGGACGAAGGAACTCCTAGGGAGCTCCCCTTTACATAATTTTCTACAGAGAGAGAGACAGGGAGAGAGAGAGACTTCTAGTGTGTATGATGCGAACACGGCAAACCATGGTACGAATTCCCAGGCGTCGTAAATTGATATGACTTCAGATCCTTACCTAACCAAATGGACAAGATTATCTGATTATGCATTAAACAAGTCTGGCATTGAATTAATGTGATCTGATTGAGTGAAATCAGAGCCGTCCGATTACAAGCAGATGCTTGGGGTTCTGTGCAGGTGAAGTGAAGTGAAGGAAGTGAAGTGTCAAGTGTGAAGAGACGTGTGCGTGACTCTGACTTCAAACGGAGTAGAGGCTGTAGAGCCCAACGTGGAAATGGCTGCACTAGTCCCTACCCCCACACCATTGCCACCTGGCACTATGACTTTATTTTACTATTAATAAAACTATAAAAATTCTAAAAATATATAATTTATAAATATTTAAATACTAAAATTTATTAAATCTTTTAAATATTAAAAAAAAATAAAATAGAAGGTTACAAAATCCTCACAGAAATAATCCAAAAAATAAATAATAAATATGATTTCCAATATTAATCAGTGATAGACTCGAGTCGAGTAAATTATTGCAATTATGCTTGATACTTATTACAATTATCCTGACTAATTCATAGTAGTAAATTAATAAAAATAAAAAAAAGAAATAAAAATTTATTCTAATTATTTAGTAGAAAATGAAAATTAACAAAATATTCATCATATTTCTATGGATGACAATATTTTCAAAATTTGGATTTTGAAAATTGTATTTTATTTCGATAACAAGTTTTGGTCACAAGTGTAATTTTTGACTTTTTTTATATATATTCGAACTCGAAATCTTATTTTAATTTAAGTTTAGAAATATTTGATATAGTTTTTATGAAAAATTTTTTACTTTTTTTAAGAGGATTTTGAAAAAATTATTTTTTTCTTATAAAGTCATTAAGTATTTATATGATTGGCGTTAATTTTTTGATAATGTGTATTTTAATTAACTATTTTAAAAAAAATTATAAATAATTATATTTATAAATTTTATACTTCAATATATAGTAATGACAAAAAAAGAAATAATTTTAAAAAATAAAAAATTTTAAATAACAATCGATTACTTTTTAATCATTTTATACTTCACGGGAAACTAATATTAACTAAACAATCGAATTGTAATATATATCAGTTATTCTCATTTAGTCATAAGTCATCAGCCATCGATCAATGATTATCGATTATCAACTAAATTTTATTAGTTATATCAATTTTTTAAAATCTCTATATTTCAACAATTTTAAATAAACAAGACAATACAGTATTCCTCTTTCTTAATTTATTTATCGCATGTAAATATTAGTATTTATTCAAAATATCTATGCAATAAAAAAGTTACATACTAATCATATCACTGTTATTCAAATTTGAATCATAAAAGTAGGGTAAAGATTATGTTTCGATCTCTTTTTAAATTGAACTAGACAATATTTGAATCGAATTAATTAAAAAATAATTTTAAATACTGATTGATTATATTAAAAAAATAAAATTATAAAATCATTAGAGTAGAGATGAAATTAAGATTTAATAGTAAAATTAATCTAACTACAAATTTTAAATATTGAAATAAATATTGATTAGTTCTTTGTAATCGAATCAATTCTTATCTAACAGGGCCAAAGCAAGTGATTTAATTTAAAGAGATCGCAATCTTTGAAATGACAAATTGGATGTTTGTTTCACAAGAAATTTAGGAACCAGGCCATGGCTTGGCATCTTTTGGGTCCACTTTCCTTTATATATATTGATAGAGGTATGTTTTACTTCACAAATAATTATTTTATTGACCTGAATGAAGAACCGGCATCGGTGAATCTTTTGGGTCTTTGTTGATGATGAGACTTGCAAATATTGATGGATGAGACTTTGATACTCAAGCCAAAAAGAGCGATAGAAAAAATAAGAAACAGACTGAGTAGAGCTGTTAGATAACCCAGTATTGTCTCGATGTGTAGGGTGTAAACTTATTGAACATACCTAATTGATTGTCTTTGCTGAGTACAAATAACATACATGTATAGTAAGTCTCGTATGCGTTTAAAGATGTAAAAATTTTAATTTCCTTCTAAAATTATCAATGAAAATCTTTTGAAATTACATAAATTATAGTAAAAAATTTTTAAAGGATTTAAAATCCTGCTGATCAATTTGAATTTAAATTGTCACGAAAATTT
Source organism: Dillenia suffruticosa (assembly GCA_033439265.1). NCBI lineage: Eukaryota > Viridiplantae > Streptophyta > Magnoliopsida > Dilleniales > Dilleniaceae > Dillenia > Dillenia suffruticosa. The sequence continues at coordinate 21,995,333 of JAVTVX010000029.1, forward strand.
CCTATAATGTTGAAGGTGATTATAGAAATTTACTTTCTTATTAAGAAAAATTTCTATGAAATTATGTGAAATTCGTATCTGATTAAGAAAAGTTTAGATTTGTTAGAGATTTTCTTTCTTATTAGATGATCATATGTTAGGTTTATCGCGTAATGGAAATTATTTTGGTATTAACGGAGAGTATCCAATAAGGAGTAGGGACAACCAAAAGATTCAGAAGTCGAGAGTTAGAATAATCGAGAGGTGAGTTGGTGGTTTCCTAACAAGGTAAGATCGAGATGGTCAAAGGATATAAATGAGAGTGCTCGACCGAGAAAACGCTTAACCGAGAGACTAAGAGCGCATTCAGCTGTTCATGGGTCTTATGACTATGGTCTATTCGGCTAAAAAATACTCAAATTTTGTGATAATGAACTGTTAGAATATGTATCATTATATATATTTATTAAATATTCATGGGATTAAATTATATAATATGAGTAACTATCTCTATATAATTACAAAATAAATTAAATTCAATTGAATTCAAATATATTTCTATAAGAAAGTCAATTGCATGCACATCTACTAAATTATTATTGCTTTTTTTATATATTTCCAATTTGAGAATATTTAGTTTCTTAAATAGAAAATACTACAATCACAATAGTACAAAACAAAGAAGTCTCATTTTGAAAAAAAAAACAACTTAGTTATTTTTTTGAATAAATCATATGTATTCGATAATCATATTAGATTAATTAAATTTGATTCAAATCATATTGATCACTTAAAGGGTAAATTTCTCTCAATGACCTTCATTTAAAATATATAAAACTTGAATTCGAATCGAGTTTGTGATCATGAAGCTTATCTCTTGTTGAGAATTCTTTTCCTAAGCTCGGGGTGAAATTTCGACAACTTGGTAATTCTATGGTCCAAGAAATATGCCATACATTCAACGGTAATAATTAAATGACAATTCAACATATCAGTTAATATCAAAAACTCTAATTTAATATTTACTAATATATTTTCCAAGGATATATTGCAAGGAATAATAGGTATATGATATACTCCAATGAAACAGTCACAATATTGGTAAGCAAACAATCCAATGCTTAATATATTTATTAAAATTTCAGTAATTGCACAGGTTAAGATGATATACATCAAACCTTTACTATTTCCATCTTATAATTTTTATTTTTATGCAATTACACTAATTAAATTTATACAATAAACCCATTTTTGTCGATTAGTGCGTATTAAAATTTAACGATTTTTTATAAGTTAGCAACAAAATAGATTAGTATCATATCAAAGGACTAAGTATGAAATTTTTAGCATTTTATATTTAAATTGCTTAATGTATTCATTTAATATATATAAAATATACAAATTATCGTACATCCTCAAATTAAATTTATCAGAATATCATCGATGTTTGCACATTAAATATTACTTGTGTAGGTAAGTAAAGACAACACGAGTAGACTTATGCTAACCATCACTGTTTTCAATAATTTTATTTAAAAAATTATATTTAACTCCATTTGTATTTTTTTATTGTTGTCGATTCTAAATTGAAGAAAAGTAGAAAGATTGTGATATGTTAACGGTCAACGTAAAATTTTTGTTAATATCATAAGAGATCAAAATAGAAAATTCACATCTTTTCTATATTGATCTCTTAAACGAGTTATCTTAAAATTTTAGATTAAAATTTATTTTCTTATATTCAAGAAATTAAGTTTTGGGTTCCCCAAAACATCTTTCAATCAAAACCCCTTTTCTATGCCGAATCAATCCAATCCAATCTTCATATTCTTTCACATATTTTTGGATTTTTAAGTCTAGTCTCTAGTACTAGGAATTTAGGATGTGTACTAAACCTGGGGGTGAGCCAGCCCCCACCTCCCAAAACATGAGGGGTATAACAAGGCATCTACCAAAAATGACCATTTTTAATAAGTAAACTCCATTGCTATTTTTTTTAAATTCCCATTTCGTTTTTGAGTTGACATGAAAAAAGAATTTTGCTTTTCATTGTCCTCGCAATAATCTTTTTTCCAGCTTTAAAATGTTTTCAAATTTTCGATCTATTGATTTTTAGGACATCTATAATAAAAAAGAAAAAGAAAATTAAATATTATTTTTGTTGATTTTTGCTTCATTTATGCAAAATTTGCAAATAAATTGGACTTATTTGTTTATATTTGGGAACTCTTTTTTCTTTTAATTTTGAATTTAAGCCTTGCCATGGTTTTTTTTCTTTTTCTTTTTTTTGACATGACGCTAGAGATTATATACAATATGTTTAAAAATTTTATTATTGACTTGTGGGTTTAATGTTAAGATATTCATTAAGATCTTGACTTTAACTCTTAGGAATAAAAAATATACGCTAGGAGAATTATTCCTTAAATTGGGTTTCACAATTGTTCAAACCGAAATGGTTAGATTTTTGGGGTTAAGTTAAAAAAATACACATTAAAAAATTGTGCCACCAAAATAACCAAACAAAATTCTGATAAAAGACCAAATTCTTTTCAGCTACTCTACTCCTTAACCAGAAAACTCGAATTCGAGCAGAATTTGAGAGAATTAATCCCTTAAAATGGGTCTCACAGCACTCGAACCAGATTAATATGGTAAAAACTGGATGCCGGCGGTGAAAACAAAAAAAAATTTAGTAAAAGCCCATATTTTTATTGGGCTAGATCTGGTAAGTCTACACCTACGTGAACCCGGATTGGTCTGGGTTGCATGATGGGAAGGCCTTGAGCTTGGGTAGGAGGAAGAGGCAAAACTCAAGGGTAGGGCCTGCATCTAAAGTTTTCTCCTTGAGATTACCGTATTTTGGGGCCTATCCTTACCAATTCAGACACAATAAAAGCTAAGGTGGAAGAGCAAATGAGTAAGTTGATATAAGGCACCAAACTCCTTTGAGTTGAGTAGTTAGATACTCTACTCCTGTAACCAGAGATCTTGAGTTCGAGTTTTATGAAAGACGAAAAAGGATTTGGGAGAGTAAACCTCTAAAATGGACCCACAGTACTCGAATTGGATTAGTCGGACAAAACTCGGATACCGATGATGAAAACAAAAAAGAAAACTGATACGATGCTGTTTTATTTGTTTATTTTATATGAATAAAAACATGTTGTCGTTATTTTAATTAAAAAAATGTATTGGATCTTATTTTTATATATTTATCTATTTTTAAATAAAAAAAGAAAAAAAAAACACTGTGGAACGTAACACGCTAATATGTATTGTCTTTGAATTTATTTATTTATATTCCATCTTTCGTTGGTTGTAGGTCATTTTTCAAAAGATGGGATAGTTAATTTTAATGCTACGAAATATATACTTGTGCCTATTTGGAGACCAACCAAGATAGTTTGCATTAAAGATTTGACTCCTTTGTTGTTTTTGTTTCAATTATTTTGTAAACTCGATTTATAGCATGTGGTTGAAGATGGTTTATTAACTTTTGATAACAAGTTGCTGATATTCAAGAAGTTGGAGTTGATTGTCCATCCAAATCAAGTTATGTTATTTGAGATCTATTTTTGGTTTCAAGTCTAATAATCTCCCATCAGGGTTTATGTTCAAAAGAGTGGGCAAGGAAAAAGATTGGAAATTATATTGGTGTATTTATTTAAATGGATTTGAATAACTTCTCGGGAGGAAGGAGGAATTTTATCAGGATCAAGTATCTTTATATGTTAGAAATCCTCTAAAAAGAAGAATCAGAATCAAGAAAGTGGGAGGAGATAGGACTTGGGTATACTTTAATTATGATTGCCTACTATCTTTCTGTTTTATTTATAGCAAGTTGGATCATGAAGATCATTTTGTGTTAAAGTATATGATACTCCGAATGACACAATGGAGAAGGTATATAGTCCATGGATGTGTGCTCCCAGTAGGTGCTTAACTTAATAGATTGGAGATCATTTGTTAATATCTAACTTGTCAAAAAAATAGAGAAACTAGAAACTGGTGATAGATTGAGCTGGTTGGCTAGTTCAGAAGTTCTGGTTGGTGCAATATTAATTCAAGGTAATAGGAAATGAAAAGATATTGTTGGCTTAGCCATGACATTGATCAAGAAGAGAATAGTTGGATGAATATAGTTACTGAATCAACTATACCAAAGAATATTGAGATAAAAATGGCAAATTTTATTGTGTGGTGGGAATGAAGGATACTTCAAATTTGACCTTTAGTTAAGAGAGGTTAATAATCCTATATAGCAAACGTATGGGAGAGGAGATGGCATAGCTCATGGGTTTCATGACAACTCAACCCACAATGGAGTTGACGTTCCAAAAAATGTAAGGCTAGCGGATTTGAAGGGTATGACAAAGACTTTATTTTATTTTTCTAATGAAAACATCATGTGGTATGTTCAGATTAGGATAAATAAAGGTTCAGCTTGGATAAGAGGGATTATTCATGGTTGATTGTATGGGAAGAAGTTGTAGTCTTGCCCTATTGTGAAATTTCTCAGTTTTTCTTGTAATTTCATCAATATAGATGTTAATCTAGAAACATGGGAGGCTAGAGGTTATCGGATTTTTATGGTTTATCAAAGAGTTAAAGGAATCTTGGGATTTCTTGCATTACCTTGCAGGTCATTCTCTCTTGCCATGGTGTTGTGTTGGTGGCTTTAATGATTTGTAGTGTGCGATTGATAAACGAGGAAAGCAATCTTATCAAAATCGGTTGCTATAAGGTTTTCAATCAATTGTTTTTGATAATCGGTTCATGGATCAAGGTATGAATGGTTATTGCTTTACTTGGGAAAAAGGGTGAGAGATGGAAGATTGGTTTTCACAATGTTTGGATAGGTGTTTAGCAAATGGAGATTGGATTTGTACGTTTGAGAGTTATAAAGTCTCTAATATGATTTTTTTTTAAGAGAGGTATTTTGCAAGCAATAGGTGAATGCTTTCTAGCTTAGGGAACATGATCAGAATTCTAAATTGACTTCTAAAAGTCAATAGAAAAATTATATTTAGCAGCTATAAGATTGTAATGAGGAATGACACAGGCGGGGGAATGGTCAAGGAGATAATTAGGACAATTTTGATAATCTTTTTAAATTAACTGGTTGTGAAGCAGTTCAAGATTGTTTGGAGAGAAGAGTAATAAAAAATAGATCAATCATTGTTTGTGGATTTTATTGAACATGAGATTAAAGAGCTTTTATTCGATATGCACTCGGACAAGTTGCTTAACCTTATGGTATGAATCTTGCCTTTTTTCAAAAGTTTTGGCATATTGTGGATAAAAATATGACTAATTCAGTACTTGAATAGATTAGGAAGTGCATTTTGCCTATAGGTAATAATGATATTGCAATTGCTCTTATTCCCATGAAAGCTAAGTCTAAGAATGTCAGGAACATGAGACTTATCTCTTTGTGTAATGTTTTATATAAAGTTGAATCACTTTTTGCCTAAGATTCTGTCAGAATCCCAGAGTGCTTTCATAATTGGCAGATTGATCTCCAATATCATTTTGATAATAGCTAAAATTATATATATTTTAAATCAAAAATGAAAAGGCGCGAATGAGATTATTGCTTTAAAAATAGACATAAGCAAAACTTACAATTGTATTGAGTGGAGTTTTCTAGAAAATATCATGCTCAAATTTGGGTTTGATCGGTGACCGATGAGTTTGACCATATCGTGTGTTTATTCTGTGAAGTTTTGTGTTACCCATGGCCAGAAGTTGTTTGGTCTCATCATTCACAACATGGTCTTTGATAGAGAAATCCCTTGTGTGCACACACTATTTCTAAACAAGAAAGACAGGTGTTATTCATGGATGTTGTGCTGCTCGTAGTACAATCTCTAATTCATTTTTCATAAAAGAAAGTTTCTTCTTTTTCCAATCTAATGAACTAAAAGATTCTCATATAGTAGAGATTTTGAGAATTTATGAAAGGGCGCCAAGTCAATTCGTCAACTTCCAAAAGTCTGACTTCAAGTTTAGTTCTAATGTCTTGGAGTAGCTTAAATTTAAAGTATGCCTGATTGCTAACATTGCAAAAGATAGAGATCATAATCATTATTTGGATCTGCCTTCACTTATTAGAAAAAAAGAAGAAGGTTGTCTTCAACTATATCAAAGATAAAATTTGGCAACGGTTGCAAGTTTTGAACTAAAAACTTCTATTTAAGTTGAATAAAAAAGTTTTGCTTAATACTATCGTTCAATCAATACATAACTATACAATGAGTGTTTAATTACTCCCGCTTGAATTGCGTACTAGCACTATAAAAAAACAGTCTTTTAACCACAAATTTAGCGACGAAAATTTTAAAAAAATTTGTCGCTAAAAACATTAGCGACGGCTTTAGCGACGAAAATCTGGAATCCGTCGCTAAATTTAGCGACGGATAATTTTTGTCGCTAAAATCCGTCGCTAATTTAGGGGAAAACAAACCCGTCAAAAAATTATTCGTCGCTGAATTAGCGACGAATTTGAAATCCGTCGCTAAAATCTGTCGCTGAATTCCAAATCCGTCGCTGATTCCATATGCCCTGCCCATGAGCAGAGCCACGTGCCCACCCACCCCAGCACCAACCTGCCCGCCCTGCAACCTGCCTGCCCTGCCCGCCCAAGCCAGCACCCCCACTTGCCCGCCCGAGCCAGCACCCCGCGCAGCATCAACTCTTAATTTCTGGAAAATGTCGCGCCTTCTGCCTCCACCGTGGTTCGAACTCCGAATTCCTGCACGAATCCCTGCACACACGCAACCTGTAAACCACCAAGCCAAAAATATTATTGTGATATAAAATTTTTTTAATTATTTATTATCTTTTTTTCACATTTTTCTAATAATAATAAAATAATATATAATAACAATTTAAAATAATAAATATAAAAACTTTTTTTATTTATACCACCAACCTAAAATAATATTAATTAAAAATAATAAATATGATAATTTTTAATAAAATAAAAAATAATAAAATACTAATTTAAAATAAAATAATAAATTAATTAAAATATATATTAATATTATATTTTGATTTCTTCTTTTTTCTTTTATTTAATTATTGTATAATTATTTTTCATTTTTATTTTATTTTTTTAATCCATAATTTAAAAATGCATATCAAAACTATAAAATTATAATTATCAATAAATTATAATATATTAATAATTTAAAAAATCTATATATTTAATCACAAAATATTTTTATTCAAATTTCAATAAAATTATTATATATAAGAAATGAAAATAGAAAGAAAAAAAATACCAAAGAAAAAAAATACCAAAGAAAAAAAAAGTAAGAATAGGAAACAAAAAGGTGGAAGAAAAAAAACAAAAATATCATCACACAACACTAATGCTAAGCGGTGATACTGTGGTGATATGTATTCTGCTCAAATCCGAAATCCAAAATTCGAATCCCTCCACCTGCATGTTTTTTTAGTATTAAAACAAAGGGCGCGTGGGCGCCCGCGCCTGCCTAGGCGCCTAGGCAGGCACGCCCAGGCGCCGAGACAGGCGCGAGCAGGGCGCAGGCACCCAATGCGCCTGCGCCCGCGCAGGCATTAATATTTAATTAAAAAATTTATATTATTGAATAAAATAATACAAATAAAATAAAATTACCTATACAATAATAAAAAATATTAAATCAAACAAAAAAGTAAAAAAAATAATAAATTAATTAAAAAATATATATAATTTAAATAAAATAAAATATATGGTTTTTTTAAGAATTAAATAATATTATTCTTCTAAAAAATGAAATATAATATAATAAAATAAAATGTAAATTAAAATATTATAAAATAATAATAAGATTTGTTAATATAAATTAATAAAATAAAATAAAAATAAAATAAAATTATAATTAAAAGAATATAAAATTTAGCGACGGATTTGGAATCCGTCGCTGAAATTATTAAAATAAAATAAAAATAAAATAAAATTTGATTAAATTCAGCGACGGAAAATAAATCCGTCGCTAAATTAATTTTTAACTTAAATATTACATATTAATAAAATAAAAATAAAAATAAAAAAATAAAATTCTATTTAAAAAAGATTAAATTTTGCGACGAATTTTAAATATGTGGCAAAATTTTGCCATATTTAGCGACGAAATTTGTAACAAAAAATTTTTTGTCCCCAATTAGCGACGAATTTAACCACGAAAATTTTTTCGTCACTAATTAGCGACGAATTTAGTCACGAAAATTTTTTCGTCATTAATTAGCGACGAATTTTGCTACGAATGATGTGTCCGTCGCTAATTTAGCCACGACTTTCTTTTCGTTGCAAATTTTGTGGCGAATTAGTGACGAAAAACTTTTTCGTCGCTAAATCCGTCGCAAAATAGAGACGAATATTTTCCGTCGCGAAAATCCGTGACTAAAACCGTGTTTTTTTGTAGTGTAGTTTGCAAAATATGATAAACAAATTTTGATAAGAGTTAGATAAATGTGATGAGTATGGTGTTCACCGTTATTTTACAAGCGGATGTGCTACATTAAATTGGTTGGTGGTCTCGGGTTTGAAAAAATTCATTTCTTTAATATTGTTGTGTTAGGGAAACACAAGTGGAGATGCTAACAGTTCCTAATTTTCTTATGGAAAGGTCATTTATGATTAAATATTTTCTTAAAACTAATTTCTTAAATGCACAAATGGGTTATAACCCAATCTATATTTGGTTAAGTGTTCGTGTGGCTCAAAAGATGCTAAGACACGGTTTCTTGAAGTGTGTGAGGAACGATCAAGATATTGTAGTTGGTTCAAGCTCTTGACTCCTTAATGGTTCAAACCCATTTATTTCCTTAACTTGAAGATGATGTAAAGTCTTAACTTGTGGCTAATTTTATGCTAGCCAGGGAAGGTAAGTGGAATAGAAGTTTGATTGTAACAATATTTCATAAGAGAGATATGGGGTTGATTAATTTTATCTTTCTAAGTATGCACAATAAAAGGGATTGGTGGTACTGGTGGGGAGAAAAGAATCACAAATATAATAAAAAGAATGCATACAACACTTTGATTAATAATCAACGATCTTATCAACACCAAAAGATATTCTAAAAGAGGCAATGTAATTTGGCTCCCCTCGAAGGTTAAGAATATGGTGGCGGCTGACATGTTGCCTTCAAAGGAAAATCTATTAAAAAATATATTAATGTCAACCTAATTTATCTTGTACGCGTATACTCATTCGAATCTTCTCATCATATTTTGGAGAATTATGCTATTGCTAATGAGTGTTTGCAAAAATCTTCAGTTGGGTATTTGAGGGGCAGTGCTTCTTCTATTAGAAAATGGTTGAAGTTTGTGTTTTCTAATTACTCACATTCTGATTGCATCAAAGTAGTTGCTATCTAACGGACTTTGTGAAAGAATAGAAATAATGCCCTATGGAATAGTAAATTCTAGTTAGTTGAATCATTACTAGATTTTGATTCTAATTTTCTTACTCAATGATAAGAAACTACATATAATACATCGTTAGTTGATAAAATAAATAATTAAAATATAGCTAATTGAACTTGCTTAGCTACAAGTTATTCGAAAGTTAACATAGATGCAACTTTGTTTTTTGTGTATAGTAAAACTGATATTAGTTGGATATTACTAGACTACAAAGGTGAGTTTATAGGAGTTGCATATTCTTTTTGTTCACCAAGTATTGGATTTATGGCTCATGATTGAAATTACCGATATTTTCTATTTGCTCAGACTGTATTACACCAAAGTAAAACTGGGCACTGTTCCCTAGGAATTCACAGTTTTGATTGATACTGGAAGTGATGTTTTATAGGTGACCTATAGCACTTGCAGTAATTGTGCCCAATCATCTTACCTCCGAGTATATTTTTATTTCTTTTTTCTATATTTATATATTCCATAATTTTTCATATACTTTGATACATTGAGTTTGATTTCTTCCCTTTTTTCTTTTAAAATTTGTAGATCGCGTTCAACTCTTTTGATACGGAGAGTTCAACTACAATTTCACCCATCTCTTGTTTGGACAAGTTTTGCAGTTAACTTGTCATTAAGTGCTCTTCTCTATCTCTATGAAGTTGTACATTGGAATATGGGATAGAAGTGTAACATCAAATATACAGTTACACATTGGAATAATGTTAAATATGAAGAAACTTAGAAAGATTCAAATAAATTAGTTTGGGAAAATTTGGAGAATGAGAAAGATTGCACCAGTAGTGAAGGAATCGAAAGTGAGTAATCTATGACAAAATGGGCATGTCCACATTGTTGCAGCAACATTCGATAGTGTCAAAGTCTATCCTGAATTATTAGTGAATTGACATCTGTTTGCTTATTCAGCAGAATCATACACTCCAAATAGAATTGAAGAGATTGACCAACTATTGTGAAAATAGAATAAATAAATATGAAATTGACACCATCAATCTGAGAGTAATTTAGATGAGCCTGTCATGTACAAGTAATAAGATTTTTAAGACATTCAATGGCTCGTCTTCTGTGTCCCATGTCGTATGTCTTGTGTTCTGCCTATGTGTTTATACTTTAGAGATGTAGTAGAATATATCTATGGATTTTGCTATATTTTGGAGATTTCTCTTTGTTTGCTTGATTTCTGGCTTGTATGTCAGTGCTTGCAGCAATTGTGACCGATCATCTGACCTTTGAGTATGTTTTTGTTTTTTTTTTCTACATTTATATATTCCATAAATTTTGATTCATTTTTGTACATTTAGTTTAATTTCTTCCATTTTTTCTTTTGAAATTTGTAGGTCGCACTCAACTTTTGTAATACGAGGAACTCATTTACAATTTCATCAATATCTTGTTTGAACAAGACTTACTGTCAACCTATCATTGAGTATTCTTCTCTATCTCTATGCAGTTACACATTGGAATACGAGAATGGAAGTACAACAACAGATATGTAGTTACATATCGGAATAATGCTAAATATGAAAAAACTAGGAAAGAGCCAAATAAATTAGTTTGGGAAAATTAAGACAAGGAGAAAGATTGTACCCAACAGTGAAGGAACTAGAAAGTGAGTTATTTATGAAAGAATGAGTATATCTACATTGTTGCAATAACATTTGATGGAGTCGAGCTCTATCTCGATCTATTAGTGAATTGACATCTTTTAGTAATTCGGCTCCCCTGAAAGTTAAGAATATGGTGGTGGTTAACATGTTGCCTTCAAAGGAAAATTTATTAAAGAAATATGTTGATTTCAACCTAATTTATTTTGCATGTAAAGACTCATTTGAATCTTCTCATCATACTTTGGTGAATTGTGTCTTTGCCAATGAGTGTTGGCAGAAATCTTCGGTTAGGTGTTTGAGGGGTAAAGTTTTTTCTATTAGAAAATGGTTGGAGCTTGTGTTTGCTAATTGCTTACTGTTTGATTGCACCAAAATAGCTGCTATCCAATAGTGTTTGTGGAAGAATAGAAATAATACCCTATGGAGTAGTAAATTCTAGTCAGTTGGATTGTTGCTAGACTTTAATTCTAATTTTCTTATTCACTGACAAAAAGCTACATATAAAACATATTCAACTGTTATAGTAGATAATTAGACTATAGTTAATTGGACTTGTTTAGCTACATGTTATTTGAAAGTCAACACAGATGCAACTCTGTTTTCTACGCATAATAAAACTAATATTAGTTGGATATTGTGAGACCACAAGGATGAGTTCATAAGAGTTGCATATCATTCTTTTGTTCATCAAGTACTGGATTTATAGCTTATAATTGAAACTATTGATATTTTCTATTTACTTAGTCTATATTACATTAAAGTAAAACTGGGCATTACTTCCCACGAATTCATAGATATCGGAAGTGACATTATATGGGTAACTTGTAGCACTTGTAGTAATTGTACTCGATCATCTGACTTTTGAGTGTGTTTTTGTTTTTTTTTTTAACATTTACATATTCCATAATTCTTTATTCACTTTTGTACATTAAGCTTGATTTCTTCCTTTTTTTTTTTGAAATTTGTAGATTGCGCTTACTCTTTTGATATGGGGAGTTCATCTAAAGTTTCACGCATCTCTTGTTTGGACAAGACTTGCCCTCAATTGTCATTAAGCGCCCTTCTCTATCTCTATGTAGTTACACATTGGAATATGAGAATGGAGGTACAACATAGATATGTAGGACCAAATAAATTTGTTTGAGAAAATTAAGACAAGGAGAAACATTGTACTTGGCAGTGAAGGAACCAGAAAGTGAGTAATTTACAACAAAATGGGCATGTTCACATTGTTGTAGCAACATTAATGGTGCCAAGCTCTATCCCGAGCTATTAGTGAAGTGACGTCTTCATGTTGGTTTAAGCGGAATCACGTTCCAAATATAATTGAAGAGATTGACCAATTACTATGAAGATAGAGAGAATCAACATGAAATTGACACCATCAATTTGAGAGTGATTTAGATAAGCCTATCATGTAAAAGTAATAAGATTTTTAAGAGATTCCAGTGGCTTGTCTCCTGTGGCCTATGTCACATGTCTCATGTTCTGCCTATGTGTCTATACTTTAGAGATGTATTAGAATATGTCTATTTTACTATCTTTTGGAGATTTCTCTTTGTTTGCTTGCGTTTTGGCTTATAGGTAACTGTTGATTTACAGTTAAAGCAAACAAAAAGTATACTTGCTATGTCAACTAAAAAAAAGCCTTTTCAATTTGGTATTATTTTGCACAAGTTTACATATTTTATCTTTGTATAATAGCATAGTAAATAGTTAGAATCCAAAAAACTTTGTTATGTGCGTGTGAGGGGCTTGAGTTTTAGATAACTACTCTTGGTCAAAGTCTTTCCTTATCAAAGTCTCGAAGCAGCTTAGATCTAAAGTAGGCCTAATTGTTAACATTGCTAAAGATAGAAATCATGATGATTATTTGGGTGCCTTCACTTGTTAGAAAAAAGAAGAAGGTTGTCTTTAGTTTTATCAAAGATAAAGTTTGGCAAATGTTGCAAGGTTTTGAGCCAAAAAATTCTATTTAGGGTGGAGAAAAATGTTTTGCTTAATATCATTACTCAATCAATACTTAACTATGCAATGAGTGTTTATTTACTCCAACTTGACCTGCACACTAGTTTGGAAAATATGATAAACAAATTTTGATAAGAGTCAGGTAAAGGTGATGAGCATGGTATTCACCGGTTATTTAGCAAGCGAATGTGTTATAGTAAATAGGTTAGTGATCTCAGGTTTGGAGAAATTTATTTTTTTAATGTTGCTTTTCTAGGGAAATACAGGTGGAGATTGCTAATAGCTCCTAATTCTCTTATGGCTAGGTTATTTATGGTCAAGTATTTTTCTATAACTAATTTCTTAAATGCAAAGTGGGTTATAACCCAAGTTATTTTTGGCAAAGAGTTGTGTGGCTCAGGGTTGCTTGTGGTGTGTAGGAAATGATCAAGATATTGTAGTTGGTTCAAACCCTTAGCTCCTTGATTGTTGGAAGATGATGTAAAGTCTATGCCTGATGCTAATCTTATGCTAGCTAGAGAAGGCAAGTGGAATGGAACTTTGATTGTAGCAATGTTTGACAAGAGAGATATGAAACGAAAGAGATACGGAGTTGATTAATTATATCTTTCTAAGTATGTGCAATGAAAGGGATAGATGGTGTTGGTGGAGAGACAAGAATCACAAATATACTCTGAAGAGTGCGATATCACTTTTCGATTAGTAATCAACAATCTTATCAATACCAAAAGATATTCAATTAAAGAAATGATGGAGAGGCAATATAATTTGTTTCTCTTGAAGTTTAGGAATATGGTGGCGTCTGACATGTTGCCTTCAAAGAAAATTCTATTAAAGAAAGATGTTGACATTAACTTAATTTATTTTGTGCGCAAAGACTCGTTCGAATCCTCTCGTCATGCTTTGGGGAATTGTGACTTTGTTAATTAGTGTTAGCAAAAATCTTCAGTTGTGTATTTGAGAGGCAGTGTTTCTTCTATTAGAAAATGGTTAGAGTTTGTATTTTCTAATTACTCACTGTCTGATTACACCAAAGTATTTGCTATCCAACATAGTTTGTGGAAGAATAGAAATAATACCCTATGAAATAGTAAATTCTAATCAATTGTATCGTTGCTAAACTTTGATTCTAATTTTCTTATTCAATAACAAAAAATTACATATAAAACATCTTCAACTATAATAGATAATTAGACTAATGGACTTGTTTGGCTACAGGTTATTTGAAAGTCAACACAAAGGCAACTTTGTTTTCTGTACATGGTAAAACTGTCATTAATTGGATTTTGTGAGATCATAAGTGTGAGTTCATAGGAGCTACATGTGATTTTTTTACTGAGTTGTGTGATCCTCGAGTGGCAGAAAGCCCTGGCATGAGGGAAGTCCTTGGTTGAAGAATGAGAAATTGGATAAGCTTGTAGTGGAGTTTGATACCCAAAGCGTGATACCTATTAACTATGCGGAAGAATTGTTATTTCATTTTGATATCATTGTTAGTAATTGAAACTAGAGATGAGACTACGCTGGTTGGGGCCAGCACGGATCCAACCCAGCCTAGTTTTAATGGCAATTTTTTTTTTCTTTTTGAAAATTTTCACTTTGAAAAACTGTCGAACTAGTGGACCGACTCGGCATGACCCAGTTCATCGGACTGAGCCGGTTTTGAGTAAATTTTTTTAGAATTAGCCCGATTTGGATTTGGAAGGTCTCGAAATCGTGACCAAACCAACGTCGCGATTCCTAGGCCCGTCCAAGAACGGATCAAAAATGATCTGAACCGGACAAGTCCCATCTCTGATTGAAACTGGGTTCCATATGTATAAGTTTTTATTATATTATTAGTTGTGAATAATAATGCTCTTTTGCTAGATAGGGTATCTTATTCTATGTCAGACGCTGCGTGGCATTATTTCTAAAGATTTTATTATATTAAGAGGTCTTTGAATTACGATGATCTTTCCGTTCAATGAAGTTAATTTTCATCAAAGAAAAAACAAATGATTCCTTAACAACAAAGCCATTTCGTTAAAGAGTAAATCAGAGGATTTTTTTTTTTGGGGTCAGTTTTGAAAATTTGGAGTCAAATAGGCAAACGTGTCAAGCAGGGAGGAGGAAATTTAAAGTTTTCTTGGAGACAGATAGTCATAGGTTTTGCCTAGTCGCTGCCTCCTGAGAAGCAAAACCCAGACCGCTCAATTCTCCAAGGATCAAATTTTGGTCTACTTTTATCCAAGCATGCACACTCCTCTCAATCCGCTCATCTAAACTCCCTCTTCTATCTCTAAATCCCCATCTCTCTCTCTCTCTCTCTCTCTCTCTCTCTCAGCAATGGAGGGCACTCTATTCCCAAACAGACCATCGTTGCCCCTCCCAACAACATCAAAATCAGCCCAACCTCCTTCATCCTCTTCCCGCTTCAAATTTAATCCGACACTCCCTCTCCCTCCTCAAAACCAATCCCCTTCTTCTTTCCCTCTTGACACTCTCCTCCAACATCTCCTTCACCTGTCTTCTTCTTCTTCTCCAAATCGCTCGCACAAGCCCAAGCCTCTTCATTTAATCAAATCCAATCACACCCATTTGCCCTCCCTCCAAGAAAACAAAACCCATTTCAAAAAAACCAATTATTCTTCAATCCCCAAGTATAAAATCAATGGAGATGCTGTAGAGGCTCAGTTTAGAGATGATTCTTCAGTACTTGATTTTTTGTCTGAGAGAAGTAAGTTAATGTTAACTGCTATTTTGGACATGTCTAATAGTGGTTTGATTGCTTTCTTTGATTCTGTAAAAGATGAGTTACTTGAACTTGATATTGTTGGTCTGATGAGAGGTTTGGACTTGTCTGGAAATTGGGAAAAAGTCCTTATTTTGTTTGAATGGGTTATGGTGAACTCTAACTTAGTTGAGGAGAGGGGAAATGTCGAATTTATAGAATTGATGGTTAGGATTTTGGGAAGGGAATCACAGCATTCAATTGCGGTGAAATTGTTTGATGCAATTCCTGTTGAGGAGTATTGTCTTGATGTTAGAGCTTATACTACTCTTTTACATGCCTATGCCCGTACTAGTAGATATGACCGGGCAATTCATTTGTATGAAAAGATGAATGAGATGGGGTTGTCGCCAACTTTGGTGACTTATAATGTGATGCTAGATGTGTATGGGAGGTTGGGTAGATCTTGGAATAAGATTTTGGGGATATTGGATGAGATGAGAAGCAAAAGACTTGAGTTTGATGAGTTTACCTGCAGTACTGTTATATCCGCATGTGGTAGAGATGGCCTTGTGGAGGAAGCAGCAAAGTTCTTTGCTGAAATAAAAGCACAAGGTTATGTGCCGGGGACGGTAACTTATAATGCTTTACTTCAAGTGTTTGGGAAGGCAGGGATGCACTCAGAAGCATCGAGTATTTTGAAAGAAATGGAAAGTAACAAGTGCCCTCCTGATGCAGTGACTTACAATGAGCTTGTGGCGGCATATGTGAGGGCAGGCTTGTATGAGGAAGGAGCTGCAGTTATAAAAACAATGACCAGCAAGGGAATACTGCCAAGTGCTGTAACTTATACAACTATAATTAATGCTTATGGCAAAGCAGGAAAGGAGGATAAGGCTTTGGGCTTGTTCAACCAGATGAAGGAGTTGGGATGTGTTCCCAATGTTTGTACATACAATGCTGTGCTTGGGATGCTAGGTAAGAGGTCACGATCAGAAGAGATGATAAAAATCCTTTGTGACATGAGATCAAGTGGATGTGCTCCTAATCGTATTACTTGGAATACAATGCTTGCAGTGTGTGGTAATAAGGGTATGCACAAGTATGTAACCAGAGTTTTCCGGGAGATGAGGAGTTGTGGATTTGAGCCGGATAGAGACACATTCAATACATTGATTGGTGCATATGGGAGATGCGGATCAAAAATTGATGCATTGAAAATGTATGAGGATATGCTTAAAGCAGGATTCAGTACTTGTGTGACGACTTACAATGCACTTCTGAATGCATTAGCTCAGCGTGGAAATTGGAAAGCAGCGGAGTTTGTTATTCTTGACATGAGGAATAAAGGCTTCAAGCCTAGTGAAACCTCATACTCTTTGTTGATCAATTCTTATGCAAAGGGAGGTAACGTGAAAGGCATAGAGCAAGTTGAGGAAGAAATTTATGAAGGTCATATCTATCCTAGTTGGATGCTTTTGAGGACACTTATTCTTGCAAACTTCAAGTGTAGAGCACTGATGGGAATGGAGAGAGCATTTCTTGAGCTGCAAAATAGAGGTTACAGACCTGATGTGGTTGTATACAATGCAATGCTTTCTATTTATGCCAAGAACAAAATGTATGACAGGGCCCATGACGTGCTTCAGTTGATCCGGGACAATGGCTTGCATCCAGATCTTGTCACTTACAATAGCTTGATGGACATGTATGCTGGAAATGGTGAGTGTTGGAGAGCTGAAGAAATTCTAAAGGGACTACAAAATGCTGGTGTGAAACCAGACCTTGTGTCTTACAACACAGTGATCAAAGGTTTTTGCAGGCAAGGGCTCATGCAGGATGCTATAAGAACTCTTTCAGACATGACAACTAGAGGGATCAGACCATGTATTTTTACTTTTAATACATTTGTGGCTGGCTATGCAGGGCTAGGCATGTTCACAGAAATAAATGAGGTCATCAGCTATATGAAAGAGAATAATTGCAGACCAAACGAGTTGACATACAAGATTGTTGTTGATGCTTACTGCAAAGCACACAAGTACAAGGAAGCAATTGACTTTGTATCTAGTATTAGTGAAGTGGATGATCAGATTGATGATGAAAGCATTCAGAGACTTGGTTCTCGTGTCCGGGTGTGTATGGAATCTTGAGCTTTGGACATAATTTATTTATCACATTAGGGATTTTTGTGGCAGATTCATCTCAAGTGACTAATATTTCAGCTTCCTAGTGTGCCTGTAATTCTTTTCAAGCTATCTGATACCAAAATGGTGATTGCTATATTTGTTGTGGTGTTAATACCCTTCCACCACATCAGCACATGTTTGCAACTAGAAAATCATTCACTTTGGTAGATGGTGATTGAAGAATATGGTGAGAATTCTTGTGTTTTCTTAATAAGAATTGATTATGTCCCTCAACTTGTATTGGTTTCTTTTTCTGTGACTCAGTTCAGAATAGGATACTTGTCTCATATAATTTACTTTGTTTATATCGTATACTATAATAAAATGAAGTCTTGATGCTTGCTGTGCCACCCCTTTCAATTGACATGTCTTTCCCCATCAAGCCCCCTTTTAATTTAATGATCATTGTATGATTCCTCCTTTTCATTTGCGCTAATAACTTTGCTGAAGCTGAGGCAATAAATCACTTGGAGACGAATCACAGCAAACAAATTGGCTTCCCCAACAATCAGGTATTTTGATGATCAATCTTTCTCTGATTTACTTTATTTCTGTCTGG
Source organism: Dillenia suffruticosa (assembly GCA_033439265.1). Lineage (NCBI taxonomy): Eukaryota > Viridiplantae > Streptophyta > Magnoliopsida > Dilleniales > Dilleniaceae > Dillenia > Dillenia suffruticosa. The sequence continues at coordinate 22,013,802 of JAVTVX010000029.1, forward strand.
GTTAGGCAGGGTATCCCTGAAAACTCTTTGGGTTTTTCAATCTGTTGCCAGTCAAACTTCATGGGCATTTGCGAACTCTAGCTCCACAATTTCATAAATTTTGAAAATTTTCAATCTTGCAGTGTCCAGCAATTTGCATTAGTAAACCTCTTAGTTTTAGTATTTTCTTTTCCTATTTAAATCTTGTAAACTTTATTGCGAGTTGTGAAGTTTTGAATTTCTGATTCTTCATTGTTGGGTTAGTGTAAATATTATTTTAATCTATGAATGTTTCTCTTACATATGGAAATCCTCTAAATTGACGGCTTAAGTATTTTCATGGGTACTGTCCGGATCATTGGTGAGCAATAAATGTATGAATTTTATGACACTTCTTAAATGCAATGGCATGCTACAGTTTAATTAAGAGTTTTGGTGTAGATAGATGACCTTGCTGCAGAGACTCTGCCATTGTTTGTCAGCATTGCGGTCATTCTCAATTAAATGTTAACTTGAATATAGTGTAGTTTCTGCACCCATACAATGGCTCAGACCTTTTCACCCATGTCAGGACTCAGGGTTTAGTATTCTAATGCAATTTGTCTTTAATTTTTCTGCAGGCCCTGAGTTTACATGAGTTCTCGAGAATCTGCTGGATATCTACGGCGGAGGTGAATTTCCAACAATGAAATGGTGTTGCAGTTTTAAAGAGCAGGTGGTGGTGTCATCTGCTGGTAAAAGCTTACTTGAATAAAACCTGTTCAATGGCATTTTGTTCTTCCGATTAAAGTATCATTACTTTCAAGTTTAAATTACTAGGTACGTTTGTTATTTGCAAATCATTGGTTGCATGGATTTTGTGAAATGCCTTCCAAACAAGAAGTTGCCCTTTCACGTTAGAGCGTGCCATCTATCCTCTTCCATTTTTCTGGCGGCCACCATCACCTAAAATTTTCCAGCAAGAATGGTCTCTTTCACATCTCGGTGGACTGTGTTCTCTCTCTGTCTCAGCCATTTTCCAGTGGCCATCACCTAAAGTTTTTCGGTGGATTGATTCAGTGAGAGTGAAAAGATCTATTGACTGATTATGTTAGATGCAACCACACCTCCCCCCCTACCCCACCAATAAAAAAGGGAGAAAAAAGTAACTCCATGGAGATTAGAGGCCGGGAATTTGACCAGCACAATTGGGTTAGTGGAGGAAAAGAAAAATGTTTTCCATAGACTTTGTTTTATTAAAATTTCTTGCAAATAAACGCCAATCTTACAGATTCATCTCAAAATATAAATGTATTCCAAATAAGTCTGTGGATTTTAAAGTTTGTATACTTCAGAATCCTTCCATTCTAAAATTGACAGGATTTTAAACGCCATCCCTCCATCCAAAAACAACCTTACATCATTATATGGATGGCTTGCTCTTTTCAGAATCCTCTCGGTGCGCCAATGAGCTTTAGTTCAAGTGGCATCAATCCCCCTTCCCCTAGTAATAGGCTCGGGTTCGAGTCTCACTATCAACCAAAAAAAAAAAAAAGAATCCTCTCGGAGCAAAAGCTTCACATATCTCCAACAACCACAACTGAGTGATCGGCCTGCAAGGATTAAATATTGATGGAGTAGCTTTTCTTCATTAGTGAGAATTTTGCAGGTGTCTTTTTTTTTAAATTTTTATTTCACCTCAAGGCCAAAACAACAAAAATTCCTCAACACTTTAGGATTACTATTCTTCTAAACTTTGATAAACTATTAAGTAGTCCACTAAACTCTTAACATGATGGTCACTTAAAACTCTTTGACCTAACACCGTTAGTTCTCCATCCATTTTGACATCATTTGCCTTGCACATGACTCCTCCATTTTCCAAAGATGCCCGCATGAATAATAATAAAAATAATGATGATGATCATCATCATTGCTCTTAACTTTTGTTGATTAGAAGTAAAATTAAAATTAAAGTTATTATTATTATTATTATTATTATTCATGAGGGCAATTTTAAAAAAAAGAAATAGGGAAGGGGTCATGTGCGTGGCACATGATGTCAAAATGGATGGGAAGGAAGGGGTTAGATGATTGTGATGTTAAAGAGTTTATGGGGATATTTGTAAGTAATCCTAAAGTTTGGGGAAGTTTCATGCTATAGCAAAATCTTAATTTTGGGGTTAAAAATGTAATTAGACCCCAATTTTGGTTAATACCAAACTATATTTAGTTAAGGGGCTTGTTCTTCGATTGGAAAACTCTTATCTTTATGGTAGCGTTCGGTTTGAAGCATGAGACGGAAGCAGCAATGTATGACAAAGGGTTGTAACAAAAATTTTAAAAATGCTTGGGGGAAAAAAAAAAAAAAATATATATATATATATATATATTAAAATTTTCATTTCTATCACCATCCACATCTCCCCCTTAAAAAGGAGGTATAGAAATTCGGCTCATTTTTATTTTGGAGGTGTTGACAGTTTTTGGTTTTGTTTCTCTGCAAATCGAACATGATGTTTTTTCTTTCCTATCAGTCTACTTTCAATGAGAGCGAATCTTAACGCAATGGTGGACTTGTTACCTTGAGGTCACGGGTTTGAAACATGAAAATAGCATTTTTGCAAAAAAATATAAGAGAAAGGTTGCGTATATATACGTCCACCTTCCTCTTAACCCCGTACTAAGTCAAAGAGCACTTTGTATACCGGGTGAGTCCTTTTATCGGTCTACTTTCAATCTGTATACCATTCCAAATGCTACCAATGAGACTCCGGGATCCTTAGCAGTTGAATTTCCACGGATTTGTAATGCTTTGGTGTGATTTTTGTGCACACCAAAGATTCTGCCCCCTCCATACTTTCCTGTGCTATGTTTCATGGTGAAGCACTTCAGTATTTTCTGCTCAATTCTCATTTTAACTTCTTAATGTATTGTAACATTTGTAATGTTTTATTAACATTTTCAATCCGCCAGCCATCAGCAAACGCTGATGTATTTTGGGCGTTATGGAAGTTCCCTTGTCACGAGAGGCGCAAAATTTATCTTTGAGGCTGTATTATGATATTATTCCAATAACTGAGCAGTTGAGGAAAATAATCCTAATGGCCAAGAGTTTTTTGATGCTTTGTCTGGAGAGGCTATGGTGATGTCCTCCCCCTGAAGGTTTGCAACTTGGATGTTGCTTTCAGGCACTTGTCTGCTATTTCTGCTGTTTTCCAAGACTCCAATGGTTCTGCTCTTAAGTCGAAGTTGGAGAAGCCGTGGGCAGCATTGCAGGCTATTTTGGTAGCGCTGGAGAAAGGGTTGAAGAGGTAAGGCATTCAAGAGTAGTGCTGTTAATGTTACAATCCTTCCAAAAGATTGGGATTGGAAACCGAATTGGGCATTGGCACCCTTATTTCTACCTCTTGCAGTAGCACTGTGAGAGCTTTGGAGGAGTGGTCTCTGTGTCATTTTCCTTTTAAGGCTAATGCCAAACATGGTATGGCTCATCTTCTTGGTCAAAGGAGATCTTACTCTGGGGGCAACGTTGCTTCTTCTTTATGTTTTGGTGATCTTCTATATGTGATGCACCGTGAGAGCTTACTATGGGTTTTTCAAGTTATTTTCACTTTTAGTCTTCAGAGCAGGGAAGGTCATTAAATGGAGGATGGATTGGAGAAGTCCCTTCGGGGACATCCGATAAAATTGAAATGAGGATGGATTGGAGTGACAGATGGGTAGGCTTTTCATTTCCAATTTGTGTTTGTTTTTTTGGTACTATGTCTTTGACACCGTCCGATATCTGGGGTTTTGTCCCGACTAATATGGATTGACTGTTGCAGTGGCTCCTTTCGGAGAACGGGTCTCCCAACGAAAAACGCTCCATACATATGAGGGTCTGATACTCTTGGCGGAAATCGAATTTCGATCATGCTTAAAGATACTCAACCTCACATCTAATTGAGTCAATCCACGTTGGTCCAATTTATGTTTGTGCCTCACAATAATTTGAACCAAATACTATTTTCTTCTTTTTACGCAAGAATAAGATTAAACCACATGACGCAATAAAGGTCTCTTATTTTAATTTGTATTTATTTTTTATTTTTTATCATATTGATACTACTTTTTAGTGGGAACAGAAAGTTTTTAATAAGAAATATAAGATTTTATAAGTAAAACTTATTTTTTTATAAGAAGGATTAAAATTATTATTTTATTTATATATATATTTCTTTTACATTAAGAAGTCTTCCTTAATCTCATCAAAATCTCTTCAATAAAATTATGAAGATCTGAACTTTATTTTACAAAGATTAATGTTTTTTCTAACTAATTTAACTGAAGTTAATGAAAAATAAAAGACTCAGTTTAACATACTCATTCAAATAAATAGAGTTTGTTGGCTTAGTTATTTTTACCATATGATGTCTGACTAGTGTTGAAATAATCACCGATACTTGTTAGCGTAAGTGAGATTAACACCTTCATTCCTTAATCAGATCAAAAATTCGATTTCCTTGGACACAGAAAAAATAATATTAAGAGATCCATCCAAAATAGGTTATGCAGTGATTGATCTTGATTTAGATTAATCAAGGTAAAACTTTAGATACTGGACAGGTGATGCCAACCCAAGAACCAAAAAAAAAAAGAAATAATCATCTCGTAGATCGATCTTAATAAGAAACACAAATCTCAATATCTTTCCTTCGATCATTATTTTTAAAGTATATTAAATAAATAAACAGATCAATATCTAATGATTCCCTCTGGTGCAATTACTCGGAACTTTGGTAAAATTAAGTACCCACTTAAGCTCAACAGCCTGAACAATAACGCCACACACTGAAACTCATGAAAATACTAGCATGGGGCGCCAAGGAAATGATACAAAGAGCCATGTTGCGTGACGGATTCGAGTCTTTCCATCCCCTATTGCCAAGGAGGGGGGAGGGGGGGGGGGGGAGGATTCTATTTCTAGAGCAACTCTACACAGAGTCCAGTCACAAGTCTAACACTTCAAAAAGATGCCAAGAGTTGTTTTATACAAGATCCTAACCATAAGACTCCAAGCTCTATGAAAGTAAAAGGCTATGGCTGCGCAAAGCCCCATTTCCGCTGTCTGTACATCTTTGATGATGAAATTAATCAATCATTGGCAACGCGAACACTTTCTGAGGAACTTGCCTCCAATTTCTTGATAACAATTTTCTTTTTGGCTGGTGGGGATGCATCGACAACATCAACAATGACAGAATCTTCTTCCTTGAAATCTCCTCTTAGAAATCCTGTTGCGATTTCATTCTCTACCATCTGTTGTATCACTCTCTTAACTGGTCTAGCTCCAAAATTTGGATCAAAACCCAATGATCCAAGAAGGTCAACAGCTTCTTCTGTGTAGTGAAGGTCAATTTTCCTTTGCTTAAGCCGGTCTTTCAATCGGTTCAACTGCAGTCAGAGTATTGTCAGCATTAGAGGATGGTCCCCAACACATCAAAAATTTGTGGCAAGCCAATCGAACAAGGGCATTCATATGACCAAATGGCCTACTCATACACAATAACCTTAAAAATTAGTCAAAGCAAAGAGAGCTTCAGATTCAAAGTTGTAAACTTGCAAGAGGGGCATCAAGGACATGCCAAAGAAAAAGGGTACTACAGCCCAATCAAGAGGAAAATCAGTAATTATGTTAGACTTGGCAGCCAAAACAGAAAAAACAGAGAGGAAATTAGAGGATAGAGGAGTTATCTTTGCGCCATGGAAAGGAAAAAACATAAAAAAATAAAAATTAACTATGTAGCTAGATCAATATCTAACCAGGGAGGCTAAACCTAAGGAACTCGAAAACCACCTCAATATTGTAAAAGGAAAACTAATATGAACTAACTAGGAATCATGTCAAACACATCTATCTGTAATAAATAAAAGGAAATAAATGAGTAACAGTATGCAGATTTGGAATAGCATCAAGGTGTAAGCAAGGCCAGGCCAAAAATTAACTGAGTGTTGTTTATTAAACGTTTAATAGAAGGTATTATTTTTATTTTTTATGTTTCTCAATTATCATGCAAAAGAACTAATATAAAATCAATCTACTAGAATCCAAAATTTATAAAACCAAAAGCTACTAGACTTCTAATTACTCCATTTATTTTAAAATCTAGCGAAGACTTGTACTTTTGTATGTGAATTTTGGTAATTATGCAAGTATATGATGAAGATTAGGTCAAGCTTGACTTTGTTGGGTTTACTTTTTATTGCCAGCTCAATTGTCTATGCTAGCAAATTTTAGGAAGTGCACAGGAATGCAGATGCAGGCTCCTGAGCTCAAACCATCAAGAACATGAGACTGGAATGCATTTCTGAGGGAGATCAAATACCTGTATTTCTACAATGTTTCTGATTTCGCTGGAGTCCAAAGGCTGGAACACAATATACTCATCAATTCTGTTCATGAACTCTGGTCGAAAATGTTGTCTAGCCAACTCAAGAACCTGTCTTTTCATCATTTCATAAACAGCATCCTTACTGCCCTGGGTGCTTTGTAGTGTTTCCAGTATAATATGAGAACCAATATTTGACGTCATGATTATAACACAATTTGTGAAACTGACATGCCTTCCCTGAGAATCAGTTACCCTTCCATCATCTAGCAGCTGTAAGAGGATATTAAAAACATCATGATGTGCTTTCTCAATCTCGTCAAATAAAACAACTGAATAGGGCCTTCTTCGAACAGCTTCAGTGAGCTGCCCACCTTCCTCGTAGCCAACATAGCCTGGTGGTGCACCAACCAAGCGAGAAACCGCATGCTTTTCCATATACTCACTCATGTCAATCCTTATGAGAGCCTTTTCTGTATTAAAAAGGTAACCAGCTAAGGCCTTACCAAGTTCTGTCTTACCAACTCCAGTAGGGCCCATGAACATGAAGCTTGCAATAGGCCGATTTGGGTCGGACAATCCTGCCCTTGAACGTCGGATTGCATTAGCCACAGACTTGACTGCAATATCCTGACCAACCACCCTTTCATGTAAAACATCTTCCAGCAAGACCAGCTTTTCCCTCTCAGACTGCTGTAGGCTCGATAAGGGTATCCCAGTCCACTTGCTTACAATTTCTGTAATATCAAGTTCAGTGACCTCTTCTCGAAGCAAGGACATTTCAAACTTCCGGAATTCAGCAAGGTTCCTTTCAGCCTCTTCAAGTTGACGCTGAAGAGACATTAGTGTTCCATACTTGAGCTCAGCAGCACGATTTAGGTTATATTCACGTTCGGCGGCTTCCATTTCAAGATTGACTCTGTCAATCTGTAAAAAAATTTCATTTTTGTAGTAGGCAAACAATAGTGAGAAATTAATACAAAGTCAACCAATCTGTAAAAGGAATTCAATTGTTGAATGAGTCGGCAAAACAATGGTGAGAAACTGATGCAAATTCAAGTTTCAGAACACCAAATACTTACTTCCTCTTTAATCGAGCGTATCTTATTCATTAAATTCTTTTCACGATCCCATTGTTCTGTCAATTCTTTCTGCTTCTGCTTCAGAGACAATAATTCATTTTCCAGCTTGCTTAGCCTCTCTTTTGAGGCCTTATCAGTGTCATTCTTTATGGATAATTTCTCCATTTCTAATTTCAACACTGCTCTATCAACTTCATCCAATTCTGTGGGTTTAGAAGTAATCTCCATTTTCAGCTTTGCAGCTGCTTCATCAACAAGATCAATTGCTGAACAAACAAAAAGGCCAAACAGTAACGCCAAATAACGTAAATATCCCAGTACAACAAAGGACAAACAGAGGATGCAGAAAAATTATTATGGGGAAAAAATTGCTTCCCTCCTCTTCTTGATCTTACCCTGTATAAAATTGTAGGCAAGACCATCTTTTTTACTAAAAAGACTACAATGAACTAGCATAGAAAGGACAATAAAAAAGTCTAAAGAGTTTATTCCTAGTGAAAGAGTGAAAACATATTATAGAACAGTTAGAAATGAAACTATGTTCTCCAATCAGGGTCAGCTTCAGAGATCTAGATAGTGAATATTAGTGTTCCAGAATATCTTACTTGTTTGTCCATGTGCACTTATATGCCCTCTATTGAAACTCATTTTCTCATAAGAAGCATCTTAACGTGACTCCATTTATGGTACCTTTGTCAGGTAAGAAACGTTCCGTAATATATCGGTCTGCAAGTACTGCAGCTGCAACAAGGGCACTATCAGAAATTTCGACGCCATGATGTAGCTCGTATCGCTCTCGCAGTCCCCGGAGAATGGAGATCGCATCCTCCACAGATGGTTGTGGACAATATACTTGTTGAAATCGACGTTCAAGAGCAGGGTCCTTTTCAATGTACTTTCTATACTCTGTCAAAGTGGTTGCTCCTATGCATCGGAGTTCACCTCGGCCAAGCATCGGTTTCAACAAGTTTCCAGCATCCATTGCCCCACCAACAGCCCCTACAAATAAATCATCAAGGAGGCAACTATTTAAGGGTGTCTACTAAGTCAAAGAAAACACCAAATTTACAGAAAGCCAAAGAAATCATTTTATTAACAAGATTTGTTCAAGAGCATCTGGTGGAAGTAGGTGGGCAGCAAAGTCTGTCTGAAGAAGCATTCCCGATTCTCAAAGGCCCCACTTTTGAGCATTCATCTATTTCTGGTTTTATAGAGGAACAGGAGGGAAATCGAACCCAAAAGCTACCACTATGGCAGGTTCAATAGACTTTTGCCACCAGAACTTTCACAATGGTAGTATGTATCTGCCAAAACTAAATTTTGGTAGGCTAAAGTATAAACACTTCCAATAATATAAAGAAAGTATTTTTTTCCCCCAGCTTCCTATATTAAATCAATTTATTTCAAGTACACTGAACTTTTAGATGCAATATTTGGGTAGTGTAATATGAACTCATTAGCAAATTGATAATCATGTTAGATTATTCGGCCCATTAAAAGAGAAATTTACTGCTCTTTGTATTTTCTTGGGCAATTAAGGATGGTAGAAGTAACAAGCAAAACACTAACAGAAGACAGACATAATCTAAAAATCCCATCACCAACCTGCACCCACTACAGTATGAAGCTCATCAATAAACAAAATAATCTGCCCATTTGATGCAGTTACTTCCTTCAGAACGGCCTTCAGTCTTTCCTCAAAGTCCCCACGAAATTTAGAGCCAGCAAGTAAAGCACCCATATCCAGAGAGATCAACTGAGAGAATAAACCAAAGCACAAGTTCAATTAAAAAGGAAAAGGTAAATTTTGGAACCACAAATTCTTGCATGCTACATTACCTCCCAAGAATTCATAATAGTACTATTCAATTTTCAACTCTTTTTTTTGGGTGGGGAGGTGGGGATCTGATCTATTCAGATTCACAGGACAATTCACCTAATGTTTCCTTCAGGATATCAAAACTAATAATACAACAAAACCTATAAGAATAGCTGTCACACTTGGGTACGAGTTTGTCAGAAAGTAACTGAAACCATCAGGAAATCAAACAAGTTCAGAAAGATCTATTTCTTCTCATGGCTGCCAAATGAGAAGTCAATCCTAAAACCAAATTTTCAACTTAGAAACGCCACAAGGGCATGTTACAATACAAGTAAGAGTTAATTAGTTGATGTAGAGCAGGACTCATAACAGTGAAGAGGAATCAATCAACCAATTTTAACATCTTAAATAGATAATTGTCTAATAACTTTACTGAAGAATCATTTGCAACCATCTTCTTGAAAGGAGGGGACTGTTGTGCAATTCGAGAAGACTGCATTTCTTTGCAAATCAGACATGATTTTACAAAGGAGAATAATTTTTCCTATTTTTTATCTGTCAGCGACACTTAAATGTACACGTGTGATCATTGTTCATTGCGACATAGTTTTTGTATTGGTCAAATCTGGATAACAGAAACATACCCAATAACTAACTATGACATTTAATAACTATCATATTGCAATTCATTATCATCTCATAGCAACTTAGATGAACTTGATATTGAGTCAAAGCAAGACAAGATGAAAAGTAACAGATAATCATTTCAACCTTCCGATTCATCAGAGTTTCAGGGACGTCCCCACGCACAATTCGTTGTGCTAGTCTGCAGATCAATGTCAAAAAAAATATATAGATTAACAAAAGAAATAACATAGTGCAGTCATCCAAACAAGTTGCAAAATAACATTCAAAAGGCTAGTAGAACAACTCTATAAAGAGAATTATATGCAAGCAAATTCTTGGTCTTATGGAGTTATATTGATTAAATGATATAAGTTGACAAATTTCCTTTATATCAGACAGCTCATAGTTCTAAACAATGCTGTCATTGCCTTAGTCATAAGATTTTACAAATTACCGTTGCACAAGCAGAATATAGTGACTATTCGGATTCAGTGCACAGAAGATGATGCTGTATGGCATGTCAAACATTACTCAATATGTTAGTTAACACATGAAAACACAAAATTTAAAATACCAATACCATTTTCCATGATGGGTTGAAAGAAACCCCCTTCCCCCACTCAAAAAAAAAAAAAAGTAAATGACTTAATATAATGGATATTACACCACAGCATTTGCAACCTTGTTGACAAAGCAACTATGATGATGCTAAACATTTTGAGTTTAGGATCATTTTAACTGTTCAGATTTTGTAAATAAAACCAATTAATTTGGCTTAGTTTTGGGATATGACTGGTTGAATAGAAGAGAAATTAAGCTCTAAGTCCATTATGTTAAAAAATTTTTAAGAATTCTTCAGGACGTCTATCATGCAACTCTCCCTTTAGAAAGCCATTTGAGACATTTTAAAATGAGCTAAGCTTTTGAAATATTTATGTTATCAAGAGACTATTTAGTTCTGGAATTTGAGGCTGGTAATCTAAAAATCATTTTGAAAGGGAAAAGCCATTGCTTCTCACTTCACATAGGGTAAGCATTTGAGGCCCATATGAGCAACTTACCAACCATATCCGTAGCGGCAGAGCCAACTCATCTTAGACTTTAAGAAACAAGTACGGATGCTAGAAAATAGTTAGTGAAAGAACCAGGCGCCATGAGAGGAAACCAGAGTACTATCGTGTGGATACATACTCACATATGCAAGGGGTTCGCATCTTGATGACCTGGCTAATTAGAACTTACATCTACATTTAGACATTCCCCATTAGTAATAGCTAACATCATGGCTAGAATCTTCTTATATTTGTAGCAGAATGTCATTGTATGCATGAACTTAAACAGAATAAAAGCAAAAGTCCAGAACATCTAACTCTCTAGGGCTTCAAGCCATCCCCACTCAACTAGCCAGAAGTACACTGCTTTGAAGTCATTTAATGGTGAATATCTTGAAACAAATTTGCAGGGACAGGGAAAAAAACAAGACCTAAAGGTTCTTACTGCCTTAAATAGAATAAAGCTCAATGAAGAAAAAGAAGCAAGGGTAGATGCCGCTTAAAGCAGTTGTCAATAGCATTCCCATGATGGCCTTTTCAATTCTCATTACTAAAACACCAAATTCTATATGATACTACACATCCTTTAGAGAAGTAAGATTACATAGTATCTGTTCCTCTAGATAAACATGAGAATGCTAAATTAGTTAGTTATTCATGTTTGAAATACATTTTCATCGCTTCTCAAATTATCTGCATTTTTTGGGTGATTCTACCAGGAAACTTGCTTGTGAGAAAACTAGTCAAATCTATTTTCACAATTTATCCACATTTATACCTTTCCTACATGCTTAGACAAAGGTGATCTCACTCTGCTCTATTTCAAGAACCACTGAAATAACAGAAAGAATGCATAGAAAATGAAAAACAATATTTTCCTATAGTCTTCGGCAAGTGATTTCACAAATTTCCACTGTTTGTACATCCGCTAGGTGCCAGAAAAAAGTGAATAAATTTTCATTGAAAAATGCATGGCAATATACTTTATGCACAGATCAGAATGACATCTTTTACGTGAATAAAAGAAGGGATTGTGGATACATACCCCTCCACAATAGCAGTTTTCCCTACTCCAGGCTCACCAATTATCACAGGATTATTTTTTGTTCTCCTTGATAATATCTGGACACAACGCCGTATTTCATCATCTCGACCTATAACAGGATCAAGCTTTCCACGTCGTGCAAGTTCAGTCAAGTCATTTCCATATCTCTCCAATGCCTCATACTTCCCCTCGGGATCTATTAAAAAAAAGACCAATAGATTCAAAAATTAGATAACAAGTTTTACAACTTTAACTATTTAAAATCTGGATAATGAAAGATGAAAAATAATAGTTATAAAGTGAGGTATATATGCATTGCCACGCTAAACAAGCATCCAGTTTCACATAATGTTCCTTATGTTTCTATTTCCAAATAACAACTTCTGGTATATAATGCCTGCAATTTTCCTGGTTCTTGATTGGACTCTAAACAATTAAGTCATATAAGAGACCTTAAGAAATATCCCACTTAAGGTAATTTTTACACAATTTAATCCAAAATTAACCACTATTAGGCAGTTTTGGGTTTTACAAGCATTTAGAGAACCATATAGAAACACTTAAAAATGCTCAAAGCATACTAAATGCTATTATGGAATTTAAAGAAAAGGACACTATTTGTTACTCATGACCATTATCTAACAATTTTTCTGTATTTACCTAAAAAGTATTTTAGATACCTAGAATCTTGCAACTCATGCGTCTTAAACATCACCTGATAAAGATAACCTAGGTGGTAGTTTAGGCAATTCTACATACAACCATCTGGCATATATGACAAGGAAAACAAAAAACTCATTAAATAATTTTTCCTTTTCTAGGTACATTTCTCTTTGAGCAAGGGAAGGGGACTTTGAACCCTTAACCAAATATTTAGGTTTTAAGCACTCTTTTTTTTTACCATTATCCCAAATGCATGAGTCGATCTTTCTAATGAGCTTAGTCCAATATTCAATAAAATTCTTCTTCGAATGTGTTATTGATTGTTTTGTATCACTCTCTTACATGTTGGGCAATACATCCAGTGACGTGGGATTTTTAAACGGAGTACAAGGGGGCAGGGCATGACTCGAACTCAGGATCTCCCAGTTTGATGCTATTTATATTTTATATAACTACTATCCACTTAAAAAACTTAAGCTAGTGGAGAGAGGTGTTCTCATTTGTTTTGTATTTAACACTTGTTATTCTCCAAGGCAGTGTTCTTTGATGAGCATATGTGTGTGTATATGTGTTTTTTTAGGCATGCAGCTATAACAAGGTAGATATCCAGCAATACATAACTAGTCAAATAGAGAGTTGCACAGCCATTGAGAAAAAATATCATAAAGTCCCAATTTAAAGGCTATGTATAAAGTCCATTGCATCAATGGATTGTAATATTGTCAAGGGCTTCCCTAAAGGATCATCAATATCATGTCCATTTATAATGGTGAGATGATATCCACTCTACATCTCAGTCTAGTTTATGAAACAGAAATGAAGTGATTATTACCCTGAAAAATGACACCATTCTATGTTTACCATAAATGAGCACCTTGTTTGCATTACAGAGTAGCTTAATTATTCATATCTAGTTCCATTCTCCTTTAATCAATTCAGTTGTCCTCTTTCAACCTACAAGGGGAAATCCTGGTTCTTATAGTTGTCATCTGAGCTCTTATGTTCTTACCTGATGGTTTTTTCTTTTTTGTTTTCATCTACATACAGTACATCAATTTAACCTCTTAAAAAGCAATACTAAAGCCAGATGTACAAGAGTACATACTTTGATCAGTTACTCTCTGGCTCCCACGAACAGCACCAACAGCATCCCTTAGTTGTTTCTCGTCAAGCTGGAGGTTCTTAAATAGCTGCTGTCCAAACCTCTTATCTGAAAGAAATGCCAATACTAAGTGCTCTACAGATAAGAATTCATCTCCCATTTCTTTCTTGACTTTCCTGGCATTGTCCAAGAGAGATCTGAAATGCGTCCCGATTACAGGACCACTAGAATCACCGGTTACCTGCAACACAACAAGATAGTTACATTTCTGAGCAGAACAAATATCAATATTCTATTCATGTTCTTACCCTAGGTTGCTGAGATATAAATTCATCAGTAGCTTGCAAAACTGTTGTGTTGTCAACACCGACTTTAGTGAATATTCTCCGAGCCAAACCATCCTTTTGTTCTAGAAGGGCTTTCATTAGATGCTCTGATTCCACAATTTGCTGTTTACTAGCACGTGACGCATCAACAGCACCTACAATTGCCTCCCATGCCATCTCAGTAAACTCTGTTTGATTAATCTGTTAAGAAATGATAAAAAGATTATTTCTTTTTTCTTTTCCTTTTTATGAGAAAGGATATGAATGAAAATAAGCGCCAAAATTTTGATAGCTAAAAATACCCAACAATACAAGAAGAACATATATAAGCAACTTCACCAAAATATTCGAAAAATGCTACGAAAAGCACAAGAATAATCTAACACCCCCCCCCAAAAAAAAACAGTTGGAAGTAATTTCTCTTTCCTCTCAAAAACCCTCACGTCTCACTCCTATAAGCCAATCAAATGGAAGAAGAATAGTAGATAAAAAATTCTAAGTTTTTCATATACAAACATCTATGCTGGCCATAAGCACAAATACTACTTCCCAACGTGCTAGGTATCAGTTAGATACAGCATAAGGCATATGGGTTATTTAATGCTACTCAATAACCACGTTTCCTCTTAACGCAGAGTCTTTGGGAAGTAAAATATATCCTTCCTCATTATCACCATAGGATCTGAGACAATGCATTCCATAGGTCTATGCAAAAAGGTTGCAATTCCATCACATAACTTTTATTTCCATTTTTTTTCATCACAAAAATCAATCTTTCGAATGTAAATGAGGTCTAAGCATTCTTCTTTTTAATCCATGTAGCTGCTTTTTGGTTGACAGAGCAAATTTAAACTAAACAATTCTTTTCAAATTATCGGCTGATCATTACCATAATAGGTCATTGATTTCTCTTGCAATTGCCCCAAAGGAGATACTCATATTGCAAATGCTCTGGTATAATTTCAAAAACAAAATTAAAGATCGACTTCGCTCTCTCCTTCTCACCCTGATAAGATCCTGAAGACAAATTACATACACATTCGCTATGCATAAAATGTAATTAGAGAAAGTTCACAACCTGAGAGGAGCTTCCATAGGCGGATAAGGAAGGGGAAGTGGAGTGAAATTCTCTGCAACCAAAACGTGTAAAATCCGTAACGAAGCTCGAAGTTGCTTCGTTTCCATCTCTCAGGTCAAAAAGTTGACAAGGACGAAGCAGGAGAGGCCGAGATTGATAGAGAGAGAGTGAAGAGGTAGCTCTTGCTGCTTTAATGGCTGCCCGAGCAGATCTCGCGAGCTTTATCGTTGTTCTAGTTGCCATTGGTTTGATTGGATCACGTGAAAACTTCGTTTACGGCTTTGTCAGGGTTTTGCACAGAGAGAGAGAGAGAGAGAGAGAGAGAGAGAGAGAGAGAGAGAGAGAGAGAGAGAGAGAGAGGAAGGGAGGGAGGGAGGGAGGGAGGGGGGAAGCTTGGAGAAGAGGAAATGAGGATACGTTAGTGGGGATCGCCGCATGGAAGGGTGTGGAACTGTGTAGGAGATTCCCTTGAGTGTTAATAATAATAATTAATAATTAATAATAATAATAATAATCGAAAAAAATAGTAGAATATATACATACCATCTACAATCGATGTTTGAACATAGACAGGACATTTTCCAAAATATTATTATTTTTAATCATAATTATTTAAATTATTTTTTTTCCTGCTCTAAATTATCGAATGCGAAATCATATTTTTATATATTTTTTTATAATCCATCTTAAAAAAAAAAGAAAAAATAATTTCACACTTTGAAAGTACAAAACTAGTTTTGTACTCTGTAAACGCAAAACATATTTCGCACTCATAAAAGACAAAATTATCGAGTTTAAGAACACTACGAAACTCATTTCGCAATTTTTCCCTTCACGTTTTTGCCTCTCTCCACTCTGTGAACGAAACCTTTCTCCTTACGCAGAGCCCTGCCTCCGCCACTACCGCCTTCTCCCGTTCCTCTCTCCTTTCTTCATCCTTTTTCGGTGAGACTTCATATGCATTTTGTTTCTTGTTGCCTATGGTAATTTCCTACGAAAGTGTCCTCTCTTATTTACTGTTTTTTTACAAATGTAGGTTAATTTCTTCATTTGCATGTTGTTTGGTTGAATTTAGGGTTTGTATTAAACCAAAAAAAAAAAAAAGATTGTGTATGCGATCTAGGGTTTGCATTAGAAAAAAAAAAGAAAAACAAATTGTTATAATATAGGATTTAGATAATTGTTACATTATATTTGTTAATTTGTTATATTTGTTAAATCTAGGGGTTTGCCTTTCTCTTTACTTTGTTTGTTATATTAACCCTCTCATTATTATATTTGTTACATTATATTTGCGGCAATCAGATTATTGTATATCAATTAAAATCACTTATAATTAACTCTAAATTCACTATATATTATAATATAGGGTTTACGGTATATTTGTTGTTGATACTGTATTGTTAATGTTTT
Source organism: Dillenia suffruticosa (assembly GCA_033439265.1). NCBI lineage: Eukaryota > Viridiplantae > Streptophyta > Magnoliopsida > Dilleniales > Dilleniaceae > Dillenia > Dillenia suffruticosa. The sequence goes on from JAVTVX010000029.1 coordinate 22,030,341, forward strand.
GTTAGAGTTAGTTATAGGGTTTGCTTTATATTTATTGTTGATACTCTATTGTTGATACTCGGTTAGAATTAGTTTTAGAGTTTGTATTATAAAAGTTGTTAATAATGTATTGGTTATTGTTATCATTGATAGAAGAAAATAACATGGGTGACAACCATGTGAGACTGGTGCTTTATTGGGAGGTGAATTGGTGGGCCTGAAGATGATTATCAGTATAGTGTAAATCCAAAAACGGGTATTGTGGTTGATAGTACTATTAGATGGCAGGATTATAAAAATTTTGTATTGCAGATGGGGGATTGATTTTAGGCAATTCAATCTAAATGTGACATGTAGATATTCTCTTTGATCTAGTCAATATCTCTCTTGTTATGTATTACCGATGGAGAATGATGAATTCTTATCAAATATGTTGTCACTCCCTAAATATATCCCGAATTTGAAGACAATTAAACTATTTTTAGAGTCAAAAGCAATTTTGAGTGCATCTGTTGACCCACCCATGGTGGGTTACTTAAATTGGAGCAAAGAGAATATGTCAGATATCTTAGGTAACTCATTTGGAATTCAAAATTATCTTGATTTTGGTAGTGAGACAAATTTTGATTCCTACACAGAGTGTTGAGAAGTGGAAATATTGAAAATAAATGACTACAGTATAGAGCATTTATTTTAGATAATATTGTTTTAGCTGGTAGTCATGAATCAGTTATGCTTATCGTAGTTGAATATAAGGAGTCTAATACCGGTAGACCCTATGAAGGGCAACAAACAGATCCTGTAGAATTATTTGTTAATGAAGAATCAAATGGTGAAAGCAATGATGACAGAATGTTGTTGATGAAGAGGATCAGATTGTTGAAGAGAAAGAAGAAATATCATATCTATACGCTATGACAGAAGGGGCCATGATTGTTGATAAGTATAATGACTATGACTGTCCAACATGGGATAATGATCAAACTTCGGAGTTACAAGTCGGGATGGTCTTCGCATTAAAAGAGAAAGTTTAACATGCTGTCAAGTGCTGCTCGATGTAGGAGTATAAGTACTTTAAAGTTTATGAAAATTCTCCAAACGTATGGTTTATGAGGTGTTTTTTGTACCATGAAAATAACTGCTTGTGGCATGTTCAGACTAAATTAAAGAAGAACCATTACATTTGAAAAATTATAAAATTCAAAGCAAAACACACTTGTTTCCCACAATTGCCTTTAGGGGATGACCCAAATGTGGACTCAAATATGGTAAGTCATTTGATTAAAAACCATATAAAAGAGAATGACGATTACAAAATGTGTGATATGGTTGATAATATAAGAACGTATATAGGAAATCTGTCACACAAAAAGACTTAGATAGGGTGTCAAAAATCTATAAAAAATTGTGTATGGTAATTGGAAGATTTCTTACATATTGTTATCACAATTTTTGGATACTGTGCAGATGACTAATCCCGAGACTGTTGTTGAGTGGGGGTTTACTAAATTACCGGGATCTAATGATAGGATCTTTCACTTAGTTTTCTTGGCCTTCAAACAATGTATCGAATGCATTTAGACTGACAGGACATTTCTGTATGTGAGATACAGAGAGAAAATTCTAATTGTTGTTGGAACGGATGCGGCTAACCATATTATTTGTTTGTATTTTGCTATTGTCGATGAGGAGACCATTGTAAACTGGGCATGGTTTTTAGAGAATTTGAGAGTGCATATCATTGGTGATTGGTATGGAGTGTGCTTGATATCAAATAGGACGCACGGTATAATGTGAGCTATAGAGAGGAATAGTGATCTACAACTACCACTTGTGTATCACAAACTTTTTCTGTGCCGTGTGGAGGCTAATTTTAGCTGACGATTCAAGAACTAGCCGTTAAAGGAGTTGATGCATAAGGCGATCAAGCAAAAACAAATCATAAAGTTTGATGCTATGATGAATAAGATTAAAGAGTTTAGTGAGTTGACATATAGGTGGTTGATGGAGATTCCTCTCGATAAATAGACATTGTGTTATGACGAGATACACAGATGGGGGAATATGACCACCAATCGGTCAAAATCATTCAATGGTGTGCTTAAAGGTGTGAGAAAGCTGCCAATGTCTGGGCGACGCTATACTGCATAGTTCGATTCTTCAATAAGAATCGAGAAGAAGCAGAAAACAATGTCATGAAAGGTAATATGTGGCCAACATTGGTGATGAAAAAATTAGTTAGAAATGAACAAAAATCCAAATTCCATTACGTCTTTGCGTTTGATAGATATAGATGGGAGTATGAGGTGATAACTGGATTTCATGATAGGAGGGGAGAGAACAATCACACCTGCTGTTAGATGTCCAATCATATATTTGTGAAAAATATTCTGTATTCAAACTTCCTTACTCTATGCGGATTTAGGTCGTGAGTTTAGGATATTTATAGACAGACTACATAGTTTCCAATAAATGCAGTTTACTTATGGTGACAAATTCCATCCTCCTCCACACAAGAATTATTGGTCATCTCCTTTTTTTTGTTTGTTACACAATGTTTCATACCTTAATAACCAGTTAGGTAAATCATGAAACACGTGGATTCATAATGAAAATGGATAGAACAAGAACTCAATGTTACAAGGCATATGGTGAATACGGGCACTATCATTTTGCATTGCTTGAATATGGCTCGGTTGCAAGAGAAGGTAAGACAAGATTGAAACTTTTTTTCCTTCTTGTACTTGTTTTGCATTGTATTGTGGACTTATTTAATTATTATGAACATACAATATTTTCATAACTTATTGTTTTGTGTATTTATTTTTTATTTGGTTTGAGAATTTAGAATTTTTATTGTTCTTTAATTTTCTTATGATCGTAGCTATGAACTACATTCGTTCAGAGTTTACCCCAGGTCCACAGAACCCTACTGTCTTGATTTTACAGCCCGCGCACCACTTTCGGTCTATATGAGAGACCGAGAGTGATATCCCCTAGAGGTGTGTTATTCCGATTGTGGATTCTGGACTGCTAGACCCATTGATGTTAGGGTACATCAGATTTTGTTACAGGTAGACTTTTATGATCTCCATAAGTATGGACATATTCAGCACGATTATACGCTTATTATCGTGTTTGTCAAGAGATGGAGACAGGAGACGTATACTTTTCACTTACCGGTTGGTGAGACTATGATTATGTTATAAGACGTTTCGATCCTTCTCAGCTTGCCTATTGATGGGGATGCAATTATTGGGATGGACGTCATACTTTTGGGTTTCTTTCCTAGATCAGATGATCTTTTTTGGAGACCGTCTTAAATTATAGGCTATCATGAACTTTCTTGATTCACATATTTTGGATCCAATGTTAGATGCGTTATCGCATCATGCATAGTCTTTTCGGGGATCAGTCTGGGTCAAGGGTGAAGTTTATATATTTGGAGTTTTTACGAGATCTTGATTGCATCGAGTAGTATAGTTGGAGTAGTACTGTCTTAGCGACACTTTATAAAATCATGTGTCGGGTTTCTATTGATGGTATTAAACAGATTTGAGATCCTGTCTTATTTATACAGATATTGTATCTCCATTTAATGTATCAGTTTTTATTTACAAATACTTTCTCTACATACTATATCATTTTTTTAATATTTTTTCTCTTATCAGTTTTGGGCATGGGAGAAAATTTCCATATTTACTTCGATTAGATGCTACACCATTGATCCGTGCCCTCTACTCCACACCTACCTACCGGACCTAGAGAGTCTCTGTACGTAGTATTTACTAATTTATTCGTATTTTTTCTTTATTCCTTTAATTTTGTGTAATTTTATCTTGACATTTTTTATTTGTAAATAGTTGTGATGTTCTGCATAATTATGTACATACGAGGCAATTTGCTCTTAGAGCATACCAAGATCAGTTAGATCATATGGGAGAGATTGGATGAGTAAATTTCATCTTTGTCAACCACTTCTATCACTATTGGTCGAACTAACACTATTTTTCTTCCTTTTTTTTAGTTCAGATGGATGCCATATTTGTATGCTGACCTGGTGGTATTGCCTGAGTACTGCCTCGTCGGCTGTGACATATGATGTGCCAATGTTCCCCTGACCTGCTTTGAGGTCATCAAGTATCATTATCCTCAGAGGGTTCTGAGACAGTTTAGGTTGCTGCAGCATATTCCTTTACATGTACAAACTAACCGGGAGTTACATTGGACTGATCGATGCAAGAGACATGGACGGGATTAGACAAAAGTACATGCGGTGTCTTTGTAATTGTGGGGTAACCGTCGATATTACATCGTAGAGGGTGAGGAGACTTTCAGTGAGTCAGTGATGACTGCTGACTATATGTCGTGTAACACCAGATCACCCGCTTACACATTGATAGCCTTGCGTATTATTATCAGCAGAGATTCCAACCCACAACGACGCAGATGGAGTATCACGTAAATAAAAAGTTTAACATTTCATATTATTTTATTATTTACGTAACATTTCTTTTCTTTTTTATCATTTACAGTGCTATGAATTCGAAAACATATATTTAGTAGCATCTAACATACTTGCAATAGAAGGAATGGATCCTAGAATTACACATCTCATAGACGGGGCTTGGCGTGTACTTTAGCTTGTTAGACATGCACCATTTGATGATTACCGTCTTTCGACATCCGCACAAAGAGCTACTGAGTTGATGGACATACCTTCCACTTTTGGTGTTGTGGATGATTATGACGAGACAACAGAGTTACCTATGTCATCTTCCTATCTAATTTTAACTCCAGTATTTATAGACGATGTTGACGTTACTGCACCGACTGAGCCTTCTCTTCATGTTTACGAGCGAAGACATCGTCATCATCAACATTCTGATGATGTTGGTACGGTTGTATTTCCTGAGATTGATAAGGGTACACAATTTTATGATATTCCTCCACCTTCACCTGGTAGGCTGGCTCTTATTCTTGTCAGACGTCAGCTGTAACACAATGCTGGATGACCTCCTTGCGGGACTTAATCTAGATTTAGCATTTTATGTATATTACATTTAAATTTTGTAAACATTAATTTCAATTTCTATAAAAAAATTTTGGTTATTCTCTATTTCTTGTGATTTCTTTCTTTATATCATTTCAACGTTTATAAATATTTTGATTTATGTTATTTTGATAGTTACAAATTTGAAAGTGATGTATGTTTGGTTGAGATTTAGTGATACTCATGGTTGAAGATGTTTTATTATGTTTTGGTTGTCGGTTTTTGTATTGACTGTATTTGATTGTGTTCAGCTGTTGTTGTCTTGTACTGTAGAGTATTGTTGTTGGTATTTAGAATATGGTTATTTGGTGGTAGTGTTTTGGAGTATATTTATTTGATGGTGGTTTTTTTATATTTGGTTGAATATGCTTTATTTAGTGGTGGTTTTTTTTTTTATATTTGATGTGGAGTAGAGTGATATTTTATAAGTTGGAGTTGTATTTTGGTGTAGAATAGAGTAGTGGTGTTTTGGAGTGTGTTGGAGTTGTGTTTATTTGGTATTAGAGTGGTGGTTTATTTGTTGTTGGAGTGGTGTTCGAGTGGTTTATGTGGTTGAGAGTCATGCAAGGTGTTTGGTCATGGAAGATATGCAATTGCTGTGGGTGCAAGGCAAATAAGTTTCATACTCTTAGAGCGCAAAACTAATCTATTTTCTTTTTAAAAAAATTAATAAAATTATGATTTCGCACTCTTAGAGTGTGAAATCAATACTTTTGAAATTAAAAAAAAACAATGATATTTAAATAAATTTTAATTAAAAAAACAATATTCAGGTAAAAAAACTCAATTATACACACATATATTATCTAATCAATAAAATTTAAAATTATATCTGTGTTTGATTTATATAGTTTAATAAATAAAATATTTAATAGAAGTCATCAATATTTTGTGAACAAACCAACCGCATAAAATCCTCGATTTTATAAAGATCGATTCATTAAATTGTAAAACATTATTGTTTTACATTTCCATAAATATTAATAGTTTTGAAAGAATATTGTAATGTAATTATTTTGATAATTAAACTGTTCAATATACATGAAAGATAAAAATAAAAATTTTATTGGGTTTTGAATTATATATTGTAAGAAATATGGTTTCTTTTAGTCATTCACTTGATTATTTATTGTGTAAAACGTTTACAAAAATTATTTTCAATCTGTTTGAGAAATAAAACAAATTATATTCGATAAGTAACCAATTTCTGTCAATTTTCATAAAAAAATATAATTTGAAAAGTTTCCCTTGGTATTTTTTCTTTTTTTTTTCTATATTTTTTCAAAAAAGATATTTAAAGATTTTTTAATATTAGAAAATCTATTTTATATAAATTATAATATATTCTTTTCACGGGTTCTACTAAACAAATTGAAACTAAACTTTTAAAAATGAAATATCATCACAAACATAAAAAGTTTAACTCTAAAAGAACTTATCGCCAAAATACGACAAATTTTGTAATGAGAATAGTTCGAATTTTATATTTTATGGCTAAAAGTTCAACTTACTAAGATGCAGAAATGACAAATCGGAGAAAAAATGTTGGAGAGATGATTGATTATATAGAATGACTACAAAAGGAGATAAATGTGTGAAAAGAACAAAAACTTCACACCAATAAAAATGAAGACGATAATAAAAAATCAGGATATCTAAATTTCAATTTCAAAGTTTGAAAAAAATCACAACTTATGATAGATGGAGGAAAATTGTAATCATCCGTAGCAACATCAACGTTATGTTTTTGCATATTATCTCCAATGGCTCAACAAATCAAACAACTTGGGAAATTCCTAGTGAATGCCACAACATTAACCAAATTTACAAGGTGTCACCTCAGGGTGGCTCTTTGATATGCGATTTTCAAATTATAAATTTAGACAACTATACCCACTCGAATGTTGTATATAGAGATGAGATCAAGTATCGTTACCACGTGAATATTTTTTATTACCAAGAATGAATTAACGTAATCTAAGTTGGACAGATCAAATCAATATTATGAAGATATTAAAAATTACGAAAATAAAATCTATAAATAGAAAAATCTCTAATTTGATAAAAATTCTAAAATATTGATTTCATTTATTTTTAACATTTTATATGGTCGAATCTTTCAACCCTTAAGTTTATTGGCTAATGAGTTATTGGTAATGATGTCATATTTTCTCTCAATTAGATTCACTTAATTATCATGCAATGAAATCTTAATTCGACTAACCAAAACCTAATGATCATACAATTGTGATTAAGTCAAACTGCATTAAATTTTACGAAAAATTTGTATTACGAGATTTCTCCTAAGTCCCCACATATGAAATTAATTCAATGGTCATATTCATAAACTCATACAAATTTTATTATTCGAACTAATCTCAGGCAATTATATTGGTAATGTATGCATTAAATCTCAAATCATGCAAAACATGGGCCTAAACGTTTTGAAGTATTAAGTTCAAAAATAAAATGTTATCCAACAATAAACATGCCAATAAAACTTAAGGGATATAAATAAATCAAATTATATAACAAATTAAAAAATAGAATCTATCGAGTTCTAAAAATAAGAAAATTAGTTAAACATGATAAAGAAAAACAAGAAAAAAAAACATTACAAACTCTTTTGCATAAGATGAAGATAAATTGAGTTTCCGATGGAGTTTGCTAGGGTCTCACCTTTTCCTCTCTTTCTATGCCTCTTTCCATATTTTCTAATGTTTTTTTGTGTATTTTTTCTATATATTTCGTCCTCCAAGAAGGGGTTTTATTTATAAGACCAAAACTCTAGTCAAAATATCAACTATAGATAATTTTTTAGAAACTTTATCTTTTCGTCGGTTTTGAAAACTTTTTTTTATTGTAATGGAAGAAATTTTCTACATTCCCATGAATTAGTAATATTTCCTAACGTTGGAATATATCTTTAAAATAACAATAGCTTGTTTCTAAAAATCATTCCATTAATATGTGCACTTAGTTTTCTTTTTCAGTATGGACTCCTTTTCTGGCGTACAACAATTTCAGCTCAATTTTTGGATATGTTCATGCCTGATCAGCCTCTGAACTCTGCACAAGATTTGTAGGGTTTGAAGTTTTCTTTCTAACGCTTCAAGAATCATCTCGATTGGATATTAGAGTAGAAATTATGTCCAAAATACTAACAGTTGGTCGTCTAGTCCAATTTTAGAAAGTATACCCAAAGTTGTTTAAATCATTAACCATGAAATTACATTAATGTAATATCACAAAATATGATTTAAAACACTTTAAAGATTTATAAATAAATGCTGAAAAAATTTAATTCAAATGTAAAAATATTATTATCAAATAAACCCACACTTGAATGTTTGTTTATCCTCAAACGGGAAAAATATCAAAACAATTTTTTTTCAAAACCAATTCAATTTTTTCAAATCTCTAACTATGCGTATGACAAATTCAAATAGGAATTACAATCAAGAGCACTAATATTTCTTAGCACTTAACACTAGGGAAATTATTGCATCTCCTATGGTCTCCTCAAAATCAAGATCACCACAAGATTCAAACACCCTTATACTTAGATCACTCAATAGAATAAGGGAAACTAAAATTCAACTATTCAATACACTCAATTTTATAGAATGTGTATATGTATCTGTCAAATTAATATAATAAGATGACATTATCATATATTTACTAACATATCAAAGCTCTACTATTCGAATATATGAAATCCATACACAAATTAAAAGATCTTTTATTTGGTTGTAATGGGGTTAGAGTAAAGGGTTAGATAATAGGAAAAAATATTGGATTAAAATAATTCACTAAAAATATCCAAATATCAAGACATGACATTTTTTTATATCAGGTCAAAGAAAACACTAAGTTACACAATTTCTTAGCACAAGATATGTAAATCACCCAAATCCCAAATACATAATGTATCACTCTTCCAAAGTAAAAAATATGACTATTATAAGAGTAAACGATATTCAAGAATAAAAAATATTTATTCTTATTTTTTTCTTTTGTCTTTTTTTCAACCAACACTTTTTCATTTTATCTTTTTTTTTTTAACTTTGCTGTTTTTTTCACTTCACTTTTTTTTTTTTTTGGAAAATATCTCTATATGATAATGCCTAATATGAAACTCCAACATATATAAAAAGAATATAATACCAAAAAATATAATGTCATGCTATCAACGATAAGTATATTAGTGAATTTAGTTTCAAAATCTGAAATTAGAAAAAATAGGTTATGGGGTAAATTATATGGGTGATTTAGGAAAGAAAATGTTTAGGCTCAAATGGGTTAAACTAGGGGATATAATATAATAGGTATGGTATTTTACGAAAGTCAAAAAGGGTGTAAACGTAGCTCCCTTAATCATTTTAGTACATAAAAATAAAAAATATAGTTTCGAAATGCATAATAAAACAAATTTTAGAATGTTTATTCTATGTATGATATTCAATAAATAAGAAAAAATGAGAGCACAAAGCATTGTTCTTAACGCTCAAATCTTCATTTGGGTAAATTTTTGTATCGAATCTTGCATGTCTATCTTTCAAATCAATCACAAAAAGATAAATAGTTAATCATGTACCAAACAACTACTAATATCAATTAGCCTTCATGTAATCCAATTCAAAGCAAATAACACATAAGGGCCTTAAAACTCAAAAAAATCTTTTTGGCATGGAAAAAAAAAATTAATTCCCTAAAAACTCAAAATCACGAATCAGAATGTTCCCCCCCCCCACACTTAAGCCAAATAAAGATAAGTGAAATAAAAGAAATGAGAGTAGAAAACTCTCCTAATAAATCAGATAGATTTGCAGCTTCATCTTCAGTAATTTTTTTTTTGTCCTCATAGATCTCGACACTATGTCCATTCATTGCATCATGCCATGCTTTTGTCCTCTACTTATAAGTTTGTGCATCCTTATTTGCTTTATTCTGTCGTTCCTCCAGCTTACTTGTTTGCAACTTTCTTTCTTTGTCTGCATCAAGTCTTGTTTTTTATTCAATTAACTTCACACGCAAAACAACACATGTATCAACATATTCATTGTCTAGAAAGTCATGATTTTCATGCAACAAATTAACAATGCAATTTTCAATAAGATTGCTAGAATGAAAGACATTTAAGATCATGATCATGTTCAGTAATCTTATTAATACAATTCACTTTAAAATCAGTTTGTTCTTTACAATTTCTCTTGGAATAAAAACTTTGAACTCAATTTTTTCATCATCAATTAGCAAAACTAACTTCTTAGCATAGATATTTATCAAAGCTCGTGCAGTGTTTAGAAAAAGTCAACCTAGAATCAATGAAGTACCATTGTGATCATTAATATCCAAGACAACAAAATAGACAGAAAAAAATAAATTTATCAATTTTAATCAATATATTCTCAACAATACCTCTTTAATATTTTATACTTTTATTTGCTAATTGCAAATAAATACTTGTAAGTCAACATTCTGTTAATCGTAATTTAGAGAGTATTGAATAAGACATGATATTCACACCAGTACCAAGATCACACAAAATATTGAAAAATCAGTTTGGCCAATAATGCAAGAAAAAGAGAAACTCTCTAGATCGTTTAATGTCGACACCAACTTCCTTTGTAAGATTACAGAACACTCCTCCATAAGATTAATCATTGAAGCTTCATCCAACTTCCTCTTGTTGGAGATCACATCCTTCAGGAACTTCCCATAACTTGGCATCTGCTTGATTGCATCCAAAAGAGAAATGTTAATATACAATTTTTCAAAAACTTCTAAAAACTTTTCAAATTGTTTTTCTACATTAGCTCGTAAAAGACGATCAGTGAAAGGAATATGAGCTTATATTTACTCAAAGAAGTACTTCTATGTTTTGTTTCTCATGTTTTAAACTTCTCATCGGTGGGCTGGTTGATCTCTTTCTCGTTCCACTTCTTCGTCGTTTGACTGAATTGGCTCCTCCTGTATTTCTTTACCACTCTTCAATGTGATTGCCTTACCCTGCTCTTTGCTCTTTGGGGTACTTTTAGTGTCACTTGACAGTATATCTGGTACATGAGAATGAAAGATGTTAACTAATTGATCAATCTTATTTTCAAGCCTCTCAAACCTTTCATTTGTTGCTGTTGCCAATCGTTTGATTGCCAACTCCCATGATACCTTGTTTTCCCTTTGTTGTGGCTACGGATTTGAGATAAACCTTGATGAATTTTTTGGTCTTTGTGATGCCCCTTAACTCCATGAAAAATTGAGATGGTTTTGGTTATTCTGAGGTCTGCCAAAATTAGAAACGTAATTTGCTTGTTGTACCTGCAGACATTCAGAAACCCTATAAGTAGAATTATCACAATAATCATAATATAAAATCTGGTTAGTCACAGTATTAAGTTGATTAGTTTAAATAGTATTAATCAATGTGTCAATTTTTGTATTAAGTACAGTAAAACTATCAAACTCATGTACACCCGTTCTTTATCTAGAAATCTCACGCTTATTAGACCAATCATACTGATTTGAAACCATATCATCTAGTAATGTCCATGCCTCATCATATGAGTTACTCATGAATGCACCATCAACCGTAGTATCAATGGTAATCTTAATAGAATGTAAAAGACTACTATAAAAAGTTGAGTTATTTACCAAAATATTATTTTTTAAAATAAAATTATTTAAATACCGTTTTTTTTATTATTTTCTAAAATATTAATTTCGCACTCTCAAAGTGCGAAATCATAATTAATTTTTTTTAAAAAAAAAAAGAAATTTGCACTCTTAGAGTGCGGAATCAATTTCACACTCTAAGAGTGCGAATTTAGTTCCGCACTCTCTGAGTGCGGATCTATATCTTTTTTGATAAAAAAATTGAAATTGTTTTATAGTTTGTTCATTTTTATTTATTTCTTTTTTTTTTTCAAAAAAGTTATTTTTTTATGAATTGAGGAGACATAATGGGCTTTAAGAAGAGAGAGGAGAGAGAAAGTTGAGAGTTGCTACGTTTTGTGCTGCTTTCTATAATGTTGTGATACCCCATCATTACTCTTTTAAAACAAAGTTTACCCAAAACTCTCATCCACCACATTAGCTCTTTTCTTTCTCCATTTTAAGTCTCATACCATTCATTTCTTTACTCTCTCTCTACCTTTTGTTTTGTCTGTGTCTAGTGCGAATCCATTTTAAGTCTCTGTGTGTGTCCTCGCTCTCATACCATTCATATCTCATTTGTTTTGTGCATCTTCTCCGGTTATGACCCTTTGTACTACAACTATCACATGATGACTGTGAAGATGACTCTTGAAAATTCATCTCGTTATGATATCGAGATGACTTAAGTCTTCATTTCTCACGTCTAAGAGATATATCGGGAATGATAGTTAGGTACGAACCCACGAGCCATCTAGATCTATCTCCCATGGGCTAAAAATTAGACTCGTACACACTAAGTTGTCGTTCCCATGTATACTATTTCCTGACGATCATATGTACTCGATTATCATCCGTGTTAGTGCAGCGATTGCATGCGAGAAAGGTATTCTATACATTTGCCACTTCCCACATATGCAATGTTCATTATTGACGTCGACGATCTATTTATTACCTCCCTTGTGGCCATACCGTGTTTATCTATGACTTGTTTCTATCTCAAAAATCTCATTCTCCCTACTAAAAGAGGCAACCGTATAGAGGTTAGCGATATTCATCCATCTTTCTAACATAACATTGGCATATTTCGTGTACCGTTCTCTTCTTGCCATTCTCGCTTTCATCTCATAGTTCACCGAATTATAAAAGGTATTAAGTACCAAAGCAGAAACATGTAGATTCCTTACACTTTTGAGCACGACATTATAACTTTCACTAATATTGATCGTCAGATACCCAAAATGAAAGCCATCATCATGTGAAAGGGTCCACTGTTTAGGGACAATGTTTGCAAAGTAATCGGGGCATCATCTTTTATCTCGTTCATCCTTGCCATATATAAATCAACTTTCTTGCGTTGTAGTTGTAATGCAGCAATAGTGGCAACTCTCTTATAAGCTTGACTTTTGTGATGCGTGTTAAAATTACTAACGACATGTCTCATGCAAAAACGCCACATAGCATTCGAAGGTGACCATCCAAATTCCGGATGAGCAACAGTTGTTCTTATTCCTTCATGTCGATCTGAAATCAAGCAAATGGGATCCTATATATCTCCAACAATATAGTCTCACACACAAATCAAAAATCATAACCACGACGCAAGTGACTCTACATCCACCAAGCTGAATGCCAATGGGACAATGTGATTCGCCCTGTCCATACTCCATGCAATCAACAATTTATACTTGTATTTCCCGTACAGGTGAGTCTCATCTATACTTATCAATGACCGACAACTCCTAAATGTCGCGAAACTAGGACCAAATACCTAAAACACAGCTTCAAAAACCCTTTCACCATTTGCTCGAGGCGGACCCAACTTTCATGACACTTGTGATCCCGGATTCCTTTGGACTATTACATCCAAAACTCGAGATAGCTTTTTGTATGATTCATTCCAATTCCCGTATACCATCTTTATGATCCTTCTTTCGTGACCCAAACTTGTTTTTGGGAAATTGCATACGCTGTTCTTTCGGATATAACGATTCGTAGGAAAGAAATTTTGACACTTGGATCTTCCCTTATGTAGTTAAGAAAATGTTGGCCATCAAATTTGAATCTAACTACCTATAATCCTACGTCAACTCAGCATTGACACATGTGTGCGATCCCTCCACAATAGTTATCACAAATGCACCTAATAGTCTTGTTTTATATACACCCAACCTCCACCTACAACTTTCATCCTTTTGAGTATATATTGCTATTCAAAGTGTATGGGTTGATCTCTCAATACGAAATTGATAGTATTACTCCACATAATGCATTTTTACACATTGTATAAGTTGCTCATTCGACTCAAAACTCATCTTTTTTTTCAATTTATCGCTAAAACTCCCACTATCGTTTCTCAATCTATAATTTTTCTCAAAAGTCACATAACCATCTCCTCCCAGTGTAGTCCTCATGAAAGCAATTGAGTCATCAACTCCGCTATAGACATATCTCCGACCACCACCAATAGGTGGAGGCACTCAGAAGGACCCCAACATTATCTGGTTCACAGAACTACCACCACTACCACGACCAACTTCTCTAACATCTTCTTCTTCTTCATCATTCTCTTCTTCCGTCACTTCTTTCGCTATTTCTTCCTCATCCTATCGTTATCCACATTTGCGATAGCAAGATTCACTCGATATTCGATATATGGATATTCATCTGTATAATCCCAACTTTGTTGCACGGACGTTCCAGTATTGTATGCCTTTATATACAATTCACGCATTATACCTACTCTCATACTCACCGCAAACTCCATCAAGTTCAAAAATGTCGTCGTCGTCATCACTAATTGGTACCAATTCATACCGTACATTCCCCCTTGCATGTGTGACACAAGCCAACGATGATAAATCTCTACATGTTGTCTCATAAAATTTATCCAAAAATCCTTACACATCACGGATACCAATTCATTAAAAAATGTATTTTTTCTTACCTGAATCAACTTTGACTGTCCACAGTCATAACCAACTCTACCTCACCCGTTATCATTTCACCATTTGTGTAACATAACAATGTCACCACATCCGTCATTTCTACTCAATATCAAAAAATAATTTATTATTATAGTATGTCAATATCAATTTAAGAGAATACTAAATTCAATTCAATTTTCAATTTAACTATAAATAATAAATTTAAATATATTAAAATCATAAATTTCATTATAAATAATAAATTTACTAAAATTTTTAATTAAAACCCTAAATTTAAATTTTTAACAAATCAACAAACAATTAACCTAATTAGTTAAATAATATTAATTTAATTACAAATAATAAATTTACTAAAATTATTAATTAATAAATTTATCAAAAAACCTTGAACCCTAATTTTATCCTAAAATTAAAAAATCATAATTTCTAAATTAATACTAATTTCCAACAAATCTAAATCATAAATTTCGTAATTAAATCTCTGCAAATTTAGTTCAATGAACAAAAAAGATATCAACTTAACAATGTACATAAAAAAACGAATCAATATAAACATATCAATTTTCTAAATTTGCAAAGCACCAACAATAATTTACTTTCGTCAAATTGATGTTGCAGATCTTGCAAAATGTTGGATCGTGTTCAATTAATTTTCCCGAGGTCTCAAATCTCCACAGATGCTGTAGAATGTGCATGGAGTGGGAGAAAATGTAGTCGTCCATGGCGAAGGAGAGAAGAAAAGTAGAAGAGAAGAAGGAAAGAAAGAAACAAAAAGGGGCCGGGGGTTTATGTCCCAAACATGTCGAGTTTTGATATTGGTTTGATTAATTCAATTTAGATACATTATAGTTCGAATACTATGAAACTCAATTTAGATATTAGCTCTCCCAACATCTATATTTCTATTTTCAATATTTGAATTCGAAATGTTGTTAAGAGAGTTTAGTAGTTTGTCACTAAACCCACGTAACGTTGATAAAAAATTTTTTTCATCTTTTACCTAGACAACCATATTAATTTCAATGTTCCAATTATATTATTTTTGATTTTCCCAATACATGTATAATCAATCAAAAACTTTAATTTGAATTCTCATTTTGTATGACATTGTTAATATATACACATCATTTTTCCCTCTTAATTGTTAATAATATCAATAGCCAATATGACTACATGACACTCAATTTACCATGTTATCAAATTTAGTTAAATAAAATCAAAAGTGTTTTTTTCCTTTTTTTTTTCAAGTTAACTATTAAAAGTTGAAGTTCTTTAATATTATTTTATTGAGAGTGATTTTAAAAATAAACTCGATTTATTTATCTTATGTGGTCAATGAAATAACACATAAATCTGAGTTGTAATGTGAAAATATAAATTATTATTAACTTAATATTTATTTAAAATTTTCCAATTAAAAGAATTTGACTTATTATATCAATATTATTTTCTATCAATAATATTATTTAAATAAGTTATAAAATTTAAATAAACTAAACAAATTTAATAACATAGATCCACTAAGACCAAATTTTAGGCGTGGTAAATTAATTAATTTCAATATGTTAAATTAATTAATAACTATATATTTAATTAATTCAACACGCTAAATCATAATTTTTTATTGTTTATATTATTTGTTTTATAATTAATAATTACATATTTAATCATTTTAAATTCATACTATAAAAAATGATTATTCTATTATTTTTATAAAATAATTAATATTTATATTGTTTATGTATTTTTTCACGTTTTCATTTTATTAAATTTTCGTATCATTTCGTATCTGGTTTTGTTTTCTCGTTTCTGTTTTCATGCAACTTAAACCATATTTAATCCATACCCCTAGTTCCTAGGTCTCCTTAGAATTTATTTATTTTTTAATATACGCCCAATTTTACAGTCAAAAACCAAAATTCTTTGGGAAGAAATGCTAATACTCTTCAAAAATATTGTTATGGTATTACACAGAAAGTAGTGACACAAAAATCATTATTGTTGTCAAAATAATGAATGAAAAAGTTCTTTCCCTAGTGATGGGAGAAAATAGTAGCAAATATTGGAAATATTTGCACAAATAGAAATATTGATAAAATTTTATTTTTCTCAAAAATAAAAACTTTTGCACAATTTGGTGAGAAATAATTATCTAACAATCAAGGATAAATTACTAACCACATTTCTTTAAAAAAATTGAAAAAAAAGTGCTTGAAACAAAAGAAATAATTATTTTTAAATCGTGCTATTTATGTTAGATTCTTTGTATTAAAGGTAAAAATAATAAATATAACTAAAAAATAATATTTTTATTTATATATTGTAAAAAAAAATAACATTATTGGTTGTAGTAATTTCTTTCGATATAATCTTTTTCGTTTGAAATGTTGTCGGGTCTAATTTTTTCGATCTTTAAATTTTCGAATCTGAAACTTAGTTAAGAGATTTAACACCCATATGACTAATTGGGTAAAATAGTAATTAGTTTATTTAATTTGTTTGGCGAGTTTCTTAAAGTACATTATTTAATTTGATAGTAAGGGACTGATTAATTGGAAATATTATTTTTTAAAACAATAATTAGTTATTTAATTGGAAATTATTAAAGGGTGTCTCAAGGCAAAAGGACATAATTATAGTAACCAACTAAAACCAGAAAGAGTATTTGATTTCGGGCCGACGACATATTCCACTGCATCCAACCCAACGTTTGAGAAGAACGTGATCGGAAGTTTCCATGTTCCAAAACGACGTCGCTCCTCTCCTGCTCACATTTCACGCATTCACTTTCCTCTCTCTCGTCTTTTTCAACTATACCTGGAACCTTCCCCCCCAACTTTCTCTCTCTCCAGATCTTTTCTCCCCACCCACCCTCTAGAATTTTCTGCGCTACAAACCACCCAGCCCAACTTGCGATCTAGTTCATCTGAGGTCAGATCTCATCATCATTCTTTACCTTTTCTGTTTCTTTTTTATTTTTGTTTTGTACTTTACACAATTTTAGTGAAGAAAATTGAAATTTTGATATTTGGGTCGTACTCAAAATCTCAAAATTAAGTTTTTTTCGAGTTCACGATGACAGTTTTAGCGAAAGGTGATTCGATCCAAATTCGTGAGGTTTGGAATGAAAATCTGGAATCAGAATTTGCCCTAATTCGTGAAATTGTTGATGATTACCCTTATATTGCTATGGACACTGAATTTCCTGGTGTTGTGCTCCGACCAGTTGGCGAATTTAAGAATATAAGTGATTATAATTATCAGACATTGAGGGACAATGTTGATATGCTTAAATTAATTCAATTAGGGCTCACATTTTCTGATGAAAAGGGAAATTTGCCAAGTTTTGGGAGTAATGAGTGTTGTATCTGGCAGTTCAATTTCAGGGAGTTTAATATTGTTGAAGATGTGTATGCTAGTGATTCAATCGAGCTGTTGCGTGAATCGGGTATCGATTTTAGGAAGAATTATGAGATGGGAATTGATGCAAAGAAATTTGGGGAACTTCTAATGTCATCTGGGATTGTGTTGAATGATAATGTGCAATGGGTGGCATTTCATAGCGGGTATGATTTTGGATATTTGTTGAAGGTTTTGACTTGCAGGAATTTGCCCGATACCCAAGTGGGATTTTTCGATTTGATCAACATGTATTTTCCAAATATTTTTGACATTAAGCATCTGATGAAGTTTTCTAATAGTCTTCATGGTGGATTAAATAAACTTGCTGAATTGTTGGAGGTGGAGAGGGTTGGGATATGTCATCAGGCTGGTTCGGATAGTTTGGTGACTTCTTGTGCTTATAGGAAGCTGCGGGATAATTTCTTCAATGGCTCGACAGAGAAGTATGCGGGTGTGTTGTATGGGCTTGGTATTGAAGATGGGCAGAATGGCCATTGATTTCAGTGGTTGGATAGGTGTACGTGTATGTTGTCTTGGCTAATTTCTTACGACCTGTAATTTTCTGTTTCTCTTTGTACACTAGTGGAATAGCATTATTGCTTACTCTTTTTTTCTTTCTTTGCCCCCCCTTATTCCCTATCATTTTTAGTTGATATCAGTCGATTTGGTATCCTAACTGGTTTAGAAGATTGTGGTAAATTGTTGTGGCCAAAAGGGCAATCTTAACATGCCATATCCTTTCTTGCAAAGTTTGGCTATGTAATCTTATGAAACATGCTATGTAGATATGCTTTTATGTCTTGCAATGTCTTCTTTTTCTTCTTCTTCTTCATGGGTTTGATTTATTTCATTGTAAAGGTTGACAGCCATTGGTCTCACGGCTTGGCTTGTCTATGTTTGAGGATATCTCTTGGTGCTTTGTTGATTTGATGATCTTGTTGAAGAAGCTTTTGAGCATTTGGCCATCTTTCATTTTATTATTATTATTTTTTATCAGTTTTTAATCTTGAGTTTGTGTACACTATATGCCATGATGTTCCTGGTGAGCCAAAGTTGGTTTACCTTTTCATCTGTTCTTTTAAAGGATAATTTTTGGGGAAAGGCTTGCTTTTTCATATTATTGGAAAATGTTCCCTGATATAATGTTTGCTGTTTATTTGCTAACTCTTTTGGTGATTTATTCAATCAGAATGTCTTTTTTGTTTCAAGTTCGGTTTTGTCATAGTGTTCCATGTGGATGCTTAATCTTTTGTACTTGGAAGTTGTTCTAAGATTATGATTTCTTATCTATAATCTAATTCTTTTATCCTTACTATTCTGAAACAAGACTTCTGTACCTGAAAATTCATTTTGAATGGTTGAAGTAGTTGCATCAGTCGGCATGTCAGCAACTTGTACCATGGGCGAGTGTTGTTTACCGGCTGTAACATACAGGATTATTGATGAAGAACTAGTGGTATACTTGATTATGGTTTCTTGAGATTTATTGTTATTATTATTATTATTATTTTTTTTTGTATTTGACTATCGGTATTCAGAAATCTAACTAATTTGTTTTAAGCGATTGTGGGACTCAATTTAGGGTTGGTTTTTCTTACATCTATTTTTTCATTCTCGTGACGTGAATTTGAGATCTTAATTAATAAAATTTAAAATTTGGTATTTTATCATTAAATTCATAATTCGTTGGTTCTTGAGATTTGTTACGATTGTCTCACGGTAGGCAAATACTTCGAATTTCAATAATGAGCTGTGCTATTTAGGGCAGGTGTATCAATTATGTTGATTTTCTTTTTTATTGTTTTGCAAATTATGATTAATTTATTTATACTATCATCAAACAGCATTCACAATAATGTCATTATAATGTTAATGCGGAGACGTGTTCTATTCAATCATTGATTCTATTTTAATTTTAGATTATCAGTAATGTACTCTTTGATGGACAACACTTCTCTCAATTTGAGCAATTTTTTATGTTGCTGGGGTGTCACTTGGACTTTATAAGCACAAAATAGGGAGCATTTGGCACGAAATAAGACCTTTAGGATAAAAGTCCTGACACTGACTAAAGGGTCCCTTTTGTTTTGGGTTTAAAACAAAGGCTCTTTAGTCCATTCAAACTTGTGCCATATTAGTGCTCCTTTTCTACCGACTGATATTTTATAAATTTAGTGATAAAATATTAAAATTATTTAATCAAAATTTGAAATTTAAATTTTAGAAATGAAAAAACAGATGTCGGTAGAGTCAACCCTCTTAAAATGGGTCCATAATGATCGAACTTTAGTCGGATGATCGGACACTGAATTAGCTAAAAATAAATAAATAAATAGTACCACTTTCCCTGCATACTATGAGTCTCAAATTAAAAATTGTAATGGTATCATTCAAAACCTTATTCTGTTCTCCAGCATAGTCTTGAAATGAAGACCTAGTTAGCGGTAACACCTCTCCTGCATACATGTGGGATTGGTGAGAAATTCAAATACGTTTTTAAGCATTCAAATGTGGCCCTCCAAGGATACTCTCAAAGGGTAATTCAGCAAGTTTTGTTACGATTACAAGAGGATGATTGATGTATTTATGAATTTTCTCTCATTCAGGAGTGATATCAGATCTTTCCGCCTGGTTATCTATCCCTTTCTAATATTGGTGCTCCCTTTTCGATGAGGAAGTGTTGGTTTCTGATTTTTGTTTTTCTATGAGTATCAACTGATAAATAATTTTAAGCTATTATTACAAAAACACTCTTATATGAAGGTTAGGATTAAATAGCAGTAGTGTCACTTTCCAAATATGGGCAGAAAATAGAGAGGGCAAGTTTGTGGTATTTAGGGGAATTTTGTATGAGGCCTTACTACACTGTTTGGACTAGGACCTCCTTTGTCTTGTGACCTTTGCTGGCAAAATTTCTTAATGGAGGTTGCTTTTTTTTTTTAATACTCTATAAATCGATATCTAGAATCATGTTCCGATTAATTTATTTCAGAATTTACAGCGATCCATTTAAGGAAACTAATCTCCCAATATAGTCTGTTCTATGCTTGACTTTGGTTAAAAAATTTAGCACCATATTCTATTAAACCAACAAACCATTAGTAAGAGATGTTGCTTCTTAAAAATTGTTGAGTAGGCCTTGAATTCAAAGTTTCTTATTCATTTGATCAAACTCGTTTTATCCTCAGGGTTAGCTCTATCATACCAATGCCTGATTGATTTAGTGGTTAGATACTATTATCCGTTAAATATGATCTTAGTTCAAATCTTGTATACAGTAAAAATAGACGTCGAGAGAGTTTTATCCCTTAAAAATCCAATTCAAGTTAAACTAGATTTATTCGGATTCAACATAATTATTAAATATCGATTATTTATTTAAAAAAAAAGATAGTTCTATGATTTTGTGTATGAAGTTCAAAATTAATTGAATTATATAAATTTGCTTTCACTATGGAAAGAAAGTAAAAGCCATGTTTGAACAAGTTTATTCCATTAATAATGGTGATGATGTCCACTTCCATTTCATGTAAGCCATCCAAACAGTCTAAGAATATTCTTTAAAGAGCCAAGCATCATATTCTCTCTCTCTCTCTCTCTCTCTCTCTCTTCTCTCTCTCTCTCTCTCTCTCTCACCAAATTTAGGATTACAGTATGTTATTGTACAAAACACCTAGGTTTCTTAACCTCCTTGCCATTGATCCATATGATGCCCATCAAAATTACAAATTTTCAAGGAAAAGAAAAAAAAAAATCTTAGAGCTTTTTATTTTTATTTTTTGTCAAAGAGATTTATATAGTTTTATATACACTCCCTTTTTTTTTTATTAAGTTACATAATGCAAGATTTATTATTATTATTATTATTATTGAGTTTCATAATGTGAAATGTCTCACTCCTATGCAAAAAAAAAAAAAAAAAAAAAACCCTCAAGATGGGTTGGAACATAATTTAGAATAATTTTAAAAATTCTTATCAACTAAATTAGCTCATACTCATTTTTTGAGGCATCCCATATAAGAACAAGGCACCTATTAATAATTCAATGAAAATATAGGAAATTCTTATTTATTATGATAATTATTTATAAATATTTGATAATCACAAAAGCGTAGGAGAACATTTTCTTAGAAACAAATACAAACTTTTTTTTTCTTTTTTTTCTTTTTTGGCATTTTTCACTCTCTCTTTCTCTCTTCTCCCACAATCTTTGCCAAAGACATTTCTCTCTTTTATCATCGTTTCATTGTCAATGTTACTTTTTTTTTTTTTTCAATTGTAAATAAGTGAGATAAAGAATTTTAAAGAATTTTAAAGAATTTTAAAGAACAAATGAGATAAAGGCAAAGAATATGTAAAATATGTAAGAATATGAAAGTAAATCTAGTAGGAAAAACATTCGAAAGATGTAAATGATATCGAATTTATCACAAAATTCAATCTCATAAATGTAGTAAAATGTATAAGCCACCTAATTTAACATAGTCTCTTCATCGTCTAAGATAATTCATCCAATAACACTCACAAGTTATGTGTTAAATATGGTAATAACATAAACTATCGATTTTTAGAATGAATTATGCCTAATTAACTAAACTATACTAAATTAATATAAATTAAGACATATTCATTCCGAGCCAAAGCATAGAATATTCAAATCACACAATTAAGAATTCAACGAAACCCCCACAATTAAAAATTCAAGAATACCATTGCAAAGCTCTCATATTTGACACTACAAGAACCAAACATGGATATACGTATTAAACTCTTCAATTACAAAATCTCTACAATATAAGCAAGATCGACAAATTTTTGAATAATTATAAAGTTCAACCATAACAATGAATCTCTAAATCCCCGTTTCAATCGGCTTTGAAAATCATACCTCTAAATATTATTATAGTTCATTTATTCAATAACATAAAAAATATAATTTTAGTAGGATAAATTCGAACAGTCAATTGATCAAACACATAAGTATGTAACATGGTCTATGTTAGATAATCCATGAATCCATGCTTCCGATCACCAACATTAACACTTACGGTCTATTTAAGAGTTTTTGAGAGAAAAAAAAAATGTTAGTTAAAAGAGAAAAGAAAAGAAGAGAAAAGTTATAATTTTCTTTTCATTTATTTGAGAGTTTTATGAAAGAAAAGAAAAGTAACGAGTTTCTCTTGTTTGGGAGTTGAAGAGAAATGAAGAAAAAATTTACATTTATATATAAATGTTATATTATTACCATTTTTATTAGAACATATGAAAGTAAAACAGGATAATACTTGGAATAAATTAAACAAGAATTTAGAATATTAGAAAAATTATAAGAATTAATATCGATAGAAGTAAGTCGACCTCATAAAGGTTCAAGTTGATCCAACAATAATTTCAAAATAGTTAAGTCGATATAAATAATATATAGAATGGAAAAATTGACAAATATCAATAATTTAAACAAAATAAGAAGTAAATTAAGTAAAAATGAGCCTGATATTCATGGAAAAAACAAAAGAATAAGATTGCACGGTTGTTGTCAGCAATTTTAAAAGAAAAGAGTTCTTAATTTTTGTTTTTGTTTCTAAGTAGAGCAAAATTTTCACGATTTGCTCTACTTGTCTTTTTATATTCAATATATATTCAATAGATGAGAATTATTGAAAATAAAAAGTTTTGATTTCAACTTTTGAAAGGACATTTGTGAAATATAAAAAAAATATTTAATTTAAAATATCTCGCCTCTATTTCTTTCCACCTTTAAAAGAAGAATCTATTGTATTTATTGTATCTAAACTTTCAAATGAAAGAAAAACCGTAATTTCTCTTCTAATTCTTTCTTTTCTCTCTTAATTTTCTTAACCAAATGAGTTGTTAGTCATAAACAAAGGATTTAATGCACAAGCTAAAGACAAAATATCATAAAAATTAGGAATAATACACTATTCAAGAAGAAAGTTTACAAAAATATAACTTGTTTAATCTCAAATTCCTTGATTTGATATGTATTTCTTCTTTCATCAAATCTAAAACTTCTGTTTCTATCCAAATCCTCCATTATTGCTTATATCCAATACTCTAAATCTACTCCATCTATATATTCTACCCAAATCTTGTCTTGAGAATAGATACTAACTAAATTTAACATATAATCTTTAGATGGTTCCTCGCTCTCTTCCCTTCATATGGAATGATTTTAGTTTTTCGATCATTTCTATTAGTCTTTTTTTCATAATTTTATTTTTACGCATGATAAAAAAGTTTATAAAACTCTGTAAACGACCCTTTTTTGGCATAACATTTCCCAATTAAAGAAAAGAGTTTGTCTAAAATTTTTCAAAATGTTCTTATTTCATAATCTTTAAATATATAAATAGTTCCTTTATTTTATTAATATTATTATTATTTATTTTAGCTCGGTTATTTTGTATGCGAGGAAAAATGAAAACAAAAAAACAAAAAACAAAACCAAACAAAACCCTACGCGATGCAAAGCTGAGCGATTGCCCTGTTTGGAAATGTGATCAAACTCTTTTCTTCAGAAACACTCTTGCAATGTCAAAAGGTTGAGTCTGTATAAAATAGTGCAGCAAAAACCCAACTCCTTATTAACAAATTTTCCCCCCTGAATAAACCACCAAAATACTTCTCTCTCTCTCTCTCTCTCTCTCTCTCTCTGCGCCCAGGACTTCGTTAATGGTCTCATACCAAACATCTCCCAGAAACATTTCCACTTTCAGGAACCGAAATCGAAGTTCCTGACTCCGCCATCTCTCTCTCTCTCTCTCATTAAGATCCCATACCAGGTAATTACTCTCTCTCTCTCTCTCTCTGTCCCTCTGTTCGGATCGGTTGGTTTCAGCCTTGGATCTCAAACCCCATATGGCATACAAATTTTCGTGTCTGGGGTTTTTGTTCAACATATTGATTGCGACTTTTACTTATGTTAATTCGGCTACAACATGTACCAAGAACAGTTCTTTGGTTGGATTTGAATCTGAATTTGTCATGGTACAACACCAATTGAGAGGGTATTTTAACATAACTGATGATTGCTCGTTTAGGGTTAGCAATTTTGATATGTTGTCTGGTTATGATGTGCATTGGTGGGGCGCTAGTAGCCCCTCTTTTGATAATTTAACTTCTGGGTTTGTGATCTCTGATGATGTTTTGAATCAGACTTATAAGAATGAGAGCTTTGTTGTTAATTTGAGGAAAAATGCGAGTTGGAATCAGATTAGGGTTGTTTCTGTTTGGGACAAACATACTGATTCTGATTTCGGGCATGTGATTCTTGGGCATTATGTAAATGGGTCTGTGGTTTATGCTCCTGGACCATATGAAGCGCCTAAGAATGAAACGGGTATAGGATGGAATGAGACAGGTGCTCCACGGTTCATGGAGCTAACTATGTTTGATAACTGTAAGGAGTTGTCAAAGAATTTTAGGGTTAGATGGAGTTTGAATGTGGAAGAGAATTTTATTGATGTTGGATTGGAGGCAGCAACAGAAATTCAGCACTATATGGCGTTTGGATGGACGAATCACAGTTTGTCTTCTGACCTCATGTTGAATGCTGATGTTGCAGTCACAGGGTTTACAGAGGAGGGTATGCCCTTTGCTGATGATTACTACATTACTAAGTACAGTGAGTGTGTGGTCAATAAGGACGGTACTGCTCAGGGTGTTTGTCCTGATACAATTTATGAGAATACAGATCCAGTTGGACTAGTTAATAATACCCTGTTGCTTTATGGGCATCGGAAGGATGGAGTGTCACTTATTCGATACAGACGGCCTTTAAATTCAATTGATGTGAAGTATGATTTACCCATCAATTATACTGCTAATTTGACTGTGATTTGGGCATTGGGTACCATAAGTCCCCCAGACAATCTTCGTCCATATTATCTTCCTCAAATTCATACTGGTCCTCATTATGAATCTCATGGAGATTTGGTACTGAATGTTTCTGAGCATGTGAATGACTGCTTTGGGCCATTAGATGCAGAAGACAAGGAGGATCAAGACTTGGTCATTGCAGATGTTAATGCTCCACTTGTTGTTACTGCAGGTCCTGCCTTGCATTACCCAAACCCTCCAAATCCGCTGAAAGTTCTTTACATTAACAAGAAAGAGGCTCCAGTCCTGAGGGTGGAAAGAGGTGTTGCAGTGAAGTTCTCAATACAAGCTGGACATAATGTTCCACTTTACATTACCTCTGACCCAGTTGGTGGGAATGCAACTTTGAGAAATATGACTGAGATTATTTATGCTGGAGGAGCTGATGCTCAAGGTGTTCAGGCTAGTCCAAAAGAATTAACTTGGTACCCTGATAGAAATACTCCTGATCAAGTCTATTACCAGTCGGCATATGAGCCGAAAATGGGTTGGAGAATACAGGTAGTTGATGGAGGTCTGTCTGATATGTACAACAGCAGTGTTGTTTTGGATGATCAGCAAGTCAAATTATTCTGGACTTTGTCGGAAAGTTCGATATCAATAGCAGCACGAGGCGAGAAAAAAAGTAGTTATCTTGCAATAGGATTTGGCAGTGGAATGGTAAATAGTTATGCATATGTGGGTTGGATGGATGGTGATGGAAAAGGACAAGTAAATACATACTGGATAGATGGAAAGGATGCCTCCAGCATCCATCCGACATCTGAGAATTTGACATATGTAAGATGTAAATCAGAAAATGGCATCATCACTTTGGAGTTTACTCGTCCTCTTAGTCCAACATGTACAAAGGTGGATAAGCCTGAGTGTAAGAATATAATTGAGCCAACGACTCCCCTTAAGGTCATATGGGCAATGGGTGCTAAATGGTCTGAAGGTAAATTAAGTGAGAGCAATATGCATTCCGCTATGAGCAGTAGGCCTGTTCGGGTGCTGCTTATGCGTGGTTCAGCAGAGGCAGAGCAAGACTTGCGCCCAGTCTTAACTGTACATGGGTTCATGATGTTTCTTGCTTGGGGTATATTGCTACCAGGTGGAATACTTGCAGCAAGATACTTAAAACATGTGAAGGGGGATGGATGGTACCGGATTCATGTGTACTTGCAGTATTCTGGATTAGCTGTTGTTCTGCTCGGGCTGCTTTTTGCCATTGCCGAGCTTCGTGGTTTTAGTGCTCACTCATTGCATGTCAAGTTCGGGCTTGCGGCTATATTCTTAGCTTGTGTTCAACCAGTGAATGCATACTTTAGGCCAAAAAGACCTGCTAATGGTGAAGAGGTGTCTTCTAGAAGGATTATTTGGGAGTATTTTCATGTGATTACTGGAAGGTCAGCCATTGTTGTTGGTATTGCAGCCCAAGCTAGTGGCTTAAAGCATTTAGGGGACAGATACAGAGGAGAAAATGTTGGAGGACTATATTGGGCTCTCATATTTTGGTTTCTGATTGGTGCATCGGCCGTAATGTATTTGGAGTATCGTGAGAAAAAACGAAGGAGAGAGAGAACCTTTGCAAGAGCAAATTGGGTGCTGGGTAACCTTGAGGAAGATGACTCTACTGATCTTTTGAGCCCCAGTGGAGTTTTGGTCGAGAATGCATTAAATCCATCTGACAGAATGGAAGTTCAGCTTGAACCTTTGAATAGATAGGGAAGTCTGTTATCATTTTGATACAAACTTATACTCTTCATCACTCAATTTTGACGCATAGAAGCGCTCTTCCCTCTCGGGGAAAAATTTTGCCTCTTGCTGTTGGGTACATGGATTTCTTCCTAATCTCAATCTTCAGTTCCAATGGCTCTTCTGGAAGAGTGATACAATTTTGACTTGTATTTGTATACTTGATACAGATTTTTTTCTTCCTTCTTTAAAAATAGAATCAAAATTTTCCAATTTTTGTTGATGTATATTTTATTTTCTTTTAAATAGCAAATCTACATATTTAGCATGGATTTTTGTTGCTTTATTCTACCTTGACCTTGATCTTGCATGTGTCTTAGGCACCTGGCTTCCTATTTGGTCTTTATGCTATGTCATTCAAAGCATGTTGTATATTATACCTATATACTTGGTTAGTCCCTGAGCAATGTTGCTTTTTCTTTGATTTGCAGTAATGGCAGTGGCATTGTAGTTTTTGCATCTGATGTAAACACAAGTGAGAGTTTTCTTGTGATATGAGTCTGCTTCACAACGTTGCATTTCTATCATTAGTATCTCCATTAGACATAATTAATAAATATTTCCCATTCATTCTTTGTTAATATATCTTTGAATTGTCAAGAGCTTACCTCAAAACAAGTATTGCTTCTGCATTTTCTTTAGGATGCTATCATGAAAGGTCGAGGACTTGTTCTTAGCCCAAAATTGTGAAGATTCTTTGGTGCTCATCTAATTCCCCTTTTGAGGTCTTTTGCTTCACTCCGGAAAGGGGCTAGTGTGCTTTGTTAGGCTACGGAGATGTGTCCAATAGTTAACTTTCGCTTGGTAAAAGGATGGGGATAAGCTACTAGCATTTATCACTCTCTCTCGCGTTACATGAGGTCCTGCCTGCTAGGGATTATCTTCAGTTGTCGGACAGTTTATTTTCCGTATCATATTTTGTTGCCTTCAGGTGTTTTTAAGGCTTTTTCATTTGTTTCACACACTAACTTCATTTGGGATTAAGGCTGAGCTTGTTGCTGTTGTTGTGCTGTATACTGTAACTTTGTAGAACGCACTGCACATACTACCTGCATAGTTCACAGACTATTGATGAATTACTGGTAAGAACCTCAGACGGTATTATGTGACACGATAACTGCGGCTGTGATTGGTTTTCTGATGATATTTTCTGAACAATTTAAACTAGTTGTGCTATCATAGAATCGTGCGGTCTGTTCACTTGAACGCAGGAAGCATTTCTGATGCTAATGCCCTTTTATTCGACTCTGGCTGCCAAAAGTGCTGTGAAAAACGTTTCCTCACGCTACTAAATTCTGTCCCGACAAAGTGAAAATTTCCTTGTATTGCTTATGCTATGGTCTAGTACTAAGCAACTGTTTTCCCTTTTCTTCTTACCCCTTCCCAGGAAAGGCTAGGAAGGATATCACTTCCTTGACATCGTGCAACCATCACACATGGTGATAGGTTTGAAATTTTGATGTGGCAATTGTTATTATTATTTCATACTTTTTCCATGGAAATTGGCCATTGAATGAGAGCAGAGAACATCAGAATAAGCATCTTGTGTTATTGTTAAAAGTTGATCTGCATCTTCATATCTCTTGTAATATATGCTTTTGGTGCCTGGGCAACTACCATAAAAATGGCTGTATGCGCAACAGCACCACTATAACAAACCCACCAATCCACATATGATATGTAAACAATTACAGTTATATACTATAGTCAATAGCTAGAAATGGTAAGGAGGCATGAAATACATAAGGTGAGCTACAACAATCGTTAAAGAGCACAGCTAAGTTAAGAGATAATTTCATTCCAATTTTTTTCCCAACAGAAGAAAAAATAGGAAAGAAAAAAATTCAAAAAAAAAAAATCAGGGATAAAATGAAATTCTTTGATTGGTTCTTCCCAGTGGAATAACCCCATGTCTCCTCAGTAGCTCAGTGGTAGAGCCGTCAGCTGTTAAGAATCTGTTTGCCTGTGGAAAGAGGTGGGATTAACCGATGACTAGAGGAAGAAGCCATGGCTCCTTTACCTGCAGTATTGGAGTGTGGAACTTAGAATGCACATTCCTCCCTGTTTCTAGGTTTCAAAACCAAAAGCTTCTTTTAAATTGCTCTTTGTCAGGAATAGGGTAACTAAAAAGTGTTGGACTCACCCTAAGTTTTTATTTTTAGGCAAAATATACGTTTATATATTTATTTTTCTTTCTAAGATAAATATGAGAGTTAATATTCTGTCATATTATTTGCTAAATCTGTCACGAATAATTAGAAAATTAAATTCTTTAATTCTCAATTTGATAAACTATTTTACAGATAAATAACTCTTTGCAATTTATTCATAATAAGCTAAACTTTTGATCTCATCATCAATATGAGACTCAATGTTTTAGTTGGAAGTTTGTTTAAAACCAAAATGCACAACAATGGGTAAAATTGATAATGACAAATAAAGATGAGAAAAAGTAAATATCTGAACAAGGAGAGTGAAGGGGGAGGGGATCCCCTTTAATTTCTTCCATTATTTAAACTTTTGTATCCTTCAATTCGAGGGTTTGGTTTTGCTCTTTCCTTTTTGTTCTTTTTTATCATGGGATAATAACCTAAAAAATATAAAATAAATACCTAAACATAACTTAAAGGTTCACAAGAATCTTAAAGAATACATCCTTATAGAGACACCAGATTGATAAAAAACTTTTACTCAAATGTTTTCTCAAACTTTAGTTTTCGAATTTTTATGAAAGTATATATTTTCATGATTTTCACGATATCTGTGTAAAACCCTCAAGAATACAAAGCTTTTGCACCCTTGAAAAGATGCAAACTTTAGAAAATATTCTTACTCCATCAAAAGAAAATAACTGCAAAGTGACCTTAAACAGGAAATATGCAAAGACAGACAAACAGAGCCTACAAAGCAACCAAAGCTGCGCTTGAGCCAGAAAAGGGCATGATCAAACCCTTGACGAAGGATCTTAGATCATCTGTGGTAGAAGGGGAAAGGAAAATGAAAAATTATACCCTCAAAATTTTTCTCTCCTTCAAAGGTATGCTTGTCCCCCTAAATTTTCATGGGGTAAGATAAATCTACCATAGTTGGGGATAGGGTAACATAAGGAGAAAAGTTAAATATTTTAAAATAAATGCATTTTTTAGAGAGAAAAGGTGAATTTAATTTCTTACCTAGAGAGAGAA
Source organism: Dillenia suffruticosa (assembly GCA_033439265.1). NCBI lineage: Eukaryota > Viridiplantae > Streptophyta > Magnoliopsida > Dilleniales > Dilleniaceae > Dillenia > Dillenia suffruticosa. The sequence goes on from JAVTVX010000029.1 coordinate 22,061,199, forward strand.
AATTAAAAATATATGAATTTAAGGAGATTTTAAGTAATTTAATTTTTTGAAAGAAAATTAATATATTTAATTTTAGAGGGGACAAAACTTAAAACCAATATATTTAGAGAAAGAAAAATATGAATTAAATTGATTTTTTAGAAAGAAAAATTAATGAATTTAGTTCTAGAGAGAGAAAAAAACTGGATTTAATTTTTTAGAGAGAACAAAATAAAATAAATGTGTTTAGAATTTAGGGAAACAAAATTTATAGTAATTTAATTTATTTTAGAGAGAGAAAATTAATATGCGTTATTTCACAGAGAGAAAAACTAAAATTAATTTTTTTAGAGTAAGAAAATTTAAAATCAACGCGAACTAAAATTATTTTTTAGAGGTAGAAAAATAATATTTAGTTTGTAGAGATAAAAATTAAATTAAATTTTATTTGAAATAGAAAATTTAAAATCAATGTGTTCAAATTGCCAAAATTAATAATAATTTAATATTTGAGAGAAAATTAATAAGTTTTAAAATCAATGAGTTTAAATTAAAAAAAATTAATAAGTTTTAGAGAGACAAATTAAATTTTGTTTATTTTAATGATAAAAAACTCAAAACTAAATCAATGAATACTATGGGAGTAACATTTTTCACTAATTCAACAATACAAGTGAAAAGGGAAATATTATAAAAATAATATTTACTTCCTTTTTTGGCAAATAATTTTTTTTTTGTTTTCACCCTACTATTTGGGTTTTACTTGATTAATCTGATTCAAGCGCATCCATTTTAGGAATTGACTCTCTCATTTTACGTTAGAGATCTATAATCTCTACATTTGTTGGCGATTTCTCCATTGCTTCTTCTCCCAATGACGCCGCTTCAAATTTCAACCAGACGATGGAAGCCGATGAAGCAAATGTAGAAGTGATTGCGATCTTGCAAAAGGCATTGACTGAAGTAATCGATAGGATAGAACTTGTAGGAAGAGAACTGAAGATTCTCCCTAAGAGTCATGTACGAAATTAAACCTTAAAAAAAATTTAAAATAATTTCAGAGCAAAAAAAATTTAGAAAATAGCCTCATTTTGCTGCGAGTTGGATCCAAAACACCACGTGACAGCACCCGATTGGGCGAAGGCCATGTGTCACGTCTTCAAAACGCGACAGTCCGCCTACCCCAGTTGCCCGCGTCGCTCCTCTCTCCCTCCCTCCCCAGCTCGTGGCTCTCTCTCTCCGCCCTCCCCCGCCAACGGCGCTGCTCCTCAACCCCTACCTCCTCCTGCGGCTCTCTCTCCCCCACCACGCACTCCTATCTCTCTCCCTCCCTCCCCCCGCGACACTCCTCTCTCTCTCTCTCCCCCCGTGGCACTCCTCCCTCTCCCTCCCTCCCCCACAACCGCGGAAGCCTTCTCCCTCCCTCCCCCACAGCCGTAGGAGCCTCCCTTTCCCTCTCTCCCCCATTGCTGCCCATGGCTGCGGGAGCCCTCTCCCTCTCTCCCGCGGTGCCGCGGGAGCCGCTAGATTATGTCGCGAGTTAAACTCACGACATGGCCTGTCGCGGGTTCAACCCGCAACATAAATGGGTCACAAATGGAATTATTTTCCATCAGCGGTTGTTTTAAATTTTTTTTTTTTTGTTTAGATCCGTACATGTCTCTCTCCTTGAGGTCTTTGGGAAGCTCCGTGGGTTACTCGTCCTCGATCTCTCACACAATCAGTTATAGGTTTTAACCCCTCCCTCTGTTTCTTGAGCAACTATATAAATAGTCTATCAAATCTCAAATAATTGACATTTGCAAATAATTTATGAAAAGTCTAAGATCTGCATTTATGAAAAGTTTTAAAATTATAAAACAATCCTTATAATTTTTTAAATTATAAAACATGATAAATAATTTTTGAAAATTATAAAACAATATAAAATGATTTTTGAAAATTTTAAATCAAGACAGATAACTTTATAAAAATTACATTCTAACGCTAAATTTCTCTCTTTATACATTATTCTTTTTTTAATTAATTTTATATAAAGATATTACCATATCGAGTAAATATTCAATACTAATAGAGTTTTAGAATAAAGGAGAGAATTATGACATGTTTATTTTGATTCTAAAAGAATTATAATATAATTGCTAAATTATTACCTATATTAAAATTATTTTAACTTTAATTAATTTTACAAAATAATTAGAGTTACACTACAAAATAATAATGTATCATTTACAAAAGTCAATAATTAATCATTCATTGTTTTGTATTTGAACATGTGTTTCTACACTCTTCTAATAACGCCTATAACTGATGATAAATGAATTAAATATATAATTATCTTTTCAATACTCAAGAATGTTGAATGCATCTCCCATTAGCTAATGGTACTAGATAAATTTAAAAATATTTGATAAATGATACGAATTCAATTTTTAGATAATCAACTAAAATGACTCAAGAGGTCGTATCTATCGTAGTTGGCATATACTTTATATTGTATGCATATACCAACTGATTAACTTTACATTCCCAACTACCAAACTCTTAATTCATGAAAAATATTACTCATAATATATTAAAATACGTAAAACTAATTTTATAAGTTTATCGATATATATTCAAAATTAAAAATACATAAACTACAAATAGTTATAGAACATTAATTTTCAATTCTTAATATATTTTAGCAAATTACTTTATATATTTTATTTATTGCTAGCCACAAGTACTTACTACTGTTGAGATCATATCCTGTTCGATGATCAATGTAAATCTTCCTTAATTAAACGAACTGTCAACTTAGAGGTAGGAATGACAATATCTAATCCAATCCGATGGGTATTTGACTAATTCAATCTGACGGAACATTTGTTTTTTTTTAAAAAAAGAAAATAAGTTGGGATGGATTAATGTGTTTTTAATTGAATATTCGTGTCTGCTTTGTAGATTTAACTCAAGAAAATTTGATCAATCAAACTTGATTGACCCGTTACTCAATTTAACATGTCATTATTAAAGTGAATTTATATTTGATTTATTAGGATTTAGGATTTTGCTTTGAAACCCTTTGACCTTTACCCAAAACACTACAACTGCAAAGTAAAGACGCGGCCTCTGGCTCCCTCCTTCCCTCTCCTTCCCTACCTTTATCCATTGCTTCTCCACCCACATAGTCGATAACAATTGCGGTTAATAAATCATCAATGATTGACCTACCCATATAGTCACATCAAAAGAGAGAGAATCAGTTGCCAAACAGTCACACCTTTTGTCTCTTCACCACTCACGAATCGACTGTCAGACTTTGTTAAATCACTGATCACCTTTTATCCCTTCCCCACCCACATGACCATAGCCACCCAACTCTGTCCCTTCCTCACCCATACAACCACACCAAGGGAGAGAGTCAGACGGCTATAACCTTCGTCCTTTCTCCACACACAAATCAAGAGAGTCAAACTTTGCTAAATCGCCGGTCATTCTTTGTCCCTTCCCTATCCATACAGTCTTTAGATTGGGTCGGTTCATTTTTTTTTGTGAAAACCTATAAGGTTGAATAATTTTTTTTTAAGGGTTGGATATAAATAATAGAGTCATGATTTTGGGGTAGATACATTATTAGCAAAATCTGCACCATTTCCACCCTATTGCCATCCATAATTAGAGTCTTATATAATAAAATATTCGATTATATCAATCAGTCATAAACTTTACTTCAAATCAATATAGTTGTGATTTATACCTATTATATGTAACAAAATTTCATCGTATATATAAATTATTTACATTAAATCAATAAACTTTATACATATATAAATAATATGAAATTCCGTATGTTTACATGAATAATTAAATCAAATATTGTGTTAACATAAAAATTCAAAATATAGTTTTTCGGTATCTAAAATAATAAAATTAATAAAAAATTAGAATTTAATCCTAACATACTACATGAAGGAAGAAAAAAATTCACCCGTGCATTGAAGTGCCTAATGAAAATAGGCAAGTTTGGCGTATGAGTGTATTATTTTTTTTAAAAAGAAAAATATTATTTAATTTAATATATTTATCATGTTGTATAATGAATAACACAGAAAACAATAAAAAAAAATCGTAATAGAAAATTTTTGATACATTCAAATCTTAATTAAATTAATAACAATAGATATGTCTCCTACGTAAAAATTAAATCCAATCAATAAAAATAGTAATAGAGAATTTTTGATTTTACAAATAAGATTGTCCGATGATTTTATTAGTAAATACAAAAAAATGTAGTAGCGATTGAGATTTCAGAAAACAAGATATAGAATAAAGAACGAAAGGATGTCATTTTTTTTTGAAGTGTGATGAACCTAATCCCCTGGATTAGAAATAATTTGAAGGCCAATTTCCTTATTAAAAAATTTAAATCATTTTCTAAAATTTTTCAACATTTAGTGAAATAAAAAGGGCATATAAATTATACACCCGACATATTTAGTAGTACATGCTAAAAAAGGCGGACACGGTTGAAATTTCCAAATAAGAAGATATTGAATGAAGGACCAAAGGGTTTCATTTTCTTAGCAATATATTGCAACCTCGTCCTGGATTAGAAAAAATGTGATCGTAAATTTAACTTATATAAATATTTACTATTATATTATTGTGAGGGATACAGATCATGTATTTAGTAAGTGATGTTTATTGATTATATGCATATGTGATATCTTTTCTCTCGTAACTTTTTCCTAAATTATTTTCTCAAATTTAATAATATTTAGTAAAATAATAATATTGTCGATTATTGTTTGATATATCATGACTCCTTTTATTATTTTCGGTAAAATTGAGAAGAAAAAAAATTCCTTCTTTCTCTCTCTTTTTTTTTTTGATGAATCCGTAAAACTTCATTAGGATAAGTCTTAGTAATTTAGAGATACAAATGTTGGATACATATGAAATAATCATTTATAGAAAAATAAAATAACCTTATATTTTATATCGAATAATTTTTAAAAGGGTTTCTATAAAAAATGAATACAAAGATGTAAATACAAAATTTTTCCTCATTTGCATGAAGATAATTGCAAAGTGATATAAGATTTTACCATTTATTTGGGACAAATATACAATGTGCTAAATAAAATAAAATAAAATATCAAGTTCAATCATTTTAGTCGAGTATTTTTGTGTGCACGCATTCTACACGCGACCTTTGAACTAAAGCGGGTCAGGTCGGGTCGGGTCCGGATTGCGAACAGAGATCTTCACCTTCATAACTTCCTCTGTCCGAATCTAGTTTTCTCTCTCCCCTTCATAACTTCCGTTTCCCTCACCTTCTCCCTCTCTTGAAATTGGGTTTTCATTTCTCTCCCCACTCTTTTCTGGCTAGGGTTGAAAATTTTGAAAACGCTCTCTTCTTCTGCTCATTGCTCGTCAGAATTCTTCGTCTAAGCTTGAACAGCTCACATTGCTGCAGTTTTTCCGCCACCGGAGCTTCGCTTCTTGCTGTGTCGGAGAACTACGCCCGTCTCTCCTCGGTACTCTTGAATTCCTTCAAGAATTTTTATTCTGTTTTCTTTTTTTTTTTTCTTTTTTTTTTTAAATTATGTATTAGTTTGTGGTTTTCTTGAAATGTTTATTTGTTGACTGAGATATATGGTTTTGATTCGGATGGTTTCGATTGAATGTTGTGAACTGATGTTTTGATGCCTGAAGATGAAAAGTCTTTTTTTTTGTTTGAAATTTTGAGTTTGAATTATGTGTGAATGATCCGAGAGGCAATTGGTCTTTCACATTTATTTTTAAAATGTCAATGTTTAATTCCTGGGGATTCACTTGTATGTTGATATTGGATTTGATTCGATTGTTGGGTCTGTATTGTGTTGTTAAGAGAGTGGTTTTGGAACGTTGAGAAAGTGAGAGAAGCCTTATGACATAGCTGGCCAATGCTTAAGTGTTGAAAGGTTGACAAAGGGGATCAAGCCGATTTTATGTGTTGAAAATAGTTTTATCTTGCTTATAAATTTTTATTTGGGGTCTCAGGAAAAGAAAGACTATAATCAAATATAAAAAGATATGCTGTACGAACTTCTGTATGGGGTTTTATATTTACTGTGATATGGATTATAAAAGGTGTTATCTTGTTAGTATTCATGTGCACATCTATGTAGTTTTATGGATTAGTAGAGATCGGCCAGTTGGCCCTTTTTTGACAGTGATTTTGGTGTGAAACCATGGAAAAACCCTAAAAGAATAACCTTTTTTGAGATGTGGGATTTCAGAAAAATATATGGGGAATGGATGAAATGAAAAAATAATTAGGTTTAAATCCTACAGGATGAGACGAATCAATGTTTCAACCATGAGTGTCGGACTCAAATATCTATTAAGAAACAAATCATCATGGAGTCAAAACACAAAATTGCATTGCCATCACATAAGGGTAAATGCTGTGGCTGAGCTGTTTCTTGTTGTTATTTTTGTTTGAAGGGCATTCTTCTGTAAAGGAAGAAAGTTAGGTATAGGTTTCTCCATTGTAGGGAGCATAGACTCCTGAGTTCTGTTGTGTATAATACTGGAATTGACTAGGACATGTACAACTTCTGTTCGTGGACCATCAGGATCATCCAACCACCCCCCCCCCCCCCCGAGGAAAAAAAATAGTACAACCTGTTGTCTCACAAACCATCCTTCACTTGGACAAGGGATAAGGATGTACTGGAGGTTGCTTTCAGATGGCCACAAGTCTTTGGTTGTTTCAATTTTTATGAAAGTAGCAGCTAGAAAATTGAAGGAACTATACTAGTTTTATCAGGCGGATTATTGAAGGTTACAAGGGTCTCGGAGCTTATCTTCCCTTATATATAGAGCTACTGATCTTAGTTGAACTTTGAGAGATGGCTGAGGATAAGTGGATCTCTTTACCCTGTTTGTTATGAGATGGGGACTTATTTTCTTTTGGTTGATGTATGGCTAAAAGCTCCTCTTTTGGTTTCATCACAACTCTTGTTATTGTTTTTCAGATAGTGATTTCTATGGACTCATAATGAAGACTTGTGTTATAAACTGCATGTCCTGGTGGTTAGGGATGGATCTAGAAGGATTGGGGGGGTTAACCATGTAAATTTTGTAAGGACATATATGCATAATATACAAATCATAAGGGGTATTTCTCTAAATGTTCAAAAGTTTGTTTGTTTGTCTTTGTTTTTTCTTTGGGGGGGGGCAGGGCACCCTGGATCCATCCCTGCTGGTGGTGCTTTCTTTATATGGTTCTTAAATCTGAAAAGAAAAAACAACCATAAATGAAATGCCCCTAAGAAGAATTGTGCAAAAAACTTGAGGTTTGAGATTATGCCTACCCAGAGTACAAAAATTTGATGAGCCTGTAACAAGTCTTCTCCACCTGAGTGCAGACCTTCAGAAATCATTATTGCTATTTGGTCAAAATTTTTAGATAATCCTGACAACTTATTTCTAGTTCCCAATAAGTTTCTGTATGATTGAGGAGTATTTCAATGGCCAAACCTCAATGATAGTTTTTGATCAAATGGTGCCAGAATTTTGTGCTCAGCAGCATCATTGATACACATGTAAAAGTGATGTTTTGATGCCTGAAAAAATAATTCAAAAAAAAAGAAGGCCAAACTCCAAGTGTGTTAGCTGGTCATGTGAACAATTTTATTTCATCTCGTCATGCAATGACCTGTTGTATCATTTTTCTTCTTCTTCTTCTTCTTCTTCTTCTTTAATATAAATAAAATGACACAAACATGATAACACACCATGTTGTATGATATGATATCGCCTCATCTTTAATCCTGATCATATGCATTAAGCAACATCGAAATTACAAAGCTAGTTGGCACCTAAACTAGTGTTTATGTTGAATGATGTGCAGCTGGTGGGATCTTGCACCCAATACATTTGTGATCATCAATTGAGAACAAAAGTTTTTATATTGGTCACTTCCACAAGGAGCATGAGAATGACTTGGGGATCATTTATATATAATATTGTTTTTTCATTTAAGAGAATTTAGAACATGTGCATCTTTCATAATTTCTCATGTGAGTACCACTTAGGTCTCAAGTTACTGTTCATCGGAGTAGCCATGGAAGTTACCTCATATAGAACAACAATTGTACTGCATATCAATCAATAACAACAAATCAAGTGAAGATTTTTTCTTTAATTGCATTATTGCTACAGATATGTGGAACAGATTATGTGGTTTCTTTGGTGAGCTCTGGATTTGTTCACAAAGTGTGAAGGATCTTGTGATGGAGTTTAGATGACTTGGATGTGGTAAAGAGGCTAAGTTTTTGTGGAATAATTCCAAAATGTCCTTATTTTGATGTATTTGGATAGAAAGTAAAGCAAGGGCTTAAATACTTCTACTTCTATATTATAAGATACGTTTGTGTTACTAACCTGCAACAAGTAAGGGCATGATTGGTGGAAGTCACATATAGCCAATTATAGCACGAACAATTAGCCTTTCTTGTCGATGTTAATAGAATCTTGAGATTTGAATAGTCAACTTTTGTCATTCTCTTCCATATTTAGTTTACTAGAATTTTAAGATTTGATATTTTTATTTGTAGCAAGAATAAGGGAGATCTTTCATGTATTAAATGAATTATAATAATGAGAAAAGCATGCACTAACTCCTTAAAGGTTTGAGCCACTCAAGAACTCAGAGATTGCAATAATAGAAAATGAGCATTCTATTATATGGATGAAAGAATATTCAAAAATTCGATAGACAAGAAATCTTCAGAAGTAATAAAAAGAACAATACAGTAAACTACTGAACAATGACACTCCAATCCCTCTTCAACTCTTCTAAACTGCCATCCTAACAAATCCCTTAAGCGCATGCTCACAGAAAACTATAAAAAAAGCCTATCCCATAGAAGAGAATTTTCAACGGTCTGATTTTTGAAAATTCTAGCATTACGCTTTCTTCAAATACATCAATGAATAGTCAGAAAAAGCATATTGCTAGAGTGAACATCCTTCTAATCCCTAGATCCCCTGAATTTCGTGAGAAATAAATCAGGAGGGTCTTGGACAAACCCATTCATTGTCACATACAACAAATAAGTGGTTTCACATCTTCCATGCAATATGACAATGTAGAAATAAGTGATCCCTCCTCTGAGAGTCATTGTTACACATAACACATTCATCCAGGGGATAGCTTTGAGTTCTTTCATATGAGCCCTTATTTTCTTTTCATTGATTAATATAGGTCACAAAGAGAGAAAATCCATATCCAACCAACCCCTACTCTGACTTTATTATTCCCATAAACAAACTTGCATGGAATTATGCTTGTTCCATAGGGGTTTTGGAGAGAAGGGAAACGAGAGGGAAGGGTGTGAAATTAACATTTCCAATGTTTGGTTGCAAATGAATGAAGAGAAATTGTCCCTTCTTTTTTTTCTCTCTCTATTTTCGACAACAATAGCATAAATTCCATTATCTTCTCGGCAGGGCCTAAGAAAAAGAAGTACCATACTGTTTAATTTGATTCCTGTTTCATCACCTGAAACAGATTGAGAGGGCAATGAAGGTTTTCCTTTGATGGGTGTTAGATACGAGAAAAAAGATAACATCATGGGTTGGAAGAAGGTTCGCAATGCGGCATCTCGGAACATATTGGCTAGGTGGGACAATGATTATGTAGATTTCTTTGAGAGATTTGACTCTTTATGGCACAAGATCATTACAAGTATGTATGGTGTTCAAGAGGATGGTTGCGATGCCAATCTTGTAATTATGTTGCCTACATGGACCCCTGGCCCCAAGGCATAATCTATTTATTAACCCCTTGCTTGATATGAAGTTGTTCGAGATACTCATCTTGTCTTTTGGAGGATTTGGACCAGTCGAAATTCTTTGGTTGTTACTTTCTTTAGACTTATTTGATTGTGTTCCTTTTATAACACGTCAATTTTCCCTATCCTAATGGGAATTCATGGAACCTTCACTGAAATCTTGATAGTAAACTCTCAAGTCTGCTGACCAGAAATGCTTTTCTTGAAGGCTGTCAGTTTTCCACGTTTGTGATTATATTTTCTTTCCATTATTTTCCTGAGCCTCTTGTAGAAATGGAAGTTATTCTTATCCTCCTCACTTCCTCGAAGTAGTATTAATTGGAAGTAATTTTTATCCTCCTCACTCCATCTAAGCCATATTTAATCGATGAAATTGACTACATAGCTTAACAAATTAATACGAACTGTTTAGTGCAAAGAAGGAGATCTATTAGTTCACCATCTTCCAATCTTTGTTATTATTATTATTATTATTATTTTTTTTTTTTTGATAAGTAAGAGAAAGAATAGAAATGCATCTTAAGAAGCACCATGGGGGTGCACGACTCTTCTCACAATTTCAAAAGTGCTGAGTTAGAATGGGTCCCATTCTAGCTAAATATTCTTGTATTTGCGGAAGATCCAGCAACTCCTACTTCATTAATATTCTTGTAGCTGTGGAGGATCCAACACTGGAGAATCAAGAATAGAGAACTTTCCCCCTTACATCTGGAAGAAGTAAAGAGTCTACAAATATAACGGAGGCATTAAGATGGCATGAGGTCCAAAAAGCTAAAATTCTTGAGCCAAAATTACCAAACTAATACGAGGTTTCTCAATCCCCTCAAATCTCTCTCGTTCCTCCCCCTCTGCGCTAATAAAAACATTGCATGAGAGATTTATAGAATGTTTTCTTTCTTTCTTGTAAACTAGCTCATCACACCTGTAATTAGCTATACAAACTCTTTTTTGGGCACCGAGTGATGATCCCAAGCTTTTCATTTAGGTACATGGAAGAAGAATGTTTGTTGAAGTAGTAGTGAATCTTGGGTATCATCTCTTATTACATTTCTTGGTTTCTTGATCTTTTGGTGTAGTACTTCCAATATTTTTAGAGGATGCTGGATCTACGTGGAGAGCTAGAAGAATTTGTGGAGAATGATTGTAAAGGCGCGCAGTTGTGCTTCAACTGAAAGATTCTTTGACAGTTGTGCTCGATGCTTGTGATTTGGTGTATTGTATCAGGATAGAAAGGTGTATTAATAATTTGTTTTTGGGAAGAAGAGATATCCTTTGCATCATTTTGGTCTTCTGCAGTAGGACCTTTCAAGGAAATCTCCCTGCTAGTGAAGTGGGATTTTGAGAGCAATTTTGATGTCATTTAATATTCTCTTCTATTGGCGTTCTTTTTCTCTGTTTTAGAAGGAATGCTGTGCTCTCAATGTTGATTCCTTTTTTGTGGTTAATAAATATCCCCTTTTCTTCTGTTATTTTTGTTTTAAGAAAAGAAATATCCTATGGATATAGTTGTTAGCTTAGCAAAGGAGGCACCTAGGCAAGTCTTTTCCGTTTCTTTAAGGTTATTTGATGTCCACTGTACACCTTTTCTGAGAAGAATGGCACTTCCATGGGTGCCACCTTTTAGAACAGTTATGAGGAAAGCCAATCTAATCACAGAAACATCCTTTCTAACTACTTAACACCTTGAGAAAGGAGTTAGCTCCATACTTGCCGTTCTTGAATCCCATTCGTCCACGAGATTCTAGTAAGCGCAATAAAAAAGAAGTAGCAAAATTCTCCACTTTGCAGCCTTGAGCATTCTTTTGAAGGTGGCATCAAGCCATATTACCAGAACGGGAGATATTTTTTAAATATGGTATCCATGAATTTTCATCTTTAGAAGAGTATAGCCACGCCAAATATTTTACTGTTGCATCAAAAGTTCATAAGTTCCACAATCCACTTCAAACATTAGAATGAAAAGCCTTTGGTCCCTTCCGAATAGTTAAGTGCTCCCCGTCTTAGCACGGGGGTAGGGGGAGGATGGACGCATTTGTACGCAGCCTTCCCTTCCAAATAGTGTCCTAACATATTTTTTATGGCTCTTTCACCTATTCATACCGGCCGATGCTTCTAGTCCATATCTTATGATGAACACCTCTAGTCAAATCAATTTACTTTCAACCAAATTTCTTGGCCATTACCCTGAAAGAGCTTCATCAAACACAAGATAATGATGTGACAAGTCGGATTGCAGGGAAAGTTTCACAATCTTTCAACTATCTAGAAATGTTCTTACGTCTTTAGTGTTGCCCCCAAAGCACCATTGAGCATCTTCCTCTCTCATGTTGTCCACTTTCTTCATTGCAAGAGACAATAACATAAAAAGGGTACTTTGGTGATGAAAATAAAGCTTCGTTTTGCCAAAATATAACTCCTTTTTCATCTCATGTTCGGAAGAGATGGGTCTTTAATGTGGTGAAGCCACACCAAACATCATTTGAGAACAATGCTTATGGCTTTCCAAACTGCTACACTGCAAAACTAAGTAACCATTTTTGTCATCAACCCATTGCTTTCCGTCCCACGCTTAAGCTCAGTCACCCACCTCCACGACCATTTTTGTCATAAAGTCTGTCAATTGTCTCTCTACTTGTTAAAAACTTTTCTATGAAATTAATGTAATTTGATGCTAATCAGTCCAAAGTTCATTTTTCATAAATTTGATCTTCTCGGTATCTTTCATTCAAGCTTAATGATACTTGTACTGTGTGAATGAGAAGTGCTGTCCGGTTTGCATTAATCACATAATCTTTCTTAAAATCATCACAATATTTCCTAAGACTGACCAGTATTTCCTAAGACTGACATGTATGTGTATGGAAACCGTAAATGATTACAAATCCCCACCACAACATTGAAGGATCAATTATTAAGCTCTAAAATAATCTTTTTAAGGATAGAAAAGGGAGTTAAAGATGGTAAATTTATTATAAAATTCTCAGAATCCATGAAAAAGAAGCTGAAGACCCTCTATGCTTCGGTTTCTCTCTCCAATGCTCTTTTATGTTTGGTGCTATCAATTGATGAAATTGAAAAACATTTTATTCATTTATTTATTTACTTTTGTAATAATTTGCACCCTTTAGTCTTCATGCGTGCGTGTGGTTGTTCTGGAATGACTCAAGTTTCTAAATTATAGGTCTTTTTCATATAAATTTATACGAAGAATCAATTCATATTGAGGTGTGAATGTGACATGATACCTGTATAGCAAGTTTGAAAATTTTATAAATAGTAGGATACTCCACAGTTGACTTTGCAATGTGTATCATTTCACATACATGGTAATGAATATTCTCTATTGATTATTAATAGCTTTTCCTTCCAAATATTTGATAGTTACGAAATATGCGATCTATTTAATTTTTGTGCGACTTCATAAAATTTTGGATCAATTCAAAATTTCTTAACTTTCCTAAAACAGTGAAATAATCCAAATGAATATGTGACTACCATAAGTTTTGTCATGGTCATGGATCCGTCACGTGTGCTCAGGTCCATAAGTAGTGGCAGCTGCTTTATGAAGATTGCCTTTCATCACGGCTCTAGTGGATTCCTATAAAACAAGCTTCTGCTAATGAGTTGCCCTTTTATTCTTCTAAAGTAGGCAGTCAGAGCCCTGGACTTCTCTAGTTGGTTCATGACTAACTATTTTGCATGTTCCTTGGATATTTTCGACTGTACTGAATATTGAGGTATATGGAGTATCCTATTTTCCTTTTTTAGAAAAAAGGAAGAATGCAACTAATTAAGGAATGTCCTATTTGGTGAACCCGACACATAGGTGTCATATGTGAATAGAGATAAGAATGTGGCTTTTAATTTAAATTATCAAACTTCTTTTTAACTAAAGTGCTATGTTATGAATCATGCTAAGCTTGGGAGTTTATTCTAGAAAAAGCACCACGTACACAAATTTTATTGTTTTATACTATTTCAACTGCTTCATGCTATAACTTCACGCATTCGATTTTTGTTCATAACATTTAGCAAGACATGTTTTAAGTAATAATGTAGCATAAAATTTTCATCAAAATAGGATGCACTTCTGCCAAAAGAACATGTATATTGCAAACTTTGTAGCATCACGTTTCATGCTATTGTATGGATTGATTGTGAGTCTGGAGACCATTTTACATAACTAAGTAGCATGGGAGAAGTGAAGTCATTTGTTCACCATTTTCAAAAACGTAACTGATTTGCTTTTGTCTAAGTTTAGTGGCTTTGAGGCAGAAGGGGTGTCTCGTCGTCATGGAAATTTGGATGGAAGTAAGTGCTAGGATCTTTGGAAGAAGTCTATTAACTTGTTTATATCACAGGAGATAATTTTTGGTGTCTCTTAGGGCTCAGTTGTTTGGGTCTAAAAGACTTCATGAGACTAGCTGAGAGGATTGAAATGAGATGGAATAAGTCCTCTATTAAATTTTTTCTATGTTCTCTTATATTGTCCAAGAGGGTGTGTGAATGACTTAGCACTTCTTTTGTATCTTTCTTTTCCATAATTTAATATTATTCTTCTATCAAAATAATAAATATTGACTGTTGGAAGCCTCATCTTTCAAAGAATAACTAATATTATTTATGCTAAATTTATTTGAATATTATTGTCAATGTCTTTTTTTTTTTGGGTTACTAATGTGATTTAGTATCACTATCTTTATTCCTTCAAGGTCTCTCTGTGCCTCTATTTGTTTATGATTGGATACCCACACAAGAAATACTTGACAATTTCCTGCATATTTTGTATTGTGTTGTAATAGTTACAGAAATTTTATTTTCTTTTTGCAGAATATGAGTAGCTTGGTTGAGAGGCTTCGTGTGAGATCAAAGCGGAAACCAATCTACAATATAGATGAATCTGATGGTGATGATGATGTTGCTAAGTCTGGAAAACCACAAGAGACATTTGAGAAGATAGTCAGGAGTGATGCGGTGTGTTGGCCTTCTCTCTTCTTTATCCTGATTATCATGCTATTCTTTTATTAAAAAAGAAATATATATTAGAGGTAAAGGGAATGTACAAGGACTCCAAAGGATAAAAAGTCCTTAGGAGCAATCAAAAAGAAATAAAGAAAGTGGAAAAAACACAAAACTACTGCAAGAACGCTCTCTAATCCCTCTTCCAATCTTCAATGATCTTTTATTCTGTATATTTATGGATTTATGCCATTATAGTTGTTTAACTTATTCTTGCCAATTGGGAGGATAAGGGTAGTGTGTCCTTTGGATGGCTAATCACATCATAGGTGTGTGTGGACTTTGTTTTGAAATAAGGTGCTTTACCCCACATGATCATTAAAATCTACCGTTTTGTTGGTACAATACTAGGACCGTTTAGGCTTAACTCTAACTAAGCTTTAGACTCTTAGCAAAAATGCGAGGTGTTGTTCTTTTTCTGGATAGAAATGAAATTTTATTAGATAGAACAGAGAATATACAAAAGGCATATGGAGAATACGCATAGTGTTATTGATGGAGTACATTGGCAGAAACCTTCAAAATTTGTTAAAAAGCCTACTAAGATTGGATCTAATGCTTAAACTTTACTTGACATATGTCATAAACTTGTTAGGAGGTTGAATAAGTCATATTGATATTAGAAAGTTGCATAATCTTTATTTTTTAGAAGGTTATTATTTAAGTTAGTTTTTATTTTTTTTGTCTAGTTATTTAACTAGTTATTTCTATTCATTTTTTTACGACTATTTATAAGTTTTTAAATTTTTGTCTTAATAATAGAATCTATTTTTTGAGGCTGATTCTCTATTTAAAAACTTGTAACCTTATTATGAATAATGAAGTATAAGACTTGAATTTATGCTTTGAGTTCTCTCAAACCCTAGAATGTGCGATGCTTTCTTGCCCTAGGTGTGATGTATAAGGATCAATTAGTTTGATGTCAGTAAACCTATCTTCTTTCTTCTCATCTATTACTTTCTTTCTTTCAATTTAATTGCTGGATTTATTTATTCTCTGCAAACCTAGAAATCTCTTGTTAAATTAAAATTTCCTGTAGTAAACCATAATTCCCTACTTCTAAACCTTTGCCTTAATTCCTCTAAAGTTGTCCTATGTCAGTTGTTCTAAATGAGGCAAAGTGAACTTCCTACCCTCAGTTTTTACAATATAATGGTTTTTCACGTGAAATGCCCAAATAATTGGGTAAATTTGAGGTCGAAATTGTAGAGAATGAC
Source organism: Dillenia suffruticosa (assembly GCA_033439265.1). Taxonomy (NCBI): domain Eukaryota; kingdom Viridiplantae; phylum Streptophyta; class Magnoliopsida; order Dilleniales; family Dilleniaceae; genus Dillenia; species Dillenia suffruticosa. The sequence continues at coordinate 22,077,247 of JAVTVX010000029.1, forward strand.
CTTTATCTTTTCTATCTTTAGACAAATTATTTTGGTAGGCTACCTTCAAATTTCTTGCATCTACTTACCCATCTTTCTTCCTTCTAGGAACTTTGATAGGAGGGCCGGGAATTTAAAGAATGGTTTTAATTTTCTTTCTCTTTCTCTCCTCCCTCCCCCACAAAAGAAACTTCATCAGAGAGAGAAATGCAAGTGATGGAGGACAAGACCTCCCCTACCAAAAGAAAAAGAACTAAGGAAGGAAACATTTATCTTTTCCTGTGGACAGTTTCGCTAAGTGCTTGTTTTTTGTGGTCTACCTCCAAGTCCTTTTAGTTAACTTTGTAGGTTACTTGATGTTGTAGCTTTGGTGGTTGAGCACTTTCTTGGTGCTCTTTCTCCCCCCCCCCCCGCGTTTTTTATCCTTAATGAATAAAGGTTTTCTTGCTCTGATCCAAAAAAGAGGAAGGAAGACAATGGTATCGTGAATTACATAAGAATAGCAAGCCAATCTCTCCTCCAACTTTGTATCAAACTCTCAAAGACGGACTCACTACCCATATGACTTTTATACATGTTGAACACACGGTCATACGTGGCCATAAAAAGTATTATTTTTATTCTCGATACAATTATGACACGGTGGATCATTTTGTGTTTTCTTTTTTTAGATTCTTTCACTAGTAAAACATATTTTAAATTTCCAAAACTATATAAATATGTACAAGAAATTTTAACTTGACAAATGCCAACTCATTTATGAACTTTGACTACTAGTTTCTTAATTTTAGTTGGCAGCATATTTTTTGCATATTAATTTTGATGTTTTACTTTGAGGTATTAATGCCTATATATATATATTCCTAAACCCATTAATGTCATGCCCTTTTTTTGGTTTTTTTCTGTGTTATCGCATCCTATGGGTGGAGCCACATGTATTTGTGTGGGGTCAGACTCCACCCACCCAACTCTAGAGAAAATCATGTAGATGATCTGTTTATTTTTTAGGTTTCACCCTAATTGACATCTAAATGTGTGTGTAATGTGTCAATGTGATGAGATGAGATCAAACTCTTTTTTACGTTGGAGCATTACATTGTTGCTCTGGAATAATATGTTACATGTTCTAGGTGAGGAGTGGGTAACCAAAATCTCTAAGAACATTTCCACCTCTTGTGATTCAAAGGATTTGGGATTCTCAAGATTGCACCAATTTTGCGGCAATATACTTGGGCCACTGATCTAGTGTATTTAGTTAAAGAATGGAAAGATGTTTAAGGATCGATTGCTCTCTTTACATCTGTTGTGAAATAAGATTATTTTCCGTGGCATTTGGGCTGGGGGCATTTATAGAGGGCATTCTTTGCAAGAGATTCAATATTATTGGAGTTGTCAAATCTTGTATTTTGTTCTTTGATTTGTTTGAGGGGATATTTTATCCTCTCTTACAATTCTTTGTGATTCTTCTCTTTGTTGTAATAAATCATTCTTTTCCTACTACTAAAAATATGCTTGCATGTTAATGGAGTTTATGTGTTAATCATTGGATTAAAATATTAAATCAAGGAAAGTTGTTGGACTATTTTCTTGACTTAATTTATCAGATGATTTTTCTTTGTTGTTATTGTAGGAAACCTTTTTTATATCTCTTGTGCACTTCCCCATTTCTTTGATGGAAATTGTTTTATCTAAAATAATGGGTTTTATGAGCTATATGATTGGTCTTCATTATTTTTGGGAATTCTGACTTTTTACTTCCGTAAAAGTTTCCTTCTCGATTTTAGAAACCCTCTTTAATGCTCCTTTCTAGTTGATTTATTATTTATAGGGGTATTTTAGTTTTGCACTATCAGAATATTCTTTTCTCTTGAATCTATATATACCGGTCCTTTTACACCTTACATTCATCTCTTTGGATGGAAGTAGCGTATCATTGGATTATTGTCACATATTTATGCAGATTTGCTGAATACAGCACTATCTGATCTGAAGGGGTTGGGATTGAATATCTTAGAAAACGTGGGGAATATATTTTGAAATATTTGTTTTTTTTTAACATGCTATATTCTCTCTTATATGTATTTCACTTTTTAATAGAAGCACGATTCTTGCCATGCCTGTGGAGAAGGTGGGAGTCTTCTGTCTTGCGAATCATGTACTTATGCTTACCATCCTAGATGTCTGCTGCCGCCTCTTAGAGCTCCCTTTCCTGGAAACTGGAGGTGCCCTGAATGTGTATGTCCACTGTCCTTTGGAAGCTTTGTACCTTTATTATTGAAGTTAAAACTATTCTGCATATAATGCTTTGGTAGGTGGTAGGTGATTAGATGTCTTACTTTTTATCTTTTTACAGGTTGGTTCGCTTAAGGATATTGAAAAGATACTGGACTATGAGATGCGTCCTACTGAGGTTGATGATGGTGATGCTGCAAAATTTGCATCAAAGAAAATATATGCCAAACAATACCTTATAAAGTGGAAAAAACTATCTTACTTGCACTGTACATGGTATTTCTATGTTCCATACAAATCAAATAACATTATAATGATAAATTCTTGCTAAATTAATTGTTTTTTTATGAACTTAAATGACTTGTTAATGTGATTCATCTGATTGTTTATTTCGGATGGGTGATATATTATGCATCTACAGTCAAACTCCTTTTATGGTTGATCTACTTCCTGTTCTTCATGTTTATTTTAATTGGACCATGGGAGCTCATTGTCAACTTCTATCTTATTCTGCTTCTATTAGGGTGCCAGAGAAGGAGTTTTTAAAAGCTTTCAAGACCCACCCTCATTTGAAGACTAAAGTTAACAACTTTCATCGTCAGATGGCATCTGCTAACAATTCTGAGGATGATTTTGTTGCAATTAGACCGGAGTGGACCACTGTTGATCGAATTGTTGCTTGCAGGTTCAACTATCAAAGAATTGTTTTACCATGTTCTTCATATGATAGAACTCCCTTTAGCATGGTCATGTTCTAATTGTGATTGGATTGGTTCCTCGAGTTTTATAGTACTTACATGCTCATATGTATTGCTCTATCGGTTCTCTTCTGGGCCCTTTTTAGGTTATCGCTGTGATGGTAATGGTCTGCCAGTTGATTCTCCAGCTTTCCATAGAGTTTAGAATTTCCCAGATTACGTTCTCTCTGACTTTTGTGATTCTTCTTGTTCACTGCTATCCAGGGTTGGAATGCATCTCTCTTGTCAATGTAGTCACACAACTTCTTTTTTGGTTTTTTTGTTGGGGCATGGTAATTTAATCTACAAATTAGTAGTTGTAAGTTGAGTCATTAGTTTATGTTGACTGGACTTAGATGTTTTTTAGTTGCTACTTGTCATTGTAATACTTCTTGATTTTTATATTTGGTGAATGCCTCACTTCCTCTGGTTTGCTTGCTGACAAGAGATGAGAGGCCTTTAGCAGAAGCCATTAGGAAATTTGCTTCTCTGTGCCATTTTGTCTATCCTGTCAATATGGTTGTCTTTTATGGTTTCCTTATTTTAGTTTGTGTTATTTTTTCTCTTGCTTCTCTACGCCTTTCTTAGTTTCAGGGACAATTCTAATTGCCCCTGTTCCCACATATGATTCTGTACTCTTCTCTTTGTTGATTGATTTTATCCTTTTAGCATCTGAATGTGTATCTTCGATATAGTAAATTCTCTTGGTTATGTAAGTTAAAGCTATCATGAGTGATTGTCATGATGAAGTCGTTACCTTTAGGGAAACCGATGGCCAGAAGGAGTATCTTGTTAAATGGAAAGAACTCCCATATGATGAGTGTTACTGGGAAGTTGAGGCAGACATCTCCGCGTTTCAGCCTGAAATTGAAAGGTTTAACAGAATTCAGTTGAGGTCTCACAAGGCATCATCTAATAAGAAAAAGAGCAGTCTCCGAGATCCCATGGATGCTAAAAAGAAACAGAAAGAATTTCAACAGTTTGAACAGAGTCCCGAATTTCTTCATGGAGGTAATTTTTTTCCCGCTTTTGGGTAATCTAAGTTCTTACAAGCTGGCAACTTGGTTGAATCTAAACTTATTTTTGCTTGAAGGCGCCCTACATCCATATCAGCTTGAGGGGTTGAACTTTCTTCGATTCTCTTGGAGGAAGCAGACGCATGTAATTCTTGCAGATGAAATGGGTCTTGGTAAAACTCTCTGATTTATTTTTCTTACACTTATCTCCAAGAGGGATATTTGCTTTTACATCTAGCTAAATAAGTTCCATTTTGCTTGACCTGGAATGTAGGGAAAACCATACAGAGTATTGCCTTTTTAGCATCCCTTTTTGAAGAGAATCTGCATCCACATTTAGTAATTGCACCACTCTCAACATTGCGCAATTGGGAACGTGAATTTGCAACTTGGGCGCCTCAAATGAATGTCGTATGTACATGTGGTCTTGAAACTTTTTACTTTAAATTTGCTAATTGATGCCATTGTAATGAACTTTTACTCTCTCCAGGTTATGTATGTTGGGACTGCCCAAGCACGTGCTGTAATCAGGGATTATGAATTTTACTTTCCTAAAAATATGAAGAAACACAAGAAGAAATCTGGGCAAGTTGTTTCTGAAAGCAAACAAGAACGAATAAAGTTTGATGTTCTTTTAACATCATATGAAATGATTAACTTGGATACCGCATCATTGAAGCCTATAGAGTGGGAGTGTATGGTAATATGCAATGATTTATTCAGTACATTTCTGGGGTATTATATGATATCGATATCTATATGCTGGCGTCTTCTTGTAGATTGTTGATGAGGGCCATCGTCTAAAGAACAAGGACTCGAAGCTCTTTTCATCCTTGAAGCAGTACTCTAGTAATCATCGTGTGCTTTTGACTGGGACTCCTCTTCAGGTTGTTATCTCGTGTCGTATTAGCAGTTGGTGCATTTCTGCATATCACATCTTCTGACCCGTCCCATCTCATCTAATGATGTGTGAGCGAGAATCCAAAGGGTGTTAGTCTTTATCTCTATAATGGGGCAGACAATTGGAGTTGTTCTCTTGAAACTAGTATATGTTATTAGATGAAATGAGTGTTATTTTTGTGGTGTCTGCTTATTTGCATGTAGGTGTGCATATAATATTCTAGATCACATGTCCAATTGGTGAATAAAATTTTGCTGTGAACTCCGTGAGTTACTGTTTTGAGATGGTTCTGCTAATATATATTTATATATATGTATATATATATTTCATAGAGCGAAGAGAATATATTATTTGTATGAAAGAATGTGCAAAAACCCCAGAGGATGGTGGATTCTAGTTGTGCTAATATTATTGTTCACTAGTTCATTCATGTATGAAAAATACTCTTTCGCATAACAACAGTTTTTTCAAGTTAATTGCAAGTTCAAAGGTCATCAAGTCACTTGTGACGTGAGTTTTGTTTATGCTGCTTGGTTTGTTTGAATTTTTCTAGGATTGCACTGCAATGATTAGAGAGGGATACTATTGGGATTTCAAAGATAAAAGTATTCATATTAATGTGTTATGGATAAAATTATGTTAGTTACATCTCTTTGGGTCCCCCTTGTATTTGGGGGAGAGGGAGATCAGAATTATCCCCAATCACCCTATTGAAATTTCTCTTTTGTGGGAAAATGTTATTTTTAATACTTCTCTATGGACTTATGCCTTGGGGATTCATAATGTTGGAAAGCAATTGTACATTAGTTTTCTTTGCTTTTTCTTGTTTTGACCCTTCTTACATCAAAGGGTTTTATCCTTGGGAATCTTTTATATTCTTATCTAATGCATCATTCTTTTTCTATCCACAAAAAAAAAATGATTTCAAGTTATATTGGCAATTTTTATCTGATGGTTTCCTTCTAATGGCCTTTTTGAGGATGCTTATTGTTACTTGTAAAATTTATTTCTTTTGCTTTGAAAGGAAAAAAAGAAAAAAAAAGAAGAAAATCTTGATGCCTTTTTAGTGTTTTACCTTGTTTGCTTCTGAAAAGGGAACATATTGCCCGGAGTTGTTTATGGATATTGATTTGGTATATTTTCAGAACAATCTGGATGAGCTCTTCATGCTTATGCACTTCCTTGATGCTGGGAAGGTAAATATTAACCTGTCACAGCGTTTTTTCTGTTATACTAGTTGCACTGAATTTGTTATATGCAGAAATTAACTTCAGTATCATGAATCTTGCAGTTTGGAAGTTTAGAGGAGTTTCAGGAAGAGTTCAAGGATATCAATCAGGAAGAGCAGATAGCAAGGCTCCATAAAATGTTGGCCCCACATCTCCTTAGAAGTATGCATCTTTAAATTTTCCTATTTTGGTGGTTCACCCCGCCCCCTCCTTTTTCCTTTCCACCAGAAGCAGTACATGTTTTAGATTGGTAAAAATGTGAGAACATCTGAGCAAACATCCCATGATACTTTAAGAGGCCATGGAACCAACTCACTTGAACTTCTAAGACAACAAAGCATAAGAGAGCCCCACTATGAAACAAAAAGTAAAGGAAATTAGCCCAAAATACAAGGTTGCCACCCCAACAAAGCCATCATGCCACCTATGTAAAGGAAAAGAATACATCATGGTGTCAGGTGCAATTAACACACCTAGAATATAGGCAGAAACATCCAATGTAATGAAATATGTTGTTATATGGATTGGCAACAGTAGTTGAATCTGTGAGCACTTGGTGAAGTCGTAATTAACTATATTCACCTATATAATGATGCTCTCTCTCTCTCTCTCTCTCAGTTTTATACGAAAGTGTTGATGTTAAGCCTGGCTAGTACATAACCGTTCATTCTTTTCTTTTTTACTTATTGAATGTCTTTCATTATGGTACTATCACTAACTATGGTATATTGGTATAACTAATGTGATCATGTAATGGTATCTCAGCTTAGGTAGCACTTTTTGGTAAATTTGTAGATCTTATAGCTACTCATGCATTTAGAATGACATGAGATATATAGTTAGATACAGAAATGCTCAGAATTTCTTTGAGACTGTCTTCAACAGCATGTATAATGGAGCATGGTGGTGAAGTAGCAGAGTTGAAAAGACTTGGTTCTGGGTTGCACTTGAGAAGCTTATGACTGGGGAAATGGTTTAAGAATTAACTTGTGGTGTTTTTATGGACAAATAAGAAGTGGGGTATAATATTTGGTACTATGCTTAGCAAAAGAGAGAGAAAAAAAAAAGACCACACCTGCTGTAGAAACGGTAAACAGTATCCATGAATATAAGATATGGGCTACCATGGGATGATTATTTATGATGGAATTAATGGTTTTCTTTTTATATAAGAGGTTACCTGTTATTTACTTATGACAGGGTAAGAGCAAATCTTATTGTCTTCCATCTTTTCTACGTGTCTTCTTATACATTTCTTCTTTTTTCTGTATATTACTAGATTTCTCCGTAGGGGTAGACTATTAGAGGAATTAAATTGTGGCTACCCCATAAATAGCAGTCAATGCTATGAGCTTGATTATAAGGTGTTTAGGTGGTCTTTATAATGCTTAGTCTTATTTTCCTTGCAAAAGATGGAGTAGTATGTTCCCTAAATATGTTCATAATTCTATTGCAGGAGTGAAGAAGGATGTCATGAAGGATCTCCCTCCTAAAAGGGAACTCATTTTACGTGTTGAATTAAGTAGCAAGCAGAAGGATTACTACAAGGCTATTTTGACTCGAAACTATGAAATACTGACTCGGCGTGGCACGCAACAAGTGAGATCTGTTTTAGCAAAACAAATGGTTCTTTCCGTTGTATTCTGAGTTCAACAATATAACTATGGTTGCATTTTTCTTTTAAATTAGATTTCTCTCGTTAATGTGGTCATGGAGCTGAGGAAACTGTGTTGTCATCCATACATGTTGGAAGGTGTTGAACCTGATATAGAGGATACAGATGTCTCCTACAGGTGATGTTTTATATATTAGTTTTATTTTATTTTATTTTTCTCTTGTACTTTGCTTCTTTGGTGAAAGTAATTGAAAAAGGAGGCAGCAACAGCCACAATTTTACTTCATATCCAACTGATAACGATTCTGATTTCCCTATAATTTTATATGGTTTTTATTTTGAGGGAAATTGTAGTTCTTTTCTGGCTAGAGATGAAATCCAAATAATAGTATTTCAAATTACTAATATGGTCACTTTTCAAACAGTTCTAGTACACATGAGAAAGAGGGAAAAGGTCTTAATGAATTGGTAATTTTTTCTAAAGAGGGCTAATGGAGTCCAGAAATCATGTTTTTCTCGATTGAGTTGTCAAATCAGTAGTAATAAAACGATATGGGGATATAGTTTCCCCTGGATGTAAGGATTTCCTGATGATGGGCTACCTTTGTTCCCATACCTTGTGGGTTTTTGCATTTTTTTTTGGGTTGGGGGGGGGTTTGAGCAGGAATAGAGGGAAAGCAAGGTTAATTCTTGTCAAGCAGGCACATCTTCCCCCCCCCCCCTTTTCAAATTGCATTCCCCCCCCCCGGGGGGGAGGGGGGTTGAATATACATTGTAGAACAAACTGACCTAGGGCATTTCCATCATTTCCTCGTTGCAGTTTCTAGTAGTTTCCCTTGCTTTAAGCTTCCTTTTGTTACTTTTTGTCAATTTCCTTTTGTTTCATGCTTCGACTATCTATTTTCACAGACAACTGCTGGAATCATCTGGGAAAATGCAATTGTTGGATAAGATGATGGTTAAGTTGAAAGAGCAAGGACATAGGGTTTTAATATATTCACAGTTCCAGCACATGCTTGACTTATTAGAAGATTACTGCTCTTACAAGGTACACTGTATTGTTGCCTTTGATTGTGGTGTTTTGTTGTTGGAATGCAGTTTCCTGCTTCTTTATCATGCTTGTAACCTTGGCCTGATGTTCTATTGTATTCTTGTTTTTAGAAATGGCAATATGAAAGGATAGATGGCAAGGTTGGTGGAGCTGAACGACAAATTCGCATTGATAAGTTTAATGCCAAAAATTCTTCCAGGTTTTGCTTTCTGCTGTCCACCAGGGCAGGAGGTGTAGGAATAAATCTTGCAACTGCTGACACTGTTATCATATATGACAGGTCAGAGCTAACTGGCTTACTCTTATATACCTTATTTCCATTTATTTATCTGTGCACATGCTTATGTGCAAATCTGTAGACACCATACTTCTGTATTGACTTGAATATTGAGTAAGTGGGTTTTTCTGGTCTTTTTTTTTTTGCTGTGGCCTATTGTTGTATAGATCCTACTGGTTCATTATGAATTTGGAAGTAAGTGAATTCTTTAGGAGATGAATAGGGAGCACTGATGACAGTTTTCTATATGGATTGACAAATAAAAATTTAGAATTTAAGCAGTAAAAAATTCTCTAGGGGACAAAATTGTCTATTAAGAGGAACTATCCATGAAAATTACTCAGGTATCTTTTGTCCTGAGGTGAGCGTTAGGTTGAATAGCATGCAGCTTTATACCATTGAATAATCAATTTAATGGATTGGAATTTTGGTTTGGTTTATGCGGTGAAAGAAGGGATTAATCATTAGGAATTGGGAATATTCAACTGGATTGATATATGATAACAGTTCTTGCAATGTGACAGGGGGTGAATAAAGGTGTCATAATTTAGCTTTTGGAGGTGTATTGGCTAGAGTAATTTTTTGTATTTGTTTATTCAGATGAACGGAGAGTTTATGTGGAGCAACTTTTCCCCTTTTGTCACCAAGAGGGGGGGTGGTTGGGTGGGTCGGATGAATTTAGGTTGCTGGTTGGGAATGTCACTGTATATACTGAAACTCATGATTGTGTGGGAAAAGTTTCCCATTCTGTACCGTGAAACTCATGATTATTCTGACTAGGAATATAGTGCTTCAAAGACATGCTTTTTCTGACATTTGAATAATATCCAGTTCGCTTCTTCCTGAAACTATTCCCCCTCCCCACCTCCCCCCCCCCAAAAAACAAGATTTCTGTTAACATCTCCTGTAACTATATGTGATTCTCTTCTACAGAAATAAAAAGAAAAATTGATCTTCTTTGTGGACATCCGAGTAATTTCCATCTCCTCCATTCATAAGTCAATTGTTTTTTAAAAAACTTCAATCTTTGTTTGGTGTAATTTAATTTACACTTTTCTGTTTTTGCTATAGAGATTCTGAAAGAGAGAAAAACCAAGTTTGAGTCATGCCACCAACCAAGATAGATGTGTAGACCTAGGGTTTGGCTCATAAAGTGCTGGAAATGGGAAAAACAAAATTTCAGCTATGCTCCTAAATGATTTTTCTTTTTGGTGTCCTGATGTCTTTTGGAAAAGTAAGACGTCCTATGGGATAGAAGTTTTTGTTTCGTCTGTTGTTTTATTACTACTTTTAAAGTGAGTAAATCGGTTAAGATTTTGTCTCCAAAGTCCAAATACTGTGTTATAAGAATGGGGAGACAGAGTATCATCTCTTTCCTCATTTTTTCAGTTGCTTGGCATCTGTGGGATAGGCTGTTTGACATCTTTGGGGAGATGGGTATGTCACAGGTGGCCTTGACGATTTTCTGCTCATTCATTCAAATGGATTTGGGTCTTATAAGGAGGCTTGGACACTTTGGAGGTGCACTTTGGAGGCCCATTTAGTGGAATTAAGCTATCATGGAAAAATATAGTCTTCCTATTGTTCTTTGGCCTTAACCTACCTGAGGTTTCAGGAGTTACTTTTTCCAAGAGAAGAGTTTAGAACTTTAAAGTTGATATTGGTGCTTTGCTTTTTGTCTTTAGATTATGTGATTGGAGGATGTCTTGTCCTCCTTTCTAACACATTCCTTCTCTTTTCTCTTCACAAAATCCTTTTCTCTTTCTACATATTAAAAAAGAAATGGCTCATCACAACTCTTTTATTCCTATATTTATTGTTATTATTATTATTTCATATTTTTTTGTTCAAATGAACCGGGGAGGGGTGTGGAGAGGAGGGTAGCTCGTCTCTTGATTTGCACAACTACAGTTTAACCTTAGTGACTTTGTGGTGCCAGCATGAAAATCATTGATTCATGGTATTAACTGGATGGATACTTTTTATGGTTAACTGATCATGTCTCATGGGATGATATATGTTCTCTTGGGAGAGGAAAGTTGGAATTACTCATGCAAGGTCCAGGAGAGAAAAGACACATTTTAGATTTTTTAATGTGCTTTTTATCCTATAGCTTTTCGACTTCATTGGTGCTTGTTAAGCTAGAATGTTTTCTTTATCATCTGCTTTAGGATGCACCTAAAATTGCCATCCTCCATTCTCCAAAAATCAAAGCTCCTGAATCAGGGATATCGTCCACTTGTTTCTGCTTCTCCGAAGGCCCCAATTGCATACTTGAGAGCTGTCCTTCGCAAATTCCACAATACGGCCTTCTAACTACCTTTCACTAGGATCATTTTGTGTATTACTTGTAATTGACCACCTCATGGCTCTTCTCGGGTGATTACTTTTGTAGGCTATCTAATTTTATTGTGGTTGTTATTGTAGTTATTCAGTTATTAGATACAGGGCAGGGAAAGATATCAGGCAAAGAAGCCATCTAGGGTAGACAGTCAGATGCATGAGTAAATACTTGGTTTTGTATGTTGACTTGTGATAATTTGGCTTCTATACCATGTGTTTTTTCATGTTCCAGTGTTGCAATTATATTTTGATTTTTATTTTATTTAATCTTTGCTCACAACATTGATTTGGTGATAATGTTCTCTTCAACAGCGATTGGAATCCCCATGCTGATCTGCAGGCAATGGCCAGGGCTCATCGACTTGGGCAAACCAACAAGGTTTGCACATGTTCTTTTTTCAACTCAGGCTCATTAGTGCCATTGGCTGTTGTTAGTTATGATTTTGCATTGCTTCTTTGCTCATTGTAGGTAATGATTTATAGACTTATATCAAGAGGCACCATCGAAGAAAGGATGATGCAAATGACAAAGAAGAAAATGGTTTTGGAGCACCTTGTTGTTGGAAGATTAAAAGCTCAAAACATTAATCAGGTATACAGGCTTGTTTATGCTTACATGAATTATCCTATATACTAAGAATTAAATGTGAGATCAGGCTGATGTTCTTTCTGAAAAGTTTCTGCTTGAAAACTTGTAACATGAGCACACCTTTCAGTTTTATCCTTTCTGTATTGTCAAAATGATATGTCCTTCTTTCTCTTTGCCAAAGTCAGATACTATCTTCTCTCTCAAACTTTACATCTTCACTTCAGAAGCCTATGAACTCCCACCTCCCTCTGCAGACCTAAAAAGTCAAGAGGTCAATGATAAGCTCCAATATATGTCAACACCATCTTCCTGGAGCACCCTTCTTGCATTTTGCAATCAATTATTTGATGTCAAGAGTTCAACCAGGGATTGAATTTTGATTTATTCCTGCCTAACCTGTCCTATCCCTTTAGGGACAGTATGGGCACTGTGTGTAACAACCTTACTTCGCTCTGATTGAGCACACATACCTGTTACTAGCTCATTTCCTTGATTATATTTCCTTGAGGATTTTATTTTCTGTTCTCAGGCCTCTTGTCCAATTTTATTGATCTTTCTTATTCTCAGCAGTTCCCTTGTTTTTTTTTTCCCAATTGCCTTTGAGATTTGATTTCCTTTCCTTCCTGGTTGCTTTGTGGGAAGTGGTCAAAATCCTAATTCTTTTTCCTTATCTTCCTTCTCTCTCTCTCTCTCTCTCTCTCTCTCGTGCGCGTGCACACATGCGAGTGAGAGGGAGAATACCAAACCTTAGCTCTTATAAGACCGGGATGGGGACTGCAAGGGGTTGCCTCGTAGTGAATACAGAGACTAGAATACAGGATATGATACTTGATGCAAATAAACTTAGGGCCTGAAAGCAGAATTTTAGGGGAAGATTGTGGGGAAAATGTTCATGTCATTGGTTATTGGCAATGAGAATGCTGCTCCAGTATCCATAGCTGAAGTGGAGTCTTTTTCGGCAATTGATATCTAGACTTTCCTGCCTTCTCTTTGTTCTCTTTAATCAATCTGAGCCCTAACTCCCATGTGCTTAAAGTTCTTAATCATGGGGAAAAATGATGGGACAAAGAGAAATAAAGTGGAAAAAGTAAGAAAGAGACTTCTGTTTACCTGTAAATTTTCTAAATATTTGACCTTGCTGGTAAATCAAGGAAATAAATGAGAGTTCCAAAATTTCCACATAAGTCTTCTCTTTGAGCATGAAACAGAAGTAATAAATTGGTGCAAGGCTAAGAATTATTTTTTCTTTTGTTCCTCGTACTCCTATTATATAGAAACCATTACCTTATCCAAAATGGATTTGCCCAAGTTTATTTATGGTTGTTGACAATTTGTTTGATGCTGGTTGTATAAACAATCGTAAGAAAACTTATCTATTTTATGCCTTTGACCTTTTCTTGGAAAGTTAACTATTTATTTATTTATTTATTTTTGTTTGAATAAAATAAAATATACATGTGTTCTACTATTTTGATCAATTTATGAATGTAGCTCTTAAATATTAATTGTTTTTATTTTGAACTTTTAGAATTCTCAAATATTTCTGTTGTTATAAGTTTAATGTCAATTCTATGAAAGATTGAATCTTCAAAGAGTTTTAACAGTGTCTCAAATAAAAAATTAATTGTCAAAAAATATTAAGTGATTGTTATTTCCAAATTTTTTAAATTGATGTGCAAAATGGTGAAGTTTAAATATGTTTTAATATGCTCATGGTTGGAAGTATAAGTCTTTTTCATAAAATTTTGGATTTGCATGACTTCGATGGGAATATTATGGTCTGGCTTTCATTGAAGAAGATATATATATTTACGTGCTTCCAAGATAATGGGCTCTAAATGTTGACGTGTTCTAACCATGACTTTTGTTGTTAAAAATATGCTTTTTTATGATAATTATATTTGATATTTGTACCGATAGATGGACTGCTTCCATTATTTATATAAAAATGTTGATGATGTCCACTTTTCTTTATTTCTTTTTTATAGAAAAAGAATTATAGTCTGAGAAGAAAGAATACAAGAGGCAGATAAGAATTTCTTTGACACTAAAAAGTACATAGAAGCAAAAAGCTAATAGGGTTGATCCCAAATCTCTCTTCAAGTCCTCCAAACTTTAATTCACTAAAAACTTGTAAAGCGTCAGCTCGATGAGAAATATAAATACATTATTGTCCTATGAAAAGAGTGACTAATAGCCTGGGTTTTGAAAATCCTTGCATTCTGCTTTTATGAAATGCACAAATGAAGAGCCATGACAGCACATCTCCAACGCAGATAGGCATCCTTTCATCCGTTAAAATTTCTAAACTTTGTTAACATTAGATCAAGAAGGTTTTTATAATATATCTACAATCACAAATGACAAGGCAGTTCTACGTCACCGGTGCTATACAACAATGAAGGAACAAATGATCTCCAGACTTAGACTTGTTGTAGCGCATTACACAGATATCCAAAGAGATGGTTTTAAATCTCCACATTTGTAACAAATTATTTGTTTTGATCTTGTTAAGCACCATAGACCAAGTAAATGTCTTAACTTCTATAGAACCCGTCTTCCAAATAAACTTTGTTATGGGAAATTGTGGATGGTGTGGAACGTAAATAATAGGATGAGAGAGATTCACAAGAGAATCTGAATGGTTTTCTTCTAGCATCTTCCATTAGGGCTGGACATCCATCACTTTGGTTAGAGTTAATTCAAAAATGTTGCCAAATCTATGGTAATTGACATCCTTGAACTTATCGTTGATGCTCGCAAAATCTATGGTAATCAATGCAAAAAGGATCTATTATTTACGATTTAGTTGCAGAACAAACTTTTGTTCACAGTCATGTAGTAGAACTGATCGTTTTTGTATATGACATGTCTTTTCTTTCTGAAGTTTAAATTCTCCACTATCTCTGCATAACTTTATTCTTGAAATATCCTTCATCTAAGTTTAATGTGTTTAATTATGAAATATTTTTCTCTTGTTTGTTCCTATAAGCCTATGATATCTAGATTCTTCTTTCTGTGATATGGCTTTTTTCGTTTGGGGGGGGACAAGAATTTCTGAGTATCTTGCATCTTTTGTGCTCCACTGAATGCAAACTACTAATTGCAAAGGGGTATTGGGATCAAAAACATGTTGACTCTGTGAGAAATAATAAATGAATTACTTGTTAATGACAACTTCCTCAAAAGGGTGTCATTATCTCTATATCATTAACTTGTGCATAAATTTTTTTGTTCTCTATCCTACTTGTTATCAACAGGGATATTAGATTTGAAAAACTATTGAGCATAGATCTGATTCTGTAACCAACTTCTGCCATTTGAAATTGCATATTAACTCCAAATATCATTCTTTTTTATACTTGTGCAATTATTGCTGCCGATAATTTTCCTATGTGACGGGAGTAGTTATCAATATATTTCCATGTGGTTTTATCATAGGAAGAGTTGGATGATATAATCAGATATGGTTCAAAGGAGTTATTTGCTGATGAGACCGATGATGCAAAATCTCGCCAAATTCATTATGATGATGCTGCAATAGATAGGTAAATGCATCTTTCGTTTCTTCTTTACCCCTACATCAACAAACTTGGTTAGTAAGCCAGTACTTTTTCCCCCCATTAACTTCATAGATTACTTGACCGGGAATTTGTCGGCGATGAGGAGGCTACTTTAAATGACGAAGAAGATGGATTTTTGAAGGCATTTAAGGTTCTTTCTCTTATAAACTGTGTATTTTATGTATCGCTAAATGCAACTCTATGGCCTTAGATGTCCTTATAATTTCTGTCTCTTGGATTATAATGCCCTTTTCTTGCATTTTCCATATCTATTGTCTAAATTACAGCAGCAGAAGGCATGCTAATGGGGCATTCATAAACAAATATAATTAAAAAAAATTTATTTTCCCTCTGGTGGATCAATCAGTGCATTCTACCTTATCTCAGTACTGAACCTCGTTGTTCACATTATTTTTTGGCCCTTGTTTTATTAGTTTTTCCTTAGTGCATAATCTTCCTCCATTTTATTTTTTATTAATGTTTAAAAGGATTTCCCTTTTTTGTTGACTTCCCTTTTTTAAAATATTTGGTCTTTCAACCAAATTCATTCATGTACTTGTTCTCTAGCTTTATCTTTTTCTTCTAATTTTGTTATTATTATTTCTTAACAAATGTGGTTTCTCTTTACCTTAAGTTTTCAATGTTTCCATTTCCTGATCTGTATCTTTGTTGTGCAACGTAGGTCTCCTGCTGGCAATATGCTGCCTTTAGTCAAGAACCTTTGCACCTAAATTAAAATTTCTGCACATAGCAATACTTGTTCAGGAAATATTAGATACTTGGTTCAATCTATTCATGTCCAGGGTCTACTCATCTGCTTGCACAAGGATTCTTTTGTCAACAGCATAAAACTTTTGCTAAATTTTATAGGTGGCAAATTTTGAGTATGTTGATGAAGTAGAAGCCGAAGCAGAAGAGTTGCAGAGAGCATCAGCTGAAAATAAAACAGCCACTAATAATTCAGATAAAACGAGTTATTGGGAAGAGTTACTGCAAGACAGATACGAAATGCTTAAAGTTGAAGAGTTCAATGCTTTGGGCAAGGGAAAGAGAAGCCGGAAGCAGGTATCCAATCTAGTCACAGATGCGTGAAATATTTCTGCAAACATTTATCTCTTTTTATTTCTTTCTGTTGCACATTGAGATGAAAACAAACACTTAGAGGCTGCCTACATTCTGTGCTTTTTTGGATATTTTAGGGAAAATGCATCTACAGAATCATAAAAATCATGCTGTGTCATTCTTTTTCTACATTTTTTGGCCATTGTAATAACTTTTTTCTAATGTTTTTGAAGTGTTCCTTTGATTTCACGTGTCATTATTGGTGACACCTTGTGGGTTATGGTTTTTCTCTCATCATTTCATAAATTTGGTCAGATGGTGTCTGTTGAAGAAGACGACCTTGCTGGTCTTGAAGATGTCAGTAGTGATGAGGATGACAATTATGAAGCAGAGGCGACAGATGGTGAGGCAGCTTTATCTGGAACTCAAGCCGGGAGAAAGCCTCAAAGACAGAAAGCCCGTTGTAATTTTTCTTTCCCTGACAATATTTTGTTCAATTAATGCCTCAGATTTTGGTGTCTCTTATTAATTGAATTGCCATTGCATAAAATTGTTTGCAGTGGATTCTGTGGAACCTCTTCCGCTAATGGAAGGTGAAGGAAGAGCATTTAAGGTCCTAGGATTCAATCGACGCCAGAGGGCCACTTTTGTTCAGATATTGATGAGGTAGGTGATCTGCTCATTGTTTGTCTTATGTTCTTTATTTCCTTCTTTGTCAAATGTGTATGAACCTTGCATCAGTCTTGCCCTCCCCGCCCCCAAAAAAAACACACACACACACACACTTTATGATATGCATGCTTCACTATTTCTCTGATGTGGCCAAACAGAATTCAAACCCTGACACCATCTTTTTGGGTTGAGGGCAAGGCTTCTCATGCTTTCTGATTTCTTGTCTGGAGTTGGTCCATTATTTGTCTAATTCAAGAATGTTTTCAGGTTTGGAGTTGGTAATTGGGATTGGGCAGAGTTCACTCCACGCCTGAAGCAGAAGAGTTATGAGGAGATCGAAAGGTATACAACATACAGTTCCCATTGTTTATTGTACTTTGTTATAGATTCGATTTAGTGCTTTGTATATCAGTTTTTGAATTGATGTCACTTTCCGGTTCCTTTTTGGATGTTCACTCTTTGGTGTCAGATAGCTTGCATGTACTTTGCGTTGTTTATTGAAGTAATTGACCTGTAATGTGTAGAGTTGAATGTAGAGAGAGATTTGTGGGAAAGGGTTGCAGGTTCTTTAGATGCTAACGTACTCCCTCCTGTATTCAAACTAGAAAGCATACAATCTTATTAATATACTTTCATATATGCACTTCTAACTTATATAACTCTCCATACAGTGTAGGTATGTAGCCTTGAATGGTTATTCCTGGTATTCATTGACTAGTTTTCATTTTCTTAATTCGCTTCCAAATACCCCACCCTTAATTTGGAAGGCATAGGTTCCTGCTAAAATGAAGGGTTATACTTGGTACTTGATTTATATAAATGATTTATTATAATGAAGATGTTTCTTAAAGTTATCACTGGACACTTTTGTTATGTGCTGTGAAGGGTTCAGATATTAGAACTCTATTATTTTTGCATGTCCTTATGGCTTAGGAGATGTGGAATTGTTTTTTGGCTGTTTGTTTTAATCAATGGGTTTGTCTTATCATTTCTGTTATTCTTGTTTTGACAAATTTTAGAGAGTTTGGAGGGCAAAAGATGTTTCTTTAATTTTGCTTTGGAGTTCTGCTTAGCTATTCTCTGGTGCGTTCAAAGGGAGAGGATACTAAGATTTAGAAACCATACTATTGGTTCCTTTCCCCTTTGGAACAAGAGTGTCTTTTTTGCTTCTCTTTGGACTCATGCTTTGACAATCTTTAGTTATTATAGCCTACGGGACTTGAAGGGAATTTTAAAAAGTAGTCCTTCATTTGTTTTTGTTTTTTGTTTTCCCTTTTTGTTGCTCTTGCCTCCAAGAACTTCTTGTTCTTTAAGCCTTAAGTACTCCTATACAATTCCTTTTTTTTCTGCATAAAAAATGACCAAGTCATTTTGTTTGTTAATGTGTTTCAAAAGCATTTAAATTTTGTCAAAGAACTAATTTAGTGACTTAGAACTTTTATTGGTTGGTGATATGTGGGTAACTGTAATTTCATTTAAATTTTGAGAAAAAAGCATTTAAATTGTGGCTATTGGCAGTTCTATCAGCCTTTTCGTGTTTGTGGCTGTTGAGGAACACCTGCTTCTTTAGAAATCAAGTGGTTCCTCCTAAGCTTTTGCAAATATGAAAATTTTCTGGTTTTCTTTGTGGCCCGTGGCTTTTGGACCATTCAAAGTATTGGGATTGAGACATGAGGGTTCAATAGAAATTGGTGACTGTTGACATATTTTATTGTGGTTTGAATTTTGTTTTCTTTTTCTTTCTTTTTTTCTCCTTTTCACTTTTACTTCTACTTTTTTTATTTTGTATTATCATTGGCACCTATACAATCATCTCATTTTCTCATCTCTCTTCCTTGTTATCAAATCCTTCTTCAGCTATCTGAAGAAAAGGTTGTTTTACTTGTTGGTGAGTAGAACTGTTTAAGACCTGGACATAAGAAAACTCTTTATGCATGCCTTCTGAAATTATTGCTTTCTAAAGTAGATCAGTAGAACTATCTTTGTCTTTCATTCATGTTTAAAAAAAAAAAAAAAGCCTTTAGACAGCAGAGTGATGATGCAAAATTGGGAAGGAATGATTCAATAGCACAAAGGCTGTCAGTCAAGGCCTGTTTATAGCAAAGCTAAGGTATGAAAGTATCGTAAAGTGAAGATTGCTTCCTCCAATCTCTGTCATTTCAGTAGGATCTTTAGCAGGGTCAGACAAAACTAGAAAGATTGCTCGGGTTATATGGGGTTAAATGGAAAAGTCAGGCATCTGTATGCAGCTCTCCCTATACTCGTTATTACAAGTCAATGGTGCCCTATTAGTTACTTATTTTCTGCTTTTGTTTTATTTTAACCAAAATTGACTTGTTCGTTCTTATGCTTCACTCTTGGACTTCGCTGTTTCTAGATCTGAAACATACTGCACTCCTTGGTATTGAGTGCAAAAGCTCAGAAGTGCTATGGCTTGACTTCTTGGTCAATTCAATTTTCGGAAGGAGCAGTCAACAATTTAATCCAATTTTCCCCATTGTAACGTTAGTATAACAAAAGAATAGCACATTGAATTCTTGAACCTTTGATGTGGAATTTTCATTTCTATCTCTCAATGGGGCTGTGAAGCATTGTAACTCAGCAGCAGTGTGAACTTGGTGTGGTGGAAGTCATTCTTTTGAGCTTGATTCTGTGCATGTATTTACATGTATTTGCATATCCATGCCTAATCTAGTAAAGATCGGAAGTTTGTTATATCTTGTAATATGTGTGATGCCTATTTAGAATGTAGCAAATAGAATTCAATGTTAATATGCATTAAATGTTTTTCTTGACAGGTATGGTCAACTTTTCATGGCTCATATTAATGAAGATATAACAGATGCAACAACATTCTCAGGTGACTGCACCTCACATTTGAAAACTTTTTCCCTGTTTTTCCCTTTTCTGCCTCTTTTGATTGGTTGTTGGTATTGCCTATCTACCCCCTTCTGTTGTCCTGGTTGTAGATGGTGTTCCAAAAGAAGGACTGAGAATTGAAGATGTCCTTGTTAGGATTGGACAGATGATGTTGATAAGGGATAAAGTAAGTGTATTAATGTTGAAAGAGAATTCATTTAGATCTCATCATCACATTTATTATTTTTCTATGCACCATCTATTTCTGTTGCACCTGTAAATAATATTGCTTGCATAATTTGGAGAATTCCCTCATATGATATAGGTGAACATGCTCTATAATTTGGTCCTGTTTGCTCATCTTCTAATTTATTTGTCATTGTATTGCATCTAAAAGTCAAATCTGAAAAAGCAGAATAGCATAATTTTAAAGTAGCACATTGTGAATTTGCCCTGACATTTAATCTTATTAGCGTGGGAAGGAAAGATGGTTCACAGCCGCAACAAGTAATTCAGAAAGGCAAGGGGGCCAATGCTCAACATTATATTTTTCATGACTGTTGTCCCCTTATTGGTCTTATAGATTCAAGTTTTAAAGAAAAACACTCAGGTGGAGTAACACAACCCAATGGTTGATGATACAAGTACCCATCTCAATCCTATTTCTTCCTGCTTAGAACCAAATACAAAATAAATAAATAAATAAATTCATTTCAATTTACTTATTTTGAACTTATTTTTGTACATGGGAGTCTAGAAGGAAATATGGAATTCAATTGAATTCCACTGCTTGAAATAACTAGATGACCTTGAAGTTTAATTTTAAAATTGTTATCTAATAGTATTTATTGAAAAATCATGTAGGACTCAACTCTTCTAGAGTTCATTTTTGCCGATTTAAGGCTCTCATTTTTTTTGGATCTAGTATTGAACTTCATATTTTTTTTATTGCCTCCAAACAAATAAAAGTTGGAATTAGAATGGAATTCTACAATTTTTATGAATTCATTTGGTTCCAAGCATGACCTTAAATAACTTCTCATGCTGCTATAGACTTTATTATATGTTTTCTTGTATACTGCTTCCTTGATCTGTCATTTTGAATGTACCTATATTTATGCCCCCTGTTAATTGGAACATCTCTTTTCACCAAGTATTCAATAGATTGACATCTTTGCCCTTTTCCTGTGCAAAATGTTAGGTGGCATTTGCCTTGCAAAATCCAACTTCTCCTCTTTTCCTAGAGGACATCTTGTCTCAATTCCCTAGTCTGAAATCTGGAAAATACTGGAAGGATGAGCATGATTTATCCCTTCTGCAAGCAGTATTAAAGTAAGTCTTCTTGGTACATTTATCTGTTGACATAGCGTAACATCTTGTTCTCTGGTTTGCTTCTTTATCTTCAATGTTTGGTACTAATTCCTTGTTTCTGTGTGTGGGCACACATCTTTGTTGGTTCTGTAGACGTCTTTAATCACGAGATGAGCTAAATATTGTGATTATGGATGTAAACTAAAGTTACATTTTGAATTTTGCCATTGAGAAATTCTCAAAGAATAGGATTTAGAATTATTTTAGCAAATTATTTGCCTTAATGAAAATTCTATAGCTGCAGTGATTAGTTATGAGACCAATACAGACACTTTACTCCACATGCTCGAGCTTGTGGTTAGTTGTTTTAGCAATTATTAATTTTGTGGTTAGTTATGGTTAATTTTACCAGTGATTAGTTATTTTAGCAATTATTTTGTTGGTTCTTGTTGAGGCGCCTTGAAGTTGCTGCCATCTCTGTGTCCACTTAGCACTTGCCTATGTTCTGTTGGTGTCTCTTGTCGAAAAGCTTATGTTTTAATTTTCTTTTGGTCTAATAAATCTTACATTATGCTACATGTAATTCGTTATTATTTGCTTATCTGAATTTCTTAAGTCTGACATATGCTAGAGTTGGCTTACATTTTTCTTTGTTTTATACTCATTTCATAAGGCATGGCTATGGAAGATGGCAAGCAATTGTCGATGACAAGGACCTCGCCATTCAGGAGGTTATTTGTCAAGAGCAGAATCTTCCGGTTATGCCTCTTCCTGTTCCTGGCGGTCCAAGAATGCATGATAATGCAAATACAACTAATTCAGAAGGCTTAAGTGGATGGCAGTCGAGAGAGACTCGGGGCAGCAATGAGGTGGCTGCTGATGGGGCACAGGGGGTAACTGATTCGGAAAACAAAGCCCAGTCACATCCAGATTCTTCAATCATAAATCATTTTAGAGAGAAGCAGAGACGGCAGGTTGAGTTCATCAAGAAGAGAGTTCTTCTCTTAGAAAAAGCAATGGCTGTAGAAATGCAGAAAGTGGTCTATGTAAGTTAATTCATAGTTATTGTTTCTGGCACTGTATTTGACTATTGTCTGGAAATGTTAACCTTAATGCAAAAGGAGCAATTGTTGGAGAATTAAGCTTTTACACATAGTAGGATAATTTTTAATTTTGGTAAGTTGCTCTTTGGATAAAATATAGAATTTCAGTTTCCAGTACAATGTACATGGATGATAAATGCATGCTGCCAGTGTTCCTCTTAAGCTAAACCAGCACTACTGGGCTTAAAAGGTTTCTTCAGGGAGGGGAAACAGATAGAGATAATGCGACAAATAAGGAAAATGTTGGATTGACAATACCAAGGAAAGAAGATGGAGAGAAATTGAGGAAAAATAATAAAAAAAATTTCAGTTTCCTTTTTTTGTTACATATTCTTTCTACAGAGCAATGATTCTTGTCCGTGGTTTTCCCTTGGCTTTTTGTATCCTAAAACTAAAAGGGTTGGCAAAAACTCCATGTTTAGAAAACAGCACTGAATGTAGAGTGTTCTTGTCTACATCTCTTTGATCCAGGGGCAGTTAATTATTCATATTCTAGTTCCATTTGCAAAGCTTTAGTTTTACCCCCTATGTTTCTCGTTTTTTCTGCTATTACCATTCATTGGCTTGTCAGTTATGTACTTCTAGTTTGTAATGTGACAATTTCTGGTCGACTACTTACAATTTTGCCCTTACGTTTGCACGCTAATATATTGCATTGCCTTTATAATTTCATTTGTGAACTTTCAAAATGATTGAAGAGTGTTTGATCTTTGAAAAACTTTTACGTGACAAGTAAATGGACTATGTTAATTACGTTCTTCATTTGCAGGGTGACACAGCAGTGTATCAGACGGCAAATGGAGGACCTGAAGCAGAACCTAAAATGGTTGGCATACCAAGACCAAACTCTGATGCATATGCTTCTATGATCGATCAGTTGCCCAAGCTAGATGTAATAGGTAAGTTTGCATTTATTTCTTCACAATTTTTTCTACTAGGTTTTGACAGTTGATCATCTTTTGCCACCTCTATCATATATTAGCCTCTTATTTTTCCGGCCAGATTTGAATTTGCTTCTTGGCTTTACTCACTCCATTATTTTACAAGATGCTAATGAGGCAGTATCTTAATAGAATTTTGTCTATTTTTTTCAATGGTGATTTGAGAAATAATAAATGATTTACATATTTTATCTACAAAAGGCATGCAATTTGTGCTTAAAGCAGCTCAGAAACTTGGAAATGCAGTAATTATTTTGTGGGTGGTTTCTACTTTCATTGGGCTCTGCAATGTTAATTAGTTGAAAACAAGTTAATAAAAATGACCTAGCCAATTCCATTTTTAGCTTCTGAAAATGAGATTAATGATTTCATACAGGCTTGGAAGAAATGTCAGCAGCTGATTGTGATGATAATTCAGATCGTGCCGCTTTGGCTCGCCTATATAATGAGGTGACTGCATATGCATTTCTCGAATATCTGCTTCTGCTCTTAGAGTTCATATGTGTTCATATGTTATTGGAAACATTGTTTTGACTCAACAGTGAAGTTATTGCCATCATGCCTGCAAGCATGAGAAGTTGGCTAAATGTCTCTGACCTTTTCTTTTTAACTTCTTTGCAGATGTGCAAGATTCTGGATGATAATTCTCAGGAATCAGTTCAAGCATTCCTGACAAACAAACCTTTAGGATTGCAGCAGAGGAAAAACATTTCTTCGCTGGAGGACACATTCGAGAACTTGAACAGAGTTCTTTCTCCTGGGCAATAGAACTCTCTTGTGAGTGGAAAAAATTGCCATGGTGCAAGCACCATTTGAGAAGGTATTTTAGTATTACTTATGATTGCTCTTTTAGGGTTAACAATTTTGATATGTTGTCTGGTATGACATGCAATTATTGGGTGCTTGTGGTCCCTCTTATGGTAATTTAACTTCTGGGTTGTGATTTATGATGATATTTTAAATTGAAACAGATTGAGAGGGCAATGAAGGATTTCCTTTGATGGGTGGTGAATATGAGAAAGAGGATAACTTCATAGGTTGGAAGAAGGTTCAAAGTGCGGTGTGTCAAAACACATTGCATTGGTGGGCAATGGTTATGCAGATTTCTTTGAGAGCTGAAGTCTTTTTTAGCACAAGATCATTAAAAGCAAGTATTATCTTCAAGTTGATGGATGGGATGGGAATCTTGCAACTATGTCACCTACTTGAACTCCCAGGGCATAATCTTTTTATTACCCCTTATTTGATATAAAGTTGTTCAAGGTACCAAACTTGTCTTTTGGAGGATTTTTTGGACCAGCCAAAATTCTTTGGTTGTCACTTTCTCTAGACTTCTTTGATCATATTCCTTTTATAGCACCCCCAATTTTCTTTTATCCTAATGGGAATTCATGGAACTATCAATTTTGAGAAGAGTCTACTGATTTGATATGCTTATCTTGAAGGCTATCCCTTTTCCATGTTTGTGATAGATGGATGTAGTTAAAACATAATCCTGGTATATTGTCTTTCCAATCTTTTATGAGCCTCATGTTAGAAATGGAAGAATTCTTATCCTTTCCACTCCTAATTCGTATTTAATAGATGAAATGAACTAAATCACTTGACAAAATTAATACGAATCGTTTACTGTAGAGAAGGAGATCAATTGGTTTACTGTCTTCCAATCTTTTTTATTATCTTTTTTGTTAAGTAGGACAAGGAACGAAAATGCATCTTAAGAAGTACCATGAGGGTGCAACTTTTCTCAAAATCTCAAAAGTACCGAGTTGCAATGGGTCCCATTCTAATTAAATATTCTTGTAGTTGCCAAAGATCCAACTACTCCCATTCCAACTAAAGAGCTTTGTACGGAAATAACATTAATTTTTAAAAAAATTTTTAAAACAACACCGTTTAAAAAATATTTACAAAACTAACCCACCTATATCGTGACTTAAGTCACGACATGCACTGTTCATGCATGTCGTGATTTGAAGTCACGACATATGTTTAAAACGTGGTATGTTGTGACTTCAAGTCACGACATGATCATTAATGCCATGTCGTGAGTTCAATTCACGACATGCTCGAACTTAAACCCCCGAACCCTTCTTTTTTTCTCCCTTCTCTTTTTTCTTTCTTTCTTCCCCATTCTGCTTCTCCCAGCTCTGCCGCAGACGAAACCCTTCTCCGCCTCTTCACGCACGAACTGCAACAGCCAAGGGCATGTCGTGACTTGAAGTCACGACATAGGTTCGTGCGCGCGAGGCGGAGAAGGGTTTTGTCCGCGGCGGAGCAAGGAGAAGCAGAATGGGGAAGAAAGAAAGAAAAAAGAGAAGGGAGAAAAGAAGAAGGGTTCGGGGGTTTAAGTTCGAGCATGTCGTGAGTTGCATTAATGATCATGTCGTAACTTGAAGTCACGACATGCATGAACAGTGCATGTCGTGACTTGAAATCACGACATAGGTGGATTAGTTTTGTAAATATTTTTTAAACGGTATTGTTTTAAAAATTAATGTTATTTCCGTACAAAGCTCCCAACTAAATATTCTTTTAGTTGTCGAATTTCAGCTACCGGAGAATAAAGAATGGAGAATTTTCCCCCTTACCATAGAAAGAATAAGTGAAGAATCTATAAATATATTGGCATCCTTCTTGGAGGCGTAAAAGAAGGCATGAGGTCCAAAAAGACAAAAGTCTTGAACCAAAATTAACAAACTAACGCGAGGCCCAAGTCTCTCCTATTCCTCCCCCTGTGCAGTAATAAAAACATTGCACGAGACATTCGTAGAAAGTCCTATTTCTTTCTTGTATACTAGCTCATCCCACTCCACACCCATATTTTGCTATACAAACTCTTTTGTGGGCACCAAGGGATGGCCCCAAGCTTTTCATCTAGGACAATGAAGAAGAATGTGGTTAACTATTAATGTATTATATGCTGAAGTACTGCTGAATCTTGGGTATCATCTCTTTTTACATTTCTTGGTTTCTTGATTCTTTTGGTATAATACTTCGCATATTATGCCGCGTTGTAGAGCTAGAAGAATTTGTGGAGAATGATTCTAAAGGTATCCAGTTGTGCGTCAACTGAAAGAATCTTTGACAATTGTGCTTGATGCTTGTGAATGGTTATATCATATCAGGATAGAAAGGAAAATTAATAATTGGTTTATGGGGAGGATAGCTATCAAGGAAATCTCCCCGGAACTAGTGAAGCAGTATTTTGAGAGCAATTTTGATGTGATCTAATATTATCTTCTATTGGTGTTCTTTTTCTTTGTTATTTGAGGGGATTGTGCCCCTTTTAAGTATGCTTGAGGAAAGACATCCTAACAACAGAAGCATCACTTCCAATTGCATTACACTTTGAGAAAGGACTTATTTCCATACTTGCCTTGCTTGGATCTCATTCATATGAACTGATTTTCATGATTAATGTCCACAAAATTCTAGTGACTGTAATAAAAGGAAGTTGCAAAAGTCTCCACATTGCTGGCTTGAGCATTCCTTTGAAGGGAACTTCCAAGCCACATTACCTGAATGGGAGACATATTTTTCAAATATGATAACCACACCAAGTATTATACTGTTGCGTCAGAAGCTCATAAAGTTCCAAGACCTGCTTCAAATCTTTGAATGAAAAACCTTTGGCCCCTCCTGATTCAGACCTATTTTTTTTTTAGCCTTTTCACCTATACACAAGTCCGTCCTTGCTTGAAGTCCATATCTTACGTTGAACATTTTTAATCAAATCTATTTAGTTTCAACCAAAATTCTTAGCCTTTACCAAAAAGAGCTTCATCAGACACAAGATAATGATTTGACAACTCAGATTGCAGAGATGTTTCACAATCTTTTAACCATCTAGAAATGTAATTGCATCTTTAGTGTTGCCCCAAAAAGCATCGTTGAGCAACTACCTCTTTCCTGTTAGTCACTTTCTTCATTGTAAGAGTCAATAAAAAATGGTTACTTTTTGGCTTTCCACACTGCTGCAGAGCTAGGTAACCATTATCGTGATTTTCAGCCCATACTTAAGCATAGTCACCTCCCTTCGTAGCCATTTTTGCATAAAGTGCAGCAATTGTCTCTCTACTTGTTAAAGAATTGTCTTTTGTGAAAATAAATGCACAATTCTAGGTAATTATGAAACTTGATACGACTGAGTCCAAATTTCATCGTTTGTCAATTTGAGCTTCTCAGTAGCTTTCCTTAAAGCTTAATGCAACTCGTAACAAGTGAAGTATTGTCAACTTTGCATTAATCATATAAATCTTAAAATCATCACAGTATTTCCTAAGACTGAATGATTACAAGTCCCCACCACTACATTGAAGGATCAAGATTAAGCTCCAAACTAAGCTTTTTTAGGATGGAAAAGGGGGAAAAGATGGTAAATTTATTGTAAATTTCTAAGAATCCATGGGAATAATGAAACAATCCAAGTTTAATATCTGACTACCATCAGTTTTGTCCTGGTTATGGATCCATCACCGGTGCTCAGGTCCATAAGTAGTGGAGGTTGCCTTATGTAGACTGCCTTTCATTATGGCTCTAGTGGATCCGTTTAAGCAAGCTCCTGCTAATGAGTTAGTAGGCAGTCAGTGTCCTGGACTTTTGTTGTTGGTTCATGACTAAATAAAGTACATCATGGATATTTTCAATGGTGGTGAATATTGAGTTGAAAGGGATATAGGTGAACCAGACACATATGTATCATTGATTAATAGAGATAGAATATGGCTTTAATCTAAATTATCAGACTTCTTTTTAACTAAGGTGCTATTTCATGAATCATGCCAAGCATTGGAGTTTATTCTTACTGCGAACCATCATCTCCACTTAAATTTAATTGTTTTATACTATTTCATCAACTTGATGCTATAACTTCACATATGTGATTCTTACTTGTAATGTTTTGTAAGACATATTTTAGGAAATAATGTAGCTCAAAATTTTCATCAAAATAGGATATTTCTGCCAAAAGAACATATTATTGCAAAATTTGTAGCATCATGTTTGATGCTATTATATGGATTGATTGTGAGTCTAGGGACCATTCTTATGTAGCTCAGTAGCACGGGAGATAAGGAGCTGTTTGTTCCCCATTTGCATTTTCTGGTGTGGTTGTCCCAAAAACCTGACTGATTTGCTTTTGACAAAGTTTAGTGGCTTTGAAGGCAGAAAGAGTGTCTTATTGTCATGGAAAGGCACTTTAATAGCCTTTCTTTGATGTACTTGGAATTTGGATGGGAGGAAGTGCTAGGATCTTTAGAAGACAATCTATTAATTCGTCTATATCACACGAGATAATTTTTTGTCTCCCTGGGCTTAGTTGTCAGGGTCTATAAAGACTTTGTGAGACAAGTTGAGAGGATTGAAATGAGATGAAGCAGTCCTCTATTAAATTTTTCCTATGTCCTCTTGTATTGTCTATGAGGATTTGTGAACTGTCTTAGCAATTCTCTTGTACTTTTCTTCTCCACAATTTATATTATATTTCTATCAATTGAATAAATGTTAACTGTTGGAAGCCTTATCTTTCAAAGCTATCAACTAACGGGAAAAAATAACTAATATTATTTATGCGGAATTTATTTCAATTTTATTGTCAAATGTTTTTTTTTTTCATTTGTAATAATATGATTTAGTATATCACTCTATTTCTTCAAGGTCTCTATCTGCCTCCATTTGCCTATGTTTAGATATAGACACAAGAAATTATTTATATTTCGTCTTGCATTGTAATAATTACCAAACTCTTATTTTATTTTCGCAGAATATGAGTCGCTTGGTTGAGAGCATTCATGTGAGATCAGTGTGGAAGCCAATCTTCAATATAGACAAATCTGATAATGGTTTGGTTGGAAAGCCTGGAAAATGACAAGAGATATTTGTAAAGAGAGTCAGAAAGTGATGTGGTGTGTTGGTTTTCTCTTCTCTTTGTCCTGATTAGCATGCTAGTTTTTGATCTTTTGTTTTCTATATTTATGGATTTATGCCATTTGGTTAACTCATCCGTGCCAATTGGTTACCGAATAGAATAACGGGAGTGTATCCTGCTATGGATGGCTGATCACATCACAGGTGTGTATGGACCTTTCTTTTGTTTTTTAAATTAGGCGCTTTGTCCATATGATTGTTCAAATCTATTTTTGGTTACCTTTTGGTTGGTACAATACTAGGACCGTCTAAGCTCTGACTAGGCTTTAGAATCTTAGCAGAAATGCGAGGTGTTTTTCTTCTGTGGACAATTTCCTTAAGTGCCTTTTTGGTGGTCTATCTCTAAGTTCCTTGAATTTTGTGTTGTGCTTGTTGACTTTGTAGGTTAATTGATTTTGTAGCTTTTGTGGTTGAGCACGTCCTGAGTGCTTTTCCCACTTGTTTATTATCCTTTGTGAATAAAGTTTTTCTTGCTGTGATCCAAAGAGGGGAAGGAAGTCAATGGGGTAACAAATTACATAAGAAATAACAAGCCAATCTTTCCTCAAAACTTTGTATTAGACTCTCAATGATGGACTCACCATCCACATGCCTTTGTGTCACATGTTGGAAAGGGAATAATTTAGAATAAAGTAATTCATGGTATAAATATAGGAGGTTTGTGTTGACATATTCCATCAAATATAGGGTTGCCTAAATTTTATGATATGTCATATTTTGTCAAATATATTGACATATCATATATTTGGGAGAATATTTAGACTTGAGAGAATCTTTAGATTTGATTGACTTTGGGATTTTTCCTTTTATGTACATGCCTTAACTTGTATAAATACACTCTTTGTTTAATATATTATACACACAATAACTTCTTCACCAATTAGCGGCCACAATTTCACCATGTCTGAAATCCAAACAAACTCCACAAACACTGGACTATTGGGTACTCCTAAAGCTTCTCTTGCACGAATAGGTATGATTTAAATGTTTTAATGTGTTATTCCATTTAGCAATCAACTCCTTGGATAATAAATTCAGAAGCATTTGACCTCATGACTAGTTTTTTCAATCTATTTCATACATATAATCTTTGTTTTGGACAAGAAAAAACTCATATAGTAGATGGATCTTATTCTTCTGTAGCAGGCAATGATGAAGATCTGAATGAAGCAGAATTTTATTGCTCAAAGAAGCTTCTATTGATTAGGCAACATTAGGCTTTGAATGATACGAGAAATTTTCATAAGTTGTTCATAGTTGATCCCATACAAGAGCTCTCTTTTCATAGAGAATAACAGGAGAGAAGAAATGAGAAAAAGAAGAAGGGAAGAGAGGGCTTTGACAGCCCTTCCCAACGGCCAGGAAAACTAGCTGGTTTTCACTAGCTGTTGGGGGTCCCAATGGCTAGCTTAGATAGTGGTTGGGGCCCTTTGTTTGGGCCCTTGAATAGGCTAGGACAAGCTCAAGATGTTGGGCAAAAATCTTTGAAAGACCAGACCATAGGTTGCTTGGAAATGGGCTGACTGAAGCCTTGTTCGGGAACTTTTCTGGGCAGCATATTTGGACCGGTTTTGTGAGCAGTTTGCGTGGAGCTTTGTACAGTTTTTTTTTTTAAATTCTTAAAAAAAACCCTACTGGCAAAATAATTCTCAAACTAATCCAGGATGGTCGAGGGCTGAACACTTGACCAACGTTTCGAGTGTTCAACTCTTGTCCAACACTGTTGAATGCTCGACAATGACTGTTGGTCAAGTGTTCAACACTCGACTATCTTTTCTTGCTAGAATCAGCCACCGGCAAGCACCATCGCGTCTCCGGCTGCAGCTGTGAGAATGTCAGCACAGGAGACAATGCGGGGGCAATTCTTCTCTAGCTCTGTTTTGATGTAATCTATCAGCTCGAATCCCCTCAGCATGTTGCTCGCTGCTGCCCTCCTTTCTCCTCCTTTGTTGTTTAACAAAATTGAAGAATCGCATTGTTAGGAGTGGAAAATTGAAGTGTGCAGTAAATGCATGGTAGCTCACGGGCTCCCTTTCATTACTAGCTCGAAAAGAGCATTACAGAAAAGTAAAAAGAAGTAAAAACTCAGTCTCTCTCTAAGAGCAGATTGCCTACACTTAGCTGAAACTATTCAACTTTCTTCCTCCCCTTTCCCGTCTCTCAACCTGTCTATTTATAGCCTAATTCCCATTTCAACTGCTCAAAATTCTCTAACCACAATTTGTTACCCTCTAACACCCTTTAACAGTTTTATGCTCTTGCAGTTACTTCCCTAACATTACCCCATGCTGAAACTTTAACCTTGTCCTCAAGGCTGTAGCCCGAAAATTGGCCCTTAAAAGCCGAAAGGTCTAGCTGAATTGCATTTCTATTTTGTTCCTCCCTCCCAGCGGACCAACACCTGTGCTCTCTCTCTAACGAATGTCCGGATGGTGTTGGTAATCATCCGCAGCAGTGTCTTCGCTCGCGGCTTCGGCATTCGTTGGAACCTCATCCTCGCTCATAATGATCGCATGCAAGCTCTTGTTGGGGCAGTTGTGAAGAGGATGGTAGGGTTATTTGCATTTGAAGCACAACCCTTTGGCCTGTAAGTCCGTGATCTCATGGTGAGACAATTGTCGTGAGTTGTGGGTTGGGGATGAAGAGGTTTGCAGAGGAGGGAAGGAAGAAGATTGTCATTGCTAGTGAAGGTTGTTGGGGATGGAAGGTGGGTTAAAAGAATTATGGTTCCGGGCAATGGGCTTTGGGTGGGAATAAGTGTCGGATCCTCCAAGGGTTGGGTAGGACCCGCCCCAGTTCTGCGACCCGCTAGAGAAGTGGGCCCTGTCATCTTAACCCGATAGTACGCCTGTTAAAAAGAAGCTGTTCTCGCGTTCCACCTCCTGAGCTAACTTCATTGTCTGAAAGAGGGAGAGAGCATCATGCTACCGGATCCGCACACGAATCTTGTCCTTGAGGTCGTTTAGGAAGAGCCCCAGAAGGATCGATGGGTTTAAGCCCTTGATGAGGGCGGCACGGGTGACGAACGCATCAATATAGGCGTCGACTTTGCCTGACTACTTCGTGGACGCTAGGGTTTCAAAAGGGTTTGCTGACAACCCTCCCTCGAAGCGATCGAAAAGTTCAGATGGAAGGTCAGACCAAGAAATCGAAGGATTTTGAGCGAGAAGCCACTAAACCCATTGGAATGCTGTGCCATCCATGGAGATCATAGTCACCGCAACTTTCGATTCATCAGGGATGTAATTAATGGTGAAGAACTGCTCCACTCATGCGACCCAGGCCACGGGATCGTGACCATCGAAACAAGGCAAATCGATTCATCGCAGCGCAAAAGGTAAGTCCTCTTGAGATGGAATTTTTGTTTGTGGATGTTGTCGCTAATGGGTTCCCCAGGGGAATGGACCTGATGTTAAGTGAAGGGCCTCCCGGTACACCTTGTATTGTGGAAGCAGAGGAACCAGCTTCCTCGTGAGCATCGTGTTTTTGGCGCAGCAGTGCTGCCACCAATTCTTCCAAGGAGTCGAGTCTGTCCAGCCTGATTCAATGGATTTTCATTTCCTCGACTAGTGTCGAGACAGTCTTCACCAAATCTGTAATGCTTTTCTCAATGGATTCTAGTTTGGTATCCATTCAGGTGTGAGTCATGAAGTTATGGAGGGGTGTCTTTGGGAGAAAGTCGACTGATGAGGGAGAGAAAAAGAAAGAATAAAGAGAAAAATGGTGGGGACGAAAGCGACAGGTCGGACCAATTGTTAAGAGTGGAAAATTGAAGTGTATAGTAAATGCATGGTAGCTCATGGGCTCCCTTTCATAACTAGCTCGAAAAGAGCATTATAGTAGAGTAAAACGAAGTAAAAACTCAGTCTCTCTCTAAGAGTAGACTGCCCACACTTAGCTGAAGCTATTCATCTTTCTTCCTCCCCTTTCCCGTCTCTCAACCTGTCTTTTTATAGTCTAATTCCCATCCCAACTGTTCAAAATTCTCTAACCACAATTTGTTACCCTCTAACAACCTCTAACAATTTTATGCTCTTGCAGTTACTTCCCTAACACGCATCCCTTCAAAAATCATCATCATCAATATTCCATTATTCATTATACAAAAATTCATCATCTTCATCAACATGCAAAGCAAGGGTTAGGGTTTTAGCCGTAGGGAGAAGAGAATGGGGAAAGAAGAGGGCTGGGGGTCGAATTTGTCGAGTGTTCAACACTCGACAAACACTATTGGTCATTGGTCGAGTGTTCTAACCCTCGACCAATCTGGGTTATTTTATGAATTATTTTTCTAAATGGGTTGTTTTAAGAATTTTTTTAAAAATGGGTCAGATCTGTACAAAACTCATTTGCTTGTCGGATGATAAGAATCTTTTAAGTGTCTTGAGTTCTTGTTGAAGGAATATATATTGGGTCCTAACTTGATGAGTTTGATGATTATTACTTTCAACTGGCAAAGGTCCGGTAAAATTATCAAAAACCTTGCGTCTTAAATCAGTTCTTCATATACCATAACTTGCCTGTAATCATTTATCTGTTAGCAGATTATCCAAAGATTTTAGTTGTGTTATTTTCTTTGACTCTCATTGTGTTTTCTAGAACCAGAATTCGAGGTGGAAGATTGACAGTGTTAGTATCATAGACGGTCTCTACTATTTTGAAGATGAAGATTCCAAGAATAAATTACCACAGAGGTTAAGTAGTATCAATTCTGCCTCTTTTAAGGATAAATTACTGCTTAGGCACTATAGGTTAGGACATCCTAGTTTTTCAACAACCTAAGTCTTAATCCCAAAATTTGGGATCGGCTGTTTTAGAAACAAATATAGGGTAAAGGAAAAAGAAAAATATAAAATTAAAGTTTGAAAACAAAAATAGAGAAAATAACACTAAAAAAAATAAAAATAATGAAAAAAAAAACTTATTCCGAGAAACTTAAAATAATAAAAAAGATGATTTAACTGCTTGAAATTCTCCTATGTCACTCATTCCTATCTAAAGTCATCTTTTCAACTAAACTCTTGGCATTTATATCTTTACGGATAATTTGTATCCAGATTTTCAATGACCTACCCCTATACTTTATTAAATCTTCTACATTTAACGTCTCGCATCTCCTAATTAGTGCGTTTTTGGGTTTTCGTTGCATATGTCCAAACCACCTTAAGCGATACTCTCGCATTTTATCCACAATCGAATTCACTCTCAACTTAGTATGAATCTCTTCCTTTTTAATCTTATCTTTTCTAGTTTTATCACATATTTATTTGAGTATTCTCATTTCAATTACAACCATTTGATACTTTTGTTGTTTAATAGTCCAATATTTGGTACCATATAATAATGCAAGTTTTATTGCAGTTCTATAAAATTTTCTCTTCAAGTGCAATGGTATTGTGTAATTGCAAAGAATTTAAGATGCGTTTCTTCATTTCTTCCTGTGACAAATTAGAGGAGAAAAACTGTTTTTTTTTATTATTTTTATGTTTTGTATAAGAGTCTCTGGGCTATATATATAGAATTCTTCATAAAAAGAAAAATAGCAACTACCCTAATTTTATACATCCTCTGATCAAGAATTCTTGATTTCCTCTCGATCAAATGTTTATATTTTAGGAAATAGATCTCTAATCAAGGATTCCTTATTTCATTTTAACCAATCTCTATATTTTAGGAAACAGATATTTTCATAATTCCTAAATTAGGAAAACAGGTTGGCATATATTTTTCCACACTCCCCTCAAGCTGGTGAATAGATATCGTCAATTCCCAGCTTAGAAGTAATGTCTTGAAATGCAGCATTGTTTAGTCCTTTTGTGAGAACATTTGCCAATTGACCTACCGTAGGAACATAGGGTGTGCAAATGAGTCTACTTTCCGGTTTCTCCTTGATGAAGTGCCTGTCTATCTCAATATGCTTCGTTCGATCATGTTGTACAGGATTATGTGTAATACTAATTGCTGATTTATTATCACAGTAGAGTTACATTGATCCACTCCATTTAATCTTCAAGTCCTCCAATATAATCTTCAGCCATAACAACTCACAAACACCTTGTGTCATTGCTTTGAATTCCGCTTTTGCACTTGACCGAGCGACAACATTTTGTTTCTTACTCCACCATGTCACTAGATTTCCGCTAAGAAATGCGCAATAGCCGGAGGTTGACCTTCGATCCATAGAGGATCCTGCATAATTTGCATCTGTATAGGCATCAAGATTAAGCTTAGAATTCTTTTTGTACAGTATTTCTTTCCCTGGATTAGCTTTCAAGTAATGAAGGACCCTATAGGCAGCCTGTAGGTGAATTTCTTTAGGATCATGCATGAATTGGCTAATGACACTCACATAGTATCCAATGTTCGGCCGGGTGTGAGAAAGATATATCAATTTACCAACCAATCTTTGGTACATCTCCTTGTCTACCGATTGATCTCCAACAGCCTCTCCAAGTCTATGATTCGGCTCTATAGGTGTTCCAACTGGTTTACTCGCAAGCATCCCTGTTTCTTTAAGAAAATCAGTAACATACTTCTGTTAGGAAATGAAAATCCTTTGTTTAGAACGAGCCACTTCAATTCCTAGAAAATATTTTAATCTCCTCAAATTCTTGATCTCAAATTCCTTGATTAAACACTTTTTCAAAACTTGCTTCTCTTTTTCATCATTTCCAGTTACAATTATATCATCCACATAGACTATTAGGACTGTAACTCTCCTTAAAGCTGAGTGTTTGA
The DNA here is from genome assembly GCA_033439265.1 of Dillenia suffruticosa. Taxonomy (NCBI): domain Eukaryota; kingdom Viridiplantae; phylum Streptophyta; class Magnoliopsida; order Dilleniales; family Dilleniaceae; genus Dillenia; species Dillenia suffruticosa. The sequence continues at coordinate 22,113,393 of JAVTVX010000029.1, forward strand.
TGAAAAGAGTGTGATTGTTGCTTATATCCCATAGCTATCATTGTTCTAGTGAATCCCCCAAACCAAGCTCGGGGTGACTGTTTTAGACCATATAAAGCTTTCTTCAATTTGCATACCTTATTTCCTCCAACTCCTTGAAACCCCGACAGAATATTCATATATATTTCCTCTTTTAGTTCACCATGAAGGAAGGTATTTTTTACTTCATATTGTTGTAAATCCCAGTCATAATTGGCTGTCAACAATAACAAAATTCTCACTGTATTCATTTTTACGTCTGAAGCAAAAGTCTCTTAGTAATCGACTTCATATGTTTGAGTGTACCCTTTTGTAACTAATCTTGTTTTATAGTGTTCCAATGAACCATCAACCTTATATTTCAAGATAAAAACCTACTTATATCCCACTACCTTCTTTCCTTTTGGTAGATCAAATAACTCCCATGTCTCATTTTTCTCCGATGCATCCACCTCATCTTTCATGGCGTTTCTCCATTCTTTCTTAGATAATACCTCAGATACAGTGTTTGGAATTAGAATTTTATTTAAACTTGTGAGAAAGGCTTTATGGGCCGGTGATAATTTTTCAAACGACACAAAGTAGGACAAGGGGTACAGTGGTCTTTTTGTACACTCTCGGGTTCCTTTCCTCACAGCTATAGGCAGATCTTGATCCTTGGTTTCAGTTTCTAGAGATTGGTCTTCCTCAAGGGTAGGTTTAGATATAGTTACCTCATTTCCAGGACTCAAGTTGGAGTATTGAACATGTTCAAGAGTAGGAATTGCACCTCGCCGTTTTGAGTAAACGTTTCCTTTCCCAAACCGCACTTGATTACGATGCAGGAACTCGGGGATGGATTTGGGTTCAGATTGACGGTTTTGCACATGTGATACAGCCGGTGGAGTTGATGACTCTAAATTGGACTGAAAATTGGACTGAGGGTGTTTTGACACAGTGACATAGCAGGTGGGCGAGATGGCAGATCGAGAAAATAAAAGCCTATCTTCTACTGTAGATGACTTCCCCTGAAGATAGATTTAGTAAAATATGGTTTTCCTTCTGTAAAGGTGACAACAACAGAGACATATAGTTTCTTTACGGATAGATGATAGCATTTGTAACCCTTTTGTGTGGATGAGTACCCAACAAAAACACACTTGATGGCTCTTAGATCTAACTTCCCCCTGTTATGGCTATGGACATGGACAAATGAAGTGTATCCAAAAATTCTAGGAGTAAGATTGTTTGTGATACGAATATGAGGGTAGAATTTCGAGAGTGCTTTTATCGGACTTTTGAGTTCTAAAATCCATTGGACTTTTGAGTCCTAAAACTTGTGAAGGGAGACGATTTATGATATATGCAGATGTAAGAACTACTTCCCTACAATATTGTTTTGGTACATTATGATAAAACAACAGTGTTCGGGTAGTGTTTAGGAGATGACTATTCTCTCTTGACTACGCCATTTTGCTGAGGTGTATTAGTGCAAGATAATTCATGAATTATTCCTTTGTGAAAAAAGGAGACAAAACTTGATTGAAATAATCTTTTACATTATCTGAGCAAAAACTTTTAATTTTAGTACCAAATTGGTTGTGAATCATGACATGAAAATTTGGAAAGACAACACTCACATCTGATTTGTTTTTTATGAGAAAAATCCAAGAGACTCTAGTGCAATCATCAATAAAAGAAACAAACCACCATGAACCCGAAATATTTGGAATTGTGGAGGGTCTCCAAATATCACTATAAATTAAATAGAAGGAAAAAAAACTCTTTTTATTACTAATGGGAAAAGAGACACGAGTGTATTTGGCATATTCACAAATGTCACAATGAAAGGTTCTAATATCTAATCCCTTGAAAAGAGAAAGAAACATGATCTTTAAAACAGTAAATGAAGGATGTTCTAGACGGAAATGGTGCAGTTATATGACATCTTTATTAGACAAAGAAAGAAAAGAAGAGGATAAATTTGTTTTGGGAAGGGTCGGCGTCTCAAGATAGTAAAGTCCATTCTTTTCTTTAGCAAGTCCAATTCTCTTCCCCGAACCCTGTTCCTGAAAGGCACAATAAGAAGAATAAAACATAATATGACAGTGTAAGTCTCTGGTAAGTTTTTGAATAGACATAAGATTAGTAGACAACTTTGGAACATATAAGACATTTTTTAGGACAAGGTTAGGGGTCATCTGGACATCTCCTAAACCTGCTACTATGGTCATGATTCCATCTGCAATAGTAATTTTTCTATTGCTTGGACATGGTGTATAGGTGCTAAAATGGTTAGAGACATATGTCATGTGGTCTATGGCCCCTGAGTCTAGGATCCATAAATTTCCAAGCACTTTTTCAAAAACATTTAATCCAAGAGAGTTTGAAGGCCGAAAGTGCTAAGGAGTAGCCACCAGTAGCCGATTTTTCAAGGGTATCCAACAGGTTTAGACGTTCCAATGACTGTTGAATCTGCACTTGTTCGGACGATGACATGGCTACCTCTGACATCTTTCAATGGTTAGGGCTCTGATAGTAGTGACGGCCAAATAAAGATTAAGGTTGAGAGCAATTGAAGCCAAAAGCGATAAGACAAAAAATGAGGGTTGATGGCTATGAAGACCAAAATAAAGATTAGGGTTGATGGCAATCAAGGCCAAGAAACCAATAGGAAATGAAGGCCAAAAATAGAGATGGCAATGAAGGCTGAAAATTGGAGATCACAATAAAGGCGATAAAAAATGATCGTAAAAAAAATAGAAGATGGCAATGAAGGCCGATGAAAAAATTGAAGATGGCAATGAAGGCCGAAAAAAATGGAGATGACAATGAAAGCCAATAAAAAATGGAGATGGCAATAAAGGCCGAAAAAATTAAAGATGGCAATGAAGGCCAATAAAAATTGGAGATGGCAATGAAGGCCGATGATCGCCAAAGGAAACACGAATTCGCAACAATAAGGGTTGCTTGAAAAAGAAAATCCCAGAAAAATCCCTAGGGCTCTGATACCATGTGGCAAATTAGATGAGAAAAACTGTTTTTTTTTATTATTTTTATGTATTGTACAATAGCTTCTAATGGGCTATATATACAGAATTTTTTATAGAAAGAAAAATAACTACCCTAATTTTGTATATCCTCTAATCAAGGATTTCTGATTTCCTCTCAGTCAAATCCCTATATTTTAGGAAACAGATCTCTAATAAAGGATTCTTGATTTCCTCTCAACCAAATCCCTATATTTTAGGAAACAGATATTTCCATAATTTCTAAATTAGGAAAACAGGTTGGCATGTATTTTTCCATACATCCAACCCGTTTAAATTTTATGATTCACATTCTAATCTATGTTGCCATCGTTTTGAATGATGGATTTAAGATATCTAAACGTTTACTTTTTGGTACGTTCTGATCTTCTAATTTAATAATTTTTTCATCATTTTGATGGTTGCCACTAAACGTACATCTCGTATACTTAGTTTTCAACTAACTCAATTTAAATTCTCTAGATTCTAGTTTCTCCTTCCATGATTTCAATGTAGCACTAATACTCTTTTTAGTTTCGTTGACTAACACTATATCATCTGTAAAAAATAAATATCATGATGTTTCATATTGAATACTCTTTGTGATTTCATCTATCACTATTGCAAAAAGAAGGGAACTTAATGTCGAATCTTGGTAAAATTCAATATTAATTGAAAAGTTATCGCTTAAACCCTTGCAGATTCTTACATTGGTAACAAATTCTTCATACATACTTTGATGAGGTTAATGTATCTCAAGAAGATCCCGTTTTTTATCAACGTCCATCACAATATGTCTTTAGGTACCCTATCATATGTTTTTTCTAGGTCAATAAATTCCATATATAAATATCTCTTTTGTGTTTTAAATATCTCTATCAAATATCTTAGTAAGTGAATGGTTTTGGTAGTGGATCGCTGTGGTATAAATCCAAATTGATTTTGAGACATATTTATCTTCAATCTCAATTTATGCTCCGTTACATTCTCCCACAACTTCAAACTATGACACATAAGTTCAATTTCTCTATAATTGGAATAATCGAGTGGTACAAGTATACTCTCCCTCCCTATTTGAGACATTTTCGTGATTTGTCAGATTTTGTTAAAAAAATGCGTTAACATTCCTATCCCCATTTTACTAAAACACTTCCACACCTCAACAGGGATGCCATCGGGTCCTATGGCTTTATTATTCTTCATTTTCCTTAAGACCTCCTTTATTTCATGAGGGCGAATTTTGCGTTTAAAATCCCTATTGATCTCCTCTACAAATATCGTAATATCACCAATATCTCTTGTATTCTCAACGTTAAAGAGATTATCAAAATAATCTCTCCAATACTTTTTTATGTTATCATTCCTTACAAGAACACTATTAGTCTCACTCTTAATACACCTAACACCATTTAGGTTTTTTTTCTTCCTCTCCCTTAGTTTGGCAATTCTATAAATCACTTTTTTTCCATACTTTTCTAGTTTCTTAAATAATTCGTTTTACACCTTTCTTTTTAATTCGTGAATAACCTTTTTGCCTCTTTTTTTGAAGTCTTACACTTTTCGAATGAATCGTTACCTCTCTTACACTCTCGTTTGGTTTGTATAGCAATTTGGATTTTCTCATTCTACCACCATGACTCATTGCCTATTGGAGCCCAACCCCTACATATACCAAGAATCTATTTACCTATATTCTTAATATTATTAAATATTTTTACCCACGTAATTTCTGAATCATCACTAGCGGACTGGGTTGCTGTTTGCATTAATTTGTTTCTAAAGTCATCATTTTTTCTTCTTTCAGAGTCATCACTTAATATTTGACTCCATAAATTGATATTTTTTTTTGCCTTTTAGGCACACGCACATCTAAAACTAAAAGTGGATGTTGAGTTGCTACACTCTCTCTCGGTATAATCTTACAATCCCTATAGGTTATTCTATCGCCCCTCCTAGTGAGAAAGAAATCTATTTGACTGGCATTCGACCCACTCCTATATATAACTATGTGTGATTCTCTTTTCTTGAAAAAAGTGTTTATAAGAATCAAATCAAATGATTTGGCAAACCCTAAAATGGTGCCCCCCGCATTATTCCTACTACCAATGACAAAGTTCCATGTATGGTTTCAAATCCCTTATTATTTTCACCCACATGTCTATTTTGTTCTTCTTCGAGAAATAACTTCTCCCCACTAAGTATGGTTTGTATAAATTCATCTATATCTTCCCAAAACTATTGTTTACTAATTGTACCTATATCTATTTAAGATGTATAAACACTGATTATATTAATTACGTTTTCTCCACTAACTATCTTTACAAGCAAAATTTTATCTTCCTTCTTTTTTATCTCCACTACATTCTCATGTAAATCCTTCTGGACAGTTATTTCTATCCCATTTTTAGTTCTATCCCTAGCTGTGTATCAAAGTTTATAGCCATAAGACTCTACTACTCCAGCCTTCTCCCCTACCCACTTAGTTTATTAGAGACATAATATTAATTTTTCGTGTAATCATTACTTTTCTTATCTCTCCGAACTTACCGGTTAAGGATCCTAGTTTCAAGTGGCTAAGCACATCCTAGTTTTTCTTATTTTAAGAAATTGTTTCCCACTTTACTTGATGGAATTGATTGTTCCAATGTTCATTGTGAACATTACGTTTCATCAGAAGGTCATAAAAATACCTATTATTCAAAATCATATCAGCACTCTTGGCAATTTTATCTAATTCATAGTGATATTTGGAGGCCTTTAAGAATTCAATCCAGAAAAAGATGGTTTGTGACTTTTATCGATGATCATACTTGATTATGTTATGTTTATTTAATGAAAGATAAATCTGAAGTCCAAACTATATTCAAAATGTTTTATGCAACGGTTGAAACACAATTTCGTATGAAAATTAGAATCTTGCACGTTAACAATCGCACTGAATACTTTAATAATTCCTTTGACAATTTCTTTGGAGACAAATGTATTCAATTGCAACATATTTAATTAATATGATACGCACTCGTGTTTTGAATTAAATCACACCCTTAGAATGTTCTAAACATTGTTTTCCTGATATTCAAACTTTTTCAGACTTACCTATTAAGGTTTTTGGTTGTACAGCCTATGTGTTTATTCCTTTGGTCTAAGCTGGATCCAAAAGTTGAAAAATATATTTTTGTTGGTTATGCAACAAATAAGAAATGATACAAATGCTTTAATCGTTTAACTCTCAAAATTGTTATTACTATGGATGTTGTGTTTTTTGAAAATCAACCCTATTTTCGAAATAATTTTCTTCAGGGAAAGAAACTAGATGAAGAAATAGTTGGGCTATTCAGCATACCTTACCCGCCCTAATCCTATTTGTGCCAAGTATGGAGAAATCTGCTAATGTCCTGTGGGTCTAGTGGCAAGACACTAGACTTCCTCAATCAAACTCTCAAGTTTTAATATTAAGAATGAAAAAATAGACGCTAGGAGAGTCAACCCCCTAAATTGGTCCCATAGTATTCGAACCAAATTAGTGGGGTAATCCGAATACTGGTTGGTCAAGACAAAAAAAAAAAACAAAAAAAAAAGTATGGAGGAATCTTTGATAGGGGAGAAACACTATCAAAATAATTCTACAACATTTAAGCCTGAGGTTATTGTTTATACAAGGAAGAAAAGTCATAAAAGGGGTATTAAACCATCTATACCCGAAGCACCACCAAGCCAATCTAATTTTCTGGATTCCCCTTCTATTGATTCTCCTTCTATTCCTAATAATTCTATTGAACCAGAATATGATGACCTGTATATACCATAGCCATCCAGAAAGGAACTCATTTTTGTACTAATCTTCCCATTGCAAAATATTAGCCATATGATAGGCTCTCTTACAAACATATGGCATTTAGTTCAAAAATCTCTAAGTTGTTTATCCCAAGAAGCATTCAGGAGGCACTTGATGATCCAAAGTGGAAATTAGCAGTTATGGAGGAAATTGATATGCTAAAGAAGAATGGGACTTGGAGATTGTGGAATTACCAAGAGATAAAAAAAAACATTGGGGGTGTAAATGGGTGTTTGTTATAAAATGCAATGCGGATGGAAGTGTAGAAAGATATAAAGCATGACTTGTTGCTAAGGGGTTTACCTAAACTTATGGTATTGATTACCAAGAAACTTTTGCTCTGGTAGCAAAAATTAATTCCATTCTCATGTTATTGTCTCTTGCAGCTAATTCGAATTAGTCTCTTCAGTAGCTAGATGTGAAAAATGCATTTTTAAATGGTGACTTAGAAGAATAAGTATTCATGTGCCTCCTCCAAGTTTTTAAAGTTCTATTGGCCAAAATAAAATGTGCAAACTCAAGAAGTCTCTATATGGTCTTAAACAGTCTCCTAGAGCCTGGTTTGAACGTTTTGGGAAAGCAGTAAAAGGCTATGGATATTGCCAAAGTCAAGATGATCATACTGTATTTTATAAACACTCTAATGAAGGCAAGATTGCAATTTTAATTGTATCTGTTAATGATATGATTTTGACAGGTGATGGTCTTGATGAATTATCAATGCTAAAGAAAAGATTACATGAAGAATTTGAAATTAAAGATCTAGGAGAGTTGAAGTACTTTCTAGGCATGGAGTTTGCATGATGAAGAGAAGGTATATTCGTAAATCAAAGAAAATATGTTCTTGATTTACTCAATGAAATTGGTTTTTTGGAATGTAAAGCAGCCAAGACTCCAATTGAAACTAATTTGAAGCTAAAACCAGCTACTGCTGCAAACGTGATTGAGAGGGAAAAATTTCAGCGTCTAGTAGGTAGACTCATTTACTTGTCGCACACTTGCCCTGATATTGTGTTTGTTGTGAGTGTGGTAAGTCAATTTATGCATGCTCTGGGCAAAGAACACTTTGATGCCGCATATAGAATATTGAGGTATCTTAAGGGTACACCCGGCAAAGAGTGGTAATGTCCAGATAGAAGTTTACACCAATGTTGATTGCTCAGGAAATATTACTGACCGTCAGTCAACATCAGGTTACTGCACTTTTGTCGGCGGAAATTTAGTCACTTGGCGAAGTAAAAATTAAAGTGTTGTAGTGCCGAGCGGTGCTGAAGCCAAACTTAGACCTCTTGCACATGGCATTTGTGAGATCTTGTGGATTAAGAGATTACTAGAGGATTTGCAGATTTCAACTTTACTTCCTATAAAAGTGTATTGTGATAATAAAGTTGCAATTTCAATTGCTCATCATCCTGTTCTTTATGATAGGATTAAGATATCGAAGTGTTTTTTCAGAGAAATTTGAGGATGGGCTAATATGTGTTCCTTATATACCTAAATATCAACTGGTTGTTGATATTCTTACTGAAGGGTTGCCTAAAAATCAGTTTGATTCTCTTGTAAGCAAGCTGGCCATGGAAGACATTTACAAACCAGCTTGAGGGGGAGTATTGGAAAGGGAATAATTTAGAATAGAGTAATTCATGGGGTAAATATAGGAAGTTTATGTTGACATATTCTGTCAAATGTAGGGTTGCCTAATTATGATGATATGTTAATATTCTGTCAAATTTGTTGACATATTATATATTTGGGAGAATATTTAGATTTGGTTGACTTTAGGATTTTTCCTTTTATGTATATGCCCAAACTCGTATAAATATCTTTTTTGTTCAATACATTATATACACAATTAAATATAGAGAATTTTCTCTCTTGTTATCTCTCTTTATTATCTCCACACACAGTCTATTACGTCAACACCAAGCACCGCGCCTTGACTGCATGAAATGGTAGTTCGACTCCTCAAACATTTCAATCTTTCCTCGTGTCAGAAGGGGAATGGCTTGTGAAGCTCTTCACTGGGTAAGAACTGGTGGCATGTCAAAAGAGCAAACTCTCAACTCTTGGAAGTAATTTTTTGAGTAATGACTCTTTCTGGTTTGCAGTGCTTAATGTTGCCTTCGGTCATGTGTTGCCTACTTTTTTGCTTTATTTATTTGGTTGCTTATTATACAATTGCCTCAAGTGAATCTCGGTACATACAAATGCAGCAGACAGTGCAATTGCTTCTGCATTGTTTTCGTTGGCTGATGCCCTTGGATTGTCTTGTCCAAGTGCATGCTGCACGTTTCTAGCTTAAGTAAAAACGTACACGAATACAGGCCTTAGCAATGCTTGATGTTGCCTTCAGTCATGTGTTGCATACTTTTTTGCTTTCCTTCGTTTGGCTGCTTATAATGCAATTGCCTCAAATGAATCTCAATACTTACGAACCCGCCTCACAACACAATTGCTTCCATGTTGCTTGCTTGGCTGATGCCCTTGGATTGTCTTGTCCATGTGTGTGCCACATATGTCTAGCTTCAGTAAACGCTAGACCTCGATAGTTGGTATTAGACCCTAGGCTCAAGAGGTGCTCAGACTGGGGGCTTTTTGGGGTGGAAGGATAGTGGCTTCTTCCAATAGAGAGCAGTTGGAGGAGCTTGAGGAACATACTGTAAACTTCATGAAAGTCGCAGAAAGTGTGAGCCACCTTTACAATTGGGTGGATGGTCTTGAAAATAACCCAGTCCACCAAGCGGGACGGGTTGACAACTTGACTGAGGATTTCATGGCAACAATATAAACTCTCTCTGAAGAAGTTGGGAGATGAACTCGAAAGTTGGCTTGTTGGTCAAGCAGTGGGCGCAAGTGGCCTAAGCACCATGGATATGACACCAAAGGTCAAAGTTCTGGAGTCGCGACCTTATGGGAGCACAGGAGATGCAAAGGAGCTAGAAAACTTCTTGTTTGATGGCAAAAGTGTACTTTCGTGCTGTGAGAATGGAAAATGAGGATGCAAAGGTGACAATGGCTTTGATATATTTGACTGGTGAAGCCAAGCTGTGGTAGCACACCAAGTATGTTGAGATGGAGCACGACTAGTGTGCCATTGACTCCAGGAAGACTTGAAATATGAGCTGAAAGCTCAATTATTTTCAGAGAACATAGATAAAAATGCCCACATAAAATGGTGGAGCTTGAAACAGAGAGGAACTATCCACAAATATGTGAAGCAATACTTGACTATAATGTTAGATTTATGGGACATCAGGAGAAAGAAAGCTATTCTATTTTTTGGAAGGATTGAAGCCTTGGGAACAGCGTGTCAGGGACTTATCTAAGCTTAAGCTGCAAAGAACAATCACTTTTCATGAAAAAATAGTGGAGGAAACTTCAACAAAGGGGCAAACCCAACGGTGGGAGAGCCTCTAATAAGCCATCAACTTCTAAGAATGACTCCATCTTGTTGAAAGCATCAAACTGAATTTCTGGGGGAAACAAATAAAAACATCAATGATGTTTTTTGCGCACTAGGCCACGCAGAGTTGCCGAATGTCCACTGAAACAAGCGTTAAATGCACTGCAGTCTACTTCGTCATCTTTTTTGGGGGATGAAAATGACAAGAGGAAGAACATCCCCAGAGGACAGGGCCGACATGCTCAATGCCATCAAGAAGCAAGTGATGCCTAAGAGGTAACAAAAGAAGGGGCTCATGTTTTCGTTTGAGTGAAAAACTGACCCACGTGTTGATTGACAATAGGGAAGCCATAACTTCTTTTTTGACAGAGGCGGAATTCTTAGGCTTGAAACTGGAGAAGGATTCAAGCCAATTTAAAGCTGTTAACTCTAGAGCACAACTCGTACATTGATGGCACATGGAGTCTCGATGAAGTTCAGTGAATGCGAAGGATAAGGGGAACTTTTCTGGGGTACTGCTAGTTGATTTCGTGTTTGTTTTGGGGTTAGATTTCCTTTGGGACAACAAGGTGATTCCAATTTCGTTTCTCAAATGTTTATGGATTTGAGGGGATAATCCATGCTCAGTCTTTACTATCGATGAATCTTCAACCAATAAGTTTTTGTCAGTTTTACAGTTGAAGAAGGGCTTGAAGAGAGGTTAGCGAAGCTATATTGCTACTTTATCAATAGAGGAGGACATAGGTGAACTGAACATTCCGAAATGTTTGCAGCATGTTGGAAGAGTGCCAAGATATGATGGTACACAAGTTGCCCAAAGAGTTAACCCACCTTTTTTCTGTTTCACATTAAGATAAAAGCAAACACTCAGGGGCTGCCTAATTCGATGCTTTGGCCACATAAAGAGTTTCAGCATTTTAGGGAAATATGCTTTTATAGAATAATAAAAATCATGCTTCATAAGGGTTTTTTTTTTTTTTTAAGATCTTTTATCTATTTTGTTCTGTTCCACCTGAGTTGTATAAATGCCTTCTGACAACTTTTTCATTTTTTCATGTTGTTTTTCAAGTGTTCCATTGATTTCTTGCGCGACTCTTGGTAATGCCTTGAGGAGTATGGCTTTTCTCTCATTGTTTCTTAAATTTGATCTGATAGTGTCTGTTGAAGAAGATGACCTTGCTGGTCTCAAAGATGTCAGAAGTGATGAGGATGACAATTATGAAGCAGAGCTGACAGATGGCGAGGCAGCCTTATCTAGAACTAAGTGGGGAGAAAGCCTCCCAGAAAGAAAGCCTATAGTATTTTTTCCTTCCCTGACAATATTTGGATCAATTAATGCCGCAGATTTTGGTGTCTCCTATTAATTGTATTGCCATTGCATAAAATTGTTTGCAGTGGATTCTAAGGAACCACTTCCACTAATGGAAGCTGAAGGAAGATCATTTAAGGTCCAAGGTTTCAATTGAAGCCAGAGGGCTGCTTTTGTTTGGATATTGACGAGGTAGGTGACCTGTTCATATTATGTTATCTTTTTTATTTTCTTCTTAATGTCGCATCAGTCTCTCTCTCTCTCTCTCTCTCTGTGTGTCTCTCTGTTCCCCCCCCCCCACACACTTTATGGCATGCATGCCACACTATCTTTTAGTTGTGGCCAATCAGAATTCATTCATTGACACCTTTATTTTGGGTTGAAGGCAAGCCCCCCCTTTTCTGGTTTCTTGTGAGGTGTTAGTCCATTATTAGTCTAACTCAAGTGTGCATTCATATTTGGAGTTGCTGATTGGGATTGGGCGGAGTTCACTCCAGGCTTGAAGCAGAGGAGTTATGGGAGATCGAAAGGTATGACAGTTTCCTCTGTTTATAGTACTTTGGTTATAGATTCAATTTAGTGCTTTCTGTATTAGTTTTTCAACTGATGTCATGTTTCCAGTTCCTTTTTGGATGTTTACTCTTTGGCCTCAGATAACTTGCATCTTTGTATTGTTTATTGAAGTGATCAACTTGTAATATGTAGAGTTGAATGTAGAGAGACATTTGTGGGAAAGAATTGCAGGCTATTTAGATGCTAACCTACTCCTCCCATATTCAAACTATAGAGCATACAATCATATCAATAGACTTTCACGTACACATTTTTAACATGTGTAACTGTCAACACAGATTAGGTATATAGCATTGGATGGTTATTCCTAGTATTCATTGACTTGTTCTCATTTTCTTAATTTGCTTTGTTAATGGAAGGTACAGGTTTCTGCTAATACTTGATCTATTGTGCATAACTTGATTTATAGAAATTATTTGCAATAAAGGAGATCTTTTTTAACGTCAATGTCACTGGATATTTATGTTATGTACTGTAAGGAGTCAGATACTAGAGCTCTATTCTTTTTACATGACCTTATGGCTTAGGAGATGTGGAATTGTTTCTGTACTATTTGTTTTAATCAAGTTTGGAGAGTTTGGAGGGCAAAAGATGTTTCTTTAATTTCACTTTTGAGATGTGCAAATGTAGCTATTCTCTGCTGCATTTGGATGGAGAGGAATACTATGATTTTTAGACACCATACTTTTGGTTTCTCCATCCTTTGGAACCAGATTGTCTTTTATGCTTCTCTTGTACTCATCTTTGACAATCTTTAGTGATTATATTCTACAGGACTTGAAGAGAATTTGAAAAGTAGTTCTTCATTAGTTTCCTTTAGCTTTTTCCCTTTTTACCCATCTTGCCTTGAAGATCTTCTCATTCTTTGAGCCTTGTGCATTCTTCTACTGTATGTAATACAATCCTTTTTTTTCTTTATATAAAGAAATGATTTATGATAAGTCTCTCTATTTGTTAATGTGTTCCAAAAGCCTTCAAATTTTTCTCAAAGAGCTAATTTGCGGCTTAAACCTTTCATTGGTTGGTGGCATGTGGGTAACTGTAATTTGATTACTAAACAAGTAGTAAATGTGGGTCTACCTGGATGAGATTAAGGCATACAGCCAAATTTTATGAGCTTTGGTGGCACTAAAAGGCGATAATGTTATGGCTCTTTGCAATTCTGTCAGCCTTTAAGATATGTGGTTGCTGAGGAATTCCTGCATCTTTAGAAATCAAGTTGTTCCTGCTAAGCTTTTGCAGAAGAGGAATATTTTCAAGTTTTCTCCGTTGCCCGCTGCTTTTGTGCCTGTCAAATGATTGTGCTTGAGACATGAGGATTCAATAGACAACGATGACCCCTTGACATATTTTAGTGTGTTGAATTTTGTTTTCTTTTACTTTTTCTTTTTTCTCTTGTCTTTTTTCTTTTCCCTTTTTTATTTCGTATTTTAATTGGCACCCATATAACTCTTTTATTTTCTCATCTCTCTTCCTCCTAATAAAGTCCGTCTTCAGCCATCTGAAGAAAAGGTTATTTTACTTGTTGGTGAGTCGAACCGTTTGAGACTTGGACATAAGAAAATTCTACATGTGCATGCCTTCTGAAAGTATTAGTTTCTAAATAGATACATCTTTGTCTTTCATACATGTTGAAAAACTTTAGACAGCAGAATAACGATGCAAATATTGGAAGCAATGATTCAATAGCACAAGAACATCAGTCAAGGCCTGTTTAACTCCTCTGAGGGAGAAGATTAAAAGCAAGGCTAGGGTAGGAAAGGGCCGTAAAGTGAAGCTTGCTCCCTCAAATCTATCTCATGTCAGTAGGATCTTTAGGAGGGTAAAAAAAAACTAAAAAGATTGCTTGGAGTATGTAGGGTTAAAGGGAAGAGTTGGGCATCTGTATGCAGGGCTCTCTGTGTGGTCTTTATTACAGGTCAGAGCTTTGCCTTTCAGTTACCTATGTTCTGCTCTTGTTTTATACTATCCAAAACGGACTTGTTCGTTCTTATGCTTCACTCTTGGACCACTGTGTGTAGATCTGAAACGAACTGCATTCTTGGTATTGAGTGCAAAAAATTCGTAAGTACTATGGCTTGATCCTTGGTCAATTCAATTTTGGAAAGGAGTTGTCCACAATTTAATCCAATTTTCCATATTGTGCCCCTAGTATTACCAAAGAAGAGCAGCATTGAAATTCTTGACCCTTTGATGTCGGAATAGTCATTTCTTTCTCTCAACGGGGCTCTGAAGCATTGTATCTCAGCAGTAGAATGAACTTGGTGTGATGGAAGCCATTCTTTTTGAGCTTGATTCTGGGTGCATATGTATATGTATTTGCATATCTATGTATAAACTAGTAAAAATTAGATGGTTCTTATATCTTGTAATCTGTATATGTCAATTTTTAAATATAGAAAATAGAATTAAATATATTGATGCATTTAATGTTCTTCTCTACAGTTATGTTCATCTTTTCTTTGCTCATATTGCTGTGGATATCTGCCAAAATTCTCAGGTGACAGCACCTCAAGTTTGAAAATTTTTTCCCTGTTTGTCCCATTTCTGTCTCTTTTGATCTGTTGTTAGTATTCCTAATTTAACCACCCATATGTAGTCCTGGTTGTAGATGGTGTTCCGAAAGGTCTAAGAATCCAAGATGTCCTTGTTAGGATTGCACAATTGCTTTTGATAAAGGATAAAGTAAGTGTGTTAATGTTGAAAGAGAATTATATTCATTATCACATGTATTATTTTTCTTGAATCAGAAAGAAGGGATGTACCATCTATTTGGGTTACGCTTGTAAATAGTAGGGCTTGCATAATTTAGAGAATTTTCTCATATTATATAGGTGAATAGGGTCTATTATTTAGTCCTGTTTGCTTGTCCTCTAATTCTTTTCTCTTTGTATAGCATCTAAAAGTAAAATCCGAAAAAGCAGACTTGCATACTGTAATAGTAGTACATGGTGAATTGGCCCTGATATCTGATCTTATTAAGATGGTAAGAAAAGATAGTTCACAGCCACATGAAGTAGTTCATGAAGGCAAGAGGGCCAACACTCCACATTATATTTAATTGAAGAACTAATAACCTTGCTTCAAGAGTTTTGTCCCCCTCCTATCAGTCAACGTAAATTCAAGTTTTAGAAAATACATTATATCAAACACTCAGTGGAGTAACACAACCCAATGTTCAGAGATAAAGGTACCACTCAAAAGTATATTTTGTCCTATTTGAAGCAAATGAAAAATAAGTTCAATTCTTTCCATTGAATTCTTTAATTTACTTATTTCCAAATGAAAAAAATGGACCTTGAAGTATAATCCAACAATTTTTATTTTAAGTATTTATTAAAAAATCAAGAAGATTCCTCAAACACTTTAGAGTTCATTCGCATATCTTCTTTTTTTGTCGATTTACGTATTCTTATTTTTTATGTGCCTAGAATTAAACCTTAGACTTTTTTTAATTTCATCCAAACAATATAAGTTGGAATTAGAATTGAATTGCACAATTTTTATGGAATTCATATGGTTCCAAGCACAACCTTAAATAACTTGTCATGCAGCTATAGATATTATTATATGTTTTCTTATAGTCTACTTCAAGGATCTGTCATTTTGAATCCACCAGTGCTTGGACGTCTCCTTTTACATTAATTGCATAGATTGACTTTTTTGCCTTTTAATGATTGGGCACAGGGAGTGATTAATTCTGCAACCAAAGCCCGGTCATAGCCAAATTTTTCTGTCATGTCATTTCAGAGGGATGCAGCAGAAGCAGGTTGAGTTGTGTGCAGAATTCCAGAAACTATTCTATGTAAGTTAATTCATTACTAAGTTGCTTCAAATTTTCAATAATTTGTTTCTGGCACTGTATTTTACCATTGACTGAAAATGTGAACCTTAGTGCAAGAGGAGCAATTTAGGGAAAAATCAAGCTCTTACACCTTGTACGATCATTTTTAATTACTTTGTTAAGTTGTCCTTGGGATGAAATTTAGTATTTCAGCTTTCAGTACAACATACGTGGATGATAAATGTATGCTGCTAATGTTCCTCTTAAGCTAAACCAGCACTACTGGTCTTAAACAGTTTCTGCAGGGAGCGGAACAGATAGAAAGATACTGTAAAAAATGAGAATGTAGGATTTAAAAAATAATAATAATAATAAAAAGTTAAGGAAAGAAGATGAAGAAAATTGAGGAAAAATAAAATATAAAAAGAAAAAATTGTTCCTTATTTAGCATGATTGCCAGTGATTTCAAATACATATTCCTTTTTTATTACGTATTCTTTTATGCAGCAATGATTCTTGTCCATGGTTGTCCCTTGGGCTTTCTATATCCTAAAACTAAAAGGGTTGGCCAAAATTCCATGTTTAGAAAACACCACTGAATGTAGAGTGTTCGTGTCTACATCTTTTTGATTCTGAGGCAGTTGATTATTCATATTCTAGTTCCATTTGTAAAGCTTTTGTTTTACCCCCCCAGTAATTCTTGTTTTTTTCTGCTATTACTATTCATTACCTTGTCAGTTATGTACTTTTAGTTTGTAATATGACAAGCATAGTATCAAAAGTTTTCTGGACAACTACTTGCAATTTTGCCCTTACGTTTGCAAGCTAGTATATTGCATTGCCTTTATAATTTCATTTGAGAACTTTCAAAATGATTGAAGTGACGTTTGATCTTTGTAGAACCTCTTTCATGATGGCTATGTGGACCATGTTAATTACATTCTTCATTTGCGGGGTGACACACCAGTGAATGAGATGGCAAATGGAGAACCTGAGCAGAACCTAGAATTGTTGACATACCAAGTCAAAACTCTGAAGCATATGCTCCTTTGATTGATCAGTTGCCCAGGTTAAAAGTAATAGGCAAGTTTGCATTTATTTCTTCACAATTTTTTCTACTATTTTCTGAGGAATTTTTCTCCAGTTTAGTCATCTTTTGCCACCTCTATCATATATTAGCCTCTACTTCTAGTGGCCAGATTTGAATATGCTCCTTGGCTTTACTCACACCATTATTGTTCAAGATGCTAATGAGGCAGCATTTTTCTATGTTTTGAATGGTGGTCAGAGAAATAATAATTGAATTACATATTTTATCTGCAGAAGGCATGCAATCTGTGCTTAGAGCAGCTCAGAAGCATGGAAGTGCTGTAAATATTTTCTAGTGGTGTTCTACTTTTGTTGGGCCATGTAATGGTTGCAATTAGTCGAAAACAAGTGGGTAAAAATAACCAAGCCAATTTCATTGTTAGCTTCTGAAAATGACATTAATGATTTCAAACAGGCTCAGAAGAAATGTCAGCAGCTGTTTGTGATGAGAACTGATTGTTCCACTATGTCTCACCCTTATAATTAGAAATCAGCTAACAGTCTCTGACCATTTCTTTTTTAAACTTCTTTCCTGACCCACAAGATTCTGGATGATGATGCTCAGGAATCAGTTCAAGCATTCCTGTCAAAGCAACCTTTGGATAGCAGCCAAGGAAAAACATTTCTGTGCTAGGGGGCATATTTGAAAATACAACAAACTAAATCTTAATCCCAAATTTTGGGGTTGGCCATTTGAGACCAAAATAAGTGAAAAAAAAAAGAGAAAAAACGAACAGAAATAAGTAAAAATAAACTATCCATAGAGACTTAAAAATAATAATACAAACATAATTCTTTCTGCTGGGCAACAGAACACTCTTGCGTGTGGAGTTTTCATGGTGCAAACCAATTGAGAGGGTATTTTAATATTACCGATGATTGCTTTTTTAGGGGTATCAATTTTGATATGTCCTCTAATTATGATGTGCATTGATAGGATGCTAGTAGTCCCTCTTTTGAAAATTTAACCTCTGGGTTTGTGATCTCTGATGACCTTTTGAAGCAGACTTACAAGAATGAGAGCTTTGTTGTTAATTTGAGGAAAAATGTGAGTTGGGATCGGATTAGTGTTCTCTCTTTTTGGGACAAACCTACTGTTTCTGATTATGGGCATGTGATTCTTCGGCATTATGTAAATGGGTCTGTGGTTTATGTTCCTACAACGTCTGAGGTGCCTGTGGACGAGGGTGCTGCGCGGTTCATGGAGCCAGCTACATTTGAGAACTGTGAGGAGTTCTAGATGAATTTTAGGGTTAGATGGAAAATGAATCTGGAGGAGAATTTTGTTGATGTTGGATTGGAGGCAGCAACTGGTATTCAGCATTATATGCATTTGGGTGGACGAATCACAGTTTGCCTTCTGACCTCATGTTGAATGCTGATGTTGCAGTCACAGGGTTTACAGAGGAGGCTATGCCTTTTGCTGATAATTACTACATTACTAAGTAGAGTGAGTATGTGATCAGTAAGGATGGTACTGCACAGGTGTTTGTCTGGATACAATATATAATGATATAGATCCAGTTGGACTGGTTAATTACACCCTGTTGCTTTATGGGCATCGAAAGCATGGAGTGTCATTTATTCAGGACAGACAGCCTTTAAAGTCAGTTGAAGTATGATGTACCCATCAATTATACTTGCTAATTTGACTGTGACTTGGATGCTGGGGACCATACATCCCCTGGACAATCTTTGTCCATATTATTTTCCTACTGGTCCTTGTTATGATTCTCATGGAGATCCGGCGTTGAATGTTTCTGAGCATCTGAATGACTGCTTGGGGCCGCTAGAAGCAGAAGACAAGGAGGATGAAAACATGATCACTGCAGATGTCAATGCTCCAGTTGTTTTCAGTGCTGGTCCTGCCTTGCATTAGCCAAACCTCCAAGTCCTCCAAAAGTTCTTTACATTAACAAGAAAGAGGCTCGGTGCTGTGGGTGGAAAGAGGTTTTCCAATGAATTCTCAATGCAAGCTAGACTTGATATTCCGCTTTACATTATGGTGTAGCGCGAGAGTTTAGGGCAATTAGATCTCGACAATTGGGTTAGAATATGATGATTGTAGTTGTAAGAATAATAAATAATTAGGTCCCAAAATCTTGAAATAAATTTTGAATTAAAAGAGAAATACCAGTATTATGTTACTATTATTGTCTTCTTTAGACTAGTCGGGGTAAACTTTATATTTTAGAGTAAAACTCTTTAATTAGTTAAAACTTCCTAATTAGTTAAATACATTACAAAAAAAAGAAAAAAAAATTGAAACTTCCTAGCTAGAAACCTGAATAATTAAGGAAAACTAATAATTAAAAGAGAGAGAGAGAGAGAGTAGTGGAAACTTTCTAATTTTTTTGGATGCTCCCATGTCATTCTCAACTCCAGCAGAGTAAGGCCTGACACTCCTCATATTTGGTTGGATGCCTGGATTAACTTGGTTCAACTATTATTCAGAAATCCATGTGCTTTAATTTGTTGTTTTACATGCCGCTTTACCACCTATGCAGGTTGCCTCGTTTGGACAGAACGTCCTTGACATCTAACACTTGTTTAATAACTCCAGCCTTTGCAACTGGAAGTTGATGAATTTGAGCTTCAACAGAAGAAATAACACCATCAAATCCATAAAAGGGATACAAGTCCAAAATATTAAAGATTGAACTAAATTGCAATTCAGGTGGTAGCTCGATTAAGTAGACATTTTTGAATTGATTTTTCTCAACACCTTACAAGGTCCAAACTTCCTAGATTTCAGCTTGTGGTTGGTTCCATAAGCAAAACTTTCTCATCTCAAATGCACAAGTATTTGATTGCCCTCTTCAAATTCTTGTTTATGACGATGCTAATTGGCATTAAAAGGCTATGCTACATTGCTGGCCTTTAGGGCAGCTTTTACCTCTTCACAGATCTTCCAAATGTGATCAGCAAATACCTTCCTTTCATCACTTACTGTAGCTTCTTGTGGCAAAGGTACCAAGTCAAGTACATGTTGAGGTTTCAACCCATAAGCAGTCTAGAAAGGTGTCTTTCTTTGTGCTTTGATTGACAGAATTGCTATAAGCAAACTCAGCTTGAGGTATAACTGAATCCCAAGGCTTTGTGTTGTTCCGAACGATACATTTTAAAAGAGTTCCTAGAGTATGATTCAGAACTTCTGTTTGACCATCTATTTGTGCTACTAGAATACTTCAAATTTGTCCCACATTTCCTCCATAAAGTCCTCCAAAAATGTCCCATAAACATTACATTTCTATTGGAAAGAATAGAAGTTGGAATACCATGTAGTCTAACAACCTCTCAAGAGAAAAATTCAGCAATACGAGATGCATTAGAGATTTTAGAACATAGAATAGAGTGAGCTATTTTTGAAAAAGATCTGTCACAACAAAAATAGAATCTAAACACTTTTGCTATCATTGGAAGTCTCAATCAAATAAATCCACAGTGCATCTAGTCCAGGTAAAGGAGTATACAAACCTGTGTTTTGAGCACTTCCTTTTGCCAAATAAACAAGTAGGACATCTTTTCATCAATTTCTCCTCATCTTTTTGCCTTTTCGACCAATAGTAACTATCAACAACCATTGCAAAAGTTTTGTCCTTACCAAAATGTCCTCCCAAATTGTTTTGCCAATTGGTTCTGTACCCAGGTCTTCTATCACCATGGTGTTAAATTTGCTTTTCAGCTTTGAAAGCATATTGACAAGCATCCTCAATATGAAGTAACTGAATTACTCCCATCTCATCCAGAGAAAAGACAGATTCATAAATCAACTCGAGTCAGTAAGTTGTTAATTCTACAGAATACTCCTCAACAGACATGTTTTGCTTCAAACGATGCAACTTTTCATACAATTCTGTTGAATAATCTGCCAGAAAAAATTGCTTCCTTAGTTTTGTACCGTGTGCCCCCTCATGCTGATTTTATGCTTGCCTTGTTGCACACGTTGCCCTTCAACTCTCTTCCACCATTAAAGTGCAACATCCTTCAACTTAAGCTTTACTACTAGCACCTTTTGGTTTTTAGCCATGAGTTTCCATTCAAAATAAGTCTCCATACTAGCTTCCCAATCCAAATAATCCTCAATATGTAACTTTCCATAAAAATCAGCTACTTAAATTATCACTCGTCCACCATTCAAACCAAGAGTATGCGATAACTGCTCTTCTAATCCACCTTGTGTCGCTCGATTTACAGATCCAAATTCATGAAATGGGTTCACATCCTCAACTTCCTCTCCTGTCTCAAGATATTGAAACTCAAATTGTTCATACTCACCTTTGAGATTCTCATTCAGGTGCTTCAAAACACTGCAAAGCGTGTACATCCCAAGTCAAATTCTTGATCATTCTCCTGATCTAAGCCAACTCCATTTATAGGGATTGATTGCCTCTACCTCGACCAAACATTATTTAAAAACATGAACGAGATAATATTTTGAATTCAGGAAAAAAAAAAAGTTAAGAAAAAAATTTTGAATGTTGAAAAAACTTTTTTAATTGCAAAAAAAAAATGTATTCTAAAATTAAGACTAAATCGTAGGAAAAAAAGTCCGCCCCTTCTAATACTACTTGACATAGTGCAAGTGTTGGGGGCAATTAGATTTCAACAATTATGGTTAAAATAGGTTGATTAAGGTTGAAATAATAATAAACAATTAGGCTTAAAGAAGATCTGAATTAAGAGAAAAAATTACTGTTGTCATATTTATACTAGGCAGGACAAATCTTAATCTAGACTAAAACTTTTTATTTAGTTAAAATTTCCGGATTAGTTAAATAGAATAGAAAAAAAATTCCTAGATAGAGTTAAAAAATAAATAAATAATTTTTTTGGACGCTCTTGCACCATTTAACCTCTGACCCAATTGATGGGAGACAGATTTTTTATGCTAGATGACCTGATACTTGAGTTGTTCAGGCCAATCCAAAAGAATTAACTTGGAACCCAGATAGAAATACTCCGGATCAAGACTATTACCAATGGACATATATGTCGAAAATGGGTTGGAGAGTACGGGCACTCAATGAAGGTCTGTTGGATATTTACAATAGTGTTTGTTTTGGATGATCAGCAAGCCGAATTATTCTAGGGGGCAAGAAAATGAGTGGTTATCTTGCAATAAGTTCTGGCATTTGAATGGTAAATCATTATGCATACGTGCATTGGATGAATGGTGATCGGAAAGGACTAGTCTGGATAGTTGGAAAGGATGCCTCCATCAGCCATACAACATCTGAGAATTTGACATATTTATGATGCAAGTTAGAATACAGCTCCATCATTTTGGAGTTTACATATGCTCTTAGTCCACTATGTACAAAGGAGAATAAGCCTGAGTATAAGAATATAACTGAGCCAACAACTACCTGTAAGGTCATTGGGTAGTGGGTGTTAAATGGTCTGAAGTAAGTGAGAGGAATTTGTATTCTGCTCTGAGCAGTAGGCGAATTTGGGTGCTGCTTTTATATGGTTCAGTAAAGGCAGGGCATGACTTGCTTCCAGTTTTAACTGTGCATAGGTTCATATTTTTCTTGCTTGAGTATATTGTAACCGGGTGGAGTTCTTGCATCAAGATACTTAAAACATGTGAAGGGGGTGGACAGTACCAGATTCATGAGCACTTGCAGTACTATGGATTAGCTATTGTTCTGCTTGGGCTGTTTTTTGCTGTTTCTGAGCTTCATGGTTTAGTGCTCACTCATTGCATGCCAATTCAGGCTCGTGTCTATATTCTGGGCTTGTGCTCCACCAGGGAATGCATACTTTAGGGCAAAACAACCTGCTAATGGTGAGAGATATCTTCTACCAGGATTGTTTGGGAGTATCTTTAGGTGATTACTGGAAGGTTGGCCATTGTCGTTGGTATGGCAGTCCTAGTTCATGGCTTGAAGCATTTAGGGACAGATATGGGGGAGAAAATGTTGGAAGACTATATTAGGCTCTCATATTTTGGTTCCTGATGGGTGCATTGACAGTAATATATTTTGTGGCGAGAAAAAACAAAGGAGAGAGAACCTTTGCAATAGCAAATTGGGTGCTCCGTAACCTTCAGGAAGACGACTACTGATCTTTTGAGCCCCAGTGGAGTCTTGGCCAGGAAAGAGTCAAATTCATTCAAAGAATGGAAGTTCAGGTTGAACCTTTGAATATATAGATGAGTCTCTTCCTGTTTGGGTTCAAAATTATTCTCTTCATGACTCCATTCATGGATAATTTGTCACCCTGATGTGCTTGCTTCCCTCCCACGAAAAATTGTTTTTCTTGCTGTTGGGTACAGTAATTTCTTCCTAGTCTCAATATTTGACTCCAATGGATCTTCTGGAGGAGTAATACCCTTTTGACTTGTATTTGTATACTTGAGACAGATTTTTTTTACCCCACATAGGCAGCAATATTCTTTTTCTCTTCTTTTCTTTTCTTTTTTCCTTCTTCCTTCCACCTTTGAAAATAGGAATCAAACTTTTCTAATTTTTGTTAATGTATATTTACTCTCTTTTAAATGGCGAATCTACATATTCAGCACAGAATTTTGTTGGTTCTATTCTCCCTTGAGCTTGATCTTGGGTAACATATCTTTGGCACCTAGCTTCCTATTTGGTCAATTTAATGTTATAATTCATATTTATATACTTGCTCCCTGGTTGAGCATTGCTGCTTTTCTTTGATTTACCACCATCATTAGTTTTAGAGAGGAATACATATCACTGGAACAAGAGCAGTGATGTTGTAGTTATTCCCTCTTATGTAAACACAAGGGAGAGTAATAGTCCATTACAGATAAGTCTTTCCCATTCACTGTTATCATGTCTTTGAATTGGCAAGAACTTACCTTGAACCGACTGTGGCTTCCACATTTTTCTTAGGATGCTATCATGAAAGGTTGAGGACTTGCTCTTAGCACCAATTTGCTAAGATTCCTCTTGGAGGTCTTTTCCTTCATTGTGGAAAGAGGGATTAGTGTAATTTGTTGGCGTATGAAGTTATGTCTGATTGCTAATTTTCTCTTGGAAGTGGAGACAAGCTACGAGCATTAGCTATTCTCTCTCGGTGTTACAATGAGGTCTTACTTGCCATGAATTATCTTCTGTTGTATTGATAGCTTATTTTCAAAACTATATTTTGCTGCTTTCAGGTAAGCCTGTGGAAGGTTGGATGAGCCGATCGAGTTATTTCCATAAATATTGTTTTTTTTTTAATTCAAATTATTTGAATATCATTATTTTTTTTCTTTCCTAATTCATTGATTTTGGACCTTCAGGGTGCGCAATCATGTGTTTTTAAAACTTAAATATTTATTTTTAAAAAATGATATTTCGCACTCCTAGGGTGCGAAATGGGTTTCGCGCATTTGAGAATGCGAATTTACAGAGATCAAAATCTGTAACTTCTATCCACACTTTGTATAACCAAGATAAACATAATACATCCATTCCAGTATCCGCAACTTCTATCCACTTTTCATGACAAACGAAATACCAAATATACTCAATCAAACACTCAAATATCATCACTCTACTCTACACCAAATACAAATAAAACCACCTCCAAGTAAACAATATTCAATCGACCAAATATCAAAAAATCATAACGAAGTAAGTATATTCCAAAACACCACCATCAAATACCGATACTACAAATACCAATAACCATACTCGAGAGAACAAGACAACAGCAACCAAACACAACCAAATACAGTCAACAAAAACGCTAACGATCAAAAACAGAACCAATTCAACCATGATTGCCACCTAATGTAAATCAAAATACATCACTTTCAAAAATCTGATAAGAAAATAATATAAATAAAAGTATTTATAAACATTGAAATAAAATAAAAAAGGAATCAAAAGAAGATTATAATAACCAAAAAATTCTTATAAAAATTGAAATTAATGATTACAAAATTTAAATATAATACATATAAAATAGTAAACGTAAATAAAGTGTCAGGTCGTCGAGTATTGTGCTATGACTAACGTCTCACGAGAATACAAGCTGGTCTATTAGGTGCATGGGAAGGTATATCATATAACGGTACACCCTCATTAACCTTGGAAAATGCAACCGGAGGAATATCATCTAAATGTCAAGGACAACGACTCCGCTCGTAAACACCAAGTCGTGGAGGCTCATCGATATCGTGTGTACACACCGGAGTAGGAGTCAGAGTCAGAGTCGGATAAGAAGATAACGGAGGTATTCCATCGCTTCATCATAATCATCCACAGCACCAGAGGTCGAAAATATATCCATCGGTTCAGTAGCACTATGTGCGAATGTCGAAGGACGGTACTCGTCAAATGGCATATGCTCGACAAACTGAAATGCAAGCCATGATGCGTCTTTGAAATGTCCAAATCTAGGATCCACTCATTTCTCAACAAGTATGTCCGACAGTAGTAAATGTATGTTATCCAACCCATAGCACTGCAAAAAATAAAATAAAAGAAATATTATATAAACTATAAAGCAATATTAAATGGTAAAGTTATCTTGACTTACGAGATATTTTATTTGTGTTACTGTGGGTCGGTATTCGTGCTGATAATGATACGCAGGACAAACAATATATAAATGCGTGATATGACGATACCACGACATATAGTCAGGTGTCGTTCTCGGCTCACCGAAAATCTCGTCACTTTCTACAATGTGGTATTTACGATTATCCCACAATTGTAAGGGTACAACATGTGTTCTCGTCCAATCGTGTCCATGCCTCCCGTGTCGATCAGTCCGATGTAATTCCCGGTCGGTCTGTACTGGTAAAGGAAGACGTTGCAGGAGCCCGAACTGTCTCATAACCCTGTGAGGATAATGATACTCGATGACGTCAAAGTAAATCAAGGGGATATCGGCACACCATATGTCGTTGTTGACGTGACAATAAGTGGGCAACGCTATCAGGTCGACGTGCAAATATGACATCCAAATAAACTGAAAAATAAAAGAAAAAATAATGTTAGTTCGATCTATAGTAAAAGAAGTGGTTGGCCAACAATGAAATTTATACTCACTTCAATATCTCTTATATGTATCTCTTATATGATCTAACCGGTCCCTATATGCTCTAAGAACAAATTACTCTGTATATAAATAATTACGTGAAACATTCTAACTATTTACAAATAAAACAATGTCAACGTGATATAGAATAAACCAAAGGGAATAGAGAAAATAATACGAATAAATGAAATAAACATTACGTACAGTGATCCTCCAGGGCCGTTAGGTAGGTGTGGGGCAAAGGGTATTGGATCAATAGTGTGACGTCTGATCGGGGTAAATTTGGGCACTTTCTCTTATACCCAAAGCTCATAAGAGAAAAAATATTAAATAAATGATATAGTATGTATATAAAGTATTATTAAATAAAAATTAATACATCAAATAGATATAAAATATCTGTATAAATAAAACCGAACAATAGTTCTGTCTAACACCATCCATAGAAGCCTGACACTACTTTGGTCTAAAAAAAAAACCTAAGAGACCATAACAAACGTTCTGTCACTCAGTGATAGAACGAGAGTAGTTTATCCTAATAATTACATCTCTATCTATAGGCAATTTGAGCAGAATCGAAACATCTTGTAATGTAATTGTAGTCTCACCAATAGGTAAGTGAAAAGTATAACTCTCCTGTCTCCATCACTCGACAAACGCGATAATAAATGTATGATTGTACTGAATATATCCATACCTATAGAGACCATAAAACCCAGCCCGTAACAAAATCTCTTGAACCCTAATATCAAGCGGATGAGCAACCCAAAATCCATGATTGGAACGACACATCTATAGGGGGTATCACTTTCGGTCTCCCATATAGAATAAAACCGGTGTGTGGCCTGTAAACTTAAGACACTAGGGTCCACCGGCTTGAAGTAAAGTCTGAACGAGTATAATCCATATCTATGATGACAAAAAATTAAAAAATAATAAAATTTTTAAATAGTTAAATCAAATAAAAAATGAACACATAAAATAATAAATTATGAAAATGTTGTACATCCATAATAATTGATTAAGTCCATTATATAATATGAGCTTATTTACATAATGAGAAAAAAATTTCAACCTTCTCACCCTCACTTGTATCCGAACCATATTCGGGCAACGATGACGATTATGTCCGTATTCACCACGTGCCTTGCAACGCTGAGTTCTTTTTGTATCCATTTCATTATGAATCCGCATATTTCATGGTCTACTTGAGTGATTATTAAGTCGTGAAACATTGTATAATAAACAAAATAAAGGAGGGGACCAATAGTCCTTGTGTGGTCCTTGTGTAGAGTAGGATGGAATTTCTCATCATATGTAAGTTCCATTGGTTGGCAACTATGGAGTTTGTCTACAAAAGTTCTAAAATCACTATCCATATCCGCATAAACTCTCCACTTATGTGAATAAAAAAGTTTGAATATAGTATATTTTCTACAAATACATGATGAGATATCTAACAGCATGGTATTGTTGTTTCTACCCCTCTTACTATGAAATCTAGTTATCACCTCATACTCATCTTTATACCTATCAAATGTAACAACACGATAGAATTTGACTTATTGTTCAATTCTAACTAATTTTTTCATAACCAATGTTGGCCATATATTGTTTTTTTTGATATTGTTAACTCTTTTTTTTCGATTCTTATTGAAAACTCGAACCATGCAGTACAATATTACCCACACACATGCAGTTATTAGCAGCTTTCTTGCACCTTTAAACATAGCATTGAATAATTTCGATCGATTAGTGGTCATATTTCCTCATCTATGTCCCCCATCATAACACAAAATCTATTTGTCGAGCGGAATTTTCATCAACCACTTATATGTCGGCTTATTAAGCTCTTTGATCTTGTTTATACGATATCAAAATTTCTTATTTGTCTTTGCTTGAATGCATTATGCATCAACTCAGTTAGTGGTTTGTTCTTAAATCACCGGCTAAAATTAACTTCCACATGACGCAAACAAAGTCTCTAATACACAAGTGGTAGTTGTAAATTCCTATTCCTCTCTATAGTTCGCATTATACTGGGTGCCCTATCTGATATCAAGCACACTCCATAACGATAACCAATAATGTGCACTATTAAATTCTTCAAAAACCAATCCTAGCTCACAATGGTGTCCTCATCCACAATAGCAAAACACAGAGGAAGAATATGGTTAGTCGCATTCGTTCCAACTGCAATTAAAATTTTCTCCTATATCTCTCATACTGAAATGTCTTATCAATACTTATCATCGATTTGCATGTCTAAATGCATCGATGGATGTTTTGAAGGCCTAGAAAACCGAGTGAAAGACCCTATCATTAGACCCCGATAATTTAGTAAACCTTTACTCAACAATTGTTCCAGAACTACTCATCTGCACAACATTCAAAAAACTGTGACAACAATGTGTAAGTAGTCAACCAATTACCATATACTATTTTTATAGATTTTCGACGCCCTATCCAAGCCTTTTAATACGATAGGTTTACCCTATACGATCTCATATTTTCAACCACATCACACACTTTATAATCGATATCCTTTTTTATGTGGTTCTAATCAAACAACCCACCATATTCGAGTATACATTAGGGTGATCCCCAAAAGACAATTAAGGGAAACAAGTGTGTTTTGCTTTCAATCTTGTAATTTCCTAAAGGCAATGACTCTTCTTTAGTTTAGCCCGAATATGCCACAAGTAATTATTCTCACGGTACAAAAAATACCTTACAAACCTAATATTTGGGGAACTTTCATAGATTTTAAAATACCTGTACTCTCGCATCGACCAACACTTAACAGCATGTTGAACTTTCTCTTTGGATGCAAAGATTATCCCAACTTGTAATTTCGATATTTGATCATTATCTCACGTTGGACAGTCATAGTCACTATACCCATTAACTATCTTGACTCCTTCATCCATAGTGTGTAGGTATGATATTTCTTCTTCCTATTCAACAACCCGATCTTCTTCATCAAGCATATTCTGCTCATCATCACTTTCACCCTCTGATTCCTCAACAATAAATGCATCTATAGGATCTGTCTCCTGCCCTTCATAAGGTTTACTCGTACCACTCTCCTCATACTCACTAGCGATAAGTATAGTTGATTCATGAAGATTAGCCAAAACAACATCATCTAAAATAAATACACTATATTGTAACCACTTATCTGTAATATTCCCACTTTTCAATATTTCTGTGTAAGAACCTAAATTTCTCTCATCCCCAATATCAGCCATTACGTCTGGACAATTATTAGTCATTACGTCAACAGGTACAGATACAATTGCTTCTGCCTCTAAGAATACTTCAACTGTCGTCAAATTCCGAATATATTTGGTGAGTAACAACACCTCTAACAAAAATTCATCGTTGCCCACAAGTAATATACAATAAGAAAGCGATTTGTTAGATCAAAGAGTATATCTACATGTCACATTTAGTTTGAATTGTCTATAATCATACCCAATTTTGCAATGCAACATTTTTATAAACTCCTTATATCTAATAGTGTTATCAATCACAACACCCAATTTTAGACCCACACTATACCATACTCATTTTCAGCCCACCAATTACACCTCCCCAATGAAGTATCAGTCTCACACGATCGTCACCCATATTTTCTTTTTCTATCAATCACAATAATAACAAATATATTTTAAACAACTTAAATTCTAATAGAGTAATAATAACAAATTATCAGTAACAATTATAATGCAACAATAACAAATACAAATGTATTGCAAACACCAAAACGAACAAATGTAATTACAATAACAAAAATTTCACACCCTTATATATACATTAAAGCCAAATACCAAATCATCACTTTTATTAGAACTATACTTTAGATGATAGTTTAAATATATAATTATTTTACATATTAACTCAATGTTGAATTAAAAGAAAATCTAACAACGAAATCTTAATTTTATTTTATTCTCGAATTATTTTTTATTTTTCTTTTTTTTTAAAAGAGTTTCACAAACTATGTTTACACAGAAATAGTCCTCATAATACAAATTTTAAGAAGCGCATATGGAGGGGCAAAGCCATTTTGGGGGGGGGGAGTACAAGCACTTAAAATATGTTGCTTTGTTTATTTAATAAATTTCATCCTCGACGTCACCACAGCACCACACCATATAATATAATACAAATTGTTGATAAAATAGATATATACAAATTTGAAAGATCACATAATTTGCCTTATGATTTTTCAGAATTTAAAATTTTCAAGAAGTCTTATGAAAAATTTGACAAATGTGGCTGCTGACAAATTTGAATATTCAAGAAGTTATCAACTTCTCAATTCCTTCGACAATAGATTGCCTAGTAATTTTCCTCTAGATTTTCAAAATTTGTCAAATTTGAGTGGTGTTTTCTCTTGAAAAATAGCCATTCCTTTGACATTTCTAATAAAATCAACCAAATTTCAATCTTGCATTTGTCTCCAAATTTGCACAATGGTTCACGGTCATTAGATTTAGGAACAATTGTTCAATTCTTTCATCGATCGATCGATATATTCCAAAACAAACCGAAATTTTCACTGAAATTCCAAATGGATCATTTCAAAATCAATAAATTAGAATATTAAGGCCAAAACAATCCTCTATTAATGATGTAGTTTTTTCTCATTCTAGTATTCTCTTGTTTCCCATTTACAAGCACAAAATAAATAGACCAATAAATTTTATCAAAATTAGCTATTGAGTCTTGCAGACTCAATAAAAATATGAAGAGAGACAAGGAGGTTAGACTCAAAAGGATTGAAAAGGGGAAGAAAAGTAAAGTGGGTCACTAGTAATTGTTAATGGAGAGACTAGCTTGAACTGCTGAGAGTATTGAAGAATTCAACACACCCTTATTGGTACTTCAAGGCATCTTTGGAATGCTTAAAAATGGTTGTAGATATTACCTTTTTGGGTAATAAATGTGGCAATATTTTTTTTGGGTAGAAATTTAAAAGGCAAATTATAATTTTATGGTGGGGTTGGATCATGGGTGAATAACATATTTGGTTAAAATTTTTGAAATTTTGCATAACAATTTCTTTTTTTTTCAAAATAAAAAAATGGCTAATGCGCTTCTCCCCACTTCCTCTGCCGTGCGTAAATGAGTATTATTGTTTTATGTCACGTCTTGCCTAACACGAGACATAATTGTTTATTTTGATTAAAAAATCTAATATTTTTACTAATCCAAAAATTTTCTTAATTTATCTCAAAAAAGTATTTTTGGATAAATCCATGAGATATTTAAAATAAAATAGACTATATATGGGGGTTGTGATATTTTAATGTATTGAAATATGAGTAGAATTAATAAAATATTTATTTTCAAGACAATATTTAAGGTTTTGATTCATAAAAATTATATTAGAAAAATTATAAGACAATATTGTTAGATTAATTATAATTGATTTGGAGAAATAATATTTTTTACAAATATTTCACTTTGCTAAAGCATATTAGATACTTGTGTAATTATCCTTTAAAAATTAAAAAAACCTTATCTTTTATTGAATATTCTTAGAGGTATTCCTTACATTTCTATTAAAGAAAACTAAAAAGATATAAATTCAAAATATTTCCTCATTTGCATAAAATAGTTGTATATAATATATACTTAGTAAAATACGAATTAATTATTTTATAAAATAATAGAATAACCATATTTTATAATAAAAAATTAAAATAATAAATATAATTAAAAATAAATAAATAATTTATTAAATATAAAAATATAAAAATTTTTATATAAATATTAATTAATTTAGAATATTAAAATATTTTAAAAATAAGAAATGTTTTGAAAATGAGAAAATAATTATTAATCAAATATCTTTGACTTGTCTTTCTACCTTTGGACTAAGAGCCGGTCCGGGTTGGATCCGGACTGCAAAAAGAGATCTCTACATTCACAATTTCCATCCACCGACCGAATCGAGCCTCTCTCTCTCTCTCTCTCTCTCTCTCTCTCTCACAAAATTGGGTTTTCATTTCTCTCTCTGCTCTTTTCATGCTACTACGAGGATTAGGGAGAAGTAACTTAGGGTTGAAAATTTTGAAATCTTTCTGTCTCTCTTCTCTCTCTTCTCATTACTGCAAATTTCTCGTCACAGTTTGTGATCTTTGTTTGAATCTCTCAACATTGCTGCTGTTTTTCCACCACCGGTGCTGCGCTTCTTGCTGTGTCGGAGAACTATCTCCCGTCTCCCCTTGGTACTCTTCAATTCCTTCAAGAATTTTGTTATTCCGTTTTCTATATATATATATATTTTAAATTGTGTATTAGTTTGTGAATTTTTTTCTTTTTTGTTGGGGGGGGGGGAGGATGCTTGTTTGTTGACTGAGATATATGGTTTTGATTTGGAGGATTTTGATAAATATTGTGAACTTACTTTTTGATGCCTGAATGTGGAAACTCCTTTTTTCTTGTTTGTTGGAGTATTTAAGTTTGAAATGCGTGACTGATCCAAGAAGGAGTTTCTCTTTGAAGTTACATTTATTTTATTTATTTTTAAAATGTCATTGTTGAATTCCTGGGGATGTTCGATTTGAATGTTGGGTCTGTGTTGTGTTGTTAAGAGGGTGGTTTTGGAACGTTGAGAAAGTGACAGAGACCTTAAATTTTTGATAGAAAAGGAAGTATATGTTAGATGTATAAAAGAATGTACAAAGACTCCTAGCCTAGGATTTATTAAATGAGTAACACTGTATTATTTTGGTTTTGAAATTTTGAGGTATATTTTATTGATGAACTTGTTATAATTTACTAGCATTTTGATTATATTTTATTTCTATTATTTACCTAGTTTTTGAGTTCCCTAAAAAATTTAGGAAAAAAGGAAAATCCCATTCAAGTTGTTACTCATTTAATAACAAACCACTAATGTTTTTTAGTTAAACTATAATAACTTATTCTCTTAATGTGAAATAGATCATAAATGGAGTGTAACAAATAGTTAATTTGACATGTGACTAACACTAGTTTCAGTAAGCCCATCTTTCACCTTTGCAGTTGCATTGGTTTCTTCTGGTTTATAGAGGAAAACAGAATGCATGAATGCTAGGTTTACTTTTTTCATCAGTTTTGATTATCTGTTATTCTTAATTTTAATCTTCCCTTTTCCTGCTTGAAAGTAACTTTCGGGAAAACTTTATGGATGTTATTTCTTTTGGATTTTTTTTATTGTGGACAATATTCTCTTTGGTTTTGGGAAATTTTTGGAAGACAAACATATAAAAACTCTTTTTTGGATTTTGTTTTCTTTTGTTAAATTTTCTGGGAAACAAACACAAACCTGAGGTATTCTCCTGTTTGACTTATTATTACTACAGAGAAACCTAGGTGGAATTATGCTTGTTCCATAGGGGGTTTTGGAGAGAAGGGAAGCAAGAGGGAAGGGTGTGAAATTAACATTTCCAATGTTTGGTTGCAAATGGTGGAGGAAGAAGAAGTGACCCTTCTCATCTTTTCTCTCTTTTTCTTCCCAAACATAGCATAAATTCCATTATCTTCTCGCCAGGACCTATGCAAAAGAAGTACCCTACTATTTATTTGTGGTTCCTGTTTCACCATGTGAAACAGATTCAGAGGGCAATGAAGGAGTCCCTGGACCTGAGAAAAAAGATAGCTTCATAGGTTGGAAGAAAGTTCGTATCCCGAAACATATTGACTTGGTGGGACAATGTTTATGCAGATTTCTTTAAGAACTCAGGTCTTCGTGGCACAAGATCTTTAAAAGCAAGTATGGTATTCAAGAAGATAGATGGGCCAAATCTTGTAACTGTCGCCCACATGAATCCTTGGGGCATGATCTATTTATTTTTGCCTTACCTGAGATAAAGTTGTTCAAGGTACCCAAGCCTATCTTTCGGAGGATTTTTTGGGCTGGTTGTTACCTTCTCTAAATTTCTTCAACTATGCTCCTTTTATAACACCTGAGTTTCCCTTCAACTATGCTCCTTTTAAAAATGTGTTGACTATGATAAACTCATATACTGTTGTGAATAGTTTTTCCCTCCTCATTTCTTCCTTAAAGACCATATATACTAAGTATATTAATAGTTTTTTTTTTTTTTGCTATCACTATCTTAAGAGCTATAATCCTATCATTTTTCTTACTACTACTGCTTCATCCTTCAATGAACTATTTACAATAATACTTATTCCATTTCTTGTTTCGATATTTCTTGTGTATCATAGCTTTCACCTACCCATTTCGTCTGTTGAAAGTACAAAATATTAGTTCTTTTCCTAATCATTATATCCAATACCTTCATGGCCTTGTAAGTGAGGGTTTCTAGATTCCAACTTCCAAGTACAAAATATTAGTTCTTTTCCTAATCATTATATCCAATACCTTCATGGCCTTGTCAGTGAGGGTTTCTAGATTCCAACTTCCAAATCTATTACCATCTCTAGTCCTATGCTATCTTTTTTTTAATCCAAATTAGAACGTGAGAATTCTTCCTTATTTAACACTACATCCGAGTTTCATGGAGATGTAGCGGTCCTTGCCTAAATGTCACAGTCGGACCCTGCAAACATGAGAACTCTTGCATACTTAACAATACACTCAAATTCTCATGGAGATGTAGCAGTTCTTGCTGAGACGTTGCAGTCGGACACTGCAATGTGTTCTTATTGGGAAACAACTTAGCATTAGTATAATATTGTAAAGAATTCATACATAAATTTTTGCCTTAGTTTTATGTTAGTCGGCTACCTAAAGCAATCTTCCTCCTTTATCTGGATTTGGGACCGGTCATGATGGAGTTTTTGTAGTAAATATATTCCTTTTTTTATTTTTTGTTTTAAAAAGGAAGTATCCGATGGATTCATTTGTTAGCTTTGTAAAAGAAGTGCCTAGGCTAGTCTTTTCCATTTCTTAAAGGTTATTTGGTGTTCAAATCTACTGTAGATCACTTCTCAATGAAGAAAGCCGCTTCCATGGGTGCCACCTTTTAAGTACTCAAATGAGAACATACATCCTAATCACTGGAGCATCCTTTCTACTTACAAAACAGTTTGAGAAAGGACTCCACTCCATACTTTCATTGCTTGGATCCCATTTGTGTGAATTGTTTTTCATGAATAAAGTCCGCAAGATTCTAGTAGACGTAATAAAAGGAAGCAAGGACTCCACTCCATACTTTCATTGCTTGGATTCCATTTGTGTGAATTGTTTTTCATGGGTAAAGTCCGCAAGATTCTAGTAGACGTAATAAAAGGATGCGGCAAAAGTCTCCACTTTGCTAGCTTGAGCATTCCTTTAAAGGAAACATCCAATTACTTTACCTGAATGGGAGACTGTTACACACAGAAATTAAAGGAGATAAAAAATGGCAAGGAGAGGGGAAAATTCACCATGAAGAACTGAGCACTAAGTGCTCCTTTTTCATTGAAATGCAATTCTGAAACTCACAAAGAGACTCAGTCTGTACAAGCCAGACTAACCAGCTTAACAGCTGTGTTACAATATCTATTTCATTCCTATCCTCCGCTCATTCTCACCCCTTACATTTATAATCCTCTAAGAACCCTCTAACCTCTTAGATTCTTCAGTTGGGTTGTTGCTCCACATTAGCTCCCACACTTTCTTTCTTCCTTCGGTTATACACTTGCAGAATCTTTGGGGCAGCCAACTCATCTTGCTTACATGGCTCCACTTCATCACCATTGAAATTTCTTGTTATAACAGAGACATACTATTCAGATATGGTATCCTTGAATTTTAATCTTTAAAGGTGTATGACCATACCAAGTATCACACTGTTGCATCTGAAGCTCATAAATTCCACAACCCGCTTCAAAAATTCAAGCCTTAGAAGGAAAAGCCTTTGGCCCCTTCCCAATGGTTTTCAGATCTATTTTTTATGGCTCTTTCAACTATTCACAAATCCGGCCCTTACTTCAAATCCATATCTTATGATGAACTCCTTTTGTTGAATCAATTTAGTTTCTGCCAAAATTCTTAGCCATTACCCAGAGAGCTTCATCAAACACAAGATAATGATGTGACAACTCAGATTGCAGGAGAAGTTTCACAATCTTTTAACCATCTAGAAATGTAATTGCATCTTTGATGTTGCCCCAAAAGCATCATTGAGCAACTACCTCTCTCCTATTGGTGACTTTCTTCATTGTAAGAGTTAATAGCGTCAATAATGGTACTTAGGTGATGAAAATAAAAATCTGTTTTGCCAAAATATAACTCCATTTTCAACTCACTTTTGGAAGAGATGGGTACCTTAAAGTGGTAGAGCCACACCAAAGATCATTTGAGAATGATGTTTGCGGCTTTCTACGGTGCTACACTGCAAAGCGAATTAATCATTTTCCTTGTCATATTGCGTTTCAGCCCATACTTAAGCTCAGTCACCCCCTCACAACCATTTATGTCGTAAAGTCTATCTCTCTATTTGTTAAAGAATTGACTTTTGTCAAAATAAATGAACAACTCTTGGTAATTATGAAATTTGATGCCAATCAGTCTAACGTTTATTGTTTCTCAAATTGAGCTTCTCAATATCTTTCCTTAAAGCTTAACGGAACTTGTACTGAGTGTAATTGAAAAATGTTCTCAAGTTTGTATTAATCACATCAATCTTACTTAAAATCATCACATTATTTCGTGAGAATGACATGTTTGTGTATGGAAACAATAAATGATTACAAATTTCCACCTTAACCTTGAAGGATTGATTGTTAAGCTCTAACTAATCCTTTTAGGCTGGAAAAGGGGGTAAAAGACTGTAAATTTATTGTAAAATTCTGAGAATCCATGAAAAAGATGCTGAAAACCCTCTTTCTGTTTGAGTTTTACTCTCCAACTCTCTTTTATGGTTGATGCTATCATTAGATGAAAGAGATCTACATTTAATAAAAAAAAAAATTCCTCCCTCTAGTCTTCATGCATGGGTTCGGTTGTTCTGGATTGACTCAAGTTTCCATATTATGGGCCTATTTCATATAACTGAGTATGAAACATCAATGCATTAGGAGGCGTGTATGTGAGTGTGACATGATACCTGTATAGCAAGCATAGAATTTTTATAAATAGTCAGATATTCCATAGTTATGACTTTGCATCGAGTATCATTTCACATACATGGTAATGAATCATCTATATTGATTATAAATAGCTTTCGCTTCCAAATATTTGATGGTCAGGAAATGCGCAATGTATTTCTTCAAGGTCTCTCTTTGCCTTTATTTGTCTATGTTTAGATACAGACGCAATAAATCCTTGACGAATTCCTGTATATTTCATATTGCATCCCAATAATTTTCAAAAAGGAATTTTATTTATCTAATTATTATTATTATTGTTATTGTTATTATTTGCAGGATATGAGTAGCTTGGTTGAGAGGCTTCGTGTGAGATCAGAGCGGAAGCCAATCTACAGTATAGATGAATCTGATGATGATGATTTTGTTGGGAAGTCTGGAAAACCACAAGAGATATTTGAAAAGATAGTCAGGAGTGATGCAGTGCGTTGGACTACTCTTCTCGTTGTCCTGATTAGCATGCTAGTTTATTATCCTTTCTTTTATATATTTCAAGTTTTATGCTGTTATAGTTTGTATACTAAAACCTGCGAATTGGTTACTGAATAGTATAATGGTAGTGTATCTTCCTATGGATAGTTGATCACAGGTGCATATGGACTTTGTCTTGAAATAAGATGCTTTATTCCTTATGATCATTAAATTCTATGTTAGATTACTGTTGCGTTGGTACAGTACCGACTAAGCTTAAACTCTAACTAGGCTTTAGAATCTTAGCAAAAATGTGAGGTGTTGTTCCTTTTTTTGGATAGAAATAGAATTGTATTTGATAGAACAAGAATATCCTGAAGGCATACGAAGAATGTGCAAGATGTTGTTCTAAAATGAGGAAAAGTAAACTGCTTACACTCAGTTTTTACCATATATTAGGCTTTTTTTTGGGTGTGAAATGCCTTAATAATTGGGTAAGCTTTTGATTGTTTGATCATGTAGAGGTCGAAATTGTAGAAAATGGCCTTTGTCTCTCGTCTGGTGACAGATTTTTGGATAGGGTGCCTTCAACTCACCCATCTTTCTTCCTTCTAGGAACTTTGATAGGGCCTGGAATCTAAAGAATAGGGTGTTCTCTTGTGAAACCCCCCCCCCCCCCCCAAAAACAAAAAAAAAACAGAAACTTCATCAGATAGAGGGAAAAATACAGTAGATGGAGGACAAGATCGTCCCTACCAAAAGAAAGGGTGCAAGGAAGGAAACCTTTATCTTTTTCTGTGGACAATTTCCGAAAGTGCTTGTTTTGTGGTCTACCACCGTCCTTTGAATTTTGTGTAGCAGTTGTTGACTTTTAGGTTACCTTATGTCATACCTTTGGTGGTTGATTACTTCGTTGGTGCTCTTCCGTTGTTTTTTTTTTTAATCCTTTGTGAATAAACGTTTTCTTGTTGTGATCCAAAACAATTGGGTAACAAAGAACATAAGAATAGGAAGCCAATCTCTCCTCAAACTTTGTATTAAACTCTAAACGGAGGACTCACAGCCCCCATGCCATTGATACATATTGAACACACTCTCATATGTGGCCAAATAAAAGGTATTAATTTTATTTGTGGATGCAGCTGGGTTGCTATTATGACATAGTGGATCATGATGCAGGAGCATGGAACGAATTAGAAACAAGATGCAGGAGAATATAAAAATTAGAAAAATCCTTTTTTTTGTTATTATTAGTTTCCCCTCTTTATTTAGGGTTTCTATCTAGAAAGTTTCTATTTTTTTTCCTCTTTGTTTTTTTGTTTCAGTTTTATTAATGAGGAAGTTGTAATTAATTTGAAAGTTTTATTCCATAATTAGGGTTTGTCCTAACTAATATAAAAGAACAATAATAGTTACTTTACAATTGTATTATCATTTTCTTTATCAATAAAGAACTTCATTTGGTTTTCTTTAAACCTAGTTATTGTTCTACCACAATCACCCTTTTCTAGACTTAATTATTGATTTTTAATTGCCATTAACCTTTCCCCTATGTCACATCATTTTTTTTTCTTTCTTAGATTTTTTAATTGGAAAACATAGATTTTAAATTTTCAGAAGTATATAAATATGTACATGAAATTTTAACTTGATAAGTGTAAACTTAATTATGAACTTTGATGAGTAATTTCTTAATTTTAGTTGGCACCATATATTTTGCATATTAATTTTAATGTTATACTTTGAGTTACTAACACCTACATAGACGTATATTCCTGTACCTGTTTATGGTGTGTCATTCTTTTTTTTTTTCTTTCTATTTTATAGGGTCCTATGGGTGCAGCCAAATGTATTTGAGTGGGGTTAGACCCCACCCAGCTCTGGAGAAAATCATGTATGTGATTCATTTATTTTTTTAGGCTTTCATCCTAATTGGCAACTCAATATGTGTGTAATGTGTTGATGTGATGAAATGAGATCAACTGTTTTTTTATGTTGGAGTGTTGCACTGTTGCTCGGGAAAAATATGTTACACATTCTAGGTGAGGAGTGGGTACCTAGAATCTCTAAGAGCATTTCCACCTCTTGTGGTTCAAAGGACTTGGGAGTTATCAAGATTGCACAAATTTTGTGTCAATATACTTGCGTGGGTGATCTGGTGCATTTGGTTAAAGAAATGCAAAGATCTTTAAGGGTCAAATGCTCTCTTTACATCTGCCGTGGGATAAGATTTTTTTCCTTAGCATATGGGGTGGGGGCGTTTCGAGGACATTCTTTACGAGACATTCAACATGTTGAGTTGTCAACAAATCTTGTATTTTGTTCTTTAATTTGTTTGAGGGAACCTATCATCTCATACAATTCTATGTAATTCCTCTCTTTGTTGTAATCAATCATTCTTTCTCTACTAAAAAATTTATGCTTGCACATTAATGGAGTTTGTGTTAATCATAGAATTGAAATGTTAATTAACTTGATGGACGTCCTGTTTTTTTTTTTTTGACTTTATTTATATGGTGTTTTTATGTCTTAATTGTAGGAAACCTTTTTTATGTCTTGTGCACTTCTTCCTTTGTTTGATGGAAATTCATCTATTTAAAAGAATGGTTTCTATGAGCTGTGTATGATTGGTCGCCATTTAATTTTTTGGAGTTTTTTACTTTAAGGAACAATAAGAACAGAAAATGGCTGTAGTAGAAATGAGAATGTTTAGATGGATGTATGACAAAACTAGAAGAGATAGAATTAGAAACGAAGATATTTGAAATAAGTTAGGAGTTAGTTCAATTGTGGATAAGGTGCGAGAGTGTTATCTAAGATGGTATGGGCATGTGCAACGAAGATCCAAATACGCATCGGTTAGGAGGATCAAGAAGTTAAATATGAGAGATTTAGTAAAATGTAGAAATAGACTGTTAAAAATTTGAATGCAAATTATCCATAAAGACATGATAGTTGAGGGTTTAGATAAGGAGATAGTCTTGGATAGAAATGAGTGGTATAGGAGAATTCGTACAAATTAAGCCAACACATCTTTTTTTTTTTTTAGTCTTTCCCATATTTATCTCTTAAATGGCCGACTCCAATTGTTGGGATTAAGGTTTAGGTTGTTGTTGTTGTTGTTGTTGTTGTTGAGTTTTTGACTTTTTACTTCTGCAAAAGTTTCCGTCTTGATTTTTGTAAATCTCTTTAAAGCTCCTTTTTAGTTGATTTACCATTTATAGGGAAATTTTAGTTTTCAATATCTGAATATTCTTTTTCCTTGAATCTATGTGTGCTGGTCTTTTTATGCCTTGCATTAATTTCTTTGGATGGAAGTAGGATATCGTTGGATTTTATCACATACTTGATGCAAATGACGAAAAACTACGCTATCCGTTCGGAAGGGGTTGGGATTGAATATCTAGAAAACATGGAGAATATATTTTGAAATTGCTTTTTTAACCTGCTATATTCTCTCTTATATGTATTTCACTTTTTAATAGAAGGATGATTCTTGCTATGCCTGTGGAGAAGATGGGAATCTTCTGTCTTGCGAATCATGTACTTATGCTTATCATCCCAAATGTCTGCTGCCGCC
This sequence comes from Dillenia suffruticosa, assembly GCA_033439265.1. Taxonomy (NCBI): domain Eukaryota; kingdom Viridiplantae; phylum Streptophyta; class Magnoliopsida; order Dilleniales; family Dilleniaceae; genus Dillenia; species Dillenia suffruticosa. The sequence goes on from JAVTVX010000029.1 coordinate 22,154,509, forward strand.
TCTTAGAGCTCCCTTTCCTGGCAACTGGAGGTGTCCTGAATGTGTATGTTCACTGTCCTTTGAGAGCTTTGGGCCTTTATTAGTGAAGTTAAAACTATTCTCCATGCAATCCATTGGTAGGTGGTTGGTGATTAGATGTTTTATCTTTTTGCAGGTTAGTCCGCTTAATGATATTGAAAAGATACTGGATTGTGAGATGCGTCCTACTGTGGTTGATGATGGTGATGCTTCTAAATTTGGGTTGAAGCAAATATTTGTCAAACAATACCTTGTAAAGTGGAAACGACTATCGTACTTGCATTGCACATGGTATTTCCATGTTCCTTAAAAATCAATTGACGTTCTACTGATAGATTCTTGCTAAGTTAATTGCCTTTTTTTTTTTTTTTAAGTCTAGAAGATTTGAAGAGAGATTGCAGAGCAATTGTGCATTAGTTTTCCTTATTTTGTTTTTTATTACTCCTTATTTCTTCTGAGGCTTCTTTATCATCGGGAGTTTTTGTATTTTCTTTCCTATATCTAATATATTCTTCTTTTTCTGTAAAAAAAAATGTGGTAGAAGAAGAAGAAGAAGAAGAAGAAGAAGAAGAAAGAAAGAAAGAAAGAATTAATTGCTTTTCTATGAAGTTTAATGGCTTGTTAATGTGATTCATCTCATTCTTTATGTTGAATGTGAAATAAATTATGCATCTACAGTCAAACTCCTCTTATAATTGATCTACTTCCCCATCTTCATGTTTGTCTTGATTGGACTGTGGGAGCTCATTGTCACCTTCTATTTTGTTCTGCTTCTATCAGGGTGCCAGAGAAGGAGTTTTTAAAAGCATTCAAGGCACACCCTCGTTTAAAGACTAAAGTTAACAACTTTCACCGTCAGATGGCATCTACTAACAATTCTGAGGATGATTTTGTGGCAATTAGACCAGAGTGGACAACCGTTGATCGAATTATTGCATGCAGGTTCAACTATCAAAGAAATATTTACAATGTGCTTCATATGACACTATTCCCTAGCATAGTCATGTTCTAATTGTGATTGGGTTGGTTCCTTGAGGTTTATAGTACTTAAATGCTTACATGCTTACATGTGTTTCCCAAACTGTTCTCTTCTGGGCCTCTTTTAAATATTACCTCTTGAATGGTAGTGTCTACCTGTTGATCCACTGGCTTGCCATTGAGTTTAGAATTTCCATTTTTGGATTCTTTCTTATTTTTGTGATTCTTCTTATCTAGGGTTGGAATGCATCTCTCTTGTCAATGCAGTCATGCACTTTTTTTTTGGGATTTTTTGGTTAGGGTATGGTAATTTAATCTACATACTAATAGTTTTGAGTTGTCATTAATTTATGTTGACTTGACTAGATGTTTCTTAGTTGCCACTCGTCTTTGAAATACTTCTTGATTACTATATTTGTTGAATGCTTACTTTCTTTGGCTTGCTTGTCGACAAGAGATGAGATGTCTATAACAGAAGTCATTGGGAAATTTGCTTCTCTGCGCCATTTTGTCTATCCTGTCCATGTGGTTGTCTTTTTGGTTCGTTTATTTAATTTTGTATTATTTATTTTTTGCTTGTGATTTTTGCCTCTCTTAGTTTCAGGGACAACTTCTAGTTGCTCTGTTGATTCTGTGCCCGTCTCTTTGTTGATTGATATCAACCTTTTAGCATGTGAATGTGCATCTATGGTATAGCATAGGACAGCCTAGGAAGAAAGCTGTCTACGAGGGTTTCATGGTGGAATTCGCGCTAAAAATTGGGGTTTAGGTTTAGGTGTAGGGAATTAGGGTTTTGCTGCGGGAAATTTTAATATAAACAAGATGTTTTTTCTTGAAGAGATTTAAAAATCCAGCAACTAAATTTGAAAGAAAGAAAGCAATAGATGAGAAGAAAGAAGTTTGGTTTCCTAGCATCACACCAGTAGATTCTTAAGGATCTTACCCGGGCCAAGAAAGCATCACACCTAGGATTTGAGAGAAAACATAAATTCAAAGTCTTATTCTTCATTCTCATGATAAGGTTATTAGTCTTTAAATGGAGAATTATCCCAAAAAAATAGAAACTATTATTAAGACAAAAATTTAAAAACTTCTAAATAGCCCCAGTAATGACCCTACAATGACTAAAAAGGGGCTCACCCGGAGCACACTCCCTGGCTTAGTGCAGGGGTAGGGGGAGAATGGGCATATTGTACACAGCCTTCCCCTTGCATTTTTGCAAAGAGGCTGTTGTCACACCTCAAACCCATGACCTCGAGGTCACCAAAGGAGCAACTCCACCATTGCGCCAAGGTTCGCCTTCTAATGACCCTAAAATGACTAAATAGAAATAATTTTTTAAATAACTATAACTAGACTCAAAAGAAAATAGAAACTAACTTAAGTAATAAACTCCTAAAATTAAAAGATTTTGCAATTTTGTAAAAAAAAATAAAGACTTCGAAAATACCCTTAAAATAAAATTCTGCAACTCTCTAAAATAAAATAAAAACTCAATATGATTTAGTTAAACTTCCCACTAAGTTTCTTATCATCCCAAACTAGAACTTGAACATTAGATCTGCTCTCTATTGGCTTTCTAACAAGCTGTGAAGGTTGCTGAACGTTCTCCTTCATTTCTCCTTGGCTTGGAAAAACTCGACTCCAGCGAGTTAAAAGCATGAAAGGCCTCATAAAGTTCAGGAAGAATCTCCAAAACTTTTGCAAAGTTTGAAAGTGAACTTCTAAAATCTCCCAACTTCAGTTGAACCCGTCCCAACCAATAGTAAGCCAATACAAATTCACGAAGCTTATTGCTTTCCTTAACAGATGCCATGTAGTACATTCCAGCTTTCATGTAAGCCCCCTTGCCATGGTAAGAGTGTGCCAAATTGTAGCACAAATGTGACTTTGTGGTCCATGGTTGGTTACAGCAAGTGCAGTCTTCAGTCACCTGCTTAACTAAGAAGTTCTGACCAGTGAAAAAGAAGTGATATTCCAGATGATTCAAGGCCATAAAAGAGTAGGGATATATCTCAAAACCTCTTTGCATCTTCTCCATTCCATTTCTAATACCAGCCGCTTCATTCGTTTGGGAATCCACAACTCCAAGTGCAACAACAGCTTCAACATTTTCTGGATCCAACATTACAACATGTGGAAATGCCTGTCGAGTTTTCTGCAAATTACCTAATTTAAAGTGACAATGACCTATACCAAGCCTGACTGCTCCAGGGCAATCAGGATAGATTTGCAAGGCTCTCTTATAAAGCTCCAGTGAATCTGAATAATGCTCCCGATTAAACTGAGCATATGCCTGGCCAAGGAGAGCAGGAACATTTTGGTGATCTCCATCCAGCACAATTTTAAATGGACTATTACCAGTGTTTTAATTGACCGAACTGTTATAAACAAATTCAGCCATGGGAAGAGCTAAATCCCACTTATATGCTGCATTAATGAATCCCATCATGGCAGAAATCCTTGCATTGAAACGTGTTCCTTCAACTCCCCAGCTACCTTATCGTGCTCGATAAAACATTCAGAATCGGCTGCCACTGTTCCTTCACAAAATGTGCCCTTAGAAAGTGAACCAATAATCAGCCTCCATCTTCTTGGCAAAAATCGATGGACCCCTTCAATACCATTAGTATTCCATGTTTTTGTGTCCATGAAAGTTCCAATGAACATCTCATCTTCATCATCTGGGTTTGGCTCCAACAAAGTTATCTGCAACTTGAACCCAGGGGAAATCTTCCTGATCAGAGCATAGAACCTAGGCATTGCATCCACAGTATCATAAACAGCCCATATCTGCCGAACAGCAAAACACCCTTCTGCCCTGTCCTTGTCGGAGTCATCAAAATCTGGATTAGGATACTCAAGAATTCTGGATCTGGAAACTTTTAGGGGCTCAGATTTGATGTAGACCCCTTGGTAGCTTCAGAAGCTCTCTCACGGCCTTTTGCTGCCACAGCCTTGCCTTTCATCTTCTTCGTTTTCATCATTGCCATAATGTTGTTGTCCTTCAAAAGGGCCACTCTTCTTGCTCACTTCTTTCTGATCTTTCAAGTCCATGGCCAAGCCAACTCGGTTCTCAGATTTGGGTGGCTGTACCTCCTTCAAAGGAGTATCTTGATGCAGAAGATGATTCAATACCTTTTGCTTCTTTCAGAGGACTTTTACAATGATCTTCATCCGTTTCTTTATAAGAAACATTCTCTTTAGTCCGAGATCCCCAGAGGGAATGATCCCCGGAGCTATTGGAATACCCTTCTGCAATATGATCTGTGTTATCAGGAATATCATCCATCTCATCATTTGCAAGATCTTTAGCTACATAGGTCCCATAGTCAACTGAGTCCTGTTCAAGATCATCTTCTGTTTGTTCTTCTTCCCCCACGGGTTTCTTGCCAGTGTGTAGATTATTCATCCTTGGGCATTGAAAACCCTGATTAGTCCTAATGCCCAGACCTTGTTGAGGAGCCGGATTATTGTCAACATCAGTTGAATTCTTGCCCACTGCAAGTTGGGTCAGTCGTTTTAATATTTCTGAGAACTTTACATTTGTATCAAGTTTTAGGGCATGCATCCTTTCACTCAATTGCTGCATGTTTGACTTCATGCCCTCTTGACCTTGGTGAAAATGTTCTAACTTAGAATTCAATTTAGCATTTGTCACCATGGTTATGATAACAAGTTTGCTGGATCTTCTCTCTGATACCGACGTAGGACAGCTTAGGAAGAAAGTTGTCTATGAGGGATTCGTGGTGGAATTGGGGCTGAAAATTAGGTTTTAGGCTTAGGTGTAGGGAATTAGGATTAGCTGCAGAAAATTTCAATCTAAATAAGATGTTTTTCTTGAAGAGATTTAAAAATCCATCAAGTAAATTGAAAGAAAGAAACCAATGGATGAGAAGAAAGAAGATAGGTTTACTAGCATCAAACTAGTAGATCATTAGGCATCACACTTAAGGCAAGAAAGAATCACACCTTCTAGGGTTTGAGAGAACTCAAAACATAAATTCAAAGTCTTCTCATAATAAGGTTACAAGTGTTTAAATAGTGAATCAATTTAGAAAAATAGAAACTATTATTATGACAAAAATTTAGGAACTTCTAGATAGCCCTAGTAATGACCCTCCCATAACTAAATAGAAATAATTTGATTTGTAAATAGACTCAAAAATATAACAGAAACTACTTTAAGAAATAACCTTTTAAAACTAAAAGATTTTGCAACTTTCTAAAAAATAAAGACCTCTAAAAGACCCTTAAAATAAAATTTTACAACTCTCAAAAATAAAATAAAGACTCAATATGACTTGGTTAAACTTCCAAATTTGCTTCTTATCATCCGAAACTAATGTTTGAATATTAGATCCACTCTTGGTAGGCTTTCTAACAAGTTTTGAAGGTCGCTGAATGTTCTCCATCAAAGTGTCTCTTGGTTAAGTAAGTCAAAGCCATCATGAGCGATTGTTGTGATGAAGTTGTTACCTATTTTAGGGAAACCGATGACCAGAAGGAGTATCTTGTTAAATGGAAAGAACTCCCATATGATGAGTGTTACTGGGAAGTTGAGACAGACATCTCTGCATTTCAGCCTGAAATTGAAAGGTTTAACAGAATTCAGTCAAGGTCTCACAATGCATTATCTAATAAGCAAAGGGGCATTCTCCGAGATACCATGGATGCGAAAAATAAACAGAAAGAGTTTCAACAGTTTGAACACAGTCCTGAATTTCTTTCTGGAGGTAATTTGTTTTCCCTTTGGGTAATGTAAGTTTTTACAAGCTGGCTCTTTGGATGCATCTAAACTCACTTTTTCTTGAAGGCTCCCTGCATCCATATCAGCTTGAAGGGTTGAACTTTCTGCGATTTTCATGGGGGAAGCAGACGCATGTGATTCTTGCGGATGAGATGGGTCTTGGTAAAAAGTGTTTGATTTATTTTTCTCACACTTATCTCAAAGAGGGATATTTGCTTTTACATCTTGCTAATTAGGTTTCGTTCTGCTTGACCTGGGGTGTAGGGAAAACCATACAGAGTATTGCCTTTTTAGCATCACTCTTTGAAGAGAATCTGCGTCCGCATTTAGTAGTTGCACCACTCTCAACATTACGGAATTGGGAACGTGAATTTGCAACTTGGGCACCTCAAATGAATGTAGTATGTACATGTGATCTTGAAAGTCTTTACTTTTAATATGCTATTTGATACCATTATGATGAACTTTTAATCTCTGCAGGTTATGTATGTTGGGACTGCCCAAGCACGTGCAGTAATCAGGGACTATGAATTTTACTTTCCTAAAAGTATGAAGAAACACAAGAAGAAAAAATATGGTCTAGTTGTTTCTGAAAGCAAACAACAACGAATAAAATTTGATGTGCTTTTAACATCATATGAAATGATTAACTTAGATACAGCATCATTGAAGCCTATAAAGTGGGAGTGTATGGTAATATGCTGTGATCCATTTGGTACATTGCCGGTGAATTGTATAATTCTGATATCAATATGCTGGCATCTTCTTGTAGATTGTTGATGAAGGCCACCGTCTAAAGAACAAGGACTCTAAGCTCTTTTCATCCTTGAAGCAGTACTCAAGTAATCATCGTGTGCTTTTGACTGGGACTCCTCTACAGGTTTGTCATCTCAAGCTGTATTAGCAGTGGGTGCAGTTCTGAACATATCATCTTCTGACATATCCCATCTCATCTAATGATGTATAAGAGAGAATCCAAAAGGCCATCTCTATCATGGGCAGACCAGTGGAGTTGTTTTCTTGACACTATTATATTTGTTAGATGAACTAAGTGTTATTTTTATGGTGTATCTGCTTATTTGGCTGTAGGTTACATATAATACCCTAGACAACATTTTTAATTGGTGAATGGAATTCTGCTGTGAACTCCGGGGTTACTGTTTTGAGAGGGTTCTGCTAATATTATTATTTAGTATATATCATTAAATATATCAAAAGTACTCTTTTGAGTGACATCCGCTTTTTCCTCTTTTTTTTTTTTATAGAATAAGAAGATAATATTAGATGTAGGAAAGAATATACACTGTGATAGAAAATCCTCAGAAGAAATAAAAAATAAAATAATAGAAAACAAAAGAACTAAGGCACAAGTGCTTTCGTGTCTCTCTTCAAAATTTCTAGACAATAATAATTAGAATTCCCAGAGGCATTAACCCATAGAGAAGTATAAAAAACAATTTTGTGCCATGAAAGAGAGGATTGAATGGTGTGACTTCGGAAAATTTTGGTATTGTTTTCTCTGTAATTATACCATGGGATTACCAAAAACACGCATTTTCACAATAATCTAGCACCTTTCTTCCCTTCAAAACATCTAAAATTTGTAAGGAACTAATCAGGTATTCTTCTAGGGCAAACTCAATCATTATCACACATTGGAAAAGGTGATTTAACATTTCACTTGCAATAGCACGGTATAGAAATTGTTGAAATTCAAAGTAAGAAGAACAAACTAAAATTTAGAACTTTATTGAATTTGAGAGCAATTCTTGTACATAATAAGAGAACTTTTTTTTCATAGTTTACAAGGGGAGGTCAATCCCTATTTATAGAGAAAAGGAGAGGGAGAAAGAATGGGAGAATGGAAGAGTGGAGAGAGCATAATGCTCTCTCCTCTAGCTAGCCGGGAGGCTTCCAACGGCTAGTTTAAGAACTGGCCGTTGGGGCCTCCAACTGCTAGTTCTTGCTAGCTGTTGGGGGACCATTTGGTCCCCCATTTGCTGGCCCGGGCTGGGCCCTTCGGGCCCAGCCCGTGGGCCTGTCCCATATTGGGACCCTAATTTGGGCCAAGAAATCTAGACAAGAGGGGCATTAATTTGCCTCTATGCTTAGGTTTCCTTTAGGCCTCAAATAAGTAAGGAAAAATACAATCAATTTAGGGTTAATTGAGTACCCAAAGTGTTCTTCATTTCAACAGAAATAAGTGATCTCTTGTTTCACCATTGGTGTAGTACATGACACAACTGAAGGATTATAAAGTCTCTTCTTTGGAAGACATGACACATCTGAAGAGACTGCATTATAAAGTCTCTTCTTTGGGAGAAGATCATTTGTATTAATTTTATTAAGCCGACCAAATAAAAGTCTTAATGTTGGTATGAACATTCACGCTCCAAATAAAATTGTTTAATTCAAAAGGAAGATTTTGAGAAAAACTAATTAAATGAAGGAAGAGAGATCGCTCCTTGAAGAATCAAGACTCCGAATCCTAGTGTTAGGAATATCTGGAGAAGGTTTATTATCCCGAAGGAGAGGAATTAAAGAAAAAAAACTCATCAGCTTCCCTATCGTTAACATTCCTCAAGAAATGAAAATATGAAAATTCCTCGACAAATGTTTCCCAATTATATTATTATTTGAGCTGTGTTTATGCAGTTTAGTTTGTTTTGAATTTGTCCTCTCAAATTGCACTAAAATGGTGAGCCTATGTTGCAAATGATTGGAGAGGGATACCTGCTCTTGGGATTTCAAAGATCAAAGTATTCATATTAACATGTTGTGGATAAAATTATTTTCTTTGCAATTTTGTTCTGATGGTTTCTTTCTCTTGGCAGTTCTGAGGATGCTTATCGTCCCTTTTATTCTTTGTACAATCTTCTTCTTCAATAAATTCAATTCATTTTGTATGAAAGGGGAAAAAAAGAAAAGAAAAGAAAACATGACACTCAACTGGATGAAACACTCTTGCTGGCTTTTTAGTATTTTACCTTGTTTGCTCATGAAAAGGGGACATATTGCCTGGAGTTATTTATGGATATTGATTTGGTAAATTTTCAGAACAATCTGGATGAGCTCTTCATGCTTATGCACTTCCTTGATGCTGGGAAGGTATGTATTAATCTGTTACTGCCTTGTTTGTTGCACTAGTTGCACTGTTTTTTTTATATGCGGAAATTAACTTCAGTATTATGGATCTTGCAGTTTGGAAGTTTGGAGGAGTTCCAGGAAGAATTTAAGGATATCAATCAGGAAGAGCAGATAGCAAGGCTCCATAAAATGTTGGCCCCCCATCTCCTTAGAAGTATGCATCTTTAAATTATCTTTAAATTTTCCTATTTTGGTAGTGCCCCCCCCCCCTTTCCTTTCTGGTAGAAGCAATATATGGGGTAAAGGTTAGAACACCTCAGCAGACACCCAATGATGTTCTGAGGCTGGGGAACCAACCCTAATGCCTAAGGGAAAAAACAGCGGAAGAGAGCCTCACTATGAAACAAAAAACAAAGCAAATTAGCCCAAATACACAAGGTTGTCACCTCAACAAAGCCATCACACAACCAATGAAAAGGGAAAAAGAATACACTGTGACATCAAGAGCAATAACACACCACTAATATAGGTAGCAATAGCGAATGTGATGAAAAATGTTGTATTTTGGATTGGTGACAGTTATCAAATCTATGAACTCTCGGTGAAGTCATAATTAAATGTATTCTCCCATATTGTAATCTCTCTCTCTCTCTCTCTCTCTGAGTTCTATGAGAAAGTTTTGATGTTGAACCTGGCTAGCGCATAACCCTTCACGCTTTCTTTTCTATTGATTCAGTGTCTTTGACTATGTTAATAACTATGATATATTGAATGCAATCATGTGATGTTCTTTCAGTATAGGTAGCACTTTTTGGTAAAGTTGTAGATCTTAAAGCTAGTGTTATCATTTGTTTTTATGCATTTAGAATGTAATGAGATATATAGTTAGAGATGCCTTCAACCACATGTATTAGTGATGCATGCTGGTGATGTAGCCGAGTTGAGAAAGACTTGGTTTTGAGCTGCACTTGAGAAGCTTATAACTGGGGAAAGCAGTTTAAGTAACTTAAGTTGTTGAGTTTTTATAGAAGATGTGGGCTGTAATATATGGTAAAAATAAAAAAAGTACTAAACCATGCTTAACAAAAGAAAAAGAAAAAAAAAAGAACTGTGCCTACTTTAGGGACTGTAAACAGTACCCGTGAATACAAAATATGGGCTACTATGGGGACGATTATTTATGATGGAATTTAAGGGTTTTCTTTTACATTATGGTATACATATAAGAGGACACCTTTTATTTATTTATTTTTGATAGGGTAAGAGCAAATCTTATTCTCTTCCATCTTTTCTTTTCTTCTGATAAATTCTTCTTTTTCTATGATAATTAGTAGATTTCTCCATTGGGGTAGACTATTGAAGGAATTCAATTGTGGCTACCCCATAAATAGCAGTCAATGCTGTGAGCTTGATTATTATGTGTTTAGGTGGTCTTTATAATGCTTAGTCTTATTTTCCTTGCAAAAGATGGAGGAGAATGTTCTCTAAATATTTTCATAATTCTATTGCAGGAGTGAAGAAGGATGTCATGAAGGATCTCCCTCCTAAAAGGGAGCTCATTTTACGTGTGGAGTTAAGTAGCAAACAGAAGGAATACTACAAGGCTATTTTGACTCGAAACTATGAAATACTGACTCGGCGTGGCGCACAACAAGTTAGATCTGTTTTAAATGGTTGTTCTTTCCATTGTATCCTGAGTTGAACAATGTAACCGTGGTTGCATTTTTCTTTTAAATTAGATCTCTCTCATTAACGTGGTCATGGAGCTGAGGAAATTATGTTGTCATGCATACATGTTAGAAGGCGTTGAACCTGATATAGATGATACAGATGAGTCCTTCAGGTGATATTTTATATATTAGTTTTATTTCATCTTTTTCTCTTGTACTTTGCGCTTTTGATGAAATGTAATTGAATATGAAGCCAGCAACAGCCAGAATTTTACTTCATATCCTACGATGGTGATACTGAAATGTTTAATTTTTATATGGATCTTTATCATGAGTAGAGTTGTTTTTACACCATAAATTATAGTAATTGATTGATGTTTCTAAGGATTTGTGAGTAGAAAGTTCCTGTAATATTGATGAGATAGGGAAAGTTGGTTCTTTTCCGGCAAGAGATGAACTCCAAATAGTATTATTTTCAATATACTGATATGGCTGCTTTTCAAACACGTGTAGGATGCTTGAAAAAAGGGTAAAGGTCTTACTGAATTAGTAATTATCTTTGAGAGGGAGCTAACGGAGTTCATAAATCATATTATACTGGATTAAGTGGTCAAAACAATAGTACTAAAAAGAAGGTTATAGTTTCCCTGGATATAAGGATTTCCTGGTGATGGGCTACCTTTCTTCTCATACTTTATGGGCTTTGAGGGGTTTGAGCAGTTATAGGGAGAAAACAAGGTTATATTCTTGTTAGTCATGTGCACCTTTTTTTCTTTCTTGTTTCTTGTAACCTTGGACGTTTTGATCATTTCCTTGTTGCAGGTTCTAGTGGCCTTGCTTTTAAGCTTCCTCTTGTTGTAGTAGTTTTCCTATTTAACCATTTCCTTCCATTTCATGCGTGGACTTTTTATTTTCACAGACAGCTGGTGGAATCATCTGGGAAAACACAACTGTTGGATAAGATGATGGTTAGGTTGAAAGAGCAAGGACATAGGGTTTTAATATATTCACAGTTCCAGCACATGCTTGACCTTTTGGAAGATTACTGCTCTTACAAGGTAAATTGTAATTTGCCTTTGATTTTGTTATTTTATATTTGGTATACAGTTTCCGCTTTTCTATCATGCTTCTAACCTTAGCTTGATGTTTTGTTGTATTCTTGTTTTTAGAAATGGCAATATGAAAGGATAGATGGAAAGGTTGGTGGAGCTGAAAGACAAATTCGCATTGATAGGTTTAATGCCAAAAATTCTTCCAGGTTTTGCTTTCTTCTGTCCACAAGAGCAGGAGGTTTAGGAATAAATCTAGCAACTGCCGACACTGTTATTATATATGACAGGTGAGAGCTAGTTGGCTTGCTCTTATGTACTTTATTTCCATCACATACTTGTGTGCAAGTCTGTAGACACCATATTTCTGTATTGACTAGAATATGGAGTAAGTGGGTTTTCCTGGCTTTTTTCTTTCTGTAGCTAGTTGCTGGATGGATCCTACCGGTTTATTACCAAGTTGGAAATAAATTCTTTAGGAGATAAATAGGGAGCACTATTGACAGTTTTCTATAAGGATTGACAAATAAATTTAGAATTTAAGTGGCAAAAAATTCTCTAGGTGACAAATTTATCAATTAGGAGGAACAATCCATAAAAATTACCCAGGTATCTTTTGTCCTAAGGTGAACGATAGGTTGAATAGCATGCAGCTTTGGACCATTGAATAATCAGTTTAATGGGTTGGAATTTTGGTTTAGCTTATGTGGTTAAAGAAGGGATTAGTCATTAGGAATTGGGAGTATTCAACTGGATTGATATACGACAAGAGTTCATGCAATATGGGATGGGGGTGAATAAAGGTGTTATGATTTAGCTTTTGGAGGTGTATTGGCTAGAGTAATTTGTTGTATTTGTTTATTCAGATGAATGGGAGCTTTTATGTGGAGCACTTTTTCCACTTTTGTCCGCAAAAGGGGGTGGGTGCGATGAATTTAGGTTGCTGGTTGGAAATGTCACTGTATGTACTGAAACTCATGATTGTGTCAGAAAAGTTTCCCATTCTCGACTGTGGTAACTCATGATTATTCTGACTCAATATAGTGCTTCAAAGACATGCCTCCTCCACTTTCTGACATTTGAATAGTATTTGGTTCACTTCTTCCTCAAACAGTCCCCCCCCCCCGCGGCGGGGGGATTGCGGTTAACATCTCTTGTGTAACTATATTTGATTCTCTTATACAGAAAAAGAAAGAAAAATGGCACTACTAAGTCATTACTTTTGTAGGCTATCCTATTGTTTTTGTTGTTTTTGTAATTATTCAGTCATCAGATGGGAGGCCCCGAAAGATGTGGGGCAGAGAAGTCATCTAGGGTTGATGGTCATATGCATGAGTAAATATTTGGCTTTGTATGTTGATTTGTGATGATTTGGCTTTTATGTTCAGCTGTTTCTTCATTTTCTAGTGCTGCAATTTTCTTTTCATTTTTATTTTATTTAATCTTTGCTCAGAACATAATCTTGATTTGATGATAATATTCTCTTGAACAGTGATTGGAATCCCCATGCTGATTTGCAGGCAATGGCAAGGGCTCATCGTCTTGGGCAAACCAACAAGGTTTGCAGATGTTCTTTTTTCAGCTCAGGCTTATTAGTGTTTAGCTGCTCTTGGATTTATGATTTTGTATTGCTTCTTTGCTTGTTATAGGTAATGATTTATAGACTTATATCAAGAGGCACCATCGAAGAAAGGATGATGCAAATGACCAAGAAGAAAATGGTTTTGGAGCACCTAGTTGTTGGAAGATTAAAAGCTCAAAACATTAATCAGGTATACAGGCTTGTATATGCTTACATGAATTATTCTATATACTAAGAATCAAATGTGACCTCAGGATAATGTTCTTTCAGAAAAATTTCCACTTTAAAACTTAAAGCATGAGCACTCCTTTCTCTTTTATCCTTTCTGTTTTGTTAACATGATATGTCCCTCTTGCTTTGCCAAAGTTGGATACTATCTTCTCTCTCAAAATTGTCTTCAATTCAGAAGCCTCTGAATTCCCACCTCTCTCTTCTGACCTAAATAGTCAAAAGGTCGAAGTTTCCAATATATGTCAACACCAGCTTCCTGGAGCACCCTTCTTGCATTCTGCAATGACCTAACTAGGATGAAGTACAATGGTGCATGCTTTTTGCAGATGATGTAGTATTGGTCAATAAAACTAGGAAAGGTATTAGCGCTAAATTGGAATTATGGAAAGACATATTGGAATCTGGATGATTTAAATTGAGTCGGTCAAAAACTGAGTATATGAGATGTACGTTTGATGGCAGTCCTGACGATGAAGAAATGATTAAGTTAAAGGGACAAGACGTATTAAAAAGCGAACGTTTTAGATATTTTGAGTTCATCATTCAAAGTAACGACAATATAGATGGAGATGCAAATTATAGGATTCAAATGAGTTGGATGAAATAGAGAAGTGCATTTGTAGTTTTTTACGATCACACGATACCATTGCAGTTAAAGGGGAAGTTTTATAGAACCGTAGTAAGATCTACATTATTGTATAGTATCACGTGTTGAGCTATTAAATAACAACAAGGGTATAAAATAACTGTAGTTGAAATGAGGATGTTTAGATGAATGTGTGATAAAATTAAAAAACATAAGATGAAAAATGAAGAGATATGTACTAAGCTTATCTAAGCTGGAGATGAGTTCAATTATGGATAAAATGAGAGAATATCATGTAAGGTGGTTTGGACATATACAACGTAAACCCAAAGACACATCAATTAGGAGAACTAAGATCTTAAATGTAATAGATTTAGTGAAACGTCGAGTCAATTAGTCAAAAATTTGCAAGTTATCCGTAAAGATAAGAGTGTCAAGAGTTTAATTTAGATGATTTTAGATAAAAATGAGTGGCGTAGGAGAAGACAAAAGATTTGAATTGATGCACGTTCCTATGGATAATTTATCTTTACTTTTTTCTTTTCATTATTTGTATTTTTAGTTTTACTTTCTCTATTTTTGCTTTCAAGCTTTATGGGAGATCTAATAAAACAGAAAGGTAGACCGCTGAAAATTTTGATGCAAGTTGTCTATAAAGACATGAAAGTTAAGGGTTTAGAAGAGAAAATGGTCTTGGATAGGAATGGATGGCGTAAAAGAATCCGCACAAATTAAACTAATATATTTTAGATTTTTATCTATTGATTAATTTATTTATTTTTCTTTTTCTTTTTCCTTTTCCTTTTCTTTTTATTTTATTTTATTTATCTATTATATATATATATATATATATTTTATCTTTTTTAAATTTGTCTCTCAAATGGCCAATCTCAAATATTGGGATTAAGATTTAGATTCTGCTGTTGCTGTTGTATTTTTGCTTTCAAGATTTAATTTTATGTTATTTTATTATTTTTTTCTCATTCTTCTCTCCTATATTGGTTTCTCAAATGGGCGACCCCAGAATTTGAGAGATTAAGACTCAGTTTGTTTTTGTTGTTGTTGTTGTTTTATACATCTTTTGTCATCCACTGAATAAGAACTTTGATTTCTAAATGGATATTGGGATCAAAAACATATTGACTCTTAGACATAATGAATGAATTACTTGTTAGCGACAACTTCCTCAAAAGGTTATCATTATCTTTATAATATTAAGTTATGTGCATAATTTTCTTTGTTCTCTCTCCTACTTGTAAAAAGTGGTGTTAGATTTGAAAAACAATTGAGTGTAGATCTGATTCAGTAACCAGATTCCACATTTAAACCTTCATATTAACTCCAGCTGATCATTCTTTTTTACACTTGCATTGAAAGATCTTCTTCTATTGCCGCTAATATTTTTCCTATGCGACAGGAATTGCTAATATATTTCCATATGTTTTTGTAATAGGAAGAGTTGGATGATATAATTAGATATGGTTCAAGGGAGTTATTTGCTGATGAGACTGATGATGCGAAATCTCGCCAAATTCACTATGATGATGCTGCAATAGATAGGTAAACGCGTTTTCCTTTCTCTTTTCCATACTCCTGCATAATGTAAACTTGGTTGATAAGCCAATATTTTTTTTTCTTTAACTTTATAGATTACTTGACCGTGAACTTGTTGGAGATGAGGAGGCTACTCTAAATGATGAAGAAGATGATGGATTTTTGAAGGCATTCAAGGTTCTCTCTCTTCTAAAATGTGTGTAACATATGTATAAGTACATGCAAGTCTATGGCCTTAGATGGCCTTATAATTTGTCTCATGGATTATAATGCCCTTTTCTTGCATTTTCCATATCCATTGTCTAAATTACAGCAGCTCATCCACAGTGTTTCTGTTAAGGTGTGCTCATGTGGCATTTATAAGCAAAATACCATAACATCCTATATTAGAAAATTATGTTTACTGTGATGTGAAGTGAATAAGTCAGCCCAATCTACCTCTGTGGAGAAATGAGTGATATATCAGAGGGCTTTTGGAAAGGTTTTCCTGGAGAAAAAAACATCCCCTTGTTTTATCTCGCTAGAGTATGATCTTCCCCCATTTTATTTTTCTTAACTTTTAACAGGATTTCACATATTTTTATTGACTTCCCTTCAAAAATTTTAAAAAACAATGGTCCTTCAACCAACTTCATTCATGTACTTGTTTTGTAGTTTCATCTTTTTCTTCAAATTTTTTAACAGAAGTTTTTTTTCTCTTTACCTTAAGTTTTGAACGTTTTCATCTCCTGATTTTTAGCTTTATGTGCAACATTGGCTATCCTTCTGGCAATATGATGCCTTTAGTCAAGAACCTTTGCACCTAAATTAAAATTTCTGCACATTGAGCAACACTTGTTTTGGAAATATTAGTTAGTTAGGTTCAGTGCATCCATATCCAGGTTTTATTGATATGCATGCACATGCTTCTGTTGTCAACAGAATAAAACTTATGCTGCATTTTGTAGGTGGCAAATTTTGAGTATGTTGATGAAGTAGAAACCATGGCAGAAGAGGAGTTGCAGAGAGCATCAGCTGAAAATAAAACAGCCACTAATAATTCAGATAGAGGTAGTTATTGGGAAGATTTACTGCGAGATAGATATGAGATGCTTAAAGTTGAAGAGTTCAATGCTTTGGGCAAGGGAAAGAGAAGCAGGAAGCAGGTAGCCAATCTGGTCCTCAATGCTTGAAATATTTCTGCAGAGATTTATCTTTATCTCTTTTTATTTTCCCCTTTTCTGTGGCGTGTTAGGATAAAATCAAAGACGCAGAGGCTGTTACATTCATTGTTTGGCCACATCAAGAGTTTGGGAATTTGAGGGAAAATGCATTTATAGAATCATAAAATATGCTCCGTCATAATACCTTTTCTAATCCATCATAACATTTTCCCAATGTTTTTCAAGTGTTCCATTTATTTCTTGTGTGATTATTGGTGACACCTTGTGGATTATGATTTTTCTCGCCATTTCTTTAATTTGATCAGATGGTGTCTGTTGAAGAAGACGACCTTGCTGGTCTCGAAAATGTTAGTAGTGATGAGGATGACAATTTTGAAGCAGAGCTGACAGATGGTGAGGCAGCTTCATCTGGAACTCAAGCAGGGAGAAAGCCTCACAGAAAGAAAGCCCGTTGTAGTTTCTCCTTCCCTGGCAATATTTTAATCAATTAATGCTATGGATTTTGGTGTCTCCTATTAATTATATTTCCATTGCATAAAATTGTTTTCAGTGGATTCTATGGAACCACTCCCACTAATGGAAGGTGAAGGAAGAGCATTTAAGGTCCTAGGATTCAATCAAAGCCAGAGGGCCACTTTTGTTCAGATATTGATGAGGTTGGTGATCTGCCTAGAGCTGGTCCTATCTTCTTTCTTTCCTTCTTTGTCAAATGTGTGTGAACCTCCATCAGTCTCTCTCTCTCTCTCTCTCTCTCTCTCACGCACCCACACACACATTCTTTATGGCCTGCATGCTACATTATCTTTCAGATGTGGCCAGAAAGAAATCGTTACCTGAGATCATTTTTTTTTTGGAGTTGAGGCAAGCCCCCCACCCTTTATATGGTTTCTTGTATGCAGTTGGTCCATTATGAGTCTAACTCAAGTATGTATTCAGGTTTGGAGTTGGTAATTGGGATTGGGCAGAGTTCACTCCACGCTTGAAGCAGAAGAGTTATGAGGAGATAGAAAGGTATACAACATACAGTGCCTGTTGTTTATTGTATAGGATTATAGATTAATTATAATGCTTACGGTGTTATTTTTTTAATTGATGTCACCTTTCCTGTTCCTTTTTGGATGTTTACTTTTTGACTTCAGATAACTTACATGGTGGTTTGTATTGTTTAGTGAAGTGATTGACCAGCAATGTCTAGAGTCGAATGTAGAGAGAGATTTGTGCGAATGGATTGCAGGTTCTTTAGACTAACCTACTTCCTTCTGTATTCAAACTAGAGAGCATACAATCATATTAATATACTTCCATAAACTGCATAACGTGGTATTGAGTGCAAAAATTCAAAAATGCTATGGCTTGAATCCTTGGTGAATTCAACTTTGGAAAGGACTGGTGGACAATTTAAACCAATTTACCCGATTGTACCCTTAGTATTATGAAAGAAGAGCACCATCAAATGCCTTGACCCTTTGATGTTGGAGTAGTCATTTCTCTGTCTCAAAGGGGCTGTGACGCATTGAATGTCAGCGGTAGAGTGAACTGGCTGTAGTGGAAGTCATTCCCTTTGGGCTTGATTCTGTGTATATATGTGTATTTTCATATTCATGTATAAACTAGTGACAGTTAGATTGTTATAATATCTTGTAATCTGTGTAATATCTATTTTATGGAATTTTATATACTGATGCGTTAAATTTTTCTATGCAGTTATGGTCGTCTTTTCTTGGCTCATATTGCTGAGGATATAACAGATGCACCAACATTCTCAGGTGACTCCACCTGAAGTTTGAAAACTTTTCCCTGTTTTTCCCATTTCTGTCTCTTTTGATCTGTTGTTGGTATTCTGAATTTAACCCCCTTACATTGTCCTGGTTGTAGATGGCGTTCCAAAAGAAGGACTAAGAATCCAAGATGTCCTTGTTAGGATTGCACAATTGCTTCTGATAAAGGATAAAGTAAGTGTATTAATGTTGAAAGAGAATTCATATGGATCTCATTATCACATTTATTTTCTCTAGAATCAGAAAAGAAGGAATTTACCATATATAAGCATGGCGCCTAGAAGTAATAGGACTTGCATAATTTGGAGAGTTTCCTCATATTATATAGGTGAACAGACTCTATGCTTTGGGCCTCTTTGCTCATCCTCTAATTTATTCTCTTTGTTTATCATCTAAAAGACAAATCTAAAAAGCAGAATAACATAATTTACTAGCAGCACATGGTGAGTTGAATCTGACAATTAATCTTATTAACATGGGAAGAAAAGATAATTCACGGCAGCAACAAGTAGTTCAGGAAGCCCCCCTGCCCGCGGAGGTGGGGGGTTTTCAAAGCTCAACATTATATTTTATTGAAGAAGTAATAACCTCATGGCTTCATGACTTTTGTTCCCTTCTTATCGGTCTTAATGTAGAGTGAAGTTTTAAAGATATATTAAATGCTCTAGTGGAGTGGCACAAGCCAATGCTAAAAGATATAAGTACCCCTCTCAACTTCTATTACATCCTGCTTGGAACCAAAAAAAAAAAAAAGAAAAAGTTTAATTCATTTGAATTGAATTCTTTTATTTACTTGATTTTCAAATAAATTTTTGTGCTTGGAATCTTAGAGGAAGATATGGTGTTCAGGTGAATTCCAATCATTGATATAGTTAAATGACCTTAAAGTTTAGTATTTATAGAAAAATTGCATTGGACCTTCAAAGTCTTGTAGAGTTTATTTTGAAATTCTTTCTTTTTTGCCGGTTTACAGATCCTCATTTTTTTACCTATCTAGAATTGGAGCTTATAACTTTTGATAGCATCCAAAAAACAAACGTTGAAATTATAATCAAATTACACAATTTATATGGAATTCAATTGGTTCCACAATCTTAAATAACTATAGATCTTATTATATGTTTTCTTCTAGCCTGCTTAAACAATCTGCCATTGAATCTAACTGTGTTTATTTCTACTGTTGACCGGAATGTCTCCTTTTGCCTCAAGTGCTGCATATATTGATATCTTTGCCCTTTCACTGTGTAAAATGATAGGTGGCATTAGCCTTGGAAAATCCAACATCACCTCTTTTCCCAGAGGACATCTTGTCTCGCTTCCCTAGTCTGAAATCTGGAAGATATTGGAAGGATGAGCATGATTTATCCCTGCTGCGGGCGGTATTAAAGTAAGACTTCCTGTTGTATCAATCTGTTGACAGAAGCGTAATATCTTGTTCCTCTGGTTTGCTTCTTTAACTTTAATGTCCGGTACTAATTCCTTGTTTTTGTATATCGGCACAAATGTTTGTTGCTTCTGTCGACGTCTTTAGCAGTGAGATCAGCTAAATATTTAGTTAATGAATGTAAACTAAAGTTACTTTTTGCATTTTACCATTGAGAAATTTACAAAGATTTGGATTAAAAATTATTTTAGCAATTTATCCCACAATGAAAATTCTATAGCTGCACAGATAAGTTACTTTAAATACTTGCCTCCACAAGCTTGAGCTTTTGGAGTGAATGATTGTATCGCAAAACTCAAAGACGTATCAGCACAGGTCCTGAATTCAAGTCCCACTAGATTGTTTTCACAGCATCTAATATTCAATGTTTCTCTCATCATCTTATTAGTTGTCATGCCCTCCTAGTATTTTCTTGTTCATAGGCATGGAGTGCATGCATGCCTAATCAACGAATGTTTTGGGAATTGGATCAACAGGCTTGGATAGAAAAAGGCACAAGGTTATTGAGGCCGTACCTTGCTCTTTTATTCCACAAAGCCTTTTATGATAATACCTTGTTCAGCTTGAGGCCCCTTGAAGTTGCTGCCATCTCTGTCCACTAAGCACTTGCCCATGTTTTGTTGGTGTTTCTAGTAGAAAATCTTATGTTTTGGTTTTCTTTTGGTCTGATAAAATCTTACATTATGTTGCATGTAATTCGTTATTATTTGCTTATCCTCTGGATTTCTTAAGTCTGACATATGCTAGAGTTGACAGACATTTTTCTTTGTTTAATTTACTCATTTCGTAAGGCATGGCTATGGAAGATGGCAAGCAATTGTTGATGACAAGGACCTCACCATTCAGGAGGTTATTTGTCAAGAGCAGAATCTTCCTGTTATAACTCTTCCTGTGCCTGGTGGTCCAAGAATGCATGATAATTCAAATACAACTAATTCAGAAGGATTAAATGGAGGACAGTCAAGGGAAACCGGGGGTGGAAATGAGGTGGCCACTGATGGGGCACAGGGAATAACTGATTCTGCAAACAAAGCCCAGTCGTATCCTGATTCTTCAATCATATATCATTTCAGAGAGATGCAGAGACGGCAGGTTGAGTTTATCAAGAAGAGAGTTCTTCTCTTAGAAAAAGCAATGACTGCTGAATTGCAAAAAGTAGTCTATGTAAGTTATTCATAATGAAGTTGCTTCAAATTTTCCAATAATTTGTTTTTGGCATGGCATTTGATTGCACAGCCACACAGCTTGGTCCAAAAAATGTTTTCTTTGGCAGCCTACGGTAAAGGGCAATGGCTCTATCGTGAAGACAGGGTCTTCTTAGTCCAATAAGATGTGTTTTTGGTAGTGCTTTAAAATTTTAGTTAGTTTAGTGTTCTAGAAATAAGTTGCTAGAACTTTTAATATTTTAGAAACTTCTTTTTTCTTCGTATCTCTTGCACTACTTGGAACATTCAAAATATTTTAGATTCTTGTTAATATTAAGTTAGTGCCATTTTTAGAGTTTGTGTGTTAGAAACTTTGTATTTTAGTGAGTTTTGGGTCCTATTATGTTTTTATATTGATTGTGGCATTTTTAAGAAGACTTAGGAGTGCTATTAGGTTGTTCTAGAACTTATTATTATGCCTCGTTGATGTAAAATGTTAATATAGTGAATGAATTGATGAATAAGTTTGTTGTTTAGTTGTTTGTGTTGAAGGCATTCATGCCTGGGTTTTCCTTTCCTCGCTGTCATATTTTTCTTCTTCTTCTCTGGCACCTGATCAAAGTTCTCTCCAAATTGTGAACAACTGATTCTTAACTATAATTTTCAATCACAAACCTTAAGCTTCTCTTATGATTTCTTTCACTACAGCACTTTCTTAGCTTTGACCACCATTATTGTAGGCAATTTACCCTAGTTGTCCTGCATCAGTATTTGACCATTGTCCCAAAGTGTGAATTTTAGGATGAAATTTAGGATTTCAGTTTTCAGTACAGTTGACATGGATGATAAAGGTATGCTGCTAGTGTTCCTCTAAATCTAAACCAGCACCACTGGGCTTAAAAGTTTCTGCAGGGAGGGGAAATGGATAGAAAGTTATTGTAAAAGATAAGGACAATGTAGGATTAAAAGAAAAGGAAAGATGATGAAGAGAAACTGTACAAAAATTGTTCCTTTTTCAGCATGATTGCCAGTGATTTTAAATACATGTTCCTTTTTCTATATATACTCATTTTTGAGAGCAATGATTCTTCTCTGTAGCTGTCCCTTGGCTTTTTGTATCCTAAAACCAACAGGGTTGGCCAAAACTCCAATTTAGAGAACACAATTGAATGTAGAGTTCTTTTGTTTACATCTTTTTGATTCTGAGGTTGTTAATTATTCATATTCTAGTTCCATTTGCAAAGTTTTTGTTTTACCTCTCATCATTTTTCCTTTTTTTCTGCTATTACTATTCATTACCTTGTCACTTATGTTCTTTTAGTTTGTAAGGTGGCAAGCCTAACATCAAAAGTTTTCTGGTCAACCACTTGTACTTTTGGCCTTATGTTTGCAAGCCAGAATATTGCGTTGCCTTTATAATTTCATTTTTTGGACTTTCAAAATGATTGAAGCGTGTTTCATCTTTGCAAAACTTTTTACATGACAGCTAAATGGACTATTACATCCTTAATTTGCAGGGGGACACACCAGTAAATGAGGCTGCAAATGGAGAACCTGAAGCAGAACCTAAAATTATTGACACACCAAGTCCAAACTCTGATGCATATGCTTATATGATTGATCAGTTACCCAAGCTAGATGTAATAGGTAACTTTTCATTTGTTTCTTCACAGTTCTTTCCACTAGCTTTGGAGGAATTTTTCTCAAGTTTAATCATCTTTTGCCTCCTGTATCACATGTTAGCCTTTGCTTTTTGTGGCCTGAGTTGAATATGCTCCTTGGCTTTCCTTACTCCATTATTGGCATCTTAACAAAATTCTATTTACCTACGAAGCTTATGCAATCTGTGCTTAAAGCTGCTCAGAAACATGGAAATGCAGTAAATCTTTGTGGGTGTTCTACTTTTTTGGGCTGTGTAATGATATCGATTAGTTGGAATGAAATATCCTAGCCAATTTTGTTCTTAGCTTCTGAAAATGACATTAATGATGTTCATACAGGCTCAGAAGAAATCTCAGCAGCTGCTTGTGCTGATAACCCAGATTGTTCCAATATGGCTCGATTATATAATGAGGTGATTACTTACGCATTTCTCAAATATCTGCTTCTGCTCTTCGGAGTTCATATATTACCGAAAACGTTGTTCTGGCTTAACAGTGGAGTCCATGCCTGCAACATGAGACACTGGCCAGCAGTCTCTGACCCCTTTTATTTTAACTTTTTTCCAGACATGCAGGATTCTGGATGATAATGCTCAGGAATCAGTTCAAGCATTCCTGACGAACAAGCCTTTTGGATTGCAGCTGATGAAAAACATTTCTCTGCTAGAGGGTATATTCGAAAACATGAACAGAATTCTTTCCCCTGGGCAACCGAATTCTCTTGCTTCCAGTCAGCCAGGTTCTGTATCAGGTCAAGAGCAAGAGATTGAAGCATCCAGTGGGGCTGCACAGATGAATTCACCTCTTGAAAAGGATAGAGATGATGCCTGCAAGGATGGTGCCACAGTGCAAGCTGATTCACAGATGGAAAGTTGTAGAACTACTGATTCTGATAGGAAAATAGTAACTACAGAAGAGCCAGATGCTACTGTGACTAGTGAAGAACCATCTACAACTCCAACTGAACATACTTGTTTGCCAGAAGAATCCGGAAACGATGTTGAGATGGTAGATGCAAAGCATGATGCAATTACTGCTACTGATGCTGCACCAAATGGGAGCCCTGAAAAATCAGAATCTGGGGTCATTGTACTGGATGATTAAATGAGAAGCAGCACCCGCATGTAATCATCTGTTTCACATCTTCTCTTGATGGTTTCAAATATTTCTTCCAAGTTAAGCTGGAATAGACAAAGTCTGAGCCTTGGAGTGCCCCTCTGAAAACCAAAAATCATGAAGCTTTGGTACAGCACTACCATCAGGTCTGAAGCACACCAGCAAGGTAATTGTGGAGGTGGAATTCTGGATACTGGGATATACCCTACCTAGAAAGAAAAATAAAGGATGTGCATCGCACAACCACTCATGTCTTCAACTTAAATGCATTTTCTTTGAATAGTGTATAGCAAAATCATTAAAAGTGGTGAGAGTTGTAAGGTTCTTTGTTTTTCTCTTGAACTTTTATCCAGCTATAATATCCTTTGTCATCTTGTGCCACATGCTAGGCGCAGGTGATTCATTTTTATTATTTTGAACGTACATATGTTTTTTTTGAAGGAAAGGGGTATTTATTGTACAAGAGCAACATAACAGCAGGGTTGAACTTTGAAGGTGGTGGCAATGGATGATAACTTGAGCCTCTGCTCACTCGGATTGAGTCGCTGGTTTAACCTTGTAGGGCTTTGTCCGCTTTCAAATGTCAGATATTAGCCATGATTTATGCTTTTGATGCCTTTCTGGTCAACATGTTATCTTAACTCTTGCAATGTCAGGCAATTGCAAACTTCTTAATCCGATCCCAGTGTTTTACATTCTTTTTATTTTTAGCCAAAAAAATAAAAAAATAAAAATAAAAATTGATAACAAAGTATTTTTTGATTTTTTTGGGGCCAAATAATCTAGCCATAATTTCTTGTCTTAACAATTTGGTACGATATGCTTCCAAACTTTCTCTTTTCCTTTTCCATTGTGCTCCATTCATGTGATTGTGGGATATATTGGACCCCCTAGAAGTTCCATTGTTTTTAACTAAAAATTATGAAGCTATTGGCGAAGGAGATCAAAACATGACATGCTTGGATTTCAAATAGAACCCATAGACTATTGACCTAATGTTTGCGCTCATATAAAGTAAAAGCAGAGATTTTATATATAGTACCCAAAAAAAAAAAAAAAGAAAGAGATTTTACATATATTTTACCTTTTATGTTTCAGTTTAACTATTTTCTAAAATGTCTTTTAATCTATTTTAAATATTTTTTTAAAAAATTAAAAAAGTATTAATCATTTTTTCTAAATTTACCTTAATCTCTTGTTATCTCTATTGAATATTCAATTATAGAATTGTTGCATGATAAATTTGATTTTTTTTTAAAATAATTTAATCAATTAATACCAATTTCATTTAGAATAGAGATTATTTAATTAATTTTTGTTTAATAATCTTAAGAGAATTTGAAATAAAATAAAGGAGCAATACTTAGGAACTAACTGATTTTAAGCACTAAATACTCCTTGCTTAGAATGATGGGAATGGCATTCACCCTGCAAAATCATGGGAGCATAATATCCAGCAATACTTAGACAACTTGTCATACGTGCAATGTGCAATGATAAGTTTAATTATGAAAATAATAAAAAAAAACTATGAAAATAATTATGAAAATAAATCTTTTATAATTATAAGTTTAATTATTAGAAGCAATAAAATGGTGTAAGAAACGCAAGAGAAAAAATAGAGGTGATGGCAAGATATTATTATTTGAGAGGATTGTGATTAATTAGAGTTAATTAATTAAGGGGAACAAAGAAATATATAGAAAAGAGTTGATTTAGTGGTCCCGAGAAAACAATCTAGTGGTCACAACCCCTCTTTAATTCCTGATTCGGGATTCAAATCTCGTATTATTTAAAAAAAAAAAAAGAGTTGCTTAAGCGAAGGAAATAGGACACAAATAGTCCTTATTTATTAGTTCATTATTATTTTTTAAGTTTTAAATTTTAACAAAAATTTTATTTAAAAATTAAATTGAAAAAGAAGATAATAAACTCTGATTTCATCTTTCTATTGATTTGTATGTCTTTTTTAATATTTTGTTAAATCTCGTATTTTATCAATACCATTTACAAAGTTTCTTAGTTTTTAAACTGGACAGTACGGTATAATATACAAATAAAATAGTTAAGAGTGGAATTTAATAAATATTGACACTTTTATTTTAAGTTATTTTATAAATAAATTATCTCTTTTCTTTGTTTTTTTTTTTAAGTGCTTGATTCACTAGCATCTAAATTATCCAATTAACTCGATTCGAATACTATATGACCACTTTTAGAGACGGGCTCTCCTATCATCTATTTTTTTATTTTTAAAATTCGAATTCAAGATTTTGATTAAAAAATTTTAGTATTTCACTCTATACTCATAGAAAGTTGGTTAGAAGTAACTCTTTTCACTACATCAAACAAATGCGACACATTTTAATTTATCAAATTATTATATAAAAAGATCGTCAATACAAAATTTAATATATCAACAATTAGCACATCAACTTTTACGCAAACACACCATATATGATAGTCAAATTACTTTGATTAGAAATAATTTGAATCTAAGTTAATAGGGTATGTGACACTCATGTGGTGTTGATGTAGTGTTTACAAAGCTGGTTAAACTCTTTTTGACATAAAATTATTAGGAAGCAACGCTAAAATAAAAATGATTTATTTTTAACATCGTAATTAAATTTTTTTTCTTAAAACTAGAATCATAATGAGCCAACTTAGACATCCAAGAGCACCATTGTAGTCAAAAGTTAGGCTACTTGCTCCAGTAGCTCAAACTAATTAACTAGTCTACACTACACTATTTAATGGAATAATGTTACTGAAGTTGGAAGAGGAATCACAAAAGTGGGAGGTTTAGGTACATTTTAGACCTCTGATACAGAATCCCCATAAACAAATGACCAGACAATTATATAAATGCCAGAAGACTTGAAAGAGAATACTTTCCTTACAAAAAGATTACATACATAGAATATGCGGAAGAAGCCAAGGCACTAACAAAAGGAGGATTGGTGTTTATTTGCTTAAACATAAACTGCCAAAAGGGAAGAGAAGAAAAAAGGAGTGAAAGGGAGAGACCCGAAAATAAGGCGATTGCCTGTAAAGTGGTGACATCTAAGGGACAATTATTCTGTGGCCCATTGCCCTTCACCGTTTGCAGTGTGATGCTTGTCCTTGCTTTCAAAATTGTTATGGTCCTTGGGATCAATCTTCTTTCTTCTAACAACGTGTTGCCAGATATTCTTAAGCTCCTCAATTCGAACTGGTTTCAACAAATAATCACACGCTCCATGGGTAATTCCTTTCATCACAAGTTTGGTGTCGCCATAGGCTGACAGCACTACACAGACCAGAAATCAATTCAAAATCAATATTCTGAGTTATATGCTACAAAGCCAACCAAATCCAAGTCTTGATGAACTCCTTAAACCAGACAACTAATTAGAATACTGAAAAAAGAAAACAAATTTTCAGCTCACAGTCTTTCCATTATTTTTCAATTTTAGGATTCTTCATAAGCATGGAAAAAAAACAGCAACAATGCCAAAGTTTGTTTAGACCTGAAAAGCTTTACCATATTTATCCAAATTCAATCACAATTGACCCAAATTATCTATCACTAAACATGAATAGTGATCAATTGATATCCAATATTGATATAACAGATGGATGAGAAATTCTTCATTTGGATGAAATAACGCGATATTACATGTTCGAGAATCAAGGATGACATCCAAAATCTATGACTTACTGATGACAGGTAGGTCCATCTCCAGCCCCACATGCTCAAGCAGCTTAAAACCATCCATATCAGGCATATGAACCTCACTAATAACCAGGTCAAACTTGTCCCTGTTTTCTCTTAACATTTTCAGTGCCATTATTGCTTGACTTGTCGTTGTCACTGCCAAAAATCCACACAAGAAACCTCAAAATTCATAAGGAACCCAACATCAAAAATCCTATAAATTCAAATTTCATGTGTAGTACAACACTAGATCAGGTAAATCACAACCCAATCAAGTGCTTGGTTCAACGCCACACCGAAGGAGGCAATAAAAAGTCGGATATGAGTAGATCCATTAAGTTCACGGTTTGCATAACATGTCAAATTTGAATGTGCATTTTAAAGGGGAAAAAGATAATAATTTATAAGAGGAAAACGAGAAACATTAAAGTCTTAGCTCTATTTGGAGCTCAATGAGACATCTTATGCATCATACCATTAGATTTATTCTAAGCTCGATTATTTACCAAATCTGTAACTGCACAAACAAACAAGTACACAGAGCTTGGAAAATACGTTAATTGCATAATTAGTTCAACCAAAAAGAAAAAAAAAAAACATAGAAAACTCAAATCGAAGAGAGCCCTAATTTCTTTTTTCCTTCGACCAAAAATTGGCATAAAATCCACAAAACCCACTTTCAAAAACTCAAGAAAGAAAAAAAAGAAAGAAAGATTGACAGAATTTAACAAAATTTGACAATGAAAGAATCAAACAACTATAAATTTAGATTGAAGAAGAGCAAAAATCCCGCAAAACCCACTTGCAGAAACACAAGAAAAAATTAAATATTGGGAAAAATTAGACAAGAGTTCGTAATATAATTGATAGAAATTGATTTCTTGAAGAATAGCATGAAATAAACAAAACCCACTTGCAAAAACACAAGGAAAAAACCAAAATTTGAAAAGAAGATTAACAAAAGATGAGAATAGGCAGAGAATCAAACCATGGTATTGACATTGACGAAGCAGAGTGGCCAAGACAGTGAGACAAGTGGGATCATCGTCAACAGCAAGAACACGCATGCCCACCGGAAATTGGTCTCTGGGCTCTTCAATTCTTTCTTCCACCGTCATTTTGAGAGAGAGACAGAGAGAGATGGGTTTTGAAAAGTAAAGTTTGTTAGAGAGGGGGTTTAGAAGATGAATCCTTATTTTTTTTGTTGGTACCTCGTTTTCACCATCACCTGGTGTTTAGAATTTCGCTTCGAGTTCCGCTTCGTGAGGTGAGATTCCCGACATTATTTTTTTCGTGTCAAAAAAATCAAACTCCGACTTAATTAGACTTAATTAAGGAATAATATTGTTTTGACGATGAATTTTCATTTATTTTGTTTGAAACGATGAGCCCAAAAACGAGAAAATTCTATGTTAAATTCCTATGTTCCGAATACCAATACATCGTTTCGTTCATCGGCATGAAAGGGTTTTTATCATTGGTAGTTAATACAGTTTTATTAATGTAAATTCCTAAGTAAAAAGGTTATTTTTTTTTAAGATATCAGACGTGGGTGTTATTTTTTAGTTAAAAATAATATTTTAAATTTATTCCTTTTTTATATTAATAATACTGTTTTATACAAAGTTGGATTTTATTTATTAACAAATTATTCAAGATATTTGAAAACTTTCGTTATTTTTTCTTATTCTATTTTCATGTGTTAGATACTCTGATTAATGAAAATTAAAGAAAAGTTTTAAATGTCGTCTTCAATCTACTAAAATTTGAATAAATCTTGTTATTGATTCAAAATTAACTAAATAACAAAATTCATATTTAAGAGAATGTTTTCAAACGAAAATTTTTTTAAAAAAAATATTTACTAAAGAAACAAAGACAAAATTTTTATATGTTATTATTATACTAAAATTCACAAATTTATGTTAAATTATAGTAACATGATATTAAGATTTTAGTTTTGATTCTTGAGAAGCTGATTCTTTGGTTACCCATGGGAGTAGAGAGAATTAATTTTAAAATGAATTATATCCTGAATATTATATATTAAAATATGATACACCTTAATAGGAGGAGAGAGAAATTTAGGAAGACCATGGCAAGCAATGGTCCTAGGTTTTATTAGAATATCGGCATAGGTATTACCCTCACAACAACATGAGGACATAATGTTAAATTATAATAACATGATATAAAGATTTTAGTTTTGATTCTTGAGAAGTTAATTTGGTGCTTGTATTTGACGCTTTCATCCCACCTTTGGCTTTTGCAAATATTCCATTCTCGTGAACTATGTAATTATAACTTTTAATGATTTTCTTTCTTAGTTATATGATTTTTTTTTTTTTGGTTTTTATTGTCGTCGATATAAAAAATTTATCCGATTAATTTAGTTAGAATACTGTAAAGTTTATTTTAGAGGTTAATTTTTTCAAATCTTTTTTCCTCAATCTCAGAGATCGAAGTCGAGATTTTTAATTAAAGGAATAAAGTATTCTCGACTAATAATCCAAACGAGTTTGGTTTCTTAGTTATATGATAGAGCTCGTGGAAAAGTGAGAACTTTCTGTTTGGTTTGGTTTGGTTCAAAGGATTAGAGAGTTATTCTCACAAAATCTTCACATTTTGAGGTTTAAGGAAAAATCAGAAGCAAAAGATTTTAGGCTATTGCTTGGTTTGCGGCCTATTACCCATTAAATATATTTATTAGTATTACATTGTCATTCTCCCATTAAAGATAGCATATATTGCCTGTTTGGTTTCAATTTTTTCAATTTAAAATCAATTTAACATTTTTCAAAATAAAAAAAAAAAGAGAGAGAGAGAGAGAGAGAGAGAGAAACTCATGAGAATAGCTTTTGCTTCTCATGAAAATATAGATTGATAAAATTTTTTCTAATTATATCTAATTTTGACATATATATACCTAAAAATATTTAAATAAAAAATGTATGGGCTTCAAATATTTATGAATATTTTACAATTATTTATGAAACTATTTATTTTATATATTATTTATGAAACTTTAGTATGAGTCGTCATTTATTATAATTTCATTAAATATTAAAATTTATTTAAATTGTTTTGCGGCACAATCTATTTGAGAAAAGAATTTTTTAAATAAAATTGACAAACGACTTCTCACTTAAATTTTAAAGTTTTTATTTCACATTTTAGCTTATAAGTCAAAAATAAAAACTTTTAATACAAAAAAAAAAAAAAAAACAAAACATGCTTTAAATAATGGATGGCATTTTTGTATAGAATTTGAAAAATCACCATCTTAGTACCCATTTGTGTGTTTTTATTCTTCCGTTCTCTCCTTTACCTTAAATTTTACTTATAATAGAGAGAGAGAGAGAGAGAGAGAGAGAGAGAGAATTTTGAACTTCAACTCAAGTGTGCAAATGATATGCATGAGTTTTGGATCATAAGTTACTATTGTCATTTGTTTGAAATAAGTGAACAAATAAGGAAAATCTTTAATAGGATCAATCATAATAACTAACCATATGAAGGATTGATTTGCTTTCCATTTGTAAACAATGGCTACTTGGATGCATGTATGTGCTTTTATGGTTGGGCGGCTCTCTCTCTCTCTCTCTCATGCTGATATCCTCCTTTTAAACTTGGATAAACCTTTAGAACACCTTAAGATAGATATATTTCAAAATTGCAATGTCTGGAACGTCAAATAAACAAAATTTAATAGTTTTGTCCTATTTCTTTTTATGGTACTATATCGATCAGTATTCAGAATCATATTCTGACAAATTTGATTTGAAACTAACAGTGACCCATTTAAGGAGATACCCTTCTAACGCAGTCAGCTCCACATCCAACCTGCGAGTCAAATCTGAAATCTTGATTAAAAAATTTAACATAATATTCTATTAGATCAATTGATCATTGGTATTCTGTTCTATTTCATATGCTTAAAAGTGTTACATTACACATGTCAAAAGGGTTAGCATAATTCATGTAACAAAATCTAGATGTGCTCCCAAAATTTATTGCATTTTACATAACTCAAGTTTCCTCCACTAGGGAACAATTGACAAGGACATAACTTAAATGCTTGAATATTTTAATCGAGGGTACAGAATTGAAGACGGAAAACCATCAATTAGAATATAATCTATTATTCTATAATTATAAATATCAATTCTAAATTTATTAAATTAAAATAATATTTTCCGTTAAATTCAGATATGAAACATTAAAAACTCGATTAGATTTATTTATTTGTTAAAAAGTAAAATATGCTTTATTATTTCAAACTTTAAATGTTGTTTTTTAGTTATTAAGACCAAGAAGGAGAAGAGAGAAATCTACATGACCGATACAGTACCCCAACATCTTTCTCCATATCATATCCAAATTTTACCAGAACATTCACATAAAAATTATCCTCTCGAAGAGTATGGAGCAAAGAGACATCATACTCGGTCGGTCCCTTTGACCTCTCGAATATCACGATTAAACTTTTTGGTAGACATCAATAAGCTTAATTGTCACCCTTGCATCAGATTCATATATAACTTTACAAAAATCCTCCATCCATACAAGGAGAATACCATACCTTACAACTTGTAGTTCAACCACAATATTTGAGCAAACCCCTAATGAGTTCAGAATAATCTATTCTCAATTACCTCCTTCATCGTTTGAAACCTTGTCCCACAAATGATATACTTTAACGATAAATATGTAACTTAAAAACAAAATTTGATTCTAACGCATTCAATAAAATTTTATATATGCAAAGAAATGAAAGTAGCAAGTTTATAAATAAGGTCATATGTGCAACACCCCAATCTTAAGCTCAACCTAAAGATTGGTTTAGGGTTGAGTTTTATTAATTTCAATAAATTGGATCTAAACACTTAAAATCCTTGATTTATGAGAGTTTTTATAAGTTGGTTAGCGAAAATTTTATTTTATTATTTATATTAATGAGAAGATTAAAATTTTCAACTAATTGTATAGGTATAATATTTTGTATGTCCAGTTTTTATTTCTATTTTTTTTATACGTAATAGAAATTTAAAATAAAAAAAAAAAGAAAGAAAGAAATAATATTGCTATTCTTTTATATTAAAAAGTATTGGTCTTCATATATTAGTATATCAAGTAATATATATTTTTTTTAAAATAAGTTAGTGTAACTCATTTAATAGACACGTTGGCTCGTGTAAAAAATTTAAATTGCCCATAATTAATTTTGTTGTGTTTATTATTATTATTAATTGCCCATGAAATAGAGCTGCGGACCTTAATGAAATGGAGGGAGAGAATCTCCATTCGGCATTCCCCACCCGGGCTAATACAGCGCCGTAATTCATAGGGTGGGCGGCAAAGGCAACGAACGAAACGGAGAGTGAACCCACAAAGAAAAAGCTAATTGGGGAGCGAAAACAAGTGGCAGGATCCGAAACACGCGTGAGCGTGCTTCTCGGCTGATGCGGATCGACGGGGCTGCTACTGGCTATGCCATTCCCATGTGCATTGCACTCTCTCTCTCTCTGACTTGATTCCCAAAACCTTTTATTGCTTGCCCTTTTGAGGCTTCCCTTTTTCTCTCTCAGTTTCTTTTATTTGTCCTTTCCAAGTTCTGTCTTTTTGGCGTACGTGCCCCTTTTTATGGGTTCATTTTTGGAGGGCCAGCAACCTCGGAGAAAAAAACAAATTTAACTGAATCAAAAAAGAAAAAGAAAAAAACACAAATTTAAAAGGAGAGAAAAAAAGGGGAAAAGGAAGAGACGCTTTTATTTCCTTTTGTTGGTCAGAGGACAGATGTAGTAGTAGGGCCACACTATCTCATTATTGCCCACCAACCTCACCACTCTCACGCAGGTTGGATCTTATTCTTATGTGGTTATTTCTTTAGTTAAACCATTTTATTTTCTCTGTCACAATGTTCAATATTTTGTGACATGCTATGCTATAATTGTGGGATTCGGTATAAATTTGAGAAAAAATACAACAAAGTGATTATGAGAACGAATTTTAGTGGTTGAATGGAAAACGATGGTTATATGATAGTCAATGAGGATTGTGGCTATATTTAGTCATTTTGTATTTCTACATAAGTTTTCAAAGTTTTTTTAAGGTATCAGAAAACTCTAATCTCTCTCTCTCTAACTCTGCATTTCATATTTATAATTTCTTTAGAATTATTGTATTAATTAGGTTGTAATTATTATTAGTATTTCTTTTTGCTTTCAAGAGGCCCCTTTTCAATTTGGGCTCATGATGTTCTTTAATTCAAGATAGATGTTAGGGATTTAAGGTATTTAGGTCCTGGAATTGGGCAGACTTCAAGGGCACATTCAACTTACACTCAGCAATGTTATACCATCTCTAATGGAGCATTCTTCCCAAAATGCATTACATTTGGTGTACGATTACCTGTATCCAAAACTATATTCTCTAATTTAACTCGAACTATTATCAGACTCTTTATCAGACGAATTTTCTTAACGTAATTCTTTTTATTTTTAAAATTTGAATCCAAATTTTGATTAAAAATCTAACGTTCTTCCCATCTAGGTCAATTGGGATTGGTTCTCTCTCTCTACATAAAACAACTATTGAGATTCTAATACACACTAATAACCCCACAAAACTTTTGACATTATCTTTAAATCTTTAGCATTTTTAGGTTTATCGATTTCAGGTCTTTCCTATCCATTTGGCTTATCCCTTGTATATGGGAAATAAAAGAAAATTCATTTTAACCCCAAATGGTCTCAGAGTTCTCACCACATGAAAGTGATGCATTCCCACCTTTTTTCTTTACTTTCTAGGAGCTGCATTTTGTTGTCTCCCACTAGTTTTTTTATGCAATAACTTTCACTTTTAAATTTCAACAAATTAAAAATAGGTTTTGTTTCACGGGGTGTCTACAATGGACTTCAATATTTGTTATATAGTTGATGATCACAATATAGGCATTTCGACCACAGCCACATCGACTGCTAGTTTAAAAACAAGGAAACATTTCATCTTATCTTACTATAATAGAAAAGAATAAAAAGGGGACGAGGTGTGTGAGGCTTTGCCATCTAGGCAGTGAACAGTTCACTACTATTTACCTCTCTTTTTTTTTTCCCTTTTTTGGGTTTTTTTTTTTTACTTTTTTCCACCCATTTATCTTTTTTTTTACCTTTTTTTTTCACACTTTTCCTTCCTTTTTTTTCCCTTCCCCTTCTTTTTTTTTTTTTTTTTTACTTTTTTGGGTTTTTTCTTCTTCATTTTTTTTTACTTCTTTTTTTTCATCCCTCACCCTTCGTCTTTTTCGCTCTTTTTTTTCTTAGTTCCACAGTTACCAGCTTGTTGCTGTTCTTTTTTTTTTTTACTTCTTTTTTTACTATAATAGAAATGAACAAGAGGGGGAAGGGGTGTGTGAGGCTTTGCCACCTCGGGAGTGAACAGTTTGTTGCTGTTTATCCCTCTCTCTTTTTCCCCTTTTTTTGGGTTTCTTTTTTTTTTTTACTTTTTTTTTCACTCATTTATCCTTTTTTATTGTTTTTTTTCACCATTCCCCTTCCTTTTTTTTTTTAAACTTTTTTGGGTTTCTTCTTCTTTCTTTTCTTTACTTCTTTTTTTTCCACCCTTCACCTTTCGTTTTTTTCGATCCTTTTTTTTTAATTCCACGGTTACTGCTTGTTACTATTCTTTTATTTTTTTTCTTCTTTTTTTCACCTATTTACCTCTTTTTTTGCTTCTTTTTTTTACTTCTTTTTTTGCACCATTCACTATTCCTTTTTTTTTTTTTTTACTTTTTTTGGGTTTTCTCTCTTTTTTTTAACCTTCGCCCTCCTTTTTTTCGTTTTTTTTTTGTTCCACTATTATCGATTTGTTGCTGTTCCTATTTTTTTACTTCTTTTTTTTACTTATTTACCCTTTTTTCCTTCTTTTTTTTATCATTTACCCTTTTTTTTTTCCTTCTTTTTTACTTTTTTGTCCACCCATCTCTCTCTCTCTCTCTCTCTCTCTCTCTCTCTCTCTCTCTCTCTCTCTCTCTCTCTCTCTCTCTCTCTCTCTATATATATATATATATATATATATATATCTTATCTTAATCTTCTTAATTAATAATAATAATGATCTTATTATTATAGAAAGCAACAAGTGGGGAGGGGGTGTCGAGGGCGTGTCACGTCGGATAGGAACAATAGCACACTGTTACCTTTTTTTTATCTTTTTTCTTATAAGATAAGAAACAAGTGAGGGAAGGGGAAGGGGAAGGGGGAGGGGAGGGAGTAGCACCTCGGATGGAAATAATAGATAGTTGTTTCTTTTTTTTTTCCTCTTTACTTTTTTTGGGGTTTCTTTTTATAATCTTAATTTTATCTTAATCTTAATTTTTTTTAACTATATATAAAGAAACAAGT
This sequence comes from Dillenia suffruticosa, assembly GCA_033439265.1. NCBI lineage: Eukaryota > Viridiplantae > Streptophyta > Magnoliopsida > Dilleniales > Dilleniaceae > Dillenia > Dillenia suffruticosa. The sequence continues at coordinate 22,190,420 of JAVTVX010000029.1, forward strand.
GGAGAAGGGGTGTAAGGGATTGCCACCTCATATGTAAACAGTTTGTTACTTTTTCCTTTTTCTTTCTTTTTTCTTTGGGTTTCTTCTTTTTTTTACACTTTACCCTTCTTTTTTTTTCACTTTTTTTTTACCTTCCACTGTTTTTTTACTCTTTATCTTTTGGATTCCACTATTATTGGTTTGTTACTATTCTTTTTTTTTTTACTTCTTTTTTTGTTTCCTTTTTTTTGCTTCTTTTTTTTCCCACCCTTCGCTCTCTGTTTTTTTTTTATTTTTTTACTTTTTTTGGGTCTCTTCTTATTCTTCTTGTTTTTTTTTTTATTTTACTTCTTTTTTTTTTACTCTTTTTTTTTTGGATTTCGTGTTACGGGTTGGCTACTATTCATTCTTTTTGTTTTCTTCTTTTTCTTTTTTACTTCTTTTTTTCTTCATTCACCATTTTTTTCCTTATTAATCTATATCTTCTCCTATCTCAACTTTTTTTTCACTTTTTTGGTGGGTTTCACTATTTTCGTAACTCTTTTTGGAAGTCCCTCCCCCTCTTAATACCTCTTGGTGCAATTTGGTTTTTTTCGAATCATTCTTTTTTTTCGGTCATTTTTTATTATCTAATTTACTAAAACACCCTCCGATAAAAAAATTGTGTGCATATATCACACCATTGAAGGTTTTTTTTTAAAAAACAAGTGGGGAGGGGGAGGTGTGAAAAATTGTCACATTGGATGGGAACAATCTGCTACTACTTTTTTTGGGCTTTCTTTTTTCTTTTTTTTTTTACTTCTTTTTTTTTCATCATTTACCCTTTAGTTTTTTTCTTTGCTTTTTTCTTTACTTTCTTTTTTTTTTACTCTTCACACTTCCTCTTTTTTTTAAAAAAAAATTTATTGGGTTTCTTCTTCTTCTTCTTCTTCTTTTTTTTATACTTTTTTTCACCTTTCACCCTTCTTTTTTTTTTACTTCTTTTTTTTTGGGTTCCCCTAATACCCGTTTTCTACTATTCCCTTTTTTACTACTTTTTTATTTCTTCTTTTTCTTTTTACTTCTTTTTTTTCACCCTTCACCATTTTCTTTCAATAATTATTACGCGCACAAAAAAAAAACCTCGACCAAGACCGCACCTTGTGGAGAGGGGGAGTGCTTTGGGAGTGCCACGTCGGATGGGAATAGTGTGCTATTGTTCCCCTCTTTTTTTTCTTCTCTTTTTTTGATATTTCTTCATCGTTTTTTTTACTTCTTTTTTTTCATGCCTTTGCCTTTTTCCCTTCATTTTTTTTCCACCCTTTTCCCTTCACTTTTTTCATTTTATTTTTTTATTTTTCTTGGGTTTCTTCTTCTTTTTTTTTTACTTATTTTTTTTACCCTTCGCCCTTCTTTTTTTTTAATTATTTTTTAATTTCACTATTACTGGTTTGCTACTTTTGTTTTTTTTTTAATTTCTTTTTTTTATCCATTTACCCTTCTTTTTGCTTATCCTTATTTTTTGTTTCTTTTTTTTCACCCTACACCCCTTTTTTTTTTTTTTACTTTTTTTGGTTTTCTTATTCTTCTTCTTTTTTTAACTTCTTTTTTTTTCATTCTTCATCTTTTTTTTCACTCATTTTTTTTTTGTTCCACTGTTACCGATTTATTATAGTTTTTTTTCTTTTCTTCTTTTTTTTTATTTCTTCTTTTCCTTTTTTACTTTTTTTTCCCACCTTTTATACGTAGAGTAGGGGGAGTGGGAGGGAATGCCACCTCAGATGGAAACAATTGGATACTGTTCTATTTTTTTAAGGGTTTTTTCTTTGGGGGAGGGGAGTACTTGGAGAGTGCCACCTAGGACGGAAACATTTTTTACTTTTTTAAGATTTCTTCTTCTTCTTCTTCTTTTTCTTTTCTTCACTTTTTGCCCTTTTTTCATTTTTTTCTTTTGGATTCCATTATTACGGATTTACTACTTTTGTTGTTTTTTTACTTCTTTTTTTTATCCATTTACCATTTTTGCTTATTCTGTTTTTTTTTTTTTTTTTTTTTTTCACTTTACACTCTTCTTCTTCTTCTTTTTCTTCTTTAATTATTACTTTTTTTAGGTTTCTTCTTCTTCTTCTTCTTTTTTTCACCCTTCACCCTCTTTTTTTTAACTTATTTTTTTTATTTCACTATTACCGGTTTGTTATTATTTTTTTCTTTACTTCTTTGTTTTATTTCTACTTTTCTTTTTTTTACTTTTTTTCCACCCTTCACTTGTGGGAGAAGGGGAGAGGTAGGGAATGTCACCTCAAATGGAAACAGTTGGATACTATTCCTTCTTTTTTTTTTTAAGGGTTTTCTTCTTTGAAGAGGGAGAGTACTTTGGGAGTGCCACCTAGGTTAAGAACATTTTTTATTTTTTTGGATTTCTTCTTCTTCTTCTTCTTTTTTACTTTTTTTTTCACCTTTTACCGTTCTTTTTTTCCACTCCTTTTTTGGATTCCACTATTAGTGGTTTGCTATTTTTGCTTTTTTTTTTACTTTCTTTTTTTTATCCATTTACCCTTCTTTTTACTTATCTTTTTTTTTTCACCTTTCATTTTTCTTTTTTCTCACTCATTTTTTTTGTTCCACTGTTACCAATTTGTTACTATTTTTTTTCTTTACTTCTTTTTTTTGGTTTCTTCTTTTCCTTTTTTATTTTTTATCCACCCTTCACTCGGGGGGAGGGGGAGGGGGAGTGGAAGGGAATGCCACCTTGGATGAAAACAATTGGATACTGTTCCTTTTTTTTTAGGGGTTTCTTTTTTGAGGGAGAGTACTTTGGGAGTGCCACCTGGGACGGGAACAATAGGTTACTATTCCCCCTTTTTTTCTCTTTTTTTTTGTGTTTCTTCATCTTTTTTTTTTCGTTCATTTTCCATTTTTTTCTTCTTTTCTTTTCTCACCCTTTTCCATTCCATTTTTCCTTTTTTTTCCTTTTTTTTTGGGTTTCTTCTTCTTCTTCTTCTTTTTTACTTTTTTTTTACCCTTCGCATTTCTTTTTTTTCACTCCTTTTTTTTGTTCTACTATTACCGGTTTGCTACTTTTGTTTTTTAATTTTTTTTTACACATTTTCCCTTCTTTTTGCTTCTTCTTTTTTTCACCCTACACCCTTTTTTTATTTTTTTACTTTTTTTGGATTTCTTTTTCTTTTTTTTTTTACTTCTTTTTTTCACCCTTCATCTTTTTTTTTTTACTTTTTTTTTATTCCACTATTACCAATTTATTGTTGTTTTTTTTTTTACTTCTTTTTCTTGGTTTCTTCTTTTCCTTTTTTTTATTTTTGTTCACACTTCACTCGTGCGGGAGGAGGGAGTGGGAGGGAATGTCACCTCGGATGGAAACAGTTGACTACTGTTCCCTCTTTTTTTCACCCTTAAGATCCTCCAACATTCTCTCTCTCTCTCTCTGTGTGCGTCAGTGGAAGGTGCAAATATAAGTGGTTCGCATAACTATTTATTTCATTATTTCATCGTAGATAAAATTAAATCCAAGAACTTGGGGATTTTTCATATAGGTGAAAAGGTTTGATTGTGGACGATACTCAGTGGGCATAGGGACAAGCCATTCCTTATTTGATGGACCAGCTACACATGATTTCCTCTCTGCATGGGCTTCATGTTCATCCATGACAGGAAATGGAAGGTTAGATCAAAAGTACATGCCCGTTCATGAGACAGAGAGGTCGCTATTTGTTGGTGAGAGGTTGTCTAAAAATTCAAGGGTTTCAACGGGAAGGGTTTCTGCCATTGATCATTTTTATCATTTGATACAAGAAGCAGCTACTGATTGGCAAGAGAATTTGGTTCTTACGACTTTTCATGTCAGTGGGGCTTCAATGGAGAGATTGAAGAGGTTAGTGTTTGGAATGAGGAGTCAAAGCAATTCTCATTGTCATTTGAGGTGCTTGCTGCTCATCTCTGGGAGGTGAAGGGTCTTTTACTTTATCTACTTGCAAACTTTTACTTTTTCATCACATTTTGTTCACAGAGAGAGAGAGAGAGAGAGAGAGAGAGAGAGAGAGAGAGAGAGAGAGAGAGAGAGAGAGAGAGAGAGAGAGAGAGAGATCTTATGCTCTATCCTTCAAATTTTTGGGCAAGAAAGGGAGTCTTCATTTTTTAGAAGAAAGTTGATAAGTAGCCTTAAAGAATCCCATGTTCATCACATCAAATTACATGGTAGAAGAGGCTTTTTCAATAGATAACGGTTGGTAAAATTAACATTTGTGAATCTCTGCACCCTAAAAACTTAATTCTATGGAAATTTAGTGCAGGTCATACAAATTCTTATCTAATCTATGATTTTAATTATCGATCAGTCCGCCAACATAGAATGAATCCCATCAGATAATGGACTGTTCTATTTGCTGTAAAATTAATTTAGGTTTGGAGCAAAAGATCTTAAATTTCCCAACCAATTATTTCAGTTTCACCATTTGATCTCTTCCAAGTTGTAGTCACCAATCTATGCCTTAGTTTGAGTTAAGAATGTACATGACTTTTTTCCTTCTTTTCTTTTTTCTTTCAGGCAAGAACCAAGGCTTTCGAAGTGAAGAAGGAAAGACTGGTATGCCTAAAATTTGCAGTGGACATATGGGGCAAGATGGTGCCACCTCTTCCAAGAAGGTGCAGCGGTCTCTGTCTCCTCAATGCCTGGTGAATTGGAGGTAGAAATTCATGAAGCCATGATTGAGAAGATAAAGGAAGCCAAGAACTCCATAATCAATGAATATATGAGAGGATACATGGAAGCAGTTGATGCACCACAGCCTACTCTCCCTCCATTGAAAGAGCTCACAATAGTCTCAGACTGGACAAGAATGCCATTTCACAAGATTGATTTCATTCATGGAGAAGCAGTCTATGCATGCCCACTCGTTCCTCCAATTCCTCAAGTTGCCTACTTCGTGCAGAGTCCTAATGACAATAAGGGCATTGATATGAGAATTGGTCTGCTTCCACAAACCGTTAATGCCTTCTCTCACTTCTTCCTTAATCCAATAAGCATAATAACTTGGTTTTTCCAAAAGGGGAATATATTATTTTCTATTTCACTACTTTGTCTTATGATCCCACCACCATGGATTAGTGTTAGGTGGCTTTTGGGATGGTGATATAAAGGAGATGATTGGTGATCACAAATGAGATCTGTAAGACATAGGGAGCTGTATGAAAGCTAATCAATTACATATATATATATATAATGCATGTCTCTGATAAATAGAGTTGTCTTTTGATAAGAAGCAAACTGAAATTCTTTCACTGTTTGCTGGCATTACCTGCTCAAAGAGTATATCCTTTAAATAGTTTAGGCATTAAAGACGGGTTTTTAAATTTTCAACCGCCCCAATAAGCCAAAACTCTACAATAAGACTCTTGGGGTTCATAGACGCAGCACAGTGATGGTAAGGAAACCCTAATATCTCACTAATTAGATGGCACGTTGTACTTCCAATTTAAAACTGGGTAGACAAAAAAGATGTCTCAGTGAGTAAATTTATGAAAAAAGGCGATATTGACTTATTTATCAAACAAAAATAAGAGTACATTGTAAACCTTCAATTAACTAATGGAGAATTTAGAAATTTTAAACCTGATCAACTCGAGATTGAGTAGTTATTTTAAACTACTTGGATTTATCAAATCTTAGATTTAGATACACATTGTCAACAATCTGTGCAAGAACGAGTCAAAAAAAATACCATGATCGTAGAAGCTACTTCAAGTTTGCATCTAAACAGGCCTAAAAACATACTCTTATTTGGAAATTATTACGAGTCCCCCCATAGATACGGATTTTGAATGAGTTTTCTTCTGCATGCAACTTTGTCAATGGTGCTCCCCAAGAGACCAGACTTTATTCATTCGTATACTTGGGTTATATAATAAAGTCCTCAAAGCAACACACTGATAGCCAACAATTTGTCCAAATTAATGTGCAATGATTTAAGTGAAGATAGAAACAATAATGTTAATGTCATTTCATATGGTATAAGATTACAACAAGAAGCCACTTGACTACAATGGCCACAACTGGTTCATTCTTTGGAGGTTGTGGGGCTTATTTCTACATTCAGGAGCATGTTCTGAGGGAGTAGAAATCGCATCCGAAGTCTCCATCCATTAAAGTCATGTCCTCTTGCTTCTAAATCACAGAAAAGTGAGATCAATCAGAAGGGAAGAATATGCAATGTAGCAAAAATCTAATAAGTTACTAGATTCAAAAACATAGGCCGCTTGCTAGAAATAGGATCCTGAGAATATAATGGTTCAGTCCCATCACAAGCCCAAAACAGGCAACTCTAGGACCATAACAAATATGAACCACTGTCTAATATCCCAATATAATATCTGTTTGTTTTGCACATTGTGGCAGCATGTTGCAGCCAAAGAAAGAAGAGACCAAAGTTTAAGATGACCACCCGAATCCCAGTTTAGCTGGTGCGAGATGCACCTAGACAAGGTCCAAGATTCAGTCTTCTGTAATTGCATGAAGACCCTGCTTGGATCTAAATGTACTCCCCATCTTTTGTTGAGTTCATTCCCAAATCTGAATTTTGTGGTTTGGAAACAAAAACAATAATATATATAATCCATTTCTAATTCCATAAAAACTATAGATTTCCAAATCAGAAAAAAAAAAGTCAAAATTGCAAATAAGCTCTACAAGACCTTGTGAGGTCCATCTAATTTATATCTCAATTACCATTTCTTCCAAATTAGCTCCAAAGAGAGAATCTTAAAGGTAATTAAGTAAATAACCATCGTTACAAATATTTTAATTGCACCAAGCATAGGAATTCAATTGAATTCTAAATTTTAATTTTCGATTCCAAGCATAGGAGTTCCCTAGCAAATGAGCAAATGAACTCCATGATTGAGTTCATTTCAAGTGAAATGAACTCGTTTATCATTTGGTACCAAGCAGGGGGTAAGGAGCTTTTGAACTCACTCACAAGGTTTACTCCGTCTGCTTCCTCAGTAACTACATTAGCTTACTTATGTACACTTAAACATAACAGCAGGGAATCCCTGGCTTACATCTGCTGGTCTTGTGGTAGTTACATCGACAACCTTTCATGTAATCAGACTCAAATAAGAATATTGATAGATCGGCTTTTGCGAGACTCCAACATCTCCATCAGGCAATGTATTTGAACCAGCTGAATGGTAATATATGTTTTGTAATGCTCTTCATTGAGAATTCAAAGGAATGGATAGATACTAGCCCTTTGCCCGCTACATTATTAATTCAGAATTGTCAAACAATTCTTTCAAAAAAATAAAAAGAAAAAAAAAATGCAAAGACAGGTTCATAGACCATTATTAAGAGAAGAAACATTTGTTGAACTTGTTCAGAAAGTTCTCATAAGCTGCCCTGTGGCTAGAAAGCCAGAACAATAAAAACATCAGGAAAGCATTAATCGAAGTGTCGTTGATGATCTTAAGATGAAAGAGAACATTTACATTCTTATACTTGCTTGGATGGGAGAAGGGCGAATCACCCTTCAATTCCCTCCTGTTAGAAAAATGTGCCTGCTCCGATTTGAAGGGGATTGGAGAGCTGAGGATGAGGCTTTAATAAATTAGATTTTATTAGAATCATTCTGCCCCTCCACTCTTTCACCCAAACAACCAAGAAGGGGAGAGTACGTCTCCTTCCCCAACCTTTCCATCAATTTTAATCATCCAAAACAGAGGGCATATCTGCTCCCCCCTCCCCACCCGCCCGTTCATCCTTCCCACCCTCTCAATGCTCTTGTGCCTTTTTTTTTTTTTTTTTGGGTGGGGGGTGGGGAGATATTGTAACTCTTGGTTTTCCTCCACTTTCTTGTAAGATAAGTGTGATTTCTCCCACACTTTATCTCTCTCTCTCTCTCCATATTGGTCCTCTACTAACCAACACACACACACTTGGTGCCTTTCTACAACACCCTCACTCTTGATGAGGCCCTAGGATCACATCCACATCCTTGGTTGATGACACTGGATGATCCAACCACCACTCTTGGTGAACCCCTAAGGCCACATCCTAGATCTGCACAAAGTCCTGTATTTCTAAATATTAAAAACTTGCCCAGCAAGAATAACACTCCTCCCAGAAAAGCATTGTCTCTCATGGTTCTGATAAAAGTTTTACACTGGCTGTCAACTTACCACAACCCTCCTCCTTTAAGCATCAATATTTACTCACAATTTCTCTAATCCCAGTGAAAGTCATGCTCATTTCTGTGGAGTCTAGGATGTGTTCAATGACTAAGCCCACGTAATGTGTCAACTGAAGTTCATCCAAACCACTTAATGAGAAAAAGGAATGGAAGCAATGTCCAACGAGGAAGAAGCAAACCAAACAAAGCCTCTAGTTGTTACAAAACTGACACACACAAACAGATTTCTCAGCATGCCAAGTCCAATTATGGTGAAATCAAAACAAACTTAAGTTTCAGATTTTAGCTACGATACATTCAAATGTCTCACTTTAAGGTAAGCTAAAGTATTTAGTTGCCCAAGCCAAACAAAGATTTTGGGAGTTCAAAAATATAACCCCTGATAGGAACAAAGAAAAAGAAAAGAACTCACCTTCTAATAACTCAATCGGTGAGATTCATGGCTCAGACAACACCCGAAGCATGAGCCTATAAGAAAGCATAAAACACAATCTTGTCCCACCAAAGGGATGTACTTATAAACTGATTTTCAGCGTTTCTTTCCATTCATATGCACCAACCTTTATGGCACTCCTCCATAATGAAATTGCATCTTTCCTACACCCCAAAATCTCTGAAGCTCAGTAGAAGCAAATCATGCACGCTTCCTTGGAAAACCTAAGCCTGATCAAGACACCCAATAATTTGCACCAAACATCCCCAGCTATATTACAATGGAGGCATGAACAATCCCTAGATTCATTAGAATTGTGACCGATGACACAAATATCAGGAGAAAGAAGGATGGGCTTTGAAAGGTCGCCTAGCAGCAAATCATTGGTGTTTATTCTATTCAGAGCTGCGGTCCAAGCAAAGGCCATAACTTTGAAAGGAAGCTTAATCTTTCCAACATCAGAAGACAAAGGACATTTGGAAACCATTTAAGATAGGTAAGAAAACATTTGCATGAGAAAATATCGTAGTTTTCCAGGTTCCAAAATTTCTCATTAGACATCAAATGGAAAGGAAATCCTTCCAGCAAGGTAATCAGAAAGGTAAGGTTTAGAACTCTCAATCATTAAGATTTCTAAAGAAATAAATTCTGAAAGATAGAATTTGCATCCAAAGAAAAAAGTAAGGTTTAGGAACATTATATATATATATAAAAAGCAGGAATTTGAGTAAAGGTGAAAGAAAGCAACGTAGTAAGAACTATCTCAAAACCTCAAAAGCCTAAACATCCTCCCAGAACTAAATATGGGGACCTTTTCCCACCCAAATAGGATAACTACAAGACATGAACTTGGACTAAAATAAGTTACACTTGTGCCAGTCTATGCATCCAAGCTACCTGTGAAAGAGGCTATATTTGTCCACTTCCAAACCCTAGAAAAACAAAATAATAAAAGGTCTCTCATCGATCTCTCAATCATATTTGCTACCTATCAGAGTTTAAAACAGAGATAAAATGGATTAGAATACCAAAAAGATAATAAGGCTAATCAGAGAATTACAGCCCCCAACAGAAAGAAAAGCCCCCTTCCTCCCTTCCATTTGAAATAATTATAAATATAAATATTTCTCGATATTGTGACAATTAAAATTTCTTTAGAAAGAATGGCTTATACTTGCAAAACTCTACATTTCTTACTAAAAATATTTCTTTTAATTGAGAAATATTACATATATATATGACAAAATAAGTCGGGACAAATTGGGCTAAGCTAGAATTTCCAAAGAGGCCACAATTGAAATTAAACTACAAGTTACAAAGTGGAAGTTTTGAAAATAGCAGCTGCAAAGTATTACCACATGCAAATCTGGAGATGGTTACTTTGATCTTTCCATTAATCAATGCGTTAGAGCTTTTAACATACGGAAGGCTACCAAACCCAACTCTCTACACTTTGAGCCTAAGCAATTTGGCCAAATCACTTTGAGCCTAACCTCTTACTCATTTTAGGAAGCACAAAATCCCAACAAGAGATACTAATAGGGGTACCACACCAAAGGCTTTCCCCAACAAATACTCCAAAAACACTTCTTCTCATACTCAGCTAGAGAAGCGCAATAATCTCAAATGCTCTCTTGCTCGTTAAAGCCGATGCTAGCACTCTTAGCTGTGTTAATCCTTAAACTGGTGATTCTCCAAAAATTCTTAGACATTATGTATATATCAATGAGACTCTCTATTCTCAAAGAGGAAGAGTAGTATCCTTGGCAAACTGCAGGTCCAAAAGATTGACATCATCACTGCTAACCTTAGGGTCAAAGAAACCTGTGAATCCCCTACCCATCATTCTACTTAAGATCAACTACAAGGATAAAAAGAAAGGATAAGAAGGGATTAGTTTGTCTTAAATTATAAGACATGCAAATCCAGATCCAGGCTCCACAGTAACAATAATTGAAAGGGATTTCGAACAGAAGGACCCCCTTTATTAACCTTCTCCATCTATCCCCAACAACATTTTCCCAATAACTTGAGCCAAGAAATTCTGGCTAACTTTTTTTTTCCTGATAGAAAAAAGAAATTTTGTTAGATTAATTAATGAACACAAAAAAAAAATACAAGAATGAGAAATCCTTAACATACACCATGGCAAGAATGCTCCCCAACATCCAATAAAACAACACTCTTTCATGCCTCTCAATAAAAACAACCACTTCATTCGCCACGGCAACTAGAGAGGCAACCAGAATCTTGCTGCCTCCAATTGTTGATTAGATGAGATGGTGTCATCTAACACCAAGTGCAACTTATTGGCTAGTACTTTAGCAAGGATTCTACAAATACCAGAGGTCAAAATAATCACACTTTATTTTTAACAAACATGCATCTTCTCAGTTACTACATCCCCAAAAATCTTGGGAAAAGGCCATACAGAAACCACTAGACCTGGGGACTTCCTATTTGCAGTCATAAAAATCCTGGGAAAAGGTAATGCTTGTAATTCTGACTGCTGATAGATTATGCATGTCCTGCCTGCTAAAGCAACGTTGGGCAATGGGAGGCAAATACCAGGTACTCCAATTCAAGTCATTCTCTTCCATATTTAGGACCAAAGGTCCAAAGTTGAACGATAATTACTTGGGGGAGGGGGAAGCCCAGAATGTATCATTAAGAATATACAAAAGTTCTGATATAAAATCCATAAGAAACAATGACTGACACAAGTTGTTGCACCAGAAAAAGGCACAAACTCACCATGGCCAATTGAACCAATCAAGGGCAGCTTTTCTCCCTTTATGTAAGCTATAGCTTGGTAATATGTTAAACTTATATGGTCGGTTTCACTTGAAAAGCAAAAAAGTTGAGCTAACTGCAGCCCCACTTTCACACTCAAAATACTGACAACTAAAAAATAAAATAAAATAAAATAATCAGTTATGAAATCAACCCCTTTTAGCTTCAGAATCATAAAAATATATATCATTTAGTATAATAGCCAAAGAACTAAAAAAAAAAAAGGATCCAACCTATTAATAATTGCATTACCAACTGAAGATTTTTTGTTCAATTTATATGCAAAGATCACCCTTTAAAATGAACAAGGGCCAAAGAAACAGAAATGAAGATGTAATTCAAAACTAACACAGGCAAAGGAAGCTTTTAATCTTACCTGTTTCACCATTGGAGCCATGAAATCTTCTAAGGAGCTGTTGGGATTGGAGATGTTTTCCTGCACTTTCCTCTGTGCCACAGGGTATCCTTGTCTTGAGTCTAGTATTGGCTCCAGAGCTGATTTCTGAGCCCAATGAGGATGCATCAGTAAAGGATCATCACAATTGGATTGCCCGATCATATTCAACTCCATATTGTTGGAGAACATTGCATTGTTTGAATTAAAACTCTGCCCTAAGGGCCCCATAACATTGTGAGAAGAGGCCAAAGAGTTTGATCCACATATAAGCTCTGAGCGGTTGGAGAAGTCTTGTTCCCAATTTTGCTTTGGGATATCCTCAATGTTTGGGATGCCACTGCTACAGATTGGAGCTTCTTGGCATTGGAAATCTCCTATTTGATCCAGCATACGTGATGCTACAGAATCCATACAAGGAAGATCGGATATATTATTCACTATATGTGCAGCTGTTGCAGAATCATTATTTCTTATATCACTAGGACCCAAAGTAGCACTCTTCTGGTGGTCATTGGAGGGCAAAGAACTTGTTGAGAAAACAGGTGACTGCACACTTTGCCAGTTACTCTTACATCTATCATGATTAGGAAATTGAGGTGAAAAATCCGAACCCAGAGAGGCCCCTACGATGAAAGAATTACTGGTAGCTCCTTCCGTTCCTTGACTCCCTTGAGGGTGTCCTCGTAACATCAAGGAATTTTTCGAAAAACCAACTAGAGCATTGTCAAGGCCACCAACATTTACTTTTGTATCAGGAAAGCCACTGGGAACTGCCAGAACCTTGGGGACATTTATAGCAGTGGAGAAATCTCCAATGCAAGCAACACCCTTCCCATGTTGTAATTGGTCAAGCTCCAGTGACGTTGGCATCCCTTGAAGTATACTCCCACTTTGACTTCCAGGCACTACCACTGGCTGTTGTAACTTACAAGGGTCAGTAGCAGGGTTGGTCAAGCTGTGTATATTACCCATTTGAATCATTCTCGATGAAGAAAGTCCTTGCATATTCAAAGCAGAACTGTTCAATCGGGAATGCACTCCACTGGAGGGGAAAGACAGAAAAGAAGGGCTTTGAAACTGCCTGGGGCCAGCCAAGGTACGGAGATTTCGATATCCACTCAGAGCACCCATTCTTAAACTGGAGAAATCAGTAGCACCAAATGCTGCAGCCATATTTGCTTGCTGATTTGCCACAGAGCTTATCCTTTTCAGGTAAAGCCTATACTTCTGTTACCACAGAAATAGCATGGTCAGATTCCAGGAACAAACATAATAAAATCATGCTGAACAAATCAACGAGCAAAATCTTGCCTGCAAATGGCTTGCCACATTTTCTCTGGTAAGCTTTTCAACATTCATCAATTCCAAAATCCTTTTAGGTACAGCCTCTACAATAGAAGAAGAATAGATAGGAATTTTTCAATAAAGATAATAAATGTTAGAAACAATGCACACTGGGAAAAAAGAAGTATAATTCCACAACTTGAAATCAATTTATAAATTTCGGTTAACTTGAAATCAATAGAAAAGAGGTTGGAAAAACAAAACTGAGATCATAAGCATAACCAAATAAGTGTATAACTGAAGAATCTTGAGTTTGATAAAAGGTAAAGAGCTTACTGTCAATGCCCAATTGATTAACAGCTGCAACGAACTTGCGATGTAGCTCCACTGACCAAACAACACGAGGCTTTTTCTGGGTTGATGGATCATCATTATCATGGTCAGTTTCATCACGCTCCTCATCTTCATCATCATCCTGATCCTTACGCTTCTTGTTCAGCTTCACATTCTGATCAGAATGTCCTGCACCTGTGGCCCCTTGCCCTCCACCGTTTGCAGTGTGATGCTTGTCCTTGCTTTCAAAATTGTTATGGTCCTTCGGATCAATCTTCTTTCTTCTAACAACGTGTTGCCAGATATTCTTAAGCTCCTCAATTCGAACTGGTTTCAACAAATAATCACACGCGCCATGGGTAATTCCTTTCATCACAAGTTTGGTGTCGCCATAGGCTGACAGCACTACACAGACCAGAAATCAATTCAAAATTAATATTCAGAATTATATGCTACAAAGCCAACCAAATCCAAGTCTTGAGTAACTCCTTAAACCAGACAACTAATTAGAATACTGAAAAAAGAAAACAAATTTTCATCTCACAGTCTTTCCATTATTTTTCAATTTTAGGATTCTTCATAAGCATGGTAAAAAAACAGCAACAATGCCAAAGTTTGTTTAGGCCTGATAAGCTTTACCATATTTATCCAAATTCAATCACAATTGACCCAAATTATCTATTACTAAACATGAATAGTGATGGATTGATATCCAATATAGATATAACAGATGGACGAGAAATTCTTCATTTGGATGAAATAACGCGATATTACATATTCGAGAATCAAGGATGACATCCAAAATCTATGACTTACTGATGACAGGTAGGTCCATCTCCAGCCCCACATGCTCAAGCAGCTTAAAACCATCCATATCAGGCATATGAACATCACTAATAACCAGGTCAAACTTGTCCCTGTTCTCTCTTAACATTTTCAGTGCCATTATTGCTTGACTTGTCGCTGTCACTGCCAAAAATCCACACAAGAAACCTCAAAATTCATAACCCAACATAAAAAATCCTATAAATTCAAATTTCATGTGTAGTACAACACTGGATCAGGTAAATCACAACCCAATCAAGTGCTTGGTTCAACGCCACACCGAAGGAGACAATAAAAAGTCAGATATGAGTAGATCCATTAAGTTCACGGTTTGCATAACATGTCAAATTTGAATGTGCATTTTAAAGGGGAAAAAGATAATAATTTATAAGAGGAAAACGAGAAACATTAAAGTCTTAGCTCTATTTGGAGCTCAATGAGACATCTTATGCATCATACCATTAGATTTATTCTAAGCTCGATTATTTACCAAATCTGTAACTGCACAAACAAACAAGTACACAGAGCTTGGAAAATACGTTAATTGCATAATTAGTTCAACCAAAAAAAAAAAACATAGAAAACTCAAATCGAAGAGAGCCCTGATTTCTTTTTTCCTTCGACCAAAAATTGGCATAAAATCCACAAAACCCACTATCAAAAACTCAAGAAAGAAAAAAAAAAAAGAAAGAAAGATTGACAGAATTTAACAAAATTTGACAATGAAAGAATCAAACAACTATAAATTTAGATTGAAGAAGAGCAAAAATCCCGCAAAACCCACTTGCAGAAACACAAGAAAAAATTAAATATTGGGAAAAATTAGACAAGAGTTCGTAATATAATTGATAGAAATTGATTTCTTGAAGAATAGCATGAAATAAACAAAACCCACTTGCAAAAACACAAGGAAAAAACCAAAATTTGAAAAGAAGATTAACAAAAGATGAGAATAGGCAGAGACTCAAACCATGGTATTGACATTGACGAAGCAGAGTGGCCAAGACAGTGAGACAAGTGGGGTCATCGTCAACAGCAAGAACACGCATGCCCACCGGAAATTGGTCTCTGGGCTCTTCAATTCTTTCTTCCACCGTCATTTTGAGAGAGAGACAGAGAGAGATGGGTTTTGAAAAGTAAAGTTTGTTAGAAAGGGGGGGTTTAGAACATGAACGCTTTGAAAAGGATTATTTGTAGATAATGGGGTAAACGTTGACTGTGAAAAGGAAGGAGAGAGAGAGAGAGAGAGAGAGAGAGAGAGAGAGAGAGAGAGAGAGAGAATTTTTTAAAGAGTTGATGAACAGTTGACGGGGTAAAGCTTAAAAAAACCAGCTTAGAGAAAAACGCTGTAAAATCCAGAAACAGAATCTGTCTCTCTCTTTTCTCTCTCTCTCTCTCTCTCTCTCTCTCTCTCTCTCTCTCTCTCTCTGTTTCCGAGTACCCTGTTCAGGGCAGGAGAATAAAGAAATGGAATCTAAACTAAATATGGACGGTTAAAAGCTGGCTTTTCCTGAAGGTCACCAGCAGAGTACCCAAAAAAATCAATTCTTATTTACTTTTGTTTTATTTTTTGATGAGGAATTTTCATTTATTTTGTTTGAAACGATGAGCCCAAAATCGAGAAAATTCTATGTTTCCTATGTTCCGAATACCAATACATCGTTTCGTTCATCGGCATGAAAGGGTTTTTCTAACAGGGGTAGTTAGTACAGTTTTATTAATGTAAATTCCTAAGTAAAAAGGTTATTTTTTTTTAAGATATCAAACGTGGGTGTTATTTTTTAGTTAAAAAATAATATTTTAAATTTATACCTTTCTTATATTAATAATACTGCTTTATACAAAGTCGGATTTTATTTATTAACAAAATATTCAAGATATTCGAAAACTTTCGTTTTTTTTTCTTATTCTATTTTTATGTGTTAGACACTCTGATTAATGAAATTTTGAATTTCAAAAAAATGGATATCCGGGGAAAGAAAACTTTTAAAAGTCGTCTTCAATCTACTAAAATTTGAATAAATCTTGTTATTGATTCAAAATTAACTAAATAACAAAAATTATATTCAAGAGAATGTTTTTAAACGAAAATTTTTTTAAAGAAAATATCATTAAAAAAATATTTACTAAAAAAACAAAGACACAATATTTATATGTTCTTATTATACTAAAATTCACAAATTTATGTTAAATTATAGTAACGTGATATTAAGATTTTAATTTTGAATCTTGAGAAACTGATTCTTTGGTTATCAGTGAGAGCGGGAAGAATTAGTTTCAAAATGAATCATATTCTGAATATCACGCATTAAAATACGATACATCTTAATAGAAGAAGAGAGAAATTTATGAAGACCATGACAAGCGATGGTCCTAGGTTTTATTAGAATATCGGCATAGGTATTATCCTCACGACAACTCGAGGACATAATGTTAAATTATAATAACATGATATAAAGATTTTAGTTTTGAATTTTGGGAAATTAATTTGGTGCTTGTTTTTGACGCTTTCATATCCCACCTTTGGCTTTTGCAAATATTCCATTCTCGTGAACTACGTAATTATAATTTTTAATGATTTTCTTTCTTAGTTATATGATTGAAGCCATGGAAAAGTGAGAACTTTCTGTTTGGTTTGGTTCGGTTCAAAGGATTAGAGAGTCATTCTCACAAAATCTTCACATTTTGAGGTTTAAGGAAAAATCAGAAGCAAAAAAGAGAAACTCTGGTAGCTTTTGCTTCTCTAGTTTCTGGCTTTTTTAATAAAAGTATAGATTGATAAAATTATTTCTAATTATGTCTAATTTTGCCATATATATACCTAAAAATATTTAAATATTTAAATAAAAAATGTATAGGCTTTAAATATTTATGGATATTTTACAATTATATATTATTTATAAAATTTTAATATGAGTTGTGATCGATTATAATTTCATTAAATATTATTAAAATTTATATAAATTGTTTTGTGACACAATTTATTTGAGAAAAGAATTTTTTTAAATAAAATTGATAAACGACTTCTCACTTAAATTTTAAAGTTTTTATTTCTCATTTTAGCTTGTAAGTCAAAAATAAAAACTTTTAATAAAAAAAAAAAACAAAACAAAACAAAACATACTTTAAATAATGGATGGTATTTTTATATACAATTTGAAAAATCACCATCTTAGTACCCATTTGTGTGTTTTTATTCTTCCATTCTCCTTTACCTTAAATTTTACTTATAAAACAGAGAGAGAGAGAGAGAGAGAGAGAGAGAGAGATAATTTGGAACTTCAACTCAAGTGTGCAAATGATATACATGAGTTTTGGATCATAAGTTACTATTGTTATTTGTTGGAAATAAGTGAACAAATGAGGGAAACCTTTAATAGGATCAATCATAATAACTAACCCTACGAAGGATTGATTTGCTTTCCATTTGTAAACTATGGCTACTTGGATTCATGTTTGTGCTTTTATGGTTGGGCTCTCTCTCTCTCATGGTGATATCCTCCTTTTAAACTTGGATAAACCTTTAGAACACCTTGAGATAGATATATTTCAGAATTGCAAAGTCTGGAATGTCATATAAGCAAAATTTAATAGTTCAGCCCTATTTCTTTTTTTTTTTAATATATTATACCTATCGATATCTGGATTCATACTTTAACTAATTTAATTTGAAATTTGTAATGATCCATTTAAGAGGGCTACCCTCCCCACGTAATTTGTTTCATATATAAATTGTAAATCGAATCCGAGATCTTGATTAAAAGATCTAACGCTACATTCTTTTTTTTTTTTTGGTACCATGTCTTGGACACCGCCCGGTATCCGGGGTTTCGTCCCGACTAATCCGAACCGACCGCTGCAGTGGCTCCTGTTTGGAAGGCGGGTCTCCCAACGGGGAACGCTCCATACATATGAGAGCCCGATGTTCTCGATGGGAATCGAACCTCAGTCATACTTAAGGGAACTCAACCCCACATCCAGTTGAGCCAACTCACGTTGGTCTAACGCTACATTCTATTAAACCAACTGACCATTAATGTTTTATCCTATTTCATATGTTTAAAAGTCTTACATTACACATACCAAAAGGGTCAGCATAATAATTCATGTAACAAAATCTAGATGTGTTCCCAAAATTTATTGCATTTTACATGACTCAAGTTTCCTCCACTAGGGATCAACAGACAAGGACATAACTTAAATGCTTGAATATTTTAGTCGAGGGTACAGAATTGAAGACGGAAAAACCTCAATTATGACACCATACTCCATCCCTTTGACCTCTCGAATATCACGATTAAACTCTTTAGTAGACATCAATAAGCTTAATTGTCACCCTTGTATCAGACCTTAATGAAATGAAGGGAGAGAATCACCCATTCGGGTTATTTACCAAAATATTGATATTAAAAAAAAATATATTTAAATATGATATATTTTTTGTTTTTCAAAAGATAACAAATTTTTACCGATGAGATTTATATTAAAACTCATATTTTTACCCTTTTGTCGAGAAATAATTTTTAAAAATATTATTATCTCTTTTTTTTATTTTTTTGAGTGATTTTAAAATAAAACTTTTAGCGTCGTAAAAAATTTTAAAAATATTATGATCCAGTAGTTATTACTTACATGTCTCATACCCTCAGTTTTGAGATTTGAATCCATCTACCTGTATTTTTTTATTAAAAAAAAACCTAAATGGACATTATTTATTTTCGTATTCTCAGAGTATGAAAATGAACGATGCCACCGTTCATGCACCATTATTTTCGCATTTTGAGAGTGAAAATGAGTGATGTCATCACCGTTCATTTTGATATTTTTTAAAATTAAAATTTTTTAAAAAAATAAAAAATCTTAATTTCGCACTTTATTAACGTGAAATCAGTATTTTGAGAATAAAAAAACACCAAATTTAAATAAGTTCTTTTTTTAATATCAATATATTGATATATAACCCATCACCACTCGGCATTCCCCACCCAGGCCAATACGGCGGCGTATTTCATAGGGTGGGCGGCAAAGGCAACGAACGAAACGGAGAGTGGACCCACAAAGAAAAAGCTAATTGGTGAGCGAAAACAAGTGGCAGGATCCGAAACACGCGTGAGCGTGCTTCTCGGCTGACGCGGATCGACGGGGCCGCTACCGGCTATGCCATTCCCATCTGCACTGTACCCTCTCCCTCTCTCTCTTATTTGATTCCCAAAACCTTTTATTGCTTCCCCTTTTAAGGCTTCCCTTTCTCTCTCTCTCTCTCTCTCTCTCTCTATCAATTTCTTTTTTTGTCCTTTCCAAGTTCTGTCTTTTTGGGGTACGTGCCCCTTTTTATGGGTTCATTTTTGGAGGGCCAGCAGCCTCGGAGAAAAAAACAAATTTAACTGAATCAAAAAAGAAAAAGAAAAAAACACAAATTTAAAGAGAGAGAAAAAAAGGGAAAAAGGAAGAGACGCTTTTATTTCCTTTTGTTGGTCAGAGGACAGATGTAGTAGTAGGGCCACACTATCTCATTATTGCCCACCAACCTCACCACACTCACGTAGGTTGGATCTTATTCTTATGTGGTTATTTCTTTGGTTAAACCATTTTATTTTCTCTGTCACAATGTTCAATATTTTGTGACATGCTATGCTATGATTGTGGGATTCGGTATAAATTTGAGTAAAAATACAACTAAGTGATTATGCGAATGAATTTTAGTGGTTGAATAGAAAACGATGGTAATATGATAGTCAATGAGGATTGTGATTAATGTTGGACAAATCACGTAAAATATTATTTATTTAATTGATTAACTATTTTCTTTGGATACGTATCTCTATTCTCTACTAATTAAATTAATTAATTACAAAAATTACATTACGTTCAGTATAAAATACATTTACAACTCTCTTTTTCTATATTTATTGTCAAATGCAATTATAACTCTTCATTTCTAACAACAACGATAATTGATTTAGTGAAATATGATACTAAATCTTTTAATCAATATCACAAGTTTGACTCACGTTTTAAATATAAAAAAAATTATATTGAAAAGGAAACCCCTTTTAAAAGAGTCACTCAATGCCAAACTGAATTAATCGAAATAATTTCGAATGTTGAACGGTATAATAACAAAAAAAAAAAAAAACTCTCCATTTCTTATGGCTGACTAACACTTATCTTTTTAATTTACTTTCAAACTCTCTTTTTCTAGATCTCTGCATTTTATACTTTTAGAAATGAGGTATTCAAAGTTTTTTAAGGTATTAGAATACCTTCTCTGCGTTTCGCTATATTTAGTCATTTTGCATTTCTACGTAAGTTTTCAAAGTTTTCTTGAGGTATCGGGAAACCCTGATATCTCTCTCTTTATCTCAGCATTTCATATATATAATTTCTTTGAAATCATTGTATTAATTAGGTTGTAATTATTATTATTATTATTTATTATTTTTGCTTTGAAGAGGCCCCTTTTCAATTTGGGCTCAAGATGTACTTTAGTTCAAAATAGGTGTTAGGGATTTAAGGTATTTAGGTCTTCTGGAATTGACCAGATTTCAAGGGCACATTCAACTTACACTCAGCAATGTTATACCATCTCTAATGGAGCATTCTTCCCAAAATGCATCACATTTGGTGCTTGGGAAGGGCATAGAGTTTTAATTGCTTTTAGAAGTTGGTACTTTGGTACATTAATAATATGGAAAAGCTATACTAATACTTTTTTTTTTGGGTGAAGAAAGGGGGACGAAAGAAAAAAAAAAAGAAACAAAAAGAAAAAAAACACACTTAAGTTAAGCCCAGCCACTACTAATTCTTCTATTTTCATCGGTAATTAGGTCATTTTTCAAAAGAGATTGAATAGAATGCGGAGGGGTCTCTAATAAAGACAGACGATTATTGCTATTTCTTTCCGGACTCACCAAGTGATCGACGCACATATTGACTTCTCTATAGGTATGCTTAATTTCAATAATCTTTAGATCTTTCATATACCTTTTGTGGTCCATAAGCACATGATTGTATTGTGTGTGACTCCAAAATAGAAACACACTCCAATAATTGTTATTATTGTGAACATTGTTAGTTTATTACGATAAAATTGGTGAAGTGGGTCCCCCCAAGAAACTCTCCCAATGAACCAAGAACTTGTGTTATATAGGTTGTTTTCATGAGCTCTTCATTTTTGCCATCAAGTTGTACTTGAAAAGAGATAGTTTCCATGCTTGGAGATGTTGAAATTAGAGTTGAATCCATCGAGTAACCACTTGGCTTAAAAAAACTGGAAATGGGCAAACCTAGATTCATCATTATGGAGCCTCGATCAACTTGATTAGTTTTAAATGCATTACTTAAGATAGTACTTAGGTTTCTAGGATAACCCAAAAGTAGAAACGTCATGTTCAAGGTTTTGAGGCAAACTAGATTACCCTTTTTTTTTTTTTTTGGATTTGGTCCACTATCGAGTATTCAAAATTTTACTCTGACTAATCTCGGTCGAGTTACTGTCGAGTCTTAATTAAGCAAAACTTTCCTGATATCGTTTTTGTCACTATTAAAATTCGAATCCTAAATTTGTATAACGTGCTAATGCTCTTCCCACTAGATTACTCATTTTTTATGGAAACCTGACAATTTTTTTTTTTTTTATATATAAGAGGTATAATAATTGGGATCGAATTTATAAAAAATAAAAAATAAAAGGCTACCGATTGAGCTCTCCACGAGGGACGCCTACGAAAGACAATTTTAAATCAAGTTGCAGCATTCTAAAAATTAAGATAGACCGAAATTATTTTCTCAATTATTTGTCTCAATTATAGAACTTCCATTATTGTAACCCCAACAGTATTTTCATACAAGTTTTAATGTCTTAAAATCTAATATGATGTCTCTCTTTTTTTTTTTTAATTGTTAGAGCACATTATTTATTTATTTTGTGATTTAAAAGATATTTAAATTTCAAATACATAAAGTAAGACAAATTTTGAAATGTGAAAATATATAAGTTTTTAATCAGTGGTTACACCAAACGGGGCTATGAGTTGAGAGTATATTAAAAGCAAGTCTTAGATTCAAAATTGAAAACCAAGTGATGTACGAATTACACGTAATGGAAGTGTATAAGTTCTATGTGCTTGGGTTTTTTTGGTTCGCTTGGAAGGTTGTCTCTCGACCTCGGGCACCACTTCACATGACCCCACGTAGCAGCCCTAGGCTACTTTGGTGGAGAAAAATGGGACAAGGGCAGACTGGGAGAGAGAGAGAGAGAGAGAGAGAGAGAGAGAGAGACGGGGGAGGAGGAAAAAATCTACAGGCAAAAGCTAATTTTTTGAAGAAGTAGAAAAGGTGATTTAGTGAGAGACACCTAATTTCATTCGTGAAGAGGAAAGGTTGGCAAATCATCTTGATCGTAAATGCCCACTTCCGTGTGTTGGATGGGGAGAGTTGTTAGTGGAAGTATAACTGTACCCACGTGGATTTTATAGCTTAACCCTTTTTTTTTTTTTTTTTTTTTGGCAAAAGGGATGAGCTTAAAGTTAAAATGCCATTAATCATCGTTTGGTGACGTCACTCGGTCATCGGTTTATCTTCTCTTTTAAGAAGAAATAAAATTTAATTTTTTTTAAAAACAATTAAAAATTATTTGATTTTTTTTATTTTTGAAATAAAGTTAAAAATTAAAAATTATTTATATTTTTACTTTTTTTTTATTTTTAAAATAAAATTAAAAGTTAAAAGTTAACAATCACATTTGAAATTTTGTATCATTTAAATAAAAATATTAATGGAATAAAAATAATTATGTGGGAATATAAATAAAATAAAAATATATATTTTTTCAGAAAAGATAAAAAAAAGACTCATTCTAGGAGTTTTTTTTCTTAAAAATTATTTTAAAAATTTTTCTTCATAAAAAAAATTCTTTTTTTAAGAGTTTTAAAAAAATATTATTTAACATGATTTTTTCTTATAAGAAGAAGAGAAGTTAAAAAAAACTCTGTCAAACAGGCACTCATTCTCTTTCTCTCTCCTCCTCCTTGGATCATCCCGTGATTAATCCGATTATTGCATTATCAAACCCACTTTAAGCCCACTTTAAGGGGAGAGAAGCTCTCTGACGTTAATTTTTTTTATTTATTTTTAAGTTTTGAACACAAAATTTTATTATGTGATTTCATGTCATTGTCTGCTTGACCGACTATCTATCGAATCTCTCTCCATGTCACTGTTCAATATTTAACATGTTTGATACATTAGGGGTTGATTTTTTGGATCTTGTAGAATTTGATCTTTTAAGCCCAACCCTATCGTATACTTTTCGAATTTTAAAAAGATGTATGGTATCAATTTTTATTATTTTAGGCATTAAATTATTCTTGCAGCAGTATATATTTTTTTTAATTAATTTCCCTGAAGAAGCTTTTGATTGCCCACTTTATTTGTTGAATAATTGTTTGTAATGATTAAATCTTATAGTCATTTTGTTACACAGTTAAAAGGTTGTGTGTGCAATCCCCACCTTCAATCAACAAAGCCATCCAACCACATATTAGCTTTCAAGAGCCATCAACTTGTGACTCCAATATGGTGTTTTTTTTTTTTTTTTGATACCATGGCTAGACCACTAATCCAGTATCCAGAATTTCACCTCAACTAATCTGGATTGATCGCTTGCAAGGCTCAATTGAGGGAGCAGATCTCCTAGCGCTGATTTTTTCATTCTTATAGGAATCGAATTTCCGATCATGATTAAAGGTATCAGTTCCCGAACCAACTAAACTAACAAAGGTCGGTGTGACTCCAATATGGTACCCTATGAACAGTTTGAACAGAGAGAGTTTGACATAAATACAAAAATGTTCGACTTACAAAAAAATATCTCACCTTATGTTAGGACAAATGAATTCCAAGTCAAAAGGACCAAATACATTCATGATTTTTTTTACCCGATTCACAGGTATTTAAAAATCTGATTAATTTGATTCAATCAATTGTGAAATTTAATTTAAAGATCGACTTTTCTAATAACTATTTTTCATTTTTAAAACTTGAATTTAAGATTTTAATTTTACCATTAAACCTACGGATCATTGATAGCAAATATATAGGTGATGGTAACTGAGAAATTGATATTTTGATCAATTTATAATATTATTAAATTTAATTCTAATTTTTGAATTGATTAAAATATGCTTAGTGGAACATTTACATGACATTTAGTTTTTTTAGGAAGTCTCTCTCAGCTCTGTGTTGGGCTGGGTGCCTCATCTTGGGATCAGAGGCTAATCTCTCTTCTTTGGGCCAAGGGCAACGTTGGTCATTTAGGTCACAATATTATTGCTTATTTAGGCAATTAATTTTGGCCCATTATGTAAAACACCCTCCATCTTTGTTGTACCCAAAGGGTCCAGGTCCAGGATTTTATGACATTGATTTCTACACGATTAATCAGCTGCAACTTGTAGAGCTCGAGGATAATTTTTATTTTTTTCTTTTCAAAGTCTTCATTTCTTTTATCTTTATTCTCAAATGTAATTATGATCGAGAGGAAACACCATGCCATGTGAGAAAATAACAGAATACTAAATTTTTTTAATCAAAATCTCTAGTTCGAGAAATAGAAAAATAGGCACAAAAAGAGTTCGTGCCTATATTGAGTTTCATAATATTTGAATTGGATTAATCAGGTAATTTGAATACTGATGGTCAAATAAAAAAAAAAAAGAAGTGAGGGATGCTTTGCTTTGGGACTCCTTCTCTTTCTTTAAGAATCTCTGATTTGTGAATTTTAACACAATGATATCTTTAAATCATGTTGCCCAAAAAAATTTATTTTATTGAAAAAATGTATCTTTTTGCTAAATTCCTTATTAAGTTGACTAATATTACTAGTAAAATAAAATAAAATAGAGTGTTATATAATAAAAAAAATCATATATGAAGCATTTGGAAGTTTTGGAGAGGAAATAAAGGAAATCTGCAAAACAATAGGTAAGGAAAAGAAAAAAGGATGGAGGAACCGAAAGTACAAGTAATTTTTTTTTTCTTTTTTAACGTTTGGATATTGAAAGGGAATAAAAAAGATGGGTGAACATTATTAAGTTAAAATCGAAAAAATTGTTTTTATCGAACTGTTTATTTACATTTTAGGTGGTCTATTAGGTATTTGATTTGGTTTTGGATAAAACCAAATTTTAATTCGGTTTATTTAAATAATTATCGGTTTTTGTAATTTTTATTTCAATGTCAAATTAATTAAAAATATTATATATATTTTTTGATAATTTTTATTCATATAAATATTATTATAATATTATAATTAAAAATTAAAAGAGAAAAAATTTAAAAATTAAAACTAATATAATGAAGAGTGCACAATTAATGAAAGACATTTAGTTTTCATCCTTTTAGTTCCAAATTTTCAATATCTAATCCATTTTACGGTTATTCCACTCTCAAATTTGAGACTCTTATTTCTTCTATTTTACTTATTTTTCACTCCCAAAATTTAGTTTATTCGAAATTTGAAATTTGACAATTGATGAACTAAAATTATAAGTAAATTTAAAATTTTAAAATTACAGTTTATAGTCACAAATTAATTTAAATAATATATATTATATTTGCATAGATATAAATAGAAAGTAGTGTTATTTAAAAGTCTTTTATAATAAAAAATTTCAATAATTCAGTTAATTTGGATAATCGAATTGAATTAACCGTCTAATTCGATTAAACAAATTTTTGATTTTTAATTTTTTTTGTTAAATTATGATTATAAAATTACATAACTGAACTAAATCGAATATTTTAATTTTGTTTATTTCGGTTACGATTGAATCGAATATTCACCTCTAATAAAAAGGATACTAGTTATTTTATTTTGAAAACCAATAAATTGGATAGATAGGTAGGATTCTATCTATTATTTTTTAAAGGTTATGTTAATTGTTATCAATTTAATAAAAAAAAAAACTCTTTTCCCTTTCCGATATTATCCTCTCAAATACAATAAAAAAATAAAATAAATGTCGACAGCTCTTAATGTTCTAAGAAAAAATTATTTAATAAATCTGTTTGGAAAAGTTTAAGTCTATATTCGCTTGCGTTTAAATAAGTTTTCTGATTTAAAAATTATTTAATATAATAAATTTTTAGTTCCTTTTATAGAACTTTAATTTCTACTTGTAGAAATTTAAACTTTTTATAATCTTTTTCATTTTATTATACAAATAATAAATACTTTTTATTATCAGAGGAGTTAATGATAAGACTATTTAGGAGTTTCAAAATTTTAATCATGGTAGCATTTTTTTAATTATCTTAACTTTAATTATTTATTTTAAGGCTTCTAATTTTATTATAAAAAGTTAAAATAAGATTTTTAATTTTCTAACAAAATTATTTCGAGTTCTCTTAAATCCTAGAACGTGTAATTTTTCTTTCTAAGCGTTACGTCTAAAGATCTAGTAGTGTGACGTTTCTCTTTCTTCCCATCTATTTTTTTCTTTTTTCCGATTTAATCGTTAGATTTTTTTTTTATTCATTCTCTGCAAACTACAAATTTATATTAAAATAACAGATTGTAATCACATTAAAAACAATGAATTTTAATTCTTTCGACCTAACATTTTCTCTGAACTTGTCCTAAATTAGTTTGGTATTAGAGGTTTTGTTTAGTTATCTTCATTTGTATTGTGTGGATTTCACGAGAAAAGATTATCGGTTTTTATTGGATATGAATTGTTGCTTAAATTTTGTGAAGAGATGCATGAATTAACAGTAAGTGAAAACAATGAAACTCAAAAATTTCTTAACCCACATATTTTTTTGAAACATCTTAAAGTCACCAAAATATGAAAGATTATTTTAAGTCTCTCAGGGATAGCTCAAACGGTAAAACTTTCTCACTTTCATAATTCCTTTTTCGGTTATATATATTTTCAAAATACTTCAACCCATTGAACAAATTGATACCAACGAACACTATCTACACGAAAAGATTATCTAAATCATAACCAGATATGAATGAAGAGATATTTTCCGATATATCATATTGAATATTTTTCAAGACAAAATCATCCTAATCCCTTTTTTATGCTTTAAAAGACGGAAAATTTGAATAGATAGAAGAAGTTATTGGTGTTTTAAATGTTTTAGAAGGTGAACTTGGTATTGAAATTGATATTTACATGTTTGTGAAAAGAGACAAATTTTTTAAAAGGGTGAGACGAATTTTCTAGTTTGGAATTATGAGAACCGTTGGTTCTCGTGATTTTAATTCCAATATCTTCTTCAAGATTTATGCATGATTTTAATTATAGTGTTAAATTATGTAAAATATGATTAGACTATTAGTTATACAGTTTTAACTTTTTTCTCAATTCGATTTTAAATTGAATTGATTTAAATGCTATCAATAAATAATCTGAAACAAGTGCTTAATTCGTTAGAAATGTCACTCTCAACCCAAGATTTAAAGTTTTTCGGTTAATTATCCTATTAAAAATAATTTAAAAATTATATAAAATTTGTTCGATCTATTTATAAATTCTGATAATTTATAAGTTATTATATATATAATAAGTTTGAAATTATTTATAAGGAATGAAAGTGTCGTGGTTTAACAAATGTAAGGAATAGTTTATAAATTATGGATAGCAATAAATACACTATACAAACTTTATATATAACTTAATTTTTTTTTTCTAATGTAACAAAAAATATTAAAAATTTCTAATATAAAATTTAAAAAATAAAATTTGAATTTAACGATATAATCAGATTTGTCATTGAAGTGAGGGGTGCTTGGGTGACAGCCAAACCGACGATGAAAGAAGAAAATGGACGTCAAGCCCAACCAAAGTCTCACCCAACGTTGAGAGCAAAGCCGAAACCGAAACCAAACCTCTTTTCTACTTCTTCGAATCAAAATTTTCAGTTCTCTGCGTAAGATAGAAGCATAAGGAAGAAGAAGAAGAAGAAGAAGAAGAAGAAAAGCAATGGATCCGCCAAGTTCTTGGGACGCTCTCCGCAAACAGGTAATATAAAATTTTTCTTCGACTCGAATTTGGTTTTGCATTAGGGTTTTCCATTATTGCGATACGTAAACCCTCTTGTTGTTCTTGTAGATCTCTTTTTTTTTTTTTCGAGTTTGATGATCTCGTTGACGAAGTGATGGAACATCCGTCGGTGATATTAGGGAGGAAATTGTCGTGGGTTGGTGATGTGGAATTTGGATTTGGGATGTTATTTAATTGAGTAAAATGAATTTTCACTGCGCATGAAGTTAGGGAATCTTAGAAGACCATTCCTGGTGTGCAAAAGGGGGGCAGGGTTCGATTTTGTAGTTGTGGATTCAATTTTGTTATGTTTCATTGCTTATAAAAGGGTGTGAAAAGAAGAGATCGGAACAGGAATGATTCATGCATTGATCCTTGTTGGGTTGGGTAGTGGCCGTGTACGGGAGGTTTTTCTTATGTGAATACAGCTAAAGCAACCATTTCAGCATCGATTCGAGGGAAATAGTTTTTCTTTTAGGTTGTATTTGTATGCCACTAGCAAGACCTAGCACCCCATGTAAAATGCACCGAATGACTGCTCTTTGGGAAACTTCTGTACGCTTGGATTCCAGTGTTGTCTGGTGAACTGTGGCTTGATGGGCTAGCTTAAGTTTTGATCCTGTCCTCTTGATTTTCGACTTTTATGTATTGAATATATCTGCCCATGATATTGGAAGCCATCTATGATGAAATTAAAGTACTAATGTCAGCTACAAAACAGATTTGAATTTTTGGAACAAGTTTAAGGCTGCAATTGCCTTGCCTTTAGCTGTCACCAGACCATTACTAATAATGTGGTCCTTCTCATTGTTCCTTAATCTCTTGCTTGTAAGAGAACCTTTGCTTGCTTCAGAGATATGTCGGAGAGATTACTCCTCCAACATACAGAAACTAGGATGATTCCATTTTTTGATAGGTATCAGAAAGATGCAGTTTTTCTTGTTATGCCTTCTAGCCAAACTGTCATCCAATGACTTTGAGGGCTGTAAGAGAATCTCACTTTCCTTAAAAAGCCGTCTCATCACTTATTTTACTTATTTTTCTTGTTCAACCAAGCAATTAATCCTAAATTGGAGTGCCACATTTCTCTTCTCTTATTTCCTGTAATCCCTCTCTCAAGCCCCAAATCCCCCCCCCCCCCCCGCGTTAACACACGGAATTCTCTCCAGTCTATCTCTATACTTCTAATACAAAATTGAAATCCAAAGAATTTGTTCTATCACTTGGGGCTTTCCAGGAAGTTGATCATCATCGAATGATTCTATATGTGTGAAACAACCTTGTAGAAGCTTTTGGGCCTTCCATCCACACCAACAACTTGTTCTCATCATGAGTTGAATTGAGAAGAATAAATATGATGATGAGATTAGAGGTGCTAAGTTTGAAATCTCACAAATCTAATCATCCAAAGGTGAAGGCTTTGATCCGAGGTGCATTAACCCTAAAATTGAAGAGATGAAACAACTAAGATATGTGCCAACAGTATCTCAAGATGGCCCTTGGGGAAGGAACAATATGGGAAATCAAGATTTCCTCCATTGTATTGAAAAAGAAATCACCATCAAAATTTTAAGTTTTAAGATTATACACAGCAATCTCTATTTTAATGACAAATACAAATTAAAAATTTCATACTCATGTGTAACCACAATACAAATAGGCAGGAAAACTGCAGCAAGATTGTGTAACCAAACTCTTTTAATTCTGTTAGTGTCATTAAGGACATCTCTTGAATAAAGTGGCTTGGTGCATTTATAGCCAGCAAATCTTGGTCTCCATCTGTTCCAGCAGAAAGATTTTGGGTTTTACAAGAAGAAAAATCACATCTTCCTTTACCCCCGCGCCTTGTTTTTATTATTATCATTATTATTATTTTTTAATTTATGGATAGAATCAAATAAATTCGGCAACACATTGAAGTATTTTTGGTCGTTACAAGCAAATGGAATTCAATTGAGCTCCATATTTTATACTTTTCCTCCA
This sequence comes from Dillenia suffruticosa, assembly GCA_033439265.1. NCBI lineage: Eukaryota > Viridiplantae > Streptophyta > Magnoliopsida > Dilleniales > Dilleniaceae > Dillenia > Dillenia suffruticosa. The sequence goes on from JAVTVX010000029.1 coordinate 22,220,681, forward strand.
AATAAAAAAATTCATCTCAGAATGAAGTGAATTAAAAAATTCAGTTAAACTGAACTCAAAGCTCCTTTTCATTTGGTTTCAACGGCCATGTTATATTTTTAACTAATCATTTGTTGTCATCACTTTTCTCATATCTTATATTATACGGATGGAAGTTCAATTTAAAATTTCTTCATTTATTGGTGGTTAGTTTCTGTTGGAAGCATAATTTGACTCATCCCATCAAAGATTTAATCATGTCTGTACTAAAATACAAGTCACATGCTTCATGGTTACCATCTGGACATGTCAGCTACAGTCCTAACCAGGCTCCAATTTCTTGCAAAGTTGATTGGGAGGGGGGGTCTTATGCTAGTGAAGGTTTGGGGTTGGGAATCCTAACTATATTCAGTTTTGTGAAATTATTAATTAGTATATCCTCAAAACATGTAATGATTGAATAATTGCAGATGTAATTCTTGAAAACATGTGTTTTATATCTTCCATTAACATGTTTTGCTAAGGGATGATTCAAGGTTAATTTGATCTCTATTGTTGCCTTGTTTCCCCATTTTCTTAATACACAACACAATGTGCAGGCAAGAAAACTAGAAGCACAATTGGATGAACAAATGCATAGTTACCGAAAATTGGTATCTACAAAAGCAGATGTTGGGACAAATGATGACCTTGAATCTGGAATAGATCAACTACTCAGTCAGCTTCAACAAGTGAATTCCCATATGCAAGCTTGGGTTTCATCTGGAGGATCAGAAATAGTTTCTCATACTTTGACTCGTCACCATGAAATTCTTCAAGATCTTACTCAGGTAATGTAGACATGTTCACGGTTCCGAACTGCGGGTTCTGATTTTGGAACCTACGGTTCCTGGTTCTTAATTTAGAGTAACCGAAACCAAAACTTAAAAGGGTTGATTTCGGTTCAAATGGTTCCGATTCCAAGAGCCAAGACTATAAAAAACAAAAAAGTAAAAAATACAAATAAAGATACATTTGATCTTTTCTTTTTTTTTTTGTTAAAAAAAAGAATGCCATGAATACGAATGATTAATGATGAAATGAATTTAATTGAAAGTTCATCGTGTCTTGTTCATTGATGAAGTTCTTTAATCAATTCAAGTGTGAACATTTGAAACTCATTATATCGTGGCCCATAATGATTAATTTATTAATATGTAATTAATTTTTATGGTAAATACTTATTTCCACCATTAAATTTGTAACATAATTTATTTGAATCAATTTTTCTAATATAAAAATTATATAAATTTTTATAACTGAATTCTAATTATTATATTAAATTTAGTATTAATTTAAATAGAAATTTTTTTATTTCTGCCTTCAAATAAATAATAAGAGTTTGTTAATATTTTCAACTTTTAATGTGACTTATTTTGCAGGCAAAAAAATTAAAATATATATATATATATATATATATTCTAAAAAAACATCATTTCGAATCTAAAACTATTGGTTCAAACCGCTGGTTCCCAGTTCTTAAAACGACGAACCGGAACCAAATTTTTAGACACACTTTCAGTTCCGAACCGTTGGCAATGATTTGGTTTCTTCTGGTTCCATGGTTCGAATCGAAGCGTGGCCATGTCAAGGTAATGTTAAATATGTTTATGTGAGTAAACATTTTTGAAGAGAGAGTAAGAGAAGGAGCAGCTATACTCTATGTTGTGCTTGTTGTTATGCACAATAATGGCTAAATAGATAACCAAATGGAAAAGAGAGAAAAAAAAAAGTAAATAAAGTGTGGAAGTCATAGAGCGCTACAAATAGTGTTCCATACCCAAGAGCACTCACTTGTCCTTGCTTTAGTAAGCCATCAAATTTCTTCTTAGGGACTCTGATGCATCCGTCATAATCATCCTCACTTAGGTACCTCTCTTATTGTGCACTAAAACTTTGGCATTCATCACATTGCAGAAGCCCCACTTCTTACGATGGTGGAAATTCAATGAGCGATTCTTGGTGCTATGAATGACTGGTAAACTTAGATGAGGATTTGTGAAGCATTAGAGTCAAATTTAATACTATGATGTCACTTTTAGTTTCTGATTTTCCTATCAAATTATTTTGTCAATTACCTTTTCACAGCAGCACCTATAGAGCTGCCAACCATAGAGCCTAAATTAAAGGCTGCACACATAGCTAATCAATTCTAGATCCTTTATTATCGAGCTAAATTACTGACAGGTGTTTACCAGACTTTTCTTTCTCAGTGACTGAATAATGTTTGACGTGTTCCAGGAGTTTTATCGGCTTCGTTCTAGCCTTAGAGCAAAGAAAGAGCGTGCCTCACTTTTGGAGGGTTTCAGGGAATTTGATAGATCAAGACTAGATCTGGAAGACGGTAGTGGTTCAGATGCACTAGCTTTGCTCAAGGAGCATGCCTCTATCAGCAGAAGTACAGGGCAGGTACAGTGTGGAAGATAGCTGTTTCTTTAATTATGAACTATCATGCTTTTACCATTATCTATATTCAATGTCTGGGTTGCCATATTGCAAATTATGCATTGTACAAAGAGTAATTTGGAAAGTAGAAGTTTAGAGTAGGCGATGCTGTTTATGGTAAAATGGAGGATTTTGAATAGATTATGCAATATTAACCAGGGCTTGGGCAATGGCATGTCTACATCAGTCTTTCTTCACTCTTCTTTTGTCCTGTTTTTTGGGAGGGGGGATAGGAAGCAGATCTATTTTAGACTTATATCACAAATGGCAAGGAAATTTGAGTATATTTCATGGGATTGGGTAGTTTTCTTCATCCAAGGTTAAAAGTGCTATGTCGTATAAGGTGTCCATCAACTGATACAGATGGCAGTGTCTACTCTGTCATATCCTATTATTATTAACTTTCCGGTGTAGAGGTGTGTGTGTATCACCGTGTGTCTGTCTCTATGCTTCACAGATAGGTTTGTGTTTCATAGAGTGCCCAATGGTTTAAAAAATAATAATAATAATAAAAAAAAACTAAAACTCTTTTAACAAAAAATGTACCCCTGATAAAAGGAAACATTCTTTATGTAGTGGATTAAGTAAAATCATTAAATACCTCCTGTAAATGCCATGCACACAAACACAAATATATATACAAAATATTAGTCTTAATGTCTGTTGGCATGGCCTCCTGTCATCCACATTAAAATTTGCAAACATTTGAATGAGGTTTCATAAAAGTTCACCATAATGGATCCTGTACCCTTTTGTCAAATCCAGTTTCTGTTAGTCATTGAGACGTGCTGCAGTTTTATTCCATTCATGTATTGAAGTGCCGCAAACATCTCCATCAGTATTCGCCCTTGGGGTGGATTAATTAGGTTAAGGAAAATATGAGGTGACCTCATTAAAGAGAACATTCATGGATACATCAAGTCTCTTGGATATCACGTCTTAGCCTCTATACCCAGACTGGGAATATCCAAGAAAGATAATAGCAAGTGGTTGCCTTGGGGACAATTTTTCTCTTAACTGTGCAGGAATAGAAACAAAACATGTGCCCTCCAAACACTTGCAAATGCCTATAGAATGGTGCTGCCTGAGTAAGAAGTTCGGGAGTGACCACTTGCACGCCTTTTTTCTGGGTAAAGTTGACAAGACTTGTCCCTTAAAAAGTTTGTTACCATAATGAATGCAAATTTATGTGGCTTCTGCCATCTTTTCCCCTCTACCCCATTTGGTGAAAGTGAAATGAACTTTCTTTTATCTCTATTATGGTATTCTGCCTTTTTCTGCTAAATTTCATATCAAAATTTGGATGTGTCATAAATAATAGCTTCCAATTAGAGATTTGCTTCGGAGAGGACATAATTTTTCTTTGGAAGAAAGGTTAAGAATATTAAGTAAAGGAACATGCTTAGGGGCACAAGCTAGAACAAGAGGAAATGATTGTATTTAGGAGGGAGTCAACTCATGTCAAAGGGTGGTAGGAAAGATCCTAGTGGCATGGTTCTTGGGCTTTGTGGCTGAAAGAGGGTGATAGTTGATGAATATGCAGCGTATAGGTTCCATCAATATAGATAGACACATTTTGGTTTTGTTTCTTTTTCCTTTCAGGGAGATGTGGGGCATGAAATAGGCAAATTTGATTTCCACAGCCATTTTTATCAAGAATGCTGGATATGGCTGTGAGATTGATGCTTTTGGGAATGAGTGGCTGGGTTGCTTGAGAAATTTTTGTGGCCCCTTAGGAATCTTATCTAGATCAAACTATAGAAACTGATGATTACAGTTTTGGCATGATAAACTGGGGAAGTATTGGAGTTGGATATAACACAACAACAGCTAAGTCTTTCTCTCTCTGAATTGGGCCGGCCATATGGATCTTTCTACGCTATTGTATTCTATTTCATATCGCATACTCACTTATATGATTGTTTTCTCCATACAGCAACAATAATCGTATTTTTTTCCACTAAGTGGGGGTCAGCAATATAGATACTTTTACACCATTATGTTCTATTTTGTGTATCATATTTTCATCTATATTTAAATAATTCATATCATGTTTTATTGTCGTTATTCAATTCTTCTTAGATCTCCATCTTCCTTAGTTAATATGAGTACTTGTCATAATTGGAGCCTCTATCAGTCATCTATGCACGTGTCCATACTATCTTAATTGTGTTTCCCTCAATTTTTTTTCGATAGAGGCAATTTCAACTTTTTCTCTTATACACTCATTTCTCATTTTGTCTATTCTTGTGTATCCGCACATCCCCCTTAACATCCTCATCTCTGCAACTCTTATGTTCTACTCATGCTTTTAGTTCATTGCCAACATTCAGATTCATACAACAAAGTAGGTCTAATCATCATTCTGTAAAACTTCCTTTTTAAGTTTTAGAGGTACCTTTCAACCATATCTTGCTGTTAGTCCAGAGCCTAAATGCCAACTGATTCAAGAATAAAATTTACTCAATCTAATCAGGCATGCATACATAATTCTTGTTATTTCAAGATGCTTAATCTTGTCAAGGATCGGAGAGTACTGCTTCATTTGATTGCACTAGTTACACCTTCTCTATCACATTATGACCAAGTTCAAATTTTATTTACTCGTCTCCTTCCAAGTCTTTACTTTTCTGCCCTTCCCAGAAGATTATCTTAAAGAACAAAGTTGAGGCCAGTTTTGACATGTTTGGCGTTGCTGCAGACGGACACGGTGATTTCTTAAGCACAAGCAACATTTGGGGCACTTGTGCTTCAACGTTCAACATTTGGAGAAATAAATTCAACAAAAAAAAAAAAAAAACCTGAAGATGGTTATCATGTAAATTTTCTAAATTCTCACCCCACAGTGCATCATGTCCTGAGAATAAAAGGCAGCCCGTGTGCCTACTTATTGGTTTGTTTGCGAGAGCACATAAAACTATTACAGGGTTGCCAAGATAGGCTTCACTCATATATAATAAGCCATTGAAGTTACAAGGAAACAAGTACAAACAACACACAATCTGAGAATAACCTCATCTAGGAAGTTAAACCCCGATAAGACCAATTTTCATGATTTTTCTTTCTTGATAAATATGTGATAGCACCAGAAAGAAAGAGTAAGAAGGTAGCTTTTTAAGCTGCATCTTTTCATTATGATGATGATGATGATGATGTTGTTGTTGTTATTGTTATTGTTGTTGTTACTATCCCATCATCATCATCATCTTTTAATGTTGAGCTATAAACATAACAGTTCTCCAATTTCATCTCCCACTCAAGTATGCCCAATTTTGTTAGATAGTTGCCATATGCCTGTCCATGTCCGATATTCTTGTCTGTGCTTTCCACTTGTAATAGAGATGCAAGACATAGATCCAAGCCCCTGACCTTTGAACACCAAGTGACACGAGATAGGCGTTCTCCACACCAAGCTTGTGGAGCAATTCTTTATGGCCCCACTTTAGCATTAAATTTCCAATCCCATCTGCTATGAAGATTGTATGAAGAATCTGACACAGCCTTCAACTGCATTAGGACAGGCTTAGTGAGTTGCAGGCATGGATGGGGTGAGGAAGTTGCACATCAAGGAAAAAGGTTGTTCATATGATCCCTCCTACCATTTCTCAGCCAGTGTGGATTTAAAGGAGTAAGGAAAATTTTGAGGAATTCTGAAACCTGTGTTGTTTTCATGGATTTTAATTAAAGACCTTCACTTTGTAGTTTTCACTTGCTTGGCTTACAGGTCTCATTTCAAAGCCTTAGTTTGCCTCTTCTTTGCTCTATATTGATGCTTTTTGTTATATGCTCTATTTTACATCAAACAAAAAAGGCCAAAGGCCTGCACACAATAACAACAGTGGCCCACTGCTTAAAAAGTATGAAGAACAGAATGGTTCCACTTAAAGACAAAAGCTCACCTTTGCAATGGAATTAGAAAATTTTTAGAGGATCCAACTCCAATACTTATCCCATAGAATACAAGCAGCATGGTCGAAACGGAGAAGTGCATCGGGCAAGATATGTGCTTATCTTGCTCTTAGTCCAGAGCCTAAATACCAACTGATTCGAGAATAAAATTTACTTGATCTAATCAGTCATGCATACATAATTCTTGTCATTTCAATATACTTAATCTTGTCAAGGAGTGGTGGAGTGTACTGCTTCATTTGATTGCACTAGTTACACCTTCTATATCAAATTATGACCAAGTTCAAGTTTTATTTTCTCATCTCCTTCCAAGTCTTTATTTTTCTGCCCTTCCCAGAAGATTATCTTAAAGAACAAAGTTGAGACCAGTTTTGACATGTTTAGCGGTGCTACAGATGGACATGGTGATTTCTCAAGCACAAGCAACATTTGGGGCGCTTGTGCTTCAACGTTCAACATTTGGAGGAATAAATTCAAAGCTTAGCAATGTCAGTAGTCACCTCCCCACGGTATGGAGTTTTCAGCCTTGTTTATTTTCGTTCGCATTTTAACCCAATATTTCTTTGTGACGATATGGATTCTGAACCCCCTTAAACTTTAAATTTCCCTTAGAATGTGTATGAGGGGAAAGCATATTACATGTGACTGGCTAGATGCCATTTAGATGCTATACAAACTTAATGAGATTTTATTTATGCTTTAGATGCTTTTGGATCCCAATCAATAATTTTTTCTCATATTTGATGAGGTCCTATCATTGTTATGGTGCAGGTGAATCAAGTTCTCTCATCAATTAAGAGGAAAAAGTCTATGGACACAATTATTCTTTCCCTTGTTGCATCTGTTTGTACATTTCTCATTTTGATCTATTGGTTAACCAAATAGGTAATTTGTGCTTTCTACTGAGCTACTTCTTTTCGGTTGAAAATCCCACTGCATAATTAGTTCTTCTCCGCATCAGGTCAGTTTTGCTGTTTAAATCAACATTATCAGAATATATTGTCACATTGGTCTGACTTCCAAATGATGGCAGAAAGTTATCAACTCTCTTGTGGTCTTGGATTGCGGATGTGCATCTCATCATGGCTACCCCATTTTCATGGTCTTTTGCAATTTCTGTGGAGGCACAGGAAGGTAAAAAAGCTGCAATATGTCACCAAGTGAATGCTAAACCCTTTGAAGGAACCATATATGGCTCATGAAGGTTGTCCCTGAAACAGTTTGAATCATGGTCCCGTTTTTCTGTAGAGTAACAAGTCAAAAGTATACATTCTTGTTGTATCACCATCATAGCTATTATTCTTCGATGACTATCATTTTTGTAAATAATGGCTATTATTTTTCTGTACACGTTACACATCCAGACTCAGATATGTTGCCTTTGTTATAAAATTGCTTCTTCATCCACCGTTATTCTTGGAAAACGGCGTTAATTACAGTTGATTGTTATGGCTTTCAACTTTGAAAGTTTTCTGCCTCCTGTCTAAAGCAAAAGCAGGTGAAGTGCTGCTTAATGAAGCTCGCTCACTCTCTCTCTCTCTCTCTCTCTCTCGCTGGTGGTGAAATATAAAGCTATGGCATGATATGTGCCTTACAGATTTGGGATTGGCTTTAAATTTATTTTCAGAGTGTATAGACAATCCCTCAAGTTGTTCAGTTGTGGAAAAATCAGGAGGGTTTTTTCTGCTCCAGGCTTCAATTGTAATGCTTATTTAGACAAAGAGATCTCATAAAGAGATTTGATCCAAACTTGATTAGACAAGCAATGAGACATGGAATGATTTGAAAAAAGGAAGCTTGCATCATCATCCACAAAAAGACATTGAAAGAAAAAGAAAAAAGGAGTTGCAAACTGCACTTAGGTTCTCCAATTTCCCTTCTTTCATAACCTTTTGTGTGTGGTGGGGCTTACATTGGACTAAAGAAGTCATCTGCAATGATTTATCTATGCACTTTGGAGGTAACATATTATTCACAAAAGCAAAAGATTTATACTTATCTCAGGAGTTTACTTTGTAGATTTCGATGCTGATAAACTAATCACACAAGAAATAGAGCACTAATGAAGTTAGCTCCACATCAGCATCCCAAAACACCGGTCGGCCACTTCACACCATTTCCATCACTGCCGGTGCACACGACAAAAACACTAATCAGGCATCACTTTATTGATCAATAATATCTTAATTTTATTAAATATCTAAAGATAATATTGAGCATGCTATAACTCAACTAAAACTTAAATAAATAAATAAATAAATAAACAGAAAAAAGATTGTAACTTGGTTACTCGTCTCAATCCTCTGCAATATCATATATCTGACTATGGAAGTATCCTTGCGCGTGAAGAAGATGTCAGAAGTTCAAGCAGAATATTGTAGGTTTCTTTAGAAAGGAAACAGAAAATAATGAATTGTTATACTTGGTCTACACTAATGAAACCAACTCATCATACCATAAGCCAGAATCTAGATCCTCCTGAGATTTTGCTTAGAGTATGAATATATGGAAATATTTGGGTCAAAATTCACATGCATGGTGTAAGTAAAATGTGGCATTCATTTGAAACAAAGACTACAAGAATTCTTTTTTTTTTTTTTTTTACTATACCAACCGGTATCCAGAACCACGCTCTTACTAATCTGGTTCGAGATTTGTTGGCCCATTTAGGGGGGCTACCCTTCTAAGGTAGTCTGGTTCATGTTCAAGTTGTGAGTCAAACTCGGAAACTTAGTTAAGGAATCTAGCACCACATCCCATTAGGTCAACTTCGTTGGTGATTACAAGAATCCTGTAACAGTATGTTTTCAACAATCTAGCCCTGAGCCAACCTCTCTTTGCAGAAATTAAGGCAGTAACCATGGAAAACTACAAATAGAAGCATAAAAGTAGACCAGAAGGCAAGGTAAATGCATTCCGCATGTTAGATGATGCTTTACTTTATCTGTTCGGTTTGTATAGAAAAACCTTCATCAATGAAGGAGCTAGGCCTCCCCGTAATCCTAAGGATCATGCTTGTAGCTTGTAAATAAATAAAATAGTTGGTAACACCAAAACTATGTAATACATAACTTGCCAAGGGACACACCGCAAGTGGGATGGTACTTAGTGTTCCTCCCTTACAATCTCCCAAGTAGATTGGATACTGTTGCACATTTATTTTGAAGATGTAGGTTCCCAATGAGAACAAGGTACCCAGACTCCTATTCCTCCAAAAAGAAAAAAAAACCATAATTACAAGGTGCATCTATTTGAAAATAACAAGCTCCTAGGTTGCATGATTAAAGTAATAAAGATGAGTATGTGTCCACTGAGGAAACCACCATTGACCACACTAGATGATCTCTATATCACAGAAAAGGTTTCATATGATTCAACTCATCGTCAGTGATCACATGATTTCCGGGAATCAGACGATCATAAATTCTTATTTATTTACCCAGCGTAGAGACGCAACAGCTCGATGCGTTATAGATTTCATTTAGATCTAGTGGTTGATTGGTGGAGTTACAATCAAAAGTTGGGCCGTACAGCCATAAAATAATGTCTCTCTCAAGCACACAAATATATAAATGCAGTTGAAAAAAAATATTCAATAAACTAAACCTAGGACTTTGAAGAAAAGAGACCTCTTCCTTTTATAGCACATATCATTACCTCTTGCCAATAAATCTTAATCTTTTCAATAAACCGACACAGATTTTCCCAATCCGAGGAAATATGCAATTATTTCCCCGATGGCACTTGTAGAGACAGAAACAAGATCATCTGAGACTTTAAGCATCAATTCTGCACTTGAAGCTACTCTATGCCCAGATGCCTCATTGGAGAGGCCAGAAGGCAACATGAAAGGAAAGGTAGAAACAGTTGATGAAGCGGGGGCAAAACCTGACCTACAAGATCAGAGGCTCCCAGATAGGGCTATAGATCATGGGCCAAGTCCAGAACTCAATCTTATTGATTGCTTGAACATGGGTTCCTCTCCAAGTACATCGGGATCTCACCAAACTTCCAGTACGGAGCCACGATTTTTTTCCTGCAACTACTGCCAGAGAAAGTTCTACAGCTCGCAAGCCTTAGGGGGACACCAGAATGCGCATAAGCGGGAGAGGACTTTAGCAAAAAGGGGACAGCGTACTGGTGCACATGTGGCCGCAGCTTTTGGGCAGCCCTTACATCACCACCACCATTATTCCAGCATGGCCTCTCTTCCCCTCCATGGAACATATAATCGATCACTAGGAATCCAAGTGCACTCAATGCTTCATAAAACTCCCTGTGGCTTTCCTTCTTGTTCTGGGTATAGAAATTTGTATGGACATCCTGGCTGGTCAAGGGCCTTTACAGACCAACAACCAGCAATTGGAAGGCTTACAATGGAGAACTACCCTTCCAAGCCAGTGACAGGACCCCCACTGAGAAGTGGTGTCGGTAAATTTGCAGCAGTTAGCCCAGTGATGAGTTCTGCAGATACTGAGGGTGTTGCTGGTAACTGGTGGGTGGGTTCTGGTCTTATTAAGACAAACAAGGTGGAAATACAAAAGCTTGACTTGTCCCTAAAGCTATGAGATCTTGAACTTTTAGTCTCCTTTTCTTTTGCTCCTCTTTTTTTTTTTTCCTCATAGTTTCGTATGTAACTAATTTCAAGATTGTATACAAAATTATAGATAATTTCAGAGAATGTGATATTTGCTTTATTATCCTGACTTGGAAGTATTCCTGATACTCCAAAATCAAAAGTAGAACTTCTTTTAGTTCTTATTTGAAAACATTGCATGATTAAGGTCAGTCTTCTTTGTCTGGGAAAGTAGCTAGATATCGAAAATAGATACACCTGACCAAGTAGAAATCACCATCGTCCCACTTGAGAACATACTTCAACATTTTTATGTCATAGATTTTAGACCTATAGGCTCTTCGTTTTGCAACATACCTACCAAGAAAATTTTTAAACAGGCTTGAATTTCTGAGGCTTGAGCATAGTTCCAAACTTTTATGTCGAAGCTTACTCAAATTTAAGTTGGAAGGTTTATTGTATCTAATCTTTAACCAATCAAACTTTCTCAAACAAGCAAAAGCAAGTTGTCAATGATTGTGCTGTTAAGACTAGAATACCTGGTAATTAATCTAAAACCATCCAATAATAGCCGTCCTTCAACAGGACGATGCTGATTAACTTTCTGCTGTCGTATTTGGGTCACTAGCACTGTAAAGATGCCTGAGAGGCACTGCAGGTTGATGTGTAGAGAACAACAAAAGGCCTTCTAGATGGCATGCATCAAACGGTTGATCTGGGTCAAAGTGATGTGCATCAGCATTATATAACTAAATAACAAAATGTTTCTCCCTACATCCAAGAAAATATAACACAGGAAGCTTTGATACAAGTCCATCAGCCATGATATGTTCAGCACAGGAAGCATTTTATTTCTGTCCTACTGTGCAAAACCTATACTTAATAAATATGTTACGTGAAAATTGTGAAGCATCAATTTGGCATTGCTTATAACAGAAGTAAGAGTTGGAGGATAATACTTAAAATTTAAATTTCACAAACTGATTGACGAAGTGACTGCTACTTTGTCCCCATATGCATTTTCAAAATTATACCCGTCTATTCGAAAGGGAAGGTAAACTTGTTGTCTTCGTGGAGAGTGTACGGTCTCACTTTTATAATATACTCTCCAAATCTAGGAAGATTTGGTTGCGTCTTAAATAATGTGATAGTCAGTCTGGATTGCACACATTTTGCATAATTTCCTATTTAAGTAGTTCACAAGAATTGGTCGTATCTATGCAACCTACCAAGATCTTGGTAATACAAGTCTCTGAAATCGCAATCCTAATATCTTGATATACCTGCCCCACACATCTTAATGACCATCCAAAACAAGTAGATTCTTCTCTAGATTCTCAAAATCTTTTGCCCTTTTTTTCTCATTTCAATTGGCAAACTAGACACAGTTAATCGTGCTTAAGTCCTCAGGCAAACACCTAATACCAGGAAACAAGCCCAGTCCCAAACAAAGCAGGGCCAAAGTAAATACTAGACAAGGATAACGGGCCACTGGAATACCAAGGAGAGATGAGCACGACTAGAAAACTGTACTTAGTGAAGGGAAAACAGGTATACATTAGGTGATTGGAGAGGAAGAGAAAGAGGTAGCAAGAAAACCAAAAAGAGAATAAAAGAGATCTCAGAAATCAAGTGGTACAGCCCATCTCAGTAGTTGTGTTTAATCCCATTAAATGTATTAACCCCCAATTTGGGGTTAAGAACAGACTATTTTTGGTCAAGGGAATTAACTTGCCACATAAGCACCATGCCCAAAGGCTTCTGTAAGTTCTTTGTTTCCCACACATAAAACTATTGTCCAAGACAGACATTTGAAAACCACCTTTAAAACCATACTCAAAGTCAGTTTTTGAACCTCTGTCGAACAAATGTTTTAGTGTATTCAATTCAGCAGGTTTTCAAACTTTTGTCCCAATAACAAACCTCCATCTGTTGTCCTGGACGGCAGTTTTAAGCGCCAACTTAAAAAAAAAAAGGCCTCTGGCGGGGCGCTGATGTGGTTAATCAAGCCCCTTAATCGAAAAGTTTGGTATTCAACAAAATATGGAGATCGAAGGTATTTTGAATTTTGTTAACAAAAAACCGTACAAGAGTGTACGAAGATTGGAAGAAGAGAGATACTTCTCATTGATTAATGATATATTTAAATAGAAAAATTTGTAATAGAAAAAAAGAGAAATAATAGCACCAAACTTCTTAAACTTTAACTATTAACGGTAACAATTAGTAAAAAATTGAAAATCAAAAAAGATTTGATCAAAATAATGTTGCAGATTTTTTAGAATTGTCAATGCATAGAATCAGCACTCCTTGCATCAATAGGTGCAAATTCCAAGCTTCTGCCATAAAAGCTCAATCCTACTTCTTAAAAGCGCTTTGGTAAAGATATCTGCCGGTTGATTTTCACTCTTGCAATACTTCAAACATATTGCACCATCTTTTTGAATATCTTTAATAAAAAAACAGTTTTATATTGAAATGCTTACTTTTTCCATGAAAAACTGGATTGTTGGAGATGGATATGGCTGCCTGGTTGTCTACCATCACCCCTGTACTCATCTCTTGCTCCAAGTGTAAATCAATCATAACTTTTCTTAGTCACAAGACATGATTAACAGCTGCTGTTGCAACTATAAATTCTATTTTAACTGTAAATTGTATAACAATTTTTTATCTTTTTGAAAATCATGTGAATACCCCTGACCCAAGGCTAAAGCAATAGCCTAAGGTGCTTTTCATGTCATTCAAAGATCCAACCCAATCACTATTAGAATAACCATGTAGTTTGAAACTTTATGATGAGCAAAACTTGATACCATCATTTAAAATCCCTTTGACATATTGTAGAACTCTTTTTGATACTTTAAAATGAAATTTGTCTACACAGTTCATGAACCTTGAAAGTACACTTACAACATACAGGATATCTAGTTTTGTTGCTGGGAGACGCATTAAGCACCCAATTAAACTTTTGTAGTATTTCACTTACTTGTTTTGCTCCATCATCCTTGCATAATTTCTCCTTTTAACACATAGGAGTGTTTGTGCTTTTGTAGTCCTTCATATTGAATTTCTTTAGAATCTCCTTTGCATATTTTCTCTGACAGATGAAAATTTTACCATTTTTCTGCTTAATTTCCATTCCAAGGAAATATGACATTTCTCTCAGATCTGTCATCTCAAAGACTTGTATCATGTCTTTCTTGAACTGCTCAATAAGTTGAGCATTGTTGCCTATGACTAGGAGATCATCCACATATAAAGAGATCACAATAAACTTAGTTTGATCACATTTGATATATAAAGTGAATTCCTTAAGACTTTTGACAAAACTCAGTTTTAGTAAGTACTCATCAATCCCACTGTACCAAGCTTTTGGGGTCTGTTTTAAACCATACAAAGCCTTCCTTAGTAGATAGACCTTGTTCTCATTCCCTTTCACAACAAAACCTCAACATTGATTTCTTCCTCCATAAATCCATTTAAAAATACTGACTTGACATCAAGTTGATAGATTTTTCATCCCTTTTATGCAACAATAACCGGTAACATCCTGATAGTATCTAGACTTGCAACAAGAGCAAAGGTATCAAAGAAATCTACTCCAAAGATTTGAGCATACCCTTTTGCCACTAACCTTGCATTGAGCCAACTTTGTTCTGAATACCTACTTGACTCCAATCACTTTTCTATGTTTAGGTCTTTCAACTTGTTCCCAAGTCTGATTTTTAGCAACATTGCATTTCTGATAAATATCATAGAGTAATCTAGTGCCTCTCACAGAAGGATCATCAACTAACTCATCTAAATTTTGGAGAGGATCAACAATCAATTTCTTTTCTGCATTATTCCAGCTCCATTGTTCATTCTCCATGATGTGCACATCCCGGCTTATCAGATTTTCCTTGCGTGAGGTTGGAAAACTCTATAAGCCTTAGATATTGAGCTATATCCCACAAAGATACTAGGTTCGACTTTCTTGTCTAACTTGTCTTTTTTAATTTGTAGCACATAGGTAAAACACAAGCATCCAAATACCTTAAAATTTTTTAACAAGGGTTTGTAATCATACCAGGTCTCAAAAGGAGTTTTCCCATCTACGGCTTTAAGCCTATTTAACACAAATATTGTGGTATTTGCAGTCTCCGTCCAATACTCACCCTTTCTCATGAAACATACATCTGACCATTTCCATTATCGTCCTATTCTTTCTTTCGCTGACTCCATTCTATTGAGAAGTAGACGAAGCTGTAAGTTGATGCTCAATGTCTGTATCCCAAAACAAGTTGAATTGTTCTGGAGTATACTCCTTGCCATTATTAGACCTTACAACTTGGATCTTGCAGCCACTTTGCTTGTCAATCTACTGCTTAAATTTCCAAAACACAAATACAGCCTTTGACTTGAACCTGAGAAAATAAATCTAACACATTTTTGTGAAGTCATCAATTAATGCAATGTAATATTTACTCCCTTTGAGTGAAGAAGTCGTCAGAAGTGCAGCCAAATCTGTGTGAATTAATTGTAGCCTCTCGGTTTCTCTCCAACTTGCTTGTTTGAAGGGTAGTCTTGCCTGCTTGCCATATTGACATGCCTTATAGCTTGGTACTTCAGACTCCAAGTGAGATAGGCCTCGAACCATCTCCTTTCTTTGCATCTTCAGTACTGCTGCATGATGAAAATGGATTAGCCTCTTGTGCCAGAATTTTGTATTGCTTACAGCAACCTAATAAGTTGCTTGCTCCTCCTCCATTGGATCAAGCGAGAAACATTTGCCTCTCATTTTGATTCTGAAGACTTCCTTGTCATTGGCATCCTTGATCAAACATTGCTCATTTTCAAAGATGACCTTAAATCCCTTCCCAACTAACTGTCTCATACTTAGCAAATTTTGATCAATGTCCGATACATACAAAACATAATAAATTAATTTTGTACATGTGCAACTTTCAATGGTCATCGTTCCCTTTCGATTGACAGTAATGAGTTCACCATTGCCGATTCTGACTTTTAATACTTGTGATCTGTCCAACTCTTTGAAAAGTTCCTAATCATAGGTCATGTGATTTGTACAACCACTGTCCACTAGCCTACATTCACTTGAGCTGCTGGCTGTAAAACAGGTTGCTACAAAAAGTTGCTCTTCCTCCTGATGATCTGCAACTTAAGCCTCATTCTTTTGCTAAAAATTACTTCTACAGATTCTCTCATGATGTCCTAACTTGTTGTACTTATCACATTTGACATTAGGTCTTTTCCAACATTTGAAAGGAGGATGTCTCTTCTTGCTGCAACACTTGTAAGGAGGAAATTCTTTGTTTTTTACTCCATTGTTGTTGCTGGCGTTAGTAGCTTCTTCTTGTGTGCTAAAGTTCTTCTTTTTATTTTTTTTATTTTGGTTGATTTGCAGTTTAGCTTGCAATGCTCTTTTCATAAAACCTTCAGCCCTCATTATTCTTCTTTGTTCACAAAGCATTTAGAAGTTTTGCCAAGGTAATTTTGACAGATCTTTAGTATTCTCCAAAGAAGTAATTGTAACTTCAAATCTTTTAGGGATAGTTATAAGTATTTTTTGAACTATTCTAGAATCATAAAATTCAGAACCAAGCAATCTTACTTTGTTAGCAATGCTAAGAGACTTATCAGCATATTGTTTGATTGTCTCAGACTCCTTCATTTTCTGCATCTCAAATTCTCTGATCAAATTTATAACATTTTCATTCCCTTGGTCCTGTCGTCTCCTTCATATGCATTCTTGAGTTAATTCCAAATTTGAAATGTTGATTTCATGGCCATGATTCTAGCAAAAATTGTTGGTGAGACAGCAATAAACAAAGAAGCTCCTGCCTTTGACTTGCTTTCTTTTCCTTATGATTTTTGATCTGAGCTACCGTTAGATTGTCTGACAAAGGAGGAACTTCATAGTCTTCCTCAACAGCTTCCTAGAGATCATTTGCCTCAAGGTGTGTGCCTCCATTCTAGCTACCCAGACATGATAATTATCACCATCAAACACAGGTGGTGCCAGTGCGGTGAAGGATGTTTCAAAATTCATACTTTATGGATTGAAACAAGGTGTTTAGTCTTTTATTGATAGGTTTCACTCAATTCACACATCCCTTTAAAATGAAAGCTTTGATACGAATTCAAGGTATTTTGAAATTTGTTAACAAAAAACCATACAAGAACGTAAGATGATCGGAAGAAGAGAGATACTTCTTATTGATCGATGATATACTTAAATAGAAAAAAAGAGAAATAATAGTATCAAAATTTCTTAACTTTAGCCATTAACAATAACAATTAATAAAAAATAAAAAATAAAAAATAAAAAAAGATTTGATAAAAATATTGTTACAGACTTTTAAGAATAACAGCTGATGCATAGAATATTGCACATTTTTTAGAACGGTTGCTGATGCATAGAATCAACTGAGGATTAATTACATTTTATCTCCTAAATTAGGATTTGGCCCAATTTTTAGCCAAAGAAACCTTAGACACAGAAAACCTAAATCAAACATATATGAAGTTCCAGCCAAAACTGGAGCCTAAAAATTAAAGATGTGACGTGGTACAATGGAAACTCCACACTAATTCTCCTCGACTTAGGCCCTGTTTGGGACAGTCTGTATTAGGTGGGGACTTCAATAAAAAACATATATAATTATAATTTTAGTACTTCTTGTGGAGAAATTTTGCTTTTACGTATAAAACAATTATTTCCTACAAAAAAATACTTTAGTTGAAAATCATCACAAGTAGAATAAGACAAAACATAGGCTAGTTGAGAACATACAAAGGAGGCCTGAAGGAACTCAATGATAGAGAGAAAAAATTCAAGCATCACACTTAGGTCTGATGAATTCTCCAGCCAATCCATGATCCATAATAAAGTCGGTACCAGTAACTTGTTACACACAACGAGCCCGAACAAATTACTGGGTCCTGATTAGTGCGTTATGTGGGGTGCTAGGAATGAAACACAGCCACTACTTTTTCACATCGTTAAGTGACATGAGAGATATGAAATAACCTTTTTGGCTTCTTAATGGTAAGGACTATGCATAACTTTCCTACAACCATTTAAGGGGCTTGGATCTGACAACTTGCGTACAGGTCTATAGCATTGCACTTTCTTCTTTTTTTTTTTTTTTTTTTTTTTTTTTTGGTACGTAGTGAGACTCGAATAAAAAAAAATCATGTTGGGAGATCTCCCAAAAATGAGCCTAACAGCAGATCGGTCCAAATTAGTCGAGACGAAATCTTAGATATTGAGCGGTGTTCAAGCCAAGGACCAAAAAAAAAAAAAAATTAGTGAAAAACCTAAATCTATTTTCTTCCTTATGATTCAGTGTTTGAAACAAATGATATATCAATCTGTGGAAATATCAGTTTCAACAAATCACTCCATCCACAATAGGATAACCCCCCCCCCCCCACCCCCCCCAAAAACAAAATATGTATGTATGTATGTATGTATGTATGTGTATGTGCTGCATTTCTTTCCTTTTTGTGAAGCCACACCTCAAGTATTATTAGGAGTATCCCTTTTTACAGATCTCCAGAAAGATTCGCATCTTTGTTCTTGATTAATATATTCTTTTTCTCCTTTCTTGGATGTGGATACCATATCCTCTTCTCTTTTCACCTAATTTAAACTGCTCTTCCTATTGACCCAAAAATAGTTTGTTTACAGAATTGAAGGTGCGGAACAATGTGGCTTCTCTTTGAAAGCTCTAGTCCAACCACAACAAAAAAACCTTTCATTATTGGGAGGTGGTAGTCTGATGCAACCGTGTCCAACTACTATGAGTGTAATTCTAGGCCTAAAAGTATGGAAAGAGGAGATAGGAAACCATTGAAGAAATGAGCATTCGGTCCATTGTGTTAAGAACTCATTTTTCTAAATTTCTCTCTTATGCAACTTCTAGTTCTAGTTCCAGATATCTTGAACACCTATTGCCAAATATGTCAGCAAATGTTCCCATCCAGATCAATTTAACTTTATTTCATGCTATAAACGCATAAAATTCCTTTAAAAAAAAAAAACCACCACAAGTAACACCGATTCTATTTTCCTGCTATCCTCTCAGGCATGACTAGTCCTATCCTAACTTGGGGTTCACCAATCTCCAATTTTGACAGGTTGGATATTGTTAATACAAAACTCCCTCCTCCCCAGAAAAAAATAAAAAATAAAAACATAACGACGACGACGACGACACAACAACAACAACAACAATAACAAGAATAATAATAATGAAATCCTAATGGGTATGCTCCGACACATTAACCTTCCAAGAAATCATTTCACAAACTTGCACAACGATGAAGAATTCAATACAAATCAGGTTTAACTCATCAAGCTTGAACAATTAAGTTTTGGTGGCCCAGATGAGTCATGACCAATTTAATCCAATACACGCGCATGCCTGCACGCATGCATATATGAATATAACAGAAGAGATAACTGGCACTATATAATACCATTATAGAAATAATTTTATGCTCTTAATATCATGTACAATTCGGTCAGCATTTAGTGCTGTCTTCGCAGCATAAATCAGATATATCTAATTAGTAACAAGACCAAGCTTCAAACAAGTTTAATCAAACTAAGTGACTCGTGATGCTTACCTGCCATCTGGAACCAAGGCTTGCTGTCACAACTGACCAGGCAAATGTAGTCTTCTGAAATGTATCAGAAACCCATTTGGCAAGGCCCCTTCAACCTGTAACTATATCTTGTGTGTAAGTAAATGGACTCATTACCAATGAATTCACCGGCTAGCCTATGTAATCCACAGTTCAGGAATACTGATAAGGGAATCTTTGACCCTCTCCACTGAAAATTTCTTGAGCTGATAAATATTTTCATTGAGCAAAGCAAATCAAGGTCAAGATGTGAAACCAGGCCTTTTAACATCAGCTATCCTCCAGGCTTCATTATACATTCCTTTCATAAGAGATGGACGACTACAGCACAGGAAGGGGTTTAAAATGTCCAAGGGAAGAAAGCATCTTAGTGAATGTTTCCCACTAATTAGTTTCTGACAAAGAATAGTAGAGAACAACCAAATCTTAATATAAATAGCAAAAATTCATAGGACTTTCCATCTCAAATAGAAAGTGCAATATTAAGTGCTAACAGGGTATCCACCTCAAACTTAAGCAAACAGTCTACATCTCTGTAGTTTATTAGTAAAATTGTTGCAACAAAATTCCCAGATACCCAGCAAGCAATGACTTCGACTGCACTGTTTAGGAAATACCTGCCTGAAGCAGAAAAAGAGCTTAAGCAAATAGCGAAGGATACGTCGACAATTTATACATATACTACATATGCTTCAGCTCCTTCAGCTTCAAAGTAATATATTCCCACAGATATCGTGCAAACTCAACATACAGATACAGACTCTAGAAAGTCTGTCTCTCCCAGATATTTCAAGCGCATGGAATGGGTAGGGGACCTGCCCTCAATAGATTGGGGAGAAAAGCAAAATCAAAGGCAAACACAGAGGCCCCCAGTTTTAGACCTCTCAATACACCATTTCAGCATAATTAATTCCTTTAAATACCTCCGATAAAAGGACTTTAGAGAAGTTTATAGGTATGTGGAATTTATTTCTCCACATATTACAGAATTCATTAGAGGAGACATAGAGAACTTTATAAAAATTTTAGATATTATTGCTACCCAATGAGCAGATTTTTTTTTTTTCTTTTCTTTCTTTTGCTCTTTAGGGGGGGGGAGAACTTTATAAAGATTACAGATTTTATATGGAAGCTATTTCTCCGCATATTACAGATTTTACATATTATTACCATTTCTACACATATTACTTTCATAGCAATGACTGCATACAAGTAAAACAGTGTTATCCTGTAAAATTAGCAGAAACCAGTACAATACCCTTAAAGTTCCAAGCTTTTTAGTTTATCCCTGATGGAAAATCCCAAATCACCAATAACATTGCACAACACTTAAATTGCTTTGCCTCCTTTTGACCACAAAATATTCAATTTTAATAAGTTACTAAGCTTACAATTTTCAAATTTATTCTTTTTTCTTTAAGTAAAGAATGAGCAAGGAAAAGGGCATTCAATGAAATTGCAAGTGCCAAATTCTCTGTATTGATAGCATAAAATGAGTATCAAGAGACAATGCCTCAGGAGTCCTCCTCATGTATAACACTTTGTTTCTACAAATCCTGCTGTATACTACAAAAACAGTATTGCCAACAAAATAAAAAGCAATACAGATTTCTTTCTTCTTCTTCATTCTTCCTTCTTCCTTCTCCTGTACAAACTATTGATTGTGAAGTCTAAGTCCAACTAAAATCAAAAGGAATTATCAAAATGAAATGAAATTTAAAAATCTAACTTAGAAGATGATGAAGAAGAAGAAGTAAGTTCAACCAACCAAAAGGAATTAAAACAATGAAATCAATTTTAAAATCTAACCTAGAACAAGAAGAAAAAGAGTGCTTTGCTCTTCCAAATAAGTTTTATTTGGGAAATTCAAAAAGATACCTTCTAGTTGGCTACTTTCCCTTTTTTATTCTTTCAAATAAAATCCGTTACCCTCTTGAATTTTTAATAAGAGCCCCATTTGTTTTCATAAGCTGCCAATTAGAGAGTCGAAATTTAACATAACCCCTACATTTCTGAAAATTCCACCTGGGACAAAACAACTTAAAAATTTATAATACTTAGAAATTATACATTATACGCTCACAACTGTTGAAAATTCCAGCGAGGGCAATTGTCCCCACTGCCTCTGCTCTGTCAAATCACAACTCATTCGAATATCATGACCATGCTTTTGGTGTTATCTTAGGGTCAAGGAGGCACTGTCGGTAAGTTTAGTATACTAGAATGGTCATAGATAATATTGGGAATGCCAAAAGCTCGAATAATAGCAGCACAAACTAGTTATTTTTATATGTAACAAAAATAGTATAAATAAAAGACTTCTATAAACAAAGATTTGTTTGATTCCCTATCACTAATATGTGAACCAACATCTTGGCCTGTATATCAAACATCAAATAAATCAATGCTTCAATATGTCGTGGTTGCTAGTTTGGCCATGTTAATACTTCATGACCATGTGCTTTGCGTTTATGAATGTGTGAGTTGATTCTTATTGGATGAAGAGTAACAACAAGAAGACAAGACAATAAAGAATTCAGTTTTCCTTTTCAATTAGAATCAAAATTGACAATCCTAGAGAAGACAAATAGGAATGAAAAATTTATTCTAATAAAATTTACTTCTCCACAAAATTTTTTATCTTTCCCAACCGGTGGATGAACTCAATTCTATCCTTGTTCGTCATGTATTGATGCAAAAACATACAAAACTCACTATTCACCCCCTTTGCGACTAAAAATCCATGCAACGCATTCTGTAACTCTTTATGCAATCTCCTGAAATAATTGAGAAAGTGTAGACAAAGAGTTACCACACCTATAAGCAAACACAAGCCAAACAGAAAATGTGAGTGTGTGTGTCTATGTGTATTTACTTTAATTAATAAAACATGTCTTTATCCTAACAATTGCAATCTTTATGAGATTCAAAGAATTTGGAATTAATTATCTAAAAGCCCACCAATCTCCCCACTAATTCGGGTCTAACAAAGGCACCATGAAGATGATAATATCTAACCAAGTAAAGGTGGTGCATATGTGATGCATGTGCATATATTTCTAATGTAAATAAAGAAAAATTAATATTTTTAGTTTACAAAACTTGGTATTATATCAATAACTACTAAAACTAAATTTAGAGAAATTCAAAATGAAAATTGAGGTCAGGTGAGAGAAAGAGAGCTCCTATGAGAATTGCAAGGAAAAAAAAAAGGACCCAGCATGGAACATGCACAGGTCATAATCAGGGGATCCTTAATTTAGAAAACAGATCGTTTTTGAGTCATTTTGAGAAATCTATTTAGCATCCTCATAAGAAGTACACAGATACAAAGTTTACAATGACTAAGTTGTCTAAAAAAGCCTAACAGTAATTGAGAAATCAATTGAATGGGTTCTTTTGAATAATAGCAAGAGATAATATGGGAGAAGGCTATCAACTGAATTTTAGGAGAAAAAAGTATAGAAGATAATTCCAAACTTGATTAATCATAAATACAAAGAATAAATTCATGCAAATTTCCCCAAAGA
Organism: Dillenia suffruticosa; assembly: GCA_033439265.1. Classification (NCBI taxonomy): domain Eukaryota; kingdom Viridiplantae; phylum Streptophyta; class Magnoliopsida; order Dilleniales; family Dilleniaceae; genus Dillenia; species Dillenia suffruticosa. The sequence continues at coordinate 22,243,817 of JAVTVX010000029.1, forward strand.
ATCTCGTTTATCAACTGCCTTGCCGGGCATATAAAAGAATTTAACTGGAACACAAGTGTAGAAAATACCTCAATGATGAGATCAACAGTAAGTGACAAGGAGAACAAACCTGAAATTAGGCCCCATGTAAGGAGCAGCCACCAACCCCTCCTGCATTGTGTAAACTTTTTGAATCTCCAAACCATCTTGCCATGCCGAGCAAAGAAATTCCATGACCTTCAACTTCCCATCTTCCTCCTTAGAAACATTAATAATCAAGCTAATATGAAGGCGCAGATCTTCCCCATGGTCATCATCACCTACTCGTGGGATAACCTCTGAACCATCAAACATAGTAGCTTCAATCTTAATCTCCTCAGTTTCTCCAAACTTGCCACTCAATGTGATAAACTGCTGCCCTTCTCTCCTGTCGATTGCAAAAGAGTTGTACTTCGCACACGACTTCATCGTAAAAGCCAAGAAAGTACGAAAATTAATATAACAGAAAAGAAGAAGGAAAAAAATGGAAATTGGAATCATCATGCAATCAAATAAAATTTTTTATTTAAAAGCTGAAAGAGTGTATGCCTCCACAATTTTCCCTCAAAAGTAAACTATTATTAATCGGCACTAGTTAACATAGGAATGGTGTTGACTCCAAAAAATGCATTTTGCTCCTCCATGGACATGTCAAGTAAATTACAGAAAAATAACATCATGCAAGCAGGGTTTTATAATAGCATGCCTCGTGAGCATGCACCGGCATTTGAAGTGGGTAATTTTTTTTTTTTTTTTTTTGGGGTACAAAAGAAGAAATCCAAAAAGAAACACGACACAAAGGGCCCGAGGCCCAAAACCTAACTTATGATATATCATTACTTCCAATTCAATTAACTAAATCCAGGCACAAACACACTATGCAAGACCATTATAACAAAACAACAGCATCTGGGTCTACGAAGAAAGTAAGTTTCAGAATATAGAAAGAAGAGTACCTGAGTTGGAGGTGTATACTCGGATTGGTACTCGATTTCGTTGTCGATTATTCGAAGAATGTTGGATTCGCATGGGGATTTATGAGCGACTGAAGTGTGGTTCCGAGTTTGCAGGATGAAATTCGATGTGGGTTTCGCATAACTTTGTAAAACATGTCGGTTTTGGTCTTGATAATGGAAGAGTTGAATTAGGTTTTTGTGGGTTAAAGAGAGCAGTGATCGCTTTGAGGCTTCAATGAAGCGAGCCATTTGGAGCGCTGTCTTGTGTTTGTGGAAAGGTCTGCGAGTGAGGTTGAGAGCACCTTGGCTAGAAGTTGAAGAAAGAAAAGGTTATAAAGGTTATGGTGCGATTTAATTACACAGGCCCAGCCCGCTTTTGTATAATCGTGTAACCCACGCCGGCTGGTCAAAAAATAAGAATCCCGGGCGGGCTGAGTTAATCCATCGATAAATATTTAGATTTTATCCGATTAATCTGATTCAAATATTATAAAACCCATTGAGGGATAGCTCTCCTAATACCTATCTTTTTATTTTTAAAATTCAAACTCGAGACCTTCACCCGATTACTACATCTTCAAAACATTGATAGTTACACTTAAATACGATATATATTTTTTTTCATCTTAATATTTTATTTAATTTAAAAAAAAAATTATCTTATTCAATATCTCGACTTATTTTAGATTTTTGGTTAAATATCGACCAAGACGTTCCAAATATGTTCCACCTATTTGTTTCATGACAAAATTATAATTTTAAGAAAAAATAGGACAAAATTATAATTTAATACCAAAGAACCTAAACCCAAATTTAAGCTTTATAAATTCTCCTTTGTATTAAAAACCTCTTATTTTCTCAATACTTCAATATTTTCTCTGTCTTGAATTAATTTAAGTACTTTTGAATTTTGATTATTCGGAGATCTTTTAAATTTTAAAACTTTTCTTTTGATGTCTCATTCTATGGTTAGGTTGCATAATTTGATGATAATTTATTTTTAGAATGTATTAATTCATGTTTATTAAATTAATATTTTGATATATATATACACTATATGCAGAGGTTCCTCAAATAAAATGCCAAAATATATGATACGTATAAAATATTGTATTTAATGTGCATTTATTTTTCTTTATTTTTTTCTTCTATCCAATGACTCGAACTCAAAATTAATATAAAGAATTAGTAAGATCTTATCTAGACGCTATATCGGTAGGCTCGATTTTTTTTTTTTTTTTTTAGTTTGATCGATTAGTATTTGATAATCAATTTATCGATTCTGATTAATTTGATTTGAGTTAATTATCGAGTCTATTAATGGACAAACTCTCCCGATATCTATTTTTTTCATTTTTAATACTCAAATCTGAAAACTTAGTCAAGGGAATTCAATGTCTTGTCACTAGACCAATAATGCGTTGGTGAAGACCAGAGCTATATATACTGCAAATGGACCAAGAGAATTGCAGGTTAATGTAAATGATAAACCAGGCTGGAACAATTGTATTTGAACAATTTTTTATTTTTCATGCTTTTTTTTTTTTATAAACAAGATATTTTGTTTTATTTATTTATATTATTTCTCAATTAAAATAAGAAATTGCAATTATTTTTCTTTAAATTGACAAAAATCTCTCCATCAATAAATATATAATAATTATTATATTAATCAACTTCAATATTCAGTAACAACTTGTATCAATATTCAGTAACAACTTGTATCGGAAGAAAAACCGTTGAAAGTCACACTCTAATTACACCGTTGTGGTTTGCTACAATGGGTCTATGAATCCAAAAGTTGCCAAAGATACAAAAGAAGCAACGGTAATTAGGAAAATAAACATTTGGTCTTTTTTTAAAAATAAATCGATCGATATTCAGAATCATATACTAATTAATTCATTCCGAGTATTATTGAAAATAATTTAGAAAAGAGTTTTCTTAACGTTATTTTTTCTATTTTTAAATTTTGAACTCAAAATTTGATTAAAATATTTAATACACTTACTCACTAAAACAATCGTTTGTGGATAAACACTTGGTCTCTTGGGATGTGCCAATTCTTTTGAGCAATTGCCCTATTTATATATATATATATATATATATATTTATATTTATATTTATATATATATATATATTTATATATATATATTTATATAGTATGATTAAAGTATAATGGAAGTGGATCAAAGCTTTTAAGTGGTCAAATAGCTAGAAGAATCAATAATTAATAACAAGTTTTAAATGATTTTCAATTATACAAATAAATATATTAATATATTTCGTAATTTTTTAAAAAAAATTTAAGTTTCTGATGATAACTTTAGTTTATTGCGTGATTGTATGAGAAATTATTATTCTAATTATGAAACTTTAAACTTACAAACTTATAATTAAATAAAAAAAAATATTTTTAGCTTATTATATAATCTAAATTTGTTTATTTTGTTAGCTTATTTCTCCTTCATCATAAATTCTAATTAGATATAGGTACGACACAATACTCTCTTACAGTCATGATGAATAACTCTTTTCTTTTTTGTTTGACTATCGGTATTTAGAAATTTGATTAATTCGATTCAAATAGTTGTAGATCAATTTAAAAGTTGACTCTCTCAATATTTATTTTTTCATTCTCGATAAATAACTCTAAGGAATCTTTTTTCTCTTTTGATAGATATATCAACAAAAAAATCAATCTATTAATATTAAAAGACCCAAGAGATTTTATTTTCGGGTCCAATGGAATTCATAAATATAGGAAGAAGCCGATTAAATTGAATTATTGATGGATGATATAATTACATATCCAAACTTACTCTTATTGGAAATTAAGTTTTTGAATCCAAAACCTAAAACAAATTAGTAGACCAATAACTACTTTTACTTTGAATTCCATATCCACCACCCAAACTATATTGAATAAGCCCAAACTACACATTTTTTCTTTCATAAAAATGGTAGGTAAAGATTATCCATTCTTTTGGGGTTATTACAAAATTCTCATTTGGTATGCAATTACTCCTCTATTTGATGGGTAACAACTTCTTTTAAGGCAATTGAATCACTATTGTTCCAAGCCACTCAATGATAACCCTAATCATTTTTTGATATATAGAATATATTCGAATTCGAAACCTCTAAAGAGAAAGAGATAATATCAGTTGGCGTATAATTAATCAGCAATGATAACCCTGGTCTAACCATTACTTGGTAAGCTTTTTGATAAAAGTTGTAAAGCAAAGAATGTGGCCCCAAAAAAGTTTTGAAGTAAACCATATGCAGAATGTCTTAGTTTTAAAGGGTTGTCCATTCTCTGAGATATGCTTTATCTTCTTGTGGTGGGGCATCTCTGTCATCAAATACAAAAGATAATGACAGAATGCAACACAAATATTAAATATAAACATGAATTATTTTTGGTTAAAGATAAGGTCATACATTTTTCATTTAATTTAATTAATGAATATTTATAATCTGCATCATTCATCATCAAAACCTAATTATAATCGGCCCAAAAATTATATATATTTCCTTATGTCCCCCTTTTTCCATATAGTTTTATAAAGATATCCCGCACAATTAAAGGGAAAATATTATTTATAATTGCAAGAAATCATCATTTTCTTAATCTTTTATTATTGCGAATATACAATCTAGCGTGAAAAATCATTTCTTAAAAGAGTATCTTTGTTATATTGTCATTTTACCCGAGGTTAATCAAAAAGAGATTATGAATACCGAAAAGATATTTTTCGGAATATATTATTTATTATTACCAAAATAACAATAATCTGGTAAATACGTATAAAATTAATAGAAAAATTGGTACAAGAAACCATGGATAGAACATTTATATCTATTTTTTATTTTCTTGTAACCCTAATGATTTGTCACAAATGATTATTACATCCGATCGATTCTAATAAATCATCTTATGAAAAAAAATTTTGATCATTTTAACTCTGATAAATATTATTTTTTCTAAGAGCGTGCAAACAAAGATAGTCGGTATTTGTAGAAAAAAATAAAAGCATATCGTATAACAAAAGTAAGAAAATAAAAGATAAAATAGGTAATTTGGTGATAGGGTTAAACCCAAATGTCAAAAACAAACAAATAAATAAATAACAAATGTAAAGAAAGTTACTAATTCACATTAAGATTCTATGAAGATATATTCATTACAAAAATATGACAGAATTTTTTATTTTAAATAATTTTAAATTTGTATTTATGGTATTGAAACTAAAATTTATCAATGGGCTAAATAATTACACATACCTAAATTAGCTTACCCTATTGATATTTCTAGGTTTTTTTTCCCCTTAAATGCCAAAAGTTTCATGGAAGCTAGTTCTACATTTTTTGTTTAGGGTTTTTAGCAATACATGTAATTGAATTATTTTAATAAATTTTCATATTTAGTATAATAATTTTATTTTTGTTATAGTTACATAGAATACTTTATCTTTTTATTTAAAAATTTGTCTTTTGCCATAAAAATTTGACTCGATCGGATAATGATCAGGCAAAATTAATTTTGTTATTATCATAAATACAGAATGAGTGGTTTTTATTATCATGTATAAAAATTAAGTAAAAAAATAAATAATCAAATTCTGATAATAAAATTAATTCAATTTGATTTAATAAATTATCGATTTCAATTAATTATGTTTAATTTAATTTGGGGTACCAAAATTTTCATTGATTCCAAAGATTTAGAGGGAAAAGGGGGGGAGAATTAGGGCAATTATCTTAACATAGGGAAGATTATTAATTCAAAGTTAAATTTTATTCATTTTGTTCTCTTTTGTCAAGACCAATTTAGACCCAAATCTGACGTGGCAGTATATGATTGGTTATAATCAGTTGGGAGTGCCCTGTGTAAAAGCGCCCAAGTCCAGCATGGCTGCTGTTTGTGTAGACGAAACGGTACGTTACAAAACAAGCAAAACCCAGTAGAATACAAGTAAGCCAATAAAATATCCATTAAAAAACGAACAAAGGAATTTTGAAGAGAGGGAAAACACAGAGAGAGAGAGAGAGAGAGAGAGAGAGAGAGAGAGAGAGATACGAATCCCAAGTTCCAGCCAATCTTCTTCTTGAAAACCCATTTCTGATTCCTTCTAGAATCACATAATTCACAGATTTCGGAACTGAATTCGAGTGAATTTTGGAGAAACATTTTCTGTGAACTTGTTCGAGCAATGTGGAGGAAAATTTTGCCCGATAAGAGAAAAACTGGTGTTGTTCCTGTTTATCTTAACGTCTACGATCTCACTTCCATTAACAGTTATGCTTATTGGCTTGGTCTTGGTGTTTATCATTCTGGCGTTCAAGGTTTATTTTTATTTTTGTTTATTTTTTAGCCCTTACTTTATATTTGAATTATTTTTATTTTTTTTTTCTTTTTGGTGGGTTTTGAGTTTAAATCTCATATACCCTTTAGCTTGTATTCATTTTTTTGTTGTTTTGGAATGTGAAAGAATTGGACAATTGTTGCTTAGATCTGAAAAAAATCAGGGTTTATGGTGCTCGATACGTGAATTTTGAGGGGGATTGGAAACTGCTAGGATTAAATTTTGAGGAACACCCAGAAGCTAAGTTTTGGTTTTATTCTTGTGGCGTGACTTTGGGGGGTAATTTTGTACAGGAGATGGTGTGAGATTGAGAGTGATAAGGAATTATTAGGTTTTTATTCTTGTTTTGTGAATTTTGAGGTTCTTTGGTGCATTAGATGGATTCAGTTTCATATGAAATGGAATTAATCTTTAGTATTTTCTACTCTTCTGTTGAAAATTATGGTTTTATGCTTCTGGGGCGAATTGTTGGTGTTTGGGTTTCGCGTGGACATAAAATTACTTGGCACTGACTCTGAACCTTTTTTTTTGTAATTAACAATGAACTTATAAATGATCTATACACCCTATCTGTGCGGATATTTTTGAAATTGGAGCCATTGCAACATGGCTGCTGATGTTTGTTCTTGGAAGGTACTTTGATACCATATGTTAGGAAAAAGACCAAATGACCAAGTGCAGGAACAGTGTAACATTTTTGAGTCAAAGCAATGCGTATGTTTAGGATGGTATTATTCTGTGTTAGTGATATTGTGAGACTGAGACGGGTATATAATTTCATTTGGAGTTGGTTCATATATTATATTAAAGTCAATTGGAATCTATCCAATGCCCAGATTTGAAAAATCTATGATATATTTATCGTTTATATTTGACTCATTTGAGAAAGTTGAACTATGAGTGGTTTCTTGTTTCTTTTGTGGTCGTGTGAAGTGCCGAGAACAAATTAAACCATTTGGACTATTGTATTTTAGATAGGAAACTTTTTTTCTTGGAATCTGATGAATATTTAACTCTTAGAGCCTGCAGAAGTCTTTAAAAGTGGTTGGTTCAGTTCTAATACTCATTTCGCTTTGTTTTTTTAAATCATTTCTGATATCATATCTCTCATTCTCTTTTGGAAACACTCGGTACATATGTGAACTATAAAATCTCAAGCATCAGATGGGTTTTCAGATAAAAAAGAAACCAAATGGTGTGATATCATGTATAAATAAATTTCACAAATTAAAGTCGTTTTATTATGCCTAAAATAGCGGTTTAGGTATGATTAAGATCTGATACGTGGGGTATGTACTCCATTGCTTTTAGAGAGTAAACAGAGTTGACCATCTGTTTCAACCCTACCTTATCCTTTAGTAGCGTTTTTTTTCCTTTATCTCTAGCTCGTTTTGATTTTTTATGCTGTGTTGCAGCATGATGAATATGCTTTTGTGTATTTTAAATGAATTGATTTGGAGTAGTTTAAATTTGCAAAAAGCGTAATGTGTTGTTGTCACTGATCTGGGGCAGTTCATGGGATTGAATATGGGTTTGGAGCACATGATCATTCTACAACGGGCGTTTTTGAGGTTGAACCCAAGCACTGTCCTGGTTTTGTATTTAGAAAGTCATTTTTGATTGGAAGAACAGATCTGGGACCTCAAGAAATCCGCACATTCATGGAAAAACTTGCAGAGGAGTATTCGGGCAACAGTTACAATCTCATTACAAAGAACTGCAATCACTTCTGCAACGATGCTTGTGTCCGCTTGACAGGCAAAACCATCCCTCGATGGGTCAATCGACTTGCAAGATTGGGTGAGTATTCAGCTGAGAAATACTTCAAAAACTAAAGTTTTGACTTCTTATTCCTAAGCTTTTTTTCTGCAACATTTGTGGAGCATTTTTTGTGTATGTGCGGTGTCTATGTATATTTAATGAGAAAAGAAGTTGGTATATTTAATAAGGAAAGAAGTTGAAAATATTTATATTTGATTTGCTACGTATTTATTATATAAATTATGTAGGAAAGAAGTTGAAAATATTTATATTTGATTTGCTACGTATCTATTATATAAATTATGTTGTACCAATAATTCTGCAAATGATTGTGTTTCAAGTGTGAAAGGACATGATTCTTGACACGATATGATGCAACATTTTGTAACTTGTACATGGTTAAGTTTTATAACTCCAATTGTGTCATCTCATGTCCTGTGTTTGTGCTTCATAGTTTATAAGCAAGAATTTGCAAATTATTTGTTAATAGTTTCTATGTCTTTTGCTTTTTCTCACAGAGTTTCATATGTGTGGACAATTCAAAATGAAATATTTAATCTGCTTATGTTTTATGAAACTGCAAAAAAAAAAAAGAAGCATCCAATTGACATTCTTTTCGATGTTTTATACTTGAAGGTTTTCTATTCAATTGTGTGCTCCCGATCAACTTACAAGAGACAAAGGTGAGGCACATCAGGGCAGAAAATACAAATGATGTTTCTGATGGAGACAAGAAGAAACTGAAAAGCAAGTCAAGTAGGTTCGTCTCTGGAGCCACAAATGCTCCACCTCCATCTTTGTCATCAAGTTCTTCACAAAAAAGTAGAAGACAGAGACCCCACTCTTTACCATCCTCTTTGATCGTTAGTTATAAGTCATCCACTGTGAAGCATTAACATTGATAGGCTTTTTCTTTTCTTTTTTTATTTATTTCAGATTTAGACTAGGATTTCAAACTCAACAAGAATGGGCATGCAAAAAATTCAAAAAAAAGGAAAATTTATTTTATTTATTTTATTTTTTCCTTATATTCAGTCCCGTACAGGGTTGTTTTGATCTTTGTTAGCTGATACAGTAACCTCTGCTTGGCAAGTGTTGCAGTGTTGCTGTCTTTGTACAATCTTTCTTTTTGAATGAAATGATCTTTCTGTTGTTGCAAGTGTGTAAAACAAGACTTACGTATAAAATTAATTCAAAACTCTTTTCTTATATGCTTTGCAGGGAATGCAAGCTTCCTAGTGAAGAAAGGTTCCATCTTTCTGTGCATTTATTTGTATCTGATTGCAAGTTAGAAAATTTAAGGTTGGCATAAAGGGGAAAGGGATGTTACATAAATTTGTTGACCACAACACTTGTAAGGGACTACAGGCTTCGTTTGCGAATCCAACCATCTCTCTCTCTCTCTCTCTCTCTCCCTCTCGCTCATGCTTGGATGGGGTGGGGGGCTGGTGGGTGCAACATGGATTTGGGGTGGGTGAGATTAGTTGCACTGGCAACTACATGTAGATTGTTTTGGGATGTTCTTTTATATTATAGCATGTTTTGGTCCAAATAGTTATCAAAAAGACTTCAGAATCTGAATATTTAAGAAGAGAATAGAGAGAGAGAGAGAGTAGAAGAGGAAGTAGAAAAAGAAGAAAGTATTCTTTAATTGATTGTACAATGGAAAGAGAAACCTGGCAAGACCTTTAATTGGCAAAAGCCATGGAGCTGTTGGTGACTTGTGGTTCCCGCCCACGTTTTATTTTCTGGTAGCTTAGAATTATGGCGAAGAATTTGGGTTGAAAGAGACTTCAGGTAAAGTTAAGTCCAACATCCTTATAGAGTCTTTGTTTTATTGTGAATGACAATGGCTTAACAAAGCATTAGCAGCTCTATTAATTAAAGGGTTTCAACAAATTTTGATTAGTTTAAAAAGGAAAGATCAATTATATTATAAGCACTCTAGTAATTAAAAAGCTACTTCGTGGTCTATGAAATTATCAAAGAGTTCCAAGTTCAAAGCAAGTATATATAATTTTTAAGAATTTAATATATATATAACTTACGAATTATTGTATAAGAAAATTGGGAGCACACTGATTATCAATATATGTATATTTGAAAAATTGTAAAAATGTTGAGGGCGCATGCCTAAGGAAGAAGACATTTTTTCTAAGCCATTGTTGTCTTTTTCTTGAGCTGAACTCCAGATGGAATCAAGTTGGGTACACGTAATTGTGACTATCTGTTGTGGTCTTGCAAAGAAAATGATGTTTTCAAGCTGGCATTTTCTTGCCATAGAGTAGGGCCAAGTATAGATTAAATACGAACAGATGGGATGAGATGTTAGGTTTTATAATTAAGTTTTAGATTCGAAACTTAAAAATAGAAAAAGTTATGTTAGGAGAATTTCCTTCTAAATAGGGTTTTACAGATATTCGAACTGAATTAGTTAAAATATAATTTTGAATATCGATAAAAAAAGAAAGGGAGGTTAAGTCAAACCAACATGTTTTAGATCCGATAGATTCTAATTTTATCCTTTTGGTGTCCTTTGATAAGAAAAGTTGAGCAACTTTAGTAAGAAAAGGCGCAGTAGATGTGCTTGGGAATTTTCTCTTTGCATGTTATGTCCTCCCAAATTTAGGCAACTTCGGACCACATTCCTGTCCTACAATCTTTTTCCAAACCATTATCCTACCTACCCGTGAGTCATGACACGAATGCCAACAATTTTCCTAACTATCAATATTTATAACACCTAACATCATCATTCAAAAACTTAATACTATTACCTAAAGGTACGGTTTCGAAATTGCTGAAGTGATTCCCTTGCTCACCTTGAATTTAAGAAGAAAGAAATAATTATTTATGTTTAAAGCAACATAAAATTTCATTAAAACCAAATGATTGGAAATGAAATCGGAAGCAATTTTGTTAAATATATTCAAGATCGGAAATAGTAAGGTTTTTGGTTTTTGATTAATCGATATCTAAAATTATATTCTAAGTAATATGATTCGAATTATTATCATATTTTCTATAGAGGGACATCTCTAGCTCTTTTCAATTCTAAAAATTCGAATTTAAATTTTAGTTAAAAGATTTATCACTTTTCTCATTAAACCAATTATCGATTGATAAGATTAGAAATAATAACGCCAAATAAGGACACGTGAGTCCACCTCAACATGTATGTATTTTCTTTTAATGTTATTTACTAGGATTCACATTCCACAGAATTTTTTTTTTTGGTAAATACATTCCACAGATTATAATTTTATGTTGAGAGGTTCCACAAGTTGAGGTGACCAATTTTGGACTTCTAATCTAATGGAGCAAAGCCGTGAGGTGCTGGTTTTAGAGGATGTTGCCTGCTTCTCAGGAGCCTGTTATTCATGTTGACAACAAAAAAGAGAAAAAAAAAAAAAAAAAAAAGAAGAAGAAGAAGGAATCTGCAACAAAATCAAAGACACAAATGGAAAACGTTTTCAGTCGGATCCTCTGCCATGGAAAATGCAGCAAAATAATATATCAACCTCCTGTACAAGTGATTAATTTTTGGTATATAATGGTAACCAAAATTCTTATTAATCGAGTCTAATAAATCTACCCATTACATTTTTGGATTAACATTTTATTTTTGACATATATGTATAAGTATATATTTTTAAGATGGCAATGACAAAATATGATATTCCACTTTTGGTCCCAACACCATATTTTTGCCTTGGCAAGTTAAGATGCATGTTGTGTTTGCCCAAATGACTCTGCACGATGCTCTGTTAGGGTCTAGAAGAAAGACAACGTAAGGATCAAAATGCTCTTTTTTGAATACATCTATATTCATCGGATCAAATTCTATGGGATATTTTGAAAGAGAAAATCACCGCTGCCTTGTGGTTGAAATTGGAATTCTTGTGCATGGCGAAAAGCCTAACCAGCAAGTTGCACATGAAGCAGTGATTGTACTCTCATCGTATATCTGAAAGTGAGTTTTTATAATATCACTTAATTATTTTAAGGAAACTATCTCTGATTTAAAGACTATGGAGGTTAAATACAATGGAAAGGACTTAAGAGTTGATGTTATTATATTTGTTGTTTTTGTCATATGATACGTTTAGGGATACCAATCTATATTCCTGATACTTTTAACTTTGGATGAAGAAAATGAAATGGCTTGTGGTTAGTTCTGAGATTCAGCAAGAATGTCTAGTTGCTCAAGGGGCGAGTTAGAAAAAGAATTCTAGAGATGATTTGAGAGTGGATCGAAATTTAGAAACAAAAATAAAATATGTAATTATTGTGAGAAAAAAGACCACATTAAATCCGAATGCCATAGGTTGCAGAAAAAGAATAAGAAACATGCCGCAAATTAAAAGGAAAACTAATTGAAGAACTCGGGTGAAGTTAGTGCTGTTGAGACTGGTTGTAGTGATGGAGAACTTTTAATCATTTCTGATGGTGATTTCAAATCCTGTGAGAATTGGATTCTTGACTCAACTTGTATTTTTCATATATGTCCCAATCGGGATTGGTTTTCAACATATGAAAGTGTGTCTAAGGGTGTTATTTTGATGGGAAATAATATATCTTGTAACACAACTCGTATTGGAATGGTTTAAATCAAGATATTTGATGGGGTTGTGAGAACACTTGGTGATGTGAGACATGTCCGAGATTTGAAGAGCAATCTCATATCTTTGAGTACCCTTTACTCAAATGGGTATAGGTACACCGGTGAAAGTGAAGGTTTAAGGTCAGCAAAAGTGTTGTTGTCGTGATGAAAGGCAGAGATGGTTTGCTAGGTTATATGTATTGTAGGGTTATATAGTTATGAACATGTGATGTGTGTATTTCCTCATTTTCTTTGTCAGATGATAATATTACCAGACCATGGCATATGCGTCTGGGTCATATGAGTGAAAATAGGATGGTAGAATTAAGCAAAAAGATAACTTTTTAATAGACAGAATATTAATAAATTGGAGTTTTGTGAGCATTGTGTTTTTGGAAAGTAAAAAGAATCAAATTTACTAAAGGCATACCCAACACAAAGAAAACACTTGACTACACACGTTATGATCTCTGGGGTCCATCCATGGTGCTTTTTAAAAGAGGTGCTAATTATATGATAATGACTTCAAAAAAGTTTATGTTTTCTTTCTAAAACAAAAGAGTAATGTGTTTGTAACATTTAAGCATCGGAAAACTATGATCGAGAAGTAAACATGAAGGTAGATAAAACGTCTACATACTAATAATGGTTTGGAGTGTTATTCTGATCATTTTAATGACCTCTGCAAGTAAGAAGGAATTATAGCACACTTCACAGTTTGCTATACTTTGTAGCAAAATGGTGTGGCACAGTGGATGAACATGACTTTGATGAGAAGGTACGCTATATGCTCTTGAATCCTGGCTTTCCGAAGTCTTTTTGTGTTGAGACTGTTTCTATAGCTTATTCCATCATCTGCGATTGACAAAAAAGATGCTAAAAACTGTGGGTGTTATATACCTATTAATTACTATGATGTAAATATATTTGGCTATCCTGCTTATATTCGTGTTAATAATGGAAAATTGGAATCTAGATCTACGAAATGTATCATTCTTGGGTTTTAAGTCTAGTGTTAAGGTATCTAATCTAGATGCTAAAAAGGTCATAGTTAGAAGAGATGTTATTTTTGATGAGAATGCTATGCTTCATAAGATATCTTTTAGGGAATCATGCAACAAAATTCAGGAGAGATCAGTACACAGGTGGAGTTTGAGAAGAGGTTTTAGTTTATACTATTATTTTCATCCCGGTCTAGGTTAGAAATGCAAAATGCTACTGATTCTTTACCACTGGTAGTGATATCATAATATTTTATTGTTAAAGACAGGCTTATAAGAGATATTAGATCTCATTAAAGATACCCTGAGACTGATTTGGTTGCTTATTCATTGAATGTAACCGAAAGTATTGATTTAAGTGAGTAACCTTCTATTTATTCAGAATTCTCACATATGGATGATTGCAATGCAGAAGGAGATGGGATCATATAAGAATGAAACATGGGATTTGTTAAGACTCCCCAAGGATAAGAAAGCAGTATGTTACAAATGGATATTTAAAAGAAAAGAAAGAATTCCATGAGTTGAAGAATACAAGGCAAAGTCAATTGCAAAGGGGTACAATCAAATTCCAGGTGCAGAATTAACAAATGAGTTTTCTCCGGTTGTAAAGTATAGTTCTATTATAGCTTTTCTTTGTATCGTGGCTATGCCCGATCTTGAGTTTGAAGAGTTAGATGTTAAGATAATATTTTTATATAGAAAACTTGAGGAAGACATTTACTTGAAGTAGTATGAGTTTATAGTTTCAGAAAAATATGAATATGTGTGCTTGTTGAAGAAGTCCCTTTATAGCTTGAAGCAATAACCCAGACAATGATATAAGATGTTTGATCTTTTTTATGACCACCCATGAGTTCTAAAGAAATAGTTACGATAGTTGTGTCTACTTTAAAAAGATAGGTGTTGAGTCATTTGTATATCTTCTCTTATATATTGATAATATGTTAATAGCGGCCAACGATAAAAAGGAGATAATAAATGTCAAAACTCAACTACGTAAGGAGTTTGAGAAAGATTCGAAAGCAGTAAGGAAAATTCTTGGCATGAAGATTTTGAGGGATAGAAAGGCAGGCAAACCATACTCAAGTCAAAAGGATATATTAAGAAAATTTTTTACAGGTTTAACATGAAGAATGTTAAGCCCGTTAATATACTGTTAGCAACTTATTTCAGACTTTCAACTACTTTAAGACAGATGATGAGTATCATTATATGTCCCAGATTCCATACTCGAGTTGGATTCCTTATGTATGTTACGGTATGTTCTTAACCAGATTTATCTTTTATAGATAACAAATCTTGGTAATGAATATTAAAAAGCAGTTCAATTGATTTTTAGATAATTGTATAGATCTATTGATATTTGTTTGCAGTTTGGGAGGATTAGAGATGAATTCATTAAATATATAGATTGTGATTTTATTAGAAATGTTGATAATAGAAAATTTCTTACATGTTTTTACTATCGATGATTCGGTTATTAGTTGAAAAACTACTTTACAGACCATAGTTACTTTGGTTACTATAGATGTCAAGTAAATGGCTATTACAAAGGCCCATAGATAAGCTATTTGGTTGAAGGGCCTATTTCTTGAGCTCCGTAAGGATTTATAGATTACTATATATATATATATATATATATATATATATAATTATTTTTTGTTATACAGATATTTGAATCTGGTATCAAATTTGAAATCATCAAATTAGATGAGAGGTTATGACTATTAGACTATCTCTTTGAGACAAAATTACTATAGTTTTTTGTAACAGTCAAAGTGATATTTTTTTCACAAAGTTCAGATATTTTATGAGAGTACAAAATATATTGATGTTCGATATTACTTCGTGCATCATATATTTGAGATTTTTCACGTAAATATTTGTATAATTTTCTCGTAAATGCTTGTGTGATTTTCTCTTTCCATTTTTTGTTTACTTATTTCTAATAATTTTCGGTATAAATTATAGAATAAATTATAATTATTAGAACTCAAACCTAGTCAAATTAACCCATCGAGTGCACATTCCTCAAATTATATTTGTTTTCATCTTATTATAGTATTTATGTTTGTATTTTGCAGTCGCTCTCGGGACTCAAACAAAAATTTTTAATCTAACCTTAATTCATGCAATAAAAAGGGTAAATTTTGATTTTCTGAATCGTGAGTTCACTTTAAAAAAAAAAAAAAGTACTGAATATCCACATTTTTTTTATTCTTAACTATTTTGAGCCGGTCCAGATTCTTCGGGTAGTCTGACGTTGATATGGGTTCGGGTCAGTAAGCCCACGATCAAGAATCAAAGGCGAATCTATCATCAGCTGTCTACAGTCTTCTCATCCTCTCTCTCCCCCACCCCCGCCCCCCTGTCGCAAAAAACCCCATCTCTCTCTCTCTCTCTCTCTCTCTCTCTACACTCTGCGTCACTGAGAACTTCTGAATTTCTTTCTCCTCTCCTCGTTGCGGAAAATTGTAATTACCACCTCTCGCTTTCTGGTGTTCTCTGTAACTCACTGGTATCCCTTCTCTGTGTCTGTGTCTGTCTGTCTGTCTGTCTGTCTCTCTGCATTTGAGCCTTACTCATTGTTTTCCTAAATTGGGTATAGCTTATATCTGATTTGGTTTCAATCCAGTTGAAATTTTTTACATTTCATTTTGTTGGTGAAGTTGCTTGCTATTGGTATGATTCTCAACTAACTTGCTTTATTCAATTTCAATGCTAACTTTAGTTTTATATTTCTTTGTTGCAGTTCAGTACACTAAGAGAGCATGAAAATCGGGTGCTGCTCAGTAATCTCTAACCCTAGCTTTTTACTTGTACATCCGGACATATCAACCCTGGCATTATGTAAAACCATGCCAAATTTAAGATTAATAAGTCCATTGTTGTTCAACTGTAAGACCAAAACTAGGTTGATTACAAGGTTACAGTACTCAGTTACTAATAGAAAATATGCATCTAGTTCTGTGGATTCGGGTTTGTCAAGGTCAGATAATGAGCGTTTGTCTCGTAAGCAAGTAGAGTCTTCTTCTTTATATTGTCGTCCGAGTTTGTTGGAGATGAAAAATGAGAGGGCTGCGAACAGGGAGCGTGTATATGATTTTTTGAGGGGAATTGGTATTATTCCTGATGAGCTTGATGGGTTGGAACTTCCTGTGACGGTTGAGGTCATGAAGGAGCGTGTGGACTTTCTGCACAAATTAGGGCTTACTGTTGAGGATATTAACAATTACCCACTTGTTCTTGGGTGCAGTGTGAAGAAGAACATGATTCCTGTGCTTGATTACCTTGGCAAGTTGGGTGTCCGCAAATCCACATTCACGGATTTCTTGAGGAGATATCCACAAGTTCTACATGCTAGTGTCGTGGTTGATCTTGAACCTGTGGTTAAATATCTTCAGGGAATGGATATTAAGCCTAATGATATTCCCAGGGTACTTGAGAAATATCCAGAAGTTTTGGGATTTAAACTTGAGGGAACTATGAGCACTTCGGTGGCTTATTTGGTTGGAATTGGTGTGGCAAGAAGGGAAATTGGAAAGGTTCTGACTAGATATCCAGAGATATTAGGGATGAGAGTTGGTCGGATTATCAAACCTTTTGTGGAGTATCTTGAAAGATTGGGAATTCCAAGATTAGCTGTGGCAAGGTTAATTGAGCAGCAGCCTCATATTCTTGGGTTTGACTTACAGGAATGCGTGAAACCAAACGTTGAATCCCTTTTGGAATTCAATGTCAGGGATGCCTCTCTTGCTTCAGTGATAGCTCAGTATCCTGAAATTGTAGGACTTGATCTGAAACCAAAGCTTCAGAATCAGCAGAGCTTTCTAAGTTCCACTATTGAGTTGGATCCCATAGATTTTGGGAGAGTTGTTGAGAAAATGCCTCAGGTTGTCAGCCTCAGTAATGCAGCTGTGCTGAGACACGTTGATTTTCTAAAGGATTGTGGGTTCTCTTTACAACAAATGAGACAGATGGTTATGGGTTGTCCACAGTTGCTTGCATTGAATCTTGACATAATGAAATTGAGCTTCGATTATTTCCAAAATGAGATGGGTAGGGACTTGGATGACATAGTTGCTTTCCCTGCTTTCTTTACCTATGGCTTGGAGTCAACTATAAGGCCAAGAAATCGGAGGGTTGCAAAGAAGGGTCTTAAATGTTCTCTTGCTTGGCTTCTTAATTGTTCAGATGAGAAGTTTGCTGAGCGGATGAACTATGACTTCATTGATTTGGAAGAAATGGAAACAGACTCCTCTTTTGACATGAATACTTTGGTGGAACCGAGAAGTGATGAGTCATCTTCCGATTATGAAGAAGACACTGATGATGAGTATGTGGAAGAATAATGTCTCCTGTGGTTCATTGCCTTGTTGGTTCATTGCCTTGTGCTAGGAGTTTTACCTTTTACATCTTGATGCATCATGGTGAAGAATATTTGGGCAATGCTTAGAAGGTCAAGCTTGAGCCTGTTCTCATGTTATTTTACATGCCATAGTTTGGTCTTTGGCAGAAACTTTTGACTTTTAGCTCTATTTAGCTTGTTTTGGGGACCTTCTGCTGATACTACATATCCAGAGAAAATGGGGACCATTGTATATTGCATTTATCTTGTATATTTGTTTTCCACCAGTGTTTTGAGAATGAAAGATGTTTAGGTTAAGTAACTTGCTTTTCTTAAAAACAGTTTATTGAAATACTAACATAGCTTTTTAAGAAGTGAGAAAAGAAAAAAAAAAATTAGTTCACTAACCTGCATATCTTTGCATCCTACTGGGGTGCATACACTATGCTTAGGCCTTTGAAGCTGTCCCTTCCTTTCATGTTCTTCTGCTCTATACCATCATTCATTCTGGTTGTCCAATTTTTGATCTTGTTCTTTGTTTCTTTGAGTACAAGAAATGGAAATGAGTTTCGCCTCTCTTGACATTTCATTACCCTTGATCCGGTTTAGAAGTCTACCTTTACATATGTTAGCTTGCTTTTGAAGGTTGATTTTCTTGTATTCTGTTTTTAACATAACTTTTTACTCATTTTCAATTTTTTGGTGTTTTAGTTCCAGGGTAAGATTTTAATTTACCGGGACATAGCAATCATTATTGTTTATAAAGATCTTGAATGCAGTACGTGTAAAGTAACCTTGGAATCGTAATGGTAGCATGCACTGGATTTTGATTTGCTATTTGGTTCAAAGTGTCTTCTAGACAAATTTTCAGTATTAAATATGAAATACTATTATGGCTAAAATGCTTAACATTTTCCTTTTTCTTTTCCCCCAGTGTGGGACAGTGACTGATTGATGAATGAGCAATCTCTATGTAAGTGCTTTAGAAATTCACATCTGCATTCACATTGAGAACCAAGGGACATTCTCTGTACTAATTCCTCATTGCCATCTTTATAACGTTGTAGACAAAATTGCTCCTTTATGTTATAGGGGTCCTTTAATTTGGCATCTGTCCCTTTGGCCTTTTGCTTTGAGTTCACCAACTTGTGTGTCCTTTTTGCTGCAGTATTTTAGTTTATCTAAGCTGAGTTAGTTTATGTTTCTTTCTTCACCTTTGCCAAGCAGCTTCAATTTTCTTTCAGTTTGCAATTAAATCTTGAAGCATATAAATTTGATTTCCTTTTTGTGTTTTAAAGGCAGCAAAAGATGACACGAAAGTGTTGGTTGTGGCTACAATTGCCTTGGGGCTTCGCAAAACCTCACGCTATCATGCTTGTGCAGATAATCCTCATAGCAACAAAGCCTGGATTCTTCCATGCTATATATAGTAAGTCAATTAGTCTTATTTGCTTGGTTAATGAAGTATATCCATAACAATAAATGGATATCTTGTTAAATTAGGTATTACCATGTTCTGGTCACACCGGACATGTGTCAACCAGGGACACTTTGGACACCAATGCATGCTGAATATTAAGGCCGATCACTTTCTCTAATGAATATGAGTGTGGCTTGACATATTCATTTGAAAGAAAGGAAAACAAGCGAATTGCAACACATTTTGCTTTCTCTCTGGTTCTTTCAAAATTTATTTGAAGTCTAAACCAAATTAACACTAAAGGTATTGAAGATCTTGAATGGTCCAAGGAGTGCTGAATTTTCATCTTTTTTTCATAAAGAGGCAGCCTACAGGATTCTGGAGTCTGCCTCGAAGGCCTCAGTCTGGAGCCTGTGCATTTACTTTTTATTTATTTTGGTTAGACTGAAGCTTTTAAAAGTACACCAAATACACCACACCCTAGTTCTTGGGAGTTCATGTAGCAATTTGCTCTTTTCCGACTATAGCGAGGATCGACATATCCGTATATGACTTGGATGCCAGGCATTTGTGAGTTTGATGATACAATTCAAAGCTCCGGAAATAGTGTTTTGAGAGGTCTAGGGGTAAAGGGTGGGGCCTTTCATGGTGTAGCTCAAACACCTTTGGAGCAAGAAAAGAAAAGAGTTGGATCGAAAAATATTCAAGAACCAAAAAGCTAAATATTCAAAAGGGACCGTATTCTGCGGAAACAGTTGGAAAGAATGGAAAATTAAATTGGCACCTAATGTGCTCTCCTCTTGAGTACCTAGAGAAGCATGTGAATTTAGTTGCAAAGTTTGTGATTTTCTAATAATTGCAATTCTGCTAGAAGAAGGAAAAACAACAACAACAGCAACAACCTAAACTTCTATCCCAAAATTTGGGATCGACCATTTGAGAGACAAATATCGGGAAACTCAAAAAAAATAATAAAATAAAAATAAAAAAGAAATAGAAAAAAAAAAAATAATACAAGAGTGTTGTTTTAATTTGTACGGATTCTCCTATGCCACTCATTCCAATCTAAGACCATCTCCTCAACTAAATTCATAATTATCATGTCTTTACAGATAATTTACATCCAAGTTTTCAATAGTTTACCTCTCCGTTTTACTAAATCTTCTATATTTAGGTTCTCAATCCTCTTAATAGGTGCGTTTTTGGGTTTTTGTTGCACATGTCCAAACCATTTCAGACGATACTCTCGCATCTTATCCACAATTAAATTAACTTCTAATTTATTACGTATCTCTTCATTTTTAATTCTATCTTTTTTAGTTTTGTCACACATCCACCTTAACATTCTCATTTTAGTTACAATCATTTTATACTCTTGTTATTGTTTAATGGTTCAACACTCAATGTCATACAATAATGCAGGTCTTAGTGCGGTTCTATAGAATTTTCCCTTTAAATGCAATGGTATTATGCGATCGCAAAGAACTCCAGATACCCTTTTCAATTTCATCCAACTCACTTGAATTCTATTGTTCACATTTCAATCTATACTGCCATTGTTCTGAATGATGGATCCAAGGTATGTAAAACGTTCACTTTTTGGTATGTCTCTTCCTTCTAACCTAAATGTTTTTTTATCATCTTGATGATTGCTACTAAACCTATAAATCATATACTCAGTTTTGGATCTGCTCAATCTAAATTATTTGTATTTCAGTGTGACCCTCCATAACTCTAATTTAATGCCGATACCCTCTTTAGTTTTATCAACCAACACTATATCATCCGCAAGAAAGGAAAAAAAAAAAAAAGAATCTAACTTTTCAGTTTGCTGGCCTTTGTCTCATATTCTAGGCCTTGTCTTACTGTTTATAACAAGCATTTTTCTCCCACCTTGTTACAACCTATCTCTATTTCTTGTACTTCTTTGAGCTATAATTCAAACTGACATTTGCTATAGTGGTCTTATTTCTTGATGTATGTTCTGAGTCACAACATCAGCAGAAAAGCAGACCAAAGCCTGATTCTCTTATGTGAAGGTCATTCTGCACTGCTGTACATTCTTCAGCTCACTCTGGTCTATGAGACTTTGCTAAAAATAGGTCCCCTGACTATGGAGATAATATCAGTCAGGTATGCACTTGCATGTTTTATAAACTCTTATCCTTGTGGATGTCATGACATCTAGGTTCATTTTTTCTCTTATATTTTGTTTAGATCTGTATGCCCTGTAACATTCATTTTGCGTGGCAAGATACTCCATTTAGAGAGTAAGGGTTAAAATAGTAACTCTTGAATTACCGACTAATTGGTTCCCTAAGGAAATGGACATATAGACATCCTTTTGACAGTCTTGGTTATTATGACATTGCCATTTATAATATTTTCACAGGTGTTGGCGAAATGTATGCTAATGTGAGACATGCATGATAAGAAAACTACTTTAATGAGTCCACTTATTGAAAAGGATCACTTAGTTGAAGTGAAGGATGTTGGGCTTATTAGCTTGGTTACCTGGTCTATGAATATCTAACAAGTCTGGCCAACTGATTGGTTTGAGTTTCCAGGAACATAATCTTTGCTTCCCCAAGTCCTTCCATTGTGGTCTACTTCAGTAATAAGATGCCTAAAATTTTCTTTGAATTTCAATTTTATTTTCTGTTTAGTAAAATCTTTTCCTGTAAAGAGACAAAATTTGTTGGTACTCTGTGATGTAAATTGTTATAGGACTAGTTGAACAGTATAGTTCCTGGGTTTTCTTGGAAATAGCTTTTCTTGCTTCTGTATGTGCCATTCATAATCATGACTTTTGAAGTTCTATTTTCATTCTCGGCAATCATGCAAAGGGCCCCTTGCTATCCAGTTGGATATAGCATCCTGATGCAGTCATGATAACCTTATGATGTGAACAAGATGGCTTCCTCCAATCCATCTCCCCTCCAATGTCCTCCCTCACTATCCAAAGAAATGAAATATCACATACTTAAGAGTTGTGGCCTAGTTTGTTCATGCAATTTAAATTCTGATTCCGTGATTAGTTTTATATTATATGCCAAAATGCAGATGGAACACCAATTCTGGGCCTGCCCTTGTTTCTATTCTTTTTGTGATATGTAGTAATTCAAAAGGTAGCTGATATCAACTTTCTCCTCATGTATAAATACTTAAATTATCATGAATTTCTGGTAAATATTATTTATAGGATGATAAGGAACAGCCTTTCCTCCCCCCCCCCCCAAGTTCAAAAATTGATCAGGCTGTCTCCTATTTACTGATCCATCTAGTTAAATTCTTCAATTAATCTCTTCTGTCTGTTCCATTTTTCCAGAGAGAAGGATAGCATAGTACCAGGATGCAATTGGTCAGGATTGTCTACAATCCATGTGGAGCCTATATTCCTTTTTTGACCATACTTGTCACAGTTTAGATGGTGACACCTAATTATGTATCATTTGGATATCTCTTCCATATCCTGCTCTGGATCTCTGGTGGACAACTTGTAGAGAAGACTAAGAAACGACAGTGGTTTGCTGGTGTTTGTCTTTATCTATGGCTTGAGCATTTGTTCCGTGTTCCAAATGTGGTTGTCTGGCATCATTGATTTACATCTTTACTTGGGACGTGATTTAGAACCGTCATTGTTTGAAAATGTTTGGATATCTCTGGCCAACTTAATTGTGATGCAACTTTACAGTTATGAGAGGAGATAGAGTAGGGTTAACAGGTTGGAAGATTCTAATACAATTTATTGGCATAGCCAGAGGATCTTGTTAGTCATGATATTTTATGCATCTTTATCTCCAGTATGTGCATCTGGTCTTGTGCATCTTCTTAGGCTGGTCATCTGTCATACTTTTCCCTAGGCTTCTCAACTCCTATCAAGGGGTTTCCTGGTTTATATGGGACTTATGGTATTTGTTGAGCATCTTTTCCAGATGTTTGGTGAGCTTGCAGATATGTTTCCCAGTCAAAAGAATTCAGATCTATCGCTATTTTTGGGTTTTGAGTTTTTTCAACCTGGCTTTTGGGGTTAGAATCAGGTTTAAGAAGGAAAATCCTGGTGATCGCTGCTTGTACTTTTCAATAAAACGTCTTCCATTGGTTGGAGAAAATGCCAAGAGCCCTTCTGAATTCAAAAATTGGGAAAAAGCTCGCCCATTATTTTTATCATATGAAGATGCTTGCTTTGTTGTTTCTGTTTCTAATGGTGAGACTAAATTGAATCTGGATTCTGTAACAGTCTGGAAAGTGAAATGGGTTGACAAGCATCATTTCGCCATACCTGAGTCATCCCATTATTTCTGAAGCTGAAGCTTCTCAGAATGGGCACACCGGCAAAGATACATTTGTGTATATTGGAGGGGGAGGATGTGGGAAGGGACCCATAAATGGAACAAAGGCATATCATCACTCTGAAAAAGGAAAGATCTGAGGCTCAGAAGGCTGCTCTAAAGCTGCAGCTGATGCTTTGGATTGAGAATATGTTCAACCTCTTTGGCCTTGAGATAAACATGATTGCATTGCTTCTAGCGAGTTTTGCTTTGTCTAATACGCTGTCTTTGCTTTACATAGCATTACTTGCTGCTCCTGCTTGTATTCTTTTCGATTGAAGAACTTTACATAGACTATGGCCAATGTTCTCCTTGTTTGCTTCTCATCGTTGAATAAACACTCCGGAGAAATACAGTACTGTTAAACCCAGATCAACCTCATGAAATCTGCCGTGCATTGCCATGAATGCTGGAGAAGCTCAAACCTTTATCTTCACTTCTACAAAAACAGCTGGCTGGGTACTGCTTCTTTTTGGCAATTAAGTATTATCCTAACTGCCTATTTATGGTCATCTTTATCTTTGTGGCATAATTAAAACCTGGCAAATTCTGTTGTAGCTTTTTGTCTATTTGATCTGTTGAAAGCTTGAGCTCTTAAATTTTTGGTCTATTTGATCTTTTGAAAGCTTGAGCTCTGGTAAACTGCCTTAAATTTTTTTCTTCTAGCTTTCTAACAAATTATGATGGTTGATGTCTGAGTGGAATCAATGAAATTGAATGATGACACTTCTGGGGCCCTTGGTTTACCGCTAGTTGAGGCATTTAAAATAACATTAGCATGCACATGCACATGCACATGCACATTCGTGCACAGGAACACTCATATAGCATGTGCTTTTTTAGGCCCTCATACATTCTGTACATTAGTGGTTATGAAAAGATACTTCACTCATTTTTCCTTTTTAGCATAAAGTTTGTGGTTCCTTTGTCACAGGACTTGTCATTGATGATCCCATGGTGCTCGTTGGCTATTATTAAGTCTTCATGCTTGCATGTTTCAAGCTTCGAGCTGACAACGTTTCCAGTATGGAGGGATCATCTACGTAAGAATGCATTTTTTTTTAGGGATCTTTCTTTTGAAACGAAAAGCTAGTGGACTTTCCTCGACTACCTGAGGCTTTACTGTTTCTGTCACCTGCCGGATCTTGTACTGATCTTGATAACTTGCATTTGCCCTGGTCTTTTTCTGAAGGAGGCTTCGGATTTTAAATAAGAAAAAACAAAAATTCCAAGTTCTTGCACATTTACGACTGTCCTCAACTACTCATTGTTCTCCTTCTACAGGGGAGTTCAGTGAGGGCAAGTGTGAGACAATTGATTATATATATGAGGTGATTGGTTGTCTAAATATGGTTACACCAAGATCTGCACTGGTTGAAATTATCAAATTTATTCTTTTTGCTCTTCAGGCATATAGGTTTTCCTCTCGACTTTGATTACATCTCAAGATACCTAGAAGCAAAGCAGCAAGCAAGAGAAGAAACCCACATGGAAGACTGCTGAGCTGCAACATATTCGCGATTGCAAGTGTAAATTTAGATAACACTTATCTTGCTTTGGAGGAGATGGAAGAGGAGAAGTGATATTCTGACTCCATGATATAGTAGAGGAAGCTTTGGAACAAGAGGCGGCAAACTGATGGACATATTCTTAATAGAAGAGCTCTCTACCGGAAAGATACTTTTTAGATTCAATTAAGGTTTATTTATTTATTTATTTATTATTCTGAAATGGTCCCTAGATATCTGATTTTGATGATAACTTGGACCCATGAGTTTTGTTTAGAATAATTTCCATTTTATTTTTTTTGTTCCCCCCAAAAAAAATAATTATCATTAAATTACGAGAAACTATAGTAAAATATAACGTTCTATGGATTTATGGGTTTAGTGGTGAAATACTAAACTCTTTTAATTAAATCTTAAATTTAAATTTTAGAATTAGAAAAACAAATCTAAGAGAGTCGGTCTTTAAATTAGGTATGTTTAAACCGGATTAGTCAGGTTTTTAGATATCGGTGATCCAGTATAATCTACTATTTTTTTCTGTTTGTTTATTAATGAGAAATCCTAGGAAAATCAAATCCCCGAATTGCATCCTTGAATTGGGAGACCTTTGTAGTGATTTCTCATTAGTTTGTTTCTTTTTTGGTTGTCGTGTTAGGGAGACCTTTATTGCATCCTTGAATTTTAGATATTACATACGTATATACATGCATATTTATATCATAGGACAATATCTAATTGGTTGATCTCGAGTTTGAGTTTTGTATATAGAAAAAATAGGTGTCAGGAAAATTTTATTTTTTTAAAATTTAATCCATCCCGAATCTAATAAAATTATGTTAAAATCCTCGTAACTATAAATTATTTAATGATTTTATGAATAAAGTTATAAACCAAATAAAAAACGTTCCAAGAGATGATTCTAAATTCAAATTCTTGTACAATCAAAAAATAAAAAAATAAAAAACAACATTCACTTTCACATATTTGTGCATTCAATGCCCACATTTTCTTGCACAACTAGTATTTTATTTTTGCTTTTGAAAAAAATTCTATCACTTCTAACAAATACTATAAATATAATAAAACGAAAGAGAAAAGGGCAGCCAAACAAAAACTCAGAAAGAAAAGCCACTTTCCCATGAGACAAACGTTGTAAGGTTTTTTTTTTTTTTTAAATTTATCTTCTTATTTTAAGAAGAAGTAAAAATTAATTCATTTTAAAAAAAAGTTAAAAATTATTTGATTTTTTTACTTTTAAAATAAAATTAAAAGTTAAAAATTAAAAATTATTTTAATTGAATAAAAATAATTATGTGAGGATATAAATGGAATAAAAAAGCCTATATTTTCATAAAAATTTGGGCATTAAAAAAAGGAGAAAAAAACTCCTCCTAGGAGATTTTTCTTAAAAACTATTTAAAAAATTTTTCTCCATAAAAAAAGTTTCTTTTTTTTTTAAGAGTTTCTAAAAATATTATTTGACAGAATTTTTCTTTATAAAGAGAAGAGAATTAAAAAAAAATCCTACCAAACGGACATATTAGACGCTTTTACCTTGTAAACAAATAATCTTCATCATTCACCCCGAAAAACATATGTATTTTTTTTTTTTAATACCAATGTTAAGAGTTTAAATTTTAGTAATTAATTATATTAGACAGATTTCAAATTTGGACCGTTGGGAAACACTAATGGGTTTAGCAGTGCAAAATTGAAAGATGGAGGCCAATCTGTTTTCCATTTTATTGAAAAATAAGTTTGAATTCTTCTAACCTTGAGACCAAAGGGCACGCCAAGAATCATACGAAGGGGGCGCTGTTGAATGTTGGGCAACAGAGAATATCAAAACCCAATTGAAGTATATACCACTAGATTCAAAGCCTAGTCATAGATGTCGGCCATGACCACAAGCAAATCACCATCGAGCAGGTTCGGTAACCATGAAAATATTAAAATATTTAATTAAATTTAAAATTTAAAATTTAAACAACTTATAGGAACGTTGTACTTCTTTCTTTACTTTCACACTTTATTTTTTCTCTTCCCCGATTATACTTTTCCCCTTCTTTTTTTCTATTCGGAAACGGTCAGAACCCTTAATAAAATATTAGCATAAAAGTTGTATTAACGGCGGTTATAACGTCGTCAAGCAAAGTTTTTAACTGGTGTTAACGTGACAATGTGGTATAAATATGGTAATGACGTGATCCATCAAACTTTTTGAATTAGATATAATTTGAAACGAGACAAATAATGAGAATTAATTAGTGTTTTAAAAGGGTAATAGTTGGTTTAAAAAAAAAGGACAAGTTTTAGGAAGAAGGAAGATACCCGCAGGCATCATTCAATGTTTTCACTGAGAAGATGCAATCTCTATGTGAGTCCCTGCTTTGACCTGTTCCATTAAGGAGGCAAAATCTCTTTCTCTCTCTCTCTATCTCTCTCTCTCTGCTATCGCCATCCAGTAATTTCACATCAATATGGTTTTTCTCTTTGCATTTGCTAGGAAGATGCGGGATAGAAGAAACAAACAGAACAAGAAAAACCCAAGGCGAAGGCCAAGTTGAAATTTCCTGAAAATAAGATTATTCGTCTGTCGTACTCTTGTGTGTTCACGAGGTACCATCCGCACTAAGAACGGCACGAGAGAGAGAGAGAGATAGACGTGTGTGATGGGTCCAACAGTCAAAACGACAACTCAAAAGTTTTCCATCTCTTTCTGTGCCAAATGTTGTCTCAGGTGTAGTCATGTTTCATATTTTAAGGTTGCTTCAACTTCAATCAACCGTTGATAACATGTTACATTGATTGATCCAAGGCACAAGTCATGCAAATCAACGTCCTGATTGATTAACACCTAAAGCTTTGGAATTGGAAAATGGTGCGATCTTCATTGTTTATCCTAGCCCCAGTCAAAGACAAAAGACTGTCCCGCATCCTCACGTGGATCTTGTCCTATTGGTCTGGTGGTGTGGAGAATATGAACTCAAATGTCCCAGTTGCGCCACCCCACAGAAGTGAAGGATTCTTCTGCTGTGCTTCTATTCAAGTGAGTGGCTTGGTATCATAACTAAATAATCCCGCAAGCATGTTACAATCACCCTAAATTTTAGAGAATATCTTACTAGTTAATATTGCAATTCAAAAGGAAAATCTTTATCTGAAAATTCATTGTTTGATGAATTTTTTTTTTTTTTTTGAGAAATTAATGAAGTCTTGAGAGAAAGTATAATATTTGAAAGTGCTATTTATGACTTAGGCCATGAAAACATTTTGATAATATTATACTTTTTAATGGCCAATAAACTACCCACTCAATCAATTCTAACCATCAGCTTTTTCAACATTCCTGCACTCTTATTCAAAGTACACCTTAACTTTCTCTTTACATTTCCCCTTAAGAGGAGCATTTGATGGTGCTCGTCAGGATATGAGGCTTTTGTAAAGAAATCTGCCATTTGTTCTTCTGATTTCAGATGCTGACTCTTGATTATTTTCTCTACAATTTTGTTTTGTAAGTTCATGAAATACAGGATTCTTGCTAATATGTGAAGCTGAGGTGTTGTCACAAAACGACTGAATTGGTTGTTGATGCTGAACGTGTAGGCTCTTCAATACTTTTGAGAGTACCTCACATGTGGTATTAGCTACTGTCCTGTACTCTGCTTCAGCAGAGCTTCTTGACACAATGTTTTGTTTTTGGCACTTGCAACGGACCAAAGGATCACCAATGAACACACACTATTTAAGGAAATTCCTTAACCACAACACTCGATAGGCTGCCTTCAAGGGTTCTTCCGATGGCTTATCCATGAATTGGGTTAGAAGTTGCACTGCATATGTAATGTCAGGCTTTGAAAGATTTATATATAGGATTGAGATGGATTATCATGAAACCCTGTATCAGAATGCATCAACCCATGATTTACTTCTGTAGGTGTAGGACTAGGTTTAGAACCTACAAGCCCATGTTCTTGAAGCAACTCCAGTATAATTTTTTGTTTGTGAGACAGTCCTGGCCACTTCCAGGCCTAAGAAAAACTTCAGCTTTCCCGAATCCCTATACTTGAATTGATCGTCCAACTCATTCTTCAGCTCTATAATCTTATCCTCACTTGAACTTGCTATGAGATCATCTAGATGATAGTTTGTAGGAGATAAAGCATTGAATTACTTGAGAGAGAGTTTTAAATTTTCATAAGGAAGAGTGCAGATTGTTCATAAGAACCTTCAGCTTATTCAACATTTACATTGACTGCTCCTCTCTTGTTCAAAGTACACTTGTGACCTTGAATTTCATCTCAAAACATCTCATCACCAACATACTATGGGAGTGGTAAAACATTTTCACTAGGATCTCTTTATAGCAAACACGATCATAATCAATATACAACAAATGCCCTTCGTAGAAAAGCAAGAACCAAAATACAACAAAAGGGTCAACAATTCTTTTTTTTTCTTTTTCAGGCAAAAAGTTAGACCCATCTAGGTAATACCAAATCATTACAATAAACCTTTTATTTCTATTTATGTTCATCAACAAATGTGTTAGTAAGAAAAGAGAATTTTACCTATTACAAACAAAGCAATCAAACTCAAAAATCATGAAAAACCTGTCTGGAGCTCTCGTGTTTCTTCTGGAACTGATGGGACGGCAATTATGATTTTTTTTTCAGCTCCTCCAAGCATAAATCAGCAATGAAAATTCAGTGGGTCCATTCAATTCTCTCTCCTCCGTGCTGGCCCATTCCAAAACAGAGGAGCTGCAATTAGAAGAAGCAGAGGAAAGAGAAGAAGAGGAAGCAGATCTAGAAGACTTCAATAAATTACTCTTCTTCATCTTCTTCCTCTCAAAACCACTCATTCCAAATCGACACCACAAACCATTCTCCCCCATCATGAATTGACTAAACTCTCTTGCCTCGTCTTCTTCCTCGTAGTCAAACCCAGATTTCTCAAATCTGAACATGAACACGGCATGCCCATCATCGACATCGTCGAACAACCAATTGTAAACATCCCAAGACACCTGAATTGGAACCCCATCAAATTCAATCCTCTCATTTCCCCGAAATTTCCACCTCAATCGCTTAATCTGAAGTACTCTGTTTCCATCTATGCTAAAACAGAGCTTCGAATCCTTGTCCGTAGTACAATTGATTGAAATCTCTCTTGTTCTTCCTCCGAAATTTGCTTTCGTCGTGTAGTGTTTGTTGCCCAAAACGTGCTCTCTTCGAAGAACCAACGCTTGATTCTTTTCTGGGAATTTTGCTCTGGTTTTTCCGTACGCTTCCTTAATGGAGTCGCCGACAAGAAGACACATTTCGCCATTGATGACGACAGCGATGAAAAACCCAGACACAGGTTCTGGGCCAGCCAGGAATTTCGACTTCGTTAAATCCCAGAAAACATTTATTTCTTTAGATTTGACGAAATCGAGTTTTCTGGAACCCTGTTTCTTCCAAAAAGGAATAATGTTGGCAGAAAATGAGTAAGTAGAGGAATCGGAGATGTCGTCGTTGTCGTCGTAGAGGTGGAGGTGGAAGGAATAGCCAATGAGATTGCGACACCAGGAGAGAGAAAATAGGCCGTGGCGTGTTTGGTAAAGGCAGGTTGTGAGATTTGGGTTGCCGGAGATATCTGGCGGAGAGTGGTGGTGGGAGGTGGAGGCGGTGATGGGGCGGAAGCAAGATGGGAAAGGAGAGAAATAAGTTGACATTTTTTTTTTCTTTTTAGGCAATTGGTTTGTGGATGAGATTAGTGGGAGGTTTTAGGGGATTTATATTGGAAAGGTCAGAGAGATTGGGGATTTCAGCATTTTAGAGAGAGAGAGAGAGAGTTAGAAGGAGAGTTTTGGGGTTGGGTTGTGGAATGGTACTCTCTCGTAGACTTGGGGAGAGAGAGAGAGAGAGAGAGAGAGAGAGAGAGAGACAGAATGTGTGTGGTGTTGTTCAGGTACAGCTCAAGTCGCAGAGCCTTCCATTTTCATCTTTCTTTCTCATCCGATTGATCGTATCTCTGGTGTGTTTAAAAAAAAAAAAAACACAAAAGAAAGAAAAAAAGAGGGGGGGGGGGGGCTGTGGGGTATGGAGCGAGTTGAACAACGTTGGGGAAGACCTGTAGAATCACGCGTACAAAATGGTGTTGGAGAAGAAACAACAAAAAGCAGAGACCAGGTGGCTAGGCTGGTTATTAGATCCGAGAGCACCAACTTTTCGTGGGTCTAAACTCAAACGTCAAATTCTTTTGATTAAAATTTTAAAAATAAATAATAAATAATTTCAAAATTAAATCTCAAAATATTTAAACTGAATTATTAAAATAACTCAAATATTGATTCATCCATAAAGAAGCACATTTATGTGGTCACACAAACCTGCTTATGCAGCTATCTTCCCATGATTTTTTCCTAAATCCCAGCATCTGTGTTTATTAAAGATTTTTTTCACCAAGAAAAAACAAAAAATTGTTCTGTATCCCACAAATTGTAAGACAATTTAACAGATATCAATCCTAAAACTTTTAATATTTATGAGAAAATAAGTTCTATAATCGATTATAAGTCTATAATTTCAAGGATTTTAAAATTTGTATCTCTAAATTATAAATTAAAATTGTAAAAAATGAAAATCTCTCATCAACTATAAAAATTGTTGGAGATGGAATTGCTACATAGATAAGCTGTTTTGCTTACCCGAATGGGGAACCAATGTTGGTATTGGTAGATGAAGAGATTTGTAAATACTCGTCGGAAAAGATGCTAGACAGATAAAATTCTGATACTCAAACTAAAAAGAGGAAGTAAGAGAGAGAGAACAGATTGAGTAGAGTCTTAAATTAGCCCAATGTAAACTCTATGTAATGGAGAGATTATTAGAAATATTTTAAGATTACAGGGATTGTAATAAAAACATTTTAAAAAATTTAGAATTTTATAAATTAAAAAAAAAATTAAGTTGTTAAGAAAATTCTCTATTTTATCAGAAGAGGTTATAGAGATCTAATTCTTTATCGGGCAAGATTACTCTCGGACTTGAGGAAATTTTAAATATCAAGTGATTATAATTTTGATTTGTTGGATGGAGATATTGTTCAATTGGAAACCATGCGGAAGTAATCGAGAAGTTTAACTTAGGCTTAAATGAGTAATGGTCGGTAGACATACACAAAGGCGTTCGACCGAGAGGGCATTTGATTGAGAAAGTGATCGATCAAGAGCGTGTTTGGTTGTTTTGAGTGTTTATTCTGAGTTTTATGGTTATAATCTATTGAATCCAATATCATAAAAAATATATAAAGATAATGCTACCATCTATTTCGGTTTATTAAAATAATAAAAAATTATTTTTTATTTAAAAATTGAGAGGAAAAAAAATAAACTCCGACTTTCTCTCCTCAATCAATCGATCAATCATCCTCTGTTTTCGTCTTTGCTTCGACCGCCTTCCCATCACAATTCGACCACTTTCCATTGGGTTTAGTTTCATCAAATCTACAGAAAGAGAGAGGAGAGGGTGAGACAGAAGGGGGGAGAGAGGGGGGTTATTTTTTATCCTTAATTTCTTAAATAAAAACAAAAATTTTTAATATTTTTCATTACTTTAATGAACGAAAATAGATAGAAGTGTGAATCTTATACAATTTCGTGTGTGTTTAATTGAAAATTTTTAAAATCAAATCATTTTAGAATCGATTAAAATATATTTATATAACTCGTTATATAAATATTTAATCATATTTTCTTTAGTCTATCTAATGTTATTTAGATTTTTGGATTGTATAAAAATTTGAATCTGAAATCATCAGATTAAGAGAGAGGTCTATACCACTAAATTGTCCACTCGAGGACCTAATATTATTTACTTATTTTAAGCTTGGTGACGGCTCAGGCTCTAAATTTGACGGTTCCTAGTTTATTGCTTCTGATTATCAAATTTTTATCTGATTGTGCAAAGTAACCTAACGATTGAAAAATCATATATTTTCATGCCAAACAGTACCAAAGAAATAAGTCTTATGGTAGTTTATAATTCTTTTTCTTTATGTATTTGATCGACCAGACATTCACAAAATTTTAGATTAAGAAGATTAGAGAAGAAATATTGGGTTTATTAATGGTAGCTCAGCAACCTCGGTTGTTAAGCTCACAATTGTTTGACTTAGTGTCCATTTGACAAAGTATTTTCCAACTTTTTGTATGAAAAGAAACAGAAATCGATAACTTTTAAAATAAAGTTAAAAGTTGTTTAGTATTATTATTTTTAAAAATAAATTAATTTTATAACTTTTAAAATAAAATTAAAAATTAAAAATTAAAATTAAAGACAGAGTTTAGATCTGAAGGATATGATAGTAAACAAATTTTTAATATGAATATATTTGAAATTTCATATTTTTTAAATAAAAATATAAATAGAATAAAAAAATATATTTCGTATAAATCTAACATATAAAAAATAAGGAGCAGTAGCTTCTTTTTAAAAACTATTTTTAAAATTTTTATTCATAAAAACCTATTTTTGAGGAGAAGAAAATATATTTGGCAGGATTTATATTTATAAGAAGGAGAAGCGAAACTTAAAAAAAAAAAGTTTTGTCAAAGGGATACTTAAACATACAAAAACTGTATTAAAACTTTTAAGCTAATTCTACGGTTTTAGTTTAACTGTACATATTTTATATTAAGTAAGAAATCATAAATCATTTATTATTTCAGTTTAATATTTTCAGGGTGGTGGCCATTTAATATGAACGGCTATAAATTTTGCTCAGTTAATTCTCATAACATAAGAGATGGCAGATCAAACTCTGATGGGTGTAGTGATAGAATGTTACATTCCTTTAACTATAGCTCTAGAGTTCAAGCAATGAAAATAGAGAAATGAGATTTAAAAAAGTTAACACCTTAATGGATTCTATAGTATTTAAACTGAATTAATTTAATAAATTTTGAATACTGATTGATGATAAAAAAAATTTACTTATACCGAGAAAAAAAATACATAAGAGATTGCAGAATACCCTTAAATTTGATTAAGTTTGTTCTCTTAATCTAGAAACCAAGCGAAGCCACGAAAGAGTTTAATCCCTACAAAGTTAAGGTTTAGGGAGACTGAGTATTAATCAGGGCTACCATAAAGAGAGAGAGATAGTGCCTTTGCATTGTCAAATTCTTTTAAATTGAGTGATTCATATTCTACTTTCTTAATCAGAGATCTCGAGTTTGAGTTCTGAAAATGATAAAAAAGGATTTAGGAGAGTTAACCCTTAAAATGAGTTACACAATACTCGAATCGGATTAATCGGATAAAACTCGAATTCTGACAGTGAAAATGAAAAAAATAGAGCATTTGCATCCATTTTTTGTTCACAGGCTGTTGTAGCAGTCTCATCTTTTATGTGACTGGTCAATTGATAACGTCAAATTTTTTTTCTTATAATAAAACTCGAATTTAAAATTTAAGACAAAAAAATGATAATAATTAATCTATATCTCGTCGGCCAATAATACCAAATCTAGTAAACTTATGAAATCTTCTTTTTAAATCTTTCTAAAATTGTATATGTGAAGATTTAAATTTGGAAAAAAAAGAAATATTCTAAATATATCAAATGAATTTTAAATCAAATGAATCAAATATGGTGACAATTGTTCTACTTCAAAAAAAGTATTAAATTTTTTCATGGTTTTTGTTCTTAAATATGATGTTCATAATTAATCTTCCAATCAAATCGAGATTAGACTTAATTATAATTAAGTGTTATTTATTATAAAAAATTTATTAATATGATGATAAGTTTCTACTATAGAAAATTTTAATCCCTTTTTAAGATCTCATAAAATACAAAAATTAAAATAAATTGAGTGATGTTGAAGTTTTTCAAAAAGAACCTTCATTAAACCTGAATGTTTAATCAATGCATTTATAACGTCAATTGCTCTCCGACGGTGAATTAATTTAGTGAAATCAAATTCTATATTTTTTAATTAAATCTTAAATTTAAAATTTAAAAATAATAATAAAAAATTATGTTAAGACAGTCACTTCCTTAAACAGAGACCCCATAAATACTCGATTTAGACTAATCAAAATATATCTTTAAATATCAATTATAATTAAAAAAAAATAATAATAATAGCCATAAACTCCTCTAAGGAATTAAAACTGATTTCTCTCTGTCGTTGTCCTATTGGTACCGAATGGGGCAACCCAAAACCCTCCCTTAACTTTCAATTGGGAATCAAAATGGTACCCATTTGCCACCCAAGGTTGGAGGACCTTTGTTCCTTTGGTACCTCCAGTGTTGAGTCTCAAAAAGTGTGTAACGAATACCTCAAAGATTTACCTTTTTGAGAGAATGTTATTATCATAGGATAAAAATAAATTACAAAATTACAAAATTTAAGGTGATAAAATTTTATTAGTTAAGAATCTAAAAAGTTCTATTTTATCTTATGTATAGATAATGAAATTAGAGACAAAATTCAAATTTCTTTTAGTAACCGAACTATAATATATAAGATTAAAATATCGACTGATTTATAATATTTTAAAAAGAAACGGTATTGTAAAAGATTTTGTTAATATTTTTATGATTTTTAAGTATTTTTAATAGTATTTTGAATCTTTTTACGGTATTTTAAAATACCCGCGTAGTGGCTTTGTAGACGGGCAAAAATTATACTATTATGTTACTGATTTTATCATTTGGTATGACTTTAACTTTATTATTCTAAATATTGATTAAATAACATTGATGATCTTGTAGAGCGAACGTATTACACCTTATCATCCTTACCAAACCCTACAAAAAGTAAGTTCAATGGGATTGTCAAAAGACAAAAAGTTTGGTCACGGAGACATAACATGTGAGATTATACAACAAATCATAAAGCAAGTCACAAATTAGAGGGGACATTAGCTAGACAACCATGCAATCCAACTTGCTCATGCAATTGATCATTCCAAAAATTGAAAACTCCATCAATTTCTTCATTAGACAACGATGGATCAAGTTGATCAGGTCGTGGTCCTTCACAACTCATACCCGATTAGCTGTTTTTCATGGAGATAGAGTGGCCATTGTCATCAAAACACAAATGTTTTTGAAGACCTAACAAACATTTGAGGCCCAGCTTAAAATGAAATCCTCCTTGGCATTATCTTGTTTAGCTACTTTGTCTCCCCCTTTTGTTTTTAAATTTTGCTACATATTTTTATCATTATAATTAAAATGATTCGTAAAATGTACCTACACATATTTTCTTGGGCCCTAAACTTAAATTCAGGAGTACATGTTGTGGGCCAAATTATTGGATGGATTTATGAATTATGATGGTAATTATATTGATTCTGACTAAATCCGATACGAATTGAGTTGAATTTTTAAGAGATAAAATTATTTTGTATCTGTTTTCACTATACACAAGATTCGAATCTAAAATCATATTTAAATGGTATTATTATCCGGCCACTCGATCAACTAAGCGTCGATCAATTTATTGGATGGATGGCAGATATTAATTTTAAATGTTAATGCAAGGGGGCATGTTTGAGACGACCAAGCTCCTGTTGACATGGGAGGAGTAAGAAATTTATTTTGATGAGGGTAAAGTATAATATGCACGAGGTAGTAGGGACATCCGTTATGACATCTTATAATAAATAATATTTTAAAGAGAGGAAAATATGTACAAATATGATTTTATATAGTTTTGTCAAAGGGAGTGATTAGGGTTGAGTTTTCAGCCGTTCTAATTTAATGCTTTTCCATCTACAATTCTCTTGTAATCTGAATTTGAAAACAGCCTAACATGGCTCCTTAAAGGCGGACCACAAAGTTCTAAGGCACTTGAAGAACCCTACACCCCCACCATAGCAAAGGGGGAAAAATGTGGGGCAAGAAAAAAGGATGATCAACCATGTTTTATTTATTTTTTTTTAAATCAGTTTTTTTAGAGTTATTTATGCCACAATGGCAATCGGCAATTGCAAGGTCAGGAGAGCTATGATTGTCCTTTATATATACATTAAGAGATAAAAATGAACATGACTAATGTCTCGTGGATCCTAAAGCAAGATACTAAATTTTCTTAATTAGAATTTTCAATCCAAGTTTTAAAAATAAAAAAATAAGCGTCGAGAGAGTCAGTTTTTAAATTCGGTCTCATAGTATTAGAATCAGATTAATCGGATAATTCAGATATCGGTTGATTAAAAAAAATATAAAAATGAAGTATGAGTGTTGATCAGCTATACAAATGATGAGTTTAAGAGCTAATTTAGGTGTTGAAAAATAAACAATTAAAATTGTACATCTAGAAATTGAGTAACATATATTTGCTTTTCAGTTTTTAAATTATTGTTAGTTTGTCTTTTTTAATGAATGCTGAAATCTTAATCAAACCCACATGGTACAAAGGAATTTGGATCAAGTTAAGCTGAAACTTCCTCCAAGTATCTCATAGTTATGTACCCTGCCTTCAAGAAGGGGTTAAGAGGGCTACTGTTGGCTCAGGCTTAGCCCCTTTTGGGTGAACAATGGAATGGAATAGACATGCCTCTCTCTCTCATTCTCTCTCTGTGTGATTTACAGCTAAAAAGCAATCAAACTCCATTGCATCTTTATGGGTCATGGGGGATGAAGGGTCAAAAATTCAAAGTGAAAGCTCATTTGTTGGAACAAAAGAAGCCAATCACATGAAAATGAAGAAATTTTGGTAAGTCAAATCAAGCAGATACAACTTTGAATGATGTCTTCTTCGAAGACCAGTCTCAACTCTTAAACGACTACGACTTGAATTAATTGCTTTTGCAAATCTCTAGTATATTACTATTGTAATTCAACTCTTCAACAAAAATAAATAAATAAATAAAAATAAAAGAAAAGGGGGGTCATTTTCCTTGGAGTCTTTTTCTTTTGAGCGGATGCATTGACCTAATTTCAAAGTCATTTGTGTTGATCACTCGACGTGAGCAATGCCATCAAGATTGTATTATGTTTTGTGATCAATAATATCTTAATTGGTGACCAATATGATTAATGTGGGTGTCCCCCTTTTTTACACCATTCCCTTGCAAATTGACCTTGTGATAAATAGGGAACTTTTATGGTTTTGATGCTACCAATCATCAAGCAAATAAACAAGATCTTCTCCCATTAATAAAGTGAATTAATTTTTTTTTTGTTACACGAGATTTAAATTTCGAATCACGGGTTGAAAGGTTGTGACTATTAAACTGTTTTGTTGAGAATAATTT
Organism: Dillenia suffruticosa; assembly: GCA_033439265.1. Lineage (NCBI taxonomy): Eukaryota > Viridiplantae > Streptophyta > Magnoliopsida > Dilleniales > Dilleniaceae > Dillenia > Dillenia suffruticosa. The sequence goes on from JAVTVX010000029.1 coordinate 22,282,397, forward strand.
TTTATGTAAACAAAATGAATAACAATTTACGTAAAAGTAAATATAATTTAAAAATTATGAGTTTAAAGTTTTGAATTTTAACGATGATTCTGATTTACTTAATTATTATACGAAGAGGATTACACCCAAAGCGTAGATTTAGGCCCATGATACTCCTAATGAATAAAAATTAAAAAGGTGAATTGTTTATATGTGTGTCTTATCTCTTTGATTTACTTTGCAATTTATTTGGAAACTCTCTTTTACATTTATTTAAAAGGGATGGTAGATGGCCCAATGGACCCGAGACAAGAGAAGTGAATACCGACTACATGGACTTTTCTAATTTTCTATGGCTACCATACTACATGATTCCTCATTTTAAATTACCGACGATCTGTATTCGATTTATCTAACTAATATGAATTGAGTATTATATGATTCATTTTACAGACAAATTTTTCTGACACCTATTTCTCTTTATGTTTATTTCTTTATTTTTAAAACTCGAAATTAAAATTTAGTTAAAAGTGTTTGTTGTCTTACTGTGAAATCTAGAATACGTTGGTATAAATATTAGTAATCATACTAAATAAAAGTTTTTCATACACAAGGGTAGAAGGGGGAATTTGTTTAAATGCAGTCATTAATATTTTTTTTGGTCAGACGACATTTGAATTCGGATAACAGAACTGAGGAGAGAGATTCTGACCGGTAAATTGTCCCATGAGACGTTTATACATTAATATATAATTGTTTTGAAACATCCCAAATTATGAATTGGGTTTCTCCTTTTCTTTGTGTACCTTGCTGGGATTGTTGGATTATGGGTCCAAGGCCCATCACATTAAATAGTGTGGAAGTGACTTGTGATCACAATACATTTTTTTTTTTTTTTTTTTTTTTACCTTAGCTTGGTTTTCGTTTAGTATATGAAGATTCGTCTCGACTAAACTCAATTGATTATTACATGCCTATTTTGTGCGGGTGACTGTCCCAATATTATTTTTTTTATATTCGGGGAGGTCGAATTCTCAATTTGATTAAAGAATGAAGGTGTCTATTCCATATTCCATATACACCAACAAATGTTGACATGATCACAATAATTTGATAATACCACAAACGAACAGTTTGCGTAACAGGTAAGTCATTATATTTTTAATGAAAATCATAAGTTTGACTCGTGATTTGGGTATGGAGTTAACTATATTGGGAGACCTCTATCCCTTAGTCAGGTCGACCCCGATTAGTCAGAAAAAAATTTCGAATACCGGATAGTGGATTGAGTCTAAGGGTAAAAAAAATACTTTGATTTAACCCAAATCTAGAATTCAAGTTTTCAAAAAAAAAAAAATGTTAAAAGAGTCGATTTTTAAATGAATAGGTCGAATTTTTAGTTATTAATGCTCAAGTAAAAGCAAAAAACAGAATTCAAATTATGCATGATGTGCGTGCGAGCTGTTTTTCTTTGTTTGTGGTTGGTTTGGGATCACAAAAGTACAAAAGCCAAAAGAAAAAATCAGCCCCCGCCATGTGCTTGATTCCCAAAAACCTCTAAACCTAGCACTTTCTCTGGTCTTTTCAACACCTTTCTTCCCTTTCGTTCCTGGCCACCCTTGTTACCATATCAATTTCCAACTTAATTAGTTTTGTTCCCAAACAAAGAGGAAAACAAAATATGTTATTGGCTAGGCCCCTCTCTAGCAAATGACCGTTTTATCCCCACCTCTTCTTCCATAATTAATTCATAGTAATAGTCATAATTAGGGTTGTTATGGCACCCGGGTAGAGCCCGGGTATCACAATACCCGAGCTCGGCTCGAGTTTGCGGGAGGTGAGCTCGAGCTCGTCGAGCCCGGGTTCGAGCTCATCGAGCCTATGATTCTAGAGTTCGAGCTCGACTCGAAGTGTCATCGAGGAGCTCGAGCTCGAGTGTCGCGGGCCTTTGACAAAATTGTGCCCGAGCCTGAGTCCAAAACCGTATCCAAACCCAAGCCCAAACGGAAACCCAAAACCGGGATCACGACACCCGAGAGCTTGATGGGGAGAGCATAACCGGAAGGCGGAAGGCGGAAGGCGGAACTCAGAGAGAGAGAGAGAGAGAGAGCGAGAGTTTTCGAGATGATCGTCGCACACAAAGATTGAAGGAGACCTTCGAAGCCGATGAGAGTTGAGACCTTAGAGAGATAGAGAGAGACAGAGACATGAAACCCTAACCTTAGAGAGAGAGAGAGAGAGAGAGACAAAGAGAGACAGAGTACATTCAAGGAGACCTTCGATCTCGATGGTGAGATGAAGAGAAGATCTTCGATCGCGATGATGACAGGAGGAGAAGGCCGCCCATCGCGCGATGGTCAGAGGAGGAGGAGACCATCGCGTGATGGTGAAAGGAGCATAGACCTTCGAATCGAAGCAGGCGATCGCGATGGCGAAGGAGTAGAGACCTTCGATCGCGATGGTGAGAGAGCAGACCTTCGATCGCCATTCGCCATTCGCCCTTCGCCCTTCGCCCTTCGCCCTTCGAGCAAAGACGGGTGTGCAGGTGTGCGGAAAATGAGAATAGGAAGAAGGGATTAGGTTTTGAGAGGGACGGGTAGCTCGACGAGCTTTAGGCCTGAAGAAATGTGGGCTCGAGCTCGACCCGAGCTCGAGCTCGGGCTTTGATCGAGTAGTGTCACGGGTACCCATGACACTACCCGGGTGTCATAACAGGCCTAGTCATAATTGATTTAAAAGTCTTTTTTTTTTTAAGTTTTTCACCTGAAAATATTCTTTTTGTTAGAATAATATTACATGAATTAAATAAATCACGAGTTGAAAATTTTTTTACGTGATTTAAAAAATATTTTTATCAATTTAAAATTTAGTCAATTTTGAAAGTTTTCAATTTTTTTTTTCTTGTACCGACTGCGACGTTGGATATGCTCCATTTAATTCATAAAATATTTGGTTTATGTACCATTACTCTTCTAGTTTAGAGATATAATTATAATATGGGTAGTGTAACTTCTAAAACAAACAAATTTGCTAATTGAAACAAATTTCAAAGTGTCTCTAGGGGTGGTTTTGGCAATGCAATGCTCTTATGCTGCAGGTGAGTGGCAATGGCATCCGCAACACTTCGTTCATCACTTAAACAAAACCCTCAAATTTATAATCAATTAGGCTAAAAATTGTCAAGCATTTACAGCTAAGTTCTCCACCTTATCCACTTTAATGATAATTAGTCTTCTCTTTAGTTGAGCTTGAAGCATAGATGCTTCTTAAACATGGGTTTGAAGGAGAGAATAATGGCACACTACCCTACTTTATCTACAAACAAAAGAATAGAAAAAGCAAGAATATGCTTCTAGTTTTGGTTGGTGGTTTAGAAATCGTCCTGTTATTGGGTCCTAGATAATGATAATTATTTTCCATGACTTGGGGCATGGCCAGCTCCCCTAATGTGATGAGCGGTGTGTGCAAGACCCAAAAATGAATTCACCATTGTATGATTATATAATATATATATATATATATATATATGGTAATTATGATTGATTTATATAATTATATCATAGAAAAAATTCATGTAAGTCATTAACCACCCTGCTCCATCTCCTCAGCTGAGATTGTTTGTAAAAGCAGGTGCATAGAGATTGGGAAATCAGACATTTTTCTCTTTGTATTTCTTATAAATTGGGATGGGTAAGTCCTGAATTAATGTAGCTTTATGCATAAAAGTACGAAAACATGGGAGCGGAGAAGAAAAGAGAGCATGTGCAAAGATTCCCCTAAATTTGAAGGCACACTCCATTTTGTTTAAGATCACTTCCACCAACCATGCCGGCTATCAAACAAAATTCAAACTTCATTTCACCCCAACAGCACAAACTTGGACACTAGCTGTGCTAATTCCTTCCGACCTCTCTCTCTCTCTCTCTCTTTTCCCTTAACCAATCGGTATCTGGGTTATCTGACTAATCTGATTCGAGTATCGTGAACTCTCTCGATGTCTATTTTTCTATTCTCAAGACTCGAGATATTGGTTAAGAGAATCCAATGCCCTGCCACCGGACCCTCGAAACTTTTTCCAGCCTCTCTCTCTCTCATGTACACCCTTTGGATTTAATATTTTCTTGTATTAGACCTTTTTCTGATACATATAATTATAATATTAATCTTTATTGGAAATTTATGCCTTTTTTTAATATTTGCATGCACCCATAATCCATCAACTGAAAATAAAAAAATGTCCCCCTCAAATCTTTTTTTTATATATATATATGGTGAGACTCAAAATTGTTCCTACTACATGGAAGGGGAAGGTGCTAGAGCTAAAGCTCATTGACTGTCCCTCTCAAATCTGGTTATAGATATAGACCCAAGAATTTAGTTGGGCTCAGCGTTAGTTGGGCCCGCTCAATTGTTCATTAGTTAAAGCACCTCACTCTTAGTCTATCCTATTGGGCCTCAATTGTACAAGTCCTACCTTATCGGGGCCTCCCTGGGTATTAATCGAAACATTCGAGTGGACCTAAAACCAATTTAAAGGTTTGGAGGCCCTCCAAGAAAATGAGACTATTTTATTTTTTCACGCCTAAAATGTACAATGATATAAAGGGGCCACGATGAAAGTTTAAGCCATCATTAATGAATAAAAAAAAAAGGGAATGAATAAGAATCCGAGAGGAAACAATTTTTCAGAAATCATGGAGAAAATATCTTGGTCATGTGCCACACTAAGCTTTATAACCTTAACTTAGCTAAGATCTCGAATTCAAATTTTAAAAATAGAAAAATGTATCGAAAGAACCCATCCCAAATTGGCCCCACAATACTCAAATTAAATTAATCAGATAATCCGAATACCAACGATCAAATAAAAAATTAAAACACTAAGCTTTATGGTCATATTTTCATAAATAAAAATAATCATTCAACATTTAGGATAAAATTTTATACAATTTTTACTTTTATTGGTGTTGGAGCTGAGGCTAAAGAAAAGGGTCTTTTTTCTTTTTAGCCTAGTGATGATTAAAATACATAACGACTAGAATATTAATACTAGAAATTATTGATATTTATTTAAAAGGTATTTTTAGGTGTAGGATTTACTAAAATTAATTTTTGTATGTATTTCATAGCATTTTATTAAATTTTTAATCATTTAGCAATGATTATATCAATATAACATAGATTGACTCTAGACTTGGTTTATTTATTCATTTATTAGTTATGAAAATGAAAAACACAGCGAATAATCATTTAGGTGTATGTGCGAACAAAATCATGCATACCAAGCAAATTCTATATTTGAGTTTAAGAAATTTTGTAATTATCAAAATTTGAATTTTGATGTTTGTTTAGATAGAAATGGATCTTCTAACCACTTATGTGAGATCTGGATTTGACTCTAGACTTGTGAACCAGAGCATCGAGTATTTTAGCGGTGTATTCGAGCCGAGCCAAGCCCGAGTATCTCTCAACTCGAACTCAAACTTTAATTGTTTAATTGAACTTGAACTCAATCTCGATGAGTAATTTGTATATATTTAATATATATTATATTTAATTTAATTTTTATATTATAATAATATATAAATATATAACACATATTAATATATGGTATTGAGCTACTCGATGAGTTTTCGAGTGTAAAATTCTATTACTCGAATTCGACTCGATTTGTATAACAGCCCTAGGTATTGCTTAGTAAGTGATAATGAAGCTCATTATGCATGTATATGAAATGTGCTATCAATTACCAATGGATAGTTGATTGATGGATAAGAATACTAGATTTTTTAATCATTTTCGAATTCAAAATTTGAAAATGAAAAATACTATTTTGGAAGATTTCTCCTAATTTAAATCTAACAACATTCAAATCAAATTAGTCAGAATATGATTTCAGATACCGTTTGATCCAGCATAAAAAAAAAAAAAAGAAATATGTAAGTTGATTCAAATTGAAAATTATCATGGGAGAGTTTTAACTCAAACTTTAAAAACTAGCTATTTAAGGTCGAGAGTTTCCAACAGATGACTAACTCCGCATTGCAAGATTATACGGATATGATGGAGTTTAATCCCTAACTTAAAAATTAAGTACTAGGAGTTTACCTCCTAACTTTAAAATAAGCTACTTAAGGTGGAAAAATAGGTAACTTAAAAGCATTAGTGAACTAAGAAAATATAATGTGTTGCTAACAATAAAAGGAAAAAAGAAAAAAGAAAAAAGAAAGAAGAAGAAGAAGAAGAAAAAGAAGACTTTTTTAATATCACTGTGGAACCTTTTAGAGTCGCCCGACCAATTAACTAGAAGATTACCCTTTTTTGTTTTGTATTCTACTTCACTGTTGGTCTACAGTAGACCTAGACATTGTCATGTTGTGGCCACCATCAAGGTCATGGCAGTTAGGGACTAGACGTATAGGGTTTTTTTGCAATTCCCAATTATCAGTTTTTGCCCTCTTGAAGAAGACCATGAGAATGAAAGTGGCCATTTTTATTGCAACAATCTCTGAATCTTTTGTACACTAGTTTTATAGAAAGAAACATACATTCTCTGATGGTTTTGATAGTTATCCAATGCATGTGTCTGTCCTCCAACGAGACAAAATGAGAGAGAGAGAGAGAGAGAGAGAGAGAGAGAGATGTTGTGCACATGGGGTCCCATGCAAAACTTTTGTCCTCAAACCTAGTTTAAGAGTAATGTTTGTTAGGGACCATAAGGATGTTGGACACACATGATCCTTTATGTGACAATGGATGTGGGTGAAGGGAAGAAAGTAGGAAAAGGTTGAGACATGCCATGTACTATACACACCAAAATATATAGTGTTAATCTGGTTCAGGTCTTGTCTACATAACTTACCAGGACAAAAAACATTATTTACATGAACAATTTATCCTAATGTATTGAGATAATGCACTCTGGTCAATAAGATTTGCTTCAGATGGAAGTGGTAAACCAGAACCCTTTTTCCTTACGTAGTAGCAAAACTGCGTTACGTATGTTATGTATGACTTGCATAGAAGAAATTGATAATAAAATAAGTATTTTTTTTGTTTTTTTTTTTTTTAAATTCTTCTTAAACTTTGTGATCAAAAATGAAGTTGAAAGTAATTTGGCTTTTCAGAGGGTAGGCCACCAAACTTTTTCTTTGGTCACAAACAAAGGGGTATGCTTACTTTTGGATTTTGGCATGACTCACTTGATCCAAAGCATCTAAAAGAAATGATTTAGAAAACCACATTAAAAAGGGGGATTGATATTTATATGCATGAGTTTTGGGAGGGGAGGGAGAAAAATAAAGATGGTTTTAAGGGCCAAATGATTATCTCTTCCCCAACATTACCGCATGAGATTCTATACACCATGATTGGATACACTATCATTGGTTTTGACTACTTTTTCTTCTCAGGAAGATCTCATTTTTGACTCTCAAGAGCTCTCTCTCTCTCTCTCTCTCTCTCTCTCTCTCTCACTCACTCTACCTTTTTTTTTCACTTGGTGTGAATTCTAGGGAAGAGCTTTACAACGTAAAAAGTTTGCAAAAAGTTCACTTCGTACAAAAATTTGTGTCAAGGCTGTTGGAATCACAGTTTCACCACTTAGAGCTGGCATTCACTTTTGAAGGTTATGTATCCAATCTCTCTCTATCTCTCTCTCTAAGATTGTTTCTTTAAGATTACAATGCAGTTAAAGTAAGTGCATCATATACTAACCAATTCCAAACAACTCATCTTAAATCTTTAGCTATGGACTGTCCTGAGATAAAAACTAAAACGTTGAGGCACCAATCAAAAGGTACACTAGTGAGGTGAACACAAGAACCATGGCTTCGCATGTGTGGGCGTCCGCTCCTTCTCGACTCAATAATGTCATTTATTTTAAGACAACACTAATAAAAGAATAGCTTCCTACTTCGATGTTTTATACCAATGAATGCGTACTTTTCTACCTATTTTTATTTTTTTTTTGTTAAACAGGGATTCAAACATGAGATCATAGAATAGAAGAAAAAAATCGTGACCACTAAATTATCCCCTTAAGAACTTCTACTTACTTATATAATCCCCTTAGGGATTTGATCTACAAGTTGTCTTAACATACTAGAAAAAAAGTATTTTTTTTTCTTTTTGTCAAAAACTGATCAAGCAGTAAGGATATCAATGCCTACTTAGTTCCCACCGGTACTTCTTAAGGAAGGTTTTGGATTCAAATTTTATGTATAGAGAAATAGGTATCGGAAAAATTTTATCTCTTTAAGCTCTAATCCAATTCGAATTAAATTTAATTTGGTTTAATGTGATTACGGTAATTTTTTTTTAAAAGAAGGGCTCCACTAAAATTTAAAGTCAAATTTATTATTAAAAGTTTTGAAAAATCAATTTACCCAAAGAAAAGGAAGGGAGAAATAATTATTTGATGAGATTCAGTAGCTGGTGAAGTGTTTAGGTTGCTCTCTCTCTCTCTCCCCCCTCCTCCCCCTTCGTTTTTGGTTGACTAGTATTGTGATTGGTTTGGTTGAGATCAAGAAATTGGGGTTGGTTGATCAGGTGAAGTTTCAAAGGTCTCAGTCACAAAGTTCAAACAATTCATGATAGGTGAACTCACTAGCATGCCATGAATCAAAAGTAAAGAAAACAAAATAATGAGAAGTAAAACACCTTTGGTTTTTGATGGTTGTGGGGAACAAAATCAATTTCCAAACAGGTGAACAATCATGAACTTTCATTGAGAGAGATGGGACACCCAAACAACTAAAGCAAATCATTGAGAATTTAAATGCAATCCAAAAATTAGAGGGGCCTAGTCATGTAAATCAAAATTTTATTTTTATATTACAATCTTATGTGAGACTCAATTTTTCACCATTAACATTAAGTTTCCATTGCCAATCTCTATTTTTCACGTTAATGGTTTGGCAACCTTGTAAGAGGTAAGGTGGTTTGTTTTCACTAGTTACTTAGAAAAATTTTTAAAAATCATTCCAAAACAAAAGGTTATATTATTCTTTTTTCGATCACAAGAGAGGGCTAGATGGGATTAAGACAGGAAAAAATAAAGAAGTATTAGAAATTTCACCAAACCCACTAACAATAATATAATTTTGAGCGACATTACAATAAATATAGTATTTTTTCGATATTTATTTTTAAATTTTCTTACGTTTTATAATCATCGCTAAAAGATAGACGGCGAAAGAAATATACCGGCAATACCTTGTTTAAATGTTGGAGAAAAATGCCGAGAAAGATGCAGTGACACTTGCCCTTGATTCAGAACCAGCAGATGAATCTGTGCTCCAAGCCCAATTGTTCAAAAGTTGATATATTGTTAATACTAATTTTCTTTGAATTTTCCATGGAAAATATGAATTAAAGTGTGGCAATCAAACCGAATCATATTTCAAAAAACATTGGTTTGTGTCGCCCCATTTCAATTTTATATTACTATTTTTAATGTATTTTTTAAAAAAAGATTATAAAGTTTTGCATGTAAAAATTAAAAATGTTTATAAAAGAATTAAAATTATTATTATATTTAAAACCTTATGTAAACTCAAATTTCTGTTGGCAATGATACAACAGAGTGCAGTGTTGACAAGCATAGGAGTGAATATATGATGTGATGCTATCTCAATGATGTTAGCTTGCCTTTTTCATCCGACCAGCAATTGTGGTGTGGTACCAAATTTTGCTTTGTGCCTAGAGAAAATAATATTTTTCATTAAAAATATGGGTTTTTAATTTTTTTTTTTTTGAATTCTGTGAAAACTAGGTATCCCGGAGAGTGACAATGTGATTTAACATCTTTCTTTGAAGCATTTTGATATGTAGAAAGCAAAAATAGAGATTTTTTTTTTTTTTTTACTATCGATATATTCTGACTAATCTAATACAAACATTTTCGAGAATCATATTTAGGGGATCGATTTTCTCGATGTAATCTTTTTTATTTTTAAATTTTAAATCAAAAATTTAATTAAAAGTTATATTGTTTGTTTGTAAAACGAGAGAGTCTTGGTCTTCACCTCTGAGCAAGGACTATTTGGGTCTTTTTTTTTTTTTTTGCATACATAGGAACATAAACTCAAGTATATTATATGAGGGAGAGGGAAGATATCATTTGAGCTGAAACTTATTGACAGACCCATTCAATAGATTTGTGTCTTTGTCACAGATTAATTTTTTCTTCAATATCATCAAAATATTCATGAACCCATCAATCTACATGAATGATGAAAGGCTTTTGTGTGAGCTAACAGTGCTTGTTTGGACATTTTTAGGGGCATTTGAATTGAAAATGACATGAAATTGGGGTTGGAAATTCAAGCTTTTTTCCCCATATCTCCGTCATCTAAGCTAAAAGTATAACCAAAAGAAGAATAAAAAAAAACCCTAAAAAGGGATAAATTTAGTTGAAATTAGCAAAAAGAAACCTCAATAATTAGCTTAGGCAAAGTGGGACATTAAACGTGGTGAATCATTGAGTGAACACAGTACCCTTTAATTTAACTTGGGCAGGTAAAATTCACCAAGTCCAATTTTGCTAATTTTTTAAATTATCAAGAATTAAATTTACATTGTATTGTTTTGCCTTTGATGAACAAGTAAGCTGCATACATCATTGCATTTCGACTTGAATTCAACATAAATGGCTCTTCTCGATATACATTCTCTTGAATATATATCAATTAAGTTAACTCCGCCACTGACTTGAGAGAGAGAGAGAGACCCCTTTTAAGCTAGGGTACAACTTGGCTTTCGAACCAGAGAGAGAGAGAGAGAGAGAGAGAGAGAGAGAGAGAGAGAGAGAGAGAGAGAGAGAGAGAGATTTAATTTAGAGAAGCCTACGATGCTATATGTTTGTAAAGTAGGTGTTTCCATGCTGGCTGCCTTTGTTTTGCCTCGAGTGGTTGAGGAATTAGTATTGTATTCAATTATCAAATTGGACGAATGGAAAAAAAACATAAAAATTTTGTATAAGTCAATATCCCCTTTTTTTTTGGGCGGGGAGGGGGGGAGGTCCTGAAAGTGGTTTCCGAATGCATTGTGTGATGCGGAGGGGAGCAGGCTTTTCTATTTGAGATTGCTTCTTTTTTTTTTTTAAGACTATGTAATCGAATGGGATCAATGAAAGTGGGAAATCTTTACCGTTTGAACCATTTTGAGGACTCTTTCTGGGATTGCTGCCATTGAAATAAACATAGACTCTGAATGCCATGGAGTGGAGGCTCGTTTTAATCATTTTGGAGGGCCATCTCTCTCTCTTTTTTTTATGGTTGACAGTAAAAGTCAAATCCAAATCTATTATAAAGGAGATGAGAATTTATATCACTTTAACTTAAAACTCATCAGCCTCATCTCTCTCATATATGTGAAACTTAATTTAAGATAACGACTCTTTTAGTACAGTTTTTTTTTTCATTTTTAAGTTTTAAATCTAAAATTTAATTAAAAAATTTAATACCCTATCTCACTAACCAGAAACTAATTAAAAAAATATTTTATGTTTTAATTACCAAGTTAAAGAACATAAAGTTATATTTAACATTAACTACAACCAAAGCAATCGGAACTCCCTACTAGAATACAATGCCGATGATTGTATTTCTCCCTCCCTCTCAAATTCTTATGTTAACAATGATGACCCTTTTAACTAAGTGATAATTCCCCACCCCACTCTGTTTAATCAGCTTTTACCATAAATAATACCCCTAGACCCCCACTGTTAAATCCCAAGGAATTTACCAAACTAGGTGAAAAGCCATTAACAAAACAACAAGAGCAAAAGTAGTTCCACAGGGATGACCCCATCACTTTGCCAAAACAGGGCAATTTCTTCCCCCTCAAATTTGTGCTTTTTCTCTAACATTTTCGTGTCCAAATCCTTTCACAACCATTTCTTTAGCCACATGAGAGGAGTGATTCAGTAATAATTGACATTCAACATGTTTCTATATCTAGACTTAAAATTTTTTACGATCTCCATCGTCCCAACGGCAGCTACTGCCTTATCAGAAATAGTAATTCTTAAATTACGATCAAATAGTCATAAACTCATACAGATCAGTACAATATTTTTATTTATTTTTATTTGTATATTGATATAGTCATAAAATACTATTTATTAATTCCTGTGTGAGATGATTTTTTATTTATTTTTTGTCCAAATTATCTAATAATTACAAAATATATAAATTGATATAATATTTTTGAAAATATATTATCACACAAAAGTATTTTCTTTTGCAAATTGGGCATGGAAGACAGAAATTTGAATTATTGCTTTCGTTTTCGTATCTCCCACTGGTTGAAATCAAATTTGGATTCTTTTCAATGCTGCAAGTGAGAAGCAAGACTTCCAAAATTTTGTAGTGCACGAGATGGGAGACCCACAGATGCCACATTTTTCCAACCATAAATTGCGGTACAAGACAACGCTAAAAAAGCATATAATAAGATTTTTTATATATATTACCCACATATTTTACTGTACATACGGCTTCAGAAAATGGGTGTTACTTGGTGGAACAAAGGTCTGGGAAAAAACAAAGTAAAAAGAACCAAAAAAGATCTAAGGAAGTACTTGGATAGAGGCTCTAGATAGGTTGAGAAAAATGGGTTAAATTAGCGAAATGGGGGTAGGCATTAGCAAAGTGGAGAGAGAGAGTTGAGATGGTGGCCACATTAGTGAGCCTGAGGTGGTACAACACTGCATAGCTCAATGGAGCCATAATGAAGCAATTCTTGAATCATTTGCTCAATGTGATCATCTTCAAGAGGCTTGATGAATTGTTGACTCCCCTGCTCCGCTTGAACTTTCTTTGCCACCCAATTGGCCTCCGGCAGCTGCGCTACCACAGGACCCGCCTCTCGGGCCACCGTGGCATTGCCATCGCCACCACTGCCTTGGGACAGTGTGGCTTTTGGAGCATCATTTTGTGATTGTTTAGTCATTTGAAGTGAAGCCATGTAACACCTATGTAGCTTGGCAGTCAATGTAGCAGAGAGGAGCTTAGAAGATGAAGATTGTGAGGCATTGGGGGTGTATGGGAAGTTGGTTCTAGCCCTTGGTCCACACATGAGCCTAGCAGCCTCATCATAGGCTCGAGCTGCGTCTTCGGCCGTTTCGAATGTGCCCAGCCAAATTCTAGTCTTCCTGTAGAAAACGAAACATTGCGGTCAGCGATTGAAGTTTCAAAAGAAACGCCCAGGAAACGGAATCGAAATTTAAGTGAATCTGAACTCACAGTAAAGGATGGCGTATTTCTGAGACCCACGAGCCCCAGTGCCGCTGTCGGACGCCGCGATATCGCTGCTGTGGTCTCGCCATTTTGAGGGCAATTGAAACGTCTCTTCTGAATTAAACGCCTGAATGAGCAAAAGTGCCTAGTGAAGGGGGGGTTGTAGGGGGAAGAGCAAAGGGGTTTTTGTAGTTGGGTTTTGATGACAGATATCAGGCACTAGATGGGTTTTCATCTCCGGCCTTTCTGTCAACCAATTTTGAGCACAAAGGGTCCCACAAAATGGTTTAGGGTCCCACATAGTTTTTCTTTGAAGTTCTTGCCATAAAATTTTTTCAATTTTAGTGACCAGTTGTCTTATTGCTAGATGATTATTGAATAAATAAGGGTTGAGGAGGAGAGAGCTGAATTGCTTGTGAAAGTGACCAAATTCAATTCACATGGCTACAATCATGCCCTTTTGTTTGCACAAAAGAATATATCAATATTGCAAGGTGTTATTTTATTGTCTCCTTTGTTCAAACCATACAATATCTAGGGGTTATAGTCTCATTAGATTCTTCATTGCAAGTGAATGCAAGGATGATGACTCAATCAATCTAGGGCATTCAATGCCCATTTGCTTCCAAAGATGGAAAAAAAATGGGGATTTTTTTTTGGGGTAAATTTCCAAAATTATAAATTTGTGTAACACGATTCAATTTGATTTCAACATTAATCTCTCTCCTTTTGCTTTGTTGAAAATAGTTGCTTGAGTATACTTAGGATGAAATATTTGATCATTATCTGAAAAATTATGATCGAGTCAATCCCCCCATTGCAGGCGCCTAGATTCCCAATTGGACCATAATAATTATGGCATGCAATTAAACATAATCATTTGATCAAATCCATTCACTATTATTTTCATCAATCACGTACTTTTTTGAAGTACCCTTTTATGTTTATGGCACAAGGTAAAGAGTTCATAGGTTTTACCTTGTATTCCCTTCTTAGGCCGGTTTAAGTAAGATTAAATCTATTTTTTTATTAAAAAAGTCGAACTTGAGATTTTAAAAATCTATTAATATCAGTTGAGTAATAATTTATTAATAAATTAAATCCAATTTGATAGTATTTTATAAAATTTAAAAATAGTTATCAATTTTCGATAAGAGTTTAAAAAAGCGTAGAGATGTTATTTTGGGAAAACGGGTAAATAAAAAAACAGCAAAGTATGACTGATCCATTCAATAAGGTGGGCTGGAGCTACGTTTCATTTTCATGGAATTAAATTCAAATTCAGTTTTGTTGGGTTATGGTGCGATCATGGGAAGTGTTGGTGTGCGATGTTTTTTGGGTTTAGGAGGAAATGCACAGGGGGCTCATGTCACATCTCCTAAATTTGGAAACATTTGCATATGCTTTGTGAGGTCTTTTGTATGTTGCCCTAAGACCATCCCGCTGTTCACCCACGTGCCTGGAGATCATCTCCCATACTGAGGAGATAGAGAGAGATGTCGATCAATTCTTGTGAAAAAAACATTACGCGTATCGGTGTTAATGTGCCAACTAATCATGTGGAATAAGATGTTTCAGCAATTTTCTAACAATTTGTTCCGTAGATGATCTTTGTTTAATGAATATCTCTAACCTTCTTATGTTTCATTCACCGTCTTTTGTCTTTACATGAAAGGAACTCCTAAACACCCCCCGGAACAAATCCGAGTTCTTTCTTTTTATTATACAAAAATTTATATTTGAGATCACCAAAAAAAATGTTATGACCACTAAACTATTCCCTTAGAAATACGAATCCGAGTTCTTATGCTATTTATATGAGCCTATTCTTTTTTATTTTTTATTTTTATTTAAATACCAATATTTAAAAATTTAACAAATTCAATTTAAATAATTATAAAATCTAATTTAATAATTGACTCGACTCTCTTAACACATATTCTTACAATATATAAGAATTTAAAATTTCCAATTAATCACGTTATTAATTTTGTGATTAGTTTTATAGTAAAAGTGGTAAAAAATAATAATAATTTTATTTTTTGTAATTGAGTCATAATAATAGAGAATAAATCTCTCTCTCTGCTCGTCCAATACTAAATTAAATTTTTTTATTTGAATTAATTGAGGCAAATATATGATTTTGATGGAGAGGAGTCTGTGATTCACGCGTTAGAATTGGGAGTGGGGGAAGGAAATCTAGAAGTCTAGCCGGAGAGCAGCAATTTCTGACTCATTTTTGGGCTTCACTTATTGAGGTTTTGATTCATTGAATGAGTTTGTTCGCTCCCACGTGCATGATCGCATCCTCCAACTCTCCAACCTTAAATCTTCCTCTTTATTCAAATGTCCTCCTTGCCACGTGTCTCGTGGTTCACAAGAAGACACAAAGTTTTTTTATTTTTTTTATTTGTCGTGAAATGATAGTTTTTTTAATTAAAAGAAAACCATCGTTGTCTTGAATTTCTAGAGACATTAAAAAGGTATCCTTTCAATATCAAATTGTGTGTCCTAATAATTAGGGCTTATGTTGAGAATTTACCGCCTGTAAATGAGATTTTAAGAATTAAAATTCTTTTACTATTAGTAAATTCAAAATATAAAGATAGAAAAATAAAATAAATCGGAATACAATTTATAATCAAGAAATTATGTTTGAATCCGTAAAATCGACTCCACTGATCTTATTTTTTAGTTCGAAATAAAGCGTTACACACTAAATTATTACCTAACAAGGATAATTAAGTATGTTTTGTCAAATGTCTATGTTGATTATTGTGTTTTTTTTTTAAACCAACATTTTATGGATTTAATGATAAAATATTAAATTTTTTTAATCAAAATCTGAAATTCGAATTTGAGAATAAAAAACAAGTGATAGGAAATATTTTCCTAAATTAGAGTTCATAATACTCAAATCGAATTAATCGAATAATTTAAATATTTATGGTCAAATACATTATTTTTTTTTCTATGGTTAAAGCTCAACCTTTCAAAGATATAGGGCGGTAAAACTTGAAGTTAATTTTCTTAGACTTCAACCTCCCCATAATCCTCGACAACCACTTCTAAAGACATCTTCCATAATCACCTATATAAAGACATATGGTGGCTGTTTTTGGGTAATAATCATTTTTAAGCACATTAGTGTCGTGGTTATTTTAGTAATAACAACATCGAAAGCAATAGAGTCATGGTTATTTTCGGTAATAAGTATATATAAAGTAATAGAAAGGTGGCATTTTTAAAAATCATCCCTTTGAAATCTTTCACCTTTCGTTTGCTGCCGATGATGTTATTCTTTTTGCTAGGGCATTGGAGGATCGAATGTGATATCATTAACAATATTTTGAATAACATTTGTTGGCGTAGGTGGAGAGAATACTTTCATCTCTTAATCAGGTCAGGAGTTCAACTCCCACTGGGTACGGAAAAAACAATGTTGGGAAATCTTTCCCTCAAATGAGACCCGATAGTCAGATTGATTCCGAATTAATCGAGACAAGATACTGTATAACAAAAGATCCACATACCAAAAAAAAATAATAATATTTTGAGACCCTTTTGTTTTTTATCTTGACCTATCGTTATTTAAATTATCCAATTAATTCAGATTGAGATTATAGAGTTTAATTTAGAAATCGATTCTTTTAATATTTATTTTTTTTTAATTTAAAATTTTAATATTATATCACGTGGACGTTAACAAAAATTTTTGGTAGAAATAGGCGCAAATAAACCAATCCTCCGAATTGTGAAGTCTTATTTAAAAAATGTACGGTCAAAGCTTGTGGTATTCCGGAGACCTCTTCCTTTGGAAATTATATCTTGGATTTTGATTAGGACTTAAAAGAGCATTTAAGTTCATTATATTTGATATATTAGTGCGGCATGGAAATCCAAATGCTTGTCTGCTGCCGGCGGATCAATCAGCCATGTCCGTTGTTCCTAGCTACTGCGCCCAATGCTCCCTTCTCCGGAGATTTTTTTTTTTTTTTTTTTTTTTACATAAAAACCATAAAAATAACAAAAATACACCAAATATTTAAACACTGTATTTTGAAAGGGATGAATATTCGATTAAATTATAACAAAAATAATTAAAATTAAAATAATCATTTTAATTTGATTATATAATTTTTATAACTATAATTTAACTAAACAGAATAAAATTTGAAAATTCATTTGATCAAATTACACGATTAATTCTATTCGTTTATCCAAATTAACTGAATTATTAAAATTTTTTATTATAAAATACTTTTAAATAACGTTATTTTCTATTTATCTCTATATAAATATAATATATATTATTCATATCTATAAACTATAATTTTAAAATTCAAAATTCATTTATAATTTTAGTTTATCTAATGTCATTTTCAAAATTTCAAATTTTAAATTTCAAATAAATTAAATTTTGGGAGCATAAAAGGAGTGAAATGGGAGAAAAAGAGGGAGAGACGTGATGGGAATGAAGTATATTCGAAATTTGGAACTAGAAAGATGAAACTAAAATTTTCATTAATTATACACTCTCTACTATATTAGTTTCTATTTTTAAATTGTTTAATTATAATATTATAATAATATTTATATAATTAAAAATTGTCCAAAAATATATATAATATTTTTAATTAATTCGATTAATTCGATTTAATTAAAATAAAAATTATTAAAATCGATAACCGCTTAATTAAACCAAATTAAAGTTTGATTTTTTTCAAAATCAAATTAAATACCTAATAAATCACTCAAAATATAAATAAATGGTTCGATCAAAATGATTTTTTTGGTTTTAACCAAACTGCTCACTCTTAGATCTTGACCTCGGAAAAAATATTTAAACAAGATTTTTTTATCATTTAAATATCCCTACAGGTACAGATTTTATTGAACCAAATGGTTGGAAGAACTAATTAGGAGTGCGTTGTATAAAAGGAAATGCGAGAATCCTAAAGAGTAAGCAATGCATAGGGGTAAAATGGTTTGGGCAAAATGGTCATTTTAAATTAATTGTCAATGATTATTATCTATTCTTAAACATTAAATATCAATTATTGATTAAATTCTTTTCTAAAGAAAAAATAAGAATTAATTTCATGAAAAAAAAAAAGGGCAAAAGAGGTTGTCACGTTCTCAAAGATAATACGGTGATACCAAATTTCTTTGACTTGAGTGGTTAAATACTTTATCCCTTAATCAGAGTTCTCGAATTCGATCCCTGAAAATGATAAAAAAGGATTTGGGAAAGTCAATTCCTAAAATAAGTCTCACAGAGTTAATCGGGTAAAATTCGAATATCGATAATAAAATAATAAAAAAAAAAAGATAACACGGTGATGTCAAACCTTGAGAATGAGAAATGAGAATTTCAAAACTGTTCACTTTGGAGAGTCACAACAGAGAATAAGATTGTACTTACAAGCACTTAAATGAATATATGCTATAAGAGCTTAAATTATTTAATTACATCCCACCATGCAATCTTTTAAAAATTGGTCTGAGAGACTTATTTTAGATCCACGATCCAAAAATCAAAACCCTCGAAATAATATGTATATGCATAGTCTTTTTCAAATATAGAATAGACTCGAACTCGAAAGATTTAAAAGATAACGGATGATATTAATTGAGTTATAATTTATTGACATATATGTGTATATGTGTGTAAAAAAAGATAATAAATGTATTATATCCAAATGTAATTGATTTTTTTTTATTTAATTATTGGCACATCTAAATACATTTTTAGGGCTTTGCTAATTTTGACGAGTTTAATGTTTTCTATTATTCTACTCATATTTGTCAATCTAAACATACGAGGTTTTAAATAGACATTGTTATAGCTTATTAAAATTTTCTCATAATAAATTCAAATTTGCCTTTAGTCTATTTTAATTTGAAAAAAAAAAATCATGGCCATGTTATTATCATTATTATTTTGTTTGCCCAAAGACGTCTATTTTGATAAATGTACTTGTCTGTCATTTTCATTCTCAAGTCAATTGTAGTTATTCAAGAAAACAAGAAAACTCTCTCTCACTCTCTCTCCCCCCTGTGAGCGGTCAGCCATGTGCAGTCATTTTGGCTGACAGCTAAACCTTGGAGAAAATGTTGTAACCAAAGAGAAAGAAGGTCAACAAAGTAAGAAGTTACCCCAAGAAAGTGCGGGACCCTCCTTTACGGTACAAAGGAGCCCCAAACGCGTGACGTTGGTCCCACAAATCAAACCTTAGATGGATTAAGAAGGGTTTTTGTGTTTTTCTTCCTATATATCGATCTTGTTCGATAACCATGGACACTGCGTTGGATTGAGCCATATCATGTTCAACCTGAATGATGGGGTATACACACTCATGATCATTTTCTTTTCCCCAACAAAGCCTTGCCCTTACACATAGTATCCTTGCGGAGAAAAACCAGAGAGGAATCTGTTGCAGTCTCCCACGCGGTCTGTCACACTGGCACTAGATAATATTTCATACTCACAAGTCTTAAAAAGGATTGGAAACAAAACATGTAAAAGCTAATGTTGGGCCGTAAATACCTCACGTCTCTATCCATCTCAGACATTGCATGCGTCACGTATCTTATCTTCAAACATTTCCATGCACCTGTCTTGTGTATCCCTGCATTATTCTACTAAAGTTCAGAAATTTTGACTAAGTACCACTTTTTTTCAACCTTTCTCTTTCATTTTTTTTTTCTTTTAACCTTTTAGGTTCTTTTTTTTGGGGTGGAGGGGGGTTTCCTTTTTTGAGTTTATAAGGTACCACAAGGGTTTTGAGTTACCATGCATTAGAATTAGAACTTTTATATATTTTTTGAAAAAATAGTATATGATCATTGTAACGCAGCTTATGTATTCTACTGGAATTTATATATGCAAAGCAATATATATACATATATCCATAATTTGTTCCCTAGATATTTGTTTTTTCTATCTTTGTTCATAATTCTTATTTTCTATTTACTTTGAGCAAGGGCATGTCAAAACTAGAGAACTCAAAATGAGAATGGCTTTATTTTTGAAAAACAACAAAAGAAATCAAAATCAAAATAAATATTGAAAACGCGGTTTACAAAGCAAGCAAGCAATGGAAGACGCGGTTTTGCTGGGAGAGAAAACGAAGGGAATGACAGTATTTTGGGGAATGTGATGGAAAATAAAGATTATGTTAAAATTCATAATTGGGTGTTGTGTTGTGTCCCCGCAGTCGATGGGATTTGCACAGGCTGGCCGGCTGGACCCTTTTTCTCAATTTGACGGAAATGACAACTCATCATTACCATTCTTTACTTTTTGTTTGATTTCTTCATCAAGCTCGTTTTAATCAAAAATCCCATGTGCCCCCCTCCCCATATTTCTCCCTCCCCTGATATTATTATTATTTTTTATAAATTATATTTTAATTAATTTGATTCAAATACAAATCCGAACATAATTTTTTTATTTTAAAATCGAGATTTGATTAAAAAATTTTATATACTTACCCATTAAATCAACCATCCATCGATCCTTAAATATTATTTGAGTATATATATTTTAATATTTTTTAAATTAATTTTAAAGGATAAATCTAAATATTATTTTAGTATATATATTTTAATATTTTTTATATTAATTTTAGAGGATAAATCTATTTAATCTCAGTGTAGTTTTAAAAGTGTCATTTCAACCCTTCGATTACCATTTTACTCTGTTAAAATTTGCTATTAAGTTTTGCAATTCCCTTAAGTGATTTAATACCCAAGGGAAAAAAAAAAAAAAAGAACAAACCTTATTATCATAGTCAGCTATGGAGAAATTCCATCTCTCTATGTATCTCTCAATTTCTTTGATTTTTTATTTTTAGTTTTCTTAATAAAACTCTTACTATCATCATAATCAATGATCACAAATTACCCACAAAACCCCATCTCCAGAGTATATTGCAAACCCTAACAAGGTTTCTTTTAGCCGTTTGTTAACGTGTTGCTTTGATTATTGATCGAGCTCTCTTTCTTTTTTCAAAGATTTTCTTCTATATTTCCATATTTTTCCAAACTTCTTTCAATCAAATGCTCTTCTAATTTAATATTTCATTCCTACCAAGTTATATCTGAATGATTACAGATACACAAAATTAGTTATTTGTGAAGATCATTGCTAAATTCCGTATCAAACTAATTCAATCTTTATGTCATAATATATAGATTTAAGAATCACCCGATTTAGCAATTAACTTTTAAAATATAAATTAAATTATCTTATAATATATAAATTTTAGTAAATGGGTTATTAAAGAGATTTTGTCTAAATGCTATTTTGATCTTTGTTTTTGTCATTTTTCTTTTGTCCCAAAGTTCTCCAATTTTCAACTTCTAAGGTTTGAGATCATAACTAAGATCAAAATTTGTCAACTTAAGATCAAAATTAAGATACAAAGGCAATCTATTGCCAAAATTGTCTCTCGTTTTGCTCTCTATGAGTTCTTAAAGAGGAGGGCAGAACCCTTGAAAAGAGGAGGACTTGAACTCCCGACCAAACATTTTGGAGATTAATTTTTTTTTTGTTATTTAGTATTTCTATGAAAAAGCTCTTGAAAAAGACATGTGTCACTTTCATATCATGTGACAAGAATTTTAGTAAATTTGATTTTACGTAAAGATCAGTGAAATTGGAATTGAAAATTTCAAAGCCGCGTATGGTAGTTAACCCCAGCTTGCATTTGTTTGAAAAGTCTCGAGTGGGGTAACAGCTTGCAACGGCTACTTTCAACTGACAACTACTTTTTCAAATTCTAACTATACGCTTAAATTCAGGGGTTGGTAGTCACAATGAATACACACCAGCTCCACATATGAGAGAGAGAGAGAGAGAGATATAAATTTTTTTTTCAATCTCATAATCGCAAATCCAAATCTTTATAAAAAAAAAAAAGAAAATATAGGTTGTATGTAATGAAAATAAATAAAAAAATAAAACAAATACAAAATGATATGAGAATATAATATTTTACAAAAATATAGATGACAGAAATATGTGAAAATGTGTAAATATAAAAAATATAAAAATTTTTACATAAATATTAATTATTTTATGAAAATAATAAAGTAACTATTTTTTATAATAAAAATATAAAATGATTAAATATATGATTATTAATCATAATACAAATAAAACAAAAACTAAAAATAAATAAATAATTCATTAAATATGAAAAAATATGTAAATATAAAAAGTTTTGTATAAATATTAATTAATTTAGTATATTGAATAGTTTCGAAAAATAGAAAACATCGTAGAAACATTTTGAAAACAGAAAATTATAGGTGTTGAAAAATTTTTGTGTGTCAGAATTGAAAATTACCCCTCTATGTGTAAAATCTCACATTGTATTCTCAAAAATTACATAAAATGCACTTTATGGATATCAATTTGTGAATTATCAGCATATATCATGAGTCTAATATTAACACTTGAAAAGGGTAATAATTAAAATTTTTGCTATTATCAAAAAATGGAGCAATAAAATTTCCATCAATTGATTATTTATACATGAGTCCAAGCTATTCCTATTATAACTTAGTGTTGCAGGTGACTCTTAACTCCACAAATAATAGCTCCGCTTACTCAAACAGTCTGGTTGCCTAGAGATTCTAATCGATGGGATCTGCAAAACACGACAGAGGATACTCTGGCAGGGAGATTCTGATACTCAAATCAGAGAGTGATTTTCGAAAAGAGAAAAAACAAACTGAAAGAGAGAGCTTCGTAGGCTTTTATATGCTTTATGTAAACTTTAAGAGCAAGAGGACTTACCTAATCGGTAGAGCTAATGTAATATATATAGGCTACTTGTGCGAGTCCGTATGCATTTGGGATGTTAAACCCTAATTTTTTTATAAAAATGTCTCGAGATCATGCGAATTATAATGAGAGATTTTCAAAATTTTAAAATATCATTATTTAAAGAAGTCCGAATCTCAAGAGATTCTTTCCCTTATCGACAACAATCAAGAGTTTTTTTTCCTTTTTCAAGAGGTTGACTCTGTACTCTAAGGGGAGACGAATATTGTCCGTAACCGAACGAGTATGTAGAGCACCGAATAGATTTAAGAGCCAAACTGGCGACTATCAAGAGGGTGCCAATCGAGGTGTACCGAGAGAGTAGACTATATCTGCCCGCCTAGGAGATACATCCCACATCGACGACACATTTCGAAGGCCTTACGTCCGGTGGGCCACGTGAAAGATTCCAAGTGTTGTGATAATGGGCCCTTGGAACATGCTCCATCACTTGTCCAAACTCCTGCTATTGTTCCGTAGGAAGGGTTTTAAGAGTAACATTAGATAGATGAGATTCGAAAAAATGCTAGTGTGCCATATTAAATACAGCGGGTGTGCTATCGATTTCTATGAATTATCCCCGATATGCTTCACAAGACATGGCGTTGATTTGTTTAATCATTATTGTGTTCACTTTTTAGTAAATGTATCTTTTGTGTACGAAGGCGATATGAAAATTATCTCCTGTGAAATCCCTAAGAAACAACTGGAGAAAGAGTCGAATCGGAATTGGCCAAGGGCTCATCGTCACGGGCCTACCCGGGTATTGGCGACATTAGGAGCATTATGACAAAAGAGGAAATTCAAGACGTCCAGAATGATATACTGCTGGGGGACGACTACACCCTTTGGTCGGCCACCGATGATGATAGGGATAATAGGGCGCCAAAGGGTTGTGTCTTGATGTACAAGTAATGTGCTAGGTATGATTTAAAAGTGTCGTATAGGAGCCCCATGGAGCAGGCTCTTCTTCATTGGAATATCTTCCCGACTATGTTGATCCCTAGTACGTAGCATTTGGTAGTAGCGGTGACACCGTTATTTAGTTTTTGTCGTTTTCACTTTGATTGTAAAATCTTTTCTTCTATTTTTACTTTTAAGAGGTGCGCTTGTAAAGGTATTACACAAAGTCAGTATTACTTATAATCTAGGTTGAAGACGAGTCGGAGGTTTCATTAGAAGAAAACCATTGATAAGAGTTGGATAAATAAGCATTTTTTTCATAGAGTTTTTGAGGAAAGATTCGGTGTCCTTCCTTTCGAAAGCTGATAAGGAGCCGTTTGTCGATTTGAAGGCTCCAAAATCCTCTCATCATTCATGATTCATCCATTCTGTTGGCAAGTACTACACCCTCAGAAAGAGACGTGTCTTAATTGAGATATTTCTAGACAATAAGATGATGTTGTTGGCAGGTTTGCTGTTTAGGGAAAAAAAGAAAAATGAAAAGCCCCTTCTAATGAAAAGAAACAGCAAAAAGCTTGTTGATGCCCTCATTTCTCCAAATAAGAGGGATATTAAGGCAATGACCACCGATCAACATATGAAAGTCGACGTAAAAAGGGAAGTGGATGAGGTACTAGTAGCGATATTGTTCCCATTTCGTCTTTCGCCCAAAAAACGAAGGGAACCAAGCGGCCGAGCTTACCAAATAGGCAGTAAAAAGAGACGATGAGCTAGGCTCCTTAGATACATAAGAGTTTGTTAGAGTAGTCGATGTCCACTCCATAGCTAGGGCGGTGAAGGAGCTCGTGGATGAGCATTCTCAAGCAGTTGGCAAAGGAGCCAAAGAGGAGGAGGAGATGGCGGACGATGAGTCCCAGGAGAAGGGTGATGGTTGCGCCTCCATGGTTCCCAGAGGAGAGAGAGAGAAAGAGATGGCATGAATCATGGAGGACTTTAAGAATATAGAGCCTGGCATTGGTCCGTCTTTAACTACCCCTCGAGTACTAGGCAAACAAAAGAAATCCAAAAGAGTCACTTTTGAATGTTTTATCCACGTTTCATCTTTTAATAGCCAACATAGGCTGTGGGAGCATGGGACCATAACGATCAGTATCGACGACTATTGTTACTACTATGACAAGGATAAAGAGGCGAAAAAATAGCGGACTAGAGAGACTTTCATCATTTTGACCAAGAACTGCATAAACTATTCCTCGAGTAGGGCGATAAAACTATAATGTCTTTAGGATTCACGATATGTTTGTTTTGTGCTTCCACTTGTTACTAGCGATTTTGTGTAACACTTTTTGTTTTGTGCAGACCATGTCTTTGTGGAGGGAGTAAACGATAGATCACTTGAGATACCGTGCCAATCAGATTGGTACTAAGGTGGCTCGGTTGTAGGATGTCCTCTTTCAGAAGGAGAAGGAAATCAACGAGGAAAGGGTGTCTGCATTTATTTTGACTGCCCAAAGTAAAGAGTTGAAAAGGCTGAGGAATGGGACGAAGCGCTCTACCGGTGCAAGGTGCTCTCGAAGAGATGTAAGGAGCTGGAGGCGGAAGCCAAGGTGCGAGAGGTACGTCTTCCGGCCATGGAGAAGCATGCTGAGATACAGGATCAATTGCTAGAGGTAGCTGAGTGGAGAATATTTGAGCTGAAGGAAGCAACGGCAAAGGTCATGGATTAGCACGCGCACCCAACAGAATTAGTGTAAGGACCTCCAGTGTGCTAGGGAATATTATCGATCATGCTAGGCTCTCGGGGGCCTTACCCTTAGATATGGGGATAGCTAGCCCCGAAGCCTTTAATAACGAGCCAACAATTGTATCGGTAAAGGAGGTTCCTTTAGAAGCTGCTATCGAGAACACTATGGCCGGTGTATCTGAAGAGCCCCAAGGTGATTTAAAGTCCCCGAATCTCCCCCTTCCTCTCTCCCTTAGTTATGTTTCTGTTTCTTTTGGGTTAAATATTCTTTTTGTACGTCTTTTAGAAAATTAATGAAAGAGTTCCATTGGATTTTCCCTGTTTGAGTGTTCTTGTGCCTTTATTATACTCCATGTAGTAAATAGAGTTCTACTGAGGGGATGCAGCCTTTATCAATAGTCTATTCGTTTGAGAGTAGGATGGGTCATACCTACCCGTCGAGGAAACGTGTCCCTTATTGTTGGTATGCTCGTCTGATAGAGTGGACCATACCTGTCGGCAGGGAGATACATCTTGTATTGTCGACATGTTTGTTCGATAGAGTAGACCGTACCTACCCGATTGGGAGACTCGTCCCTTATTATCAGTATGCCCATTCATTGGGATAGGCCATACATACCCGACGGGGAGGCATATCTCTACTGTTGATACATTCGTTTGTTAGGAGGGCCCATACCTATCCGACAGGGAGACTTGTCCCTTATTGTTAGTACATTCGTTCATTAGGAGAAGCAGTACCTATCATATGGGGAGACTCATCATTTATTATTGGTACAATCGTTCGTTAGGAGGGGTTATACCTACCTGATAAGGAGACTAATCCCTTATTGTTGGTACATTCGTTCATTAGAAGGGGCTGTACCTATCCGACGAGTTTTCCCATCGTTTATTCGTTAGAGTGTTCGATACGATCGGCATATCACAGTGGATTAACAAAGCAAATCATTACGGACAAAGCAATCGTAATATAATCAACGAAATAAGTGAGAGGACATTCGACTAGCAATTATACGAAAGTAACAACAATAAGGAAAGAGATCTAGGATTACTTGAGAGTGTTCACTAGGAACTCCAAGCTACAAGGTATTGTTCCAATACAAGTCGAGGTCCTAAATTTGTCCTTCATGTGCTTTGTACTTGGTAACGTTTCCAGGGCATTCAAGCCAGGTCTACCCAAGATAACATTGTAAAGTGATGGTAGCTTGACCATATTGAATATCGTCATAGCGGTTGCGTGATCAAGTGGAGTTTCGAGAGTAATAGGAAGCAAAATGGTGTCTTCTGGATAGATCCATTTGCCGAAGAGTCCTTTAATGGGACTGACATGCGGTTGCAAGTACGTTTGAGTAAAACCTTTCTACTAAAAGGTATCTCAATAGAGAATGTTACAGCCGACCCCCTAATTTACGAAAATTCTTCTTATCTCGTATTGCCCGATTTTGGCAATGATGACAAGAGAGTCGTGTCGATCAGGATCGACCCCCACCACGTCATTGTCATTGAAACCAATCATGGGCCTTTTTTTCTTGGGCTATTTTTCGGCATGCATGGCAAGGACTTTCTTGAATGTAGGGCCCAATGGTTTAGCCTTGTGAAAGATCAAAGCCACTGTCTTCCCAATTCCGTTCACTTGTTTATGTTCTCGGTTATGTAATGCTATTAAGATGTAGGCCGAAAGGTAGAGATCCTAAGGATTATACTCACTTTGCAGTTGGAGTATTACTTCATCTGGCCGGTTAAGGACATTCACTGGAGTTGATTGTTCATCCCAATCATTTTCATGCCTCACGACCTACGAGCCTTGAGGGGGACATTCTCTTTCTGTACTTATGAACCTCTGAAGCCAACCACTTCAGACTAGGAACTCAAGTTCATCCTTAAGATTCTTACACTCATCGGTCAAGTGGTCGTAGGCCTAATGAAAGTGACGGTATCGTATTTTGTCTTTCTTTGAGTCATCTTTCATAGAGCGAGAGGGCTACCTAACATAAGGCTTGTCCCAAATCTGAAGCAAAACTTAACTTGGTGTCTCATTCAAGGGAGTGTAACTCATAAGCCTTCATTGTTAAGGGGGCCCTTGTCAGGCTTTTTTAGGCGAGGTCTGTCAAGGTGATTGGCTACATTTGTTCTGAGCTTATCGGTTTTGTCGCTTGTCAAACATTTCTGCATTCTCGACAGTGATATACTTTGTGCAAGCGTAAAGCTCCTAAATGATAAATGAGGGATTCTTTGTGATAGAAGTTTTCATCCCCGATGGTCGCAACCCTGTGAACAACACAGCAAGTGCAAGGGAATGATCTAGATCCAAGACTTTCATCATCTCCATTTTGAACTTGTCAAGAAAATCTCTTAGCAGCTCATCCCTTTATTGTAGCAAAAGGAGGGATGTGGACTTTCTCGTAGCTCCCTTACTGATCACAAAGTGGGTCAAATTGCTATAAGAGCTGAGAGAAGCTTTTGATGTTGAATGGAGGGAGTGAGTTGAATCATGTCAAGGTATTGCCCTTCAAGGTCGTAGAAAAGTGTTTACACATCATCGCATCTGTTATGTTTGTCGAGACCATCACTATCACAAAGTGGGTCACATGATCTCGGGGGTTGGTGGTACCACCGTACATTTCCATTGGGGGAAGGAGCACATCACAAAGCATCGATTCGGTAGAGACCTTGGAATCGAATGGTGAGAGACCGGTGAGATATTGGTCGAGTTCGTCTCTTATTGCATTAACACGTCTGAGTTCGTCTGTCACAAGTTCTTCAACCTGTTTTCTTGGATTGTCGGGGTCACGTTAGGAGGTTACCAAAGGTTCTCTGCGAGGACTGGGCTCCTTGTCTGACAACACAGCACAACTCTTCTGGTTGCTTACTCATGCCTTGCAGTTTGGATTTGAGTCTGGCCATGGAGAGGCAGGAGTAGGGGTGGCATCGATTGGTCCTGTCATGTGACTGGCAACTGGTCTTCAGGCGAATTGGCTATAGTAAGAGTTTCAGTTGGGTTGTAAAGTGCCGTCGGTTGGGCGATATTCACAGTAATGGCAGTATGCCGCTCCATCACGAATGTAGCTCCGAAGGCAGTTTTGATTTTTCTCTTGGGAGGCATGAGAAGAGATAGACTGATGAGTGAACTTCTTTCTAGTCTGTTCCCATGAACGACGCCAATCTATTAGAGGAGAGTTTTGACTCCACAAATAATAACTCCACTGACTTGAATGGGGGATCGATCATTTAGAGATTCTGATCGATGAGACCTGCAAAAGACCGCTAGAGGGTGCTTCAGCGGGAGAGACTCCGATACTCAAGTCAGAGAGTAGTTTCAAAAAAAGAAAGAACAGATTGAAAAAGAGAGCTCTGTTACCCTCTATGTGCTTTGTATAAGTTCTGAGGGCAAGAGGACTTACCTGATTGGCAGAGTAAATGTAATATATATAAGCTACTTGTGCGAGTCCCGTATGCATTCAGAGTATTAAAACACCAGTTTTCTTGTATAGATTTCCCAAGATCATGGGAATTATAGTGAAGATTTCTGAAGATTTAAAAATATTATCATTTAAGAAAATCTAGATCTCAAGGGATTCTTTCCTTTATCAACAGCAATCAAGAGTTTTCTTTCCTTTTTTAAGAGATTGACTTCGTACTCTAAGGAGAGGTTAATATTGTCCTTAACCGAACAAGTATGTGAAGTGTCGAGCAAATTTAAGACCTGCATTGACAACATGTTTAGGAGGCCTTACGTTTGGTGGGCTTTGCACGTGAAAGATTCCAAGTCTTATGATAATGATCCCTTGAGTCATGCTGCATGTTAAAGTCTCAATTTAAATCAAACTTCCGGTTATAATAAAATATCGCGTTCTCAATTTGAGTTCTGTTTAAAAATAAAATAATAATTTAGAGTCTATTTAGTTAAACTTATTTTAAATTATTTATAAATTTCTAAAATTATAATATATTTTTAAAATTTATAAACTCATATATTTTATTTTCAAAGTTAGTTGTTAAAATATTTAGACAAAATAAACAAAAATGTTTAAAAAGATATTCTATGAGTTTATAAGTCATTTATATTTTTAGTCAAATGAGTTCTTATAAACTCTTTTTAGTATCGAAAAGACTGAAAATGACAAAATATATTTATATCATATAAATAGATGAAATATTAATTGCAGCAATTTAGTCAACTTTTAGGTCAAATAAGATATCTTACAAGTTGTATATAGAAAAAGAATTAAGGTGGAGTTACTTCTTTTTAAAAAATTTATAATATCTGAATATCTTATTTTTAGAATTTATAAATTCTTTTAGCAAAAGAAAAAAAAACACTATACCCGACAAATTTCATGATCTTATAAAATGTTAAATATCTTATAATATGTTTGAAAATTTTATAAATTTAATCAAACATCCTCTTAATTAAGATTCTATTTCAATTTAAATATTGATTTTCTCTCTTTGATATGATTTCTCACTTTAAATTTAAACAAATTAATTTTTTACTCTAAAAAATGATTTAGTTCAGATTTTTTTTTTGGGTAAATACATGTTTGAGATTTTCTATCTAAATATATTGATTTTAAGTTATTTATCTCAAACTAAATACATTAATTTTATATCTCTAAAGAAATTAATGATTTTATCTATTTAAAATTAGGTACATTTGTCTTTTGTCTCCAAATAAATTAACCAAAATTAGATTTTTTTTTTCAAGTCTAAAGAAATTGCTATTAAGTTTTCCCTCCCTAAAAGTAAATCAAATTTAGATTTTTTTTTAAAAATATACACATTGATTTTCTTTATATATATATATATATATATATATATAATCAACTTAATTTTGATTCTCTCTTTCTAAATTTAAACACATTACTCTTCTCTCTAAAATAATTATCTTAATTTAAATTTTTTTACTCTAAATATATTGATTTTAAGTTTTTTCTCTCTAAAAAAATAAATTTAAATTCTTTCTCATAAATCTCTAAAAAGGGGTTTTTTTTTTATGTATAAACTACTAGTATCTAATAATCATATTGGGTTCAACTAAATCCGGTTGAAGACAGGTTGAGCTCCTAAGGGGCAAAACTCTCCCAATATCTATTTTCTTTATATGCAAGATTCGAATCCCAAACCTTATTTAAAAGATACCAATACCCAACTATTTCACCGATTAGGATTTTGACTAATATGCAAAAGTGTTTTTAAAATGGACTCGGCACATGTCTATAGTATATACCTATGGTACCCAAAACATACCAACTTTTTTTTTTTATTTTCACCTACTGGAATCCAGATTTTATCTAACTAATTCGATCCGAATACTATAGGATCCCATAAGGAGTTGGCACTCTCAAATTCTATTTCTCTATTCCTATAACTCGAATCCGAAATCTATGGTTAAACGTGTACAACACTTTACTGTTATACCCAAGGAAGTTTGGTACACCAACTTTGTTTGGGTTTAATATTTTCTGTTCGATACCTAACCCATTAATCATTTGGACCCAACCCAAGTGCTGGAAGGGCTCCAGGCTACGCAGCCCAAGAATAAAAAATCCACCTTACTTCTTGCCCAATTAGCAAAATAAAAAGGAAAATACAAGAATATACAAATCATTTAATATTATTTCATAAAATTATATAATATTTATAATCCATTGTATCCATGTTTATAAAATTTTAAATCGCGGGGCTCTCTTTAGCTTCTTGATACTATAGAATCCCATTGAAATTTTATGAGATCTTTCTGGGCTTCAAACACTATATCTTCGACACCCGTTAGCCCAATCTAAGCTTGCTCGACTTTTTGGTGGCTCAGCCTTTGCTTAAGCCCAATTGACTTGCCCATTCTCTTTTGTCTTTTTTTTTTTTCAATAACCCAATCAAGGTGGCCCAAACTAGCCTTTTTTTTTTTTTTTTGTAACCAATTGATATATGAAACCATTATCCGACTAGTCTTCTTACATCTCTTTTTCTTTTTTGATACAATGAGATGTGAAGATGAAAATAAGAAAACTCTACCCCTTGAGTTGTCCCCGAAGGATATCTTCTTCCGTCTTTGATTCCATACATTACACAATTCACATATTGACAACATGACCTGATTTAACCTTGGATTGAGCTTTCATTCAATCTAATTTAGTCCATTTGTAACCCCTCATGGCGAAACTAAAATTTATTTTGGTGGCTTGAAATGCAACATGTCACGGGCAGTGGGAATATTTCCAAGTGAAAGATCAAATCAATGGAGAGTCTCAAAATTGAATCTACAGAAAGAGAAAACCTGCAAAACTCTTAGAACAGGGCGAGGCAGGAGGCGATAAAAAGGCTTTCCAAGAGCAAGAAAGACATAAGCCAATACAAGCAGCCAGAAGAATCCCCAGTACCATCCTTATTCTCA
Organism: Dillenia suffruticosa; assembly: GCA_033439265.1. Taxonomy (NCBI): domain Eukaryota; kingdom Viridiplantae; phylum Streptophyta; class Magnoliopsida; order Dilleniales; family Dilleniaceae; genus Dillenia; species Dillenia suffruticosa. The sequence goes on from JAVTVX010000029.1 coordinate 22,314,490, forward strand.
CTAACCCCTTGATCAACCAAGGTGGAAAAGCCCCCTTCATTGCACCTGCACCCGCACCCATGGATACTAGAAAAAGCGAGCCATAGAAAATGGCCGCTTGACCGCGCTCGAGACACCTTGATTTCCCACAGGGACATGGCTGCAGCTTTTTAGAGCAAGCTTGAATTGTCAATAACATCAATCACTGCATAAGAAACACTCATACATATAAAAGTATTTGTAGTGAAAATGCGTAGTGATTTTGATTAGTTTGTGAAGTTGATTTTACCAGTAACGCGAGAGATCCAAAGATGAGACGTGTGCTTCATTTGTTTAAGTAGGTGTCAAAGATGAAGCCTCCGAGGACAGAAAGCAAGCTAACTGAGCCTTTGAAGTTTGTGAAGAGAGCTCACAAAGTAGCAACATCAAAGTGCATTTTGAACATGAAGTGGAGAACCACGCGTTTCATGTTAGCAACAATCCCCATGTTCCCCAAGGCCCCCAATGCTATAAATTCCACTTCCATTAAAAAAAGGAAAATACGAGAAAACCAACAGACAGTCGGTTTAATGAGAAGGACGTTACGTCCGTTTTGGATATCCGTCGGTTCAATACTAAAGAGAAAAAAGAGAGATTTTATATGAATGATTTTTAATATTAGTACACAAAAATTAAATTACATCAAAGAAGATGGCATAAATTTTAGAAAAATTATTGCTTTTCTTTCTTCATTGATTTCAAGAAAGTTATATCAAAAATATAAACACTGATATTTACAATGGTAAAGAGAAAAAATTGCGTAGCAAGTGATATAAAAAAATATAAAAAGAATTGATTCATAAGCAGCCTCTTAAATAGTAAACAAAATTGATGAAATGTTGACATGGCATAATACTATTGGTTTGGCATGGAAAATTAAATAAGAAAGAGAATTATTTAGAATAATTGACCAATGAGAGTATTACCATATCTGACATCTTGCCTGAAAACTTGGTCGTCAAGTATTGCTGCTCTTTTATACTGCCCCTCCAATTTTGTGCTGACAATGGGATTGTTTGATTTTGCAGCCAGCCAACAAGACATTCCGAATCAAGAAGAAGCTGGGAAAGAAGATTGGGCAGAATAGGCGTATCCCACTCTGGTTTCACTCTAAGACTGACAAGCTCAAGTGCAAGTTCGTCTACAACTTCTTCCTTCTCTCTCTTCATCTCTCTCTCTCTCTCTCTCTCTCTCTCTCTCTCTCTCTCTCTCTCTCTCTCTCTTCACTTTTATTCATTTTCAGGTACAACAAGAAGCACAGGAACAGACGTCAGACCAAGCTTGGGTTCTTAGGTGCTTGGACTCTACTACTTCTCTTCTTCAATCTACTTAAAGCTTCTTAGATTTGACCAACAACAACTTCCCCGTATGATGATTAACTTTGTTATCTTAGTTTTAGTATTTTGAGATGGCTTAGAATCAAGGGTTGAAATTATTTTCTGGTGGTTGTAAGTTTTGATTATGAATACATCCTACCTTTTTTTTTTTCTTGGGCTTGAGTGACCGGTATACACGGATTACTCAACTATTACAGGAATGGGCTCTCCCGATACCTATTTATATTTTTTTCTCTAGTAGTTAATATCCTGACTTCAATTTTGAACATGGCTACATACAAATGTTTGTATTAACCTTGGTAGAATTTGAAAAGTGTTCTCTGAATCACTCTTTCACTTTATGGTTTTATGCAAACTAAAGTTGCAGTGATCTTATATATTTAGCCCTATTACTCATGTCCTCTTTGTATTTAATTAGTTGATTGGTTCTTTTCATTGTGTACATCTTCTAGGGCTCTCTGATCAATACATGAACCTAATTCAAGAATTCTATGGTAAAATGCGTGTTGTCATTTTTTGTCCTGCTCTGTGAGACAGAATTATTATGCACAACATGATACAAGGCCTATAGTACTCAGATTCAATTGATTGACGGTCTTTCTGTAACTAAGGTGTTAAGGAGGTGTTTGCATTTTGGGACAAGGACCATGAGGGACATCCTTTGTACTATTTACTAATCGAAACCTTATCTTTGTAAATTTTCAGCTGTATTTGTTGTGTTCAATGTTCTCATGGTAGTTGCAAGTTTCTTCAAAGAATAGCTCACTCTTTGCGCACCCCCATAGGCCCCAAGGTGTTAATGCACTTGGCAAGGGCCTCATTGTTTCTCCTATTCTCCTGAATTCTTTTCTCTTTCCTCTCTTGTTCAAGATATAATGATAGATAACCCTTCTTGGATTTAGAATGGTTTATGTAATTATTTAAGCCTCCTATACAAAACCCTTAATTGATCGACGTGTTCATGTTGTCCCCCTCCCCGGGGTTGAGACTTGTGTTTTGTATCTTTGCCGGATACTGTCTTGTCAAGGCATGTTATTATTTATGCTTTATCAATGTCCCCTTTAAATTGTTCCCCTTTTCAAGGATACCCTTGCAGTCTTTCTTTATGGAATTCTTAGGATCTCATTTGGTGCATGTTTGCCCAATTTCCTCCTTCTTCAATTTTTTTTTTTTTTGTTTTTTGATTATACAAACATTTGAATCTGAAATCACCAGATTAGAAAAGAAAGATTTGTACCACTAGACTATTTTCTTAGGAATTTCCTCCATCTTCATTAAATGTAAGTAATTGAACCAAACCATCAATGGGCAGTTAATCAATTGGGTAAGGATTTTATATCCCTTAACCAAATTTTGAGTTCAAAATTTAGAAATAAAAAAGAATACATTGAGAGAATTACTCCCCCTAAAATGGACTCGATAATATTCAAATCGGATTAATCGAAATATAATTATGTACATCGTTGCTAATTTTAGAGGATAAATAAGTGCTTGTGCTACTCTAGGCTCAAGTTTGTCCCGTCCAGTTCTGGTCTACCCTTCCAAATACTCTAGTATAAACAATGTCATTAGGGCATGTTTAACATTTTGCTGCGTATCTTCTCATCATAAAGCAATTGAAATACAAGGCGCAAATCAAAAGGCAACAAAGAGAGCTCGATCAATGATCTCTTTTTTTTTTTTTTTTTCACTTTAAGCACATTTTGATTTGGGAGGAAAATTTTAAGCGAAAAGTTACAAAGGTAATATTTCATGGAGGTTCACCAAAAAAAAAAAAAAAAAATTCAGATAGTAAATATTTCTCCAATAATATTTTTCCTTTCCTCTTGTGTTGTGAACAAATATAGCATTTGTCATGGGGAAAAAGATTAGGGGAAAAATGTTAGATGGCAAAATTAGTTCGCACTTTTTCTCTTTAAATGCATTTGTTTTGAATATTTTCTCTTTAAAAAAAATTAAATTTAGTATTTTCCAATTTAAAACTAAATATATTAATTTTCTTTCTATAAAATATTAATTTAGTTTATATTTTCTCTCTCTCTATACATATTGATTTTGAGTTTTCTCTCCATAAAATTAGCATATTTTCTCCCACTTAAAAATATGAAATGTAGTATTTTCTCTCTTTATAATTAAATATATCAATTTTCTTTCTAAAAAATAATTTATTACACATTTCCTCCTTTCAAATATATTGATCTTAATTTCTCTCTAAAAACTAAACTAATTTTTAAAGAGAAAATTGATTTTTTTTAAATAGAGAAAATTAATATGTTTAATTATTGAAAGAGAAATTAAATTTCATATTTTTAGAGAATGCTTAAAAATATATATATATATATATATATATATATATATATATATATATATATATATAGAAACAAATTTTGGTATACTGCACAAGGGCAAAGGGAAAAAAGTAATATTTTCAAAGAGAAAACTACAGGATTTTTGGCTCTCTATCTGAATGTACTTTTTGAGTTTTTTTTTTTTTTTTAAAAAAACTAAAATTAGTTTTTGTCTCTCTAAAAATAAGAATATTAATTTTCTCTCAAAAAAATAAAATATTTTTAAATTATATATGTTTAGGGAATGCAATTTTTCTCTCTCTTTTTTTCTTGAGTTACGGTTCCCCTCTTTTTTTCTTACAGGCTTTTGTAGACTTGGGGTAAGAATTTTGAGTTTTTGATAGTACCGGCCTAAATCGTTGAGGGTAGCTTTTTTTTTTTTTTTTTTTTTTATCACCATCGGTATCTTGAATTATATCTGATTAAAACAATTTGAACATATGTAGAAACTCTATTTAGAGAACGGCTCTTTCAATATAGTATTTTTTATTTTTAAGTTTCGAATCAGAAATTTGTTAAAGATAGTCCTTATTTTATATACTAGTTTTTTTAAGTATAATATTTAATAAATGTTAAAGATTTAACATTCAAAACTAGAACCCTAAACCCTAAATTATGTATGATCTTGAATTTAGGAAACACGAACTGTGTATATTGGAGTAGGTATAGCATGATTGATTTGCATCCGTTAATAATTTTTAAGGAGCAAATTCAAATTTTTTTTAATAATTTCAATTGTAATTATATAAATAAAGTTATCTCATATCGTGTAAATCTAAATTTTAATTTTTTCGATGAATCAAAATAAAATTATGTATCCGATGAGTATCAACAAATGTAATTTACAAGGGTAAAAAGGGATTTGAATAAAACCAATAAAAAAATACACGTAAAAATATTTGTTAAAACAGAAGAATTAAATTAGAAAATTGATCAAATCTTTTTAAATTGAGTGATTGGACACTCTACTCTCTTAATCATAGAAATCTCGAGTTCGAAATCTAGGAACGATAAAAAAGGATTTAAAAAAACCAACCTCTAAAATAGATCCCACAATATTCGAACCTAATTAATCAAGTAAAACTCGATACCCGTGAATAAAAACCAAAAAATAAAGTCAGAAATTTGTTTTTTCTTGCTTCAAATTTATCGTCAGATTTTTTTTTCTTAATATTTTTTTTGTCCATTTTTTCTTGTATTATCTAATATGGACTTATCTTCTATCGTTGACGCTGCTCCTAATTTCTATAGGACTTTAGACATAATTCAAAGCTAGGATTAATGGTCATAGCCAAAAAATTATATTTGAAAAGATTAATTTATGTATAATAAATCTTTGTAAAGGTTTTTAAAATAAAATTATTAAAAATTATATTTGTGGGAATGCAATGAGGCAAGCATGGAAAGCCTTGTTGGGCAAGTATATGGGACTGGGAGTGTAAGCTGAGAAAAGGTACCAAGGAGCTACAGACCACAGATTACAGATCTTCTTTCTGTATGCATACCTTTGAGGGAAGAATTGAAAGGCAAGGAGCTATTGACCACAGATTACTGATCTTCTTTCTGCCCCCTTGACTAACGAAGGAACATCTTTCTGGACTGGAAGAGGTAGTTGTGTCCTGCACCTTACCCCTATCAAACTTGTTTAATGTGACAATGAAATGAAATAGACATCTGACTCTTTGGGCTAACAAAACATAACCCCACGTCTCTTTTTTATCATTTTCTTGAGCGTGACTGAATATAAGTGATGAAAGATGAAGTTCAATCAAATTTGAGATTGTGGTACACACATAGCATCCAACAAAGAGAGAGAGAGAGAGAGAGAGAGAGAGAGAGAGAGAGAGAGAGAGAGAGAGAGAGAGAGAGAGAGAGAGAGAGAGAGAGAGAGATTGCGTACCTTGATCCTCATGAACTCATGGGTAATTTTAGGAAAAACGAAAGCTCCTAATAATTATTCAAGTATAATTGGATTAAAATTTCTAATGCCTATTGAATTGGTATAATCTAAAATAAACCGTAAAACAACGGTAAAAAAATGATAAATTTTTTTATATAAATTATAAATATTCGATAATTATATCAGGTTCAACTAAATTCAGTTCAACTTAAGTTCGATCCGAATAAAACTGTACTGTCATTTGTTTTTGTCATATATAATATTTAAATTTAAAATTGTGCTCAATGGATAGTAATGTCCGATCACTCAAGAAACCAAGGGTGGTAGGAAATAGGATAAATTTAAAATTATATCAGATTCAACTAAATTCAGTTCAACTCATATATGCTTTTTCGATGTATAATTGCATGCACTCTAATACGAAGGAAAAAGGATAAAGTAATTTAGAGTTTTAGTTTAATATTATCTTGATAATTAATATTTTCAACTAAATTAAATATTTTTAATCCATCTTGACTTAGAACTAACATAATATATTAATAATTTGTTAAATTTAAAAATACATTGATATATTAATTAATGATCTTCTGATACATCAAATTACACACACCATCTCTAACTTTTCTTTCTTTCTTTTTTACTACATTAAGAAACTCAAAAAATAGTTCGTATGTTCTTCACTCCTTCCAAATGAAAAACCTTTGTTTTTAATTTTGATATAATTTATTTTTATAAATATTTTCTCTAATATACAAAAATTTCTCAATATTAACATTTCTCGTATTCAAAATATTTTCAAAATGTTTACTTTTTTAAAATATTTCAACATGCTGAATTAATTAATATTTATACAAAAAATATTTATATATTTTGTATTTATACATTTTTTTTATATTTAATGAATTATTTATTTATTTAATTAGAATTTTTATTCTTTATATTATTTGTATTATGATTAATAATTATATATTTAATTATTTTAGATTCTTATTATAAAAGATGATCATTTCTATTATTTTCATAAATTAATTAATATTTATATAAAAAAATTTATATTTTTTATATTTATCTGTTTCTCCCTGCTTAGTTTTTTATTTATATATTTTTACAAAGCGTCGCTTTCTTATATTTTTCTTGTGTCCGTTTCTATTTCTGTGTTTTCATTTCCAACCTAAAATATTTTTATTTGACTTTATTAAAATATATTATATATTATGAGAATATTTGATTTTGTTAAACTGTATTATATATCAAAATCAAATCAATTATTAATTTGATTTTGAGTATATTTGACTTTATTTATTTCTATATTTATAACAATTATTTCTATATTTTTAATAATGAGTTTTCTATATAAACCCGATATATTATAATAATTCAATAAAACAATAGATCATTAGGATTTATATTCATATTATGTATAATAATCAAATCAATTATAGATGATCAAGTATATTTGACTTTATTTATTTCTATAAAAATTAACAATAAATTTCTATATAAATAATTCATATTATAATAATTCAATAAAATAACGCATCATTATGGTTCATATTTTTATTATCCTTATTACTTCCATTTCTATATTTAACACGGTATCAAAGTTATGTGTTCAGATATTTTCTAATGGACTTTATTCACATAGGCAATAAAAACATTAGGTTAAAACACTATAAATTTTTTTAATCATATAATTCCATATTATATGTTTGCTCACTTAAGTTTAATTTTTACATTGAAAGCAATATCAAACAAAAATTGCAATTAATTCAATTTAATCCAATCTTCTCTAATCATATCAGACTAATTCTACACAATCTAATCCAGTATTCCAAATAGCTCCTTACAAAGAATGAGCCAAAGTTATTGGCTCTCCACCCAGTGTATTATTTACTTTCCAATTATGATTGTTTGGTAAATCAAAATTAAATTCAAGTTATCTAAAGGGTTTTTTTTTTTTTTATAAATTAGTAGGAGCTAGTGTACAGGATACATATGTATGAGAGAGCTGTTACTAATGTAAAACCCTGTGAAAATTTAAGTGATAGTTTCTTAACTAATATTGAATTTCAGTAATATTTAGTATTAAGTTCTCGTATTTTTACAATAATAATAGATAAAATAACGAACAATATTCAAAATAAAAATATTATAGTATTTACTTTTTGCAAATGATATAGTACTTATCGATAAAATTAGAGATGACATTAGTGTTAAATCAGAATTATAGAGGGATATGCTAAAATTCATATAATTTAGATTGAATCGATAAAAAACTGAATATATAAAATTTAAATTTTTTATAGTCATAAGAATTATGAAAAATGATTAAATTAAAAGAACATAACGTACCAAAGAGCAAACATTTTAGATATTTTGATCTATTATTCAAAACTATAACAATACAAATAGAGATGTGAATCATAAGATTTAAGCATTTTGGATGAAATGGAGAAATGTATATGAAATTATTTATAATCGCACGATATCATTACAGTTGAAATAGAAGTTTTATAGAATCGCAATAAAACCTATATTATTATATAATATCGAGTGTTGAGTTATTAAATAACAACAAGAGTATAAATTATTGTAGCTGAATTGACAATACTCATATGGATGTATGGTAAAATTAGAAAATATAATATTAGAAATAAACAGAACGTACTAAATTATGAGCGAATGCAATTATAGATATGATAAGAGAGTATCATCTAAAATGGTTTGAACATGTGTAACGAAAATCCAAAAATACACCGATTAGGAGGTGTGAGATTTTAAATATAAGAAATTTAATGAAAACGAAATAAATTATTGAAAATCTGAATACAAATTATATATAAATATATATGTATCAAGAATTTAGTTGAGAAAATGATTTTAAATAAAAATAAGTAACGTAAAAAAGAAAATATGAACTAATTGAATTATTATGATTAATATTAATAATATTATTATAAGTTTTTATGGATAATTTATTTTATTTATTTCTTTTTATTATTTTTAATTTTTATTTTTAAGTTTTATTTTTACTTTTTGTACTTTGAAACTTTAATTTTATATTTTTCTTTTTTTCTCTTGTATATTAATTTTTCAAATGGTTGATTCCAAAATTTAAATTTAAGATTCAATTTATTGTTATAAAAGAAATAATATTGCTACATTTTTTAATATTTTTAATTTTTTACTTAAAAAAATATAAATAAAATAAAATAAGAATAAGTTATAAGTTAAAATTTTCATGATAACACTTAATCATATTAAAGATAAATCAAGTTGAATAAATTATTTGTCGGGATGTATATATATCTCGCTTACATAAAATAAATTAAAAATATCCGTAATATGCTATTTTTCTTACTAAAAATGAAAAAGAGATTTATGGCAAGTTTGATTCGTGGAAGGAGAGAGAAAAAGGGAGAAGGAAACGGGGAGATTTACTTCACCTGATAGAAATAAATACATTTTCTTTTATTTTGTTTGGTAAGAGTGAAAAGGTAGGAAATATGTATTACTTTTCCTTATTTGGATGAAGTGAAAAACAAAGGGATCTCTAAATCATATAAAATTGAAAAAAAAATAATTCTGTTCATAAATTTTCATCACAACACCGATCCGTCTACATGCAGAAGGAAATTCTTTTTGACGTGAAGGGCTATTTTATCTCTTTTTTATTTTTATCTTCCTTTTCATTCCGAACCAGACGAGATTAATCTTCTGTTTCACCTCAATTTTTTTTTTTTTTCCTTTTTTCTCCCACCTTCCGTCCTGACCAAACTTACTGCATACCTGTCTCAGCAGATAATTGCCTTCTATTGTTAAGACTAGGTTTATTATAAAATTATTGTTGCCGTTTGGTTGGCGCATAAAAAGAAATCCGAAGGTTGTGAATAGGAAAAAAGAAAAAAAAAAGAAAAAAAAAAGAAAAGGGGAGAGGTAGAGAGGAGAGGTATTTAAGGATACGGTGAATAGCAGAAAGCAACACGGGAGTCCAACCGTTGCCTTCCCCTAGACTTTATCGCCCTCCCTCTGTCTCTCTCTATCACATTTCCAATTCCCATTGTTTTATCGCTTCCAACGGCTCAGTCCCTCTGTGTGTCTCAGTCTCTTTTTGGTTTGATCTCATAGCCCTCTTTATCTCCCTCTCCAGGTGAGTTCTTTCAGTTCAGAATAAGCTTCGTCCTCTGATCTCATCATCTTTGTTAAATTCTTATATTCGATTTCTAAAAGTCGCCTTTTTTTTATCACGGATCGATTCATTAATGTGGGGTTTAATCTGAATTTGGATCTTTATTTCAGATTCTGATGGCGTCGTCTATGCTTTCCCTCGCTTCGACTTCTCCCTTTTCTTCTCTCGCTCTATCTGACAAATTGAAGGTTCTTTCTCTCTCTAATCTCTTCTCTATCTTTCTCTTCTTCGTTGTTATAATTTTTGTGTGCAATTAAACTTAACTAATCTATGTTGTGATTGAACAGGTAAAGACGAAAATTGGAGGGTTTAGCAATGCCTTTGTCAAGACAAAGGTAACAATTGGTGGCTTATACAACTTATTTTCTTTGCCTACTTATTTCAAAATTTATGGCTTCTATAACTAGAAAAATTCTTTGGGTCACCCAAAGAAGAAAAAATCCTAAATTATTTGAGGATCTTATCTAGGTTATAATTATTGAACTGTTTAAATCATGAAAAGTTGTTTAAAAAAAATAATCTTGAAGGAAAAATCCTCCTGACAGATGACATTTCTTAATAAACTAATGCGGTGGAGATCATGGGGTTTTTTTTTCCCCCATTAGAAACAAATTTATATTCGACCGATCTTAATCTAGTAGCTATAACGTTACTTCCTTTCACAAAATCAAGCAAAAAAGATTTAATTTCTTGAATAATAATTATATGTCTTTAATATATTATTGGGAGCAATATAGGACTTATTGGGTATGAACCTTGTTGTGTTGGATTAATGTGGTTGGATAATGCCTTTTGTATGTATCCATGTTATGTTGAAGTAGATAGGCAGAACTCTGTGTGAACCATGTATTATAAGATCACTAGAATGAATGTATTTCAACAATGAATGATCTGATACTAATTTTCCCAAATTATGGATCCTAACTTGTGGATGGAATTTCACTAGATAGAAGTGTATCTTTTCTCAATTTGCAGCTCACCCATTGACTCTGATGGAAATGATGAGCCAGAAATCTGGTCGCCACAAAATTTAGTTGTTGCAATTCCTACGATTCAGATTCATGTATTCAAAATTTAAAATATTTAATAAGTTTTTCCCTTTCTAGTTAGCTATAATCCTAAGATTGGCATCTTTAAGTACAAGTTTAACATCAAATGAATAAATCTGGAAGTCAGTCAGTCAGTTTGACTAGAGAGACATGGAGAGATACCAAGTACACATTGGGCCTTGTTCTTTCTGCTGCTGCAATACATACTATATTTTATTCTTTGGGACTGGTTTGTTACCATGGGAGTAGAATCAATTTCAGGAGGTTTGAGAGTGATATTGTTCAGCTGGTTCTTGAAAAGGTTGCACTTCTAATGTATCAAAAGCAAATGCTTGCTTTTCTTTAGTCATATTTAATGTCTTGTAGAGGTTTTGAAGATCTTCATCAACAATTACTTTCCATTTCTTCGAAAAGTAGGATTAGTCGATGCATTTTGTTGTATTGGACTTCTACACTTGCCTCATGCTCAATTGTACCTATGTTAGGATATTAGGTAATAACTTTGTTTGAACCATGTACTATAGGATTAGTGGAATATTTTATTCTATGATGATTTGAGTAGCGACTTTGGAAATCATGGGTCCTGAGGAATGTCCATCACCATATGCCTATTTGGGTTTAACTATATAAATGCATCTTTTTTCTCAATTAGCAAGTCACAAATTGATTCCCCCTAATTTTAAGTGGAGTTATCTGCGAAGTAAATGCAAATGATAGCCCCCTTTTGACTCCAAGTTAGTGGGAGTCAATCAAATCTGTAAAGACTATTTCAAAGAAAAGACTAGCTCAAAATTCATAGATACTCATCGACTGCTCAAAATTCTGGTTCTTCATTCATGGGAGTGGAATGGACTTTAGGAAATTGGATGGTGACATATTCACATGGGTGCAGCTTATTGTTGTAAAAGTTGAACCCCAAATGTGTCGAAAGGAAATTAGTTGCTGTTCCTGGCATTTAATGTTGCGGAGGAGTTTTTATCATCTTCTTTTGGTTTTACCCATGGAGAGGCTACAAAAGCTATTGAAGGTAAGCAATAAGATGCCAGGGGATATGGAAAAAACCTTTCTATTTTGACACAGTTTGCAGTTTATAATGATTTAGCACTTTATTCACTTTCAGAGTTGGCTTGATTTTTGTTTCTTTGGTATTGATATTGTTTGTGTGTGGATCCATGCCATGTTTTCTTTTCGTGCAAGCATATCTCTTATGAATTGTCCTTGCCCAACTTTGGCAATGGTGTCTGGAATGCATTTTTCTTCACACCTAGGATTTTTCTTTCATTTACTTTGCAGTCTTTTGGTCGGACAACTATGGCAGTTGCACTCAATGTATCTCGTTTTGAGGGAATAACTATGGCTCCTCCGGACCCAATCCTTGGAGTTTCTGAAGCATTCAGAGCAGACACAAATGATCTAAAGCTAAATCTTGGTGTTGGGGCCTATAGAACTGAAGAACTCCAACCTTATGTGCTTAATGTTGTGAAGAAGGTCAAAAAACACCTCAATATACCAGTGAATGTTCATATTATGATGTTCAGTTTTTGCAGTTTGCCTTGTTAGATTTTTCTCCTTTTCATTTTTATTCCTGTATGTAGATACTGATATATTTCAATGTCAACTGGGTCTGAACTTTTGGTGGATCTTTTTTCTAGGCTGAGAATCTTATGCTGGAGAAAGGGGAAAACAAAGAGGTATATGAAAAGGCCTAGAAAGGATACCATGTTATTATTCTCTTACCCAGAATTGCTTATGTTGTCATCTCGATTTTGTAGTATCTACCAATTGAAGGTCTGGCTTCATTCAACAATGTTACTGCTCAGTTATTATTCGGGGCTGACAACCCTGTCATTCAGCAGGGAAAGGTATGTATCGTTTGACGGCTCCTGCATCCGCATAAACCTTGGGTTGCATTGTAGTCTCTTGATTAATTAGTTTCTTTCCTTCTTCCTCCAATTTAATATATCAGGTTGCGACTGTGCAAGGTCTTTCTGGAACAGGTTCCCTTCGTCTTGCTGCAGCTTTGATAGAAAGATATTTTCCTGGGGCCAAAGTTCTGATTTCATCTCCGACATGGGGTGAGTGTCTGTTTGTATATTGAACATGCTTGGAATTTTTTTTTTTAATTATTATCCTAGTTCTCATGTTCCAAAATTTAATCTCATAGGTAATCACAAAAACATATTCAATGATGCTAGAGTACCTTGGTCTGAATACCGGTATTATGACCCCAAAACAGTTGGCTTGGACTTTAATGGGATGATAGAAGACATCAAGGTAGTGCACAGTCAATGCCTATTTCTTGTAGTTAGAAGTCCCTAATTTGGCTGTTTTAATGTGTGGATGCATTGTATCGTTGCATATGAAATAATTTAGTTTATATTAAACAGATGATTCTGTAAATTTTGCAATATTCTTCTTGTTTATATAATTATTATTTTCTTTGAATTTTACTTTGTGATGTAAGAGACCGTGGCTAATGTCATCTAATATACTTATGATAGTTTTCCACCATGTTTCACCTTTTGTGGTATCACATCTTTCTGAGGCCCTTGCACCATCGATTTCCATTCAAGATACCTATGATTTGTGGCAAATGCTGATTGTTTTGGTGAACAAGGGTTTAGATGTTGATGGAGGTCAAAGTAATCCTTGATTGTTGAGAACATTTGGAGCATTTTCAGACTATGCTGGGATCCTCTCTTCTCAACTTCTCTAATCTGTCCTCCATTACTAATCAATAGCTCAGAAATTGTAATAGAATTGCTTCTATCATCTTTGACCATATGTTGTATTCTATTCGTCAGCCAACTCACATTTATGTGCGTGATTTCTGCAATAGTTTGTATTCTTCTTTCTTATTTTACATTCATCTATTCAGGCCGATATCAAATAATTTTGTCACTTTTTTACTACAGGCAGCACCAGAAGGATCTTTTATCCTGCTTCATGGCTGCGCACACAATCCTACTGGCATTGATCCAACACTTGAGCAATGGGAAAAAATTGCTGATGTTATTCAAGAGAAGAATCACATTCCCTTTTTTGATGTTGCATACCAGGTAATGCTGTTCAGATTTGAAAGTTGCTCACACAAAATCAAGGTGTCAATTTCTATTATTAAATCTAATCAGAAATGGTACCAATAAGATGGTCATTGCTAAAAAGGTGTAAATCATTGCATGTGTTCGTGCATCATGTCTTTTCCATGTGGTTGAGATGGATAGACATCTAACTGCCGATATATAATATGCCACTTTGAAATTTGGTACAAAATCTGACTTAAGCTGGTATTAAGTTGTATCCATTATTCATAGGGTTTTGCTAGTGGAAGCCTGGATGAAGATGCAGCATCTGTTAGGTTGTTCGCAGCACGCGGTATGGAGCTTCTTGTTGCTCAGTCATACAGTAAAAATCTTGGTCTTTATGCAGAAAGGATAGGAGCAATTAATGTTGTCTGCTCTTCCTCAGATGCAGCTACAAGGTGCATTGTTTTCTATGTGCACTTGTGTATACCTTCAGCTCTGTGAGTTGACAACCTGCTAATCCATGGTATATCAATTTCAGGGTAAAGAGCCAACTGAAAAGAATTGCACGACCAATGTATTCAAATCCTCCTGTTCATGGGGCAAGAATAGTTGCTAATATTGTTGGGGATCCAGCCCTCTTTAAGGAATGGAAGGATGAGATGGAATTGATGGCTGGACGCATTAAGGGTGTGAGGCAAAATCTATTCAACAGCCTCTCTGCAAAAGATAAAAGCGGAAAAGATTGGTCTTTTATTCTTAAGCAGATTGGAATGTTCTCATTCACAGGCTTGAACAAAGATCAGGTAAACAATGAATTTTTACATTAGATATTAATGCTTTTGCATTATATGTGGAGTAATATATTAAAATGATTTCTTAAAGATCAAGCCCCATATATTACATTGCTCAAAAATGAAATTGTTGCATATTCCTACGACCAACAACAACTTCAAGGCCAAGCTGGTTTTGTGATATATGATCTTAGGAGCAATATAATGGAGGGAGAGAAATATGCATCTGAACCAGTTTGGTTCAGCTGAGAATTTTTAATGAATCTGGGTGACCCATTGTCGTTTTTCCATTGTATTTCCAACTACAGCTAGACGTTATTGTGTATACTATCCAACCCTTTGGTCACAGAATATGTCCAAACTGCACCAATTAATTACTTTTCTTTCCTGTAATTACAAGTGCACAAACTACAGTAGACTAAAATTTGAACTTGCTTTTGCTCTGTCAAATTTTACTGAAACAATTCATTATTGTGCTTATTAAGCTAATTTCTTTGTCCTTGTCTTGATTAATCAGAGTGACAACATGACAAATAAGTGGCATGTCTACATGACCAAGGATGGAAGAATATCCCTAGCCGGACTATCTCTGGCCAAATGTGAATATCTTGCAGATGCAATAGTTGACTCATACCATAATGTCAGTTAAGGGTGAGGCAGATCAGGTACACCTATCAAGAATGATACAAAATTTTGGTTAGATTTACGGTGCTTTCTGGTTTGAGACTGACTGAGTTTAAATAAGTTTTGTAATAATGAAAACTACCCCTTGCAGTTGAAAGAATTATCTGTTCATAATTAAATTCCCCTGATGGGAAAACATGGATTGATGTAAACGTAAAAGGCGGTTTTTGTTGAGCTCATTTGGGCTGTTGGTTCCATGTACTGTTGAATTTGAGTTCACTGTTCTCTTTTTTTTTTTGGTTGCAAGAGTTCACTGTTCTTTGTGGCTAGGATTTAAATGTTGCAACCTAATTTTGCCAACGCAGGCCCACCGGACCCTGTTGTAAACTGGTACATCAACTGGTATGTCTTTATTTTGTCAATGATCTGTACCCTCTCCCGCCTATATGTGCCCAACCCCATGTTTTAGGCAACTATCTGACATATGGATGGGTGCACAACACCTGTTGGTGCTACCATACTAGAAAATTTATTGCCTCCTGCTTGGTGCACGATGTTTGAGATGAACAGGTTCTGCCCTTTTTCTTTTTCTTTTTCTTTTGAGAAAGAGATGGTATTTGTCATGATAATTTTAGTAAATCCTCGCTTATTCTGAGGGCTTTATCGCATCATGTTTTGCTTTATAGTTAAACTCCAATTACCGTTAAGAAGACAATGTCTAAACTAGCAAAAGGTTCAGCGTCCAGCTTAAATGCCATCCAAAATCACCTAAATATATACAAGCAATTTAGACAATGCTGAGGAACAACTCACACCTCACTCTTCCATTTACTAACATGGATAACGAACCATGATCTTTCATCACTTCACAATAGAAACAGCTGCCGTTCTCTCAGATGGGAGAATATTGAGTAGAGCGCCAATGCAAAGGGGTTGGATCAAAGTGGATGGATGCTCTACATGACAAACAGGCTCCACAGGGTGTGGTAGTATAGCAAAAGTGTGTAGAACCCAGGGATAATCATGAGGCAGGAAGCGCAGTTGGGCTCATAGGAGGCATAGGTTGTGGCAGTCTTAGAGTTCCTCCAAGTTCAACTGGAACAAGAGGGATTAGGGAGTGCAAAACGTCTGTTATCAATGGGCGGTAACTTGGTTCTGGCTGCACACAAAGAACTGCCACAGCAGCAACCTGCAATCAGCATAGAATTCCATTCAGCAAGAATGATACCAAACGCGGGTATTAACTAGGCCAGCCGGCGACACAGTATTAGGAGCTGTTACCATCAGTTCTCACTAAATCCAAGGTTAGAGAATTTATGGTAGGGGAGAGCCACTCTCCTCACTACTGGTCCAAGAAACAATAATGATATCCAAACCCACTGACTAAAACCCGGATTAAACATATTAGCCTTTCATTACCTAAATCAACATGGTTGGGACCAATATTCTGATTATAAATGTAGACCATTAACCAATTTTTCTGGACACTGCCCCATCAATGCGATTGAGGAAGCATAAACCTAATCTTAGGTCGTGGATCTCTGTTCAACATTTGGATTTGGGAATAATACTAGAGGATGGTCTCATTTTGGTCCGACTTAACAAACCTGGTATAAATGCTTCAGATCCATTGCATCTTTTATTGCTGGATCCACAATGTTAGGAAGTTTTGATCTGTCGGTGAGCTGAGGCATGGCCTGCATATCAAAAATTCCCATCATTAAAATGAATAGGCGTATGGGAAACAGCACCAAAAAGATCATAGTGAATATGAATCAAAGTCAAGCCATACCCATGTGACAATCGATTGGCATTGAGCTGGAGCCAATTTCTCAACTGGCTTCTTTCCAAGTAGAAGCTCCAATAAAACAACTCCAAAAGCATATACATCACTTTTATCGGTTAATTTACCTGGAAAACACTAACACTGTCATACCTTAAACAGAAAGTGTATTTCCGATTTTGCAAAACCCCAAGGATTTCTTTAAAATTTCAGGGAAAATAGCTTCAAACTTCTGAAGCATTCTTTTAAGGTGTATTCATCACATCAGGCAACAAAGAAAATTTTCCATTTTTCTCCTTTAATAGTTCTCAATTACGGGGTTTATATTCATTACGATGCCAATTCAAGCTACTGTCAACCATTTCATGAGGCCCATGAACACCAAAGATGGACCCTTCTAGGTTAGGAGAAAAAGCTGCCAACTCTGACCAACAGGAGGACTTGTGGAATTTAGATCTAAACCCCTTAGAACTGAGATAATAAAGATTCTTCACTCATAAAATAGTCAACTTAGAAAGGTAGATTTTGAATCTTAATAAAAATTATTAGCAGCAGCATGTGCAGCAATATGATCACTCAAGATTGGCCTATCACTGCACTTATCTTTAAAGAAATGCAAATTGTACTCAAAATTAGCAATATTTGCCAGTGTAACTGCAGACTCTCAAGGATCAAGTGAGAATAGAAACCAGCCAAATAGCATTTTCTTAAAACTCGAATTCCACCTTCAAATAGGTGAGAACCAAGAACACGCTGAACAACTAGTATTAGTATAAAATAGCATACCATCTAAAAGGTATTCCGGAGCAACATAACCCAAGGTGCCCGAAAGCTTGATGTTGCTCTTGTTTTGAGTTCCATCAATTATGGCAAGACCAAAATCCGAAAGCTGAAATCAAGCCGGCCAGACACAGACTAATGAATTTCATTTGATAAACTAGGTAAAGCAGAAGCTATCCAAATCAAAATTTTCTACTGCATTCTTCACCTTTGCATTGAAATTGGTATCCAACAAAATATTTGATGATTTCAGATCTCTATGGATCACCGGAGGGTTGCAATGTTCATGAATATATTCTAATCCCCTGGTCAATTGTTGTAAATATGTTAATGCCATGCCAACTAATAAGAGAATAAAAAATAAAAAATAAAACAGTTCAAAAGTGGGTATACAAACATCACACCTTGCCACATCAAGTGCAATTTTCATCCTCCTATGCCAAGATAAAGCTGATCCGTGGGTGGGACCTGGACATATTTATTAAATTCACAAAGAAGAATAGAACTAATAGTCTTCATTTTCATCCTAGTATAATACCTCAGGTCATATTATATCTTTGTTAAGGATAGCAATATCTCACCATGCAACTGAGTTTCCAAAGATCCATTCTGCATCAATTCATAAACTAGAAACTTTGTCTCTTCATGAATGCAATAACCCAGAAGGGAAATAATGTTTGGATGCTGAATTTTGACCAACAAATTCACCTCATTCTGCCAATCCCACGAAAATTCCAAAGTCAAAACTACACTACTCATTATGAAAAACTCCTATTGAATTTTCATTACACAGCATACCTCAAATTCTCTTTCAGCATCTTGACCACCACAATCAAGTCTTTTAACAGCAACTTGAAAATTATCATCCAAACAAGCCTTGTAAACACACCCAAATCCACCAACACCCAAAATATTTTGTTCCTGAAAATTGCCTGTCCCGGTCTCTAATGCCTGATAATCAAATAACCTAACAGATCCTGTACCAGCACCCAACTTCATTGAATTGAACTTCCCCAAAATTGGACCTAATACAATCCCTTTCACAGAATCTTCAAAGAAAAAATGTTGCCCACATCAGAAAATAAAGAAAATAGGAAAAATTTATATGAATTCACCAATTTTAGCAAATGGGAATTGTGGCAAAAGATGATACCTGAGGTCTGAAAGGATTTGTTCCTTGATTTTGAGTACCTGGTCTGATAAATCCACAAAAGTAACAGGAACAGTATGATGGCAATGAGTGAAGCTGAAGACACAATAAGTGCAATCACCATTTTTTTATTTGCCTGTGCTTGATCTCCTGATTTTCTTTCTTCAATTCCTAATCGTGTCATAAGTAAAATAAGTAAAATAAAATAAAATAAAAAGGGAAAAAGGAAGAAAATGACGTGTTTGAAAAATAACCCAATATAGACAGACATTGCATACAGATGGGTGATAGCAATCTATCTATTTAACTATACAATAGCATTAAATGCAAGCAAAAACGGGTGGATTAAGTTAAACCATTTTGAAATAATTTGAACTTGGAAAAGAGTCACAAGCACTTCAAGGAAATAAATAAAGAAAAAAAAAATAACCCATGACTGATAAATGAGTTGATACCTGAAGGAGAAATTGCAGAAATTGATGTAGAGCTTGTTGCAGGAATGGGTGAGATTTGTGGGGAAGAAAGAGGAGAGAGAAAAAATGAAAATGGGGTTTGAGGGGTTTGCCTTGCTTCAATCAGATTTAGAAGGAGAGAGAAACAAAGGTGGCAAATGGGTTTTTGAAGAAAACTGTGAAGAACCAAAGACCCCATCTCTCTCTCTCTCTCTCTCTCTCTCTCTCTCTCTCTCTCTAGAGTTGAGGAATGGTCATTTGATGTTTTGAACTTTCAATTGCTTTGGTTGATACTCTCTCTCTCTCTCGCTCTCTCGCTCTCCCTCTCTCTCTCTCTCTCTCTCTCTCTCTCTCTCTCTCTCCTTGTGGATCTTGTAAGGCTATACTTCTTTCAAAATGCAATCCTCCTGATATCTGTCTCAGTTTCTCGTTTTGGATCTTTTGAAAACCCACTTTTCAACTTTTTAATTTCCTCTGTTTTGGCTCTCTTTCTCTCTCTCTCTCTCTATCTCTCTCTCAGATGACAGCAACAACACAACGAAGCAAGGTATTTATGATGAAGAATGGAGGAAATGAGTGAGATGCAACAATTCGGCAAATATTCAAAAAAGTGGAGAGAGAGAGAGAGAGAGAGAGAAAGAAGCGTCCCAGTACCTTTTGTAAAGCTGCATTTACAACCATAGCTTTTCAAATCCTATAAATCTTCGCAAGTCCCATATTTTTGTTCAAAAGCAAACTTTTAAAAATTAAAAGGAAAAAAAAAAGATTTTTCTCCCATGGCTCTTTCATCTCATAGGCCCATCCTTTTCTATTTCAATTTCCAGAAAATAATTATTATCGAATAATAATCAAATTATCTAACGGCTAATCTCCATTGGTATAACTATTAACTCTAACTCAATTTTCCTTTTCCTAATATAAAAAACAAAATTATAAAAAATAATTTTTTAGGACTTTTTTGGAAAAATAACTTTCCCTACTGGAAGGTTACTGCTCTCTAGGATTATAGAGGGGGCCATCCTATTCGATGGGCATTGATAAATCAATTTTCATTGAAAAAAAAAAAAGATAAATCAATTATAACAAATATGATCATGTTAAATATTGTTATTTTTAATTTAAATTATTTAGATATCATTATGATTTCGTATTCTCAAAATATAAAATCATGATTTTATGACAAGAAATTTTTTTTACAGAAAAAAATACTTATTTCACACTCTGGAGTTGGGCATTTAGCCTGATGATTTCGTACTGATTTCACACTCTTCGAATACAAAATCAATAATTACGACAACAAAAGAAATGATATTTAAATAATTTTAATTAAAAATTATAATATTTTTGTAAATAACCATATGGTTATCGTCTTGTCTTTTTTACTACCCGA
Organism: Dillenia suffruticosa; assembly: GCA_033439265.1. Classification (NCBI taxonomy): domain Eukaryota; kingdom Viridiplantae; phylum Streptophyta; class Magnoliopsida; order Dilleniales; family Dilleniaceae; genus Dillenia; species Dillenia suffruticosa. The sequence goes on from JAVTVX010000029.1 coordinate 22,335,327, forward strand.
CTTATTTTGTTTTATTTTAAATGTAATATTTTTAAATTAAATAAAAATATAAAATTTTATAAATAAAATTTAAATTTATTTAAATAATAATTATATTGATAATTTTTTATATTAAAAAAATCATTTAACCTCTGATAAGATAATCTCCCAACTTTCTCTAGTAAGGGCCTCAGCGGTCCTACTCCATGAGCAATTCTTGTAAGACCCTTATAATCAATACGACCGGTTACTCCATCGTTGGCATGAAAAAAAGTTTGGTGGCGAAGTTATCATCTTTATCGATAAATTATAATTTAATTGATATTATTTTATTTTCTTAAAATTCTCAGATTCGTACTCTCCTATGTAAAAAAATGTAATAATATTTCATTCTAATGACCCCTTTCATTTAATTCTACAAAGGTATCTGCATTTTCTCAAACCAAACCATCCATGGCTCATGAGAAGAAAAGTGAGAAACCCCAACAAGGCTATTCCAAAAGAGGACATGAATTCAAAGTTTGCGTACACTCAACTAAAAGTAATTTTGCAATTACAAATTCAATCTAATTTGGTTCATTCATATTATATATTTAATTGAATTCTTTACTATTATAATTATTTTTTTTAATATCGATACAGCTACTTAAAACCCACTTAACAGGGTTTCATGACGCTTTATCTTTGTGTTTGTAGGGACATTCGAGTGATAAAAACCTCTAAATAAATATATTTTTATAAATTTTACTATCGGTATATAATAAAAAAAAAAGTATTTTCATCTTCCATCTCTCCATCACCTAAGGATCCCCATAGAAGATTTCACATTCATGTCATAGCACCTAAGTGTGTCGTTTTGACAATCAAATTTGAACAAAAGGACAAATAGTGAACATAATCTTTGAGAGGATTAGGAGCATCACTCTCAAAGTAATTAATTAATTATTTATTTAATTAAATTTGTGTTAAATTAATTTGAGTTTATGTCTTGGCTCTTCGTGATTGTTGATTAATGCCATTTTTGCTCTCATTTTTATCAAAAAAGAAAAGCAAATTACATTTGTCAATTTACTTTTAATAAAAAATTATATTTAAACGATCTTTTTTAAAAAAAGAGCAAAAAATAATATCTAATTGGTCTAATAACTGAACACCGATTCCCATTAATAAAGTTTTCGGTTCGAATCTTGTATATGAAAAAAATAAGCTAATCCTTTAATAATCCAATCAGAATAAATTCAAATTTAATCGGTTCAAATATGATTTATTAAAAAAAAACAAAGTTATGTACTATTAAGAAAGTATAACATTATTTACTCATAGTAAAGAAAAATTAAAGAGAAAATTTTGCAGCATTTGAGCCCTAGCTCCGAAGAGGGAAAAAATTGATCCTCTTGGTAGACCTAACACACCAAAAAAAGTCGAGATGCCAAGCCGACCAGCTATAATTCATAGGCTTCAATACAAATTTCAATGAAAATCACCAATGGTGACATTTGCATGCACCCATCGACTCTCAAATCTTCTAATTATAATACAAAGACCTGACATGTGTTAGGTAGACGATGGGTTTGAAAATGAATATTGATAATAGAAACCTGCAAAGTCCCACACTCCTCACACAGCTCATACCCTCATTTGTGATTACTGACCCTAATTCAAAGGGTCCCATATCATTTATCATATGATAACTCAATTTTGATAGGTGCCGTTTGTTTTAAGAATCACAAAAATTATGAAAATATACGTATTTATAAAAATTCAAATATTAAATCTCGATTTTAAAAAAAACACTTGATCAAGAATTTTTCACCTGTTAAGTGTCCCTACAAGGAAATTTTGGTAGGTGCCATGCTGCTGAATCAAGATGGTTCTAATGAAAGGCCTATGAATCAATAACCCCTCTATTTGTTTCACATAAAATGATTTCTATGACAACAATTTTCTTACTTTTAGATTTTTGGATATTGGAAAATATTGTGGTATAAAAAATATTTTCCAAATAGACAAAAAATCAAGCAAATTTTATTCTAATTTTTTTTTTTTTAAAATAAAACTATTTTTCCTTGCAATCTACCCTCTTTATAAAGAGTTTGAAATCAATAAAAAAAAAAAATTTACCCTTCAAATTTATCCAATAAATGTTAGAAAAATTCCATTAACCGGTTGTAGTAAAAAAAAAAAAAAAAAAAAAAAAAAAGAACCTCTTAATTGACATGACAAGGCGAAGTATTAGTGTAATTGATATTTTAAAATAATATAATAACAATTTATTAATTAAATAATAAATATACCGCAATAATATTATTTAAAAAAATAACCATAATTTACAAAATAGAATAATTTAAATTTCTATTAAATGGTTTCTTATATAATATTACAAAATTATAATATTGGCCGTTAAATATCTTGATAATTCAAAAATTATCTTTTAAAAATATAATTTGGTTCGAATCACATTTAATCGAAACTTATAAAAAGAATAATTTTTAAGTTAACTATTTCTTTTTTTTTTTAAATAAAGTAGGGGGCGAGGGAAGTGTCTCATTCGCGTCATAGTCTAATGATTCTGCATGCAAATTACTGATTTTTAGGAAGTTCGACGCCATCAAATGCATGTTTCGTGCATCCTCTGCACTTCTTTTCTGTATCTGCAGATTTTTTTTTTTCATAAATTATTGGTATTAGCATATCTTATAATTAATTAATATTTATTATTTTGGTAGTATTATTAAATATTAAGAACACCCCACCATTCAACCTGACAGGGGACAGTGGCTGTATCTGCAAATCTGTCTTCAAAATCCCACTTGACTTTATTAAGTTAAAAAAAATATAAAAAGACAAGCTGTTTTAGTGTTATTTTATTATAGTACTATTTTGGGATTATTGGGTTTGTCCCATTTTATTTTGATATATATTTTTTATTTTTATTATTGTAATTTTTACAAAAATAATAATTTTATTCGCGTATGTCGCAATCGTTAGTCTTGATTTTTGACTATCTAATGTTAAAGTTGTCGACTTCATTCGGTTGGTATTTTGGTGTTTCGATTGGAATTATTGATTTTTTCTAATATATTTATTATTTTTGAATTAATATAAAGTTTATGGAGAAAAAAAAATAGAGAAGGCTGATGCATTTTATTGGATTTTTGAATGGATGTATGATGAATTAAAGCAAAATGGTAGGGCCTGATATGATACCTTCATCCATGCATGCATTGCACACCATCATCTAGCAAATTATGGACCAAATTTATTATAAGCAGCGAGAGATGCATGCATGGCCCATCATCCATCACTAATTAAGGCAATCATAAATAGACTCATCACCCTCTCTCTCTCTCTCTCTCTCTCTCTCTTCCTCTCTCTCTCTGTGATTATCATGGCTAACTTACGGGATGAGCATGCTTTTGATTAGTCTTTCCCTTCAAACTAATTTGAGTGAGAGAGAGAGAGATAAAAATTCTCTCTTTCTCTCTCTCCTTCTCCCTCTCCACATGCATCACGTGCACGGAAGTGTGTGAATGGAGATGATAATGAAGAATATAAGATTTCAATGATATACAAGCACATATATATTTATATATTCATGGGATTGAAAAGGTTGAAGGCTCTTACTTGTGATTGCCACCGACAAAGTCTTACCAAAACTGTACCCAAAATGTCACATTAATTATCTTGGTCAATAATTAAGCTGTTTACCAATAAATAAATAAATAAATTAGAGATATTCACATGAAACTTTTCTTCATATAAAATATATTTCCCTTATAATTATTAATTAGATGATGGGCAAGAAGGATAAGGACTGTGTCTTCTACTCTTCCAAATCATGGCACAAGGAAAAGTTCTAAGGTGTAGAGAATGCCACACCACACTTATCAAATAGCATTAATCAATAACATGGACCCAAAAAAAAAAAAAAAAAAAAAAAAAAACCAACAATTGGGATGCATTAATCTGCCAAAATTCTAAAGTCTCTTATCTATTTCTTGCATCAACGCCAACTCTTCCTTTGGAGCTATATCCATGAGACAGTGCTTTGGCATGATATTCATGCTTGCAGATTTTGGAAGCAATCCGTGCCTATACCGGCGCTAGGAGATACCAATAAACAGTTGATATAACAGAACATCAGGAGACTCATGAGGGGCAAGGAAATAACCCCGTTGAATAGCTTAAACTTAAAGGCTAAAGTAGGACCGTGGCCCAAGAGTTTCGGTTGAAATTGTGCTACATTTGGGTCAATTAGGCCCACCCAACTTTCTTTTTATAAACTTGATGGGCCGGATATATGGACATATGATGATTTTTTTAAGTGGGTTATTTGTTACCGATCAGTATTATAGTTTCATCTAATTAATCTGGACCGAACATGAAAAAATCCATTTTAGATGAATTGGCTCTATCAAATGTTATTCATCTATTCCGATAGATCAAACTCAAAATCTATGGTCAAGGTGCCGATCACAACACCCATAGAAATCCGGTGACCCATGACGAGTTTTGTGGCTATTAAACCTTTTCCTTTTTCCCTCTTTAAATCCTCGAGTTGAATTGTGGAAATATGAATTTGGTCATCTTCTTGAGCTAAGATTTCCAAAACTTGGAACACAAGAGAGTATTGTAAGAAAGGGTGGAGTCAGGAAATTCTTTGGGGCTATAAGTTAGTAATTAATAAAAATTTAAAAATATTAAAATAAGTAAATAATTTATGAAATTTATAGTCTGCACTCTTTTACTAATTCAAATTCATTGATAATCAAATTTTGAAGTAAATGTATTAACAATTTTCTTTTCCATATAAATAGCTAAACTATCAGCAAACTTAAAAATTATACGTTTTTTTTTTTACTTGACTGAATAGTATTGCTAGTGTTGGATTTAATCGCGCATGCGGAAGCGTGAATTAAATAATATCGGAATTTTCAGGATAAATACTTCTATTGGGCGGTCTCCAAAATCCATCGTGTCGCGATGTCCCTTGAACGGATCGCACGGTCGGATGGTGATCACGCAATCGAACCACCACCTCAAATCCACGACGCCTCAAGTCTCGTGTCCGGTGAATCGTCTGACGATGGGAGATTTTCCTACGCGAAAATCTCCATCCCTCTCTCTTTTTTCTCTCTCTAGAGAAGTGTGCAAAACCCTAGCCTTGGTCTCCTTCTCGGTTACTGTTCACGCCACAAGGAAGGAGAAGGAGAGTTTCCTCCATTGTTCCTTCTCACAGAAGGAAGGCAAGACCCCCTTTTTTTTTTTAATTGGTGGGGGGTTACCAAATAATATTGGTTAATGGTAATTAAGGATGCGAATTACCCCATTCCTTAATTACCCAAATGCCCATAATGGGCAAAATAACCAACATCTCCCACTTGCACATGAGGGCATTTCACTTCCATCAATCACAAGATCGCAACTCATGCGATCTATCACATCACCCTACTGGACCTTCATACTGAATTGGGCGTCGTGCGACCGGCGAGTACACCTGCAAGCAAAGACTTCTCAATACACCTGTTAGGATGATCGAGAAGTCACCGTTAGTATAAAAATAACTCGCTATACCCCAAACTCAATGCATTTACATCCATCGAGTCACTTTTCTCATCGAAAGTGATCCCCAATCAATTTGCTCGACTATGTATTCACCATTATGTTTGAATCCCAACATGGATTAACATAACAGGTCAACCTGTGAATACGTAACAATGATGTAATGTCTATTGGCCTTCCTTTTCCCAAACTCGAATCTATCAGTCTCAATTCAGCTGTTTTCCTAGACCTGCCCCTTAGACCTCAATTTATCTTCCGGGCCATAGGTAAACAGACTAAAGTAGCAGCACTGAACCAAGACTTCTAGAGACAGCCGAAAGTAATAAGGGCATAAGAGATCCCACCCAATGGATCTCAGGTCTCACACAGTGGGAACGGGGATCAAGATCAAACTATCGTCTCATAATAGCTCCCACTGTCCCGTAGTCGTCTCATCACACGTGGTATGAAACACGTGCCACAGTGTTATTCCCCCATCTCTCAAAGGGCATATGTCAGATTTCTCTAACACTGTACAGGTACGGGACTCAGTCTACACATAAGACTTTACCCAGAGATCTCAGAGAGAGCATCTCAGAGACAATATCACAAATCGCAGGTGATATCTGAGATCTCAAATCTGACTACTTACAGGCAACATGGATGTGGGTATTTCCATATCGGTCATATCGCATATGACCTCATCCTGAACACATATCAGGGCGACTTATGTTCTAGTAGGGCTACTCTCAAAGCCTCTTACGACTAGAATCCGTCTCATCTCCGCTCACTCAGAGTCGGAGGTGGTCACTCGTGTGAGAGAGTCGACCATGCCTGCCTGACACATCTTTTATCACAAAATCACAATATATGACAACAAATAGTGCATGAATTAAATATGTGACCCAATAGTGCATGCATGTCATATATTAAAATAAGCATCTAAAACAGTATATAAGGAGATTAAAGTACACTAAACTCAATGATTCCTTATCTCACAAAGAAATATCTCACAACGAGTTTTCTGAAGAGATCAGCTCTCATGCTGTACGTCAAGGTGTATTTAGATGTCACAATACCCTTCTCGGTAATATCTCTCACAAAGTGGTCTTCGGTATCAATTTGTTTGGCTTTACAATAATACTTAGGGTCTCATTTGTTGACAGTGTCGGTCTGATTATCACAATAATCATCACTGACCTCCCACTATCTGTCACAACCTCTAAGTCTTCCAGAAAATTTCTGAAGCCAACCTTTCTCATGAACTGTAATTGAGCATACTACAAGCTCAGTCTCTATCGTAAATAGAGATATTCGGGTTCTCTTCTTACTGCTCTAAGAAGATAAAATCTTTTACGTTTATTCAGATCACTACTCCCAGTCAGTATCTGAATCCCAACGAAAAATGCAAATCTCCTCATCCGCAACACATGGAGAGGTTCGCAGTTCAAATGAGATATTTCAGAATCCTTTTTCACTGCTCTACAGTGATCCCTTCTAGGATTCTATTAATACCTACTCACCAGATCGACTACTAAATAAACGTCTGGTCGTGTATGTCTCATCGTATACATCAAACTGTATATCGCACGTGTATACCTCATCGCACACACTAGAAATGTATTTTGCACTGGAATAAGAGATTCTTCTTATCTCTCTTATTTCTTATAAATTCTAGGGTATATGTCAAGATTCAGGTCTTTTTACCTTTAGCGATTATAGTATCTTTTAGGTTGTCATCGCTCTTTTCGAAATGCTCAAGAATCTACCTAATGTAAAACTCTTGTTAAAGAGTCAACACCATTCTCAAGCGATCCCTATGGATCCAAAACCTGAGAATGAACTAAAACCTCATAACCATGTTACAATGGTCATTGGATACTCTCTGTTGTTCCCGGCCAACAGTATGTCACCTACATATGAGAACATGCTCATAAAGGAGTTATCGGGACGTATCAGTTAGATACAATGATCATACTCGATCATTACAAAAAGATATCACCTTCTCGTGAAATCTCAAGCGTCGCTGTCTAGATGATAGCTTAAGGTCGTATGTTGATTTCGAAAATCAATAAACTTTATCCACCTAATCTACTAAAACAAACCCAAAGGAATGCTCCATGTAGATCGCCTCATCTAGACTTCCAATACGAAAGCGGTCTTTACGTCCTTGTGATGTGACTCCTGATCCATGTTCGTGACAATCGCTGAAAGATAAACGGATCGAGATAAATTGGACTATGACTTATCGATAGTCCACCCCTCAGTCTAAGTGTAATCCTTGGTTACTAGACGGGTCCTTTACCTCTTTATCAATCCGTTAATCTTTATCTTGACTTGGAGAACCTACTTGTTCCGAATAGTCATTCCGCCCTCAGGCTAATCAACTAGGTCCCAGACCCCGTTGATTCTCATCCACTCTTTTTCTTCATTTATGGCCTTCAATAAACGGTCTTTTGCTTCTTTTGCAGAACCCTCGAGAGCCTCTCGGACCGTTCATCATCCTCTAGAGTCGCAATGAGGGTCTCACCCTCAATCGAGAAAACAACGTTTAAATACGCATGCTCGATGCTCTTAGGAGGATAGAAAAATCTTTACCTTTTGATGGATCGCTCCCACTGAGATCAAAATCCATAGTGGATTCTTGTATCCCGCCGCTGGGCTCCTCGAACCGTTAGGCTCATCCATCGCATAAAAGGTAAGGTCCAAATTGATTTCTCCTCTCTTAGGGAAATCATTCTCAAGAAATATGGTATTACGAGACTCAATCTCGATTATAGTGCCGTTCGTATTCGCCTATGAACACGTATTTTCTCGCGGGCCTAACTCACCGTGTGAATGCGAGAAATCGTGGCACAACCCCATAACCTCAAGTGGCTAAGGTCAGGCTGCCTCCCTGTCCAAAGCTCAAATGGGGAACTGACTAATAGTTAGTAGTCTCGTAATACTTTTATCGAAACAGAACCCCATGTGTAGTTTAGACGAATAATTGCGTCCTCGCTCGGTTCTTGAAAGTCTGTACTCTCAAATCTAACTGATTCTCAATCTCGCTTATGAACCTCCTGAAACAGTCTAATGCCTCAGACTTATGTGAGATCAGATAGATGAACCGAAACGCATGTAAGCGTTTATAATTATCTACACAACTCCATTTCCGGCTCTCATGCTCATAAGACCACTAGAAAAAGAAGGCACAATGGTCTAATTGCAATGGAGTCCCAGCTCTCATTGCATTGCTAAATGATTTTCTTGTCATTTTGCCGGCTAGGCAAAACTCACATACGGGTAATTCGAATGTGGTCAACGGGTCCAATAAACCTCTCGCTATTAACCGATTCATCATCTCTTACCCCATGTGTCTAAGTCTACTATGTCATTCATTTACATCATATACGCAATCAGATGTAAAGACAATAGTAGAACTTCAAAAAAAAAAACAAAAAAACAAAAAAAAATTAAAAGGAGCAGTACCCAATGCATACAATTCATCATTGATTAAAACCAAAACAATTTAGAAAATTATCGTATTAAAAACAAAGGAATAATTTCACACATAGTAGATCCGTCGAATGCCTACGATATTGCATGGCAAGTGTCGTTCCCTTTGACAACGGCAAATGCTCTATCCTTAACGTAAATCCTCTAAACTTAAGGATTCACTTGACGGAACTATATTTACGCACTCCTGTCTCGAGTTACGTGATCGGTTGCTCCTGATTTCAAAGGAGAGAAATCAGCGAGCATTATAGTGAATGAGACAACCACGTAAAGAAGAAAGATATTAATTTCTGCTCGTCACTCTCACGAGCGAAATGACCAAATCTACCTCAAACGTAGCAATTATATTGGTCTAATCAAATTCCTTCTTCTTGCGTTCTTGTACCTCGTTGTCGGTTTTTTCGGATGATTTTTATTACCTAGATCTCGAGTCTCGTTCGCATGCTTATGCTATTGGCTTAGCGCCGGGGAAGTCCTTACTCGACTCCTCTGAATAAGCATGACTCGAGTGTGGCCTACTCGCCTCTAGGTGCTCCTCATCGAGCTCACAATATGTATTCACGTCAACGAAAGTACGAATACTTTCGTCAAATGTGAGATAGGATTTCACAGTTTCCCATGAATCAGGTAAAAAATCGGATCACATCCAGTACCTTAATTCCATCCAAAATTTGCTCGTCCGTATATATTAACTCGGTGATCATATTCGACATTTGCTTCATTGTATGATTAGCTATTTTCTTCTCCATCCTCACATTAGGAGCCGAAGAGAGCAACACAATGCTCTTATGGGACGAGTCGAACCGACATTTCTATAGGATATGACTCGTAGAACGAGATTAAATCATTATGCATGCCACTGATAAGGATTGCCCTAACTTGGCAATTCTTTCTACGATGCACGATAGATCTCTTCATCTCGTATATCCTGAGGCGTGGTGCCCACCCTAGGGCCCATCATCTCTTGCCTTAAATTCCCGTTAGATTTTATCTCTCGAAAATAAAGTGAATCTACTGATAAAATCGCGCAGATCACATCATTTTGTTTACTCTCCTTGCAAAAATTTAATATGACAGTCCTCAACGCATTAAGAGAAATATTTGTGATTTGGAGATGCTTATTATCACATTTTTGTACGCTTTACGAATCATCAAGACCAAAATGACTTGAGTACGATCCCAAAGCGAGCGTATGAGTCAACGGACACCATACACCACAACTCGGAATCGCATCTTACCATTTAGACTTTGATTCGGCACATAAAAACCCACAAAAAAGTCACATTTATGGATAAAGGACCCCCAAAAATTGAAAAAAATCAATTTTTAGCGACTTCACGCGCCGCCCGGGGCCCACACGCGCCGCCGCTCACCGGCGGTGAGCTTCACGCGCCGCCACGCGCCTCCACGCGCTGCCACGCGCCTGGCGCGGCTCGGCTCACGCGCGCCCAGTCGCGGCGCGCGGCTCATGCGCCTTCACGCGCTGAGCCGTGTTGAGCCGGGTCTGACCGGGTTGGTCAACGGGTCAGGGTTGACCCGACTGACCCGGTCAACGGGTTCGAGTCCGACCCGGTCGGGTAGGTTGCGGGTCGGTCTGGGTCAGGATCCGACCCGAATCGTTGCCTGCCCTTTCTTCAAGCGCCTGTGTGGCGCGTGCACTACACGCGCCTGCCAGACGCGCCTCATGGCGCGTGCGTTTCACGCGCCCGCGGGTCTGGGCCGGTTCTTCATCGCCCGACGGGTCCTGCAACGGGTTTTTCGACCCGTTTTTCGGAAAACTCAATTCCGGCTTTTTTTTTTTGCATTTTTCGATTGGAAAAAATTTGTGGGCATCCTCCAAACATGCTACACTCGATTTTAGGAGGATTCAAGCCCAAAAATGGTGGGACTCAACCACCCCAGTCGCGGCCCTCCGCGACCATTCGGAAATCCCAATTTCCGGCACCCAAAACTCACAATAAAAGGCATGAAACTGTAGATATAGATGCAAGGAACACACGTATAACATTTTCATGCATCGATTCACCCTCTAAAGCAATAGATCTAAGGTTTTCATGTTCGTACGGTCGCAAACTTCGACCGGACATTTCATGGCCCAAACATACTCGAAAAATTAAACAAAAATTAGTTTTGTAATCCTTGGGCCATGGGTATTCCTACGGTGTTCTCGGATTCACGAAACTCATCCGTGATCCGGACCCCAAAATTTTAAACCCCAAAAAAATAATTCTGAAAATTATTTTAAATTAAATCTAACCCGCTCTGATACCAATGTTGGATTTAATCGCGCATGCGGAAGCGTGAATTAAATAGTATCGGAATTTTCGGGATAAATACCTCTATTGGGCGGTCTCCAAAATCCACCGTGTCGCGATGTCCCTCGAACGGATCGCACGGTCGGATGGTGATCACGCAATCGAACCACCACCTCAAATCCACGACGCCTCAAGTCTCGTGTCCGGTGAATCGTCTGATGATGGGTGATTTTCCTACACGAAAATCTCCATCACTCTCTCTTTTTTCTCTCTCTAGAGAAGTGTGCAAAACCCTAGCCTTGGTCTCCTTCTCGGTTACTGTTCACGCCACAAGGAAGGAGGAGAGTTTCCTCCATTGTTCCTTCTCACAGAAGGAAGGCAAGACCCCTTTTTTTTTAATTGGTGGGGGGTTACCAAATAATATTGGTTAATGATAATTAAAGATGGGAGTTACCCCATTCCTTAATTACCCAAATGCCCATAATGGGCATAAATAACCAACAGTTAGGCCTGAATTTGGGGCAAGTTTCGTGTGTACAGAAGAGGGAGCTTGTACCACTGAACTATCTCTTTGGGGACTTATATTTTTATGTGGAAAGGTACCTATTCATGTCGTTTCTATGTAATTTTTGTTGGAGATGCTTCATATACTAAAGGTTGTTATCAACTATCGTATAGAGTCAACTAGCATGAAGCCATTCTTTGTAGTGGGCTCAATAAGATCTGGGAGATGCCGATGAACTTTTCATTATAAAATATGCATATGTATGAATCTAGCGATCCAAGTTATAGTGAAAATGTTCTTTTGATGTTCTTGAGTTCAATTTTGGCTCTTGTAGATTTAGGGTTTCTCTCTCTCTCTTTGCTCTCTTTGATCCTCTTGAGTGCCACACGTGACCTCCGTAAGTGTATGGAATTGAGAAATTTGATTGGAATGAAATTGTTAATGTCTTGATTTATTATTATTTTTTTAAGTATTCGGACCAATTGTCAATTGGTTTAATAAGATGTGGCTCAATTCTCTTAATTAAATTTTAAGTTCAACTTACAATTTACGCATAAAACAGATTACGTCGGGAGGCTAATTTTCTAAATGAATCACTGTAAATCTCAAATCAAATTAATCAGAATATAATTTTAGATATCGATTGATATAATAATAAAAAATGATGTTTGGGTGATGATCGCGTGTATTGGTTCCATCAGGCTTGGATCTTTTTTATAGAAGAAAATGTTTTATTTTTTATTATTTTTTTAATTCCTCAAATATTCGTATAAGACAATAGTCATAACAACCCTACCTCTAGGTTTGTAAAACCATAATATATCATTCTGTCTGCTTAGAATTATTTTAAAAGTGTATTTTTTTTTTTTTTGGTTTGGTGGAAAACTATCTTGGTATTTAAATTCCATGACTCTAATGCAAGATAGATAGTTGAGACAGTTCTATGGTTTGTGCTTTGGCCGTGCTTTTTGGGACATGTTCGAGCTTCCCATTTCTAAATTGCTCTCAAGATCTCAATTGAAATTGAATTGGAAAGTAATTAAAAACGAAAGAGAGATCGTGGGAATACGAGTACTCTCGTGATAAATTGTTCGAACGCTAACGTTTGAACTCACCTATTATTAAATTTTTTGGTGAATCGAATATAAACAATGTTTCGTTTAATATCTCGAAAATATATTTATTATTTTCAAATCTATAAGATCTCGTAATCTGAAATTCAAATCTTGTGTGTAAAAAAAAATTATATTTGTTATCTTCAAGAAAAAATTCAAGATTTTTTCAAACTTTTAATCTTGAAAATTAATCACACCTGAATCTTAATTAGGTTTCGTTGCTTTTTTTGTTTTTTTTGGTTCTTTCAAGCGTTTGGATAGCACTTCTAGGTTCTTGAGTCATGCCAAAAGGGCATCCAAACATTGCGTTTACGTATTAGAGAGAAAACGCATCACCTTCATGGCTTAGATTTTTACGGATCACAAATCCACAGCCGCCGCCACCACTAAACTCTCCATTCACTCTCCAAAAATAGATTCTCTCTCTCGTCTCTTCACTCCTCGATTCTCCCTTCCTCCTCTATCTCTCATCACTCGCTCTCTCTCTCATCTCACCATGGCCTCCGCCGCCGCCGACGCAGCAGCCGGCGAAGAATCCCTCCGCCGCGCTTTGTCGGAAAAGCAAGCGGAGGTCGATGCTCAGGGCTCTGTTGTTAGAGAGCTCAAGGCTTCGAATGCTTCGAAGGAGTTGATTTCTGCCACCGTCGAAGCTTTGAACGCTTTGAAGCTCGAGAAGGCTTCGATCGAGAAGCGATTGCAGGAGATTATGAGTGCGAGCAGTAGTGGTCATCAGAACAAAGAAGCATTCCGGCAAGCGGTGGTGAATACGCTGGAGAGGAGGCTGTTCTATATTCCGTCTTTCAAGATCTATCGCGGTGTTGCTGGTCTTTATGATTATGGCCCTCCTGGTTGTGCTGTTAAGTCTAATGTTCTTGCCTTCTGGCGTCAGGTATTGGCTTCTTCCCCCCCTCAGTTAGGGTTTTGATTCCTGTGGATTTAGGTAATTAGGGTTTTTAGTCGTAAAATTTAGTGGGATAGGGTTTCAATGCCAAAATATGGATTTAAATATATCTCTCTAGTCATGGATTTTTGTTCTTGATACTTGTTTTAGTTGTACCCTATGCAGATGTAAATTGAAGTTGGACTTCACCATAGAAAATTCAAGCATGCATTTCGAGAAGAATGAATAGACTGATGTAACCTTTTTCTTGTCTACAGTATACAAGGAGTACAGTACTAGCTTGTTCACATATATCTTCCGTTAAAACTATGGAAGAAATTGAATAACAAGAAGGCATAAAATTAATGGAAACTTGATTGCATTTCAAAGTGAGAATACATAGAGATTTTGAGCTCTTGTTCATAGGTTACAAAGAGAAGGGGACAGGCATTTATAGGAGAAAAAAAAGAGAGAGAGAGAGGACAAATGATGGCCCTCCAACAGCCAGAAATCTGGCCGTTGGAGGGCCTACAACTGCTGGCAGAACTAGCCGTTGGAATCCTTTCCAACGGCTAGTCTACTGACTGCTGGGAGGGGCTTTTAGACCCTCCCTTCTTGGGCTGGAAGAGTGCCCTTTCTTGGGCCTGATGAGACTTCTTCTTGGGCTGAATTGATTCACCAAATGAGCTTAGAGAGTGGGCTGCAGGATTTGATATAAGGGCTGAGAAATTCTGAGCTTTAGGTGATGTTTATTTTCAACTCCCCCTTAAGTTGGGTGCGAAAATGTTGATAGTACCCAACTTGCCCATCATTTCTTGTAAGTGAGCTGCGGTTCCTCCTTTTGTGAAAATATCCGCTAGTTGATATTTTCCTTTGACGTGAGGTGTGATAATGAGTTTCTCTTCCACTTTTTGTCGGATCAAATGATAATCAACTTCTATGTGTTTGGTACGTTCATGGAAGACTGGATTGGAGGCAATGTGAATAGCGGACTGATTGTCACAATGAAGTTTGATGGGAGTTGTGACTCTGAACCCTAGTTTTTCTACTAGGTCCTTCAACCATACTATTTCACTAGCGCTAGTAGCCATTGCCCTATATTCGGCCTCCGCACTTGATCTAGATACTACACTTTGTTTCTTGCTTTTCCATGCAATTAAGTTACCTCCTATGAACATGCAAAATCCGGTGGTAGATCTCTTATCTTTAGAATCACCTGTCCAATCTGTATCACAGTATCCCTCAATTTCTGAACTTCCATTTTTCTTCATCCAATTTCCTAATCCGGGGGAACCTTTGATGTAGTGGAGGATTCTCTCACCTGCTCTCCAATGGCCCTTCTTTGGAGCATGCATGTATTGGCTTATTTGACTCACTGCATAAGCTATATCTGGTCTTGTGATAGTGAGGTAGATTAGGCTTCCTACAAGCTGCTGATATATCTCGATCTTTTCATAGGGCTCCACATCGTCTTCTAAGGGTCTGGAGGTGGAAACTGGACTACAAGCCGGTCTAGTTCCTAGCTTTCCTGTTTCCTGCAACAAGTCAAGAGCGTATTTTCTTTGGGATAGAACTAGCCCATTGTGGCAATAGGCTAGCTCAATTCTTAAAAAATACTTTAGTCTCCCTAAATCTTTAATTTCAAATCTAGATTTTAAGAAATTTCTAACAATATCAATGAGATGCATATCATTCCCGGTTATTATAATATCGTCTACGTAAACTAAGGTAATTCATATTTTATCATTGTTTTTTTTAATAAACAATGATGAATCGTTATTGCATTTTGTAAAACCGTTACTAAGAAGGGCAAGGCTTAGTTTTACGTACCATACCCTTGGAGATTGCTTGAGCCCATATATTGCCTTGTGCAGCTTACATACATCTCCTTGATATTGGAGGCGTTGAGGAAGTTGTATATATACTTCTTCTTCTAAGTCTCATTGAAGGAATGCATTTGCTACATCCATTTGGAACATATTCCATCCATAGTTGGCTGCAAGCGAAAGAAGTACTCGAACGGTGTTCATTTTAGCAACCGGTGTAAAAGTTTCCTTATAATCAACTCCATATGTTTGAGTGTATCCTTTTGCTACTAGCCTTGCTTTGTATCTTTCGATGGATCTATCATTTTTATACTTGATTTTGAACACCCACTTGCATCCCACGGCCTTTTTTCCTTTTGGTAGAGAGGTTATCTCCTAAGTACTATTCTTACTTAGAACTTCTAATTCTTTGTTCATTGCTTCCCTCCATCTAGGATCTTTTGAAGCTTCTTCAAATGTCTTGGGTTTAATCTCCTTGTCTATCCCATTCATGAATGCTTGATGGCTCGAAGAAACATGAGATGTAGTGTAATAATCATAAATGAGATATCTTTGGTTGACCCATTCTGACGGTGGAAGCCTAAATCTTGTTGATCTTCTAAGTTAAACGGGAGGGTCACTTGGCTCTTCTGAACTTGGTGAGGAGTTCTCATCCTCACTTGTTCTCTGATCTCCCCTGAATCAAGTGGTGAGTCTTCATCCGTAAGGTTTGATTCTTCTTCCTCATTTTGAGAACTTCCTTCGGCTACTTGAGGATTGATTGGATTTTCAATTTTTTGAGTAGCATTGGGAGTCACTAGAAAATCCCAAGTGGTTGTTTGAGATCTTTCCTTTGGAATTTCGTTTACTTCTTTTCCTGAAAAGTAAAATTCATTCTCCAAGAAAGTCACATCTTTCGATGTGTATGTGCGGTTAGTAGAACAATCATAACATCTATAACCTTTTTCAAAGATACATACCCAAGAAATACACACTTTTTTCCTCTATGTTCTAACTTGCCTCTTAAATGTGTAGGAACGTGAACATAGCATGTGCAACCAAATGTTCTAAGGTGAGAAAGTTTTGATTTTCTTCCTAAAAGAAGTTCTAAGGGAGATTGGCCTTTTAAAACATCGGATGGCATGAGATTGATTACATGAATCGCGGTTTTAACCGCGTCACACCAAAATTTTTTAGGAATGTTTGCATGAAACATCATAGCTCTAGCAATTTCTAGTATATGCCTATTTTTACGTTCGGCTATCCCATTTTGTTGGGGTGTGTAGACACATGATAGTTAATGGATAATGCCATTGTCCTTAAGGTAATTTTCAAAATTGTGACTTGTAAATTCACCACTATGATCGGATCTTAGGACTTTAATGTTGACATTATAAAGTTTGGTCACATATTTCACGTAACTCTTGAGGTCTTCAAGAGTTTGGTCTTTGGTGTTTAAAAGATACACCCATGTATACCTAGTCTTATGGTCAATGAATGTGATGAAATATTTGTATCCTAAATGTGAAATAATGGGAGAAGTCCAAACATCTGAATGAACCAAATCAAATGCATTTTCATATATTGTTTCAGAAATAGGATACATAGTTCAGGTTTCTTTAGTCAAAATACAAGTTTTACAATGTCTATTCTCATAGTTTAAGTTTGGGAATAGACGTTTTAAAACTCGGCCACTAGGATACCCTAACCGTCCATGCCAAAGAGATGAATCTTCCTTGATATGTGCTGCAAGTGCATGTTGTTCTTGATTCAAAAAGTAAAGTCCTCCTTTGTTAGAACCCTTGCCAATCAATCAATTCGACTTGAAGTCCTAAAAAGAAACGGAATTTGGGTCAAAAACAACTCTACATCCTTGATCCTTAGTGATTTTGCTTATAGACAATAGATTTAAAGTAAGTTTGGAAGCATATAAAGCATTTGTAGTTTTTCCAAAAATATCAATTTTCCCGACTTGATTTACCTTCAAATCTTGCCTATTAGCAACTCGTACTATCTTATGGCTAGGGAGGTTTTAAATCTCTTAACTTTTGAAATATTCCTAACCATATGGTAGTCGGTACCCGAATCTATGAGAAAATTTTCTGAATGTAAATTAGTAAGTGGTTTTTGAATTGTACCTTCAAGAGGAGAGATTTGTTGAAGCCTTTTTGTGACATTCTCAAGAGTGGTTTTGAGGGCAGCAAGCTCGGCCATTGTTGGATCATGAGAAGTTGCTTGTTGGGCAGTAGCTTGAGCTCCAAAGCTTGGGCCTCCTTGTTGGTCTTTTGGTTTGAAATTTTTTGGTCTTAGGTGAGGATGTAAGAACCAACATTTATCCTTTGTATGCCCTTTCTTTTTGCAATGAGAGCATACCTCCATTTTGATGATCTTGGCAGTCGTGAGGTCTTGAAAAGCCATGAATCCGTGAGCTTCCATCTTTAGCTTGGAGCTTTCCTCAATCCTCATGCTTACTTCGGCCATTTGCACCATGTTTTGCACTTCCCCGAATGTAGGAAATTCCTTCATGCGTAGAATTTCTTGTCGGAGATGAGTGAAGGAGTCATCCAACCCCATTAGAAGTGCAAACGTTTTGTCCTCTTCTCTTCTCTTTTGGATGACTCTAAGATCAATTGAATCCGGTCGGAGAATCATTAGCTCATTCCATAAGTCGGTGAGCTCACCAAAATATTGAGGAAGAGACTTTCCCTCCTTCTTGATGCTAGCAATTTGTTTCTTCAACTTAAAGATCCTCCCTAGATTGGACTCTTGGCCATATAGGGAGAATATTGTGTCCCACACCAATTTGGCATTGGGAGCATAAGTCACCATGGCTTTATGAGTTTCATCTAAGGAGTTGAGTAAGATGATAAAAACATGATCATCTCTTTTCTTCCATTCCCTATATGAGGGATTGTTCTCATCAAGAGGATCATCAAGAATATGCTCCTCTAAATTTTGAAGATTGAGCTCTGTTCATGATGCTCACCTATTGATAGTAATTTCCTCCTTTCAATTGAATAGAGAAAATGTTTTGAATTTGGGTGAGGTTTATGGAAGGAAGAGGGTCACCCAACCTTGAAGAGGATGGGATCGTTCGACGCTTTGATACCATGTTAAAACTATGGAAGAAATTGAATAACAAGAAGGCATAAAATTAATGGAAACTTGATTGCATTTCAAAGTGAGAATACATAGAGATTTTGAGCTCTTGTTCATAGGTTACAAAGAGAAGGGGACAGGCATTTATAGGAGAAAAAAGACAGAGAGAGAGAGAGGGGACAAATGATGGCCCTCCAACAGCCAGAAATCTGGCTGTTGGAGGGCCTCCAATGGCTGGCAGAACTAGCCGTTGGAATCCTTTCCAACGGCTAGTCTGCTGACTGCTGGGAGGGGCTTTTAGGCCTCCCTTCTTGGGCTGGAAGAGTGCCCTTTCTTGGGCCTGATGAGACTTCTTCTTGGGCTGAATTGATTCACCAAATGAGCTTAGAGAGTGGGTTGCAGGATTTGATACAAGGGCTGAGAAATTCTGGGCTTTAGGTGATGTTTATTTTCAACATCTTCTTTACTTGCATATGGTGGACAGTGATTACCTTGCATGCTCAACTGTCTTGCCATGAAATTTTATTACTGTGGAACTTAAAGCTAATTTATTTATCTTCGACTTCTGGGCACATTATTAAATTTATGAAGTGGGTTCTTGTTTTGAAATGTATATACCATTTACCGAGAGCTCTATCATCAAAGTTTTGAGAAATCAAACAAAAAGTCCAAAATAAATAAACTTGAGAAGATCAACAGTAAAAATAATTGGGTGTCAATTTAGATCACAATGATGCCCACATATTTCCTGAACATTGAAGAATTAGGACTTTGCCTTATATCATATATTCCCTGCTTGGGTTGTAAAATGATGCACAAGACAATTGTCTTCATGTTTTGAAATATGAAAGAAAGGAAAAATTAAATGTAGTTTGCAAGGGTAGGTTTTGCATATAAGGACAAATGGAGCATGCGCATCCTACATTTGCGATATAGGATTGATTGTATTTGTTTTGCAATTGATCCACTGTTGATCATTCCTTTTCAGCATTTTGTTTTGGAGGAGAACATGTTGGAAGTTGACTGCCCATGTGTTACACCTGAAGTAGTACTTAAGGCATCAGGTCATGTTGATAAGTTCACTGACCTTATGGTTAAGGATGAAAAGACTGGTACCTGTTATCGAGCTGATCACTTGCTTAAGGATTTCTGCAAAGAAAAGTTGGAGAAGGACTTGACCATTTCTACAGAAAAGGCTGCAGAATTAAAACATGTTCTTGCCATGTTGGATGATTTTTCTGCTGAAGAACTGGGTGCAAAGATCAAGTTGTATGGTATCACTGCCCCAGACACAAAAAACCCTCTTTCTGATCCCTATCCATTTAATCTGATGTTTCAGACCTCCATCGGACCTTCTGGCCTGAGCCCTGGGTAAGAGAGTTTCTTTGTCATACTTGTTGTCTAATTTCCTCATCTCCCCTTTCTATTGTTGTCTCCTTGGTTATTCTTTTGCTGTTCTTATTAAGCTTCCCTTCTGTGCTAACACATTGACTTAATTTCTATCTATCTTTTGTGCAGCTATATGCGACCTGAGACAGCACAGGGCATTTTTGTGAATTTCAAGGATTTGTACTACTATAATGGAAACAAGTTGCCTTTTGCTGCTGCACAAATTGGCCAGGCATTTAGAAATGAGGTAACACTCCTCCTACCTTCACTATTCTGTTCAGTTATGTATTTCTATATGCTTGTTGAAGTGATCTGAAATAGGCTTATTCCTGTGAGGCTGCACTATGGTGCTTTCTGCGCTTGGCAGTTGATTTGAACTTCTGAATGTACCATTTGAAATTTCTTATCTATTAAGTCTTTCATATATAAATCTTAAAACTCAACCTGATGTTTAAAGTTGTGATAATGCATTTGTTGTTGATTCAATGAGATAATGGCCTGTCATTCAATGGCTTTGAAAATGAGGTCTTCGCCTTATTAGACAATTGTCAACATAGCTGTAATTTTAATAAATTCATATTGGCCCTGTGAATTCGTTTTCATTTTCTTGTTCCATTTGAGGTCCTCTTTTAGTCAGATTTACAAGTTTTGGTATTTTTTTCCTGCCTCTTTGTGCTTGGTCTCTTAATCTACATGTTTTGCCACTTCTGTCATTCCAATTGGCATCTGGACTTGCTGATAGGGCATTTGTGTGGACTATATTCTATTTATAATCTATTATTTCAGATTTAATCTTCTCCAGGGCCATATTTTATCCATTTTGGGCATTTATTCCTAATGCTACTTTCAGTTTTTGAATTTTATGTTTCCTTACTGCCCTGTTCTGGTGAAGTATATATGTACAGAATTCTTTCCTGTAATGGATTGCCTACCATGGTGTTGTACTAATGATAATTTTCTACTTTACTTGTCTGCTCCATTGTATAAGCCAATTCATTGTAAGATCACTGGTAGAAAGGAAAAAGGGAGGACAGTAATATCCTCTATCTTATAAGAAATGAAGAACATAAAAGAATTTTTATGAAATAATTAGGGGGCGTTTGGTTCGGTCCTAGGAATCGGAATTGGAATCAGAATCATATCCTCTGGATTCGGAATGGACAGAATCATTCAAATTCATCTGTTTGGTTCAGTGCGATGAAATGGGTATCATTATCATAGTTGGTGTTTGATTGGCTATTTTTTTTAGAATAAGAATTAACAATTTTTTAATTTTACCCTTACTCTAATATACAATAAAAACTATGAATAATTTTAAATAACTGTTTTAAAATATTATATGAAATTAATTTCATTTGAAAAAAATAAATATTATATAAGTTTATCAAGTAAACTTTATATTCTTTCAAAAATAAAAAAAGAAAGTAACTCAATAATGAAAATTTTATATTTTTTCACTTGTTTATTTATATATATATATGAAATCTTGAACTTGAAATTTTAGAATAGGGAGTGAGACTTTGCATTAAAATCTATATTGTAAAATTAATTATGATTTCACTTTAAAATTTGAATTCCAACTTTACAAAATTTTGAATTGATTATTTAAAAAAAAAAAAATTGGTCTAAAAGTATTGTCCAATCAAGGATCCAGATTTTGGGTAATTTTTTTTTAAAATGTGAAAAGACAAGGAAGTGTAAGAGTGCAGGGTAATAGATAATTTTGGGTAAGTGTGAGAGTAAATGTTATTCGGGAATGAGACATGGGTTTCCAACAAAATCCACCAATTTACTTGGGTTTTGTGGATTCTTAGATTTTTAGGTATGAATCCAAAATGTTCATTCCCATAGTATTAACCCAATCTTTCGGTTTCATTCCTATTCCTTATTCCTATACTCTCTTACCAAACGCTCCTTAATGTAAGCTTAATTTGGCAAGTATGAGCTAATGGTTTCTCAAAAGCTTCACGGCTGCCGTTGAGAAGAAATTACTAACTTGAGTGATTCTTCAACCAGCCCTTGTGGGTGCTGAGTATGATGCTGTAGCCTTCTTGTATCCATTTTCATTCTCTGTATCTTTGAGAGCAGCTTTCTAGTAAATGGCTTTTCAGTTTGTTATTTATTCATCCTTTTTTTTTTAATGTTCAAGTATGCTCTTCCTGATATTTTCTGATGTAACTTGCATATGCTCTTTTTCTGGTTCAGATATCTCCACGACAAGGACTTTTAAGGGTACGCGAGTTTACACTAGCAGAAATAGAGCACTTTGTAGACCCAGAAGACAAATCTCACCCCAAATTTGTTGAAGTTGCAAAGTTGGAGTTTTTGATGTTCCCAAGGGAACTTCAGGTTTCTGGGGAATCTGCAAAGAAAATGGTGCTTGGTGACGCAGTTTCAAAGGTTGGCTTGAATCATATCCATTCCAAATTCTGCCATTTGTATCTCTCTTTCTCTCTGCTTTCTTGAGCAAGCATTCATGATAATGGGAAAAGTTTGAGTATATCTTATGTTGCTTCGAATAGGGCATTGTCAACAATGAAACACTTGGCTATTTCATTGGGAGAGTTTATCTATTCCTTACTGCTCTCGGAATCGTTAAAGAGCGCTTGCGTTTTAGGCAGCACCTTGCCAATGAGATGGCACACTATGCTGCGGACTGTTGGGATGCTGAAATAGAATGTTCTTATGGTTGGATAGAATGTGTTGGCATAGCAGATAGGTCTGCATATGATTTACATGCTCACACGGTGAGAATCTTTTGTTTCACAGAAGTAGTTTTCAAATTGGTGTATTGACATTGATTTAAAGTCAAAAGTAGTGAAGGAAATGGGGTTACTTATGCCTACCATTTATAGATTTTTCCTTTTTATGTAGGAAAAAAGCGGTGTACCACTTGTTGCCCATGAAAAATTTGCAGAACCTAAGGAAGTGGAGGTCTCCCTCTCTCTCTCTCTCTCTCTCTCTCTCTCTCTCTCTCTCTCATCTTGAAAAGATATAAAAAAGGCTTGGCAAGGTTGTCACTTCTGTAATGCTACATAATTTCAGAAACTTGTCATAGCACCAGTAAAGAAGGAGCTTGGCCTTGCATTCAAGGGTAACCAAAAGATGGTGGTTGAGGCATTGGAGGTAAGAGATAGCTTTTATGCCATTTGGATCGTCATTGAACTTTTTGCCTTTTTCATGCTTGCAGTTTGTCCTAGTTTTGTATGCTGAGAGTGCGACACTTTTCCTTAGATTATATCTGGTTTCTAGAATCCTGTCTTCTGCTTTCTTAGATAATATCTGGTTTCTAGAATCCCGTCTTCTGCTTTTTTTTTTTTTCCTTTAATAAGTTCTGGTTAACAAAAGATGCTTTCTGTATGAAGGCTATGGATGAGAAAACAGCCATGGAAATGAAAGCTGAACTGGAAACCAAGGGTGAGGTGGAGTTCCAGGTTTGCACATTGGGGAAAAATGTTACCATAAAGAAGAACATGGTGGCAATCTCCAAGGAGAAGAAAAAGGAACATCAAAGGGTTTTTACACCATCAGTGATAGAGCCATCTTTTGGTATTGGCAGGATAATCTACTGTCTCTTTGAGCATTCTTTCTATACGAGGCCTAGTAAAGCCGGAGATGAACAACTGAATGTATTTAGTTTCCCACCACTTGTTGCACCTATCAAATGCACGGTGTTTCCACTTGTTCAGAATGAAAAATATGAGGAAGTCGCCAAACGCATTGCCAAGTCATTGACTGCCACTGGGATCTCATATAAAATCGATATTACTGGTATGGTCCAAAGGAATTCAATAAAACTGTTCAATATTCCTTTTGTTGAGTATGTTGTTTATGGCCTTTTGGGTTGTACTCATAGGTGATGATTATGTTTGTTTTATGCTTACAGCAGTAATCTATTTTGAAATATGACATATACTATAGAGCTTTGAGGATAAGTGGGATCAAAATTATGACTTGTAAAGAAGGAGAAATGGTGGCATTATGGTACCAAGGGCTGAAGAACATTAGTGTCTTACTATCTTGGGTCACACTAGTGATTGGAGATTGTAAATCGAGGTTGCAAAAAATGATGTAAAGATGTCTTTTACAGTGTCTTTTTTGCGTTTGCGGAATTGTCCTTGTATTTTTTTAGTGCATACTTTAAAGCCGTCATTACGTTATTGCACGAAGTATAGATGTAACATGCCAAGTAGTAAGTTTGTCATGAATTGAACTTGATCATCTCTAGGGTAACTTTATATTATTTAATTTGTACTCAATGTTCATCTCTATCAGAACCTTCATTGGTATTTGTTTCTCATATTTCCTTGTCTGCTGCAATTTAGGAAAATGTCTTTGTGGGATGCATGGTAGGCATTGGTGATGCTAAATCATGAAAGTATATGCTTATTTCTTTGTGTTATGTAGGTACTTCTATAGGGAAACGTTACGCTCGAACAGATGAGCTTGGGGTGCCGCTGGCCATTACTGTGGATGAAACAGACTCGGTAACCATAAGAGATAGGGACAGCAAGAAGCAGGTTCGGGTAAATGTGGACGAAGTAGCATCCGTTGTAAAGAGAGTGATGGATGGTCAGAGCACCTGGACTGATGTCTTATGGGAATACCCATCTCATCATTCTGCATCTGCAGATGAATGAGTAAGTATTTCAAACTGAAGGGGCAATTCATCACTCTTGGAATTTTGTTATATCATTAGTAATATCAGGATGATTACACTATACTCCAGTATCATTACTGAATGCTGATAAGTGGCATCTTAAATTACTTTCGAGAAATTGTTCTTGTTCATACATTTTGGACTTTACCTTCTTAAATTGCTAAAGTTATATACGTCAAGTTTATATGCCATTTCCTTGCATGAATATGCATTTTGTGGTGGTGTTGTGTAGGTGGCTTGTGGCTAATTTATTCACCCTTCAATTTGAATATTTAAGCTCCCGAGAAGTGAAACATTCGGCCACATTTAACTGTTGTTAAATCTCACCTTCCCCCACTTCCCCGGGGCTCTTCTCAGCACATCACTTTTTGTTTGCTGCTTCCTTCTGTACTTATTTACCTTTATTGTGCCTGGGCACTTATTCTGAATTTTGACATGAGCATATTCTGAAATTTGTCTGCACCGTGCATATGAAATGAATCATATGATACCTAAATTTTTCTTGGTATTTCTGCCATCTGGTCTGAGTTGATTGGCTACTTGAGCTGTTTTTTATCCATCTTTTTAGGAAAAAGGCATTCGAGATTGTTTTTCTTTTTTCTTTTCTTTTTTTTTAATTTCCTTTTTGCACTGCTATTATTATGATTATTTATCTCCTTTCTCGGTTTTTGTATTTCTATACTTTCTAGGTACTTTGTTATAATTGGCTTCATAGCTTGGTAAGATGTTCGCACAAAAGATAAGGTTTAACGTACCAAGATCATTCTAAAATAGCTACAAGTTGGCATTTGGTAATATGATAGAGGGCATGTTCTTATCTTTTTCAAGTATGGTATTACCTTCATTATCAACGTAGTATGCATGAAATTCTGGAAACTCGGCCTTGAGCCTACCCCTTTTGATAATGATGGTAATGCCTATGCTCATAGGAGCGGTCTTTAAAGCTCTTTTGGCATGTGAAGCTTTTTTGTTTTTGTTTTTGTTTTTGTTTTTGTTTTTGTTTTTTTTTTTTCTTCTGGTATCATGGTTTGAATCACTTAATATCCGGAGTTTCATCCTGATTAATCTAAATCGACCACTACAGGACCCACTTTGTGAGGGTAGGTCTCTTAACATTGTTTTTTGCATACCCATTGAGAGTCGAATTTCTACCTGATTAAGGGACGAAGGTGTCTATTCCACTTACGCCAACAAGTGTTAATTGGCATGTGAAGCTTTGTGGCATACAAGGATTGGTTGATCTCCAAGGAGGCAGTCTAGTGGTTTAAACCTTCCTCTCCTCCCCTAAACTGGTGTTTCCAAGTTCAAATTTTTGTATAACCAAAAAAAAAAAAAAAAAAAAAATACAAGGGTTGGCCGGAGCTCCAAACCTTTATTCGCGTCAAAAGTGTGTCAATTTCTCATAAATTTTAGACAAAAGCATTCCTATCAAGTGGCAAAATACCAACTCATTGCCTTTGAACGAAGACCACATCATCTAGTTGGAACCTTTCAAAGAACGTGTAACCTAATACTTGTTTTGCTCAACAAATGGGACCTCTTCTTCGTTGACCGACCGAAACCACAGACGACGCGCTCAAGGTTCTCTTTATTCTTTTATCTTAAATAATAATTCCTAGAACTGAACACAAGGCAAGCGAAAGTGATGTCTCGTAATATGTTCGTGATTTCATTTTTTTTTTTAATATTTATGTATTAATTGAAGAAAAAAAAATCTTTTGTCTATTTTTTTTCGAAAATCAATGCTAATCTTACGTTACTGGTTATTATTTCATACACTTAGCACATCAGGCCAAGTACTCAGTGCGTATAAGAGATGAAAAGGGTTATCGGGGTTTACTCTTTATTTTATTCATTTGGGAGTTGGAGACGAAGAGAAATGATATGAGAGATGAAAATGTTTCCTTAAATAAGAAAATCTTTTAACTTGATAAAAATAATTGAAATGCAAAAAAAAAAAAAAAAGAATTAAATGTCATTTTGGTTTCTTAAAATATAATTGTTTGGATGTTATCTTTCCCCATTATTTTAACAAATATTTGATTTTAAACCATAGATTAGGTCCAATTAAAAAAAAAAATCAATTGTTTATATATATTTAACAAAGACACTATATTAAGAAGACATAGCTTTGTGAAGGTGGGTGGGTTTGATTAATTTTTTTAAATGAATATATTCAAATATAAATAGTTTCGATTTATTATATTATTTTATAGAGAATGCTATTTTTTTATTATATAATTCTATTAATAATAATGATAAATAAATAAATAAATAAATAACAGTACACACTCTCCTCAATTTTCTGAAATTCAGAAAACGGACAAAGAAGAGGTCAAAAGTCCAACTTAGTTCTCTTTCATCGTATCGTTGGTCGTTTCGATGGGGGCATTTTCGTCATTCGGTGAGGCTAAATGATTCGAGTGGCAATCTAGCAATAATGTTGAAAGCTATGTCGGAATAGCAAAAGGTCCTGGATTATTATCCCACCCAATGGTTTTGCTTCCCACGTACGATACTCGGCTCCATCGTTTAACGCGAAAATGAGCGCGTGAGTCACACACATATTGCCCATTCAGCTCCCCCCCCCCCTTTGGGGACCCTCTGAAAACTAAATTGAAAAGGTAATTCTATTTTCGATAATTCAAGACCTTATAATAAAATTAATAAATTATTATATTATTTTATTGATTCCCAACTCTCTAAAAAGTTTTACTTACTAACAATAATTAAAAAAGTGTCTGACGATTATAACATAAAGTATAAAATACGGAATAGTTTTTATCTTTTTTTTTCGAGAGTAGTTTTATTTATTTATTTATTTTTATCTAGCCCATTAATATAACGAACTAGTTCATAAAATTAATTATATATAAAATATATTATATATGTAATTTATATTATATAATTATTATATATTGTGATAAAGTTTTTAGAAGTGGTTGAAATTTTTTATAGATCTGAATTAATAGATTAATAATCATAGTTATCAAACCTGACCCGCATATTGAGTCGTGTGTCTTGAAATTTAATATTCAACCGGTTGATACGTTGTGTCACTAGTTTAACTATTGATTTTTTTATTATTTTAAAATATAAAAACCTATGCTTGCGCCTACTATTGAGTCGGTTATAAGTTATTTTTGCTGTTCTTTTTTTTGAAGCAACAATTCAGTTCAATGAAAATATTGGACGGACGAACAGTTGATTCTATATAATGTTATAACACATGTGATTATGGATATCTAATTATTCTAAAATATTTTTATTTAAAAATATAATATAGATAGATAATCGTAGAAGTTGAAATTCTATTTTCTATGTAATATTCTCTCTTTCTATTATTAATACAATATTTTGTTGGTGTAGCCATTTTCTTAGTATAGAACAATAATCCTAATTTCCCCAAGATCGATAACATTGAGAAAGGAAAGCACTATTTTTTTTTTTTAGATTTTTCTTTGATATGAAGAGTACATATGAAGAGTACTACTATGATTTAGAATTGGTTACAAAATAATATATATATTATGAATTATTCGTATTCAATAATCATTTTAAAACTAAATAAATCCGTTTCAAGCTGAATTAGATTTTTAATAGATAAATCTCTCCTCACATATTTTATGTATATACAAAATTCAAATTCAAAACTTTAATTAATGAGTACTGATATTCGATCACTAGATCAACTAAGTATTGATTATAAAAAAAATATTAAAAATATTGAATAAGTCAAATATTAAATGAACTGAATTATACATATATTAATTTATTTTAGATGATTTTAAACATAATCTAATCTATTCAAAATTATTAAATTTCAAGAATTTTCATATTTGACAACATCACATATGAAGTGTTTATCTCATGTAACCCTTCCAAATATCTTAAAACGCCATGAGCGTGAGATTCATGTCGGAGACCAAAATTTATGCATTTGAGGGAGCGTATGCAGGCGCGTTGGTCGAAGAAGGATGGAAGGAAACAGGCGAAAGTTTCTAAAATTCAAAATAAACAACCCTTTCTTGTGGTCATGGCTAATGGGTTCCTCCCCCACCTTCTATAAAAATCTATCCCTACCATTTCCCATTTCCCCCATCCCACGCCTCTTTGAGGTCAAACCTAACCCTAACCTCTCTATCTTCATTTGTTGCTCTCTCTTTCTCTTTCTTCAACTTTAAATTTTAAATCAGCTTGAAAAATCAAAAGCAAAACATGGCCGTCGCTATTCTCAACCCCCAAGATTTCCACCACCACCAACCAAGCTCTCGCCGGAATCCTAACTCTAACCCCAACAATCACCGTCGCCGCCGCCGTCCGTCCAAATCTCCGCCGAGGGTCCCCCTCATGGGTGAAGTCAAGATCCTTAAACGCGGCGAACATCTCAATCTTAGTGCGCCCGAAACCTCGTACCAGTCCGAGGAGCCAATACCCAACTCAGCTGTTCCATTTTACTACTATGCTGGCTCGGCTTTCAGCACATCTCCTCCGCCGAGCTCTCTTCCGATGCCTTCTTTCTGCAAGTTGACGAGTAACAGTGACGTCACCGCAACGTCAGATCTGCGCCGGCTCCTCCGGCTTGACCAACCGGCCGAACCGATTCAAAATTTCAAGTGAAAAAGGAAGAAAAGGAATGAGCTGTTTGTTTTTTTTGACAACGTTGTTGCTCTTGTTTGTTTTGATCTTTTCCTCTATTTTTTCAACAGGAAAAGTCGAAATAACAACTGATTTGTTGGAACCAAGTGATGGGAAATGAAATAGGTGAAGGGGTAGTCTTTTGTTTTGTTGGTATTGTTGTATGGTTTCTTGGATGTTCATTCTTATGATGAAGTCTTGGGAACATACATTTTTAAGGAAAAAAAGGGTAGTTTAAGGTGCGTTTGTAGTATCTTATTTAAGGGTTTCCTTTGTCCATGCCTCATCCTCCCTTTCTTTGTGTACTTGTTTGATTTGTTTGAAGGTTTAGTGATTTATTATATATGTTAAATTTATTCACAAAAATTAAATCATCAAAATTTTTGCAATCATGCGTAGCTTTTTAAAAATTAATCGAACTGTGAAATCTTTCAAACAAACAAATGATGGACAACCAAGATCATCAAGTCTAACTACTACCATAATATCATGAAGTCTTGACCCAAAATTTGATAAATCACAATCATTCGAGAAAATTTTCTATTCAAAATTTTCTAGATCCCTTGATAATTTTCTCGCTCCAGAGAATGTATTTCCTTTTTCTCACTATTTTGTCACACGAATAACTATCATTGTGTTAAGCAATTGTCAATTGCTTAATTCTTTCAAAAGCCTCGTGTTCTAGAGAAGTTAACACACATTAGAAGAGAGCGAGAGTGTTTAACGAGAGTTTAGGACAATTATCTATTATCTCAATTCAAATTTTAATATAATTTAAATTGTTTTAACTTGCGGTAAGAAACCCTTCATTAACATATTTTACCAACAATATATCTTGGTTTTCTCTTACTAATAATGTGTCTGTGGTCTTTGGATCCATTTCATCCAGAAACTTTTCATGTTGCTAAGAAGAAAAAGGTAATTTTGAATTCAATGGCTCACCATCATTCGATGGTGGAATCTAATTATATGATTTAAGTTAAACCAAATGACTAAATTTGCAAATTCACAACTTTTATAAGGTTTAGGACTGAACTCTACAATCTTTTTTTTTGGGGTGGAGGGGGGGTTTTAAGTATTTTTGAAATGTTAAATTGTAATACAAGTTAAAATAGATATCATAGTATTTGAACCAGATTAGTCGAGTAAAGTCTAGATGTCGATAATAACAAAAAAAAAAATTGTAATACAAGTACAAAATATTAGATTAATAACACGAACTAAGATCTGTTGCTCATAAACTGATAAGACCATGTCATTATTTTGTTAATTTCAGTATGATATATAATTTTTCTTAAAAACTAATAAGAAAAATTATTCAATTTTTCTCCGGGCATCCCGAACTTTATTTCTCTACCAATGAGGTATGACTGAACTAGTATCATATCATTTCTTATAAAGATCTCAAATTCAAATCTTTCTTGTGAAGTTTTAATTCTTACCTAAAGAACCTAAGCCCAACTTTAGTTCTATTCATTTTTTGGTCTCAACTTTAGAAAAGTAAAAAAGGATATCCATACAAAACCTTACCATGTCTATCAGAATACGTCCAAAGCAGCCATAGCAAGTTCTATGCCAGCAAACACAAGTAGCACTACCGTTCAAAAACATTATCCATAGAGCTCCACAAAACCAAGCCCCACTCTAACTTGGCTATTCCTAGGGTTGAAAAGTCCATAAAACCTGTAAATTAAAATAATCAATTTAATTTGATTATATAATTTTTATAATCATAAACTAATCTAATAAATCAAAAACCAAAATTCAACCTTGATTAATACGGTTCGATTATCTAAATTGACTGAATTATTAAAATTTTTATAAAGGATTTAAGTAACGATTCCTTCTATTACTATTTATGTAAATATAATATATATTACTCACATCGTCAATATATAATTATAAACTATAATTTTAAATTTTAAAATTCATTAAATATCAATTTCAAAATTTAAATTTTAAACAAAATAGCAAAGTACAAAATTTTTGAACTAACTCTATTAATTAACTACTAATTTACTAGTAATTTATAAAATAAAAAAATAACTAACATTACATCATTATTGAGTAAAATAGTCTTTAAAGTATTTTTTTATTTTTTAATTATAACATTATATCATCTCCTTCAGGATTTTTTAATTATATTATTATTTTCTTTTTTAACTTTTTGTCATAATATTATATTAATATTTATATGAATAAAAATTATTTAAAATGTATATATATTTTTAAATATTTCAGTTAATTCAGTTTGATCAAAAATAAAATTATTAATATCGATGACACCCCAAATAACCAAATTAAAATTTTGTTTTACCCAAAACTGAAATTGAAAATCAAATAAACTGTCCGAAATATAAAGAGCGGTTATTTTTCTTTTATTTTAATCGATTAATGCTCACTCCTAGCTATACCAAGTAGTGCTACACACCTGCCACTCCTCCCTCAAACTTGTATTTGCCCTGCAAGCCTTCCTGCACCATGGCAATATGGTGCTGCCCCAAACCAACACCCCATCACATTCATGGCCCCGACCGTCACCGGCAATGACTTCAATGTGAACTGCCTTCCCGGAAAAAGATCCGGTGACAATTTACAAACTGCAATCACCGAGTTCAATATTGATAATGGCAACTGTGGAATGGTCCCCTTCAAGAACCCACCCTTCATAGCTTGTTTAGATGTCTTCAAAAGTACAACAAAAAAAAGAGATGTCTTCAAAAGGTGTACTCTGGAAGGCCCAATCTTAATTTCGCTCACCACTTTGGGCCTCCTTATGATTGCAAAAACCAAACCAATACGATGAAAGCCCAAAGTGCTAAAATCATGGCAAAATTCAATCCTTGTGAAAGTTGAACTCTTCTTTTTTTTTTTTTTTTTTGGAACCACGGCTAGGCTACCAACCCAGCATCCGGGATTTCGCCCCGACTAATCTTGATCGACCGCTTGCAGGATCCAATTGAGGGGGCAGGTCTCCCAACGCTGATTTTTCTGTTCCCATAGGAGATCGAACTCCCGACTATGATTAAGGGGCGTCAGTTTCTGAATTAACTGAGCCATCAGACGTTGGTTAAAGTTGAACTCTTCTAACAACACTCAAAGGAATCAACCCACAAACAAATTCCATCAAACCTTCTTTTTTTTTTTTTTTTTTTTTTTTTTCTAATCCAATTCAAACATCTACATTACATAATCCTATGCAGGGACGACTCTCCTAACATAATTTTTTTTATTCATAAATTTCAAACACAAATCTTGATTAAGAAATCCAATACCCGATCCCAATAGGCCTGCCATTTATTAGAACTCAGAAACAGCAAAATCACCTCAGTCTAAATCCCAAGCAAACACGACTTCTGGGATATCAAAATCTGGGCCACCGGAAATGGCAACGGCTGAGATTCTAAGTTTAATTATTTTTATAATTCAAAAGGCACATGAAAATAAATATTTTCAATCTTATTAAAGTAAAATCTCAATAAATTTGAAAAGTTGTTTACTATCAAAATTTAGACCATGAGGGTAATTGCTCTAAAGTGAAATTAATTATTTAAACCCCCATTTATTTTCTAAATAAGTGAAAATTTAAAGTTAGAACAAGAGCAATTGGTTTAACTTTTATCTAAATTCATTTTATCAAACTAATTAAATGAACTAAACGATAAAAAAATTGGAATGTTGACCATTTGCAGGCTTCAAGCTTGCCCATCTCATGCAGATGGAGATACATACATCTTACAAATAACAAATATTTCCTTCCACATATAATTAATTTGGACCAAGTCTGTAGATTTGGATTTTGGACCGACCCTGATACCATATTATAAAATAATTTGACTCCTACCTTAAAAATTAGTGGATAAGATACGGTATTTTCGTGTTTATATACATACCACTCGTGAAAGACTGAGTTAATCGATATAAAACTTAATAAAAAATAATTATTGTGATTATTATTTTTTATTTGTGATATAGAGATATTCTGAAATTATTTTTAAAGGTTTAATGAATAAGAACAATATATTTTATTGTGTAAAAAAGGTCGTAGATAATATTATCAATTTGATGAAATTAATAGTAGGAAGACAAATCACACGCAGCCACATCAGCATTTCATCGCACATGGCAATCAACTCTCATTCTTGCCATTCTGCATTAATTTAAAAGCTGAAGAATTGAAAAGATTCTTATAAAAATGTGAAGTAGCATGCATTGTAGAGATAATAATAACATTGGAAAATGTAAATCTTCCCTACTTTTTATTATCTTACCGTTTATAGCCTCTTAGGAACCCCCGAGTGATAAACAACTTTTGTTCAAGTGTTTTCACCGAGCTTGAGATCTAGTATTCAAAACTTCATAGGTGCATGTATTTCCGGGATTTTCACAGCCCAACACTAGGCGTCTGATGCCTTTCCAGAAGCTGTGGTTGGCTTAGAATAGAATCGTGGGAGAGGAGGCAAATGTAGTGTGGCCCTCTTTTAGGTAGTAGAGGCCATCTTCCTTGCTATCCTCCGGATATTCATGTTACTTTATTAACACAACTGCAATAAAATTGACATACAAATTTCACCCATGAAAATGGATAACTTACTTGTCTAGGATCATAGTGGCTGATGAAGTGCGCCAATGGTAGGGACATATCTGAAGCAGCAGATTACTGGAAGTAAGTGATCCACAGAAAGGGTTTTAAGGTATTGGGGGAAAAATCCGTGAGTGCGGAGAAATAACAGACTCTTGCACATATTTTTTAGGGTCACTTGCGTCAGGAACCCAATGAATCTCACTCAAGTTGGGTGTTTCAACAAACACCATGGTAAATTCACCCACCTTCTCTGTTTGACCTCTCCTGCCAGCCCTTAGCACTAGATTATTCCGGTTGTACGAAAAAATGCCTTTAGATAAACGAACAATGTCACCTGGCTCAAAGGCATCACACTCATCCCCCCATAGCAGAAAATGCACAGCTGCTGTCTCATCTGCCACAAGGGCCAAGCATGTCCTCTGTTGGCCTTCCATCACTGGCTTCCCTTTATCTACTAGTATAAATTGTGTGTTTATGTTATTCTGAGCAGCAGGTACCAAGTCTTTTAGTGCAATCATCCTTGCCCCAGGTACCTGAATCATGAACTCCAAGTAATAAGACTACTCCACTAAGCAAGAGAAACTCATTTGAAAGATATGGTCCTAAACTTAAATTTTAATACATTTTAACATCAGAATGCACAGACTCTGAATTTCCAAAAACCCATTTATATATTCAACTTAATTTTTTATATATTGTAGTAACTTATCTATTTCGAGCCATTTATCTATTTAATTTCCACTAAACCAACGACAATAGAGCAAGAGGAATGCAAACAGCAGGTTTCTTCCTTCTCGCTATGCCCACAAGACTTCATCTTCGACTAAGTTACCCATTACCTACTACGTGAATAATGTTCAATGAGAGGTTAACTTAATCAAAGAAGCATCTTAGTGCATTACTTCCGGCAATAGGAAGTGGTGTCTCAGATGGAAGGTTATCCAATAACTGTCAAGAACCCTAATTTCTCTCTCTATGCAGACACAATTTTGTAAAGCAGAAGTCGCCAAAATCAGCCAAAAATGAAATGTAGAGACCAAATACTAACGTTTGGAGACAGAAATTGAAAACCCATTTGACAAATAGAACGCAGAGAGGAGAGACAGAGGGTCTACCTGCGACAGACTGAGCCGAGAAACTCAGATGCTCGACGGCTGAAGAAATTAGATGGTGGCACCTGCGAGAGAAACGGGAGAAGAGAAGGAGAGGACAGAAGAAAAAGGTTGACGGTCGAATGATCGAAACGGAGAGAAAGACAGGGGACGGTAGAAGTCGAGGGCCGAGCGGCTGAGGCAGGCGTGGGGACCGGAGACGCGAAGTGAACGAGAGGAGAAGAGAACAGAGGGCTAAAAACAAACAATAATTAAAAAAAATCGTCTGCTAAAAGA
The DNA here is from genome assembly GCA_033439265.1 of Dillenia suffruticosa. Taxonomy (NCBI): domain Eukaryota; kingdom Viridiplantae; phylum Streptophyta; class Magnoliopsida; order Dilleniales; family Dilleniaceae; genus Dillenia; species Dillenia suffruticosa. Next base: position 22,370,664 of record JAVTVX010000029.1, read on the forward strand.
AAAAAAGCGCACACACATGAAATGCCGCTAAAAACACCAAATAATAACTTTCTCCGCTTCACTTCTAGTGGCAAATGACGGTAAATAAATGCCTCAAAAAAGTTTCAAGCAAAACATTGATTATTCAAAAATGATAGAAATCTTTTAGCACAAAGTGTGGGTGGCATTAATAATCTTTCTTACATCATCAATCATTCAGCACAAATCCAAGGTTGCAATGCTACTCAAAATGTCATACCATGTAGTTTTTCATTATGATAGGAATCCTCTGTACATAGTTTTTCATTATCATGGCATTCATCTGAAGTCTCGATTGGGTAATAGACACACACAGACAAGCATCCTTAAACCAACCCTGTACTATATATACTGCATGTCTTTCAAAACAATGGTTAAAATACACATGAACCCCTGAGGTTCTGCAATTTTCTTTCCTTGCTTTCATCAAACTCATTTGTGTCTTAAAAATGTCCCCTTTTCTAACCCCAATCTAATCTTCTATGTTCTCCAATCTCTTGAGTCGAGGTTAAGCTTATAACACCCCGGTGACAAGCTCTAAATGGCCTAAGCTAGGGCAACGCTCCATGGCCTATCAATGGGAAATTATTTCTCCTTAGTCATATTAAAAAAAAAAACACACACAATTTCATCCTCTTAGAAAATTTTATGTATTAAAATAATTATCTAGTTGAAGTATTTGGATAACTTATATTGCTTCTCACGCATAGCTTTTCTATATCCCTCACGCTTGCATGAGGTTTGAAGATCCTATACAAACAGGCACTACTAGAAAATACGATATCAGTGACGAAAAAATCCGTCGTTAAAGAGTATCTGCGATGAATTTTTTTCATTACTAAAAGCCACCCTACTAAATATTAAATACGGAATACTATCCGTCACTAATATCAACGATGAATTTTTCAAAATCTGTCGTTGATATTAGTGACGGAAAAAAATCTATTGCTGATAAAAAAGTGAACAAATAAAAAAAATAAATCAATGACGGATTGCCATCCGTTGCTGATTTTTGAGTTCTCAGGCGAATGCAAGCGGCTCCACGTGCCTGACCAATGCTCGCACGCAGACCTACCCGCCAGGCCCCGCCCCGCTCCCCTGCCGAGCCGCACGCGCCCCTACCCGCCCGTGTGTTGCATCATTTAATTTGATCCATCGTTGATATTAGTAACGGAAAAAAATCCGTCACTGATAAAAAAAAAAAAAAAAACCGCTGTTAATAATAGTGATGGAAAAAGATATATCGCTGATAAAAAAATGAAAAAAAAAATCAATAACGGATTATCAATCCGTCGCTAATTTTTGAGTTCTGAGGCGAATGCACGTGGCTTCACGTGCTTGTCCTAAACTCGCACGCGGACCTACCCGCCCTGCTCCCCTGCCGGCCCACACGCGCCCCTACCTGCCCGTGTGCTACATCCTTTAATTTGCTAAAATTCCTGCTCCAACCCTTTCATCGGGCTTCAAAATTGTGTATGGAAAAAAGTTCAACAACATCACAACCATCAGACCATACCTATACATCTATTTATATATATTTTTTTATTTGTTATCTTTATATCACAATTTTTTTAATAATAATAACAAAATAAAATGATAAATTATTATAAAATAATAAATTATTTGCTTAAATAAAATAATAATTTTTTTAAAAAAATAATATTATTCTTCTACAACATAAAATAGAAAGAAAAAGAAAATGAAATTTTAAATAAATTAATTAATTAAAAATAAAAATAAAAATAAAAATAAAAAATAAAAATAAATCGGTCGATAAAATTTATGTCGTTAAAATTTCCGTCGGTAAAATTTCCGTCAGTAATCCATCGCTGATAACTATACAAATTTGTTTTTATTTTTTTTTACATTTTATCACTATACCTATGAATTAACGACGGAAATTTTCCGTCATTAAAAATTCCGTCGATAATCCATCGGAATTTTTAATGACGGAAAATTCCGTCGATAATCTATCGTTAATAGGTTTACAGAGTATATATTTTATTTTTGTTTACCACATTAACGACGGACGCTAATTTCCGTCGTTAATCCAATCTAACATTAATTTGTCATAAATTCGTCATTATTATCAATAGATTTTATCCCTGTCGCTAATGATATATTTCCTTATAATGGGGCAATGGCTCAATCCCCTTGTTTCCTCCAAAATCCAAGTAATAGTGTCTCTTCCACCGAACTCCTAATAACCCAAATCAAATTCACCAAGTGAGAAAACATAGGAAATATAGTATCGGTGATGGACATATAGGTATGTTAGATTTTTTTTTTTTGTTATATTAAAATTTGAATCTGGAATTATCAGATTGAGAGAGGGAATTGTAACCGTTAGGTTGTTTCCTTGAAAATGGTACGCTGATCTATATCTTCACGATACACTATCTTGACTGCTGTTTTCCATCACATGAACCACAAAATAATACCAAATCAAAGTACATCAAATCATTTGTGTTGAAGCTGAAAGTATGCCTACTTAATCACACTTCGTGTATTAATACAAATGGTGAGAGAAAGTGAACGAAAATAAATATAATTATACACAAAATTCATAAATCAATGGGATTGTTTTTCGATACCTCACTTTGCCCGAGGAGCCCCAACAAGGTCGAGGACTCGAGACACAGTGAGGTGATCGCGATCGTATCAATAGGATTGTCTGAGAGATTATAGAGCTTCATGGAGATCCAGAGAGGTTTTGTTAGGTATAAGAGAAAGAAACAAAAGGATCGAGTTGATTTTTCTTTATTTTATGATTTTTTTTAAATAAAGTAAGCAAAAATTTTGTGGAAATTTAGGATTTTGCAAGTTGAAATAAAGTTTTTTTTGGGTAAATAAACATAAATTATCATTATATAGATAATTATTTTGCATCCAAAACTCATTCTTAATCTAAATATTTGAAACTTGGTCCTCTCTCTATGTGACACATGTCAACCTTAAACCACATTGGGTCCAATTTTATATCGATAGTATAGATATTGATTTTTATGTGAAGTTCTAACTTTTAACGAAAATAACTTTAGGTTAACCATAAGTTTAAAGTATTTCGTAGGACAATCTTAATTTAGTATGAAAAATCATACTTCTGTGAATAAAAATTTTTAGTCTAGCTAATATATGTGGCTTTTTGAATAAGAATTAAAAAAAAATTCTCATAAGCGCTTGTAGAGGCATCCAAATGCCCCCCTCCCCGTAATGGACGGGTCCGCAGTCTTCCCTTCTCTCTTGGGGGGTCACTTTGCTTGCCCTGAAGCTTACTTTGAGGACTTAAATGTTAGTGCTCAAAGTGATTCTCTCTCTTGCCGAAACCCTGGTCGTCGCTGCTTGAGTTCTCCCTCTCTCCCTCCCAAGCCTGGTAAATTCTCTCACCCAATCACCATGCTCATCATCTCTTTGGATTAGTTATTGTTGTGTTTTGATGGCGTGGTTATGTATAGGTTTGAATTTCTAGATGGTTGCAAAATCTGATCTCCTTGCCAGCTTTTTGCCCCAAGGCATAACCTCTTCCTCCCTATCCCCACCCACCCATTTTCCCCTCCCGCGGTGTCGTGCAAATAACCACCCAGGTGGTTGTTCGCTGGGACGGTAGCCTGCGCCAGGGCTACAGCTGCATGCGTGCACTACATGGCGCCCTTTGTGGCCGTGCACGGGCAGCTGCTCTAGCTGCACACGCACAAGGGTGCGGCCAACAACACGCCGAGGGTGCAATTGGGAGCTGCCACCCGTTCATCACGCGATTTGACTTTTTTGGGGCTCGTGCTGACTTTCGATTAGACATCATCTTTCCTGTTTGATATGGTCAACCTAGTTTGGCATATTAGACCATTATAGGCCCCGTCGTGAACCCGTTGAGAAAAATAATTTAATACAAAATCATTTCAAAAACATGTTAAAACATTTGAATTAAAAAAAATTTAATAAATTGAAATTAAAACTTAGAACAGATAAAAATTATACTTAACTCTATAGCCAGAAATTAAATAAAATGAAATTTTGATTCGATCTTTGTCTGGGCAGAATCCTGGCCATAACCTTCCAGGTCAAATGTATTCTTATAAAATCTCTCTATATGATGAGAATATTAAGGAGAAGAATAATGCACTGATTCAGGAACCATAACCCTTATTTATAGTTGTAGGGGGTGACTTTATTTCCAAATTCATAAATGAAATTTACGTATATAGTTTATTCAAGTTATCTTATCTAATTCACATGAATTTAGGTAACTTTTATGTTATTCTTAAGTCACCCTTAGACATTCCCTATTTAACCTATTATAAATAGCAAATGTCTATTGGTAACTATTTTCACGTCCTTTGAGATATTTAAACCCAACTTACTGAATTTTTCAAATTTACCGGATCACTTTCATATAGGTTTATTTTATAAGTTTAACCGTATGCTATACATAATTATTTTAACATATAAACTCAATGTTGGATTAATGATCCAACAATCTCCCCCTTAGATTATATATAAGACCTTATAATTATGTAATTACAAAATAACCGAACAAACTTAACTTCCTTTTCAAAAATGACTTGCACTCTTTTCCCCTTTTTTTGGGAAGAAAGTTTATTGCCAAAAAAGGATAAATTTCAAATAATAAACCAAAATTTATATATATATATATACATATCATTGAAGAACCCAAAGATCCCAAAAAAAAATATCAACTTTCTTTTTTTTTTGGGTTGAAAAACTCCCAAAAATGACACAAATATATATATATATATATATATATATATAAAGGGTCAGATGTCGATTTTAATGAAAAGCTAGAAATCGACTTTAATAAAACTGAATGTCGACTTTGATGAAAACTAAATGTCGATTTGATGAAAACTTTCCCAAATTTTTTTTATTCAAATCCACACCCAAATCCATAATACTCTTATATATTCTCAAAATTCATATAGTACCAAAAATTATTAAAAAAAAAAAAAACTTAGAATATGCATAAAAATTCCAATGACTCAAGCACAAGTGACTTTGATATCATTTGTTGGAAAAAATGATTTAATACAAAACCATATCAAAATCGTGTTAAATCATTTGAATTAAAAAAATTTAATAAATTGAAATTAAAACTTAAAACGGGTCGAAATTATATCTAACTCTATAGTTAGAAATCGAATAAAATAAAATCTTGATTCGACCTTCGTTTGGGCAGAATCCTGGCCATGGCTTTCCAAATCAAATGTATTCTTATAAAATCTCTCTATGTGATGGAAGTATTAGAGAGAAGGTAATGCACTGATCCAGGGACCATAACCCTTATTTACAGTTATAGGGGGTGACTTTACTTCCAAATTTATAATTGAAATTTGTTTATTTAGATTATTCAAGTTACCTTACCTAATTCACATGAATTTAGACAATTTTCATGATATTTTTAAGTCATCCTTAGATATTCCATATTTAACATATCATAAATAGCAAATATCCATTAATATCTACACATTTATTTATTTTTATATTTTTTGAGATACTTAAATTTAAATTACTGAATTTTTTAAATTTATCATATCACTTTCATATAAAATTATCTTACAGAATTGACAATATGTAATGCATAATTAATTCAACATATAAGTCTAATATTAAATTAACGAAACGATACGTTATTGATCGGGCCCGGTGAAGGCCTGCATGGGCTTAATAGGCTATTTTTTGGAGCTGTACTTGTATGATTGATTATGCCTGTTGTTTGTGATACAAGCATGTGTGTTGTGGATGATCTTGTTGCTTTCTGCTCTCCGGGGATGGGGCATTGCCGTATGAGATTCTATATACCTATTGTATGCCTTGCATCAATTGTTTTGATTCAAATTCTTTTTATTGAGCTCTTTAACCGGTGCAGGCTGACCTGCAGTTTTGATTAGATTATCTTTTTCCTCCTTGGGACCAATTAATGGCCATTAGAGTTTAATGGGTTTGATTTTGTGATAAATACCCCTGTTTTTACTTATCATCTGCATGCTAAATCAAAATACTTTTCAATCTATTTTGTTAATACCTTACAATACCTCTGAGGATATATAGTCAAATTCTTTGTAGTTACATACTTCTTATGTTTCTTGCATTATTGGGTTGATTTCGTAAACCTTAATTTGATTTTATTTATACTGAGAAGCACATTTTAAGATTTTGAACATCATGTTAATGGCATGCGATTCATAGATTATCATAGAGTTTACTGATACCAAAATTTTTTAAATTGAATAATCAAACACTCTACTTATTTAATTACAGATCTCGAGTTCGAGTTTTGAAAATAATGAAAAAAGATTTAGAAGAGCTAACTTCTAAAATGGACTTGACAGTGCTCAAACTAAATTAATCGGATAAAATTCGGATACCGATAATAAAAAATAAAAAAAAAAATAAAAAATAAAAGTATGTATTAATAAATTAAGATTAAGAAAACTTAAATCACATTTGGCCTTAGAATTATCAGATTTTTTGAACAAAATTTGTCATCCTTATAGAAGATAGATGTCATAGAATAATCTGACTTTCACCCATTGATTTGGGCTGCCTCAGTTAAATCATTTTAAAAAGGATACGGAAGGGTCATGTCATTTGCTCATGGTGAGGAGCACTGCATCCTCCGAGGGCCCAGGCAACTGCCACGAGCTAAGAGCAATTATGAAATAGACACAGAAATTGCGGAAGGGAGCAGCAGGCGTGTGCAGAAGAAGGATTACACCCGCCTCTTGGCAAGGAAATTGAGCGGAAATGTGGAAGACAGAACCAATGAGAGTCGGTCAATGAGACGATAATATTAAATTTTTTAAATAAATATCAAATTTAAAATTTAAAAATAAAAAAATTATATAAAAAGAGTTTTTCTAAATTATATCCGATAATACTTAAATCAGATTAATCGAAATATAATTTTAAATATCAATTATTTATTAAAAAAATAACTTGGGGGAGGAGATTAAAGGTATCTTTATTTGTTGGTCAAGTGTCTAACCCAAATGAACCCCCGCCCCTATTGGGTCGAGTTCATCGAGCTAAACATGCTTAAATCTCCTTGTTATTTCAAATACGCTCAAGTGAAAAATAAAGACCCGAGTCCTCTAATTTCTAAAACATTATTTATTTTGATTTAAAAGAGTATTACTTTCTTAATTACTCGAAACCTTTTTTCAGAAAATAGGAAAAAAGAATGTCTCCATGCATGAAATGTACAATTTTATGGTCATCCTCCCAAGTCCTTTTCCTAATCATTCATAACTGTTACCTTTTTGGGTATTTATGAAAATTTTAATATTAAAGATATATGAGAAATACATCTTCATCGTTTGGGTGTCATTACAGGAAAATATCATTCCTAGCTATCTAAGGAGGAATAAAATAAAATAACCTTAATTTGGTAGCTCAAGGTTAGCTCTTATATTAATTAAAGATGGGACCACCTAGGATTCTAAACTTACATCTCAAAAAAAGTTCATTTTGCGACCCCATTTAAGCCGTCACTTTAATTTACGAAAGTTAAAACAAGAAGATTCCTGGAAACCAAGCCAGCCACAAAGCCAAAACTCACAACTTCGTCCCCTTCGAATGGGATAGGTCATGTTCACAAGAGCTCGAAGCAAACCCTGGATCATTTTGTTACTTTAGTATTTGAAACAAAGAAAGATTTCATTAATTTTTTTTTTATGAAAATTAAGAGATATAAATCAACGGAGACTTGATTTGATATTGAAAATAAAAAAAAAATTAAACTGTGAGATCTTTTTTTAAATTGAGATCGATAATATTATGATTAGATTAATTGAAATATAATTTTAAATATCGATTGGTTTTAAAAAAATAAAATATTTGATGATTGTATATTTAATATTTATTTTCAGTGAAATATAATGAATAGAAAAGGAAAACGAGGGGACAAGACCTTGATCCGTTGACCACACAATCTCGAACGAAAATTATATTTGATTAGGAATGGAGTTAGCAACGAGGGTGGACTAGTTTGACTCTTGAAGCCTTTTTCTGTTGGTATTGGTTAGAGGCCTTTACAAATATCACAAATCAAAAAATAATACTTAAATCTAATGAACTCTCTTACATAACAGATCAATTTTTTGAGTTTAAGTTTTTTTATTGGACTTGAATTCATCACTTAGATCTATAACAAATTGGTATCAGAGAGAATTATCTAGTATTTGATAAGATTCGGAGTGAGAGCCGTTCAAAAAAAGAAAAACTCTACATGATACCAGAATGAGAGCCGTCCAAAAAGGAAAAAAGGCTACTCAGTGCTCTAAAAAAGTTCAGAGTGAGAGCCGTCCATGGATGTCCGACATCTCAAGAGGTATGTAATGTTACAAATCTTATATCAGATTCTAAAAAAATCAAAAAATAATAGTTAAGTATAATAAACTCTCTCACATAATAAATCAATTTTTTTGATTGAATTTTTCTATTGAGTTTCATTCTATCATTTATAGGTCCACGATAGAGTTATATTAAAATCTTGCCATGCACGGCAATCACCCAAGAGACGTATGAAGATTTGTGTTTCCACGAGCACTTTTTCCGCAGGCTGCTTGCGTTTTCATTTCACATTTTGGTGCAATGCAAAATATATAAATAATTTTTATTTTTAAACTATTTTTAATTAAAAAATTTGACTCATTATTTTTTTTATATTATATCAATCGGTATTCAGTATCATATTTCAGTTAATCTGGTTTAAAATTTATAATGACCAATTTAATAAACTATCCTCCTAATATAGATTGTTGTATAATCAAATCGCGAGTCGAATTCAAAATATTAGTTAAAAAATTTAGCACTATATCTTACTGAACCACTAGTTTTTATATAGGATTAGTTTCATATCAACTCAGTTTTATACTAATTTTGATTAAAGAATTTTGACCACCCACATCAACAAACAGAAGTATCTTTAATCGAAAATAATTTAGAGATGATCATGAAAATTATTTATATTTTTAATACTATAATTAAAATTTTGTTGATTTGCCTTGGCTACTCTATTAAGTCCCAGGCCTTATGATTACTTGGGGAAAATTAAAGATTTTTAAAATATCATATTATTTATATTTCATTTGTCACAATTTAAAATCGTATGCATTTCTCCTCACCATATGATTTACTTGAAGAAAAATGTATATTTTAAAATCATGGGTTATTTATATTTTATTTGTTAGAACTTATAATGAGATTTTTTTTTTGGGATATTTTTTATTCTCTTGTATTGTTTGAAACCACTTTATATTATTTATTAAAGAAATTTATATTTTTCTTCAAAAATATTTTTGTATTAGATGAAAAATATTGTGATATTTTAAGGGGGAGAAAAACACTAATTATTGAGGTTGTGGAGTGTATAATTTATATTTTCAAAACCAAACCTAAATAAAGAAACTACATTTAATAATAGAAATACAGACCGATGTGTTATGAATCTAATGATAAATACTAAATTTTTTTAATTAATATTTCGAGTTCAAATTATAAAAATAAAAAATATATATATATTAAAAAAATTAATTTTTAAAATTTTAACATTAGGATCATTAGAATTTGGAATATAATATATATTTATAAATATAGGAATTTATGTATATATAAAAAATATATAATTATCTAAGATGTAAAATATTAAAATTAAAAACTTAGTAAATAGAATTTTTTTCAATTAAAAGCTTTTTGATATTTTTTTTGAACAAAAGAAAGGAAAAAAATTGTAAGAAGGGAAAGTAAATAACGGATAAGGGTTTTAAAATTTTCAAATTGCGTATGTTATTGAAAATATAAAAAATATTGTTATGAGATATTTCATTAGAATTTAAATTTTAAAATGTGAAACCATTGTTTAGAAAAAATGAAGAGAAAATAGAGGAATCGAGAAATATTGTGGATTATTCTATAGGTCAATATATTATAATTACTTTCGAATTTTGAATTTAAAATTTTAATTAAAGAATTTTAATATTTTGTCACTAATTTCACACGTGAATAGTTAATCTAATTAGAAAATTTATGCTTTTGAGGAAATATTTTCACGGATTATCGTGAAAATCATTTACTTACTCTTAATATTAAAAGATTCTTACTAACGGACAGTTAATATATTGGGATGTGGTGTTAGGTATTTTAACTAAGTTTTCGAATTCAACTCATAATTTAGGTATGAAAAAAACTATATTGGGAGGGTAACCCCCTTAATAACCCACTGTAAGTCTCGAATTATATTAATCGAAATATAATTTTGAATACCAATCAATATAATAAAAAAATATATAACAAAAGATTCTTTGAGAACCAAATTAGAAGTTCAAATAGGCAGTCCATATCACAAATTATTGCTACCACAGCCCAAATAAAGAGAAAAATTGAAAATAAGTGAGAATCGGCAAATATATATTTAAAGAACAAAAATGTGAACCCCACTAGATTCAAGACCAAATAAAAAAAAGGCAATACAAGAATCACCCCTTTTTTCTTTCAAAACATGCGAAGTCAGCAACTCAAATTACTTTACCATTGCCCACTTCAAATGCAATAATGTAATTTGCAAAAGTTGGCAATTGCATCACTATAATATATTAAATGTATTCACGTCTAGTTGATTGAATGATTGAAAATTAATATTTTTTAAATAAAAATTTAAGTTTAAATCTTATATATGATAAAAATAGGTGATTAAAGAGTTTTATCGTTTAAAAATCCAATCTGACTCGAATCAGATTTAATCAAATCTAATGAGATTACCAGACACCGCTAATTTTATATAAATGAAAAATATTTTTAAATCAAATAAAAAAGATTAATTATCACATAAAATTCAATTTATTTAATTTTTAATTCATTTAATCTCTTTAATAATATTCCGATATATTCTTTCTTTCTCTCATAAACAAAAACATCTAATTATTTTACCCATATCAAATGACATAAACCTTTATTTGGAATTTCTAATCTCATATTTGACTTTCCTTCAATGTAAAAAGATTCAATTTCCCTTTTTGGGGACTATTCTCTATTTTTCCCTTTTCTGGGGTTTATCTTTATAAAATGTATGCCACCTTGGCATACCCATGCCCATACTCAAAATCTGCGGTGGAGATTTACTGTGGGCTGAACATCTGAAACATCTCTCAACCTAGGCCAGAACAATTACTATCCTTAAATAACTCATAATATATGTAAAATTATAAATTATATAATCAGAATCACAAAATAATTTCTATTTTAATTCAACCAAACAAGACTTTAGACGTAATTAAATCAATTTTTTTAACTCGAGATTGAATTATTAAGAGGGGTAATCCTAAGGGAATTAAATCGAAAGCTTTATTTTATTAGATTATGTAATTTTGCGAATCGGTATTATTCCATTTTAATTTCTTCTCCTTACCTTACCAATCCCCTCCCTCTCTCACATTTTGAAAATTGGAAAGATCCTTTTGGAAGTTTGCATTTGTTTGAATTGGGATTTGAATGTTGGGTCTTTGCCTTTGCCATGTAAGGCAATATTGGAAAAGGAAATGTTATGTCTATGAGGAGAAACGAAACAATCTAATAGTTATAATCTCTTTTTCTTGATTTTAAAATTTAGGTTTCGAATCCATATATAACAGAAAAATAAAAAAAGAAAATGTTACAAATTATGAGTACATAAAAAGTGTAGATTAGTTAGGGATTTTAATGACTTTTGTAGTATGAGATATCTTTTGCATTAATAACAAAGTAACAAACTTTGAATTAATTATAAATATTAATTATTTCAACTATAAAAATTTTTTAAAATATGAAAAGTTTTGAAACCAAATTTCATTTCTATGAATAATTTATGATAATTACAATTTAATTATGTGTAGAGAAAAAGACAAAAAAAAAATTGTCAATCTTTTGTTTGTGAAAGACTAAGGGGTTCTTCCTCCTTCCTAGGTGGCTTGAGACGAGCGGTTGCCCGCCGATGGTGCTCTACCATTGAGTTGCGGTCGATGTTACTGAGGCTTTTTTTTTTTTATCGAATTCTAAATTGAGTGATTGAATACTCTATCTCTTAATCAGAAATCTTAATTTTGAGTTCTGAAAATGATGAAAAAAGATTTGAGAGAGTCAACTCCTAAAATAAATACAATTCGAATCGAATTAGTTAAATAAAATTCAGATAAGGAGGTGAAATTTTTTTTTTTTTTTTTGTTGGATATTTGTAGTTGTCTTTGAGTTTGGGCACCAATTGCTCATTTTGCGGGCGGGTAAGGTTTATAAAAAGTTAATCTAATCTTATTTGTCAAAATTTTAAATTATATTTATATTTTATTATTTTAAATTAAATGATTTGGATTAATCAATTATAGACAAGTTTAGGGACTGATCATTAAATTGTAATTAATATAAAAGTTTATTTATGATTAGAAAGTATGATAAATAAAAATAAAAGAATGATAATAAAATATATGATTTTTGAATTGAAATTTATAAATATATATCTCCAATAATAATAATAATATAGAATTTATGGTTTATATTTATGATTGTTTTTGGGGTTATCGTCGAGAGAAAAAAATTTAGAGCTGGTTGCATAGACATGTCAACATTAGAATGAATTCACGTGAAAATCACGTGAATTACCTTGCTGAGATGGCAACCATTGATTGGTTGATGTTAAATTAGGGCTCCTATTTCTTTTAGGGGGAAAATGTATGATCGGTTTATCGGGTCGGTTTTCGGGGAAACGGAAAGACGATGAAATGGAAGCCCTGACGGAGGGAGAACAAGGGAAAGGAAGAGAGGGAGGAGGAAAACAGGGGGTGACTGTCAGTGCCACGTGTCAAAGTGGGCCCAGAGATATGGCAAAGGCAAAAGGGCGAAAGGAGCACGGAGAAAGAGGAGAGAGAAAGTCCTCATCGTAAGAAGAAAACGAAGAACCGGAAGCTACTCCACCTTCAACGCCTCATAACACACACACGAGCCCACAAAAACCTTCTTCCCCCCGCCCCAACCCTCTTATATAAATAAAAAAAATATTCACCCAAATAAATACTCTCTCTCTCTCTCTCTCATATCATATCAGTTATTGCTTATAGGTTTTCTGTTCTTCTCTCCCTGCGCCACCACCTCCTTCATCTCTCTCTGTCTGGATTTCTCTCCCTTTCTTTCTCTCTCTCTCTCGACGATGAAAGACGAGTGGCTAAGAGCTGCCATGAGTGATGACATGGTGGTGGCGGAGCTACTACTCAGGCTCAAGCAGACCCAAGCACATGTAACTCCATCGCCTCCGCCGCCGACGGCGATAAGCAAGCTTACGTTGCCAACTTTCGAATGGGGAGTCCGTCTGCCACGTTCCAGACCGGTTTTGAGATGCGGCGCACCGCCGCTTCGAAAAGACCGAGAGCCCACTCGTGGTAGTCCGACAACTCCCCTTTCCTGGAGCGGCGGATCTGTTAGTGGCGGCGGCGCAGCGGATGGCGTTGAAGAATCGAGCGGACTGAACAATCGAATCTCCGCGGATAGATCCAAGGTTTCTCTCTCTCTCTCTCTCTCTCTCTTTCTCGGTTGTTCTCTATTGGTGGTCATACTTTTCGGTGAGCTGATCTGTGACGTGAGATTAATTTTCTTTTTCGGAGGGACTGAAATACCCCCGTCGGATAACCGAAATTACGGAAGTCTAAAAAATTCTCCAGTTTACGGTCACCGTCAGCGTATGTCCTTCCTTTCGACATTCTTCTTTTTTGTTTGTCTTCTTCTAATGACCAAACTATCCTTCTCTCTGTCTCCATTTTCCGCACCCATGATTTTTATGTACTTTTCAATTTTCACTCTTTCCCCTTAAATATCTTCACCACCAAAATTTATCAAAATACACAAATTTTCCATTATGTGTATAAATTTTGTATTTTTAAGGGTATTTTGGTCACTTTGTTTTGGACGATGCACGCGTGGTCGTTGCCCGGCGATTTTCCTTCATTGTCGCTGCTGATCTGGTTTCTCTTTTTATTTTTATTCTTGATGGCGAAAGTGCCCTTGGGTGGCTCTGGGAATTACGACAGTATCCCCCCCCCCAATCTTTCTTTTACTTTCTGACTTTTCGTTATTTCACTTGAGATCAGCAATCGTCGTCCACGTTTTCTTCTCGCCTCTTTTCCGGTCACCTGTCATTCTTGTTTTTACCAAAATGACCTCACATTTAGGCAAAGTACGGAGCTTCTCCAAGGATACTGTTGTCAGAATTCAAAAGTATTCCAATTGGGTCCCTCTCTCTCTATACGAAGCTTCGCGCAACGATAATTTCCAACTTAATTTACATTATATAATGACGGAATTACCCCTACAAAAAGTCAAAGGCTAGTCAGTGTCAGGGCTAGTTTTTGTCATTTGGTGGAGTTTGGTTAGCGTTCGGTACGGGTTTGAGCTATGTTAGTTGTGGTGGGGGAGGAGTAAGTTGTAGAGAGAAATGATCGGCTATGGACGTGTCCACTGTGTGTCGTGGTGGCGTCTGACCACATTTATCTATTTAGGCTTGTGTTTGTGTCATTGTTTGTTTGTCATCTTCTAGTGTTTATCTAATCTAATTCTCTCTTTGCTGTTTATCTAATCTCATTCTCTCTCTCTTTCCTTTCAATTCCTCTCTCTCTCTTTTTGGTTTTTGTTTTTGTTTTTACCACTTTTAGCTTTTTCGAGAGATGGGAAACTGGATTTAATCGGGTGTGAGTGCTCACAGCCGAAGAATTGAAATGATCGGTGGTGTTGTCTTGTGTTTGTGTTTGTGTTTGGGAGGTCCATACAAGGTGTGGGGAATTGGGATGACGTGTGTGTCGTGTGAAAATTTAAGAGTGAGAGGGCCCTCCCCGCGCCGGGGGGGGGGGGGGGAGGGAGAGAGAGAGACGGGAGATATGAAAGAAGGAATTTTTTTTTCTTTTTTTCTTTTTTTTGGGGGGGTTTGAAGGGTCATTTGGAGGAGGAATTTCTAACCGCGTGGAAGCCCATTCTGTCTGCGACGGTCTTCTATGAGTCTCTTTTGCCTACTATCACGTGATCGAGTCTTCTCTCTCCCTCTCTATTCTTCTCTTGAACCTCCACCTAAATAAAATTGATGGTGGAATTTCTTTTCTTTTTTTATTTTAATTTTTGGGGTTTTGAAAATTATTTCGATTTTCTCCTTTTCTGGGGGTTTATATTGAATCTGTTGGGGGGATTTTCATTCAATTTCAAATCCAGGAAGTTTATCCCAGCCCATGTTTTCTTTACAGTGGATACATATATTTATGGTTATTGATGGTTTTTAAGCTGATAGGATGACGTCATCATTAGACCATTTTTCAGGTTTATCAATGAAAAGGAAAAAAAAAAAAAATCGATGATGTTCCTAAAAGATGAAAGTAGGGAAGCTTCAAATAATTGTTTCCTTATTCTGGGTTTGCAAAGGAAGGAATTGGTTGGGAAAGGAAAAGAGTGAAGTGGGGTTTTGGATGACTGAATTTAGCTTCCTTTCATTTTAACTGAAACTCTTTTGAAAGATTTGTAATTGGGTGTGGGTGTGGGTGTGGGCGTGGGTGAGAGAGAGAGAGAGAGAGAGAGAGAGAGAGAGAGAGAGTATCAAAGTGGTAAATAGCCCAGGTTAGAAATTTCAGAGTTGAGGATAGGTTCAAGATTTGGTTGGACTAAAGGTCCCTCAGACCCCACAAAAGGATGTCTTTTCGTTCTTTCCCTCTCCTTTCTTCTCTCTCTCTCTCGTGGGTGTGGTGTGGGTTTTTGGTTTATCCATTTTGTGGACAAGTGACGATGGCTAATGGGGCTTTATGGCAGTAAAAATACTCATTTCTGGACAGTCGGGGTATATAAAAACATTAAAAGACAAAATTTTGGACAATTCTGCTGAATTTGGTTGGAGGGGCTTTTTGTTTCGCACAAGGGTTTCTTGACAAATTGGTGGGATTTGAATTGCGTTCCTTGTAAGCAAGAGCTAGGAACTTGGTCCTATTAAGTCCTTTCTTCATGATAGCTAGTGTGCTCTCTCTCTTGATCACATCGATTACCAATCTTCTCTTAATTGGTCTGCCAGGACCTTTGTCTTCCCACAAACCAATGTCATTTGGTTGTGATTGAACTAGGGTTACAAGAGAACCTTTTCTGTTTCTCTTACTTTTTTACCAACATGAACCACAAGATGGAGTCTGTGTTCTGCATTTTTTTCAAATTGAATTTTTATTATTGGATTAATTTCTGGTGTATGAGTTATAAATTGGATTATTGCCATTTGCAGGGTATTGCTACCAATGATCCCACAACAACTGCCAATGCCAACAAGCGGAGGTTGAAAAAGAAAAAGGTCAATTCACATACATTCTTTTTTGTGAAGTTCTCATTTTTTTAATATCAATCATTTGAATGTTCTGTTGCTTGTTTTTTCTTAAATACTTTTTGAGCATAAATAACTGATGAACTTAAGTACATTTTTAATGATAGCAGACATTTCCTGAACTCAAGGAAGAGGAGACTTTGCTGTTGAAGGAAAGGTCATATCTGAAAATGGTATGTTTCCTGTGCCTTCCATCAATTGGTTACTCTCTACATAAGCATACCGCATTAACTAACTGCAAGTTGATTTTGCAATGTGCTAACAGGAAATATCAAGATTCCGTGCAATAATCGAAGAAAAAAAAGTTGAAAACGAGAGCTGTAAGAGAATGAAGGTATGTAGTCAGGCCTATCCTTCTCATTTGTTTAGTTCGTATTCATTGACATTCTAAAAGGCTCGCTGTCTTCTCATTTAAGTATTGTACAAAATGGAAGAAAATGAACTGAGTCTGGACTTCAAGTTCCACTCTTCGGATTCTTTAGTTGCTTGTTAAATGTGAGGAACATGCTATGGGTCTGGAATGTATTGAATACACATCAAGGATTTCAATGTAATTAAAGTTGGACACCAGACCAGAGAAAATATGAAATTGTACCCATGTGGCTATGCGAGTCCATTTTTGCAATTCTAATGCAGATATTAGCAGCATCTGACTAAGTATCTCATTCAATTTGCAGCGAAATGTTGATGCACAATTAGCAAGGAAGCCAAATGAAAATTCTGAACCAGAATCAGCAACACCCAGTCAACCTCATCAAATGGAAGCATCCAGGGCTGTCTGCAATCCTTTGGGCTTGCAAACCAATATCAATAAAGAGGAAGAGCAACCATCTCTTTCTTGCAAGGTAGAAGCCGCTCTTGCCACACCGAAAAAGGGCTTCATTCTACCTGACCTAAATATGATGCCATCCGAAGAATACCCTGTTGCTGGGACCCTATATTGCATGAGCTAAGACAAATAATACTATTGTTGTTATTTCTTACCTAATCCGGTTGCTACAAGTTCACTGCCAGGGCTCAACAGCTCAATAATCGAGCAACTAGCCTAGTGCTGACCCTGCAGAGAGAGCTGTTTTACTGATGTAAGTACACAAATTTTTTCTTCCAACTGATAATATTTTTAGAGGTTAGATAACACAAGACCTGCTGGCACGCCAATTCTTCGGAAGAACAAAAGGTTGGCTATTTGAGGAAGGGTAGCCTTAAGAAGAATATTAGGTCATAGACTTGTAGAAATTCATGGCTTGCAGGGTTCTATGTTCCATGGGGGTAAACCCTCATTACTCTTTTGTTTCAGGTAATATGCTGGGACCTGACTTATTATTCGTTATAGTTCAAAGCCAAAAACTTTGCCGGATAGCTTTGTTGTAGCTACATGTATCTTTGTTTCATTCAATGTTTCTATTTTCAATCTTTGATATTGAAAGTCGGTTCTTCTCATTGAGATGAAACAAAAGTTTTTGTTCCATTTATCATCTCTGCGGTCATTAGTTGCCTCATTACATGAAAAGGAATGGGATGTAACTTTCTTTCATGATTTAATCGCTCCAACATTCATACTGTATAGTTCTTAAGGGGACAGTTTAGTGGTATAAATTCTTCTCTCTCAACATGATAATTTTATATTTAAATTCTTATACAACCCAAAAAAAAAAAAAAAAAAAACATTCACACCGTATAGATTGTGCTTTTGTGGCTTGTATTGTATGCTGGTTGCAGACTTGCAGCCTAATTCAATTAAATTGATGCCACCAAAGCAGAATTACTGACCCGTGGTCAGAGAAAGAAAGAAGCCATAAATTTGCCACCAGAAAAGAAGCCCAATCATTCAGTAACCTAGTAAATAAGGCATTTAAACTAGAAAAGAGAACCAGAAATCAAATAGGTCTGGAGATGACCCAATATTTGGACGCGTGTTTGGATAGCCATTCAATGAGAGAGTGAGAGAGAGAGAGAGAGAGAGAGAGAGAGAGAGAGAGAGAGAGAGGAAGAAGAGGAAGAAGAAGAGAGAGTTTTGTTGCGTCGACCTCGAGACAAGAAATCTGAAGTTGCCCCATCTTTGACCCTTAAGAATTACTTTATTTTTTAAATGTTGAAAGAGTTTGAAGATGCAAAGAAGCATCCCAAGAAAATTTTTTAATTATTTTCATATGTAAATTTGACATTCATTATACATTTTATTATACATTTTGACTTATTTACTATATTAAAACAATTCAAATAATAGTGAGATTGTTTGTTAACTCTCTTAATTAGTCTTAAGTTGTAAAATTCAGAAATAAAAAAAATTACATGAGAGAATCGTTTCTTAAATAAGTCTTTATAAACATTTCAATCGAATTAATTAGTACATAAATTCAGATAGTGACGGTGGAAAAAAAAATTCAAATCTCTATAGGTAAATAGGTTCAGACGTGATTGCAAAGCAATTGGTCATGATCATGGCCCGACAGAACGACATATTTCATGCGAGACAATGGATGGATTGAGTCTCAGGTCTAAACCGTTAAGTGAGCTTTCAATCCCTATCCCCATACTAAACCCCCCCCCCCCACCCAAACAGACGCAACAGATCTGTACCTTATGAGTATAATATACGCATAGGATGCTTCTTTGTATAGATTTTTTTTTTTCCCCATTTTTAATGTTGAAGGAAATTGAGGAGAAAAACGAGCATTTTCATTAAGTTTGTCTCAATGTTCTTATAAATAAGATTAAAAAAAAAAAGAGTGTAAATTCAGACATGCACGAAAGTCCAGGGCATATATATATATATATATATATATATATATATATTAATGATATTTCTATAAATATTGTTAAAAGTTTTTAAAGTATAAGTAAATTTTTTTAAAATATTGTTTATTATCTAAAAATTATGACGTGTCTCTCTTTTCCTCCCCCCCAATGATATCGTTCGTTTCATAATATGAATTTCTAATTTTATAGACAATCTGAATTCAAATAATTAAAAAAATCAAGTACAATAAAACTCAGTAAAAATGTAGAATTGATAGAAAGGGGAAATTTACATATTTAAAGCATGACAAAAATCTGTATATATCATTTTGTAAAACGGCAATCCCAACCCAACAAAACAGGAAAAGAAAATGTTCCATGAGGGGATAGCTCTTTATCCCCATTAACCCCCAAATGGAAGAAGATGAAAAAGCCCTTGTCTGGGACAAAGACGTTGTCCTGGAACATAAGGCAAAAAAATTAATGATGGTATGCATGAATTTAGATAAAGATATTAATTGAACATACAAGAGAAAAGTTGTAATGTTAACCCAAAAAAAAAAAAGAAAAGTTGTAATCTTGTTGATGGCGTGCTTAGGTTAATTGTCATAAAACACCTGTAGTAGAGTAGTAGTCCCCACTGATGAAAAGTTGGTCTAGTGAGAAAAATATTAGATCTCTTAATCAAGATTCGGCTTTTAATCTTAAGAATGGAAAAAACTGCATTAGGACAGTTTTCCCGATACAAGGTCCGACAATAGCTCAATCCAAATTACGCACAGAATAGTTCTGGATACCGATCGGTTAAGCGCAAAAGATAAAAAAAAAAAAAAAGGGCGGGCAGCTGGCCTTTTCAATATGTGATGAAATTTTAGACGGCTAATATATTAAAATCATACATTGTGACCTAATTTCGTTTTATTTCCTGGTTAGAATAATAGCTATATTTGCATTGACCTTTTTATTTTTTTGTTACAAAAGGGTTAAGGGAGGGAGAATGTAACCCTCTGGGTTGTCCCCCAGGGGAAACATTGACCTTTTCTCTTGTTGCATTGTGTGTCCCTTCTCTTACCTTTGCAGAAGAGAATACAAAATTACAACCAGAAATTAACAAATCACCACCCAATCCATCTTTGGTCAGTCATCCTTTTACCATAATTTTAAAATTTATTTATTTAAATCCCACTTGGACCCATTTGAAATGCCCTTAGTTGTAAATATACTCCTAGGGTATACCTACTGCAATACATTATATGAATACTTAAAATGAAAGCCAAAGGCTGCAGGTGGATGAAAACTTTATATGAATACTTAAAATGAAAGCCAAGGGCTGCTGGTGTATAAAAGAACACTTGGGTAAGGGCATGTTTGAAGTTCAAGCAACTTACAATATTTAATCTACCATCCTCTCAAAATAAATAAAGATAGAAATAGACATCGTAACAGAGGCACCAAAAGAGACCGAGAAGAGAGACAGACAAAATAAAATAAATATTCTTATTTCTTCAAGAATAACCATATCAATTTTCCTCTAAAGAAGTTCAAAGTCATAAACATCCCAAGTACATGCCTTTACCCAATGCCACGCAAAATTTACAAAAATGTAAAAACAATAAATACAATGGGATGTCCAAAAGAAGGTAAACTCCCATCCATACCTTTACACTCTTCAAGCAAAAAAACTATCTTGTCATTTGCCTCATGTAGAAGTAAATATACAAAGTGAAATGGTTACGTGGAGTTTCTCAACTTCTCTTCAACAAGTTCAAGACAGCGGTACAAAACTAACTCAACTGGATTTAAGGCACATACAGTTTCCATGGCAAACTGATCATAATCATCCTTGTTTTCAGCAATTATGCCTGTGACTAAGGTCCGGAGAGGTAACAGCCACTCATTGTAAGCCTTCTGCAAACTGGATTTAGAAAGCACTCCTGTATGGTTCGTTTCCGCTGTTCCATGTAGCAATGCCGGTTAGATTTTTTTTTTCCCTATAAAGAAAATGGAATTTTCTTATCCTATCTCATATTAGGCAATAAAATTGACAATATAGATATTAGATACGTAATGTTAACTATAATTCTCGCCTACATGTATGCAAATTATATGCTGTCAATATTTTCTACCCTTTTAAAATCTGCGATGAACTAAGAACGAAATGTAAATATTTTAGAAAAATCGGTCAAAAAGGGACTAAATGCATCACCGAGAATGGATACATTTCAAGCAACAAAACACAAATATACCGAATTTGTATTCCTAATTTGAACTTTCTCAAAAAGGGAAACCAGGAGATCAGCACTAAATCATGAATATGAAATGTGGGCATGGACAGTGAACTTCCTTTAGCTGATGACTTGCTAGTAAAGGCCCAGTCCAATGGAGCAGAATATATGGACAAATCATTGTAAAAATAATAAATCACTATTTTGATCCATTTCTGTGAAATCACTCTTTCAGTTCCTAGATTGATGCATTATTGCTAGTCTAGTTTTAGTAGTTGTCCTTGTAAAGGGTCTTCTAGCCGTTCGAGGAATTCTCGGAACCAAACCAATTTGAATAAACAGCCAAAGCTGAAATCTATGGCTGATAAAACGCTGATATTGCTTAGCTCTCCAATTTTTCTTCAACCTTAGTACCCCATTAATGTTTTTTTGATGAACTCCATAA
The DNA here is from genome assembly GCA_033439265.1 of Dillenia suffruticosa. Lineage (NCBI taxonomy): Eukaryota > Viridiplantae > Streptophyta > Magnoliopsida > Dilleniales > Dilleniaceae > Dillenia > Dillenia suffruticosa. The sequence goes on from JAVTVX010000029.1 coordinate 22,392,460, forward strand.
CTCTAAATCATATCCATGGTTTTCTCCTTTTTTTTTTTTAATTTGTTGCAAGTGCTGGACATTCAACCAATAAATTCAACCATATGCTTTACTTATTCCGCAAACCCAAAGCAAGATCTTCTGGAGTCAACAAGTTTAATTAAACATGGATCATTTAGGCAATAAATTTAAGTAGTTTCTTGTGTCTATAAAATTCAAGTGCACATAAGTAAGAATTTCTAATATAACTGTCCTTAATATGTGCAAATGGAGTTTAGAGAGGGAGAATTTCATTATATAATAATCTGGATTAAAAGTTCTTGTATGCATTGAAAATAGTTCATGAAAAATGCGACCTGATTATAGACATTTGCAATGCCTTTCTAATCATTCAACACATAAAAGAAGAAGAATACCTGCTGATTCCGTAAGTAACACAAATCTGTACAGGTTCAAAGCAGATAGAACCTGCAAATAGTAAATATACAAGTCATCTGAACTCTGTTCCAATTATCTAACCTGAAATTCTGGAAAACAGGCTCAAGGGAACTGATGTTTCAGAAACAAAACAGGCTAAATAGTAATATCCAAATTCATGGTACTCTAAACAGAAGTGTCAGGTTATAAGATTGCCTATCGTCTCATAATAATAAGAGTCTGTATAAAAATAGAATGTCTGTAACAATAACTGGGTCTTCGTCTCATAATAATAACGGTCTGTATAAAAATAGAATGTTTGTAACAATAACTGGGTCTACTTTTGCAACTCCAAATAAATCAAGCCTACCGGTTAAACAGCAAGCACCAGATCTCACTGTCTCATATGCCTACTTTCCGGTTTTCATTGTAGTAGATAAGAGGACCAAATAACCAACTTTCAGCGATAGATTTCAGCTTTAGCCATTTATTCATATTGGTTTGGTTCTGAGAATTCCTGGAACAACTAGAAGACCCTTTACAAGGACAACTACTAAAACAAGACTAGCAATAATGAATCAATCTGGTAACTGAGAGTGATTTCACAATTTTGGATAAAATCGTGAGCCAGAAAAGCTTGAATTTCTCTGGCATTATTCCATAAAAGAATACAAATCATATTATGTTTTTCATATGGAGGTCATTAAACTATTCTTCTCCATGCTTTAGTCTGTTATGGTCCATCCTTAGACATGCAGGCAAAGAAACATAGAAATTAGTCTTAAGAGCTTGTATCCTAAAAATTTTTTCTTTTTCCTTTGTATTTTGTGCATGCCTGCATGCAGGAAGAGGAAGGAGGGATTGTTGCTAAACAAAAAAAATGCCACCAATTCTGAAGGGATTCTCAAGGGGCCAGAAGAATTATGAGGAACTAGAAAGGCATTTGGAAGATGTAATATGACAAAATTTCTCCAGAATGCAGGACCAGTAAATGCTGGTAGACAGATAAGATATGCATTAACATTTCCAGCCCAAAATATGTAATTACATATGACTAAGTCCTTATGAAGCTCATCAAATAAGAAAGAGAAATTACTAAATGCCAGAAAAACTCAAGCTTTTCTAGCTTACAATTTTATCCAAAATTGTGACACGAGAAGGATTATCAGAGTACTCAATTTTGAAGATGGTGGAAATTTCAGTCATTATTGATACCTAACAATTAAATTTAGAAAGCTGAGATGTTTGGCATAGAAAACTTCACATCTGTCTAAGCATCAAACTTCTAGATTTCAAGCAACATTAAAGCATTCAAGAGAGAAATATAGAGGAATTATAAACAAAATTAAATATGCTGCTGTATGCACAAAATCAGAAACTTAGCAAGAATGCCACAAACAAAAAGAAATATAAAATAATAACAATACCAACTGTATTACCTCATCAGTGTGCTCGGGAAGGGCGGGAGGTCCTCCCTTGTTAGGCCTCAAAACCAATTCCACCAATTCAAGTACAGAAGGACTCCAAAAATTGGAGGTTTGAGGAGTTTCATTTTTGTTTCTCCCTGGTTCATTGCTAGATGCTATTTTTTGGCAACTTTCCTTATGCATTTCATCTTTAAAACAACCTATAAGAACTGCAGTCTGTACAAAATAGTAAGAATTAATTTAGAGGGTTGCCACCAATTGAAAAATCATGTTTCGTGCGATCAGGTTTGAAAGGACTTACCATGGAAGAGGAGGAGCTGTTTCTGATCAAAGCACTTAAGATTTCAAACCTTAGAGAAGTTGGAACATCAGCAAGAACCTGCATACTTGTTGCAAACAGATGACAACATAAATACTTGGGAGTGCCTGAAATTATTTCATTTTCAATAAACATGCTACTTTGATTTCAAAAATTTGCATAAATGCAACCAGCAAATTTCTAGGCTTCACAACCAAAGATGATCAGGGACAAGAGATTATTTCCATGAAGATAACTAAACCAACTAAGAGCTTTAGTTTGTTAAATTGGGAGGAGAATCACCCATACATGAACAATGGTTTAAAAACTAAAGGGGAAAACTCCGTTGTCTTCAAAGCATATCCTAGTTCAACCAAAGCCTCCAGCTGGGTTTCCTTAACCACTAAAGATAGTTTGAGTCTGCTTAAGAAAAGCAGTAACTATTAGTTTTGCTTTGGACTTCACATGAGTTAGGGCACACAGAAGAAAACTTAGTGTTGGGAGTTGTCAACATTGGATTCATGGAGATTACAGTCTTAAGAGATATAGATGACTCCGACCAGTGTGGTAAGAAAAAAATTAAACAGGCAAGAAATTTTTCTCTCAATTATTTATTGCAAACATTAAAATATTCATCCATGATTAATTTTTAATGTTCATGTTTATTTATGGTTCTGTTGTTTTCTTTCATCATTGAACATGATAAATAAATTGGAAGCGTATATTGTTTATTGTTAAAAATATATACCCATCTTAACATAAACTACAATAATTGTCTTCGGCAACCACTTCTCACAAATTATCGAAGCTTTTTACCTGAGAACACAATCCTAATCCACCATTCTTCACTGAGGAACTAACTCCTCCTGTTCATTAAATGAAACTTTTTCTTAGCATCCAACTCCTTCCAAAACAATGTCCCTTTGTGACTTCTCCAACAACAGAAACCTCATCGGAAGGGTGAAGAAATATGGGAAGAAAGCAGCTTTAGAAGATAAATTGCTTCTCATAGTAGTTACCTACCACCATTTGACAAGTGACCAGGAAGATTTGTGCTGTTTTATAGAAGTCTATTTGAAGTTTTATACAAGAATAACTTTCTTTTTGGCATTCTTTGCCAACAAAAGTGACCTAAGTATTTCTCAAAAGTCATGTTGTGGTGGTTTAATTTCTTTAACGATAAGCATAGTCTTACGTAATACAATCACATGAAAACATAACGTCTCTATTTTTCTAAAATAAAAGGCAAAACCTTAAAATATTTCATGCTCTCTCCACATATAAAAAAAATGTAATATAAAATTTTAGTCTAGCAAATATTAGACTTCTAGGACAATAAGTAACACCAAATGAGATATTTGTCTTATTTGTCATTCTCTTTCTTGTGACAATGATATTTTAATCTGCAGTTGACAGAGGAAATTAAGTCTATAACATGGGATGTTTAAAAGGGTCATTAAATGTTATGGAGGCCAAGTGGAATTGCATTTTCATCTAAAAGTCTCTTCAGCGCTATAAAACAAAGAAAACACAAGAACCTCACCATCTTCAGTGCTGCAAAAGTATCCTTCCTCAATGCTCCATCTGGTGCATAAATGATGGCCTTTTCAAGAGCCTGAAATTTTTGCTTTCAATAGACAGATAAATAATAAGAAACATGGAATAATCTCAAGATGCTGAAAGATGACCTCCAAAGCAGCAAGAAGACTAGGGAAATGACAAGAGCCTTCCAAGTGTGCATCATTATAAATTCCAGGATTATCCCCACCCATGATGCAATGTAAGAAGTCAACTGCATATTTCTTTAACTCCCACGAGAGATTAAAGGAAGAAAATATATCCTTTAGCATTCCAACTGCTTGCCATCTTTTACCCCGATCTGCACGAAGTTCATTATTGACAAGAGTCATATCCTCTCCAGCAGCTACAGAAACATCACTAGAAATATGACCCCATATTACTGCAGGAATGGACAAAACACTATAATCAATCATCTGAAGTAAATAGAAAATTCTGTTTAGAGAATGATTTCAAGAAAGGAAAAAGATGAAGCCAAATTTGAACAATGGAAGTATGCCATTCACCCATCTGTCTCAGACCTGAAAGAGATGCTCCAAGCTGGACATTGGAAAAACATCTGATATAATCATCTCCATCATCTGCAACCCAGAAAGATAAAAATATCAAGCAATGAACCAATAAGGAACTATATTCAACTTGAAAATTATGAATTATCACTAATTGAGTAACTTGAAGGAAGCTACCCTCCAGAAATGTGTTCACAATTCTGTCAACGTCAGACCCAGATACAAGACCAAGAAATGATAAACCACAATACGGATAGAAGTTTGACAGTTGTTGCACCAGAGCAAGAATAACAGCTTTATTTTTCAAGTTAATTGAAATAAAAGCCTGCACGAAGGATAACTCTATGATGAAAAAAACACAGATATTTATGAATTAACAAAAGCATAACAAGCAAAATAGCTGGAAAACAAAAGAATAATTATAAGACAGGAACTCTAAAATTGAAATGGAGGGTGTTAACCATGATTTGCAAGACAAAGAGTCCAAGTAAGGCACGGAGTTTATCATTTACTCTGCCGTCCTGTTGCAAAGAATGAAAGCAAGATCATAAGGAAAATAGGATAAATAACAATAAGAAACACAACCTTTTATTTCAGGAAGAATATATTGTCCGAGTGACAGACCAGCTTCTTGCAAACTGTTTGTATAGAATTGGCAACGCTTATTGTTCTGCTGAACAAATCCACAAAATCAGTATCTTTAATGTCTGATTCCAATGAAATGGCCTTCAAAACATTAACAACAACAGGAACCGCTTCTTTCATCTGTTCAAAGTGGCGTCTCTGGACATATAGGATAACTGAAAACCAATGTACACACCCACACCAACAGCTTCTCAGTCTATTAGAGGCAAAATAGTTGTTTCACAAGGCTTGGTCAAGCAATTCATCAACATGAGAACTTGGGAAATTTAAGGTGTCCAGCTACAAATGAAGGACCCAAAGTGGTATACATTATATGAGACATGCTAAATACCAATATATTCATAGGAGATAATCAAAAACATATAACATAAACTCCAATGACATTATATAGTAGATTGACAAGTTACTCTAGAGTATCAAACCATACCTACTGACACCAGCACACTTTAGCTTCAAGAAAAGATAGATAGATGTCCAAGTATATTATATATTCATAAGTATTTAATGAATCTTGCTTTCTAACACATTCTATTCATGGTTTATCTGGAAAGATTGTGTAAAATGTTGGCTCCACATGTCAAGGAAACTTGTTGCAGGAAATAAAATTTGTTTGTGTGTGTAAACATCATCAAATTCAGCTTCATAAAACCACAATGATAATGAGATGACAGTGACACTTCAGAGTACACAACATTTACCATATGAATTTGAAAAATGAAAGGGTTAAAAAAAATAAAAAACACTGAGTTCTGCACTATTAGTATTAATACCTTTTGCAAGTCCACTAAGAAGCGGAGCAAAATAACCAGGATTGCTGATACAGGAATCCAACGCCTGGTCGAATTACAGTAAAAGTATTAGCCATGAAAAGGAAAAATGTTAAAAAGTAATGACTACATCTAGGAAGTAAAATTACAGAAACGATAAGAATAACTTTCAACAGAAAAAGCAACATAAGGTCCTGCAACTATGACGAGTCAGGATCGTACATGCAACACTTTTCCAACAAATACAAATAATCTGACCAATTGCACGTATTATAAACTTAAAGAGGTAAAATAGTTGCCTGGCAACAAGTTTGTCTTCAATAATCTCTTTCTTCTGACTATAGAATTAGGGGAAGGAATAGGAAGCAGACAGACTCATTGAAGAACAAAGATAGATGTCTAACCAAGCCACCAGAGTTGGAAAATATCAAGGCATCAATTTCAAATGAAAAATTTCTCAGTAGGATCTCCTTTAAGAAGACTAGGCTTCCACTTTACTCAAGGTTTATGAATTACTACACTCGGAGTATCCAACTTCAAATATCTAATTTCAAATAGTAGATCTCTTCTTCATCCTATTGCAAATTTGATTAGTATTGGATCATGGAAAGAATTTCAAATCTAAGCTCTCAGAATTTAGGACCTCACGATACAGGGTCCACTGCAAAATAGTTTGGATGATTTTCCATGTTTCCTACTAATTGTGTGTTAATAAGAGATTTAGTCAACAGAGCCAATCAAGGAATCAACATCAAATGGAGCAAGTCAATCCGGAAATCAAGGGGATTCCATCAATCTACAAGTAAATTCGGAAATAAAGGGATTCTATCAATTAACTTGACAATTAGAAAATCAAGGAATTCCATCATTTTGTCTTATCATACCTTGTACATAATTAGACTATCACAAATAGAATATATATATATTAGGAATGAGAGAAAATCACGATTGTAATTTAAAAACTTTCCTGAATTATTTCTATATAATTTCTATATATATGGAATAACAAAGGAGAAGAAACTCATTCAGACAAATTGACATGATATCAGAGCCTTCTATCAAAATCTGAAATAGCCTTGTTTTTTAGCTCTAGGGGCTCTCAAATATCTTTGATTCAGTTCTAGGGACTTTAGTGTCCTTCTTGTTCCAGCGCTAAGGGCTCTCGAATATTTGGTCTTCTTCTTTATTTTGTTTAGTCGTTTTGATCTTGGAATTATTTCCAGATCACATATTGTGGGATTTCTATTTCAGAGAGTTACACACTTTTGAGTTTTTGTAGATCACTATGACAACAGAAAATTTTTCTGTTCGATTCAGTGAAAAGAACTATTCGGTTTGAGAGTTTCAATTCAAGATGTATGTCAAAGGCAAAGGACTCTGGGGACATATTGATGGGTCCTCTACTGCACCAAATGACAAAATTGGCCTTGCTACGTGGGAGACAAAAGATGCTCAAATTATTTCTTGGATCTTGGGATCTATTGAGCCACACATGGTCAACAATTTATGCTCATTTACAACAGCCAAGGAAATGTGGAAATATTTGAAACGTATTTATAATCAAGACAACAATGCAAAGCGTTTTCAATTGGAGCTCGATATTGCAAATTACAGGCAGGGTAATCTTTCAATTCAAGAATACTATTCTGATTTTCTTAATTTATGAACAGAACATTCAGCCATTATACATGATAAAGTACCACGAGAGACACTGTCTATTCTCAAAGACGTTTATGACACTAGTCGGCGGGATCAGTTTCTCATGAAACTTATATCAGAATTTGAGGTTGCAAGGGCTACTTTGCTGAACCGAGATCCAATTCCCTCTCTGGACGTGTGTGTTGGAGAATTACTCCGGGAAGAGCATCGATTAATTACTCAAGAAGCTATGACACAAGACAAACTTACTTCAGAGTCTGTAGCAGTTGCCTACGCTGCTCAAGGGAAAAGAAAAGTAAGAGATATGAAACAGATTCAGTGTTATTCATACAAAGATTTTGGACATATTGCTCAAAATTGCAACCGAAAATTCTACAACTATTGCAAACCATGTGGTCACATTATTAAAGAATGTCCAACACGATCAGAGAATCGTCCAACCAAAGCCTTCCATGCTGCGGTCCATTCCTCTTCCCCTACAGAGCCAGCAGATCAAGGTCCCATGATAGCACCTCCGGTAGTCTCTAATCAAGTTGTCTTGACTCCAGAAATGGTGCAACAAATGATTATCTCAGCATTCTTTGCCTTAGGTACGACTAAACATACTCTTCAATCTTGGTTTGTTGACTCTGCGGCTTCGAATCATATGACTGGTATTTCTGATTATTTGCACAATATTCGACCCTATTGTGATGCACAACATATTCAAATTGCGGATGGTAGTTCTCTTCCTATTGCTGATGTTGGTGATATTGATTCATTTTTTCGTAATGTGTTTGCGTCCCCTGAACTTTCATCAAGTTTAATTTCAATTAATCAATTGGTAGATAACAATTGTAACGTGCATTTTTCTCGTGATGGTTGTCTTGTGCAGGATCAGAGGTCCGGGAAAGTGATCGCGAAGGGGCCTAAAGTGGGAAAATTATTTCCTATACATTTCCGTAGTCATGGTATTTTTTTCTTTGGTTTGTAATACTGTAACTAATCTAAGTGAGGTCTGGCATAAACATTTGGATCATCCTAATTCACTTGTCCTGTCTCACTTATTGAAGTATGGATTTTTGGGCAATAAATATCAGTCTTCCTCTTTATTTTTTGATTGCTCTACGTGTAAACTTACTAAGAGTAAGACTCTACTATTTCCTTCCTCTAGTCATCATGCAGAAAAGTGTTTTGGTATTATTCATAGTGATGTTTGGGGTGTTTCTCCTATCCTCTCTCATACAAATCACAAATGTGATGACCACAGTTGGTTTACTTGGATTTATTTTCTTCACTCTAAAGCTGAGGTCTTTTCCGTGTTTCAAAGTTTCTTGGCATATGTTAAGAATCAATTTTCTACTAGTATTAAAGTCTTGTGATCTGACTCTAGAGGAGAATACATATCAAATGAATTCCAAGTTTTCTTACAGCGCAAAGGTATTATTTCCCAGCGCTCTTGTCCTTATACACCTCAACAGAATGGTGTTGCTGAACGAAAAAATCGACATTTGTTGGATATCACTCGTGCTTTACTACTTGAATCTTCTGTTCCCCCTCGCTTTTGGGTTGAGACCATGTCTACTGCTGTCTATCTGATTAATCGTCTTCCATCTCAAGTTTTGCACTTTGACTCCCCATTTTTTCGTCTCTACAACACTCATCCTAGTTATCACACACTTCATACTTTTGGGTGTGTCTGTTTTGTTCACTTACCATCTACTGAATGTCACAAACTTGGTGCCCAAGCTATTAAGTGTGCATTTCTAGGTTACAGTACCACTCAAAAGGGTTTTGTCTGTTATGATGCTATTGCTAATCATCTTCGTACTTCTCGAAATGTGATTTTCTTTGAGAATCACTATTTTTTTCAGTCTCATGTGGTCTCTTCTACCACTCCTCCTATACTTCCTCACTTTGATGATATTTTGTTTCCTATTGAGCGTTTCAAACCAGGTGTTGTGTATACGAGACGTAAAATCACTTTAACTCCTTGTGACACTGACCCGCCTTCTGAATGTGTAACTCTGGCGCCTCGACGATCTACACGTGTCTCTCATCTACCAGATCGGTATGGGTTCCCACATACATCTCTTCCTATTCCTACTTGTTATTCTCAGGCAGCCCAACATGCGTGCTGGAAACAAGCAATGCAAGATGAGCTCCAAGCGCTTCAAGAAAATCATACATGGGATATTGTTCCATGTCCTCCAGATGTTAAACCTATTGACTGTAAGTGGGTATATTCTGTGAAATTGAATTCTGATGGTTCTCTTGATCGTTATAAGGCTCGATTGGTTGCTCTTGGCAATAGGCAGGAATATGGGGTGGATTACGATGAAACCTGCTCCCGTAGCCAAAATGACTACTATCTGAACTATTATTGCTATTGCTGCTTCTAAGGGATTGTCACTTCATCAAATGAATGTTAAAAATGCATTTCTGCACGGTGATCTTAAAGAGGATATTTTTATGACTCCTCCTCCAGGTTTATTCTCTTCCTCTTCTGGCGTTTGCAAACTTCAACGTTCTCTCCATAGCTTGAAACAAGCACCTCGGGCATGGTTTGAGAAATTTCGTTCTACTTTACTAGGCTTTTCTTTTGACCAAAGCCAGTATGATTCCTCTTTGTTCCTTCACAAAACAGTGGATGGTGTTGTTCTTCTTCTTGTCTATGTTGATGATATTGTTATCACCGGCACAAATAGTGTTTTGATTCAACAGCTTAAATAGCAGCTCCAATCTTCATTTCATATGAAGGATCTTGGTTCTCTCTACTATTTTTTGGGTCTTGAGGTCCGTTTGGATCGAAAGGGTATTTTTTTGCATCAACACAAATATACGGAGGATTTGATCTCTTTAGCTGGACTGCAATCTGCTTCTCCTGTTGACACCCTTCTTGAGGTTAATGTGAAATTTAGTTGTGATGGGAGTGATATTCTTTCTAATCCTATGGTATATCGTCAGTTGGTAGGAAGTCTTAATTAATTAACAATTACACGTTCTGACATTTCTTTCGCTGTTCAGCAAGTCAGTCAGTTTATGCATACCCCTCGACACCTTCACTTCGCTATTGTTCGTCATATCATTCGCTACTTGAAGGGTACTTCTGGTCGTGGCTTATTTTTTCCTGTTGGCTCCTCCTTTCGTTTACTTGGTTACAGTGATGCTGATTGGGCCGGCTGCCCTGACACCCGACGTTCTGTTACTGGTTGGTGTATGTTTCTTGGCTCTGTGCTCATTTCTTGGAAAAGTAAGAAACAAGCTCGGGTCTCCAAATCTTCCACCAAATTGGAATATCGTGCTATGTCTACTGCTTGTTCAGAGATTGTTTGGCTTCGCGGTTTATTGGCTGAAATTGGATTTCCTCAATTTGACCCCACTCCTCTTTATGCAGATAATACTAGTGCTATTCAAATTGCTGCTAATCCTGTCTTTCATGAACGTACCAAGCACATTGAAGTGAATTGTCATTCTATCCGTGAATCTTTTGAAAATAAGGTTATCTCCCTGTCGCATATTACCTCAGAACTTCAATTGGCTGATATACTTACCAAAACCCTACCTCGGCCTCGTCACCAGTTTCTCATAAAAAAATTGATGCTTCTTGATCAGCCGCATCAATTTGAGGGGGGATGTTAATAAGAGATTTAGTCAACAGAGCCAATCAAGGAATCAATATCAAATGGAACAAGTCAATTCGGAAATCAAGAGGATTCCGTCAATGTACAAGTAAATTCGGAAATAAAGGGATTCCATCAATTAACTAAGAGATTTAATCAACAGAGTCAATCAAGGAATCAACATCAAATGGAGTAAGTCAATTCGGAAATCAAGGGGATTCCATCCATCTATAAGTAAATTCGAAAATAAAGGGATTCCATCAATTAGCTAGTCAATTAGAAAATCAAGAGATTCCATCACTTTGTCTTATCATACTTTGTACATAATTAGATTACCACAAATAAAATATATAGATTAGGAATAAGAGAAAATCACGATTGTAATTTAAAAACTTTCCTGAATTATTTCTGTATAATTTTCTATATATATGAAATAACAAAGGACAAGAAACTCATTCAGACAAATTGACATTGTGCTCCTCAGAAATCCAAAGCATATAGTTTCTCGCTAACTGTACAAGAAAAACTTCCCTACAGTGCCATGTTACAGTGTTTCAGTGTTCATAATGAGCAAAGGTACGCAAATCACATCTTTCCCCATTCTGCTCTGACAATCACCAAAACCGGATGCATCAATGGCATACCGAATTCTTGAAATAATTAATCTCCAAATTTACCTAGTTTGATTCCATGCATGCATCTGATCTATACATAAGACTTATGTCATCCCATGCTCAAACCACATAGCAGTATCAGTACTATAGTTAAAGAAACTAATCATAAGTAAACACTTGAAGTGTTATATGTATAAATTGGGAGTACTAAATAGAATTCTTTTCTACCAATGGTAGACCGATTATTATGTTCAAGTAATAAAGAGCACATAAGGACAGTTCCTTTTTTTGGACAATGCTACTGCTCTTTTGTGTGACTAGTAAACTCAACAAGCATGCACAATAGTGCATGACCCACACAGAGCAAACTAGGAAAATCCGTGTGTGGGGCCTCAAAACCTCCTTAGTGCGATAAAAAAGGATTCAATTATGAATCTTGCTTCAAGAGAAATGCATTTCCTATCAGCAAAGCTTATATCTGCAGGGGGTGGCAGGGGCAGCTGCAAATTTTCAAAAATTATAATCCGGAATGTTATTTACCCCCGCCCCTCAAATTATAATAAGAGACTCATGTTATATTCAAAAATTATAATCCGAAATGTTGTTTGCCTCGCCCCTGAAATTATAATCAGAAATTATATGCAAGATAACCATCAAAACTTTTAATCCCATATTGAAGTACCTCGCAAAGAATGGGAAGCATATCCCTTGGGCTACACCTCAATATGAACTGATCAATCACACTTTCAGCGACCTCCAAGAGCTTACTTGACGCACCGGAGAACTTGGCAACCGCTTTAGGCAACTCAAAAGACAAAGCATCAACAACTTCCTACAATTATAAAATCAAAATATGATCAATCAATAAATCAGGAGTCTAGTCGATGGAATAGAGAGTGAAGACCGGACCTGGTCCAATGTTGGTGAGGAAATGTAAGTGTGAAGCTCGGAGAGGAGCTCCAGCGCATTGGCATTAGAATCAATGTCATCGGACTCGGTGATTGAGTTGAGAAATTGAACCAGCTCCGAGATTCCCGCTTCGTAATTGCGGTGATTTCCGAGCTTGATTGACTGCGAAAACAGTAAAAGTGACGAAGTCAGAGTATGAACAGCAGGAGGAAGAGAGAGGGGGGAGAGAGAGAGAGAGAGAGAGTTTGCAGACATGAGAGCATGAATTTAGGGTTTGGCGGAGCTGTTCGAGTGGATGAGTTTCCGTTGTCATTGGCGAGCTTTCTTCGGCTGAGAGTTCAGGGTGAGGTGAGAAGTGTTAATTTGAAATTCCCGGAGAGATCGTCGAGCCGCAAGAATTCTTTGGAAGACGGCGCAATCCCATGATTCGGACTTTAAAGTCCGATCCAATTTGAATTCGAATTCTGATTTATATATATATGTGTTTATAATATTTAAAATAATTTTATTTGTTATTTAATTTAATATCTCTTATCAAATTTAATTATCATATCAATTCTTTTCACAATTTATTTTAATAGTCACATTAGTCATCATAAAATATTTAAAATAATAATGGGTATTGGTAAAAAGTTCACCAATTTTATTTTAAGGTCAAGAATTTTTCTTTTCTTTTTTCTTAAATTAAAAATTGCAAGAAACCTGCATAGGACTACTGAATAATAATTATATGCAGAAAAATAAATTTTTAATAAAGAGAATAATATGGTCTTTTGAATTAAATGATTAAGAAAAGGAGTTAGAAAATGAAGTGTCCTAAGAGCAACAATAGAGTAAAGAAGGTCTAGTGGATCTAGTGATAAGACATTAAACTTTCTTAATCAGAATCTCGAGTTCGAATTTAAAAAAAAAAAAGAAAAAAGATGTTAAAAGTGTTAATCCATAAATTGATCCCCATATTTACTCAAATCGAATTAGTCGAGCTTTTTAGATACCAATAGTCAAATAAAAAAAAAATAAAGAAGCAAAAGTTTGTGTTTCGCGATGCTAGTTTCTGATCTATTCTTAATAGAGAAAATAAAAATTAAATTTTTTTATTAAAAAATTATTATTTTATTAAAAATTTTAATTTTGTTTTTTTAAAATAAACTCAAAGATATTTCGCCATTATAGCATTTCATTCTCTTTAGCCTCCAGATGATGTTAGTCTAATTGAGTGCCTACCTATCTCGGTGGGTAGATTAGAAGGTACAATGTTAACTCATTCATAAATCAAGCTCTGAAATTAAGCTAAACTTTACTTCTCTTAAGTTTCTATTTTCCCTTTTGTGGTTTTTTTTTTTTTGCCGGGGGGGGGGGGGGGAAGCTAGATAAGGGGAAGTCCACTCAGTCCACACAGGACATTCCAAGAGGGGTCACAAACTTTCAAGCAATTGCCTAGTACAAGAGTATGAAAGCAAGGGTCTGGATAGAGATTTGAATTGATCAAGGTAACATAGAAATCCAAAACAACCTGTTACGTATTAGAACTTAAATTCAACCTAATCCTTATATGCCAACAAGGGCCCGCCACTCCAACGAAAGAGCCAGCCATAAGCAGCACGGAAGAAAGCTTTGCTCGATCAGTGTCAACATTGGAACTCAAATGGGCAACAACAATTACTACCTTAGACCTTCTCCAGGAAAATATTGTGAAAAGAAATTATACTTGTGCAAGAAAGTCTAGAGCCATTTCAAGCGGAACTTAAAGACATGAGTGTGAAGTAAATGTATCAAGAATCCAATCCGCTTACACCTAATGTGCCAGTAAGAATTTAGCTGAAGACTACACCGGTACAAAGAAATCATCAAATCCAAGCCATTAATTCGCATAATCTTGACCTTGAAACAGAACACATTTGATTCGGCTTTTCTTTGGAGAGAGAGGCTACCAAAATTCCTAAATTTAATATCATACGAAGTAGATTGCATGATTCAGCGGTTAATTGGAGTATGCATCCGCTCAACAATCCTGTTCACAGCATCACGAGACATCACTAAGGTATCATGCTGCAGAATGCTGTAGACATTTAAACCCTGCCAAAGATAAATGAATAAAAAATAAGTGGACGTTTGCAGGCAGTAAGAGCAATTGAGATCCATTCCTGCTAAATCACATATAAATCTGCCTCAAAATGAAGATCCTCCATAGACTAGTGGCAACTAGAAGTGCAAATAAAAAGTAAACAATTAGAAAATTTGAAAAAAGAAAAAAAAAAGAAAAAGAAAAGACACCCCACAAACAGCCCTGCAGGGACAAAAAGCACAAGGAATGCCTTCAGATTTAAGCCATCATATTATGATCTACAGAACTGGCCTTTGTTTCTGCTTGTAGTGGCAGAAGAGAAAGCATATTGATAGAGCCATATACCAGAAACTTGCAACTTAAAACTTCTATTAAGGCCTTGCATTTTAGATTTTAAAATTGCAACTAAACAACAGAGACAGTAGAAAGAAGTTTGCAGCTTACAATTGAAGGAAGAACATTCACATAATGTAGATTCTGTGTGGCCAACTTTAGCTTCTCATTTATCGGCCCACCATCCACCAGTAAAACTTTCTTAGTGTTCTCCATTGCCTTGACATAGCTTACCATGTTTTTGGTCTTATGGGAAGGCAACTCCAAATCCTCAAAAACCAGAAGCTGCATTTTTTGTAACATTCTGTCATTAATAAACCAAAGAATACACAGGCGTTGAAATTAAATAAAAACAATAAAAATTTGAAAAGAGAGCTATCGACAGCACAGGGAAAATATTCATATCACGACATACAGAACATAAAATAAAACATATAGAAAACAAGAAGCACAAAAACTCATACACCATGAGAGAGAGAGAGAGAGAGACTAGCCTTGCCCTCAGCTGTACGAGCTGACAGTGCAATCTTCAGCCCTAGACGCCTAACCTTCTTGTTCAGTTTGAATGCATGACTCCGTGGCTTGGGCCCGTGCATGGTAGCACCATGCCTAAACTGTGACCAATTACAGTATTCATCAAATACAAATTAAGTACATAGATGCAACTTTGAGGTAGACAATAGTGAAAGAAACAGGAGTTAGATTTACCAAAACCCAAACAACAAGTTACCTGTGGCCCACGCAATGTTCCATGCCTGGCTCGACCAGTGCCCTTTTGCCTCCATGGCTTTCTCCCCGTCCCACTAACTTCACTGATAGTTTTTGTTGAATGAGTTCCCTGAATAGAATAACTTGGACTGATCATAATTCATCTATTGATTGGACTTGTCAATTAACTAAACCTGTCACTAGGATATTAGTTGCCAGCTGCACAAGGTTGATTTTCAAATGGCCTGCATCTAGAATTGGGATGATACTTAAACATAAATAAGACTAAATTTGAATCTGCAAGCTCCACTTGTGATTCCTTAACGACTAAAAGCAGCTCTAGAAGGAAAAGTAATTTCTTTTTAGACATAAGATTTCATATTTGTGGCAGTACCCTCATTCACCATTTTTAAGCATTTAACCACACAACTATACCTGCTGTCGCTTTGCCAGCTGCCACCTTACAACCTTGTGAACAATATCCTTCCTGATGGGCACATCAAATACATCACCAGCCAAAACCATGAACCCCTTGTCCTCTTTAAGAAAATTTGTCATGGGAATTACCAAGTCTTGGTAGAGACCTGCAATATAAAGTTACATCAGTCGGGCAAAATTTGGCAATTACATATTGGGTGGAGACACCCATCCTTGCAGTCCTCTCACTATTGAAACATGAATGTGGAAACAAAAATAAAAATATACTAAAATCAAGCAACTCAATCACATATAAACATGCAACTGCTGCATAATGGTCTAAAGAAGTATCCTAAGGTACACCAAAGTACTAAGCTTCAAATGCTTCAGAATGTGGTGCGATGGTTGAAAAAGAAAACAAGTTTGATAAGTCAAGAAGCTTTAGACCTGCTCTCAAAATAAATCATGCTGATATAAAACTCCCAAACCAGTTACCCACATTTAGCAAGCATAAAATTGAGTGACTATGACATGGTCCCATAAGGGAAAGTTGAGGTTAGGTGAGATTTTCAAAGCAAAAAGTTATTGATACAATGAGAATTTTAGTATATTTATGAAGAAAAATAATTTCTACTTTAAAAACTCCACATTTCTTACAAAAGAATTTTCACTTTAGTTGAAACATGTTACAAATAAAATAAAACAAAATAGAGGCAAGATCAACCAAGTTAAGGCATGTTGAAGACAAAAGAGCCCATGACAAGTAGCAGTTGGACAAGAAATGAACTATAGGCTAAAAGTTATCCTATCATGTGCAATATATTATATGATGAAAATTATGAAAAACTTAAGAACCTGGGGTATGCTCCGGCGTTATCATAGCCTTCCTGGATAACAAATCAGAAGGAAAAGCAGCTTCACTTGATTCAGGCGTTATAATTGAGGTTGAAAGTGTGCTATGACAAATGAATGATGATCCATGCTACAGGAAAATAAAATACAAGTCTCATAAGTAACAGGCCAGAAATGTGCATTGGAAAGATAAAATAGTAACAGAAAGAAATGGCAAGTTCAGTGGGCCAGATATCAAGAGAAGTTCAGAATTAAATAATAGGCCATCCAGCATGCAATGGAAGAGACTAAATCGAGCTACTTCTGCTATGGTTGGTAGTTCAAAGCATAACAATCACAAATTTTAGAGAAAAGATATTTACAAGAGAAATTGCAGACCACAGAAAACTTACACAATTCTCTACTACTTAAAACAAAAGGTGGGATCCCATAAAAAACAAAAGGAGAAAAAAAGAGGAATTCCAGATACAACCGTGTAGTGGAAAGGGCAATTAAAAGGGAAAAATTTATCTCCTATCAGCCGGTCTGCAAATGCTTAGAAGATTGAACAACATTTACAGCTTATGAAACGGCCAACAACAACACCAATCACAATGTGAGTTGTTCATCAAGCATCATAAAAGGCATTTGGGAGAACATTTATCAAATTCATGATCAGCACCAATTATCTTTCTGATTGAAACCGTATGCAATTTTATCTATGAAATACATAGCCAAAGAAGTTTCAAAGAAAGAGAATAAGTATGCAATTTTATTCAACATTAGGAATCATCAGAAATGCTTCATAATATGGAGTATTGGGCTATTAAAGTTTACCATACATAAAGGATGAGAAAGACGGAGACATAAACATTAAGATGTATAAGTGGAGTAACAAAAATGATAAAATTAGAAATGAACACTAAGGACCAAAAATAAGAGCAGCTCCAATCGTACATAAGATGAGAATATATATATATAGGCTAAGATGGTTTAGCAACATTCAAAGAAGACCTTAGAAGAATTCATGGCATACAAATTGGAAGGACTCCAAGAACTCGAGAAAGGGCCATGAGAACTCTAGGAGAAGCATTAATACATGATATGTTAATTTTGAACTTAACCAATGACAGAACTTTCAATGGAGCTGAAGAAAAAAGCTCGATATAGTTGATGCCATGTAAATCGGGGCTAAGAGTTTGTTGAATTTAATAGTAGAAAACGGAATACGTAAATATGATTGTAAACATCAAAGTCTAAGACTGGAAAAGTCAAAACATAACATAGAATATGGCTTCTTCCCAGTACAACAGAAATGGTACACCTTTTTTAGGGACAATAGAGCACACAATAATGAAGTAAAAGAGAACATAGCCCCTTCCAAGATATAGTAGCCAAATAGATTTCTGGGTCAAAAAGATATTTGTTATTTGATTACAACTTTCTGGTTGGCTATCAAAGGCTAGAGTAGCACATTGCAACAGGATCCCTAAAACTAAGAAACTACCAATTGCATGGACATTAATTTCCAGAGAGATCTGCAAAAATTAGATTACCGAAAAATTGACCTACAAGCTCAGCCATTGACTTTCAAATCAGTAATCAAATAGTTTGGCAACTCAGGAACCTAGGAGGTATGGATACTTCAAAAAGATTATCCAATAATAAAAAAGTAAAGTATATAATGAATTATACAAGAAATTGGAAAAGAAGGAGAAAGAGAGATCTACAGAATAGCCAAAATAAGGGAAAGAAAGGGAAAAGATTTAAATTGTGTTAGGTGCATTAAGAATGGAGCTAATGATATACTTATACGGAATGAGGACATAAGAAAACGTTGGAGAGATTATTTTGATAATCTGTTCAATGTTAAGAGTACAACAGATATAGGAGATATTAAGATACCTGTAGAAGAGATTAAAAGAGACTTTAAATGTAAAATTCGTCCCATGAAATGAATGAGGCTTTAAAGAGAATAAAGAATAATAAAGCCATAGGACCTAATGACATCCGTATAGAAGTGTGGAAATATTTAAGTGAATTTGGCATAATAATGTTAATGGATATTTTCAACAAAATTTGACAAACCAAGAGAATGCCCCAAATATGGAGGAAGAATATAATCGTACCGCTATATAAGAATAAAGGAGACGTACAAGATTGCTCCAATTATAGAGGAATTAAACTTATGAGCCATACCATGAAACTATGAAAGAGAGTGATAGAATGTAGATTGAGATTGGAGATAAATATTTCTCAAAATCAATTTGGATTTATGTCTGGGAGATCCACTATGGAAGCAATCCACTTGTTAAGGTATTTGATGGAGACATAGAGCACATAAGAGATACTTACATATGGTATTCATTGATCTAGAAAAAACATATGACAGGGTTCCTAGAGACGTATTGTGGTGGACACAGATGAAGAAAGGAATCTCTTCGAAATATATTAATCTCATTAGAAATATGTATGAGAGAGCTGTAACTAATGTAAGAACTAGCGGGGGTTTGAGTGATAGCTTTCCCATTAACATCGAACTCTATTAAGGTTCAGCATTAAGTCCCCTCCTCTTCGCAATAGTAATAGGCGAAATTACAAAAAACATTCAAGATGAAATACGATGGTGTTTGTTTTTTGCAAATGATATAGTTCTAGTTGATGAAACTACGAAAGGTATTCATGTTAAATTAGAGTTATGGAGGATCACCCTAGAATCCAGAGGGTTTCGATTGAGTAGATCAAAAACTGAGTATGTGAGGTGTAAGTTTAGCAACAATCATCAAAATGATGATGAAACGATTAGGTTAAATGGACAAGATGTACTGGAAAATGAACGGTTTAGGTATCTAGATTCTATCATTCAAAATGATGACAATACAGATGGAGATGTGAACAATGGGATTCAAGCGGGTTGGATGAAACGGAGAAAAGCATTCGGAATTTTTTGTGATCGCACGATACCAATGTATTTGAAGGGAAAGTTCTATAAAACCACGGTTAGACCTGCATTATTGTATGGCACTGAGTGTTAGGTTATTAAACAATAACAAAAATAAAAAATGACCGTAGCAGAAATGAGGATATTTAGGTGGATATGTGGCAGAAGTAGAAGAGATAGAATTAGAAATGAAGAGATTCGTAACAAGGTGCGAGTTAGTTCAATTGTGAATAAGATGCGAGAGTGTCGTTTGAGATGGTTTGGGCACGTGCAAAGAAGACCTAAGGACGCACCAGTTAAGAGAATCGAAAACTTAAATGTGGGAGATTTAGTAAAACGTAAGGATAGACCGCTGAAAATTTGGACGCAAATTATTAGTAAAGATATGATAGTTATGGATTTAGACGAGAAGATAACATTTGATAGAAATGAGTGGCATAGAAGAATCCGCACAAATTAAACTAATTTATTTTGAATATATATATTTATTTATTTATTTACTTTTTCTTTTATTATCTTCTATATTTATTTATATTTTTGTATTTATTCATTTATTTTTCTTTTTAATCATAATTTGCCTCTCAAATGACCAATCCCAAATTATTGGATTTAAGGTTCAGTTGTTGTTGTAGTATTCGTATTGAACATGTGCTGGGAATACTCATCGAATTATATGTTCCTTTTCATTGTTCATGCTTTTCGAATACTTGTCAAAAATTTGAAGGATACTTCTTTTTCCTGACAATTATATTCACTGATTGCATGTGTACTTTTACGAGCTCATGGATTAAACAATATGTGAATGAGAGAACATAATTTTCAGACCTACTTGTCATATCTCACAAGCACTCATTCTTAAAATAATTAAATTTCTAATTGGCTAAGCTATTCTTTTAAAGAAAACACCAAGAAAATAGCAAAATTTTGTTATTGTAGATAGAAAAAATAATATTATTTTAAAGTCAAATCATTGCCATGTCCTATCTGTTTTTCAAAATTTTCCATATCACGGTATCCATATATGTTATGGTTGTACGTCACATCTGCATGCATGCCTCACAGTAAAAAACAAACAAGAAACTCTTCATGGCATACAAAGAAGAATACATCTAAGAAGAGCCTGACGCATAAGTCAAAGAAAAAGGCAGAGCAGCACGAGAGCAAAAAAAATGCTTAAATAGGATGATGGTTGACATTGCATATGCTTCAAAGGAACAAAAAAGGTGATTTTTATATGAAGTGGAACAGTATTAGAACAAAAGCCCAAACCTTAGATGAGATAGATGATTGTAGAGCACAAAGACCCTCCTGAAAACTCTGACCAAGCAAGGCTGTATGAAGAATGAACTTAGTGACAAATTAAACATGGCTCCAATAATCAATGTAAGCATGAATAGAGCTGAAAAAGTGATACTTACAGCTAGCCATATAATAAGGTTGACCAATTGTCCTTTGAGAATCACACCAGCCAGAAGTGGATAAAGATCGTAAAGATTGTAAAACCCTTTTAGAGATTGTCAGGGCCATAACTCCAATTGAGATCAAAGATACAACTTTTTAGTAGAATCCAAAAGCAGCAATTCAAAGTCCAGAATTCATCCCAAAGTTCAAATTTTTTGAAATCTCTTGCTGAAAACAATCATGTTTTTAGATGAATATTCATGTTCAATCCAAACAACAAAAGGGAATTATACAACAATAAAAGTGGAGCACAAGAAAAATATGTTGCATTGGCATAGTAATATAAGCATCATGTGTATCAGTGTAACTCAGCCAAGCTGAAAATGGTTTCGCTATTTTCTACCAGAACCAATCTAACCTAGGTAATGGAGTGATCAATAAATGTATTGAACTCATTTGATAACACTCACAATGTTACATTCATCATTCAATAAAACTAATAGAAAAGAATTATGGCCGAACTTGTTACCCTAAGATGCCGAAAACATCTTACATATGCTCTACTACATTGTTAGTGGTCGAAATATAAAATCAAGCCCTTTATCTATTTATTAGCTATTCAGAATCTTCTTTTCCATAATTTCTACAATTTCAAACCTAGGACCAAATTGACCAAGGATCAGAACAACCATCCCGGGGAACACAGAGAGAGATTTAAATTCTACAAGTCAACAACCTCGTAAGTAATTCAGAATTTCACAAATTAGTGTCTAGTTTCCTATGCACAAATGAAAAGAAATGAAAATGAAGAAACAACAACCACAATGTGGTCAAAACTCCAGGCCGTCCATGAATATGTCTTGTAGGCATTTTAACAAACAGGTTGTGCCCACAGGATAATAAGCATGCTTTCTCTAAAATTCGCAATTTAAAACAAAGCCTTTAAAGACAAACCCTTAATTCTCACCCCAGAAACGTGTAAAAATCAGGTTTCGGAAACAAGTTGGGACTTTGGAAGTGAGAGAATGAATACGAGGCAGAGAGAGAGATAGTGATTACTGAAGGAGAAGAAGAAAATTACCCAGGTCGAGAGTCAGAGACGAGATCGGCGACGGCTACTCGTAACTCCGTTCCAGTACTGGCCACCGAGGTTTGAAACGACGGACTTGCATTGAAAGAGCCTCGTGCATATGTTGCGAATCCAGTTTAAACGGGTCGGGTCTTCACAAGGTATAAAATAAAAATATGGTTTAAAAGGTGATTTTTCACGTTATATTAGGAATGAAAATATCCGACCCGTGCCAATGGATACTTGATTAATCCGACCCACAGATTGGATTTTTATTGAAAAATAAATTAGGGACGGATAATGGATAAATTTTTAAAATCGAGTCGATTCAGATATGGAATTAACTTTGAAAAATCCGACTTGACCATAGCCCTGCACTCAAATATAAATCTCTAATGAAATAAAATTGGCAATTTTTTTTTCTCTAAAATAATTTGAAACCATCACTTCTCTAACATTAATCGACTCACTATGCATATGTAGCCTTCCCTAACACTAATCGACTCACCATGCACATGTAGCCTTCCCTCCGCTTTGCCTCCTTCACTCACACCATGCACATGTAGCCTCCCCTCCGCTTTGCCTCCCTCCTCATCTCCACTAGTGACCTTTCTCTGTTTTTCCTCTCTTAATTTAATCAGAACATTCGCTTTCATCAATTTTAGTTAGATTTAAAAATGTTAGAGAGATAAAGTCGATTTTTAGAGAGAGAGATAGTAAGTGAATGAGAAAGCATAAGTTAGTTTGATTTTTGAAATTATCTACCGTAAAAAGTTAAAGACACTATGTGGTAGTCGTGAACATCTTCATTAGTAAAACCTATAATAGGATAGTTTATGAATTTTTAAAACTCATAACGCCAATGGGTTTTGATAGAAAGTGGGAGAGACTAATAATGTTTTGTGTTTCTATAATCAAAAACTTTGTTTTTTTGAATATTTTTACAGATTTTAAATGGATTGATTTTGAATTAATCAGATAACAACTAATTTAATTGGTGGAGAAAGGGAAGAAGTACACATAAATTTAGGGAACGGGAAAGGACAAAAGAGTATAATGTCGAGTTAGATCTGGTTATTAAAAATCCAGTAAGTTCACTTTGATTCGATTTTTTTAAAAAAATAAAATCAAATATAATTTTTCATTTTATTGACCAAATTAAGATCAGCATCAAAATATGAATCACAAAATAAAGGTTTTGGAACATATATGATAATATCAAAAACCATATCATTTATTCGGATATAAATGAAATCAAAGCAAGTAATGAATGTTCCTAAATATTATTACACATAGTACTCTATTTTTCATCGCAACCCAACCAATACTGACATACCCACACCCACACCCACCTCCATAATCTTGATTAATGTATATTACTCTATTAGGCTTCACCAAATGAATAAGACTAATGTATAATCAATCTATATCCGAAAAAGTTCATAAACTCAAAGCAATCCCACACCGAAACTTTCCATTTTACATTAGTTAAATTTAATCATTTCATCTTCAAATTACAAAACCTTGTGAGTTTAATAGTAAATTTATAGCAACATCCTTGCCCTTATTTATGAACCAAAACCCTAGACAGTTTGAGAAGATTGGAGGAAGAAAGATGAAGAAACACTTCTGAATAAGAGAAGAGAGGTCGGAGAAATAGAAAAATTACGAAAAAATAAAATATTAGAAAATTTATCGAAAGATATTTTATTCATAGGTATTTCAAAATTTTTATCAAAAAAATTTACTGAATATTTAACGATATTATGCTAAACATATAAAGTATCTATGCCTTTAAATTAGATGATTCGAAGTGTAATTAATTAAAATAAAAAAATATATATAGAAATATTATTCAGCATAAAATGGAGGATACAAATAGTAATTTATCCACAAATATTTTTTTTCTTCTTCTTAGAACCCCAAACTTGGTTCGAATCGGACCCATTCCATAACTCGAATTATTATTTTTTTTATTCATTCGTCTCTTCCGCTTTCTCTCTCTGTCTCTCTCTCTCCACAGATCTGATGTTCCCTCCATGATCAACCCCACTCTCTCACACCCACTCACACTTTCATAATAGCAAACGTCTCTCTCTCTCTCTCTGTCGCCCCAAAAAATGGAACCAGATGTGAGCATCGAGAGCACATCAATGATCCGAGTAGCAGTCTTCCCAATCGGACCAATTCCATCCTCCACACTCCGTGACTACGTCTCCATGCTCACTCACCACCAAAAAATTGACCTCTCTTCCATCAGCTCCTTCTACACTGAGCACCAGAAGAGTCCTTTCGCTCACCAGCCTTGGGATTCCGGCAGCCTTCGGTTCAAGTTCATGGTAGGCGGATCGGCGCCTAGCCCTTGGGAGGACTTCCAATCAAATCGGAAAATTCTCGCCGTTATCGGAATCTGTTATTGTCCGTCTTCGCCCGATCTCGATGTCGTCGCCTCGCAGTTTACCGCCACGTGTAAGGGTTATGCTTCGGCTCTTGTTGAACGGTGCTTCTTATTCTGTCCTGGTGATGCTCAGGTGGGGCTTTGGTTCTTTGAGTTGGATTTGATGTGTTGTGATGTGATTTGATGTCCATTGTGTTGATTTGATATTCAGTTGCTTTGGAATGGAAATGTGTTGTTGCGAGATTGTTAATGTGAAGTTTCGTTGATTGAATTCGAAAATCAGCTGAAATTTAAGTGTATGAATAGAAAAATTCAATTGTTTTGCTGAAACTGTGTGACATATACGATCATGTGAAGGTAGATCGATATGATTACTGCGTGACACATTTGATCATGTGAAGGTAGATCGTTATGATTGCTGTGGCACATATGATCATGTGAAGGTAGATCGTTATGATTATCTTTCAAAATGAGATTGTAAAATAAGAGGTTTTTCTTTTGGTTAGTTTAAAATAAATGAACTTATTAGTAAAGGGTTGGATACACTTTTGAGTAACTATGACATTAGAATCATAGGTAGTATGAATTGGTTGGGAAAGGTCTAGCAAAAGGAGCAACGTGAAGGTTTTCCTGACACTACTTGAATATGGAAGGGTGAAAGGGTTAAAAAGGAGTATTATTTGGTGTGTAGGATACTAGGGATTACAGTGAAGTTTGATCTCAAATAGATTGGGACCCTCAGAAGGAACATTTCATTGTGATGATGGAGATCTTAGTACTCTGATGAATTGCGAACCAGTAGTTATTTTGGAGTGACTTGACCAATATATATTTGTCATGGCAGCATGTTGTACAGTCATCGATGTATCTAGAAACAAGATTGCTTGCTTATTGACCCAAAGAAAAAAAAAGTTCCTTGGATTTTTTATCGTTAATTATTTTCTTTATATATTAGGGATTTCTTTGCTATGCTGGATCCACAATTCCACCAAATTTAAATTCCTTGGATATAGCTGTTGCTTTTGGAAATCCTTTGGTAGAATCTAATGGGTCCCATAAAAAAGTAAAATAAAAGAAATGAAAAAAGTAAAATAAAAGAAATGACAAAAGTTCAATTATCTTAAATTCTAAAAATTCTTCATTTAGTATTCTAAATTAACAAATCATGGTTTGAGAGTAAAGTGTTGTGATTTGTCAAATTCACTACTTTATAATTACAAAAGAAGTATGCACTCTAAATGGAAACCGAAGCATATGATCTAGCACCTTAAAGAGGTTGACTTCAAAAATAGTTTCCAAGTCTTAGTACCATAGTACTTGCTTTAGACCTTTGTCACGGGCAAGTTGATTTCATAGTGAGAAAATAAGGTTTCATCAAGTTGAATTATAAGGATGGGAGGTAATTTTCAATTAGCTGTCACATGGAACTAGAAGAACACTTGCAGCCAAATGTGAAGTGGGGCCTAGATCATGGTAACCAGTGTCCTGATTAAAACGATTGCTACTAATCAAGAAAAAGAAAAGAAAAAAGGTAGATCATTGCTTCTGGAAATTCTTTTTGGTACCAAAAAGTCAAGATCACAGATGGCCTTGAGCATAGTGGTTGGATGCCATAGAGCATTGCAACGTCACCAGGAAAAACTCATCCTTTTCATAACCATTTTTATAACTTATCCCCTCAGACTGAATGCAAAGTGGCAGATGGCCTTGTCAGTGTCTGGAATAATTATGTTCCACAGGAGTCTCATTTATGTTGCTTATGCTTGATTTGAACGTGTGACTCTTAGTTCATAAAAACGAATGCAGAAGCCATTTTCCTCCTTTGCTTATCATTTGTATGCTTGTTTATAACACAGTTCTTTCTCATCTGCCTATTTGTCAAACATTAAAAAACATTGCAGCTAGAAGATGGCAGTCAGAGGGAAGGCAATCTGGTTCTGTTTCCCCCTGCTGACCGCCAGACCCAGGAGTTACACTTACTCACGATGATGCAAGACATTGCTGCTTCTCTATTGATGAAATTTGAAAAATGGGTTCTTCAAGCAGAATCAGCCGGAACTATTCTGAAGACGCCATTGGATTCTCAAGCCAGTCTCAGCTCAGAGGAGGTTTATGTTTTTAGGTGTCCTAAAGATTTGTATCCGTGTCTTCTCTTTCTATGAAACTTCCAAATTTCACTTCTTCATATTTTTTGTGAATGAACTATCCTGTTTGATCGGATGCTATGCAGGTCATCAAGGCCAAAAAAAGGAGACTTGGACGTGCTCAGAAAACTATTGGAGATTACTGTTTGTTGGCAGGATCTCCTGTTGATGCCAATGCTCATTATTCTACAGCGCTAGAACTTGCAAGGTTGACTGGGGATTTATTCTGGTATGCTGGAGCACTTGAGGGCAGTGTTTGTGCATTGCTGGTAGGTATAATGAATTAATTAGGATAGCATATTACAATATGTATGTGCACATGCGGTGTCTCTCTCCCCATGTGCATGCTTACATGTAATAAGAAATGCATATATTGGAAGTACAATCCTGCTCTCTTACGTATTATTAAGAGAGGACATTTGCTTGGAAGTCTCTCGATTTTGTTGACAAATTTATCCCAAAAAAATTTTTAATCACTATATACCTTTAAACTAGAATTTCAATAATTTAAGGTGACTTCCTTGTAGAACCAACTCTCCACTTTCTCTTTGTATGGACAAACCACTTCCCAACTTAAATAGTACTCATTTTCCTCTAATCCAAGAATTTCCACATGAATGTCTTTCTCTATTTTCTCAGTATTCTTGCTCTTGATTATCTTTTCAAAATTTTTCATATCCATTTTATTATCATTTACTAAATAACTAAAAATGTTAATATAGAAATTGTCAGATATTTTATATTTAGAGATATGAAGTGTTTGGGTTGTGGTGTTGATGCTTGGGAACCATCATTAGGTCTTCAGTGTAGACTTATGGTTGATTAGTGCCTAGTGAAATGGTAGGAACCACTTGTAATAATTCCTTACAAGTGTTCTAAGTATTCAGTCACTTATTTGTGAATTCCCACTGAAAGTATCCATTTTGAATTGGTAGCTATGATATTCATAGATCATGTGTGTGGGGGGGCATGTGTGTGTATTATTTGTTGTTGCTTTTAAATTTTTGTTTTTTGCTGTTGGCGTTAACCCTTGGTGGTTACTGGCTAGGAAAGCAGCTTTGATCCCTTGACCTACTACTAGTAAAAAGACTACCATTTTCTGACAATTGGATCAACGCATAGATATAAAATAGTTATTCTGTTCTCGAGTTTATGATTTTGCTAATATTTCAGAAATTCACCAGATATTCTTGAGCTTTATGTATATAAGTGGTGCAGTGTGTTGTATAAACACTTTGATCTTTATACATTTGTTTGAATACTTATTTTTTCAACTATGAAACTTAAACAATTACAAGATGGACTAAGATTTATAAATAAATTCAACTTTCCGCAATAAATACATGTTAAGAAAGTTAAAGATTGGATACAAGTTAATTCCATAATTAGAAGGTAGAATTTTGTATTGAAAATGGATACACATGTCAAAGTTCAACATGGAATGCGTGGGAAACACGTGAAAATTTTTGCACGAGTAGGTATTTTGGGTTTACTTCTCCCTAAATACATTGATGGAACTATCTCTGGTGCACAAATCCATGCTACGTACTGTTGCCATTCTTGATTTTCCGGTGTCACTATGTCTCTATCATGTCTGGCCTTGCATCCTGGTTTGTGTTTCCTTGTGTATTCATTGATGTGCTCTTGGTTTACGAAAAGCATCTTTTTTTTTTGATAAATAAAATCTTTATTAGAGGCAATAAGGGGTGCCTATCCCAAAATCTTGGTTTACGATAAGCATCTTATTTATTTATTTATTTCCCTCACTTATTCTTTCTTTGTATCTAGATTGACCGGATGGGTCAGAGGGATTCAGTTCTGGAGGAGGAGGTCAGGTATCGATACAACAGCGTTATCTTGCATTATAGGAAGTCATTCATACCGGACAATGCTCAGAGGTATTTGTTGTTTGTTGTAAAGCTTGGTAGATAAATCTGTTTATCTTTAGGCTTGCTCGATTTCCTGCTTATATTATTATCAGCTGCTGCATTCTATTGTAGATTTGTTGATTTTTTTATAGAAGGAATTGTGTTAGAAATGAAAATACACCTTAAGGCTCAAAGGATAAGAAATCCTTAAAGCCAAGGGAGGCAAAAATCAAGAACAAAGACTGATGAACGACAGCTATCTAGTTTCTCTTCAAATCCTCTAGACTATAACTTATGAAGAATCCAAGAGCATGAGCCCAAAGGGAAGCATATAAAACAATGTTATCTCAATAGAATCCCTCCAAATACACCAAGGAATAACTATAAGAGCGCATCTCCAAAGTAAAAAAGCATTTTTGTGGCCAAAGCCTCTAGACTTCGCCAAAAGTAAATTAGCGACTCCAAGGACGTCTATTATAGGTTTCTTGATGCTTCTCTTCTCCTTGATATTTTGCATTATGATCAGCTTAAGCTTGTGGAAGATTATTCATCTCCATAACCTGTTGAGGTCTCCTAAGAGTTATGTTGGAACTTGAGAGACTATGTTAAATAGATAAACCTAAAATCTAGGTACTCATGAGGACCTTATAAAAGTTAATAAGAAAAGAACAAATCATTTGAAGCATAAAACTATGACAGCTAATCACTGTTTTGTTATTAATATATATCCTTTGTCGGGAACATCATTGGATTGTTGAACACACCCATGCTTCAACTAGAAAGCAAATAGCATGAGAAATACCCAACTTATGAGCGGTCTTCTTCTTGAAATACACGTCCTTTGCAATGGGTAGCTCTGGTGACTAATTTTTTTATCCATGTGGCCACCTAATGTCTGTAATTAAGTGGCAAGGAAGGCTTACTGAGTCTTGATGATGCAGTTTACATTTAATACTAGACCTATTTGATTGGCAGGCAATTTACTACTTACAGGTTATATCTTGTTTCTCTCTTCTACTCTCAAAGAAACACGCTTTCTGTATGTGTGTGAGTTTGTGCTTCTGCACATGTATGAGAGGAGTAAAAAGGCACTCATTTTTGTGGGAGACTTTGTTGTACCCCTTTGGATGCATCCTTGCGAGGCAGAGCTGCTTTGTTACAAGCATTTGCTTGTGTTTTTTAATCTGCATTTTTCTTTGATGGTTTAAACTAATCATGTTTTTGAGTCTGCTCTTGTACCCCATGCATCTATGTCTATTGTATGTGCTGCAGCATATATTTGTATTTTGTCTATGTAGGTGCGTTCTTGTAAGTGAGTATGTGCAAATTTAAGGCTCCTTCATACTCGAAAGTTTCATGTGTTTGCAGTTACAATTAGTTACCGACCATGTAATGCCTTGTGCAGTTTGTTAAACTTATTTTATAAGACCTTGACCTTCTTTTTTCCCAACTTGTTGGTGCATGCAGTGTCTCACCCTTAAGTTTTGAATTGGAGGCTACCCTAAAATTGGCAAGGTTTCTCTGCAGGTATTTAAAAGTTCTAACCTTTTTGCTTGCTATTCTCTGGAATTGCCCCTTGTTGCATGCAATTAGTATTTAGCAAGCACATATGTTTCAATTCAACTCCATGTGGTTCCTACTCTTATGGATGTCTTTGTGGTGAACTCAATGCAATTCTTTAGTGTTTTAGATGTCATTGTGGTAATAACTGAAGAAATGGTATTTTCATTATACTAATAGCGAAAGATGTTTTAGCAGCCTTTAATCTTCCAATACTACTATTGCTGTAGTGAGAAGTACTTGTCTTTTCCTCTCCTTTTTACTGCTGTAGTTGCATATCTCCGGTATTGGCGTTACAATGGGCAAAGAAGCAGTGTTCTTCATGTTCACCCTTCTTGCTTTTATGATCTTCTCTTGCTTCAGGCTCTGTCTTAACTTTATCAAATGTTCTTCTATGTATGCTGGGTGAGGGAAGATGGTATATTTACAGGTAGTACTATTCTTCAGGACCGAACAGAATCTGAGTATAATGGGTACTTGTTAGCTCCAATTATCACAAATTGTAAAAGTTTTAATCCTTATAATATCACAGAAATGCTAGCCTTCTAGCTTGTAAATGTGTTCTGGTTCAGGCATGTACATCTTGCTTCACGCAATGATGTAATATGTTACCTTCTGAGCATAATATGACCATTTGGATTTTAGAACTCAGCCTTTGTTGTATATTAAGCTGGATTTTGTGCTCAAAATTTCCTTCAAAGACGTGTCCTTGGGACTTTTGTCTTGACACGGGATTGCACAGATTACTCCCAACAATACCTTGCTGCTTATAATTTCGTAGTTTTCCGGTATGCATCCTGCCAGAAGTTGTTGAATCTATTAATTTCTATTGTATTAAATGTGAATCTGCTGCAACACTTTTGCAGATCATTGTATAGAAGAATGTGCTTAACTAAAAGCCATGAGCCTCTTTGGGTAACCATGATAACTCCAATGATTTTGTTGGTTTTCTCATGAGTCATACAGCTTTTAGTTGTTGCAGAAATTCTTCACCTAGAGGTCCATATATTCTGTTTTTCCATCAGTTTGAAAAAGCAGGTTATGTAAGATAGCTATTGGGGAGGACATTTTGATTGTTTTTGTGCTTGATATTGCATAAAGCTTTTTTTAGCTATAATTATCTGTTTTTTAATGGTGGAATGAGAGATAGCCAGGGACGTTTGACTTGTCTAGACTTCCGTTTAACACCCTGCATAACTTTTTGCTCTAACTGTCATGAAAAATCTTCTATTTTACAGAAGGGAATTGGCTAAAGAGGTGGTAGAGTTGTTGACAACTGCTGCAGATGGTGCAAAATCATTGGTTGATGCCAGTGATCGCTTGATATTATATGTTGAAATTGCTCGTTTGTTTGGAACTCTTGGTTATCAGAGGAAAGCTGCCTTTTTCTCTAGGCAGGTGGCTCTGTTATACTTGCAACAAGATAATAGATTGGCTGCAATTAGTGCCAAGCAAGTATTGGCTATGACGACCAAGGCATATCGTGTTCAAAGCAGAGCATCTGTTCCAAAAAATTATCATCCAAATGTGAGTTTCTCATTACAAACTAATAAAACTTTTTGTGTGTGAGTTTATTTTTGATGGATGTCTTATTCCAATCGAGGGCGAACCTTGGCGCAACGGTTAAGTTGCTCCTTTGGTGAACTCAAGGTCACGGGTTCGAAGTGTGAAAACAATTTTTTTGCAAAAATGCAAGGGGAAGGCTGCATACATATACGCCCACTCTCCCCCTACCCCTACACTAAGTCGGGGAGCACTTTGTACACTGGGTGAACCCTTTTTTTTGTCTTATTCCAATTGTTGCTCATTTTAGCCTTCAAGATATAAATCCTGATTCTTGGCTTCTTTCACCTTTGTGATTTTACCTGCCTACCTCTGGCAAAGATAGGTATTTTGTTTGTTTAGGACTTGAGGTCAATCCATCTCTTCAGTAGTTATGGCCATGCTTTCCTTTGTTTCTTGCAATGGTAACTCTTGAAAGAAATGACAAAGAAGGTGGAAACGATTGTTATGATTTCTCCATTGTGTTTTGCTGCAAATTATAGCGCAAATTTCATTGTTTGAAACATTGATCTGCTGAGCATGTCAGCTAGTTTAGCTATAAAGTCGCTAGAAATAGTACTAATCACTTGGAATAAAATCCTACTATCAGCATGGTTTGGGAGGTTTTCATAGGTAAGGCCGTAAGGAGGGAGCCTACCCCAATGTGCAATTCATTCACCTTTGGGATGAAAAAATATATTAATTTGCTTATCGTTCTTCTTCCTTGACAGAAGGAAATTGGATCCAGCCACCCTGATAATGGGAAAATGCATCATCAGACTGTAGTTTCTTTTTTTGAGTCTCAATGGAGCACATTGCAGATGGTTGTTTTAAGAGAGATTCTGATGTCTGCTGTCCGGGCTGGGGATCCTCTTGCTGCTTGGAGTGCAGCAGCTCGCCTTCTTAGATCTTATTATCCTCTGATAACTCCTGCCGGACAAAATGGTCTTGCAACTGCCCTTTCAACTTCAAGGGAGAGACTCCCTTCAGGAACTCGCTGTGCTGATCCCGCTTTACCTTTCATAAGGTACTTTTCTTTAGCAATACACAAACATTCATGAGCAAGCACACATGCATCATTTGAATCACCAGTGCTAGATTTCTTTGTTCTTTTAATGCAGCTGCAGTAATAGCTCTGTCTAGATTATCATGTGAGTTTGTTTCAAAATAGCGAACCAAATTCTGTAAGGTCGTCACACATTGTTTTGCATAGATGTTGCATTTTATTTTTGGCTTCAGTTGTAAAGTAGTTAGGAATGGACCTCTTTCTGATTATCTTCTAATCTTTGCAGCTTATTGTAATAGGATAGGGAGCTAGAGTGTGAACACAATTAGTGAAATAATTTTAGAGAAATGGAAAGTAAAAGATTGCTTTGGAGAATAACAAAACTAAAAAGCACGCTCCCCCCCCCCCACGCAGGGAGTTTTGGGTTGTTGTGGTTGTTATCTATGTGCTGCTGCGATTCTACTTCCAAACTCTAATAGGATATTAAGATTATAACAAGTTTATTGTATCTCGCCTGAAGTGAAATGATCCATCTCCCTCATTGGCTCTTCAAAAACTTTATTAAAGTATTTCCCTCTTTATATTCCAAGGGGAGAGCTATCTCTATCCTGTTACAATAATCATTTAACTTTATATTATGCTTTCCCTTTTCTAATTCAATTGATCAGTCTAAATAAATAAGAATAAATGTGTCTCCCAGCTATCAAAATTGTGAGTTTCTTTCATTGTCACTAGGTTGCATTCTTTTCCCATGCATTCATCTCAGATGGACATTGTTAAAAGAAATCCTGCAAGACAAGATTGGTGGGCTGGATCTGCTCCTTCAGGACCTTTTATTTATACACCTTTCAGCAAAGGGGATATAAATGATAGCACCAAGCAGGAGCTCACATGGATAGTTGGAGAGTCTGTCCAGGTTCAGGTGGAATTAGCAAATCCTTGTGGTTTTGACTTGCGAGTTGATAGTATATACCTTTCAGTTCATTCGGGAAATTTTGATGCTTTCCCTTTAACTGTGAATCTTCCGCCTAATTCTTCAAAAATGATGACGTTATCTGGAATTCCAACTTCTGTTGGATCAGTTTCAATTCCAGGATGCATTGTACACTGTTTTGGTGTTATAACCGAACATCTTTTCAAAGATGTGGATAACCTGCTCCTTGGAGCTGCACAGGGCCTTGTGCTCTCTGATCCTTTTCGTTGTTGTGGATCTCCAAAGTTAAAAACTGTAACTGTTCCAACCATTTCTATTGTGCCTCCTTTGCCTTTGCTGGTTTCACATATAGTAGGAGGCAATGGTGCAGTTGTTTTATATGAAGGTGAAATTCGTGATGTGTGGATAAAGCTAGCTAATGCAGGAACAGTTCCAGTTGAGCAGGCACATGTCTCACTTTCAGGAAAGAATCAGGATTCTGTAATTTCAGTTGCTGATGAAACCTTAAAGTCTGCCCTCCCTCTGAAGCCTGGTGCTGAAGTTATGTTGCCTGTAACCTTAAAAGCCTGGTGGTTGGGGTTAGGTGATCCTGATAGCACTTCAGGCAAGAGTTTATCAGGAAGTACAGGAAGGCAATCAAAAGATGGTAGCAGCCCTATGTTGGTGATCCATTATGCAGGTAATTATTTAGTTATACTTCTTGCTTGTGTTTTTAACTTACTTGAAGCTAATACCTGGAAGCAATATTATAGTTACCTGCATGGTCAAGATGAGTTGATTCTTGGATGAAATGATAAAATGATAAAATGCCAATATGCACCCTTCTTAGGCTCAAGATCGATTGGTTCTTGGATGAAAATTTAGTACTATCTCAGCCATACAGCCACATTATGAAAATAGAATGCATATAAAGATGATAATGATTGGAGTAAATTTTGACCAGTGCAGGGAGCTTGGTGGACAAGTCTGGTGCGATATATCTCATTTTGCTTGTTTTAACCTGTGAAGAATCTTAACAGTAAATATGATCCCTTGTTCCTTTCTGCAATCACCACCTACTCTTGAATCATTTCTAACTTAGTTGAAAGAGTCTCTGGCCTTGGGGTGCTTAGTTTATCCTTACATGGGAACTTAGTCCTTCAGAATGAGCCTTAAAAAGTGTTGGTGCTTTTAGTTGATATCCCAAATTTATCATGATCTAGCTTTTAAGAGAATGTTATGCCCAGTTATGAAAATATGTAGTGCCATACAAATAAGCCGTTGACTAAGTGATTAAGATTGAGATAATATCTGATTAGGTGAGTTTGAATTTGCATGCATAACATACTTTCTGGCATGCGTGCTGGATCAAGAATGGTCTGTTTAGTGGATCTTATGATTATCTCAAGCTAAAGATAATCTTGTTCTATCTGAGGTTAATGCTGGATTTCTGATACCTCTCAGTGTGCCCAAATTCAACTCTGGCACGATGATTTTGTCGGTCAGGCAAACTTTGGTTTCATTAGCAGCACTTGGTTGCATTCTAATGTGCAGATATTCCTACTCTTCTAGAAGAAATTGGTCAATGTGGAGAAATTTTTTATCAATGATGTTAAGATTGAATATGTTATGTGCCGAGAACGATATTTCATTCTGATTTCTGGTGCGATGCTGTCACTTTTGGTGAAAAGTTCTTGATTTATTTTGCACAATTCAGTGGGCAAGGAGGCTTCTGTTTTTTCTTGTTTTGTTTTCGGGGAAATAAAGTAATTTTGTGGACTGTTGAGGGAAAATTTCGCTAGTGATTTGGAAGCAGACCATTTTATTACTATCGAGAGCAAAACTCACCAATAATAGAGGTATGAAGATCCACTTTGCAGTTGAGATTAAGGCAGCAGCGTAGGGCTATAGTTCGCGGAAGACTGTTGGGGAGAGTATGGACCATAGTATTGCTTCCTTTGTTGGAGAATGAATGATTCACAATAGTACTCTGCGGTAGGGCTGAACTCGGTCTATCTCTTAGTTCTTCTGCTAGCTGAACTGAGGGAATTGTTTATCTAAAACTCTCACCTTCTGTAAGGGATGGAAACTGCTTATTTTTGGAGTAATTAGTTTTTGGTAGCACCTGCAGGGGATGTTTACGACAGTCCTCCAAAATTTTGGCAATCACTGAAGCTTTCCCAACAGAAAAGCAGGGAAAAAAACATGAAAAACTTTCCCTTCATCCAAGCACAATGATGGTAGAACTTATGGAGGATGAGAATGCGAACAAATATACAAAGAAATCGGAGGCCATTGGTCTTGCTAAAAGGAAAAAAGAATCTGCTGAACCTTAAACTAGATGGCAGGAGAAATCGTGATCCAACATTCAACATTTAAAGGCTTGTCAGAATCATTGGAGAAATTTATGGCATTATTGTTTGAAAATTCACAAGATAATCACTGTTGTAATGGGGCTTCAATGGAGTTGACTTAGGGTGGCGGCAGTGGTGATGGAAGATGATGTTGGAAAATAGAACTGATGTTAATTCTCAAATATGAAAGGGAAATGTCATTCATGGATGCTGCTTTATAATAAATGGTTGGATGGGTACTTGTAGTTTTGCCATTTTCCAAAATAATCGCAATCTATTGATCCTCCGTTTTGGATGCAGTTCAACTGTATCCCAGCATGGCTGGTTGGTTCAGCCTCGGCTGGCCAGTTTTGGTGGTTTTATGACCAACTTGTTTACTGCTATACTGCGGGCATGTGCTAGTTTTATCATGGATACTTGATGCTAAAGAATCATGGGGAGATAGCAGATTATCTGCTCCACTTTTTTGCTCGGAACAGGTGGACATTATTTTCCAGTTTTAGGGTGCATACAATTATGCTATGGAAACTGTAGAATTGTCCAGCTGAAATGGAAGTCACAATGATCTAGTTTCAAGATGATTCCTGCAAGTTTAATGAAAGTGATTCTTCCCATTTATGGGGTCAAGCCCTTTTCTTTTAGCAGTTGGCTATTGTGTTAAAATTTCACTCATGTATTGATTCCTTCGTGTATAGGATGAGCCTTTGCTTTGTTGAATTCTACCCTTTTAAGAGGTGAATTCTTCTTTTTAGAATTTTTTGTGTTTATTTATTTTATTTTTCTAAATTGTGGATATATTGGAGGATTCATTGCTTACCTTATAGCCATAGAGCTGTTGATAAGAGTAGTTTTATGGTTGAAGTACTGGTTCAATAGTACAGTTTCCATGTTCATTCACCAAAGTGGTAAAATTTATAGTTGGATTTGAATGCAACAATTTCTCATGCTATGGCTTAATATTTTGCTTGTCAGGACCTGTGAAATTTCCTGGGGAAGCACCGGCTGACCCTGCTGCTGTTCCCCCTGGTAGGCGCCTGGTCGTTCCCTTGCATATCTGTGTCTTGCAGGGCTTGTCCTTTGTGAAGGCTCGTTTGCTTTCAATGGAAATTCCTGCCCATGTGGGAGCAACCATTTCGAGGTCCGTGAGCATGGAGAATGGCCATGTAGAAGACTTTGATCTATCTGTTGATAAGAAAGACAGATTGGTGAAGATTGATCCTTACAGGGGAAGTTGGGGACTACGCTTTCTTGAGCTTGAGATGTCAAATCCCACTGATGTTGTTTTTGAGATTAGTGTCAGTGTTCAGCTAGAGAACTCAAGTGGTGAAGATGGCCTTTCTGCAGACCAGGACACACCAGAGTTCAGTTATCCTAAAACAAGAATCGATAGGGATTTCTCTGCTCGGGTACTAATACCTCTTGAGCATTTTAAGTTGCCAATTCTTGACGGCTCCTTTTTTATGAAAGACACCCCGACAGATGGATCAAGTAGTGCTAGTAGTTTGAGCTTTTCCGAGAAGACTGCAAAAGCTGAATTGAATGCTTCCATCAAAAATTTGATTTCAAGAATAAAGGTGAGGTGGCAATCTGGGCGCAGCAGCTCTGGGGACTTGAATGTGAAGGATGCAGTACAGGCAGCTCTTCAGACATCCATTATGGATGTAATGCTGCCTGATCCATTAACATTTGGTTTCAGGCTCAGTAGAAAACCTTGTTCCGGAAATTCAGCAAATGTTGATTCACCTCAAAAGTCTGGACTACAAGTTTACACTTCATGTAGTGATTCCATATTGGCACATGAAATGACTCCCATGGAAGTTCTGGTGCGCAATCACACTACGGAGCCCATCAGAATGAGCCTAAGTCTTTCATGTAGAGATGTAGCTGGACAGAACTGCGTTGAAGGTGTAAAGGCAACAGTTTTGTGGTCTGGTAAGATTAAATGCACTGTCTTCCATTATTTGTCCATGGATGGTTAATATTTCACCCTTTATTTCATCATTGCCAGGTTCCATTATTTTTAGCTTCAAATTTTATCTTTATTTAGACAGAAAACTGCATGAGGAACCAACTCTGTCATTGTTTACCATATGCTTTAGAATCATATTTTCTGTAGTATAACTTGATTCTTCTATTTGTTGATTAGGGGTTTTAAGAGGAATTGCCTTGGAGGTTCCCCCTCTTCAGGAAATCAAACATGCCTTCTCCTTGTACTTCATGGTCCCTGGTGAATACACTCTACTTGCTGCTGCAGTGATAAATGATGTAAATGACATCCTCAGGGCTCGTGCAAGAACCAGTTCACCGGATGAGCCAATCTTTTGTCGTGGACCGCCATTTCATGTTCGTGTGGTTGGTACTGCATGAAGCACTCTTTGCCATCTCAATTGAGTTTGTGAGGTCTGCTCCGAGGTGTACAAAAAGGCTACAATTTACACCAAAATTGCTACCATAGGTGCGTTAAGTTCCAAGTGGCTGTTTGTTGTATCAGTGGGTGCCATTTGGAGATAATTGCTATTGTGTTCCCGCGAGTATTGTAAATTTGTACAATCTTAACCTCAGAGTGAATCATTAAGTGTTCAAGAGGAAGCGGTTGAGCCTGTGTTTGGGGTTGTGAAGTTGATAAACTGCAATAATGCATGTCAACTCTTAACCGCAATAAATTACTCCTCTCTCAGGGTATTCCTCCCCCCAAAAAAAAAAATGGACAGCTCTTTCTTTCACTCATGTTTTCTAGTCCATCCCTTTCTACCATTCATATACATTACGAGACAGCAATTACGTTTTCAGCATTCCCAAAAGACGATACCTAGAAAAAGTATTCTTCATCCTTCCTTGCTTCCTTTGGCATAAATCTCAGTCCCTTGAGCCTAAATTCCACGTCCTTGTTTTGTGAATCTCTCCCCCCCCCCCACTTTGGAGTGTATTGTTTTGATCAATCAACATTCGGTTTGAATTTTGATTGTGGGGAGAGAGAGAGAGGGGGGGGGGGGGGAAGAGAGTTGATCAATCAACATTAAAGCAACATGAGAAATGCTCAAAAACAATGAGGGGATTTTGTTGCTGTAAGAATAATCAGCTTTGTTCGTGTGAGAAATGGGGTGACATCACTTGGTGGCGAACTTAAATACACAGGGTTTGTAAGTGAAAGCCCCATACTCATGTTTCTTGTCCGTTGCCTTTTTGTCAATTTTCCCTTGTATCATCGGTCATGTCAACTGCATCAATTGGTGGGGTGCTTGCTTTCCCCTTTTTCTTATTCTGGCTTCTGTTCCCATTTTCTTTAAAGTCCAATAAGGTGCATATCCAAAACCTTTGTACACACTCTAATTTATAATTTATGTATTAAACAAGTATTTACAAATTTTGGTTAAAATTCTTCATTATTATTCTTTAAACTATTGAATAAACGTCCTCGTCAATAGATCAACCGTAGAAGGGTTGTTCAATGCTTGTTCTTTACATTGAACTATGCAGTTGGAATTGAGTTACTTGGATGGTTGAGTATGCCTATCTTCAAAAATAATTATTATGTTTTGATTGACTTCAAATGTAGCTAATAGTGATAGCCTAATTTTGGATTTTGAACTGTAGAAACGTGTAAAACCTCATTTAGAAATTCAGCAGCTACTATGGACTCCATGATTAAGTGGGCAATAAATTCTTCGAAGTCTTTAGAAAAACTATTTCTTTTATTCTCTCTCTCTCTCTCTCTCTCACACATCCTCATCTCTTAGTGCATTTGTGGTCCAGGGACAAAAAGCCCGAAATGAGACTAAAGGAAAAGAGAACAAAGGAACATGAGGATAGTAAGAGAACTTGGCGCACATCCTTATCTTTTCATGTTTTGGTCGAACCAACCTCATCATGTCAACATTCAAAACTTCTCAAATACCCAAAACTCAAAATCAAAATCATGTGATTCCTTTTCCCTCTGAAGTCCTATCATTTGTTAAAACCTCCACAGATGTTTCATTTCAATCATCTAAAGCATCCCATATAATGCCATAAACTCACATTCTAATTTCAGTCACTTTTTACCCACTAAAAAGACACACAAAGTGGGGGGCCAAACTTAGCATACCCTCACCCTACCATTGTTCAAAAAATTAATTCTTTCTTCCTTTACTTCTGTACATTGATTTTATTGACAAACAAGTAGGCTGTGAACCCCCCCCCCTTTTCTTTTTCCTAATCTTCAAAATTCATAAAACCCTCCCAACTCTATTTTTATTTAACGCATATGAGACGTGATACATCATTTAACATTTTATTAGCTGAAGTAGGAACACATGCATGCATGCTTTAGAAAAGCCTTAAGCAGTGAGTAAGTACACAATAAAAGTCATTGATAAGAAACCACAAAGGCATTGAAGAGACATGGACAAGGCAATCACATCGTTGGTGGGGGCAATTTGCTTGTCACGCCTTCACCGAATTAGAGGGTTCAATGTCTGATACATTGAAATGCTTAGCATTTCTTGGACAACTTCAATTCAATTCAATTATAAGATGATTTGGTTGTCAAAAGTTTGTGATCACTAATATTTGTCAGTGTACTTAAATGCCTCTTTTCGTCCACTAAGGCCATCATTCCAACATAGAAGGCTATATCTACTCATTCTCATTTTAAGCCTTCAAGAGAAAGAGATGATTCAATTTGACTAAGCAAAAACAAAAAGTTGTTGGGCATAGGTTACTATCACACAAAAGGTAAGATTTTGCTAGCCCTCAAAGTGAATTATCTCTTCAAGAAATATAGAAAGGAGAAAAGAATATTGAATGTATTATATATTATTTCAAGAGTGGCATAGAGAACAAAGTGTTGCACTCATTTCCCAAATTTAGACCTATGATGTTTTGATCATAGAGAATGAATCTAGCTGCACTCTTTATGGGTATTTTGCCTTGACAAGTGATTTCCATTTATGAACATTAATTGTTTGTGATTTTTCCAATACCCCTCTCTCTAGCAACTTGTTTTGGGAGCCAAAAGTTAAGTTTATCATCTTTTTTTCGTTCTACATCCATTCCCAGTCTCAAATTACAAGAAGTTGCCGCGGATCTTATATATTTGTTTTAGTATTCCCAGAGCAGAATCAAAAAAATTAAAAATAGTTTTTCTTGAGGTATCAGATTGTACTCATCTGAAATTATAAATTTTTATAAATATATTAAATTTAACATAAATAAGTCTATTTTGATCAATTTAGTAAAAAAGAGAAACTCAAAAGGGGTCTTGATAGAGATAAAAAAAGAAAAATTTTACCTCTAAATATACACGAAACTCTTTTTATAGGAAATTTTTAAAAGGAGAAATTGAATTTTGTCATAATAAAAATCAAATTAATTATTATGTTCATTATTTTTATACTAAAAATCAATTTAATCTCGACTTTGTCAAATGACTTCGGACGCTTTGATATTAAACTTTTGACCTAATATAGTTCTCAAACGTGGTCCAAGTGTAGTATTATTTTCACCTAAATCTATGAAGTTTTGAGAGAATTCCTATGTTTATTCTTTGGTATGGATTCATCTTCTATTTCAACCAGGTTTAGGTGATTGTGGAAGACTTGGTACCA
Organism: Dillenia suffruticosa; assembly: GCA_033439265.1. Taxonomy (NCBI): domain Eukaryota; kingdom Viridiplantae; phylum Streptophyta; class Magnoliopsida; order Dilleniales; family Dilleniaceae; genus Dillenia; species Dillenia suffruticosa. The sequence goes on from JAVTVX010000029.1 coordinate 22,433,999, forward strand.
AGTTCTTGTCCATATAGATTAGGTTGGTACCAAGTCCTTCCAAGAAGACAAAAATCAAATGAAAAAGAAAGTCATTGAATTCAAATGTTCCTTAGAATTTTGGAGCATAAACCCTAAGAGTTTGGATTCTACAAGTAAAAATCATTGTAGCTTTGTTCCATAAGAACAACTTGAAAGGAGTCAAAATATAGAGAGTGAACAAACTATGGAATGTTGGACTTCTACAACCAAGGAACACATGAATCAAAAACCAACCTAATCAATTGTTTGAATTGAGCCAATGGAATATCATTTGAATTGAGATTCTTGAAGGATAAGAGTGAACACAAATCCTTGATGCAACCCCAACACAAATTTAGGGTTTATATGAATTAAGAGAGTAAGCATGCAATAATCCCATGCAATGTCCATTTCTTTTTATAGCATCAATTTTTTATGTAAATTAAAATTTCAATCACCGACCTTTTTATATACGTTAACAAATAAAAGAATTTATATAATAAATCACAAATAATATATACCAGGTTAATATAATTAACAAATTTTACGGTATTTAAAACGTTAATAATATAATCGTAAAATATTCAAAGAGATATATTTTTCGCCGGACCCATTTATGATTTGAATGTGATTGTGTCAATTTAGCCATCGAATAAGGATTTTGACATTTGTTAGTGTGATTCAAACTTTGATATAATGGGTGTAAGGATTAAAAAAATGAGAGAGAGAGAGAGAGAAAATTTAATACCAGTCAAATTTAGTTGAAATTAAATAATATTTGTAATATATAAAGAAAAAAAATTAATTTTTACTTGTAAAATTTATATTTTATTAAAAATAATTTATTTAAAAATATATAAATAAAATAAATACGAACTAAGCTAAATTGATCTAAATTGAGATTTCAAAAAAAGCCTTTAACGGACTTATGCCAAGTCGAAAATTTCATTCTAATATCATAATGTGTATAGAGAGAGAGAAAGAGAGAGAAAGAGAGAGAAAGAGAGAGAGAGAGAGATTCTAAGTCACCAACCAAAAATTTAGATCAATTCAGCTCAGTTCGTATTTATTTTATTTATATATTTTTAAATAAATTATTTATATATGTATATATATATATATACATAGAGAGAGAGATCCTAATTCACCAACCAAAAATTATAAAAATCGAAACCTTGAAAGAGAGCAGCCAGCATTTGTCTCTACTCATACCCAATGGAAAAATAAAAATAAAATATTAGAGCAATGATTGAATCCCAAGGGCTAAACAGCCTTCCATCTCATTGCTATAATAAAATAATTAGGGAAAAATATGAAATGTCAAACAATGCTTTGTCACCATATCCCACAATCATTTTCCCTTCTATTAAAAAATTCATTTTTTATTTATTTATTTATTTATTATTATTTTTTAATTCCCAGAAAATCTTCACACCTACAACACAAAGACAGAGACAAAGGTCCCACATCGAAGACTATTTTTTTTCTTTTCCTTTTTTTTTTTTTTAATTTCCTTCCTATTATATTTGTGGGTCCCACCCCAATTGTCATTAATTTAAACATTACCCTACCGAACTATTTTTCAACTAACCTTAATAATTATCCTTTTTCTTGTCCTATGAATTGGTTTCTAGGAAAAATCAATGATACGAGACACCATGGCCCTCCTCGTGGACCATGGTGAAACCGCGTGACATGCCAAGTGGCAACACCCCATGAGCCCGTCGGTGATTTTGTATTTTTATTATTATTAGATTATTTATTAATTTTTATATTAGAGTTCTTAATTTTGCATTTCAAACTACACTTATAATTTTGGTACATTGCAAGTTTATTTTTAAGTTTTTGATCCGTCGAGAGAGCTTTAATTTCTTTTTTCTTCTTTTTTTTAAAATAATATGCTCAAACTTATAAAATATAGATACAAACATAAATACCGATAAGTAAAATTTTAAAAAAAATTAGAATACTAAAACTATCAAACTTAATATTATTATTTTTTGTTACACGAGTTTTGAATTCTGAATCACGTGATAAGAAAGAGAGATTATAACCATTAAACTATCTTCTTATGAACATTATTGTATAATATTAATCTAGAGATCTAATTAAGGAAAAAAAAAGGACTAAGAAAATGACAAATTAGAATAAAATTTCATATACCTCAAAAGATCGAGATCACAATCTGAGTTAGATATCTTATAATCCAATGAAACTAGAAATTGGTCACTCAACTATCGTTGAACTGACACTATTTACTTTTACTTCAAAATTTCAAATTTGAGTTTTTCTTATTCATAAAAAAAAAAAAAAAAAATTAAGTCAGAGATTACATAAAAGTTAGTCCATATATAGTACATCCAATATTTGAAATTATCTAATGGGATGTAATGATATTTACTCGGGGTAAATATAAATAAATAATTTTTAATATACATATAATTATTACCAGAGAAAGGAGCACGACATTGAAACCCACTGATAATCTCTCATTAAATATGACCAAAATCCCTCAATTGTTGGAAACATAGGCATCTACATATTTTCAACAATCACAAGTACATGCATGCATGGTTCAAAAATTTTATTTTATTTGGGATTAAAAAAAAAAAAAAAGCTTGTGGTTATCTTTATCCTGTCATCAAAAATTGATCATTACCAATAGAAACGGATTACAAATTTAGATCAAAAGATTGAAAGTAGCCAGTCGTTTACTTTTTTTTCTTTTCTGATTAACAATATTTTCTAAAATAATTTCATTATTTTTCTTGTTCAATAATATATATGAAAGATAGATTTTTCTCGGTTAGAAAATATATATTATGTATTAAAATCAAATATATATTAAAATATATTATGTATTAAATTAAATCAATAATTAATTTTGTTGAAGCCAAATTCTACTCCGCGGCTAGTTGTCTGAACGGGGAACCGGTGATGCAAGGAGCTCCATATCTTTGTAAGCAATAAGACTTGCAAAAAACTTATCGAAGGTGATTTCGATACTCAGGTCAGAAAGAGCGGTGAAGGGGAATGCAAGATTAAAAGAGTTTCAACTTTGTATAGTCTTTGTGTAATGTATATATACCTAATTGGTTGCCTGTTTTGAGTATATATAGCACATATGCATAGTAAGTATTGTATGTGTTTAAGAGTGTAGAAATCTTAATTTTCTCGTTTCAAAGGAATTATAATCAAATATTTTTAAGAGATTTGGAATGTAGTTGATTAAAAAAAATTCAATTTTCAACGAATATTCGTTTCCTTGTTTTCCCAAAACTAAGAGAGATTTTGATTTATTAGAGATTTCTTTTTTTATTGGATGTTTACGTGTTGTACTTATCGCGTAATGAAAATTACTTCTGTATTGATAGAGAGTATCTAACGAGAAGTGGGGATGATCGAGAGATCATCTAACGAGGAGTGGGGATGACTGAGATATCCAGAGGCCGAGAGTTGGAATGACCAAGTGGCACAGGGACTAAGAAAAGGGATAGTAATCGAGAGACTTAGACCGAGAACGTGGGTTTTGGCTAAATGGGAACCAAGGGCAGAAAAGTGTTTACTGTTTACCGGAAGAGGTTTGTGGGTTCTATGAGCGTAGGCCTGGTGATGGGCCATCAAACCATATACCATCAAATTTGATTTTAAAAATATTAGATTTTTTTTTTTATTTTCATATTTATAATAATAGATTTTTTAATATAAATTTAACTTATTATAATAATTTATTCAAACAATTGAATATTTGGATTTATAGTATTATAGTATTTTTCATATTCAATATCCTCAATTCGTATTTAACTATTTATATGTGCGCTTTGTGAAAGGTCAACAGGTTAAAAGGTAATGAATTATCGGTGGCGCTCTGGTCTTAACCAATTGATTTAGTACGAGTGGGCTCACTGCATAAGATGTGGCTAATCACTATAATTGATTTTTAAAAAAACAAAACCTAAGTAGAAAATTAGAAAAATGTAGAAAAAGACAAATGTTTAACAAAATTAAAGTTATTAGGTATTTTGTCGGGAAAAAAAATTGTGGTCATGACATCTTACGTTATTTTTGGAAAAATTACCCTCAAATTAACGTTGATAGCACGTAAATTTTTCTTAATCAAAATTTTAAATCTGAGTTTTGAGAATAAAAAGATAAACGCTGAAATTTTGTCGGATTTCAAATACCGATAGTTAAGTAGAAAAAAGAAAGACCTGATATTCACGAGAGTTCAAAAATTTTAACGTGACATGCATGGGAACACACAAAAAAATTAGCATGGAAATGGTTCGGTGGGAAATATTTATGAAAGAAAAGTAATAATTCTTGTAAGAGATGGAAATACAAGGTTTAGTCCAACGTAAAAAAGAAAAAAAAAAATTGTTACAATTACATGATACTTCTCGGTGATCACAATGGCAACAAGCATTTTCTTTCTTTTTCTTTTTTCTTTTAATTCATTAGAAAGAGTGTAAATTTAAAATTACACAATAGAAAGAGTAACACTTCTTATACATTTACTAAATAAATCAAAATTCATTAATAAAACTCAAATATTCCGTTTTGAACTATTACGCGCATACTAATGATATGTGAATTTAGTGACAAAATACTAAATTATTTTAATCAAAATCTTGAATTCAAATTTTCAGAATGAAAATACAGGTATCGGAAGAACCAACTCTTTAATTAGACCCACAGCTACTCGAGTGAATTAATAGGTTTTCGAATATCGAGTGAATTAGTGTTTGTATTTTTCAAAATTATAAAATAGTCTCAATAATTTTTAAAATTATAAAACATAAAAAAAATAATAATTTAAAAAAAATAAAGTAGGATAGATATTTTTTAAAATTATGAATTACGATAAAATATTTTTGAAATTACACACGGGTACTATAACTCTATAAAAATTTACAATTCAGTCCTAAACTCCTCTATCTACATTATTTTTTATTTCTAATTAATTTAACACAAAGATAATTCAAACGAGATAAGTAATAAATACTAAATGAATTTTTCATTTCTAATTAATATATGACATATTTATTTTGACTCAAAATAATTCTAATATCATATGCTAGTCTATTAATTATATTAAAATTATTTTAACTCTGCTTAATTTTACTAAATAATTAGAATTGTACTCTAAAATAAATACCAAATACCATAGTATTTACAGAAATCAATAAATAAACATCTATAACCTTGTCACTGACATGTATTTCTATATATCGCCCTTCTATATAACACCTGTAATTAAGGCCAAACAAAAAATATCTATATGTATATATAAAGATACTATTAGTTTATCGATTATGTAATACCTTGAATCTCTTTGACATCTAAACTATTTAATTTATTATTTATTGACCAAGAGAGTTTGATAAATTTTAAAAATATTTAATATGATATAAAATCGTATCATTGTTCGAATAGGACAACTCAAGAGAACAATCTTCGACACGGTCAGTATAGATTCTTTATTATATATGTATGTCTCAACTAATCACTACTATACACCCAAAAGTATGAAACTCCTAATTCATAAAAATCTCATTCATAAAATATGAAAATATATTATTCTGATTTCATTGTTTCATCCATTAACTTTAATTACATACAACAAATTTTCATTCATAGTATATTTTAAAAAATCACTCTACTGGTGTTGTTTAGTGTTAGCCATATATGCACTAACTATTATCAAGTATGGATTTTATTTGAATTTGGATCATACCGATGATCTTGGTTAATGATTTTCGACAATTAAAAACTCGCAAACTATAGTTAAAATTTTGATAAACTATTCAGTTTTATCAATAAGTTATTCATACACATTGTTTGCATGTTTATCTATTTAAATAATTAATACAAATATTATACCAATATAGAAAAATCAATACATAATCTTTTTGGTATACATAATAATAAAAAATAGTGGATAATCGAGATCCCAAATTATATATTATAACCATTTTTAAAATATATATATATATATCTAAAAAATGACCCTTGAGAATTCTCAATATTATTGAAAAAATCGATATCAAAACTCTTAGTTTTTGAGTTTTTCGAATGAAATTAATTTATTGCAAATGATTTATATATTATTGCATTTAGATCATAAATTTATTTGATATATATATAATATGTTATCAAAGAATGCAGACATATATTGTCAGTCTTGAAAAAGAAAGAACGAAGAGATCAGAATCATAATCCTTTTTTGTAGTTTTCACATGAAGAAGAAAAAAAAAACATAAATAGCTTCGACTGTTCCAAGAAAAAAAAAATTATGTTTCGATCCAAAAAGGTTGATAAAACCAAATAGCATATTTTATATATAAGGCCATTTATACATTAATTTTTAAGAAATTTTATTATAAAATTTCTTTTTTTTTTTTGGATACGTTTCTATTTTTTTTTTATCATGGATATCCGAATTTTATTCGGATTTATTTTAGAGGTTAATAATTATAAATTATTTTTTATTATTTTTAAAATTTGAATTTGAGATTTCTAATTAAGGTGATAGAGTATCAAACCATTTGATCTAAAATTATTCTTATCCATGGCTCAGGATTCAAATCAAACCCTAAAGGAAGGCGGAGACAAAGATGAGACGAGAGAGAATAAAAAAAATAGAAGCAACTTTAGAGGCCGCACGCGCGAGAAAGAGATAAAGCATCTCCCAACCCAATACCCAACACTTAACCCTAACTTCACGTAAACACCCTCTCCCATCTTCTTTTTACTTTTTTGCTGCTTCCGTCCTCCTGAAGCCACCGCTTCATCCATGGACCACCAACACCTCTCTCTCTCTCTCTCTCTCTACTTTTTCTGTTTCAATGTTATTCTAAGCCTTTTCTCAATTCAAACAAGCTTATCTATGACAAGTTATTTATCATGTTGTATTTGAAAGTTTTCGATTTTCTAAACTTATCTTAATATTCTACTTATATATTTCTATTTAATATAAAAACATAAAAATTTACATATAAAATTAAATTATAATTAATAATTAATAATTAATAATTAAAAATTAAAAATTGATATTTTTTGTATTAATAAAATGTCCCTAAATTTGTGTATCTCGTGTTGTATAACTTCAATTTTTAAATCGTGCAGTTTAGTTGGACTTGAAACAGCATTGCATGTTTTACGTGTAAATCAATTTTTTTTTAAAAAGCAATTATTAATAATTATTATATGAGAATAGAATAAGTTTTTTTTTTTTTGTCCTTTAATAAAAAAAATATTATATTACTTCATGGTTTTGTAATATTGTGAATAAAAGTTATTCAACGTGGAATATGTGGTTTAAATATAAGACCGAAGTTTAAGCATAATTTGATCTAATTTTAGAATAAATTATATTTAAATTTATTTTTATTGGTTAATTTTCTTTATTAATATCGATGGTATATGATCCAAATTGTATGGAGACCTAGAGGTCAATCACGCACGTAGCCCATCAACAGACCCTTGTCGGTACACGCCGAGCACATCTCTCACCGGTTGCTTGCTCGATACTTCAATTGGTTGATTCCAAGACCCCTTAGTGCTCGGTACGAGCCATTCAGTCAAGTATCGTGATATTCGCTCTTCCTAAAAAGACAAAAAAAATTTCTATATAAATAAGAAAGAAATTTATGATTATAGTCGTCGAGAAAAAGAATCTTAGTGACAATATGGAATTTCCAAAACCGATAACATTTGCAATCTTTGAAAGTCCTACGATATGATTCCCTGAAAATCTTCGGACACTCTCTAAAGAATATCACCCCACTTACACACGACTCTTATGCCTGAAAGCTATATATAAGCTCAAATATACCTACTGTCTAGGTAATTCCTCTTGACCTACATAGAGCACACAAGTATACAAAAACTTCTCATTGTCTTTAGCTATCAGTTTGTTTCTTTTCTTTTGAAAATCGCTCTCTAATTTGAGTATCGAAACCTTCCCTGTCAGAGTACCCTCTGACCGTTTTTTACAGGTCTCATCGTTCAAAATCACTGGACGACCATACCATCTTGTTTGAGTTAACAAAACTATTATTTGTAGAGTCAAAGCCACTTCCAATAAATATAATCCAATGGTTACCGATTGTAATTATAATTCAGTTGAGAGTATCATCTTCTTTTTATTAAAATTCTCAAATTCGAATATTTTTTATATATAAAAAAATAATAATCTATACTTTGTATTGAATTAATATAATAAAGTATTTCTCTATGAACATGAACCCATTACAATAAACTATCAAAATTTTTAAGCAAAATCATAATTCCGAGTTTAAAATTTTAATTTATTTATAAATTTAGATAATTTTAAAATAATTTTCACCGGAGTAAATTTGGATCTTCATCTTCGTGTACGTACACCCGACACCACCTCATTGGTCTAGTGGGCCTCATTTCTAGGTGGGCCACTCTATGTAGTCAGGCGCCTGTTTCGCCGCCCGAATGATCACCTCGTCACCGTCACAGTACACCTACGTGCGTGTCACTCTAGCAGAAAACCCCACAACCGGTCCTGGGGCCACTGGGAGTTTACCACGTGGAAGATTCTAATTGGATAAATGTCTCGCGTGCTTCGTGGGGGTCCCCACATGTGGTCCTAAGAAACTAGGTAGTGACAAGTGTCCTCCGCCCTTCGTTCCGCGAGTGGCGGAGAGACCATCGACGTAAGCATTATGTGCGGGCCCCACTTCTCACTACTTTTACCCTTTTCATGCGCAGCTTTAGGGAAAGTGTTTCTCTAACCCCAACGTTTTCTCTACTTTTACAGTTTTTTTCTTCGCATGATAATTACAAAATGGGTAAAAATATATATTTATAAAAGTTTAAATATTAAATTTTTAATTAAAAAAAAATTAAATAAAAATTTTTTTCATTCCATATTCCTATAAGAACTCTTTTTCTATAATTTTAATAATTCTAATTTAAAATATATAAAATTAATAATACGACTCTTCAAATAATAACAAAACGACGTGAATTTAAAACAGATTTTGATCCAATACTTTTAATAAATTAGAAAAAACATAAAATCTTATAGAAACACGTATCAAGAAAAGACATATATATATATTTTTTTAATAATATGCCTCGAGGGTGACAAAATCGCAGCAGGATGAAATTTATAATTTCTAATGGGATAGTTTAGTGGTATAAATTTTTTTTCTTAATATGATAATTTTAAATTTAAATCCTTATATATATATATATATATATATATATAAAACATCACTTAGAGAAAGGTTGATTTATTTACCAAATAAAAACTTTGCTTAAGAAAAAAAACGAACTTAATATTCATCTGTAAATTTTTTTAATTCAAAAAATGGAAAAATCTTAGTAATTTAGGATAACTCAAACAGTAGTCTTTTTATTTTTATTTTTATTTTTTTTTCTTTGTGATTTGATCTAATTTGATTATATTTCTTTATAAAAAATAGAGATATCGGATTTTTGGGGAATCATGAGAATTGAATCATAACTGAATTGATCTTAGTAATGGAAAAAAAAAGGGAGGAATCATGAGAATTGAGGAAGCATTAAAACAGTAAAGAAAAAAAAAACAATTGAATCATAACTTACGACATGGTATAAAATTTTGACACTTGGAATCAAACATAGTACAAATTAACTGAATCATGATTTCAATCATCAAATTTGAGAATATCAAATACCCAAAAAAAAAATAAAAAACACAAATTACTGATTAATAGTCAATTTGATTATATATATATATATATATATATATATATATAATGAGATATAATTAATTGGGATCAAATCAAATAATAAAATATAAAAATAAGAAAAATCTATCGCTCGATCTATCTCGCATAGACATGAACAAGCTATTAGGGACATCAAATGTCAATAATGGACCGAGTTAAAGATTAAACGTCAATTAAAAGATTAATCAAATGTCAATGGTCACGTCAAAAAGATGAATCAGATATCAAAAATCAATATCGAAATAAAAATAATTTCAATAAACAAATCAAATATGAAAATGTTAGTAAACATCGAGATCATCGTAAACGGAGGAGGACAAACAAGTATCAGATTAGAAATTTATCTAGAAAATCAAAATTTTAATTTTTCACTTTTCAAATTAATTAATTCTCATGTGTTACCGTGGCTTCAAGTATCATATACCAAAATAATTACGATGGAAGATAATATAATATGCTTGCAAAGTATTAATCGTAGCTTATAAAGATAGAAAATCAAAAATAGAACTACCTAATAATTAAAAAGATGGTAAAAAAAATACATATGGCTACATATTTGTAGTTTTCACTAATTTGAGCATAGATATCCAAATACATAGAGCTACTCATAATAGTTTTTAAATAAATGAATATATTTCAATGTTAGAACTCGATTTCTCAATTTTTTTAAATTTTATATTCGCCACTAAACCTTCAAAATTACACTTTTTTTATGAAATTAATTGCCACTATCAAAAGTATAAATTTTCAGAAATTTTTATGAAAATAATTACAAGAAAAGATTTTTAAAAAATATTCATAGAATGAGATATTTTTCGAATATAATTTCAAATAAGAATATTTGACCAAATCCAGAAGAATACTTGCTTTTCTAAAGCATTTTTTTCTTTCCCCTTTTCCATTGAAGACCCTTTCCCCCCTCCTCTCTCTCTCTCTCTCTCTCTCTCTGATCCCTTACTTTTTTTCTTCTCAAAAGTGGTGTAAGCATGGAGCTAGTAGAACACCTCTTGCTATGGTCATGGTCATGCATGGCAAGCTCAAGTCTATGGTGAAAAATAGTACAAGGAATCGGCAACAATTCAACAAATGTGTTCTTTGGATTGTAGTTCAAAACAAGTGCAAATTTAAAATGAAACACAACTTGTGATGCTTGGGTCAAGACATGCATGAGCTAAAGATTGAAAAGTTAAATGGATGATTAGGATTGATAATACAAATTTTGATATTAGATCGATCATTGAGATCATTTTGAATTTATAATAATAATTATAATATATATTTTTTAAAAAATACGTGACCCAAATCAAAATTTTAAAGTCAAATAAGAAATACTAACAAGAGGTTTGTAATTTTCAAAAATTATGAAATATTTTTATTATTAATTTCTCAAAAAATGATAACGACGACGATGACGACGATGTATAAATTTTTAGAATTTAAAAAATTTAAAATTTTCTAAAACCTTAATTTTTTTCTTGATTTTTCATAAAATGGGGATAGGATCGCTATATCCAAAAAATCATAAATATCAATGCATTAATTCTTAAAAATAAAATGTTATTAATTGAATTATAAATAAATGATAAATTATAATCTTAATTATATGAAAAACATTTATATTGTTATTATATGGATATTCAAATTGTAAAAATTTTTTATCAGATATTTTTTTAAAATTTTAATATTTAATATTTTATAAATATATATATTTTTATGATTTTTATTTAAAAAAAAATATAATGTTAATCATTTTGGGGGGGGGGACGAAGTTTTCGGGGTGGGACCCCTCTGTCTCAATTTGCGTGAAACACACGCTCTTATTGTTCATGGAAAGTCTACTCTCTGATAGATTGAACAGTACGGACGATTAGGATTTTTATGAAACACGTGCGGTTCACGTTTTATCCTCAATCTTATGTTCGCAGCTGAACAAACATAAATATATAATTTAGGTCTTTACTCACGCTCGGTCGGTCGGGGTTAGCAATGAATAAATAATAATTTTAATTTATTTAAAATAAATAGAATTGAGGAGAAAAGAAACTTTTGGACTTAAAATTAAAATATAAAATAAAATAAATTTTTATATTTAGAATAACAAAAATAAAATATAGAATTTATTTCTAGATGTCTATGTTGTACGAAAACGGATATAATGATACGTAAAAACAATATTTTATAAAAGTATAGAAAAAAAAATTTGATAAATTCGATAATATAAAAAATATAAAGATTTTTATGAAAATATTAATTATTTTATAAAAATAATAAAATAATCATATTTTATAATTAAAATCTAAAATCATGAAATATGTAATTATTAATTTTAAGATAATTAATATAAAAATAAAAATTACAATTAAATAAATAATAATTCGTTAAATATGAAAAAATTAATTAATTTAATAAATTGAAACGTTTCGAAAATAAAAAAACGCTAACATTTTAAAGTTTCCGTGATCATAGCTAAATGTTATTAATTACTTAATTATTAGAGGTATTTATCTATTTAATTTTATATTACTTGTAATCATAAATAATTGTGATTCAGAGCGTGTTTAGTTTGTTTACTTATTTTTAACTTTTAATTTATAAGTAAATTTAAAAATAAATAATTTAGGTGTTTAAAAAATTACTTTCAAATATTTGGTTAATATACTGAAAGATAATTTTTTTTAATAAAATAATTGAAAAGGGTATGTAATTTTTTATTTGGTGGAAAAAGTTACCGGAGGTGGGTGGTGTTACGGTGGTGGGTGAAGGTGGCGGCGGCCTTGCAATGGTGTGCGAAGGGGTAGGAGAGAATGCTTAAGAAGGAATGGTAGATTGTTAGGATTTATCTAATGTAAATTAGAATGAAAGTAATAACAAAGTAATTATGATAAATCAAAATTATTTTACATATATTACCAGGGAATTAGGCATTATCTTTTTCGTATAACTTGGTAAAACATCATTTTCTTTATTAAAATAAATTATCGATATTCAGTAATTTTTTAAATTTAATTAAATTTGGTTTGAATTAAATTAAATCTTTAAAGAAAATACATTTTTTATATATAGAAAATATTCGAATTCAAATCTATAAAATAAAGAGAATAATATCAGTTGAATTATAATTTATCAATCGAAAACACCCATTCTATTTTCTAACTCCTAATACCAAACATTCAAGTTTATCATTTAATGTATTGAAGAATTCAGCTGCAATTTAGTCGATCTAAATAAATATAATATAAAAAAATCAGGAAAATTAGGCACTATGATAATCCAAATGTTTAATTAAAAAAATCCGACCCGCATTAATTAAATTTAATTAAAATATGTTTACATATTTAAATATTAATATTAATCTTTTATTGTATTTGAAAAAAATAAAAATTTAGATATTCGAGTAAACTATAGACAATTATTTTTTCAAAAAAATTAATAACTTTTTTTTTTTGTTAGTTATGAAATATATTGAGTGATGCCGATGAGGTTTTATGACTAAAGAAGTCTTAAAATAAAAAAAATAAAAAAAATAATTCTGTAGTTTATGAAACGTATTTTTGGTTAAAACAATGTTTGATTGAAAACATGTAGAGAAAAATATGGTAAAATCACACGTGGAATTGTTTTAAAATATGTTTGGTGATCATATTTAAATAAAAAATAATTAAGAAAAGAAAAAGAAAACATAAGAAAGCAAACTATATAAATGGGGGTCCTGACGACCCTGAGACAGTTGTAAACATCAGCAAGCGTCGGTTCAAGCGCCTCATCAAATCCCCCCTCCCCACCTATCATTCCTCTCTCTCTCTCTCTCTCTCTCAGACGGCCTCCTCTCCCGTTCCCCGTCCTCTGCCTCGCTGGCTCGCTCTCTCTCTCTATCATTCTCATCCAGTTTTTCCACTCAACTCCCTCCGTTCCTCTCTCTCTCTCTCTCTCTCTCTCGTGACCTCATAAACCACTGTCTTAAAACCCTTGATACACACTCTCTCTGTCTCTCTCTCTCGATCGATTACATCACATATTATAGGAAACGGAGTAGATGAAAAAAACATGAGCAAAATTGCAGAGTAGAAACATCAGGTTGAAGGAGGAAGTATGGCGTTCAACAACCATCTTTCCCAAGAAATGGCCTTACATCATTTCACAGACCACCAAACTGATTCCTCCTCTGTTCTCCGAACAATTCATCCAATCCACCACGACCAACAACTCTCTCACTCCTCTTCCGATACGACCACTACAACCTCAAAAGACCATAAAGATCTCCAAAACCTCACTCCCACTTGGCTCAACCCCAATTTCCTTAACCTCCACACCAACTCCGATGGCAACTCCATCATCGCCGCCGCAATTTCCGCCGATAACAATACCACCCACAACAACGAAAACAATAAGATCATTAACGACAAGTCTATTCTCGACGGTGGAGACGGCAGCGGTGGAGGAGGAGGAGGAGGAGACAGGGATGGGGCATTAGCTTGGCAGAATGCAAAGTACAAAGCGGACATTCTCGCTCATCCTTTGTACGAGCAGTTGTTGTCTGCACATGTTGGCTGTCTGAGAATCGCGACGCCGGTTGATCAGTTGCCGAGGATTGATGCACAGCTGGAGCAGTCGCAGCAGGTCGTCGCCAAGTACTCGGCACTCGGCTGCGGCGGCGGCGGCGGCGGCGGCGGCGGCGATGATAAAGAGCTTGATCAGTTTATGGTAAATGATTCCAGTACAGCCTTTTTTCCTCTGTCGACATAAATTTAGGGAAGCAGTATTATGAATCAAGAAATTCGAATTACCCAGAATTCAATTTTATGTGCTTTTGATGACATGTTTGTTAAATGTACAAAATTCAGTTAATCTAGGTGAAATTTTGTGTCTATGATAATCTCTGTGAAGTAATAACATTGATAAGGCTTAGGAGAATATTTAATTTAGTTCACATACACACACAAAGACATGAAATTTGTGTTGATGGAAGAAAAGGGTAACTCAGATTCAGTGAATTCAACTGATGAACATGTTTTTAATGATTAAAAATTATTAATTTCCTCTCGATGGTTACGATGTATGCTAGGCAATTATGAAATATTTAGTTGAAATCTTATTCCTTTGTTCATGTCAGGATTATGCGGTCATGCCGGATGGGTGTTCTTTGTCCTTTTATGTTATCTTCGGTAGTCTTAGTTTAACTGTTCACAGCCTCTTTCTTGTATATTTCTACTTTGTCTCGTTGTCTTTCTACTTTGCCTTGTTGTTCTTGTGTTTTCCTTAGCTTTGTTGTCTCTGTAGCATAAATACAAGCTTTGTAGTTTACCCCTCAAATTTGACAAACCACTGATGCAGTCATAAACCATGTGATGCCTTTATCATTGATACTACTTAGGAGAAGTCTCCTTTTGAGAATATTGTCCATCGTTAGTGGTCATACTAAATGATGAAGATTACAAGAGAAGGTTGCTTGGTGAGGATCAGCTGTGGATGATTTATAATGGACAAATGAACCCGGATGCTCTTAGGGTCTTCCATCCCCCAAAAATTTGAGAACAATAAAATTTGGTTGATCACTTAATTGGGTTGGCTCCAAAAGTGAAGCTGGTTCTACTGCTTGCACAGTTTTCTATATGCCCCGAATTAAAGGATAACACGTTTGCTTTTCTGGATATAATGCAGTTCTCAATACTCTTTACCTGTCATAAAGATCCGGTTATGAGTCTTATCCTCCTCCACATTGCCTAGCAAAAAATAGAATGCTGTGGCTGCTTTGTTAGATTCTGTGCACATAGGAGTGCTCGTAATTGCTGAATTGGTCATTGCAAGTTATAGAAACGCAAAACAATGCACAGTTATGGTCACCCGTGCATGAATCTAAAATGTTTTGATTTCCCTTGTAGGATGTACCGGGGGGTTGTGAATGCGCAACCATTCAGGAAACGTTGGATTATTGCGACTTGTGATTAGAGCTCCCACCTTTGAAATATTTCATCATTTAATTCAAAATTCCTGTTGAGGTGTCAACTGGGAATTGAGAAAGTATTGAACCATTTAATGAATAGGAAATTGGATCAAGAAGAATTGAGTTACGATCTCAAGGAAAAGGACAGTCTTCCAAATTGTTTGATCTTGGTCATAGTAGGATGCTATTACCTTTATTGGGTTTCGCAAAATTGGTAGCTCTTGTGGGCGTGGAGTAGGGTCTCGCATATGGTAAGTTGAGCTTAAGCTAAAAAGATTAGATATTATAAATGCAAATATCTGCTGTATTAATTGGTTGCTGCGTTGATTCTACGAGTGCGAATATTCTCAATGCATCTGCACAACAATTGTGTAATACTGGATATTTAGCCTGCACAACAATTGTGTAATACTGGATATTTAGTTTAGCTATCGTGGTAGCTCTTACAAATCTGAAACTAGCAAAACTAGTAAATCTCATGCACCATCAGTGAGTAATAGTCATCATTTGGTTGCTCTAGACCTTTTATGTTTCAAAGCCTGAGGTATGTTAAAAATTTTTCTAGTACCACTATGCAAGAGTATGTCAATTTTGACCTATGTCAGCTGGCATGGGCTTTTGCTTTCAAGTTTGAGCCTTTTATGTGTTTGCTGACTTGCCAGTTCGCATTTGCTGATCGACTTGTAGACTGGGATGTGAGTTTACATTCTTAGAGCTTGCTAATAGGAATGTTCTGGTTCTTTTGTACAAACTTTGTTATATGACTTCATCTTTTGGTGATTTTGCAGACACATTATGTTCTCTTGCTTTGCTCCTTCAAAGAACAACTGCAGCAACATGTCCGTGTCCATGCCATGGAAGCAGTTATGGCTTGCTGGGACATCGAGCAATCGCTACAAAGCTTAACTGGTGAGTATCCTCTTATCTTGAATTTTGCTTATCCAATGAATCATGCAAAGCCCGGATAAAAGTGCATGTTTAAAGTTGTATTCTGCTTCAACTGTGATCAATCAACTCGGGAAAAAGATATTGTGCATTGGGCAATGCAAGATTTATGGAGGAAGTAGGGAAAAAAGTGGTAATCCTTGAAATGGAAAACTCGTTATCACCCCTTCATAATTGATATGTAGAGGATGCCGGAATACTAAAAGAGTGTCTAAAATGCAGAGAACAAGGTGTAAATAGGAAAGCAATTTATCTATCCAATTTAGCAAATGTAGGCACTGATATCTGTAGTATCAACACATCTGTCACAGAGTTTCGAGTAGAATAAATATTTTAGTTGCATTTGCATTGCACAACATTTGTAATGTGAAAGAATCTTGTCTTGTTGATAGTATTTTATATGGCAGACACTGTATCTCTATGTGACGAATTTTAAGGTATTTGCATTTGTTACACAACACTGATGCGATTGTTGCTTCAACCCTTTGATGAGCAGGAGTTTCTGCGGGTGAAGGAACAGGTGCGACAATGTCTGATGATGACGATGACCAAGTTGACAGTGACACCAACTTGTTTGATGGAAGTTTGGATGGTCCAGACAGCACGGGATTTGGTCCTCTAGTTCCAACGGAAAGTGAGAGGTCCTTGATGGAACGTGTAAGGCAGGAGCTAAAGCATGAGTTGAAACAGGTAAATGGAAGTTTCCTTCTTTCTGGAAGATTCTTAAAGGATTTTCCGATTTCACTATTGCTGATTGGTTGCATCCTATAGGGTTACAAGGAGAAAATTGTGGATATAAGGGAGGAGATATTGCGGAAGAGAAGAGCTGGAAAGCTCCCAGGTGATACTACTTCTGTCTTAAAGGCCTGGTGGCAGTCACATTCAAAGTGGCCATACCCAACAGTAAGTGTTAGCTTCTAATTCTTCGCTTGCTTCACTCATGATTGTCAAGATAGAGACTTCTGGTTATGATTTGTGCTATCACTTCCAATAATTGCTCAGTGATCTATCTTTCGATGGGTATGTCTAGTACAAGGTGTCCTTTGAGTCTATCTTAATGGAGATGCTCAGGCTGATTATTCCAATCGCAGCATCCTCCAGGCTGTCAAATGCTATAAGTGGGTTCCATATTGTCCATCATAAACTTCTCATTTTCCTTTTCCAATGTGTATGCAGGAGGAAGACAAGGCCAGGTTGGTACAAGAGACAGGCTTGCAGCTGAAGCAGATAAATAATTGGTTTATCAATCAGAGGAAGAGAAACTGGCACAGTAATGCCTCGAGCTCTAATGTGAAGAGCAAAAGAAAAAGGTATTTCACATGGAACACCTGCTACTTTTACATTTTTATCTACAAAGGACTTTGCACCAACTAGAATTTGAAAGAGAAGTAATGCAGGTGATAGAAGCAGTGATCAGTTCTTGTAATTGAAGGACAGTTTGGGACTTGGAATCTGAAGACACTCTTTACATCCAAGCACCAAACTCCGAGAGGAGGCTGAGACAAATACATGTATCACCATAGGGTCACACAGAATGCATAACTATCAGCTTTTTCTTCAGCGGGACTAAGAAAATGGATGACGCTAAATTTTCCCTTGAACGCAGAGACCAACGGATGTGATCTTTTGCCATCTTGTTGAAGTAAATACGGTATAAATGACTTGAACTGCATTGAATTATTAGCCATATGCCTAGCGGATTTGAGTTTTATCTCCTTTTTTCCATATTTGTGAATGAGAGTAGGTCCAGATTGGGGGTGTACAGGTATAACAATATTATCTTGTATGGTTTGGCGATATATACAGTTATACTAAATGATCATAGATTTCTTGTCCCAAGTTGTAATACTGGATCATAGTCCCCTTGAGCTTGTTATATTTCTGTGCAATATATATGTACCGACCGGCGGTTTTCAAAATCATATTCTAACTAATTCAGTTGGAACATTTATAATCCTATTTAGGGGTAGTTCTACCAGTATAGTATTTTTCATTCCCAAGTTTTGGATTCGAGATTTAGTGAAGAGATTTAACACTCCATTCTATTAAATTAGCTGTTGATTAGTTATATATATATATTGTATTGCATACAGTTATAGAAACTGCAGACTTCTTTGAAGACGAGATGAACCATTGGTAGTGCACTGCCAAAATGTGCTTATTAGGACCTCATTAGGATTCAAATTTTATTAAACTTTCCATTCACTTCAATTTTTTAATATTTTTCAATTTTTTTCATTGAGGACATATCAAGAGCACAATTAGCAATGAGTTAGGTTGGAGACATTCTCCAAAAGCGCCCACCCCTTAATTTTGATAGATAGAGAGAGAGATCTCCTTATGGGCAATCAATTTATATAATGGGATGTGTATTAAATCTTTTAATAGAGTCTTAAGTTTAAATCTTTTAATAAATTCTTAAGTTTGAAACTTGAAATGGAAAAGAGTAGATTGTGAGAGTTACCATTGAATAGAGTCTCTGCAAACATTCGAAACAGATTAGTTTGAATATAGTTTTGAATACCGATAGTAGGAAAAAAAAAAGTTCGGTCTAGGCATCAAATAATATCTTCAACAAAATTGTAAGCCATCAGATATTGTGCCTTAAGTAAGGAAATTAGAAGCCAAGCAGAAGAGGATGGCATTAGAAGAAGAAAAGAGCATAAAGGTTGAATCTAAGGACAGGCTATGATCCAATTGGCTGTTGACGTTGTTCTATTCACTGCAGACTACGAGGTCTAAACCTAGACATGTAATCAAAGTATTCACTATAATCTCCATCAATGACATTTTCATCATCAAAATTGAGTGCAAAGTTGTGCAGATCATATTGGACCTGAACCTTCTTTCTCCCCTTGTTCCCACACATTACACTCACTTTCTAGTGAAATTCTACCACCCTGGTCCAGCCAACAACTCTCATCTTCTTCACTTGCTCTATCAACCACCCTTCTTGGAAATTCTTCCCCTCTTCTTGCTGCAAATATATATTTTTTTGTACGTAAAGGGAATGTTATCCGTTGAGCTATAATTTATTAGCCCTCTTGATATAGGTTCTTCCCCCACTTCAAACATGGTAACCCAAGACTACGTGGCCCATAAAAAGGACATTCTATAATTCTTTTTCTTCTATGTTTATTTCCTCCTCTGACACCAAGTTTTTTCCCATTAGTTGTTAAGTGGATAGATTTTGATTGAGAGAGAGAGAGAGAGAGAGAGAGAGAGAGAGAGAGAGAGAGAGAGAGAGAGAGAGAGAGAGAGAGAGAGAGAGAGAGAGAGAGAGAGAGAGAGAGAGAGAGAGAGGTGGGAGTAAAGTGTATGACCACTTAACCCAAAGAAATTTGGTTAGTATGCACCTATATAATAACATTGGAGGAATATTTTGCGATCCTGTGGGCGTACCTACAGAGTTAGAAGCCATTAAATTCATCATTCTTTATGAGATAGAATGGTAGAATAATGGGTGACAGCACCAACACATGAGAATAGTAGAAAATTTTAGGAAGAAGACGCTTTATATGGTAGAGAGAAAAGTCATTGTACAAGTCAAGAAGTGTATCAGAGCAGATTATGTCCCATATGGAATGAAGAGAAAATATGGGAACCACATTTTCTTTTGCTGATCTCATGTTAGGTTGCTTCTGTCTTTGTGCTGCCCTCGCAATGAAAAGCTGTTTTATGTTTATGTTTGTTAATTATTGTCGCGAAAACTAATCTATTCCTATAATTCTGAAATAACATGTTCGAATCTCATGATATAAGATGATTAAGATTTTAAGGCTCACCAAATGGGCCTAAGTAGAAGCTGATCTTATGCTACCCAGGCGTTGGATTTCTCAAGTCAACCGGTCCAATCCCCCTCCCCCCCCCCCAAAAAAAAAGCATAAAGGAATTGACCAAAAACCAAAATCAATGGACTTTGGCCTGGACTTACCCAAAATTATTTGAACCGAACAGAAGTTTCTTTGGGCCAGATGGGCAACCCAATCTCTCTCTCTCTCTTTCTCTTTGGTTTTCACCATCGGTACGTAGTCTTTACCCGACTAATCCGATTCGACCACTGTGAGACCCATTTTAGGGGTTGGCTCTCCTAAATTTTTTTTCACCATTCTCAGAACACAAACTCGAAATCTCTGATTAAGGGGGTAGAGTGTCCGAGCACTCAATTCAAAAGAGTTTGGTCTCTCTCTTAGTTACATAACATTTGAATTCTGAATCACAGAGTTGAAAAAAGAGTTGTGACCACTGGACTATCTCAAACTTTCTCTCTCATGTTTTCCATAAATACATAGAGAAAAAGGGAAAAATATCAATGGGTTTCCTTAGCTCTATCATCCTCACAAAACATTCAAACAAAAACTGTTAATTCACACTCTTATCTTTCTATGCTACTTAAACCTTATTATTATCATAAACTTTTTTAAAATTCATTCTTTTGGAGGTCTCTTAAATCTTAATTATACAAAAAAAAGAGAGAAGAAAAAAAAATATTCAAATTGGATATACAGATCTTATAGAGAGAGGAAGAGAGATGAAAAAGTCATAAATCGAGAGAAAATATATATCATTTTATATTTTATATTATTTATATATATATTTTTATAAACCATTGGTATTCGATAATTTTATTATTTTTAATGAAATCCGATTCGAGTTAGAGGACTCAATCTTTTTTCATATCTATTTTCGTCATATATAAAACTCGAATTCAAAATTTTATTTAAAGAGTACTGGTGATTAGTCACTGAATCAACTATATATCGATAAAAATATGCTATTTATCATTTTTCAAATTGTATAATTTTTACGAGTTAAATGACAAGATTTTAATATAAAAGTTTAAAAATTTTCACGTGATTGATATCGCTAATCGTCACGCTTCACAATTTTGAAATTTTGATAAAAAAATTATAAGGAAAATATAATTACCAAAAAGGTATATTTTTTTAATTATGAAATTTTAAAAGTTAATTAAGGACGTGAGTTTATTCAAAAAATCCGGCTGTCGGAGCATTTCACCGCAAGATAACGTATTGATTATTATAAGATGAAGAAAAACTCCTCCCAACGCGCTTTGAGGCCGTCGGTAATATTCCACTCCACCCTAACCCTAAAATAAAAAAATAAAAAAAAAAAAAAAGGAAAACGCCATTGCCATCATCGCCACGTAAAGTCAATTAAATAAAAAAGCCATGAAAATAAAAAATATATATATATATTATATATCTGTATATATCAAAATTCTGTACACGCGAAATTTGAAGACAACTACAGATCCAAACATTCAATTCAACTAACTAAAGGCCGAAAACTTTATCGCCGCCGTCGACGATTCCTTGACCGGCGGAGGAGGAGGAGGGGAGGCCGGCAATCTGGAAGCGAAATTCTTGAGCGGAAACTCGTCGATGTCATCATTATCGTATCCACCTTCATCGAAATTGAGAGCGTAACTCAAAGGATCGTACTTGAAGTCCGTCGACTGGCGGCGATTTCTCCCAATCTTGGAAATCAAGATCTTGCACTCCGACTTGATCCAATTGCAGGGAGATCTGTGGTGTTGATGATGCGTCTCTTCGAGATTAAGAGACTCTAGGGTTTCGATGTGGTGAACGCTCCGAAAACAGCATGAGAAACAGTTCCTGTGCTTCCAATTGTACTCCATTAGAGAGAGAAAGAGAAAGAGAGAGAGAGAGAGAGAGAGAGATTGGAATTTAGATTTTAGGGTTAAGGGATACCCCGAGTGTTTTATTTATAGGGTAAGATTTTTGGGGGAAGTGGAAAGTGTTGATTTTTCGAAAAGACGGATAAGGACGCGGTCCTTTAGGTGGGGACTTTTGGCTTTGCTGGGTTTTGGCGTTAATTCCGTGGGCCGTTCGCGTTGCCTGGTTTTTTCTTTTTCATTAAGGACATTTTTGTCATTTTCACACTATCTTTGTTTTATTTATTTATTTATTTATTTTTTTACTCTATCAATCGTATCTAAAATTATACTCCTTTTAATATAATCTTTTCTATTTATAAATTTCGAATTTAAGATTTAATTAAATGATTTAATATTCTTATCGGTTACGCTCTTTTACTTCTCCTGGTGTCAATTTCATAGGTAATTTGGGTTAA
The DNA here is from genome assembly GCA_033439265.1 of Dillenia suffruticosa. NCBI lineage: Eukaryota > Viridiplantae > Streptophyta > Magnoliopsida > Dilleniales > Dilleniaceae > Dillenia > Dillenia suffruticosa. Next base: position 22,456,754 of record JAVTVX010000029.1, read on the forward strand.
ACCCTTTGAAGGTTTCTTATTTATTTATTTATTTATTTATTTATTATTATTAGGAGGGAATAGATTTATCGGATAATATGGAATGGTTTATAAAATAAGTAGATCGGGTGATTGCATGTTTGACCTATTTAGAAAATTTTATTCTTAATTTAATTTAATTTTATCTTATTTTATTTATAATCCTTTTTAATTAAAACAAAAGGTTTTTTTAATAAATATAGAGTTAAGCAACAAGTATTAAATTTTCTATATTGAAAATTTATTGTTATATTAATAATTCTTTACGGCTTAAACTTTTGTTACACTTATATAAATAGATAATTGAGCGTATATAAATAGGTTTCACATAAAAATATAGGTGAATTCGATTTTGTTTAATTATAAACTATACCATAAATAGATATTTATTTTTTTTGTATTTATAATATTTTTTGTAATTTTAAAAATTAAAAACTTTGAATTTCTTACGACTACATTGCTCTCTTTTTTAATAAACTATATAATTATATTAGATACAATTAAATTTAATTGAGTCTAATTGGATTTGATACGAAACAAAATTTAAATTTGATAGCTTATTTAATGTTTCGGTGTGGGTGAGAGTTTAAGTTTTTTTTTTGTATTATATCAATTAGTATCTGAATTCATATTTTAATTAATTTGATATGAGATTTATAGTAATTCATTTAAAAGACTATCCTTTTAATATAGATTATTTTATGATTAAATAGTGAATTAAATTGATATTTTAATTAAAAGAGATAATATTATGTCTGACTGGATTAACTAAGATTAACTAATCGTTGGGTGACAGTTTAAGCTTTTGTCATCCCTAGATTGAGCTAGGCCTGTTATGAATTGCCAATGTTGTCCGGCTAAAGTTTTGGATTTTTGTCAGACGCAGAGCACGCGAGTGCAGCGTTGGGTAGTCAAAATGAGGTGGATTTTTGTTTTCTTCACCACGAGGGATAAGTTTGTCCTTTAGTCATGAATTATTTTATTTTATTTTATTTTTTTGATTCCTTTACTCATGAATGCGGCTCAACCCAACCATGTGCCATTTTGGGCCACAGAAAATCACTCTGGACAGCCCACATTAATTATGGGCTTCTCCCAGTCCAAGACTTAGGCCCCCCTAGAAGTAGAATCAAGGATTTTGCAGTTTGGTATTACCATCTTTTAAGAATCTTGTCCCACGTAGCTTCTTGCCAATGGGTCAGGGTAGCAATATTACTTTATTTTATCTTTATTTTTATAGGGACGAGTCACGAATATGAACCTATTTTGAAGTCGTCCTCCAACGTTGACGGATGTTATTTGGAAAGACTTTCTTTGATATTCGATCGATATTCGAAATAATATTCTTATTATTTTAGTCCAATCTGCTATCAAGCTTTTTTTAATAAAGAAACTTTCTTAATATAATTTTTTTCATTTTAAAAATTTGAATCCGAATTTTGATTAAAAAATTTAATATTTTTCTTATTAAATCAACTATCCGTTTGTTTTATTTTTTCATATTGTCTCCTCATCTTGGAATCTCATTCCCAAAACACTAAGCCCCTATGAAAGGATGACATGCATTGTTTGCACAAGCTTTTTGTATAGCAAGTATTAATTTGCTAGATGAAAAAATACGAAACCACACAAGAAAAACTTATTTGATTGAAATTAAATATAACAACAACTTGTAGTAATTTCTAAGACACACCACTCTCGAAATTCTATGGCACTAGTAATGACCAAACACTTTCTCGCACCAGTTGGACTCGTTGGGGGTCTTTTCTTTCTTGCAATTTCCATGTAGACATTTTTCCACGTAAATTGAAACAAAAGCAATATCCTCTGTATACTAAAAGTGACAGGCAAGAATCTGTTTCTCATTCATTAAACTCATCGAGTGATCAGATTTTTTCTCCCCTTAATTAGATATCTCGAGTTTGAATTTTGGAAGAGATAAAAAAGAATGTCGAAGAGTCAACTCTCATAAAATGGGTCTCATAGTGTTTGAATCGGATTAATCAGATAAAACTTAAATACCGAAAATGGAAACTAAAAAAAAAAAATTTGTCATTAAGATTAGTTGGCCTTTGGGACCAAATTAAGTTTGACTTCTAAAAGTATAAATGAAGAATTGTTGTTCTACATTGTCTCCCGGCCTTGCAATCTCATTTTTTTATAAACTAATGATATTTAATAATTATTTTAAATTTAATTAAATTCAGTTGGTTTTTTAAAGAGTAAAACTTTTCGATACTTATTTTTTCTATACACAAAAGTTGAATACGAGATTTTCTTTAAATGATATCAATATTTAGTTATCGGATCAACAAGATACTAATATCTCATCTCGCGTGATGTTATTTTATCTTTTTATGATATCTCATTTATCACCTTGTAAAAAGATAAAATAGCCATCATACAAGGATGACAAAAGGATGGCAAACACAGATCGAGAAAGAATTGAGAACGGAAAAGACTTTACACACTTCATTAGTCATTTAGCATACTTGTTATCAAGTGTTGAATTTTTTTTTAGTGAGTCTATTTTCAAATTATTTTTAATGGGATCCCATTTTCAATCCCATCAATGAGTATCGGACTCTTATATGTATAGAGCGTTTTTTATTGAGAGATCCGTCATTCGAAAGGAGCCATTGTAACGGTCTGTTTAGATTAGTCAGGGTAAAAGCCTGTATATCGAACGGTGTCCAATATATGATAAAAAAAAAATCAATCAAATAGGTCAAGTACTTTCTTGGGCTAAGGCCTGCTGCGGCCCCGGTATAGGTTGGGCCGCCCTCGGCAAAGATAGCGCCCGGCCCTCCTATACTGAACGCTTTGTAACGAACTTTACTAGTTTACAGCGTTACCCCTACCAACTCCATCTTGACTCTAGTGGTTCAGCACTCATGTGTTGGGCGTGGGTCAAATGTTCGAGCATTGGTACAAGCAAAAACAGCGTTACCCCTAAACCCTTACTTGCCCCTTCCCCAAGTTCCCCCCCCCCTCTCCCTCTCTCGCGCGTTAAAAGCATATTTTTCTTTCTACAATTCGCAGAATCGCATCATCCATCTCTCTCTCTCTCTCTCTCTTCCTCCCATTTCTTTTTTAAGGTCTCCCTCTATCTAGCTATCTCACGCACACGCTTAGTCTCTGTTTTGATCTTGTTTTACAAACAGGATCAGATCACCCTATTTCTTCAGTTTGCTTCGTGTCTTTCTTCATATATATAACTTGACTGACGTTTGGTTTCTCCGATTTCGACAGTGTTTTTGGAGACAGTAGGAATGAGCTTCCAGAAAGTCCCACAGGTTGGAAGAGCCGCTTCACTTCTGTTGAAGTTGGGAATTGCTGGTGGAATCGGTGCTTATGGAGTTTCCAACAGCTTATACAATGTTGAGGGAGGACACCGCGCCATTGTCTTCAATCGCTTAGAGGGTATCAAAAACAAGGTCTATCTCTCTCTTTCTCTCTAACCCTAATTTTGCTTTATTTCTTTATGCCCTTTTCAATTTTTTCATAAACTAATTTTTCCATTTGTGGTCATTTTATATCTAGTTTCTGTGAAGCTTTACTTAATTTTTCCTTCATTTTTAGGGATAACCTTTTTTTGGGATGTTTTGCTACGGTTTTCGTTTTAGTTTTTTTTTACCGGGGCGTGAACTCTTTTTTTGCCCTGAATCTAAGGATTTTCTATGCAAATATTAGTGTAGTGACCTTTTTGGAGTACCATAATTTAGATAAAAAACTTTCATGTATTTGCTTAGTCCTTTTGGTGTTAAGAGACATTGAGTTAGGATACAGCCTTACGTGCATAAGTTTGGATGCGCGGTAAAGATTTGGATTTTAGTCATATGATAGTATGAAAAATGCTTGATATGGATTTTAATCATTCCAAGTTTGAACAGCATAGTGTTGCTCATTGAGTTAGGGTTTGTTTGGAATATAAAATGTACGATGCTGATGTTTGCCAAATTACTTGTGTATCAAATTAGCATGCGTTGCTCATTGAATTAGGGCTTGCTTGTTATATAAAATGGGTTCATTTTAATATGTGTTGAATTTTGAATGTATATCTATTATTTTACAAAATTTCATCACAAGAGCATGAAAGTAGGATTCTGGAATAAGCTTGTTTTTGGGTTATAGTTTAAACATAATGACGACTTTGAATGGCTTCATTTTCAGAAAAATTTTATGTCAATTATTATCAGGATTTTTACTCAAAAATGCAAATGAAAACATTCCAATAGCTGATTGGGAAATGGAATGGTCAGTTTGTGATTTGTGTCAATGAATATTATTTGGTGAAGTATAATACTTAATTTGACTATAGACAAGGTTAAAATCAAGGTACAGAGAACTTGAATTCTGTTTTGTGGTTTTCTAGAACTTCCCTGGTTTGAAATTGAGACAGCTACTCTACTGTCATATAGGTGTACATAGTTTTAGAACTTAGCGAGTTAGATGTTTGTATTTGCCATCAATACAGATAATAACATTATCACAATCACAAAAATTTACTTGGTGCATAGGAATTGGATGTTTGAAATGTCTCCAAAATTATATGAACATATATACGTCCACCCTCCCCTTACCCCCGCACTAAGTCGGGGAGCGTTTTGTGCACGGGGTGAGCCCTTTATAAGAAACATCATGTTATTATGATATGGAACTCCTTTTCCCCAACATTTATGTGGAATAAGATTTATTATTGAGCATGGTGCTGGGCACATATATTTGGGGCTTCATAGTTTGATTAAAAGTGCTGTTGGATATTTGTTAGATATGCATTTCTTTCCTCTTTCTTTTCATTTTGTTAGTTAGTGGGTTCGCTTCCCTGTGATATTATTGCTAGATTTTCCTTGTAAAAGGACAAGCCTTAATAAGCTCATTGTTATGTCATGTAGTCTGAAGCACACTCTCAATAAGTCTGCTATCGGCAATGAACTTCCTATTGCATGGCCTCATTTTCCAATTTTTTGCTATTTTCTGTTTTGATCTAGCAATCAAGTTTGTGTGCTTACATATTTTATGTATAGGTTTACCCTGAAGGAACTCATCTGATCATCCCATGGTTTGAAAGGCCAGTCATTTTTGATGTCCGTGCACACCCTCATCTAGTGGAGAGCAGTTCCGGTAGCCATGATCTTCAAATGGTATTTTTTAGACCGTATTTGTTGTTTGAAAATACATGTTCATCATATATGTAGATCATATAGACATAGAGAGTGTTTTGTCACTGGTAAACTTCCTGCCCCGCTTCATGTTTGATGGGAGACATATATAAGAACACAACTGTGTATATTGTATTTGTTTTTGCATCGTAGCAGACATGCTTCTTCATCAACTTGCTTGGCAAGCTGCTCTGCATCAGGATTTGAATTTAAAAGTTTTAGGACTATACAGCTTAAAATAAAATAAATAGAATCCATCAATGTCTGTTTAACAAGAATTAGGAACTTCGCTATTTGAACTCTTGATTCTACTTCATAGACGACCATCTTCCAAGTGTGCCCTTTCAGGCCTTCTATCAGTTCTAAATGTTCTTCTGCAGTTTATGCTATCAATCATGTTAACCAGTGGGTGCAGTGAGGTCTTCATCAATGGTTATAACCTAATATGTCCCATTTCAACTTTTCTAGGTGCTATCGTTGTCTTCAACTGTGTAACTTAATATCCATATTTTTATATTTCTTGCTGGGTGCAAAAGAAGGAGAAATAGACGTCATTCATTTATTTGGGTAATCTCTAAGTGCATAGCACTCTTAAAGTAGTAGTTGATTAAACCACGCTGGATCATAAAACGGGGAACACATCCCTCATTTTTATCCTTCCATTTTCACAAATCAGGCATAAAATCTTTCTTGTGTAATGTGCTGAAGTTTCTTGATGGGTGCAAAAAGGGAAAAAAATATTCATTTATTTGGTAATCTTTCATCACTTCTAGTAAAAGTACAAAATGATTCTACCCTTTGAAAAGAAGGAACATAATCTTCACCGCCCTCATTCTTATCCATCAATTTTCATAACTTTGTGTAACTAATCATGCTAGTGCAATGTACTAAAGTAACACCATTTTAATTAGTCTCACTAGAAAGGAAACTTTTACATAGTGGTTATATGTTGTAAACGAATGGGGAATTGACTTACTAGTTTTCCTGGTGTTCAAAAGTGTGGGGATATGAAAGGATATCCGGTATCTGTCTCTCCTGTTCCCTTTTTCCCCTTGTTTCTTGACGATGCCTGTTCTTCTGTCCCATTCATTTGTAAAATATAAAAACAAGCACATGCTGTAATTTTAAATCAGATAATTTTGTTGAATCAGAGAACATATCATTCATTAACAATTGGATCTGTTGAATTTGAAAGTTGAAGTTGTAAACCATGCAGTGGAATATCATTTTTTTTCCTGTTGCCTCCTTATGGAAACATCATTTTGTTCCTGGGGAATATGCTTAGACATATGGTTTGTTACATTTAACAATCATATGCACTAACGTAGGTAAAAATTGGGCTTCGAGTTCTTACAAGGCCTGTGCCAGACCAGCTGCCTACAATCTACCGGACCCTGGGGAAGGACTACAACGAGAAAGTCTTGCCATCTCTTATTCATGAAACTTTAAAGGCTGTGGTTGCACAATACAATGCAAGCCAGCTTCTTACTCAGAGAGAGGTAGGGAACTAGAACCCATGCCTCACACTTTTACTACAATTTTTTTGGACTTAAGGTGCAACAGTAGGGTGGTTGCATACTTGCATCCAGGGTTTGCCCAATTAAAAATACATTTTACTGACTTTGTTTGCCGTGATCTTCGAAGGCTGTTAGTAGGGAGATACGAGAACATTTAACAAAAAGGGCAGCCCGTTTCAATATTGAACTGGATGATGTGGCCATTACAACCTTGACTTTTGGGCACGAGTTCACATCTGCAATTGAAGCAAAACAAGTTGCTGCACAAGATGCTGAGAGATCCAGATACATTGTGGAAAAGGCTGAACAGGAGAAGAAAAGTGCTATTATCAAAGCACAGGTAAGGAACAGGATATGGATTTCTTTACCATGAATGCTGATATTGAATATGATGCCCATTGTTCCACCTTTTTGTTGACTCAAAGACTGTTCATGGGCTCATTTAGGAATACCTTCTCTTCATTAGGGTCTTGGAACACTTGGTTTTGCCATAAATTGGATGTCTGATGTCTATACTAAATTGATACCTTTTTTCCAACTCTTATTGCCAGGGAGAGGCCAAGAGTGCACAGCTGCTAGGAGAAGCTATTGCTAAGAATCCTGCATTCCTCACACTCAGGAAAATTGAGAATGCAAGGGAAATTGCAAAGAAAATCGCGACTTCCGCAAACAAAGTGTACCTGAACTCTGATGACTTGCTGCTGAACCTTCAGGATCTGGACTTAAAATTTTAGTACGGGGAATTAGAAGCCTGTAGCTGTTTAGTAGTTAGAATGGTTTGGCTTGGGAGGGATGTGAATTTGAATGTTTATTTTGTTTTCATTGACTTGCAAACCAAGATACTTCCTTTGGATATTTTCACTTATTAAGTGGAGCCTCTCTTAACTCCTTATTGCATTTCCTCATAACTCCTCTTTGTGAAATGATGAAGTATTAGAATTAGAGCAACAAATTTGCATGCAACTATGTATAGTCTCTTGGAGGGACTGCCCATAAATCCTATGGAGCCTTTTACATTCACCGTTTACAGTCACCCAACATTTATTTATGTGTGTGTGTTTGGTATTCTCTCCCTCTCTCTCTCTCTCTCCTCTTTCCACCCTCTTCTTTCTCTTTCTTCTCTTCCCGCCAGCCGGTTTCTCTTTGGTCTTTCTCCCTCTTCTCTCCTCCCTCCTCCCAACTAGTTTCTCTCTCCTCTCTCCTTTTTCTCTATCCTCTATGTTCTTTCTCTCCCCTCTCTCCTCCTCTACTAGTTTTCTCTCTGTCATGGGCTATTTTTGACGTTGCAGTTGCAACTTCTACAATTTAAAAAATATGACCGGTAGGTATTTTTGTTTTAAAAATAAATAAAAATCTTGAATAATAAAAGGCCATCCTGTTCATCAAATGTGTTGCATTTTCTTTTTTTTTTGCCCTCAAAATTAAATACATAACATCAAAGTTAAAAAAAAAGAAATTCCAAACATTAAATAATATTCTCTTTTAATCCAAATATTTAATTCCGCCTTTTTTATTTTTTACAATGGTAGAATAAGTTGGGTTTCACCAAAACGTAAGGTGGGCGCGAGGCATACGATTCCCACTATTTGGACTCCGGGTCCAAAGTCCAGAGAGCTCTGGAGTTGAGTCTCTGCATGCTTTTAGTTTTAAGTTCAAAATTTGTGAAACCACAAAACTTCTAACTTCAAAAATGGTGATTCTCTGTCTCTCTGTCTCTCTCTCTCCTGTATGTTGGATTTGAGATGCTGACTATCTCTCACAATTAATATGGCAGGCACAATCTCCGGAGTTGGAAAACTGTTTGAAACTCTTGAAAGGAGAGAGAGACGAACAACGTCTCGCTGGTTTGCTTCTCGTCACCAAATTCTGCAACAAAGACGACCAAGCTTCTATTCTTAGGGTTTATAATGCCGTTGGCGTTCGATTTCTCGATCGTCTTCTCAGAACCGGTAACGTTTCTTCTTCAAACTAGGGTTTTCTGTTGGTCTCGTGCGCTTAAGGTTATTATTATTATTATTATTTTTATTTTTATTTTGAATGTTTAGGGATGGGAAAAGCAAGTGTTGGTGGAAAAGAAGATGATAATAGGGATGCTTATTTAAAGCTCTCAGTTACGGTGCTTGCAGCTTTTTGCCGTGTTCCTGACATTGCTTCTTCTAAAGATATGGCTTTGAAGATTCCTCTTTTTCTTGAAATTCTATCCAACACGTGAGTTTTTGAACTTTCAATTCTTTGCCTTGTATAGTTTAAAAGGGTTTAGGCAAGGGAATGTTTGAATTAATTACCTGGACCATTATGGATTATTCACTACAATTTTATTAGGCAAGTCAATTTGTTCAATTTGTGGTTGTCTTGTGTTTGTGCGATGAGGTGACAAGTTATTGGGTGTCTTAAAAGTTTATGATCTTTTAGGGCTTACTATGAGAATTATTTGCACCCGTTGTTTGAACATCGTCTTAAGTCAAGCTCTATAATGCAACTGTGATAGACATTGAATCGACAGCATTTATTCATATATCTTCCTACATTTTATTTGCAGAAAAAATTAGTGAGTATAGTTAAAATTGGGAAAGATTTAAACATTTAGAGTCCTGAACTCATAAGTAGGGCTGCGTTAATTAGGATGGCAGAACTTAGATATTAGTCTCTCCTTTTCTTTGTAGTGCTTCTTCAAAAATTCTTTCATCTATAAACCTCATAAAATGGCGCTAAATGATATCATGACCTTTTTAAATTATTTATGCTCAATGATGCTTCTGGTAGATGGAGAATGTTTTAAGTATCTAAAATGTTAACAGCAAAGAAACCAAAACTTTTACTTGAACCTCTAAAATTTCCCTTTTTCTTTGAAATTAGGTCTCCAGCCAGAGAATAAAAGACTAAGTTGTATCTCTTCTTTTATTAAAAAAAAAAAGAAAAAAAATAAATTTTCCTTATTCATATTGTTCTTAGACAATGCTGGTCCTCTAAGATTGTCCTTTTTTCTTTTAAAATTAGTCTACAGCCGGTTTTGTTTGTGAATTTTTTTTATCATCTAAAAAGACTGAGCTATTGGGCATGCTTTATCACATTAAGTTTCCAAAAATAACCCTCAAAGGTGCTGAAAAACTAGAGAGAATTTTTTTGGCAAAATGGATTTGCTATCCTGTGAAAAATTTTGAGGATCAGCAAGTTGAGTTGCAAAAGATTATTAAAAAGTTCAGATATCAGATGCCTCCAAAATGAGATCAACAGAGCTGCTGGTTCAAGGTTTTCACAAAATTGGGAAAATGTAGCTAAAATAAGATTGTGGATCCTTGTGGAATTTAAGAGGTGTTTTATTGGAGGGAAAATATGGGTCCTTTTTGAAGTTGCTGAGATAAAAAAGTCCTTTTAGAGGTATTGCAGGCAATAATTCTAGCTAGACGTAAGTACTATAAAATTCTTAGTGTCACAAGAAACTAAGTTTGACTCTTCAGTCTTCCTCTTTTATCTTTGCAGTGTTGAAAACTTGCGAAGAGCTGCAGGACCTAGTAGCCAAAATGAGTCTTATTTGATTGAGTTGTTTACAAAGTTAGGTTTTTGGGTTTTATCTTCAAGGTTTGTTGTTATTTTAAGCTAGTTTTGGTCTTACAATTGATTCTTTTTGCAAGATATGTAGCATTTTACTTGTGCCCCTTTCGTGCTTGGGTACTTACATAACTGTCAATGTATTAATCTTTTTTAAGCCCCTGCTTTGATTGCATTTTAAGTAGGAAGTCCAGCCTTTTAATTTAAATTTGTAAGCAAATGGTCTTGTCAAGCAGGCCAGATCCCAGTGTTATTGAAGAATGCTTTGAGTTTGTATTTTTGGTATCAAGTGCTTCTGATGATGGAGTCACAACATTATACGAGTCTGGAGGACTGAAGGTCATTGCTTCTCACATATCTGCTTTTCCAGATGGTAAATAATACTTCATTTCTGGAAAATGAAAATCCTTTGCAGTGCTGTTCTTTTGTTCAATTTCTTGACGTGCTACCTGTTTGGATGCATTCATGGTAACTGCTTACTTTGGCTTTGCAAATGTGCATGTCGGGCTGCACACACAGTGAGGACAGCACATTCTCATAAATTTGTTATCATTAAATTGGAATTTTTTATCTGTTAAGGTGTGAATTTATATGATTACCCCAAACGGGGAATTTAATAGATCACACACAATTGCTATATATGTGCACATTCATTCCCCAGAATTAGGGATTAAGTCTCAATTTGTTGTTGTATGTGCACATTCATTATGAGTGTGAATTTTCTGCAGGTTCTCACCTGATGGAAGTTTCTATGAGGCTTATGCAGTTGATACTGACTAAACTATCCCCAGATACTGTTAATGCTCAATATCCCTTAGAGACATCAATGATGGTCAGTTACAACTTTGTTTTTTTGGTTTCCTTTTGTCTTTGTTTATAGTTTTTCGTTTTAGGCATATGATGAAAAAGCTTTTATGCACTTAAGTTCCATCTGTGAGTTCCTTTTTCTTAATCAACTCAGGTGGTTTCGATAGCAAGGCAGTTTGCTGTGTTGCATAATGCTCTCAAGTTTGAAGCGCTTCACCTGCTATCACATATTTTGTCTGCGGAAAATTCAGTATGGTCCCCTTATTCTCTTTTAATTTCCTTCAAAGACATTTGGCAAATGAAATTTTCTAGCTAACGCAAACTATTTTCATTTTGTTTTATTATTTGACTTAGGTTAACTTGTTTGGTATGATCTTTGTTGTGTGGATCGCATACCCCTGATTATATAAGTTTCTTTTGTAGGAATCTGTACTATAGTTTTAGTTTATGTAGTACAAGTGTTACCATAATCCAAGAATTAGGGTATCTGCTTGTGCTTCTGAAGTGTCAAAAGTAATATCTTGGAGGTGTTGAACTTTGTTTGAACAAATGTATTGCAAAGGAAAATGAGGACATGGTTAAGATATGTTGAAAACATGAACTTTATAGACTGTCTTGTCCAACAGTATTACATACAGACACGACTCCTGCAAAGAAATGTCTGTGTGACTAAAGGCGACTTAACTTGTAGTAAGAATTATATTCTACAGAGTTCAGGAACTTTGTTACTAGAAACATGCTTAATAAAATCAATAATCTCCCTGGCTTGCAGTTGGTTTCTATTTATTGTTTTGTATTCACTAGGAAAACATAATATATGATGGGCTTTTCGTTCTTTGTATGTTCTTGTAGGCACCTTAATTGTTGCCAAGTTTAATGCTTTTGAACTCCTTGTGTGATCATTAAGATCCAACCATCCGTTTTGTCAAGTAATAGTGTTGTCAAGAGAATTTCAATGACATACTACAAGATAAGATCATATTTTAGGAATGATCAGGGTGCTATGATATTTTTTTAGATCAGGGTGCTATGATATTTTTTTATTCTTTGAAATTAACTGCATGCCTACACGTTGATAAACAGTTTCCATTTAAAAATTTCTGCTTAATGTTAACTTGGCTCTAATATGATTGTTTCATCTTTGAAATTTTAGGCACCTTTGTATGATTCTCTTCGCTTGATGTCAAATGACATGTGGTCATCTTATACTCGAGTTGGTGTTGTGGCCATTTTGCAGAATCGTGTTGGTATGTGTAACTGCTTTTAGTTGTGGTGATTGTACTTGTGTTTCTTCCTCAATTATTCATAGGTATTCTTATTGGATATTTAGTTCGATCAATCTAAGACAGCAGAACTGGTCAAGAACTATCAAGCATTTCTGGGTGCTTTTTGGATTATGATGCCATCTGGCATCACAGTAATAAATTCTACCGCACCCATAGTTCAGAGTTTACTGGTTATAACGTCTTTTTATAAATAGTGGAGTTTTCCTGAAAGTATGACTTAGCATTTCTGGTCCTAAATGTTTTTTGGAGTGTTACCCTGGTTCAATTATAGATGGACCTTTAGTGCTGAAAAAGGTTTGTGAATCAGATCTGAAAATAAGAAAAACCAGAGGCTTAAGTTACAAATTTAGCCATTGACAGGTTGGAGCAGCAATATGTTAAAGGTTCCTTAAGCATTTCACTGGATAAGCAAGTCTTGGCTTAAATTTTCACCATACGTTTAATTAAAACTGAAATTTACTACTATATTCCTTTACAGATTAGCTGAAGCGAGTCATCACTACTATGTAGTGAAATCATTCATTTATAAGTCTATCTTGCTAAAAATGCCTCCATACCTTCTCATAGGATCAATCCCACGAAAATCCTACTTGATCAGAGTGTAGCATGTGGCTTTATTTTTGTTCTTATAATTTGGAAGGGACATATAGAGAATGGTTGCCCTGATGGAAGATGAAAGAGGTGCTGCCCTCTTTGTCACTGTTCCTGCTTGTAAAATTATGTGTACCTACTGCTCCTCAAAAGAGCTCCCTTTGGCAACATAGGATGATTAATTTGTGGTAAAAGCTTTTAGTATCAATGCTGATCATGCATCGATATATGTTATGCAGCTTCTGCTGAAAAGCTTCATGCTCTTCTAGTGTCAGAATCCATGATTAGCATTCTGGGGGAGGGATGGTTGATTGGCCCTATGAACTTACCTGACATAAAAGAAACTGTTCCAGCTGACAGGTGAGCCGTGTATTTTTTATATGGTTTACTCTGAGTAGTTGTTAATTTATCGAGGCAGGGTATCAACTTTGTAGATTCTTTCTCTAGATGTCTATTGCTGGTGCTCGAATCATCCAGAGTTGAAGTTGCTGTTCTACTCAATGAGCTTGCCTATTTAAAATATGAGGCTTCTAAGAGTTCTTCATTCTCTGCTGAAGATATTTGTTCGAAGCAACGGAACCTTGCGATTGCTTTTTCTTTGGTGGAGAAGATAATAAAATTGATATCAACCATTGGCGAAGACGAAGGTTCATTAGCAGTTGCAGTTTGACTTCTTTGTAGCTTCACTTTTTTTTTTTTTTTGAACTGCTTTAAGTTGAAACTTGATAGAGTTTCTAAAGTTTTTTGTCCTAATGTCCTCAATAATGATTTCTGTAGCATTACTTCTGTTAGGCAATCCTAATGACAACATAAGAACATCCACCCGAGGATCATGATTTGTCCATTTGGCTTTGGTCTTACCTTGACAAAATATAAACAATCAGCTGTACGGTTGCTGGTATTCTTGTCTATGTCATTGCATCCTCTAGATGGAAACTGGACTTTGGATTTAAACTTCTGGAATCATAAAGGTTTCAGCTTCCTTGAACATAGGAGAAAATGTTCTCATAACCACTTGATGGGCCCACAATGGATGCATTCATTAAAATTTGTATTGATATATTAGCACTTTAGATTTGGGTTGTCTTCTCCGAGGGGTAAAGAAAGAAGTGGAAGAGATTGAGAAGTTGTGAGATAATGATAGTCCCACATATTGGGTTCTTTCAATGTATGTTGTTAAATTACAATAACTATTGACTGAGATGAAAATATGTTTGCCAAATCCTCTACACTATGTATCTCAATTGGCTTTGTAGTCACAACCTGAGAAATGCTCAATTGGATTTTCTTTCCCTGCCTTTTTGGCTCTTTTTATGGGGAAAAAAGTTTTGCTGCTCTTATTAGTGGATCTTTAGGCATCTTGCTTTGTCTTTTGTAGGGAGTACTGTCAGTGAGAGGACTTTGACAAAGCTGTTAACAGGGCTTAATGAGACTATTGGAGTTGTTCTTGAGTATCTACAAGATGCAAAGGTATTGTGATTGGTAGTTCATAATCTACTTCCATGTTCTATTGTATTGATAGTCTTTACACTGCAGGATCATGGGCAAAGGAAAGGAGATGACCTTCTTGCTTCTGTACGAATCATTGGGAGGTAATCTCATTGCATGTGTATGTGTTCTTATCATCAATGAAGTGCCAGTAAAAAATTTTGGACACAAACACACTCCAACTTGGGGCTTGGTGCTTCATAACTTGAAGCTATCCTTGCAAATTTATCAATCTTTGGGCTTTATACATGAGTCCTTTGTGAAAAAAAAAAGAAGGGGAATATTGTTTATGTACTATTAACTTTGTTGATTTCAGCTATCTTGCAGAAGCACCTCTTGCTTGCAAGGAGAAAGTCTGGGAACTTCTAGAGTACATGCTTCTAGTTGAAGGTGAAGGTGAACCAAGGTCATGATGACTTAACACTTATGCTACTTAAGAGCATGTGAAAAGAACATTTTGATCTCTTTCCATCTTACACGCATTTTAATGGTTTCTTTCTCTCTTTCCATTTACAGGCCATTTTACTCTGTATGTTTTTTACTTCCTCTGATGTGTCAGTTGACAATAAAGAATGATGGTTGTCAAGTTTTTGTTTCCTCTGGTGGATTCAATGCTGTAAGTAGACATGATTGCATATTCCATTTTCTGTTGTTCAGATGAAGCATTTTGCCATTAGATAAGTATGTCGGACTGGATTGCAGGTTGTTGCATGTCTAATAGAATTGATAAGGAGCAATGGTCTCAAGGTTGAGGACAGCAGTTGCATATTTTTGGCATGTGATACGATCATGAATGTACTTTTGAAGGTAGTGTGATCATTGTTACACTTGCTGATTAGAATGGGTGCCTAACAGTTTTCGTTCTTACCAGAGAGATCAAATGCTGTTGCCACTGGATGAATCCAATTTTGTGCCTCTTCTTAGAGCATTGGCATGTTGGACTGGTAAACTTCTTGTTCCTATGTTTGTTTGGGTTGCAGTTCTTTATATTTTGAAGTGGGTGGAAGCATAGTTTCATAAATCCTACCTCATCTATTATTCTACGGTTATGGTCAATACGTATTTCATAGGAGACATTTTTAGATAAAATAAACTTACCCTCCCTCTGCTGAATGCATCCTTTCTGGAATTGCATTGGCTTATCTCACCAAAATCAGTACTATTTTTGCTGATGCTACCATGAAGGAAGCAAATCATTCTTGGGAACAAGTGATTGGACCTAATTGTTATCAGTTCTCTTGTATTAGTCTGAACAGTTGCAATGAGGAAACTAAAGTTTTTGGTATTATATAATGTTCACGATATAGTGAAATTTGGCTTTATGTTTCTTAGCTTTTGAAAAGGTTCTTGTAATTCATGTTAGATGCAAACTATGAACCTCTTTATTTATATTCAAACATGTTTCCCAGATGGTATCAATGACCAATCTATCATAATGATGGCTTCAAGCATTTGCTCATTGATATTTGATTCAACATCAGAGGAGGCTCTTCTAAGACATCCGGACTTTGAAGATAGCACTTTAAATAGTCTGTCTCGGCTCATTGCACGAAGTTTGGCTACATTTGGGCAGGTAAAATGCGCCATCTCAAACATGTGTCCTAGGTATTTGTTTAGTTAAGCTGGATATGCATGTGAATTGAGATTGATTTTTTCTTGGATTTGAAATTTATTGAGGTTCATGATCCGGTAGGAGAATCAATTAGTTCAATTGCATAATTTTCAGGAGTGCTTTGATTAAGTTAGAAGTTTATGCAGTGTCCATTTTTATCCCGTCAAGTGTAACCCTTTGCTCCTGCAGCTCCTTTTGATTAATTTTGTATATTTGACACTGTGGCTCAAGGAACACCATGTGGGTGGGATAAATATATTCATAGAGGCCAGAAAAAGCCCAACACCACGGCTGTTAGCTGTGGATGCCCATTGGTGTAGCATTCTGGCAGAGATGAGTCGATTATAATTAATACCATTTTGATGCTGTCCACTTATTTTTTGATTGTGGAACTTCTTCAGGATTTTCCAGAACACATTAAAGAAGAAGCAGATCTCCATCAGATCATAATTGCAGGTAAATGAGGGGGTCTGTTTCTCAGACACTTGAAATTTTTGCTAGCAGTGTCATAAATTTCTTAGTGGCAGTGAATTATCTACTTTCCAATGTCTCACCTGTATAGCTTGTCTCATGATAATGTCGTCTTGAAGGTTGTTTTACGAGTTAGTGGAATGTAATTTTATTCACTTCAATCGCCTGCAGGATATTCTTGTTGGGCTGATCGATTCCCCTGCATTAAGCAGGCAGTAGAGCAGTGATCCTCAAAAGATACATAATGAACTTCGAATTAATGTCCAGGAGCGCCTATTAACCATCATTCTCTACTGATTTAAGGACTTTAATTTGATAGCTGGATTCTGATTGCTTGAAATATGCAGAGCGTGGGACAAATTGAAGATGAAATGATGATCCTTGTGTAATGCCAACTTTTGCGGTTCAAGAATGGGATTAGTACTCAAAAGGGGGTTGGGATGTACCTTGCGGTGATTGGAAAGTAAAAAAGAATGAGTTGTTTGGTGTGGTATATTTATTTAAATGATATCTGTAGAATGTGTAATAAATGTTGTCGTCGAGTATGCAATGGCAATTTTGGTTCACAGAGAGAGAGAGAGAGAGAGTAGACAACATGCATTGGTGCAAAAATTAGCTTTTCTTTCTTTTGTCCGAGCTGCATTTTTTTTTTTGTTTTTTTTATATGAATGTGATCTTTTGAACTACGATCATAGTCCTCAACTAAAAGTTGGTTGGCTTGATAAGAGACTGTTATTTGGGACAATAACTTCAATCCATTTGATTGAATTGGTTGTCAAATCTTCCATTTTTAATCTATCCATTTGGTCAAATGGGTTTGTAAATCTTACGTTTCACGCATCAGTTCTTGAAATTTTGAATAAATTGAGAGAGAAAGAGTGAGAGAGAGAGAGAGAGAGAGAGAGAGAGAGAGAGAGAGAGAGAGTTGTTGTATAGCATTCGGCACTTTTTTTTTTTTTGGGATGGTATTCCTACGGTTGTCTCTCTTCTGATTGAATAAACTTTATGGTGGGGTGTTATAATCTTTTAATTATAGGATTTGGGTTTGAGTTATAAGAATGAAAAAATAAGATTTTAAAAAATCAATTTTTTAATGGGATTTACAACATTTGGATTGAGTTAGTCAATTGGACATTTGTCGATGAGGGGAAAAAAAAATCATACATTTTAGCCGAATCTGGTCTAGTCCGATTAATATGAGTTGACTCAATTAGACGTGGGGTCGAGTATCCTTATGCATGATTGAGGTTCGACTCTCGTTGGGAGTATCGAGTTCTCATGTATATGGAGTATTTCTCGTTGGGAGACCCACCCTCTAAAAGGAGTCAATGCAACTGTTGGTTCGGATTAGTCAGGGACGGTGTCCAAGACATGGTATCAAAAAAAAAACCTGGTCTGGACTGGACTCACTCACAGAAAGAAATTGAAGAAAAAAGGTTTGTAGTTTCGGTTGGTCTCATGAACCGAGGAGCTTTTGAATTTTTTTTTTTTATTTTTGAATTTGATCACAAAAGAATAGTGAATGGGCCATACATTGGGCTTGTTGTGGGACAAGAGTAGGGGTGTTAATGATACCAGGTAGTATCACAGGCACCCGTGACACTACCCGGTCAAAACTTGAGGCCGGGCTCAGTTAAATCGAGCTCGAGCTCGAGCTCGGGCTTGGGTAGTTGGATCTCGAGCTCAAGCTCGAGCCTAGCTGTGTCGAGTTCGAAAGCTTGACGAGTTACCCGAAATATTTAATTTTTTAAAAAATAATTTTTATATATAATTATATATATATATATTTAAAAAATTATATATAAAATTATATTTTTATGTATATTTTTTAAATATATTACATGTACCATCTAACGACACTATTCGATAACACCCAATAACACTTATAGCTCGAACTCAAGTTTCAAAAAAACAAACTTGGCTAGCTTGAGGCTTGGGCTCACCTAAAATACATCGGGCTCGAGTTCGATTTCGAACTCGAGCCCGAGCGTCATTACACCCCCGGACAAAGTAGCCCAATCTCCCAAAACTGAGGACTAACTAATAAACGTAAAGAAATACCCTCCGCATCCGCAACTAGTCAGCCATTTCTTTTTTCCTTAACCACTCCCTTGTCTCTTTTCTCTCCAACCAAGTCTCCAAACGATGACTTTCTGAAACCAAAAACCAGCTACAATTTTTCAGAGAGAGCGAGTGAGAGATGGGAAATTGTGGGAACTTCTTCTTCAACCTAATAATAATATTCTCAGTGGCACTAATAACCTACAACATCATCATCTCCGCAAATGCTCCTTTGAAACAAGATTTTCCGGGCCCATCAAACCCTTCTTCTAATCGCAAAATCACAATCGACCCAATTATTAAAATGCCTACTGATTTATCTAAACCCCAGAAGAAGAGGCTTTTTCACACTGCTGTCACATCTTCGGATTCTGTCTACAACACTTGGCAGTGTAGGATCATGTATTATTGGTTCAAGAAATTTCAGAATCAACCCGGTTCTGAAATGGGTGGTTTTACTAGGATTTTGCATTCTGGCAGTTCTGATAATTTCATGGATGAGATCCCTACCTTTGTTGCTCAGCCTCTTCCTTCAGGACTGGATCAGGTAATTTATTTATTTTGTGATATTAATTTTGTTGCAATAATGGGTCTGCTGAGAAAAGGTCAAGGAAGTTTTAGTTCCATTTTTCTTGGCAAATGAAGCAGAAGAGGCTTTTTAATGTACCTATTTCAATTTGAAGGTGTTTGTGCAAAATGGGTTTGTGAGAAAAGGTCTCTACTAATCTGATTTTTGCTTTATTATGTGTAATGTCCGGTGGAAAATAGATTAGAAGAGTTTGCCTGTGTGCGTATTTTTGCTGCATTCTGTTGATAATTCCGCTTCCTATTTGAATTTAGAAGACTTTATTTATTTATATATTTATTTTCCTCCCCTTATAATTTCAAGTTTTGCGGTAATGATGGCTGTTGAGGGAAGCTCAAGGAACTTTTGCAATTTGATTCTGCCTTCGTTGGCTGAAAGTTGGGGTAGAAATGAAATTTTGATTCTTAATACTGAAGTTTTATGTTGAGTTACTTACACATGTGCTTTTGAGCTATAATGGTGAGAATGTGTCACGTATACACTCATCCTTTTATTTGATAATAGAGAAAATGGGTGTGCATGACACGGGACTGGAAGAGGGCCAAACTTTCACCAAGTGAGTTTGAGTTTGGGGATGACTTGTTTGAGGAAAATAGATTTAAAAGGTCTGGTCATGTACCAAGAAAACCCTTTAATGCCTCTGTATGAAAAAGGTGACAAGATAAAATGGTTAAAGAACTAAAATAAAGCCTAAGGAAATTTCAGTAGTACAAGGATGTATAAATTTTAATTCAATCATTGATATGCCACTGAATTGAGTTTAATGGAAAAGGGCAGATTCATATAGCTAACTCCAAGTTCAACTTATTTCATAATTAAGGCTTAGTTGAGTTGGATGACTCAGGCTTTTATGAAGTGTGAAGGCTTCCTTAACCTACATTACCTAGGGCACTTAAGATTTGCAGTCTTGTTCTATAAACTAATGAAAAAACCTAGAATGGATGCGCCAGCATTCCCATTCTCTTGATGCATTTCTGTTTAGTTGGTTGCTAGCCTCATCCTTTGCTTGATCATGGTTAATTAGTTCATGCTTGTTTCCTAAGAATACTAGTTCCACGCCAAACTGATTATGATCTGAGATAAGTGCAGGGCTATATAGTACTTAACAGACCAGGGGCATTTGTGCAATGGCTTGAGCAAGCAGACATTAAAGAAGAGTATGAAACATTTGCTTCTCAGTTCAAGTGGATCTTTTTAAATGGTCATGAAAAGAAAGTTCTCGTCACTTGTGCTCCTAAAACCCTTCTCTTTTGCTTCATGCAGTTATATATTGATGGCAGAGCCGGATCACATAATTGTCAAGCCCATATCCAACTTAGTAGTCGGAGAGATTGGGTCTGCTTTCCCTTTCTTCTATATTGAACCTAAAAAGTATGAGACTGTACTACGTAAGTTCTTTCCTGAAGATAAAGGACCAATAACCAACATTAACCCTATAGGGAATTCACCTGTGATTGTTGGGAAGGTATGTAAAGTGTTCTGCGTATTTTGCACATGATGGCATTTCCCTTCAGATACTTGGCTGTTTTCTAATTCTCAAAGTATTGTTCATAGGAATCTCTTAAAAAGATAGCTCCTACCTGGATGAATGTTTCCTTGGCTATGAAGAAGGATCCTGAAGCAGATAAGGCTTTTGGTTGGGTGCTTGAGATGTGAGATTCTCTTAAATTAATCTCTATTGCTCTGTTATTATGGTTGATCTGGATTCACCTAAGAAATCCTCTTTTTATTTCTTTCCCTCATCTCATGCACAGGTATGGATATGCAGTTGCATCTGCCTTGCATGGTGTTGGTTACACGCTGTACAAGGACTTCATGATTCAGGTCAAAAAAGCTCTCATTGCATCTGTTCCTTCACCTTTTCTTTTCCTTCCCCCCCTTCTGTCGCCTTTAGATATCTGGTTAATTCTCTCGTGATAGCATCATAGCAATCATAGGCTTGGCTTTGCCAAATACAACTATTTTTTTTCCTTAATAAAGTACCTTTTGGATGTGGCTCTCGAAGTCAACGTGAATGCGTATCCTAATATCCTGTCTGATGCAAGAAATGATGGGAGGCAATGAAAAATGGTCTATACTATGAATTTAGGACGACAACCAATTTGTTGATCACATCCTATTTGAGTGCATGCTCCTCATACCTATGTTTTAGAAAGCGTCTTTAATGCTTGCTTCTCTGGCTCCTCTTAAGGCTTTTCTTAAGAATTAAAAACTAAAAACAGAGAAATAACATTTCTTGAATGTCCTTGGAGGCATTAAATATATCAAGTTGGTGAAAAGATCCAAATTTCTGTTGGCAATCTAAACCTTTGACTTGCTCATGATTTTCATGCTTTGATATTTCTTGTGCCACAATTTGATTCATATGATACATGTTCCCATCTGAGAGAAAGCAGACTGGAGTAAAGCAGGAGATTGCTTATTTGCTGTATGAGTTGTTTGTAAGAAAGAACAATGCACCAAAGATTTTCTCTGTTATATGAGAATACTTGTGAAAATGTTTGGAGTATGAAGAAAAATTGAGGAACATTTGTATCTCTGTTTTAAAAATATGTTCATATGCCTGTTTGGAAAGTTTCTATTAATTGACTTTTTATATGGGTAAACTAAGAAAATTCATTCATCTCGATTGGATTTGGAAAATGATTGAACAAGTGTCTAAGAATATTAATAGATGGAGAGTTTTATGCACTATTGCTTTCACCATGGTTGGCTTAAATCCATTTGTCTATTATCCACTGGTTACTGATAAAATTACAAGTCAGACATAGGAACAATTATCCATTAGTGGATAATGGAACTAACTTCCCAAGTGTCTGCAAGGCCATAAATTTAAAACCATTTGCAGGTTTTGTTTGCACACATGCACTTTTGAACCAGAGTTGGAATTCTAATATTTGAGTAGGGTTGTGGTGATAGGCTTTAACCTAAATATTCCAGAGTCGATAAGGACTGTTAATGGTGGTACAGAGGTGGTGACCGCATTGATTGCCTCTTCCCACCTTTTTTACAAATCAAAAATAATAATTATTAAGTGGATGCTGTCTGTTGATTGTTTGTCTTTATTAATGGGACTAGATCAGGCATACTTAAAATAGAAGAAGAGTTTGATTAGAATATCCTAGGATAGTGAATTATGACAGTGTATAGGAGTTAGAAAGTGACTAAAACTTGTAAAATATTGAAAAATCAATTCCTGTCGGAGATGTTTTGGATGTTTGGTGAAAGGAGATGGTGGATGAAGTAAAGAAGTACTTTTGAAGAATATGCAGCTATAGATTGCCATATGAAGCGAAAGAAAAATTATATGTGCAACAAATTAATTGAAAATAACACTGATTTATGGTCTATAATTTTGACTGAAAGAAAAGAATATGCGGAAAAAAATTGTAGTCGTACCATGATTGATAGTTTTTAATTTGCATTTCTTGAAGCATCACAGAGACATTGCAAATTCAAAGCTTCTTACTCAGAGATCCTTATTTTTGTTTTCTTTTTTTCATTTTTCATTTATTATTATTATTATTATTATTAATTTTTATTTGGATATCAGCCTCCATGGGATACAGAAGTTGGCAATAAGTTCATAATTCATTACACTTACGGATGTGATTATGATATGCAGGTATGTTGGTTGGAAATCTTATAGTAAGTTTAGTTCTATTAGAAAGGGAAATATAAACAAATAAAATCTGATCTTTAGATGTAGTATGAAAGACTTGTATCTGTTCTTTCAGTACATTTTCCTCTTTTTGGTGTCTTGACTTAGTTATTTCCTTGGTTTAAGGGTAAGTTGACTTATGGAAAGATTGGAGAATGGAGGTTCGATAAGAGGTCCTATGATAACATTTACCCTCCAAGAAATCTTTCACTCCCTCCACCTGGTGTTCCAGACAGCGTGGTACGTCTCATCTCATCTCTCTCTCTCACTCTCTTTGTTTGGCAATAAAATTGCATGCCTGGCAAATCTTGTGCGTGGTGATTTGCTAAACATTCTTAATCACTTGTTTTCAATGTCAAAACTTTCTATATGTCGTTGATTGTCTTTGTTGATATAACTTAAACCTCAAGATGTCTTTTCCATTGGTGTTTAGTAATGCATTACCAGAATGGCTTGTGCTCATTTCGTGGCTTGCATAGTACTTGTTTGTAAGAATTTCTGACGCCAACATTATGCCATTGTTAGAAAAAGCAACAGAGGTTGGCTGGCTAGAATAAGTAATGCCTTTTTTCCCCCTTATTTTTCCTTGGGGTGGAGAGCTGAGGAAATCGAGGTCAAATTGCAGTTTCACCCCTAGATTTCCCTAAGACAGCATACCTTCCTTGCAAGAGTCGTATCATAATCGCATAATGAGCCACTGAATATACCCTATACTAGGCTTCTATCTACATTGTAAGAGCAGAACATTGGCTTCGTTTAGTGGGAAGATTGATGTTTACATTGAACTTAAAGTTTTGGCAAGCTGTCGGTCATGTTGGACCTACCCTCTCCAGGTACAACCCCCCCCCCCCCCCCCAAAAAAAAAAAAAAAAAAAACCAACTACGGTAGCATTTGGGCAGTAGTAGACAAGCATCCTTCATGAACAAGTAATGGCAGAAGATCTGGTGATTGAAATTATGCAGAGTAACTAAGACAGAATACGTTCACTCATATGAGTACTTTCACTCGTATGAGTTCTTTACTGTCCTGAAGACTCCATACGTGGAAAGTGAAACGCCATCTTTAGTCATCCTCGTAAAACGTGTACTAATTGAGCTATTTGATCAACTCAAATTGCAGGTCACATTAGTGAAAATGGTGAATGAAGCCACTGCAAATATACCTAACTGGGGGCCTTAAAGATGAGATGCAAGTGCAAACTGCAGCAAATTATATATCTTCTGACACATGCAAAGGTATAGGTCCATCAGGTTTATATATGGCTAATATGACTCGACTTTCACCTGTGTGCTTTGGACCCCTCGGGGCATCTTGTAACATTCCTTATGCTTCAAGTTAGTATTGGCAAGTACAATTTATAGCATGTAAAGCTGAACGATCCACCGCACTTCATAGTTTGTAAGGCACCTTAATTTTGTGAGGAAAAAAATTGTTCCGACAGAATTACCTTTGCATGGTGATTTGAATCCCTACCTAGGCAAAGGAAATGGGGACAAGAGGATCCCTTTTGTTGGTTTGGATTTTGAGATCGAATGGATAGGCAAGGTTACACTGGCAATGTGAAAGCTGGTAGAAGTGGGTGACAGGCGCTTTAAGTTGCTGATGGTCTTGCGGCAGCTCACTTACAAAATCCAAAACATTTTTGGAAAAAGGTTAATTAAGCTTTGAAAAATTTCTTACCATTGCACATTTATAAAAAATAATATGAATCTGAAGGCTTTCTTGTATTTTGAGCTTGCAATTTTTTTTTTTCATATTTGATCTGAGACATGAGATTTTCAACTGGACCAAGCCGCATTGTGGATTCCACCAAATGATACTTATGCATATTGTATTGGTCTAAAAGCGATTATTTCCACTTCCAACTTCCGTGGGAAATGGCAAACTGACAAGGATGGATAAAACCTTCAAGCTAAAAACAAAGCCTTTCTCCAAGGGATGAAAAGAATTGGGAAACCCGCCCAACAATGTCCAATTGTTTTTCATTCGAGCTATGTTGCATTAGTACCTAGAGCATAAATGCCAATTAACCATTTGAGAAATAATGGAACCACCGATCTTAGTTCAGGTACCTTCTACAATTTTTTGAATTGCAAAAACAAGGAATTTTCTCACCCTCATCCTCATGGTTAAAATGGTAATCATATGTTATCTCTTCTCCAGGATTTATCTCTCTCTCAGCAAAGAAAACTACCTGCAAAAGAATAAATGAACTCAGTTATGCTACTGCCGCTCACTTCACAAATATTTAGGCATGCATATCCTTGAGGGTGTGCGGTAAACAGTAACACATGTAGAACTTCTGTTTGCATTACAAAGCTCTTGCTCTTCTATGTGTGCATGCACTTGTGCAAATGTGTCTATGCATGAGCTGCTAGTACATGACCAATTTTTTTTCACTGAAGTAGGTGTTTCAAGGAAACTAATTTTTGGGTTCCTCAGAAAAGGAAAAACAAAAAGGGTACAAAGTTTCAGCATTGAGACATTAACATAGAAACCCAGTGGAAATAGCCTAGTCCAAAGGCATTACAATTGGCAACGACTGCCAACTAACATGGTGTAAGCCAATGGTTGCCAAGAAACACATTATACTAATACAACTAAAATCAGCACCCAAAAAAATATAGAATGAAACATATGAACAAAATTTGATACCTTCTTCTCATTTCTGACGGAAATTATTTTGGCGACACAGTTTGGCTGTCATAAAAATGAGAAATATAGTCAAAGATTGAAGGCCAATGCTCTGAGATGGCAATCACATTGAGAAAGATCATATTAATCTTCATGGTACTAGAAAAAATAAAAGGAAAAAGGAAACTACTTGAAGGAAATAAAATCTGAAAACCAACTTACCAGGCATGAATGATTGACAAACCTAGCAATCCCACCTTTACGGGTGGCATCAATAATATGTTCTTTATCTATCCTGAAAAAGTAGCAAGCGCTCTTGTACTGAAGTTTTCTCCCGGATTGATATTCAATTTCTCTTTTATCAGCAACACGAAGACTCACTATCTCACCAACATACTCAACAACCTACAAAAACAATCCCATTGAGCATCTAACTTTTTAATCCCCACTTAAGGGTCGTCTAATACCACGAAGAGGTATCATACCATTGCACCACGAGGAATGAAACGAGATGTGTAAAGACCAAGAGCATGAATGTCTGACTTATAAACTACCAAATGTTTCCAAGCCTTTGTTTGTTTGTAACGAGCATATTCTTTCTGAAATTTAGAAGAAGCCAAAGGACTTATTATTTGCATGGTGAAGATCAATAGGAACCAACAAAGAAGGCAGCAATACACTAGATTAATACATGGAAAAACTACAAACAACAAAGCATATCAGCATATTACCTTAATATTTTGGTCAGGGAAAACATAGAATAGTATTTAATCAAATGCATCAGTAAAGTGCCTTAAAATTACACTACACCAATAACATGCCATATACAAGTTGGAGCAACACAATCCTTTTCTTGAGAGGCAGAAGAATCCTGCTACAAAGAGGAGCAGACAAACAAGCAACCCTGACGCCTGTATTGAAAGTTAAATGAGCTACGATAATAATTAAGTAGTTCACAAACCACTGCCAGTTTTAAAGTATTGTGCAAACAATTTGATTTTAATCCTTATTTTGGTCACAAACTGAAGTTCAAAATGATCAATCGCATGGGAATTTCTCAGCACCTTCTGTCCACAAATGATTTTCCTTATACCTATGCGTTTTCGGAATTAGATTTGTTATTAGTAGCTTAAAAGACCAAAAGCTGAACTGGTAACTGAATTTCCAAGTCAATCTCAGTGCAGATTATTCTGTGAACATTGGAAACTGACTAGAGGACCAAGGTTAGGTCTGATGCCAATTGACAAAAAACCCAATGAGGCAGCCAATGAGAGAAACATGGCAAAATACAGAGAACAGGGGAAGATGGTGGAGGATTTGCAGAGAGGTTTAGAATCAAGAATGATATATGAAACAGACTTAAAAAAGAGAAAGGAGAGCCAAGAGAGTGAGATATCTGAGCTGGGGAAAGATCAGAGGAGGCTGAATGACAATGAACCAGTTGTACTAGCTAAAAGAGTAAGTATGCCAAAAGTAAGGTATTTAGCCTGTGATTACTTATTCCATCACTTATGCCTACTACCCCTGATATTATTACAGAACAACTGCAATCGCTACCTCAATTTAAATTTGCAAAGCAGCCTTAAATAATACGTAAGAGTAGACCAGGCTAAGAGGCCGATTCTACATGCTTCTACTACAGCGACATTTTTCCATCACTTGGAACACAACCTAGGGATGGTTTTTATTCCTACATCTGTGCAATAGCATTCTAATTAGGTAGGTGGAAAAATCATCATTGCCTCCAAATGTGTGGGCATGGGGAGGTGCAAGGTTTATGTCTGGGACTCCCCATGTTCAAGCTGATACAATTTAGTAGATAAGAGGGCTAACTCTAGATTAAGCCCTAAATTTATGGCCCCTAAGCTCCTCCCACAAAATCATCATTGAACTTCTGTAACTCCCCCAACAATGTGAGACCTAATAGCTCTGATGTAGCAACCTAAGCCTATAAATCCTCTTCCTAGTTGGACACTAATTACAGACAGGAACAAAAAATGCCACAATGGATGCGTACAGCTCACATCTAAGCACTGATCTACCCATCAAAACCTATAAATCAACTGGCAAGGGTCTCTTTGGAAAGGGGAACAACAAGATCAAAGGGAGAGGCAGAATATTTAGATGTATTGCATTTGCTCCGATCGCCAAATTTTGTCTATATGCGCAAATTAAAGTCCAATCATTTTATCTTACATTGATACAAGGGCTTTAGGTCTAAATTTGACAAAAGGGCTTGATTGAATCATTTATAGGAGTTCAAGGACTTGTTCGATTCATCTAAAGGATTTAGGGGGCTTCACTGAACCAAATTACAGTCCAGTAGTGTTGGATTTTTGACAACACTTCAGGGATTCAGATCTAGACTTAGCCTGAAATATGCCAAATCAAGTAGCAATTAAATGCATAATGGTTAGTCCACTTGTCCTACTTGCATAGGGTTGGACCTGCTCCAAAAAAGGAGTTTTTGATTCATGGACCAAGCCAAGCCTACACCAAAAAGACTGCACTATTGGTCTTCACAAACTGGATGGTCCTTACACAACTGTTTCACTGTTTCTCCCCACTCATCTGAAGCTAAAGCTTGTGATCCATAATTGGTGTTCCCGAGAGCAGCATAAACCATATTTTATCGTCTATCTTTAGATTTTTCCATGTGATGTGGACTAGATGTAAGTTGAAATCTATTTGATGCTTCTGATAACATAAGATTACCTTGTTCAAAGAAGCATAGAAAAAGGGAAAAAGTGAACAGGGTTTGAGCATAACAAATTTTTCTGTCTTTGCATTCATAGCCATTGGCTTCAACAACACTGAGCCAACTCTAATGCAAGTGTGCAAAATACAAATGGAAACATGCAGGTATTTTTTTTTAATCTAGAATTAGATTTCCACACTTCCATATGCCAAAAAAAAAAAAAGCGCAGTCAAAGGAATTGCAAGAAGCTTAAATGTACCCGACAATCAAGATCAACATCTGAACTTTGTAGTTTCATAAGTAGTTTCATGCATGATTTTTGGTCATTAATGTGCAGCCAAGCATTCAGTTGCTCCTGAGGAACAAGGCATCCACCACCACCATTTGATTGATGATGAAGATGGTGATAAAAACCTTCACGTTTGCGACCCTTGTATCCCTGATTCACATATCAATAACCATTGAGCAAAGAATCTACATTCTGTAATGTAAAGGAAAAACAAAATTGTACTGGTGATCTGTTGCATGAAGCTCATTGGGCAAGGTGAAATACCTCTGTCCGAGCACATGTCCACTTCTCTTCTCCTGAGCAACCAGCTTCAATGACAATAGATAAATTATCAAATTCGTACCGGTGTTTTGTTGCATGAAGCTCACATCTTCCATAGAAACCAATACTTTCATCATCAGCACCTTCAATCTCGCTCTGCAACAGACCCTGCCCAAAATATAGAAGCAAAACCATGTAACTTGTTCCAACAAGTTAAAAACAGAAATGCACGGCAAAATGAGATGTATGCAAGTGCACCATAACCAAATTATATATATTTAATTTAATTTACAATAGCAAACAAGCATGTATTCAATGGGATAGCCCTATCCATATCCAAGTACCATATAACACGAGATAACTACAAGAATAGAATGATTATCAGATAACATATATAAATATATACATTAATCATCCTATCAAGCAACAGGTCTGTAGAGACAGATTTTTCACTAACTAAAACAGAGGAGACAGTTTCTATATTATGTTACAGTCCTACACATTTTTAAATTTGAAATAAGAACCACAGTTTTCAATCAGGATATGTTACATAACATCCCTAGCTGAAGCACTAGTGATATAAAAGCAACACAACAAACCACAGATACTTTTATTTCGGATACAACAGATATTGCAAAAGACATAAGCGTGTAAGAAGAGTACCCTCTGGTGGGCACACCAGGGATGAAATTGAATTGAACAATTAATAACTCTGCACTGTATGCACGAGCCACCAGGCCGATTACACATGGAACAAACCTGACAATTGATAAGAGCATCAGAGCATAAATTGAATGCTATAACACCGAACACAGGAACACCAGGCTCAGAAGCAGGAAAGTGATTCTGCTAAGCTAAAATAGGTTCAACATAACCACATTAAAACATCTATAAAAATGCATTAAAAAAATAATAGAATGAATCAGTAAAAAATTGCTCTGATAGACTATTGGAAGCCATGGATTAAATTATCATACCACATCTACTTGCGGAAGTGAAGCACCAGATACATCAAAAGCACTCATAGTATCAACATTGGGGCATCGTGTTCCAGGTGTCCAGAGACCACAAACCATGTGAACCCACTGCTTGACAGTGGAATCAAGAAGCCCAGCTGTAATGCTGTTATGCACCCCGGAAGGGTTAGAGAAACATGAAGATTTTTGTAGATATTTAATCTCCTTTTGCTTATCAGTTTTCCAAGGACTAGTTTCAGATTGCTTAACATTTTCACACTGGGCTTCAGAACTTGAATTTTCAAATATACTAAATTTATCTCGCAAAGCTTCAGCAGTAGGAATAGAAGTTCTAGGCCTGGATTCTTTTACAACATTCCAAGTTTTTAAAAGACTCTTCACAATATTTTGACTCCGCAATGCGCGAGTCATTGCCCCACCATCATAACCACAGATTACACAAACCTGAAAAATATACAAGAAAAGCTTCAGTAAAACAAAGATCAGTGCAATATTTCTCAGTGCTCTATCAATCAAATGGGAAACCATCAAACAATTTATACAAATGAAGGGCATAAACATAATTTCTGCATCAATATCCACAGCCAGAAGCAAGATTTCTAGACAACTTGCTAACCTCAAACCATAGTATAAATCTTCTTGTTCAACTGTGATGTGAACTCATGTAGAGAAATTGTAGATTTAAGAGCTTACAGTACTTTATTTTTCTGAATATCTTTATTAAAACAGCTAGACCTAAAAAGGACAAGTGCTTAGCTCCTTGGGAGAGGTGTCACATCTGTGATCATGGGTTCCACGTGAAGCACCAGGAGGACGAAAAATGAACGGAGCTGTTGATGAATAGTTTGTGTCTTGGCTCGTTAAAGACACGGCACCACTCAATTCATTCATTTAGTTGAACAAGTTGAGCCCTCTGACTCGGCTCAAGGCACCCGCATAAAGATTCCACCTCATGGGTTCCAAGGTCATGAACATGGCCCTTTTCTCTGGTCATAATGCTTGTAACCGGCTTTGCTACAACTCAAAGAAAACCATCCTAAAAAGAACCAAGCTCCTGTGAACTTATGACCACTTGGACCATCAAATAGGTATAGTAAAATCCCCCAGACCACAAATTAACATAAATAAAAACAGAATCATGGATATTATTTGTGAGCGTTAATAGCCTGATGTTTGTTCCATATTATTCTAGGATCGTGAACAAATAACACAATGAGCTTCAAGTTAAAGAATATTTTTATTGAAAGACAACTGCATTTAAGAAGGTAACTGAGATTTTTTTGGATTACCAACCCTAGGCCTATTTGGGAAAATTGAGACCAGGCTCAATTAAGAGGAGACAAAGTTTTCAATGCAAAATTAGCGATATAATGATAATTTTAGTCGCTTTTTATAGAGAAATTTGACTTTTACTTGCAAAACACTATAATTCCTCCAGAACATTTTTCACTTCAGTTGAAAAATGTTACAAATTGAACAAGAAAAAACAGAGATAAGTTAAGCCAAGTTGAGATTTCTCAAGCATACCTGAAAATATAAGGATATACCATAACGAACAAGACTTGTCTAAATCTAATTAGGGTCATACACCTAAGTTAACTATTTCCCTTCCACTCTATTTGACCAACATGCAAAACCATATCCCACAATATCATATCTTTTTCCTTTTCTTTTAGTCGAAAAAGAATCTAAGTTAGAAAAAGCAACATATAATCATAAAGATGGGATAATGATTACAAGATTAAAGAAGCACAACCACAACAGAGTCTTGATACCCATCTCGATAACATCAGAGGAACTCCCTTTTTTTGCGATTACATGCTATGCTCCGGTTAATCTAGGTTTTTTTTTTTGGTCTCTCCCCAAAGAAATGTTCAACAATAATTTCATGCCAGAAGGTAAATGCATCATAATCCCACAAAATATTTGTCTCCTGTAGCTAGTTTGCAAAAATCAAGCCATCAACAGACTGAGAAGTGGGAAAGTGTGATGACAAAAAGTACCACTCTGCAGAGAGTCAAATAGTACAGAAATAACTGATAGTGAAAAAAGAAAACCATATCATGCAAGGAAGAGATTTTAATTAGAGCAATAGCCCTTTATGCCAAAACTGCAACTAATGAAGCTTCCCTCTTACCATATCTTTTGAATTTGTCCGGCAAGGTCTACAGTACCAACTACCTTTGGGCATTCTGGAAATACCATAGCAAGCCTGGTGAACCTGATCACTAGGATGAAAGTCAGTTTCAGGCATGCAATATAAGATACTACAGTAACATTATCGAGCTAAATCACTACCCTTATCAAGCATTGGCTACACTCCAGTAAGCAATTAGTTTCATCTTTGTTTGAGCTTCCACAAACGCAGCAAAATGCATCAGCATCTAATACAAAAGCTTGGCACTGTATCAACTTAGCTGATCTGCATAATCAATAGAGACAAAGGACACATCAGTAGTATTGCATGATTATTATAAGAAAGCTTCAGATGCATTAAAAACCAGAGTACTGGGTGAATAAATTAGGTTGCTTACTTTTTTCCACTAAATTCATTTGATCTGCCTGTTACACATTTCTCATCCATACAAGTCTTCAGTATCTTCCTCTCAGATTTGAGCATCGTTTGATGTGTACATTCAGAAAATTTGATTGCAGAAGTTTTGGCAGAACTGCACCTCATCCCTGATAATAAAGAAAAAAGTCAATGGTGTCCAAAGAAATGCACAGGTATAGAGGCAGAAGAACATAAAGGAAAACAGGCAATTAAAGTAACAAGCATCCGGAAAGACCCTTGCAGCATAAAGTGAGTATCAGCAATATCAAGTTTCATCTTGCCCTTTTTGGTGGAAGCTTATTTACTTCCAATAGATCCTAAACATTCCTACAGAAGTTTGCACAGCAGAGACCAGAAGTTGAGCAGCAGCTTCAATTAAAGAGAAGCGATTCTAGCAAATGTAATCAGTGCACACCATTGGAACCATATTTTAGGGGGCTATAAGAATCAACAGTGAGTGCTCAATCAGGAGAAACTACAAGGCCAACTAGGAGCATCTTAAACACCAAGTTATGTTGCTATTACCAAAGATCAAACATTTTCCAAGTTGATATCAGATACAAGTATTTTCATAGCCTTGATACAAAAAAGTTACAACTGAAAACCACAAATAAATCACTGTGGCACACTGCAATAGATATGATCATGCAAGGGAAAGAGAAGAACACAAGGAGGGCAGACATGAAGAATGTATGGGGCGGCCCGGTGCAAAAAGGTTGCTGTCCATACAGGGTCTTAAGAGGGTTAAATCTTTGCAGTCTTGCTTCATGATTCAGATAGCGCTTTTTGGGATTTAATCCCAAGACCCATGGGTGAACATATCTATCAACCAAGCTGTAACAGGAAAAAGATGATCCCATAATACCAAATGGAACTAATTCAATCTGATGGTGATCAAATGTAGCCCTGTTTGATAGAAACACAGAGAAAAGGGCAAAATAAGGACAAAAAATGAAGCATATAACAAGAAAGCAAAAGAAAAGCAAGCATCTAGCCTTTCGTAACTTAGGAAAAGAAACTTTAAAAGAAGAAGAAAAGAGTTAAGGCCTTATAATCTCCTTAAGGGTATAAGAGGAGTAGAAATAACATTACCAAAATTTCCATCTACATGGACAGCAGTAGAGTTGAAAAATCATGTGAAACAGTCTGTCAGAATCTTAAACGAAAAAGCCCATACTCTCTTTTTAAGTATTATGTTCTTAGTCATTTGTGATAAAAGGGGAAAATTTTCATTCGTACCATTCATAGTTAACTCATAGAGGCTTCTTTTACGGATTTCTTGTCTCTTTAGTTTAACTGTGGGGCTTGTGACTTTAATGTTTACATCATCTCTCTTTTCTCGAATCACCAATAACTCATCACTACTTTTATCAGAGTGTGATTTCTCTTTTTCCTTCATCAGAGCATCAAAGTGTTTCTTGCCAGAGTCACTAGAATAATGCTCATTTCCCTCTTTCTTTGATTTGAAAGATACAGGATAGTCCCAATTGCATCCTCTATGGTTTTCCGTTTGCGATTTACTAAATAATGATGGTCTGAGTTCATCATCGTACGAAATATCACATCCTCTAGCAGTTTTGAGAATCTTACTAAGAGGGACAATTTTTGGCAGCTTAAATAGAACTGAAGCAACCTTTCCATCAGATATAATGCCATACTTCCCGCACACTATAGGCCTTGACAATGTACCATGCGTGTTTCCCCAATCACTGACAGTGGCATTTTCACATCCCACAATATTGAGCTCAGAACTTTTCTCAGCATCCATTTGATATGATCGCTTCCAGCAACATGACATTACAGAATCTTTCGCCTCATTACTTTTGAGCTTTTTCCTGTCTGGAACCTCCATAATTCCAAGAAAATCAGTGCCCCTGCGTTGTAAGCAAAAATCTCCTTCCTCTTCTTTTCTATGATAATCTAGAGTCCTTTTCATATCTTTTCTATGGGAGAAGCTTGCAGTAGACAATGCAGATCTTTTCCGCTTGAAACTAGAAGGCCCTCGAGAAACAGCACCAGAAATATTTTGCAGTCCAGACTGGGGAAGTGTCTGGAGCGCTTTCAATGTTAAAGAAAGCCTTTTGGTACTGTCATTACCTTCAACAGAGTCACAGTGTGCTGAAGAAACACCCGAGGCAAGATATGATGCACTCAGCATCTTCCATTTTACTGCTTTCTTTTTTGTCTTGTGTATCACATGTCTTTTAAGCTTTTGCACACGATTGACACTTTCATTGCCCAAGAGATCATCATGTATTTTACCCCTTACTTTCTTCAATGCCAAGTTTTGGATCCTAAGCTTGTCGATAAGACTATGACAACCTCTTCTTGGCAAAGCAGACAGTGTACCTTTTTTAGGTAATTTATTCTTAGATGTGAAACAAGGTCGTTTAGAGCTTCTTCCACCATCAGTTGAATCATCAGATGACCAACATTTGTCAATGCGTGATCCCTCATCAACTACACCATTATTTCCACATCTAGGATTTCCAGTGGCAACAGTACGAGGACCCACATTGTTTACCTCCACTGAGGCTTGAGTTACAGCAGGAGCTGAACATCCAGAAGATACATTAGACACTTCTTGCTCCCTCAAGGACTTCTGAGCATTTTCATTAATGCATTTAACTGCAGGTGCAGCAAGATTACCATGATGATTCTCATCCCGCCTTATGTCACTCGCCCAATCAACACATGACACCTTACAAGCACTAGGCACTTCGCTTGGCACATCTTTCCACTGAGAAACATGGGAACCGATCTTCATGGGTGTATGGTCTTTCAAAGTTGAAAGCTGATCCAGTAAAACAGTATTCTCACTAGGAATTTGGTCGCACCTTGATTCAGCTATGACATTTCTCTCAAGGCTTCCCATACCCTTTGAATCATTTAGATGGTTCTTTCCTTCAACATCATAATTTCCTGCTGGAAACCTCAACTGATCTGCACACCTGCACTTGGTGGTAAAATAAGCATGACGCTCTTCATGGCAGCAATTTGGAACCTCAGTTGATGAACTAATATTCTTTTCCCTGACATCAAGAAAACATCACCATGAGAAGTCAGTAGCTTGAAAATTAGACATCTGAGAGTCATCACAATGAAAGTATGTTCTCAAAACCAGCATAGAGCCTCATCAGCTCATATATATATTTGAAATTGAAACAGACAACATCTCCAACATAGGCACCCATATCACCGGGGAGAGAGAGAGAGAGAGAGAGAGAGAGAGAGAGAGAGATGACTCAGCTCTTGTACCAAAAGGGAAAAGTGATCCCAGTAGCTGCTAACCTATATCAATTACGATTTCAGTGGTTTCTATGAAGCACATGCATTTCAAAATGGTTTTAACCATATTTCACTCAACATCTGACACAATATTCGCTTGACTTGTCAAACATGCCACATGAACTATTATTCACCTTTCATTATTACTGAAAAACAAATACTTACGGGAATCTCAGCCAATATTTTTCATTAATTGTAATTGGCATATGACACTCACTAAACTTGTCAATTTTCACTCTTTAATTATACATATCTTTTGTTTTGCTAAATTTAAAGTACTTGTGAATTCAAAAAAGGAAAGGAAAAGGAGAGAGAGAGAGATAGAGAGAGAGAGAGAGAGAGGGGGAGGGAGGGAGAGGGAGGTGTGAAATTTAACTATTATGCTCCATTAAATTATTACTTCGATGTTGTGTCTTGCCACTTGGACATTTGTCAACATCCTGTCATTCATTCATCGCTGAAGGAGTAAAATCACACCTGCTGCATCTCTAGCCACCTAGCAATAGGAAAACTACATGATTTCATCCTAGATATATTTACGTACAAGATATCAACCAAGTGTAGGTATCTTCTGAGAGTACCATATCCATGTAAGGAAAACTAATTCCTGATATTACAGCAAGACTTAAAACTAAAATGTGAAACCAAAAATAGTGGAAGCAAGAGCAAGTGATATTCAAATGAATGTGAAAATTTGTCTAGACTTGCCTCAATGAAGGATGATTTACAAAACCACTGTGAACAAGCTGACATTGCAAGTCACTTTTTTTAAAATGAAGCGAAGTTCCTTGGATAGATCTAGAGTAGTTACACCAATTGTTGAAACCTGTTTGGACACAAATTTCACATTGTAAATATGCTAAAATAAGCAAGTAAATATGTTTCTAAAGAACCAATTCTTTGCATCAAAAGTAGAAATATGCAGATTATTGCCTGATACATGAGTCATCTGATTATTACTATCATTCCGACATGCATTGTCAGACTGCATTGATTTCATGGCAGCATCAGAAGCTTCATGTGTACAAATAAGATAAGGTCCAAAAGCTCGCTCTGATGACACTGGATGAGCCTGAATCTTCATAAGAGATGAGTCATTAGATCTCCCTTGCTCCTGATGGATTCCAAAAAATCCAACAGCATGATCTTGCTTAGATTTACCCAGTACATGCCTCGATTTAAGCAAACTTAAATTCTCATCTTGAATAGTCAGGCACCCACTCAAATTATTACTCTCTTTATTCAATAAAGTTGGTTTCACATTTTGACTGCTGGAAGTCATTGCAGAGGAAATGCCAATTGGAACTCCCCGCAGAGGCAAAACAGGCCTGTGACTCGGAGTAGAGCTTTCAAAGTTACGAATATGGTAATCAGGTTGTCCACTACTTCCAAGACAAGAAATGTTCCTGGAAGAGTTGAAAGCCTTGCTGGTCTCAGATACCGCAGGTGGCACACAAGACATCTGGAGTGAGCCTATATTCTTGTCAGACAAAACTGAGCAACTAAGATGACCCCTTCCACCAATGATTTTAATAACAGAGCTTGGATTGTCCATCTCCCGAGAATCAGATGCAGAGGTTGGAGCAGGTTCAATAGAAGATATATCAGCAAAAGATCCAACCTTGAAAACTGTACCGTGATGCCTGTGAACAGCTGATAGATTATAATTGGAATGCTTTTCTGAAACGACAGCATCAGTAGTAAAGATAGCTGAGTTGGGGTTGGCAGCATGAGCTCTGGAATTTAGTAACTTGGACTTCAAATGATCACTGCCATTTACAACATTTGGTGCAGCTTTTCCACAAGAAAATACCTCAGATGGATTATTTAAAAGTAACATTGAGATCACTGAATTCTTAGTTGTATCACTTTTGTAATGTTCAACTCTATCAGGACCAATTGTGCTATTGATCCCAGGTGCATCATTCATGATGTTCAATCGGCTTTGTTCCTTTTTCGCACTAGAAGTTAATGTGTCTGCTGCAAGTTGATCCTTCCTGAAGTCTTCCATTGCCCGCGAACTTGCAACTGTGAAGTATTGACCGCAGCCAAAGAATGAAAAGGAAAGTTTTAACAAAAATATAGTTTCAAACTGAGTGCTTTATGATGTATAAACTAATCTTCTAACAGTCAATTAAATAGAACATAGAAACTCCTCACACCATTATATATGGGGTTTTGCAGGAAAAGTTGGGGATGTCCAAATGTGCCTCCAAATTGTGATCCAAAGGTGGATAAGACAGCATTTCCTGAAGTTTGAATGCGCTGAGCTGGTTGGCCAAGCCTCAACTCAATGTTGGAAACAATATCCCTGTCAACTGTAGCTCCTTTACTGGAATTGCTCAAGTTGTGCATAACTTGATGAGTATTTAATTTGGTCCCAGACTTGGACATCAAATCATTGATAGCAGGAAGAAACTGACAACCATTATCCCGAACCCCATGATCATAACTTTCTGCAGACACGGTTAGACTCACAGGCTGAGAACTCTCCTTTACCTGGCCATGTCCCAAGTCTGATTTTATGCTTTGTGAAGCACGCACCAATTCCTTCAAAAGAAAATTGCATGTATCTGGAGCATTCTGCTGTTCATTATGCAAAGGATTATTAACTGTAATTCGACTTGTAGCAATATTGGGAAACACTGTGTTGTCATAAAGTTGTCCAGACCTTGCTAGCCCCCCAGATAAACCAACTAGATGAGTTAAATCAGACTCCTTGCCTGTATTGGACACAGTTGTAGCACACCAGGATAAAGTATCACTTGATGGCAATCCTATGGGCCAGTCCCATCCACAATGGTCTTCTGGAACCCTGATCTAAAGCATAAAAAAAACATCACCATCCAGAGTTCTGGCTCTTCAAAGACATGCCAGTAACAAAAAGGACTTTAATTCCAAAGCCAAGAAGAATGAATTTCACATATAAGTGTGACAATGACACTATTTTGTATATAAGAACTTAATCAGAGCAAGGAAAAATGTAACAATTACATTTTACACATTAATGTACACCCTTGGGAAAGAAATAAAAAAGGCTCTTAATATTAGGGTTGAGATTTGTTAAAAAATAAAATACGAAGACAACTTTCTTCATTAACTAAAGCTTTCAAAGTAATTTCATATAGTATTTGATTAGAAGCTCCTGAATTCAAAAGTTGTCATGCCCCTTTACCCCAAATTCCCTATGTTTGAAACCCTCATAAATCACCACAAGCCCATCAGTGAGAGGGAAAGCTCATACATAAAATAAAAGGCATACCTATCTCATCAACTTAAGCTTTTGCAACAATTGGCTATTTGACAGGAATTACTAATGCAGTATCAGAGTTTTCAATCATATAAGGTTAATTAAAATTTAGGAGAAAGAATTGCCTGTCCCTCCTCCACAACATCCTTAACATGCAGAGAGAGTATCCTACTTATCCTAGTCCAGTAGCTCTGCCTAACCCCTTGCCTTTAAAACCCCTAATGCTTCCTCCATTTCAAGAAAAACCTCTCCAGCTCCTTTACTTCTCCACTGTATGGAAAAAACAGTACAAGTCATCAACTTCAAGCTCCCATGATACATTGTTGATAAGGAATTTCACATCTACTTTAACGAGATGCTATTGATCACAGAAAATAGCACCTCAACATCTGATGTGAATTGATATTCTGCCCACTTTAGCCAATATAGAAATATAACACCATAATTTTAAGTTCCCAAACTATCTGTTTCCCAATTATCAATATCCAATGTATTCCCCCATATCTCTAACTACTGTTATTAGCATATAGAGGTTGTGCTCAACATGTAGGGCCAAAAACGTTGTATGGAAAATGTCTCTCATCCTAACCAATAACACAAACAATCTACCATTTCAGGTATCCAACAGATCCCTCAATGGAAAAGAGACAACCAGACTCAACAGTCTCTAAGCCACAGCAACACAACTCTCATGACTGAGAGTGCCGTGGCTGCTCTCCAAGGTGGCGGAGCCATCCATACTGCGTGAAGAAATTCACTATTTTTTTATTTTGTTTCCTTTTTATTTTATAATGATGTCTACCGTTTTGAATAACAGTTCCCTAAAAAATTATGACTCTTTAGATTATATAAACCCTTTAGGAGCTTTGTATGATTTAGTTTTTGATGATTGATAGAAACATATTAGTTTCTCTCAGCCTTGTTTTATCTTTTGAGGTGGATTCCTCAGCAGAGCTTTAAAGTTCGGGCTGATAAAACTCAACCCCACGTTTTTGTTTTGCAACAATGGGCATTTGAGGGTGTTCGATTGGTGACAGAAACATTCGTGAAGAATCAATTGAGGTTGAAAGGAGCAACCAATCTCACGATATCCATCAGGGATTGCAGGCTATTTGGAAAAATCTGAAAAAGTCATATGAAAAGGTTTGTTGTTGTGGAGTGAAATCTCTCAATTGTTTTGAAGGAGTCAAGACCAAGGTTGGAGCCCTAATGGTAAATTGCAACTTGGATTGGAATCAAGAGAAAGAAGCGATGGATGGTGCCCGCGGTTGATCTACACAGAATCTGGTTCGCGAGAATGTTAGGAATGATTTTTAACCATTTGATGTCATTCTTAATTTCTATGGTGATACGAGAACAAATGAATCACTAGAATGGTTGGGAAAGTGCCATTATTTTTACGAATATACAAGTATTTCTGACCCAAGATGATGAACTTCAAATTTAGAAAGATGCCAAGATGTGGTCAAACAAATTGCTAGAGAACAAGAGGATAGTAGTAAAGGGTTGATTTAAACTGGGAAGAATTGAAACACTTGTTGAGAAATAGATTTTTACCCCAACAATATGAGCAGAATTTGTTATATAAAGCTCCAAAAAAAGAGTTTAGGGTTTGGAGTCAAATTAGTGGTGACTGACCATCCAGAAGTGTATTGTGGATCTAAAAGTGAAGATTATGAGAATAATAATTCCGAACCAATTATGTATATGGATTTAAAGTTTGACTCAAAAATTGAGGAGGAATTGCTTCGTTCAGATTTTCATGAAGACCTAACCAATGAAAAAGAAGACGATAAAGAATGGGAACATGATGATTATGGGACAGGGGGCAATGTGTATTCTAATTTTGAAGACTTAATCGCTTCCTTGATGTAGGACATAGATGTTGAGGAAAGAGTTTCCAAATTACTAGATCCTAAAGCATCTGTACTGAAGGGGGCTTGCTAGAACAAAATCAGTCCGAAGTTGATGACATTCATATCAAGGAAATGCCCAGGATCTCTTGTTGGGACATCAATTGTTGATCATGGATAAAGTTGGGAATGACATGGAGGGCTTTGATGAGGTTAGGGTGTTGGAGGATTCAATAAAGAACAGGGATTGAGTTGTTGATGCAGTTAAAACTCCATTTCATACTACTGCATGCTTCATTTATTACAAGGGGAAATTTGTGTTTTGGCGTTTCAAACTTTTATTCCAAAGGAATTCTATGAAGATCTATTCAGTGAGTTGACCGGGAAGGTAAGGAGTTGGGGCACTATTGATCCTTTTGACCCTAGTGTATTTGGTCCAGAGACATGTTGAACATTGAGAAGAAGCCAGAGCTGTCAGATTTTGGTATGGTACTGCAACACATGGATAGAGGGTCTCCTGATTTTGAATTAAATCTAAGTGGGGGAGATTGATGTGGAACAAGAGACTGTTAAAATGAAAGAATCAATGTTTAATCTCATGTGATGAGTCAGAGGTTGCATCTACGGTCTAAAAGGGGGTCAATTGTGCATCTGAGGCAGGAAAAGAAAGAGTCAGACCCAACTCTCCCTAAACTGCCACAGCAGCCCTCCAATGAGTCGTGGCCGTCTGTATCGCGTGAAAATCCAATATTTGCTATTTTTATTTATTTTCTTTCTTTTTTATATTTGAATGATGTCCAGGGTTTTCAATAATAGCTTCCTATGTTACTTAGGACTAGGCAATAAAAACTCTTTAGAAGCTTTTTACAATTCTGCTTTTAATAAAAACACATTATTTTCTCACAACACTAGTTGAATTTTATCTCTTGAGGTGGATTCCTCTGCAGAGGTTTTAAAGCTTGGGATGATCAAATTCAACCCAGATTTCCGTTTTGCATTATTCTCCAAAGTTAATTTCTCAAATCTTCTTGGGACCAAATGCCACATGCACCTTATTCAAACCATAAGTCCCAAAATAAGTCTATCAAATAAACAACCCCAGAACACAAAACAAGCAAAAGACTCCCAACCAATCAAGCACCATCTGCCTTCTCTCCATCTCTTCCACCCACATGTAGAAAGATCCATGACAATCCCCATTGTATCTCTTGTACCGTCCGGTTGAAGAAACATTGCTAGTAGTAAAAATTGCAAGAACAATTTGTGCCCCATTGTATCTCTTGTACCGTCCGGTTGAAGAAACATTGCTAGTAGTAAAAATTGCAAGAACAATTTGTGCATCAAGGAAAAATCCATGGCTCAGTAAGGGTTACCATGTTTGGATGGTCAAAGCTTCTATCATAGTTGCCTTTGGGAGGGTATGCAACGCTAAATTCTGACCCTAGGCAATCTCCAAAAGAAACCGAAACCAGTAGATACTTCCTCCACAACACATAGGGTGGTGATAAACTACTTCTATGTGGACTGAAAAAGCACCAAACAATACTTATTTCATCAGTGTATTCCTTTAGGCATTGACTAGGGTGGTTGAGAAGTGTGAACCATGAAGTTTCATCTTTATTCCTCCACTCATGTTTGTTTTGGTGCCAAGGGAGGAGAAAATGGGTGTAAAAGAAAAAAGAAATTCTCGCCGAGCATTTGCAGATCTTTTACTTACAAAATTCTGCCGGTGCAAGAAGAGCTATCATTTGATGACTGTTGCTAGGTTCTGTCTTGTTATTGAATTTTCTGGGGAGTTAGACGTTGAAACATTAGTGGATTATATTTCTTTGACTTTCTGACAAGAAGAAACCAGTGTTGCTTAAGATTCAAAACTCCCAACCTCTATACCTATTATAAACCAGACAATCATCTCCTTTGTCATCTGTTTTTGTGTACCTATATCTCATCATTGAAAAACCTCGTGAATTATTAGATCACAGGAACCTAAAGCTTTAATGATTACCAGCTTCTTTTAAAATAGAGATTGAATGCCACCGATCATTGTCTCTATAAACTAACATCTTACTTTAGGATATTGACTAAATCGCACCAAGCAATAGTCGAGCTAAAGGAAACTACTTCAATATTAAATATTAAAAATATTTAGTGGATGGCCTAAACAGTTGACAAGTAGCAGAAATTGTTGCATAGGTTCGCCTTTACATCAAACTCTGTTCCTTGTAAGGTAATAATTCTTATAGCCAAATGCTTTAAATAATTCTTAAATCAAATCATATAGGACTTTTTTTTATCCACTTTTACAAATTTAAAAGAAAAACATGCATAAGACAGCCCCACAATAAATGTACAATTTTAAAGGCCAATCTCGGCACGACAAGAATAGATTTTCTGTGACAAATGGCAATCTTAATTTTTTTGTATAGGGAAAATGGATTGAATATTAAAGTGAATGTATTATGCCTTACCCCAAATTTCTGAGAGTAAAGTTTCCGCCACTGAGCAATTGTACCTCCACCATCTACACGAACAGCATCCCCAGGGTTGACACCACGTACTCCTGAATGCTGCCAATGAATAGATGTTAGATAGGCAAGATCACTCATTGAATGACCTGCACAGATTGTTGATCAGGCTAATGGATTTTATGCACAATTCCTCAATAGATTGACAAACAAAGAGCCAAGATATCAGATCTTACCTCACAAAATTTAGATATAGACATATGCAAGCCATGGCAAGCACAAACAACGCCAAGAAAGCCGGCATTGTTGAGCAGTAGTTCCCCATCTTTCAGACAAATAAAGAAAAGAAAGTAAATATCAAAATCTTAAGAGCATAGTAAAGTATAGGATGTTAGGTGCCCAAGTGCTCACTTGTACCCATGCAAAATACATGTGGACTTCTTCTTACTGAAG
Source organism: Dillenia suffruticosa (assembly GCA_033439265.1). Taxonomy (NCBI): domain Eukaryota; kingdom Viridiplantae; phylum Streptophyta; class Magnoliopsida; order Dilleniales; family Dilleniaceae; genus Dillenia; species Dillenia suffruticosa. Next base: position 22,500,286 of record JAVTVX010000029.1, read on the forward strand.
GAGCTTCCTGTTTAAACATTGAATGGTTTACATTTAAATGTACAGTGTTTATAGCATTAGAGTTAGAGCAATAAAGCCTTCCAATATCAGCGGGATTTGAATTTGTAAGCCCTTTCCCATTGACAAAAGAAAATTCATGAGCCCCATCATTATTAGATGTAACACCTTGGACAACTGCCTTGGCCAAGCCCCGTCTCTGAAGATCCAACTGTGCAGCCTGTAAGTCATTTAAAACAGGGGAACTACCAGCAAGATTACCAAGCGTTGAAGCAACTGGGAAAAGACCTACTCCACTTCTCAGGTTCTCATGGCCTAGATTTTGGGATGATGACCCCCCAGGTGCCATGGGAATTCTACTTTCCTGCGTACTAACCATGACACCATTAGCTCCACTGGATAAACTAGTGTACATACTAGACGCCTTTGAATTTGTTAACTGCTGAAAATCGTATTGCAACAGTGATGCTGGTCCAGATAGGAGTGCCAAAAAGGAATTAGCAAAATCAGCACGGCCTGGCTTTTGTGGATCCAAGTTTAAAGAATCATTTACTACAGGTTCCTGGATCATTTCATAGGCTTCTTTTCTTGGATCTTTTGTGAATTGTAGATCAAGATAATGACCAGAATGAAGTTCCATCTGTACAAAGAAAGGGGCAATGTGCATAAGCATGATTGTGTAATATGTGAACATATAAATCTGCAGTAACTGAGAGAAGCAACATGCAGGAAAAATGAATATTGTGCCGCAGAGCATCTAGGCAATCTGCTTAGGATTAGGCTAGTATTGCCACTGACAAAACCAATACACAGAAGTTGCAGCAATTCTACACAAAACATGTACATCTAGAGAACACATTATGATTTAGACGTGCAACTGCCACTGGCATCACAACATTGACAAAACCTGCTCTAATAGTTGTGAAGCACCAAAAGTAGAATCCTGCATTCACTCTAACTTTAGTAAGATTAAACGATGAAGAGACATTGAACCGATACATGGGCAAAAAAAAATAATAAAATAAAATACAATGACTAAAACAAAATGACAAAATATAACAGGGAGAATTCCATTAGTTCTGAAAAGTGCATAGTGGAACGCTTCAACATTACTCAAGTCATGAAATTGTGCCACATTCGGATTCCTCATTTTGCTCATTATGGTTTCTAATCCAAGTTAAATCCTTTGAACTTTTGTAACTTATTTGCTTCATTTAACAATGCAGCCTTAGAGTCACAAAGATGCGTACACATAATTTGAGGCATGTGCAGCCAACAAATGCTAAAATAGAATTTCAAGTATATAAAGTAAAAAAGAAAATTAGTAATACTTTGTAAGTTTTAGGTCATTAAATCAAGCAGCAGAATTTTGGTTCAACTCCAATAGTCAATTAGAGGAATTGTTCCCCATCTCTCAAAAGTCACATTTTTCTCTGACCATGGACCAAAAGTAGAGATCCCCACTAAATAATTCTTTTTCTTTTTTGAGTGAAACCCACTCAATAATTCTTTACTTTCTCAATCAGAAAGACATACCTCCCCTTTGGTGTCATCCATAAGCCACTTATGATCCAACAAATGACAAAGATAAAGCAATCTAACTCCTCTGCTTCTCTCAAGCATAAAACCACAAAAAATCATAACCCCAATCAACTAATTTCTCCTTAAATTCACCAATCAAAAGTGCAGACAATCTGGACAAACGATAATTCGATTATTTGGACACATAATTTTACTTGTTTGTAATATCTATAAAAGGAAAAAGAAAAGTAAAATCATAGAAGAGCTTTTCTTTTCTGTTAATCTAAAGGATGGAGGGTTTAAACCAGTATAACTTCCCCCTATACGGTTGATGGTACCATAAAAACCCCACCTGCCATGGAATGTCCTATTTGAGCCATAGCCATTTCCCTTTAGATAAGCCCGTAACAAGAGTCCCAACCACCAAGTCAGGCAGCCACAGAAACACTTCCTAACCAAATGACAAATTACGTATATTCCTGGGCAGTAGACTTAGAATACTGGAACTTTTCCTTATATGCTTTTTATGGCTCACTACACAGAGAACGGCACTTCCACCATTTTTTGTCCAGTACAATTTAATGCAATATGAGAGATTACGCCACACCCATTGTCCATGAACATAGTCATGTAGCATCAACCAAATCCCCCACAAATGTCTTAAGCCTCTCTCAGGAAGAGCCCCTTAAGCTTTTTACATGCACACGTCTATGAGCTATTGTGCATGCCAAATAGATTTACCCGTGCACACGCAAAGAGTATTTGCCTAAGGTTAAACTGTTATTTCCGAGAAACCCTAGAAATGGACCAATCCAACTAGTTTTTCTGGTAGGTCATCGATTCACTTCTACTTTACATTTCCAAAAATGGATGTTCATTTAAAAAACCAACTACCCAATAGCTTTAAGAATCCTCCCAAAAGAAAAAAATTCAAAAAGGAAACTACTAATAGACTAAAAAACACATAATAATTACTACAAGACACGGAGGAAAACAGCATCCCACCCACATTATCCCAATAGAATCATTTCCAAGCTACATTCTGACCGATGAAGAAACACAAATCAAGAAAGGAGAAAACTTCAAGTACGTGCCAAACCTAAACCTCAACCAAAACATCAACGAGTACACCACAAGATCATCAATGCTTTACCAGAAGGCATTACAATTTTACCTGATTTGGAGGTACATTGGATGAAGAAGGCATGGACGGAGTCAAAGACTGCCATGCCGAACTACATCTGGCCTTCCATGAGTTCTCCATTGTCTCGACACAGCCAAACCCTAACCCTTATCCATTCAATTTCCACGAACCCTCAAAGATTCCTCGCCAAGTAACAACACAAGAACACGAACAGAGGACCCTGAGCTGAAGAAACCCTAGAGAGAGAGAGAGAGAGAGAGAGAGAGAGAGAGAGAGACCGAGCACGAGAGGGAAAGAGAGAGAGGTGTAGTAGTTCGAGGTGTGTGCAGGAACTGTGCAGAAGACGCGCGTAGAGAGAGGAGAGAAATTTGAACCGTTGGATTCGGGGAGATGAGAATTAAAAGGCGGAAGTTGGAGGAATGTGGGTCGTTGATCGTGAATACAGCTGGTTATGTTTGTTTCTTCTTTGAGTTCAGAAAAAGTGCAAAGGAGAAGTACCGATCAAAGTCAGTGAGCGAGAGACCGTAATGTCACTCATCTCCATGAAACAGTGCTTAAAAAGCTTTGACATGCCAATCCACATACGTGTCCTGTTTTCATTGGTCCAGGTGGTTTGCCAACCTCGGACCCACAATTGAACGTATCGATGACTAAACGACGTCGTGTATTTGTATCTATCCAGCTTCGGTGTCGGGTCACTTTCTTAGAAATCAAAAGAAACACGACATAAATCCAAAGGGAAAAATATTTTGGATAGCAAAGTCTAGAATTTTTCTTTTTAGGGATAAAATTTTTATATCCAAAACATGCATATATCAAATTGTTAGTGTAGTCTTGCAAGGTAGGACTTAGATGGGTCTTTTATAATAAATTGTCTATTTTTTGAATATTTCACGACATATCTAAATACTTATGTATTTATTTTATATATATATATATATATATATATATATACATACATTATTTTTTTATAAAAAAACAAATAATTAAAAATGCAAGTCATAAATTATTTTTAATAATTTTTTTAATAAACCTTTTTTATATTATATATTTTTCCTCTTCTAATTTTATTTTTTCTTAATTTTATAACATGATTAGTCTCCTATTGCCCGAGTTCGCCAAAAAATTTATTAACAAAATTATAACAACAACAATAATATAAGTATTGTTATCTTAAATTTTGAGATTGTTTATTCAAGAGACAATATCTTAAAAAAACTAAATAATTTAAAAAGATAAAATTATTGATTTAATTTGTATCAATTCTCATACGTTACTCATTCCTATTTAATACTATTTTTTCAACTAAACTCATAATTATTATATCTTTACATATAATTTGTATACAAATTTTCATCGATCTACCTCTATATTTTTTTAAATCTCCTATATTTAAGTTTTTGATAATCTTAAACAGTGCGTTTTCTGGTTTTTGTTGCATGTGCTCAAACTATTTCAGACGATACTATCGTATTTTATCCATAATTAAACTAGTTTATAACTTTTTACGTATTTGTTCATTTCTAATTCTATTTTTTGAAATTTTACCATATATCCAACTAATATTATCATGTTATAAAATAAAAAAAAAAAATCAGAAGAGGAAAATTATATAATATAATATATGGAGAATAATTTTATTTCTTGAAGTACTCTTCTTAGAGTTTGCACATTATTAATAGACTCTCAAGAAAATTTTTGAAATACATGACCTTTTAAGTTATATAATATAAATAATGAAAAAAATATATATATTAAATAATGAAAAGAGAGTAAACCGATTATTTTACAAATTTTTAGATGAATTTAAATATTCGTAAATTTTTTATATTTATAACATATGTGTGCGCTTTGACGTTGCTTGCCAAATAATGCTTATTTTAAGTATACAATATATATATATATATATATATATATATATATATTTAATATTTAAGTGTAAATTGGTGTACACGTGTGCATGTGTTAAAACATACCCAAATGTTACAAAATAAACACCAAAAGATTTGATGTTACGGGAACAATTGACTGATAAAGAGATTTTACTCAAGTTTTTCCCTACATTCTCACGTTCAAACCTTCGTGGATATGTGTATTCTCACAATTTTCGTGACTCTTATATAACAAAAATTGAACACCAATAGGTTTAGTGTTTGAGACCGATAGCTCAATAACATTTTTCATCATACCTATGGTAATATTACTAAACAATTGAAATAATATTTTTCATTAATATTTTAAGCATGCATTTTTATATTATCTTTTTTTAGAAATAAACTATCGGTAACTAAAAATCACATTAAACTTGATTAAATTTGATTTGAATCAGATTGAACTTCTAAAATATAAAATCTTTCACCATTTATTGTTTTTATATACAAAATTTCAAATAAAGATCTTGATTAAGGATACATTGAATAATCTTAATTATATAAAAATGTAATTTATTGTTATTGCATTCTCCTTTCTCTCACATGATTAATAGTTTTTCTCTATCTACCTATTTCCTATGTATGCATTCTTTTAACTTTTAATTAAATGCAGGGTCAAAATTAAAGTTGAAAAAAATTAAATAAATCCTTTGTTAATTTTAACAAAACAATTATTAAAAAACCAGTAATATAAAAGAACACTTTGATGGTTTTACTCTTGGGGCGATCATCACACCGTTTCTCTCTTCTCACTCTGTTTTCTTTTTTGGTTTTCATATCGATATTTGAGTTTTATCTAATTAATTTAATTCGAGATCTTTGAAATCTATTTTACGGATTGACTCTCTCAAATTCTTTTTTATCATTCCCAAAACTCAAACTCGAGATTTCTAATTAAGAGAATAGAATATCCGATCACTTAATTCAAATAAGTTTTGTTCTGCCTTCTCTCTCTCTCACTTATCTTGCACAAAAGTATGATATCTTTTCTTGATAATATAGGGGACTCATCCTTACTTTCAAGCTTAAATTGAATTTTTCATAGTTTTATAAGTTTGGAAAAATTAAGATCAGGATAAGTTGAAAATTTTTATTTAAATTTTATTAAAATATAATAATAATTTGAACCTTTTAAAAAATTTTGGTTTTTATTTATAAAAATTATATATTTTTTAGAATAAAATAAAATAAAATAAAATAATATTGGTTCCCCATTATTAAACAAGGGCCATATGGTCAAGCAGACTGAGCCATATAATGGAAATAGGTGAAGGAATTTATCATTGCCAGAAAAAAGATATTTTTTTATGGATTGGAAGAAGGAAATCCTCCTGACGTGGAGAGCGTAGAGTCTATCATGGATAAGATTAAAGCGGTATTATATCTGGAATTCTTGGGATAACACTGGAGTACCCATGAACAACCATATAAATATAACCTGATTCAACACAATAGGTAAAAGTTTGATAAATTAGAATGTTATTCGTTAAAATATTTTAACGAATATGTAACATATTTTAAAAATTACTACTGACAAAATAGTATTACCGAAGATGAAGAAAGAATCTTTCTAAATAAATTCTTTGAAAGACTACCCCGAAAATTCACGATTCAACTTGAAAAAGAATACACATTAGATAGGGATAGCCAAAACTCAATCCCTATAGACAAATTGAGAGCTTGAATCTAATATACAAAAATGAAAATTCGTGAATGGGGTTGGCAAGCAAAATTATTAAGAAAATGAAAAATTATGATGATCACCTATGGTGCGGTATCAATGATGACATTCCAAAATTAGGATGTTGAAAATTTTATCCTAAGAAAAAGAAAGACAAAAATAAACATAGATTTAGGAAGGGTAAAACCTATACTAAATTCAGAAAATACAAAAAGAAATATATAATTTAAAATAGTTTGTCCCAAAAGAACAAAGCAAGAAATATGCAAGAAAGAATCATCAGAAAATAAGATCTTATGATAAGTCCCAATGCGAATGTTGGCACTGTGAGAACAAAGGACATTTTGAGACAGAATACCCAAAACAGAAATATATAGGAAAAATTTACTATCACGATATGGAAATTTTTGAAAAGATAGAGATCCCAAGGCAATTGCTTCCAATAGAGGAAAGTGATTCCATATACGAATTTTATATGATCTTAGAATCAGAGGATGAACAACCGGCTAGTGATTTGGATTACTCATCAGAAGAAGATGAGTGACACTTCAAGTATTTGTAGTGAGAAATCCTACTTAGATCAAGTTGATGACAACCAACTTTATCAACAAATTACAATCCTTAGTAATAAATCCTTAGTAATAAACAATCTAAGAAAATAAATAAAAAATGGCTTAAAACAAGTGAAAAAAATAGGTTTTAGGTCCAACTGGAAAATAGGAAATCTAATTTAATGAAGGAACAAAATTAGATATGGTATTCATTATATAAAAACACCGCAGACGATGGAACAAGTTCAGGGAAACTTTAGTATTAGCCTAATCCCCGAAAAGAAAGTAAAGGCAAAGCTAGACAAAATGCCTAGGGATGTCAAAAATGTAACACCAAGCTAAAAAAAAAAAAAAAAAAAAAAAGAGGGAGCCAAAACGCAGCGTTTTGGCCCTCCCCCCAATTGAATTAGGGCTAAAGCCCTAATTCCTCTCTCTCTCTCTCTCTCTCCCTCTCCCTCTCTCCGCCGACCCTTCGCCTCCCTCCCCCACCGCGGCGCTGCTCTTCCCCGCGAGCTCCGTCGGCATCTCCTTCTTCTTCTTCTTCTTCTTCTTCTTCTTCTTCTTCTTCTTCTCCTCCTCCTCCTTCTTCTTCCCTCTCGGTTTCTCTCTCTACCTCACTCTGTCTTCTCTCCCTCTCGCGATCACCCACGATCGCCCTCTCTCCGCCTCGCTGCACACCGCTGCAAGCCACGATCAAGCACCACCGCACGCCACAGCGCGACTGCAGAACCTCCGTAAGCCCGCAGCGCGATCCCCCAGCTCGCAGCACGATCCCCCAGCCCACAGCGTGAGCCAAGCCCCGAGCAGGACCCAGCCCGCAGCGCAAGCCCAGGCCGCGAGCAGGATCCAGGCCCCGAGCGCGAACGAGGCCGCGAGCGCGAGGCCTAGCGTGCACGAGCGCGCGCGGCCCAGCGTGCACGAGAGCGCGCGGCCCAGCGCAAGAGCGCGCGCGAGCCAGCACAAGGGCGCGCGAGCCAGCGCACGAGCGCGGCGCGCACGGGCCCACCAGCCGCAGGCCCGCCAGCCTGCAGGCCCATCAGCCATAGGCCCGTCAGCCCACGGGCCCACCAGGCCCGACAGCCCGTCCAAGCCCGCAGGCCCAGTACGGCCCGCGGCCCAGTCTGGCCCTTGGCCCGCTAGTCCACGACGACCCGTGACCCTCTGCGAAGGTAAATGAATTCTCGATTCCGCGTACATACTAGGGTTTCGAAAATTATTAGTAATTTGACTTAAATTTCTCACTTGTGTTTCAAATGGTAAACATTACAGGTTTTAGACCAGGTTAACGGACGAACGAAAGCTAGATCCGGAAATCCGAGAAACCCTAGGTGAGAGAAATGCAACCTTTTCAACGTTTGAATTAATTCTATCGAAATTATGTCAAATTTAGATCGAGAGTTACATAATATATTGAAAGGTGTGAAATCCGAAGAAAATTAGACAAAAAAAAATGAGAAATATTCGAAACTCGACCATTGGTGAGTCAGATGAGTCGAAATTGAGGAAACGAGAGTCTATAACGAAATTTTGTAAATTAGGTGGTATATATTTGGAAGAAAAAAAATTGAAAATCCCTGATTTGCCTTTTATTTGATATTAAATGTTGATAATCTGATTTAGGTTAATCTTTTGGAGATTTGAGCGGTCAGATCCGATTTGGCTTGTCAGTAGGGAGTGACCACCCTCCCTAGAACTGTGAGTGAGATTTTGACATTCGCTATTGATTGAAAACCATATTTCAAAAATACTTTTAAATGACATATTTCTGTAAATGTATGATTGTTAGAACTTTCAAATATTTGATGAAATGTTTTGTGATCTTTAGAGTGCCTTAAATTCTGACTTTATTGATATGCATCCATGAGTTTTGATAATTGAATATTGTGCCATAATTCCGACATATTGATATGTTTTAATACTTCCACTGCATTGACACATAGTTTTAAATGGATTTACTTACATATTTAGGCTGTATGCCCGGCCGACTTTATGATATTATGTTTTGGGCTGTATGCTTGGCCGACTTTATGATATTATGCATTTGGGCTGTATGCCCGGCCGACATTATGATATTATGTATGGGGCTATATGCCCGGCCGACTTGGTGATGGGATGCATGGGGCTACGTGCCCGGCCGATATGATATTGTGATCCGTAGTTACGAAGAACATCTGGTAGAGGCACCCATTGTACCCGGATACGCTTCGGTCGGAGGTATCCGCCAGATCGTCGTGTGTATGGGTGTCCCAGGTTGACCCTCATCGGAGAGGACGTTGAGTACGGCTCCGTCTAGCACCAGGCGGGGGCACCATACACGGCCGACTAGTTATATGTACATTATTATTATTTACAGGCTATTGGGGTAGTCTGTGGCCAATATTGTGGCAGAGAGCCATTCTTTAATACTTGCATTTAGAAAAAAACCCCAATGCGCCGTCCTTGGTCGAGGTAGACCATTGTCGGGAATATTTCATTGGCCGGTTCTTCACGACATTAATGTAAATATTGGATGCATATCTTGTTTTCTGATGTGTGCGTATTATTATGATTTTGAAATAACATGATCGGTTTGCACACTGTGGATATTTTCTTATCTATGCTTTGACACTCCAAATTCACCTCGATATTGATAGTATGATGTCAATCCCCTCACTTACTGAGTATTCTCTCATAAATACTCACCCCTCACTTTCTTTCCCACAGGATTAGTGTTGGACCAAGGAGATATCACTAGGTTTGGGTATGGATGTTTTCCATCTCTTCCGCTACGATGATTTGTGATATTATTATATATTGGAGATTTTAGTTTGACCATTCCATTTATCTAAATTTTTGGGATGACTGTATAAATTATGGACTTTTATTCGTGAAACTTTCGTGTTGATTATTTCATTGCATCGAAACATTTGTAAATATTTAAAAATAACTTGGGAATTTATTTTATATATGCGTAGAAGTTAAATCCGCTCAGTGTGGCGGCTGCTCATACTCTAGTTGGGCATGACAGTAGAGGTCTGTTGCTAGGACTGCTAGAAACTTATAGTTTTGCGTTGTTCTGGATGTTGGCTGTGGTATTTGTTGATTTTGGAGAGGTCGGGATGACCATTTACTTATTTTTTTTAGGATGAATATGATATACATGTAAAATTGTACTCGGGAAACCTCCGATTTATGGGAAGTTTCTGTCCGATTTTCTGTAAAAATACAGCCGGCATCCAGGGATAACGGGCGGCTGTTCACGATCTCGGTTCGGGGCGTGACAAAAAATAAGATGAAATATATTCACATTTGAAGTATCTGAGCAAGTGTAAAAACTAATTACGCTAGTAAGATAGATTCATTAATCTTGCTAGTTGTAATAGATGATAGATTCTCTAATCCCAGAGATAAGATACTAGGTATAATTAAGGGAAACATTTATTATAGCCAAATACAGTTCACTATTTTTCCTAGATCACATCAGCTTTAATGGATATAGGAAAATCAGAATTAAGAATAATTTATGAATATATCCAAAAAGATATACCGAATAGACCAGAGTATGTACCCTTTACCATTACCTATTGTACGCTGTTCGCACTAAGTTTTATTGTGCATAGTCATCAATTTAATGGTATTTTCTTCAATTTGCATAATTATTCTTGTGGCAAGATTTTTACGGTGAACTTGGTATAAATCCCATATGATCTCTTATCCCATCATGTACTCTCATCTTTTCTTTTCTAGTCGTTTGAGGTAAACTAGAACTACTTGAGGATATATTCGGGGCAGTCAACTGTCCTCTTGGGGTCTCAATCATACCACTTTCTCCTTGTATTGGGTGATCTTGGAAAGTACGAGGATCGGATATTTGTAGGCTGGTCATAAAGACTGCCATTTCAGAATCATCATCCGAAGGATATTTTTCAATATCTTCGTCTAACAATTTAGCATCTAAGTTTTCTCCTTCAAACTTGGTTGCGAAAAACTGTTTCTTATATTCTTCTAAGTCAAGGTCTACTACTAGGTCTAAAATTTCCTTATTAGGTTTTTCCTCATAGCCTAGGATTTTAGTTAGTTTTCTATCCTCATGGCTTTCAAAGGCTTCATTGTCTTCTTCCTTTCTTGAAGAGATGCCTTCATCTCTGATTTTTAGAGCTTATTCTCTTTGTAGGTTGGGCCTAAAAATGGATTGAGCTTCTTCTAATTTTTCCTTACCCTTATCTTTTTTCAACAATAGTTACTTTAATTGTTGAATTTTTGCTTCTAACCATGGAATTCGTTTCTCCTTTTCTTCTTTCATAGGAACTTTAGGAATGTTAGACTTTCCAATGGATTCTTTAAGGACAGTTGTGAAACCTGTTCTTCTTAATTTGGTTCCTTGCACTTCTCTAGCTATTTCTTTATGGCGACTAGTATTAAGAATTAACTTTATAGCATTTTCAATGTTTTTATTTATGGTGTCTAGATCCCTATGCATCCCGTAAATTCTTTCATTAGTATTTCCATTATTTTTTAGACTAATGGATTTTCACTCAATATTTACATACTTTTAGTGGAGGTCCAACACTTTCATTATGAATCATCTGTAGGATCATTTCTACTTTTGATTCTATGATTTTTATTTTTTCTTTTATACGCTTAATCTTTTCACATAAATTTTTGTGTGTTAATTCTTCAGCAATGAGTTGCTGAACTTGTGTTAGATTATTAATAGTGCTGATTTGCCCTATTCAGGTTATATAGGGTTCTCCTAACCAACGGGCTATTGTGGTTAAGTTTCTTTCAGTGTCTTCATTTATGATCTTAACTTGCATGATCAAACTAAGTCATTTAGCTGGGAAGTTGTTTCTTTCGTGGCTATTCCTATATGTCTAACTAAATATAGGTTAGTCTAGTTTTGTATCCAAATTTTCTTATGGTCTCCCACTTTGAATACCGTAACTTTAATGCATCTAAAGTTATCCCCTATTTTTCTAGAATATACTACATTAGGAACAATTTTAGTGGTAACATTAGTATGTCCTAATGGTGAAAATGGTATAACTAATGTATTATGCAATTGGTCCATTTTTATCAAGTGTCCTTATCAGACTTGCTATTCTCTTTATTTCTCTTCAGTTTTCAATATATCTAACATAATAGTTAGCATATGAATTAAGACTTGTTAGGTGCAACATCAGCAGATATTTGTTCTCATCAACCCTAGTTGGTCTAATTCTATATAGAGTTCTCTTATTAACTTCATGAATACAATACAGAGGTACTAGTAAGCAAGCTGCGTTATACAGTATCTTGGCATCCATATTCGGATGCAAAGGTTTTTGATTCTCAACTGAAGAGAAAGTTAAGTCTCCCAGTCTTGTGTTTGCCTCAACTATTCTTGAAGGTTTTTGACCTGAGTCCGCAATGTGCGAACCTAGTTTTTCATGTGAGTCAATGCCCTAAATGTCATCTTAGATTCTATGAAATGTGAATAGGATTAGTCAACAGTTATGCATGCAAGTTCTCAATAATTTTATTTAGATTGGCAATACGTCTCCGTAAATCTTGGAGTCTTTTTGCAAAAAGCATGTGTATTTGAACATTATCTCTCCTATGGAGCTGTTCTTCTAGGTATCTTTCTTACATTTGAAGTTGTCGAATACAAAACCTATAATCTTTTAACAACCTAGACATGGTTATTTATTTCGACAAAACCCTCTAGCTCTGATACCAATTTGCCAGACGCATATAGGTGAAAAGCATTTTTCCTATATTTCAACCCAAATTTCTTTATGAATTAGTGTATTCATGTTCAAATTTAGTAAATTTGACTGCAAATCAGGGTTCTTGTAGATAATGCCGAAAGAAGAAAGTAAACCCTTGACAGCCTTTAGCGCACCCCAAGGATAATATGAGTGGAATGTGATACCATGTGGAGTTAAAAATGTACCACAGATCTTCAGACGAAGAATGGATCAAGCCTTCAAATATATATAAAAAACTTTTGTGTCGTCTATTTGGACAATATATTAATCTTTTCCAAAACAGAAAAGGAATAACAAGAGCATTTATACAAATTTGTGAATATTGTTTATAACCACGTGATCATCCTTAGTAAGTAGAAAGCAGAAATAAATAAAAGTAAGGTTGAATTTCTAGGGACAGTGATAGATGACAATGGGATTGAGCTCCAGCCCCACATCTCTGAAATACTAGAAGATTTTCCTGATGAGCTAATAGACAAGCTTTAGGTTCATAGATTTTTAGGAGTCCTTAACTATGGTGAACCATATATAAGGAATCTAAGTAAGCTTAGGCAACCATTACAAAGGCCGATCAAAGAAAACAATAGGTTCCAATGGAATAAAAATCTAACGCTTGTTGTGCAACATATCAAATCTTATTGCAAGAACCTCCCAAAATTGAAACCTAGGGAGCAGCCCTAATAAGTTCAGAAGGTAAACTTTGCAGATATTCAGGAGGAACTTTTCGAGGAGCAAAATTGAATTATTCTGTTAATGAAAAAGAACTGTTTACAGTAAAATGGTTATTAGAGAAATTTTGCTTTTTTATAATTGATAGACATGTTAAAGTCTACACAGACAATACTAGGTAAGAGCATTTATTTTTAATGAACTACCCAAATTGCCTTGGTATAAAAAATTAATTAATTTATTTTGCTCATTTTGGCTTTGAAATTTGTCCCATCGAAGGAATTAACAATTGTCTCGTAGATTTTCTAAGCAAGGAATATGAAAGGTCATCGAGAAGAATGGAAGTTGATGAGAAAGCAGACCGAATGGATAACAATATCAAATCGGTTGAAACCCAATGCCATTATCTATTCATCGATTATGGTAGATTAATCAATGAGAATGTAATAACAACAATGATTGAATGTCAAAGTATGAAGGAAGTGTCTATTCTTTCTGCAAAATGAAAGATATTTCCATAGTAATGATTGTGAGCTACACATTTGATTCTTTACCTCAATAGAGCAATTATGTCGTCCATTACGGTAAAGCTGGGCAATGATAATGGAGTTGTATATTCCTTCTAGAGTGATATGCTTGAAAAAGATTCTCCTTACATATCCTTGTCCCTCGCTGTGTGCAAATTTGAAGACAAAAAGGTAAAAGAACATTTTAAAACAGAGAAGTTCATGAATATCCAAAAGAATACCAAATTCTGATTATAATGAGCCCAGGTTAGACACCTTTGGTACCTGCCATGTCTTGATTTTTTTTAAGCAACCGAGGTTTGGAACCATATTATAATTATTTCGATTCGAGCGTTATCAGACCTAATTTAGGGAAAGGTTTCTCAAAATTTGATTAACAAATTTAATACTTTTATCCTTTAGTTTGACTGTACGTTGATTGTGCCGTGTCTTGATTCTCACTCCATTTAGGGTTCCATGGAAGTTGCAGCCTCTCACATATACCTCTTCTGCTGCGACATGTGCCCCATTTTGTCCTAGGCTTCCAATACTATGAATCCACCACGCAGTTAGAAAGGGGAAAAATAAAAATATTATAGTACTTGTATACAAATTTCATTTCTTTAATATAAATTTATAAATCAGCACTAGAAAAAGTGTTTCATTTATAGAAGGGGTTTCATTCCTTGAAGGGCGAAGCAGATCAAAGGTGTTAAGTACAAACACGTGGAGGGATAAGGACCAAGGGAGGGATAGTAGTTGTAATTTTTGAAGGAAATATGATTTGCAGAGAAATAATTTCTAATAGGAAAATAAAGGAAAATTAGAAGAGATAAAATTAGAAATCAAGAGATTTGCAATAAGTTGAGAGTTTGTTTAATTTTAGATAAAATATGAGAGTGTATTTTGAGGTAGTTTGGACATATACAAAGAATACCCAAGAAGGCACCGGTTAGGAGAGTTGAGAACTTAAATATAAGAGATTTAATAAAACGTAGAGATAGATCGTTGAAAACTTGAATGTAAATTATTTATAAAGATATTATAGTTAAGAATTTAGACGATAAGATAATTTTAGATAGAAATGAGTGGTTTAGAAGAATCTGTATAAATTAAACTAACATATTTTAAATATATATATTTTTTTATTTTTTATGTATTTATTTATTTTTATTTTTTAATCATATTTAAATTTGTTTCTCAAATGACCGACGTCAAATTGTTGAGATTAAAAATCAGTTTGTTATTATTGTTGTAAGAAAATGATGAAAAAGAAAAGTATTTCAACATACCTTATACCATAGCCTGGACCACATGTAACCCCGGTGATATTGAAATTTCTTCAATTATCACCGGTAGCATCACTGTCATCACCAATTTACAAATCACTATTTAAACAATAAAATCACTAAACAAAATGAGAAGAAGGAGACACAAGGAAATCATTGTGCAATCACCTGTTGCAATATTGCAATCATGGATGCCCACATTTGTTGATTCAGGGACATCGATACCATCGGTGTTGGGGCTATTTTGAGGTGCTGTTGTGAGGATACTTGAGAGCAATAAGCTGTTGCACCCATTTAGAGCCATATGTTAGCCAGGGCTGTTAACAAGGTTCAAACCCCTCACCTGAAGAGAATTGCAAGAAGCCTGGACAAGCAACATTGATACATAGAGTCATATAGATTTTTCTTCATAATATTAGGTTGGATTTATCAAAACTTATCTTGTTGAAGATACCAAATACATGTGTACAGGGATTACCATTTCTCATTGTAGTTGTTAGAGTATTTCATAAAACTATACATCACAAACATGGACAAAAGACACAAATATAAATACAAATGAAAGTTATCAAAAAGTTAATTTCAAAGAGCATGTTCCAGTAACATAGTTTAATTATAGTTTATAGACCGATGTAAATTAAGTCTTTCATCTTCTTTTCTCCTCATTGGTTATGCCAAAAGAGAAAGAAGGAAATTGCATCCAATGCATGAAGAGTGAAGACATCTTATCGCAGGTGGCTGATATGGGACTCCAAGATGAAAGTGCAATTACAAAATTCTTAGTTCAAGTTTAGGAAGCCTTCAAGGAAAAAAATTGTATCATTAAAAAAGTCATGAAGCTACTTACATGTGGTTGCCACCAGCCTGAGCCTTTGCCATCTATAGTTCCCAAACCATGGAGTATGAGGCCATTCACATTCTGGAGTTGAATCCAGCTTCCAACCTTGCAATTATTCCATGATTGAGGGTTTGGAGGGGCAAATATATTAACTAGATCTCTTCTCACAAACAAGAGGAATGAGAATAAAAAAGATCAGATCATTTAGCTATTGTTCATACATTTATGAGAAATAATGAAAATATGTGAAGTAATGGGACGTCTTCTTTTCCTTCTTTTTCTCTTTGCTAGATCTAATGGTGTGTTGGTTCAAAGAGCAGCTATTCAATGTTATATTTTGATCATCGTTACTTTCTTATATTGATGCATATGACTAATAACCTGGGCAGGGTTGGTTTTATTAAATATATTTATTCAAGGAACCAAAAAAGGGAGAAAAAAAGGTATATAAACATGAAGACTGCTTATGCTAGCCCTCAAAGAAAACAGATTTCTTCTGCCAACTTATCCTTTTTCTCATGATACTTTTCATGAACCAGATAGCAAAACTACGATTGAACAGATTTTTAGATACACAAATTCATTTAGATTGACATAACAAAGAAAGGAAATCAATACAACACAATATACTTAATGAAGAAAATTCGTGTGATAAAAAGGCATTTTCTTCTATCACAGCAGATATACCTGAATTTCAAGGTTGCTTGCCTTGAAAGGACCTCGAAGATCTAAACTTTGTTGTCCCACTAGGTATAACAATCTGAACGTTCCATTAGCACTTCAAGCAACTGCCCATACTTTGAGAAAAGCCTGTAAATTAAAGATAGTTAAGGAATAACTTAACTAGCTAGACATACATATTTCATGTCCACGAGTGTTCATAAAGAGCACAGATTATTATTATTAATATTATTATTATTGACGGCTGAATCATTCGTTTGGCCATTTCCAATAACTCCATAGTTCTTCACATTGAAAATATTTTGGCGTCCGGCCAAGCAAAATATTTTGGGCTTCGCCCAATGAGAATGCCACGGCGAAAAACAAAAAGATTGCAAATGTCTTCTCCTGCAAATAAAAATTAATATTAGAAGATGCCGAATTTCACAAGTTCTAAATCTTGTGAAAAAGAAAAATAGCACGTAAGTAACGATATACCATTCTATAGTCCAAAAGGAACAACAAATTTGAAAGCTGAGTATGAGTAAGGACCTTGTCTTACATCCTGTATTTCAACCCAATCTGTTGCCGGAGACAGCCCTATGGCTATTCCAGAACAGCTTGTGTCGTTTCTTTTCTCATCATTCTCTTCACCATATGTGCTAAGTAACTCTCTCTCTCTCATGTTCATTAATTAGATGTTATTAATTATTGACAAAACTAAGCTCCTCTCCTCTTTTCCCAGCGTTGGCTGTGTGATTCTTTACACTGGTCTGGGGAAGTTTCACGCTAGCACAAAAGATACACTGAACTATGTTGTGAATCAGGCCGATACCGTTGGTGGACTTATGGAGGTGTCAGGTTATCTTGCTCCTGCTAAGCTTACCGGAGTTGATCAAGAATTTCTACCATCTAATTTCCATAGTGATATTGATCGGATGGGGATGAAGATCAATTTATCAGCAAACATTCTTTTGGACCGTGCGCTGAACTCTGATGACATACATGATGTCTTGGATTCAGCATGAGGGATTTTTTTCTTTAATGATTTATAATATTGCTTTAGTGCTACTTAAAATGAAGTGATGAATCTTTGGCAGGATGGGGGCTCTTGTTGTTATTGCTGCTTTCATGTTTTTGTTAACTTCTCTTGGACTCTGTAAGCCCATTGATGCTCGTCTTAATTCCAGACACGAACTTTGAATTGCCTGAACAGAAAATTTACTCCAGTGTTTTCAGTCTTAGGAGTACAGCTTGTGTACATGTGAGTGAGATGACAACTATATTTCTTTCCTGTGATTATCTATCAGGCTCTCATGTTTTCATTTATATGAGCCTTTGTTTATAATCTCTTCAGAAGGATAACATGATCTAATGTTACAGTTTGGAGATCGTAGGATGGACTCTAGTCACGGGAACATTTATTTTGTGTGGAATATTCCTTATAATTCACAAGTAAGTTCATTAGTTTGGTTTCATGCTTGTGAACTCCTACATTCCTTCACCTTTTTGAAATGGGAGATGGCTATTGTAACTTAAACCAGAGATTTATGGAAAAATTACCCTTTTCTGAATTGGGTTTCTTACGGTTTTCGCTGGGTGATCATCCTAAAATCTATAACCAGATATAGGGGCCCCTATAATATTTGGCAGAGTAATTTATATGCAGATGGTCCCCGTCAGATTTTCATTCTTATGTCTAGCAACATTATCTTTTCATTTGGGCATTATAATATGCTTCTGCGCACGCACACACATATGTGTATATAATTTCTTCTTAACATGTTTGATTGTTGAAAAATGGGACAGATCCGCCCACGAGGGTAAACCGACTCAAATCCATTTCTTTTGAATTTTAAAATAAAGAGAGAATAAAAGGAGAGGGGTGGTTTTTTGGAAACCATCCCTCAACTACCCCTCTCTAACTCTCACAAAAGGATCAACTTTCCAATGTTTTTTGTACATACACGTGAAATTAAAAAAAAAAAAGAACAAAGAAGTGAGAGAGAAACCCTTTAGATAGAGAGATTATTCTAATACTGAAAAATAAAGAAAAAAATTAATTGAGCTATTTCTATTTTTAAATTTTTTATTTCTTTGTGTAAGTTCTTAGTTGTTATTTGTTGTATAATATTGTCAACAAGATTTTTCTCAAATACTTTGTTTAGACTTAATAGTTCATTATGTGTAAATTTCTTATTTAATTTTTTATCTTCTAATATAATGTCCTTTTGATTGTCTAATAATTTAATTCGTATATTTTCATCTTTAATTTGAATTATTGTTTTCAATAAATTTTCTTTCTTTTGTTTTGTTAAAACACTTATTTGTTTGACACATAATTGTTCATTGTCAGAATTATTATTAGAACTTGTTTTACTATCGGTGCTTATATCATTAGAATAGTTACTAGTTGAATTATTATATTCTAATTGTGAGGCTTTTTCTTCACTTAATGTTTCTTTGATTAGTAAATTCATTAATTCATTTTTTAGTTCTTCATTTTGGATTTCATTGATTTTTATTTAATATAACATTATTTTGCAGTATGTCCAGTTTTATCTAGGGGTGTTATGACATCAGGGTCGAGCTCGAGTATCATAATACCCGAGCTCGAGCTCGATGTACTTTAGGTGAGCTCGAGCTCGCCGAGTTTGTATTTTTCGAGCTCGAGTTCGAGCTCGAAGTGTCGTCGGGTGTCATCGGGTAGTGTCGTCGAGTAGTATCATTAGGTGATATAAATAATATATTTAAAAAATATACCTAAAATATAATTTTATATATAATTTTTAAAAAATATATATATATATAATTATATATAAAATTTATTTTTAAAAAAATTAAAATATTTCGGATAGCTCGTCGAGCTTTCGAGCTCAACACAGTTGGGCTCGAGCTCGAGCTCGATACCCAGCTACCCGAGCCCGAGCTCGGCTCGAACTCGGTTTGACCGAGCCCGGGCTCGAGCTTTGACCGGGTAGTGTCACGGGTACCCGTGACACTACCCGGTGTCATTAACACCCCTAGTTTTATCACATTTCTAACAAGTGAAATTTTTTCTCTTTGAAGATTGAGTTGTTCTTTTATGTTTATAATATTTAGGAATTTTAAATAAAAATTCTTATTGATGCCTTGTCCTAAAATATTTTCTTTTGGGTCTATAATATTGTCTTTCTTTTTTTTCCTATGCTTTGTAAAAGGTTCTTGTATTTTATCAATTCCAAAAGTTTTATAAAAATATCTTAATTCTTTTCGGGTGTATTTCTTACTTGTATATTTTGATTGTAATTTTAATACAGAATATAAGAATAATTCTTCTTTTTGTATAAAAGAAATAATTGTCTCTATGTAATATTTTGAAATGGTATATCATTTTTTCCTATTGTTTCTCTAATCTTGTTTAAAATTCTTTCTGTAAATAATTTTGGTAGTCCTGTAATAAATATTTCTTTCCAAAAACTTTAATTACAATCTTGTCGTATTAAGACACATGTTATAAAAATATTTATGTACCATCTATAATCTGATAGAGTTGGGTATCTTAAATTTGTTAATATTATTTTTGAGCTAGCATCTTGTTTTGCAAGGTTTCCTACAAAATGCATTGCTATTGTATGTATTAATGTTTCTGTAGCATTTGATCTTTCTTGTCTAAATCATTCATCATCAAAATATTCTTCGGTACGTGTTAAAATGACATTACTTTTTAGTTGTGTTAAAACATTATCTCACCAATATCGCTCTTATATTATTTTGAAAAATGAAAAATACGTCGATTGTGTCTATAGTAAAAGAAGTTTGGGTATAACGAGATACGCTTTTATCACCATATTGAAAGTGAATTATATATCCTTTACTGATATATAACTTTCGAACTGTTGGTATTCTCGCTATTTATCAGTATGAAATTTATGGTTTTCAATTGGAATGATCAGATTATGCGCGATTCTAATTTTTATGTGCGAGTGAAAAATGTTGAAAAAGGGATGATGGGGCCGCCCATAAGAGTAGACCCGACCAAACTCATACCTTTTGAATTTTAAAATAAAAGGAGAATAAAAGGGGAGGAATGGTTTTTTTGGAAACTACCCCTCAACTCCCCCTCTCTAACTCTCACAAAAGGATCAACTTCTCAATGTTTTTTGTAAGTACAACATGAAATGAAAAAAAAAAAGAGAAAATGCGAGAGAAACCCTTTAGAGAGAGAGAAAGAATCTTCTAATACTTGAAAAATAAAGAAAAAAAAAAGATTAAATTTGTTGATCATTTTATACCCATAATATTTGAATTGTGAACACCAGAAAGTGATTTGATTCTGTGATATTTTCTAAGTTTAGAATATTTAATCACCGAAAAAGATAAATAATTATAATCCAACTTTAAATTTTGAAATTTTTACATGTAAAGATATGCTTATTGGTTTGTTTAAACGTTCATAAATTCTAACCTTTCCTTTTAACTCCAACGCAACAGCGTGGCTTCAGACACTTCTGTTGCAATGGATTAATGGGTGCAAAACCCAACCGCACTTACATCGTTAGTCAATACACGGCCATGTGTGGACAACCCAACATTCCAAGAAACATTGGTGCGAAGCAAGGAAGTTGCTTCCTAATTAGTTGACCTGCTCAACCAAGTCATCACCAATGTCTCTAACATCAATTTCTCCCCCAACTTTGTGCCTTTTTTCTACAACCAATCAGGACCACTATTGCCCGTCCTCTGCAACCCGTTCCATCCTGACTTAACAGATGAGTGTGCACCCCTGGTGAAGTTGACCTGGACAAGGCACAAACACGCCTTTGACCTGGACAAGGCACAAA
This sequence comes from Dillenia suffruticosa, assembly GCA_033439265.1. NCBI lineage: Eukaryota > Viridiplantae > Streptophyta > Magnoliopsida > Dilleniales > Dilleniaceae > Dillenia > Dillenia suffruticosa. The sequence continues at coordinate 22,521,625 of JAVTVX010000029.1, forward strand.
CACGCCTAGACTACACTATCTATACAAGCGAAGATAACTAGTTAGTAAAGAAAAGAACTCCCGAAAATAAATCTGATTTCATTATTTAGATTGAGAAAAGTAAATAAATCAAGTGAAATTAAAAAAAGAAAAGTTTCGATGAGAAATAACAAAAGATTTTGGAAAATGGACAAAATTATTAATGGACAGGAAAAAGAAAAGATAAAAGGGTGGAACTGATCAAAACATGCACAATGAGAAATTAAATAGAAAGGACTAATAAAGACAAGAAAATAGTATTTTTAATGCCAGAGATAAATATTATTCCTAAGATTGTCCAGGTCCAACATATACCCTTCTAAGGAATTAATGTAAATCATAGATATCTCATTCGTGAACTCCTGTATGTTTTGTATTAAGTTTGGATTAGTTTGTGTAATGAGAGACATCCAGTTTCCGTAATCTACACAACAAGGCCCCCATGTGAAAGAATCAAAAACTTGTGTGCTCCAAATTCTTGGAATTGCTTGCCGCCCATAATGCGCGGCGGGGATATTCCCAGTATATGCCCATGAGAGAGAGAGAGAGAGAGAGTTCTTGGAAAGATGGGTTTGACTTTGAATGCACACGATTGATCCCTCACTGCAGTTGCCAATAATATACAACTTCAATTGGGCATGGGTACCACTTGCACCAACGATATTGTTAATCGTTGGACCAAAGTCTTCGAAATGAAGGTGGCCCTTTTGACCTTCCATATGGCCCCATTTGCTTCTGCTTGTTACAAAAGTTTTAAAAACGTAATTCTTGGTTTCCAGATTTAAGAAATTTTCTCTTAAAATTTACACACACACACACTCTCTCTCTCTTACCTAACATGCATTAGGGTTCATATTATCCTTTATTGTTTCCATCTCTAATCGCATTACAGTGTCTCCAAAACTCTTTCAACTTGGTTAGTGGTTCCCATGTGTATTTATGTTCACATCAATTCAACGTAATTAGTAATTTTTTTTTCCAGGTTTGCCAAAGTTAGGTAATCCCTCCAAGCGAGGAGGATGACCAAAAATGCCGACCTTTTGACTATGTATACCCACTGATTTAATAAAATGAGTGTTCATGGCTGGTGGGATTAGTGATCAGATTTGCTGGCTTTGGACCCACAAACATCGAAAAGACAGATAATGACTTTGTACCTCCTTTGGGTTGCGAAGAGCCATTTCTAGAAATTTATTTTGTATTGAAGAAAAACTTGTTTAGGTACAAGTTTGAAGGACACCCTTTTCTTCTCCTTTCACAAAGTTCTTTATGTCACAACCTGTTGAATACTTCATCCATCCATCCAGTAACATGTCAAACCATCAAAAGAAAAAGGATGTAAAAATAAATAAATAATTGAGCATAAATCGATCAAATGATCTAATCACATCGTAGCACTTGAAACCAGTTCATACATAAATTTATTTTGAAATTCGCATTCTAGGTTTATATGGCATTAGTTAATTGGTAGGGTTCTATAATTTCATCTCAAAAATATGAAAATGTAGTATTAGTTTTAGCTGACCTAATCAACCTTAGCACAAAATCATATGTGACACAAATACTAAAAAATAATAAATAAATAAATAAATAAATAAAAGATGTTGTTTTCTAACCGGTGTGACATGTATAATGACTTGTGATTATAGAGAATTAGACTTTTTTATTAAAATCTCGAATTCGAATTTTAAAAATATGAAAATAGATGTTTGATTGATCAAATTTTTAAATATCGATGATTAAGTATTAAAAAAAATAACAAACTACAAAGTGCAGGACATGCAAGTTGTAAATAAAAGGATGATAGAAAAATTTACAAATGGCAAGACCAAAAGAAAGTGGTTGCTAAAGTGATTCCTTTCGTATACTATTTTTTAAATCGAAATAAAAACATATTATAGTATAATTAAAATATTAGTTTATTTCAAAAATATCAGTCCAATACCAACTGACAAACTGTTCATTACATTCACGGCAGAGTATTTTTTTTTATAATTAAAAATTTTATCATCTCCATCCAGGATATTGTCATTACATTCTACGTTGTCAATGGATCCCAACCCCAACAATTCAGATGGTGAACCTCTCACAGATGTTTCCCAATACGAACACCTAATTGATCATCCCATATATTCACCCTATCGAGACCTAACATCACATTTGATGTGCACAAACTGAGTCAGTTCCTTGCCAAGGTAGTTCATCAACTCCTTCGTTACATCAAAGCTCGTCCAGTTCAAGTGGTATTTTTCCAAGTCTCATCCTCTCACCAACTCATGGTGTTTTCTGATGCTGACCGGAGATCTTGTTTGGACACGCAGAGATACACCATTTCTTGTGTGATTCACTGGATTCTTGGAAGGCCGAAAAAACAAACCACAATCTCCGGTTTGTCTGTGGAAGCTAGTATCGCGCTTTAGCATTAAGTATAAGTGAATTGGTTCGATTAAAACAACTGCCACGGATTTTGGTATATCTTATCCAAATCAGGTTTAGTGACAATTAAGTTGTTGTTCATGTTAGTTCTAATCCTACATTCCATGAGAGTACCGAAAATTTGAGATCGATTGTCATTTTGTCCGTGAGCAAGGAGCAACAGGTATTCTCAAGCTCATGTCTATTCGATCTCAACACCAGCTTGTAGATGTGTTTACTAAGATTTTATCTGTTGTTTCATTGTTTTCTTGCTTTCCAAGATAGCTGTAAAAGACATTTATTGGAGCAATTTATTAGAGTTTCATAGTTGCTAAACTGTATAGGGTTTGAAATGTAACTTAGTTTGTCCTTTTATTCATTTTACATTTGTATATAATTTTGGACTCTATGTTTACACGTGGATGGTCAAGAATGAGAATTTCCTTTTTTCTCTCCCTACTCTCTCTGTAGAGATCTTTTGTCTCTCTCCTGAATCTTTCTCAAGTTCAATATGAATTTTGGATTTACTTTTAGAAAGTGATGATTATCTCATCTTATATGCTGAATGGAGGTGAGATTGTGGTCCAAATGATTTGCATGTCAACTGCGAAGTAGCGGGTGACAGCAAAGGCCTCACACTTGGTGGCCTGGCAATCGGCAAAAATCAAATCAAAATCTTGACAATCGCCAACAAATGGGGCCACTCTCAACCATTACCAGACCCTCTCTTCAACTGTCTAGAATTTTTGCCAACTGCTATTATATTCACAATACATGTGATAGGTTTCTTTCCATCTGACGTCCATGTGAACCTGTCCCCCCCCCCCCTTCTCTCTCTCATGTCAACATGACAATTCTAAGATCAACCCAAATATTCTTATATATTGTCAGACAGATAACCCCACGAAAAGTCATATATTGCAGATTAGTGAATCTCTAATATGGGTTCAACTGTCCTCTTGGGCCATCAAGTTTGATTCAAAACAAGACGGGGGAAAAGAACTTTCAGTGACCCCACGAAGCATTTCATAGGCAGCCAACAGCCCTACGTGTCCCTTTAATGTGCCATTGTGGAACCCCATCATAAACTGGCTTTATTTGGTCATTCCCTTGGGGATTACTTGGAATAGAGCAAGTGTGGTGGATGATGAGGAGTATTACATTTCTGGCAAAGAATAGATAAAGAGATAGGTAAATTGGGAGTGTGGATAATATCTTTGCTGGGACTCTTGGTCCCTTTCAATTTCAGACAAGGATACAAAGAATTCTAGCAACCAAATTGTGTACATTGGAATGGAGTAAAACAAGCAACTAACACGCCTTAGAGACTAAGGGTTAGAGCTCGAGTATTTACCATAAAGCAATATATATTATCTAGAACCATTCCTTACTTAGCATTAAACTATTTCTCAGAGAGATACTTCCTTGTTTCTATACTCATAAATAATTTTCCTTCCCCAATTATGCTTGAATATCAATCAAACATTTGATCAAACTCTCTAAGAATTTTAAAATTAAAATCCAAGGTCACATTTATTTCAATTATTTGACAAATTTCTCAAATACCAGCTCACAATGGTTGTTCTTTACTTGTTAGCTTCTCGACATTTTTCATAATTATGTTGATTTATTTTTTTTATTTGATCAATCAGTATACAATAATTAATTTATGGGTCTCGATTAATCCAATTCGATTTAACTGTCAGATTCATTAAGTGGAGAGCTTTCTCGTCTTTTTTTTATTCTTAAAATTTAAATTTAAAAATTTAATTAAGAAAATTTCGGTATTAGTTGTGTTACTATCAGGCTATTGTGGTTTCAATCGTAAGTTTTACTCGGTTGACCATTCTCAGTTTGATATTCATTAGCCTAAATAATTGATAGATTAATTTAATGTTTGAATGGTTGGAAGAAGAGGCCAAAGTTCAAACCGACAGCTCATAGCGTTAATAATCATCTCCCAGGCATTTGCGGTTCGTGCCGCCCACGGTTTGAATGGCAAATGCCCCAAAGCCGTATTTAATATCATTTTCCTTTTTCTTTAATGCTGACGAATGCCAGCCCAACAACAGATGCTTTCAATTTGTTTGTCCCCCTCACAAAAAGCAGACCAAATGGCCACACAATAGGCAATGAATATGGTGTCTCTCGTTATTATTATTTTTTTTCAAATATTAATATTTAAGTCATATTTTAAATAATTTAATTTAAATATTTACAGAAAAACCCTTTTAATATAATTTTTTCTATTTTTAAATTTTAAATTTTGATTAAACGATTTAATATTTCATACCATTAAATGAATTATCCGTTGATATTTTTACATCTCACTCCCTTTCTCTCACTAATTAATTCATTTTCACTTGCTATACTTATCTACGATACTCAGAAAAATGTTTGGAGATTGACTTTGGGATCATACAAACATGCTAGAATAATGAAGCTTTTAAAAAAAATAAAAAATAAAACCTAACCTAGATACTTCAGATTGGTTTGGATCCTAATTTTAACTTAAACCGATGTTTTTTTTTTCTTTTCCTTATCTTGGATCAAATATGTCATTTAACACTACCCTTTTAGCACAGTATTTATTGAGATATAAATTTTTATCATGAATTTTGTGTCTTCTTTTTAAAAAAAATTATATAAAATTTCTCATAAATGTGTATAAAATAATTATTATATTTATAAATTTTAGCAATAAAGTAGATTCATCTATTAATAAAAAATATTTTTTAATGGTTTTTAGCTCAAAAATAAAACAAAATCGAATGATTCTACCTTGATCGTAGAAAGAATCAAAACCAAATCAAGGGAGACTACTTCCGGGGACGTATTTTTTTAATTTTATGGTTGAGAAAGATGGAGGGGCAAATAGGGAAGGCGAACGGTCCAAAAAGTGGGATATCGAAAATATCGACACGTATTCAAATTGTTGCCCTCGTATTCCCAACCAAATCCCTCACCATTTTGTATACGTGTCATCTGCTTAATCTGCCAATGCGACTTGCTAAATCTACGGATAAGATTTCGTCCTCTTCTGGCGCAATCAATGGCATCTCAGCCGTCCGACTAAAGTGCCCTTAACCCATTTTAGTCAGCATTCTAACCGTAGTTAGGTTAACCCGGAGAAAGCCCCATTAAGAATTAAAGCCAAATACCCATATAGTTCCACATAATTACAATTTTGCCATTAACAAGTTTATCTATAAAACGGGCGATTGATGGAAGCTAGGTTTGCCGAACCGAAGACCCAAAAGGGCCTTTAGGTGCAAAAAAAAAAACCTCCTCTCTTTCTCTCTCTAGAGTCTTGTTCTGATCTTCTCTCTACTGTACTCCAATGGCAACTACTTCATCAAGAAGACAAAGCGCACCAGTTCTTCCATTAACGAACGCATTCGCGAGATCGATCTCTCCAGGCCGATTCTACTCATCAACGACCGATTCTTCGGTTTCTTCATCTTCCGGATTTGCTTCGTCTACGTCAAGTTTCTCTTCATCATTCTCATCAGCTGCAAGCAGTTTGTTTCAGAGGCCATCTTCTCCAACACGCGTCAATCTTTACGGATCCTCACCGTTCACTCCATCCGTTCGCTTTTCAATCGACCGATCGATCTCTCCTAGCCGTTCGATCACGGTTTCATCCCGTGATCAGATCGTGAAGAAGCAGAGCACGAAGAAAACGTGTATGTGCTCTCCGACGTCTCATCCCGGTTCTTTCCGATGTAGTCTACACAAGAATATGAGTAACAATTCTCACCATTCGTCTTCTGGTTTGTTGTCTTCGAATCGATTGAATGCTCGTAGATCTGCGATGACGAACTCGCTCGTTCGAATCGGAACCGTTGAAGGAGATCTCGTGAAGAGAGCTTTAGCAGCTCTGATTCGTCCTTCGTCTCATCAACAACGAAGAAGAGCTAACTTTGAGCCGAGACCTAGTCGTCTCTCCAGAATGTCCAGAGCCCCCGACGACGATAATCAGTAGATCTGATTCAGGTTGGCTCTTATATCTTGCCTTTTTGTTCACAGATCTATGGCGATGGATGACGTCATCAAGTTTCAGATTCCGACCGGCGAAGAAGAAACCCTAAAATTTTTGAGACATAGAAGGAGTTTTTAGATCCCTCTTTGTACATAATCTTGTGCATAGCCGTTGACGGCACAATGAAGGAGATTTCGGACTTTAATTTCTCCACAGAACAACCAGTTTAATTCCTCCAAATGCAGCACTCTAAAATCTGATTAATCTTCAAATCTGACTAAAGAAATAGACTGATTAATTGAATACCAAATTTGCAAATTTTGGATTCCGTTGTATTTGCAACGTTTGGGATTTCGTCGGCGTTGCCCGTTAGTGTTGACGTTCCTTGAGCCGTTTATGCTATGACGGCGTTTTTTGCGCGTGCCCCGTTCGTCTCGCTTTGTTCGTTGCGTTTCCGCCAAGGTATTCGTACTCTTTTCGTTTGTTTCATTTAATTATTCGTTATTTATTTTTGCTGTGTTATTTTTTTGGGTGTGTTTTTGCAGGTATGACCGCCTTCATTTCGGGCATTGATTCTGACTTTGGAAACTTCCAACCGGCTGTAGGATGGAACCTGAAAGTTTGCCTCGACGCGGGTGGGCATCACATAGACGTGGGATGGACCAATAAAATAAATAAAATAATTTTAATTAAAGGCATCCGGATGAAATAAAAAAAGTCATCTTAAATTTTTTACGATCGCATAATTTTAATATATTTGAAGAAAAAGTTTTATAAAATCACGATTAGATATGTATTAATGTATGGTATTAAGTGTTGGATTATTAAACAACAATAAGAATAAAAAATGATCGTAACAGAAATGATAATATTTAGGTGGATGTGTGATAAAATTAGAAAATATAGAATTAGAAATGAAAAAATTCGTAATAAATTGAGAGTTAGTTCAATTATGGATAAAATACGAGAGTGTCGCTTAAGATGGTTTGAGTATGTGCAAAGAAAATCAAAGAACACACCGGTTAGGAGAATCAAGAACTTAAATATGAGAGATTTAGTAAAATATAGGGATATATTGTCAAAAATTTAGATATAACTTATTAGTAAAGATATAATAGTTAAGAATTTAGACGAAAAGATAACTTTGGATAGAAATAAGTGGCGTAAAAGAATCCGCATAAATTAAATTAATATATTTTGGGTATATATATTTATTGATTTATTTTTTTTTTACTTTTTTTACTTTTTATTTTTATTTTCTTTTGTATATATTTCTATTTTTGTATTTATTATTTATTTATCATATTTTTTTAATCATAATTTGTTTTTTAAATAGTCAATTCTAAATTATTGACTAAGACTTGATTTGTTGACATAAAGAATGGTAAATTGGATATAAGAATTTCGTTAAAGGGAAATAGGCCCCGTTCACACAATCAGGACATTACTTAATATGAAAGTATGCATACACAATCTGGTCATTTGGTCCGAGTGATGTAAGTTCCTTATTTTGCCCTCGCAGGAGGTGAGGGATCAAAATCTTATATTTAAACCCCTCATAATTACCAAAAAAAAAAGAAAAAAAAAGGTATATACAAAATGAAAAAAGAAGGAAAAAGACATATATCACGAAGGGCCCTTTGTTAAAGCATCTTTTGAGAAAATGGATTGGGGGAGGGACTTTAATTTAAACAAAGCTTCAGTCTTGTAAGCACTTGAACTTATTCATTTATTTCTTTATTAACATAACAAGTTAATTTGTTATCTTTTTTCTAAACTTAGTGCTAAGGTTGCATAAAATATTTATACAAATTCTTATTTCATTTTTAAGTTAGATATTACAGCCTATGTTATGGTATTTTTGGCCGGGTATATAGGCAAAACTTCAAGTGCGACTCCCACTCCCTCTCAGTAAAAATAGCTCTATTTGAGGGTTCCACTCTTTCTACAATTGAATTCTATCCACAACTCTATATCTCCCTTATCCATTAATTTTTTTATTTTTTTATTTTGAACATCAATATTCAGATTTTACTCGATTAATTCAGTTTAATTATTGTTGAGCTCATTTTAAGAGTTAACTTTTTTAAATCTTTTTCGTTATTCTCAAAATACGAACTCAAAATTTTTAATTAAAAGATAAAGTGTTCAATCATTTAATTCTACTAATTTTCTCTCACAGCTAAGGAGAGAGAGTCTTCCTCACATTGGCTGCATGATGTGCTCCACGTATCTTAACAATATAAGAGAAGCTCACTCTCTTTTTGGCTTTCTTGATTTCGGTGCTTTGCATCTTCCCTTGAAACAAATGTCCATCCAGGTAACAAATATTCTTCTTATTCTTTTTCCATGAAGAATTAATTTGTTACCTTTGTATATTTTTCGGTACTTTACAAATCCAATGTACTTGTATCCATGTGATGTCAACTCACCCCAAGAAATAATATTAACACCACCGGAAGGTACATAGCTCACGTTACAATGAGCCTTGACGGTACCATTATAAAGCTGTGAGCGAACATTCCCAATGCCTTCAATTTTCAACTTCTCTTGGTTACTCACGTTCATGTGTCCAAACTCGCTGGTGCGCAAAGTACTGAGCATGGTCTCCTCTCTACAAATATGTTCCAAAGCCACAAAATCTAATGCGCAATTCGATTTTCTCTCAACGAAAATCATCACTATCAGTGTCCATCAATCAATGCCAAGATGAAAACGTCATCTTCTCCCGCAATCACATTTACATTAGTGTCATATTCAAATTTCATCTTACCTTTCATTTTCTCTTGCAGCTTCATTTAGAGCTTCATTCATTTTTCGACAACAATTTCTCACATGCTCATCTCATCACTAAAGTAACACTTCACATTTTTCATTTCTCGAGACTTTGATCTTCCTTGTGGATCATTTCTTCTCTTTGATTGACCCCTCCCTCTCTTCGAATTCTCTCCAACGAACACTGTATGTCCCATGTTTTGCATTGTTGCCCATCATCCTCTCATTTTATCTTAATATTGTGGTGACTTGTCTATCGTCAGCTTTGACTTCCCCATTACTAATGTTTGAACCAATGATTTGTATGATTTAGGCAATGATCCCCCCAAGATTAGTGATTGCTCCTCATCTGTTACCTCATCAATAGCGTACAACAAATAACACACTACCTGATTGAAGGCATAAATGTGATCATGTGTATTACCTCTCTCTTCTATACTTGGTGCGTACAACTCTATGTGTAGACAAATCCGACTTGTTAATGACTTTTGATGGTATATGGCCAAATCGTGTTAGGTCCAAAGACAGTCAAGCTCACGAACGTCAATAGATTCTCTCGGTATTCACTAATCACTTCTTTCTCTCGATAGTCAACTGCTCGACATCTCAATCAATTAGTCCCTAGAACTCCTCGGCACCCAGTATGAGCTATCCAATCCACTAAAACAATATTCACTTTCCTAAAAAAATAAGGAGAATCTTACGTAAATAGAAAAAAATCTACAACCATGACCAATAAGAAAAAAAATCTCCATAACGATTCGAATTTGCCAAATGGATAAGATTTTTCAATTTTTGAGAATCCTACATTTTGAATTTTTTGAAATATCGTGATACTCTTATAAGAAAATTAGGGTTTTATCACCCGTATATACACGATTCTCACAAACGAAAGATATATAAATTTTAATATGCCTACCGTCCAGGTGAATTCTCTGAATCTATACAGAATACACCAAGCATGTAGAGCTCTCTCTTTCTCTTTCGATATTGGTCTGTTTCTTACCTTTCGAAAACTGCTCTTTAACTTGAGTATCGCAGTCTCCCCCGTTGAAGCATCCTTTGGCGGTCTTTTGTAGGCCTCATCAATCGAGATCATCGGATAGTCAAACCATCATATTTGAGTTAGCAGAGTCATTATATGTTGAGTCTGACCCACGTCTAACAGATTAACGTCGTATATGAGAACAGACTAATTTCTCGACTAAATTAACCCTTACAACCACCTTCTTCTCTCCATCATGACATCAGTCAAAAGAAAGAGGCTAACAACTGGTTTCATTGATGATGACTTGATGAGAATTAATACCCGTCGAAATGATCCTCCAGTCATCATAACAAGAATTGGATCTTACCTCGTCAAGAGGACCTTTGTAGATCAAGGAGTGGAACGCAACATCCTCTCTTGGGATATCTTTTAGCAGATGGGTTTCATCCTATCTTAACTCCAATCCTCTGATTAGCCCATTCGAGGGCTCGCTGGTTTTCTTCTCTCCATCATGATATCAATCAAAAGAAAGAGGTCAACAACTGGTTTCATTGATGATGACTTGACGGGAATTGATACCCGCCGAAATGATCATCTAGTCATCACAACAAGAATTGGCTCTTATCTTGTCAAGACGACCTTCGTAGATCAAGTAGCGGAACACAACATCCTCTTTTGGGATGTCTTTTAACAAATGGGTTTTGTCCTATCTTAGCTCCAATGATCTGATTAGCCCATTAGAGGCCTCGTTGGTGAATGCATACGGCCAAAAGGCCTTATCTTGCTCGTTGTATCACTAGGAGCGCCTCTTTATCATGCTGCTATTAGAACCACTTTTTACATGGTAAAACTTATATCCCCCTACCATGCCATCTTGGGTCATCTTAGCCTAAATAGTCTCAAAATACTAATGAGTACTAGATATATGAAGGTCAAATTCAAAACGCTCTTGGGGATCGCAATATTTCACGGTGACCCCAATCCATTAACAGTCCCTATAGTGGAAGAAGAAGAGAAAAATCTTAGTAGTGGACACTATGAAACTCAGAGACGACATCGAACAACAATGAAAACCTCAACCTAGAGAGGAGGTAATTGAGGTTTCCATTATCGACACCCAAGCCAAACCGTCCAGATCGGTGCCCACTTACCAACATCTTTTCAGAAGGCAATCGTGGATTGTCTGCGATGTCATTCCAAAGTCTTCGCGTGGTCCCCCGAATACATGCTAGGCATTCATCCATTGGTCATAGTTCATAAACCGACTATAGACGCTAGTTGCAATAAAGGATGCCAACGTGCAATCATCTCCTGCTCCACAGTTGTTCCTTTATCTTTCATCACTTTCCTAGAAAGAGCATCAACCACCTTGTTCTCCACCCCCTTTTTATATTGAATTTCATAATCATATTCTAACAACTTTGTGAGGCATTTGTACTGTAAGGGACTGGTTAACCGTTGTTCCAACAAATATTTAAGATTTTGGTAATCCGTCCTTATGATAAAATGATAACCCAACAAATAATGTCGTCATTTAGTCACAACCATCACGACTGCCATTAACTCTTTCTCATATATCGAAAGTCCTCTGCTCTTTGGTCCCAAGGCCTTATTCAAATAAGCAATAGGTTGTCCTTCCTATATCAATACAACCCCCAACCTTGTGAGCAGGCATCTATTTCGATCACAAAAGATTTAGAAAAATCTGGTAATTTCATTACAGGAGCAGTGATCATGGCCTCTTTGAGCTTCCTTAAAGCTACTCCAGCTTCTTCATTCTACTTGAAACCATTTTTCTTAAGCAGGCCATTTAAGGGTCTTGCAATGATACCTTAATGTTTTACAAATCTTATATAATAACCAGTTAATCCCAAGAAGCCTCTCAAAGTCTTAACAGAATCTAGAGTAGGCCATTCAGCTGTACATTCAATTTTCTGGTCTTCCATTTTCACTCCTTCATCAGTGACTACATGACCCAAATATTCTACTTGTCTTTGTGCAAAAATGCACTTTGAAAGTTTAGCAAATAACTGAAGTTGTCTAAGTACTAACAATACCATTCTCAAGTGCTGCATATGAGTTAACAAATCAACACTATATATGAGAATGTCATCAAAGAACACAAAAACAAACTTCCTAAGATATGCCTAAAAAATATGATTCATCAAAAACTGAAATGTAATTGGGACATTAGTTAATCCAAAGGGCGTCACTAGAAATTCAAAATGCTCATGGTGAGTATGAAATGCTGTCTTAGGCACATCCTATGGTCTGACCCTTATTTGATGATATTCAGGCCTTAAATCAATCTTGGAGAAACTTTTGATCCATATAACTCATCTAACAGCTCATCAATATTAGACATAGGAAATTTGTCTTTAATCGTCTGATTGTTCAGCTGCCTATAATCCATACAAAATCTCCAAGTACTGTTTTTTTTTAACTAACAGGACAAGTGAAGCAAATGGGCTCTTGCTGTGCCTTACAATTCCATTATCCAATATTTCTTGCAATTGTTTCTCAATTTATGTTTTTTGTGAGTGAGGATATTTATAAGGCTTAAGTTTGAAAGGCTGAGATTTAGGCTTTAATGCTATAGGATGGTCATGGCCTCTTGGTGGAGGTAAAGAAGTAGGCATTTGAAAAACATCCTCAAACTGAATCAGCAACTTTGATATCTCCACAGGAGTTTCTATCTTGGTATATTCCCAATTGCAGACTATAGCAGCACATATCTGCATCTGCTGCTGTCTGAAAGTCTTAGTATCCTTTCCTCTGACAAGCTTCATTTTAGGATTATGTACATTCTCTTCCAGTATTACTTCTTCCTTCCCTCTGAAAAACCTTACTTGTAACTGTTTGAAATCAAAAGTTATGGAACTAAAGCAATACATTCAGTCCACTCCTAGAATCACATCTCAATTACCTAATTCCATTACCCTCAGGTTAAAGGAGAATGTATACTTATGTATTTTCCATCTAACATTCTTCACTTCCGAAAAACTAGAAACTATTCTTCCATTTGCTATAACTGCATGTAGGGGTGATGCTGATTCAGCCTTTAACTGTAATTTTTGCACTACTCTACGGTTCAAGAAACTATTAGAGCTACCGGTGTCCACCAGAATAGCTATGGCAGTCTCATTTAGCAATCCCTGTAGTGCTATGGTTTTCCTAGCTAAGGAATTAGATAATGTGTAGAGAGAGAGGTCAATAAGTTTACCTGCATTGTCATCCAGCTCCTCATGTATCGATTCATATGCAACAGGTTCCCTTTCCTCATCCTCTTCTGTCAAAATCAGATTTAATCCTTTGAGTTTGCACTGATGACCTGGATTGTATTTCTCTCCACATTTGTAACACAAATGATTGTCTATCCTGTGCTGAATTCTTGAGGAGTAACCTTTTGCATCCTATTTCCTTCAATAACATTTTGATTCTGATTTCTTTGAAATGCTATCACAGGTCTGCTCGCAGCTGTGGTAGATCTTACTTCCTTCCATCTATTTCCCATTCCTACTTTACTATAAGAAGTAGCCAACCTTCCTTTTTTGATCATTTCCAAAAATTGCTCTTGTAATATAGCAACCTCAAATGCCTGCAGAAGTGTATTAGGCTTCATTATTTTTATCATTGGTTTTATTTCCTCCTTGAGGTCACTAATGAAACTAGATACAAAATAGGATTCAGGAAGACTAGAATTTTGGAGTAGCATCAAGGACCATAGCTCTTTAAATTTCTCCTGATACTCCATCACAGAACCTGTCTGTTGGAGCTTATTAAACTCCTCAACCTCGTCCTGCATTCCTTTTTTATCAAATCTCTGACACAATAGCTTTGAAAACTCCTCTCATTCTAACATTCCTTCGGCCATTCTCAATCCTTGATACTAAGTGTCAGCCTTCTCCTCCAGATAGAATTCTATAGTTTCTACCCAGAGATGGTGTGGAATGTGGTAAATCATGAAAACTTGTGGCATTTTCTTAACCAGCTTCGAGGATCTTCACCTGAAAATGTTGGTAGTTCAATTCTTGGAGGGTTAGGAACTGAGAACTTCATATTAGTTTCCTTCTTGGAGGATTCTGCATCCATTTTCCTTCTATTTCCCACTGGAGTAGGCAATAATGATGGCAATGAACTTCAGTTTAACTTTGAAGCCTCCTCTACTTCTTTGCACATTTTTCGTGCTAACGCCTTAAATTGTGCCTCCATTTGAGTCATGAATAACTCCATTCTCTTCTCCATTTGCTCCTTCCACTCCATATTTGCTGCTTGTATTTCTTGATTAATCTCTTGAATTCGTAATTCCTGTTTCTTATTATTTTCTTCAGTGATTTTTGATCTAGTTCCTTCCGCCATGTTAAATGGATTACAACCAAGAATCAAGTCTCTGATACCAAATTTGTCACAACCTCAGTGACGAGTTGACTGAAGTTCACTGAATAAGTTGACCGCAAGCTAGCTCCTTACAACGTCTGCTCAAAGGACTGAAAACTCAGGTTTGTAGAGTTATCGATCGATTATTCTATAAGAATTGTGAGAGATGGAAGTAGAGAGAGATGATTAAGGAAGAAGAAGAAGAAGAATAGAGAGAGAAAAGAACAAGAGAGAGAGAAAGAAAGAGACAGAAAAATCAATAGGAAGAAGAAGAAACTGTTTTACTTTTTCTGTTATTCCTCCCTTTGCTTATGCAGTACATATATGTTTTCCCTTATATCTGCTCCAATCATTCTAATTTCCTACTGACTACTTGCTGACTGGACTTATGACACCTTAATGATCCTAGCTGTACACATGGTTCACTGTTCAATCGCAATTGATCTATGGGTTCAATACACAAACGATTTTTTAATCAATCGGATCTGTAAAATTTTTGAGAGATGGGTTGAATCGATCCGACGGGCGAATCGTTTCGATTTTAATAACACTATTTAAAATAATTAAATAATCATAAAATAATAATTATATAATTATAGAGCAATTATTAACCAATACATAATTTTTCAAACGAGATAGGAATTGCACCCAGTAATAATTCTGTTAATCTCGTGCTTAAGTATTAATTACTTCCGTACAGCGTTATACGTGTCCCTTGCTTCTCTCTTCCAAACGACTCAACGTGACGTCACTTTCCCTTCCGCGTCCTAAGAAGGAAGAATAGATCCCTCCAATCCAAGTCCGATCCTTCTCCTGGATCTTCCCTTTCCATATTCAAGTGTCCCCCTCTTTTGCTTTCTGATGTCTTCGTGGTCATCACTCAACAGATCTCAGCCGCCCATCTGGCGATACTTCCCCCAAATCCAACGGCTCCAATCTCGCCAATTCTCATCCCCGTCTGGGGCCTCAAAGCAAAGCCCAAATCATAACAATCGAAATCATAATGCCTTTTTGTTAAAGCTGATTTCGGGAATTATAGCGGGTTCTGGATTAGGGTTTTGGTACTACGTATCTTCTAATGCCTCCGATTCTTCGTCTGCTCTTAATAAGTCGTTTTTATCATTTGCTGGTTGGTCAAATGCTACAACTGAAGTCACTGATGATGTTATTCAGCAATCGATTACTCAAGAAAACCCTAAATTTCTCTTTGGAGGTACAACCCCCTTAATCTGTCCCCAAAGGGTTCTTGAGTTGAAAATTTGATATCATAACATCCTCGTAACCCTTGATCTTCTAATTTGAAAGTTTGATTTGGAAAACTTTGCTGCTTTTTTGTTTAATTGTCAAAGAGTAATTTAGTGGGTTGAAAATAGATAATCAAAGCATATTTAACAGCCCCCTAATCTTCATGTTTGAAAATTTAAGTTGAAAATGTTGGTGGGTGGTTTTTTTTTTGGGGGGCGGGGGTGCTCTGGTGGTGGGTGTGGAACATCCTAGTTCAGTTCTATGTGTGGAAAATCATTCTAATCAAGTTGGTTATGTGTTCTCGTGTTTGCTAAGAAATCTTTTCGTTATTGATTTGGAGCACAAGAGGATTAAGTATAGATTGAATTTGTTCCATCTATGATTTGGGCATTTATTTGGACGGTGTTTAATTATGGTTGTTGCTGGTGTATAACTATATGTTTTTAAATTGTTGTAATCATGTAGAGCATTATAAGTGCAGATATAATTGGAGTAACAAGATATTGTTGTGGCAATGAAATTATCAAACGGTAAATTAAGGAAATCATGGGGATGAAGGAAGCAAGGGTATAAACAGTGAATCAGATGTGTAAATGAAGGGAGAATGAATGTATTTGTAGTGATGGAAGTGGAACAGACACCTTGATTGAGAATGTTGAATTTTATTCTTCTCTAATGCTGTAAATAGAGATGAGCTAGACTTTCTGTCCATGTTGAGTTCACAATCCGTGGTTAACTTGGTCTTTCGCCCATGCAGATGCATTTAGGAGAAAGATTTTCTTCAACTATGAAAAGCGAATTAGGATGCGGAGTTCTCCTGAAAAGGTAGAATCGAATTTGAAGATATGGGTATCTCTATTTGGAAGTTTTGCTACTTCAATGTATCTTCTGACATATTTGTAGTTGTTCTAGAGGAGTTGATATAGAATAATTCTACCGACTAGTTCCGAGTTTAGTATGCCTTTTGCATTTGTTTCCCTGTGATCAGAATTTTGAACCTAGTTTGTAATGTTAGTGGTAATGTGTTAACTCTTGTGGTTATAGGGGCCCCTTTGATGTGTTGCGCTATTTTTGAATATAGTTACAGTAAATACAATATAAAAATCTGATCCACTAGTATTTGTACCGCTGGCGCAATAGTTATGCTTCTTTGTATGCTGAATATGAATGCATCTAGGTAATCATGGGAAAGTTGCATATGCAGGCATGCATTTAAATCATCGATCTATGCTTTATAACTGATGTAAATGCTAGAATCTGAAAAATGAAAATTCAATATGATTTCAATAAGGATTCTTTCATCTAATTTTGAGGCCTTCTCTATGCAGATGTTAAAAAAAAATTATGCTTCATTTGAGAGTGAATTGTGAGCTAGACAATCTAAAATGGTCATTTGCTCTACTTTGAAAAAACAGAAAAAACAAACCTGTTTGAGAAAGTATTTTAATTATCAGGGTCATGTAAGATTTGAGGAATTGGTAAAACATTATGCAAATGACCCTTGCACTTGTTCTTCCCTCGATCTTCTAGGTGATCTACTTTGTTGATTGTCTAGTTTCTTACAGTAGAATGTTTCACTTAGATGTCAAGTTACTTTATTAAATGAAAATCTTAGCCTAAGCACTTGTACAGATCGTACTTGTAGTGTTTGGATATGTAAATGACATTTTTTAAGTGGATTCTGGTGAAGAAGACCCTGGAAATTCTGGAATTGGACCCAAAGTGGGCGTATATTTATAATTTCCTTCTATGATTTAGCCACTGCATTGGTTTTAATGAAGGAATAAATATAATATGGAAACTAGGGTGACCATTGTGTGGGCTTGGAACTTCTGTTTTGATGATACCTCTTCTATATATGTGCTTTTATTTTTGGAGGAACTGCATGGAAGTTTTTGCAGAGCAGTGGAAGAATGAGTTGGGGTAATTGGTGGCTAAGCCTTACCAGGGTTAAGTTTTGATGAAAGAGAGATGAAAAGCAGTTTGCACGAGAGTGGTTCTAAAAAAATGTAACTAAACTATTATTTTGTATTCACATCATCATTGTTGGAACGAGGATATCTTTTTTTGAGGTTATCTATGCTAAAGTCCCAATTTTAGCTGCCCTCATTGGGATTCTACGGAACAATATTATCCCGATAGGAAGATGAAGAAAAGAGTGCAAATATAAGCTCCAGAGGTATCGACACTTTAGGGCAATTACTACTAGTGGTGCTGTATTTTGCCAAAATTAGTGGAAGTTTTGATGTAAGAAGATGAAAAAAATACAGCAAGCTCTATTCTTAGTTGGGTTGTACATCTGGTTTGGTTTGGATAGAATTGGGAGATGAGAAGCATGGAGTTAAGTAGCAGAATTTGTCTTAGTACTGGATGTGGTCGTGGCTGTCCATTGATTAGCCTTTTTATTACATACATTATTATATAAGTCAATAAGCTATATTGTGAAAGAAGGTTGAAAATTTTGTTATGTCCTAAAAATTATCTTCTTTAAATGAGGACTTTTTTAGTTAAAAGCTTTTTCCTTATATATTAATTTCAAAAACTAAAACAAAATAAGAAGAGGAGAGGGGGTTTAAGTGCTTGATGAAACTATGTTTTTCCATAGTAGCACCATATCAGCCGCTGAGGCCTATATAGGCCCATGAGGGGAGAAGACGTTTGTCCCTGAATATCACCCTTTAGATGGATTGGGGACCTCAATTCTGTTATGAAGAGGTCATTATGCTCACTGACTTTTAAAACCATGATACCTCACGTTGTCACTTGCTTCTACCCAAAACTCACCAAACAAGCTATACATATGCGAGCCTGCATCATTTTCTTCCTATAACCTTCCCAAAATTTCTCCATAATATCTCCGGAGAGCATTTTGGTACATTCAAAACAAAAAGCATTTCCGTTTATATTTGCTGCTTTAATCCCTTAAGTATTTCTTTCCCAAACTTTTATTAGTGAAGTAGTTCACTGGGAACATTGTTGCCGCTATGATTTCTATTCTATGTCAAGATGTGTTGGCTCCATATGTAGATTCTTGGATTTATCACGTGATTCTACTTGGTTTTGTGCTATCGGTCCAAACTTGGGTCAAATTGACAACCTTCTCTTTGGTAAACCCCCATGCTAAGGCTAATGAATGTCCTTGATCTTGGATGAGGGAGATAGAAAGACTTATTATGAAGAATTAACTTGATTGTGTCCTCAGAGACTTTTTTGCCTTTAGAATTAACAAGTTTTTATTGTGTCTTACTGTCAGCATATTCTCTTAATAATTTTTGCCTTGTAGGTTTTTGAGTACTTTGCATCTTTTCGAAACCAAGAAGGGGAAGTATTTATGACACCAGCAGACTTGATGCGGGCTGTGGTTCCTGTATTTCCCCCATCTGAATCAAATTTAGTAAGAGACGGATATCTGAGAGGTGAAAGGAGTCCTGGCGATTTAAGATGTCCTCCATCAGAGTTCTTTATGCTCTTTGATGTGAATAAGGATGGACTCATATCTTTCAAAGAGTGAGTTGTGAATATCCTTTATGTGCCCCCTAATCTCCCTTATGGGGAGAACATAGGGTTTCAGTTTCAATTTTTTCTTTGTTTTCTTTATTCTTTGGCTCTATTTTACTTATGACCTTGTGCCAGATTCATATAGTAGATTTTGTAACCATGTTGCAGGTATATATTCTTTGTTACACTGCTAAGTCTTCCAGAATCAAGCTTTTCAGTGGCATTCAAAATGTTTGATATTAGCAATGATGGGTAGGTTTCAGAAGCAACTCTTTTGTTCATGGCTCGCTATATGCATGAGATGGAATAACGTGGAGCATGACATCAATTTGTAGAGCATGATTGTATGACAGATTGACATTTCTCTTGATACATTTGATTGTCTCTATGGTCATCTATCTGATGTTTGATTTTCTATTGTGTTAAGCATTTTGAGGTTTGTTGGCTCATCAATCATTTATCTAGAGCATGATAGATTTGGTTACCTTTTTCTTAGTCTTTTCTTTTTTCTTTCTTGTCTTGTTTTCCCTTTGATTTTCAGGGAGTTCTCATCCTCCTAGTGTTTTCCATAAAAATTAATTTGAGGTTGGATATGCTTATTAGAAAAAAAGGACTGCTAATTATTGCAGACATGAAAAAAATTAAGAATATTCAACCATTGAGAGGATGTAAAGGATGTGAAGCTTCCAGCAAAAGGCAAATGATGATGATCGCATGGCTAGTTGTGGGGAAATTTGAGGGCGTGATGTTGCTAAACGATCAGTTATTGGAGAATTCAAGGAGTTGATTGCTACTGTGGTGGCAACTTTGTGAGAGACAAGACAATCATATGGGAAGGAAACTGGTAGGTCTTGAGAGCATTAATGGATCTTTCCATCTCTCACCTGTTTAGGGGTCTGTGGGATTGCCTTGAATGTCTATCAGCAGTGTAGCCTCAACTAACATGCAGATTCTTATTGGTTGCTAAGAAATGCTTAACAATGTAAACATGGTTGTGGGGAGGGGGGGAGAGAGCAAGCAATTTTTTTCATCAGGGTAACTAGAATTAGTTACCTTTCCAATCACCAAAAAAAGCCTACTCGATTTTGGTGAAAGCTCAAAGCTAAACCCAATCTTGATTTCTCCTAGCACCTGGTTAAAACCAAAACTAAAGCTACTCAATCTGGGTGAGAATGCAAGCTCAATATTGACTTGTCCTGCTCTAAGAGCTTCTGCATGCTTGAGCTAGCTGATCCTTGCCTTCAGCATGTTTTTTTCCTCTCTGTCTTTTGCTGGTCTTCTGATTCTTCCTTTGACCTTATGACTCATTGCCTCTATTGACCCACGATGCAGTCCCCGACCCTCTTCCTTGGTTCCATCACTGTTCTTTGAACATGTTTTTTTTTTTAAAGTATATGGTGATTATGTCCCCTGCCCTCTTTGCTTTCCTGGGTTAAAGGTCCAGGGTGAAAATCCCTCCCCATAGGCAAGCCAAAATGAAACAGAAAAAAAAGGAAGTTCTTGGTCCTCTTTTTATCAATTCAAAGTGGATTGTGAACACGAAACCTCCTAATTGTTGTTAGTTGACTTTAATATACTAGTCCTGTCTAAATTGTTCTCCAGTTACCTGCCTGTTTGGCTCGCTGGATCCATCAAAAGGTATCCTATTCTCCATAGACAAGCAATCTTACATTAGGGAAAGGATTGAATGGGTATTGAAAATTATTCAGCCAGTTAATTCTAGTCATACATTTACAATTTTGCACAGGAGTTTTTCTTTTGTTGACTTCAGATTATGAACTTCAGCAAATGTCCATGACTCTTCAATGTGACCAAAATCATCTCAACTATCTCTGACTCTGCAATTGTCTATAGAATTCTTCTAGATGCTATTGATAAGAATTTGTTTATTTTTTATTTTCTTGCAAAGATTTAAAGCTTGCCTTGAGTTTTCTTTATCTCTCACCGCAACATTCATTTCTCTGTCCACATCCATCTGTAGGGAGATTGATATGGAAGAATTCAAAAAGGTGATGGGTTTGATGCAAGCTCATAATAGGCAAGGGAAACATCAGAGGGGTGGACTTCGTACCGGATTAAGAGTTGGCCATACTGTAGAAAATGGAGGCCTCATTGAGTACTTCTTTGGGAAAGATGGCAAGAGGCGCCTCAAGCATGATAGTTTTGTTCAATTTCTCAGGCGCCTGCATGATGAGGTATTTCCCACCACCTGCTAACTCATAAGAAATGGAAAAAAGAAAAAGGAAAAGAAGCAGAAAGCCTCACTGTTGTAATGGCTATTATAAATGCAAATTTATATGTAAAAAGTGACAGGCAGTAAGAAAGGTATAACTCGATGCTGTCATCATGATGTAGTTTAGGGATTCTGGTGGGAAGCGTTGATGTAGAATCTTGGCACAAGGTGATTGCTTTTAGGACCTTCAAGTTCTAGGCTAATGCTGGCATGGAAATTTTCTTAGTTGCATCTCTATGTCTGATAAGATGATGGTTAGAATTATATCTAACATCATTTTCCAATAATCCACTGTGTGTGACCAGCTCTGGAATTTTTTTTTCTTTTAACCTTGATGAAGTTGGACAGATAACTCCGTCCGTTATTGATCTTAAAATGTAAGCATCTTTTTAATATAGTTGTTCCCAAACCTAGGTAAAGGAGGGTAGCGGTACGTCGACAGATAGTGTAAAAATTTTTTCAACCCCATGAGAGACCAAAATAAAAAATTCGTTTGGGTGTTTCTCTCTTAGCCATGCACTACATTGGATTCCGGGTATAGTGAAAAGTTGGCAAGGGTGGTTAGAGCGTCATTCAGAAGTGATGCACCACATCACCGCTTGGTGATGACAAGTAGACAAGGGTTCCCATATTCATTTGGACAAGTGCTGGTAAAGAAGCTAGTCCATGATGATTGGATTCATGTAGCCACTTCGAATATAAGATCCCTAGCTAGTAAATTAGTAGAGATAGGAGAAGAAATGACCAGATGGAAGACTAATATTACGTGTCTTCAAGAAACTAAATGGGTGGAGGAGAAGCCTAGAGAAGTAGAGCCTTCCGGCTATAAGTTTTGGTGTACAAGTAAGGATAAAACTAAAAATGAGGTAGGAAAAATTATTTATAAGGACTTACGAGAGGATGTAGTGGAGTTTACAAGAAAGGGAGATAGAATCTTGATTGTCAAACTGGTTAGTGGAAAAAACGTAATTAATATAGTTAGTGCTTATGCATCTCATATAGGTATACATTCAACTAATAAATAACAATTCTGGAAAGATATAGATGAATCTATATAAGCCATACTTAGTGGGAAGAAGTTATTTTTTGGAGAACATATAAATGGACATATAGGTGATAATAATGAGAAATTTGAAATCGTATATTGAAATTTTGGCTTTGGAAGAAGGAACGGGTACTATTTTAGAATTTATCACGGCATTTGATTTGATATTTGTGAACACTTGTTTCATGAAAAGAGAGTTGTATATAGTCACATACAGGAGTGGGTCATATGTCAACTAAATAGATTTCTTCTTTATCAGGAGGGGTGATAGAATGACTTGTAGGGATTACAAAGTTATATCATGTGGGAGTATAGTAACTTAGTATAGATTTTTAGTTTTGGATGTCCGTGTGCCTAAAAGGCAAAAAAAGGATTGTTAATTTATGGAGTTAAAAATTAAGTGATGGAATCTAAAAGAGAAAAAAGTGATGACCTTTAAAGACAAGTTAATTCAAGAAACTCTTGATCTACTAACGATGATTTGAAAACTATGTAGGTAGAAATATCTAATAATATTAATAAATTAGGTAAGGAGGTTTTTGGCATATTGAGGGGTCGGGTGCCAACAGGCAAGGAGTCATGGTGGTGAAATAAGGAAATCGAAGCGACTATGTTGTAGAAACATTAAAGTAAGAGAGGTAGCAATCCATTTGCGAAGTTCAAGATTGTAAAAAAAAGAGGTGAAAAAGAGTATTCACGAATCAAAGAATAAGATATATGACGAATTGTATAAGAAATTAGGAATCAAAGATAGAGAAAAGGTTTTACAAAATTGTCAAATTAAGGGATAGGAAGGGAAAATATCTAAATTGCGTTAGATATATCAAAAGTGAGACTAGTAGTATTTTTGTAAGGAACGAGAACATAAGAAAGTGTCGGAGAGATTATTTTAATAACTTTTCTAACATTGAGTACACAACAAATATCGGTGATATTGTTATACCTGTATAAAAGATTAACAGAAATTTTAAACGCAAGATTCGTCTTCATGAAGTGAGGGAAGCTTTAAAGAAAATGAAGAATAATAAGGTCATAGGATTTGATGGTATCCTTATTGAGGTGTGAAAGTGTTTTGGTGAAGTGGGGATATGAATGGTGACAGATCTTTTTAAAAAAATTTGACAAATCAAGAAAATATCCCAGACGTGGAGAGAGCAGACTTGTATCACTATATAAAAATAAAGGTAACATACAAGATTGTTCTAATTATTGAGAGAATTAAATTTATTAGTCATATTATGAAGTTGTGGGAGAGAATGATAGAATATTGATCGAGATTGGAGGTAAATGTGTATCAAAATCAATTTGAGTTCATGTCACAATGATCCACAATCGAAACCATTCACTCGGTTAGACATTTGATAGAAATGTTTATAGCACGGAAAAGATATCATATGATATTCATTGATCTAGAAAAAGCATGTAATAGGGTTTCCAAAGATACGCTGTGGTGGACGCTGATGAAGAAATAGATTTTCTCGAGATATATTGATTTCATCAAATATATGTATGAGGGATTTGTTACTAATATAAAAACTTAGGAGAGTTTAAATAACAGTTTCCCGATCAACATTGGAGTCTCCTCATTTTTATAATAATGATAGATGAAATAACGAAAAATATCAAAGATGAAGTACCTTGATGTATGCTTCTTGTTATGATATAGCGCTGGTCGATAAAACTAGAGAATCTATTAGCGTTAAATTGGAGTTATGGAGGGACATACTAGAATGTAGAGAGTTTAGATTTACTCGGTTAAAAACTGAGCTTATGAGATGTACATTTGGTGGCCACAATCATGAAGAAACGATTAAGGGGACAGGATGTGCCAAAAATTGAATGTTTTAGATACTTTGAGTTCATCGTTCAAAACAATGACAATATAGATGGAAATGCGAATCATAGAATCCAAGTGGGTCGGATGAAATAGAGAAGTGCATTTAGAGTTTTTTGCGATCATACGATGCCATTGTAGCTGAAGGGGAGGCTTTATAAAACTGCAATAAGACCGGCATTATTGTATATAATTGGGTGTTGGATCATTAAATAACAATAAGAGTATAAAATAGTTATAATTGAAATGAGTATAATCAGATGGATGAGTGATAAAACTAGAAAAAATGGGATCCGAAATTAAGAGATACGTGTTAAGTTTGAATTGAATTCAATTATGGATAAGACGAGAGAATATAACTTAAGATGGTTTGAACATGTATAACGAAAACTTAAATACGCACGAGTTAAGAGGAGTGGAATCTTAAATGTAAGAGATATAGCGAAATATCGGGATTGACCTTTGAAAATGTGGATGCAAATTATCAATAAAGATATGAGTGTCAAGAGATTAGTTGAGGAGGATTTTAGATAGAAATAAATGGCGTATCAAAATCCGAACAAGCTGTGATTTACGGTTTTGAGTTTTGAGTTTTGGATTTAAAGTTTAAGATTTAAGATAAGTGTGTCATAAAATTAACTTATTCGTCATACAAGTTTGTTCCATAATGAGAGATTTGTAGGTTTAGGGTTTATGATGAAATCATATTTGACTTTTTTCCCCCTCTCCTATATTGGTCTCAAACAGACGACTCTAAAATTTGGGATTAAACCTCAGTTTGTTGTTGTTACTGCTGTTGTTGATTATGATAAAGTTCTCTCAACATGCTAGTTTTGGGGAAATATCCGTTCCCTCATTGGATTTTGTTTGCTCAAATAATATTTAGGGAGTCTTGGCTAGAATCTGCATCTGTCCCTGTGCATGATGGATTGCAACCTGCATTCCGCTTCTGGTGAATGTTTGGGTGCATGATTGATCGGTAACTCATTTGGAATATATTTAACCTAGCGAATTGGGTATGGTATATCTCGGACCAACGTTCTTAACACTTGGGTGGATAATTTCTTTTTTGCTGTAAAACCATTTCAATAATGCTCTCACTTTGCATGTTTGAATGTCCATATAGATATTGGACTTGGAATTTGCTCATTATGATTACAAGATGCGCGGTTCAATTTCGGCCAAGGACTTTGCACTGTCCATGGTTGCCTCAGCTGACATGAATCATCTGAACAAGTTGCTTGAGAGGGTTGATGAAATAGCTAGTCAACCTCATCTGTGTGATGTACGCATTACACGTGAGGAGTTCAAGAGTCTTGCAGAGCTGCGTGGAAGATTGCGGCCGTTCTCCTTGGCACTGTTTAGCTATGGAGAAGTTAATGAATTGCTGACAAAGAAGGACTTCCAACGAGCGGCATCCCAGGTGAGATATGCCAATGTTCAATGTTATATTCTGATAATCTACCTTAGAATATCAATATATTCATTAATTTCGAGGGTGTAAGACACACATAAAAAAGATTATGGTGCAAAACACAATATAACAAGATAGATGTGCCATCTAAAAGTGCTGTGATACCACATGTAGGAGCAAGAAGTGTGATAACCGGAGTATGAATGAACAGTTTGCAAATAGTAAGTTAATGCAGCAAGGATCAGGAAGAATAAAAAGTTCTTCCTGGATTATTTGTAAACTATCAACTTCTGCAAACTATTATTCCTTCCCTCCCTAGTTCATTTTCCTTCTACCTAGTTGATTTTTCTCAACCTGGAAAATCTATGTACTTTTTGTTAGTTTTGTTATTTGGAATCTAGTTTTTCTCATCTTTTGGAGGACATTTTGTATATGTGATTGGTATGAATCTTATTCTTTATCTACTACATTTCTGACTGGTGACTCTTCTTGGAACCCATTTTAATTGATTTGTTCAATAACAGGTTTGTGGCGTCTCTCTTTCTGATAGTGTTATTGACATCATTTTCCACGTCTTTGATACAAATCGGGATGGAAGCTTGAGCTCAGTTGAGTTGGTTAGAGTTTTGGAAAAGAGGGAAAGAGACATTGGTCAACCTATGGAACCTGGTATTGTGGGATTCTTTTCATGCCTTTCAAGGTGTACAGAGAACTGCTCTATTGCAAGATATCTATCTTAAACCCATCAGTGCACGATCTACATGAATTTTGCACGGGCATTTTGTGAAGCGTCTACGTATAGCATGTTGCAGTTTCTTCTGAAGTTATAGAACACTGACGCCAAGGTACTCGCAGGAAAATCTTTTGGAGCTATATTAACCTTGATGGTGAGTCTTGTATTTCTATTTATATAAGTCTTCATGAGAATTTTGCTGCCAATTTAAAACTGTTGTACAGTTAACTAGTACTCATACGTGTACATATTCAATTTCTATGAATGAAAATCTTGTCAACTGCTGAATTTAATTCCCCTTTACAGTGTTTATTTTTAAATTCATTTTTCATTTATGCTACTTCAAAATCATAACGGCCTTGTCTCTTAAAACAAGCAAACTGAAACTAGTCATAAGGAAATTTATATAAAGTACCGTTTGGTGGGTGAGGACAGAGTGCCGAGTGAACTCTTTGAGACTGATTTGTTAGGGTATACGATAATTTATCTGTTGACAGGGTGCCCGGTGAACTCTTGAGACTGATTTGTCAGGATCTACGATAATTTTTCTGTTATGATGTATGGTGAAAGACTTCTAGTGACAGATCATAAGAATGGATTCTATCAGAATTCAGAGTCGATTGAATAAATGGAAACTTAAAACTACGGTAGTGTAAGTGACCAAGATATCATATTGTGTCATTAAAATTGTTGATCTGAAAGATATTATGAGAATTAACAAAGAGCCATACACATTTCTTCCAGATCGTGACTGAAATGGAATATCTAGAGTAGTTTAGTGTAGAAGTCTAGTTGATAAGGAGCTCACTGTGAACCCCGACAGGAAAAAAAGAAGGAAAAACGAGAATTTTGATTGCCTGAGCTACCCACAGTGTCTAAAAATGGATATGAAGCTTTGTTTTTCGGCTACATGACAAGGCTATTCCATTGGCCATAGCCACCTTCTTGGACCAACACAATTTTAGAACACTATTTTAACATAATTTTTGGTCTTCACCTTGGAAATAAGACATAAAATTTCCAGGTTGTTACTGAAGATCACTTTTTTTTTTTTTATACCATACTAACCGATATCCGAGATCATATTCTGACTAATTCGGTCTGGGATTTGCATTGGCCCATTTAGGGGTTACCCTCCTAACGTAGTCTACTCTATGCTTAAGTCGTAAGTCAAACTCAGGATGTTGATTAAGGGATCTAGCGTCATATCCCATTAGGTCAATTGACCGTTGGTTACTGAAGATCACTTTCGGCTCTTAACAAATTCCAATCTCATTAAAGGATCTGTAACTGCATGGGGACCTCCTTGCAGAAATAGTTGAATACCGTGTTTGATAAACTCAGGAGTTTGGACCTAGTTCCCAATCATTTGTAACAACTTTAGTTTAAGTGCAACCCTCAAGGATCTAGTTCCACAAGCGGGGCCATGGCAGGAATGGTCTTTTTATATCCCTGCAAGTTTTTGGCCATGAAGAATACATTTTGGTTCAAACATTATGGAAATTGAAAAAGAACCATACTCACCTCTTCTGGATTGTGACTGAAATTGAATAATGCAGAGTAATTAAGTCTAGAAGTCTAACTAGTGTGGAGATTTGATTGCCTGAGCTACCGCAGTGTCTAATCATGGAAGAAGCTTAGCTTTTTGGCTTATGTCACAATGCTGTTTCAGTAGCTATAGTTGCCGCCTTGGACCAAGTCCTCAATGTAGAACACTAGTCCTGATTTCTGGACTTCAAATTGGAAATAGTTCTTGAAATTCGAGCTTGTTACTGAAGATTACTTCAGCTCGTAACAATTCCAACCTCATTAAATATTATTCAACTGCATGGGACCTTGATGAAGAAATAATGTGGATATGGAGTTGACAATCCCAGAGTTTGGACCTACTTCACAACCGTTAACAAGCACTTTAATTAGGGTTAACTCTCAAGAATCTAATTCCTCAAGTGCTATTGCAGAAATTATCTCCCAAGTCTCTTATTAGTATTATTATTAGAAGCAGCAGCAGCAGCAGCAGCAGCAGCAGCAGTAGGAATAGCAGGAGCAGGAGTAATAGCAGGAGTAGCAATAGTAGTGGTGGTGGTGGTAATTGTTGTCAGTGGGAAAACATCCAATGTAACAGCACAACTGGGCGGATAATGGGGCTTTTTCTCAGTAGATCAATGAAAACGGGGGATCTAAACCTTAATGTTTCTCTGTTTCTTCCATTTAAAGAGCTGCAAGTAGTCAACTTTTCTTCATACGTGTTGACTGGTTGGATTGATAAAAATGTTATGAACCTACCGCCTCAAGCTTGCAATCAATAATCCTTTTAGTGATTTTTTTTCTATAATTTGACTCTTGTACTGATTCTGCAGCATGCTGTTGAATATACAACAAAATACTGAACCTTAATCTCAATACTTTGGGGTTGATCATTTAAGAGACAAATATGAAGATAATACTTTGGGGTTGATCATTTAAGAGACAAATATGAAGATAATTAAAATAAATAAATAAATACAAAGATAAATGAATAATAAATAAATAAATAAATAAATAAATAATAAGAATAAAAATGAATAAATATGAATCCACTTGCATGTTTTGAATCCACAGGCTTCGATTTCATTCTTTCACAGGTTTTGAATCCACTCAAGCTATTACTTGCTAAGGATGCTGCATCTGTTGAATATACACACCCTAAATTTTGATTGTAATATACACATCAATTGATCAACCCTCCTTACAACATGATTCCTTCTTTTTTTACCCCTGGTATTTTTCGTTTCAATAGCTTTTCACTGCCAGACTTACTGTCATTCATCAACTGTGTTTACTCTCTTCCTGGGCTGGACTCGTTGAAAAACGAGGTCTTGGATTTGTCCAACAACAAACTTAACATGAGCATTCTCTAGAGCATAGAATTCATGACTTCTCTTAGGGCCTTATCTTTAACTAAAAACACACACAACGCCTCGCTTTCTTACCAAGGTAAATAATCATATTTTCTCAACTTCTCACTTAAAACTGAACAATAGGATTCTGGGGGATCATTCTAAAAACCGATTTTCAGGAAATATAACTTCATCTCTCCTCGCTGGCTTCAACTCACTTGAATTCCTTCCGCTCTCGCATAACATGTTCCAATATCTGGATCCATTTAGCTCATTTGGTAACGACTTGAAACTTTCGAGCTTTTCAGTGACTAAAATGGGTTATTAGTGGGAGCTGAAGATGTGGCTTGGGTTCCGAAGTTCCAGCTGAAGATATTCCATCTTTCAAATTGCACACTGAAAGATGGGTCATTTCCTGCTTTTCTATACTTCCAACACGATCTCAGAGTAGATCTCTCATATAACAGTTTGGAAGGAGGTATCCCATCTTGGTTGATTGAGAGTAACACCATGCTACATGTCCTAAAACTGAAGAACAACTTATTAGGCTTACTTCCTCTTCCATCTCATCCAAATGCCAATGCTTCTATGTTAGACATCTCCGAGAACCCCTTTCACGGGCAAATCCCTCTAAACATAAGCATTTGTTTCCCAATCTTGTGTTTTTAAACATATCAGAGAACTCCTTTGTTAGTAGCCTCCTTCGTTCACTAGGTGATGCGAAGGAGCTAGTCTTGTAAGACTTGTCATACAATGCCCTTACCGGAGGAATTCCTGGTGATATGACCTTGGGATGCTTCTCTTTGCAAGTTTTGAAACAGTCAAGTAATAGCTTGAGTGGCCCAATGTTTCCAAAATTTTCCAACTAGACCAGTTTGGTACATTTACTTCTGGACAGAAATCACTTCATCGGACAAATTCCAGACAGCTTGTGTAAGAGCTCGCAATTATAATGACTAGATATCAATTATAATTACATGCCTGTAAAATTCCTGCTTGCATTGGAGTTATGGAATTATTGGATACATTCATGAATGACAACTATCTTGATGGGCACGTCCCTGAAGATTTCTGTTCACTTTATTCTGTTGGACTTCTCAATCTTTCTGGCTACATACCATCTTGCTTTAGCACGAATTGGCTGATCCATGCAAGATTGTAAGACAATTGGTTCACAGGACCATCGGAAGCATTTTTGCAAAGTTCAAAGGTAACTTTGGTCTTGAGAAATAGCGTCTCTGATCCCATCCCCTTTTGAATTTCAGAACTTGGGCAATTTTCTCTTGAGCAGAAGCAGTTTAGGAGGAAATATTTCCTGTGGACTGTGCGAACTATCCATGCTAAGTATATTGGATCTTTCTCACAATAATATCTCTGGTTCTATACCTTCTTTCTTGGACAAAATTCCATTCAAGATTGGCTTTCGATCGGGGAAGTTTTTTCACTTAACTTCTCTCTTTGATAAAGAGTATAATGCAGTTCTCATATCAAGGCCAATGCATTGTTTTTCTGACAGAAGCTGCATGGAGAAAGAAGAGGTGGAGATCATGACAGAGCAGACTAGACTATTGCAAGGGTAATGTTCTTTATTCAATGAATAACATTGATTTCTCTTCAAACAATTTTAACGGGTGTGATCCCATCTGAGATTGGAAGCCTGAAGCGCCTACTCGGGTTAAACCTTTCTCGCAACCTTTTAACTGGGACAATACCAAAAGCATCTTCAGCCTGGAGAAGATTGAAAGCTTACCTTTCTTATAACAAGTTGAGTGGGAAGATCCCTTCTCAACTGACCGAGCTACATTCCTCGGAAGTCTTCAATGTGTTGTACAACAATTTCTGGTGAAGTACCTGAAACAAATCAATTTGGAACTTTCTCCGAAAGTAGTTATGTTGAAAGTCCTCTTCTATGTGGCTCTCTGATACACAAACGATGTCATAACGTAGCAGAAGCAGCACCAGTTAGGTAAGAAGGTTTCATGGATATGGTGGCTTTTGGTGGGAGTTTTGCAGGGATTTATGTAGCAATTCTGCTAGTACTGTTCAGTGTGATCTCTTTGAACCAAGGCTGGAGTAGGCAGTGGTTCGAATTCATCAACGAGCTTATTTGCTAGAGAAATGCTAGCATAGTACATAAGCTGCCGATTGGTAAAACCATTTCTTCTCTTTTGAAGCTTTTACAGTTATGTTTTCAGATTTGTTTATACCATGAAGGCTTTTTCTTGCAAATATTTCTACTTTTTGTTTGGAATAAAATATGTTATGAAGAAGAATATGTACTAGTTGTTGAATTAGAAAGTTAAATTCCATTTGGACGTGCGTGTCATGTGGGTGAAGATAGGATTGCCTTTTCTTTTATACGTTGGTTTTTTTTTTTTTTTTTTTTTTTTGGTTATATAAGGATTCAAAATTGGAATCATAAGGTTGGGGAAAGGGGATTTGTACTATTAGGTTATCCTATTAGGGACTCTTTTATATGTTGTTTCCTGTGCGAGAATATCAATATCTAGGTGCTCCACTCGTATTGTTAATCAACATGAATTTAACACACACATATGTTCTTTTGGGACTTCTAAGAGGCTTACCCAAAAACTTATACTCAACATCTGCATAGAATACTAGAATCTATGAAGACCAATTAAAGAAGCCTTTGTTGGTGGAAATAACTGACTAAAACTTTTCTAAAAGTTTATAAATTTGAATTATTATTTAATGATCGGCAATCATTTTATCCTTTTATTTTTAAATTAGATTTATCAAAATTTCTATAAATATTGATATTCATGATTAATTGATTGTATAAATCCAGAAAATTAATATTGGGAATGGGCTAATGAGCCCGCACAATGGAGTGGAGTAGGGTGGAGGGGATCTTAGAGAGAGGCATTCAAATTGAAAATAGAAAATTGGGTCATAACCCGGATGATGTATGTTGCCTTTTTTCTTACCTTCTGCTGGTGCTATTAAGAGGAAACTCTCATGTCTGACTCGGATCTGGGACAATCCTCTCTCAATATGTACGTGACTCTATGATATGACCTCTAAAAATAAAAGAAATTGTACTTGGATGTTCCTCTATTTGTATGGCCAAACATGCGATCTTTTAAGCCTATTTCTGACCTAGTATGCGGCCTAATTTCAAATTATCGATTGTTTTATATGATAATTATTTAAAATGCTATAAAATTATGTTTTCTTCGGAAGTATAATTCATGATCTATTATATTTGTTGGATCATTTGATCTATCTATACACAAGTAAAATTATGTTCCTCTATTAATGTTTATTTCTTCAAAAATTTATTGTAATTAATGTTTTTTGCTTTCAAAATGTGTTAATATGCTAAATTAATTAATATTTATATAAAAATTTTTATATTTTTAATATTTACATATTAAATAAATTATATATTTATTTAATTATAATTTTTATTTTTTATGTTATTTATTTTATGATTAATAATTATTTATTCACTCATTTTAATTTTTTTAAATAAAAAGTGAGTATTCTATTATTTACATAAAATAATTAATATTTATAAAAAATTCTTATATTTTTTTCCATATTTATATGTTTTCTCATGTTTTCGTTTCTTTTATTCTTACGGATTATCATTTTTCCATATTTTTTTATATTTGTTTCTGTTTTTGTGCAATTTAGGTAGAATGTAGGATAATATAGTCAATTTACACTGAGTTATGGTTGCATTTTCTATACATTTCCTTTCTTTCTAATTTTGCTAATCATAATCACAAAACAAAAATGAAATCTAACAATAAAATATTAAAATAAAATAAGATTGTTCTAAAATTCAGTGTGTACTATTTTAAGAAAATAATTAATTAATTCAATAATTAATGAGAAAATCTTTTTCCTCTAATTTGCTCCATGAGTAATCTCTCTCTAAATAAGATAAAATACTATTTTGATCGTGATAAATTATTTATTTTTAGAGAAAAATATATTATTATACCATTATATATATAGTTATTTAAGAAAACACAAGAAATCCGACTATACATGGGCTCATCCCAATCTTGTTTAGCTTTGTAATTATACTTAATTTTACGTAATCTTAATTAGTTAAATATTAATTTTATATTAAAATCAAGATTAATAATTAATTTATATGTAATTAATTTGAAATGTTTCAAGTTCAAGCTAAGTTAATATTTTTTAACCAAATATCAAGCAAGCTCATCTTTTTTATTATTTTTAAAATTAAAATTTAAAAATTTATTTGAAAAATTCAGTAATCTTATTATATATAAAAGAACAATAGAGGAGGGGGAAGTTGGGAAAGTGACACCTAGGACGTGAAAGGTTGTCTCCTGTGGCTTTTTTTAATTATTTTTTGGGATTTCTTTGTACTTTTTTTTACTTTTTTTTTAACCGAAACAATAGTTTTTTGTTTGATTTCTTCTTACTTCTTTTTTTTCGGCTTTCACTTTTTTTTTGTTTACTTTTTTGGGGTTTTCTTCTTCTTCTTATTCTTTTTTTTTTCCGTCTTATGCTCTTCTTTTTTTTTTCACTCATTTTTTTATTCCGCTGTTAACAGTTCGTTACTATTTTTTTTTTTACCCTTTGCACATCTTTTATTTTTTTGCTTCCGGGTGGGGGAGTAACACTTAGGACCAGAACATTGGGCTACTGTTCCCACCTCTTTTTTTTGGGATTTTTTCTCACTTTCTTTTCTTTTCTTTTTTTTTTACATTTTTTACCAATTACCCTTAATTTTTTTTTTTTACTTTTTTTGTGTTTTTATTTTTTTTCTTCTTCTTCTTCTTTTTTTTCACCCTTGTTCTTCTTTTTTTGTTTTTTTTACTTCTTTTTTCAAATTCTGTTGTTATTGATTTGCTATTATTCATTTTTTTACTTCTTTTCTGTTTATTCTTTTTTTTTTATTTCTTTTTTTTATACTTAATGTTTCTTTTATTTTTGCTTTTTTTTCTTTATTTCTTTTTTTTTATATCTTTCTTACTATATAGATAAAAGAAGAAGAGGGGAGGGGGAGTGGGAGAAGTGAAGTCTAGGACTGGAACAATGGGCTACTATTTCCACCTTTCTTTTTTCTTTTTTTTTTGGATTTTTTCTTCTTTTTTTTTTTTTTTACTTTTTTTTTACCAATTACTCTTTTTTTGCTCTATTTTTACTTCTTTTTTTAACTTTTTTTTTTTAGTTTTTCTTCTTCTTCTTCTTTTTTTTTTTTACTTTTTTTTTTTAAACTTCATTATTTTTTTCACTCTTTTTTTTATTTTACTGTTATCGGTTTGCTACTATTTCTTTTGTTTTTACTTCTTTTTTTACTTCTTTTGTTTTTGTCTTCTTTTTTTCACCCTTTATGCATCTTTTTGTTACCTTTTTTTTTCTTCTTTTTTTTTCCCCACCCTTCACCCATAAAAGAACAAAAGAGGAGGGGAGTGGGGGGAGTGACACTTAGGATGGGAACAGTAGATTACTATTCCCACCTCTTTTTTTTTGGTGGATTTCTTCTTGGTTTTTTAAAAATTTTTGTTTTTCTTCTTTTTCTTTTTTTTACTTCTTTTTTTTTTTTCATTATTCACTCTTTTTTTTCACTCATTTTTTTGAATTCCGCTATTATCAATTTATTACTACTCATTTTTTTTTATTTCTTTTTATTAACCCTTTACGTTTCTTTTTTTTTGCTTCTTTTTTTTTATTTTTTTCCACTATTATCTTTTTTTTTTCCTTACTAATCTATCTCTTATTCTCTCTTCACTTTTTTTTCATTTCTTTTTTTGTGAGTTTTATTATTTTCACAACTTTTTTTGGATTTCTTTTTACTTTTATTTTACCAATTACCCTTATTTTTTTTTGCTTTTTTTTACTTCTTTTTTTTACCCTTCACATTTTTTTTTTACTTTTTTTGGGATTTTCTTCTTCTTTTTTATTTTTTGGTTTTTTTTTTCACATTTCACCCTTCTTTTTTTATTCACTCCTTTTTTTTTTGGGATTTCACTGTTTCCGATTTGCTACTATTATTATTTTTTTACTTATTTTCTTTTGTTTTTTCTTCTTTTTATCCTTTACCATTTTTTTTGCTTTTTTTTTCTCACCCTTCATTATTTTTTTTGTTATTAATCTATCTCTTCTCATCTCTCCACTTTTTTTTTTTTTGCTTTTTTTTATGAGTTTGACTATTTTTACAACTCTCTTTGAAAGTCTTTCCTCCTCTTGATGTCATTTGGTACAATTAGGTTTTTTTGGATCATTTTCTTGTTTTTTTGGACTCTTTTTAGTTGTCTAAAGGATCAAGTGGGGAGGGGGGAGCAGGCGGGATACCACATCGGATGGAAACAGTTGGCTATTATTTTCACTTTTTTTTTAGATTTCTTTTTGCTTTTTTTTTTTTACCTTGTTTTACCAATTACACTTTTTTG
The DNA here is from genome assembly GCA_033439265.1 of Dillenia suffruticosa. Lineage (NCBI taxonomy): Eukaryota > Viridiplantae > Streptophyta > Magnoliopsida > Dilleniales > Dilleniaceae > Dillenia > Dillenia suffruticosa. The sequence continues at coordinate 22,557,462 of JAVTVX010000029.1, forward strand.
TTTCTTTTTTTTTCACCATTCACACTTTTTTTTTTTTAATTTTTTGGGTTTTTCTTCTTCTTCTTCTTCTTCTTTTTTCACCCTTCAACCTTCCTTTTTTTTATTTCTTTTTTTTTTGGATTCCACTGTTGCTACTATTATTTTTTTTACTTCTTTTTTTTCACCATTTACCTTTCTTTTTTTGTTTTTTTTTTACCTTTTTTCACCTTTCACCTTTTTGTTTTTGCTATCTTTTATCCTCTCTCTGCTTTTTTATAGTTTTTTTTATGGGTTTTATTGTTTTTACAACTTTGATGCCACTGGTGCAATTTAGTTTTTTTCGGGTCATTTCCTTTTTTGACCCCTTTTGATTGTCTAATTTATTAAAATACAATCCGATAAAAAAATTATGTGCATATACAGTTACACACCATTAAAGTTTTTTTTTAAAAAAACAAGCGGGGAGAGAGGAATTGCCACCTCGGATGGGAACTACTGTTTCTTTTTTTTGGGTTTTTTTTTCTTTTTTTTTTTTACTTTTTTGCGCCCTTTACCTTTTTTTGTTTCTTTTTTTATTTCTTTTTTTCATCGTTCACTCTTTCCTTTTTTTTTCTATTACTTGTTTTGAGTTTTTTCTTCTTTTTTATTTATTTATTTTCTCCCTTCATCCTTTTTTTCCACTGATTTTTTTTTTAGTTTCACTGTTATCGATTTTTTATTATTCATTTTTTTACTTCTTTTTTTGTTTCTTTTTTTGTTTTTTTTTTCTTCATCATTCACCAAATTTTTTTTTAATAATTATAGCACATACAAAAAAAAAAGAATAAAAAAATTTGAGCAAGGGCCGCACCTGATGCGGCAGCAACCATCCTGGTATAGATACTATATATATATATATATATATGGAAATATTTTAAAAAATGAAGAGTGTGAGCGTGTGAAAACGCGCCAATGCTAAAAGATGGGGATTGGCAAAACTGGGCTGGCGGCGTTGACCTCTTTTGGCCAGAAAGCCTAAAATGATGGAAAAAGAAAAATTGTAGCGTTAAAATTGTTTCACATTCACTGGGCTGTCTAGTCTTCTTCCTATACACAATTAGTGTTACTTTTCTTACTCAACAAGTTTCGCCTGAATCAGGGAGGGAGGGGGAGAGAGAGAGAGAGAGAGAGAGAGAGAGAGAGAGAGAGAGAGGTTTTGATTTATTCATTTCTTTTTCTTCGATTAGTCTGCGATACCAAACACTGTATTTCGCTGTATCAGTACCGGAAAACTCTGATTCAGAGAAAATCAGAGTAATTAAATTGTGGGTTTTGCTTATCAGTCTCCAATCTCAAATCTCATTAGGGTTTTTTCTTCTTTTTCCCGATTAAGGTTGTTATGATCCAACAGAGGATCATTCTTTTGTTTGAGCCCTTAAGGGTTTTGAATTCAGTCCCCTTTTTGGGGTTGTGATTTTGATTTTCCTTTTTCGAGAAAATCAATCCTTCTGAGCTGGGTTGTTGTTAAACAAGTCCTTGGAGCTACTAGTTCTAAGGTTTTGTTGTCTTTTGTTTTAAAATTATTGTTGTTCTTGTGATTTGTTTTTGGATTCAAAGTTGTGAAGTGATTTCGACTCTAGTTATAAGGTTTTCTCGTTCGTTTTTTCTTTTTTTTTTTTTTGTGGTGCTGTTCATTGTTGGGTTTGTGATGGGTAAGCCTACTGGGAAGAAGAAACCCTTAGGAAGCAAACCCAATGATGCGAACCCCAAGGAGTCAAAGCAACAGAAATCCAATTTGGATAAAACCGCCAAAACATTTGATGAAGACACCGCGATGTTTATTTCTATGTCGCAAGAATTGAAGGAAGATGGAAATAGATTGTTTCAGAAGAGAGACCATGAAGGAGCTATGCTGAAGTATGAGAAAGCCCTCAAACTACTTCCTAGGAATCACATTGATGTAGCTAATCTTAGGAGCAATATGGCTGCTTGCTATATGCAAATGGGCCTAGGTGAATATCCGAGGGCGATTAACGAGTGCAATTTGGCACTTGAAGTCGCTCCCAAGTATAGTAAAGCATTCTTGAAGAGGGCTAAGTGCTATGAGGCTTTGAATAGGCTTGACTTGGCTTTGAGAGATGTTACCACTGTTTTGAATATGGAGCCTAATAATCTTACTGCTTTGGAGATTTATGATAGTGTGAAAAAGCAAATGGAGGAAAAGGGTCTTCAGGTGGTGGATAAAGAAGTTATTTCTAGTATGGTCGTTAAGCCTCCTGTTCCTAGTCCTTCACCTGTGAAGAAACTTTCTAAAGACAAGTCTAGGAAGAAGAAGAATATTAAAGTTGATGAGAAAAAGGTCGAGGATAAGGTGGTTGTGGAGGAGAAAGCTAATGTTATTAAGAAGACAAAGGTGGTGACAAAGACTGTAAAGTTGGTTGCTAGGGAGGACATAAGATCGACTCAGATTCCCGTCAATTGTAGCATAGGGCTGGTGAGGGAGATTGTTCGAGATCGATTTCCAAATTTGAAGGGTATCCTCATCAAGTATAAGGATGAGGAAGGTGATCTGGTTACCATCACCACAAATAATGAGCTGAGAATGGCTGAAGCATCAGGCGAAACACAAGGTTCCTTTAAGTTATACCTTGTAGGAGTCGGTCCTGATCTAGAACCAGCCTATGAAGGATTGGATGAGGTGGGAAAGCCTGAGGTAAAACAAAATAATGTCATGGAAAATGGGAGTGTGGCAAGACATAGAGAAAAGGAAAATGGGTCAACCTATGTTCATGATTGGATTATCCAGTTTGCGCAAGTATTCAAAAACCATGTTGGGTTTGAGTCTGATGAATATCTAGATCTTCATGAGCTTGGAATGAAGCTATACTCTGAGGCAATGGAAGATGCCGCTACAAGCGAAGATGCTCAAGAGCTGTTTGACATTGCTGCAGACAAATTTCAAGAGATGGCGGCCTTGGCATTGTTTAATTTGGGAAATGTTCATATGTCCAAAGCGAGGAAGTTTGTCGTCTTCACTGAAGATAGTTCACAGGAATCTGTACTTGCACAACTAAAGAAAGCATATGAGTGGTCTCAGAAAGAGTATGAGAAGGCTGGGATGAGGTATCAACAAGCTTTAAATATCAAACCAGACTTCTATGAAGGGCTTCTTGCACTTGGGCAACAACAGTTTGAGCAAGCAAAGCTTTCCTGGTGCTATGCAATTGGCAGCAAGGTTGATTTGGAGACTTGGCCTTCTGCCGAGGTCTTAGAGCTCTATAACAAGGCCGAAGACAGCGTGGAGAGAGGCATGCTGATGTGGGAGGAGTTGGAGGAGCAGCGTTTGAATGGACTCTCCAAGTCAGATAAATACGGAGAACAATTGCAGAAAATGGGCTTGGATGGCCTCCTGCAAGATGTTTCAGCTGATGAAGTTGCAGAACATGTTGCAAACATGAAGACCGAAATATACTTGTTATGGGGTACCTTGCTCTATCAAAGGTCCATTGTCGAGTTCAAGTTGGACCTACCAGTTTGGGAAGAATGTTTAGAGGTTGCAGTTGAAAAGTTTGAATTGGCTGGAGCTTCGCCAACAGATATAGCTGTAATGATAAAGAACCATTGTTCAAATCACAGTGCATCCGAAGGTAAGAGAAAATAAACAATCAAACCTTTTGAATTTCTTTTTCTGCTTTCTGGCTACATTTTAACAGTTACTTCGATGCAGGCCTAGGGTTCCAAATTGATGAGATTGTGCAGGCTTGGAATGAAATGTATGATGCTAGAAGGTGGCAGATTGGTGTACCAGCTTTCCGTCTAGAGCCTTTATTCCGTCGCCGGGTCCCAAAGCTTCACTCTATGTTGGAGCATGCATGAGTTGTTGTTGATGATTGTGCACTTCCTGCTACTAGTATAATCAGTCCATTCTTTAGGTTGTCATCTTGCCTTGTAATACTGGTAAGCCAGCTAAATTTACCATCCTCTTCTGATTTATAAAATCTTTTTTTGTTTTTTCCTGATTTGTTAAAATTATATATATTGCTTGCTAGTGCTAAGATAGAATGACTTAAATCTAGAAGGCCTGCAATTACATTCGTCAGACTCACTTTTCCCATGATATGACCAGAATGGGAACCTGCATTTCAGAAATAAAATTATTTCTTTCAAATTTAGTCATGGCAATTACATGTTATACTACGCATTAAATTGGATTTTAGTTTGTCTCATAAGCATAAAGTAGGATAGTAATTTGATCTGGGGGCTGGTCAGTGCTTGAGTAGCCAAAATTTGATTGGTGAACATTCAAGAAAAATCTATATGTCTAACATGGTGCTTCTACTTAATGTTGCTCACAGTTGAGCAGGGGATTCAGAGTCAATTGAGTGTGGTTCCACCTTTGTTGTTTCCTCATACTGGATTGATTATCTTCTAACTTGAACCTGGAAGTTTGAACCTATCAGATTTGACTTGTTTGTAGAATAATATGGAGGTTATGTTTATGGCTCAAGCCAAGCCCAAAAGGAAGAAGAAAAGTTCCTTTTATTATCATTTGGTATATCTGAGATGTTTTTCCTTTTTCTTTAGCTGTTGGATGGGCTCATAAATTTGCACTGAAATTTTATTTTATCAAGTTTTTAGTTGTATCATATGGTACCATATCATCCAGTATTCATCCAGTCTTGGCCTTCTAAATCTCAATCTTGGCCTTCTCATGTTGTAGGTTGATTTTCAATTTAGTTTGTCCTCATCCAGTCTTGTTCCCAATGAGCAAGCACAATAGGCATCTTTTCCTCAAACTTGGGTGACCTTTGCTTCATTAGTTTGTTCAAATTTCTCTAATACTAAAAGGTACTTCCTTGCACAAAAGAATGCAACCATTTGCAGCAGGGGAAATCTACAACATCCACACCATCAATGGTATCATTCCATAAGAACCATAATTTGCCATCCGTCTACTATCTAATGTTAATTTACTACTGCTTAATGTAAGCCCATAACATATAAAAAAATGTACTCATCTTCCTTCTTTTCTTATTTGTTTACTTTGCTAGCATACACTCAAAGGTGCTCTAAAAATTGAATTGTGTTGGATAAGTAGGTCTAAAATTTGCATCTGTAAATCTATTATGTGGAGTATAACATTAGGAATTGTGAATGATGGAGATGAAAGTGACTATATTTGCCTTGCTATCTATGAAATACTATCAAATTGATGAGTATTCTGAAAGTCTATGAAGCAAGGATAACTGAGATGGATAAGGAGCTGAACAGATCTAGTCAGCAAATCAACAATGGGGGATGGAGAGCTTCTTCAAATGTTATCAGCTTTTTGCATAAGTTGGAATTTCCCAAAGTGGGGAAGGTTTGTTGGTATGAAAGGCAATGCTCTAGATCTATGTGTCACAAATTTTTCACGTCCCAAAAGAGAAAATGTTCTATAGAGGAGAGAGGCACCTTCACAAATAAAGTTATATTGTTTGCATGGGTAGCTGTGTGAGTTGGATGCCTTCTTTCCAAGTAGACTATTTTGTGGTTCATCTTTCTCGGGGCACTATGCTTGCAGGAGATGTGTAAGGTTTGTCTACAGGATGCTTGCTATACATGTGAATAATGAGATGTGAACATGGAAAGATATGAGGTGTCGTTAGTGGGAATTTAAGCAATCGCCCCATTCATTCCTGAAGGAAAGTCCTGAAGGAAAGTCCATTTTGGCATCTACGCTTTTGTCAGGTGAAAGTATATATGCTCCTTCCGAAGGGGTTGTGGGGGGGAGAGATTTCTGAAAAGTCTTCTTGTGCTGGACGTTCAGCATTGTAGATTTATATTTCAGAAGAAAGGTTGGTTCCTGCAATGAAGAGTGGTTCCTTGTGGCTAATTAAGGGAAATATGTGGTTTATTTAATTTGCTCATAGGTGTTAGAAATATGTGGTAATTGAAATATGCTACCCGTCAATAATCACAAAATGTTGAAGTATTTTGAATGCCAATTTTGCTTCTAAAGTTGTTAATATAGATCTGATATGCAACTGCAAGCTAAGCCAACAAATCTAGTGAAAATAATGTGCCTGGTTTACCTTTCCTATTTCCATTACTAAGGGTCATTTAGTACCTTGTTGTCTAAATCTGGTGAAAAGGACTTCAACATAGGGTTTATCTAGCAAAACTGGTTATACTGGAATCGGACAAGGATAATGAAATTCTAAAGTGATTTGCAATTCTAAAGTCCGTAAAATCAATTTGTGATGTGGGATAGCCATTTATGGTAAATGACATTTCCTGCAGTCAACCGCATTGTCAACCACCTTGGATATGTCTCCATTGCAGAATATTTTAGAGTCATAATGTGGGGTTATTCAACAACCTGGTGTAAAAGTTAGCTCTATCATATATTTACCTTTATGTTTCTGCCCTTGTGCAATAGTTTATATCACTTAATGAGTATCTGCTACTTATAGTCTCGCTATATTGATCTGTTAAACAATGGTCATTGTTTACTAGCTATGAAGCTAATACACTTAAAAGTGGAAATGGTGTCTGTTTGTACCCATATTTGAGAAACTATGTTGGCATAATATACAAGCATCTATTGTTCAAATAAGTGTTGTATTCTCGTGATGTTTGCAATTATATATTTTTTTTATACAAACCTTTGAATTTAACAATAATGTAAATAATAATATTAAGATCATGGCGGGATGGCCCCTTTGTTGTCTCAATTTCCTATTTCGTGTTCTTACAATTTGATGCTTTCATTAACAGGACAGGACAGGACAGGACTAAAACATTTTCTGTTTTTTATTGGTGATTGCAGGTCAATTTTCACCTGGATTGTTGTTTTGTGTTGTTGTATTTGGTTTTGAAATCAAGCACCATTCTCGTTGATTTTGGCATTGTCATCGGTCCACAGGGTAGCAGATCATTGATTTATATGATTTTTTCCCCTTAATTTCTTTCCACTGCAGATTACATGAAGAGGCTTTTTTTTTTCCCTTCTTGTTGGCTTCAGCTTGAATTAGCAGAAAAATGATTGGATTTGTAAAGTGAGTTGAAACAATAAGTCATGAAAATGTTGTATGGTTTGATAGATGTTTTGTCAGCCATTTGTGACACAGTGTGGATGTTATATTATAGCAGAAAGGAAAAAGAGTGATTTTTATGTCCTTTTTTTTGGTTGTATTTGAAGTTTTAGATTCAGTCAGATTCCTGGTTTGTCTTCTAGGGTTAGTCTATGGATCACTGGCTGAAGTCCATCCAGTTGTATATTATGAGGACACTCTTCAGAAACCTTAGAGATTTGCATAGATCAGTACCTGTTGCTGCTGTTTTCAGTACCATATTCTCCACAGGGAAAAGAAAACATCAGAGAGACATGCTAGACTTTATGCATGTAGTTTCCATGTGATTAATCTTTCAAACATATACACAAGTACTAAATAAAGTAATATATTCAGATATCACATGAATTCTTAAGAAAATATAAAAATTGGATGGTACATTGGTCTCCTATGATGGATGCTTCAATAAGAGACTACCTAGTGTGATGCTAGAATCAAAGGTTTGATTTTACAAGGCATTTATGGGCGGTGTCTGCTTTAAAATATTTCTTACATAATAAATTAATTAATATTTATATAAATATTTATATATTTTTTATATTTAATGATTTATTTATTTATTTATTTATATGTTTTTCATAAATAATAATTATATATTTAATCATTTTAGATTTTTATTAAAAAAATATGATTATTTAATTATTTTTATAAAATAATTAATATTTATATAAAAATTTTATATTTTTTATATCGATGTATTTAGGGGTATTTACCTTTTTTTTAATTAAAATTATTTAAGTATTGTTATTTTTTTGTTTCCTAAATTATTAAATTTCGTATTTTGAGAGTACGAAATCATTTTTTAATTGTTTTTAAAAAAATTGAGGGTTTTGCACTTACAGAGTGTGAAAAGGTGAGAAGTGCACAATCACTTGGCCCGGTGGATGAATATGCTAGGCTCCCGCGGAGAAACATTTCTTCTTGTTTTCTCCCTCCGTCGCTGCTTCCTTCGTCCCTTTGTCGCTGTTGCCCTCCTTTTGCTGTTGCTACCCTTCTCCGTGACGAAACTCTAGCCTTCCTTCCTCCATCTACCACTGCTTCCTTCCTCCCTTTGCCTCTGCTGCCTTTCTCCAGGAGGAAACCCTAGCCTTCCTTCCTCCCTCCATTGCTGTTACCCTTCCTTTGTCCCTCCTCTTCTGCATGCGACAAGCATACTCTGGGAGTGTATATTTGATTTCGTACTCAGAGAATGCAAAATTAGTTTTGCATTCTGTGAATATAAAATCAGTTTTTTTTCTTTTAAATATCAGTTCAAATGATTTCACACTCTGCGAAATTAGTTTGAAAAACAAAAAAATAATGTTATTTAAATAATTTTATTTAAAAAATTATATTTTGATAAATGAACCAATATATTTACCTAATTTTTATATTTTTAATATTTTTATAAAATCTTGTCTTTCATATCTTTCCGTATGCGTTTCTCGTACGTTTCCGTATTCGTTTCGCCTTGGGTAGAGAGAGAGAGAGAGACGTCTTAAAAGAAAATAAAGGAAAAAAAGAAACAAGCTCTGGCAGTTCCACTTGGCATCAGTCCTTTCCTCTGTGTAACTCAGTTCTCAATTTCTTCACTCTATTTATTCACACCATCTTTCTACTTCTCTCTCGACACCCCATTCACGATCACAGTTCAAAACCTCCATAGTTAGGGTTCTTCTCTCTCTCGCTCTCTTCGATTTTTCATTTCTCTGCGGATGGAACTAATCAGAAGAGCTACTCATGCCGGTTCTTGGTACACCGACAATCGTATGCCTCTCTCTCTCTCTTTCTCTTTCTCTGTCATTGTTTGATTTTCTTTCTGAACTCTGTTCATCTAACTAAAACGATGTCTTTTGAATGAAGCATTGGTGAAATTTTCCTCAATTATTCATTCTTAACGTTGTGTTTGATGCTGGCTTTTGTTTTTGTAAAATCTTTGAATTTTATTTATTACTATTGTTGTGGTGATTTCAGTTTTAGAGAAGCGCCAATCCGTGAAATCAGTAAAAGAGTGTGACTTACGTTGATGCCGATCGGCAATAAAAGAGTATGCTGCATTGCTTGGTTTTATGGCAGCTTTTACCACCTCATGAATCTTCTAAATGTGATAAGCGAATACTTCCCCTTCGTCTCTTACTCTAGCTTCTTGTGGCGACGTTACCACGTCAAGAACATGTTGAGGTTTCAACCCATAAGCAGCCTCAAAAGGTGTTGCTTTTGTGCTTCGATTGACAGAAGCGTGATAGGCAAACTCAGCTCGGTGTATGACTGAATCCCAAGCTTTTCTGTTGGTTTCAGCAATGCATCTTAAAAAACTTCCCAAACTACGATTCAAAACTTCTGTTGGACCATCTGTTTGTGGATGGCAGGTACTAGATTACTTCAATTCCATCCCATATTTCCTCGACAAGGTCCTCCAAAACTGCCCCCATAAACTTTACATCTTTATCAAAACAAGAGAAGTTGGAACACCATGTAATCTTACAACGTCTCAAAAGAATAATTCAGCAATGCGAGTTGCGTTAGAGGTTTTAAAACATTGTATGGTTTTAGAACATGGAGGGCCATTTTTGAGAAACAATCTACCACAACAAAGATAGAATCAAATCCCTTTGCTATATTTGGTAGTCCCAAATCAAAATCAATATTCCAAATGAATCCATGTTCCATGGTGTATATTGTTTGGGTAAAGGAGGACACAATTGTGTGTTTTGAACACTTCCTTTGCCAAATAAGGAAGCAGGACATCTCTTCACCGATTCTATATATCTGCTTGCATTTTTGGTTAGTAGCAGCAATCAACAACCATTGTTAAGATTTTGTCCCTGCCAAAAAGTCCTCCAAAACCATTCTGATAAAGTTCTCTAAGAGTTTGCTCCCACCCTTCTGGAATTCATAGCTGATTACCTTCATGCAATCAATATGGCAATATTTCAGCTTGCGAGGAATGTTGGGAATCAACAATTATCTTTCTGAAATAAGGATCAAAACTATTCGGATTCTTTAATTTCTCAAAACTTGTGACTTGAGTGCTAGATTGCCTACTGAAGGCATCAACCACAATATTAGACTGCCCGGACTTATAATTCCTACGAGAAGTAAATCCATCGAGGCATCAACCACAATTAGTCTGTTGATCATTAGGCTTTTTTTGGAGACTGTAAATACCTTAAAGCTTGATGATTAGAATGAATCACAAGCTCATTGATAGCTAAGTAGTGCTGCCAATGATGAATTGCTCTTACCGAGGTGTAGAACTCTAGGTCATAAGTTGAATGACGTCTCCAAGAATTATATAACTTCTCACTGAAAACCTCTATATGCTTTCCACCTTGGCTAAGGGGCAGTTTGTATCAAGTGCTTAAACTTTTTTCATCTCATCATATGTTTTTTTTTTTGGAATTAGTCTCTGATTAAAGAATTTTCTTTTTCAAGTGTCAATTAAAAACTTAGAAAAAAAAAAAAACAGGTACTCTATTTTAGGCCCTTAAGGGACTTTATTTTTAGACACTTATGGGACTTCTGGCCCATCCCCTGTCCTTGTAGAGACAGGATGGGTCCTGATTTTTAAGGCCTTTCAACTATAAGGGACGGGACAGGCCCTTCATTTTAGCGCTCTACTCTTAAGGGTCAGGGTTACATGGGGCCAGGAGTCCCTTATTGACAGCTCTTGTCCTAGGAGCCTCCATGATTTGCTCCTTATGAAGTTTGAAGTGTTTTGAGGGAAATAAGATGCCAACTTGTTTTGGAGGTGCGCGTTTATGGCTATTCCTTGGTGCATTTGGAGGGAGTGGAACACCAGAATTTGTAGAAATCAGCTAATTGATTCTTCTATCTCTCTCTCTCTCTCCCCTTTTTTTGGAATAAGATTGTTTTTGATACTTATCTTGGGCTCATGTTTCGGTGGTTTATAAATATTATAGCTTAGAAGAGTCGAAGAAGGATTGGAGAGCTATTGTTCATTGTTTTTTGTCTTGTTCTTGTCTTCCTTCTCCTACAATTTCTCATCCTTGGAGTTGTGTACATTCTTCTTCTCATTTATTTCAATTTCTTTGGCTCTAAAAAAAAAAAGAAAAGAAAATATTTTGAGACCACATAAATTGTGATTGGATTTTAAGGTTGCATGGGGAAATTGGTGTAGCTGACCAATTTATTCTATGAAAATTGCAAAGATGGAAAAATGCCTAAGATCGGGCTATAAGTAATATGAGGTAGATTAGAATGATGTGTCAATATTTTTACACACACCACAATTTAAACAAATTTCTCAAACTCTTATTTGAAGTTGAGTTATTTCTTTTGCATTGGAAGTGTTCTTATCTGATTTATCCAAGTCAACCTTGTTAAACATGAAGAATTGGTTTTTGCAAAGCAAGGATACTTCTAAATGGTCGTGTTCTTCTGCAACATCTCCTCCAAACATAGACAATATTTATTTTTCACTTTCATGGTACTTGCTAAATATGCTCACAGGAAGTGCTAAGAAACCATCTCAACAGTGTCCATGTGATGCAGAACATGATAGAAGTCATTTAGTGTTTAGGGTTTAAGAATAGTTCTCTTGTTAGTTTATTTCTAATTTCTCATAGATTATAATTGGATCCTTAATCCTTATTTGTTTTAAGGCATTGCCTATGTGTTTGGATGTTAACGGTTTGTTGAATGTTTTGCTTTGACCAATGAATAGATCATTGATATAGGTAACTCTATCCGTCTTTCTTTCTCAGTTTCCTCTTCTCCTCCTTTCTTTGGTTTCTGTAAATTTATGCATTGACATTGACATCCCTCTCTTCTTCCTTGTGTAGATCTCTATAGAAAACATTGTGGTATGAAAACATTGCTGCCTCTAATTTCTCATTAATTGTAGTTTGATCTTTTTTTTTTTTATGTCTTTGCTAGATGAATGCATTGGTAGAAAACATTGCGGTAACACTCCCTACCTTGTTTGCTGAAGGGTGCTTGGGATCCTTCCCTAACCAAGATCAGGGTTTGAGCTCCAAACCCCATGCTTTGAAGGGAGGCAGCCCTTTGGTGAAGTCCAAGAACAAACCACAAAGTAGCTTTAATGAAAGGGAACACAAAATAAAAATATTTTAGTTGTTTGAAAATAGTGCAGCTTGATGGTGACTTGTAACTAGAGCAAGACCTGAGAACACATGGAATACAGTAGAGGAAAGTGACATGTTATTTTGGATATTAATTAAAATAAACCAATTTCTAAATAGGATTGTATGACTTGCATTTGGCTTTCCAACACTTTCAGAAATGGAGTCTGTGTTTTCTAAGTGTGGCCAAATTTCCTTGTGAATTAATTAGAACAGTTGTCCAAATCATTCATGGAGCATCCGTTAGATCATCTTTATTTCTTTTTAGAAAATTTAAAGAAATCTTGTGACCATGGTACGTTATTATTCTTCTTCTAATATGGACCACTGCTTTCAGCTGAAAAATTAGAAGAAGAGCTTGATGGATGGATTAGAACATCTGCCCTTGCTAAATCTCCTGATGTACGAGGTGTGATTGCACCGTAAGTTAGTTTGCTTGCTGTCAGTCTTTTATGAAAAAGTGGTGGTTTACTTGGTTATTCTAATAGTGTGACTGGAACTACAGACATGCAGGCTATTCATATTCAGGTCGTGTGGCTGCCTTTGCTTTTGGAAACATAGATCCATCAAATATGTGCGCTCTTTTAACTTCGGTTCCTATATTTCTTTCTACCTTTCCCCCTTTTTCCATGAATTAAGATAGTCTTGTCTCTTGAGGTGCAACAAATGCAAACCAATCACAATTCTGAACTCCCAGTGTCATAATGGCCTTTTATTTTAATTCAATTGCTGAACTGCTCTTATATATTGTATTGATTATATTAATTAGGAAGCTTCAACATATGTTGTTTAAATGGCTGTTGATTGTACATTTCAGTACTCGTGTGTTCCTTCTTGGTCCATCCCATCATTATTACACTCCAAGATGTGCCCTTTCAAAAGCAACGGTTTACCAGACTCCCATAGGGGACCTTCCCATTGATTTGGAAGGTATTGTTTCATCTTCTAACTTTCGTGTTCTCTTAACCTGTTCCCACGTTTTTTTCCCTCCTCCTGTAAGTATGTTTTGATATTGCTGTTGAGGAAAATAAAGAGGGAGAGAAAAAGGAGGGAACTTTCTGCGAAGGTCATGTGCATGTGGATATGAGTGTACTAGTCTTCTTGGTCTTTTATCAAAATTGTTTTACTTAGGAATATGAGCATGAGTTAATGAACATATTTGGGAACGGGGGGCTGCCAATGGAAAGAGGTTCTCCTGTGGCTCATCTCAAGGCAACAAAAACTTGCCTTAAGGCCAAGACATCTGTAAAATGGCCCAACATTGTTGCTTAATGAGATAAGACATTGTTGTACACCTTTGCATTATTAGTTTTGTAGGACCATTCATATTGTATTTCTTTTAATTAATTTTTTTGGCATTTTGTGTATGGCATGGTCTTTGAATTATAGTCCATTTACATCTGTGGTTTCCCACACTTCAGTCATTGAGGAGCTTAAGGGTACGGGAAAATTTGAGATCATGGATCTTGGAGTGGATGAGGCTGAACATAGCATGGAAATGCACCTTCCATATCTGGCTAAAGTGTTTCAGGGGTAAGCTTGCCATATGTTAAATTTCTGCACTGATTCTTGACGATGGCTAACTTACTGAAGGATGCCAATGCAGTTACTCGGTGAAAATTGTGCCCATTTTGGTCGGTGCTGTGAGTTATGAAAATGTGGCCATGTATGTAAAGTTACTAGCTAAATATGTGGATGATCCAACTAATTTCTTTTCTGTCTCCTCAGATTTTTGTCATTGGGGATCCAGGTATATTCACATCCTCATCCATTATATATGTACCTAAATTGCATTCCACAGTTGTCTAAATGTTAATTTCTGTGTGCATGGTTGCATATAGTTAAAGCCACATACTTGGCTATCTACAGACTTCACTCCTGTGTGTGCATTACTTTTCTTGTCAGGTGCAATGTGCACCAAGTTGTGGGGCATTTAGAATTTGCATACACACATACACACATACATACAGACACACACACACACATACATACATACATACATACACACATATCCACACACACACGCGCGCGCGCACACACATTCGCACACACACACACACACATACGTACACACACACACGCACACACACACACACACACACGCACACACGCACACACACACACATTTATCTGAGTTGTTCCTGCTACATATTCTCATCATGTGTACATATAGGGTGATGGTTCTTGCATGCTCCTTGCCATGTTTAAACATGCTTGATACCTATTGGCATGCTTCCAATACTTAATATTGACACCTGGTAACATGTAAGACTGAAGATGTTAATCAGAATAAGGGTGGGTGTGGTATATGGCTGGTGGTGATTTTGTTTTTTGATAGAAAAAGAATTTTGTTCGATGTAAAGAATATACAAAAACTCTCAAGGATACGAAACTCTCTGAAAGTGAGTGAAAAAAGTGACATACATAGACTAATAAACGACTGCACTCCAATTCCTTTTCAAATCGTGTAAACTATGATCATTGTAAACCCCTTAAGCATCAGCCCTCACAAAAGCGTGAAACACAACCTTATGCCAAGAGAGATGATGATATAGGATGACCTTTAGAGGATTTTAGGGCTAATCTAGGGTTTTGTGCGCAGATTTTGTTGGTTTAGCAGGCTGGTTCCAGAAACAACTTTAAAGGAATTAAAGCAAAGGTTCAGGTCCAAGGAATTAGGGTTTGCCACAGAAAAATCTAATGTAATAACAAGCTTTTTTTTGGAAGAAACTTGTGGTTCTGCAGAGAATTATAAAAAATAAAATAAAATCCAGCTACTAAATTGAAAAAAAAGAATGCAATAAATGAAAAGAAAGAAAATAGGTTTACTAACATCACACCTGTAGATCCTTAGGCATTGCATTTAGAGCAAGAAAGCACCACACTTTCTACGATTTGAGAGAACTTGAAATATAAATTGAAATCTCATTCTTCTTCTTCTCATAAATTGAGTCTATTAATAGACAATTAACCTTAACAAAAGTGAAAACTACAATAACAATTAAAATTTAGAAATTCCTAAATATTTAGTCTGTAATTCCTTAGACTTTGCAAACCCCTTCTCTTGGAACAGTGATGGTGTAGTCTTGACTAACAAAATGTTGACTACTCCTAGTCCTACTAATAACCTGCTAAATAACTAGATACAAAATGTGGAAACTAATTTGGAAACTAATTTAAGTAATAAACTTCTAAGGATAAAAGCTTCTGCTGCGGGAAAAAGTGCTCAATACGCCATTAGTAACACCTTTAAATCTTAATCAACCTCCCAAAGAAAGGATGATTAATTGTAGCTTGGGTCCTTTTGGATGAGCAATACTTTAATTTCTGAAAATTCTACCATTCGGCTCTCTCCGAACACACGAAGTAATGGCCACAAAATCACATCTATAAAGTGCCCTCCAATACCTATAAATTTTGTGAGGAACAACTCAGGGAGGCTCCAAGGACAAACCCACTCATTATCACACTAAACAAAAACGCAACTCCACATCTCCCGTGCAATAGAACATTGCAAAAGCACATGATATCTAGTTTCAGAATTACTGTAACACATGATACAAATATTTGGATAGATAGCTTTGGAAGATCTCGTCTTTTGTAACAAATCGTTACTATTGATTTTGTTAAGTTTAATAGACAAATAAAAGCCTTAACTTTGACAGGAATCTTTACCTTCCAAATGTAATTGGTTAAGGGAAAACGATGGTTGTTAGGCAAGCCAGCAAGATGGTGAAAAAGCGATTTGCAAGCTAAAATCCCCAAAATATCAAGATTTTAAATTCTAGTATTAGGAGGATTATGAGAAAGTTCATTTCTTTGTAAAAGTGAAATTAGAGAAGAAAACTCTATAACTTCTTTTTATAATGGTTTCTTAAGGAATGAAAATTCCAAGAGTTCGAATGATCCTCTTAATTATCAGAGTTTTTGATAGGATATGGGTGAAAGTATAGATAACTGATAGGGTCGAGGAAAAGTGAAGAATAAGGGATAGTCTCCAACCCAAGAATCCTTCCAGAAAAGAACATGGAAACAATCACCCACTTTAAAAGATACAAAAGGAAGGAAAGTTTGATATACATGAGAGATGAATTTCATAGGGATACTATGGGAAGCTCTCACTCCGGCATTTGCATCCCATACATTCTGTTAGGGACCATCCTTGCTCTTGATAACCTTATGCCATAACGAATTGGGTTCTAAAGGGGAATTTCCAAAGTCTTTTTCTTACCTGAGAAAAAGAGTTATCTGGCATGATCAGTGATGTGGAACTTTAGCCTTTCAGTTTCTATTTCTGTATCTTTAGCGGATTCTAAGAAAGTTATGGTGCTTTTACTATCTTTGTTCCCTCTGTGAAGAAGTGGCCCTTCATTGAATATCATATATATACATTATGCATATTTTGAGCTGTACCAATTTTTTCCCCTCTTGAGTTGGTCTGGCATAAAGATAATCTCGGAGACTATTCGGAAAACTTGTTTCCTCTTTGTCCATGCTGCATTCATGGTTCTTTGTGTAAAATTCTGCAACTATTTTTGTATGTTTCTTGTCTACTAATAGTCTTGATTATTTGTGCCTGTCAGCCTGAGATAACTTTAAGTTTGCTTCTTTTTTAAGGTTTCGGTACACATATTATGAGAAAAAGCATGGCGCCATATACAAATCTATTGAAGCTTTGGACAGAATGGGCATGGATATAATTGAATCCGGAGATCCAGATGCATTCCAACGTTACTTGTTGGAGTTTGAGAACACCATCTGTGGACGCCACCCAATAAGTGTTTTTCTCCATGTAAGTGCCTTTTGTTTCTTTTCCTTGGTCTGTTAAGGGACCCTGGGCCCAAGAGCCCTTGTTTCCACTTATGGCTAAAAAATGTCTGGCGTTGGAAAATTTGAGTCGGATTTAAGCTTTGAGTCAAAAACTTTTGGCGTGTCTTCAGTGAGCTTCCTAGGTTAACATGTGGATTATATGGACACCATGTGGTTTCTTGGTTTACCTGAGGCTTCTGCTTTGATTTCTTTCTTTTTAATTCTTTCTTTTTCAACATTTTCCCCTCTAATGCTAGAGATGTTACTTTCAGATGCTGAGGAATTGCTCGACTAAGATAAAGATTAATTTCCTCCAATATGAGCAATCCAGTCGATGCAAATCTATGCGGGATAGCAGTGTAAGTTATGCTTCTGCTGCTGCGAAAGTGGATTCCTGAAGCTGATACCGTAATGAATACTCCCCAACATATCGTGACTTTGAGAGGATTAGCCATTTGAATTTTATAGGAATAGACTAACATTTATCTTATTTAATTTCCTCTTCAAGAGTCCCATCTCAAGTTGAGTTCTGTGTCCTTGGGTCTTGTTCCAAGGACTAAATGCAAGTGCGTCATTATTGGTTTCCTGCTGTTTTGGCTTTCTCGGCCATGCTTTTCTTTTAGCTCAGTATTTTGTCTTACAATTTTATAATTCTCACGCACTGTCTAGTTTCCTGGGGAGCCAGCTTGTCATGCTAGAGTGAACTGTATATGGTTAGGTTGGGTCAGATTCCACCGAGGGGATGAGCTGTGCTCCTTCCGAGGCCACCTGACCTCCAGTTGAATTGTTGCACCACGTTATTTGATGCTTTGCCCTCTTGCAGACCCTCACAAATTTCAATAGAAAAAGTGTATGGCGGGCTCTACAAGTTAAAATGCACCTCCGTGTGGCGTTGTTCCTCAATTGTTCCTCAATTGGAGATTGAAGGGATGGCCTGCAGTAGGAGCAAAGTTGGCTGGTTGGACTAGCACCTTATTCGTCCAGCGGCAAAAATATTGATTTCCTTAATGAAATTATTGGTTTGAATTTTAGGAATTAAAAAAAAGAAGGCAATGAGAGAGTTTATTCCTTGATGAGACCAATAGTTTATTTGAATCAAATTAATCATAATCAATAAATTGATTATCGAATACCCGTTGTTCAAGTATAAAAAAATGGCTTGTCATAACTAGCTTTGGTACTTCCCAACTAAGGTCATTTGTAGTCCGTTTATCATGTGTTGGCGGGACCAACGTGGGTTGACTCAACTGGATGTGAGGTTGAGTTCCCTTAAGCATGACCGAGGTTCGATTCCCACCGGGAACATCGGGTCCTCATGTGTATGGAGCGTTCCCCGTTGGGAGATCCGGCCTCCGAACAGGAGCCACTGCAACGGTCGGTCCGGATTAGTCGGGGTGAAGCCCCGGATACTGGGCGGTGTCCAAGACATGGTACCAAAAAAAAAATCATGTGTTGGCGGGTGTTTTGAAGTCTGGACCGGATCGGTCGAATTGACTAGGAACCAGACCAACAGTTGGTCTGGGTTTCTTTATATAAGCGGATTTTGAAAAAACTGGTCAAAACTCGGGTTGGAGAGAGATGAGGGGTGGAGTGGAGAGAGTTGAGGGGTGGAGTGGAGGGAAATTAAAGGGAGAGTTTGCGCAACCAGACTGTGACATGGGTTAATAATAGAAGACTAGTTTAACTAGCAGATTCTACAACGAAAACCCCACAATTCAATCCTCTATTATTAAATTTTTTTATAAAGATGAGTCTGCACCACCACATTCCAAATATCGGTTCCAAAAATCCTCTCCAACATGCCTTACATTTTATTATGTCCCTTGGAAGAATAGGACCGATGCATCAAAACAACCATGCGCCGATGCATCAAAACAACTATGTTATGATTCCCACTTTGTTATTGAGAAATCACCCCTCGGCAAAGGATGTTGCTGCAGCCCACTTGCCTTCAGATTCTAGAGTGTTGGATTTAATCGCACATGCGGAAGTGTGAATTAAATAGATCGGAATTTTTGGGATAAATACCTCGATAGGGCAGTCTCCAAAATCCACCGTGTCGCGATGTCCCTCAAACGGATCGCACGGTCGGATGGTGATCACGAGGTTAGTCGAATCACCACCACAGCATCACAACGCCGCAATCCTCATGTCCGGTGAATCGTTTGACGATGGGAGATTTTCCTACGCGAAAATCTCCATCCCTCTAACTATTTTCTCTCTCTAGAGAAGTGCAGAACCCTAGCCACCTTCATGGTTGCCCATGGCTGCTCTCCTCTCACAAGGAAGGAATCATCCTTTCTCAAATGTTGCCTTTCACAGAAGGAAGGAGAGATCAATTTACTTAATTGGTGGGGGGTTACCCAAAATGCATGGTTAATCTTGGTAAGTAATAATGGGAGTTACCCCATTATCTCATTCTTACCAAAATGCCCCACAATGGGCATAAATAACCTACATCTCCCACTTGCACATTAGGGCATTTCACTTCCGTCAGTCACAAGATCGCAACTCATGCGATCTCTCATATCACCCTACTGGACTTTCATACTGGATTGGGCGTCGTGCGACCGGCGAGTACACCTGCAAGCAAAGACTTCTCGATACACCTGTTAGGATGATCGAGGAGTCACTGTTAGTATAAAAATAACTCGCTATACCCTAGACTCAATGCATTTACATCCATCGAGCCACTTTCCTCATCGAAAGTGATCCCCAATCAATTTGCTCGACTATGTATTCATTATTATGTTTGAATCCCAACATGGATTAACATAATAGGTCGACCTATGAATACACGACAATGATGTAATGTCTATTGGCCTTCCTTTTCCCAAATTCGAATCTATCGGTCTCAATTCAGCTGCTTTCCTAGACCTGCCCCTTAGATCTCAATTTATCTTCCGGGCCATAGGTAAACAAACTAAAGTAGCAACACTGAACCAAAACTTCTAGAGACAGCCGAAAGTAATAAGGGCATAAGAGATCCCACCCAATGGATTTCAGGTCTCACACAGTGGGAACGGGGATCAAGATCAAACTATCGTCTCAAATAATAGCTCCCACTATCCCATGGTCGTCTCATCACACGTGGTATGAAACACGTGCCACAGTGTTATTCCCCCATCTCTCAAAGGGCATATGTCAGATTTCTCTAACACTGTACAGGTACGGGACTCAGTCTACACACAAGACTTTACCCAGAGATCTCAGAGAGAGCAACTCAGAGACAATATCACAAATCGCAGGTGATATCTGAGATCTCAAACCTGGCTACTTACAGGCAACATGGATGTGGGTATTTCCATGCCGGTCATATCGCATATGACCTCATCCTGAACACATATCAGGGCGACTTATGTTCTAGTAGGGCTATTCTCAAAGCCTCTTACAACTAGAATCCGTCTCATCTCCGCTCACTCAGAGTCGGAGGTGGTCACTCGTGTGAGAGAGTCAACCACGCCTGCCTGACACATCTTTTATCACAAGATCATAAAATATGACAACAAATGATGCATAAAATAAATATGTGACTCAATTCTGCATGCATATCATATATTAAAATAAGCATCTAAAACAGTATATAAGGAGAAATGTTAAAGTACACTAAACCCAATGATTCCTTACCTCACAAAGGAATCTCTCACAACGGATTTTCTGAAGAGATCAGCTCTCATGCTGAGGTGTACTTAGATGTCACAATACCCTTCTCGGTAATATCTCTCATAGTGGTCTTCGGTATTAATGTGTTTGGCTTTGCTATTACACTTAGGGTCTCATTTGTTGACAGTGTCGGTCTGATTATCACAATAATCATCACTGACCTCTCACTATCTGTCACAACCTCTAAGTCTTCCAGAAAATTTCTGAAGCCAACCATTCTCATGAACTGCAATTGAGCACACTACAAGCTCAGTCTCTATCGTAAATAGAGATATACAGGTTCTCTTCTTACTACTCTAAGAAGATAAAACCTTTTGCGTTTATTCAAATTACTACTCCCAGTCAGTATCTGAATCTCAACCACAAAACGCAAATCACCTCATCCGTAACACATGGAGAGCTCTGCAGTTCAAATGAGATATTTCAGAATCATTTTTCACCGCTCTACAGTGATCCCTTCCAGGATTCTATTAATACCTACTCACCAGATCAACCATAAAATAAACGTCTGGTCATGTATGCCTTATCGCATACATCAAATTGTATATCACACGTGTATACCTCATCGTATACACTAGAAATGTATTTTGCACTGGAATAAGGGATTCTGCTCATCTCCCTTATTTCTTTATAAATTCTAGGGCATGTGTCAAGATTCAGGTCTTTTTATCTTTAGCGATTAGAGTATCTTTTAGGTTGTGTTCATTATTCTCGAAATGCTTAAGAATCTACCTGATATAAAACTCTTGTTAAAGAGTCAATACCATTCTCAAGCGATCCCTATGGATCCAAAATCTGAGAATGAACTAAAACCTCATAACCATGTTACAATGGTCATTAGATACTCTCTGTTGTTCCTAGCCAACAGAATGTCACCTACATATGCGAACATGCTCATAAAGGAGTCATCGGGACGTATCAGATATATGCAATGATCCTACTCGATCATTACAAAACCATAAGATATCACATTCTCGTGAAATCCAAGCGCCGCTGTCTAGATGATGGCTTAAGGTCGTATTTTGATTTCTAAAATCAATAGACCTTATCCACCTGATCTACTAGAACGAACCTAGAGGGATGCTCCATGTAGATCGCCTCATCTATACTTCCAATATGAAAGCGGTATTTACATCCTTGTGATGTGACTCCTGATCCATGTTCGTGACAATCGCTGAAAGATAAACGGATCGAGATAAATTGGACTATGACTCCTCGATAGTCCACCCCTCAGTCTAAGTGTAACCCTTGATTACTAGACGGGTTCTTTATCTCTTCATCAATCCGTTGACCTTTATCTTGACTTTGAGAACCTACTTGTTCCCAATAGTCCTTCCGCCCTTAGGCAAATCAACTAGGTTCCAGACCCCGTTGATTCTCATCAATTCCTTCTCTTCATTTATGGCCTTCAATAAACGGTATTTTGCATCTTTTGCAAAACTCTCGAGAGTCTCTCGGACCGTTTTAGATTTCTCATCATCCTCTAGAATCGCAACGAGGGTCTCACCCTCAATCGAGAAACAACGTTTAAATACACATTCTCGATACTCTTAGGTGGAGAGAAAAATCTTTACTTCTTGATGGATCGCTCCCACTGAGATCAAGATCCGTAGTGGATTCTTGTATTCCGCCGCTGGGCTCCCCGAGCCACTAGGCTCATCCATCGCATAAAGGGTAGGGTCCAAATTGATTTCACCTCTCTTAGGGAAATCTTTCTCATGAAATATAGTATTACGAGACTCAATCTCGATTATAGTGCCGTTCGTGTTCGCCTAGGAACACATATTTTCTCGCGGGTCTAACTTACCGTGTTACTGCGAGAAATCGTGGCACAACCCCATAACCTCAAGTGGCTAAGGTCAGGCTGCCTCCCTGTCCAAAGCTCAAATGGGAAACTGACTAATAGTCAGTAGTCTCGTAAAACTCTACTCGAAACAGAGCCCCATATGTAGTTTAGACGAATACTTACGTTCTCGCTCGGTTCTGAGAGTCTTTACTCTCAAATCTAACTGATTCTCTATCTTGCTTATGAACCTCCTGAAACAGTTTAATGCCTCAGACTTATGCGAGATCAGATAGATGAACCGAAACGTACGTAAGCGTCTATAATTATCTACACAACTCCATTTCTGACTCTCATGAGACCACAATAAAAAGAAGGAAGGCACAATAGTTAACTACAATGGAGTCACAGCTCTTATTGCATCGCCAAATGGTTTTCTCGTCATTTTGCTGGCTAGGCAAAACTCACATACGGGTAACTCGAATCTGGTTAGCGGGTCCAAGAAACCTCTCGCTACTAACCGATTCATCATCTCTTACCCCATGTGTCTAAGTCTACTATGTCATTCATTTACATCATCATCTACACAATCAGATGTAAAGTCAATAGTAGAACTACTAAAAAACCATTAGAAAGAGTAATACCCAATGCATACATTTCATCATGGATTAAAACCAGAATTATTTAGAAAATTATCGTATTAAAAACAAGGGAATGATTTCACACATATCGTAGTCAATTTTAGACAAGGTACTAAATTGTAGATCCGTCGAATGCCTACAACATTGAGGACGTCATAGCAAGTGTCGTTCTCTCTGACAACGACAAATGCTCTGTCCTTTACGTAAATCCTCCATGCTTAAGGATTTACCTGACGGAACTATATTTACGCACTCCTATCTCGAGTTACGTGGTCGGTTGCTCCTGATTTCAAAGGAGAGAAATTAGTGAGCATTATAGTGAATGAGACAAATCTCAAACCACGTAAAGAAGAAGAATATTAATTTATGCTCGTCACACTCACGAGCGAAATGACCAAATCTACCTCAAACGTAGCAATTTACTTTGGTCTAATCAAATTCCTTCTTCTTGCGTTATTGTACCTCATTGTCGGTTTTCTCGGATGATTTTTATTACCTAGATCTCGAGTCTCGCTCGAATGCTTATGCTATTTGCTTAGCGCCGGGGAAGTCCTTACTTGACTCCTCTGAATAAGCATGACTCGAGTGTGGCCTACTCGCCTCTAGGTGCTCCTCATCGAGCTCACAATATGTACTCACGTCAACGAAAGTACGAATACTTTCGTCAAATGTGAGATAGGATTTCACGATTTCCCATGAATAAGGTAAAAACTGGATCATATCCAGAACCTAAATTCCATCCGAAATTTACTCGTCCGTATATATTAACTCGGTGATCATACTCGACATTTGTTTCATTGTATGATTAACCATTTTCTTATGCATCCTCACATAGGAGCCGAAGAGAGTAACACTATGCTCTTTTGGGACGAGTCGAACCGACATGTTCATAAAATATGACTCGAAAAACGAGACTAAGTCATCGTGTATGCCACTGTTAAGCGTTGCCCTAACTTGGCAAATCTTTTGTCTCATACACGATAGATCTCTTTATCTCGTATTTCTGAGGCACGGTGCCCACCCTGGGGCCCATCATCTTTGTGCCTCAGATTTCCGTTAGATTTTGCCTCTCGAGAATAAACTGAATCTACTGATAAAATCGCGCAGATCACATCATTTAGTTTACTCTCATTGCAAAAATTTAATACGACAGTTCTCAACGCATTAAGAGAGACATTTGTGACTTGGAAATGCTTATTATCACATTTTTGTATGCCCCACAAATCATCAAGACCAAAATGACTTGAGTACGACCCCAAAGCGAGCGTATGAGTCAACGGACACCATACACCACAACTCGGAATCGCATCTTACCATTTGGATTGTGATTCGGCACACAAAAACCCACAAAAAGTCACATTTATGGATTTAGGACCCCCAAAAATTGAAAAAAAATTCAATTTTAAGCGTTCTCACGCGCCGCCCGGGGGACCCTCACGCGCCGCCGCTCGCCGGCGGTGCAGTCCACGCGCCGCCGCACGCCTCCACGCGCCGGCGGTGAGCCTCCACGCGCTGCCACGCGCCTTCACGCGCTGGCAGCAGTCTGGCTCACGCGCCAGACGCGCGGCGCGGCTCAGACGCGCTGCCACGCGCCAGGGCCGGCTCGGCTCACGCGCGCCCAGTCGCGGCGCGCGGCTCACGCGCTCTCACGCGCTGAGCCGTGTTGAGCCGGGTTTGACCGGGTTGGTCAACGGGTCAAGGTTGACCCGACTGACCCGGTCAACGGGTTCGAGTCCGACCCGGTCGGGACGGTTTGCGGGTCGGTACGGGTCAGGGTCCGACCCGATCGCTGCCTCCCCGCTCCACGCGCCTGTGTGGCGCGTGAACTCCACGCGCCTAGCAGACGCTCCTCGTGGCGCGTGAGTGTCACGCGCCCGCGGGTCTGGGCCGGGTCTTCTTCGCTCGACGGGTCCTGCAACGGGTTTTTCAACCCGTTTTCTGAAAAATACAAATCCGGCTGATTTTTCTTGCATTTTTCGACTGGAAAAAATTTGTGGGCATCCTCCAAACATCCTACACTCGATTTTAAGAGAATTCAAGCCCAAAAATGGTGGGATTCAACCACCCCAGTCGCGGCCCTCCGCGGCCATTCGAAAATCCCAGTTTCCGGCAACCAAATCACACAATAAAATATATAAAACCATAGATCTAGATGCAAGGAACTCATTTATATTATTTTCATGCATCGATCCGCCCTCTAAAGCCACAGATCTAAGGGTTTTATGTCCGTAGGGTCGCAAACTTCGACCAGACATTTCATGACCCAAACATGCTCCGAAAATTAAACAAAAAATATATTTGTAATCCTTGGGCCATGGGTATTCCTACGGTGTTCTCGGATTCACGAAACTCATCCGTGATCCGGACCCCAAAATTTTAAAATCCCAAAAACAATTCTGAAAATTATTAAATTAAATCCAACGATCGCTCTGATACCAATGTTGGATTTAATCGCACATGCGGAAGCGTGAATTAAATAGATCGAAATTTTTGGGATAAATATCTCGATAGGGCAATCTCCAAAATCCACCGTGTCGCGATGTCCCTCAAACGGATCGCACGGTCGGATGGTGATCACGAAGTTAGTCGAATCACCACCACAGCATCACAACGCCGCAATCCTCATGTCCGGTGAATCGTCTGACGATGGGAGATTTTCCTACGCGAAAATCTCCATCCCTCTAACTATTTTCTCTCTCTAGAGAAGTGCAGAACCCTAGCCACCTTCATGGTTGCCCATGGCTGCTCTCCTCTCACAAGGAAGGAATCATCCTTTCTCAAATGTTGCCTTTCACAGAAGGAAGGAGAGATCAATTTACTTAATTGGTGGGGGGTTACCCAAAATGCATGGTTAATCTTGGTAAGTAATAATGGGAGTTACCCCATTATCTCATTCTTACCAAAATGCCCCACAATGGGCATAAATAACCTACATAGAGGTTCCAAGACACAGACTCCACCTTCGGATGAGCCCACTGCCAATTGGTTTGGTATACTAGGATGCACAGCTATAATCAGCGGATATTAATTTAAACTGCAGTCAGGAACCAACGCGATAAATCAGAATGGAACGGAAGGTTAGGTGCTGCAGAACATGCCTTATATGTGTTCCAAAATTCATTCATTCACGTTAATATTCCACTTTAGTGCTTGAAAAATACCTGATCTCAGATGGAAGATAAGCACGAGGATCAATACGGCATTTTGGTTGGAGAACTGGGGCATCAAGTACTAACAGAGCTCCATCAGTGAAGCCGGCATAAACTAACTCGCTATTGCAAGAGAAGGTTGCATGGGAAATCGCAGCAGAAAGGTCTCCCGGTACCCACTGCAGTTGTGAAACAGAAAACACCTTTTTGTTATTTTGTAAACCAATATACTAGGATAAGGATAAATGAACGACTTCTCAATGTGAGAGAGAGATGCATAACAAAATTACCTGATTTTTAGGTAATAATGTTGATGCTTCGTAAAGTGCAAGATGAGTTTCATGCACAGCCAGAAAGTGTGCCTGATTCTGGTGAAGCTGGATGCTGGGATCGGTCAAAGCTGCCACAGATTTCCCATCTGGTATATGTAAGAAGGTGCTATTCTGTTTCTTCCAAGAATCAGTGCTCCAGACTATAACCTGGAAAACAATGAAAGCACTGACAACAAACACCTAAAGCAAGAGTGGATTTTCACAACAGAAAATTTAGAACACTATGCAACATAAGAATCCTTTATGGACCACAGTATTAATTAACTTCTCCTGTGTCACTAACATTTAACGCTTCTTATGTAACAACATACAGAGTTAGGTTTCCACAACAATAGAAGACCAACAGAGTACGTGGTAGCTACAGGAATTAACGCATGACACTCACCTGAGAATCTACTCCAACAGACAGGAGTAAATTAAGCATGTAGGAGAAGATAAGGCCACTAATTCTTCCAGTATGACCCTCTAGTGTGCATTGAACCTGCACGAACAGCATTAGTAAGTTGGCCCTTGATCAATGGTAAAAAGGTTCTTGATAAGTCATTTACTAAGGGGAGTTATGGTACCTCATCTATCCAGATATTATAGATCACAACCGTCGAATCAGCCCTTCCAATGGCTATCATGTTGTTGTCTCCTGGGTGGAGGGCTATGAAAGTTGCCGCAGGCGGTGCAGGACAGAAAGTTCTCATTCCTGAGTTTAAAGAAGATGACATGAAAAATGGCAGTAATTCATGTTTCACATTCCAAGTGTAGGTAGATGTCATTTGGAGTCAAAAGGTAACCAATAAAGCATCAGTTATCTTACCTTAAGTGTGAACATATTGTATAGTGAGATATCTCCTCCAGATGCTGAAACAACATAAGAGTCATTCTTGGACAGCACAAAACATGACACAGCCTCATCAGGGTTGCTGCAGGAAAGTTTTTGGTCATTAGTGGTGATGGTGAGCTCCTCTTTGGTTTGCATACTTCTGGGGAAACCTTAGCAGTTGCCTAGACCATGAAACATAAATTAGACAGGAACAATTAAGAATAAAGTTCAAACTTCAGATGGAAGTTAGCATAACGTAGCAGATTTTCTGATTACAATTCCACTTGGATTAACGTCCTTTCTCAGCCATTTCCTAAGCAGATGATTGCCATTTGATGCTAATGCTAAAATAGCATAGCCCGCATTGGTGTAGGTCGACCTTGATATCTGCAATCATGGTGTAACATAAATCTGAATTTCCTTCGCAGTTTAGAAAGCAAAAAAGAAATTATGGGGTCCGAATATACTCACTCTGAGGACATTAAAGTTTCCAGTCTTTTTCAGGAGACATATACTTTCTAAAAAAAATCCCTTCATTGACCCATTTTCACTAGATCATGTTGATCACTCTGCTGATGCAATGTCTGTTCCTTGTGTTTACTGAATCACATGAAACGTTTATGCAACTCCACATATGGAATACATGAAATAGGTATGAGTGGTGGAATAAAGATGATTTTCTACGCCATATCATAAATGATAATGCTACTTTTAAAGAGTTATGAGCCATAAGTAAGCTTCATGAGCCTTTGATGATCTCAAATACCCATTTATGCAGCATAAAGTAAAATAATGGTACTGCTTTATATGTGTATATATATATATATATATATTTATTTAACTAAATAAATAAAGAAAAAAATTCTTGGCCTTGGTTGAATGATTGAACAGTTGATTCATATCCCTGGAGGATAAAAATATTATTAAATTGTACCTGTTAGGAACCTAATAAAATGTTTTCACATAAGTATATTGATGATCCCGATGCATCATTTTTCTGTACTGGAATCATCTCCAAAGATGAGGGAAAGGGAATGCTAGTTATTTAACAAAGCCTTTTCTATCCCTTGTTTCTCTCTGCTACTCGGCCAAGTGGGACAAATGTTGTAGGTGGTGTGGCAATGAGAACAATTGAATCTTGTTATTTCAGAAAACCATTTGACTTGCTAAAGCCCTGCATAGTTCTGATGCTTCTAAAAATGATGCTGTCATTAATGTGTCCAATGAACGTGATTCTCAGACATGACAATACAGCGTATATACTCATGTGCACATCTTGCATGGGCATGCATACACGTACAAGCATGCTTACACGACCAAGAATATGGAACTATGCTAATGCCATCTACAAGGCCTGGATTGCAGGGGGTGTGTTGTGTTGCATACAGGTCTATGTGAGTACACACATCTATGTGCACAAGGTTAAAAGTTGATATGTGCAGGTCTGACATTTATACAAACCCACACAAGTATATATTCATGCATTACAACATAATTTTTGCATAAGTTTAGGGACATATATTTGCGTATACATGCCCATGAATCAAATTGTTCATTGTAAAAACCAAAATGCACTGTGCAAAGTGAGAAGCACTCTAAGAGTTTAGAACAAAAGAAAAAGAAAGAACAAGGCAATGCTCAAATTTCTGTTTGGCCTTAGACACATCATTCACAGTAAAGTATCTTAAGCACATCTGAAACTTAACAATGAAAAACATAAGCATGGGTATGACTTAAACATGTATGCACTTTGCCATGGGCTAGTCATTTTCGTAGCTCAGGCTGGGGGAAATAATTATCTTACCCTGCTAATCTGCATATCTTCTGGGATAGGAAGCCACAAAGACTGGCACCTGACAGTATCAATGATTTCAGAGCTCTCTACCTTTGATTCTACATTCATTTCTTCAACTGAAGTGAACCTTGCCCCCTCCATATCTTTGGTCTCCGCAATCTGAAAAGCCAAATTGATTAGATAATGCTCCTTCAGACTCAAAAATTTTCCAAGAGTGACTATACGGTCCAAAAGTAAATGCAATTTACAGAAACACAATGTGAGTGGTCAGAGCATGTAGAATATTACTTTTCCAATTATTCCACTCTTGAGAGACCGAAAGGATTCCTCCAGCACAAGGCATTTGGACTGTTCTGACAATATCTTAAGTGGCAAAATAAAGGTTTATTGTACTGACCTTTTTCAAGCTCTCAGAAAGGTCTCCTGGTACATTAACCGTTCCAATGTCATGTTCCATATTTTGCAGCATTTGTATACCTTGTTTATCAGCTAAGATTTTGACTTGGTCATCATTTGCTGAAACAGCCAACAAAGTGCCCCTCTTGTTGAAGCATATATATGGGCTCCCCTAGAAACCACAAAAGCAAATGTGCATCTTAGGTCAGTATAAATCTTATATCTGTAAAGAAACTAAAGCAGGGGCCACCTTAAAATTGGACAAACTTCAAGGTAAAGACAAGTCAGTCCTGAGAAACTTACTGGTAGCCCTCCATCTGCATCAGTAGCCATCAGAAGTTCAACAGCATCCATGTCCCAAAATTTGATTAAGAAGTCGTCACCAGCAGCCAAAAACTGGTTTTTGGCTGTATCAAAATGCAAGACGCCCGATGAATTTTCCACAAATCCCTCGTAGGAATGCTTCACGCAACCTTCACTCTCATTCCATTCAACAATAATTGATTTTTTACTTTTAGCAGTCCCGTATGAGAAAAGTCTATTACGTTGTTCAGAAAAAGGTTAGTTAGATCCTTATTTATACGTAGTACATGTGTAAGATATAGGAGCATTAGGTATCAATTTGGGTCCAGAATAATATACCATTTACCATCCTTGCTGTACACCATTTTCATGCAGCACTTAGAAGGAGAATCAGATTCGACCCTACGCCTATGACTATCATAGAGCCATGCTTTGATTGCTCCATCAATTGCTGTTGAAAAGGTATACTAAACCAGAAAAAGCATAGAATGAATGAATTTCAAAATGCTTTGAATGTAAAATTCATACTCATAGTAGCACTAATTGTTAGTTAAAATTCTTACATTTATGTTTTTCTTGTTATGAGAACAAACCGAGTAAACCGGCGCTTTATGACGTTCAAGAATTAATAGATTATCTCCCGTCGCTACATCCCATACCTTTCAACAAAAAAAAAAATTGTGAACATACTGTTAACTACTCCACATGCAAAAAAAAAAAAAAAAAAAAGAAGGTAAAAGATAATTAGCAAGACATATTTCATTATAAACTAACCTTAACAAGTTTGTCATCACCACAAGTTATGACCTGAAGTTTCTGTTCAGGCTTAGAGAATGCAAGATCATTGACGCTTCCAGCATGAGCATCAATCTGCACACGAAAAGTCAGTATTGGAAGCTGATTACAAACTTCAGTATAGGGGGTGAGTTTAGAGTCTTGCCTCAAATAGCTCCTTGATGGTACAGGCACCACTGCAAGCATATAATTGCACAATGTGCTTTGAATATGCAACACCTGTTATACGGTAGATAAGAAATGGTTAGATCCAAGTCAGCTTTATTCAACTGTTTATCTGGTATCCAACATAATGTCCTTACCAAATGAAGAACCATCAGAGTTCCACACAACACGGTTCACATTGACAGATGGATTCTTCATAAAAGTTGCCTAAATATTTAAACTAACTCCTGTTAGAACTAGAAGAGAGATAACCATAGGTGATTTATTGTTGTTAAAGAAAACAGTATTAAGGGGGACTTACTTTAAACGCCATTGAACATGTCCCTATATCCCAGACCCTGAAATTTCTCGAAAACAACTTTGTTCTATGAACAACTTCCCACAATTCTATGTCCCCAATGTTAGTGCCAACTGAACAGACAATCACGTGCCACTCACCAATCAGTGCAGTCTTAAAAAAATATAAAAAAAGATATTGTCTCAGCAACCCCCATATGGGTACCATAAGGGGAAAAAAAAAAATATATATATATATATATATATATGTAGTCAGAAATGTACCTAGAAGAGAAGTATGCCTAATTGGATGAAAATCCATGCTCACAGGATGCGAACCCACATTCAATATCCGTCCAACAGTGCAAGGCAAGTCATCAAGTTTGCCTGAGATCTTTTGGCTCTGCCCAAAAACGAACCATGAGCTATCAGTGAAAGATTAATGGGGAAGAAGTTAAAGGGAAAACATCACTGTCAGAAAGTGGAAAATTACATTCTCCATTGCTACAGTTGAACAAGTTTTAGACATATTTGGCATATCCTTGGGACCCTCATAAATCGCAGCAGCTTCAAAAAGAGTATAGACAAGAATAAAAAGAATTACTGATTAATAATTAACATCCATGCAGTCAATTGCTTTATGTCAAGGAGAAACAATGAGGGAACCTAGAAAGAAATAGACAACTACCCTGAAATGGTGGATAATTGGAACCAGACATTCCATGAGAAACAACAGAACACGTTGAAGCAGGTGGACTAGAGCTCTGGCTGGCAGTTAAAGCTGAAGATGGTGCTGATGGAATGAAGGAATGCTGAGTACCATAAAACAGAAACAAAGGAAGGAACAGTTGTTAGCAGAACATAATCTGTTTTCTCCATATACTCTCTCAACTTGACACCTGAAAACATGCACTATGGAGCATACCGTGTGGATAGTCAATTCACTTGGTTGTGGGCATATATGATCCTCAAATAGTGTCTTTGTTTTAGGATTTGGATTAGGATGTTCACAAAGAGAATGTTTCCAGTTGAAGCTGTCAGATTAGAAGAAAAAAAGGTCAGTTCTTATGAAAAAAGAATATATATAAAATTGGTTGTCAACTTAATCCAATCAATAAAAAGAACGATGAAAGAACCTTTGATTTATTAAACGCCGCAGTCTTGAATCCTTGATGCAAGGGAACTGCAGTTTGCCATGGAAAGATGGATTTGCCTCTATAATCTTCTGCACTTCATCCTTCATAACTACTCTTGCAGACTTGGTATCTCCATACTGGCAGGGTGAGTCATGTTCTCTATGTCATCAACATAAATGCAAAAGAAATAAGAAATTCACCTGAGCAAATTCTATCATTGTATCTCAAAAAAAAAAAAAAATATTGATGTCATAAGTTGTACCTAAAATCATTTAAGGTCAAAAGAGAGGCCATTTCCTCAACCACTGTTCATCAAATTGGGAAAAAACTTAAGGTAAGTAACCAGAATATCCAATGCTTTGTGATGATCTTTCCTGCATAACAAAGAGACAGCATTCCTTCAACACACTCCCAGCACCAGAAACATAGGGATATCTTTAGGAGTCCGATAACTTACTCATCCAATGCCTCGAGGAATCGCTGCTTCCTAATCTCAAAGATTATCTTTGTCCAGTACTTGTTCTCATCAAATTTAGTAAACCCAGAAAGGTAGCTCTCCAATTCATCCCAGTTCCCATTAAGCATCAACTCCTCAAAATACTTCATGTCAAAGAAGACTTGCGTTTCACTGTCAAGCCTATCAAAGACAACAACACAATTATTCAAAACCTTAGCCTAAACTGACAAACCTTAAAAGAGAAGGGAAAAGGGTTTACAAGTGAACGGTCCGCTCATGTCCTTCTTCCTTAAGAAACTGTATGATCAAGTAGACGAGCTTTTGATTGAGTGCCATTTTTACCTAATAAATGTTTTGATTAAATCTGACTTGAGTTAGTAAAAAATTAAACATGACATCCCAAAAAGAACCCATTAAATGAAACGTAAATCTATGCTGCGTGTCAATATTTAAGGCGATGTTCAAGTATCAACAATATTCATAACCAAAATATAAATAAAAAACCCACAAAAAAATTTGATTATATTAATCTCAAATTACAGACAATAAAATGCATGCTGGTTAAGATTATGAAACGTATAAATTATCTAAATCTAAGATTAAGGTTTATGATTAATCACAGTGGAATCAAAATCCAAACAAAGATCCTCAATTACAGAGTTTCTATTTTGATCAACATAAAGTCAAATTTCTTAATCAGGATTATCAGATAATCAAATATGACTAAATCATCTAAATTAAATGGTTGATTACCTTAAAAATGCTTAGGAGAGAGGGAGAGGGGGAGAGAGAGAGAGAGAGAGAGAGAGAGAGAGAGAGAGAGTATGAACAATCAAAGCGGAGAAGTCAAGAGCAGAATCATAAGAAAAAATGAAAATACACAGACACCCTGCAAGGAATTCAAAAAACAACTCAGCACAGTAGCTAAAGTGAGATGAATGATTCTCTCTCTCTCTCTCTCGCGCCATAAAAATTGATTTTTCTGTTGGGGAGGGGAACTCGTTCCAAGACGGACGGTTTTCCCTCAAAGACATCGGGACACGTGTGGCCTAAAAAAATACGTTTTTACTTAAATAGCCTCCTAAATGACACCAGTAAGAGGTAAATTGGGGTTAATATGGTAAATAAAAAATTGAAAACATTTTAATATTTATTTGTATTAATTATTGTATAAGATTAACATTGGGTAATTGTGCATCAGTATAATTTTTAAAAAAACAAATTCTAATTTTAATAATTTTAATTTATTCGACGACTATACATAAAAAATTATTTTTATTGTGTAACTGTAAACCATAGACCATGGCCTCGGTGAAACAAAATAAATAATTTCGTAAATACTATGAATCATAAAATCATTCCATAATTTGGTAATTGTGTAGTTGTATAATATTATAATTTAATAGTTGTGTACATCTATACTGTTCTACGAAAAAATGGATTTGAATTATAATAATTTAATTTATTTAGTAATTGTATATAAAATATTATTTTTATTGTGTCGCTATAATAGTTGTGTGCATATATTGGGAGTGCCCTTACTATTTTTCTTTTTTCCTTTTTATATGTAATTATTTTTATTTACTAAAAAAGGAATTTTCAAAAAAATTACAATTTAAAATTAAAAAAAAAACTAAAATTAAAAGAGATGGATTTAAGAGAAAATTAAAAGAGATTGATTTTAATCCCTAAAATCAAGGGAAAAACTTATTCAAATCGTATTCATCTCTAAAATTTCTCTTAGATTTGAGTTAAAAGAGTTGTTGAAGTTTTTCACGTTTCAATTTAAGTTAAATTGAGAGAAGAGAGAAAGAAAGAGGAGAGAGCAAGAGATTTGGGAGCCGAAATGAAGAAACTTGAGAAATTGGGAGTAATACGTAAGTGACTTTTGTAGTTAAAATAATTTTAAGAATATTTAAACTTGAGAGAACAAAATCCAACCGGAAGAGTTATCGAAAATCGGAGGAAAAAGTTATCAAAATCTTGAAATTCAAACTTGGACATTTTCAAAATACTATTTTTGGATTTTGATTTTTCTCTATATGGTGATTTTTTTTTTAGATTTTGAATTTGAAATTTTTGGATCATTATAAAGTTGATAATTTATAGATTAATTAATATTTAGAAAGATAGACCTAAAGCTATCAAAATCATGAAGAAAAATACACTTGAAAAACTTCCATCGAAAATCAGAATTCCAGAAATA
Organism: Dillenia suffruticosa; assembly: GCA_033439265.1. NCBI lineage: Eukaryota > Viridiplantae > Streptophyta > Magnoliopsida > Dilleniales > Dilleniaceae > Dillenia > Dillenia suffruticosa. Next base: position 22,592,339 of record JAVTVX010000029.1, read on the forward strand.
TAACCCATATTTTTAATTACATTTCAAATGGTCAATTTTGACCGCTCATAACCTACTTGTCCTATGATTCTTGGACTATTTTAAAGATCATATTTTATCAAATAATTCATTTTTAAAAAGCAGATTTAAAATCCTATTGGATCAGGATTAAAAATCATGTTAAATATTCTTTGTCAATCATGTAAAATTAGAAAATAGACTCGAATCACATTTGCAACTTGATTTTCTGATAACGTGGAGTTGTTGTTGGCGACTCCAATCGACCCTAGGATAATATCCACACTTCTTACTTTCAACATTAGGTGTCAATTACTTCTTTCCGACACTAAACCATCATGAAAAATGATGATCAAACTAACGAAAAACTAACTCAAAAATCTTGAATCCCATGTTGGATATAATTTCACCAGATTCTGCTTATATATTAAATTTACCAACTCCATGTTATAACCTTGATAACGCATCGATTAGTTCACTTTTTGATTTGGACCCGAGACTCGATACCATATGTAATTCATGCGACAAAGACTTGAAAATTGACCAATCACGAGGGACACGTGGCACTATGATGTGCAACCATGTGTAGCACATGTGATTTAAACTGTACATTTGAACTAATCAGATTCTAACACGTGATATAGACAACCACGTGATAAGATGTGTTTCTTTAAACAAAAAACAAAAAAAAAAACCTTATATTTTTTGTGTGTTTTCTATCTTTTTGTTTGAGATTTCTAAGTTTGATAGTGTGAAGGATCAAGTAGAATCTAACCACACATAGACGTTTTCGGTCATATGTGAGTTTTGCTTTGATTACAGTTTTTATAAATTATTTTTGTGAAAAATATTTCAAAATCTGTGATATTTAAAAATGAATGATTAAAATTGTTGTTTTATTTACGGTTCATATTTTATTGTGATTTAATCCATGATTTATTTATTTATATGTATGTTTTGGAAACTATGATAATAATTGTCAATTGTATACAAAATAGTATCCGATCTTTTATGATAACGTGTAATCTTAAAATCTATCTATTTTGATATATGTTGAACTCGTAGATGACATTGCATTTGTTTTGATTTTGTTTGTGAGTGTTGTATTGTCTGAGAGTATGAATTAGAGATCTTTTGTTGTAGGGATGATTTTATGATTTAGATATGGATATTTTGGAGGATCCGGATGCAGGTTTAGCTACGCGCGTATGACATGTAATGTCTTGACACCTAGAGATAGAGAGAAGATATTACCTTTTCAAAATTATTGCTGGCCAATGGCCTTTGATATGCCTTAGATCAACTCCGAGCCCATTATGTAGTGTGATTTTTTTTTTTTAATGTGAACTGACATGAATTTTGAAATGTTTATTTTTATTGAATTTGATGGACCGTATTTTTTATCTGAACTATCATACATAGATTTTTAATTATTGATTTTATACGGATTTTAGTGCATTCGAAAATAAATCCTATTGTGAGCGTGGTATCGCTTACTGAGATCTTGTTATCTCACATTATTTTCTCGTATTTTTCAAGTGAGGATTAGTTCATGGTTTACATTTTCTTTCAATCATTCATCCGGTCGACGTTGAGATTAGGCAGAAATAAGTTTGGATCTCCATGGAGGCTAGAATATTTGAATACGAGTATTTTGTTTTTAAAATATTTTTTCTCATATTTTGTTTATTTTGAAAAAAAGAAATTTATAATTTGAATCAATTTATTCAGTACAACATTTTATTTTATTAATTTAATTATATTGATCTGAAAGTTTGAGAAAACTCAATTTAGTAGCCCACCGATATTTTCATGCCAATAGCACCGAGGGGTAGGGGTGTTACATGTATAGTTTTTCAAAGAAATAAATTTGAATTCTAAGAATTTAATTTATTTGGTGATCCCATGTGAAACATTATCTTGCATAGCTACAAATTACTAACCATGACCCTCTTAATGAAACAAAATAAATAATTTTGTAAATACAGTGAATCATGAAACCTAATACATTTATAATATTCTATCATATGAATTAAACTATACATAATTAGTTGTATCGGATTAAAGAAGTTTCGATAAAATTGGGTTGAGTCATATTCATTATTATTTTATGCTAAATAAATTACAAGTTATCTTTTCTATTTCATATTTGATAATACATTACTAAACTAAATCGAATATTTAAAATTTCAATTTTGATTCTATCATGAGATTCCAAGTTCGAGTTTTAATTCAAACTTGAATCGAGTTTACTTTCCTAGTTTGAGTTTGATCTCGAGTTCGAATAGAATTCTAACTCAGGCTTAAAATTAAAATTATAAAAATAATTCTATTCATTAAAATGTCTACATTTTATAAAGTACACTCCTGTTAATTAGGGGATGTTTGGTCAAAGGGTACGAGGGAATGAAACCCAGATCAATAGTTTGAATTAGTGAAATGAGAATGAAAATATAGCAATAAAATCCTTAAGAAATAGATTTTGAGAAATCCAAATAAAATAGTGGGTTTCGGTTGAAACCTATCCTTGAAACCCAAGAACTCTTTTTGCCCACTCATTCATTCTCTATCTCTCTCTCTCTCCCTCCCCTCTCTCTCTCTCTCTACACCCATGCGTGAAACCCATGCCTCAAACCAAAAGCACCACAACCTTCGACATCTACAGTAGAGAATTTAACAGCAGAGAAAGCGTTCTGTTTCCTATCCAAAGGATGGAGTTAGAGACACAGCACAGAATGATCTTCGGTTAATGAGGGACACAGCCAACTCCTTCAAGCATTATGCATTCAAAGTAGATAGAATGTAACTGGTTCAGCATCCTTAGAATTTGGCATTCATAAATAGAGGTGAGCATGCTAGAGCTTAGCAGATTTATGTAAGAAAATCATCCTTAACCACTTTGAGCTGGGGACCAAATTTCTACGTCACACTTACTATTTTATCGTCTCAAATCCATGCAATTCAAGTTGGTCAAATGCATGCAGGTTTGATGGCGTCAAAAAATTTCATCATATCGATTTGACAAAAAATTATCATTAAAACAATTCATTAATAAAATAAAGAAAAAAATAATAAAAGTTTAAAGTTTAAAATGAAATTCGCAAACACAAATATGCAATAATAGCATAAAATTTAAATTTATATTGTGACAAAAAAAAACTTGTAAATACTTATTTGAAACTACATGGAAGAGAGAAAAAAAATAACCAAAATGAGAAATCTAGCCTAGTGACCATCTCTTGTGAGAACTACTGCTTTCGGGGTGAGCCCTCCAAGCGTTGCCACCAATCTAGTCCTATAGGTATTACGAGCCCATAATATAAGAGTTTTCACTTCTCCTGAAATGTCCGAACTTTAATAACTTTTGTCCTTGAAATGAGCTCCAAGCAACTGCACTTGTTCGATTTATGCGCACACATATACGGAAGCGTGACTAATTTTCAGAATCATAATAGATTAGGTCTTTTGAGCATATCTTAAAGAGCAGATCGCAAAAAAATAAAAAACCACAAATCTTGATAAAACAATCTCGCCGTCGGGATGATAGTCACTGAAATTGAACTATCACCACTACGCCACAACCTTACAATAAAAAATCGGTGACAAAAAGACGACAAAATCTCTCTACGGAATTTCTCTAACTCTCTTCTCTCAAAGAGATGTATTTTCTTCTCATTCAATTGTACCTCATACATAATGGTGTGCAATGGTTGTGATGCCTAGGGTTTTTGCCCTAGTTTTCTTTTTCTTCCGTAATCACAAAAGGAAAGAATTTGAATTGTATCGATTACCATTTGAGGATATAGAAAGTGGGATAATTTCCATTTTCCAAACATGGAAAAATGTCCTAACGTGGGCATTAATTCCATCAGCATTATCTTAATCTTTATAACTAAGAAAGTTCTATTAATGGACAGTTGAAACTTAAATTTAAATTTTGAGAATGGGATAGAAAGAACTATATTGAAAGAGTTTTTCATAAAAAGAGTTTTTCATAAAAAGAGTTTGACAGTAATTCGAACCGAATTAGTTGAAATATGATTTTGAATACCGATTAGTTCGAAAAAAAAAAAAGGGTAACTAAAAAGGTTATGGATGTATAAGCATTGGGGTGAGCCCATCACTCTAAGAGTTTCCACTTGCTATGAAATATCCAAATCTTTTATCCATATAGCTAACGTGTTTTAGGGTAAACTTATTATCACAACCATATTGAAGTACTAAGCAACTATAATACTCTTCATAAGTGAGAAGGTTTTGGATGTCTTTTCACAAGCCATTGCCTTTTAAGTAGATTCAAACTCAATTTTTGAGATTATGAGAATAATGTCTAATCCATTTGAGCAAGCACCCTTGAGGTGGTCAGTCGCATAAGTTTCGGTGGAAAAACCTTTCGAGTATCAACCAAGTGATGATTCGAAATTGAACCAAATTGACTGATTCTGGACTCGTCGGTTCTGATATTACGCGTGATTGCGTGCGTGCTTGCATGTGTGTGTGTTTTTTTAGGGTTTTAGGAGGACCAAATATTGCAGCTGAAATCAATCGTTGATCAAGAGAATGAAAGTTTGCGTAATCAAAAAATTGACTTCAACATCTTGATTGTTGATCAATTCCAAGCTTCAATTTTGGCTATTCGATCTATTCCTCCGTCGATTTCTCTCCCTTCCACATATTCAACTTTGATTTCAACTCCATTTCTTCAACGATGATTTCTCTCATCTTCAAGCGAGAGATGAGGGGTGGAGAGAGATTGAAGGAGATGACATACGGGAGGTAGAGAGACAGTGGGAAATTGAAGGAAAAAAAGGGGGGCATTGGGAAAAATCTTTGGAGAGAGATGAATGAAAAGTAGAGTAGACTGAGCAGATGTGGGGTGGAAAGAGACGAGGGCAGAGAGACGAGGGAAATTAAAGGAAGAGATGGGGGTGGGAGGTGGTGAAATTGAAGGAGAGAGATGAGGGTGGAGATTCTAGAGGCGGAGAGGAGAAATCAAAGCAAGTTCGGGTTTCAAAAAGGACAAACTGTCGGGGAAACTGTTGACCAATTCCGGTTCCCATTTTTTACCGATGACAGTAAGGTGTCATCATCGGACATTAGATCTCTCGTCAAAGTTTAGAGTTTGAACTTTGAGAATAAAACGAAAGGTATTGAGAAAAAACAACTTTTTTAATTGTTCCACGCTACTCAATCAAATTAATTAAAACTCATACTACTCGATCGAATTAATCGAATTAATATGAATATCGATCAATAATTAGTATCTACTTAAAAAAAAAAAAAAAAATCAGTTCTGACAATGACCCGCTCAATTTAGGCCAGTTCCGGTCCCAACCAGACAATGACAAGGGTTAATAATGGAAGACTAGTTTAACTAGCAGATTGCTACAACCAAAACAAACCCACAATTCAATCCTTCATTATTAAATTTTCTTTTAAAGATGAGTCTGTACTACCACATTCCAAATATCTGTTCCAAAAATCTACTCTAACATACCTTCATCGTTTACATTTTATTATATCCCTTCGAAGAATAGGACGGATGTATCAAAACGATGATGTTATGATTCCCTCTTGTTATTGTGAAATCACCCCTCAGCAAAGGATGTTGCTGCACCTCACTTGCCTTCAGATTCCAGAGATTCCAAGACACAGACTCCACCTTCGGAAAAGCCCACAGCCAACTGGTTTGGTATGCAAGTATGTGCAGCTATAACCAGCGGATATGAATTTAAACTGCAGCCAGCAACCAATGCAATAATAAATTAGAATTGAACGGAAGGTTGGTTACTGAAGAGCATGCCTTTTACGGGTTCCAAAATTCATTTATTCACGTTAATATTCCACTTTAGTGCTTAAAAAAATACCTGATCTCAGATGGACGATAAGCACTAGGATCAATACGGCATTTTGGTTGGAGAACTGAGGCATCAAGTACAAATAGAGCTCCATCGGTGAAGCTGGCATAAACTAACTCGCTATTGCAAGAGAAGGTTGCATCGGAAATTGCAGCAGAAAGTTCTCCCGGTACCCACTGCAGTTGTGAAACAGAAAACACCTCTTTGCTATTTTCTAAACAAATATACTAGGATAAGAAGAAATTAACAACTTCTCAATGAGAGAGAGAGAGAGATGCATAACAAAGTTACCTGATTTTTAAGTAATAATGTTGATGCTTCGTAAAGTGCAAGATGAGTTTCATGCACAGCCAGAAAGTGTGCCTGATTCTGGTGAAGCTGGATGCTGGGATCAGTCAAAGCAGCCACGGATTTCCCATCTGGTATCTGTAAGAAGGTGCTAGTCTCTTTCTTCCAAGAATCAGTGCTCCAGACTATAACCTGGAAAACAACGATAAAGCAAGAGTGGATTTTCACAACTGAAAAGAACACTATGCAACATAAGAATCCTTCATGGACCACAGTATTAATTAACTTCTCCTGTGTTACTAACATTTAATGCATCTTTTATAACAACATACAGGATCAGGTTTCCACAACAATAGAAGACCAACAGAATACGTGGTAGCTATAGGAATTTACCCATGACATTCACCTGAGAATCCACTCCAACAGACAGGAGTAAATTAAGTTTGCAGGAGAAGATAAGGCCGCTAATTCTGCCACTATGACCCTCTAGTGTGCACTGAACCTGCACAAACAGCATTAGTAACATGCCCCTTGATCAATGGTAAAAAGGTGCTTAATAAGTCATTATTAAGGGCAGTTATTGTACCTCATCTATCCGGATATTATAGATCACAATGGTTGAATCAGCCCTTCCAATAGCTATTACATTGTTGTCTCCTGGGTGGAGGGCTATGAAAGTTGCCGCAGGTGGTGCAGGACAGAAAGTTCTCATTTCCTGAGTTTAAAGAAGATGACATTTATATCAAAAAAAAAAAAGATGAATTAAAAAATGGCAGTAATTTCATATTTCACTATCCAAGTGTGTGTAAGATATCATTTGGAGTGAAAATGTAACCAATAAAGCATCAGTTATCTTACCTTAAGTGTTAACATATTGTAAAGTGAGATATCTCCTCCAGATGCTGAAACAACATATGAGTCATTCTTGGACAACGCAAAACATGACACATCCTCATCAGGGTTGCTGCTGGAAAGTTTTTTGGTCATTAGTGGTGATGGTGAGCTCCTCTTTGTTTTCCATAGTTCAGGGGAAACCTTAGCAGTTACCTAGACCATGAAACATAAATTAGAAAGGAACAAATAAGAATAAAGTTCAATCTTCATATGGAAGTTAGCATAACGTAGCAGATTTTCTGATTACCATTCCACTTGGATTTGTGTCCTTTCTCAGCCATTTCCAAAGAAGATGATTGCCATTTGATGCTAATGCTAAAATAGCATAGCCTGCATTGGTGTAGGTCAACCTTAATATCTGCAATCATGGCGAATACATAAATCTGAATTTCCTTAATAGTTTAGAAGCAAAAAAGAAATTACAGGGTTCGAATATGCTCACTCTGAGGACATTAAAGTTATGCAGTCTTTTTCAGGAGACATATACTTCATCTAAAAAAAAAATCCCTTCATTGACCCATTTTCACTAAAACATGTTGATCATTCTGCTGATGCAATTTCTGTTGTGTGTGTTTACCGAACCACATGAAACTTTTATCCAACTCCACATATGGAATACATGATATTGACACAAGTGGTGGAATAAAGATGATTTTCTATGCCGTATCATACATGATAATGCTTCTTTTAAAGAGTTATGAGCTATCAGTAAGCTTCACCAGCTTTTTATAATCTCAACTGCCCATTTATGCAGCATATAGTAAAATAATGGTATTGCTTTATACGTACATTTATATATTTAACTAAATAAATAAAGAAAAAATACTTGGGAATGGACTGAGTTGATTCATATTCCTGGAGGATAAAAACATTATTAAATTGTACCTATTAGGAACCTAATAAATGATTTCATGCAGGTATATTGATGATCCCGTTGCATCATTTTTCCGTACTGCAATCATCTCCAAAGATGAGGGAAAAGGAATGCTAGTTATTTAACAAAGCCTTTTCTATCCCTTGTTTCACTCTGCCACTCAGCCAAGTGGGACGAATGTTGTATGTGGTGTGGCAAAATGAGAACAATTGAATCATGTTTATTTCGGAAAACCATTTGACTTGCTAAAAGCCAACATGGTTCTGATGCTTCTAAAAGTGACGCTGTTATTAATGTGTCCAATGAACGTGATTCTTAGACATGACAATACAGCACATATACTCGTTTGCATCTTAGATGGGCATACCTACATGTACAAGCATGCTTATATGACCAAGTATATGGAGCTATGCTAATGCTATCAACATGGCATGGATTGTAGGGGGTGTGTTGTGTTGCATACAGGTCTATGTGAGTACACATCCATGTGCACAAGGTTAAAAGTTGATATGTGCAGGTCTGACGATTATACAAACCTACACAAGTATATAATCAAGGATATATTTGCATATACATGCACATGAATCAAATTGTGCATTGTATAAACCAAAATACACTGTGCAAAGAGAGAAGTACTCTGAGAGTTTAGAACAAAAGAAAAAGAAAGAACAAGGCAATGCTCAAATTTCTGTTTGGCCTTAGACACATCGTTCACAGTAAAGTATCTTAAGTACATCTGAAAATTAAAAATGAAAAACAGAAGCATGGGTATGACTTAAACATGTTTGCACTTTGCCATGGGCTAGTCATTTTCGTAGTTCAGGCTGGGGGAGGCTGGGAGAAATAACTATCTTACCCTGCTAATCTGCATATCTTCTGGGATAGGGAGCCAAAAAGACTGGCACCTGACAGTATCAATGGTTTCAGAGCGCTCTACCTTTGATTCTACATTCATTTCTTCAACTGAAGTGAACCTTGCCTCCTCCATATCTTTGGTCTCCACAATCTGAAAAGTCAAATTGATTAGATAATGCTCCTTCAAACTCAAAAATTTTCCAAGAGTGACCACATGGTCCGAAAGTAAATGCAATTTACGGAAACACAATGTGAGTGGTCAGAGCGTGCAGTTTGTTAGTTTTCCAATTATTCCACTCTTGAGAGACCAAAAGGATTCCTCCAGCACAAGGCATTTGGACTGTTCTGACTATATCTTAAGTGGCAAAATAAAGGTTTATCGTACTGACCTTATTCGAGCTCTCAGAGAGATCTCCTGGTACATTAACCGTTCCAATGTCATATTCCATATTTTGCAGCATTTGTATACCTTGTTTATCAGCTAAGATTTTGACTTGGTCATCATTTGCCGAAACAGCCAACAAAGTGCCCCTCTTGTTGAAGCATAGATATGGGCTCCCCTAGAAACCACAAAAGCAAATGTGCATCTTAGGTCAGCATAAATCTTATATTTCTAAAGAAACAAAAGCAGGGGCCACCTTAAAATTGTACAAAATTCAAGGTAAAGACAAGTCGTTCCTGAGAAACTTACTGGTAGCCCTCCATCTGCATCAGTAGCCATCAGAAGTTCAACAGCATCCATGTCCCAAAATTTGATTAAGAAGTCATCACCAGCAGCCAAAAACTGGCTTTTGGCTGTATCAAAATGCAAGACACCCGATGAGTTTTCCACAAGTCCCTTGTAGGAATGCTTCACACAACCGTCACTATCATTCCATTCAACAATAATTGATTTTCCACTTTTAGCAGTCCCGCATGAGAAAAGCCTATTACATTGTTCAGAAAAGATTAGTTAGATCCTTATTTATATTAGTACATGTAAGATATAGGAGCATTAAGTATCAATTGGGTTCCAGAATAATATACCGATCACCGTCCTTGCTGTACACCATTTTCATGCAGCACTTAGAAGGAGCATCAAACTCGACCCTGGGTCCTTGGTTATCATAAAGCCATGCTTTGACTGCTCCATCAACTGCTGTTGAAAAGATATACTAAACCACAAAAAGCATAGAGTCAATGAATTTCAAAATGCTTTGAATGTAAAATTCATACTCACAGTAGCACTAATTGTCAGTTTTCTTACATTTATGTTTTTCTTGTTATGAGAGCAGACAGAGTAAACCGGCGCTTTATGACCTTCAAAAATTAATAGATTATCTCCTGTCGCTACATCCCATACCTTTCAAGAAAAAAATGTGAACATACTGCTAACTAGTCCGCAAGAAAAAAAAAAAAAGGAATTACCAATACAAATTTCATTATAAACTAACCTTAACAAGTTTGTCATCACCACAAGTTATGACCAGAAGTTCCTGTTCAGGCTTAGAGAATGCAAGATCATTGACGCTTCCAGTATGAGCATCAATCTGCATATGAATAGTCAGTATTAGAAGCTAATTACAAACTTCAGCGTAGGGGGACGAGTTTAGAGTCTTGCCTCTAACAACTCCTCAATGGTACTGACACCACTGCAAGCATATAATTGCACAATGTGCTTTGAATAGGCAACACCTGTTATACGGTAGATAAGAAATAGTTTGATCAAAGTCAACTTTATTCAATTGTTTTAGTATCCAACATAATGTACTTACCAAATGAAGAGCCATCAGAGTTCCACACAACACGGTTAACATTGACTGATGGATTCTTCATAAAAGTTGTCTAAATATTTAAACATTCTCCTGTTAGAACTAGAGAATAGATAACCATAGGTGATTTACTGTTGTTAAAGAAAACAGTATAAAGGGGGACTTACTTTAAAGGCCATTGAACAAGTCCCTATATCCCAGACCCTGAAATTTCTCGAAAACAACTTCGTTCTATGAACAACTTCCCACAATTCTATGTCCCCAATATTAGTGCCAACTGAACAGACAATCACGTGCCACTCACCAATCAGTGCAGTCTTAAATTAAATATGAAAAAAAGATATTGTCTTAGCAACCCCATACGGGTACCATAAAGGGGGAAAAAAGAAAATATAGTCAGAAATATACCTAGAAGAGAAGTATGACTAATTGGATGAAAATCCAAGCTTACAGGATGCGAACCCACAGTCAATATCCGTCCAACAGCACAAGGCAAGTCATCAAATTTGTCTGAGATCTTTTGGCTCTGCCCAGAAAAGAACCATGAGCTATCAGTGAAAGTGTAATAGGGAAGAAGTTAAAGGGAAAACATCACTGTCAGAAAGTGGAAAATTACATTCTCCATTGCTACAGTTGAACAAGTTTTAGACATATTTGGCATATCCTTGGGACCCTCGTAAACTGCAGCAGCTTCAAAAAGAGTATAGATAAGAATAAACGGAATTACTGATTAATAATTAACATCCATGCAGTCAATTGCTTTATGTCAAAGAGAAACAGAGAGGGAACCTAGAAAGAATTAGACAACTACCCGGAAATGGTGGATAATGGAAACCAGACATTCCATGAGAAACAACAGAACACGTTGAAGCAGGTGGACTAGAGCTTTGGCTGGTGGGTAAAGCCGAAGATGGTGCTGATGGAACGAAGGAATGCTAAGTACCATAAAACAGAAACAAATGAACGAACATTTGTTAGAAGAATGTAAGCCTTTTTCTCCATATACTCTCTCAACTTGACACCTGAAAACATGCACTATGGAGCATACCGCGTGGATGGTCAAGTTACTTGGTTGTGGGCATATATGATCCTCAAAAAGTGTCTTTATTTTAGGATTTGGACTAGGATGTTCACAAAGAGTATGTTGCCAGTTCAAACTGTCAGATTACAAAAAAAAAAAAAAGGACGAGTCAGTTCTTATGAAAAAAGAATATATATATACTATTGGTTGTCAGCTTAATCCAACCAATAAAAAGAACGATGAAAGAACCTTTGATTTATTAAACGCCGCAGTCTTGAATCCTTGATGCAAGGAAACTGCAGTTTGCCATGGAAAGATGGATTTGCCTCTATAATCTTCTGCACTTCATCCTTCATAACTAGTCTTGCAGACTTGGTATCTCCATACTGGCAGAGTGAGTCATGTTCTCTATGTCATCAACATAAATGCAAAAGAAATAAAAAATTCACCTGAGTAAATTCTATGATTGTATCTCCAAAAAAAATAAAAAAAATAAAAAAAATAAAAAAAAAAATTGATGTCATAAGTTGTACCTAAAATCATTTAAGGTCAAGAGATAAGCCATTTCCTTAAACAACTCTTCATCAAACTGGGAAAAAACCTTAAGGTAAGTAACCAGAATATCCAATGCTTTGTGATGATCTTTCCTGCATAACAAAGAGACAACATTCCTTCAACACACTCCCAGCACTAGAAACATAGGGATATCTTTAGGAGTCCAACAACTTACTCATCCAATGCCTCGAGGAATCGCTGCTTCCTAATCTCAAAGAAGATCTTTGTCGAGTACTTATTCTCATCAAATTTGGTAAAACCAGAAAGGTAGCTCTCCAATTCATCCCAGTTCCCATTAAGCATCAACTCCTCAAAATACTTCATGTCAAAGAAGACTTGTGTTTCACTCTCAAGCCTATCAAACACAACAGCACAATTATATAAAACCTTAGCCTAAGCCGAAAAACCTTAAAGAGAAGGGAAAAGGGTTTACAAGTGAACGGTCCGCTCATGTCCTTCTTCCTTAAGAAACTGTATGATCAAGTAGACAAGCTCTTGATTGAGTGCCATTTTCACCTAATAAATGTTTTGATTAAATCTGGCTTGAGTTAGTAAAAAAATAAACATGACATCCCAAAAAGAACCCATTAAATAAAACATAATTGTATGCTGCGGGTCAATATTTAAGGCGATGTTCAAGTATCAACAATATTCATAACCAAAATATAAATCAAAAAAGCCCACAACAATTTGATTATATTAATCTCAAATTACAGACAATTAATTTCAGACTGTCAGATGATCAAGATTATGAAACGTATGAATCATCTAAATCTAAGATTAAGGTTTGTGATTGATGACAGTGGAATCAAAATCCAAACAAAGAGGGTTCCTCAATTTCAGAGTTTCTATTTTGATCAACATAAAGTCAAATTTCTTAATCAGGATCATCAGATAATCAATTATGACTGAATCATCTAAATTAAATGGTTGATTTGCTTAAAAATGTTCAGCGCAGAGAGAGAGAGGGTGGAAGAGAGAAGGAGAGAGTATGAACAATCAAAGAGAAGTCAAAAGCAGAATCATAAACAGCAAAAAGAAAGAAAATACACATACACTAACCTTTGCAAGGAATTCAAAAAACAACTCAACACAGAAGGTAAAGTGAGATGAATAATTCTCTCTCTCTCTCTCTCTCTCTCTTTCTTTGGGGAAGCACGGAAATGAGGTTGGGAAAGCAGTGATCTTATATAGTATATTTTGGAGGCGATAAGTACGAAGACGATGATAAGTAGTTTGGCTTATCAGTAGCTAGTGATACGCTATCCGTTACCCGAGGCCCCAAAAAGGATGATTTTTCTGTGGGGAGGGGGGACCCATTCCTAGACGGACGGTTTCCCCTTAAAGACATCGAGGCACGTGTGACATCAGTAATAGGTATACTGGGGTTAATATGGTAAATAAAAAATTGAAAACATTTTAATACTTATTAGTATTAATTAGAGCATAGGTAAATATAATTTGGTAATTATGTGGTTGTATAAGATTATAATTTAGTAATTGTGTATCTGTATAATTTTTTAAAGAACGATACAAATTTTAATAATTTTAATTTATTCAGTGTCTGTCTATAAAAGATTATCTTCATTGTGTAACTATAAGCTATGAATCAGGATCCTCTGGACGAAACAAAATAAATAATTTCGTAAATATTGTGAATCATAAAATCGTCCTATAATTTGATAATTGTGTAGTTGTATAATATTATAATTTAATAGTTGTGTACATATATAGTTCTTCGAAGAAATGGATTTAAATTCTAGTAATTTAATTTATTTGGTAATTATACATAAAATATTATTTTTATCGTGTAGCTATAAGCGCCGTGACCCTCTTGATGAACTAAAATAAATGATTTTGTAAATGCCGTGAATCACGAAATCGTCCCATAATTTGACATTTGTGTATATGTATAATATTATAATTCAGTGGTTGTATATATGTATATTTTTCAAAGAAACAAATTTGAATTCCAATAATTTAATTTATTTAGTGATCGCACGTGAAACATCTTCTTGTATAATTATAAGTTATGAACCATGACCCTCTTGATAAATCAAAATAAATAATTTCATAAATACCGTGAACCATGAAACCTGATACATTAATAATATATTACCATGTGAATTAAATTATACATAATTAGTTGCATCAAATTAGAGAAGGTTCGATAGGATTAGTTTGAGTCAAATTCATTATTATTTTATGCCGAATAAATTACAAATTATCTTTTCTATTTTACACCTAACAATACTAATTTTGTTTTAGATTTATAATCAAGCGAAACTAAACTTAATATTTAAATTTCGAGTTTAACTTGATTATGAAATTCCAAATTCGAGTTTGAGTTCGAATTCAAATAGAGTTTACTTTTCAAGTTTGAATTTAATCTCGAGTTCGAATATAACTCTAACTTGATTTTAAAATTAGAATTACAAAAAATAATTTTACATATTAAATATAAAATCTCATGTTCAATCCATCAAAATTATTTAAACCTCGATTTGCTTTTTCTATTTTGATCGAGTATACTTTGCCTCAAGTCCAATAACTTCTTTTGTCTACCATTAGTCAACGCAATTAAATAAGTTCATACATTAATTAAAATAGTTTGAATTACCATAACCCCTCTCATACTCCAAAAAAAGCAAAAAAAAGCCTCCTCTCTCTCTCTCTCTCTATATATATATATATATATATATATATTTTCTCTCAATATCGTTCTCTCTCCACCATTCTCCTCTCCTCTTTGTTTTTTCTCTGTGCTTTCCTCCTACATCCAGCCCCGCAAGAGGAATTTGTTGTGTCTGTCACCCACAGCCGTGTCTATTGAACCTCAAATGAAGTAAAAAATTTCAAGAGATGAAATTAATAATCAATTTAATTAAAATTGAAGTGAAAGAAAGAAGAAATTGATTGCTGATTGGGGAGTGCCTCAAGACGTAATGTGTGAATCCTATAAAAATATTGTAGTGCAGCATACATGAAACTTCGTCATCGTGAGACAAGAAGCATTCTGTTTTTTAATGTCATGTGCAGAATTAAGTTACTTAGGATTCAGCAAAACTGTGGCAGCTTGAGAAAAGCTTTCTGGCTAGATACTCCATAATCACAGGGTAAAAGTGAAGGGGGACCTTCCAGCGACGGCAAAACTCATCGTATAAGTAAATGATAACTAACAGTTAATTTGTTTAATAAAATATAATATTAGATCTCTTAATGAAAATTATAATATCGATTCGTGAATTGGGTATGGAACAACTATGTTGAGAGGATAATCTCTTAAAATAGGTCATTATAAGTTCCGAATCAGATTAATTAGAATATGATTTTGAATACTGATCGATATAATATAAAAAAATATATAAACAAAAAATAGAGAAAAAAGAAAGAAAAGAAATGGAAAGAAAAAGAGGCACGTGCCCCTGCTCATATAAGTGGATTCTTCAATTTTTGAATTACTATTGTTTTATTTTAACAAAATAATTTTCTTTTACTACAATTTGACTTGAATTAATCATCAATTTCATCTCTTCATATTTGTTACTTTAATTGAGACTTAACAGAGATACAGTTGCCCCGACAACAGTGTGAAGAATTCCAAGTGTAGCGACAATGGTTGGACGTGAGGAGGCAGAGGGGGAGAGGAGACTACATAAGGGTGGAGGGAGAACATGATAAAGATACAAAGATAGCTCTATGTGGATTAAGGATAGAAGTGTAGTGTTTTCAGAGACAATGACAATTTTATTATTATTTTTATAAATAATAATTTAAATGGAGTATTTTGCAATGGATAGAAGAAGTTCACATGAGATGGGACAACATTGAGTTGTCCCCATTATTCCCTCCGCATTATATTTTATCTGTAATTTTGTATAGGTTTGGAGTTCACACTTTCCATAATCATTTGCTTTTAAAAGAGGGTGAGGAGCATGGATGATAAATGAAATAGTATATAAATATACAACATATAGTCGGTTTTAAATAGTTTTATTATAAACGTTCGAATCAGATTAATTAAAATATAATTTTAGATCAGTAACGAATCCAAGACCCGAGGATAGTGGGGATAAAATATTTTCATGGAATAAAATGATATATATAGTGGGTCAACCGTCGATTTTAAATAGTTTTATAGAACAGAATGACATATATAATGGGCTGACTGACTATCTTAATAGAGACAATATCTTGTATTGGATGGGATAATATTTATTTGACATATAAAAATTAATTGAATCGTTTTAGTTTAGGGGGATAATTGTCCCGTCGGATACTGTTTCGGATACCGATGATGATAAGTACTTGAAAAATTTATATATAAATGTGAAAGTCTGATTTTGTACAATTGAGTGAATTGATAGTTAGGCCAAGTTTGACACATTGGACGAGGATGGGATACATATACATATTGGTAACTCACATTATCTTGGTGTAAATGCAAACTCCCTGCGCCCATCACGGAAATAATAAAAAATTATCCATACCATCTTTATCCCTTATGTTAATCGGCATCTATCAATGATTAAAGTCAAGTAGAGGTTTTTTTTAAGTACCCTTCGTTCCAGAAATGCGATCTTCTTCATCTTGATGTTGAAATTTTGTATCGTGCCGTATGAAAAGGGTGTATGTATATATATTTATATATCCAGAAATGTATATATATTATTTGTAAATTATTTTAAATTAAAAGGGTAACTGTTTTAGCATGAGGTTGATAAGATTGATCAAACCCCATGTACCCCATATATTACTGATCGGATGAGGATGGATTGTTCATTGGGTTTGAATTTGAATTTGAATTAAATGTTAACCCAAATGATTGCATACCCCTAGCTTGTGAATTTCTGGGTAAGAGGAGAATTTGTAATTTGAGAGTCACTATCTACTAAATATATGTTCTTCTGGAAGATATTTCTGGTGCAATGGAGGAAACCTTTCAACTCTGCTTTCATTCGTTTATCCTGGCATGTGTTTCTACAGGTGATGTGTCTTACAAACTTGATGATGAGTAAAACAGAGAGAGAATATTATGTTAGAAAATTTTGTGTCTACACCAAAAGGAGGGGGGGGGGGGGGGGTAAGGCCACGTTAACTAAGGGCAGTCCTAAATCATTTTCAGTTAGTCTAGTCGAGGCGAAAATGGGCCTCAGGTAGCCCAAAAGGAGTTTGACAAGACCGTCCACAGCCCAAAATGGGCCTTTGGTATCTTTTGTTATTATTATTATTTTTTGGGTACAATATAAATCGAGAATGCTTCAACTAATATGTTTTCAACGTTTGTAGACTTATGCATCCTTTACCCTACTGAATTTGCCTCGTTAACTTGGAACAAAGCTGTCTCATTCTCCTATTATTTTCTAATAATATTATTATCAGATATATTTTCCATTAAACATGTTATGACTGGTTTCATCTAAAAGTGCCAACTTGGATAACTTTGTTTCTCTGGCAATCAATTTCATTAGAATTAAATTTTTTTGGATTGAGTGATTAGACGGGTATACTTTTTGAATCAGAAATCTCGAATTCAACCTTGAAATTAATAAAAAAAATTTAAAAAAATCGACTTTTAAAATAGAGTTCATAATAATCGAATCGAATTAATCGGTCAAAACCTAAATACTGATGGTAAAAAAAAAAAAAAAAATCATTGGAATTATCCTCTTGTAGGGGAGGGTAAAGGGGCACACCGGGATAACAATTTTTTTTTTTTGTAATTAGATTAGATATAATATAATCATTGTATATATTACAACCAAAAAAAATAATCATTGTATATATTTTATTGAATACGTTGTTGGCATTCTATCCAAGAAAGACGAATGTACAGTCGGGAAAACCATGTTAAAAATTACCTCCAATGATAAGAACACAAGAGTTTAAATAGACTTTAGATCCGAAGAAACAAAAAGAAAAACAATTATGAAAAGAATGGAAAAATAAAAGAAAAGAAATAGAAATTCATCCAAGTTGCCATGGCGCATCGTCATGGTCTATGGACACCACAATGGTACTCAAAACTCATGAAAGACTAATATGGTCTTACACAATGCATTTATACATATGGCGAGTTTGTGTATCGTAAATTTTAAAGCTCTAATACAAGAATTTGATTGAAATAAATACTATTTAATTAGGAAACTAATGTTAAAATCTCTACCAAAAACAAGAAACATGAGTATATCTTGAGAAACAAAGAGGACAAAAAATAGAAATTCATGACGGCTCATGCACCACTATGGTAGTTAACAATTACGCAAAGAAAGAAAAAAAATAGCAATTCATCCAAGTTCTCCCGCGCATTGTCATGGTGGTATAGGCACTGTGTTACTGACGGATCGTCGGTTTAATAAGTAAAGGTGTTACATTATTTAATCAATTATCGGATTTGAAATTTAAGTAAAAAAAATTTTATGAGGAGAGTTTTTTTTTTTTTTTTAAATTAGATCTGAAAATCTTTAAATCAGATCAATTAAAATATAACTCCACGTGTTAGTTTTCTTGAGTGCCCATGTTCTAGGAGTATCATCATGGCCACGCCGCAGCGGCGATTCCCATGGCCATACTCCCAGCACTCACGCACACGGCTGTGGCCAATGTCTTTGAGGGCGAGATTCTTGACCTTCTCACTTGTGTTTTGTGTACTTTTTATCTTCCTCTATGTGTCCAATTGATCCAAAAACTCTGTTCAGAAGGTTTTTATGTCAATTCAAGACAAATTCTAGGATTTTCATTGATCAATTTTTCATATTTTGTTGTCAATTCTTGGCCTTCTTTCCTTAGTGAAGTTGTTGAATTCTTCGTTCAGATTTAGTCAATTGACAGAAGTGTATTAGTTTGTTACTCAATCGATTCTGGTGTTCGAGATTTAGGTTTTTTTATCCTTTTGTTTTTGAATTTGTTCATCAGATTGTTCTCGAGTCTGATTTTTTCTGTTTCACTTTCTATGGCGCTCAAACAAATGGCACAAGTACTATTGCTCTCATAGAAGATCTAAATTCTCCTTGTTCATCTTCATCATGCAGAGAAGGGAACCATGGTTCCGTGCTTGTCTCCCAGAATTTACTCCCTCAAACCATGTAGCTTGTGAAATATTAACGCAAATAATTACATGCCCAAGCAAGTGATGATGATAATGATGATGATAAAAGAAGAAGAAGAAATTATAATCTGAAAATCACCATGTACCATTTTCACAAATAATTTTGTGAGTTTGTGTACTACTTCAAGTAGATATATTTGGTGCAATGGAGGAAAACTTGCAACTGTGCTTCCAGTCGTTTGTGATATCATGAGTTTCTAGTACAGATATGTCATACAAGCTTCATAATGAGTAAAATCAAAAGAGAGAAAAGTAAAATGTTGGAGAAAGAAAAGAAAAAGACAAGACGCATCACCAATGTCAATGCCATAAGCTTCTCTTCCAACAAGGCAGAGAACATAGTCATACGGCTATAGCTTTTGACACAGTTGTGAAGCCTCAGGTTGCCAAAGCCCAATGAAATGTTTGAGGAAACTGCAGGCACGATGCTCATCGTCTGATGTTCAACATGTAGGAGTCTATTTATCCCAGAGCAATCTGGTGATTGAAATGGTTCGGCAATAGCTGAATTCACACTGCAGTTTGCAAGAAAAACAAAAGGGTTAAACAATTGAAATTCTTATCATGTTTCATGAACACAAGATAGAAATGCCGGAATTTTTATTGAGGAATAACAGGGATAGGTATGCCAATTTGCCAAGAGCGGCCTCTGGAAACGATTTTGATAAGATATGACAATACTAAAAACAATGACTCCAATAAAGAGAGGGATAAATGGTACTTACTAACTATGAAGAAGAGTGCTTGTCTATTCAGCCATCTAAACTTTAGTACTTTGCAGTAGGAAGAACCCAATATAGAGATTACACCTGGAATAACAAAGCAAAATGAATGAGAATCTATATTCTATGTGGTTACAAGGGCAGGTGTACATGAGAATTGTTTGATGTGATCTTGCCAAATTACAATTGCTACTTTCATATCCAAATTAGGGGTTATTCTACAATCCCCATCATTAAACTGCTATCGAACGACATTTAACCATTCTATCCCATAAAAAATGGTAATCGTTGGATACGATCTAATAGTCATAAATTCTATAAATACCAATACCCTTGAAAATTGTAGAAAAGTTCCCAAATTATGACTATGCAAATCTATGATAATTCATGGGTTCATCAATATATACATGTTGGCATCTTATGTGGCATACAGTCATGCTTACATGACTATTTATGGAGTGGTGCTAATGCTATCTATACATGGCCTGGATTGCAGGGGATGTGTTGTTTTGCATACAGGTCTATGTGAGTATGCATGTATTTACACGAAGAAATATCATTATGTGCATGCCTGACATGCATAAACATCTACACAGGCATACATTCATGCATACAACTAACTCTTGCATTCAGTTTAGACATTTGCATATACATGCAACATGCATCAAATTGTGAAGAATATAAACTGAAAAATACTCTGTGCAAGCCAAAAAGTCTGGAAGTAAATACAATTTTAAGGAAACACAATTTGAGTTGTCAGAGTATGCAATATGATACTTTTCCAATTATTCCACTCTGAGAGACAAAGGGATTCCTCCATCTGCAATCCAAGGACTAGCAACAATTGATATCTGACCGATGGTGATCTGCATAAAACAAGGTATTAGGACTGGACTGAACTAGCCCTTCCTGAAGTGGCAAAATGAAGGACCAGCGTCCATGTCCCAAAATTTAATTAAGAATTCATCACCAGCAGCCAAAAGGTTTTTGGCTTTATCAAAATACACGATACCTGACGAGTTTTCCCCAGGTTCCTCGTGGGAACTCTTCACACCACCTTCAGTTTCATCCCATTCAACAATAATTGATTTTCCACTTTTAGCAGTCCCACATGGAAACAGCCTATTAAGGTGTTTAGAAAAAAAAAGGTTAGATCCTTATATAGGAGCATTGGGTATCAATTTGGGTCCAGAAAATATACCGTCTAACCCGTCGACTATCCATGCTAAAAACCATTCTCATGCAGCACTGAGAAGGAGCATAAAACTCAACTAGTGGTCCACGATTGTCATGTAGCCATAGTTTGATCTCTCCATCAATTCCCGTTGATAAGATGACCTACACGACAAAAGCATATGGTGATTGAGGTTCAAGATGCTTTGATTGTAAAATTCATAATCCTAGTAGCACTAAAACCATTGTTACAACTCTTACATATTTGCTTTCCTTTTTATGAGAGCAGACCGAATAAACTGGCACTTGAGCCTCAAAAGTAAATAGATTATCTCCAGTCGCTACATCCCATACCTTTCAAGGAAAAAAAAGGGAAAAATAAAAAGTGAACATATTCTTAATAAGTCCGCTTGCGGAAAAAGGAAAAAAAATAATTAACAAGACAAATTTCATTATATACTAACCTTAGCAAGTTTGTCATCGCCACAAATCATGACAAGAAGTTCCCATTCAGGCTTACAGATTGCAAGATCGTTGACACTTCCAATATGAGCGTCAATCTGCATGTGAACAGTTAGTATCAGAAGGCTAATTACAAAATAATAAGTAGAGAAAAAGATAGAAAAGAAGTCAATATATGGCAAATGAAACGAGATTAGAGACTTGCCTCTTCTGGCTCCTCGAGGTTACTGCCACCACGGCAAGCATATAATTGCACAATGTGCTTTGAATATGCAACTCCTGTCATAAGATACACGAGGAATGGTTTCATCAAAATCATCATGGCTCCACCTGTCATAGGCAACACCTTTCAATTGTGTATTTTGACATGATGTGCTTACCAAATGAAGTACCTTCGGGGCTCCACACAACGCCGTTAACACTGACCAATGGATTCTTCATATAAGTTTCCTAAAATATTTAAGAGTTGAAAGTGTCAACGATACGTGAGAGATGAATGATTCTCTCTCTCCCTCTCTGCAGAACTATTAGTTTTTGCGGAGAAACAAGGTTGACAAAGAGCGAGCTTTTATAAATTCTGACGTGATAAGTCCGAAGAAATGATAAATGATTGGCATATCACAGCTATACGTCCGTTCGCCGGAGCGCAACCGAATTTTATTTATCTGTGCGCTCCGCTCCCCAACAAGGGGTTTGCCCTTGTAGCTGCTGTTGGGGGCTTGTGTGGCCTTCATAGTATCTTCTCCTTAAATAGCCGAGACGTAAATAAAAGTGGAACAAAATTTTTAATATTTATTTGTGTATATGTTAGATTCTTGAAAAATCATGACAAATAAATAGATTAAAAATTCAAAATAAATATCTTAATCCGTAGATTTTCAAAAATCTATGACTACGAACTCTCAAATAAATTACTCGATCAAAATAGTGATCACATAATACAAACCACAGATCCATAATATCACAACCCTAAATTCAGTTACCCAAAGATAAGAGAAAATTTTTTACGCAAAATTTTATCAATACCGTCAATAAGTATAAATCTATCATTCGGCCAAATGCACAATGTACGCTTTTCTCTAAATAAAATTCTCTCAATTCTTTTCCAAAATGTATTTCACTAATTAGTGGGATTGAAGGAGGAGATTATAGGGGGAGTCATGGGTAGTTAAGAGATAATAGAAGTTATCCCGTTATTCGAAATTTAAATTCCAAATAATTTGTATCATCTCCAAAAAATACCCCTACATAAACATACAAACTAATGGTATATATATTTAAATCATTTAATAATAGTTTGATAAACATTCATAAAAGATTTTATAATTAATGTAAACTATGAATTATTATATTTTTGTAATATATTAGCGTTGGGATTATATTAAACATGATTAATTGAATAAGATTAAAAAAGATTTGATTCGAAAGGATTGATTCAAATTAATCATCCTTTTATGTTTGATGTTAAAAAAAATAGGGATTTGGATGAAAATACTTTATTTTAATATATCAATATAGAAAAAAAATAGATAAGGAAGATATGAAATTATACAAAAATATACGAATTTTATGTTAAGTACAAAGAAATTATTTGAAGTTTTTATTGGTGGGTGAGGCTATTAATATTCCAATTTGTGTATTCACACTTTCAATTTAAATTTTAATAATTCTTTCTAAAATTACCATCATTTACTTGTATACATTAATTTAAAACTCAAAACTCTTTTATTATATATTGTTTTGTTGTCTATCAATTATGTTTTTCATTTTTACAAATATTATATTTGTTGGAAGAGTTTTAAAGAAATCAATGTATGTAAGAAAATAAAATTTAAAATCCATTATTAGTCTTAGGAATAGGAAATTCAAATCTGTTTTTTTAAGAGAAAGAAAATTGAAAACTAATATAACTAGAATAAAAAATTTAAAATGATATAAGTTTTCTAAATTATTGTATTAGAATAGAGAGAGAAAAGTATTATATTAGAAAAGTTTAGTTACCAAACACTTTTGGTTTAAATGGTCGGATACTTTATCTTCTTATCTAGAGTTTTTGACTTTGAGATTTGGGAATAGCAAAAAAAGATTTGAAATAATCAATTCTTAAAATAGGTTTTATAGTACTCGAATTGGATTAATTGATAAAACTCGAATACCATAGCGAAAAAAAAAAAAAAAAAAAAAAGTTTAGCTACGGTCGCGTTATTCAAGTTCAGCGCTAAATCATTTTCAATTCGTCTAGTCCAGGCCCAAATGGACCATAGACAGCCCAAAGTAGTTTGAAAAGCCTATCCAAAGTGCAAGACAAGCCAACCAGGAGGCTGGAAAAGGTTTGCTGCCTTGTAGGCAGGGGCCCAATCGAGAAAAGGCTCATTGTTGGGCAGAGCCGCATGCCGTATTTTATTTTATTTTATTTTATTATATAAACAACCTGATAATTATATTAAATTTGATTAAATTTGATTTAAATTTAATTAGATTATTAAGAAATAGAACTCTTCATTTGTCTATACACAAAACTCAAACTCGATACTTTATTAGAGAATTAATATACATCTATTAGATCAATTAGAAGTTGCTGTTTTAATTTGTATAGGTTACTCTTAAACGGGGTTGTGGCAAGCTCCCCACCTTTACAAAGTGAGAATAGTTCAAAGGTTGATGCCCCCAATAATCTTAATTTTTATTTATTTAATAGTTATACTCTATTTTCTATTTCTTTGCTCTAAGGTATAAGTACTAAAAGAAAAAAAGAGGATAAAATCATCATGAAGAGATGTTTGAAAGTCAAAAAATATGAACAAAATTTGCAAAAACATAGATATAAACAGGATTAAAAATATATATATATATATATATATATATATATAGATATTAGGGTAGAAGTAAATGGAAAAAAGAAAAGAAAAGCAAAGAACGTCCAAGATTGAAAGATGTGGAAAAGCTACGAAGATGGGTGATTTATCATTATTTTTATTAGATTTTAATGGCCACCCTTGATTCTTCTTTTTGTAATTTTAATTTTAACTAAAATTTACTTCAAATAAAATTAAAAAAGTGATTTAAATTTTTTTTTTTTACTTCTAAATGTTAATGTGAGGATCTTATGGTCCATAATTTTTTTTTTGGGGAAGAAAGTTTGCATTATAAGAACTACTAGTGAGTCACCGCACTTAACTACCGATAACTATCAAAAATATTTTTTTAATAATAATAATAAAATTAAGAAAAAATTAATTTCAAAATACGTAATATATCGGTATTAGTTTCATAATATATATAAAATTTTATTTATCATTACTTATTATTTTGTATAAAAATAGAATATTAAAATAAAAATAATGAATCATAAACATAAAAAAAAAAATTAAGAATGCAGATGGGGAGGTTGAGTTCATCCTCGTAGATATCATTACAAAGAATCGAACAAATTAACAAAAGGATTAAGTAATAATAACTAATAATGGTTAAGTAATAAGAGAAATCTTGTCTGAAAATATTACATAAAAAGTCTAAATTATATGCAATATCTTCTTTGGTATTAATATCACCAGAAATCGCCTGATACTCAATTTTAATTCTTTTTCATCTTAGTCTTAAAATTTTCCAAAATAGCATGTCTAACGTTGTATTTTTTTTTTAACAAAATAATCGGTATCTAAAATTATATTCTAACTAATCCAGTTTGAGTGTCTGTGAGGGTTTTATTTAGGGAGTAGCACTTTTAGTGTAATTTTTTTTTATTTCTAAATTTTGAATCCAAAACTTAATTAAAAAATTTAATATCATATTTTACTAAATCGACTGTTTATTGATACGTTAAGTCTACTTTTACGATTTCAAAGCTATTTCTCTTTCATCCGTGTAAAAATAGCCTAAAACCTGATTCTAATCTTAAGTCACCTGAATCCTAAATATTCTTCAACATGGAACCTTAAACATAATTTTGTGATTTCAAATGTAATCCTTCTCCTCTGCAGCATGTGTCAAGAACAAGATCAAAATCTTTGGGACCAACCGTATATATCATACTACACTTGCATTTTGACCAATTTTATTTAAATTAATTAAAATATATTAATAATTTAATTAAAAATTAATTAAAACATGCTGTTTAAATTATCATATAAAAGTTAAATTTATTTAATTCAAAATAATTTTATGCGTATCATAATAGCCTTACTTATTTATATGACAAATCGGTTTCGGCCTGCATCTGGAAGTGGGTCCGGGTGGCAATAATGAGCCCAATCTTAGGGCCCGCCAACGAGTCGGCCTTGCCGTTACACAAAAGAAAAGTTTTTAGGAATAAACAGTTTGATTTTTTTTTTTTACTATATTAATCGGTATTTGGAGTTATATTTCGAATAATACGGTTTGACACTTATAATGACCTATTTAAAGGGACTACACTCCCAACATAGTCTGTTCCATGTCCAAGTCGTGAGTCGAACTCGTAACCTTTGTTAAGAGATACAGCACCACACTCCATTAGGTCAACTAACCTTTTTGGTTTTGACCTATTGATATTTGAATTATCCGATTAATATGATTTGAATATTATAATACCCAATTTAGGGATCGACTCTTTTAACACCTGTTTTTTATTTTTAAAATTTGAAATTAAAATTTTGATTAAGTGACTCTAATAATTTATTACTAGATCCACAAAACATCGATAGATATAACAATATGATTATGATTGAATTAATGTGTATATTCTCCAAATTAAATCTCCCGGTATCTATTTGTGAATTTTTTTAAAAAATATAAAATTTTAGACTTTATTTCCAAAATTATTTAAGATTTGAGAGTATCTTTTGAAAGTGTAATATAAGATTAATTGAAAATTTCGTATAACAAAATTTGGCAATAAAGGAGGGTTTAAGAGCATTGAAACCTTTCAAAACAATGTAACCAAACAATTAAAAAAATGTTTTTTAGAAAAAAAAAAAAAAGGAAACAGCTGACAGTTCTTAGGTCCAAGTGTCGTGCTGCTATTGGCTCGTTAGTCTCTAGAATCTCATAGTGCAGTGCTGTTAGTATTACCCTCTGCCATCGAAGCAGGGCAAAATTCTAGATACCAAAGGGTCCGTACAATGTTTGTTTAGATGATTGACACAAAACCCTAAAATTGGAACCCCTAGGGTTTTACTTCCACGTTGCTCTCTAACCCTCTGTCCTCTTTCTCTAGATTTGCAGCTTTTACCTTTTCTCTCTCTAGCTATGGTTGGAGCGGAGATGGAGAGCCTCTGCTCTGAAGCGGCTGCTTTGGAGAGGTTTGTGTGCACTGCAGTAGAAGTTTTGATGGTAGAGACTCTCATTGTCGTCTCAAAGTCTCTTGCTTGTGTTCTTCTCGTGGTATAATCTTCTCTCTATCTCTCTCTCTCTCTATTTGTTGGTGGGGTTCTTGGTTTCAGGGATTATAATTTTCCTGTTCCTGTTCTAGTTTCATTGCTCTGAGTTGACTGCATATTATGTGTATTGTTGGCTAATCCGGAAGAAATTTGGTCTTTTCACCCATTTAGCTTTAGTTTTGTTGAAGCCATCTTTCTTTAAAACTGAATTTGCGTGATATTTAACCTGTTTGGCTGGTTGTATGATTTTCTGAGTTGTGGAAAATTGCGGGCTTTGTGTCGAATGAAAAGATTATTTAATCGTTAACATGTCTTCTTACAGTTTGGTTTTAGATTGATTGTGTAATGAGAGTATTGGGCTTATTTTGTGTGGTTGTTCGGAGTTAAGGAGACTCCGAGGAAAATACAGATTAGAATTGATTTGATCTATTTCTGGGGATGAGATTTTTGCCTCCGAGATCAGGACAGATTGTACTCTCCCCTACCTATCCAAATTTACTATCTTTCCCTCTCTCTCTCCTAAGAAGCAGACCTGAAATGTTGTTTTGTTGTGCTTGTGATATGGACATGCGTCCTTGGTGTTTGGATCACAGTATGGATGGTATTCAACTTGGGTGACTTTGGATGTGAAGTATTATGTATACGTGTATGCACAAGCATACTTATGTATTTGGATTTTGATTTGAATGTTACTCCAATTATTCAGTAACAAGATGACTTCATAACTCTAGAATTGGGAAACTTAGTTGCTTCTCATTGCCATTTGTATATATTTTAAAGGTGGTCATGAATTAAATTGTTTGGAGTTGAATTTTGGAATGCTTAGCCTTTTAGTGCCTCAAAGAGGGAGCGGGTTAGATTTGGATCTAGATCTGAATGTTTATCCCTTTTAATGACTTCGACTCCTTCAATAAAAGTAGAAAATCTACATGATAGAGGTATGCATCTGCCAATGTACTTGAATGGTTTGATCACTTGTTAGTTTGATGATAATTAACATATGACACTTCCTTTCTTTTATATTGGCTTAGAAAAATAAAGAGGATCACCTGGGATATGAGTCTTGTAACTCTAGTCGCTTCCATTATTTCGTATGGTAATGGGAAACTATTAAAGTTAGTTTTACCCTTGAGTATATGCCTAACCGGTTGAACTCTCTCTGAGAGGTTGTTAAGAGGACATGATGGTCTGGTGAGAGGATTCTTCATCTGTTTCCTTATGCTGCGTGTATGTGAATAACCTTTTAGCCGAGCAGATGCTTCACTTCCTGTCCCTTGGCTAAGGATTCATCATATACTTTAGTGCTTTGCTTGCAATGATTTCATCTCATGGAAGGACCTCATAGATGGGGTTTTGCTTATCTACTCTACTGGTCATGAACACCACTCTGTTCTTGTGCCCGTTTCCTTTTTCTTTTTTGGTGATGCTTGGGTTGGAGAAGTCGAGATGAGCCACATATATCTTCCTTTTTCTCCAAGGCCAGATGTTCAAAAATGAATTTCCTCTTATGACTTGTGATGGCTGACAAGGTTTATCATGTTCCTTGAGTGTAGACACTTTCCACAAACAGTACATTTCTTACGCTTCTTTCCTCTGCATTATGGCATTCCTTGTCCACACCTGGCTGGGGTATCTGATGTGATAAGCTTCCTCCTTTCAGGCCAATTCTCTGCCAAACAATTTGATTTTTGTCCCCAAGGAACCTGGTACAGCTGAATGGTAGGTTATTTGATCTGTTTGGCCTGTTTCCAAATTCTGGGGCACTGTGGTTTGTAATATTAGAAAGGTTAAATTGCAGGTTATCTATAACGAGCCTGTCTACAATGAAGCAGTCTGTTCCTGAAAATGAAGATGGCAGTGAAACTGAGGATGATGATGAGGAGGATGATGATGTGGCTGATGATCATGACGACGACGATGATGAAGATGAATTGTCTGGTGGTGAGGACGACGACGACGACGATGAAGCAGATCCTGATGATGGGCCTGATGCCAATGGAGCAGGTGAAAGTGGAGATGATGAGGATGATGATGATGATGACGACGGGGATGAAGAGGGAGAAGACGAGGAAGATGAAGATGAAGACGAGGAAGAGGAAGAGCTTCCCCAACCCCCAACCAAGAAGAGGAAATGAGAAATTTCCTTTTTATTTCTTCCCCACTTATTCCTCTTTTCAGTAGGAGCCCAATGTGGTAGTTGTATTTGGTAAGAGGTATTGGAGTTTCTGTTTATTAGAAGTAGGAACATGAGGAACAACCTTAATGTATGATTTCTATTTTTAGTTGTAACTTTTAAAATTTACTCGTTTGCTTCTTTCCTGGTAATGACTGCCATGGGGTACCATGCGTTCATTACTTCTAGGGGTTATTTGATGCAATTGAACTTTCCAGAACCACCAATCGAATCTTTGAATTGAAGTTTTAATTGGAAGACCTGGCTAGAACAACCATTTTTTCTTCTTTCTTTTTTCCTTTTTGGTTTGTGAGAATATACCTAGAGTTAGCTTGGATTCTATTGGGACTTTTGGGAAAGGCACTGAAAAGTAACAAGGCCTTCTCCAAGTGTTAATGAATCATACTAATTTAGATTCGACCGAAAATTATGTAAGTCTTGGCACATGTGAACCAACTGGAAAAATATAAATTCAGTGCCTAAATATGCTTTACTAAGTTGATTGAATTACTCGAACTTGACTTCTTTTACAAAGGACCGGAGCATCTAACCATTTTTATCAAATCATTGAATGGAGTATTTGGACAATTTTTGTAAATACAGCACCTTGTGTCCATCATGCTCTTTCAACATTAGAAAAATTGCACTCAAATTCATTTTCTTCTTTCAAATGAGAAATAACTTCGTTTAGAATTACTATCCCAAATATGTTATGCACGTGGAGGGAAATTTATACAAATTGATTTTGGTGGATGACCACGAAAACCTTAACAATACTAAGAGTCAAAAAACAAAAGAACATCAAACTCACCAAAAGAGCCAAAAGGGTATTGTCATTGATGCAATTGGGTAGTCAAACAAGATTACAGTTCAATAATTCAGCACGAAATATTAGAGCTATTAGCAAACATGATAAAAGGAGGATCCCAAGCATACGAGAATTGGACCGAAGATTTGGGAACCAAAGCTCTACCATTATTCACCACGTTTTTCTCCTTGCTTCTTAAACACCATTGGATCGAATGCTTTGACGGTCTCAAATCCCTTGTAAGAGAGCATCAAGTTTGAATAAGAACATGAGCTTGCGCAAGAATTGATCACACTCACGCTCACACTCCACTCATTCATGTTCTTTATCACTTGTCCTGCTCTTTGAGTCCCAATGGTTATGTTGTTCAGATCACATTGGCAATACCCTGCAATAAAAGTCCACAATAAAAAAACTAAAGAAAATCAATGGATTCAATTTCCCCCCCCCTTTTTTACCTGTGCTAAAGAGACTGAGAGCAAAGACCATAAGAAGATACTCGTTGGCGATTCCCATCTTGATGACAGCTTTTATGACTTAGTTGTAACCAGACTTTTTTTTGGCATAAGCGGGAGGAGTACACAAAGTGGTAATTTTATGTGTTTAAATAGGCCAAGTGGGCCACTCAAACCAAAATATAAAGAAAAATTAAGGTATGTGATAATTATAACAAATAAATAGATTATTTTTGGGTTTATTATTTATGCTTTAGCATCGGGTTTGAGTGGCCCAATTAAATCAGTAAACTAGTGCTGGCCAAATGTTCTTGTCTACCAACGCTTCG
The DNA here is from genome assembly GCA_033439265.1 of Dillenia suffruticosa. Classification (NCBI taxonomy): domain Eukaryota; kingdom Viridiplantae; phylum Streptophyta; class Magnoliopsida; order Dilleniales; family Dilleniaceae; genus Dillenia; species Dillenia suffruticosa. Next base: position 22,623,019 of record JAVTVX010000029.1, read on the forward strand.
TTAGTTTAGTGGGAATGACACTAATACTCCACATCAAAAACCAGTGTTCGAGTTTTGGTAGTGACAAAAACGACGTTGGGAAAACTCCCTCCCGATTGGGATCCGACAGTAACTCGATCGAGATTAATCGAAACAAATCTCTGGATACTCGGCAGTGAACCAAATCCAAAGGATCAAATAAAAAATGTCCTTGTCTTGGTCGACGTAAGCCCAGCGTTTGGTCGACCAAGGAAGGGCTTTGGCCGACCAAGGGCTAAGGATAAAACTTCTAAAAACAAAGGCTGAATTACTCGCATGGTCCTGGGGAATTATGAAGTATGTGATATCCTCTGACGGTGAGTTAAATCAAATGGTCAGGGCAAAAACATAAGACTAAAATTCTATGATGTGCCCTTTATGCCCCTGATGAAACAAAAGAACGTAGTGGCTCGTGGAGAATCCAATCTAAATTAACCAAAGATGAGAAGTGGTAAGATGTAGTATGGGAAGGCCACTGCAGATCCCTACCAAATATCATAAAGGCGCCAAATATTATTACAGTGCCAACCAACCCACTACAAACTATGGCCCATCAAAGCAATACCTAGCAGTGCAATCACAATGTGGGGACGTTATAATCATCTTGCATTCCCCCGCAAACAGGCTGGATCAATTTAACAAGAGATACATCTTTACAGTGTAAGAAATGAGAGGTGAGACGCTGAGTAGCATTAGCACCTCAACCCAAATTCTAACATCACTGCATATTCTATGTCCATATTTTTCCAAAGAAAATCTCTTTAGATTTGTAGATATGCAGTTTAAGATGACCAAAATTTTTTAGTATAAGAACCTATGAAACATGGGCATGGACATGGCAGACTATACTCTAGACCAATGTTTTGAAAACCAGACCAGAGTATGAGGGATCAATGGGTTCACCGTGGTCGAATCGGTCGGATTGGATGAAAAAACCAGATGACGTCATTATTTTTTCATGGGGAAAAAAAGAAACACTCTGGTATGGTGGTTACGACCTCCCACATGCAATCCCAAGTTCGAGTCCAGGTAAGTGCAACCTTTTGATTTTCTCAAAGGAAAGAAAAAAGGGGGCTGGTCGGCTCCCGATTCAATCTGGGTTTTGACCGGATTTTTGGTTACTCTAAGGAACCCGCACCATGTCCGGGTTCCGGCTGGACTGGTATTGGTCAGTGTTTCAAAACACTGCTCCATGCACCACAATATACAAACACATTGACATAGAAAAGTTATAAAAGTTTTATGCTACTTTTAGTTACAAAGTGTTGTACTGTGTTGTCCAACAATCAGACGAACACACATACATGGTCATTTCTACAAGTATGATTACGGCCACACTCAGGCTATATATTTAATGCTCTTTCTCTTATTGACCCTCTATGCAGGATTTCTTAACCTATTGGAGCACTTTGTTTTCAAATATTGTACTTGAATATTTTCGCAAACTATGCATGCAACAATAACATGGACTTCTGGGTTGCAAATATGAACCAATTTAATTCAAAACGCAAGAAACAGTTTTGCGAAAACATTTCAAAATTTTTCTTATCGATATCAAATGAATCAGAAGTATGTCAAAGCTTGCAATAGAATTGTAATTTAATCACATTACGCATGCACATTAGGGTAGCATTTCCATTTCAATAAAATTAGAAACAGATATTTCTGAACATGTATAAGCAGAGAAAAATGCAAAAAAAAAAAAAAAAATCACATCATTCAAGCTCAAAATCTTGAACAAGATTACCTCAAGAAAGCCGTCGGCATCAGCAGCAAGAGCATGCAAGGCCTTTTGAGCTTCATTCAACTTGGGCAACATCTCTAATCGTCGCTCTCCCTCCACACGCATCAACTTCGTCCATCGCTAGCTCCAAATTTGCATTTCGAATTCATATGTAGACAAAGCTGAATTGGCAATCCACGAGCTCCAAATTTCAAGCATTTCTAAATTTTCTAATTCAAATCAAGATCTCAGAGAGAGATTAAATGATGGGTTTTTTATGCCCTTATAAAGCATTATTATCGATTATAGCATTTTCACATTTAGATAATGTATTACTAGAAAAAACAATATCAGTGACGGATAATTATCGACGGAACAAAATCCATCGGTAATAACAACAGATTTCTAACGGATTAATATCGCACTGATTAATGACGAAAACAATTTTCATCACTAATCCGTAGCTCAACAGTAAAAAAAAAAAAATCTGTAAACCTATTACCGACAGAATTTTTTGTGATGGAAATTTTCTGTCGCTAATCAGTCGGTATAATGCAAAAATATTAAAAAAATTAAAAATAAAATATGTGTAAATATTAGCGACGGATTACCGATGGAAATATTATCGACAAAAATTTTACTAACGAAAATTTTAGCGACAGATTACCGATGGAATACCAAAGGATTTTTTCTTTTTTCTTTGTTTATTTTTATTTTTTATTTTTTATTTTTTATTTTTATTTTTATTATTTTATTTGTAGAAAAATAAAAGTATTTTATTTTGTTAAAAAATTTTATTAATTTATTTTAAGACAATAATTTATTAATTTATAATAAATTATCATTTTAAATTATTTTATAATTAATAAAAATTGTGTGTTAAAGATAACAAATAAAAAAAGAATATAAATAGGTAAATCCTTAAGTTTGATGGTGATGATATTATTATTGATTTTATTATGCACAGGTTTGATTCTCTCCACAAGCATGCGCAAGGAATTTTCCCCGGTTAAAGGAGGTAGTCGGGGCGGGCGCGGGTTAGGCTGCCTGGGACTGTGTTTTTTTTGTTTTTTGTTTTTTTTTGCATAACTAAAAAATAGCGACCAAACTCAAAAATCAGCGACGGATTGGGTCTGTCGCTATTTTTTTATTATTTTTTTAGCGACAGATTTTTTTCCGTCGTTGATATTTAATAGGACTACTTTTAGCGATGAATTTAGAGACGAAAAAAATTTATCACTTATACTTTTTAGCGATAGAAATTGGACTTTCAACGATAGATTTTTCCGTCGTTAAAAATCCATTTTTTAGTAGTGATGGGCCATCAATATTTCGTTTGATCGTTTGATCCAAAATTGAAAGCACATCGTTTGATTTCTTTCCATTGTAACTTGATCATTAGAAACCTATTTTTCTTTTTCGACAGTTAACTTCTCTTTTTAAAAACAAAATGTTTACGGTAATATGATTTAATATCAATCAATTTATTAAACCTTGAACTAATTTTAATAAAAAAGGGATATATTAAATCCACTCAAACTCAAAAATTATAGCAATGAGGAAAGTAGCCTACACAGTAGTGAGTCAACATAGATTAAATTAGACTGCATAGATTAAATTGATTACCATAGATTAAATTTGATTATCCAAGTTGTGGTCAGGTTTAATCAATTTGGTTGGCACAGTGTAGATTAAATATATTAAATTTGGTTAAGTATATATTTGCTCATACAGAGAGAGAGAGAGAGAGAGAGAGATAGATGGAGAGATATGGAGCATATAGGAATAGCTTTCATACATCATGATCATCAAGATTATGACATACCACTCTATCTATATAGTTAATGACATGAGAAAGAGAAAATCTAGTCACATAACGCAATGTGTACTCAAAGGATGACCTCCATAGACTTTTTTTTTTTTTTTTCAAAAGTACTAAGAAAAGATAATTTTACAAAAATATCCAAACTCCTAAATCATCACAGGAGTACAAAGAGAAGTTCATTCTAAAATAAATAGGTGCCAAAAAGTAAATTGTCAAGGAGTCATTCCAACTACTCCAACCATGCCTTCCGTGAAATGAGTCATAAAATTTATATCATTAATATTTCTGAAGAGAAAAAAAAAGAAAAAAAAAAAAACAGGTCACATCAGGTTCAGCTCACTAACAAAAAATCACCTTCCACCAATTGGAGGATGACAAAATCCGAGATGATAAGAAGTCGTTTACGTTTATATCTATACGGTTAATAAGTGGGATACATTCTTCATTGAATGTATGCCCCCACATGGTAAATACCATTTTTTTATATATTTTATCGATCAGTATTCAAAATTATATTTCGACTAATCCATTTCGAATACTATCGAACCCATTTTAGAGATATCTTTCTCAATGTAGCATTTTTATTTTTAAATTTTGAATTTAAGATTTAATTTAAAAATTTAGTACTATTACTCACTATACTGACTCTCTATCGATTACGTGATAAACACTGTGAAGGAGATGAATACGGTGGTAGACTTTGTGGATCAAAGGGGCCGGTGCGATTCAACTCAACTTAGCTTCTTGCCAACATATATTAAGAATCGAATTTCCTTAATTAAACCATATTCCATGTAAAAAGTGATTTGGTCTACCTCTTTGAGTGAATTATTTTCAATTAAGTCTGCTTACAACTTTTTTTTTTTGGTAGACGAGTACATCAGTTTATTTGGATGAAAATATGGAAAACGGACGCCTCTCTCCGAGTTAAATATTTTTAATAGTTAGTGATGCGTAAGTGTATTCTAACGAGAGAAACTTGTGTGGTGAGGATTTGTTGATTCGAGTGGGTGCCCCCAGGTGTGATTATGAGATAGAAAGCGTTCTACTTCATTTGCTTCGAGATTTGCCTCCACCAAAGCTTCTTGGAATAGATGGTTTTATGATTCTTGCTTCCAATGCGCTTTGTGGGGGGTTTGGGAACTACGGTTTGTTCTCATCCCCTATATGGTGTATTTTAAGTTTTTGGAAGAAGACTTAATAGGCATTGCTAGGCTTTGTGCTTGTACTTTTTTAATGGCTTTGTCTGCGATTTAGCATAAAAAAAAAGAGGGTAGGGTGTGTTTGTCATTTTATTTTTGTCTGGGGCTAATTTTGTTATTTCAGTTACAACCGGTTAAATTTATCGGATGATCTGCGGAATGATCAATTTTTCGAAATTGACAGCCAAGGGAACGACACTGTAAAACTAAAAAATTAACTATTTGTCAAAATGTAAAAATTCAGGTTGCAATTATGCAATTTTTCCTTATAATTTCAGACTTTTAACCGGTTCGGCTCTGTTCGGTTATCACATTTGCCTAATTTGGCCCCTACACTCCCCCCCCGGGCGGGGAAGCACGAGGCAAAATGTCTCCTTTGATGTCTTTTTTTGATCGTATAAATATTTGAATACGGGATCATTAGTTTGATAAAAAAATATTTATACTATTAGACTGTTTTTTGGGGACTCTCCTTTGACGTTGAAATGTTTTTGAAACTGTCCAGCTCTATGTAATGTCACAAGGACCCCACAACCATAGTGATTTCTTTTCATTTCTTTCTTTATTTTTTGTTTTTTAATTTTTTTTTAATTCTGAATCATTTTTATTTTTTATTTGATCACCAATTTCTAAATTAATCGATTCATCCGATTCGAGTGTTGTGATGTCTAATTTAGGGATGGACTTTCTTAACTTCTATTTTTTCATTTTTAAATCTTAAAATTGAAATTCTAATTAAGAAAGTACAGTATTTTTCCATTTGATCCATGGTACGTTGGTCAAACCATTTTATCTTTGAGAAAAAACTAAAGACGATAAAATTAAACTAGTGAGAATTTTTTATGTATAAAAATTTTTAGACTATACATTTCGGTTTTCAAAATGACTAAACATAATAAATTAATTAATATTTATATAAAAATTTTTATATTTTTTATATTTACACATTTTTCTATTTAATGAATAATTTACTTATTTAATTATAATTTTTATTTTTATGCTATTTGTTTTAATAATTACATATTTAATCATTTTAGATTTTTATTATAAAAATGATTATTCTATTATTTATATAAAATAATTAATATTTATATTAAAATTTATATATATATATTTTATATTTACTTATTTCTCCATGTTTTTGTTTATTCTATTATTATAAAGTAGTGTTTTTTGATATCATTTTATGTTTGTTTTTGTTTTTCCATTTTCATTTTTATCAAATTTAAGTGAAAATACCTGCACAATTGATGACGATCTCTCTCTCTCTCTCTATATATATCTCCAAAAAAATGGAAAAAAGAAACATTTCCAACTATTTGATTCAGCTATAAATAAGGAAAATATTATTTCCTGCAATAAAAAAGTGATTTTATTTTCTAAGAAATTTGATATGTTAAACCTTAATTGACTAAAATTATTTTTTTTTTTTGATAAAATGACCTTTCATTTTTTTAATTTCCACAACAATCCAAAAAAAAAATAAAAATTAAGACATCAATTATGAAAAATTGGGTCTAATCCAATCGCAAAATGAGAATCATGGTAAATATATTTCATGGTTATAACAAAGTAACCCACATCTTAAGCAGAAGAAAAAAGGCAGTGCCCTTTTATTCCAATTTTGGCATCACCAAAACCAATGCGACATATGTTAAATCTCCAAAAGGTTTTAAGTACAGGCAGCCATAGAAGAAGAGACAGTCAAAGGATATTGAACATCCCATGCATAAGGAAAGCTGAAACGGTAATTGTACTTGATCGGAGCACCGTTGTGTACAAGGCAGAGGTCGTCGGTTCTCCTCAAAACTGAACTTCCAATCTCTTCTGCACTTTGAAATCCAGCGCAAGCCAATTTGATGTTATATTGAGGACAAATGCAGTTGTTATAGATGGTCACTAGATACTCCGGCTTGCCTTGCACTTCTTTTCCCGTTCTAGCTTGGCTTATCAAGAGGTTACTTTTATCGCATTGCGACGTACCTGGCCCAGAGTAATATGTGCGTAAATGTAACAAGCCATGTTATTTATAAAATATCAGTCTATAACGGTCAAAAAAATCAAAATATTTAGAACTATGAATATTTTTGAATTTATTAAAAATACTTTCGAATCAAACAAAAATTTTAATAGATGTCGAGATAAACTGTCATATATGAATCAAACTATTAAATTTTTAACTCATTTGACATTTTTTGTATTGTTTGAATATAAACGAAGCTATCAACGGTCATTTGAATCAGTGGAATATGACGCTAGATTTCTTAATCAAGGTCACGAGTTCGATTTGTGCTTTGAACATGAAAAAAACTACGTTGGGATGGTAGTTCCCTTAAATGGGCTACTTCAAGTCTCAAACCGGATTAGTCGAAATATGATTCCGAATATCAGTTGATATAGTATAACAAAAATATGTAAACGAAGCTGATCATGAATAAAGTAGAAAAAAATTGACTATGTGATCGCTTCCGTGCTACGAGAGTAACTCAAATCTATAGTAAAGTAATGAAAATTTACATTACATACTCTAGGGATAATTAAAAAAAAAAGGGATAAAAAAGATTAACCCTTAGGTAAATTTTTGTGGCCGGAGTATCAATGAATCGGAGATTTGGTAAAGTAGTTTTTTATATTGTAATACTGTATTACATTTTACCTTGTTCAATGAGACAAAGCAAAAGAAGTGCAAAGATCAGGAAGCTGGTAGTGGATGCCATGGAGACGCTCCCCTCTTCTTTGATATTTTCTAATTCTTTCTCTTGCAAAGACATCTCCTATATATATTAAAGAAACTTTTGGACAGCCATGAAAGATCCACCGTTTGTTTTTTTTTTTTTCTGATTTTCTTTTACCTAATTTAAATAGCTGGATTAAGGATGCTCTTATGGTAAAAATATAAATTTCTTATCAACTATGAAATAATTTCTAAGTGGGTGATTCATAGATTTATGTAAGATTGCAATTGAGATGCTATTAAAATTACATGAGGAACATTTTAGATTTTATTAAAAAATACTAAGATATTAAAAAGGTTGCTGGAGTTTGAACTTATAAACTCTAAAAATACAAAACAATCAAACTCACAAAAGGGAATAGAGGGAAAGAAGAGGTAAAAACTTACTTGAATTCTTTATTGTGTTGATAGAATAAATTGTTTGAAACTTGAGGGTTGCTTACAACTGAGCACCAAGATCGGTTTATATACAACTTTAGTCTTTTTTTTTTGAGCTGTCCCTGGGGAAGGTAGTCTAAACTCGTATTTAATACATTTATTGAATGTTAGGACTAAATATATAAAAAAAATCTAGCAATTAAAGAGATAAAATCACATGTTCATATTTTTGAGCCACAAAAAAATTATTCTTTGGTATTCCATGTTATATATATATATTTTGACTCTTCGGCATTTGATAAAATCTTTGAACGTCTGTGACTCTTCTTAATTCCATATTTTTAATAGGATTTGACTCTAAACTTCTCAATAATGTTGGTTTATATGAATAATCATTTTATCTCGATATAAATATCAAGTTTATTTTCCAACATTCTCTCTCAAACTTGATTTTACCATTCCAAAAGAGATTTGGAACAATATGAACAACTCACTCTTCAGAGATTTGGTGAAAAGGTCTCAATTTGATCATGAGACTTCACATACTTAAGCTCTATCTCTTTGTTTCGAATGCTTTCTCTCATGAAGTGTTACTTGGTATGTATATGCTTACTTCTTTCATGAAAAACCGGATTCTTTGAGGTTGCAATGTAGATTTGTTGGCAACACTTACTTTCATAGAGTTCTTTTGTGAAAAATGGAGTCTTTCCAACAAATTTCCAAGTCATATTGCATGGCATATACAAGAAGTGGCTGCACATTTTCCGCTTCACATGTTGAGAGGGTTACGATCACTTGTTTCTTTGTCCTCCATGTAAAAGCCATATTACCAAGCCATAAGAATGAATAAATGAAATTTGGGAGAGCTAATTTCTTAATAGGTCTCACAGTATTCAGACTGAATTAATCGGATAAACTCTAAATACTGGTTAGATAAAAATAAAAAAAAAAGCTATATTACTAATAAAGAAAACAAACCCGATAGTACCCTTCACTGTCTTTGTAGCCCACAATGTTGAAATCATTGGAAGAGATGTAAGTAAACCAAAGCCAAGTGTAGCTTTGAGATACTGCAATATTCTTTTAGCCTCTTTCTAGTGAATTGTTGTAAAAGTTTCCATGAAACAGCTTGTGAATCCAATTCCAAAAAAAATGTCGGGCCTTGTGCATACTTCCAACAAGGCTAAGTTGGACCAGCCTTTTATGAATTATTGAGCTTGGACAGTTTCTCACTATATTTCACAGGTGTAGCAACTGAATTGCAATTTTTAGCACCAACTTTTTTTAGCACTTCTTTGACGTAGCCTTCTTGGGAGATGAAAATACTCTCTTCTATTTGCTTCACTTTAATACCAAGATAATAGGACACGAACTTTAAATTCATCATTTCCGATTCTTTTGTAATTTTTTTTTTTGAAAATTTCATATAATTCCTGATTATTATCGGTAAATATCAAGTCATCTTTGCAAATACAAATAAGTAAGATGTTATCTTTACTCATTTTGATCACTTTTTATTACAAATAATAAAACCCCACCTATAGTTATTACAATAAATAAACATTTTGAGATCGGTATAGAGAGCAATTCTGAATCACTTTTTAACATATAGTCATCTTCTTTTCAACAAATATGATCGATCGGTATAAACATCAACTTCAAATCGGATCAGTTTCTTCTCAACAAATAAGTGTTTGGGCCAATAAAACCCCACGTTATGGAGGGATAGTTGGAGATGTGACAAAACCTTATACTTTTATTACAAACCATACATTGGAAAAAAGATGTATTATTTTGTGAAAGAATTTTTGACCCTATAAAAGGTGGAATTTGTGCTTGAGAAAATTATTGAGTAATTGGAGATGAAAAAGAAGACCCGAAATTTTGTGAATGAGGTGGAGTGAATTTGTTAATTCTCTAATATAAAGATATCAAATGGGCTACATCAAACTAGCATGCCTAGTAACTCACGCGTAGTATTTTTGAAAGGCTTTCCTAGTTACATCCAATCTTTTAGATAAATCACTTAAAGAATTAGAAGGCCTAATTAATCTTACTTAATTCACTTGAATTTATATCCTTAAAAAAAAATCATGTATTCATAATTATTTACATATCAAAAATATCTTTTTAAATATAAAAAAAAAATTAACTACAACCAATCACTTAATTGTCAAATTCTTTTTAATAAATTAGTTATTAAAATGGAAAGATCAAGATCTTTTTAAAGATGCCATCTTGGAAGAAATTAACATTACAATTTTTTTTTTAATATGTGTGTGTGTGTATATTTGTAAAAGCCTTATTTGAGCTTGTATTAAAAAAACTAATTATCAATAAAAATAAAATGAAGCTTAGATTAAAAATTAAAATAAATCCCATCCACTATGAATAAAGGTGTGTGTTAGTAAGATTATATATAAAAAGGACAATAGGTTGAGAAAGATTTAAAATAAAATTAAAGAAGAAAAAAGTTGTTTACTTTGTATCTCTTCTCTCCAAAGTCTTATGATTTCCTTACTCACATAGACTCCTCATCTTCTGATGTGGAACAAGTTTCGAACAATTGTTGGATTACGTGAGATCTAAGAAAGGGAAAGGAAGCCATTAATTAGCTTTCTAAATTCTCTAGTTTCCTAATTTCTTAATTTCTCTGATTTCTTGATTATTTTTCTAGTTTCTAAATTATTTTAGTTTCCTAATTTTTCTAATTTTTAAATTCCTCTAGTTTCCTAATTTTTTTTCAAATTTCCTAAATTTTAGGGTTTGTAATAATCTTATAAATACTTGTAGTATTTCATTATTTTGAATACTTCATTAATAATATTTCTTTGAAAGTTCTAGAGTTTTATCTCTTTTGCAAACCCTTTCATTTTTCTTCTATCTCTCCCATGTTAGGTGGTATTAGAACCAAGATTTTTTCTTGCAACGGCCAACCACGATGGTGAAATTAGTATTCTTTCTGACATACCCAGAGAGTTATGAATCGTGACGCTATATTCCAAAATCTGTTTGTTCGAATAGAATAGATAGAACCAAGCTGCAGACATTGTGGGCAAACCAGGGCAATATAGGAGGTGAATGTGGCATTAGGAGAATCGCTAGATCACACGTCAATCCTATATTATCCCAACAGTGGTGAGTGTTGTTTTGGGAAATATTACTTAAGATGTTAAGAATTTTGTGGAAACTTAATCAATAATATTTCTTTTAGAGTAATAATTCTTTTTGAAAGCTCCAGGATTTTGTCTCTTTTGCAAAATCTTTTGTTTTCCTTCTATCTCTCCCATGTTATCTTCTAATCTTCTTCCACCGTGAGAGTCTCATGCTTATGGTCTTTTCATCAATGACATCGTCTTCGTCTATCACTTGCAGCCGGAATCGGCCATATGCACCATCCTTAGAGTTTTAATCATCACCAAATAAGTGAAATTATTGTGGTTTTTGCTTGAATGTGTTAATCTGTCAATTCATAAATCTAATTTTGTCTTAAATTTCATCATTTTAATTGGAAAACGGGGTTTTGCCATTCCAGCAAGCGGGGTAAGCGCTACAAGAACTGAGATCATATGGAGAGGTATGAAAACATTGGTATTGTCTTTTATAAGATAAAACAAACATAAGACATGCAAGTATCCCCACACATAAGCACACTCTCTCTGCGGCCGCCGTGGCCGGCAAAGATTAACATATAACCTCTGAGCTTATGGGATAGAAGATAAAAGGAATATCCCAAGCATAGACAAAATCAATAGAAGTACGGCGATACAAAGGCTTGCCACTATTCAACAAACAATTGTTCCCAAGCTTTAGAAACACAGAAGTTGGAACTTCTTCTGTAGATTGAAATCCTTTGCAAGCGAACATCAATTTTGCTTGAGCACATCTGCATTCATTTCTCACTATGACCAACCACTCTGTTTTGTTCCCAACAACCTTTCCTGTTTTTATTGTGCTCACGTCAATGTTGTGGAGATCACAAGCCTTTAGCCCTGTAAAGTTCATACAAAAACCATATACGAATCATGTAATATTAAAAACAATGTTTGATTTTCGGGACTTGATTGATGAACGCATGCCCAACTTCTGTCTTTACCCTTTGTCAAGACACAAAGGATGAGTATTGCAACGTAAGACTTGATGAGAGGAGAGGCCCCATTGGAAGTTTTTTGGTAAGCTTTGTAGAAATGAGAGAGAGAAAATGAGAAAGAGAAAATTAATATATATTAATTAATTCACACACATATATATATACCTCTTCGTTGACATAAGATTAAGATAAATCCGAAAATAGCTGAATGCATTTTTGCATTTTGTAATGTAAATTTACCTTGTCCAATGAAACAGATCAAAAGAAATGCACAAAGGAGGCTGGTGGTGGATGCCATTGCCGACTTACAAGAAAAGAGTTCTGCACACCCCCCCCCCCCAAATTTAAAGATCTTCTTGGAATTTAATAAGAAATTAATAATTTGCCAAATCCTCTGATATCTTACAAACTTTTTTATTTGGTACAACTTTGAAATTTCCCCTTTTGTTACATAAAGACAATGAATGCAAAATCAGATTACGTGGATGTGGCAAAAAGACAATGCATGCAAAATCAGATTACGTGGTTGTGGCAAAAAGATTATAAAAGATAAGGATAGGCATGAACAGTAGAAAAAAATCCTCTCCTCATGAATAATTTTTGTTTTCTTTCTTTTTTTTTTTTTTTTCTTTTTTTCTTTTTCCTAAGAAAAAAAGGAATTCACTGTATTGTGAACCAATTTTGTCTATACTCTCTCTCTCTCTCTCTCTCTCTCTCTCCCCTCGTCCTCTTCTATATATACCAATCCAATTCTCTTCTTCCGAGTGTGACCCAAATAAGCGACGAGACTCTCCTGCGTTCTACTACAAAAATAGCACAAACACAGTCACTCAAAATCTCTTCAGAAAGAGAGAGAGAGAGATGGAGAAAATTGAAATTTTTGTAGGTGTTGTGATTATTATTTGTAGTGCAGTGGTCTCGTATTTTTTTTTTTTAAATGAGAACAGACCAGAGAGAAGGAAAGCAAAAAAGAGCTAAGCTTCCTCTTTTTATGTTTGGTAGGTATTAACATTGTTCTTTCTATAAATCGTATGTTTGGGTATGGAGAAATTTTCAAGACACACATACTAGGATCGATGTCCATGTCTGATGTATTTTTTTTTCCTTAAAGTTTCATATGATTGAAATATTTTTTCCGTCGTTAAAATTTTTCACTTTCTTTCATTATTAAGTAACTCGATTTTCTATACAGTTGCCAATTTTCCAATGTCTAAATAAATAAAATATATTTGATTAGATAAATCTATTTAAAAATTCCTAATAATTGGTAACAAAATAGTTATATTAACTCAATAATGATATCAAATCTAAATTTATATATATAATAGTTAGACATGTGCACTTTTAAAAGCAATGAAAGAAAATTCTTTGATGGCAAATATGGTGTTTTTCGTATTGGTACCATTGTTCACTTTGAATTATCATTAATGCAGAATTTGGATATTTGAACTATCTTAAATGGAAGTTTTTAATGAGGAAACAAAATTATAAAGTTCAATTGTATAGTAAAGGGAAAGAGTTTATAAAATTACTACTGCTGGTGTCAAAACTCCATTTTCGGCTAACATTAGATAGATTAGAACCGGCAATCGTTTACGGCTAACTCAGTTCTACGTAAACTTATTTCGTTTAAAATTAGACAATGAGCTGTGACCGAAGTGGCGCCTTCCCCTCTCCCTAATGGAACGATATCAGCGTGACATCAGGGGCACAGCAAGCATTGACGCGGACATTGGAAATTTACTCAAAACTCTGCTTGTTTTGTACTTGCCTGCAATAAATGTCAATGTCCTGTCAAGGGTGGAAAAAGAGGGAGATGAAACTAAAGGCAATCCTCTTCTCTATTAGAGAGAGAGAGAGAGAGAGAGAGAGAGAGAGATGAAGAGAGAGTAGGTGGAAAAAAAAAGCGTCTCTAGAGGAAAACCCTAAAGAGAAACCCAAGAGTCCGGAGCTACAATCTCACTTTCCTTTTTCCTTTTCCGATTTAGCATTCCCCCCATTCCCATCTTCTTCTTCAATAACAGCAGACCTCAACCGTGAGTGATAGGCTTAGATTCGGGAATTCAAAGTGTTTGGTTTAGCTAAAAAAAAAGAAAAATTAAAAAAAGCTATAAATTGAAGGTACAGAGAAAAAAAAAGATGTAAAATTTGGGGGGTTTGAGGCTAGATTTCGTATCCTTGGAGGACGAAAATGGAGGTACAGGTGATGAATTACGGTGGGTGGTTGAGAGGAAGGAGATTTGAAGAGTTTTAACGCGGATAAGAAGCGATGGGTTTGACAATTACCGCGCAAGGAGAAGGCAAGAAAGAGAAAAAGAGAGAAGGAAGGGAGAAAGAGAGAGAGAATGAGAAGAAGAATAAATAAGGGTTGCCGTCGTCGAGAAAGCTAGTGTTGCTGAAGGAAGGAAGATGCAGTTGCCTCTCTCTCTCACGCCCTGATCTATAGGGTCTGGCACGTGACAACAATCACGTTACCCTAAAACACGTATAAATCACATTTAATTTCCATTCATTTCAAACATCACCAATAGGCCGGTATGTCTTTCCTTTTAAATCCAAATATCAAAGGATCAACCTCATCCTTAAATTTAATTTCTAATTCTTCACAAATCATTTCCTCAAAAACAATTCTCATATGATTTTAAAAAAAAATAAAAAAGAGATTCTTATTTTAAATATAGTATAAAATAAGTTTTTTAAATAGTTACAAAATTTGTCTTCACTTAAATCTACTAAATACCTCAAACTAAAAAAAAAAAGATTAGTATCTGAAAGAGTCTAACCGAACAAGTTTTTTTAAATTCGACACTAGCCAATCACAAATTCTAATTAGACTTTCTCTAAAAAAATGGAAGCAGGAGAAAAGGGATAAATAATACTTAGTAAATAGAGTGACATGTTACGACAATAATTGAATAAGTAATTGTGGATGTAAGACTCCTAAGAAATCATTAAAATATACATTTCTATTTGTATTATTATTTTATTAAGTATATTTAAAATTTGTTTCGTATTATATTATACTAAAATTGTTAGTACTTTTATGTGCAATGCATATGTGAACTTTTATGTTTTGTGGTTTTAACTATAGTTCAAATATATTAAAATTAGTATAAATTAATGGAATACGCGGGTCAAAGTCAAAGAGAACGGTTAAAATAAATCAATGAGAGAGCCAACCAAGTTAGAAATTGGTGTGGGACCCTCGAAATGTTTGGTGTGGGACCCACATAGAACACATGACACACTCCACACATCATTATGCTTGGGGGACTGACATCTTACTTATGTAAAATTAAGTTAATTCCTCCTAAACTTTCATTGTCTCAACTAAGGCAATAAACACAAATTTGTTAACTTAATCACAAACTAATATTAAAAAAAAATCAATATTCTACACACAATCTCACTTCCAATTATTTAAAATTTATCAATTTATCATCTAATTTCATTAAACCATATCATCAACTTAGGAAAATAATTCCCCTTTCAAAATTTTCTCAAATTTTAATATTATATATATTTTTAGATCTAAACCCCTAAATTTTATTCTTCCAATCTCAATATAAATTTTATATACAAGTAAATATACTAAAATTTAATATGAAAGAAAGAAAAATACTTTACTTGAGTCATCAATTTTGCCTCTTAGTAAGTCACGTTCAAATTCTAGATTTTTGTTTTTCTACAAAATCTTAAATCTCAGCTTGAATCCCAAATTTAATAAGAATAATTCAAATCCAAGTTTAAGGAGTATTACCTCTATTTTCATCACAAATTTCATCAGCACTC
Source organism: Dillenia suffruticosa (assembly GCA_033439265.1). Taxonomy (NCBI): domain Eukaryota; kingdom Viridiplantae; phylum Streptophyta; class Magnoliopsida; order Dilleniales; family Dilleniaceae; genus Dillenia; species Dillenia suffruticosa. Next base: position 22,638,781 of record JAVTVX010000029.1, read on the forward strand.
TAAATTTTAATTTCCATGTTCTCGGGGTTTATGAAGAGAGAGGAGTTAAAACAGTGAGAAAAAGGTGTTCTCGGGGTTCGCAAAGAAATTTTTCTCTCTCTTCTTCTCATTGTCATTTTCTCCGCAAGAGAATAAAGTTTAACTTCAATTTCATAAAAAAAAAAAAAAAATGGAGAGAGAGAGACAGAGAGACAGAATTTGTAACCACAGTGAGAGAGAGTTTAATCCCCAAGTCCAGAAGCTTTGTTATCATGTAACACGGAGAAAGAATTTTGAAATTTAAGAAGTTGATTGATGATTCTACAAAATTGAATATCTAAAATCTAATAGTCGGATCGTTTTGGAAAATTTGATATTTGTGTTTTTATTCATAGAAAATTTCGGAATTTTTTGAGAAAATTTTGTAATTTTCTTGAAAATTTCTGCAAATTCTGGGATCGCTTCGGTGATGAGTTGCTATGAATGATGATTAAGAAGCAAGGAGGCATGGAATTAAGATCGGATTCATGCTTTGGAGTTGATAGACCTTGATTTGGATTGAACTTGATCTCCGGGTGGTGACAACACCATAGAGAAAGAGAGTTCTTCCTTTTCTTGTTTTAATTTTTTATTGCTTCAGGTTAATCTTTGACCAGCCTTCACACGCTTCGATCACCTTCGATTCCCCTTAATCTTTGAATGGCTTCCATTCACCGCCATGTGTTCTCATCACCATCAAAGTAGGTGATAAAGCTGCCGAAGACATGGCAATAAAAGTATCATTTCAAAAATTTTGCCCAGGCAAAATGTGCCTTATTTGCAAAATGGAAGCCCCACTACTATAATCTTCGACCCATTAAGAGTACCTTCATGAATGAATGTAGGGCAGATATTTGAATGTTAACTCGGGTCTGATATTATCGAATATTATCTTTTGATGAGAGATATGAACAAAAGGTTCTAAGAACAATGACTTTTTTTTCCTAAATTATATAAAGTTAGTAAGCAAACAGTAATCAATGGATATTTGAAACCGGAGCATCTAGTAGAATATTTAATGGAAGAAGTGGTGATCGTTTTGAACAACCTCTTATAATAGGGACTTGTATATCGAAATCAACTCATCAAGTTTATGCTTAAATTCATGGCAGTTCCGGGGGTATTATGCATTTGTTACACAATAACCTCTTAGAGTAAGGGCCAAGCAATGGGACAACAGGAGAAATGGCTAGAAGGATTTGGTTGCTCATTGGAGGGATAATACCTGATCGGTGGATGCTCCAGAATCTTTTTAATTGCTCGTTTGAGAACTGTAATTTTTGGCTCTGGAATTGTTGATTGATCCCGAGGATGCTCCAGAAGTGGATTAATCCCGAGGAATCTTTGGTACTACGATCATATTACACAAAAATAGGTGGCTATATAAAGATACATATTTATATAGTTAAAAAAAACTAATGGGATGCAGTAGAGTGAATTGAAAAATGGGTGAAGTCATTTTCTATGTTATAATGTGTACTTACGTCCCATGGCTTGCCCAATGAAACAAAACAAAAGAACTGCACAGAGGATGTGAGTGGTGGATGCCATCCCAAAAAACAAGAAGAACAAATGTCTTGGTGTTGTGTTGTCCTTTTGTTTACTCTTCTCTCTTGGAAAGATTTGTACCATTTAAAAAAGATCTTTTGAGGTATATACATTAATCAAAAGAATATGAAATTTATGGAAAAATCAACACTTTGCTCTTGAATATAGGATACATTGGATTAAGGAAGCTCCAATGGTGTGGAAATATAAATCTCTTATATTACCAAGCAGACCTTTTCCGAAATGGGCTGTTGCTATATAGGTTTAATCAATATGATGTATGAAAAATCTGGTTGAAGTGATCATGCAATAGATCAGCAAAGTAAATATCCTTTTGCCACAATGTCTTGCTAAATCTGCTTGATTTATGAAATTTAAATATTTATAAGCACCATGTTCTTTGCAAATTAGTAAGCGGAATGAAATCCTGAAATAATAGAATAAAAAGAAAAGAAAAGAAAAGAAAACATTTCAGCTTTCATAACAACAAAACTAGATCCATTCATTCATCAAGACAAAGTTAATGCCATGTGGAGGTGACCAAGACGATGTAAAATGTGTATGGCTCTCTCATTCAGGAACAATCAACCTCAGAAGAAGCAACAGTAAACAAATATTGGGCCCCAAATAAATAGTTAAAGCTGAAGGGGTTGTCCTTGGTGACCGGCTTGCCATCGTTGATGAGGCAGAGGTCCCCCGATTTCTTCAATAGTTTAGGATCAATTTCTTCAAAACTCTGGAATCCGGCGCATGCCAATGTTATGTTGGATTGACTGCAATTGCAGTCATTGGCGATAGTCGCTGTCCACTCTGCAGCATCCCCTATAACTCTTCCTGTTTTGGTTTGGTAAACTGTGAGGTCGCTTTTATCGCATCCGAATGTGCCTGCCAAATTGTAACATGTTAAAAAAATAGAAAAATATAACCACAAATATAGAAATAATTATTACAAATATAAAAATATAAAAATTAAAAAAAAATAAAATATGTTTCAAAATCAAATTAATTGTTGATTTGATTTTAATATATAATATATTTTCTAATAATTATAAAATTTACTGAACTATATATAAGGACCAAGTGGAACACAAAAATCAACATGAGGAAAAATGCAATAAGACCCTGGATCGTACGATCAAAAACTTTTAACTTGGCACTGTAAAAAAATGAAATCTTATAGGAATGAAGAATGAGCAGTGTTCTTTTCCGGTGAAAGCTGCAAGAGAAAGAACATATAGCGAAGCAAGAAAATTAATTAATTAATTAAATAATTTACACAGAGACAGACACACACATATGCCTCTTTGTTGAGATAAGATTAAGATAAATCCGAAAATAGCCGAACCCATTTTGTATTTTGTAATGTAAATTTACCTTGTCCCATGAAACAAAGCAAAAGAAATGCACAGAGGAGGCTGGTGGTGGATGTCATTGACGACTAACAATAAAAGAGTTCTTCACACTTCTCTCTCTCTCTCTCTCTCTCTCCCCCCCCCCCCCAACATATTTAAAGATCGTCTTGGAATTTAATAAGAAATTAATAATTTGCCAAATCCTCCCTTATCTTACAAAATCTTTGATTCAAGGCTAAAGCCAAGAAAATCTATGTTGTCAAATGAATGCAAGATATATTTGGGGATATACTTTTTAGGGACAAACAATATTTGGGTTATAATTTTTAAACTCATATATATATATAGTAATTTTTTTTTTCAAGTTTCATGCAATTGAAATATTTTTTTCCCTCCTTAAAATTTTTCACTTTCTTTCTTGAATAAATAACTTAATTTTCTATTCAAATGTCTAAATAAATAAAATATATTTTATTAGATAAATTTATTTAAAAATTTCTAATATTTTGTATCACAATAGTTATGTTAACTCATTAATTATATAAAATCTAAATTTATATATGAAATGGTTAGACATGTGCACTTTTAAAAATAATAAAAGAAAATTCTTTGGTGGTAAATATGGCTTTGAATTAAGATTATCATCATTAATGCAGAATTTGTAGATTTGAATTATTTTAAATGGAAGGATTTAATGAGGAAATAAAATTATAAAGTTCAATTAGATAGAAAAAGGGAAAGAGTTTGTAAAACTATGATTAGATGCAATCTTTTTTATATTTATTATCATTTATTCTCTTCCCATTTAATGACATTTAGAAAAATATTTTTTGAAATTCTTAAACTAAAAAGAGAAAATTAATATTTCTCATGGGTATAGTATCTCAGCATTAACTACAATAATCACATAATAAATGCCTTTAATTTCTCTCTGTCCCATTTTGCAAAATTGAATATCATGGATATTTTTTGAAAATTTTGGTAATTGTATTTTTATTCTTAAAAAATTTCTATATTTTTTGATAAATTTTTGTAAGTTCTTGAAAATTTCTACAAATTCTGGGAAGCTGTTGGGTGATGAGTTGCCTTGAATGATGACCAAGTAGCAAGGAGACATGGAATGAACAACCGACTCATGCTTTGAAGTTGATAGACGTTGATTTGGAGTGAACTTGATCCCGGGTGGTGAGAGCACCAGAGAGAGCTTTTTTTTTTTTTTTTTTTTAAATTTTCTACTGCTTATGTTCGGTCTTCAATTGTAATTCTTAATCATTGTCCAGCCTTCACGCGGTTCGACCATCTTCAACTCGCCTTAATCGACTAATCATCTCCTCCGTCTTCCACTTTGACTAGCATCATCCATTCTCATCGCCATCTGATAAAGTTGTCAGAAGACATGAAAATAAAAACATTGTTTCAAAAATTTTGCCCAGCAAAATATGCCTTACTTGCAAGATGGAGACCCCGTTGAGATAGTCTTCGACCCGGTAGGAGCACCTTCACAGATGAATATAGGGCAGATATTTGAATGCTCGGTCAGTTTAAGTAGGGGTAGACATTATCAAATATCACTTTTTGATGAGAGATATGAACAAGAGGATTTAAGTAAACTAGTGATTTCTGAATTATATAAAGCCAATAAACAAATATTTGAACTCCTGCATGGGGAAAAGCAGAATATTTGATGGAAGAACGGGGATCGCCTTTTGAACACTTATAATAGGAAAACCTTTATATCTTGAAATCCAGGATGATAAATTCCATGGCCATTCTGGTGGGCATTATGCATTTGTTACAAAATCTCTTGGAGGAAGGGCCAAGCAAGAGAGACAACGCGTAGGAGAAATGGAGGTTGGATGCTAGAAGGAATTGGCATCGCTCATATTTTACAAGAGATGTCTACAAATCTCATCACATTAGAGCTCAACACGAAGTGCTTGGTACTACGATCATCGAAGGAAAGAATGCTCCGGAATCTTTTTGATTGCATATTCGAGAAGTACGATTTTTGGCCGTAAAATTGAATCATTTCTTGTATGTGAGAAAGAAATTCCAGATTAATAGGAACGAAACTTAATCGGAATGAATCTAAATTTTTCTTCTATGATTAATCGGTATAAACATAAACAACTTGAATTGGATCGGTTTCTTCTCAACAAAAAAATGATTGGGCAATAAAACCCTACATCAAAACCCCATACTTTTATTTGTAGTTCTATATACTTTTCATTATAAAACTATAAACCCAAAGAAGATTTATTTTGTGAAAGAATTTTTGGGCCTATAAAAAGTGAAATTTGTGTTTGTGAAAATTATCAAGTAATTAGGGATGAAAAAGTGGAAATGAAGTTTGTGAACCGGCTCTGGTTTGGCTCAATAAGAGGTCCTTTATAGTTCATCCCGCCACTGTATTTTGTGCGAATAAATGAACTAAGTTTGCCATGTGACTTGTTGTTGGAATATGCCCATTGAAGGACATTTGGGTAATTTAGGAATAGGGTAACTCCCATCATTAACAACTCAATTAAGTGGTAACTCCCCCGTTAAGCAAAAAGGAGTGCCTACATGTGTGGAATTGACTCTTCTCCTTCCTGCTAATGAAAAGGTGTGGCTTTTCATCTCCAATTTGAAGTGAACAGAAACCGAGAGGAAAAAAGCTAAGGCTAGAGCACATTCTCTAGAGAGAAAAATCACCGTGAGAGTTAGAGATTTTCGCGTAGAAAAATCTCCCATCGTCAAACGATTCACCGGACATAAGGCTTGTGGCGTCGTGGATTTGCGGTGGTGGTTTGATGTGATCACCATCCGACCGTGCGATCCGTTCGAGAGATATCGTGACACGGTGGATTTTGGAGGCCGCCCTGTAAAGGTATTTATCCTGTAAAATTCAACCTAACTATGTATGATAGGAAACGGTTGCAAAAATGTAATCAAATATTTCTATATAAAAGTTTACGAAGGAAATTAATAAATGTTTGAGTGCAGGTATCCCGAATGAGAATACACATCATTTTATTTTTTATATTCTAGAGATTTAGCATTGTCGAATAAAAATCCAACAATTTTTTTTTTCGCATGCAAAAATTTCATGATCTTAGATGGGTTATGATGGTACGTGACCCAAAATCATATGGGACCCAAAGGTAGCCGACACACAAACATCAATAGACCCTCTCGGTACTCGCCAATCACTTTTCTCTTTTAATAGCCAACTGTTCAGCACCTCAATTGGTTAGTCCCCGGTGCACAATGTGAACTACTCAATTTGTTTAGAAGATATTCACTCTCCCTAAAAAGATGGAGGGAATCTTACGTAAATGGAAAGGAGATCCACAACCATAGTGATAAGAAAAAGAATCTCTATAACAATATGGACTTTTCCAAACGGGTAAGATTTCATAATTTTTGAATTTTATGATTTGATTTCTCGAAATCTTGGAATACTCTCATAAGGAAATTAGGGTTTTTATCACATTGTGTACACACACTCTCACATGTGAAAGCCATACAAGCTCCAATATGCCGACCGCTTAGATAAGTACTCGAAATCCACACAGAACACACAAAGCATACAATGCTCTCTTTCTCTCTGGTGTAGATCAATCTATTTCTTTCTTTTCGAAAACCGTTATCTAATTTAAGCGTCGGAGTCTCCCCAACCGGAGTATCCTCTGATGGTCTTTTTGCATGTCTCACGGTTCGAGATTACCAAACAGTCAAGTCGTCCCATTCAAGTGAGCCCACCTTCAACACGTTAAAAGCACTTATCTCTTTCAATGATTATGTATTTTAGATTTAGAAGAGTGTTACAAAATTGGATCATCTTATTTAGTTCACAAGCCAAATGCTCTTGGTGGAGAATGATAAATTCTTCTTCAAAGCCTTCTCACAATTTTCTTTTACTCTTATTCTCTCTTAAATGCTCCTCTACCATTCCACGAATCCTATTCTTGAGAACTTTAAAAACAAAAAGGGGAAGTCCTTTTGTTTTTGGGAAGTTGACAAGAGAAAGAGACAACAGAGGTGAGGGAGTAGGGGTTAGTTTTCTAAAATCTAATTTTTTTCTCCCATTTTCAAATTCAAAGGAATTTTTTGGATTGAGTCTACTCTCATGGGTGAACCTACGTTCATTTTCCAACCAACCTACGTAAAGATACGTGTATAATAAAAACCCAATAGACTCTTAAATCTTAAATTAAGCCTCATTTGAGTGCTGGTGGTGCCGTTTTTGAAATACGTCTGTACCAACAGCCATAGATGCCTACGCGTTGCCCCCTGGGGGAGGGGGGGGGGTTGTGGTGTGGGGTAAGATCTATAAATGAATTTAGCACAAATCATCTATTAATGATTGTGGAATTTGGTGCAACTGCATAGTGTTTTCCATTTTTGGTTTGGCTAGGTTGGCAATTGTCGCTCTAATAAGATATTTTTTATCAATACCCCATGATGGTAGTCCACAATGCCGGCGGTGAAGGTTTGGTGACAAGTTTTTCTTTTTTTTTAATTATTTTTTAGGCTTTTAGAATGGCCTAATCTTTTAGGATGCGTGTGCGCCAAAAGAAAAACCCTCTTAAATTTTTAACTCTTTTAAGTATGTTTGAAAGATTTTAAGGTCGACCGGAATTTGTTAATTCTCGGATAGAAAGATATCAAATGAGTTATATCAAACTGGCATGCACATGCGGTATTTGAAAGTCCTTCCTCGTAACATCAAATCTTTTAGATAAATTTCTTAGAGAATTAGAAAGTCTAACTAATCTTACTTAATTCGCATAAATTTATATCCTTAAAATTAATCTTTTCATATCAAAAATATCTTTTTAAATGTAAAAATTAATCACAACTGATCACTTAATGTCAAATTCGAGACGTGAAAACAACATCTTTATAAACACTTTGTGCACCGAATGAGCTTTAAAAATAAAAAGTGTGTAAGTAAAAGCCTTATTTGAGCTTGTATTAAAACTAATTATCAATTAAAATAAAATGAAGCTTAGATTAAAAATTAAAATAAACCCATCCACTATGAATAAAGGTGTTTGTTAGTAAAATTAATATATAAAAAGGACAATAAGTTGAGAAAGATTAAAAATAAAATTAAAGATGAAAAAATGGTTTACTTTGCATCTCTTCTCCTCAAAGTCTTATGAGATTTTTCTACTCACAGTCTCCTCATCTTCTAATCTTCTTCCGCCGCGCATCTTCTTCTCAGACAGTCTCATGCTCATTGTCTTTTCATCAGACATGTCATTTGCTATCACTTGCGGCCGGAATCCGCCATATGCGCCATCCTTGGAGTTTTAATCATCACCAAATTAGTGAAATTATTTTGGATTGTACATGAATCCATTAATCTTTCGATTCATAAATCTAATTTCGTCTTAAATTTCACCTTTTTAATTAGAAATGAGGATTTTGCCATTTTAGTACGCAGTATGAGAACAGAGATCATATGGAGAGGAGTGAAAACATTACTCGAGGTTTATAAGATAAACCAAAGATAAAACATGCACGTAACCCCACACATACACAAACACGCACTCTCTCCCACCACCGCCGCCGCCGCCTCCTCCAAAAAATTAACATATAACCTCTGAGCTTATGGGATAGAAGATGAAGGGAGGATCCCAAGCATAGACAAAATCGATAGAAGCGTGGCCATACAAAGGCCTTCCACTATTCAGTAAACATTTGTCCCCCAGCTTTAGAAACACAGAAGTTGGAACATCTTCCGTAGATTGAAATCCTTTGCAAGTAAACATCAATTTTGCTTGAGCACAGATGCACTCATTTGTCACAGTGACCAACCACTCTGGTTTGTTCCCAACAATCTTTCCTGTTCTTGTTGTGCCCACGACTATGTTGTTGAGATCACATGCCTTTAGCCCTGTAAAGTTCACATCAAAACCATATACGAATTAATAATAAACAATATTTGATTTTTGGGACTTGAATGATGATTGCATGCACAACTTCGGGCTTTACCCTTTGTCAAGACACAAAGGAGGAGTATTGCAATGTAAGACTTGATGAGAGGCCCCATTGGAAGTATTTTTGGTGAGTTTTGTAGAAATGAGAGAGAGGAAATTCTCTATATTTCTTGTGTGTTCAGTATTTTGATCAAATGAGTTATTAATATAAGTTGATGCATATAACTTTTAAGAAAAAACCCTAAAATCATATATTCTACCTTATCAATTATAGATATGTTTTGTTTACCAAATATAGATACATTCTTAAAATCAAGCTAATCATATATTATATCTACCAAATACGAATGTGATAATATATGCTAACATATATTATATTTACCTTTGATGGCCCAAAGTGGGCTGCTCGAGATATATATATATAGGTATTAATCAACTGGTATTCGAATTATTCATCTAATTCGATTTAAATACTATAGCGTTTATTTTAGGGTTGACTTTTTCGGCACTTGTTTTTCAATTCTTAAAACTCAAATTTAAGATATTGGTTAAATAAGTTTGTATTCTAACATCAAATCCATAGGACATCGGTAACTGTTAGACATATATGTTTGTGAAGATAGTCTAGAAATATGAAAAAAAAAAAAAAAGACAAAAGTATTATTTAGTGCAAAGTTATTAAACACACACTCACCTGCCAATTGGATTGGGTTAACCCTCAACTTATACATTATATGAGTCGTGCCACAGCGCAAGCGCGCGCCTACTCGGGACCACGCCTACGCGCGATCTCCAGCGAGCAACGCGCGACCCCAGCTCGAGCCAGCACGCGACCCCAGCGCGAGCCAGTGCACAACCCCTGTGCGAGCCGGCGCGACCCCTGCACGAGCGCCAGCGCGCTCCAGCGGGATCCTCTGCGCGAGCACAGCGCGCTCCAGCGCAACCCACTACGGCCCGCGAAGCCCACTGCGGCCAGCAAGCCAGACTGAGAGCCCTCGAGCCCACCAGCGGGCTAGCCCGCCAGCCCTCGGGCCCACGAGCCTACGACTGCCCGCAAGCCCGCGACTGGCTTTCCCCTTCGAGAGCTCACCTGTATTTTCACTACAGGTAACGACTATGATTTGGTTGAAATTCTAAGGTTTGGTGTTACAAATTTAGTTGTTGCTAATATATTTTAAATTTGGAAATATTACAGGTTTTAAACCAATTCGACGGATGAACGACAGTTAAGTCTGAAACCCGAGGAACCCTAGGTAAAAGAAATGCACTCACTTCAAAATTTGAATAAATTTTGTTGATTTTAGGTTATATTAAATTGGAAGGAAAAAAATTAAAAATTAAAAATCTCTTATTAGGATTTTATTTGATATAAAATTTGATAATTTGATTAGATTTGTCTTTTGGAGACTCGTTGAAAAATAGGGAGTGACCACCCTCCCTAAATATGTGAGTGAGACCCTAATCTATTGCATAAAATAGTAAAACGTGTTTTCTGCTATATTTTCGATAAAACATACTTTTGATATGTATTGATTTGACGTATGATATTAAATTTCAAAACTGTTTTGTGATTATTGGAGTGTCATAAATTATGTTTATTATAAATATGCATCCATGGTTTGAAATGAAACAAAAATTGTGCTATTACTTGAAAATTGATAATTTCCTTTTCTACCGTTGCATTGATACGCTGTTTTGAAATGATTTGATGAAACATATTGGTACGCAAACTTGAAATGTTTTGATGAATTATATGGGTCGGATGCCCACTAGTTATGCGATAATATGATTTTACTTGTGGGACGTTATACCCTGGGACGTTGTGCTCTATGATGATGACATTGATGATTCCGTAGCTACGAAAGACGTTTGTGGAGGCACAGATTGCCCGGATATACTTCTGCAGGAGGTATCCGCAAACGTCATTTATTCTAACGGCTATAGGCGCGGCCGGTTGAACCCACGTAGGGACAGGACGTGTGTGATGCCTCCTTCTAGCACCAGGCGGGGTCCTATACACGACGATGAGTTAACCCCAGCGAACTCATGGCCAACGTCAAGGTAGAGAGCGTTTAAAGTCTATGCATAATAAAACCCCCGATGCGTCTGTCCTTGGTCACGGTTGATCTTTGCCAAGATCATTTTTTATTCGCTCTGATATTACTTGATTTTAAATAGATGCATACATGTTTATTATCGTGTGATTGATTAAATGATTTCAAATTGCTAAACATATCATGTTTTGCTGTGAAATGTAAATTTTTGTTTCGAATGATATTATTTGACACTCCAATGGTTCACCTATACTATTTATATTTGATATTACCCCTCTCACTCACTGGGTATCTTCCCATGATACTCACCCATCTCTTTTCTCTCCTCAGACAGGTTTATTGTGATAGAGCGACGTTACAGGCTCTAGGGCAGATTTGGTATTTACGACGGTGAGATTTACTTCAAATAGAAATATGAAATCGTTATTTTATTTCGACTCTGCGAGATTTTGCCATTTAGGTCCGTAGTTGGCCGTGTATATTATGGGATGACTGTATAACTTATGAGCAGTTATGTGCATAACTCTCACTTTGGTTCATTTTACTCGCATTGAGGCATCTGTAAGCGTTTTAAACTTTTTACTTGGGAAATGTGTTATACATTGTATAAATTTAGGTCCGCTCGGTGTAACGGCTACTCATACTCTAGTTGGGTATGACAGTAGAGATCTGTGGTTAGAATTGTTAGAAACTTGTAGCCTTATATTGTTCTGAATGTTGGTTATGGTATTTGTTGATTTTGGAGAGATTTGGATGACCATTTGTTTAAATTACAGGTTGATTTTGAATATACATTTTTAATTGTATACGGGAAATCTCCGATTTATGGGGAGATTCTATCCAATTTTCTATAAAAATATAACCGGCATCCAGGGATAACGGGCGGCTGTTCGCGATCCCGATTTGGGGCGTGACAAGTCAGTTCATAGTTTAGATCATTTATGCGTCAATAGTAGATTGACTCGCATCCCATGTGACTTGTGGGTTTTTACAAAACCCATGCATGGTTATTATAATTATTCTTGGTTCCCATATAACTTTTGTCATATTCAAAAATTCAAAGCAAAAGGAAAAAAAAAAAAAAATCATCTTTCCAATGAAATTATCGCAAGAGTCATAATGATCTCCTCTTCCTCTATTGAAAAAATACAAAGTCTCAAAGGAGCGGAAAAAATTGTAACGTATTCCAAAGACTTGTAAAGAAAAAAAATAATTAATCTCTCAATAATAATGCCACCACCGTATTTTTCTAAAAAAAGAAAAAAGTTTAAGAGTTTAAAGAAAATTATGTATAAAATATCTTTTATAAATAATATTTGAAAAAATATCTCATCAATAAAGATAAATTTCGTGTAATGGGAAAATTTTTATTTTATAATATTAATAAAATATTATTCATGGTTCAAACTTAAAATATGTATTATCTTTTATAAATATTGTTATTAATATTTTATGTTTAAAAATATATAATTATATAATTTTTATATTTTAAAATAATTAAAAAATCAGTAATTGAATCGGTAACCCAATAGTTCAACTCAATCAGTTGAATTATAAATTTCAAAACAAGTGGGTCAACCTGTGAGTCGGGTTTAATAACTACGATTAAGTGTGTTTCTAGGATTCTGATAACAACATATGTAGTTACTTCTAAGTTAGGAAAATTACATGGTCTAGTTTTTGGCTCAAGGAAGTGGGTTTCTTTGTCTAATTTGCCTACAATAAGACCTAAGACCCAAATTAAGCTTTATTATTTTGATTTTTTTTTTAAATTAAGATGGGAAGTAGCCATTAAATGGGAGCTATGGAAATGGTTTACCCGGCAAAGTGAGAGCACTACAACCATCAGTTTTGCATTCGAGTGAGAGTGCCAATTTCAAAAAACTTGTCCATCATACCTTTAAACGTAAATACAAGAATTTTAAATACAAAAATAAAATTCAAATATCAATAAATATGAAAATTATATCATACATACTTTGTATATGATTACAATAACAATCACAGTCACAAATACTGTCACGATCTACGAAACTCAAAATTCAAAATGTCTTACAAACATGTCTTTAGATACTGAATTTGTAAAATGACCAACAACCATTAAATACGTAATCATATACTTTAGTGTTGTTTCCTTTTTACGATCATGTATCTAACAAGATTGATTTTTTTGTATTTATGTTTGGTTTTACCATTGTATTTAGAGTTTTTAGCAAAAGTAATAGTTGATTTATTATCATAATAAATAGCCATAATTCTCACTGAATTGTTTACTATTTTCAAATATTATAAAAATCTACTCAATCAAATTTCTTCCAGAACGGCAAAAACACAAGCCACAAAATTTGCTTCCATCATAGAAAATGATACACATATTTGTTTTTTATTTCTCCATGAAATAGTACTATTATTGAGTAAGAAAATATAATCAAAAATAGATTTTCTCTCATCTAAATTTTCTTTCCAATCACTATTCGTGTATCATTTCAATACTAAATTCTTTCTTTGATAACATAGAAAATAATCTATAGTTCCGTTCAGATATTTTAATATTCTTTTCACAACAATTTAATCACTCTTCTCTATGTTGGATTGATACCTATTAACCAAATCCACGATTTGACAAATGTCAGAACGACTACACATCATAACATACTTCAAACTCTCAATTGTTTGAACTATTGCCTATAACCACAGTAGTATCATTAGATTTGCAGTTTTCAACTTTGCATCGTTTCAAATGCTTTATAATATAAGATTTTAAAGATAATTCTAATAATCTTTTGAAACGATCTCTATGGGTTTTGATTCCAAATCTGCCTCACACATATCTTTCACTTAAAATTGAAAGACAATCATTTCAAAATATAAAGAAAATACTTTTTATTATTCGCGACTAACAATATGTTCTCGACATATAGGGATAAAATTACAAATTTGTCATCAAACATTTTTACACAGATACAATAGTTTTCATTCATTATGACGAAATCATAAGAGATCATACCTTTATAAAATCTCAAATACTGTTATTTCAAAAACTACTTAAAATCATAAATTGATCTATTCAATTTATATATTTTATCTTTCTGATCTTTAATGACAAAATCCTTTTATTGTATCATATAAAGTTTTTCCTCAAATTCTATATTGAGAAAGGTAATGTCCATGTCCATCTAACGTGATTTTAAATTCAAATTGGTTACTATTGTCAATAACAGGTGAATGGAGATGGAAAAGATTTCTTCATAATCAACACTCTTGGTCTCTCTCTGTCGCTTTCTCCTTCAACTTTACTCTCTCTACTCCTCCAAGAAAATGGTGATAGCAACAATCTTTCCTCCTCCTCGAAACAGTGATCTCTCTACTTAACAGCAATGGAGGTCTCTCTAGTCAATGGTAACGATCTCTCTTCTTTCACATCAACAATGACTATAGGTTGTAACAATCTTCGACCTCAGTAACCACCAAGGTTTCGTGTTTCTCACATCCTCAAAGACAATCAAACCTCTAGGCTTGGGTTTCGCGTTTCTCTTCTCCACAAAAATGATCAAACCTCTATGCTAAGGTTTCACATGTCTCATTTAGTAAGGTTTTCTGTTTCGTTTCTCTCTTCTCTTTCACTCAAACCTCTAGATATGTTCATTTGTTTTTCTCTCTCTTTCTTTCGCTTTTCAATTTGATTTCTATTTCTGGGTTACAGTTTCTATTCTCTCTTTCATCTTCTCTCCCTTTTCTCCTTCTCAGAACAGCCATTGTCACCGTTAAAGAAAAAAGCCAACTTTTTTCCCCGGGGAAGGGGGGAGGGGGGAGGGATCCTAATTTTAGTCCTGTCTGCCACAAGAGATGGGTTACATCCTTCGTTCCAGAGCCCTATTCTTTCAGGGCCTTGGAAAGGTTGGGACAACGATCCCCTGTTGATAGGTCTAATTGATATTACATTGATTCCTTATCGAAATAGGTTTAATAGATATTATATTTAGAAATTTTACTAAAGGGCTTGTCTGCCTAGTAAGGGATAGGGGACGGTAGACTATATGTATGTAGTTTATCCATTGCATTTTTGCAAAATACAATTATTTTTATGCTTTAAATCTGTAATCTCGAGATGAATAATTCTATTGTTACGTTAAGTTTCGCCTTCATATTTATAAATTTTAGCAATAACATGAAAATATATATATTAAAAAATAAAATAAATATAACTTTTATACAAGAAAAGCAGCAACTATTATCAACTATGCAACTAAACACGATCAATTAACAACAACGAGCCCTCATCGCCATCGGTTGAATTTCATCGATTAAACCAAAGAGAGCCTGCATGCATGTCAAAACAATAAAAAAAAAAAAAAAAAAAAAAAAAAAAATTTGCAAGATTCGGAATGCCATTGTCCTTTTGTTTGAACTAAGGGGACCACGAGCAGAGGGGAGTGGGAACTACCTTAAAGCATACTAGAATAACATTTTCCTTACTACCTTTTTTTTTTTTTTTTCTGGTTCCCAAGGGTGGTAGGTGATTGCAATTATTTAAATTTGAAAAAATTGCAAATAATCCGGATAAGAAAATCACGAGACAACTCTTAAAGCACAAGAGATTATTGTTATTATTATTATTTTTTTTGGTAATTTTCCTTTTACAAAATTAAGTAGTAGAGTGAAAAGAAAAAATTGAAAAAGAAGGAAACCAAGGTTGTGTTGTGGGCAGTCAGATTAGGAGATGGGATGATTAATATGACGTTCATTTACAATAACATAAAATAACCCATTATAAATAAAATTACATCGTACTATTGAGAAAATTGAGGTTAACTGGGTTGAAATTTGATTTTTTAAATCATGAAAATTTTAACTTTTACTAATAAATCTCTATATTTTATATAAATTTTTTTTTCTCGCTTAATTGATCTCTCTCTCTCTCTCTCTCTCTCAATCCAAACCTTTTTTTTTTCACTTTCAACTCCCCTCACAATTTCGTTCTCCAATTACATCTCTTCTAACCCCTTCCATTCCTTCCCCGTTTTTGGCCCCCTACCGATCACGAGGCATGTACAGATTTAGGTCCAAAAAAAAAAAAATTTAAATGATCTCTGACGAAAAATAATTTCATTTATAACCCTCATTTATCGCAGATTCAATATGCGACTAGGTATGTTATGTCTTGAAAACGCAACATTAACCTTGCCCCCCGCAGCCCTCCTTTCTCCCCACGTGGCACTGCGCTCCTCTCTCTCTCCCCACGGCGCTCCTCTCTCCCTCTCTCTCCCCGCGGCGCTGCGCTCCTCTCTCTCTCCCACCCGTGGCACTCCTCTCTCCCTCTCTCCCCCCGCGGCGCTGCACTTCTCTCTCCCTCACCCCGCGGCACTCCTCTCTCTCCACTCGCGCCTCTCTCTCTCTCTCTCCCCCCGTGGCACTCCTCTCTCTCTCCCACCCCACGATGCTCCTCTCTCTCTCTTCCCCGTGGCACTCCTCCCCCTCCGCGGCACTCCTCTCTCTCTTCCCCCCACGCCTCTCTCTCTCTCTCCCCCCGCGGCACTCCTCTCTCTCTCTCTACCCCCTTGTGGCACTCCTCCCTCTCTCTCCCCTAAAGCGGCACTTCCTCCTCCCGCAGCACTCCTCTCTCTCTCTCCCTCTCTCCCCCCCGCGGCACTCTTCCCTCTCCCTCCCTCCCCATTGCCGTGGAAGCGAGAGAGGAGCGCCGCTGCAGGGGGCATGTCGCATCTTCAAGACGCTGCATATTCTTATATCGCGGGTTGAACCCGTGACATGACCCGCTTAAACCCGTGACATAACCCATATCGCAGTTTCAACCCACGACATGTTGCAGATTCAAATCGCGACAAATGAGGTCATAAATAGAATTATTTTTTGTCGTAAATCATTTTAAAATTTTTTTGTCTATAACTGTACATGTCTCTACCAATCACATCATTCTTCTCTCTGTTTCACGCCTTCTAACTCGTTCATCTCTCTCCATCTCCCCTTGCAGTTTCTCCCTCTCTCTTCATACTTCAGTTTTGGTAGTTCAGTCATCGAGTAGGGTCAAAGCCGCATTTCAGCTCCAACCGACAATGCCTGATCAAAGAGGAGTTCGGCAAACAAACTGCCCCCAAAGAACTTGATGAAACCCATTAAAGCTCAGAAGGGAGATTCTGATCAAAGCTCCCCCGACTTTTGAACAGCACAATCGAAGGAGCAAATGGCGCAAGCGTACTCTCTCTCTCTCTCAAAATTGAAGGCTCGGAAACGCTGCAGTTTCGTTTCCAAAACGCCATCCAAACAGAAATTACCCGATTGTTTCAGATATTTTTTAATTGAAATTTATGTAGTATTGAATATTTGAATCAGGTTTTTAAAATTGGAACTTTTATGTAAATACACACACACACACACACACACACACACACACACACACACACACACACACACACATATATATATATATATATATATATTTTGGTTACAAGCAAAGGGCAAATGTTTGGCCCTAAATAAGGCCAAACCTCGAATATCACGTAATAAGCACCAGTAAACCTCACCAGGGGAGAGACAAACTCATGAATCCCCAGAGGGACCGTAGATCCGATTCTGTTGGATTTAATCGCGCATGCGGAAGCGAGAATTAAATAGATCGGAATTTTCGGGATAAATACCTCGATAGGGCAGTCTCCAAAATCCACCGTGTCGCGATGTCCCTCGAACGGATCGCACGGTCGGATGGTGATCACGCAATCGAACCACCACCTCAAATCCATGACGCCGCAATCCTCATGTCCGGTGATTCGTTTGACGATGGGAGATTTTCCTACGCGAAAATCTCCATCCCTCTCTCTATTTTCTCTCTCTAGAGAAGTGTGCGAAACCCTAGCCTCCATAGTTGCCTCCCATGGCTGCTCTCCACACACAAGGTAGGAGAATGAGAGTTTCCTCCATTTTTTCCTCTCACAGAAGGAAGGTAAGACCAATATCACTTAATTGATGGG
Organism: Dillenia suffruticosa; assembly: GCA_033439265.1. Lineage (NCBI taxonomy): Eukaryota > Viridiplantae > Streptophyta > Magnoliopsida > Dilleniales > Dilleniaceae > Dillenia > Dillenia suffruticosa. The sequence continues at coordinate 22,656,666 of JAVTVX010000029.1, forward strand.
GGGTTTCCAAAATATTGGTTAATGGTAATTAAGGATGGGAGTTACCCCATTCCTTAATTACCCAAATGCCCATAATGGGCATCAATAACCAACAGATTCTAGCAAGAGCATTGGCACACCTATTCCCCTCTCTAGGAGTAAATAGGATCCTACTGACTATGGTTTTCCGCATCAAGTTTTGACATTCTCTGAGTTGGGTCAGATTTCGAGATACCATGACATCAAAAACAAATTTAATTTATACATTTTCAGTGATATTTAAAGAAAAATCGATGCTGTTAAAAAAATATAAAATGCTAGAAAATGCAATTAAAATTCCTTAAAAATATTATTTATTTCTGAAAAATATTATGTTTACCCTTAAATACCCCCCGCCCTAATGGAACCTCCATCAGCCAGAGATGTTGGTGCCAACGAAGATGGCAACCTCCAAAGAGTCTCTTCTTTAGCAAAATTTTAGTCACAATCCCACACTAAACGTAACTTCTCTCTAAAAAAACCCCTCGTGAAATTTTTGATGATGAGGGAAATTTTGGTTACTCTCAGTATAATCTTTAGCAGATAAAAATTTGTTTCCATCTCAAGCAAACGTTACTTTTTATGTAGCATCACTAGATGAAATTTAGCCAAAAGAGAAATAGGGGTTGAGAGAATTTGAAAAAGGAGAGTCGGGAGGGGGGAAGAAAGAGGGAGTGACATGGCAACATGGCGAGGCATATGGGAGGGGAGGGATCCAACATATGTATCAACAATACTAAATTTATGTCAATAGTTTCTGTTCGAAAACCTGATAATCTATTCAAGAACATGTATTCAAAGTTTAAGGACCCTAAAATCAAAGTTTCGGAACTTAATTAAAATATAGCTCCAAACTTCCAAGACTAAACACATAATATGATTGAGAATAAATGTGTTTTTGGAGGTACTCCAGGATCAGGAAGTAGCATAAATCTTACCAAAGTCCTTGACGGATAGCTCAAACGGTAGAATCTACCCATTTCCATTCTCTCTTTCCCGGTTTGATCATGGTTGCATTTCTTGTACCAAAAAAATAAATAAATCTGACCAAAAAAAACAAGGAAGTAGTGTAAAGGCCACACATGAATGGCTTTTATGGGCACACATGGAAGTAGTGAGTCTCAGTATCGAGTAGATGAAGGGAATGTTAAGAAACTAATCCATCTCATCCCATACGGGTCTATCAGTTTGTCTTTTTAATGGGATTTCGTTCCCTAAACACCTCGGGCATGCACTCAAAGGAAAACGAAACGAAACCACATTATTGATGAGAACCAAACACCACTCCACAATGGGGCGACGCCGGTACGGCCCCATCACGTACAAGAAAAGCCTTTTACAGCCTCAACATAATGCTAGTCAATAGACCGAGTCAGCACGAATGGTAAAATCTTTTAACTTTCATTCTCTCTTTTCCGATTCTATTCCGTTTAGTTATATCTCCTTCCCAATTTGATCTCGTTCAGATGGAGGGGGCATGTAGAGCTTTATTCCGATGGTTAACACAATTTCGAGCCCAAGTACTTGGAAATCGAGGAGACACATCATCTATCACATAATGCTGGTCATAACAATTAGAGGGAACAGGTAGAGCTTTTTTCCACGGGTCAACACACTTTGGAGCTATATACATTGATAGAGCTTTATACTTGGAACTCGAGGGGAGACATCATCCATCACATGATCCACAGCTTAAAAGAGTACAGTATCAATCAAACCAGAGTGCTCTATAACCAGGGGATTAGCAAGGGCCGACCAAGTCCTTATGTTCCTAGGTGAAACATCCGCAATCAACATATGACAAATGAAGGTCACACGCCCGCACAGATACCCTAAAGGAAATCAACTAGGGGCCAACCTCCATATGATTTATGATGCATAATCAAAATACTGATGAATGCATCAACAACGGTTTAGGCAAATGTACGTGACTATTAATCAATACAAAGAGCTAGTACCATATAATATGACCGTTAAGAGTGCCACTTCGGAAATCGTGCCTCTTGACCTTTCTTCTACCTCTTACGCAGGTGAGACCATCGAGGGCGAGGTCTTTCTGTCGTGGAAGCTCATCACCTTCACCGAAGGACTAAATGGGTTAAAATTAACGATAGAGAGGATTGACCCGTGCTCCATAGGAGTTTCTAAGACTCCCTTCTCAAGACGGATCATTCAATTGGTTTGCCGTAATCCATGGTGCTTTCAGATTCTAACAAACCAATTCCACGATTCCCTCGGCTTATATTTCTGATGAACAAGCATCTTCTCTTACGTCGGTATAGTCATCGGCAATTGTAAAGCTCTAAGACGAGAGTTGGGTGAAGGGTTTTATCTTGCGTAGCTCTTGGAACAGTCCGACTACTGTCAGGAATTGACCGGAGGCCCCTGGGTCATCCATGACCATTAGATGGACAAATGCACAGCTCTCCAATAATGAACAGGCCATTTCAAAAAAAGAGAACAACCCTAATGTATACTTTTCAACCAGAATCCAACTTCAGAAAGGACACAAGCATATTATCAAGAATACGAATTCACTTAACCAGAACCATCTACAGGTCGGACGTAGGAGTTACAAAAATGACCAATTCTAAACAATGATGTTAAAAATAAAACACAACAAGAAATTATAGGAGGTTTCATGTGCACAATCAGCAAAACAGTATTACTGATGCTAAATGATTTCATGTAGGATCATCTCCCAAGTTATAATAGTAAAATACTACTGCCTGCAAGTTGCATAAGCCTGATTCATATTGTAAACCAGATACAACCCGACTCAAACCAGCATAAAAGAGCAGACATTCTAGGTGTCTCTTGAGCACTTGTTTCACGGTTGAATATATAGTCAACAAAATGAAGCTACCCTCAAGGAGATGAAATCATTGCAGTATCGACCAATGAAGCTTCAGTGTCAGAAAATCTCTTTTATGATGGCACTGCACAGTACAAAAAAGTCAAATTAGGAAATGAGGAAAGACGCGATGAGAGAAAAAAGCAAGCCAAAGTGCACTTCCACATACGAGCATAAGATATCAATTGGCATCTATCACCACACGAAAGAACAACTTCGCATCTTGATTTTAATAAACAATTTAACTACTGCAGCAATACACAAGATTTTCGCAGAGAGAAGACCAAGCCAAGCCAAAGTAGACAGCAACACTAGTTTAGACCATCAAGCAGTATAAAATTGGCAACTATTCAAATTAAATTGTTCTAAAAAGCCTAACCAGCCACTAAGGAAGAAACTCCAATAAATATTCTACAATAATATCAGACTTCATTTCCAAATTCAAACAACAACAATCTAAGCCTTTACCCCAACAATTGGGGTCGGTCCATTTCCATATTCATAATAGACATATAAAGTAAGAAGTGCTCATAACATGTCAAAGGGTGTCCAAAAACTTTCCAAGAAATGTCTAATGCCGACAAGGATGAAAATTATTAGATGTCACATGATGTATCCAACAATTATCTGGAATGGAATGTATCCAACACTGTTGGACAGTCAACAGATTCTATTCAAACTGGCCATGCTTAATAGAACAAAGTCATTTTGTGGAACATTTACAAGCATTGAGGCTGTCAAAGCAAATAAAGCGGCAAGAAACCCTTTGGTTGGAGTTACATATGGATCACAAAGTTTTAAACATTCTACAGAATGACAAAAAAGCTCCCAATTCATCCCAAAGTCCCCATAAGAGTGCAGAATGTGCATCAAACTTACTGTAAGTTGAGGTATCAATCTGCTCTGGGAGCTCCTTGATGTCAACCTCAAATCTTTCCTGGACCTGCAGAAGTACAATTGGTGCCATTAAGGATTGATCAACCAAGAAAGGGCTCAGGAGATTCTTTCTACCCACCCCAAAAATGGGATTTTTTTTTGGGGGGGGGGGGTTTGGGAAAGGCAATTAGAGAGAAACCTGATTCAGAACATCAGAGTCTGAAGCAGAAGAAACAAAAGTAATTGCAAGCCCTTTAGTGCCAAATCTGCCAGCTCTACCAACCTGCCAACGCCAATGAATAAATGAGAAGAAAAGATAGTAACTCAGATTTCATGTATAAATGTTTCAAAAACAAGCAGCAAAGAGAAAGGAGAAAAAGAATGGAACAAAAATAAGTCATACCCTATGAAGGTAGGTGTCAGCAGAATCAGGCATATCATAGTTGATGACGATATTGACACGCTCGATATCAATTCCTCTACCAACCAAATCCGTTGCCACAAGAATCCTCTTATGCCCTTCCTTGAAACCCTTGTAGCGAGTCAACCTACAGGGAGAATTTTTCAGAAACTACACTGAAGTGCAAAGAAAAATCAGAAATAAAAAATCCTCAGCCACTCATGGAAAGGTCGTGATGTCTCAAAGTAACATTAAAACAATATCATGAACAAAAGAATAGCCTTCCTGGATCACAAAACCTATAATATATGAAATCTAACAAAACCTAAAACAATAGAAAGAGTTGTCGCCACCTTCACATGTAAAACTATAGAATGAGAAACAGGATACACCCACCAAGGTGCCAATCACCACATTACATCAGTAAGGGCTGACTCGGGAGCAAGACCACTCCACTTGTTTATTTTCTTGAGATAAAGGATAGGGTGTTTTCTCATCCATTTCCTTTGAGAAACTTAAAAGAACCTTGAGGATTAGGAATTCTTTTCTTTTTCATTTGCGAATCTGCAATTAAGGGATTTAAAATATCTCAAGAAAGCTATTGAATTGAGAAGTCATCGAATTGTTACCTACATTTTACCTACCAAACAATGCAATCCTTAATTAAAGTCTTGCGTTCAAAAGAACCAAAAGATTAATGAATTGCAGGGTTCATGTCAAGAAAATGTAAATTGAAAGAAACCAAAGAGAGGGTGTTCTTTCAACCCACTTCTTGGTAACTATATACTACCAAATTACCACAAATGATGCACAATGAAGCAACTATTTCCAATTGGAAAAGAACAACATGAGTGATTAGTATTTAGTCAAATGCTGCATAACTCTTTTACCTTGGCAAAAATGCTTTGTTAGGCCTCCTTTACATCAGTATTCATTGTTTACAATACAAGTGCAATTTCTTTTCTTCAAAGAATTGGTAATCAATTGCGGAGAATGGAAGAGCTATATGAAGGAACTAACAAAGCCTAGAGCTTTTTGAATTTTCGATAACAAGGACTAGAAAATCTGGAATAATACAAATCTCGAAAAATCAACCACCCAAACCAAAAAATGCAAATAACTCAAAACTCGTTTCAGCAATGCGGCAAACAACCCAAGCTCTGCATATAATGCATATTAATCAAAATGTGACCCCTCTCTCTCTCTCAAATAAATCTTATGTTTTATTTCCTCACCAAAATGAGCAGCACCACACAAGTAAAATAGTCAAAATGGCAACGTTATTGATTCAACAAAGGCTTTGCAGATATCCCATATGAGAATAAAATTTTGAATTGGTCATCAATTAAAGGAAGTGAGTTCTCCTATTTCTCTGACTTGCAGTGACATTCTTACCATGTAAAAAACTTCTCATGCTTCCTACTCCCTCCCATATGGCAAGAACATACACTCAACACCCAGAGAATTTAGCTTCTATACATCACAGAATATGCATAGAATGTTATTGTGCTCATCATTTTGACCCAAACTAGCACATAACCTTTGATGACCAACAAAAAAGACACACCACAACAAAATCAAAATTGATTAAATCCAAGCAGAAGAACTTCAACTACAAGAACTAATAGAACCACATATCACATTATTGCAACACAATATAAATGATTCTACTCCACAAAGGTTGGGACATCAACAGAGTCAAATGCACATATAATGGAATCAATGAGGTAATATCAACTAACTGTCATTTCTAGACAAATCAGATAAAGAGAAACACCAATTGCTAGACTGCTAAACAAATACCAGAAGAATAACCTTGCTATGCCATCTTCAGAATCATAGTTCAGTTAATTAGTTTTAGTTCTATACATAGGATTCCACACATTAAGTAGCAAAGTCTAGATGTCCGGTCCACAGTAAGATCAAAAGCTACATGCATGGAAATTAATTGGAGCTAAAGTAAGCACAAAGATAATCATGGATATGGATAAGAAATGAAACCATAACATAAATCCATGCACTAAAGATGCTTACAAACCTTTCCTCCTGGGACATTCCAGAGTGGATGCAGATTGATGGGAAATTACACTCAACAAGTAACTTGTTTAGCTCGGCCGCTCTGTTCACACTTTTTACGAATATAACAACTTGATTGAAGTCCAAGGCATCAAGGAGGTCATTTAGCTTCCGATTTTTCTCCAGCTCGGTCAATTTGATGTAATGCTGCAAATAAATATCATAAAAGCTGAGACATATGCTTGTCGAACAATAGGTAAGAATTATGAGCAGATAACAAACCTGTACAAGACCATGAAGTGTAAGCTTTGCCTCGTCGTCCACATAAATTTCCATTGGCTGAAAGGAACAAATGTCATAGTAAAGCATATTAGAGGCTGCAAATGGAATCCAGTAGAACCTATGATGGATGACATCCCCTGAATTGAGATTGCTGTCCATCTGATGTCTTCTTGCAGATTCTGCAGGAAAGTGACACTGTTTCCCAACAACTGTCATGTGATGACAGTGTACCCCCATATAAGCCCTAACAAAAGGAGCCCCAAGCCCAGAACCCAAGAGATTTCTTGGAGGAAGGTGAGAGCATAGAGATTTGGACTGCGAGAAATTTTTAACTTAAGTAAAAGCAAATGAAGACTCTTAATTCCTTATGAGTAGAGACTGTCCTACAGACTCAAATCGAATTTTATTGCACTATCCATCCCTATTAGAGCCAATTTAACGACTGATTAAAGGAAGGTACTGCCAAAACAGAACATTAGTAAGCTGGAACCACCGCATTCACTAAAAGACACCTATCTCCTGCAGATTGCTTGAGTTATGAAAAAGGATGACTTCAAAATTCAAGTAGTGCTGGCCATGGAACATTACATCTTGCATAAATTTTTTGCAAACTGGGCGAATTTCCTTGCTGAGTGTGGCAGAGAACATCATAACTTGCTTATCATGAGGAGTCATTTTGAAAATCTCCTGCACGTCTCTCCTCATGTCTGCGATTGGCACAAGAAAAAACGTTGAGCTTCCAATAAGTAAGCAAGCAAATAAGAGGTTGAAACAAACTGCTGAGGAGACCAAACAATTCTAGAACATACCAAGAGACTCGAGCATCTTGTCACATTCATCAAGAATGAAGTGCCTCACATTCTTCAAGGAAAGATCCTTGTCTCTTGCCAGTGCTAATATCCTTCCAGGTGTTCCAACAACAATGTGAGGGCATTCATTTTTCAGCAAATCTTTGTGAATTTTGATATTGACTCCACCATAAAACACAGAGACTCTAATATCTTGCAGGTATGTACTGAATCTCTGAAACTCATGACAGATCTACATAAAACATGAAGAGAGTACATAAGCAACCAAATACTCCTTGTTGAGGAAATACTTCAACAATAACCAATACCATAACCTAATACCTGGTAAGCAAGCTCTCTTGTATGGCATAAAACTAGAGCAGCAACTTGACCTGCAACTGGCTCAATTTGTTGCAATGTTGATAGAACAAAAACAGCAGTCTTCCCCATTCCTGATTTCGCTTGACAAATAACGTCCATTCCCAAGATAGCTTGAGGAATACACTCATGTTGCACTGATGAGAACCAAGAAAATTGGAACCACAGCCTTCAGTAAGGAAATAATGATCTCCAGATCCTCATAATCGTAATGTTAACCAAATGATTTTTCTTCTCCAAATTTGAGAAAATGGAAGTAATTAATTACCTGAAAAAATAATAATAATAAGTCAAATTATGTAGGAGTTACCAATAGGCACAAGTAACAAGCACTAAAGTAAGTGGCCATATAGCACACAGCTTGGAGAATATTCACATTAAAAAAATGGCCAGGTCCTAAAACTAATAAACCACAAAATACATCAGATAGGTGAAACAACACCAGAAAACACACCAACTACAACAACAAGAACCAAGTACCAAAGCGAGCAGTCCTTGTGTCCGAATATTTTAAGTAACAAGAGATAACTACAAAGCTCACTCCACTACCAATGGCCATGTATGGCCAAGTTAGAAACCTTCTCAATGAAGTGAGAATCTGGGGGGAACAAAGGGAAGGGAAAGAACAGATTGTCAATATCCCTAATTTACACCCCACCAAAAAAAGGACGGAATCGGTCTTAAATAACTCAAGCCCAATGTGACCTGGGCTAAAACCAAGTGACCTTGTTTCACTTGTCAGAGCAACACCTCTTTCTTATTTTCACTTATGATGAATTTCTCTAACATCTTCTAATGTGGCGCATTTGGCAAAAGGGCTAAAACCAAGCACATGAACCTTAAATGGTAGAGCATAAACCTTAAATGCTAAAACAAGAGGCCACACAATGCTAATGTATCAAACATGGGTTAGACGACACATTAATCTCAGCAAAAGGGCATATTCTGGCCAATGCTATAGGAATCAAGCAACATTATCATAAATAAAATAAGGTCCACAACTGCACTCCACATCACGATCAATAAACTTCTTTTCCAACTCCATGCCCTACAGACCATTCAATAATATGTAAGCACCATTTGACAATCCCAATATCCAGTGGCCACACACCGATGATAGTGCAGTCATAATGCCACATAGGGTTTTGCACAAGGCATCACAGGCAAAGAAAGTTCTTGCTTGCGTGAGATGCAACTGATAATACTGTGGAAGAATTAATTTCCCCAACACACTAATGAAACCTTACATAAAGAAATGAAATGTGTAAAAGGCCAGCAATTTCAAAATCAAGGACTTTCAGACTAATCTGGAAGGTAATGTAGGTGCATTCCATTATCTCAATATGAAAGCACACCCAATTCTACAGTTACTAGACATATTTGACAAATGGGCAAAATTAAGCCAGCACTCATGAAAGCTTATTGCTTCTAGCATATTTTAAGCAGACAAGTTTATCACCTTTCACCTTATAGTTAACAAACTACAACCATTTTCATAATATAACTGGGAAACAAGTCCCACAGGACAAAAGTGAAAAATAAAGAATGAACTATAAGGAACAGAAAACCTAAGACAGTAAAAATGTACTGATGAGAAAAAAGGGAAGAGCTATAGTGCCTTCAGAAGGATGCTCAAAGCCTGAGTCCACAATAGCTCGAAGAAGCTCTGGCTTTAGAAGGAAGTCTCTGAATCCTGAACTGTGAATTCCAACATAGCCCCTAAATCCAGAAAAGAACAAAAAGATAAGAATCAGGACCAGAGGATATATCAGAGTAGCATTTGAACAGGAGAGCACCACATGCTTCAGCAACTAAAGTATAAAAAATACAAGTCACTAAACAAAATTCCACTTATAAGACTTAGAACTATGAGGTATGTGCGAACTATGAGCTGCTTGGTATTAGATTTTAGGAAAATATCTAGGCTACCCAAAGCTCTCTGTCTCAACTGCAGACATGAGATGTCTCAAAAGTCCAAACCTTGCAGATAAAAAATTTTACTGAAAAAATACTCACAACATATAAAATCCACCACAACTAGAAGCCTACATACTGTATTTCACTAGAAACAAAATAATTAACAGAAATCCAACAAAACAGCAAATAACTAATTTAAAAAGAAGCCAACTCGCAAATAGGATCAACTAACATAGCCAAGCCAACATCACCAAGCAACTTACAGTTCTCATAGAACTTGCAAGCACTTCTCTTTCTTCCATTTTTGCATTCCAAAAGTGATAGATCATTCATGCATAAGTTTAAAACTCAAAAATCAAAATGGAACAAATATTTTCTCAACTTAAGATCAAAAAAATCAAAAAATTAGAGTAAATCTATATCAGTCTCCACAGTACTTTATTAACCCCAAAACATCCAACCTTTAAAAATCGTAAGAAGATTCAAACAAGACAAACAACAGAAGCCCCTAAAAACTGAAACCGCAGAACACACAAACTTGCAATAGCACTGCAAATACTTCTCTTCCTTCTCAAAATACCAAACTTCAACTAAAGATTCAACAGTAACCAAGATCTAAGCAAATCCAAAAAAACCGTAACCCTAAAAGAGTATCAAACAAGACAAGCAATAGAAAACCCTGAATCCGAAAAGTAAAATCAAGATCGAAAACATGGAGCTAGTAAAGAGAGCAAGTAAAGACAGAGAGCTCACTTCTTGCCGGCTTCGCCATTGACTTTGCCGGAGACGGAGTCGGGAGCTTTATCTTCTTCCTCTTCGTAGTCAAGAAGCTCCTCCTCGTAAGCGTCGTTGTCCTTTGTTTCTCCCATTCTTCTTCTACTCTACAAATCCAATTCTCAAAACACAAAGTTAGGGTTTCCATAGATCGAGGAGAGAGGGGGAGAGAGATAGAGAGAACTTTTTAAGAGTTTAGACAGAGAGAGAGAGAGAGAGAGAGAGAGAGAGAGTTCACCTTAGAGTCTGAAGGACAGAGAGGCTAGGGTTAGGGTTTGGGGAGAGATAAGAGAGAGAGGCTGCAAGGAAAACGTTAGAAAAAATTGGGAAAAAGCGGTGACCTCGAACGAAAGAGAGAACAGAGAGGAACAGAGAGAGAATGGGATAAGGGGGCGAGGAGCGTATCGCATAAAAAAGAAAGCACACAAGAGCTCGGTGTGTACTTTGCCGTTTTTAGCCCTGTTTTGGCGTGCAAATTGCAAACGCTCTGCCCCCTTTTTTGGGTGGAACATAGGCTCTGCCTTCGACGCCCAGGCCTGGTTATGAATTTTAAGCTGGGCTTGGCCCTGATCTGATTAGCTAAATTCGTTTCCCTAGTTCACTTTTTTTTTTGGGCCGGGGCGGGGGGACCCTAGGTTTACTTTTAAAAACCGAAACCCATGACCATTACATCCGTTTCAATTTTTTTTTGTTTTTATCTAACGATATTTAAAGTTTATTCAAATAATTCGTTCCAAATATTCTTCCAAATTTTAATTCTTTATTTTTATAACTTAAACTTAAAATTATGATTAAAAAAATATAACGTTTTACCCCTTTGATTACAACTGCTATAATTAATTTGAAATTTTTATTATTTTATTGATTTTTACCTATTTTTATTTACTTTGAAAAAGTCTTACTTATCTACAATTTTATTTAAGAGTTTTTAAATTATACAAATTTAAACATAAAATCAAAATAAAAAATACAAATTGGGGGAGGGTAGCCTAGGTTTACTTTTAAAATCTGAAACCCCAGGACCTTTTCACCCCTTCCATTTTTTTTGTTTTTACCGATTGGTATTCAGACTTTATTCTAATAATTCAATCCAAATATAATGTCTCATTAAGAAATTAACTCTCCTAAATTTTAATTCTCTATTCTTATAAGTCAAACTCAAAACTATAATTAAGAGAGTACAACATTCTACCCCTTCCATTGCAACTGTTACAATTAATTTGAAATTTTTGTTGTTTTATTGATTTTTACCTATTTTTATTTACTTTTAAAAAGTCTTATTTATCTGCAATCTTACTTAAGAATTTTTAAATTATACAAATTTAAACATAAAATCGGAATACAAAATTATGTATGTAATATCTTTATTTCCCTTAATTTTGAAAGTTTTAAAAAAATGATAGAGATTATTTTCATATTAATTTTTTTACTCCAAATATGTAATTTACGACATTCATTCAATATTAATATTTTATATTTCTTTCAAAACACCAACACATGGATTAAGGTCTCTCTCTCTCTCTCTCTCATTTCTTTTCTTACTTTATTATTTAATCATACTTACAAGCCATTGTATTTTAATTGACTCTTAGGATTTCATTCCCAAAAAATTAATAATAAAACTAAAAATGAGTTTCTTTTTTTTGATACCATGGCTTAATCACCAACCCAGTATAAAGAGTTTCGTCCCGACTAATTTGGGTCAACCGCATGCAGAGCCCACTTTAGGGGACAAGTCTCCAGCGCTGATTTTTTCGTTCCCATGGGAGATCGAAACCCCTTATCTGGTTAAGGAGTGTCAATTTCCGAACCAACTGAGCCATCAGACTTTAGTAAAATAAAAATAAGTTTCAATGATAATAAAATGCGACAATTTATTTAATGGTTAAAATAATTTCAATATTAAATATAAAAATTAATATTAATTAAAATCCATAAAAAATATCATATAATGCGAATATAGTGAATATATCCATAAACTCTTAAGTGAAATGAATAAATTAAAGATTTTTTTTTTTGAATGGTCCATTTGCTACCGTTATATTTTGCATGGAAAATTATTTAATTAATCATAATTTATACATGACATAAAAAAACTCATACATCCGATCCTTAAAATTTTGCTTTATTAGACTAATAATGTCTAACGATAGCAACATTTATACTTCGTACAAAAATTTTAAATGGTATGAAAGTTATATTTTGTTTAGTCGTTGATGGACCAATAAGGGAAAAAAAAGTAAATATATCATGAAATAGTAAAATATTTTAAATACTCAACTTGCTTAAATTAATATTATTATTATTATTTATATTTGGAAATAATATAAAATTAGTAAACTTTTCCATGTTAAAGCATATATAGATATATTGAAAGTTGCTGATGAGTTTTAGCTCAACTGTCATCGTTCTTTTTCTCTTTAAAGATTTTGATTTTGAATCTCTTTAAAATATCAAAAAAAAAAAAAAAGATGTGCCGAAAGATTTGATTCTGAATTAGATCAAACTAGAATGAAACCTTGTATAATCAAATTAGAAATATAAAAGTAGTTTTGGTTTAACTTTACGACCAGAAACTTTAAGTCATTGGTTTGATTCTAATTCTTGATTTTTATAACCAAAATTGAAATCTTTAAAAACCTATAAAATTGAAAACAAGAACGAAGCCACGATGGAATTGTAAAAAAATGAAAGAACTACAATAAACCCGAATCTAAAATTGTGAGACCATTCAATTTTAGAACTTGAACTTCACCTCAACTTGTATATTTGTATATACACATACAACTATGAGAGTATGTATGCTATAAAAAACTAATAATCCAATCTATCATGTTCCCATGATATAGATCTCTACGAACATCTTATGTATCTAATGGTAAAATATTAAATTCTCTTAATCAAGATTTCATATTTGAGTTTTGGAAATAAAAAAAATAGGTATTAAATGAATTTATCTCTAAATTAAATTTCATAATAGTCAAATTGAATTAGTCAGATAATTCGAATATCAATAGTAAAGTAAAAAAAAAAAAAAAAAAAAACAGGGCCTTTTAGAGCCGATCCTGGTAGCTCCCTTTGCAGGTCTTTTGTTTTGTTGGTGGGCCTAACATTTTATGGGCCTCCCGGCCTTGTTTTCAGTTTCCTTTGTTCTCCCATGCCGTTTGGGCCTCTTCGGCGTCCCCTTAAGACCTTAAAAAAAAAAAAAGAAAAAGAATTAATGGCACCGGACAATGTCATTCACATCGTTAGCCAAATCCTCCAACAAACCTAGCATTGGACAAGGACTGTCATTTGTAGCACTGATGTGTACGTTGTTATCGAACAATTTCAAATATTTGAGATCTTTATATTTATTAGTAAATAAAATTAAAATTAAAATTGCCTCAAGGGTAGGCTTCCATTTCAATCCTCATACGAAAGCTAGAAACGCATCATCACGTACAATAATAGTTCCTCTTCTTTTTCATTCAATTCTTAACTTTAGATGAACACTAAACCATCAAACATAATCCATACAACCCGGAGAGTTATTTCATTGCACCTTTATATTATAGATTTCTGCAACATAAATGACCAAGGTATTAGATCAAAAGACCAACTTGTGGAGATGATTACATGAAAAGATCGACTTTTGGAGATGCTGGGGCAGTTGATTTGAACATGAATGCCGCCATCTGCGTCCGGAGCAAGCTTGTGGCTTCAGACTCTGGATGGAATATGTGAAATACATGTGATTCTCCCTTGGTTTCCACTAGCTCCACATCCTTCAAACCTTTTTTCTTCAGAAACTCTGAATACATGGCTCCTCTTTCCTTCAAGAAATCTAACTCAGCCACATAAACTACCACATTGGGAAACCGGTTCCACTCCTCCGTGGACATGTCCACCATCTCAAAATTACATCCATAGTAATCGCGTGTTGCTCCTTGAGGCAAACTCAGTCCCCAAAACAAGTCATTCATCGCCACATCCCCTGCTGATCCATTTTCCATCTCCTTCTCTGTCCTTTGCTCGCTTCCAAAATAGGGATGTATGGGTAACAACCCTTTGATATTGACATTCCTCATGTTGTTCTTAATTGTCTTGATTGCAACATTGTGTACAATGTTCCCACCTGCACTATCACCAGAGAGGAAAACCCGCGAAAGGTCAGCCTTCATGAGCCATGGTTCGGTTCCTATATGGGTACTTAACCATTCGAGTGAAGCGTAACAGTCTTCATAGGCTACGGGGAGTCTATTTTCCGGTGCAAGCCTATAATCAACAGACAGGATTATGGATTGAGAAGTGACCGATAAATCTCTTAGAAAGAGATGGTAACCAAGCCATGTGGTTGAGCCAATGCAAAAACCACCGCCATGGAAATAAACCATGACTGGAATCTGGTCTGCTGAGGCATTTCCGGGCAAGAAAATCCTTGCGGTGATTGGTTTTGATGGATCAATGATCACATCTTTAGATTTACAACCATTGATTATTTCTGCGGAGGCAGAAGCAAATTCAGGATTAAATCGCTTCACAGAACCATCAGAAAGGACTTGAAAATACCCCGGTACTTCTGCAACTATGGACATTTTTTCTAATACCGGCTGTGTTGCAAGTGCAATTATATGGAAAGTATAGACATGGGTATGTTTTTATAGGCCATTCGGACACATGAAAAGATCAAGATATACAAGATTTTGCAAGGGAGCATTTAAATCAAAATTATGACCCCCACCTACTCAACCCTCACCCACTTGATCAATCAAGTAAAGAAGATAATGACCATAGAGACCTTGTCAACTAATTCATTTTCTAAAATTTGAAAACAAATTCAGTATCAACTATAGTAGGTGGGTTTATGGGTAGGTGGAGATCACCCCCAATTTGTGGCTGAATTTTATTTCTGCAGAAAAAAATGTGACATTAAAAGGGCGAGGTAGAGGAATTGTAGAATTAATAGAGTCAATATTGAATAATTGTTGGGTTGGTCATGTAAAGGGCATTGGATTCGAAGGGCACAATTAAAAATTCATCTCTTCTTTTCTTTTTTCTTTGTTAATCTTAATGGCAATTTGATCACTCTTCCGCAATCCATAAAATCTCAAATCTTATTAGCATGAAGAATTTGATTTAAAAATATATTAATTGCCATTGTAATTATGTTTATTAATTTATCGAACTAAGTAACATTGATACTTTTACAATTACAATACTCAAAGTTTATAACACAGTTTGTAAAAACAACTTAGAGGTGCAGCGAAGAAAGAAAAAGTAATTGGCCTTGGGCTTCATTTGTGTAGATAAAAAATAAGGAAGTGAGATGTCGTCCCTTTGTGATTACACCCACCCTTTAAAGCTGTTTTTGAATTTGCCTCCTACCTTTTAAAGTTTTTTTTTTTTTTTTTTGTCATCGGTATACAAAATCATATTTTAACTAATTCAATTTGAACGTTTACGAAAACTCTATATAGAGGTGATTTTTTAAATATAATTTTTTTATTTTTAAATTTTAAATCCGAAACATAGGTTTTCGTATCACGAATCAAATAAAATATGTGCATAAGTCTTCATCACGAGTAATAGTGACCAAAACATTTAGACTTAATGAGATTAAAACTTTTCTTTTAATTAGAAATATTAAATTCAACCCTTTATCCCTCTCTGTTCCGTAGTCACTTTCTTTATAACCAAAAAGGTCAAACATAGGGATACCTCATAAGTGCTAGCAATGGCTTTCTCCATGAAAAAGTAATGAAAATGTCCTCTGCATGCGCTAAGCCTCTCACTTGGTCCACTGGTGTAAAGGAGCTGTGGGCGATGAAAGGACCTGCCTCTGCCGAAAGTGTCCTTTGCACGTATATTTACACGCGGGAATAAAAATTAATTTGGTCCCTCACGAGACTAACTTTCCATGCGGGGAAGGGAAGTGCTTCTTAAATGCCGCTCAATCTTCTTTCTACCATATATATAAATATATATATATATATTTTATAAATTATCGATATTTAATAATTATCTCATTTTCTTTTATAAATTGAACTAAAAAACTTATTATAATATTTCGAATCCAATAAATACTTTGATAGAGAAATAATTTTTAACTTATAAATTTATTTACTAAAATAATTCTTAATATAACACAAGTATTGAATTTAGGATCAATCGTCGATAAAAATTTATTTATTTACATTATGATTTTCTTTTCATGAATTTGATACTTTTCTTTAAAAATCTATTATGAAATAGCAATTACAAAATTTCTTTTGCAGGGATAAAGAAGCACATTGATCACACACAAAGCAACCAAAAGTGAAGGGTATTGGTGAGGGAGGGATTTGGGATGAAAGTTAGAATAAATTGTGATATCAGCAAATGCAGAAAGAGTGAAGAGGGGAAAGGGTTATGTGATTTGTGGAGGAAAGAAACGAAATTTGAATGGATTGTCGTCAGGAAAGAGGAAAGGCCAAGCAAAAGGGAAAACAGAAACAAAGTTTACTAACAGAAAGTGAACTTATTGGGATGCACAGACATGGACTTCAACAAACTCAAGGGAAAAGGAGAAAGAGACAAATCGCGCCAGGTAGGGGTCGAACCTACGACTTTCTGCTTAGGAAACAGACGCTCTATCCACTGAGCTACAGGCGCTTGACGAATGGGTGGAGATGAAAATATTCCATAGCTTAGATTGTAACAGTTTTGTCTCCGACAGATTACGGTTTCTTCTTTACAGTAATTTCAATTTTTCAACCCAAAAATGTTCAATTCTTTCTTGGGTTTGCTATGTGGAAGCCCTTGAAATCGAAGGAAGCCAAGTGTGTTGTACACAATCAGTCTCTCCTGGTAAGTCCTCTTCAGGTAAGCTCTTGTCGATGTTCTTGTTTCTATTAAAATTGAATTCGTGCTCCTGAAACTCTCCCGCTCTTTCTAGGGGTTTGTAGGTTTTGTTCAGAAGAAGCCCTCATATGGAAGGAGGTGAATTGCATTGAACATAATTAGAGCCCCGGTTATGCCCTTGTCAATGTTCTTCTATTTATGAATTTGTGCTCTCAAAATTAGGGTTTGATTCTAAAATTTGGGGTGGAGGGTGTCCAAGATTTCGGCTGAATTCCTTGAAATACATTCTCTTTTTCATATAAACTAGAAAAATGATAGGCTCTTGGAAAATAAATTCTAATTTTGAAACAATCTCTAAAATAAAAAATGACTATTTGGGCTATTTCTTTGATATATTTGCTGGTGATCGAATGAAGTAGACCTTTAAAATGATAAATCCAACCTACCACACAAACCGCAAGAAGGGACACAGTATCTTTTTCATTGAAAAACCCTTCGGCAAGAGGGATAAAACACCTAACCATAAGTCTCCTTGACTCTTTTGTCAAAGAGGGGCACAAACAGCAACGTCAATTAAGAATATCACATTCAACTTTGCTGTTTGTTGATAATACTATAATTTTTTGTTGTGTTGATCAATGTTTTGAGGCGTTTTGGGATTGAGAATTAATTTGGGAAGAGTGAACGGATCCCTCTTGGTGAGGGTGTAAATGGATCGTTATTGGCTAAGGTGATAGGTTGTTGTCTTGGTTTCTTTTCTATCACTTACAGGTCCTCCTCTTGGGGTTAGAGCAAATTTTGTGGAATCCTATTGTTGAAAGGTTTAAAAAGAGATTGACAGGATTATAATGATGTTATTTATCGAAAGGATGGCAGTCTAGTTTTGTTAAAAGTGTTTTGGCAAGCTTACTGTTTATTTAATATCTCTTCTCCCCATTCCAGATCGTGTAACTATGCAGTTAGAGCAAATTCAGAGAGGATTTTTATGGGTTGATGCGGGGGATGAATATAATATCATTTGGTGAAATGGGGCATAGTGCAGCGACTTTCAAAAGGGGTACTTTAAGCATAAACCCTTTGGTGGTGTTTAATAAATCCTTGATGGGTAAATGGTTGTGGTGGTTTATGGTTCGGTTGGATTCCATATCATGGAAAGTGGTGGTTGGGTGATTTGGGGAGGAGGGTTATCGGTGGATGGGGCCCCATATGGTATATGCATGTGGAACTGCATTAGTAGAGTTTGAACTGAATTTTTTCTATTTTTTAGATTTCGGGATGGTAAAGGTGATCGAGTTCTATTTTTGCAGAATGTTTGGTGTGGTAAGATAGTTTTGAGGGATCAATATCTTGATGCGTGCATCCTAGTCCGATTCAAGGAAACGGTGGTTAGTAAGTGTGTTCATGTGATGGGTGGTGGTTCTTTGTATTGAAATGTTGTTTTCTTGCGTATTATCAATGACTAGGAATCGCTGTTTTCAAGTTTTTAATATGGAAAATTCCTTTTGGTGGTCAAGAAGGAAGGAACGAAGGACAATTTAGCGTGAAGTTATTTTTTACTATTTTACAAGCCAGTACTCCTATCCTTTGTAATACTCATTTTTCTTGGAAATGGATTTAGAAGATGCAGACCCCTCCCTGTGTTTCCTTTCTTTGGGTGGGAGGCTGTGTGGAAAAGTATTCTTGCTCTACATAATTTACAAAGACAAGAAAATGTTCTTATGAATAGGTATTATATGTGCAAATCTGAGTCTCATTCGTCATCTTCTACTATATTGCCCATCGGCAAGAGAGTAATGGAATATAGTATTTTTTATGATGTTTATATGTGGCGGTGGTGTGTATTGAAGATAAAGACCGGTCTTGATCATATTTTCCTTGAGTTTTTGAGGGCAGAGAGAGTTTTATAGATTCTTAAGTTAAGGATTATCAACTTTTATTTTTCGGGATTTTAGAGAGATGCTGGATTTAGACGTAGCCTTTTTGCCTTGGGTTTAAACTATTAACTTTGTAACTTTTGTGATAGGCATTTGGATGTTGCTTTTCTTTTTTTTTTTTACTTGCATTCAGTTTAGCGGTGAGACCAGGCGGCACTAGGCAGGTTCCCGGTCTGGTTTCAGATGGTTCATGGAACTGCAGGGGCCACGGTTCCAAGGGTATCTGGTTCCGGGCCGGGCCCAAAAATTTTCTTTGGAACGGCCCAGCCCGGTTGAACCGGGCTGTGCTGGGCTAGTTTCACGGTTCGGTTTTTTTCGTTGTGTAGGTTCTTAACTAGTTGTGTGTTTTTTTTTTATATTTGCATTTTTTCTTTGGTTTGTGGTTTTTTTTTTGTTTACTTGTCTTTTTTTGAGTTTAATTGGGATTTTTTTTTTATTTAGTTGGGTTTCTTATTTAATTTTTTTTAGTGAACTAAAAATTATGAAAAAAAGGGACACAAGAAATTTTTAAAGTGATTCCACCAAATTTTGTATACGTCCACTATCAAGATTTTGTTTAGATTTTCAAATCCATTAATTTAATATGGTTACATTTGATATTTTTACAGGATTGATTTTTTTTAAACACATGTTTACATTTTTTTTACACAAAACATTTATTCTTCATCTTCTTCCTCTTCTATTCCCAAACTAATGTTCATGTCTTATTGCCTTCTTTTCGCATCTAACAAATCCTTTATGTAAATTTGAGATTCTAAAATGTTATTCGTCAATTTTGACCGCTTCGTTGTTAAAACTCGTCCACCTGTATTAAAAGCATTCTTCAATGACACTGTAGATACCGGAGGGATTAATACATTTTTTGCCATTGCAGCCAAAATAGAAAAATAACTAGTATTATTTCTCCATCAACTTAAAATGTCAAAGTGATCGTCGTCAGCAAAATTTTCTAATTTATATGTTTGTTGATGCAAAAGTAATTCATTTAATGAGAATAATGATGATATTTTTATTTCTTTCCTAACGCATGTAAAAAATTAAATCCAAAACTAGATGAACGTGTTAATAAACTACTAGAACTACTACTTATATCACTAGTACATAGACTATTTTGTTCATTTTGATATAATGCAAACAAATTTTTTTAAAGTAAGGGATATTGTTTGTTTTAAATATTTAGCGCTAATATACATTTTTATAAGAAATCTCTTTACAAAAATATCAATTAGTATTTCTACTCCTTCAATTTTTACCCTAGGATCTAAAACACTAACTACTAAATACAAAATATGAATTTTTCATAATATTTTAAAATTTTAATTTTCATTAGTTCAACTATTTCAGTAAAATCTTTTCACACTTTTAAATTGATTAAATAAATAATAAATTTTACATAAATTAGACAAAATTAAATGAGTTGTTGGGTAATACACACTAAAAAATAAATTTATACAAATATAAAAAATTTTCAATAAATCAAGTAATGTTTTTGCAAATATTTGATTAATAAAACCATAATCGTAATTAGAATTAATAAATTTGATTAAAATATTTTTAAATGGAAAAACAACTTGTAACATTTCACATTTGGAGGTCCACCCGGTGTCAATTTCTAATTTAAATTTTTATATTTTATATTATTTACTTGACATAAATGTCTAAATTATTGTGTTTTAATCGAAAAATTTCTAATTTGATAAATAAGATCACAAATAGATTGTAAAATTATTTTTACAGTATCTAATCTATCTTTTACACATAAATTTAATATGTGATATATATACCTATTATAGAAAAATGTTTCATCTAATATTATTTTTAAAATATTTTTTAAGAAATTAACCACATCAATATTGGCCAAAACGTTATCTAAGGACAAATAAAAAATTTTATCGATTATTCTAAATTCACGATAAATATTAGTTATTACCCTATCAATATTTTGTCTCGAATGTGGGTGGTCCCAAGTGGTCTCATCTTTGAAAATCTAAAATTCTTTTTTTCTAAAACCTATGATTCACTTATCCAATGACATGTTATAACTATAAAATATTTATCTTTTTTAACTTTCCAAATATTTGAAATTATTGAAAATCTACTCGAAATGATTCTAAATTTTACAATCAAATCATCTTTTAACTTTTGAAAGCAATCTAGTGATCTTCTCCTATCCGATTTCTTAGAGCTTTTTTTATAGCCCGATTATAAATATTTTTGAATATATTTCTCAAAAACTTCACATTCAATAATATTAAATGGTAATTTCTTATGAACTATCCAATCAATTTGATCTATTTTTTTAGTTTCCGCATTATACCTAAATGTACCTGTAGCATTTTCCCCCCGGTGGCTATTTGTGTTTGCCTAGTTTGTGCTAATCTATTCAAGTGATCTCTGACAATATGTTTTTTAAAAGTGGCTACTCTCAAACTTTTCAAAATTTTATATTTTTATTAACAAATTTTGCAAGTGGCCGTTAACTCCTCATAATATTTAACAAAAAAATCTCATACATTAAAATCATCTTTTCTAGTGGTGTGGTATTAGATTGTATTTGACTAAATTCAATTTTTTCTACTCCTACATCAATATTAATTTGTTTGGCAATAGCCTCTTGAAAAAATATGAATGAGGGAGAGGAAATTTGTGTGAAGATTGTAATGTGTGTGTTCTGGCCATTTTTCTAAAAAAAAAATCTAAAGTAAAAAATTTAAAGACAATGAATTAAATTTGTAAAAAAAAATTAAAAATGCCAAAAAAAAATAAATGTTACTGATTTGACGTTGCCAAAGGTTGTTTATCTCCAAATCTTGATTAATTTGAGTTTCTAACTTTCAAATCTTACCAAATCTCGCGAGATATTGAGAAGAAAATGATGATATTATGAAGAAGAAAATGATAAGATTATATATTGTAGGTGGAAAAAAAATAGTGGAATGTTGTAAATTGTAGGTGGAGGAAAAAATGGTGATATTATAATTATAAATCGGTGGCAGGATAACAAATACGGATAGGATCAGCACCAACTCAAAAACAAGTTTGGTCCTCCAGATTGCTCAAACCCAAAACTTTCACAGGTCTCGTCTAATATTTGACTACCTGCACCAAAAATTACTGCACAGAAACCATTGACATGAATATCTCTAGCAATAACTGCAACTGTTGGAAATTTGGTAGATTTTTGTCTCAACCATTGGAGAATTTGAAAATCATTGTCACGTTCATACATGGTATCGAGATAAGTGTCAATTTCACAATGTACAATTTTTATATACAGAACCCTTTACTTTCTTTTGTCTTTGCATGATTATACTTCCTCTAATATTATTTGAAATTCTAACTTTCACAGTTGGTTGTGTAGGTTGATGTGCAATGATACATGTTACAATATTCACTAAATCTCTCTTAACTATAGAAGTTTTAATTGACATATCTGGTGTCTTTCCTAGCAGATCATTGATGATCCAAGCTTCTGCTGGTGCTTGTCTTTTATACTTGCTGCCGATTTTTCTCTTATGGCTGTCTAGTTTCTTCTTTGGAGGTTTATGGTCCATTCTCTGATTCTTGTTTATTCTTGTTTATTCTTGTGAGGACTAAGTTTCCCATTTGTTTGGGTGTTTACTACATTTTGTTTGGAATTATAGGCAACCTTTTAAATAAGATAGTATAGGCTGCTTATCTTTTGCCTAGATAATGCTACTGCACTGGCATTCCATTGGGGTTATTTCCCAGGTAGCTCTGGCTTAATTAAATTTTTTTATAGGCTTCTTTTTTAATTCTGATTTCCACCATAGTGTATGGACTCTTGCTGACTACTTCCTCCATGGCCTATCATCAACTTTAGTGCTACTTATTGGTGTTAGAACAATGGCAAACTCAAAAGAACAAAACCAGCAAATCCATATCAGAAAAGGAAGAGAGATATGAAGAAAACCCTATGAAAACCCTAAGCCCCTAATCACCTAAGCAATCAATGACAGCTGCCCAAACTCTAGGGAGTGCAACACATACAACCTATAAATCTAAAGTAGGTTTGATCCTAAAGTAGGTTTGTATTCAAGGCTATCAATAGTAGCAGCAATTGCTGTTATATTTGTGGTACATGGCTATGGCTGCTGTTGGTGCTGCCGCTGCATGTGGTGATGCTGCTGCTTCTCCTGCTCCTACCTGGCTGATGCCTCTTTGCCTTCTTCTATTTGCTAGTATTGACTGCCTTTTATGAATGTGATTTAATTGTGCTTGTGATCGACTTGAATCAAAGCTCAACATGCCAAGTCATATGCCATGTTGGTGGAGCGAATTACAGTAGACATCGAACAATAGACATCAATCTTTCTTCTGCTCACAGTGTTCAAGCTCCAAGAGGTTAAAGGAGATTAGTCGATCCACCTTACAAAGCTTTGAAACTTAGCCAATCGAAAGGTAGGTATTGGAACTCATCAACATAAAGAGATAAATGATGACTTAAATTTCCTAGCTTAATTTAACCAAAGACAGAGAACAAGCTCTCATCAAATGACACCCACTATGTAATCATTCATCATTGTTTTTTTTTTTATTTTGTTTGATTGCAGGAAGCAAGTAAATAAATCGAGAAACTTAGAAGGCAGTGGGGGAATTCTCATACTGCTGGAAGAGAATCTGATGCTTGAATGCCTGATGAGATCTATGATGGCAAACCGTTGAGATACTCTTTTTGGGAAGAAAAATCCGGAGCAAACTTTCTCCTCCCCATAATAAACGAGGTGCAGCAAGGTGCTAAAAGAAGGAACAGAATAAGATGGAACCAATGTGCAACAGTGGTTCAGTTAGTGACACCAAATGATGGTTATGCATCTCATGCTAAAGTGTTGCAGAGGAGGTGTTTTAGCTGTCATCTTTCTGGCATTTGCTCTGTCATTCAATGTGTCTCACAGCAGAGAGTGCATTAGCCTTTTAAGTGTGTTGGAATTGGATCTGTTAAATTATTTTCAGAATGTGACTCGCATACAATAATACATTGTTGCTAAAAATTATCAGTTGATTTATGGCATATGTGACACAAACATGTCAACACATTCAATAGAACTGCAGGTAGAGGTTGCCAGAGTTGATAACCTGCCATCCACACTTTTAATTAACTGGCACTTAAACAACTGTCACTATATTGTGTAAAAAGGAATAGGGAGAAATGGGGGAGCCTGAAAATGGGGGGAGGGAAAACTTTTTGTGCTTCGCCTCTACTATATATTTTCCTCCCATTTCCAAACAGGGAAAACTCCTTTCCCTTCCATTCCAAACAAATCAGTGTCAAATTCCCAAACACATTTTTTCAGCAATTAGGCCAGTGGCCAACTGAAGGGCAGCCTCAATGTGTAAGCGGTACAAAGAAGCTGTTGCTATTGCTAGAACTCATTACCTATGTCAGGAAAGGACAAATACCTTAACATGCTTAAAAGTCTACCCAAAATTTTCTAGACTAAATGGTTCTACCATACAATCATCTCGTCCCACTTCAAAATAGTTGTTATACAATGATCGTCAGAGAGAGAGAGAGAGGGCTCAAAAACAGAACTACATTTCAATATTTGTTGTTAACAACCTCAAGAGTTTTATACATATAAAGGAGAACATGTGATCTAAACTACACTCACAATTTGTCTCCATAATTGCTGGCTGGAAAATATAAGTTACAACCGAAAAGGGTTTATTCAGAAGTGCACCTTGATCCTCATCCAATAGTTCTACTTGGCTGCTTGTTCTTCTACAACAGGGACTTTCTTCCAAACTTTCTCCGATCCAGTATTCTGTAATGGAGGCAAAGAAAACATGCTTACAGTAGAGCTTTTGCTACGGATCTGCTTCAAAATTCGCAATGCTGAGAATGTGGCCTTCATATACATGTTCTCCATGCTCTCAATGTCTTCAAGTTCTTTGGGAACTTTAAGGAGTGGTTCATCATCAACTACATTACCACTTGAGTTACATGCTTCATTCCCGTCACTAACTTGAGACGATACAGTTGGTTTGTTCATGGAGATGAGATATTCCAGCATTCTCTCACATTCCTTAACAAGTTTGTTGATCAAGTCCATGGAAAAGAATGGCTGTTGCAAGACTTTCTGGATGAATGGAAGGCGAAGAACAGCACCTGTTCGCTTCTCATATTTCTTGAGTATCTTCACTAATCCTGTGTCAAAGAAAATCAAAGTCAGAACAATATACTTTATTGATGAACAGCATCTGTTGATGGGATCACACCTAGAAGCAAACATCAACATATTTCATCCTTATATTGAAGAAGTGCTAAAGGAATTACTTATACTGCCAATTATTTATTGCTAAGCTAAGCTACAGATATGGTGATGGTTCCCAAGATGAAAACCTTCTCGATAATTTGATTCATTTTCATTATAGTGAAGCCATATTACAACATAAACTCGATAGCCAATGAGTAGATTTTTAGAGCAAGCATTATTGCCCTAAAGCCTTTGAAAAGCTAGGTAAACGAGGCAGAAAATTAAGTCATTTTCCTATTTGTTTTGTAATTCATTTTCCTATTTGCCCCTAAAAAAAACAAAAAGGAAAAAAAAAATCCCCTGCAAGTCAACACCTCTTAACATATAGAAACAAAAGCCAACATACACTTGATTGCACATGCACTGCAGTAAAGCCTTACACTTACTAGCCAGGGTTGCAGCATTCAAACATTTCACAACAGTTGCAACTAGATCAACCTCATTTGATGCAACAAAGTTCAAGAAATACAGTAATGACCCATGATTTGTAGCAAAGGCAAGCTTGAGCAACTGCAAGCTCACCTAGCTCTATTGGGCCTAACCTTAAAGAACTAAGCTTGGACTAGAAATCCTCAGCTAATTTCACATTTCAACCCTAAGACACCTGTATAGTTAAGGAGAAAAAGAAGGTACCTGTATAGTTAAAACAATCAAGGAGAAAAAGAAGGTACCTGTATAGTTAAGGGCACTATAGTTCTCCAACAAGACCATCTCTCCATGGAGATCAGCTATCTCCTTTCCTACTTTCATTAACTCTTCAGTTGAGTCCGTTGACTTTGCAAGCCTATCTTGTAATTCCTGCAATCCAGAAAAAGTATTAAAAAATTGAAATTTAAACTTATAATGCTATAGATTTTCTCATGACAATAAGAGCATAGAAATGAAATGCAATACAACATGTTTGAAAAACAACTTTGCTGGATGTTTTACAGGATTCAGGTTTTCTCAGAGCAGATCATGTTACAAGAGAAAAAACTGCAATAAGTCACAGGGAAAGAACAAGAATAATAAGACTTGCAATTGCATAATAAGACTTGTAATTTAAAATAGTTGAACCCTGAAAGTGCATTGTAACAGCATCTCACTACATCAAGACTGTGCCCACAATTTCAGTTAATCTCATGACTTAGAGAAGAAAAAGGTTGCACCTTAGCACACAAAATCATCAACTCTTCAGCAAAGGATATCACATAGAACAGATCATAACATAAACAAGTTAGAAACACCAACGGAGTAATATCCCACTAACAAGCAACTTCTACCGCAAATTCATATCAGTAGCTCAATGAGCATCCTAGTTACTTGAAACCAATATAAAATGGTTTGTTTATAGAAGATTGCTTTCTTAGATGCTGTTTCTCCTTCAATGTGTCTAAGAGTAAGCAACAGAAGGTGATAAAGTTATTATGACTATGTAAGTTTTAGCCATCATGAGTCATCAAGAATTATGTCAAAGTCATACCTCGAAAGTCAAAGGATTAACACTACCACAACAGTTCCATTGAGGATAACTAAGCAACAATAGTTAGCATGATTTGAGAAAACCACTATATCAATACCTTTCAACTCAAAAATAACACATGCCTCAAATCCTTGCAAAATGTCCCAAATATCAAAAAAGAAAGATTTAAAAAAAACCAGGATTTCATTCACAAGGGGGTAGATGGACTTTCGAATCTATGAAGCGGACAACTTATAATTTTTCATCATAGAACATCAGATTGCAGACAACTATCACATGTTAAAAACTTCAATCTCAATATCTTCCATTCTTTAGATATATAACAATATACAATATTTCTCTAACAACATTTTCCTGAGAACATGGAATGACAAAAACAATAAAACCAAACTACTATGGTATATCCCTTATCACATGCTAAGATCAATACCGAAAAAAGAAAGAAAGAATTGATGCACTTGTTAAAAACAATGAACAATTATCAAGTTGTGATACAAATTGCTAAATGCTAATCCTCTTTCTTATTGTTTCTACAACATGCAACGAACAATTTTATGAACCAAATGAAACTTTTCAACCAGAATACCCCACCCTGTGGCTGAGTACAAAATGACCTAGTCTATCTCATCAAGTACTCGAAAGGTATCTACACCATATTCGACATACTTTTCATGCCGCAGTCCATAAAAGAATGCATCAGATTTGATCCTCGAAGAACAAATTCCGGGACCCCACAGTATGCCCGTGGCTGTTAACATCATAATTTTTATTTTTTTATGTTTTTTTTTTCACCCGTTATGAACATTCAAACTCAAGACATGTTAATCTGCTAGATATAAATAAAAATACTAGATGCTATTTACGAAATATATAGTAAAAGCAACAGACTATTCGATTCAAACATATGATAACTAATGTATTTAAAATTCCAAGAAACTATGTTACATAGAAACGGAAATGGGGAAACGGAAACAAATATGAAATGATATGGTGAAACGGTATCTACACCATATTTGATATATTTTTCATGCCGCAGACCATAAAAGTATGCATCAGATTCGATCCTCGAAGAACAAATTCCTGGACCCCGCGGTATGCCCGCGGCAGTTAACATCATAATTTTTTTTAATGCTTTTTTTCCCCAATTATGAACATTCAAACTCAAGTCGTTAATCTGCTAGACATAAATAAAAATACTAGATGCTGTTAACCAAATACATAGTAAAAGCAACGGAACATTCAAACTCAAGTCATGTTAATCTGCTTGACATAAATAAAAATACTAGATGCTATTAACGAAATACATAGTAAAAGAAACGGACTAATCGATTCAAACATGTGACAACTATAGTATTTAAAATTCTTGGAACCATGATGGCGCCCCCAGAATTTCACATGCCAAAATTCCTAAAACAGAAACACAATATCAATCAAACATGACATGCCACAAATAAAATGCATAAATCAAATTACGATGAACCAAAATAATAATAAACCATGAAACAAACCAATGTAACAACTCCTAATTAACACAGCCTCAAAAGATCAAGCAAACAAAAGGATTGCTAATAAAATTTTTAAATTTTACAAAAATAAGCAAAATAGGAAAAAAAATTACCTTCAAGGCAATGACATAACCCTCCTCTTTTTCAAACACAAAGGCATTGAATTTGTCGATCTCATCCTCCAACAGTTTCACAAAATCATTCACTTCCTTCGGAACCTCAACGGAATCAGGATCCAACTTTTGCCTTTTGTTTTCTCTTTCACCATCTTTAGCGTAGATCAATTTCTTCAAATCTTTGTACGACAAGAACTTGTCCCTCCAATCTGGTAACGTTTCCTCAATCAAACTGTTCAAATACTTCCAAAACTTCATCTTTTATCATCCACCCCCAAAAAAAGCAAAATATACAGAAGAATAAGAAACAGAAACAGAAACTGAGAATCAAATTAACAAACGCGGAGAGAACAGACAAGATGAATTATCCCCAAACCCAGAAGAGAAAGGATATTGAGAATTAATACCCGAAATCAAAGATAAAGGAATAGAGAAACTGAAAGATCAAAGGCTAAACAAGAACATTAATGGAAACCCAGTTGAGAGAGAGATAAAGGGTACAGAAAACGAATTCTAAAGAGATCAAAGAAATTAAAGAGAGAGAGAGGGGTGAAAATAACAGATACAGAAAGAAAAGGAGAGATTATAACACAAAACCAATTGAGAGTTAGAAGAGAGATGTTGATAATGAGCACTAGAAATTAAAGAGAGTACAACAAGAGAGAGAGAGAGAGAGAGAGAGAGAGAGAGAGTGGGAGAGGGAAGGAGAGAATGATGGGGGAGTGAGATAAAAAGAAGATGAGGGGAGGATATTCTGCAGAATAAAAGTATTCGAGGGTCTGCTGAGAGGATATTACGGGTTTAATTCTCGGACCTTGCTGGGGGTGGTCGTGTGTTTTCGGTGTCGACTCACTCAGGTTAAACATTCTCGCTTTTGCTGTTTAAAGTAACACATACATTTGATTTTGTTTTTGTCTTTTTATTGTTAGATTTTATCTTACCATTTCTGGCGATGATAATTTTACAAACGTTGTAGATGAAACCAACATATGTTACGTCGAATATTCGAATTATTATTATTTTTTTCTTCATTAGATTGATTAAAAAATCACACCAACGGACGAGTATGGTCAAATTTACTTGGAGGCGGATTGTCTCCCCTGCAAAAATATTATTTTCCTTATCAATTTAAATAATTTTATAAATTTAAAATTTAAATTAGGACATTCTTATAATTAATTAAAAGAAATATCATATAATCTATACCTGAATTGGTAATAAATTTTATTAACTTTGTTATAATCAAATCTTTATAGAAAATGTTGCATCAAAGGCATGGCGTCTATGGTTAAAGAGAATTAAAAGAGAGTAAGAATTTAGTTCCTAAAGATGTTTCTATATCTTTATTGAAGCTTGTATAGAAATATTAATGGCAAAATCAATACATAGAATTAAAAATTTATGATAAAAATATAACATATTTAGATGATAAGTCCAAAAATAACAAGCGGGGCAAAAGCAATGATCCAAAACGTAACCATCTCGTATACCAGTAACATTCTTGACGTTATCTCGATTTGATTCGATTATTATAAATTTAACTTAGCACTTGATCTTGTCTGAAAAAAGTAAATACGATCTCTTTATATTTATAAAATTTTTCTCATTGAATTGAATTTAAAACAATGCATTAACAAATTAACTTTGAAAGAATGAATGAATAAAAAGTTCAGTTTTTTTTTTTTAAGAAAATTAGTTGTGAATTTGAGGGTTTTTGCTTTTTCATTTGTATAATAAACTAGATTACTAATTCCTTTGAGATTTTATCATGACAATTCCAAAATAGTAAATCATGTGAAACCTTTTTTCACTCCATTTAATAAACCATTTACATGAAGAAAGTATTAGAAAAAAAAAAACATTAATAACACCTCTTTCAAAAAATTGGATATCCCTGAAGGCAAAACATGTTTTGGTTTCTATATCATAAACCTTGTATCCCTTTGTTTCTAATGGATAACCCAAAAATATGCATCTCTTAGATTTTGGATCAAATTTCTTTCTATTTGGTGTAATATTGGGTGCAACATCACTTTGTTTTTATTAGAGGAGAAAGAATCCTATTTATTAGATTTAGCGGTTGAAACAACATCACTTTTTTTTTTATATATAGGAATAATCAAACTCGAATTTGAAATCTTTACAAAAAGGAAGGGGGTGGTATCACTTAAACTATAGTTCACTAGGAAAGAAGTTTGGAATAAAAGAGCTCTTGCTATATTTAGGATGTATGTGTTAATGTTTTCTTTCATAATACCATTTTGTTGATGAGAACATGTGCATGAGATTTAATGTATTATGTTTTTAGAGATACCAAATGAGTTTAAAGTGAATTCATATCCATTGTCCCTCCTAATTTGTTTTATTGAGGATTAAATTAATTGTAAATTAGATGATAGAATTGTTGAATTAGTTTTGATATTTGAGATTTATGTTTCATTAGAGATATATTGGGTTTTTCTTGTAAAATCATCTATTATTGAGAAAAAATGATTTCTTTTGAGATCGACTCGAGAGTAGGGACCCCAAATATCAAACATGAAATATTTCAAAAGGCGAAAAATTGTTCTTGTTATGCAAAGGGAAAGAAAACATTTTATGTTTCGGCGCTACTGCAAATTATATAAAGGTCATTACATTCATATGAAACTATATTAGGGAAACCCTAATTTATGATTCTACATGCATGATCAAAGAGGTGTCCCCATTGAAACGCTAGGGATTTGATGTGACGTTGTAGTTGACAATTGGTTTTTTTGTTTAGAAGTATATCAGTAGGTGATAATACACAAAATTGAATTATATATGATAGAATCGTCACTAATTTGATTATGAATTCTTCACATTCCATTACTAAATGTTTGCGACGTGTATTTAATAATGAAAAAATTTTCGTCGTTAAATCTATAATTAAACAATTTAGAGATAAATTTTTAAAAAAATTTTGTCACTAAAACCATCACTGAAACTATATTTTTTGTAAGTGTAATCGATAAAAGAATCTTAATATAGCAAACATCAACATCGAAGATAAAATAATATCTCCTTATTTGATTAACTTTTCTTATCGAAATCAGATTGAAAGTAATTATTGATAAAATACATTTTGTAAAGGGAAGAGATAGTAATTCTTAAATCCGCCAAAATACATTTATGTTCCAAGAAACATGTTTTAGCTTTGTGGGCTGTCTTTGATATGGAGCAACCATCATATTATTATACCATCAACGGATAGTTGATCTAGTGACATATAATGTTAGGTTTCTTAATCAAATTTTTGAATTTAACTCACAATTTGAGTACGAAAAAAACTACGTTACGAGCGTAATTCTGTTAAATGGGCTATTGCAAATCTTAAATTGGATTAGTCAAAATATAACTCTAAATATCAATCGATATAGTACAAAAAAAAAAAATCATATCATTATACTTGTATGGCAGAAACAATGGAACAATTTAGCTATTGTTCCATCCGAAAGCCATTTTGTTGCCGTGAGTAAAAATGATCTCCTCCCAGATGAAAAATTTGTTCTTGTCAGTCCTGGCCTTAGTAGGAAAAAATTTGGGCCTTCCATTGGTTTAAGTTTTTGGAAGAGACAGTAGTTACCCAAACTAATTTTTTTTTAAGTGGATACTTGCCACCGACTAATATTTGAATTTAATATAACTAATCCGATAACAAATGGTTGGTTATAGGATTCTTTTCAAAGAATTGAGAATAGGTTTAGCTAAAACTAGACAAAATTTTCAATAGGAAAATTTATTACTATGATAATCGAAGTCATTTTTGGAAGAAATGTGAATACTCTTTATGAAACTTTATATTTCTTGTAAAAAAAAAATCTGACTTTACTAAAAAATTTGTTTGATGTCATTTGGAAAAGTTTTACTCGGTTTAATTTATTTCAATTTATCTGTATTTTATTTTATTCGTCTTTTATTAATTATAAAAGAAATTGATCTAGACTTGACTTATCAAAAGTTTATATAAATTAGATAAGTTACTTTCGTTCTTATTCGTACGACTCATGTAAATATGAGTCAATTTTGAGCAACCTAATTTTCGATTTAGCCCGATTCATATAGTTTGAGTTTAAGATTTAATCATATGTTATGTATATTCATATGAATTCTCAGACCTCAAAGATGATTCATCAATAGAGATACTTATTGACCGCTGTTGATGATTTTGCAAAAATAAAAATGAAATCTTATTATTTCTTTTGGGTTAAAATTGAGATTACACAGGGTAACTATATATAAAAAATTTGGAGATAATATATCAAAATTTTATTATTATTATGTTCAAGTAACTATATAAATATTATTTTTTATAATTTTATTTATAAAATTTTAATTCAGACCCCCAAAGTAATACGTCCGATCTAAATCTATTACGGTTATCATTAATTGCAATATATTACAATTATTATTATCATTTTATTAATTACTATACATTGTTGTTACCTTTATCATGGTGAATAAAAAATGAAATAATTACATGTTTAGTTATTAAAGTTTACCCATTTTTCATAGATTAGTCCCTAGAGTTAAGAGTGCTACCGTATCATTCTCAAATTTTGTATTAGTTTTTTCGTTACTGACGGTGATAAGATGGCCGTTAAGTACTGACTTGACAGTTGATGTAGAGTACGGATGCTGACATGACAATGCCATGTCAACACCAAAGACATCTTATGTGTGTCACGTCAACATATTGTTGACATGACAGTGCCACATTGTTTAATTGCTGACATGGCACTATCACGTCAATACATGGAGGGATTATGGTTTTGAATAAAAAAATTAAACTCTCTTTCTCCTCCCCTCCCCCTTCCTCTCTCTTACCTCCTCTCTCGATGAGAATGCATCAACATAAAAATAAACCAACAACCACCCACTCATACTCAATTTTTCTCAACTAACTCTTCTATATTCCATTGCTTTCTTTATTGCCTTCGCTATTCCTTCGTCTTTTTGCCTTAGCAAATTGACTGTTTTTTATTCAATTATGCTTAGCATTGTCACAATTTGTTTCTTTCTCTATTCTTGCAATGTGAGTCTCAATCTTTGATTCTTTCAATCAAAATCAAAATTTGATCAACACCCATCAAATTCAGAGAGCCTTTTTTATGCCGTTGGATCAGAAGAGTTGCATGATTTCCCTGTCTCTCTCCACTATTTCTCTCTCGATCTCTCTCTAAGCTTAGTCGGCAAAAACTTGTGGGGTTTGATTCTACTATGTTTTCAAAGAGCCCATTAAAAAATAAGAGAAAATATTGCGGGATAGTATGTATTTATATATTAGGGAGTGAGGTGATTTTACCTAGAGAGAGAGAGTGGGGGGGGTTGTTGCCATGGTTGCAAGGAAGAAACCTCTGTTGGTGCTCTGTTCTTTCCTCTATTTCTTTCTTCAGACACTTCTTTCTCTTGGAGGTGACACCTTGTCTGAACCAGCAGCTCAGCTTGGTAGTTCAGCTGTTGGAAAATTGAATCTACACAGAACCGAGGAACCGAGAATCCTCCGCCATTATTAACATCAAACGGAGTCAAAATCTTCGCAAATGAAACAACCTTGTCACTATCATCACTACATCCTTCACCGTCATTGTTGGGTGAGAAAAAAGCACCGGATCAGAAACCGATCAGTTGAAGATGAATCTTAGAGAAGATTTCGTCGATTTCTGGATTGGCGATGAAATGGACGGAAGTGACAACATAGTGAACATAAGGATTGGAGAGAACATGAGAAGAGAAATGAGGAGATGAAGAAGACTGCTCAGAATGGCCTTGAGGGAAGTAGAAAACCCTGGAATGGACGGTTGGGATTTGAATAGAAGATCATGCCCATGCTTTCCAGATCGTAGGGTGGTGTGTCGTCAAACAATCAAAAATAAAATTACCTACTTCACTAAGACGAGTCTAGGGTGAGCAGAGTCGAATCCACATGGAACGGCGGATTTATCTCTTTCAGAGAAAATGAAAATATGGGGGGTTTTGATAAAATAATCTAAAATAACTAAGCAAACAAATCAATGAAAATTAACTAAAATAAAATGATGAGATAATACCAATTAAAGGAAAAGATGTCATAAGATAAAACCTAGTCAAAGGAGTTATTTCCACCTTGATGTGTTTGATTGATCATCGATACAAAAATTACTCGATATTATGCGAATAAATTGGTTATAGTCACTAAATACCACGAAACAACCAATCTCTCCTTACTTTTTCGGTAACCAAGATACCATCGTTAATTATTTCCCTAATCGAAAGACAACCCAAGAGACTCTCGTTGAATTTAATGTTCCGACAGCATTAAGATCTAGAGAGATCCAATTCTAATCAGTAAATTCCAACCTGGATTTATTTAAATTAGATTATCTAATCTCTTGACATAAATTCTACCGCTTGCGAGGTCATAAAATTATGTCAATTACCACTCCATTAAAAACATACAAACCTTGCTATTTTTAAATGGTTGTAGAGTATTTTAGGGTTATTAAACATAGCACTCTATTTAACAATTCCAAAACAATCATAAACACTAAGTATAGAGATTAAATAATACCCACAAATATCAAGCAAATAAGATCATTTAGATCTCACAATCATCATTCATCAAGTTTTCAATAATCCTTTGACTAGAAAAAAAATTAAAAACAAAACATAATAAAAAGAAAAACTCACAAATTAAATTAAAAATGAAAAGAAGATGTTGGGCTACATGAACAATGGCTGCCCGGCTGCCTCCTCCAAAAAGTTCTCTCCAATAATATGGAATACTCCTATATATATAGGAGTAGAAACCCTAAAGAAAATAAAATTTTTTCTATTTGTAAAAAGTAAATATTTATAACCCTAATAACTACTAAATAAATAAAAAGAAAGTAAAAAATAAAAAGTAAAATTCCTAAAATATAATATCTAAAAAATTTACATTTTTAAAAATTTCTTTTCCTAAATATTAGAAATGGAATAAAATTTTTCAATATCTTCAATATTGCAAGTCCACTCCAATTTTCTCTTGAATATGTAACTGGGAAAGGAAATTTTTACTGCAATAAATCTTTAAAATCTCTTGCTTGCCTCTTGAAATCCACATGCCCACGTACTAATGAAAGAGTATTGCTGTCCAATTTTTCATACTTTACAAAATTGCTCCAATTTAGCTCATTTTTCTTCATTTTCCATAACAAGTCTCCTCCTAAATCAAATGTCATAAAACATAAATATTAGTGTAATATTTATTCAAAAATAATACAAAATCAATCGCAAATATTACACTTATTTAACCCATATCAAATTCCCCCACACTTATATGATACTTGTCCTCAAGTATCTCTAACTAAAATAAAATTAAAACTATCAAACCTATTTTTTTTCTTCTTCCAAGCGTCCAAGTCAACAATTACTATAAGAGTCAAACCAAAAATACAATCGAAACAACAAGTATTTCACAGCGATCCGCACTAAAACAACCACTACATATCCCAACAGTCACTTATGAAATCAAAACAGTAAGATTCGACAATTCTCTCAAAAGGATCACTCTAATGCACCCGAAAAGGTGAATAATATTTCAATAACACTCAAATCAACAAATTGGAATTGGCATTACCATATGCTTGCAAATATATCAAATCTCCACTACTTAAAAATTAGAATTTCATGTATCAATCTAAAGGTCTTTCATTTGATTGTAACGTGGTTAGGGTTAGGGGTAAGATAAAAAGGAATATCAAGGGTTAAAGTGTACCAAAAATAATATGCAATTAACTACACAATTTTTTCTGCGATAACACATTTGCCCCACACAGGTAGCACACCAAAAATTCATGATCTTGTCACCCACGTGTGCTCAACATAGCTAACATTCCAAATCACATAAATATATCAACATTTTTCTTTACGATCCATGATTGAAATGAATTTATCAAGAATGCATCTTTTTTCTTCTTCTTTTTTTTCATTGTTGCTTTATTTCTGTCTCTTTCTTTTTTTTTTCTTTTTTTTGAAGAACATTTCAGCTCAAAAATGAACAAAGTCAAACTTTTTTTTCTTCCCTTTTTTTTTCATATGTAACAAATATTATCATCAAAACTCTAATCAATACACATCTCATGAGACAATCATATAACTAATATCATACAATTAACTGCATATATCCCTGGTACAAAGGTTGAAACTTCAGCCAAAATAGGGTTATAGTGTTGTATTGAAGGGTTTTGAAGAAAGAAAGGGCCTCAAGCTCAATTTGGTTCACTAAGCGGATTATAAATCAAGGTAGGGATTTTTACGAAAGCCAAAGTGGGATAAAACCTAGGTGCCTTTATCATTTCAATGCATAAAATTCTATAATGTGGTCTCAAAATGTATAACAATGCAAATTCTAGAATGTACAATCCGAGTGTGATAATTACTCATCAAGAAAAATAATCTCGAGTACAAAGAATGAATTTGCTCGTTTATGACTCAAAACCTCACTTTTTAAGTAGGGTTTGTGTCAAATCTTTGCATGTTCATCATTCAAAAAAAAACTATTAAAGACATGAGAAGTCATTTCAACCATAAAAGCCATTGATACAAGCCATTTTTCATATATCTCTAGCCAACCAAATAACATATATCAACAAAAAAAAAGCTCGGAAAATTTTTTTTTTTCAATTTTTTTTTTCCATTTTTGAAGAAACAAAATTTAAACTAATAAAAAAAAACAAATATAGTGTCAAAAACCAAAACAAAGAGAAAAACACCTAACATCCCCCACACCTAAATTATACATTGTCCTCAATTTATGCTCAAGTTAAGAGAGATAAAAAAAATATATAAATAAATCAAATAAAATAAAAGAACAAAGAAATAAAAGAGAAATGTGAGAACAATACTCCCCTAGGGTAAAGTGGAGAATGAAGGAACAATTCCAACGAACTCAAGAAAAGAGCTATGACGTGGGCACGCCGTAATTATCAAGCATTTTGTCCATTATTGAGACTTTAAGGTGGAGAGAGAAAGCCTAAAAATAAAATAAAATAAAATGCAAGTGTTAAAATAGAAGTGAAATTCGCCTCTATCTTTCTCTCTCACTTTTTTTTTTCCACAAGTGATGTGTGGTTAGGATATGGGCACGCTCTAAATAAAGAGTTCTTCTAGTCATGCAGTGAAATGTATGCTCATTTGGCAGAAATGGAATTTACTTAGGGCGTGGGCATGCCATAAGCAAGGAGCAAAGCTATCCATGTGATCTGTGTGGACAGAAATGGGTTTGGCTTAAGGCGTGGGCACGCCTTAAGCAAGGAGTATTTCTGGATTTTTTTTTATACAATCAATCCTAAATCAAGTTAACATAAATAAAAATAAATAAGTAAAAATAAAGAAATCATAAATAAAATATTGGGTTGCCTCCCAATAAGCGCCTTTGTTTCATGTCTTTGACTCGACATGATCTCCATGCTTCAACCTCGTTCAAAAACCGATCCAGTCCATTTTGACTTCAACTTACCTTACATGAACTTCAATCTTGAATTGAAATAAAAGACTTTTTGGCCTACCATAAATTATTTTCGATATGGGAGTTTGTCTTGAAAAAATTTATCCCATTGTGCAAAATTATTTGTAAAATTCTCCTCAAACACAAAATTCAATTTATTTTGTACAAAAGAGTCATGAACAGTGAAGTCCATCTCATTCTCATCATCTTGTTCCTCAGAATATGTCAACTTACCAGGAAAAGGAGGAGAGATAGTTAGTTTCAAATTTGAGTTGTTCGGTTCCTCACTTACCTTCGTAGCCGATTCATTTAATATTGATATTTTGGTTTGTTCGGCCTCTTTATCTCCTCCAGTTGTCGATGAGTTGTCCTGCAATTTTCTTTCATTCTTGACCACCATAACACTCACGTTTTCTCTTAGGACGATTTCTACTTGAGAGGTTAACTTCCCATTATTTTTCTCTATTCGACTTATGGTCGTTGCCAGTTGCGACACCTGATTTTTCAAGTTTTGGATGCTGGTTCTTGTCTCTAGTTGAAATCGTTGATTTTCCTGTTATAACCGTTGGGTTTCCTGTTGAAACAATCAAGTGCTGTTAGCCAAATTTTTAACAATCTCCTCTATAGACATATCTTGATTTGAAGAGGGTTGCTGAGATTGAAATTGTGGTCGGCATTGTGGTTGTTGTTAGAACCTTGTGGCCAATTTCC
The DNA here is from genome assembly GCA_033439265.1 of Dillenia suffruticosa. Lineage (NCBI taxonomy): Eukaryota > Viridiplantae > Streptophyta > Magnoliopsida > Dilleniales > Dilleniaceae > Dillenia > Dillenia suffruticosa. Next base: position 22,695,287 of record JAVTVX010000029.1, read on the forward strand.
ATAACTGAAGTTTGGTTGATCCCACCATCCTTGGTTGTAGGGGTTCGAATATGGATCATCATAAAGAATTGGACACTTATCGGTTGGATGCCCCATGTTCGAGCAAATACCACATGATTTCACTTGTTGGATTTGTCCTACAACAAATCTTTCCACAATAAAAATTAAGAAATCTATTTTATGTTCGAGAGAAGAGCTACTCATCTCATTGACCCTTATTGGAACATCTTGCCATATTCCAAATTGATGGAGAGTCTCAATATTAGAAAAATCACTGCAAAAAGCATGTTCATTAAAATCAGGAAATAACAACTCCTTTAAAGTCTTTTGACTGGCCATGTCCGAATGTTTAAAATCTTTCTCTTCGATGTCGTTGACAAACTTTCAATAAATTCACTGCAAATATTAGTCCCAAAAATAAAAAAAGGAAAACAAAACTTAAAAGAAATAAATCACTTAACACCGCTCCTCCGCAGCGGCGCCAAAATTTGGTGTGTCGTCAAACAACCAAAAATAAAATTATCTACTTCACTAAGACGAGTCTAGGGTGAGCAGGGTCGAATTCACAGGGAACGACAGATTTATCTCTTTCAGAGAAAAGGAAAATATGGGGGGTTTTGATAAAATAATCTAAAATAACTAAATAAACAAATCAATGAAAATTAACTAAAATAAAATGATGAGATAATACCAATTAAAGGAAAATATGTCAATTAAAATAAAATCTAGGCAAAAGAGTTATTTCTATCTTGATGTGTTTGATTGATGATCGATATAAAAATTACTCGATATTATACGAATAAATTGGTTATAGTCACTAAGTACCACGAAACGACCAATCTCTCCTTACTTTTTCGGTAACCAAGATACCATCGTTAATTACTTCTCTAATCGAAAGACAACCCAAAAGACTCTCGTTGGATTCAATGTTCCGACAGCATTAAGATCTAGAGAGACCCAATTCTAATCAGTAAATTCTAACATGGATTTATTTAAATTAGATTATCTAATCTCTTGACATAAATTCTACCGCTTGCGAGGACATAAAATTATGTCAATTACCACTCCATTAAAAACATACAAATCTTGCTATTTTTAAATGGTTGTAGAGTATTTTAGGATTATTAAATATAGCGCTCTATTTAACAATTCCAAAACAATCATAAACACTAAGTATAGAGATTAAATAAATACCCACAAATATCAAGCAAATAAAATCATTTAGATATCACAATCATCATTTATCAAGGTTTCAATAAAAAGAAAGTAAATATTTATAAAAAGTAAATATTTATAACCCTAATAACTACTAAATAAATAAAAAGAAAGTAAAAAGTAAAAAGTAAAATTCCTAAAATATAATATCTAAGAAATTTACATCTTTAAAAATTTCTTTTCCTAAATATTAGGAATGGAATAAAATTTTTCAATATCTTCAATATTGCAAGTATACTCCAATTTCCTCTTGAATATGTAATTGGGAAAGAAAATTTTTAGTGCAGTAAATTTTTAAAATCTCTTGTTTGTCTCTTGAAATCCACATGCCCACGTGCTAATGAAAGAGTATTGCTGTCCAATTTTCCATACTTTACAAAATTGCTCCAATTTAGCTCCTCTTTTTTCATTTTCCATAAACAAGTCTCATCCTAAATCAAATGTCACAAAACATAAATATTAGTGTAATATTTATTCAAAAATAATATAAAATCAATAGCAAATATTACATTTATTTAACCCCTATCATAGGGTTTACAGAAGACATTGTTTGATCCTTGGGGTTTTAGAGAGAGAGAGAGAGAGAGAGCTGAGAGAAAAATGAGTGAGAGAGAGAGGAATTTCTTAAGGTTTCTAAAATACAGTTTTCGTTGTCTCTCTCTCTCCCTCCCTCTCGAGTGAGTTTTCTGAACAAGTTGGGGACTATTGGGGTTGGACTACTGAGGAAGGGATGTCCCTTTCTTTCTCTTATTTGTTGAATATTCCGTGGCACACATGAGATACCTTTGGTGCTCACATGATACTCTCACGTCAATATCCGTACACCACGTAAACTGTCACGTCAGTACTTAACGGTCACCCTATTATCGTCAATACGATACGAATTTGAAAGTTTAAAGATCATAAGATAGTACTTTTAACTTTAGAGACTAATTTGTGAAAAATGAGTAAAGTTTAAAGATTATTTTAATAAAAAATAATAAATATAGTTTTTCAATATGATAATAATAATAAAAAAAATCAGTCTTTATTTTCTTAGACAATAATAACGATAAATGTACATATATATATATATCACACACACTCGGACATGACAGAACAATTTGAGGGTACAATCTCATGACAATGCTGGAGCAGAGCAGAGAGGGACTCAGAAAACGCAGAAAGGAGAAAACGGGTGGGATCAGAGAGACTGCACCCTTTTCAAAGGATTCACCAAAGGGGGAAAACGCAGAAAGCAGAAAACCTTGTTCTCTCTGTCTCTCTGTCTCTCTGTCTCTCTGTCTCTCTCTGTCTCTCTCTCTCTCGCTGAGGCTTAAACACTTCTGCAATTGGGTGTCTTATCATTTCTCTTGCTCTTTATAGAAGCTGAAATCGGACATTTTGAGGTAATAAAATGTTGAAACCCTTTTGCTCTTGTTCATTAGGTAATGTGAAATAATCATCGATCAACTTTTGCTCATTACCTTGATGCTTCCCCACCTTAATAGGATTGGTTTTTGATTTTGATGAAGTCGATGAAATGTGGGTTAATTAGGTTAAGAACACATTTGTTGTAGTAAGAAAAATTGGTCTTTGATCTTGTAATTGTTGTTTGCTTCTTTCATATAATCAAGTTCATTTGATATTGATTGGTGGATTTTCTTCGTATTCTTATGTAGGTTTAATTGGTGGTCTTTAGTTTCATTCAGAACTATGAAACTTTGTGTCTTTTTTTTTTCTTTTTTTTTGATTCGGTAATGAAATAAAGGGGAATTTATGGATGTGTTTTTCTTCTGCAGAAAACTGATTTAAACTAGATTCGTCAGTTTTTTCTTTTTTTTTTTAATTCAAGTGGCAGATATGGTTATTCTCTCTCTCTCTCTCTCTCTCTCTCTCTCTATCTCCACCCTCTCCCCCCCTAAAATGAGGTTTTGTCTTTGCTAGTTTATTGTTCTATCCCTGGAAAGTTAGGGAATTATTGTACTGAGACTTTGATTAAGACGATCTTATATTGCTTGATTAAGTACAAATGTGTATCAGAACCTTATTTATATTTAACAGGAGATTGTTGTACACAACGGGAGATCTTTTGGTTGGAACCGGATACTGTTGTGGAAAGAGGTGGCTGCTTTACACATGGTTTCTGGCATTTGAGATCCGACTTTAAGAAAAACCTATGGAAGGCATGGGGTCAGATGGCGGTGGAAGGGATATGGTGGTTACCCAAGTTAGTTTTGGTGGCTTTGATAGAGATGTGAGTGCAAAGGAGCTCACAGATTTCTTAGAAACTGAATTGGACTTGTTTGGAGGTGTAGACTGAAAACCTCCTGGACTCCTCCCGATTCCTCTCCTAATTACAGCATCACAAATGTTGCTGATATCCAAAAAAACAAAGGACTACGAGAAAGTGAAGCCCCACGCTTTTGTTCACTTTGCGAGGCCTGAAGCTGTAAATACTGCTGGACAGTGTGAGTTGTTTTTGGGCTGGAATGCTTGGAAGGTTAGTATACAACAAAAACAACAAACTGAATCTAATCTCAATACTTTGGGGTCGATTATTTGAGAGACAAATATGAAAATAATTAAAGTAAATAAATAAATATAAAAATAAATGAATAATAAATGAATAAATAAAAATAAAAGAAATAAAAAAATAAAAAAATAAGAATAAAAATGAATAAATATATATATATATATATATCTAGAATATGATAGTATAAGTTGTGCATATTCTTTTATATCACTCTTTCCTATTCAAAGTTTTCTTCTATTCTAAACCCTTAACTATCATATTTTTACGAATAACTTGTATCCACGTTTTTAGCGGTCTATCATTATATTTTACTAGATTTTCTACATTTAAGTTTTCGGTTCTCCTAAGCGGCGTGTCCATGGGTCTTCTTTGCATATGCCCAAACCACCTTAAACGACACTCTCGTATCTTATTCACAATTGAACTAACTCTCAACTTATTTTTGGTGGCTTTGATAGAGATGTGAGTGCAAAGGAGCTCATAGATTTCTTAGAAACTGAAATTGGACTTGTTTGGAGGTGTAGATTGAAAACCTCCTGGACTCCTGATTCCTATCCTAATTACAGCATCACAAATGTTGCTGATATCCAAAAAAACAAAGGACTACGAGAAAGTGAAGCCCCACGCTTTCGTTCACTTTGTGAGGCCTGAAGCTGTAAATACTGCTCCTAATACTACTGGATGGTGTCAGTTGTTTTTGGGCTGGAATGCTTTGAAGGTTAGTATACAACAATAACAACAAACTGAATTTTAATCTCATTAAAGTGAATAAATAAATAAAAAGATAAATGAATAATAAATAAAAGAAATAAATATATAAAAAAATAAGAATAAAAATGAATATATATATATATATATATATATATATATATATATATCTAGAATATGATAGTTTAAGTTGTGCGGATTCTTTTACGTCACTCATTTCTATCCAAAGTCATCTTCTATTCTAAACCCTTAATTATCATATTTTTACGAATAACTTGTATCTATATTTTTAACGGTCTATCTTTACGTTTTACTAAATTTCCTATATTTAAGTTCTCGGTTCTCCTAAGCAATGTGTCCATGGGTTTTCTTTGCACATGCCCAAATCACTTTAGACGACACTCTCGTATTTTATCCACAATTGAATTAACTCTCAACTTCTTACGAATTTTTTTGTTTCTAATTCTATCTTTTCTAGTTTTGTCACACATCCATCTAAACATTTTTATTTCTGTTATGGTTATTTTTTATTCTTATTGTTGTTTAATAGCTCAATATTCAGTATCATACAATAGTACAGATTTAACTACGGTTCTATAGAACTTTCCCTTCAAATGCATTGTCATCATGCGATCACAAAGAATTTCGGATGCCTTCCTCCATTTCATCCAATCCGTTTATATTCTATGGTTCACATTTCGATCTTTATTATCATCATTTTGAATGATAAAATCTAGATATCTAAATCGTTTATTTTTTGATATATCTTGTCCATGTAACCTAATCGTTTATTTATCATTTTGATAACTGTTGCTAAATCTAAATCCCATATATTCAATTTTCGATCTATTTAGTCTAAACCCTCAAGATTTCAATGTGACCCTCCATAGCTCCAATTTAGCACTAATACTTTATTTAGTTTTATCAACTAACACTATATCATCTGTTAAAAGTATATATCATTGTATTTCATTTTGAATGTTTTTTGTAATTTCGTCTATTACTATTGTAAATAGAATGGGGTTTAATGCCGATTCTCGATAGAGCCCAATATTAATGGGGAAGCTATCGCTCAAAATTCATTTTGGAACAGTCATAGGAGGAGGACTGAACTGCCCATCAAATTATCAGATGCATAGGTAGATGTTGGTATTTTGGTTAGACGGAATGAGATTTTTTTTTTGGTTGGGACCTGATACTGGGGTTGATTTTATAGTGGACCCCTTTGATGGAACCTGCAAATATTCCTCTTCACAAGGGACACTGCTTTCTCCTTCCAAGGTGTAGTCAAGCATGCAGTGGTCAAATGCAACTACAAGATGGAATTTTTGGTTTGAGAGATTAATGAAGTAAAGGAATACAGGGATGATGTGTCCTTGATTCTGCTACTGCAGCTTGCTTCCTCCCCTCTGCTCTGACTGCTGATGATGACATTGAAGAACCAGTTTCCTTTGATTTATTAGATAATGATTGGATTAGGACATCTGACTTCACATCTGGATTAGGACAACAGACTTTACATCTTGTGGTGCTATATGTTGGTGTCATACATACAGAGTTTCCATTCGACCTTGTCATGGCCCGTAGCTGAGGAAGGCCATGAATTATCTCAGAAATCAGAGGGTTTGTGTAGAACAACACCAAAAGCTGCTGATTTCGATTCAAAAAGAACCTGATTTTGCGGTACCTATGTCAGACTTTTTCTTCTGCATTCAGTTCAAGCGTGATATATCCTTTGAGATCACGTTTTTGGTAAATGCCATCATGCAGAAAGGCATATTCAACCAGCATCAGTTATCTGAGTGTTTCTTTGATTTGTTGAGAGAGCAGCCAAGGGAGGTGAATATGGAAGCTTTGAAGCACATATGTTCATATCGACGCCCAGTCTTTGAGGCCGATAAAAGACTAAAACTTGTCCAAGAATGGATATTAAGAAATCCCAAGCTGCTGATGAGCAGTAAACAGGTGGATGATATAGCTGAGGTCAGAATGTTGGTTATCACCCGTACGAAAGCCTATTGTCTACCTCCACAAGTAGAACTCTCAAAAAGGGTTCTCTGAAAGTACAAGGAAGTAGCCGATTGGTTTCCAAGGGTAACTTTCATGGATGAAGGCTTGCAAACTCTTAATGCGAATGTCCTTAATTATTATGTCCCTCCTATCATGGAGGATATTGCATCCTATTCTTATTCTCAAAAAACTAGAATTTTGAGTAGGATTAGGAGCACGCGGACTGATGGATTTAATTTGTGGACGTGCTCTTTCTTGGCTTTCTCAATCTCATCTAACCAATTGAGGGATCGCTCCACTTGGTTTTTTGCTGAACATAAAAACACAGGAGTGGATAGCATAAGAAACTGGATGGGGAAGTTCAAGAACAGAAATGTTGCAAAATGTGCTGCCCGGATGGAACAGTGCTTCTCTTCAACATATACCACAGTCAACGTTCCTTCAAATGAGGTAAATTCCAATCTTCCAGATATTGAGAGGAATGATTGTGTCTTCACTGATGGGATTGGTATAATAACTCCTGACTTTGCTTTGGAAGTTGCGGAAAAGCTGCAGCTGAAAATCACCCCACCTTGTACATATCAAATTTGATATGCAGGTTGCAAACGAGTTGTGGCTTGCTGGCCTGGTAAAGGTGATGGGATCCGTCTCTCCTTGCGGCCTAGCATGGACAAGTTTGAGTAAAACACAAGGTGCCTGAAATTTGCTCTTGGACTCATTTCCAACCTGGATTCTTGAACAGGCAGATTATAACATTGCTTTTAGCATTGGAAGCTCCAGATGAAATATTCTGGAACATGCAGGGGATGATGATTTCTAAACTTAATCTGATGCTTTAGACACTGATGTGGCCTTTGATCTTCTCACTGCATCATGTGCTGAACAAGTTAATACTGCAGCTGTAATGCCAAGCGCAGGTTTCAAGCCTCAAATGGAACCTCATCTACAAGGTATGCTTTCTTGTATAAGAACCGCACAGCTTCGGGCCCTTATGAAAAAGGCTAGGATCTTCATTCCTTGTCGGAGGTCGTTAATGGACTGCTTAGATGAGCTAGGGGTTCTTGAGCGAGGCCCATGCTTTATCCAAGTCTCTACACCTTCGCCAGAGAACTGTTTCTCAAAGCATGGCTCTAGGTTTTTTGAGAGTAAGCAAAATTTACAGGTAATTCAGGGTTTTTTGCCATTGTGAAGAATCCTTGCCTCCATCCAGGAGATGTAAGGATTGTGGAAGCTGTTGACAAGCCTGGATTGCATCATCTATCAGATTGTCTGGATTTCCCTCAGAAGGGAGGGAGGCCACGTATTTATGAAGCCTCAGGTAGTGATCTTGATGGGGAGCGAATTACGATAGACATCAATCTTTCTTCTGCTCCGCAGTGTGCAAGCTCCTAGAAGTTAAAGGAGATTAGTCTATCCACCTTACAAAGCTTTGAAACTTAGCATATCAAAATAGGTATTGGAACTCATCAACATAAAAAAATAATGATGACTTGAAATTTCCTAGCTTAATTTAACCAAAGACAAAGAACCAGCTCTCATCAGATGACACCCACTATGTAATTATTCGTCATTGTTTTTTATGTTGTTTGATTGCAGGAAGCAAGTGAATAAACTGAGGAACTTAGAAGGCAGTGGAGGAATTCTCGTACTGCTGAAGAAAATCTGATGCTTGAACGCCTGATGAGATCTATCATGGCAAATGGGTGAGATACACTTTTCGGGAAGAAAAATCCGGTGCAAACTTTCTCCTCCCCATAATAAACGAGGTGCAGCAAGGTGGTAAAAGAAGGAACAGAATAAGATTAAACCAATGTGCAACAGTGGTTCAGTTGGTGACACCAAATGATGGTTATCCATGTCATGCTAAAGTGTTGCAGAGGACGTGTTTTAGCTTTCATCTTTCTGGCATTTGCTGTGTCATTCAATGTGTCTCACTGCAGCGAGTGCATTAGCCTTTTATGTGTGTTGGAATAGGATCTGTTAAATTATTTTCAGAATGTGAATCGCATGCAATAATTCATTGTTGCTAAAAATTATCAGTTGATTTACGGCATTTGTGACACACATATGTCAACATATTCAATAGAACTGCAGCTAGAGGTTGCCCGGGTTGATAACATGCCATCCAAACTTTTCATTAACTGGCATTTAAACAACTGTCACTATATTTGGGTAAAAAGGAATAGGGAGAAATGGGGGGAGGGAAAACTTTTTGTGCTTCACCTCTACTATTTATTTTCCTTCCTTTTTCCAAACAGGGAAAACTCCTTTCCCTTCCATTCCAAACAAATCAGTGTCAAATTCAAAAACAAATTTTTTGGCGATTAGGCCATTGTGAGCCAATGAATGTTGGGGGAAGGCCAACTAAAAGGTAATCTCGATGTGTAAGTGGTACGGAGAAGCTGTTTCTATTGCTAGAACTCATGACCTATGTCAGGAAGGGACGAATACCTTAACATGCCTAAAGGTCTACCCTAAATTTTCTTGACTAAATCGTTCTTACAATCATCACCTTCCGCTTGAAAATAGTTGTCATACAATGATTGTCACAGAGAGAGAGAGGCAGAGACAGAGAGAGACAGAGACAGAGACAGAGAGCTCAAAAACAGAACTACATTTCAATATTTGTCGTTAACAAACTCAAGATTTTTATACATATAAAGGAGAACGTGTGATCTAAACTACACTCACAATTTGTCACCGTAACTACTGGCTGGAAAAATATAAGTTACAACGGAGAAAGGGTTTATTCAGAAGAGCACCTTGATCCTCATCCAATAGTTCTACTTGGCTGCTTGTTCTTCAACAACAGGGACTTTCTTCCAAACTTTCTCCGATCCAGTACTCTGTAATGGGGGCAAAGAAAACATGCTTACAGTAGAGCTTCCACTACGGATCTGCTTCAAAATTCGTAATGCTGATAATGTGGCCTTCATATACATGTTCTCCATGCTCTTAATGTCTTCAAGTTCTTCGGGAACTTTAAGGAGTGGTTCATTATCAACTACATTACCACTTGAGTTACATGCTTCATTCCTGTCACTAACCCGAGACAATACAGTTGGTTGGTTCATGGAGATGAGATATTCCAGCATTCTCTCACATTCCTTAACAAGCTTGTTGATCAAGTCCATGGAAAAGAATGGCTGTTGCAAGACTTTCTGGATGAATGGAAGGCGAAGAACAGCACCTGTTCGCTTCTCATATTTCTTAAGTATCTTCACTAATCCTGTGTCAGAAAAATCAAAGTCAGAACAATATACTTTTTCGATGAACAGCATCTGTTAATGGGATCACACCTAGATGCAAACATCAACATATTTCATCCTTATATTCAAGAAGTGGTAAAAGAATATAATACTTATACTGCCAACTATTTATTACCAAGCTAAGCTACGGATATGGTGATGGTTCCAAAGATGAAAACCTTAATAATTTGATTCATTTTGATTATAGTGGAGCCCTATTACAATGTAAACTTGATATCCAATGGGTAGATTGTTAGTGCTAGCATCATTGCCCTAAAGCCTTTGAAAAGATAGGTAAATGAAGCAGAAAATTAGGTCATTCATCATTAGGGTTGGATGACTTGGTTTTTGTTTCCTATTTACTTCAAAAAAAAAAAAAAAAAAAAATTCCACGCAAGTCAATACCTCTAAGCATATAGAAACAAAAGCCAACCTACACTTGATCGTCCATGCACTGCAGTAAGGCCTTACACTTCCTTGCCAGGGTTGCAGCATGCAAACATTTCACAACAGATGCAGCTAGATCAAGCTCATTGGATGCAACAAAGTTCAAAAAATACAATAATGACCCTTGATTAGTAGCAAAGCCAAGCTTGAGCAACTGCAAGCTCACCTAGCTCTATCGGGCCTAACCTTAAAGAACTAAGCTTGGACCAGAAATCCTCAGCCAATTTCACCTTTCAAACCTAAGCCACAAGATCATATGAATCCCTATTTTAAATGCCTTGAAACAAGCAAGGAGAAAAAGAAGGTACCTGTATAGTTAAAGGCACTATAGTTCTCCAACAATACCATCTCTCCATGGAGATCAGCTATATCCTTTCCTATTTCCATCAACTCTTCAGTTGAGTCCTTCGTCTTTGCAACCCTATCTTGTAACTCCTAAAATCCAGAAAAAAGTATAAAAAAATTGAAATTTAAACTTTTAATGCTATAGATTTTCTCATGACAACAAGAGCATAGAAATGAAATGCAACACAACAATGTTTGAAAAACAACTTTGCTGGGTGCTTAACAGGATTCGGGTTTTCTCAGATCAGATCACGTTACCAGAGAAAAAACTGCAATAAGTCACAGGGAAAGAACAAGAATAATAAGACTTGTAATTTAAAACAGTTGAACCCAGAAAAAGAACAAGAATAATAAGACTTATAATTTAAAACAGTTGAACCCTGAAAGTGCATCATAACAGCATCTCACTACATCACAACTGTGGCCACAGTTTCAGTTAATCTCATGACTTAGAGAAGAAAAAGGTTGCACTTTAGCACATTAAATCATCAACTCTTCAGCAAAGGATATCACATAGAACGAGTCATAACATAAACAAGTTAGAAACACCAATAGAGTAATATCCCACTAACAAGCATTTTTTACCACAAATTCATATCAGTAGCTCAACGAGCATCCTAGTTATTTGAACCAATATAAAATGGTTTGTTTATAGAAAATTGCTTTCTTAGATGCTGTTTCTCCTTCAATGTGTTGAAGAGTATGCAACAACAAGGAGATTATTATGACCACATAGTTTTAGCCATCATGAGTCATCAAGAATTATGTCAAAATCATACCTCGAAAGTACCACTATAGATCCATTGAGGATAACTAAGCCAAAATAGTTAACTTTGAGAAAACCACTATATCTATATCTCTCAACTCAAGAAGAAGTTACATAACACATGCCTCAAATCCTTGCAATATGTCCCAAATATCAAAAAAGAAAGATTTACAAAAACCAGGATTTCATTCACTCAGGGGTAGATGGACCTTCGAATCTATGAAGCGGGCAGCTTATAATTTTTCATCATAGAACATCAGACTGCAGACAACTATCACATGTTAAAAACTTCAATCTTGATATCTTCCATTCTTTAGATATACAACATACAATATTCCTCTAACAACATTTTCCCGAGAACATGGAATGACAAAAACAATAAAATCAAACTACTATGGTATATTCCTTTTCACATGCTAAGATCAATACCAGAAAAAGAAAAAAAAAAAAAAGAATTGACACACTTGTTAAAAACAATGAACAATTATCAAGTCGTGATACAAATTGCTAAATGCTAATCCTCTTTCTTATTGTTTCTTCAACACGCAACAAAGAATTTTATGAACCAAATGAAACTTTTCAACCAGAATACCCCACCCTGTGATTGAGTACAAAATGACCTAGTCTATCTCATCAAATACTCAAAAGGTATCTACACCATATTCGACATACTTTTCATGCCGCAGTCCATAAAAGAATGCATCAGATTTGATCCTCGAAGAACAAATTCCTGGACCCCACAGTATGCCCGTGGCTGTTAACATCATAATTTTTATTTTTTTATGTTTTTTTTTCTCCCGTTATGAACATTCAAACTCAGGACATGTTAATCTCCTAGATATAAATAAAAATACTAGATGCTATTTACGAAATATATAGTAAAAGCAACAGACTAATCGATTCAAACATATGATAACTAATGTATTTAAAATTCCTAGAATCTATGTCACATAGAAATGGAAATGGGGAAACGGAAATGGATACGAAATGTTATGGTAAAACGGCATTTTGCAAGAATACAGAAAAGGAAACATAAATGGAAACGGAAACGTGGGCAAATGCATAAATATAAATAATATAAGGATTTTTATATAAATATTAACTATTTTATAAAAATAATAGAATAGTCGTATTTTATAACAAAAATTTAAAATAATCAAATATATAATTATTAATCATAACATAATTAATATAAAAAATAAAAATTATAATTAATTAAATATGGAAAATTTTGTAATTATAGAAATATAAGAATTTTTATATAAATATAAATTAATTTAGCACGGTGAATCGTTTCGAAAACGTTTGTGAAATAGAAAATGCAAGTATTGAGAAGTTTCTGTGCATCGTAGCTTAGAACCATAATGCCGGCCTAGGATTTCACATGCCAAAATTCCTAAAACAGAAACACTATATATAAATCAAACATGACATGCCACAAATTAAATGCATAAATCAAATAACGATGAACCAAAACAATAATAAACCATGAAATAAACCACAAGTAACAACTCCTAATTAACACACCCTCAAAAGATCAAGCAAACAAAAGGATTGCTAATAAAATTTTTAAATATTACAAAAATAAGCAAAATAGGAAAAAAAAATTACCTTCAAAGCAATGACATAACCCTCCTCTTTTTCAAACACAAAGGCATTGAATTTGTCGATCTCATCCTCCAACAGTTTCACAAAATCATTCACTTCCTTGGGAACCTCAACGGAATCAGGATCCAACTTTTGCCTTTTGTTTTTTCTTTCACCATCTTCAGCGTAAATCGATTGCTTCAAATCTTTGTATGACAAGAACTTGTCCCTCCAATCAGGTAACGTTTCCTCAATCAAACCGTTCAAATACTTCCAAAACTTCATCTTTTATTATCCAACCCCAAAAAAGCACAATTTAGAGAAGAATAAGAAAGAGAATCAGAGGGACTCAGAATCAAATTCACAAACACGGAGAGAACAGACAAGATGAATTATCTCCAAACCCACTAGTGAGAGGATATTGAGAATTGAGAGAGAGAGAAAGGTTGGTGAAAACGGATTCTAAAGAGATCAAAGAAATTAGAGAGAGAGAGAGGTGTGAAAATAACAGATACAGAAAGAAAAGTAGAGATTATAACACAAACCCAGTTGAGAATTAGAAGAGAGATGTTAATAATGAGCACTAGAAATCAAAGAGAGAACAAGGGGGGAGAGAGAGAGAGGGAGAGAGAGAGAGAGAGAGAGAGAATGATGGTGGGGGGGAGAGAAAAAGAAGATGAGGGAAGGATATTCTGCAGAATAAAAGTATTCGAGGGCCTGCTGGGAGGATATTACGGGTTTAATTCTCCGACTTTATTGTGGGCGGTCGTGTGCTTGCGGTGTCGCCTCACTCGTCAAACTTTCTATTGTACATTGAATCTTCTACAGTTTTAGGTACACATACATTTGATTTTGCTTTGCTTTTTTTTTTTTAATTGTTTGCTTTTATCGTACCATTTCTGGCGATGATATTCATGCAAACGTTGTTGTGGAACTTTGATGATACCAATGTATGTCACGTCGAATATTCGAATTATTATTTTTTTATTCTTCATTAGATTGATTAAAAAATCACACCTACAACCGACGAGTATTGTCTCATCTACTTGGAGGCGGATCTTCTCTCCTACAAAAATATTATTTTACTTATCAATTTAAATAATATTATAAATTTAATATTTAGATTAGGACATTTTTATAATTAATTGAAAGAAATATCATATAACCTAATCTGAATTGGTAATATTTTTTTTAAAACTTTGTTATAATCAAATCTTCATAAAAAATGTTGCATCAAAGGCATCACGTCTACGGTGAGAAAGAAATAATTAAAAAAGTATGAATTCAGTCACGATATATATTACTCTATCTTTATTGAAGCTCGTATAGAAATATTAAGGGAAAAATCATTACATAGATTTAAAAATTAATGGTAAAAATATAAAATATTTGGATGGAAAGTATTAATGTTACTATATCTTTATTGAAACCTTTTTTTTCACTTCATTTAATAAATCATCTTAGGTGGTTAGATAAAATACACAATACATGAAGGAAAGTATTAAAATACCAAAAAAAAAATAATTAATCACACGTCTTTCAAAAAATTGGATATCCCTAAAATTAGATCTCCTTAAAGGCGAAAAATGTTTTGGCTTCTATACCATAAACCTTGTATCCCTTTGTTTCTAATGGATAACCCAAAAACATGCATCACTTAGATTTTGGATCAAATTTCTTTCTATTTGGTGTAATATTGGGTGCAAAATATAGTGAGGCAAAGACTTTTTTTTTTTTTTATAATATAGAAAAAACTCAAATTTAAGATCTTTAAAGAGAATGAGACTGATTCGAGTTGAGTTATAATTTATTGAGAAATAAAGTTATAACTCTTACGTGATTGTATGAAGGCAAATTGTGAAATAACATCTCTCGAGAAGTTTCGCGCTTGAGTATAGGAGAAGGAATCCTATTTATTAGATGCAGCTGTTAATACATGAAGGAAAGTATTAAAATATCAAAAAAAAAATAATTAATCACACGTCTTTCAAAAAATTGGATATCCCTAAAATTAGATCTCCTTAAAGGCGAAAAATGTTTTGGCTTCTATACCATAAACCTTGTATTCCTTTGTTTCTAATGGATAACCCAAAAACATGCATCACTTAGATTTTGGATCAAATTTCTTTCTATTTGGTGTAATATTGGGTGCAAAATATAGTGAGGCAAAGACTTTTTTTTTTTTTTATAATATAGAAAAAACTCAAATTTAAGATCTTTAAAGAAAATGAGACTGATTCGAGTTGAGTTATAATTTATTGAGAAATAAAGTTATAACTCTTACGTGATTGTATGAAGGCAAATTGTGAAATAGCATCTCTCGAGAAGTTTCGCGCTTGAGTATAGGAGAAGGAATCCTATTTATTAGATGCAGCTGTTAATACATGAAGGAAAGTATTAAAATATCAAAAAAAAAATAATTAATCACTCGTCTTTCAAAAAATTGGATATCCCTAAAATTAGATCTCCTTAAAGGCGAAAAATGTTTTGGCTTCTATACCATAAACCTTGTATCCCTTTGTTTCTAATGGATAACCCAAAAACATGCATCACTTAGATTTTGGATCAAATTTCTTTCTATTTGGTGTAATATTGGGTGCAAAATATAGTGAGGCAAAGACTTTTTTTTTTTTTATAATATAGAAAAAACTCAAATTTAAGATCTTTAAAGAGAATGAGACTGATTCGAGTTGAGTTATAATTTATTGAGAAATAAAGTTATAACTCTTACGTGATTGTATGAAGGCAAATTGTGAAATAGCATCTCTCGAGAAGTTTCGCGCTTGAGTATAGGAGAAGGAATCCTATTTATTAGATGCAGCTGTTAATACAACATCACTGTCGGCAAAGAAGTTCAAAATAAAAGAGCTCTTGCAATATTTAGGAATTGTTATTGCTTTCTTTCACAATACTATTTTGTTTATGAGTATATGAACATGAGACTTATTGAATTATTGAATTAGATGGTAGAATTATTGAATCAGTTTTGATGTTTGAGCTTTATACTTTATTAGATATACCGAAATTTGTACGAAAATAAAATAATATCTCATTGTTTGATTAACTGATCTTACCGAAATCAGATTGAAAGTAATTATTAATAAAATACATTTTGTAAAGGAAGAGGCAGTAATTTCTTAATTCTGCCAAAATTCCTTAAACTCTAAATAACGTATCTACAAAGTTGTTTCCTAGCACCAAAGTACTCAATTTATGTTCCAAGAAACATATTTTAGCTTTGTGGGCTGTGGTATGGAGCAACCATCAGATCATTATCCTTGTTTGGCAGAAACAATGGACTTTCTTCTGTTGGTTTGGATATTGCTCCACCCAGAAACCATTCTTGTCGCGATTGTTGCTGTGAGTAAAAATGATCTCCTCCCAGATGAAAAATTTGTAGTTGTGACTCTTGGCGTTACTGGGACTAAATTTGGGCCTTCCATTGGTAAAACTTTTTGGAAGAGAGAGTAGTTACCCAAACTTTTTTTTTTTTTTATATAAGTTGATATTTGTCGACGACTGATATTCAGATTTAGCCTAATTAATCTGGTTAAGTACTATAAAATCTATTAAGGGATTGACTCTTCTAATATCTGTCTTTCAACTCTCAAAATTCAAAATTAAAAACTTAATTAAGGAGATTTAACACCCGATTATTACACCCACAAGTGATCGGTATAGTTAAACTATAAGAATACAAAACTCTAATTTTACATTTTTTCCGTACTTTATAAATCGAAAACATGTGGTTGGCAATAGGATTCTTTTCAAAGAGTTGAGAATGGATTCAACTAAAACTAGATAAAATTTTCAATATGAAAAAGTATTACTATGATAATCAAAATCATTTTTGGGAGAAATTTGAATACTCTTTATGAAACTTTATATTTCCTGTAAAATGATCTAACTTTAGTAAATTTTTTTTATGCATTTGGAAAAATTTTACCGGTTTAATTTATTTCAATTTATCTGTATTTTATTGTATTCGTATATAAAGAAACAGTGATCTAGATTTGATTTATCAAAAGTTTATATAAATTAAACAAGTTATTTTCGTTCTTACTCGTATGACTCACGTAAATATAAGTCAATTTTGAGCAACCTGATTTTCAATTTAGCCCGATTCATATACTTTGAGTTTAAGATTTAATCATTTGGTATGTATATTCATATGAATTCTCAGACCTCAAAGATGATTCATCAATAGAGAGACTTATTGACCACTGTGGATAATTTTGTTAAAATAAAAAGGATATCTTATTATTTCTTTTGGGTTAAAATTGAGACGATGCGGGTGTTTTGATTTCTTTAAGTGTAGATATAACAAGTGCGGTTCTTTTTTTTTTTTTTTTTTTTTTCAAGGTTAAAAAGATCTGAGATCTAAAATTAAGTTTTAAATTATTTGAAAACTAAGATTAAGATGGAGGTATTCAGAGTCAAAGATAGGGGAGGCAATTGAGTCTGAATCATAAATTTTATTTTTTATATTTTTAACCTATTTTATAGCATAATAAATACAAAATAAAAACGCATTAATCATTCAAAATGAAATAAAAAAATATTATCATACCAAATTAAGAATTACACACTTTTATAAAAATTAATAATAACAATGTCAAAAAATTAAAAAACTATATCAAGAGAATATATTAAAATCATCAAAGTATCTATTTTTTTTTATGTTAAACTAATCGGTATCTGAAATCATACTCCGACTAATTCGGTTCGGGATTTGTAATGACCCATTTAAAAGGGCTACCCTCCCAAGGTAATTTTTTCTATACCCAAATCGCGAGTTGAATTTAAAAATTTAATTAAAAGATTTAATAATATATTCCATTAGGCTAACGGTAATCATTCAAGTATCACAATATTTGATTTCAAGCCGATTGAGCATGTAATGGCCCGAACTCACAAATGTCCAGGTCAGCCCGAAATTAAAAAAAGCCTAAATAATTGCCCAATCTCAGCCCGACTCCTTTTCGGCCCAAACCCCACAACAAGCCAAGTTCAGCTCTTCAAAATCAAAAATCTAGGAAGGCTTTGGTCCCAAGGTCAGGGATGCTTATGATGAAGAAGCCTTAGCATCCACAGAAATAATATTTAACCCTGATTACCTCCCATATGACAGATTTGGAGATTACAGGGTATCGATTTCATTTTGTGTGTTCATATGATGCACAGTTAAATGGTCTTCTGGGACAATACAAGGTTAATAGGGAAGAAGAGGTCATGACCGGACATGTTTGGTCCATGCCAAAACATAAAAGCCGTAAGCAAGGTGAACTTAAAGAGAGGCTTAAGCAGGCATATTGTGCACTCAGACAACTTTTTGAGAAGATGGACCTAAGAGTTTGAGAACCTCAGTGACGATGAGAGAAACATCCTCTATGAACAGAAAGCATCCTTATAGTAACAGGTTTGTTACCATCCTAAGTGGGTGAATCACTTGACTTGCAAGGACCAGAGGGTGGCAGGGAGATGGTAATGTTAAGCTTTCCTTGGATCGCTTCTGACTAACTTGCACCAATCAAAATTAGGAGCCGAGGAGTTAGTGTCGTTGATTCACACAAACCTATCAATTCTCTTACAAGGTATGTTGCTGAATGTATATGATCACGAGGGATGGCTTGAAGAGACCTCCTTTTGGTTGTGCCTTATTATTGCTAGTTGGCTGCAGGGCCATTGTGCCATAGTGATGGCTAGATATGTAATATTCTCTTCGCTCTTCAGAAGTCATGCTAGGACTTTAATTTGTGAAATTTTCTCAGCTTGTAATTGCATCAGATGCTTAATTGGAATTGCTTTGAAAGTATCAAGTGCTTGATTCAGCATCAGTGGAATTGACATGAAAATGCTTGTGGTTGAGGAGTATAGGCATTAGTAACAGGACACAGGGTGCAAGAGTCCCGGCAGTGTGTTACAAGCTGAGGAAGCATATAGCTCTAGAGATAAGACTTGACCTTCTCCCCGGTACGATCGCTTCAATACCCATGTGATTTATTACATTTGGAGAGTGACATCAATCCTTGACCAGGAACTTGCTTTTCATAGTATGGATTTTGGGCTTTTCTTTATTTTTATTTTTATTTTTATTTTTTTTTCAGCCCTAATTGGGCAAGTCTTATGTTTCCAATTTATTGTTAAACCCATCAAAATAGGTGGTGGAGAGTTATCAAGCTGATTGAGTGGCCAACATATTTAGATTTTACCATATAGTACTTTGTTTTTCTGTTTTTTTTAAAAGAAATAAATAGATTCTAAAAAATTATTATTTTTAAGAATCTTGATGATTTATAATACAATTCCCAATTTGCACTTTTGGTCATAAAATTGTTTAAGGTCATTTTTTTGTCCACAGAAAATTGCAATCCTAGGAATTGTTGAGAATTCAAAATTAAAATTTCTATCCTTTAAATAATACCAAATATAAATGGAAATAATAATAATTTCCAGGCTTTTGATACAGAGATGCCATGAAGGGCTTCTTAGGTCCCAACTTTGTCTCACTTCCAGAGGAACTTCAATTGAGGTAAACTTGTTTAGGGGAACAGTACCATTGGTACTCGTTAAATCAAAATTTATACTCATTTTAGAGTTGGGTCTTATTTATTTCTGATCAAGGGAGATTGACCTACCACAACTACATTTTGGATTTGCATAGGGCGGTTTCAAGTCCAAGCAAAGGAGAAGGATTGTGTTAGCTTGATAGCGAGTTAAAACTTTTTGTCAAAACCAAAATAAGAGATAAATATAAAAAATCTTCTCTTTTATATTTGTTTTTCAAATGATTGATCTCAAAATTTGGGAACAATCGACTGTAAGATTTGGTATTGAGGATCAGATTGTTGTTATTGTTGTTGCAATAGATGTAGGTCTGCTTTTAACCTGATTCTCTACTCCCTGATCTGCTTACCCCCTAGGATTGTAGTTCATTGCCCAGTGTTCTTCAAAATGGAAAATGGCTCAGCACTGATGTGGTAAAGGCTACCGGCTGTTATCTCATATAACTGTTAATTTCATTTCCTTTTACTTCTATTGTTCCTCAGGCTGATGTTGGGTCTTATTTTGGAACAGATCAAAATGCACTAGGTAATTTTGAAACCTGAACTGCATCGCACTTTTGACACCTCTAAATAGCCAAAAGTTCAAGTAGTAACAAATTGAGAAAGCACAGAATATCTGGAACCCTCTTAAACCATTGGATTTGGATCATTGATACATCCTTGAGTTTCCTTTTCGGTGTTTCTACAAGACTTACGGGCATGTCCTACTTTTGACACTCCATTTCCTTATCATTTTCATCATAGAATGTGATAAGGTTAATCTTTAAGTAAAACCATTCCCCTTTCAAATGTCAGTGAAATAGAAATCTTGGAAAAATAATAAATATTGTTTCCAGAAACCACACAAATAACTTAATGACAAGGCCCTCGCAATGGCATTGTCTGGTGAACACCATTTAATTGTTCTTCTAATAATTGCTGTAGGACATAAGAAACTCAGACTGTGACCTGAAACATCTACCTCGGCTGTTTCTTCTGCTTACCGTACCACTGCTTTGAAAACCCTGTAGATATTTTCACCGAGTTTAACTGCTCATTTTAGAGTGTTGCTTCATGAGTTTGGGAGCATTGACGACCTCCGGCTAGAGATTTGTACGGATATAATCTTATTTTTTTTAAAAAAATTTAAATCAACATCTTTTAAAAAATATTTCCAAAATTAACACACATATATCGTAATTTAAAGTCACGATATCGCACTGTTCATCACGGTCTCATGTCATGATTTCAAGTCAAGACATGGTACTATACATGTCATGAATTCAAGTCACGACATGACACTGTTCATTGAATAGTATTTACTGTTCATTGAATAGTAATGTCGTGATTTGAAATCACGATATGAGTGTATTAGATTTGGAAATATTTTTTAAATGATATTGTTTTAAAAATTTTTTTGTTTTTGAGGTTAATTCGAAACAAAGCTCCTCCAGCTACCTTATGTTCTCTCTCCATTCAGACCAGTTTGATATTGTGTCAATTTGAGGCATCTTTCTTTGATTGTAAATGGGCAATCGAAGCATAGACTGATCTTCTAAGGAAGAGGCTTCAATCATCATGCCCTCTTTTGATGCTGTGTATATCAACAATGAAAATTATATGGGACTTTGCTTCAAATTTCATTTTTGTTACACTAAAATAATAAGATGATAATCCTTAAGAGAATCAGAATTTTCGGCATTATTTTGTATTTTTCTCTTCTTTTGCACTGTCAGGTCTTATGATTTATGAAATAGATCTTTTTTAGATTCCTAACCTCATGAAATGCTATTATGGAAGCCTCTTGAAACCCTTGTTTTTTTCCTGGGTGGGGGGATTATAATGAACTACATCTTGGACAAGTTAGGCTTACTTTTAAAGAGAAAGCATAGCCATTGTCCATGTAAGCAACGTTCGCAAAAACATTTATGACTTATCAATAAATGCAATAATTTTCTTTATTTATGGATTAAACTACCATCAATGATTATGCTTCAAGCTATTATTTGTGGTCGTGGGGTCTTTGTGAAAAATTAAAGTTCTTGGATGGTAAATCTTTTTCTTTTTTTTTGGCTTATCTATAATCATAATTCTAGGTTCTTCAAGTTGAATATACACCCAACATATATATTCTATCAATTCTTGTGTGTGTATGGGTGTGTACTATGCTTTTGAGAAAATGGGGTTACAATTCACTTCGTGCATGCCTAGGTAACTGGTGCTAGAAGACTCTGTTTTTACTTTCCTCTTCTCAAAAATACAAATGAAATTGGTTATTTAGTTCAAATATTACAGTTGAAATGTGTAGGTCACTGCATTATATATGCAAAACTGGTGATCAGCCAACTACCTTGTACTGTTTCAACTGCATATGATTTTGTTTTACCATATATTCGGATCATTTAATATCCACCACATGATTTTGTTTCAACAGTCATCTGCCTTGCCCAATATCAAGAAATGGTCTTCTTATAGTAAATTTTTGTCGGGCACGTAAATCTGATAAAGCTGTAATGTTGGAACAGTTCTCTTTCAGTGAGATAGAGGATGCGTCTTAAACAAGATATTATCTTTAATTTGTGAAGGAGATAAAGTCCACGATTTCCACTTGTGGCATTGTCCGTTTGGGAGTCATTTCCTTGATTTCTCCATGGAGGGAAAAAATGCTATTAATCACGAAAATTTGGCCCTCTGATTCAATTAGCATTGCATGTGTCATATTTCTATTGGTTGTTGCTGTTGAAAAATTTTAATTTTGGTATTAGACTTCTCGTGTGTTTCTAGACGTATAATCTAGAACCACTTTTACGTAGGAGAATTATATCAAAATAAAATTAAAAATATAATGTCAAGAATACGAAAAAAAAAAAGAAAAAACGGAGAAAATAATATTGATTACTAAAGAATATTACAAGAGAAGAGAAAACTAATTGTAAGAGAGAAGATTGTCTCTAGTTGCTTGATTATAAAGTGTGGAGATGATGTCTATTTATACAAGAAATTAGCTATTAGAGAAAAGGAAAAAAAATACAATAAAATTGGTAAAAAGGAAAGTAAAGTCAATTTTCTAAATTTATAATGATTGAATAAGTCAATCATTAAATAAATTAACCAAATATATAATAGTTGAGTAAATCAATCTTAACAATTGATTAAGCTAACAAAAAATATATATAATTGATCGAATTAATTGTAATAATTAATTCAATCATAATAATTGATTAAATTAATTATTATGGTTGAATGGTTGATAATTGATTAGATCAATCATAATAATTAATTAAATCAATCATAATAATTGACTAAATCAATCAATATTATTATTTGAATTTATTTTAACACTCCCCCTCAAGTTTGACGAATAGATATCTATGGAGCTTAACTTACCGAGAATATTTTGCATGTGACTTGCCATAATTCCCTTGATAAAAATATCAGCAAACTGCTCATTACTCTTCACTTGAGGAGTGACTATGATCTTGTCTTTAATTTTTTGGCGAACGAAATGACAATCGAGTTCAATATGTTTTATTCTCTCATAAAAAACAGGATTATAAGTAATATGAATAGCAGACTGATTATCGCAAAAGAGTTTGATAGAGGAAGTGATCAAAAATCTTAAATCTTCAACTAGAGCTTTTAGCCAAACGATCTCACTGGTTGCTATTGCTATGGCTCTATACTCAGATTCTATACTTAATCTTGAAACTACAGATTGTTTCTTGTTCTTATAAGATACGAGATTCCCACAAATAAATATGTAATAACATGTGGTAGATTTTCTATCCATTGAATTTTCAGTCCAATCCGCATCACAATAGCCCATAATTTCTTAATTTTGATTATTTTTCATGTAAATTTCTCTCCCATGAGACCCTTTAAAATATCCAAAAATCCTTCCAACTGCCTTCCAATGACACACTTTAGGAGCATGTATGTACCGACTGATTTGACTCACAACATATGCAATGTCGGGTCTGGGATAGTTAGGTAAATGAGCTTCCCAACAAGTTTTTGGTACCTTTGTATATCTGTGAAAAGTTTATCAGTATCATTTTTTTTATCAGAGGTTGAGATAGGGCTAATTGCTGGTTTGGCTTCCAATTTACTTGTCTCCCGCAAAAGATCAAGAGTATACTTTCTTTGGGATAAGACAAACCCCTTGTGAGAGTAGGTAAGTTCTATTTCTAAAAAGTAATTTAGTAGCCCTAAATCTTTAACTTCAAAACAAAATTTAAGGAAATTTCTAATTTGGTCAATTTGACTCATATCACTTCGAATAACAATAATATCATCAACGTATATGAGTACAATAGTGATTCTTTAATTATCAAATTTAGTAAATAAGGAGGAATCACTATTACATTTTTTAAAGTTGTAACTGAGAAGCGTAAAACTTAGTTTTGCATATCAGGCTCGAGAAGATTGTTTGAGAGCGTATATAGTTTTCTTCAGTCTGCACACTCATCATTTGTGACTTTGATTAGGCCCCTGAGGTAGATGCATGTAAACCTTATCTTCTAGCTCCCCTTGTAAGAAGTCATTTTTTACGTCCATCTAGTACATTGGCCAACTCCGGCAAAAGACAAGAGAACTCTTATAGTGTTCATTTTTGCTACAGGTGCAAAAGTCTTCGTATAGTCCACTTCGTAAGTCTTGTAAACCCTTTGCCTGCAAGTCTAGTCTTATAGCGATCAATTGAACCGTCACTTTTATATTTGATTTTATAAATCCAATTGCATTCGACTAATTTCTTTCCTCTTGGGAGAGTCATTATTTCCCAAGTCTTGTTCTTTGTAAGAGTATTTAGCTCTTCTTCATTGCTTTCTTCCATTCTGGGTGATCATTGGCCTCATTGAAATTTCTAGACTCCTATATTTGATCAATGCCACTCAAGAATACTTGATGACTTGAGAAAACATTAGTGGTAGTATAATAGTCAGCAATAAGATAAGATGTGATCTTAGAAATGTAGTATTGCCATCTTGATGGAGGAAATCTCAGCCTTGTTCATCTTTTGAATGGTGGTGGAGATGATGACGAATTATTGGACTCTTCATTTACTTCTGAAAGAAATGTCTTCTCGGGTTTTGTCTCCCCCTTACTCCCTACTTTCTTCAGTTTTGAAAGAGTTTCTATCTTCCCTTTGCTCAGAATTTTCTGATAATCCTCTCTCTTACTCTTATTCTGGATTTTCCTCTTCATTAGATTGGCGAGAGAGATTGCTAATTTCTTTTGGAGTTAAAAAGAAAATTTGCAAATCTTATTTTTGTGATATTCTTATTTCGCTTATATCTGCAAAATAGAACTCATTTTCTACAAATATCACATTTTTTTATGTGTATATTTTGTTAGTCGTAGAATCATAACATATATAACCCTTTTGAAATGACTCATATCCTATAAAAACACATCGTCTCCCTTTTTTATCCAATTTATTTCTAAATTGTTTTGGTATATGTACATAGCATATGCATTCAAACACTTTTAAGTGAGTAATATTTGGTTTAGTCTTAGTGAGAACTTTTAAGAGAGATTTTTCTTGAAATATCATAGTGGGTAAGCGATTAATTAGGTGAGCAGCAGTACTAATTGAATCGCTCCAAAAAAT
The DNA here is from genome assembly GCA_033439265.1 of Dillenia suffruticosa. NCBI lineage: Eukaryota > Viridiplantae > Streptophyta > Magnoliopsida > Dilleniales > Dilleniaceae > Dillenia > Dillenia suffruticosa. Next base: position 22,720,284 of record JAVTVX010000029.1, read on the forward strand.
TTTAGGCATATTAACATAGAATATGATTGTTCTTACTATCTCAACTAAATGTCGATTTTTCCTTTCAGCTATTATATTTTATTGGAGATATATGGATATGAGATTTGGTGGATTATTCCATTTTTTTCTAGAAAATTTGTGAATGTATGATTCATATATTCCCCCAATTGTCAGTTCTAAATATTTTTATATTTGTATTGTATTGTTTAGTGATATAATTGTAGAAATTTTTAAATGCTTCGAATGCTTATGCTTGTGAAGTGAGTATATATACCCATGTGTATATAATCTTGTGATCAATAAAAGATATGAAATATTTAAAATCTCGTCTAGATACTACACGAGATATCCAAATATCAGAATATACAAGATTAAAAGCATTTTTATAAATTATTTCCGAAATCGGATAATACATTTGAGTTTCTTTTCTAAAAATACAATCTTCACAATATCTATTTTCATAATTTTTTGTTGGAAATAGCTATTTCAAAACTTGTTTATTAGAATATTCTAATATAGTATGCCACAAAATGTCATTTTCTCCTTGATATGTCATATGAACATGATTATCTTGATTCAAAAAATATAGGTTGTTTCTCCATATCTCCTATCAATCATTTAATTTGTTTTGAGATCCTAAAAAACAATAGCGTCAGAATCAAATATAACTTTACAATTTTGATTTTTAGTAATTTGACTAATAGATATAAAATTAGATGAAAATTCGGGAACATATAAAACATTAGAGTTTTTTCCAAAAATATCAATTTTTTCGAATTCTCTTACATTCAAATTATTCCCATAGCGACCTAACTGTCCTATGATTTGGAAGAGGTTTTAGTTTTCTAATTTTTTTTTTGTCCCTAACCAAATGATAACCGCAATCAAAATCTACTAACAAATTTTGGAAATTTAAAGTTGAGTTTAAGCAAATACATGGATTGGTCGTTACTTGCTTGAGTAGCACTTTTGAAACGATATTTTCGATTGTTGACTCAAGTGCTGTATTTTGGGCCATATTTGAGGAGATTTGTCCATTTCTTTTCAAGTGCTCAGGTTTCAGGTGAGGATGAAGGAACCAATATTTTTCTTGCAAATGATTAAACTTTTTACAGTAAGCACATACACGTGCTACACTTTGTTGGCCACTTGCCCTTCTGTAATCAAATTGAAACCATACATTTCTACTTTGGATTGGCAAGCATTCTCAAGATTCATACTTACTTCTGCTTGTTTGATCATGGATCTCATTTCTTGGTAGGAAGGAAAATCCTTCATTCGAAGGATTTCTTGACAAATATGTACAAATTGCTCTCTAAGAGAAATGAGGAGTCCAAAAGACTTGTTTTCCTCCTCTCTTTTTTGTAAAATTTTGAGGTCGATTGTGATCGGCCTCAAAATTTTGAACTCATTTCAAAGGTCTTCATATTCGCCAAATAATTGAGAGAACGTCTTCTCATCTTTCTTAATGTTGGCAATTCACTTCTTTATATCGAAAACCCTTCCTAAATTCGACTCTTGCCCATAAAGATTGTACATTGGATCCCAAAGAGATTTAGACTTTGGAGAGCAAATGACCATAGTTCTATGAATTTGATCCATAGAACTTATGAGTAGGATGAACACTTGGTTATTCTTATTTTTCATTTTTCAAATATTGAATCTGACTCATCAAGAGGGTCCTTTATAATGTGACCTAAGAGATTTCTTGAGTTTAAAGATCTCTTAATAAAAACAACCCATTGGAAATAATTTGGAGCGGTAAGAAGAATGGAAGAGAATGATTGTGAAAAAGAATTCATTTGAAAAGAATGATCTCCTAACCTCGAAGAGAAAGAATTCGAAATTTGCTCTAATACTATGTTGAAAAATTTTAATTTCGATATTAGACTTCTCGTGTATTTCTAGACGTATAATCTAAAACCACTTTTACGTAAGAGAATTATATCAAGATAAAATTAAAAATATAATATCAAGAACACGAAAAAAAGAAAAAAGAATGGAGAAAATAATATTGATTACTAAAAAACATTACAAAAGAAGACAAAGCTAATTACAAGAGAGAAAATTGTCTCTATTTGCTTGATTACAAAGTATGGAGATGAGGTCTATTTATACAAAAAACTAGATATTAGAGAAAAGAAAAAAAAATCACAATAAAATTGGTAAAGAGGAAAGTAAAGTCAATTTTCTAATTTTATAATGATTGAATAAGTCAATCATTAAATAAATCGACCAAATATATAATAGTTGAGTAAATCAATCTTAATAATTAATGAAACCAACCAAATATATATATAATTGACCAAATTAATTGTAATGATTAGTTCAATCATAATAATTGATTAAATCAATTATTATGGTTGAATAGTTGATAATCGATTAAGTCAATTATAATGATCGATTAAATCAATCATAATGATTGACTAAATCAATCGATATTGTCATTTGAATTTATTTTAGCAGTTGCACATTGCAAATTCACAAACTTTATGTGATATGTATCCATGTAGCAACTTATGTATAGTTGGTCTAATTGGAAGGACGTTAAATTTTGTAATTAAGACTCAAATTTGAATTTTAGAAAAAATTATATTAGAAAAGTTTTCTGATATAGAGGGTTTCAAACCCGATTAATTAAGATGGTTTTGGATACCGATTGGTTAAGTAAAAAAAAAATGCATGTAGCATATCTAGGAGGAAGAAAGAGGCAGCTAAATTCACCTTTTCCTAATAATATCCTTCTAGGGGCTACTTTGAATTTCTCGCATCAGCTTCTGTGAAAGATAGCGTCTTAAGATCAGATTGTGCTTCTTGTGTTGCGTCTGTTCTATGAATCGTGGTTACATTCGATCACTAGAAAAGCTAGTCCTTACTCACGTTTCCTGTGATTGTGGCTGCTATGTATAGGGCGATTGGGCATATGCACCTTTGATGCATTTGCTTTAAATGGCTACAGGGAAATGTGGGGTTGCTTTTTATTTAATTAAGTTGTAAATTTGTTTATCTATTTTTGCCATAATCCATGACATTCTCTCAATTTAGCTTTTGTGTTATAGTGACTTGTATCTTGTGTTGATGTCTGCAGATGTCACTTCTTAAATTTCATTTCGGTGGGAACATCAAACCTTGTCATAATCACATCTTTAGAACCTTAATACACAGATTGCTCGTGACTAGTTTCCCCTTGACATTTCAGTGTCATGATTGTGCTTTTTGTGTCATATGCTCTATGATTCATGATTACACTAAATCACTAAAAGAGCTAGCTCTTAAGTTGTGTCCTATTATTCTGGCAGCTATAATTATTGCTATTTGAAAGTTGGGTTTGCTTTTATTTAATTAATTTTTTCATATGTTTATCTATTTTTGCCATATGCCACGACATTCTCTCTCAGTAAGTTTAGGTTTTGTTATAGTGACTTGTATCCTGTGTCAGTGTCTGTTCACTTTCACTGCTTACATTTCATTTCAGTGGAAATATCAAACCATGTCATGGACAACATCTTTAGAAGTTTAATACACATATTGCCCATGAATATTTGCCCCTCGTGACCTGATGTAACTTCATTTTCGCAGTGTCGTTCGCATGATTCCTGACCTTTCACCTTCCAGGTAAGTGGTTATTATTGGTAGGGAAGCTTGATTTAAATGCTATGATTAATCAGTCGTAGTTCATCTGTAAACCCTATCCAGGAAGCATTTCAAAGCACGAAATGGAAGATGCTTGAAGTTCCATGGATTGCTTCTATAAGACAATTCCCTAGATGAGGTGAGCAAGTGTTCGACTTGTGTGATGGGTCTAAGTTTTTCCCTCTACTGTTTTCCCCTTAATCACCGAGAGAGAGAGAGAGAGAGAGAGAGAGAGAGAGAGAGAGAGAGGGTCCAAGGGGACAGTCCACTCCCTCACCCCCTCATATTCAACTATCATGTAACTAAAATAAAAAAAGAAGAGAGAGGGAAGGGGTTCATTTATGGTCCATTTTGAGGAAAATGCATGTGTACCTGGTCCTTCTTGCGCAGGACCACCATCTTTAAACTACTTGGTTAGAAATGGTTAGACCACTTGAATGGTTCTGGATAGCATTAAAAGGAGTACTTACGTCTTGTGGAAGTTACACTTCTTTTGACTTGTTTCAGATTGCTTTGATGGAAAGTTATCAGAAAAATTTCAAGAAATGAAGAGCAGTGAGAGTAAGTTAAAGCTTGAACTTATTGCATATCGGAAATGGAAGGAGCCAAAGGAAAAAACATAGGTGTGCGCGCGCGCGCGCTTCATTTTCTCTCTCTCTCTCTCTCTCTCTCTGGGTTTCCTTCTGCAGTTTAAATTTACCTAGAGCACATGTCAGAATATGCAGCTATGCTTTTACACGTAACATATTCTCATTCGTTATGACAGGCAAAACAAGATACATCAATATAGGTACGTAGCATTTATATCTGTTGCTCATAACTTGAACCAAGAGGAATTAAATTAATTCCTATTATCATTTCAAACACTGTGCTTATAAAGACAATAAAACTCTGAGAAACACATTAATCTGAAATAGCTTACTTTCCCTTGTAAATTACGACTATACTGCGACATTTAAAACCCGCTTGCCATATATCCTAGGAATAATTTGGCTTTGATCATGTGCAATAATTTTCCTTATGCAGTTTTATTCTTACCAAAGAGTGCAGTACTCTGAAGTTTATCGTTTGCTTTACACCGAAGAAACACTTGATGCATTGGTATATGGAGAACTAAGAACTGTGAAGCTCTTTTCCTTCATGCCCATGTGAATTTGAAGGAGTGGGGCAGTTCCAGTTCAGTAGTTCTTCTATCATTTGCAATGCAATTCTGTTCTCCTCATCGATTGCATCTCTAGTTTCACTTTCATGTGATTCAGATGACGACAATGATGATGAAGATCCTTCCTCCGAAGCATTGCCTTTACTTTTTCCAAGCTCAACTCTCATGATCCAGTTCGAATTTGAACTAGAACCAGCGCGTTTTTGCCAGACTCCAATATGAGAATTCTCAGTATCAAGCCTTAGGCAGGTAAGAGAAGGTGATGGCACCTTGCAACTCTTTCGGAGTTTCGCGCTCAGCACTTCAGATAATGCTGTCGGAGATGATGGTGGGTCTTCATTACTCCTTGTTTCCTCACCGTTGTTATTTTCCATTGGAAAGTTGGTCTTTGCATTTCTACCATTCATTAGAATGGCTGCTTCGTCGTATGCTCGAGCCGCTGCCTCAGCTGTCTTGAAAGTTCCTAGCCATACCCTTCTCTTCCTGCAGTTTTACCAAAGCACATTATATTGGGAGAGAGAGAGAGAGAGAGAGAGTGTGTGTGTGTGTGTGTGTGTGTGTCTTTTCTATGTTGGTGGGCTTACAGCAATGGGTGGCGAATCTCAGATACCCAAGATCCCCAGTGGCGTTGTCTGACACCTCTGAACTTCTTTGGGCGTACCATGTTAGAAAGAGAGAGAATTATGTAGCTGATGAGCTTAAGAGTAATGGGCTCACGGGCATTCCTGACACATATTGTACACCTGTCTCTGAGTGTTTGTGATCAGTGAGGAGAGCATAGTCCGAATGTTATAAATTAGTAGGAAAACTCATAATCCGAGTAGAAGACTTCGGAGGGAGGACAATGTGCTGTCGGTGGGCCGAAGGGTGCAAGTCTTTGTACCTGGTGGTGGTTGCAAAATTTGCATTAATGCTTTCACCTACGCATCCACCAAAAAATAAAAACTAAGAACTTAAGAACTGGAATTGAATGAGTAACATACTATGGCAATATAAGCAACGGAATTTGTATATTTAAACAAAAGTAAAAGAAATATCTTAATGATTTTTTGAGGTTCCTGCATTGAATGATTTGGGCCAGTTTTTAGGGTTAGTGGGTGTAGTTTCATCAATGTGAATCCAGCTCAATGCAAGTTATCATCTTTTTTTTTTTTTTTAATAGTTACACAAAATTTGAACCTTAGTCACGAAATTAAGTGAAGATAGTTGTGACCACCAGAGGTATCATCTGTTGCCTCCAATCTTCGTTCTCTCATGTCTACCTATGTCATCCAGTGTTTACACTATCTCATTAAACCACCACTGAGGCTATTGTTCATAGGAAAAAAGATACTAATATTTCATTTGGGCATGGGTGTTTTTTTTTAAGATAATAATTATGAATAAAATCATATATTATATGGTTGTGAGCATCCTTATGGTGAAGCTATGCCTTGGGCTTCTACATTGGTCTTTTCCACTCTTTTTCTTTAGAAATTTATGGATTTAGAATGATTAATTTTTAAATAATATTTTTTCACTAATTTTTAACTTAATCAAATCAAAACATTCAATATATATATTTCTCGTTTAATTTATTTATTTTGATTGCAGTTAGATGGAGGGTATTGAAGATTTCCCCTCTAACTTGACTTAACTAGCGTGAGAGCATACTTTGTCCCCAATTAAGCTACTAGTTTTGGGTGGGAATATTTATTCTGGGGGTTAGAATTTTACTTCTATTTTTTTTTTTTAAAAAAAAAGATGTTATTCAATCAAAAATTTTATGGAATTAAACTATTAGTTGGAGTAGTTTTGGTGTGAGATATTCAAGTAAGAGTAATGATTTAATAACTCCTAAGGTTTCACTTGTACCTCCTCACATGGCATGAAACAAATATGGATTTGGACGTATGGCAATTGATGTGGACAATTGCCAAGCAGACACGTTAAAATGTATAATACTTATCTCATTTTTCTCCCTTGATCGACAGGAACTAATCTAAGCATTGTGGGATTGAAGTTGATTCTCTCAATACCTATTTTTTCATTCTTAAAATTTGAATTTGAAATTTTGATTAAGAAAATCTTTCTCTCTTATTTTCTTTTTTTTTTTTATTGAAGTATATGTTGTGCAATTAAAATGGATTTTCTTAAGGATAATAGAATCGTATGAAATTTACAAATTTTTGAATTAATTTTTTTATAAAATTATAAATTAGATTTCTAGAATCAAAATTTTATAATTACGAGTTTAATAAGAAGGGACTAAGACACATTTATAAGCTTTTAATAGAATTGTTTATGAAACCTTAAAGTTAGATTTATAGAATCAAAAATTTAATAATTACTAGTTTAATAAGATGTGGTCGAGCCATAGGTTTTCTGGATTCTGTACGGTTGGATACAACTTGACCGTTACTTCATCTTAATTCTGATTCTTGTCATGTCATTTGTTTGGAACTTTTCCAAGCAAAGAAAAGGCCGGAACATATTCTCTCTCTCTCTATGTGAGATTTTGCATAGTTTTAAGAAGGGTGTAATGAATTGTAAACTTGCGCAGACATCTCTTTCTTGAAATTGGGATCTCTTGAGATTCTTGTTTCGTGTTACAGATAATATGGATACTGTTCTTGCACTAACTTTAAAGGCAAAGCATCTTTAACTGAAGAAAGTCCTCTATTTAGATCTTCCCAATCCAGATTGATTGAACCTCCAAATGGCTTGGGTGCTTGGAATTCCCTATATAAATTTAATCTGACATTTTTCTTCTTTGTCAAATCTTGAAGGTTGAGCTATGGAGCCAAATCTCCTTCATGGAACACTCCATGCAACAATCTATGAGATTGATAAACTGCAGACTGGATGTGGGTTCAAGCCTTTTCGCAAGGTATGAATCTGAGGAAGATTTGTACGTATGGCCCATTTGACTTGGATGAGGATAGCATATATATTTACTTGCTTTTTGTTTTAATTCTTGTTTTGCAACTTCAATGAATTTCACAAATTCAGTTAAGTTTCATCAGTGTTTTCCCCATTTGTTTGACTGCTATTGATTAGAGTATGCTTCAGTGCATTATAGGTTGCAAGCTGTAGCTTCCTCATCCTTAAGCATTAGTATAAACAAACTAGCTAGCATAATTTACATTTTTGTTGCTCGAAATCTGAAATGTGTTGATAAATTCGTCTTGTGGTTGGTTCTGCTCTTGAAACATGGGAGTTTGCGGGAGCCAAAAGTTTTACCAAAAGTTTATTAGGTGAGTTCAAGAGGATGGTGTTATGCAGGCGTGAGGTATGTATTTAACATCTCTTACTGTATTTTCTTCTTCTTCCTTATAGATTTTGATCTACCTATGTATCAAACTTTGAGGTGTAGATAGTTGGTTCCAAACTCTATGCAACTGTTGATCTAGACAAGGCCAGGGTTGGACGGACTAGGATGATCGATGTTGCACACCATGAACCATACTGGAATGAGTCTTTCCACATCTACTGTGCCCATTCGATATCTAGAATCATATTTACGGTCAAATTAGATGATCCAATAGGTGCAACACTGATTGGAAGAGCTTATGTACCTGTTTGGGATGTCCTAAAGGGGCAGGTAATTGATAGATGGGTGGATATCCTAGATGAAGACAATGGACCTATTCATGGAGGCTCTAGGATCCACATTAAGCTTCTGTTTGTTCCTGTTACCCTTGATGCCAATTGGTCTCAAGGGATCAAAACTCCTGACTATGAAGGTGTTCCTTGTGCATTTTTCAACCAGAGAGAGGGCTGCAAAGTCACGCTATACCAAGATGCTCATGTCCTCAATGGATTTTTCCCTCCGATTCCTATTTCTGGGGGAAATCATTATGAGCCTGGCAGATGCTGGGAGGACATATTTGATGCCATCGTTGGTGCACAGCGCTTGATTTACATAACTGGGTGGTCTGTCTACACAAAGATCACATTGATAAGAGACCCGGATAGGCCAAAGCCAGGAGGAGACATCACACTAGGAGACCTTCTGAAGAAGAAGGCCAAGGAAGGTGTGAGAGTTCTTATGCTCGTTTGGGATGACCGGACTTCCGCTGATGTGCTGAAGAAGGATGGCTTGATGGCAACTCATGATCAAGATACCGCAGATTTCTTTCGCAACACAAATGTGCATTGTGTTCTCTGCCCTCGTAACCCTGATGATGGGAAAAGTATAGTTCAGGGATTTGAGATAGCAACCATGTTTACTCATCATCAAAAGACAGTTGTGGTAGATAGCCCAATACCAGGAGAGAGGTCTGAGAAGAGGAGGATTGTGAGTTTTGTTGGGGGTATTGATCTATGTGACGGAAGATATGATATACAGGATCACTTCCTATTCAGGACATTGGATTCGGTGCATTCTGAAGATTTTCACCAACCAAACTTTCCAGGATCTTCAATTAGAAAAGGTGGTCCAAGGGAGCCATGGCACGACATTCATTGCAGACTAGAAGGGCCTGTTGCCTGGGATATCCTCTACAATTTTGAGCAAAGGTGGAGGAGACAGGTTGGTAATGACTTAACTTTCCCAATTAATGAGCTCGATGAATTCCTCATTCGTCCAACACCTGTTACTTCACCCAAAGATCCTGAAACATGGAACGTTCAATTATTTCGATCCATTGATGGAGGGGCTGCTTCTGGCTTTCCAGAGAACCCTGCAGAGGCAGCTGCCTTAGGTCTTGTTACTGGGAAAGATAATGTCATTGACCAAAGCATCCAAAATGCTTATATTACAGCAATTCGACGGGCAAAGAACTTTATCTACATTGAGAATCAGTACTTTCTCGGAAGCTCATTTGGTTGGAAATCACCAAGTGACATCAAGGTTGAGGACATCGGTGCCTTGCATCTTATACCTAAGGAGCTCTCACTAAAGATTGTTAGCAAGATTGAAGCTGGTGAGAGATTCACTGTTTACATTGTGATCCCGATGTGGCCAGAAGGCATACCTGAGAGCGCATCTGTTCAGGCAATATTGGACTGGCAGAGAAGGACAATGGAAATGATGTATACCGATATCATTCTGGCCCTTCGAAACAAGGAACTTGATGCAGATCCCAGAGATTATCTAGCATTCTTCTGCCTCGGTAATCGCGAGATGAGGACAGCGGATGAGTACTCTCCTCCAGAGAAGCCAGAACCAAATACAGACTACTTGAGAGCTCAAAATTCCCGGCGCTTCATGATCTATGTTCATGCCAAAATGATGATAGGTACTACATTTTTCATCTTTCTGAAAAAGTTTGATCAGATAACAAAGATTAAAACGTAATTTCTATCAAATTTCCAGTTGATGATGAGTACATTATAGTTGGCTCTGCAAATATCAATCAAAGATCAATGGATGGTGGAAGGGATTCAGAGATTGCAATGGGAGCCTACCAACCCTACCATCTATCAACTACTCAACCAGCAAGAGGTCAAATTCATGGCTTTCGGATTGCATTATGGCTTGAGCATCTTGGAATCCTCCACATGAGCTTTCTTAGCCCTGAGAGCGTGGAATGCATTCGTCTTGTGAATGAACAAGCGGGCAAGTATTGGGAGCTCTACTCTGGTGAGACGCTTAATCTTGACTTGCCTGCACATTTGTTGCGATACCCCATTGCCATTGCTCCCTCTGGATCAATCACGACATTGTCAGAGACTGAATGTTTTCCTGATACTAACGCGCGTATTCTTGGTCTCAAATCCTCCTCCCTTCCTCCAATTCTGACCACATAGAGCAAGAATGACTGTGTTCTTTCCCGTGTACTACTTCTGTGGCATTTCACATTCCTAAGGCTTTGGCTGAATGAAATTGTCTTGGGTGAAAAGTGTTGACATGTTCAATTCTCTTATTGAAATATATAGTATTACTCGAGAGAAATATTAATCTACTTGATGCAAACTCAAAGACTTTAATTTTGTGGTTTCAGACTTTCAATCATGACATGGTATGAGTTGAATTTTTTTTTTTTAATCATTATGTTATGTTGTGTACAATCTTACCATATCGTATTCTTAGATCCATACCGCAATGTAAGCATATAAATTTTTTCAATTTTTAAATATATAAATACTATTAGTATTTGCCATTTATTTTTGTCATTGGAAGAGCCGTCATCTGGTATGAAATATTTGATTTGAATATTTATATAACCTATTTCTTATTATTTAATACAAAATATACGAAAATAAAACATGGCTCCTAATTTTATTCTATCGTATTTTTTGACAAATTAAGGAGGCAAAAAATTTACAAACAACACCATACTGAGGTCGCAAATGAATGTAAAGAAAGTGCACACATGTTGGATGTCCCGGACCAATTCTTAAGGAACAAAACTTACCCGTATTTGTTTTTATCGTACATAATATTTGAAGTTGAGATCTTGCTAAAAGGTTACCAATGCCAATGCCAAGCTACTGGACCATCGGTTGGTCCCATGCCCAATGCTCCTCGGCAGGCAATCCAAATGACATCATTTCAGCTTCAATGGCACGTCAAAGGATGAAAACGGGTTGGTGGGAAATGAGAGCAGACAATAGCATAAAAAGGTAATGGCCATTTTCTTTGTTTGTTTGTAGAGAAGCAGAAGCCTGTTACATAAACCTTGAAGCTCGGGGAAGATGATTTTGTCATCTGTAATCAGATTAATCTCAAGTTGAATAAACTTTCCCATTTAACAATTTTATTAATATATGATAATAATTAAAATTTATTTTATCAAGAATTTTTATTTTTACTTGTAAAATCCTAAAAAGTTTTCAATTGATAAATAAAAACTAGTAAAACAGAGGTAACCATGAAGAATTGAGATGTTTGAAGTACCATGTAGCAGTCATATGTTTTCATGTTAGGGTGCTGGAGATGCTTTAGATGTTTCTAGGACACCCCCAAATACCATGTTGGCGTTCTGCCCGCACAGGCAGCTTCTCTATCGTATTCTTTTGTAGGATGTATTTCTTGGCAAAACTTTTCTATTCAAATTTTGAGTATGACCTTTGAGGCTGCCCATTTTTCCTATTTTTAGTTTTCTTGTTTCTTATTGATTCATTGTAATTTTCTTGTCAGAGGGAAAAAAAAAAATTATCCTGGTGTTCTCTCTCGGGCAAAGTATATATATAAAATCGGGTTTTGTTTGAAATATAAAAGTTATGTAGTTGGATATTCGAGTAATAAAAAATTTTTATTTAAATATTTTTTTTGAAATTTTGTATTCTGAATTTTTTTGGATGAGTGTATTTTCATGATTTTTGTCATTTTTATATAATAAAAAAAATAGAGTTACTCCTGTACTAATATTAAAAATAAAGATAAAAATAAAAAATATTGTGTATTATTCGGTATGTAATAAATTTATAGAATCTTATTTATATAACATATTTTCTAATTCGAACGGTGGTCAATGTGTTGTAATATATATGACAAATATATTGTCAATATACGTAAATATAGTATTAAACATAATAGTAAATCTTAAGTGAATATTGTGTTATTAAAATTATATTAATAAAAAATAAAAATAATGGAAGTTAAAAATTGTTTGTAGTTATTTAGGAAATTGTGATAAAATTAATAATATTTTTTATTTAATTTGGACAAAATTAAGAAATTAACAGGTTTTATAATTCTTTTTTAAAAAAATGCCCTAATCCTCTTTTGGTTTTTTTTTTTTTCATAGTGAAACTAGATTCCGATTTTATTATAAGAGGAAGAAAGATTAGTATCACTTAATATGAATCTCGTTAGCCTCTTTTAGCTCTTCCATGTCTCTCTCTCTCACTTTCTCTCTCCTGTTTTTTTTGGTACCTTGAGCACTCGATATCCAAAATTTTGTCCCGACTAATCCAGATCGAGGAGTTTGTTAGATCTCAATTGAGAGGGTTCTCTCCCGATAATATTTTTTCTATACCCAGGGGAAGTCGAACTCCCAACCTGATTAAGGGATGAAAATATTTTTTTCACCCAATATGTGTGTGTGTGTGTCTCTCTCTCTCTCTCTCTCTCTCTCAAACATGATGCACTTAATTTGAGCAACCCTGAGTCCAATACAGCGTGCGATAGAGTTGGCTTGGAAATGGAAAAAGAGATACTGCCCTAATATATTATAGCTATTGTCCTGCTATAACGTGCGAGGTGCGGATAAGTTGTGAATTATAATTTTTATTATACAAACATACGTTAAATTTATAATTAATTTAATATTTAAATTAACTTATATGACACATATTAATGATAAAGAAAAAAGAGTTTTATCATTGAAATTTTATAAAAATATATCAATGAATAATGTAAAAAAAAGGATAACGAGTGGAGTGAAACGATAATAGAAATAAAGGGATGATCATCCATAGAGTCTAAGAAAAACAAAAGGAAAAAAATCTATACTAAAAAAAATGAAAAACTCTAGAGGAAAAACTAGCAAAAAATAAAAAGAGTAAAGATTTGAATGAAAAAAAAATTATGGTCTAAAAATAAATAGATGATTATCCGTGAGGTCAAAAAAATACAAAGAAAAAAATCTATATTCAAAAAAACAAAGAACTTGGGTTAAAAAAAGAATAAAGACCTGAATGGATAATTGGGGGCAAAAAAATGGGAAAACCTATCTCTAAAAAGACAAACAACTTAAGGGAAAAAATTGAGTCAAAAAATAGAAAGAGTAAAATGTTGAATGAAAAAAATAAAAAACTTTGGTTTAAAAATAATGGGTAATCATCCCTGAGGTCAAAAAAAAAGTAAAAAGGGAAAAACTTATATCCTAAAAGGCCAATGAATTAAGAAGAAAAAATTAGATTAAAAAAAAGAGTAAAGATCTGAATAAAAAAATAAAAACTTACGGTCTAAAAATAAATAAACGATCATCCGTATGATAAAAAAAATAAAAGGAAAAAAGCTATGTTTCAAAAAAGGGCTTAAATAAAAAAATGATAAAAAAGTGAAAGAACTTAAATGAAAAAAAAAAAAACAAAGAAAAAACCTCAAAAATATCGTCAAGAGACGTCCTAAACACGTTTCGTGCTTTATACTGTTATGAATCTCACATAGACTTTCCAAGAAATCATAAAATAATATTTAAATCCAATAAGTTCTCTCATCCAATAGATCGATCTTTTGAGTTTGAGTTCATTACTTAGATTCGTAACAAATTGGTAACATGAAAAATGATTACCTAGAAGAGGGCTACCTGGTGCCAGAATAAGAGCCGTCTAAAATGGAAAAATGGCTACCTGGTGTTGGAGTGAGAGCCGTCCGAAGAGGAAAAGGGTTACCTGTCAAAGTGAAAGCTGTTCAGAGTGAGAGCCATCCGTGGACATCTGGTTTTTCAAGGGAAGTGTAATATTACGAATGTTATATCGGATTCTTAAGAAATCATAAAATAGTATTTAAATCTAATAGGTTCTTTCACTCAACAGATCAATTTTTTAGTCTGAGTTTTTTTATTGAATTTGAGTCTATTACTTGTTACACGCACACGTAAATGTATATATAGCCGCACAAAATGGTTGTACCCCTATTAATATTAATAGTAATGGGTCCTTTTTATGCCCCACAAACAAAAGGTACGATTGACTTTAAACAAAGACTTGTGACCTTTCGTTAATGGTATTAGCAAAGTAAAGGAGGTCATTGTTCCTCCAAAGAAAGGTCTGTGCTGGTTAAAGGGTCAAAAGTAGGCACAAAACATGCCCCCACACAGCCCTTAAACTTGACTGTGGGATTATGGGCAGTGCTGAAAAGGAAAGTAACTCTAAAATCTGGGTTCAAAGTATTTTACAATCGTAAGATGAGCTCTTTGGTTCATAAAATGATGTGATTAGATGAATATGAAATCACTAGTTTGATGTTTGCAACCTGTTTGTTGTTTGGTGCATTTGGGGCCTTAAGCACATGTATGTGTGTTTTGTGGTATATTTTTTTTCTTTTTTTTTCTTTTTTAGGTTAAATTAAAAAAATATAAAATATAAAATAGTCAAAAAATTGTTCATAATTTAGATATTATGGGTTATTTTTATAAATAATTTTTATTAATTATATTTAAATTTTGAATTTTAATATTATAATATATGTGGTCGTGATGATGGTGGTGATTGTAATGATAGTGCGTTTATGTGAAATCATGAGTCACTGATGATTAATTAGTCTAGTAAAATATGGTATTAGATTATTTAATCAAGTTTTTAGATTTGACTTGTAATTTAGATATAAAATAGATTATATTGGGAGTATAGTCTCTCTAAATAGATTATTATAAGCCTCATATCGAATTAATTAAATATAATTTTAAATATCAATTAATATCGTAAAAATTAAAAAAAAAAAAAAACCATGAGCCAACTTCCAAATCAGTGGTCTAAATTAATTGTTGTCCTTTTTTGCTTGGCTTTTTTCTTTTGTTATTATTAGCATGATGGCACCGATTAATGTTTTTCTATTTATTTATCCAAAGTTATTAAATATATGTTGCCACCCAACCTAAAACCGCATTAGTAATTTTGTACATTTTATATATACGAGAGATTCAGATTCAACGTCTCAAAAAAAAAATTATTAATTAAATTATAATTTATTAATCAAAATAATTAATTATCAAATAATAGAAAGAAATTTAAAATTTATTTTCACTGTTTTTATATATCGAATTGTTATCGATTATTTAATAATATAATATCAAAGTTTTTTACTCTAATAAGTAATTATTAATAATAAAAATTCAAAATTCTATATCAATAAAAAGAAAAGATGAATTGAAAATCACATCACGCTAATGATAAAATCACAAAATAATTTTTGAGGATCATAAAATGAAGAGGAAAGGAAAAATAGTAAACTTTGAATTACACAAAAGAAAAAAATAATAATAAATACAGAGTAGATTTAGAGGAGACCAATGAACATGGTTGCCGACGTCACAAATCGCAAGCGGAAAAGGATCAAATGAAAGTCCCAATAATTTCCCAATTTATTTCCACCAATTAAATTGCATACGTTCTCTCTCTCTCTCCCTCTCTCTCTCTCTATCTGCTTTTCAACCCCTTTGAAAGAAGATAATCCAATTTTCCAGACGCGCGCGCTAATTGAGCATGAACGCTTCAAGGTCTCCACTCAATCTCTGATTAGTTATTTCTTTTTTATCCGACTCATGCTTTAACCGCTCATGCTTTTCTTCACAGGTTCTTCAAGTCTATTTCTCTAAATCTCAACCTTTATTATCTCAGATCAGTTCTCTAGCCCTAATTATGCAACTCTGCATCTGCAATTCACTCCCCACTTTGCTGTCTCACATCTTTGCAGCCATGGGGTATTGCCCTCTTTCTCTCTCTCTCTTTTTCTGTGAAATTTATCTGTTTATGCGCATATTGTTATAGTTTTAATTGTTCACGCTTTTTTATGCAAATTGGAATCTGGGTATAGCTTGTTGGTTAAGTTTGGTTTTGTTTCGTTCTGCATTTTTTTAATGTATTCTTTGCCTTTTTATGTTGAGGGGTTTATTCTATTCTTAGTGGTGGGTTTTCTGATAAGAAGGAAGGCTAGGGTTATGGATTATAGGTGCTGTCTGTTTATACAATTTGAAAAATGTCTAGGGAAGAAGCCCTGTTGTTCATTTTTAGGGTTTTGTGGAGCTTATATTAGCGCAATATTTCGCGGGTCTATGGTGAAAGTTAAGTATAAGTGCAAATGGATGGCTTGTTTAAAGGTCAAATTCTCCTGTTCATTTAGTTTCTCTCTCTCCGTTTCTTTTTTTTTCTTTTTTTGGGCAATGTTTTGGATGCTCTGTCTATTTTTAAGTTTCCTTTAGATTGTGATATAACAGATAAATTATTGTTATTTGGAACTATTTTCTCTGATACTTGGACTGCCAAAATAAAGAATTTCCATCACCAGTCATAATCCACCATATAGCTTTGTTGAGCCAAGACCGTTGGATCCAATCGAGTTTGCCATACATTGTTTTTGTTTTTGTTTTTGTTTTCGTTTTCTTTTTCTCCATATCTGTTGAAATCAAATAATAAATGAAAACTCAGCCGATCTGTTATGCTGTTTAGCTTAAGTGCTGTATTTATATGTGGGTTGTGGTTCTCCCAGGTTTTAGATGGTCATATTGTTACTTCTACATTATTGCCTGCGCAAACGCATGGCCCAGAAATTCTATGGGGAATGCATATGCATTAAACTTGTGGTAAAATAATACTTGTTTGTTTTGATTTTGGATACTGTAGCTATTATTTGATGGAAATTTTTAGAATGATATGTGAAGTTTTCTTCTTCTTTTCTTTTTTCATGTTACATAAATACTAATGTAGTTTGTAACTATTTGAAAGACGAAATGTTGTGTAAATGGCAGTGGTGCAAATGTTGTTATGTTTTATGAAGCTATAAGTGATAAACCTTGTGTCTGAACTTCAATTTTATTTGTTTAAGCAGGTATAGAGTTGAGTGGGAAGACTTAGATTGACACTTCGAAGTCCTTCATTCATAGGACTTACTCATGGTGACAAAATTCAGAAAATATGTCTATACAAAATTCAAAACTGTAATAGAAAGCAAATTATTAAGAAAATTCACGGTTGTGTACTTAACTTGATATGTATCCTTGTAAAACCAATGAAGGGAAGAGGAAAATGGAAACGGGTTCTTTCTCTTCTCAAGACAAGCTTTCTCTTACTAATGCAGGATGGCTCTACACTTAGCGTTAAATTTGTTTGTTAGAAGTGTTTTTGGTTTAATGGGTTCAAA
This sequence comes from Dillenia suffruticosa, assembly GCA_033439265.1. Classification (NCBI taxonomy): domain Eukaryota; kingdom Viridiplantae; phylum Streptophyta; class Magnoliopsida; order Dilleniales; family Dilleniaceae; genus Dillenia; species Dillenia suffruticosa. Next base: position 22,737,812 of record JAVTVX010000029.1, read on the forward strand.
CATCATTCTGCCAGATAACATAGCTAGTCTTGTGTTTTTCTAATACTGTGCCAGTTTGTTAACCAACTTGGTTATTTACCATCACATTGTCTTGAAGAATGTTTCCTTGTCATTCTTTGCATCCCAATATGTATCTAGATTCCACAGTCTCACGATTTGTTACATCTTTATCATACATCCAATAACTAGGTTACAGAATTGACCCACTTGTGAAGAAAGGGTAACGAGACTCCAACCATTAAAGGGTTGTTGGCCTACCTGTAAATACTATTTTTTGTTCTGTACTTTGAACTTGTGACCTTCATGTACACTATAGCAACTGTGTTATTCTGCTAAACCCTGCCTGTAATAAAAATAATCGATTGTCTAAGAACTTCTATCAACTTGATTTTATGGTCTACTTTCAAGGACTAGCTGTATATCATTTCAGTCCTTTTTCCCTTGTTAATCCACTTCATGCCAAATTTTACGCATGTTAGTGGGGTGCACATAAAATGTAACAAGTTGCACAAAATGCTAGTATCTCAAAACTTATATTGAAGTAAATACCAGTGGGGTTTTTCATTATTATTATTAGCACTTTCTGAAGAAAATGCCAGTAGTTTGCAGTTCACATAAATTTCTACCTGTACATGATTTATGTGCTTACGTTTGCAGTGATATGCATTCTGATTTGTTGTGTCTGTATCCAATGTCATTTCATCTCATTTATGTGGTCTCTGGTCAATATTTTTATAGTTCTCCTCACATTCACATCTGGACTAATATTGAATCTAAGCTCATTTATGTGAAGACAACCAAAAATTGTTCAATTTGTTGGCTTACACTGCTTTGTGTTTCTGAATAGCAGTCACTGTTGTTTGGGGTACCAATAATTGAACCTTAGTCACATGGTCGTCCACCTTAAGGTTTCTACCAAGAATAGTAATCAATTAAGAATTGGTATTAGCGGGAGAAGGATTATCATTTTACTTGGTAGTTGATAAAGGGCTCATCCTGTGCACAAAGTGCTCCCCGGCTTAGTGCGGGGGTAGGGGGAGGGTGAGCGTATATGTACATAGCCTTCCCCTTGCATTTTTTGCAGAGAGATTGTTTCCACGCCTCAAACCCGTGACCTCGAGATCACCAAATGAGCAACTCAACCATTGTACTACTGCTCGCCCTCTTACTTGTTAGTTGATGCCTCAAAAAATATCTCCTTGGCTTGTTTATTACTTCCTCTCTATTTCCTTTCTTTATATTTAAAATGCAACTTGGATCACCTAAAGTTCACTGAAGCCTGTTCCCACCGTGCATCCAATCAATGCCTGTTATTGATTCCCAAATATGAAAGTTCAAATCTCATGTTTAATGCAATGCCCAAGTTGTATACGAAGTATCTTTGGCTCCCTTGCAGATATTTTTATCAGTTATCTTAATCTCTTTATTATGTCAATATTTTACGTCTCTTTGTTTTACAATATTGGCTGTATGACTCGTTCACAGATGGTACTTGGTGCTAATCAGTTATGAGGTTAACCTGATTTGTTACAGAGCAGTGGTTGCTTTGGATGCTTCACTAAACCCATTGTGGTTACTGCTATAGACGATCCGTCAAAGGGACAAAAATTTCAACGGCATGTGCCAAATAAACCTAGTGTTTCAGACGGTTTCTGGAGCAGTAGCACAAATGATATGGATCAGGCAAATACATCAAACCGGACCACAAACCCCGCAAGTTCTAATGCTGACATGACCAACCATCCTGAATTTGTAAATCAAGGTAAATAAAATTTCCTACTGTTTGATCTTTTCCCTTCCTTTATTACTTATATAACCTAGAATTATATTTTTGTTTTACATCCCATTCTGTTTCTTTTTGCTAGACCTTGGATTGATAGACCACTACCTGAAATTTTAGTTACCTTCTTTGACTTAAGTTTTGGTGTTTTCCTATTTCTTGGTTATGTCCGTGGGGCACTGAACAGCCAATGAAACTCTGTATGATGGGTTGGTTTTGCTTAGGCCTTTAAGGAGAAGCATGGAAAAATAAACATTTCAATCTGCTGTCAATTGTGTTGTATCTGGAAGTTCCCTTTTTTTTTTTTTTTTCATTTTTCCTCTATTCGGCTGCCCTGATGTGGCTTCAGCATAGCAAGTTTGGTGCTTGGAGTGTATCATCTGGATCTATCAAATGGCTAAAATAATTAGCTGAATATTTTTTCATGGCTTTTACACTGGAGTTGGGCTTCTTTTATGGCAACTGTTGTGACCCTCGTTAGTCATGGTCTCTGTGGTCCACTTATGCCGCTGTTCTTTTGCGGGGCACTTTCTTATTGTAACCCACTTACGCCAAACTGAATTCTTGTTAAGACCAGAAGTAGTTGATGCAGGTCTTCTCCTCTGGAATGAGACGCGGAAGCATTGGGTGGAAAATAAGACATCTCAAAACCGGATTCAAGCTCGGAAACCAAGATTAAGGTAGGTTTTCTTCTCTTTCTCTCTCTCTGATGAGGTTTGATAGTAGAAGTGTCAAACTTGTGTCATAAGGATTAACCTTGAGTGATTTTGAAATCAATTGTGAGATTTCTGCTGCTTCCACTCCCATTCCTCTAGATATTACTTATTTGCAGCATTTGATCCACTTTCAAGTGTTGAGTATCATTGCATCTGTTGCATTATGCAGTTGGGATGCAACATTTGAGAGCTTACTCAGCACCAACAGGCCTTTTCCTAGGCCTATTCCCCTACCAGTAAGTTCTCTCTTGTTTTGGTGGTTGTTCTTAGTATTGCAAGTTATGTTGTCGGACACTTCTAGAAATAGTGTTCTTATGAGATATATTTTGGATACACAAAATATTAAACTGAAGTATAAAATTTTTATGACCTTGTTGTGCTGTTGTGTTCATCTATCATCTTCTTTGTTGGTGTTGGATACGTACCCTTAACTGCCTTATGGATTCCTATTCACAGGAAGTCGTAGATTTTCTTGTTGACATATGGGAGCAAGAGGGGTTGCATGACTGAGAAAGCGCTTGGTCTCATCATCCTCCATACTCAATTCTATGGGGCTTTGGTAAAGAAGACCAAGTATAGTCACTTTGGCCAACCTTTTTTTTTTTTGGGTTCATCACTAGAGTTCTTGAGAGTTCTTGATATCGAGGACATCTTCTTGTTTCCTTTCATCTGGATTCACATAATATGAAAAGAATTTAGAATGCACCAAGTGATTTGTAAAGTAATTCTGAAAAAAAAAAAAAAAATCATTGATCTTGTTTCCTGCTTCAAAGGGTAATCATCAATGATTAGGTGACTCTTTCTTTTTCTTTTTGGGTTCTTTGTGTTTTTTGGGGGGTGGGGGTTGGGGTTGGAAGGAGCCCTGCACAAGGGGTGGAGAGAGAGTTGACGTTGTTTACCTATTCTTTTATATAATATTGTGTTATTTATATGTGGAGTATATATACCTTTCTTGGGGTACAGGCAAATAAGTGGATTTAAAATACAGCCAATGAGAAGCTTGCAGGTTCTTGAAGGCGCAATAATAATAATAATAATAATTTTGTTTGGATTGTGGTTATTGATTTCTTAAATTATACTTGGTGTGTGTGTTTGGATAGAGATCCGCATTCCCTCAATCAGATTTCTTCCTGTTTAACGCCAAAGAGCTTTGGCTCAAGTGGCACCTTCCTCCCTCCCCCATGTATATAATAGACTCGGGTTTAAGTTTCGGCATGTACCAAAAAAAAAAAAGAAAAAAGATTTCTTCTTGTTTAACATGCCCAAACTATCTTCACCAATATTATCAAAACCGTATCGTGTATTGACCCATAAAATTTAAAAATATAGTTGAACCGATTGGATCATGGATTAATATAGTCGAATCGTTGATTTTTTAATAATAATTAAATATATATATAATCAATAATTATTTTTAAAATTCATATTGATAATTAAGAACTAAATAACTAAATTATAAAATCATATAAAATATAAATTAAAATCATAATATCAAAAATCGATAGTCTCACATCTCATAGAAATTAAAAAAATATTAAAAAAAATATTTTTTTAGGTTTTAACCCTAGATCGTGGTTTTTTATAATCGGCGGTTCAACCTCGGTTCACGGTTGAACCGTCGGTTCAGTCCAGTTTAATTGTAAAACGGTATTTTTATTCAATCGAATCGTAAAATTGTTATAAAAAGGGTTGAACTGGTTGAACTGGCGGTTTTGTCCGGTTTTAATAACATTGATCTTCACCCAAAAAAAAAAAAACCAAACTATATTGGGCCTTAATTTAGCTATAGTGGGTCTCGCTTTAAATTAATTTGAATATTTGGGCCTGAATCGGGCTTTACTAAACTCAATCACAATGGTTTTTTTTTTTTTTAAAGTGGAACTCATTAATCACATGTCTGATTAAATTTGATTCAAGTTATATTAGATTTTTAAGGCGATAAAACTCTCTTGATATCTGTTTTTGTCATACATAAAATTTGAATTCAAAACCTTATTTAAGAGATACCAATAATTAGTTACTCGATCAATCATGTATCGGTATCACACTTGTTATTTTAGCAAGTGGTTAGGCAAGTTTTGTGGTTAGATATCTGTATTTTTGTTTCCTCTTAATATATTTTATAATTTTATTTACATTAAAATTTACTTTAATAAAGGTCGCCGTGCCCAAAAAAATTAAAAAATAATAATAATAATAATTTACTAAGCCAGTACAACAATTTTATAGATTGGTAGGTGTGAAATAGACACAAAGGTGTTCCACAAACGCGTAAGCGAAAAAAATTATAGAATTCTTCCTCCAAAAACACGTAGGCGGCACGATGGGTTGGGTGGTATGAATTCAGGGTGATGGGATGTGTGTTGTGGCATGAAAAGATTATCATATTAAAGAGTGGGGATGTCAATTTTGATTAAAATGCACTTTCATAGTAATCCAATTTTGACCATAAAAAGGTATGTGGGTTCAATTCAATGTCTCATATTGGGTGTCTGTGTTTCTAACACCTGGTCAAACAATGGGATTTACTCGGTTTTCTTTACAAATCTCTCCTCATTTTCACCTCCTCTTCCTAATTTTTTGCTTTTCCCTTTTTCCTTTTTGTTTTCACTATTAATATTAGATTTTATCTTATTAATTCAGTTTAAATACTATAGTTAAGAAAATAGAGTGATCGACCACTCAACTTAAAGAATTTTAATATTTTTTACTTATCCCTTTTTTAAATTATTGACTCGGAATAATCTAACGATTAAAACTCATAATAATTTATTTATTTTATTATTATCTTATTTTTTAAAAAAGTTACAGAATAATCAATATTGAATTATATTTTATATTTTGCTTCTTATTTTTTATAGAGCAAATGTGCTCAGCACAAATATTAAATCATAGTAAGGAGAGTCCACCCAACAGATAAAAACTCAATTGGCACTGTGAGAAGGAAAAAAAAAATCCATCTTTTTTAATTAATTCACTTAAAAAAGTTTATGTGGTCTAAAAATTTCAAAACAAAATAAGAGACAGATTCTTATTTAATATAATTTAAATTTCATTTAAGAACGAGACTTCCACAGTGGCATAAAGTAAAACACGGGTTCTCTCTCGTTTTTATTATCGGTATCTGAATTTTACCTGATTAATCCAATTCGAGTACCATAAAAACCATTTTAAAAATTAATTTTTTTTTATCATTTTCATATTCAAACTCAAAATTAGATATAATAATCGATCATTTAAACTAAAAAAAATTGATCTCTATCTTTCTGCCATTGCATCAAAAGGCACTAAGTGGATACGGGGCAGCATCAAATTGATACAATGTCGGATAAGCGGGCGGCCAATCATGAACGCAACGCCTTTAATTTCCATCACACATTTCACAATTTGTTCGAATGGTGCCAGCAAAACAAGGTGTCCCGTGACTTTGGGTTTTCATTATTGATATGTGAGTTGCAGTTTCGGTAAATAAAATCAAATAAATGGAGATTTATTTTCTTGTTGCCTCCTTAGTATCTACCTTTCCTCATTTTTATTTTTAAAATTATTACAAAGGGAAAATTGATTTAAAAACCCAAGTTCATACAACAATGGTTTTATTTCTTACTCATAAACTTACCACCTTAAATTTTTAGAATCGAAATCCAAGTCAATTTCGTCTCTCGTTCTTCCAATTCTCGAATGCTAGAAGACAACTTGTCTTCTATGTCAGAGCAGAAGACCCCAAAGCCAAGTGCCAAATTAGAAATGCAAGCTCATGTATGTATGGACAATTTTACCGATACTTATTGATATAAATGAAATCGATACTTTCGTTTCATAATCAGGTTAGGAATTCAACTCCTCTGAAGTTTAAACAAAATAATGTTAAGAGACCCGTCTCTATAAAATAGGCTCTACAGCAAGGGTGTTATAATACCTGGTAATGTCACGGGAACTTGTAACACTATCCTGTCAAAACTCCCGAGCTCGAGCCAAGTAGCTTGGTATCGAGCTCAAGCTCGAGCCCAACTGTGTCGAGCTCGAAATCTCGACGAGCTATCCTAGATATTTTAATTTTTTAAAAAATAATTTTTATATATAATTATATTTTTAAAAAATAAATTGTATATGTAAAATTACATTTTTAGATATATTTTTTTAAAATATATTACCTATACTATCCAACAATACTATCCGACGACACTATCAAACGATACCGATGACACTTCAGGCTCGAGCTCGAACTCGAAAAATAAAAGCTCAATGAGCTTGAGCTCGAGCTCAGGTATTGTGATACCCCTACCCTGTAGCAATCAATTTAAATTAATCAAGACAAATCTCTTGATACCAGGTAGTGATCAAATCACGATAAAAAAAATAAAAATAGACAACTTTCGAATTTTGGTCTTCAAAATTTACAACAATTTGTTTTTACATTTTCTGTCTCTTCTCACGTCTCTTTTTTTATAGTTTTGAAATCATTAGCACTAGATTTGGAGTTCTACTCATATTTTAAAATCATTTTATCTATGTAATATTGCGGTAACGGTCGATGAATAGTGTCAATCTTGTTCTCTTTTGAGATTTCGAGTTCCGTCCTCTCCTCTTGTATAAAAGAAAAACAGAGGTAATATATATTACATCATAATAGTGACACAGCAATGCCTAACATAATAATAGAGTGCAAATATATATTACAACAAAAAAAAAGGAAAAATAAAATCCAAAAACCTAAACATTATGGGTCAGACTTTGCCATCTGCAGCCCGAACCTGAAAAGACCCACATTCTATTGCACCCACGCATCAGCTAAATATCTTTGTTGACTCTGGTGGTGATATGATATTCAAACTTAATTATGGGAAGTGTTGGTCGAAACTCTACCATTAATTCTTCGATAATCAAATTAGTAATTAACCTAACAATAATGGGATGTCTTTTAAGGTGGGGAAAAAAGGTTTGGTGAGCTGAAAAACCTTGGAAAACACAAGTAGCACGTTGTGATTAGAAAAGTTAAGAAAATTTTGTCATTTAAGCGTTAAATTCAACTCTAGTAGAATTTAAACAGATTTAACATGATTATCAAATATCATATCGATGATTTATAAAATAATAATAATAATAATAATAAAGATGAGAAATTACTAAAGAGTGTGCAAGTGGGTGTGCTAGATTTTAGTATCCATTCATCAGCATCATGGGCAGTGGCGGATCCAGGAGCCAAGAGCAACTGGGGCAAAATATTTTTATGGAATAGAATGACATATAGTAGATTGACCGACGATTTTAGTGAGAGTAATATTTATTTAATACGTACAGATTAACGAAATTGTTTTGATATGGAGGGGGTAATTGTCCACCCTCCCTTCTATGTGGCTCCACAAGTGATCATGGGGATGTCTTTAAGAACCAATGAACCTGGAAAGTATAACTACTGGTACTACATCCCTCTTCCTCCACCTATTCAATAATAAAAAATTACAACTTGATACTTTAATCTACTTATACATAAAACATGCTAAATTATATAATCTCAAGCATGCACGAGGGTTGTAATACAACAATTAAATGGAAAACGAGGTGAGGATTTGGTAGTGGGAAGGGGATGATGTCCATGATCGCTTATAGATCAAGTGTTTATTAATTAATCTTTGATTAATTAGTGTAATCAAGCTGGCCAACTTGAATAGGGCTTTGCATAATTATCGTTACCTATTTGGCATTTTTGCTTAGAGTCCGTACGTAGATCTCTTAAAATCTTGTTTGATTAATTCAACTTGCTTGATTAGTAATAATCAACTCCATTTCGTACTACTAGCATATCAATGTGGTGGCGTGGAGGACCGGTCAAAAGGGATCTTACACACATGCAACCTTCCAACTCGCGTGAGTTGGAAAATAAACATTAGAAAAGAGAGAGAGAGAGAGAGAGATAGATACATGCATTAGTCCAAAGTGGGGTGCTTTAATAGATGAAGAAAAACAGTTTTTTAAGTCCAAGAAGGTGATCAAATCGAGTAAGATACATGTTTTTTTTTTTTTTTATCGTGACTAAATCATCAATCCAGTATTTAAAATTTGATTGTTTGTAGGGTCCAATTAAGAGTATAGATCTTCCAACACTGATTTTTTCATTTTCATGAAAAATTGAATTCCTAACTATAGTTTAAAAATGTCAGTTTCTGAATTAACCGAGTCAGGTAAGATACATGCTTATTACAATTAAAAAATTTGATTTAGGTTGCCTTTGGGCTTGATGATCCTTCCTAGAGGGAGAAAAAAGCATGATTTTATTAACCACAGGAAAAAAAAAAAAAGCCAAGCGGCTGATAACACGTGTGTATATTAATAACAACATTCTCCTGATCTGATAGCATAATTTAAATTTCGATAATAGTGAAATTTTAAATTTAAATTTAAAAATAAAAAAACAGATATCAAGAGAGTATTTACGTCTCTAACTTAAACTCCACGATATTTAAATAAAATTAATTGAATATTTCATATATAGATTGTAAAGTATATATATATGTATATATATATATATATATATATTAATTCCAAGTGGATGGGAAAGAGGAAAAAAATTGCAAATACGCATACATGCATCTGGGCCTTGTTTGCCAATGAGATCATATAATAAAATCCAAGTGGGCCAAAAAAAGCTGCTAATATTAATGCCTTTATCTTGTAAATTTAGAAATCTCCGCAGGCTGATGGGTGAAATATTCCGTACATATCCCTCTTTGCACATATAATTGCTATTTAGTTCGTTTTACGCAGGTTGTTATTTTATACTACCCTAGAAGTTTGGGATCTCTCTCCCTTAATCCAAAAGTAAAAATTCAGTAATGCAAATCTAGTTCGCCAGAAAATGAATACAATAAGAAGGGAAACATACGTGCGGTGGGAAAGGGAAAGAAGAAAATGAGTAATCACCCATCTGTTTGCTAAAATGCCTCTATGAGGTTAGTGGTGGGTATATTCTCTGTGTATTAGGAACAATGTAAGTGAAATGATTTATAGGACAATCTGATGTTGTTCATCAACTATTGTCAAGCTTGACCAAGTCGACTATTTATGCAAATTATAGCCCTTCGATCTACACTTGTACATGCGGCAGCTCGGTAGGGGTGCACCGATGATCTCCACCGCATTGGTGCAATGGAGAGGAGCCTATCCCTATACGTTGTAACTAGGTTTGAGGCAGGGATCTTTCGAGGCTGAAATAGGAGATTTTGGGCGATGGATAAAGGTCAAGAGGAAAACAAGAAAGAGGAGACGGGGGCCCAGAAATGGAGCAAGAGATTGAGTGTTGAGAGGGCACATTGGACATTGGACATCTCAAAGTTTGCAGGAGGCTCAAGCAAGCAGTGCCGCAGAGTAGTGGGGGTCTAGCAGTGGTCTGAGGTAGCAAATTGTTGGAGATGGAAGCGACCACAATCTTGTTATGGAACGAAGCTGCTCCTAGGAGGCCAACTTCCGATGAGTGTTTGAGGGATGAATTGTCTAAGACAGCCAACATGATAGGGACCATCTTGGACCAGAGAGCCTTAAATTTAAGGATCTTGAAAAGTTGGAAAGAAGATAGGGTGTACATTTCCATGATTGACCATCCACCCGGAATCCTCAAGTAGTCCAGGAAATGTGTCGTGGCTAATCTCGGTGATTGAAGCAACCATCCTTCCCTCTGAACTCCCATCGTATTCCTCAAGCATCTGAATCTTTTCCGGGAGGACTAGTTAACGGAGAAAACTTCAAATTCTTCTTGATGGAGTCAGCTGCATTTTTAAGCATGCATACATACCTGTTTACTCCAAGTCCTATCCCTCGCTGCTAAGCATGTGTGCCATGCGCGCGGCACCAAATTTGAAATACACGTATACCATACATAGATATGTATATATCTATGTATGTATGTATTTGCTTATTTCTGATCCACTCGGTTCAATTTTTTAATGTCTAGTGAAAATTTTGAAAAATGGGTTTTAGGTTGATTAATGAGAAATTATTAAAATATCTTTTAAATTAACATACACAAAATTATATATTTTTTCAATTTTGTCAACATGCCTATACTAAATTACATGCATATCTTCAAGCATGGTAACTTAATCAAACCGAAAATAAATAAATTCAACTCATATAACCCAAAATTGATTTCTAAATTAGTAAAAAAATAAAAATTTAAAAAAAAAAGTTAATTCATGTATCCGTACAATACAAAGTACAATTTAAACAATATAATCTCTGACAAAATTTGATAATTTCAGATTCAAATTATTGTATAATCAAAAAAACTTGTACATTTGCAAAGTATATTTTTTCTATGGTAGCTTATAATCATACCAAAAATAAAATAAACTATAATTTCACTTATCTGTGAGGTTCAAAGTATAATTTGAACAATAAAGTTTCTATTAAAGGAAATTAATATATCATACCGAAAAGTAAAATCTTCTTTACGTGTGTTTAGCAGAATAGGGAACACAAAATATAAACTATTTCACATATATTCTTTTATGATATTGTTTCTTTTATTTTCTTTTTTTTATAGCAGGGGAGACGAGAATAGTAAAATTAAATTGGCCCGGAGTAATTAATTTGGATTTTTTTTAGCATAAGCGGCTTATTTTTAATCAAATGATATTTAAAATTCATCTAATTAATTTATTCTGAATATTACGATATTTTTTTATGAAAAATTTGATTTTTTATAATTTTATTTTTTTATGAATGAATTCAACGTATATGATCAAGGAGGAGGTGCTATACATGATCCAAGCCAAAAATTTTGGTATATATCTTTCCTTTTCAATTCTAAGACTCCAAGGATACAATGAACCGAGAGAGAGAGAGAGAGAGAGAGAGAGAGTTGTTGTGGTGTTGTTGTGGTGGGTATTTTGGATCTTTTTCCATTTGATGTTGGGGGAAGAATCTGAAAAGAAAAGAAAAGAGGAGAGAGAGAGAGAGAGAGAGAGAGAGAGGAGGGGGGGTGGGAACAGGGAACGTGGAACAGATACAATGCATGTATCTAAATATTTGGCACATTAAAGAAAAATGTAACAGCACAATCAGTAGGTCCCACTTTGACAATAAAAGGTTTCCTCCCACAGCAAACATTAATTCGCATTCATAGAACCAAAACCTCTCTCATACCTTCTCTCTCTCCTTTCTCCTCTCTCTCTCCGTTCTCTTTTTTTGCCCTATCTTGATAGGGTTTCGGATGCTCTCCTTCCTCCTCTGAATTCTCATGATCTCCTCTCTCGGTTCCTCAGGCGCCTTCTTCTTCATCGTTAGTCTTTTCTTTTTTGCTCTCGTCGGAGGGTTCTTCGTTACAAATCGCTGCTTTTTCGACTCTCCAGTGGATCTTTCTTGTCAGACATGTCTAAGCTCGCAGGTTTTTCAGGTTAGCTTCTGTTCTTCATTCTTCTTCTCTTCAAGTTGTTAATTTCAATTTTTTGCTCCAGATCTCCCTTCACCTTTTCATTTGGTATATGCTTTTCTTATAAAGTTTGTGTTTTTCTCATGATTTATGGTTTATGAATTAATTTTACTATGTGGGTTTTGGAGAATGCGAAAGATATCGCCAGATATCTAGTTTTTTTATCACAAAAAGTGATTTTCTCTGGTGGTTTTCTGTAAATTTAGTAGGAAGTGGTTTGTGTATGTTAGATAAAGCATAGTTCCTGATTATAATTTTATTCACGGAGTGATTTATGATGTTATAGCTTGTGGATTTTGTAGATTCTTCTTGATTATGTTTGTGTATGTAATTGGTTGTGGTAGAAAAGATTCTTCATGATTATGATTCCTATAGTGCTTTCCTAAGGAAAAGGTCTCGTATTCCCCTTTCCGAGGTTTTGATTTATGGTTTGAGGGTAGATGGTTGTGACTATTATTGTGATTTTTTGGTGGTTTTATTGTGGGTGGATTGGATACTTTATGGTTTTGAGATGAGATTCGTTCAGAAGATTTTCGTGAAGGACTTGATGTAATTTTTTGCATGTGAAGCAAAATTATGTTTTTATTTACGCTCAAATCAGATCTAAAGTTTCCTGTTTATAGTAGGTCTTGATTCTGTTTATTATGGTAGATTTTTAATGGGAAAATATTTTTCTTAATTTGTAATTGATAGGATATGGTTTCTGATGAGTATATAATTTTGGTTTGCAGGAGATGATAGGTTCTGCCCAGTATACTCAAATCACATGGATTCAAGCCTTCTTTTATCTCTTGCTCCTTGCGTGGATGTCTACTTGCCTCCTCGCAAGAGATCTCGAATCAGTGGCCCTTTCCTTTTCCAAGGAGATCTCTTTGTGCAGCCAAAGCCTGTAACTATTGATGTTCTTCCAGATGAGTGTCTCTTTGAGATATTCAGAAGATTGCCTGCTGGCCGAGAGAGGAGTGCTTGTGCTTCTGTTTCCAAGCGCTGGCTTATGCTTCTTAGCAACGTTCGCAGGGAAGAATTTTACAGCAACAAAGCATCTCCAGCTTTGAAGTCGTCTGAGGAAAGTGTGGTTGAAACTAAAGAGGTTGTTCTCTTGGTTAATGACAAGAAGGGTCAAGTTGATGTTTCTGATGCAGTATCTAAGGTTGATGATGAGGAGATCAAGAATGATGGATTCCTTTCTAGGTGCTTGCAAGGGAAGAAAGCAACAGATGTTAGACTTGCTTCTATTGCGGTTGGAACTTGCAGTCGTGGTGGATTGGGAAAACTTTCTATCTGTGGAAGCAATTCTAGCCGTGGGGTTACAGATGTTGGTCTCACTGCAATTGCACGTGGCTGCCCATCTTTGAGAGATCTTTCTTTGTGGAATACACCCGCTGTTGGGGATGAGGGGCTTGTTGAGATTGCTAATGGGTGCCAGCAATTGGAGAAGCTTGACCTTTGCCAGTGTCCTTTGATTTCGGACAAGGCTTTGATCGCTGTAGTAAAAAACTGCCCAAGCTTGACTGCTTTAGCCATAGAGTCTTGCCCTTTGATTGGGAATGACGGTCTTCAGGCTGTTGGGCGTTTTTGCCCCAATCTGAAGGTCATTACTATCAAGGACTGCCCTCTTGTTGGAGATCAAGGAATCGCTAGTTTGTTTTCATCCACCTCATATGCCATGTCTAAGGTTAAGCTCCAAGGACTGAACATCACTGATGTTTCTCTTGCTGTCGTAGGACATTATGGGAAAGCAGTTACTGATCTAGTTCTTAGTGGCCTCCGGAACGTGAGTGAGAGGGGCTTCTGGGTCATGGCTAATGGCCATGGCCTGCAGAAGCTTAAGTCCTTCACCATTACTTCCTGCCGAGGAGTTACTGATTTAGGACTTGAAGCTGTGGGCAGAGGTTGCCCTAATTTGAAACAATTCTCCCTTAAGAAGTGTGCATTCTTATCTGACAAAGGACTGGTATCTTTTGCCAAAGCAGCACGATCACTTGAGAGCCTTCAATTGGAGGAGTGCCACAGGATCTCCCAATTTGGGGTTTATGGTACACTTGTGAACTGCGGTCTCAAATTGAGGTCTGTTGCCCTAGTATCCTGCTTGGGCTTTAAGGATGTGAACATCCAATTGCCAATGGTTTCTCCGTGCAAATCTCTACACTCGTTGTCCATCCGTAACTGTCCTGGAATTGGTGATGCTACTTTGGCTGTATTGGGAAAGTTGTGCCCTCAGCTGCAGCATCTGGACCTCAGTGGACTTAGTGGAATTACAGATGATGGGTTTCTCCCAGTGCTTGATAGCTGTGAGGCTGGTCTGGTGAAGGTTACTCTTGGCGGTTGTGTGAATTTGACAGATAAGGTGGTTTCAGTTATGGCTCGGCTCCACGGTTCAACTCTTGAGCTGCTTAACCTCGATGGCTGTAAGAAGATCACTGATGCAAGCCTGGTGGCGCTTGCTGAAAACTGCCAAGTGCTTTCTGACCTTGATGTCTCTAAATGTGGTGTCAGTGATTTTGGTGTTGCAGCCTTGGCTTGTGCAAAGCAACTTAATTTGCAGATCCTTTGCTTATCTGATTGCTCTTTGGTATCAGACAAGAGCTTACCCTATTTGGTTAAGTTGGGACAGACTCTCTTCGGATTGAACATTCAGCACTGCAATGCACTCAGCAGCAGCAAAGTTGACCTCCTTCTTGAGCGCCTCTGGCGGTGTGATATCCTCTTCTGAGCGGAATGCAGCATAAAAGCCCCTCCTGAGAAATCTAACTGCAGGTGCTACAGATGGGGCTAAATTCAGAATCAAGTCTTGGTCACGTTTTCCTATCAGCTTTTATGCATATCGCATTTAGAGTTAGTTTTTGGGTCCAATTATGGGTCTTCTTGCTGTCCGGTTACCCGGGTCCTTTTTCCAGGGGCATGGCTGGGGTCTCTTTTTTGCAGCGTCAGCTGTTTTTGAGAATTTTGGTTGCCACTAATGTGGCGCCGCATTCTTTCCTCAGCCATATCTTCCTGAAAATACATAAACCGGGTTTTCTGGTCCTAGGATTCCTGATGTCTTAATTTTGTTCCACTGGGTGGTGGCACCTTCTGTTTTAGCTTCGGCCTTTGCATCACTGCTTAGGCTATAAGCTTTTCGTCTCTTAGGGGTCTTTTCTGCTGGTTTTGCTTATGTTCCTTCGTAGTCTTTACCTAGAGTCTACGCGTAGCTTGAAACTCAACTCGTTGCTTGGAGTCCTTGTTTGCCTCTTAGGGTGGGTTATGATCACTCCACTGTACATGGCATTGTCGTTGTTGCTTTTGCCAGTTCATTAGTTTGTTGCCTTGTATCCAAGGGCATCGGCCGCGGTGGCAGACTTATTTGTGTCCACCGTGACAATCCTCAAATGGGGATTGTTTTTTTTTTTTTTGTTACCAAGGCCCTAGTTTTGCAGGCTTCACAGAATTTATCCTCGGCACTCTTATATGCAACTTCGACATTATGCAAGTGAACTACAATTGCGGTGCATGTTTACTATCCTGGGAGGCAAGGTTTCCGAATATAAGGTTGTAGTTTGTGTTGCGTCTTGTAATAAAAGGACTTTTTGAGTAAAATATCTTTATTTGTTGCAAGCTGCTGAATTGTTTTTTCGGGCATTAATTTCCTTAGTCGTGGGGTGGGGAAGCTTCCACATGACTTGTATTTAGCATTTTCCCAAGTGGGTGGTATGTTTTCAGGTGAATGAACCTTGGGGTCGTCGGATTCCCAGGGTTATACTCATTATTTCATAGAAAAGAACCTAGATGATAAGGTCATCGTCTTAGTTTGAATGCTTCGTTGAATTCAAACTGAAAATGATTTATAGTTCGTCCATCAATAATTTTAAAATGTAAAGTTCCTCATCTCCAAAACAAAACTAAAATGATTTAAGGAGTTTATTTTTGAAATAAATTTTAACGAAACTCATTTATAAATTTAATTATTAATCATATAATTAAAATGTTGCTATAAGATAAAGACAAGTTGAGTGTATAATGTTGGGGCTATTTCAGATGGTCGTGATGGGCTGCTCCAATTAAATTAAAGCGTACCTGTTTACCACCATAACATACTTTTGTTAGTATATAATCAGAGCTGGTTCTTTTGAAGTTAGATTTTGAAGTCGCAATCGCCCAAAATTTGAAAAGGAAAACAAAGGTGATTTTGAAGTCAAATAAATAAATGGTAGGAATATGTGTGAATAACAAGTAATTCAAATGTTAATGAAATTGGGGCAAAATTAGTGCCTTATATTTTCTTAAAAGAACGAGACCCTTCAACTTCAAGTTTCATAAATTGAATGAAGGAACCAACATCTACCTGGCCAGAAGTCAAGAGCAAGAGATTTACAAAAGAGATAATTGACGTAATAACTTGAGTTATAAGTTATTGATATCCGATTTTTTAACTTTTAAATAAATTTTTGGATTATTTTGTATAGGATAAAAATAGACACACAAATAATTTTGTTTTTTAACGATTTAAGTAAAATCATATCGATTTAGTTAGATTTAATATAATTATCGGATATATTGATTTAAAAAAATAAATAAATGAGTGTTAAAATTATTTTTTTGGTAAATGAGAAAGGAGGGGGAAAAAATGACCCACGTACCTTTTTTCCTCTCTCCTCTCCTCTCTCCCACCCACTCGATGTCCTCTCCTCTCTCCTCGGATCTTTCTTTCTCTCTCTCTCTCTCTCTCTCTCTCTCTCTCTTTTATACTTTTTAAATATAAAAATTTTCTTTCACTCGAGATATAACAGTTTAGGAGTTCCTATTTTTGAGGAATTTCCCACTTCCCTATGTTTCCACCAGCTCCAATCATTTGCCTATATCAAGAAAAATGATAAAAAAAACCTACGGTAAAAAAGAAAAAGAAACCCCCCCCCCTCCCCCAACAAGGAAAAAAGGGAAAAAAAGAAAAAAGAAAAAGAAAAACACACAAATCTGTAGAATCTTGGAAAGCAGAAAGAAATATCCCATTGTGAGTTGTCTCGAGATGCCAGTGCAAACTGCTTTTACAACTAGAGTATCATTGCTTTGACGCAATCTGATAAAATCCCACTAATAAACAAAAATACTATCACAACAACTCAACTCTTAAGAATTATAGTAACAAAAATGAATAAATAAATAAATAAATACTTGATATTTTATAAGTAATGGAGATCATAATATCTTAACAAATCCGATTAGGTGGGCAACACCCTTTTCTCACTAATATGAGCTGTGGATGGATATCATTATAGTCCTAACAAAATAATCAGTATCAGTATTTGGATATGTCAGTAGGAAGGCATCTTAAAAGTAACCAAGAAGAGAGTGTAGAAAATTGGCTTACAATCTTTGCTGCAACTTGATCGTTGCACCTTCTCCTCAAGGAATTCATAGAGGTGGGAAGATCTATACACCAACTTGAGACTGGGAACCATTAATCTTTTGCTCTTTTTTTTTTTTTATCTGCTTGACCAACCGATATCCAGAATCATTTTTTTACTGATCGAATTCGAACTACTATCGAACCTTTGGGGGGAGTTCTTTAACGTAATTTTTTCTGTTCTCAATATTTGAATTCGAATTTTGATTAAAAAACTTAACATTCTTCTCACCGGGCAATTGTGTGTTTTTTATGGGGTTTTTAGGGTGCTTTGGAGCAAAATTTAACACGTTTTCCAGGGTCTTGATGAGATCAATTGATTATACCGACTCTTCTACTTACAGGATGGAAGTTCAGGCATCATGACTACAGCCCAACGATCCATGACCAAAAAAAAAATATATATATATATATATATATATATATATATATATATATATATATATATATATATATATGTAGAAACACATGAGACCTTGGGACCATATGTCTTCACTAGAAATGGCCCACTTACCCACCTTTTGTGAACTAGAATTGGTTATTATTTCCTTACACGGACTCACCTAATTTGCTCTCCTTCTCCAACAATCATTCTTTTTTCTTGTTTGAAGTAGAAGAATTGATTGTCAACGACAAGTAAGCCTTGAGCATGAACCAAACTACCTACTAGTCCACTGGGCAGCACCTTAAGCCCGTGGGATCCCCCAATAAGACCCGTCAAATACTCAGCTTGCGTTGTATAAAACTTTCAAAGAAATGACACTCCATGGTTTGCATTGTTCTGAGCCAAGACGAAGAGTGAGAAAGCCAAGCCCAAGTCTGGTTAACAAGGCTCAATAGATTCCAGTCTCGCGTTGCTATTGACCCATCATTTAGTAGGTCAATCCTTAATCGGCCCAGCAAGGACTTCAGCCCCACATGCTTAGACTAGACCCATTCTTTTTGAAAGCTCAAACCCGCCATTTTTATTACTTTCTCTTTTTTTTTTTTTCAATGAACACCATCCAGTATCCAGAATTTCCTCCTGATTAATCTATATCGACTGCTATAGGGCCTACTTTGTGAGAGCGAGCCTCCCGACATTGTTAGTTTCTATTTCATGTGCTTTCTATTTCTATGTATCATGTGCTTTCTATTTCACATACTTTCTATTTTATGTACCAAAGGTCAGTCAGCGTAGTAGAAAGGAATTTGCGTCCTTTAACAAGTGCTCGGATTCGAGCCTCTTTGTGAATGGAAAAAACTACTTTTTGAGACTTCCCCTCTATAGGAGGTCCATTAAATCTATCTGGATTAATCAAAGTAAAACTCCGGATACAGAGTAATCAGGAAAAAAAAAAAAAAAAAAAACATACTTTCTATTCCAATCACTTTCTATTTCAATCAGATGGCCTACATAAGATGAGAATCTTCTTCCACAGAGACATTCAACGATCACTTTCTGGTTCGTTAAACATTCTCTCTCTCTCTCTCTCTCTCTCTCTCTCTTTGTTCGCTGGTTTTACAGAGACACAGGGTAGATGTTGCTGAGAAGCGCATTAACACAAATCTTGAGGCCACCATCTGAACATGACCCGGATCATCATCTTCTTTACCCGACACAATCTTCTCCAATAGCCGTTCATTCCGTTTCTTGGCCTTCAAGAAATTTCATCAGCCACCTTCAGAATCCAAACAACACCAAATTAACAAATGTCGATCCTCCGATTTTATCTAAAGAAGAAGAAAAAGAAGCAAATTTTAAGAATGTGTGGTGGAACTATATTGTTTCGGATCAAGAAGAGAGAGAAACAGGAAGAGAAAGTGAGTGTTGTGACGTTCTTGCTGACGGCAGCTGTGGAGGGAATTGCGGTGGCCGGATTTCTGGTGGCGATGGTGGTGGGTCTGATTCCGATGATGAGTTTTCTGGTTGGGATGACTGGAAGGAGAAGATGGATTTGTATTATCAGAGGATGATTGTAGGGAATCCTGGGAATGCTCTTCTTCTTGGCAATTATGCAAGGTTCTTGAATGAGGTAGAGAGAGAGAGAGAGATTTATTGATAGTCACGCAGTCAACCGAAAGTAAAATATGACTGAAATAATAAAATTTAAATTTTACCATAATGTTTTCAATGACAAAAAAAAAACGTCACAATGAATTTTATTATTTTTGTTCTTGATTTTTTGAGGTTACCTAAAATTTTCTTTATCCATTTTTCTGACAAGATGATGACATTTTATGATCTGTAAGGTTCTTGACGATCCGGAGAGAGCAGAGGAGTACTTTGAGAGGGCAATCTTGGAAAATCTAGAAGATGGGAATCTGTTATGTGTGTATGCAGACTTGATATGGAGGAGACATAAAGATGCATCTCGTGCAGAGGTTTATTTTGATCAAGCTCTGAAGTCTGCTCCCAATGACTGGTTTGTACCAATTTTGATAAACTTCAATTCTTTTAAAATTATTGTTATTTAAATGAGTAGTAATTTTTTTTTTCTGGGTCTGGCAGTCATGTTTTCGCTGCATACGCACATTTTCTGTGGGAGGTTGAAGATGGAGACATGGAGAAAGAGTATGAGAGTAAGCTAAATACGTCTGAAGAAAGTCATCATCCTTGAACTTCATCTTAAATATTTCTAGTTGTTCGTTTGATATATAACCTAATCTTTTAAGGGCATGTCCACTTTGTACAGTCAAGAACTTTAAACAGAGAGAGAGAGAGAGGGAGAGGGAGAGAGTTTCTGTCCTCTTTTTAGCTACCATTTTGTATCGAGATTAAGGAGAGTAGTTGATTTTGGGTGAGAGGATTATGAGTGAGCGTGTGCTCGTGACATGTTCTTTCCTTTTTGAGTTAGTTGTTTGGGAGACCTTAGGTCATGAGGACACAGCAAAAGCGAAAGCATCACCAAGAATTTTCTTAGTTTACCTGGTGGCAAGGCATCCCTTGTTGGACATTCACAAGCAAAATATCTAGCATAGTGAATGCACAACACTTCGCAATCTCTCTCTCCCTCCCTCTGTCGCGTATTCTTTTCTTGCTTTGTGCCCTTTCAAGAATATTTTTCTGCTACTCCTGGAATTTTCTTGCACTTTGCTTGAACTTAACCAAAAGGCCGAGAAAGGTATCTGCACTTTGCTTTACTCGAGAGAAAAGACATTATTACCGATAGTCAGTTGATCTAGTTAAATGTGACGTTAGATTCCTTAATTGATCCCTTAACTAAGATTTCGAATTCAACTCATGACTTGAACATAGAATAAGACTAAATTGAGAAAATAATCCCCTAAATTGATTACTGCAAGTCTCAAACCAGATTAATTAGAGTATGATTCTAGATACCGATTAGTATAATATCCAAAAAAAATAGAAGACATCCATGCTTCATGCATGACAAGTGGCACAACACCAACGAACCTAATTGGCCAAGAAGACTTGGAACACTCTTTCAAATGCCAAGACTGTAAATTTGAATCTGAATCATGAAAATTACTCGCGAAAAAACATTTACAATTTTCAAGTTATGAAAAACTTTGTCATTAGTTGATGTTTCACGCCAAGATTCCAAGTTCAAATTTAATACATGAAATTTACTTTAATAAAGCATGCTTAGAATATTTCGCAATTGTTTTGACATTTTGGTAGAGTAGAGATAATGTTTCTGCAGAAGAGCAACTCAAACAAGACATTCTATGATAAATGTAGGTTTTTTGATAATCACGATAACAATACTAAGTCATCACAGCCCTATTCTTTCAAAAAATAGGGTACCTGACTGAAGCAGTAAGACAAATAGCAGCTATACCTGAGTACGGCCAAGCAAATACACCTATGGACAGATCCAGACTCCAAAGACTCCCAAGAGATGCCAGTTGAGATACTCACCGCTGGGAGACTGAAACTCGTGGACATCATAAACCAAAAGCCGGAGCTCAATCAAGGCCTAATGTTCATGATACTTTTAAACAAACAATGCTTTTTAATATTAGCTACAGCCATATCAGGATAGTCTAGACAGCCAACAGTTGGACATACAGTAACGATGACAGTTTCCATACTTCTTAGTAGCCAAACAACATGCAGACAAGGAATCTCCCACCCCACCTCTCTCCTCCCTCAAAACTGCTAATTTAATAACCCCCCCCCCCCAAAAAAAAGAACTGAGACAACATAAATTAACATTACCTAACGAATAGCAAATCATACAATGCTCAAGTAGAACTCAGAAATTGAGTGACCAGACCAGCAACCCTTAAAGCAAGCACACAACCAGACCTTCCTGCTGTATGAACAAGACAACAACAAAAACACTAATGCATGATCTTGCACCCAGTAAACTTGCATGCCTTTGCTGCTTAGATGACTCCAAAGTCCCAACCAATAGATTTTCTCTCCCCAGATGCAAAATTAAGTTGGTAGTTCCAGGAAAGCAATCCAGTTTCACTGCACCTCCATTCCATGCTCTACCACAACTGGCTCCTGCAGCGAAAAGGCTTGCTCTTGCTCTTGCTCTTGCTCCTGCACTTGCTCTTGCTCCAGCTCCTCAACGACAAGGCCATCATCAGTGCTTGCTTGACTGGGCTCTGTTGCTGGTGCAGCCACCTCATCCTGGGTAGAGTCAGCTATCTTTGTCCCATTTGTGAGAGTGGTTTTCTGAGATGGCAATTTAGGAAGAGACTTCCGGAGAGGCTTCTTGGCAATTGCTTTGCCAGAATCATTGTGGGATCCTTTCACATCAAGACTTAGCCGGCCCGGATGATGAACTTGACTGCTGTTTTCTTCCAAATCTACTGTGGATGAACCTTTCCTCCGGCCAAGCTTAGGTGATTTGGCTCTGGTTGGCGGTATCTGGATCAGGAAAATGAAAAACTATGCTCAGAAATTTTCAGATGGAAGACAATTTTCCCCCATCATGTTAAATCCCGTGTCAATAATAGTTTGTACAAGGACATTGATTCAGAAACTTTGATAATGAAAATTGTATAAAGCAACTCACCAGAGAACATTAGAGCCCCTATAGAAAGGAACATCCAAGAAAACAAATTGGTTCTCTATTTTATGATAGACCTACACAAAATGGACTGGCCTATTATACCTCTAGACATACCCCGGGTTGTTGAGAATCTTGATTGAATAACCAGCATTTTATTCCCATTTTCAGCCCATTCTCAAGCTATATGCAAGGGAATGATACTATGTCATTCCCTGCAAGATGACCATTTCTAGTGTGTTTGTGGCACCTCACAATCAGGACATGAAAAATGATGCTGCTGCCTCAATCTCAACAAAGCTCACAAACTGCAGATCTTAAGTTTCTCTCTCAAACAAACAGCATTAAGAACATTATTTGACTACGATTCTCCATTCCCTACCTCCTTGTTTCCTTTTTTAGAGCTTTAACAACAGATTCTTCTGCATAGTACATACGCTTCAACAACTTGCTAAAATGGCTCAAATACATCCCAAGAGAATGTATCTACAAATGACAAAGGCTATTCTCATCAGAACATAAGAAATCGAAGCCATTGATTTGTTTTATAATGTGCAAAACACACTCTGGCTGAATTAAAGAATGACTAATTAATTTAAGCTTTTATTGAACAGTATTAGCTTCATCTCAGTCCACAATACAGAAACACCTTTTTCCTGCCAAAAAATAAATAAATAAATAATAATAATAATAATAAAGAAAGAAAGAAAGAAAGAGACAAGTACAGAACTCCAGCTGAACACAGGATGCATCAACACAAAGTATTTAAGTGGGAGTTCGATTGGAAGATCAACCTACAGGAATTCATTTCTATCCATATGATGCCCATAACTAGACCTGAAAATTTATCCAACGAAATGCACCCTAAGCAGGCATGCATACAAAATATCAGCTGCTGGATACACGGAAGGACCGAAGGCCTATAGAGCATAGAGTATTCATTCGAGTGCTTTAACTAACAAATTCCCAAGCATTTGACTATGGAATACCGAGTCTTGAATAGGGATAATTCAGTGTTCTGGAATGGTAAAGGGTTGCTACAATTGGCCCAGGGTAAACAACATGAAGTGAGGAGTGATCTCTTTTGGTGGAAATTGGTTTGGAATTCCTCCACTTCCAAGAGTATCTTTCTAGGCTCTGGAAGCTGTTTGGGGAGAATTTTGAAACAGGATAACCTCCAAAGAAGGGGCACTGATCCAGTGTACATTTTGCAGAGAGTAAACTTGAGTTAGTGGATCACCTGATTCTTAATTATAGTTGGACTCGTTTATCATGGGAGAATATTTTCCTTTGTGCACATTTTCAGAGTGATTTCAAGCTCTGTAGAAATAAGCTTAGGGCTTGGAATGCACTGAGGGTCTGTACTGCGCAGAGAGCTTTTGAGGTTATCCCTCTGGCCTTATCTTGGTTCGTGAGCAGGCAACTCAATCATGGGAGATTTTATAGGGTGGATTTGAAAAGCTATTATATGTGTGTGCCTGTGTCTATGTGTTTTTCTTTTAGATCCTTTGCCTCCTCCGTGGAGGTCTAACTTTGTGGATTCTTTGTTGATGTAGTTTCAGGGGCAAGCACCACCTCAGTGCTCTACCCCCTTTGTTTTCCTCTGTTGCATAATAGTTTATTGTCCAATAAAAAATAAATAAACTAATAAATAAATAAGTAAATGTTACACGCAAATGCTTTACCAGACAGATTCCCAAGCATTCATCAGTTGGTGTTCCTAGTCTTCTGAAGCAAAAACTCC
Organism: Dillenia suffruticosa; assembly: GCA_033439265.1. Lineage (NCBI taxonomy): Eukaryota > Viridiplantae > Streptophyta > Magnoliopsida > Dilleniales > Dilleniaceae > Dillenia > Dillenia suffruticosa. The sequence continues at coordinate 22,761,829 of JAVTVX010000029.1, forward strand.
AGCTTTACCTTGTAGAATACAATTAACACGTATGGTGGAGATAATAATGTTAAACTAGTGAACAAGATATACCACACGAGTGCATTTTATTACAGGCCAATACAGATGATGCTCCTGCTGGAGGATATCCAGTCATACTGTATCCGAATTCATAAAATAAGCCATTTCATGCAAAAAGGAAAATTGACCACGGGTTACATTGTTGACCATAATTTTTGAGGATGGCAAGAAATGTTCCATCCAAGACCAACCTACCTGCTCAGAAATCTGCAGATTAAAGATCTGACTGGCTTCTAATGTTGTCCAACAAAATAAGTACAACAGCTGCCCCCAGAGATATGCTATTCGAAACAAAAGGTACGACATACATAAGAAATCAATTTGATTTTTCTCAGAATGACCAAACTTGCAACACATGGCCTTTGATTGACTTGGTGCATTAGGAAAGTAGTGCTCTAAAGACTTCCAATGCTCAATCAAAAATTGAAACACAATAATGTACACACCTACCAATTAACTAACATCCATTTACACAGATTATAAATACCAAATGGTATAATAAGTATAACACATCTTTTCTTACACTTCCCAAACCATGATTAAAACTCCCAAGTTGACTGAAAACCAATAATAATAACAATAAGAATATTAATAAAATAACAATAACAACAATAACAATGATAATCATAATAATAATAATAAATATGAAAACTCAAAATTATGCTTGCCAACCCTTGTAAACACTTGGACACCACCATTACAATATATCAGAAGCCTCATATATTGTCCATATCTTAGCAGAGTAATAGAAACTTAGGAACTGGTTCAAAGCCTGTCAAGATGTCTTATTATTCATGTTGAACAGTCTTTAACTCAGAGTAAACCAAGCACCTAACTAAAAGCAAAGCAACACACCATTGTATTCTCATGCTTTTGTAAGTGCTTAACCTAATCGTACCAAAGTACTCAATCCCCTTGAAGAAAGTAAGAGCAACAGCATGTCAACAACATCAACAGATATTCAGATCAACAATAAACAAGAACTAACTACAAGCTCAAAGAACTACGTATCACAACTTGAGTATTTCTTCAGATAGACATAATAAAGCTGATATGCATAAATCTTATAACTCATACACTTAAGGGGGTTGATATTTCTCTTCCCCCACCCCCAGGATGCAAAAAACAAAGAGAAAAAATATGCTCACAAAAAATTCAATGCTTTTTAATAGGGAAGTGGAACCTTCTAACACTTAAATTTATTGGTTAAAGACCTCCCTCTTTGATGTGGGATGAGAATGATGTGATAGCCGCACATTTGTTGAGAGAAAAGCCTCTTCTACATGAAACATATCACAAGCTTTCCCACCTAGCATTATACCCAAATCCAGGAAACTTGCACTCAAATTGTCTAACAAATTGTCTAACAAATTGTCTAATACACAAGGAACCATGCTCTCCTTCTCTACCTTACCCTCTATATTGATTTTCCAAAGCCTTTGTCTTGTTCCTACAAATCAGGTGTTGCATGCACTCAACACCCTACAGATACCACATTTAAAACGGTTGACCTAAAACATTGTACATAAGCAGATTGGATCCCTAATTTGACATTAACGAAGATGTAAAATAAGCAAATAATCAAAGCAGAACCAAGAGAAGGATAAGCAAGTACTTAAAGCATTAAAGTAGAATAAAAAATACCAAAGCATGACAGGAGAAAATCAAAATTACCAAGAAATTTTAGACATGACTGTGTAATTACATAAAAATGACATCTTAATCCTCAAAGTTTAGACCTCATATAATCTTTTCCATACTAAAATATGAAGAATATTTCGTACTCACTTTCAATTATTTATCCATGTTTACACTTAATGTCAATTTCAATGTAGTGTGGCAAATATCTCCTCATAAGGTTTGTTACACTTCAAGAACAACAAAATCATCAATGACACAAAACCATAGAGAATCAACGAAGGCTGCCCCTTACATATTACGATGCGTACACGGAGCATTTGAGGTATGAATTGATCCATACCCATAACAAAAACCAAAATGTACTGATTTCTGGTTATAACTTCCTTACATCATCCCACCATGCAGCTTGAAACAATCATGAGTCGGTCATGCCATATCTATCCCTCACAAATTATAGAATTGGGGCGCTGAGTAATATAATGCCCTCCTTTAAAAGAATTACATGTGATTTCTTTCAAAATCCATATCCCTCATGAATGATGGAAGCTGACAGAGAAGCAGTTTTCATTAAAATAATAGAATTTTTTCAAACACAGGCACTATAATTTTTAGGTAAGCCAATGCATGATTAATTTTCTTTTGAAATTCTAGCCGCATATGACTAACCAAAATGTAGCCCATGTCATTCCAATCAATATTTACTATCTTAAACTTTCAGACCTAACTCAAGCAGAAGCCCCTGAAACATAACTCTCATTATCTCCATCTTGTTTAAATACAAATAGATCACAAGCAATCAGGCCCCTTAAGGATTTGTTTTGTTCTTGTAACACCTTCATAAATGATTGATTTCATTTCACACCAACCTATCAGTCTATTTTTTGTCATCAAATTCCAATATGAGCCTACCATTATCTCTTCCTAGTATGCTTTACCTTCTTTTCTAAGTGCCTTATTTCATTTTACCTTTTATTCTAAATGCCTTGTTTACCGTCCACAAAAAACCATGTCATATAAAAATTGGTGATCTCTAGGACTTGTACCACAACTAAATTGGCTACCCAACAAAATTGTAATGTTATGATATCATATTGAAGGGTTCATTAGATCTACTGCTGGTGGAACATAAGATTGCTACCTTCTTTAGCTCCATCTTAGGAGGTGGCGGCTCCTGATAAAAGCTTGGCATGGGGGTGGCTTTGAAAGTCAGACTCTTTCGGAGCATCTTGATCTCAGCTTCTTGAGTTTCCTGCAAGTAAACAAAAACATTCAGACAGGTAAGTTGTTAAGAAGTAAAGTTTGCTTAGGAGCATAAGCAGTGCAGCACACGGAACCTTGGACTTGGCTTGTAAATTAGTTTTCTCCACCTCCTTTGCATGTATTTTTTCTTCAAGTTTAGAGTAGAACTGCCACACAAGATCGAAGTAATTCTCGAGTTTATAACTGTAAATTCCATTAAAATTTTCACCATAAAGGCAGCTAGGCAACAAACCTCCTTTCTTTTTTCAGCCCGTTCATTGCACCTGAAACTGAAACTATAGGAAGGAAGCATACCCACTCTGCGGGGTTTCGCATCTCCTGCAGTGAGACTTCTAACATACACTTAAGGAAAATACATATAAATTTCAATAAAGAAAGACAGACCAATCACAGACATTCAAGAAGTCTAGGACTGCAGCACATTCCCATCCCCCACCCCCTAAAAAATAAAATAAAAAAAGGAAGAAGGAAGAGGGTCGGCGACCCCATATCTGCAGCAGAAATTAGTAAATCCAAATAAAATCAATACAACAGCAGAGTTTGAATGTAGCAAAAGATACGAAGAATGAGGCACTTCTTCCTCAGATTTCTTTTGGATGCCAGGTTTAAGAGGCTTCAATTTTGTCTTCTCCCTGTGATAAGGAACACAAAAGTTCATAAACTGCTGGCAGAGAAATTCATGCATATAGAGGAATATCAATGATAAATGAATAGTAACAAAAACCATCAAGAATTCCAACTTTAAGGGGGCAAAGAACTTTGCAATAGGATAACAGGAGATAAGAGCAAGGATAACATACGCGAGGCTATCGGACAGTACATCAACAGCCTGCCTTTCATTAAATGATTTGCTCTTATCAGCAAAGGCAGCAGACTGTGCAGAAGAACCATTCGAAGTAGCTGCAGTAGTTTCTGCAGTTTTTCTGTCTTTGTTCTTCTTCAAGTGAGGGGCAGTTTGTTTGACACCCAAAGACTTCTCACTCTTTCCCTTTCCTTGACTTCTTGGTTGTGCAGAATGCTTCGAGTTCTCGACATCTTTCACTCTCAGCTCCTATGAAGAACATGAGTTTATCCATAAGCTTCCAATTAGAGAGACATCATGTTACAGAACCAAAAAGGACATGCAAGAAGGCGTCTACCTCAGGAACAGCCACACCATTACTCTCCACATTAAGTGCCAATCTATCCTCAACACTTAGTTCCAAGTTAGGCCCTTCTGACTTCACAATACAATTGGAATTGCCGATTACATTTTCAAAGGTAACACCACCCTCTTCAAGAGCAGAAACCTCTTTATGAGCGCCATTTTCCTCATGCACGGCATCATCAATATCCATTGTCTCTATAAATTGCAAACATAAGGGAAAAAAGCACATATCAGAACCAATGAGAGGTCTGAAATTGGCATTTCAAGAGGAACCAATTGCAACAAATTAGCCCCATTCTGTGATGTTTGTAAATCACTACCATTCAATGAAATTGACCCCCGAAAAGCACATTTCCGCTTGAAGGTGAATCAACTGAAACGCAATATTTGTCAAATTCCTCAAATAAGATAGTACAATGGCTAAGAATAGTGTCCTAAACTAGGGTATCAATCAAACTGAGGAACGAGACAAAGAAGATACTGAAAGGAAGCAGATCATAACAAGACGAATCACAGGGAATCAGGTAGGAGTTAGATCTTCTACAAACTAAAGATCCAATACATTTCTACTTTCTCTCTCTCTCTCTCTCTCTCAAACACACAGAGACAAAGCAACATAATGAGTATCCACATCTAGTATCAGAGTTGAAAACTGCATCAGATTCACGAACCAAGTGTGAAAGGTTACCGTAACTGTCTGCACTTACCTGTAGTGAAGAAGAGAGTATCAAATCGCCATTGGAAGTTGAGAGAAGATTTCTTCAAGCCGAAAACCTTGTGGAGATTTTAAGTGTACAAAACACTTCTCAGAAACGCAACCTCAACGATCAAGTGAGAGAGAAACCCTAACGCAACAATGATTTCTCGGAATGAGAAAAAGAAACCTAAAATATATTTTTTTTTATTATTTCACGTTCGTTTGGAAAGAAATAAGGGAGAAAAAGGGAATTTCTGAAGAAGAAGAAGAAGATGAAGAAGAAGACGGTGTGGGTGGGGGTGGGCTTTGGGGTGCCAGGCCAGCACCTTTCAAATCTATTCTCTCCAGGTCACTCTCAGATAAAGAGAGAGAAGAGAGAGAGGAGTGATATACGAATGACGTATATGTGAAATGGTAGAGAGAGAAAGAGAAAGAGAAAGAGAGAGTATTAATTAGACAAAAAAAAAAAATTGAAAATCACGGGAAGTAGGCAGTGAGGGTTAAGTAACTGCCAACTCCACTGCTTCAGATAATGTTGTGCTTTTCCCCCTCCATTTTCTCCACGTATTGTTACCAGTCGCCTCCTTTCCTTTCTCCATTTTCAAAATTAAAAAAATATATATATATATTATATAATTTTTTGGAATTTTTTTATAATAAATTTGAATTTATCTCTAATTAAAAAGTCAATTTGTCTCATTATAGAATGAATTTTTTATTTTATATTTCTTTTTTTTTTTTCTGGGTATAAGATCACCTATTGCATGTCCCACGTGCATGGGTTTAACAGCATTTCAATTGAGAAAGCAAGTGGGGGTGTAATTGAGATAAATTTTTAAAATTTTTATTAATCAACTCGAAAACTTGCAAATCGAGTCATAAATATATAATATATAAATATATTTATATAAATTTAAATATATATTATTTAATATTTTTTGTATTAAAAACCTAACAAATCTATTAATTACAATTTTAATTTTGCATCTTATGTATCAAGTTTAGACAAGAAGAATTCAAATTTACATTTATTTATTTAAAAATCAAGTTCGAAATTATAAGATCCCCGCAAGAATGTAAATTCAGACTCGAGTTTCGAATTTTAGGTCAAGTCAAACTTAAAATTGTGAATATTTTGTTCAACATTACTCGACTATGATCTTAAGAGTAAAGACGTAATAATAAATAATAAGAATATTATGTTTTTTTAAATAAAATTTTGAATTTAAAATTTAAAAAATAAAAAATATTATTTATCTCTCTAATATAAATTAGATAATATTTAAATTAAATTAATTAAAATATAATTTCGTATATTAATTAACAACAACTAATAACGGAGAGAGACGCTCTAACAATCAAATTAATTCCATTGAGGAAGTGAAACAGAGCAAAGAAGGTTGCTTGGTTACGGGGTTACGGGGTCGTTTATCTTTGGACGAAAAGACACCACACCTGATATATTGATGTATTGTACCCTATTACCTAATATTTTATTGTAAAATTGTACATTTATTCTCTTCGTCAAACTATCCTCCTCAAGCCACTCAATTGGGTGTCCATTTTCTAATCCATCCGCCGCTCCCTCAAATAAGTAGGGCCGGGACGGGAGTAGGCTCCGCCGTCCCGGCCCCGCCCACCCAGACATTTCTCATTTGAGATTTTGAGATTTTGAGATTTCGATGTCTCTTTATCATTTTTTTTTTATTTTTATCATTGATATCTGAATTTTATCCGATTAATCTGATTTAAATATTATGAAATTTATTTTAGAGGTTAACTCTCTCAAATTATTTTTCGTCATTTTCAGAACTCGAATTCAAGATCTCTGATTAAAGAGATAGAATATTCGAACACTCAACTTAAAAAAATTTGATTCTTTATCATTTTTATAGGGTATGCATTCTTGCAAGTCAAATATAATAAATTTCAATCATATTTTAAAATAATGATAGTATTCCAATAACTTAAAAATATTGATTAAACATTAATCTATTAAAAATTCCTTATTAAAAATATTATTAATCACCAATTCCACCATACTAATGATTTTATTTTTGATTTTCATCACACTATTCGAAATAATATTTTAAATAATCTGATTCGAACGTTTACAGGAAAAAAAAATTCACCCAGTATAGTTTTTTCTATCATCAAGTTTTAAACTCGAGATTTGATTAAAAGACTTAACAAATTTTATTAGACAAAAGGAACTAAATTCTTTTAATTATATTCTCGAGTTTCAATTTTAAAAATAAAAAATAGCCGCCAGGTAGGTTATCCCTTGATAAACTTGACAATTAACCCGAATCGAATTAATCAAAATCAATAAATTAATTCTCAGATTAATGGTCGATCAATTAAAATAATTATTTGTGGGGGGAGTGGGTATGATGTTGACCCACATACCATTAGGATTCAGGGGTGAATCGTAGAATATAGGGTGGGCATGAATTATTTTGCCATCCCTAAAAGCAAATATACCATACCATCCGTTGCAACCATATTGATTTAATGCCGGTGTAACGAGCGTCAATTCAAATGATACTAATCATTCATCTTTTTATAATAGATTTAGATTTAAATCCCACCGTGAAAAAAAAAAAAAAAAAAAAAAAAACCCAATTTTAAACATGAGTCGGGCGAATACAAAATTTTTTAATGCTTGGAATTTGACTTTTAAGTTGGTGATTAGCAGGAAAAAAGTAGCAAAATACCTTAGCTGCCCTTTTTACCCCAAGAAAAAAAAATCTTTTATTAAATGTGGTTTTACTAATTTAATAAGTGAAAAGTGTTATTTTTATTTTTTTTATAAATACACGAAACAAAGTACTTATTGAGAAAAAAATAAAAAATATTTTCTATAGCTTTTCATTTTGGCCATTGGCAAGGCTTTCTCGAGTTTGGATGGACCAAGAAAAATTTATGATATTAAAATCCAATGTTGGTCGAAGATTGAGTTTATATATCTTATTGCTCAATTTTTAGAAATGAACTTCATCAGCATGAGGGAAAAATTGCAGATGGAATGAATGTATGTTGCACAAAAACCAAATTTGGAAAATGGAAATGGATAAAAAATGATATGAAAAAACTATATTTATAAAAATATAAAAAAATATAAAAATATAAAAAAATATAAAAATTTTTATATAAATATTAATTATTTTATGAAAATAATAAAATAGTCATTTTTATAATAAAAATCTAAAATGATTAAATATATAAATTATTTATTATTAGACAAGTAATATAAAAAATAAAAATTATAAGTAAAAAATTTATTAAATATTACAAAAACTCAAATATGGAAATTGTAAGAAGTAATTTATAGTTTTTTATTCTTTATTATATTTAATTTTTAATTAGTTTTTTTTTTCAAGTAACCATTATTTTTATGATTATATAGAAATTACAAAAATACATATATTTATAAAGATTCGAACACTAGATTTTAAAAAGATATTTGAATAAAAATTTTTTACCATTCAGATATTCCAGGATAACAAGTGTTAGGATATAAAATTTTTAACCCATTTAGGAGAAAAAAGGAGGAAGCTAACCATTAGAAAACCCAGCCTGTGATGTAACACAAGAACAAATTTCAAAGTCTAAACACAAATTATATCCAACTGATTAAGAAGAGATTTGATTTGAAATATGTCGAAGGTAGAAGAATATGATTATGAATTTCCTCGAAAAAAGAAAAGGACATTATGGCAGCATTTGTTTAAAGGTTAGCTCTTGAGTAAGACCAATGGAAGGAGAGATAACATACCTTAAAAATGAAGTTTCAGGGTCCCAAGGGCTAGGACCATTATTCTTTTGAACTGTGTCCAAATAATATTAAGGATTTATCTCAAATCTTAAATTAAAATTCGGAGCTATCCTACATTGTGATGCTCATCACTTGTTCTAGGTTTTTAATTTTTTGTGCATTTTAGATCAAATTGTGCAAATTATAATATTTAAATCGGTTTATTAATTTTAAGTTTTTATCGACATGTTATATTAATAAAGAGAATCTCTTCGATTGGAATTTTTTTCTAGAAACCGAGGTAATATATATAAAAAAAAAAAAGAAAGAAAGATTTTTATGCCGTTAGAAAATTATTTATTTATCAATTTTCTTACTATTTTTATCTTGCAAAATTAATTAATTATTTAAAAATATTAAATTATGCCTGAAATTTATTTAGAATTATTAAAATTTTTTTTAAGCATATGCATTAAGGGACTAACTATTTGATATAAAAGGTTTTTTAAAAAATAATTTTTTGGAAGTGTTAACATACCTTTTTTGTTAAGAATAAATTACGACTAACTTTATTTTTTTTTTTTTTGTACAAAGAGATATAATCAAACAGGTTCGAATCGGGAAAGGAATGATGGAAATAGAGAAATTCTATCACTTGAACTGTCACTGATGGACTACAACTAGCTTTATCTATATAGTGGGAAAGACCTCAATTGATTTAGAATGCTATTGCCTCTTTAACCACAAAGCATGCAATACAAAAAGCCTTCAGCTTAATCATTTGGTTGGGTAGGAATGGTTTTGGTAAATTGTGATCAGCTCACTTTATTTTTGCAAAAAGATATGGCAAAGGAAAAGGAGACAGACTTTATTAGTTGAGACAAATGATTATAACTGCCATGGGGATTGGAATTTGCAAGGAGATGAGGAACCCTCCTAAAAGGTCCAGCAAGGCACGTGAGAATAGGTAGAAAAGCACGGGACAGACCTAGAAATTTGAGGGTTGTGACTTGCTGAGAAGGCACAATTAAACAATACTTCATGGGGTTTGATTGGGTTATCGATATGTGCATGTCCCTCTGCTCCTCAGGTTGAAATATGGACATTCGCCAGCACTCCCAAAAAAGACCTACAATTTGGTCCCACTATAGAGCGAGCGATCTCTCTCACTTTTTTGTTTCTAAAATTATGTTTTGACTGATCTAATTCAATACTTACACATTATTCAAAAGATAACTCTTTTAATATAATTTTTTATATTTTTAAATTTTAAATTTAAAATTTAATAAAAAATTTTAACATCCCAGTCTATTAAATCGCCTATTCGTTGGTCTCCCTTCCCTCCTCTCCGTGTGTGTGTGTCTAAATTGCAATCTCAGTCTTCGGTGAGGGGAGGGGGCTCTTCTTGTCTTGACCCGTAACTGAAACTCAGGATCATAAAGTTGGATGAGAAACATCATGTGCCCTTAAATGCAAGTGTCTCCTGACTTGGTAAATGATTTTCTTTCGTGACCCAAGAGCACACTGTAGGCCTTTTATAAAGGTCAATGTCGAAAAACTGTTCCTAATTCAGGAAGTGACAGAGTGTTGCACACACACACACACAGAATTTTTATTTTTTAATACTGATATCTAAATTTTATCTTATTAATTCAGTTCAAATACTATAAAATTTATTTTAAAAATTAACTCTCTCAAATATTTTTTCTTTATTCTCAAGACTTAAACTCTAGACCCTGATTAAGAAAAAAAATATTCGATGATTCAATTTTAAAAAATTTAAAATATTAGACACATGCTCAAAAAGAGTTTCTCCTAACTTTCTAACTTAATTATGACTATTCTTATGGTAAATATTGAAAATTCAGGAGTTGTCCCACTTTGTTATGTAGCTCAAGTAGGCTACTCATACCCTTTTCTTAACAAGAGATTCCAAAGTTTCAAAAAGATTAAATGAACTCATTTGTTATAGTAGATTTTGGACCAAACCTTGAGAGAGAGTAATTGGCTATTAACAAAGTTGTGCTTACTAACTTGTTGAGTGGTGTTTTGTAAGCTTTAGATATTTCTATCTATGATATTTCTATCTATATCATATCATATCATATCATAGTTGTTAATATCGTATCAAAAATCATACGGAATTTATTATTATTATGAAATATCTTGTACTAAAATATTTTACCAAAATCATATATATAGCATAAAAAATATGAACATATATATTTTTTATACACTAAAATAAATTATGGTTATTGTTCTATGTAAACAAACAAATAAAGAACATTAGGTATGGATATACTAGTAGGCCAAGATGGGCCATAGTTAAACCAAAATAGAATAAACTCATCCGAAGCTGAAGCTGTACGAAAATATATGACAAAATAGTGTTAATTATACTATTGGATATCGATAATTTTATTAAAAAAAATAATCATCTTTTTCCTACAATTTGATTTGCATTTTTTAAAAAAAAATGAAAAGTATAATACTGATAATTCAATTTAAGACAATTTTTTGCGGTGAGATGAGCAAAATGTCACTAAATTCCTTACATTGAGTAGTCGGACACTCTATCGCTTAACTAGAGATTTTGAATTTGAGTTCTAAGAATGACAAAAAATGATTTGGAAGATCCAACCCCGTAAAATGAGTCTCATATACTCAAAGTGGATTAATTAAGTAAAACTTGAAGATCGATAGTAATGAAAACAAAAAACAAAAAAAAAAAATAGAGCAAAATGTCAGACACCCTCATGCTCAATGCCCTTGTGCATCCTCTATAAATAAAATAAAAGAAAAAGATAATGACTTGTTCAATATTTTGACCAATTATAATTATGGGATTCTTCAAATAAAAAAAAAAAAAAAAAACAATCGCAACAGCAAATAATGATAATCCTTTGAATTCATTATTACATAGAAATAGGTAAAAGGAATATACTCATGCTGATATTCCATTATTTTCAATCATTATATTTTTGCTCTTTCTATTTCCTTGCAAAAAAGTTTTTTTTTTTTTTTTTTTAATGATATTTAGTAAACATAGGTCCCATGTGTGTTCGAGTATGTTACATAAATTGAAAGTTTAGGTGATTTTAATTTTTAGGTTAATCTATAAATAATTTGGTAAAACTATTAAAAGGTTATTTTTAAATAATTTTAAGGTTTGATTTAATGTTAAAAAGTAACATATTGATATTTTTTTGGATAAAAGTAAAAATATGTGTAAATAATTTTTTTCTATAAGATTGTTAAACAGTGATAAATACCTTATTTCTGACTTTTGATTTATTCTAAGAGTGTGTTTGATTAAATTTATAAACTTAGATAAGAATTTATTAGTTTATAAAATTTATTTGATAATTTTTTTTAAAGAACTTATAAACTCTAAAAATAAGATATTTAAAGTTTATAACATGATTTAAAAGAAAAGAAAAGAAAAAAACTCAACCATAACTTTTTTTTATGCTGCTTATAAGGTTATTTTAACATATAAAATAATTAAATTACAACCAACAAACAGCGGTCTAAATGGATAGGGACATCTTCATCTCTTAATCATACGGGTTCAAATCTCAGCATGGGCATAGAAAATCCTTTGTTGAGAGACCCGCCCCACATAAATGGATCCCACAACCGGTCGGTTTGGATTAGTCAGAGTGAAATCTCGGATAGCGGACGGTAGCCGAGCTAAGGTACCAAAAAAAAAATAAAGCTAAATTACTTTTATTAATATTTCATTATTTCATATTTTCCCCTTCGATGTCGATAAATAATTATTTACATAATATTAATAATATTTTTTCATTTTTAGTCATTTCAATACTAAAAATATAGTTTATAAAAACTTATTATTACCGAATACAAAAACAATTTATAAATTCATTGAATATCTTATAAGTTGTTGTATCGTATTTTATTTAAACATTTTTAATAATTTATTTTGAACATAAAATTTAGAAGTTTATGAATTTTAGAAACATCTAAAACTGTTCAAAATAAGTTTAGCTAAATGAACTCCGATTTAACATACTTATAACTTAGACCAAATAATTTTTCTAATTTTTACTTATAAATCGAACCAAACATGCTTTCGGTTTCCTAATAACCTCTTTCTTTATGAACAATTGCCCTAATGGATAAGGGTACTAAATCCATTAATCAAATCTCGAATTCGAAACTTATAAAAAAACCTATATTAGGAGAAGTCTCCCTGATTGAGTTCAACAATGTTCAAATCAAATTAATCATAGTATAATTCTAAATGTCAATTAGTTATAAGAAAAATAAAAAATAAATAACTTCTCTCTCTCTCTCTCGGAAGATAAAGTTCAACCTTTTTGAATCTGTAGACCTCAAACATTACTTTCAGGTGTTTGGTGTGCCACCACCAATGTCGTTAATTGGCTTGTGTTTCGGGCATTCCTCCTTTTTGCCCTGTTTCAATTCTTCTTTACTATAATTGTTGCTTGCATAATCAACCAAAAGAATTTTGAGCCAAATTTCACTTTATGTAACCTTTTATAACCTTGGAAAAAGGAGTGGAGGACTATGGGTACGGGGAACAAACCCATTTTCAAGATAATCATGCCCCAAGCATCACTTGTATCCTAACTCAAGGGTCTAGTTTAGAAGGTGAAAAGAAAACTGTGAGAAGATAACTATGGCTGATATGAATTAACAGAAATAACCAATGAAAGATAGCCAGGCATTCACTTGCTCCGCACAAAATAAAAAGAAACAAATACAAGTGGAGTTTCCATTCTATGGAGGAACATTGTGCAATGCTTAGACCAGTCTCTGTCTCAGAACTACATAATTAGCACCCCTTTCCGGCTATCCTAATCAGAGCTCAAGTCATGATAACTATGGAGGAAGGCCCTCTCTCTCTCTTAAGCATTCCTCGCACATAAGCATTTAGGATTCCCACAGGCAAAACCTTGGTTGCTGACGATAATTTGAGGACCACAAATAAAAAGAATTAGTCATAGAACAAACTCATTACAGATTAGGTTTTTAATGGTTCAAAATTTTGTCATGTAGATAAGTTTGGAGTTAAGCCAAAGATTGCGACGTAAGAGTGAGAGGATTTGAGAGCTTTGCCCCCACCAGCAAACACCTTTGGATATACCCCAATGATACTATGTACTTGTATTCTTTTCCATACTGTTGTCTACACTGCGTTTTAGTCATTATTTTCTAAATAATTTATATACAATACTAATCTATAGTTTCAATAACTATCGACTATTTTCAAGCCCCACAAAGGTCTTTCAGTGGACCATTTATGTTTCATCCTTTGTATATCAGAAATTATAAGAAAACAGCAATAACAGATATAGGCACAAACAAATATATGCTTCATAAATATCTATGTACCTATAATGTTCTGATGCCATGTTTTCGTCTAAAAACAAAAGCAGTGTATGAGAAAGAAGCAGTTTATGAGAGAGAATTTTGACATACTCTCCCTTGATAAATTTTTCATGAATTTTTCCATCTTGCACCAGAATTGACTAGTTTGAGGTATGCATCTTTAAAGTCATCGAAGAACATATTCTGATCATCAGCATATTTGGTGATACACCTGCAGATATTCTGAGATACAGATAATGAGCAACTCAAAATTTCAGAATCAAATAAACCTGATATGACAAATGACACAAGGTTGCTAGAATATGAGTATGGATATTATCTCAATAATAATGTGAGGCACACAAAAGTTCACTATATAGATCAGAATACCATCAGTCCCAGGTTTTGCTATTTCTCATAAAAATAAATAAAAAATTAAATAAATAAAAACACCATAGCTGGAGTTCAAACCATATTAAAATTATATGGATAATGTTAACTTTGAATCAGATGTAATGTCAAGTCTGTGTTCATTGCGTTTTACTAGGATGATTCTTAATTAATGGGGGAAAAGATAACAGTTAAGTCTGGAAAAAAGAGCAAGAAGTAACATAAAATTGTCATAAAAAGGAAGTGGATACAAGCATGCTCTGTTGCCTGAATAATAACATTATCAATACATAAACTACTAAAATATCCACAGGAAACGATACCGAAACTAGTGATGATCACATATCCATTGAGCAGAGAGAGATTTCCAAGACATAACTAACCTAATACATTCACCATCCTCAACGAGTGTGTGATCTGAAGGAAGCCCAATCATATTTGACATGCCAGCTGCAACACCAAAGATGATTCATGAGTAAAAGAAGGGTTTAACCAGAATAGAGAAAAGATTAGGTAGCAGAGAACACTGAATTATTTTCAGCATTTGGCATTTTCTAGTTGGACTGTTGAATGAAGGTGCTCTTACTCCCCCTTCCCCCCAAACACACAAAAATAAATAAATAAATAAATAAATAAATAAATAAATAAAAAGAGAAAAGTAAAGGAACCCAAGAGGAAAGTCAGTAGGGAAAGATGATAAAGAATAGGTGCCACTGCAAAGGCTTGGAACCTGATATGTGACTCCTAGCTTTCCCTATTCCTATTTAATCCTCTTGTTCCTTAGTGATGCACTTCCTTAAATGGGTAAAATTGAACATGAAGCGAGTGCTTATGAACATCCCTGTCTGTTGTCTTAAATAACTATTTACAGGCGCTTGTGCTTAAGGGCTGGCTCTCCTGGGTACGAAATGCATGGATAATCCTTTCTTTGCAAGCAAGATCTGAGGTAGTCAATGGCCTTTTATTTCCCCATGAATTGTCAGTAAGTTCAATTCACAAAGTTCCATACTTGTTATGTACCTCCAGACATTCACTAGAAGAATCTTGAAGTATGAGTTATCAAAGACAGTAGGATTGCCGAATCCTTTACTTCCAAGAGAGAGTGCAACGAGTTCTCTTGTTCTGCCAAAACATAAACCACCCATGTTTATAGGGAGGTACTCAATTATGAGTTAAATTTTGATAAAAAAGAAAACTGCTATACACAAAGGTCTTAGATTACAGACAGCTAGAGTTTCCATTTAATTCATGCAGGTATCTATAGCCATACTAAGAGAGAGTTTTGCACTACACATGGGCATAAACTGACAAAATAACTTGCAACTAATGCCCCTTCCTTAAAAGGTCTGCACATATCATATCTTCAATCTTAATAGTATCTTTTTTTTTTCCTGGCATTCAACATGCAACATTTTACCAAACATGAATATTATGTACTCTATCATACATGTCCTCTTGACGATATTATGAAGGTATTGATAGGAATCTTTTGGTCGATGATACTATAGCTTTAAGAAGGCCATTAGAAGGCAGATCTCCATTTTACATCCTATATAGAAGAGAACCTAAATATCTGCATCACATAGTTATGATGAAAAAGTAATAAGATAATAAGTTCCCCCCCCCCTTTGGCCAGATCCAGAGATAAGTCAACACAAATAGTAACTTCAAGAAAACAACTTGGTTTGGCACCTTTGAAAGGAAACGTTTAGGTATTGCAATTTGACATAATTAGGAACAAATAAACATTTTGCAACAAGACCCACATTGCTGCAACACAAGAACAGGCTCAGCACCATATCTTCACTTTTACTACTTAGCAACTCAATTCCTGGACTTCCTAAGTTAAAATAACAGGCCCTGAGGAAGTTAAAACTGATATAAAATCAAATGAATAATCTCCATGAGTTAACGCCTCTGATCTCATATATTCACCTATGCATTAATAGAAACCATGAAGATATGTGCAGATCACATAAAGGTCCTCAATAAACTGTAAACTGTAATGGGGGCAGTTATGTGTTTTAATACTCAAAAGAGAGAAAATTGTTTTTTGATGCAAAGAAGATGGTATCCATTCAGCTTAAGGCACAACCCCTCCCCAAACACCTGCAAAGTACTAACATAGTGATATCTAGCGTTAGAGGAAAGGAGCCATGTAAAACCATAGTTTCAAAATCGACCCGATCAGTATAAATTCTTCCACTCCAAACAAGGCAAGCTTTTGCCGTTTCTTTTACTAATTGAGTTCCAAAGGTTACACCTTCCATCCTTGGCGTGAATCAGCAGTTGCAGATTTACATGTGAGATAAACAGCTGGCACTGAACTTGATCATAATGTGCAGTAGTTTAAGCCTCTTGGCCCCTAAATGTTTCAAAACACCGAATACTTATGGAAATTTAGACTCGCCCTATTAGGTTGGGGGGAGAGGGAAGAAAAGAAGCCAAAAAGACCCAATCATTAACCATTACGAAACAACTAAAAATCTGAAGGACAACATTTTTGGGTACAAATACGTACAAGCTACCCAAACTACAACAACATCACCAGACAAGATCAGGTTACTTTGTCAGCTATTTCAGACAATTAAAATGGAGAAGTAGCACGTGTAGGTTGAATTTCAAAGCCATGTAATCTATTTGAAGCTCTTCAGATGTGAAATTTATGGCAGCAGCAAACATGTTGGGGGGATTAAATACACTGACAACCAAAAAAGGAAACTATTATATATGAAAAAAAAAAAAGAAAAGTAATTTATAGGCAGCATAACAAATCAGTTTTTCAAAAAGATCACAAATAATGTGATGGCCAATTACAATCATGTTACCAATGCCAACATCAAAAGAAGATATTTTAAATGATCTAAAAGATTTAGGACTCACCAAAAGCCGTTCTTTTGAAAGCATTGCTTCAAGCCAGAGGCATCCAGAGATTCAGGTGGCAGTTTTTCCTCAGGATCAGGCCACCTCTAAGGAAAAAGGAAAATGAACATCATTATGCATGAAACGACGAACTTGATTTGGGCAAACTAGATAATGAAGCTGCTGTATGAGAAAAAATAATGCACACACCACGCACACCCCTTAACCACTTCAAAGCTAAAGATAAAGACAGTTCTTGAATAAATTACGCATATACTTAATGAATAAAGGACGTCAAGAATTCTAATAAACAGTTATGACAAAATTGATCTCCAAACACACCCCTTCCCCTGTTTTTTTTTTTTTTAAAGGTGAAGACTGAAAAAAGAAATGAATTACTGAATAACATGAGTGAAAACAGACCACAGCGAAATCAAATCATGTCAATATATGACATGACCACGTGGACCCATTTTTACATGACTCATGATTATCTTCAATAAGTAACAGACCACAGCAAAATCAAATCATGTCATTATATCACATGACCACGTGGACCCTTTTTTACAAGACTCAGGATTATCAGTATCATTTCAAGGCTGTCATTGTACTCGGAATGTAGATCTTACCCATGTCAAAGTATAGATGGCAAAGGCAGCCCCTTACACTGAATCTAGTCTTCCTAACTGGATTGGAATCTTTGGACCCCCACACACTGCAACTGCTTCAGCGCCACCCACAGCAATCATATCTGCCCATGATACTATCAAGGGAAATGTCATGACATGACATGTTATTTTTGAAATGTCCAGTATATTAGAATCTTTTACAGTAAAATTTCAGATAATAACCTGGATCTACCAGATCAATTTCCTTCTTTGCTTTTTTCCAGAATCTAACCGACAAAAGTTACATTGTGAAGTTAGAAGCGGGAGACTTACATGGCCCAATCATAATAGACACTTGTTGAAGATATTCTATAGGAAACCAAAAGTTGCTACATCCGCATGCATGCATGCAAGATGTCTCATGGTTATCTTAGTTCAAGAAAATGGTTAAACCATATATTATACCTTGATTGACATTTTAAAACCATATATATCAAAGCTTTTTTCTTTTTCTTTCCTTAGAAAGGACATACACATGGGTATATGGTCTAAAAAGACTTGTCTGGTGATCCAATAGAAGGCATATTGATTTTGTGATGCAATTTAAGTCAAAACAAATTTTGGCAAAATATGAAAGGAAAATATAGTCAAAGACATTCCAGAAGGCTTTTCCCTTTTTTTGAGGTTTTTTGCACACTCGCAGACTGATTATCAATACCATCATAACCTAATTCAGTTCCTTCCTCAATTGTAGAGCACTAGTTGCCTGAGAAATTAGATTTGAGGGTTGCAAACTGACGGGGAAGGCCATTGCTTGAATCTCCAGATAAATTCAACTATAAGATTTCCTTCTATTACTGTTGACCATTTAACCTTTTTTCTCCTAATAGCACAAAAACTTCAGATTAGCTCTTTAGTGGTTGTAAATTCTGTTCTCTTTGAGTTCAGATTATCTTAAGAATGTATTTTCCTTTAAACTTCACAAACAAATTTGTCCCATAAGTGATTTTGCTGAATAAATACAATGTTCTTCAAGCCCTTAAATTAGATTGGATGGAGTTGACAATCACTCAAGAAGCCAAACATCTAAAATCACACAATAAAACTTGAAGCAATTATTAACTACCGAAAGGGCACTGACACACATGAAAATTACAATTTTGACCAAGAAGAAAGTTGAAAATAAATACCAGAATTGTCTTCCATATTGAAAGTTCCAGCATCAAGAAAAACCAACCGAAGTACACCGGTAGCCTTTGGACAAAACTTTTCTCAGCTCTTCTTGAATGAGTAAATATTCCTTGGTACCCACCCTACAAGGTCAAAAGAAGCAGACAATAACAATCCCTCCAACACAACACCTCACCAGTGGCCTGTATTCTTAACGATCTAGGAATAACGACTTCAATGGAAGCCAATCCATTTTAAACTAGAAAAACACTATAAATACAAGAAAAATCAGTGCCTGAAATTTTGAACTCTGATAGCGGGCATGTACATAGAACAATGTTTCGACAAGCAAAACTCAGCGTGTGGCCCATCTGAATCAGCATAGTCAGTCGCTGATTCTTTGGCATATCTAGCATTACTTCCCAAAAATCGTATTAATACCCAAGCAAGGCCCTTTTTAAAACAATCCCATATCATAAGAAAGCTTGATTTTGAAGTCAAATATGGCATAACATAAACAGCAAAGTCTTAAGCCCTCTTGTTCAAACTTACTCAGCAGCCTTAACACCAAATCCCTCTGTTAATGACTCATTCATGCTAAAAACAAGTGGCAATATGGCCATAAGCATAAGCCTCTTCCTTCCAGATGAAACATTTTTGAAATCGTCCTCTGAGAATCATACAAATTAAATGCATAAATCAATACACGAGATCAATAAACCGAAGCAACCCTTAGGGCAACATGAAATCATATTCTTTTAATATGTAAGTGGGAATCATGAATTAAGAGATCTAATTATTCCCGTTGTATTGCACATGGGGGAGAGAGAAAGAGAGAGGTGAAACACTAACCCTATCGCTAAAGATGCAGAGTAAGGCTTAAACTGAGAATTAAAAAATGTTCTACAGATACAGAGAGAAAAAGAATTGGACAAATTATGCTAGAGAGAGAGAGAGAGAGTTTACTGGTCGGAACTTCATCGGGAGCGGGAATGGCAACGACGGAGGAGGCGGAAGCTACAGCGGACGGAGGGAATGTAGGTTTGTTGAACGTGGAATTGGAGAAGAATTGTAACTTGGGAGAGGAAGCGAAGGAGGGGAAGAAAGAGAAATCGCGTCTGGTAGCCGTTGCCGTCATCGTAACTCGGGCAAGCGCTCAAATTCTCACCGCTTGAGATAAGTCATTTCCAAGTACTTGAATTTCACATAAAATCAGAAATCGTCTATTTTTGAAATAAAAATAAATTTATTTTATTTTTTTATTTTTTACTTTTTATTTTTATTTTTATATTTTAAGAATACGAGGAAGGAGCCGGAGACTAAAAATTTAATAACTATTCTATACTTTACCTAAATATAATTTTAAATTTTTCATTTCGCCCCTTCTGTTATTTCATTTAGAGACCGAAACGTTTGAATATTCTTTTTTTGATACCATGTCTTGGATATCATCCGGTATTTGGAGTTTTGTCCTGATTAATCCGGATCGACAGCTGCAGTGGCTCCTTTCAGAAGGCAGGTCTCCTAACGAGAAACGTTCCATACGCATGAGAGCCCGATACTCCTAGCAGAATTCAAATCTTGGTAATATTTAAGGGTACTCAATCTCACATCAAGTTGAACTAATCCACGTCGGTAAAACGTTTGAATATTATTCAAATACAGGAAGTATAAATTCTCCAAAATTGTATTTATCTAGTAGATGAAATTAAATTTTTATCCATTTTCTTATTCAATCAATTCAACTACGACAATTTTTTTACTAATTTATTAAGAAGCAGACGATCGAGAAGAGACGAAAAGTTTACTTAATTATTGAAGATAAACTTGGCTTCAAATTTGAGTTTTTTTTTTTTTTTGGAAGAAAATCATGACCTCAAATTTCTTTGCAAGCTATTTTTTTTTTTTTTAATTTTATTAATTGAATGGAATGAACCAAATTAAAACGCAAAGTCATAAATATGGATACAAGTTCATTCCCCAGAACTAATGCATCTTTAATATGGTGGTAAAGAAACTAGAATATAAACTTCCACGTTTTCAATAGAAAGACCCAACGTGGTCGTTGTAAAGACATTCGAATGGTAAAAATCTTTTATTCTAGTATTTTTTTAAATCTAGTATTCGAATTTTTGTGAGGTTTTTGTGACTTTTGTGTAACCCAAAAAAAAAAAATACCCAACACAAAGTGGGATTCAATTATGTAATTTATTTTCGTTGAAATTCTGAATATATAATCTAATTTCCCATGATTAGTATCACCAACAGAAGTGAACAAAAGCCGTCGTTTTTCACCTACTTCTATAACAAAATTGGCTGTTCGAAGCACATTATGGCACTAATTCTACAACTATGCGGGTACCTTTTACATGAGCAAACAATTCACCAATGGCGGACTATAACATACATTACTGCGCCTTCTTCTGCAAGGAATGCAACTGTTATCTTGGCCCTGAAAGCCTCACCGCCGACAGATAAGCATCACTATTGCAGTCTGATGGGCCTGAAGAAGTACCCTCATCGCTGTTTGATTTAAATACGTTGGAAAATAGGCGAGAACCCATCTGAGAACTTGTTGGCAGATTAGGGACGCTGCAAAGACCTTCAAGCATTTGAACTATTTTGGTCATAGATGGCCTCAGATGCATGTCATCCTGTATACACAACAACGCAACTTTAATTGCAGTGGCTACTCTGTCATCTCTCTCATCTACTTTGAGTTTTGAATCAAGAATATCTCTTAGCTTTCCTTCTTCCATCATCTTGTAAGCATAGGTTGGAAAATGGGATTTCTCCGATGTTTCAACAGGATCATAGTTTTTCCTTCCTCCGATGATCTCAAGCAAAACCATCCCATAACTATAAACATCACTCTTCTCCGAGATGGCATAGTTGGTTATCCACTCTGGCGCAAGATACCCCCTAGTTCCCCTTAGTGTAGTGAAAACATGGCTTTGCTCCCTCGTCATGAGCTTAGCCAAACCAAAATCCGAGACCTTGGCTTGAAAATTGTCATCAAGAAGCACGTTTTCTGGCTTTATGTCACAGTGCACAATCTTCACATCACAATCCTCATGCAGATAAGCCAGTCCTTTTGCGGTGCCCAATGCTATGTTGAATCGAGTTTCCCAATCTAACAAGAATTCCTCCTTATTCTTTCTGAAGATCCATTTGTCTAAGGACCCATTAGCCATATACTCATAAGCAAGAAGGCGATGGCTTCCTTCAGCACAGAAGCCTTTAAGCCTGACCAAGTGGATATGGTGGATGCTGCCTATGATACTAACTTCAGCCCGAAACTCTTTCTTTCCCTGACCAATGCCTTCCAATTTCTTCACAGCCAACCGGGTTCCATCCTGAAGTATTCCTTGATAGACCGAGCCAAATCCTCCTTGTCCCAACTTCACAGAGAAGTTATTAGTCGCAATTTGGAGATCTCTGTAGCTGAACCTGACTGGCATACCAGACAAGCCTTCTAAGAAATTATCTTCTTCAGAAGTTTCCTGTGGAGATTCTAGCATTTTCCTCCTCCTTTTCCTGTAGTATTGTAGAGCAACACAAAGTAGAGCAAGAATAATAATTATTGTCCCGACAATGATCAACACAACAATCAGGAAGTGTTTTGAGCTGCTTCCGCTAGTACCATTGCTTGGTCCATTAGTCAAGACCTTGATATAAGTAACAAAACTAGAGCCATCCGAGTTCTGGAAGCTCCCTATGCTGTCAAACATGAAGCAGTTTCCTGTGCTGTTTTCGAAGAACAAAGCAAGACAAGAGCAGTTCCCATTGCAAGAGGAAATGCACCCATTTAAATCTGTTTTAGAGCTTGGCGAAGCAAAATCAAGAGCAAAATAGTTGAGTCCATAACCGGCACCTACGAGTTCCATAGAATCCTTGGAGACACTGCAGGGAGAGACAATTCCCGGTTTGCAATTACGCGAGTTGAGAGCATCAGGGCACTGGCACCTGTTGCCAGAGTAGCAAACATAATATGGATCACAAGGCTCTGGTGTGCTACATGAGTCACTTGGTATTTTTGTCGAGGATGATGAACTTTGTCCATTGCTTTGAAGATTCCAGAAAGTGATAAAACCATCATCTCCTAAAACAGCAATCCAAGTTGAATTTGGATCAGTACTTTCTGGGAAAACAAACTGGTAAAGTAAAACATTATTTTGATCATAAAATTTCCATGAGTTAGAGGCCAAAGATGCCACCACAACCTCCCCACCATCTTTGTTGATTATTTTCCGATTGTCTTTTGCTGCAGACCAATAAGGCTGTGGTGTCGCAAACCCTGCATAAAGCAACATATCCCCTGAATCAATCTCAAGAAAGTAGCTCACATTTTTTGAATTTGGGTTACTAACAAGTTTCATTCCAACCTTGAAATCCTGGTCCAAGACTAGAGTATCTGTGGGGCCATCAAAACTTTGCCAAACTGGTTTACTATCATTCCCAAGAAAAACCAAATTTCCTGAATCCTCCAACACCATAGCAGTCACTCCCTTGTTGGCGGTATCAGTAGACCAAACCATAGTTCCACTATTATCTAAGTAAGCATTTCCATCCTCACCAAACATAAAGTTATCGGAATTTTGCACCGGGGAACCTCTGTTAGCAGTCCAGATGGTGGTCGTGGTGTACATGTGCATGACAACTAGTAGAAACAAAGTGACATCCTGGGCAGTGGTGACAAAACCAAATCCAAAGTTGGAGTCATTAGACAGAAGAATGATTCCATTGTTATCGATCCAATTCATTTGAGCCCCTTGAAACGGTGGGTTAATTCGTCCAATGCGTCTGATACTAGCCCTACAGTGCTGGGACAGAAAGATTATGCAGAAGCACATGGAACCCACTAAATGCAAGAAACCCTTGATCTCCATGGCTACTCCAAAACCCTTATATAAGCCAATTTTAGGAAATTTTAAGGCAAATGACCGCAATTTGGAAAGAAGAGCTTTTAAGCCCAAAAGGTCCAAAAACTCTAAAGATAGCCTAAATATGAACAAGTGAAACTATGCAGAGTTTGAAGCAAAAATTAAGAGAATTGTTGAGCCGATGAAGAAAGGACGAAAATTTCTAACAAAATGATCAAAAAGGTGGAAATTTAGATATGATGATAATTGCCCATCAACTGTCTACTTCTATACTTGAAGAGATCATTGAACCAAGACATCACATAATTGAATAAATAAAAATTAGTTTTACATCTACAACATGCACATCCCAAACACCAATTACATCAAGAATTCAGTTTAATATGAGATCTCAAGAAGAGAGAATCATCAATGAGGACAAGTGGGTATTCCTTATTTTAACAGAAAAAGCTAAAAAGATTATGAAAAAAAGGAGTTTTGGAGACATGAATCGAGGATAGAAGGGCATACATACCAGAGAGAAAAGAAGTTTGGAAGTCCGTCACCCCTGTTCTCTTTGTTTCTATTGAATTTTCTGACTCTTTTATCTGAAAACCTAGAATTTTTTTAAAACAAAAACAGAGAAAAAGCCACACAAATTTTATCCACCGGTTCTTTGTGGGCTAGAAGAGAGAGAGAGAGAGTTCCGAGGTGACTTTTACCTTCTTGAAAGCGGTTTGAAAACCTGTCAAAGACAAGGTTTTGTGTGGTGGGTCACACTCCCAGATCTCCTCGCAAGAGAAAACACCGCCTCAACTCGATAACAACTAATATCCTACTGGTAAAATAAAATTTTAAATTTATGCCAAATTGTCAGAACAAGGTTTTCTCTCTCTCAATGTAAAGAGGATTTAATCTAAACTCTTTTTAGAAAAAAGGAGTTTTTATGAAATTTCAAACATTTTCGCTTGCTTTGTGTTTAAAAAATATCCAGGAAGAATGAATAATATTTTTATTAAATTTGCATGAAATTTTTACGTATATGTTCGTAGAATAAACAGACCCACTTTTGTCGACAAGTATTCAAGCCATTTATCATTTTATTACTATATAATTTAGTGATTACAGCACATTATTTTGTTGCTTTTTTGTGTATAAAATACTTAAAAGGGTCATAGTATTGATGGCGTATGTGGTGAGGACGAGAGAGAGAGAGAGAGAGAGAGAGAGAGAGAGAGAGAGAGAGAGAGAGAGAGAGAGAGGGAGGGGGAGAAATGCGAGTGTGATGGGGTAGAAATGAATGCGAGTGTGATGGGGTTGGTGTTGGGAAGATGAGAAATAATTAAATGTGAAGTTGGAAGAACATGGAAGAAGAGTTGGGGTTTTGCGCAACCAATTTGTAGCCGTCTTGGAAGGGAGTCCATGCTTTCGTGATTCCTGGGTCCCATGTTTCCCTCCGTAATTATCCTGTTTCCATTTTTCTTTTATGGACACTTATGTCCGGTTGTTAACATAGGTTTTGATTTAAGGTGAAAGAGAAATCGCACGAACTCAAATTTAATCGATGAAATTTGAGTATCTATTTTTTTATTTTAAAAATTTTAATTTTTAATTAAAAGAGTTTATTTTTCTATTATTAAATTTACAAGTCGTTGGTATTTAAAAATAAAGTCTATTATTACTATTAAGAATAAAAAAATAATATAATAATGATTAAAATTTTAATAATTTATTATTTTAAATAAAATATTATAATAGATTGATTCTAATAGAAAATTTATTATTATAAATATAAAAATATAAAAATAAAAAGAAATCAAATCAACTATTGATTTATTTTAATATATAATAAATTTTTAATAATTAATTTAATTTTACTCTTATCAATTATATATTAAAAAAAGATTTTGATATAAATAAGAGAGTAATTCTAATTTTCCAATTTAAAATTTCAAAAGCCTGAAAAAGACATTCAAGCTCACGAGCTAGTCAAAGGGTCTGGAAGGACAATCAAATCATGGGTCTCCTAAAAAAAAGCTTCCTGAGTAATTTTGAGACCATTGTCCGGCAAAACACCTCCCCGCAGAAAAAAAAGTATAATTTATAATAAAAAAATATATGATAATTTAAACTTTTTAATACAAAACTTAACTTTCACCTATAAAATTATATATAATTCCAAAAAAAAATTACGCAAATAATAAAATAAAATAAAAATTAAGATTAGTTAAGCTCATTTTATGTTTTCCCAAACAACACCTTATGTGGTCATGACCCACAAGTGTCATGAAATTTTTAAAATCAGAAAAATAAAGAAAATGGTAAAATTTCAGATAAAGACATTATTTTCCTTTTTTGCTGATTTTATTATTATTATTATTATTTAAAGGACGACTGCTTCAGTATATTTTTTTATTTTTAAATTGTAAATTTGAGATTTGATTAAAAATTTTAATATCTTATTTCATTAAACTAACTGTCCGTTGATTCTTATCTTAATCTGTCTCTCTCCTAATAATGTCTTTTTAGCTTGTGAATTTAATTGATCCCGATTCACATAGGCTAAAATATGAAGTTTAAGAATCTTTCGGGGTTGTTAACAGCTTGGTCTACCCTATTCAAGAAACCTAGGCAAAATGTAAAAGTACTATGTTTGAAGCCACTCTAGTTTGAATATTGCATGTTTATTTTGACCCAATTTTGGTCTGATATAAACTTAAAACGATTCATGCGATATGCCTCACAACGTTATATTTCAATATAAAACTACTTTTAAATGATTTTTTTTTCTATACAGGTCTTGAGTAAAGCAAGCGATTCGAGCCTAAAATGAAGCAATTTCGTGAACCAATATGTCACCATAGAGAGAGGCCACGAGTTTATAGATTCAGTGGTATCAAAAATTTCTCTTTTACCGACGTCTAATGGTTCAGTTTATTCAGAAACTGACATCCCTTAACCAAAAATTTGATACCCCATAAAAGCGAAAAAAATCAATATTGGGAGATCTGCCCCCTCAATTAGACCCTACAAGCGATCGATCCAGATTAATTAGAATGAACCCCCAGATACTGGGTCGGTGGCCTTACCATAATATAAAAAATAAAAAAAAACTTCTCTTTTGAATTTAGATCCTTACTCTTTTTAACTAGAAAATCTTTTTCTTTATATCCATAAATTCCCGCAACAATTGGGTACTAGTAAAATTCAATATTTTTTTGGATATTATTAAAATTTAGGGAGTTTGATTAAAATTTATTAAAATAAAAAATCAAATTAAAATTCATAAGATTTATTTGAATTAATAAAATGATAATGGAGTTTAAGAATGAAATCTCTCAAATTATGAGATTTCTATAATCTGAACACATGAATTTCTGAATCCCATTTCCAATATCACTGATTTCAAATCTAATTCATAATACTAACCAAACACCGCTCACTGTTTCTAAAACATTGACTTGGGTTTTAGATTTAGTAATATTAAACATTTTTTCCTTATTTTGAGGTTTTGATTTCAAACCTTGATTTTTCTTGCGTGTCAAGTAAAATTTTCTCTACATCTTTAAAGAATAATTTAATTAATAGAGTTTTTTTTTTTTTTTTCTATTAGATTCTGTTTGATTATATTTTTTTATAAAAAAAAATTATATAAAATTTACCCCACCCACGTGGGGACAAAGTTAAAAGTTAGTTCATTGACTTTGAAAAATGGAGTCGGTGCATTTGAATTTAATTATCAGAACTTAACTTATTGAAAATGTGAAAAACGATGGCCAACTTATCACGTTGAAGATCTCTGGGGGCAAAAGACAATCAAAGGGGGTGAACGAGTGAAAGCATGTGTCCACCCCACGTTTGCTGTCTCCTAGTCCCATAGCCATGCGGCTGTCTTTTCAGTTAAAAAATTAAAAACTATTGGCAATTTTGGAGATTGTGCATTGCATGGTTGTCTGGACACCGTTGGAAGACAATCGTATCTCCATTTTAGCTGTTGATTTTATACGTCTTCCAAAGTTATCCAATAAAAAAAATTAAAAAAAAAAACGCTCATAGATTAAATGCGAGGAATTTAAGAACTTTCCAAGGATTAGAATTATGGGGCACTCCATTTCAATTCCCATGTCTGAGCTGTGTAAGGTATTATGTTAAAACTTTAATCAAGGACATATCTAGCAACTTCAATTGTGTGATTACAATCCACATGGTTAAACATGTGATGTGAAAGTTTTGTTTATTGAATATCATTTAATATAATAAATCGAACATTTCACGTTTAAAATCGTAAAAACAAACAAAAAGAGAACAAAATAGAGAGAGAATTATCTGTATTTTTGTATATTTTTAAAAGATATCGTATCAAGATCATGTCCATTTTTTTGTTTTCATTATCGGTATCTACATTTTATCTTACTAATTCAGTTCGAATATTATGAAACACATTTTAGACATTGATTTTTTCAAATCCTTTTTTAACATTTTTAGAATTCGAATTCAAGATTTTTTATTAAGAGAGTAGAGTACCGAACCACTCGACTCAAAAAATTTTGATAAATCATGTCTTTTTAATTTAATAAAAGTTTTGCTATTTTTTTATTACATAATAATTTAAATTCTGGATCTCAAAGTTATGAGAGAAAAATTATGATTACCGGACTATCCTCTTGGGAATCGAAAGTTTTGCTTATTGAATATAAGATAATAAATCGAACATTTTACATTTAAAATCATAAAAATAAACAAAATAAGAACAAAATAGAGAGAGAATTCTCTGTATTTTTATATAATTTTAAAAGATATCGTAACAAGATCATGTCGGTTTTTTTTTTATTTTCATCATCGGTATCTAGATTTTACCTAATTATTCTAATTCGAGTACTGTGAGACCTATTTTATGGGTTAACTCTTTTAAATTCTTTTTTATCATTTCCAAAATTCAAATTCAAGATTTCTGATTAAGAGAGTAGAGTACCCGATCACTCGATATAAAAAAAAAAATTGTAATTATGACATAAATTTCATGGATCCTTGAAAAGCATGGAATAAAATATTATGGGAAGGACAAGATCCAGCAAAGAAAATTTTGAAAAGGACATGATCACTTACTGATTTAATAATAATATTGGATTAAGTAAGTCATGAGGTGCAAGACAATATGTGTGATATTATATATTTTTGTTAATTTGATTTTCAACAATGATTAGATAGGTGTAGGTATGAAGCCATGCTCTCATACCCATCAACTAATTATTAATATTTTCTCTACAAGAATTTGATACAAATGTGATAGTCCCATGATTTTGATTTTTGCAGGTGGGTGTGTATCGACAAGAAAAATAAAATATTTTTCCCCCTCCCCCATACTTTTGTGATGGCACATGATTTTCAAAGTATGGAAGAAAAATCATATTTGATGTTTATTCTTTATCTAATGAGCGTGACCACAGTGACCGTGAAGTGACCCCCGTAACTTTTGTTTTCAATAAAATACGAAGAATTGGAATTGTGATAAATAAAAACTGGATTTCAAATTTTAGGGTAAGTGATTTGAGAGAACAATATAAAGAGAGAAAATAAACAAAAATAAATAAAATAACATAAAATTAAGTTTTGAAAATAAAAATAGAGAATATAAAACTAAATAATAAAAATAAAGAAATAAAAATAAACTATCATACAAATTTAAAATAACAATAATAATATTGTCAATAATTTTTAAAAAAATAATTAAAATTTTTTAAAATCTTATTTATTCTCTCATAGATAAATTTTGCCTTCGTAGATAAATTTTTCCCATCATCCCTTTTTAGCACCTTTTCACGTCTTTTTTTTTTTTTTTTTTTACTCTTAATATCTGGATTTTATTTGACTAATCTAATTCGAGTATTAGAGGACCCATTTTAGGATTAGCTCTCCCAAATCATTTTTTATCATTTCCAAAACTTGAAATCAAAATCTCTGATTAAGGGAGTAGAATACTCATAACCACTCAATTTGAAAGAGTTTTATATCTTTTTACGTCTTCACTTACACAAAGAAAAATAATCTCATATACACTAAATTATTTTGAATTTTCATAATTATTTTTACAACTAACAAATTTTAGGTTACTAATCTTTTCGATCTTGCACCTATAAAAAAATAGTTTAGATATCTCAAAATCAAGAATCAAATGTTCACCCTACTAGAATTGAATGTTTGCCCTTTTGCAAAATACTTTAGGGTTGGCCCTGCTTTTAGGTGGGAAAACGATAAAGTAAAGGGAAAGAAAAGAAAGCAAGACCGAGATGGAGAAGAGGGTGACAGAACCAAGACCGAGATGGAGAAGAGGGTGACAGAACCAAAAGGGGTCGGGGGTTTGGTTGGTAAGCATGGATTATGGTGCAGAATTTGTCAAAAAGTTAATCAAAACGAATCATGTTGTTGTTGAAACCTAAGTGTGTATGAAACTAGTTTTATTATTTTAATTTTTACATCTTATAAATTCAATTGGCCTAATTAAGTATTTAATTGATATTTATTCAAATTCATTTAATTTAATTGAGATTTAAACAAGTTTAAATCAAAATTAAATATTTATCAACCGTAATTGTTTTGAATTATAGGAACTGTCTATAAATTAATTCTGTTTATTTTATAATCTGGGTGTACCAATATGTGTCTGTATTCCGAGACATTTGATCGATAAGGACCAAAACGACTAAGTGTTAGGCAAGCTAAGGGGTTGTTTATTTGTTTGTTTGTTTGCTTCTTCCTTTTTCTTTTTTTAACTTGATCACTCTGGTATTCAAATTATTTGATTAAATTGATTCGAATATTGTGGAGCTCAATTTAAAAGGCAGACTCTTTTAATATCTATTTTTTTTTATTTTCAAAATTTGGATTTTAAATTTTGATTAAATAAGTTTAATGTCCGACCCACCGAGCTCACCAAATGTTGGTGCTAAGTGACTGGTTGGGGAGGCCAATAAAAGCTTGTCCCATTATTCAAAGAAATACAATAGTTTTAGCTAAACGGCATTAAATTGGTCATCCTCTCACTTTTAAAATAATAAGGGATTAGGTGACTTGTAGATTTCAACAAAAGAAGGTCAATTGGTTGAACTTCATGTGCAATTCTTTTTATTTTCCGGTCATCTTTTTAATCCACAAGAGGGAGTAAGCAAAAAATTGCATTATTAAAGTTAAAGGGAAACAACCTAGTAGTCTAAAATCCTTTACAAGGGAACGAGAACGATACCAACTGAGCTATTGCTCATTGGCTCCCTGGTGTGAAGTTGCCATTTCATAGATAAACATTATCCAAAGTATCATTTGATTATAGCTCAAAATACAATATTTTATATATCTAAGTCTTCCATATGAGATAATTATTGTTATATACAAAAATGAGTTCATTTAATTGATAAGCACAGATCACTCCAAAGTTGATTCTAATTGCTTTTCTTGTAAATGGTTTTGCTTCTATGACAATTGGGCTCTTGTGGGAGTGTTGGGCCCTAAAGCCTTAAGTATTTGCAATTATGAGCCTGTGCTTTGTGGATCATCATCTTGGAATCACACGAGGGCCTTAACAAGCCCATTTATAATCACTTTTATTTCAATTTGTAAAATTGACAAACTGAGTTAAAAAAGAGGGAGTTCAAACGTCGAGATGGTTGTTTGATTGGACTAGTAATAAGGTTATGAGTTCATCGTTTCGTATTACCCCAACTATTTAAGTTATAGAAAATATACTAACACCTTAACGTGCTCTCAAAATCTTAAATTTAAGTTTTAAAAATTAAAAAACAGATATTAGAAAAGATAATATCTAAGTTGGGTCATACAGCAATTCGAGTTGGATTAATAGATTTTTTGAATACCAATAATCAAATACCTAAAAAAAAAAATTATTGAAAATGTATCACAACTTCTTAATATTTTGGTGAAACAGTAATTATGATTCAAATTGAATATTTAATAATACAAAAAGTCATATAAAATATGGTGTATGCATTATTCTTGCATTATAAGGATTACTTGGTTCATACCAACGAATAGTTGGTCAATGGGATATGACGGTAAATCTCTTAATCAAGTTTTCGAATTCGATTCATAGTTTAGATATGAAAAAAACTATGTTAGGTCCCTTAATGAGTCACTGCAAGTTTTGAACCGAATTAATAAGAGTATCGTTCCGGATCTTGATTTGTATAGTACAAAAAAAAAAAAAAAAAAAACAATAAGAATTACTTGGCTCACGAGAGTCGCTTAATGTTGACTTTGTGATTGGCCTTATGACAAAATTAAAAAAATAAAAATAAAAAAATCACAATCTATAAGTTGAACATATTAGGAACAACACAAAAAGGGTAACATAACCTTGAAAAAAAAAAGGAAAAAATTCTAACATTATAAATGCTCTCCACATTTTTTTGAATTATTTATTTATTATAAAAATATTTCAGTAGAGTTTATTTTAGGACAGAAGTATTAACCATTAAAACTGCAAGTTAAAAAAATTTACTAAACATAACATGAAAACAATTAAAAAAAATAATTAATATGAAATAATTAATGTACTTGAGATTAGTTAGAATGGAAATCCAACAATAAAAAATATAAAATAATATTAATATAAAAGATGGATGAATATGGTTATACACCATGTGAGAGAATAAGAACATGGTTGGAATGCCATGTTAGAGATATCGGAAGCAATATAATAATAATAATAAATCTAATATCTTAATTAATTATTACAATATATTAAATTTATATAAAAAATTCATTATTATTTAAAAATAATTATTACAAATATAAAATTAAATAAAATTAAATTAATAACTGATTTGATTTTGATATATAATATATTTTTTAATATTCATTTAAATTCAATGAAATTCATTTTGATTTTGAATGAAAACCTAGATATAGGATTTAAATTTCTAAGGATATTTTTGCAACCCTGAAGAGCATTTTCTTTTTTGAACGGACTAACTCTGGCTCTGACTCTAATTCCCGACTCATGTTCTGGCTCTGGCACTGGCTCAGGTTACTGTGTCGTGGGTGCATTGATAGCCCCTTTTTTAACCCTGTTTACAAAGAAAGTTTTGATTTTTCATATTAGAATATTAGAATAAAGATGGAAAATAAGTGAATATGATAGTACACCGTGTTAGAGATATTGAAAACAATATGATAATAAACCTAATATTTTATTGATTTAATTAATTATTATAATGTATTAGATTTATATAAAAAAGTAATTATTACAAATATAAAAATAATTATTATAGATATAAAATTAAATAAAATTAAATATTTTCAAATCAAATTAATAATTTATTTAATTTTAATATATGATATATTTCTTAACACTTACGGTGATTCGGTGAGGGAAATCTTTGAGAGGAGGAAATCTTTGAGAGAAGGAGAAGGAGAAGGAGAAGGCTTCCACCAAATAGAGCACCGAGCCAACCGGTTCGGTGGAACAGCGTTCGATTCTAATGGTTGGATCAAGCTTAATAATGCACCCGTTGCTAGGTTAGCTTATTTTATATTTGTTTATGAAATATTTTATGACTTTTTAAGAAGATTTGTATTTATATATAAATATTTTTTATTAAAATATAATAATTTTATAAATATAATATAGTAAAGCTTGCTTTTTGTTTTTGTTTTTACTTTTTTTTTTTTTTTTGTCAGGAGGGGGCGTGCAAGTGCAGGTAGACATTCTCAAAAAATGCGTGACTCTTATTAAAGTTCTCTCGATGATGATGTTGAGATGATGTTGGGCGAATCCATTGTATGGGATGAAGAGTTTGAGAATGTTTGCAATTTTGTTGTCAACGATGATGTCCCTTTTTGCCCTCGGAACCTTTCTTTCACTCTCTCATATGTAAGTCTCTCTCTCTCTCTCTCTCTTTTGTTTAAATTTTATCCGATTAATTTAATTTGAATATAATATGACATATTAAGAGATTTTTCTAATATAAAAGATCAGACTAAACTATAAGGGCAAAACATATTATGAAAACTTATTTTTTGTTGATGAGAACTTCGTGCTTAGTTGAACAGAATTTCATATTGATAACATGTTATAAATTAAAAAGAATATTAATAAAGAAAAAGAAAATAAAGAGAAAGAAAGAAATAAATTTATTATTTTTTTATATATATAAAATGAAATTATAAAAGAAAGTATTTATATATATTGTGATGCATACATAATTGGACGATACTAAAATCAAATATTCTCTCAAATATATAATAGTTTCGTATTATAATATTAACATATAAAAGATATTATTAATAATAATATTAGTTTCATGTATATTTTTATAAAATATTTATATTTAATATATCAGCCATTCACGCAAATTTCTTAGGATTTACTATTATTTTGTATTAATTTACGTTTTTTTTTTTTTTGGGTCAATCTACGTTCGTGGCATCCAAAAGCCAAATTTGAAGGCCATAAAAGGCCAAAATTGTAGGGTTTAAATTTAAAAAGAAAAAAAAATTATCCAAAACTTGCTTCTTACGCAATTGGCCGGTGTTCCCAGTACGACCAGGTTGTGTCCTATTGTGACTAAACTTTTATTAGATTTTATGTCACTTCCAGAAGATTTGTTTATTGCCTGCCAGCAGAGTTGGACCGGTTCCAACCTTTATTTATTTCATTCAATTCAACTTTGATTTAGATGCTCTCTAAGGTCACAATCACAGAAAAGTACCAAACCCCCCCCCCCCATTTAATGGGGTTCATCAAATCGATTCGACCCATGACCATAGTAATTTCAAAATGTTGTTCATCATTTTTTTTTTTTTTTATTTCTATTTCGTGAGTATATAAATAT
The DNA here is from genome assembly GCA_033439265.1 of Dillenia suffruticosa. NCBI lineage: Eukaryota > Viridiplantae > Streptophyta > Magnoliopsida > Dilleniales > Dilleniaceae > Dillenia > Dillenia suffruticosa. The sequence continues at coordinate 22,796,485 of JAVTVX010000029.1, forward strand.
ATTTATTTATTGCCAACTTGTGCAGGTGTTGGTAAGTTTTGTCGAGATCAGGACATCACCGGAGCCATCAAGAATCGTCCCCAACTCGGCTGACTCGGACAAAGAGAAGACCGTCGAGGACACGAGCTCCTGTGACTCGAATGCGTTAGTCATATTTGACTCAGCAAGCACGTCGAAGGCCGAGTCACGGCCGGTTAACATGAGACCCGGTTCGATGGTTAATAAATCAAGGTGTAACGAGCAGCAAATGAGTCTTGAAAGTAACAACTACTAGTTGTTAAATTTGTTAATTCAGTTGCAACCATTTTTAGTTAGGGTTGTTGATTTGGTTGCATTAGTTAATATCAATTGAGCAACTGATGTTAGTTAGGGATGGAGAATTGTATAAAAAGGAGAATGTACAGAATGCAAAGGAGGAAATGAAATGGTTGTTGATTTCTCTCCCTCTATGTTCTGTTTCTGCTCTCCCCTCTATCTCTCTTACTAAACCCCTCCCTCTCTCTACTTCTTTCTCCTTTGATCTCTTCTCAATCATATACTGCAACTTGCATTTTTATCAATATCACCAACTCTCCGCACTGTTATCATCCTCCATTGAAGCTGTACACTCTCTCTTCTTGGTTCTTCCTACACTCTATTTTCTGGTTATTTGAATGCCATCAGCTACCGCTACATTTATTGTTCACTTTCTTGGGTTATGCCATAACACAAGGTCGTGTACCGGTTCAGACACGCGGTTGGATCAGGTCCAAAAGGCAGGGTTTTCGTGGAAGAGAAAGCGATTGAGTTCGATACCAGACCGGACCAAAGATGACCCGATTCTCCAAAAGACCAAGCAGGATGAGCAGAAAGAGATTGACGTAGACTCATCACAAACAGGTTCTTCCCACTCTGTTCCCAATGACTCCCTCCGGGTAATTTCCAATTGATTTAATTTCAATTTTTAAGTGAAAAAATTTTGAAAATTGGGAACGTAATTTCTCTCTAGAAAATATCCTTAAAAATTTTAAGTGAATATCAGATTTTGTCTTCTCTCAATATCTCGTCTATGATGTAAATGCATTAATTTTCGATTTCTGTAACCAAAATATCTTTGTTAGCACTATCTTAGGGCACGGACAATGAAATCTGACGTACTTTGATATATCACAACTTGCAGGAAGCACCATTGTCTTCATCTTTATCAGACAGTCAAGATGATAACTTCAAACCGGATAGCTGGGAAACAAAGGAAATTATAAGCAGGGATGAGCAAGCAAAGCTCAAGGCCAATGTGTTTTTAGCTTCCTCTGATCAACGAAGTGAGAAAGCTGCAGGCGAAAGTGCCTGCACATCTCTTGTTGTACTAGTTGCCCACTGGCTCCTAGCAAACCCAGAGTCCATGCTAACAAGGGTGGTGTTTGATAACCTCATCGCAGAAGATTCATACGAGTGGCGAAAGCTCTGCAATGATGAAGCCAACATCTCAAGCTTCCCAAACAAGCATTTGGATCTGGAGACTGTACTACGAGCAGAGCTCGGCCGCTCACAGTCTTGCATAAAAAATCCGTTAGCCCTGCAAATTCGAGAACTTGAAGGGATTTATGTCTTTCGATGATATATGGAAAGAGATTGCTAGCAAGAATGAAGACAGTGAGCCAGGAGGGTATATGGTTAGTTGGAATGATCACTTCTTCGTGCTTAAAGCAAAGGCCAATGCTTATTACATCATCTGACTCATTAGGGGAGCGACTATATGACGGGTGCAATCAAGCCTATGCCTTGAAGTTCGATAAAACCACTCTAGTGTATGGGAAGGTTGGCCAAAGTAGAAGTTGCATCGGATGAAATGGCAGTGGAGGAGTCTGCTTCCACAACCCGAAGGAGTCCGAGTCCGCTAGACCTATAGAGGAACATGAAGAGATCATATGCAGTGGCAAAGAGTGTTGCAGAGAGTATATTAAGAGATTTCTTGCAGCTATACTGCTTAAGGAGCTAGAGGAAGAGAAAAAAGGGAGTCTCTAACATGATCCTGCATCAGAGACTGCAGATCGACTTCCAATATACCTCCCCCTTCTTGTGCTTCATCTTCCTCATCTACCTTTTTTTCAGATGAGTAGTCATGTATAGATATGTAGATAACTTTACTAGCAACAGGTCAATAAGTCCAACATCCTTGTACCATACACATGATGATTCAATGAGAAAAGAAGAAAATAGAAATTTAATTCCCCAAACCCACAAAAAAAATTTCTACTCTAATTATTCACAGATGCCAGCAACAAATGGAATGAAAGATTGTGGTATTTGATACTACATTAAAGCTCATCAACAATGGCCAGCACAAGCAACGATAAATCCTATCATAACTAGAATTAAAAGATCACTTCTATGAATTGATATACAATGTTTTAAATATCTACAACTTGTTTGTCACATTACTCATCATTCACGGAGAATTGCATTACTCTCTTCTTTTTTGTTCTTTAGGTGCAGGCCACACAACGAAGGTGGACCATTCCTTTACAAGACATGGATGGTCATACCTATGACCCACTGTTGAAGATGACTTCCAAATTCTCCTAAAGATGCATGGGGCAGGGGCAAGTCCTCCAAGCGAACTTGAACTAGAAACCTCAAGCGAAGATGCCTACTAACATAGTAATTGAGCTGGCAAAAGGTTAACAAGCTAAATGTTTTGTATTTTACTTTGAAGACAAAACCTTCTCGCAAGGGTTTTGGTACATCACGAGTCATTCAATAAAAGCCTTTCAGCTTTATGTCAAGCACTTATGTAAAAAGTGGGTGAATTCATTCATACACAAGTCCGTACAAAATGTTCAGAAAATAAGATATCATTGGGGGAGTGGAAGGGAATGAAACAATAATGTGCTGCTGATTCTAGAGACGCGGGTGGAGACCATTGAATTGCATCTGCACCACAAACACAAACACCAACCACTATTCACACAAACAAAAAGCCCTATTTACTGCCACTCCATTGATATCTCCTTTTGCCTTTGCTTTGACATGACAGTAAAATGGGTCCACTAGCAACAGGTGTATAGTCTATCAAAGATTCTGCAATTTTAACAGTAATGGTAGAGACACCTCTCTGCTCCCCACTCACACATTTAAAGGCCCTACCCAGCCTATCCATAATTATATTCTGCCCCACTAGTTATAACATCAACAACACAATGGGGTCCATCTGACCCCATTCCTTTAAAAGCCTGGAATGAATGGGGTGAAGACGAGTCTCTTTTCCCCCCTACTTTTCAACACCCGCCCTGTTGTGTTACATGTTTGTTTAAGTTTTTAGTGCTCCAAGTGTGCATTTAGCCTAATCTTAATGGGAACTTGGCTTGTATCATTCCTTGAGATATTAAGTTAAATCCCAGAAAACAATATCACCTCTACGAAAAAGGGAAAAAAATTAATAATAAAAAGAAATGCTTTAAGCACTGAGACCGTACATGTTCAGTAGAATGTTTTTACTAAGAGACCTTATTCGGATGGAAGGCTGCATTAAACATGCCAGAAATGGCCAAACTGGTAGACCGAGGAGTAAAGAGTAATGAATATCCTCTGAAATAAGGTAATTTTTTACGGCAAATCAGGAAAAGCACCAAATTTCAGTTCATTTGCTCCATGAATGTACCTAAGATAAACATTTCAATCCATTTTGTCTTCATCACATAACTCAGCCTTCAGGTTCAATCGAGCAAGAGTCAAAATGAAGCATAGGCAACATAGAGAGGCAATCAAGAAATCAAAAAGAAAGACATCACAAGGACAGCCATTGAAAGTGGAGTTCAGTAGAAGTGAACCTTTTTTTTTCAGGAGATTCAAGAAAAGAAAATCACATAGAAGTTCCATAGACCATTTTTTACAAGTACAGATGAAATATCCGTTCCATCACAAAAGCAAATCAAGCAGTTCGTTCTCTTTTATCCATTTCTGCTTGGCACTGATAATCTCAACCACTATTTACACTTCAAAATTATGCAACACCGCAACAAATTGCTCGTTGCATAAGTGCCACACGAACCTTGGTTACTAGCAGTGCAAATCCATAGAAGCAGAGGCATTACAAAAATTGGAACAAACAATACTAGAGCATAATTTATCCTACCAACCTGCGTTGCTCAATCTACCAGTAAATTAAAGCTTTGGCTGCCAAAAGCCATGGCAGTCTTCTAAATCATGACCTGCAACAGCCTTCCTTTTCCTCATTGATGCTTCGCTATTTATTTTCTCCGCCTCACTGATCCATTGACTCGAACAAGAATCGAATGGACCATCAGCATTGCCCTTGTTAGGAATGAAAGAGAATTTCATGTCGGTTTGCTCCGATGGACCATTTAATTTGCTGCCCTCTCGAGAAGTACTTGAACCAACATCTTCCACATCTTGTGGCAAACTATTGTCATCACTTGCGCATTGAACTGATGTTGGCCCCAACCGCAATGATAGATCACATTCAGTTTCCTGTGGGTTCTCAGTGACAATCTCAGAATCAAATCGGGACATCTTGAGGTTATTCAGGACACTTGTCTTAGCAGGCTCCATATTGTTAGAGTTCAACTTAGGAGAGGCTTTTGAACCAGTATGGCCTTCCTGATTCTGATGATTTCCATAAAACAGGGGATAAACGGAACACAAATTTGATGCTGGGAAGATTTCAATAGGCAATTTCTGGTTACTGCAGGATGGAGGAAATTGCTCACAAGGAAAGGGACCCTTGTTCTTGTTAACTAGGATTTGAGGCTTTGTGTTCGCATGGACTAGGTTTGTGCCATTAGGTTTCACTAAGGTTGTGAAACTTGGCATGGGCTGCACATTTGGCGTTTGGATTTTTTGAGGTAAATTTGGTATATTGCTTGCAGGAGAAACAGTAATGGATTCTTGTGCGGTAGGATTAAGGTAACACCTAGGATTACAATTTCTTTGGCTTCTTGATGCCCTTCGAGGAGTACACCCCAAATTCAAAGCCGCTGAATAAGAAACATATGGATGAACTAGAATCACACACAAATTATCTCCAATTGAAGTAAGACTAAAAACTTCAAAAACATATAACATATGGATGAACAAAAATGTAATAGAAATTGATCTAAGACCAAGAACTTCAAAATCATATAAAAACACAATAACAAAGCACTAAGCAAAGAAATGTGCAATTTAGACTAGACCCAATTGCACAAATGTCAATACGATGAATATAGCTCAGAAAGTAGTTCCAACCAATTCAAGGTAGCCATATCAAATCCCAATAGCACTAAATAAGCACTTATTGCAACATAAATCGCGCAGATCCTCATATCTAAACAAAGAAACACCCAAATCAAGCAACACCCTTTTGAACAAACATCAAATTAAACAAAGTCAAAGAAAGATAACAAGGAAACATGAAACAGGATACCTTCAATACAAGGTTGTAAAAGCTCTCCAGATTCACTATTCTCATCACTGCGAATGATTGTGTTAATGGCATCGTTTGCTCTGTCCCAAAGGGTTTTCAGATCCATATACTCAGACTAAGAATACGAACAAAAACATAAAACAAGAGATCAAAATAGTAACCAAATTTGGCCAATGAAAACAAAATGAGAAAGTGATATTCAACCTCAGAATTGGCTTTGGAGTACATAATCTCCTCTGCTTTTAGAACAACAATTGGGAGTTTCTCTTGCCATTCTTTATTCTTCTTTGTTGATACACTGTGGACCTCGTTCACAATCCTGAAAGAAAATATAACGAATAAGAAGATTGAGAGAGAGAGAGAGAGAGAGAGAGAGAGAGAGATATAGAGGAAAACCTGAAGATTTCTCGAATGAGAGAGCCCCTAATTGGTTGGTGTCTGTCACTGTGCCAAGCTCTTCTTACACACTCAAAAGGTCTAGGTCCTGGTCTAGGCATCTTCAAATTTCAGAGAGAGAGAGAGAGAGAGAGAGCCTCCCTGGGTTACTCTGTTTTTACTCCGTTTCTCACACTAGGGGTTTCTATCAAATGCAATGTGGAGTTGAGGGGATTCGGGGGTTTAAATAGGAGGTGATGGATAGAGAGCGACTACGTTTGCCTACTTTGGGTTTGCGCGCCGCGGGGGGGGGGGGGGAGGGGGGGTGGTTGAAGAGAGTTTATCGAGGAATGTATGCATCAGAATCTAGAAGAAAAAAAAAATTTATGATACTGTTGAATAAAAGAAATTTCAAAAATAATCCACGTTTGTCACGGGTGAAAAATGCAATAGGCTATGTTGCGTCTTGAACTCACGACGTAGTTTCCTCCGTCGCCCACGACACTCCTCCGCTCATGGCTTTCCTCCACCCGCGACTCTCTCCCTTCCTCTCGCACGCGGCTCTCTCTCTCTATCTCCTTCCCCGTCGTCGACGGTCGTCCTCTCTCCGTTCCTCCCCCAACCACGGCTCTCTCCCTCCCTCCTCCGCCCGCGGCAGTCCTCCCTCTCCCGCGACAGTCTTCCCTCTCTCCCCCCGCCAGCAACAGTCTTCCCTCTCTCCCCCCGCGGCTCTCTCTCTCTATCTCCTCCCCGTCGCTCGCGGCGGTCCTCTTCCTCCCTCCCTCGCCGCCTGCAACAGTCCTTCCTCCCCCTGCGGTAGTCTTCCCTCTCTCCCCCCGCGGCTGTCCCTCTCTCCCCCTCCGCAACTTTCTCTCCCCCTGCGCGGCTCCCGTGGCACTCCTTCCCCTGCGTGACTCCCGCAGCAGTCCTCCTCCCTCTCTCCCCCTCTGCGGCGGAGTGCAGCGGGAGCGAGAGGAGTGCCAATGTCGCGTTTTGGAGACGCGAAACGTTGTGTCTTGTCTCCAAGATGCGACACGCTTTTGCTGCCAACACGTCATCATGTTACGGGTTCAAGATGCGACATAGCCTGTTGCGTTTTTCACCCACGACAAATGTGGGTTACTTTTAGAATTTTTTTGGTTTAAGGGGTATTTAAATTTTTTTTTTCTTTTGGATTCAGATGCGTATATTCCTCTAGTTTATGGCCATTCGCTCAATTATTTCATTTGGTGTGTCCCCACTCATCCATCCACATGCCTGTTTCCCCAAGACTGAGAAGTCCCTCTCTTTCTTTCTTTCTTCTTTCTTTTTTCTTTTCTTTTTAAATCTTAACCAAAGTCATTACCTATATTTAAGACTACAATCTAACTAATCTGAATCAATCTGTTATCATACTTTTTTTAGTAGATCTTTTAATATGATTTTTTCGATTCCATATCGAGTCAAACTAAGATATAAGAGATCTCAATCCCTTCTCATTTATCCAATCAAACGTTTTTGGTGTCCCCCCACCCCCCTCTTCCCCCGTCACTCTCACAACCCCCGAGAGGTCTATTTTTTATTCTTCTGATTAAAATTGAAAAGGGCAACTACTATAATTACATTATTAGCTGTAAGTATTGTTGTATCTCTTTAATTTAGGAATAATTACATTCAGTGTGTTAAATCTTTGATCCATTTTTTTTTACTTAGTTTTAACTTTAAAATTTTTCAAAAATTGAATTCTGAATATTAGAATTTAGTTATAATTATAATCTTATCGTAATTTCCGATGAATATCACATGACATTTTAAGGACTATTAGCATAGTTATCATATGACAATCATTCAAAAAATAATAATAATCATTAACTTAAAATAAATCACTACGTGACTTATTTAACTATTGGTTCCGACTGAACTGATAACTAAATTTAAATATTTATAATTTGATAAAATAATTTAAAAGTTTAATATTAAATCAAAAAATTGGCAAAAGTTTTTAGAGTCAAAATATAATTACTCCTTTAGTCTATATACAATGTCTTGTCATACTCAATACTTATTTTAATTTTCTGTACTAGTAAAACAATAAAGCTATTAAGTAGTTCATGTTATTATCAAAATATCTTTAGATTAAGTGATCGGATATTTTATTCTCTTAATAAGAGATTTTAAATATGAATATTGAAAATGATGAAAAGGGTATGAAAGAATTAATTTAAAAAAAAGATTTTATATTATTTAAATAAAATTAATAGAGTAAAATTCAGATTAGGACAGTAAAAAAAAAAAAAAAAAAAAAGGGGCTCATATGTGCCTGTGTGTCATGAGAGAGAAATTCGGACAAATGGGAATTGTCACTGTCGGCGGGAGCAAAAGCAAACCCCAGCCTCATTTGTAAGCCCTCACAACACGCTACCCAATAAGGTAGAAGCCTACTTTGGAAAGCAACAATTCCTCCTCACCATACTTCTGTATCGTCTTTTTCCACTGCACTCCACGTCTGACGTGATAACTCCACTTTTCTGACTAATTTTAAATAGAAATAAATGATGTAATAAATTTTAAAAATTTATTATTATTAAAATTTTATAAATAATTTATTTTTTTTTTTTTGTATTTTAAAAAATTACCACTTCCCAACTAACAAACTTAATTGTAAAATTCTTTTTTTTTTTTTTCATTTAAGCATTTTGAAGTAGGTTCCAAATAATAAAACAGCCTCAGCTACTTCCCTCTCTACTGGATGTGAGTAAATTACAATAATGCAATGATTGTTTTTTTTTAATTATATAAGAATTTAAATATGAAATCATTATATTTAAGAAATATAATTTGTATCATTATGTTGTCTCCTTAAAGATATGTCAGGATTATTTTGAAAAGAGAAGAATACAACTTTATGGAAACCCGTATATAATTGGTTTTGATTGCTTAATTTAGGATTTTTTTATTATCATAATCAAACTCAATTTATAAATAAAATTTCTTAAAATATTTTTTTTTTATTTTTAAATTTTAAAATTAAAATTTGATTAAAAAGTTTAACATATCAGGATTTACTATTGGATTAATTTGGGATTGTTTGAGGGTGCTGAAAGGGAGTTTTTCACGCCATGTCAGAAATGCCACCAACATGGTTGCAGAGCTCCTAGCACTTCGCTTTCCACGTGTGTTTCAATGGAGGCCCATATCCTCAAGATGGCATGCATATTGGAGATGGTAAACATTAGAGGGTTTTTAAACCTTGATTCACAGGTAGAAAGGAATTGTGTTTTGAGAGAAAGTAATCAATATGTTAATTTCATAACAAAAATTGGTTCTCCTCAACAAGAAACATACGAGTCTTTTAGCATGACCCACATGCTCCCTTCACATATTTTACCATCAGCTAAGATAAGATCCGTGGACGTTTCTACATTTTTTCAAGCTGACCATGTCTGGTATCACAACAGCTGTCAGCAATGTCTTAGTTCTGTGCACAGAACTGTGCAAATTTTATAGGTCGAATTCTTACTTCCTTTTCGGGTCATTGACATGGGCATGGTGAAGAATGTCCCGCCCATGTGGAAGCACTTTGGGTGGCTGTGCACCATAAACGTTATGCCTGTCTATCTCCGATAAGTTGTCATGACCCGATTCACGACCATGACATTCCTTCTATCCGTGTAAGCCGGATGACCTAATTGTACTAGAATTGCACTTTCTGCATTCCGGATTCCCATTCTTTTTTTTTTCTTTTTTAATAACCAATCATATCTAAAATTATATTTTAACTAATTTAATTTGATCATTATCAGATTTAATTTAGAAAAAAAATTTTAAAATATAATTTTTTCTATTTCTAAATTTTGAAACCTAAAAATTGATTAAAAAACATAATATTTTTATTTATTACACAAATTATCCATAAATCCTTAGACAAGTCCATAGCCCTCATGCTGAATTCAATGCATTTAAAAAGAACAAAGGAACCTTCGTACAATTATCGGTAAAAATCTCAAAAAATAAAATTACACAACTTTTAATTATGTATGTGACCAAATAATTTTCCTTCGGACCATTAAGGTCTTTTTTTTTTCATTGATCGGCATTTGGATTTTACCTGACTAATATGATCCGAATACTATAAAACCCATTAAGGGATTGACTCTCTCAAATCTCATTTTTTTTTATTCTCATAATTCGAATCTAAAACTTATAATTAAGAAAATGTAACATTTTACTGCTACACTTATGAAAGTTTAGTTTCTTCTTTTTTTGTGTATTTGAATTTGATCTATCACCCGATATTTAAAATTTTATTTTGATTAATTTGGATCCAGCCAATTGAGGTCGCACTCTAAGAGTTTGGTTTCTTCTAACCATTAAGAAGGAGCGCAGTCAAGCAACAAAATAACGTGGGTTACCTAACGAGATTCAACTCAAATGACATCTTTTCTTTCTTCACGTGATATGTTCGAGTTTCTCATTCTGGGCCGGGCTGTACTGAGAAACTTTCACGTCATTCAAGCCTAGCAAGAATGATGAGCCCAACTTTATTAACTTTCGTCAATTAAATGGGCTGCGTAAACTGCAGGGCCGCGACATTGTACGACCATGATCACATCACACAGTTCTGACTCATAAAAAGGCTTATACTCGTTGAAGTTTAATATATATTTGTCAAAGCTCGCTCTATATACCGAAAAACACTCTATGTCTCTTAAATAAGTATTTGGATTTGAACATTTTTAAAAATAAAAAAAACAATTTTAGGATATTTTCCCCTCTATAGGAGACCCAATAGTCAAGTTGATCCAAATTAGTCGAAACGAAATTCTAGATACCAGAAATCAAGAACAAAAAAAAAATATATTTGCCTGTATGCATGTGTTTCACCTCTTCCAATTCGATTCCTGTTATACGTGCACTATTCGATCATTCAAGTGTGGTAAATGCTTGTTCTCTTGAAAAAAAAAAAAATTGAAGGAGTAAATATATTTTTAATTATAAATATTAATTTTGAGTTTGTTTAAAATATTAATGCTCGTTACACAATTTTACATTGTTACAAATTTTTATTATAATTAAAAAATATTATAAATGCAGTGAAGTGAAAAATAGAAATGAGTTAAACCCTAATCTGCAAAAAAAATTCTGAAAACAATTTGACTTAGGTGTGCGAAAAATTCATGACGTAGTAAATGATGTGGAAAATTGCAATCTGAGCTAGCATGACAAGTGTCAACAAATGTTGATATGGCAATGCCACCTCAGCTTCCATGTTAACGTAGAATAGACCACATCAGCAAGGCGGGTCAAATTTTGACCCAAATTAGTGGCAGTACCATCTCGGTTTCATGCTGACGTAGCACAGATCGCATGTCTCGCCCCCTCTCTCTCTCTCCAAGCCCTAGCAAACATGGCCCCGCCACCAAGGTGGCATCTTTCCGCATCTTGTGGATAGAGAGAGGCCCTCAATCGCAAGTGACACAAGGAGCCGATCTCTCTTGTTCTCACTCTACAGACGATTCTTTAGTTCCTGAAGATCAATTCATGTTCGTGCCTCCCGCCAGAAACTGACGCTGAAGATCAACTCATGTTTTTTCATTCTTTGTCTTTCACCATTCGAGTTTCATCTAGTCATCGTCTGTTCAACAGCCAAATCACTCGTCTCCCATGTGCAAATCAGCCTTCATCTTCATATCATCCCTCGTTGTCTTCTTAGTTTACTCCATGATCATTCGCATTTTGCACCATTCTTAATCCACCGTCACCTTTTGTTTGCTATCAGCAATCACTTCATTTACTTCGCCGCCGGTTTCTGTAATCATATTAGTCTTCAACATTGCCTTCTGCAGTCTTCGATTTTGCACTTCAACTAGTGATTGCAGTGAATGACGTACGAACCCATAATGAACTCGATTGGCATTTTATTGAAACAAAGGTTGATTCAGATGCTTTTTTGGGTTTTAACCGGTGATGGGTAATGGTAGACATTCAGTTTTATAGCGTAGAAAACAAGACCTATTCGAAGATTTGAAATTGATGAGTTTTTGGAGTTGAAAACATGAATTAAAGCTGCAAACATGGTCGAAATGAAGGGAAAACATGATTTCAACTGTCAAATAAGGTTTTCGGTGGTGGTCCGAAGTTTTTTGGTTGGATTTAAATGATAATGGTGTTGGGGTCGAGAGAAAGAGATGGAGGCCATGAGAGACTGAGAGACTAAGAGACATAGAGGGAGTTTGGCACAAAGGAGAACAGCTCGAATTAAAGAAGAAAGGGGAGGGAGCTTGTTACCAAAAACTCATCCCAAAAGCTCTATGGCCTCACTCCTCAGTCAGAGAGAGGTCAGCCACGAGCAACACTCGCGGGTAAAGGCCACTCTCCGCCATCGAAGGTGGAGAGATGCCACTCTGGCTGTGATGAATGGTCTAACGACACCATGAGGCAAATGCAATTCGACAACAATCGTGGTGGCGATGTTTGCTAGGACTTGAAAGAAAGAGGGAGAGAGAGAGAGACAACAATAATAATATTATGTGGTTTGTGTCACATCTGCATGAAGCTAAGGTGGCATACCATGACAACATTTTGGATGACGTGGTCACAATGGTATTTGAATAAGTAGCCATGTCAAGAGATACATTCGCATTTTAGTACACATGTCATGCTAGCTCTGATTATAACTTTTCACATCATTTGCCATGTCATGTTATCTCAGCACTCAACGGTGGCAATCATATTGTTGATGATGTCTATTTTTATTCATATCCATATTTTATCCGATTAATTCAATTTAAATATTATACAATCTATTTTAAGAATTAACTTTTTCAAATTCTTTTTTGTCATTCTCAAACTCTAACATCTAGGTCCACCCGGGGGCATGTCCACCGCGTGCTATTTTTATCTTTTGTTTTAAAAAAATATTGAGTAGGATAAGTTCATTAATTTTGCTATTTTTTAAATGATATATTTAATAATTTAATTTATTTTACGAAAGTAATTTATTTAAATGATACTGATCGGTTACTGGACGTTGAAAAATTATTTCATTAATATAGTAATTTTGAATTGATGAGACTCCATTAGTAACAAATTATTTTGGTAAAAGAAAAATTAAGGTTACATTGATTATATTAGAGGGGAAGGGGAGTAGGATATTGGCAAATCTTAAGAAATAGAATCTTAGCCATCCAATTAAGCAGCCCTTTCGATCCAACGATCACAGTTCATTGAAATACAGAAATGGATATCCAACGTAGAAGGCATATCTAGAAGAATATATTTTGTCAACCAAAGATCAAATCCAAATTAGTTAGTAACCAAAACAAATAATTAATAGGGATAATAATAGAGAAATTAGAATATGGTTGCTCTGATACAATACCCGACTAATTTAATTATCATTCTAATATTATGTTAAAAATATTTGAATATCACTATGATTCCATATTAAAGAATAGGATAGCAATAATAATACTAACCTTTATTATTTTAATTAAAATATTATAATAAATTTGATTTATATAAAAAATCTTTTGTCATGAAAGTATAATATTATAAATACGAAGATATAAAAATAAAGAAATTTAAATATTATAGAAATTAAATTAATTATTGACTTGATTTTGATATTTAATAAAACGTGCACGTTCAAACCTAATGTTATGAGAAATTTGAATAACATTGTGACTTTGTTATCGTATTAGAACATATTTTTGATATCATATTAAAATATATTTAAGTATAATTATAATATCTTAGTAAAAAAAGACAGTAATAATAATATTAGTGCCCCTTTTTTCCTTTCGCGTGGGCCTATCGTCTTACTATAAAGCCTGCCTTCCCCACCAAATCCTACCTTGAGAGAGAGATTGAGAGAGAGAAGAGAAGAGAAAGAGAAAAAGGTACCCAAAAAGGTACCATCGCCCACTCCGCTTTCACTTTTATGTGCTGTTCTTCTTTGCTTACCACTTGCTAACGTCTTTACCATCGTTACTCCAACCTCCCTCTCCGCCTCCTCTGCCGCCGGAGATTCTCTCTCCTCCGTGGCCGCCGCTAACTCTTAGAATACAACCGGTGCTACTTTCAGCATTGAAAATAAAGTGAAAAAATCATCGGTGGAGAAGAATATTGCAAGACCTGGCATCATCAACCAAAACAACAACTTGACTTCAAAACATAATATAACCACCAACATCATCAACACAACAATTCCATCTCCACCACCACAACCACCCCCGGAAGACGACGCCGAAGACGAAGAACTATTCAGGCTCGCTTCACAAGTCAGCTCAAAACCGCTACCGAAATCTGCGCCTAAGAAACTCGCTTTCTTTTTCTCACAACGTCGCCACTCCCATTCGCGCCTTTAAGGGAATTATTCTTCAACCAATCAGCAAAACCGCTGAACCAATCAGCGCCTTATTTACTTCTTCTTCCCCTCCGTCTCTCTTCAACATCTATATCCACGCGGATCCGGCCTTCATCTACTCACCTCCCTTCACCGGAATCTTTTCCGGAAAAGTAATCCCATCCTCGAAGCCAACGCGCCGCTTCTCCCCCTCCCTCATCTCCACAGCACGCCGGTTACTTGCCTACGCGCTCTTAGAGGCCTCGTCAAACAATCTCTCAGCTTCTTGCATTCCTCTCCACTCTTTTCACTTCACTGACCAAACCCTAATTCACACCAGGAAGAGCTTCATCGAGATTCTGAAGAACGAAATCTACACTTACAGTCGCTGGATGGCGCGCGGAGAACACGTGATGCTACCCGAAGTCCCTCTAGATCAGTTTCGGCTCGGGTCACAGTTTTTCGTGCCGACTCGTAAGCACGCGAGGGAAACAGAAGGTTGTGGGGAAAATTCAAGCTACAGTGCGAGCGTCGGGACACGTGTTTCCCCGAGGAGAACTGTTTCCCTACACTGCTGAGCATGAGAGACTTGGGTGGGTGCGTTCCCGCGACGCTGACACACGTCGACTGGAAAGGAAGACACGACGGACATCCGAGGACTTGTGTGGGGAGCGACGTTGGGCCGGAATTGATAATGACGCTCCGATCGAGTAAGAATAGTTACGATGATGATGGTACCAACGGCTCTGATTGGGCGATGGAGAGAATGTATCCGTTATCGTTTGCTAGGAAGTTTGCCCCCGATTCGTTGCACCGCCGATGAATATGGCAAATGACGTCATCTTCAAAGATTGAGGACGGGTACGATGTTGTCATTGTAAACTGCAGTTTGTCATTTCTTTTTCTCATTTTAAGATTTTGATAACATTAAAAAAAAAAAAATGAAAACGTGAGTCAAACAGAGATGAATATGAATGGAAAAGGCGGGAAAACCCGTTTCTGTTCTCTCTCTCTCTCTCGTTGGTTTGGTGTGTGATAAATAAATTGGATTAAATTTTAAATATTATTAAAAATATTTTAAAAATTTTGAGGCTTCTAAATCGAGGAAAAGATTCAGAAACATAACAAGCCGTTGTGTAGGGTTTTTGACCATTTAGTTTTACTCGTGTTCACAAGAAGTGCATGGGGATGTAGCTCAGATGGTAGAGCGCTCGCTTAGCATGCGAGAGGTACGGGGATCGATACCCCGCATCTCCATTTTGTCTGAATTTTTTTTTAATGGTTATTGGTTTATTTAGTTTTCTGAATATGGATTAAAGTGGGGGTGCAGTGGTGGATCCTAAAATAATAACGAAGGTATTGGAAAATTGGCAGGAGGAAGCAATGGCAGATGGAGAAAAGACAGAAAATTTATCTGGCAAATGTTTGGGGGGGGGGGTTGCTCAGCTCATTCGTGGTAAATTTTCCATTTCCAAATTGCAATGTTGAGATTATATTTTTTGTATAAGAATTATTATAATTATAATTATAAATTTTATAGTAAATTGTTCAATTAAAAACATTACAGAAAATAATATAAAAAGCTAGGGCGAGTTAAAATGAGTTAAGGTCACTTGAGATTTCCTATGCCGCCTAAAGGCATATAAATAATGAATTGAGAAAATGAAAAGACACATGGATAAGAATTAATTAATTGAAGAAAATGTGAGGTATACCCCCTAGTACCAAATGATTGAAAGTATGTCCTCTTGTCAAAATCCCAACAACAATGAATAAAACATTTGCTTCTCCAAAAGGGGACACCTTGTGACCTAATAAACATTCGCATCGGCCAAGGTGGTACGAATATATTTTAAATCTTTTTAATTAATATCTCGAACACAAATTTTAAAAATTTTAAAAAAACCACATTAAAAGAGTTTCAAAACATTTACTTGTCTAAAAGGGAAAACCTTATAAACCGATAAGTATTTACATGATCAATGTTTTATGAATATAATGATCAAAAATTAGATTTTTTAAATCAAAATTTTAAATTTAAATATTAAAAATAAATAAAAATCACTAAAAGAGTCGATCTAAAATAAGTTTTATGGTATCCGAATCATATTAATCGACTGATCTGAATGATAGACGGGTGGAATCAAGAATGGATCAACCGCCCATCGTTCTCTTGGGGCCCACAGAACAAAAACAAATTACATAAGTCCAAAATGATTAATAAACCAAAATCTAGTTATTTTGCAGCTTTTGCATTCGACACTCTTGACGAAGACGATGAAACTTTCTTTTCCTGTTTTGAATTTTCCTAGTACGACCATAATTATTACAATAAGGTTTCATGCAAATATATATTTGAATAATTCAAAATCAAAGTGCAGGCCTGAGTGTTGTTTCGTGTCCACGCAAAAGGGGAAAAAAAATTAAAATAATAAATTGCTTGAACGATAATTATTGCGGGCAGGCTCTTCTTATTTCGAGGGATATTTGCGAAAAGAAAAAGGAAATGAAAGTTGCATATATCTATGTAAAAGTCGAGGGAAAATATACTCTGTCAGTAGAAAGTGTCCGGGTCAAACTCATACCATGTTTGATGTTTAATTAATATAAATATGGAATTTACTCTCTTTCACTTTTTTCTTAATATTTGATCGATCGGTATTTAAAATCATATTTCAATTAATTTGACTTAAATTACTGTCAGACCCTTTATAAAAGACTCTTATAATATAATTCTTTTCATTTTTAAAATTTAAATTCAAATTTTGATTAAAAAATTTAATATCTTTTTCGGATTAGTTTCGCACTTAAATTTTGATTAACTTTTTTACATTGGTTTTACTTTTAAATTTTGATTAAAAAATTTAACATATTTCTTGCATTGGTTTCACTTTTTTTTTTTTATTATTACTATTCAAATTTTATTCTATTAATCCGATTCGAATATTATAAAATTTATTTTAACAATTAACTCTCCCGACGTTAATTTCACTCTTTCTATCGTATACACACACACCGTCTCTTACCTAAACAAAGATGGGTTTAGTTTACCAAACAAAACTTGCACCACAACTAAGAGGTTATGGACAGAGCACCCAACCCAACAAAAATATCTTTCTTCAAGCACTTGTAATTGGGGCTTTGGAACTGTGTTTGTAAGTCACTTATGGCAGGTGTCATCAGCTAATTAGCGTAGTGCCTTTCTCATGAACAACAAATTTCAATCCTAGTTAGCACCTTTAAGATACGATTTAAACTACAACCATTTTGCAACAATTTCTTGAAAATTCATTTGAAACTGGAAGAATGCCTAAACTATAAACTCAATATTTCTCTCTTACATGTTTTTTTTTTTTTTTTAATATATAGGAAAACTCAAAATCAAGATCTTTACAAAAAGGAAGCAAAATAATATCAATTAAAATATATCTTATTTACTTTCCTCTTAAGTTGACATGGTCCAAAAATAGAACTCATTTGTCTACCGTAAGCGAGAAGCTTAATTGACCAAAACATAAGACAGCCGAGTTCCAACTAGCCTGTCCAAGTTCAACTTTGGTGTAAGCAAAGGGGTGGAAGTAGTTCTATAATAAGGATTCCAACAAATTTGTATCTAGAAGGTCAATATAATAAAAGAATACATGAAACAATGGGATTAATCAGAAAACAATGGGCAGAAAAGGAGTTGGAAAGAAAGAAGTTAGCTGCCAACGATGCAGAAAGCAGAAATGGGACATGGCTGATCAAGTTGACCGGTTGTAATTGTTCTTTGCATGATTATTCACAAACAAATAGTAATCCAGTTCTGAAATGGGTCACATTCATATATCAGAAACCTGATATCTGCAAATAAATGACAGATCAACTTCAGCTTCATGGTTCTTTATCCCCGGTCAACAGTGTGAAGAAGCGAAGCACATTGTTAGAACTTTAGTTTTAATAGCCCCTGCAAATTCATCCAAAGTTTTAAAATGTCTGACATCAACCAGCGTCAACACCAAATATCAGTCGGCGTAGTGGGAAGAGCGCTGCGTCCCTTAACCAAGTGCTCGGATTCAAGTATTCTTGGGAATGAAAAAGACTAATTTGAGAGAACTCTCCTTTTATAGGAGACTCGATAGTCAGGTTGACCCGAATTAGTTAGAGTGAAACTCCGAATAGCGAGGGTCAGAGACAAAAAATAATATCAACTAGCGCCAACTCCTGCAACCAATGCTCTTGAGTTGCAGCATCTTTACCACGATATAAGTTGTTCCCTGATTCCTTCCCCCTCCATTGCATCCTCACTGAGAATGGTTCCAAACTTTCAATACCCTAATGGCCTTGAAATCTACAAAGTTGGTTTTTCCATTTTTTTAAATGCAAAATTTAACTCGAATCTATCATAGTAATTATATGTTCAAAATTGAATTTTTAACATCAGAGTGTTTCACCTAATGCTAGAGAAATGTCATCTCATGGCTAATATCGTTTAAATGTTTCATTTTCAAAGGAAAAAAAAATGATTTTCATAGATATATTTACTTACAAACATGAATGGAATCATTTTATTTCATCGGGTAACCACACAAGCCCCAAGTAACTGCAATCCATCTATGTCGTCGAGTTTACAGAGAGAAGATTTCAATTTCAGAAACTGGGTTCGGGCAAACATAAAGTTGTCAAGAAAGATTTAATATTACAAAATGGCAAATAAATATGGGATTACACCACGCCTCGCCCAATCTCCCACAATCTCAAGATTGTCCAACAATCAAATATCCCCCTCCTCTCTTCCCCCATTTTGATACACAGACATTGCAGGAACAGGATCCTATAACCAACACTAGAAATTGGACATATAGGCAAGAAAAGAAAAGAAAAAAAAAGGTCAATCATAGACACGAGATAAAATTCAGTAAGGAGTGTGGTAGTACCCAGTTGGCGCTCCGATTCCATTGACAGGTGGCATTCCGTAGGGCATTGGCGTCATCATCTGGGGTTGTCCAGGAGCATAATATCCTCCACCACTGATCTTGGCCAAACTAACTTGGCCTTGCATTCCATCTCTGGCATATTGGTTCCATACTTGCTGCTCTTGGACTAGCAACTGCTGTTTCTTCTCCATGTCAGCCATTTGAACATAAGAGGGTGGCGGTATGCTCAATGATGCAGCAAAAGGGTCCTGATTAACAGTCTGAACAGTTCCATCTGGGGCAGGAAGTGCTAAAACTGGTGTTGTGGTCTTCCCCAACCCCGGCAATGCCACACTGCTTGCACTTCCACCACTCAACTGAGTGGTGCTTACGTGTTGCCTGACTATCCCCTGATCATACATGCCATTCAAAAGCAATGGATCAAAACCACCTGGCAATGCTGCTTTCTGTTTTGACAAATTGCTTGCTGTTTCCACCAGGGCCAGTTCCCAATCAGCCTTGCCAGGCTCAGCAGCAGGGTTCTGCCAAGCAGAGGACACTTCAGGCCGCCCATCTGATGGGAATGCTTCCCAAGAGCCATTCCCGTTGGCAGCAGGTGGCCCAGCAAACAAAGCAAGAGCCAACCTATTTCCCTGATCATCTGCAGTCACTGCCTCATCTCTCAGATTCACCAAGTCTTCGGTCACCTGTGGCTGCTTAGGCCGAGGTGCAGGCTCAGGTGGAGGTGGAGGGGTAAAATTCTCGGGTGGAGGAAGTGCCTTAATCTCATTCATATCCAGAACGGGCTCTTCCTGAGTTACTTGTGGAGTCTCCACCTTCCTCTCTGGACTCTTTGCCCTCTTTGCCCTATCCCTCACAAATTCGTCCAAAGTCTCCAACAGCTTATCAGTAATCCTCTGTACTTCTGGATACTCAGAAGACCTCGCCACACCTGTATCTTTACACCAATTATAAAATCCCACAAGCTCGTCAATCTGCTTTGCAGCACTTGCATATGCGTCAAATGCCTTAACGCAGTCCTGATACTCCATATCAAAAAACTGATCAAGCAAAACTGCCAAAACCTCACAAATATCTGCATAAATCTGAAAGCTCTCTCTAACAACAGGATACAACGCAATCAAAATCATCCTACTATTCTTTGCCAACCCAGTAGGCCGACAAGATAAGAACCGATCCAAAAGCCTCTGTAAATGACCCATCTTCCCAAAAAGATTCTCGGGCTTCATTTCCCTCAATGGAGTCACATCTCTCCTCTCATCTCTCCCTTCCCTCCCTGCTGACTCACTCACATCCCCAAATGACCTAGTCCTCCTTGGAGCTCCATAGCTACCTTCATCTCTAAATTCTCCGGCCCTAAATTCTCCACCATAATCATAATCATATGGCCTTGACATTGGTGGTGTCTGCCTCCATCGATCATCCCTTCCATACCCATCATCCCCACCATGACTACTCCCTCCACCACCACCTTGCTTCCTCTCAAATAACATCAACTCCAATTTCTGATCAAGATAAGCAGAATAAGTCCTCACAAAAGCAGAATGATCCCACGAATTTGAATGTGCTTCATCACGAAAATCCGACATGTTCAACAACCTAGTACCCCTCCTGGTAGCATACAAAATCTCTTGCTTAAAGATTGGATCTCCATCAGATAACAATCGATGAACAAGCATTAAAGCCTTTAAAGCCACAATCCAATCATGAGTTTTTCCCATTCTCTTAGAAACCGCAACCACACAAGCACTCACATACCCTCTTGAATATGAAGTCAAATTCAAGATCTCTCTAATGTATTTTTCGTCTGCAGGGTCATCGTCGTGACTTGTTGCTTTCACTATAGCTACTTCCAAGTCTGGAGCCAAGTTACTTGCTACTTTAGCTATTCCAATGCTCGTTTGGTCTTTTACGGCTCCTATTGCCTTTCGAATTGTGCTTGGAGCCATTGTTGAAATTGAAAAAATGAACTATGTGGTCTTAGGGTTTGCTTTGACCTCTTTCTTTAGAATTTGGGTTCTTCCAATTCGAGATCTGGAGATTAACTACTGAATTCAATTACACCAATTTACCGAAAATCGATAAATAACAGATTGAAACAGAATTGATGGAAATTAAGCAAATTTTGAAAGAGTATTCAATTACAAAAACAGGAAAATGAATTAAAACCAACGTTGATGAAAAACAGGCAATATTGGGGGGGAGAGAGAGAGGGAGAGAGGGGGGAGAGAGAGAGAGATGATATTAGAGAGTAAACCTGTTGAGATTGAAGCCGATCTAGCAAAACGACGTCGGATCTGCGCAGCTTCTTCACCGACCAAATAGGAGAATATCTAGTGTGGAAACCAAAACGCCGAAAATCACTATCAGTAAAAGTCGCCGTCTAATTCTCTCCTCCCTCTCTCTCTAAATCTGATCTCTCCTGAAACTTAGAGCAGAGCAAGACGTCAAATTAGATCAGACGAATTTCTCTCTCTTCTCTCTTTCTCTCTCTCTCTCTCTCGAGACGAGTATTTGAGCTGAGAGATCACAGCGACGGCAGTCAACAGATCGGAAATGGCGCAGAAACACCGTCGTTCTCTCTCTCTCTCTCTCTCTATGCGTGTGGTATATGTTTATGTGATCGTCTTTTTGGTGAGGTAAAATAGATCTAGAAAGAGAGATTTAAATACGGTGGAGGTTGGGATTACTGACGTGGCAAGATCATATCCGTTAATCTCTTAATCAGGCTGTTTTAGCGGAGATGTCGCGGGAACTGTCGGAGCGCGTGAGTTGAAGAGAAAAAACACCTGGAAATTATATCAAATACAAGTCCGACAACATACTAAATAAATTCACAAATCTAACTTAATGATATCAATTTTTTTTAACAAAAAATAATTTAAAATTACAATAATTCCGTCTAATATAAATAATATTAATATTCTTATTTATTCTTTCAAAAGAAATTACCGATATATTAACTCTCAGACTATAACTATTTATATATAAATGCATATTTCAAGCGAATATATCAAATAAATTTGATTTAAAATTATAAATTTAAAACAAAATTTAAAAATTAAAATTAAAATTTCCTAATAGAGTTGATTTTCGAATGATTTAGACACAAATTTGGATCTGTTATTTATATAAACATGTATGTGTTTCTTTTTTTCATGGTGTTTTTTGATTCTGTTAATCACTCAGTATTTAAAATTTCGTTCAACTAATCTGTGTCGACCCGATTGAGATTCCTCTTAGAAGGTAGGGGTCTCTTAATATAATCGACTCCATAATCAAATCGCGGATCAAATTTATGATTTTAATTAAGAGATATAACGACTTATCTTACAGCACCGATTACTTATTGATGACATATACGTATTTTTTATTGTATTTATTAATATTTATTTACAAAATTTGAGATCAGCTGAATTGAAATTATTATTATAAAATATATTTTTTATTTAAAATTGTTTAAAATTTATTACTTTATTTAAAAAATGTATTAAATTAAAGTAAAATAAAATAAGTTAAATTATATATATTATATATTGGTATTTAGGAAATTATGGGCGGTTGTTTAGGGGCTGTCGGTGATGCGGGGAAAAAGTGGACACGTGTAGGATGATACGTGGTGATTGGTTTGGGATCAGAAATAAGGATCAGAGATTGCTTGATTTTGGTCGGTTTGAGAGAGGCTTGACTTTTGTATTGATCCTTTTATTGACTAACACGTGGCATTAATATTTGATTATTATTAATATATATTTTCTCTTATTTTTTTTATAAACTATCCATATTTAACCGTTAAATTTAATTAAATTCGATTCCACTCAAAGTAAACTTTTAAAAAATAAAACTCATTCTATTCCTATTTTTTTATGCACAAAATCATAAATTATGTATTTTCTTTGCTAATATTGAGAATGAATTTAGTATTTAATTCGTAGAATTTCTCAACCGTGGTATAATATAATTTTATATAAATTAAAATGGTAAAATTATTATTTTTTTATATATAAAAGAATTTGAATTCGAAATGATTTAAGAAAAGAGCAAATGAGATAAGCAGAAGTAAAACTCATTAAAAGTAATAAAATTAATTTATCATAATTTTTAAATAAACCTTAAATATATCAATTTTTTTCATCTACGTCGATAAATGACATCTGAACCATAATAAAAACTATTACCATAGATCTTAAATATGTCAAAATCAATTATCTAAATATTAAATAAATATTGAAAACTTTAAATTAGAATGCCTGCTTCCGATTGAAAATGAAAACCTAATAATTATCAATTTTCTATTTGTCTTTTTGACCCAAAGCCAACAAGTCTTTCAAATCTCTAGTCCTTTTCAACCATGGAAGAAAAAGGGGGCAGGCAGGCCCAGAAAACATCATTTTGTCCTAATAATATCAATTTAACTTTATTTTTTATTTTTTATTTTTATTTTTTGGGGTGGGGGACCCCTCCTTGAACTAGTAAAAGGTGCATAAAGGCAAGCAATTCTTATGAGAGGTTCAGAGGGATGATCTTCAAATAAATTTCAAGTGAAGTTTTTAATAAAAAAATTAAAATAAATTTTATTTTTTATGAAAATTTATTTTTGCTTACAAATCTTATATGTTTTATGAAAAAGTTTTACTTTTAATTAAAACAATTATAAGTAAAATAAAATCATGAGGTTACCCAAATGAATATGTGAAATTTTAATGAAAATTTATTAATACAATAATAATTTTAGTCATTGTTGCGGGCAAAGTTATTTCTACTTTCAAAATTATGATTTTTTTTTTTTAATTTCTTCACTCGAATAAAAAATATTATAAGAAAAAAATTGAAATCATGCTATCAGAGTTTAGTCTTTAAAATAAAGATATAATCAGAAAAAAAAATTTATTGTCCGTCTATATAACACCCATAATTAAGGTCAAACAATACATGTACTTTCAAGTTCTCAATTATTTAAAGTTTTGAATCTCTCGTCAATAATATAAGATATTTTGAAGAGTCAATTTGTTTTTCATTGACCGATAGAATTTGATAAATTTTAAAAGTTTCCGATATGATATAAAATCGTATCATGTAATTTAGTTGCCAAATAAACAATTAGAACAACTCAAGAAGACGATTTCCGGTGCAATCGGTATAAAATTTCTATTACTTATGCATTTTCTGACTAACCAAAATCATACACCCAATATACAAAATTCTTGGCCAATAGAAAATCTCATTGGCGATATATCAAAGCATACTACTCTAACTTCACAAATTCATCACATACATTCAAGATTAAGAATACATAAATAACATACAGTTATAAAATACTAATTTACATTCATAATACATTTTAGGAAATTATTGTATAGGTTTTGTTCAATGTTAGCAATTGAACTATCTATTATTGAGTCTACACCTTGTTCGAATTTGGATCTTGTTTGATGATTTAAGTAAATTATCTCTAATAATTAAAAAATTCGCAAGTTATAGTTTAATTGAACTTTATATGTATACAAATATATTAATCTATTTGAATAACTAATATAAATATTATTTTAATACATATTAATCGATATATAGTATTTTGGGTACATAAAATAATTAAAAATATTGAATTATTAGTATCACATCTCAACAAGGTTTGCAAGACTTTTTTCACACCAAGAAAACCGAGCAACATAGGGTGATACCAAGAAAGGTCCTCGTGTGGTTATGACAATAAATCGATTTTTTTCCCCATACTTTTGTAAATAAATTAAGTTCATTCTATTTTTAACTTCTTTGTGACTCTACGAAAGAGTGTGCTTTTTAATATGATCAATTTGATATGAAATTTTTCTGTCACATCTAAAGGCATTGCAAGCTTCTAAGTAATGAAGATGAACTAGTCAAAAAATGAAATCTTACTAACCTAATAAAAAAATTGATGACAGATCCAATAAAATACTCATGCCAAAAATAAATAAAAAGATTAAATACACAAAAAAACTGATATTGGCTCGATTTAAAAAAAAAAAAAAAAAAACCCACCCCCATGTCCAAGAAAAAAAGGATGAGGAAGAGTACCCTCTATAAAATTTTCAAAATCTTTCAAAAGAAAATGAGAATAGAATTTAAGGACAAAAATTCACGGACAGATGTGAATTAGAAAAAAGAAACTGGATATAGAAAGCATAAGAAAAAGAAAAATTAAAAATGAAAAAACATAGGTTTAAAAATCGGAAGAGGGAAGAATATTCTATCTTTTTATTGATTAGAAGAGTTAATAAAAATATTTTTACATAAAATGTGAGGTATCCATTTATTTCATTTAGTTCTGAAACAATTTAATATATTTATCATTATTTATTTATATGGAAGTATAGCCGTCAAGCAGGAAAAAAATATACTGATTTCTTTTCGGTGTCAAATTAAAATGTTGATCACATTAATGTGGTGATCGCGTGGCCTAATGGATAAGGCGCTCGCCTCCGGAGTGGGAGATTGTGGGTTCGAGTCCCATCGTGATCGGGCTAAACTCATATGAGATTCACAAGTTATAATTTAAAACTTGATGAAGCTTGATGAAGTGTTAGTTTTATCGATACGCGATCAACAATTTATATATATTTTTTAAGGTTGATATAACTATGGAAACTTTGAATAATAAGTGATTTGAAACCATATATGAAAGTTTTGAATTTGGTAGTAGAAATGATGCAGAGGTACCATTTTAAAATTTGTCATAACATTCAATTTGATACTCGTAAATACTTTTTTTAGAGAAAAAGAAAGTCGTATATAGTTACATATAGAAGTGGATCGAATGCCAACTAAATAGATTTCTTTCTCACCACGAAAGATGATAGAATGATATGTAAGAATTGTAAAGTTATATCAAATGAGAGTATAACAACTCAATATAGAATTTTAGTTTTAAATATGCGTGTATCTAAAAGGCAAAAAAAGTATCGTCAATTTGTAGAGTCATTAATTAAGTGGTGGAATTTGAAAAGAAAAAAATTGACGATTTTTAGAAACGAATTAATTCAAATAGTAATATGATACATTAATTTCGATTCGAAAACCATATGGGTAGAAATGTCTAATAATATTAAGAATATAAGTAAGAAAATTCTTCGCATATCTAAGAGTCCATTTTCATTAGACAAGAAGTCATGGTAGTAAAATGAGAAAATTTAAATTGTTATACGAATCAAACGAGAGTATTATACAAACCTTAAAAGTAAGTGAGATAAATATGTATTTGAAAAGTAAAAGATTACAAAAAAAAGAGGTGAAAAAAATTATTTACGAATAAAAAAAATAAGATATATAACGAATCCTATAAGAAATTATAAATGAACGATAAAGAAAAAGAGATTTATAAAATTGTCAAATTAAAAGAAAGGAAGAAAAAGATCTAAATGGTATTAAATGTATTAAAAACGGGACCAATAGTGTTCATATAAGAAATAAGAATATAAAAAAAGTTTGAAAGATTATTTTGATAATCTCTTTAACATTGAGAGTATAAGAAATATCGGTGATATGCGATATCTGTAGAAAAGATCAATAGGAATTTTAAATGTAAAATTCGTCAATATATGAAATAAAGGAAATCTTATAGAAAATGAAGAATAATAAAATTATAAAATCCGATGGCATCCCTATTGAGAAATGGAAGTGTATGGATGAAGTAAGGTAGAAATGTCAACGGAGATTTTTTAATAAAATTTGACAAATTAAGAAAATATCCCAAATATAGAGAAAGAACACACTTGTACCATTGTATAAGAATAAATGCGACATACATGATTGTTCCAAATTACAGAAAAATTAAATTTATGAGTCATACATGAAGTTGTGGAAGAGAGTAACAGAATACAAATTGAGATTGAAAATAAATGTGTTTCAGAATCAATTTGAATTCATGCGAGAAAAATCTACCATCGAATGTATTCACTTGTTAAGACATTTGATGGAGACATTTAGAGTACAGAAGAGAGAATTGCATATAGTATCATTGATCTAGAAAAAGTATATGATATGAATCATAAAAACAAATTGTGGTGGGCATTGACAAAAAATGAGATATTTTTGAGATATATTAATCTTACTAAAATATGTATGATAAAACTGTTACCAATGTAAAAACCTGTGGTGATTTAAGTGATAACTTCCCAATTAATATTGGATCTTACTAAAGTAAGTCCCATTTTTTATACAATAGTTATAGATAAAATCATAAATAGTATCTAAAATTAAATATCAAGATAAATATTTTTTGTAAATGATATGGTACTGGTCGATGAAATTAGATAAGGTATTAGTGCTAAATTGGAGTTATAGAGGGATATACTAGAATGTAAAAGATTTAAATTGAGTCAGTCAAAAACCAAATATATGAGATATACATTTAGTAACAATCATCAGAATGATAAAAAAACGATTAAGTTATAAAGACAGGATGTACCAAAAAGTAAATATTTTAGATATTTTGAATTTATCATTCAAAACGATGACAATATAGATAGAGATGTGAATCATAAAATTCAAGTGAGTTGGATGAAATTGAGAAATTTATCTGGAATTCTTTATGATTGCATAATACTATTACAGTTGAAGGAGAAGTTTTATAGAATTACAGTAAAATATATATTATTATATGATATTGAGTGTTAAACTATTAAACAATAACAAAAGTATAATATGGTTGTAACTCGAATGAAGAAACACAAATAGATGTGTGGTAAAATTAGAAAAAAAAAAGAATTATAAATGAAGAGATACGTTCTAAATTAGGAGTGAATTCAATTATAGATAAAATGTGAAAATACTATCTAACATGAGAGAGTATTGTCTAAAATGATTTGAACATATATAATGAATATCTAAAGATTCATCAATTAGAAGGACCAAAACTTTAAATGTATGAGATTTAGTGAAATATCGAGATATATTATTGAAAATAATAGATACAAATTATCTGTAAACATATGAATATCAAGAGTTTAGTTGAAAAAATAACTTTAGTACGAGTGAGTATCGTACAAGAATGCGAAACACTTGGATCATATCTCTTATTATTTTAAGTTTCTAAGTATAGTTTATTTTTTATTTCTCTTTTTTCATTATTTTTATTTTTATTTTTTAAATGTTATTTTTGCATTTTTGTTTTCAAATTTTAATTTTATAAATTTTTTCTTCTATCATGTATCTATCTCTCAAATGGTCGATTTTAAAATATAAAATTAAGATTCAGATTATTGTTATTATTGTTGTTTGATATAACAATTATTTATATGTTCTATATACACTATCTAACCAATCATATACGAAAGTCATACACATCAAACAATTAAAATTTATACATAAATAAATATGTTTATCTACTTGAATAATTAATACAAATATTATTTTAATATAGATTAATTAATTTATAGTAGTTTGAAAACATAAAATAATAAAAAAAATATTGAATAATTAGTGACAAATCCCAACATCGTTCGTAATTGAATATAGAGAGCATAAGAAAAAGAAAAATTAAAAAAGGAAAAACATATGTTTAAACATTGGAAAAGAGAAAAGTATTCTTTATTTTTATTTATTAGTAGAATTAATAAAAATATTTTTACATAGAAAGTGAGGTACTCATTTATTTCATTTAGTTCTGAAACAATTTAATATATTTATCATTATATATTTATATGGAAGTATGGCCACCAAACAGCAAAATAACTTATTGATTTCTTTTTGATGTCAAATTAAAATGTTGGTCACATTAATGTGGTGATCGCGTGGCCTAATGGATAAGGCGCTCGCCTCCGGAGCGGGAGATTGTGGGTTCGAGTCCCACCGTGATCGGCCTCAACTCTTGATGAAGTTTGTTGAGATGTCTAGTTTCATCAATATGTTAAGAGCAATTTTTTTAATGTTTTGTATACACCGTCTAACCAATCATATGCATAAATCATGTACATCAAATAATTAAACTTTATACATACACAAATATATTTACCTACTTGAATAATTAATACAAATAATATTTTAATATAGATTAATTAATATATATTATTCTGAATATATAAAATAATAAAAAATATTGAATAAATAATATCAAATCTCAACATCATTCGCAATTGAATATAAAGAGCATCAGAAAAGGAAAAATTAAAAATGACAAAACACTAGTTTAAAAATTAAAAGAGGGAAAAGTATTCGTTCTTTTTATTGATTAGAAGAATTAATAAAAATATTTTTACATAGAATGTGAGGTATCCATTTATTTCATTTAGTTCTGAAACAATTTAATATATTTATCATTATTTATTTATATGGAAGTATAGCCACCAAACAACAAAATAACTTATTGATTTCTTTTCGGTGTCAAATTAAAATATTAGTCACATTAATGTGGTGATCGCGTGGCCTAATGGATAAGGCGCTCGCCTCCGGAGCGGGAGATTGTGGGTTCGAGTCCCACCGTGATCGACATGATCGGCCTCAACTCATGATGAAGTTTGATGAGATGTCTAGTTTCATAAATATGCTAAGAACAATTTTTTTAATGTTTGGGATACACTGTTTAACCGATCATATATATAAATCATGTACATCAAACAATTAAACTTTATACATACATTGAATAATTAATACAAATATTATTTTAATATAGATTAATTAATATGTAGTATTTTGAATATATAAAATAATAAAAAATATTGAATAAATAGTATCAAATCTCAACATCGTTCGCAATTGAATCTGGAGAGCGTAAGAAAAAGAAAAATTAAAAATTGACAAACACAGGTTTAAAAATTAAAAGAGGGAAAAGTATTCATTCTTTTTATTGATTAGAAGAATTAATAAAAATATTTTTACATAGAATGTGTGGTATCTATTTATTTCATTTAGTTCTGAAACAATTTAATATATTTATCATTATTTATTTATATGGAAGTATAGACACCAAACAGTAAAATAACTTATTGATTTTTTTTCGGTGTCAAATTAAAATGTTAGTCACATTAATGTGGTGATCGCGTGGCCTAATGGATAAGGCGCTCGCCTCCGGAGCGGGAGATTGTGGGTTCGAATCCCACCGTGATTGGCCTCAACTCTTGATGAAGTTTGATGAGATGTCTAGTTTCATCAATATGTTAAGAGCAATTTTTTTAATGTTTTGTATACACCGTCTAACCAATCATATGCATAAATCATGTACATCAAATAATTAAACTTTATACATACACAAATATATTTACCTACTTGAATAATTAATACAAATAATATTTTAATATAGATTAATTAATATATATTATTCTGAATATATAAAATAATAAAAAATATTGAATAAATAATATCAAATCTCAACATCATTCCCAATTGAATATAAAGAGCATCAGAAAAGGAAAAATTAAAAATGGAAAAACACTAGTTTAAAAATTAAAAGAGGGAAAAGTATTCGTTCTTTTTATTGATTAGAAGAATTAATAAAAATATTTTTACATAGAATGTGAGGTATCCATTTATTTCATTTAGTTCTGAAACAATTTAATATATTTATCATTATTTATTTATATGGAAGTATAGCCACCAAGCAACAAAATAACTTATTGATTTCTTTTCGGTGTCAAATTAAAATGTTAGTCATATTAATGTGGTGATCGCGTGGCCTAATGGATAAGGCGCTCGCCTCCGGAGCGGGAGATTGTGGGTTCGAGTCCCACCGTGATCGGCATGATCGGCCTCAACTCATGATGAAGTTTGATGAGATGTCTAGTTTCATCAATATGCTAAGAACAATTTTTTTAATGTTTTGGATACTCTGTTTAACCGATCATATATATAAATCATGTACATCAAACAATTAAACTTTATACATACATAAATATATTTATCTACCGGAATAATTAATACAAATATTATTTAATATATATTAATTAATATATATTATTTTGAATATAAAATAATAAAAAATATAGAATAAATAATATCAAATTTCAACATCATTCGCAATTGAATATAGAGAGCGTCAGAAAAAGAAAAATTAAAAATGGAAAAACACTGGTTTAAAAATTAGAAGAGGGAAAAATATTCGTTCTTTTTATTGATTAGAAGAATTAATAAAAATATTTTTACATAGAATGTGAGGTATCCATTTATTTCATTTAGTTCTGAAACAATTTAGTATATTTATCATTATTTATTTATATGGAAGTATAGCCACCAAACAACAAAATAACTTATTGATTTCTTTTCGGTGTCAAATTAAAATGTTAGTTACATTAATGTGGTGATCGCGTGGCCTAATGGATAAGGCGCTCGCCTCCGGAGCGGGAGATTGTGGGTTCGAGTCCCACCGTGATCGGCATGATCGGCCTCAACTCATGATGAAGTTTGATGAGATGTCTAGTTTCATCAATATGCTAAGAACAATTTTTTTAATATTTTGGATACTTTGTTTAACCGATCATATATATAAATCATGTACATCAAACAATTAAACTTTATACATACATAATATATTTATCTACTTGAATAATTAATACAAATATTATTTAATATATATTAATTAATATATAGTATTTTGAATATAAAATAATAAAAAATATAGAATAAATAATATCAAATCTCAACATCATTCGCAATTGAATATAGAGAGCATCAGAAAAAGAAAAATTAAAAATGGAAAAACACTGGTTTAAAAATTAGAAGAGGGAAAAGCATTCGTTCTTTTTATTGATTAGAAGAATTAATAAAAATATTTTTACATAGAAAGTGAGATATCCATTTATTTCATTTAGTTCTGAAACAATTTAGTATATTTATTATTATTTATTTATATGGAAGTATAGCCACCAAGCAACAAAATAACTTATTGATTTCTTTTCGGTGTCAAATTAAAATGTTAGTCACATTAATGTGGTGATCGCGTGGCCTAATGGATAAGGCGCTCGCCTCCGGAGCGGGAGATTGTGGGTTCGAGTCCCACCGTGATCGGCATGATCGGCCTCAACTCATGATGAAGTTTGATGAGATATCTAGTTTCATCAATATGCTAAGAACACTTTTTTTAATGTTTTGGATACACTGTTTAACCGATCATATATATAAATCATGTACATCAAACAATTAAACTTTGTACATACATAATATATTTATCTACTTGAATAATTAATACAAATATTATTTTAATATAGATTAATTAATATGTAGTATTTTGAATATATAAAATAATAAAAAAAATTGAATAAATAGTATCAAATCTCAACATCGTTCGCAATTGAATTTGGAGAGCGTAAGAAAAAGAAAAATTAAAAATGGTTTAAAAATTAAAAGAGGAGAAGTATTGTTCTTTTTATTGATTAGAAGAATCAATAAAAATATTTTTACATAGATTGTGAGCTATCTAATTATTTCATTTAGTTATGAAACAATGTAATATATTTATCATTATTTATTTATATGGAAGTATAGCCACTAAACAGCAAAATAACTTATTGATTTCTTTTCGGTGTCAAATTAAAATGTTAGTCACATTAATGTGGTGATCGCGTGGCCTAATGGATAAGGCGCTTGCCTCCGGAGCGGGAGATTGTGGGTTCGAGTCCCACCGTGATCGGCATGATCGGTCTCAACTCATGATGAAGTTTGATGAGATGTCTAGTTTCATCAATATACAAAGAATAATTTTTTTAATGTTTTGGAGACACTGTTTAACCGATCATATGTATAAATTATGCACATCAAACAATTAAACTTTATACATACATAAATATATTTATATACTTGAATAATTAATACAAATATTATTTTAATGTAGATTAATTAATATATAGTATTTTGAATATAAAATAATAAAAACTATTGAATAAATAGTATCAAATCTCAACACTGTTCGCAATTGAATATGGAGAGCGTAAGAAAAAGAAAAATTAAAAATGGAAAAACATAGGTTTAAAAATTAAAAGAGGGAAAAGTATTCATTCTTTTTATTGATTAGAAGAATCAATAAAAATATTTTTACATAGAAAGTGAGATATCTATTTATTTCATTTAGTTCTGAAACAATTTAGTATATTTATTATTATTTATTTATATGGAAATATAGCCACCAAACAGCAAAATAACATATTGATTTCTTTTCGGTGTCAAATTAAAATGTTAATCACATTAATGTGGTGATCGCGTGGCCTAATGGATAAGGCGCTCGCCTCCGGAGCGGGAGATTGTGGGTTCGAGTCCCACCGTGATCGGCATGATCGGCCTCAACTCATGATGAAGTTTGATGAGATATCTAGTTTCATCAATATGCTAAGAACAATTTTTTTAATGTTTTGGATACACTGTTTAACCGATCATATATATAAATCTTGTACATCAAACAATTAAACTTTGTACATACATAATATATTTATCTACTTGAATAATTAATACAAATATTATTTTAATATAGATTAATTAATATGTAGTATTTTGAATATATAAAATAATAAAAAATATTGAATAAATAGTATCAAATCTCAACATCATTCGCAATTGAATTTGGAGAGCGTAAGAAAAAGAAAAATTAAAAATGGACAAACATAGGTTTAAAAATTAAAAGAGGGAAAAGTATTGTTCTTTTTATTGATTAGAAGAATCAATAAAGATATTTTTACATAGATTGTGAGCTATCTATTTATTTCATTTAGTTATGAAACAATGTAATATATTTATCATTATTTATTAATATGGAAGTATAACCACTAAACAACAAAATAACTTATTGATTTCTTTTCGGTGTCAAGTTAAAATGTTAGTCACATTAATGTGGTGATCGCGTGGCCTAATGGATAAGGCGCTCGCCTCCGGAGCGGGAGATTGTGGGTTCGAGTCCCACCGTGATCGGCATGATCGGCCTCAACTCATGATGAAGTTTGATGAGATGTCTAGTTTCATCAATATGCTAAGAACAATTTTTTTCATGTTTTAGAGACACTGTTTAACCGATCATATGTATAAATTATGCACATCAAACAATTATACTTTATACATACATAAATATATTTATCTACTTGAATAATTAATACAAATATTATTTTAATGTAGATTAATTAATATATAGTATTTTGAATATAAAAATATAAAAAATATTGAATAAATAGTATCAAATCTCAACATTGTTCGCAATTGAATATGGAGAGCGTAAGAAAAAGAAAAATTAAAAATGGAAAAACATATGTTTAAAAATTAGAAGATGGAAAAGTATTCGTTCTTTTTATTGATTAGAAAAATTAATAAAAATATTTTTATATAGAAAGTGAGATATCTATTTATTTC
Organism: Dillenia suffruticosa; assembly: GCA_033439265.1. Taxonomy (NCBI): domain Eukaryota; kingdom Viridiplantae; phylum Streptophyta; class Magnoliopsida; order Dilleniales; family Dilleniaceae; genus Dillenia; species Dillenia suffruticosa. Next base: position 22,830,803 of record JAVTVX010000029.1, read on the forward strand.
ATTTAGTTCTGAAACAATTTAGTATATTTATTATTATTTATTTATATGGAAGTATAGCCACCAAGCAACAAAATAACTTATTGATTTCTTTTCAGTGTCAAATTAAAATGTTAGTCACATTAATGTGGTGATCGCGTGGCCTAATGGATAAGGCGCTCGCCTCCGGAGCGGGAGATTGTGGGTTTGAGTCCCACCGTGTTCGGCATGATCGGCCTCAACTCATGATGAAGTTTGATGAGATGTCTAGTTTCATCAATATGCTAAGAACAATTTTTTTAATGTTTTGGATACACTGTTTAACCGATCATATATATAAATCATGTACATCAAACAATTAAACTTTATACATACATAATATATTTATCTACTTGAATAATTAATACAAATATTATTTTAATATAGATTAATTAATATGTAGTATTTTGAATATATAAAATAATAAAAAATATTGAATAAATAGTATTAAATCTCAACATCGTTCGCAATTGAATTTGGAGAGCGTAAGAAAAAGAAAAATTAAAAATGGACAAACATAGGTTTAAAAATTAAAAGAGGGAAAAGTATTGTTCTTTTTATTGATTAGAAGAATCAATAAAAATATTTTTACATAGATTGTGAGCTATCTATTTATTTCATTTAGTTATGAAACAATGTAATATATTTATCATTATTTATTAATATGGAAGTATAGCCACTAAACAGCAAAATAACTTATTGATTTCTTTTCGGTGTCAAATTAAAATGTTAGTCACATTAATGTGGTGATCGCGTGGCCTAATGGATAAGGCGCTCGCCTCCGGAGCGGGAGATTGTGGGTTCGAGTCCCACCGTGATCGGCATGATCGGCCTCAACTCATGATGAAGTTTGATGAGATGTCTAGTTTCATCAATATGCTAAGAACAATTTTTTTAATGTTTTGGAGACACTGTTTAACCGATCATATGTACAAATTATGCACATCAAACAATTAAACTTTATATATACATAAATATATTTATCTACTTGAATAATTAATACAAATATTATTTTAATGTAGATTAATTAATATATAGTATTTTGAATATAAAATAATAAAAAATATTGAATAAATAGTATCAAATCTCAACGCTGTTCGCAATTGAATATGGAGAGCGTAAGAAAAAGAAAAATTAAAAATGGAAAAACATAGGTTTAAAAATTAGAAGAGGGAAAAGTATTCGTTCTTTTTATTGATTAGAAGAATTAATAAAAATATTTTTACATAGAAAGTGAGATATCTATTTATTTCATTTAGTTCTGAAACAATTTAGTATATTTATTATTATTTATTTATATGGAAATATAGCCACCAAACAGCAAAATAACTTATTGATTTCTTTTCGGTGTCAAATTAAAATGTTACTCACATTAATGTGATGATCGCGTGGCCTAATGATAAGGCGCTCGCCTCCGGAGTGGGAGATTATGGGTTTGAGTCCCACCGTGATCGACCTCAACTCATATGAGATTCACAAGCTATAGTTTAAAACTTGATGAAGTGTCTGATTCAAGAACAATTTTTTTTAGTTGATACAACCATTATTTGTAGTTACATGTTTTGCATATACTGTCTAACCAATCATATACATGTGTCGTGCACATCAAATAATTAAACTTTATACATACACATATATGTTTATCTATTTGAATAATTGATATAAATATTATTTTAATTTAGATTAATTAATATATAGTTTTTGGAATATATAAAATAATAAAAATATTGAATAATTAGTATCAAATCTCAACATCGTTCGCAATTGAATATAAAAATCATAAGAAAAAGAAAAATTAAAAATGGAAAAAACGTAGGTTTTAAAAATGAAAGAGGGAAAAGTATTATATTATTGATTAGAAGAATTAATTAAAGCATTTTTACACAAAATCTAAGGTATCCATTTGTTAGAGGTGGGTTTTGCTATATAAATCACTGCTTTATTGACCCAAACGGGGAATCATTATGGATAAGTCTTCGAGGCCTTCGTGGATTATGAGAACTGCAAATATCTATCGGAGGAAGTTCTAACAAAGAAATTTTTGATACTCAAGTCAAAAGAACGGTGATGAAAGAAAGAGAATAGACTGAGTAGAGTAGTAAAATAGTCCTGTATAGCCTCTATCTGATAAATGTGAGTATAGTTATAGAATATACCTGGTATGTTGTCTGTACTTAGTATATAGGGTACATTATATTTTTCTCCCTCGTTATTTGATCGAGATTAACATACTGTTGCTATGGTGAAAAATCATCCACTTATCTCTCTGTACTTTTCAAAAAATTGGAAAATGACAAAAATAGTCAAATTTTATGGAGTTTGAGAATAACGCGTGGAAAATGTTCAGTTGACCTACAAAATTAATTTTTTTCCCAAAATTACTCCTAATCTTCTCACATTCTCTCCTCTCTTCTCTCTCCTCTCTCCTGTTCTCTCCTCTGTGGCTGGTAGTAGCCATGGCAGTCGTTGAAATCAAGCTCCAACAGTAGCAAATGAAACTCATTTTTCTCTTTATCACCATAGATGAAGTCAAATTTTCTCTCTTCAAACATATCATGAGCCAATCTTTTTTCTCTTTGGAAGCTCTCCAATACCATATTAGGGTTTCTTTAAGCTCTTTGTTTGATTTTGGATTTTGGATGAAGATTTGTGGAGAGAGAGACATCGGTGAGAGCTTGTGGGAAGATGTGAGATTTAATTTTAGGTTTTGGGTTGTGTATCAATGAGGATTTAGTTTCTAGATTTTTGGATTTTAGACAAATTAGATGAGCTTTTCTGGAATTTGAAGATTTACGGAGAGAGAGTAACTGAGATTTTTTTTTTTTGGTGTACCAAAGATCGAAAATAACAATAAGAGGGAGAGTGAAAGCTATAATGGACATTTTATGTATTTCCATTACATCTCTATTAATTTTGTAAAATTCTGCCCCCTTGTCATTTTAAAAAAAAAAACACATGGAAATAAGTGGATATTTTTGAACTATAGGACAATATGTGAATTTCGGTCAAACCACAAGGGAGAGTAGTATAATTTACCCCGGTATATATAGCATGTGCATGCATGAGAGCTCTATTGCTTAAGGGTGTAAAAACCTTTGTTTTCTTATGAAAAGATCGCTGGGGATCTTCAGAGATTACATGTACTATAGTCAAAAATCTTTAGGAGATCTATAATCCTATAGCTTAAGGGAATTTTGAGTTGTCATGAGGATTTCCTAATTTATCGGGAGAGATTATAGAGATTTCCTTTCTTGTCTAGAGAGATTACTATTGAGATTAGGGGAAGTTCAAATTTTATGTGATAATGATCTTGATTTACCAAGCAGAAGTGTTATTTGTTGGAAGGCTACTTGGTAATAGCCGAGAGAATGTTAGACCAAGAGGTGAGCAAGTGGCTCACCCGAGAGGGCTTAACTGCGTAATGGTCGAGAGACACAATTAGAGTTTTCAATTGAGAGAGTGTTTGGGTCATTTAGGTGCTTACCGAGAGATTCCCTCAGAAGTCTATGGGCATTATGATTATGGCCCTAATGGGCTCGGTACTCTCAGAGTTTTATTGTAATGGGCCGTTGGATCATACACTATCACCATTTATGGCATTTAGTTCTGAAACAATTTGATGTATTTATCAATATTTACATGGAACTATAGCCACCAAGTAGCAAAATAATTTTCATATTTCTTTTTGATGTCAAATTAAGATGTTGGTCACATTAATGTAGTGATTGCAAAGCCTACCGGATAAGGCGCTTGCCTCCAGAGTAGGAGATTGTGGGTTTGAGTTCCACCGTGATCTGTCTCAACTCATTTGGGATTCGTAAGCTGTTTAAAACGTGATGAAGTGTCTAGTTTCATTAATACACTATGAACAAGAGTCACGCACATCAAACAATCAAACTTTATACATATATAAATATATTTATCAATTTGAATAAATAATATAAATATTATTTTAATACAAATTAATTAATATATAATATTTTTAATATATAAAATAATAAAAAATATTGAATAATTAGTATTAAATCTCAACATCTTTCGCAAGACTTGTTTCAAATGGAGAAAACCGAGCAACATAGGGTGAAACCAAGAAAAGTCCTCGTGTGGTTATGAGAATAAATCTTCTTTTTTTATTATTATTTTTCACTCTATTGTTAATAAATTAAGTTCATTCTATCATTACTTCTTTGTGAATTTATGAAAGACTGTGGTTTTTAATGACTGATCTGCTGTGAGATTTTCATGTGACAATAATAATTCTGAATGAATAGATCTTTCTCTTTTCACGATTGATTGTATTTTTTCCTTTTTCTGTAAATTCTGTTTCTATTCGATTAAAAACTATTTCAAATATTGTTTATCATTAGTAATAAAGGAATTTGGAAAAAAAAATTCTCTTTTCATTTTTAAAAGAAATTTGAACTTTTAACGTCTCAAATTTATGTTTTTGGATGGTATATTTTGAAAGAATTTATCATTAATTCAGTCAATAATATAATAAAGACATGATTTCTTAAGGACAGTAAGTATTTCATGCATTCAGATTTTACATTTTGTAGTCATTGAATTCCCCAACAACAATTGGCCCCGACTCATCCGATCCGCTGCGTTACTTTTTCAACATCAACTCTCTCTCTCTCTCTCTCTCCCTCTATCTTCTATCTCTCTTATTCAAAAATTAATTACATTACAACAGCAGTTTCCTTTTTTTATTTTTTATTCTTTATTATTATTATTATTTTGGGTAAGAAACTAATGATACATAATTTAAATCGTGTGGAGTCTAGACTTGTAAAGCCCACAAACGCCAACAGACCCTGTTGGTATTCACCGATCAATTACCCTTTGTAATAACCGATTGTTCGTCATTTCGACCGATTGGTCCCTAAACCTTTTCGGCACCTGGTATAAATCACACAATTCGCTAAAAATATTAAGACAAGGAGAATCTTACGAAAATAAAACAAAAATTCACAACCGTAGCCAATAAGGAGAAGAACCTCCATGATGATATGAATTTCTTAAATGGGTAATATTTCGTAATCTTTGATAGTCCTATGCTCTGATCCTTCGAAATCTCGAAGCACTCTCGTAAGAAAGCTAGGGTTTTGTTATCTAGCATGCACACGACTCTCACAAGCGAAAGATATATAAGATTCAATGTGTCTACCGTCCAGATAAATCCTCTAAACCTAAAAAAAGAACACAAGCATATAGGGTCTGAGATACTCTCTTTCTCTTTTTCAATATCAGTCTATTTCATTCCTTTGAAAACCACTCTATAACTTGAGCGTCAAAGTCTCCCTGTTGAAATACCCTCCGATGGTTTTTTTATTATACAGTCAAATCATCCCGTTCGAGTTAGTAAAAATATTATCTCTGAAATTAAATTCACTTCCAATAGAATCGATGGCATCAGTTTCCATCTACAATTTTATGTGATATGCTTAGATTAAAGTAAAGAAGTATCTAACCCCTCTTCTTTTTTCTGTTCTTTTCTCTGTCATTCCACTAGACATAGACAGCACAAATAAAGGCAATCCACCAGAGGTGTGCCCCTTAATGCCCCCCAAAAGCAAAAGATTATGTTAAACAAAAGGGCATTGATGGAACATATGGATTCAAGGAACCCTCCGGAGGGTTGCATTTACACTTTTTGTGCTTACCCTCCATGGGAAGCAGCATTATTCGTTTGAGGAGCAGAATTTTCATTTTGCCTCATAGTGCGGGACAATAAACAATTTATAGTCACGCTTCTTTACTATTAAGAAAAAGGAGAGAGTTGAGGAAGCTCCTTTACCATTAAGAAAAAGGAAAGATGAAGAAGATCCATAGCTTGCTACACACTTACTGTTTGTGTCTACAGATACATATACAAATATTTTTCAATAATGTGGGGAGATAGAATGAGTTAAAAGCGAATTGACCAAATTTTATAAAATTTTTCAATTAAAAATTACTCAAATTTGAAGAGATTTTTTATTTCTATGAATTTATTAAAAGATAAGAAACAAGACAATAACAATATGAAACTTTAATACTCTTTTATTTTAATAAAATATTATAATATGCTAGATTTATATAAAAAATTCACGATTACAGATATGAAAATAAATATTACAAATATGAAATAAAAAAGTCAAATACTTTTAAAATTAAATCAATAGTTGATTTGATCATGATATATAATATATATATATTTTTTAAATATTTTCGAAACATATAATAATTTCTAATATCACCTCAAATTTAATATGTTCTGATGAAAACTAATTTAATTTGAAAAAGACATAAGTGTATGCTGACATAACTCAAAATGTGTTTTTATATGTAATATTACAAATATAGAAATAAATTAAGTCAAATATTTTTAAAATCAAATCAATAATTGATTTCAAATTAATTTTTAAAATATTTTCAAAATATATGATATCTTCTCGTATAATTATTATCTATAACTTGATTTAATTAATTTTCAAATTATTTGGTCTATCTAATATTATTTTACATATTTTCTACGAGGACTGAAAAGTCATTTTCTTTAAGGTTGTTTAGTAAGTTTGATCCTTTTCAAGTGCTGAAAGCGAAAACTGGCCTGCCGTTTGGTATGTTCGAAAATTCTCTCCAGGCAAAATGAAATGGTAAAAGAGTATAGCCACAATGTAGAGAAAGAAGAAAGTTAAAACAAAAGTAGGGTATTAATTAGATTTCTTAGAAACGTAAACAAAGTGATCATTGCAAACTATTTTCTTTTACTATTTTTATATATGTGAGAAAATAGAAAGAGAATCAACAATAAAATATTTTCTCACAAGCTAAGAAAATGTGACATCCTCATAAAAACACAGAAAGGGTGCCTAATGTCCAGGACTCCCACCATTGTTAAGTGTTGGAGGTTGTTAATGTGACATGAATCAGTGATCCCCAGGTCACAATGGACCAATCTCACCTTTGTACCAAGGCTCACCTTAATAAAAAGGACAGCTAGATAAAGACAACTTTATCCCACAAAGGAGAAAAGAATTGCTCCTAATCAGTGAAATCCACCAATAAAACCAAAAAACGAACAATCTCTCTCTCTCTATATCAAGATCAGGATACAATAGCAAGATAGGATATGCTATCCTATATCAAGCAAATCAATAGTACCAAGGAGAAAGATGAAGCACTATCAGAAAGAACGGTCCAGCACTTGAGGACCGTAAGAATGCCAAGAAGAAAATTTGTCCTATAATAGATGAACGTGGAGAGATTCATCTTGAACTCCTCGCATTCCTTTCCAACTATCCATTAATTCATAACTCTTCTAGTACTGATTTTCACCAAGCATTTTTCAAAATAAATAAATAGAAAAATGGATGGTTGTTTTTCACGAAGAGTAGCCACAGTTTCTAGGATCATCAAAAGGACTATGAATATGAAAATTGAACATGAGCCGAATTACAAGTGCAAGATTATAATTTACACATTATTAAAATAGGGAATTAACAAGATGCGAGGATAGAGAGATTATGAATCCTAAGATCCAAAGGTATAAGTGTGGCATCTACAAGAGGGATGGACAAGAATGCTAAGAAGAAAATGCAGCTAAGAGACATCTTTCATGCAATAGAATGATAGTTGACCTGGGAGCCTTTGGTTGGGGGGGGGGAGAGAGAGAGAGAGAGAGAGAACCTGCCCAACAGCTCCGGATGACACGAGCACATCCCAAATCCGTGAGAAGGCAAGGCATGTTTTTCTTACTTGATGTCCTCTTAGCATGAACAATTCCTGTTCCAATGTACAAAGTAGTAAGATATTTGTGTAGTAACAGAACCCATTATGAGCTTTAAGTCAAACTGAAACAATGATGTCAGCTTATTTCTAGAACAATATAATTTTCATTCAAGTGAGCTCAATCAACAAATGAATCCACTTACTATTACAAAAACCTTCAGCTATTTGATTTCAAGTCAACTAACTTTTGCATATTAGAAAAAGTAAAAAGTTATTATGAATTCTACAGGGCGGACAGCTATTTTGATTTGAATAATGACATCTTCATTTTCAAAATCATAAATCAAGGTCGAAGCATCTTGCAAGCCAATCGCTATCACATTCATATACTTGGGTTGTGGGAGAGAACTTGAGACATCTGATTGTCCGTGATAACCATATTTCTTTTCCCTGCACTGAGTGAAAATATTCTGAAGAGAAAAGAGGAAAAGTTTATATTGCAGCTATCATCCGCTTACCCAATAATTCTTTTATATCCGGTACAAAATTTTATTTCTTGATGCAATGATAAGAAAATCACGATCCGCATCAAAAGCAAAGCAAGGGCTCTGCTTGCATCATTTTGTACATCCTCGGAACATCTGCAAATTTGTGGAAGGACATTGACTTTTACCTACACATAAGAAGAGCACTATAGTGGCCAAAAAAAGAAAAATAAAAAAAAGGACACCATGAGGGTCAGTGTGATTTTCCTGTATGGGAGACCAAATACCTTTCCTGTCATGTTTACTTCTGTTCCATATCCAAATCTTATGGGCAGAATTTGAAGCTATGTCTATTGCAATCACTGAATGTGAATAAGGCAACCTAGACACCTGAGGCTATTTTAGGCATAGATATGCAAGGTATGTGATACGTGTGCAAACAATTACCCAAAAAAACTCAGAAGCGCCAAGAAAGGACACCGGTGCATTTATTTATTAGCTTCATGATTCTATTCGTCTCAAATTCAGTATAGCTCAAGACTTACAATTGACACTTAGAATTTGCTCATTCTGAGTTACAATAAACACCGTTTGTCAATCTATGCACCAATTTTCGTATCGCGGACACTTATGTTAACTAGGTCTCGTGGTTTGTGCTCTAAGCCAGAAAGTTGTCCACAGAAATCTTCGGCTCCTAAGATATTTCGTTTGTGCCCTTTTTCCCCTCCCCCCCCCCCCCCCGGGGCAAGGGTTAAGATCCTAATACTGATGTTACTCAAATTTAGCTCACATCAGGTGGGCTATTATTCAAGCCCAACATTGGTGTCAAGATTTGCATTATAAAATGAAAAAAAAAAAAAAAAGAAATTCGATTGAAATCATTATAGTCCACTTCAAAAAAAAAAAAAAAGTTGCCTTAACCTTGTTTTGAATCACCAGTGCATGGATTTAGATATGTAGGTTGTGGTGTCCCACATTACAACCACCATGAATCATGGAGCAGCTCCTTTATGACTACTTTTGTATATGTTCTATCAATCTATCACAAGGAATAGTAACTAATGCACTATGGAGTAAACTAATAAGCGAACGACAAATAAGAGGAAACTACATATGTTATCATCAACAATAACTAAAGGCATTATAGAAAAAACAGTGAAATAGAAAATTAGAAATTGCATCTAATGCATAAATAGTAGAATAGATAGACAAATGTTAGAAACATGAATTAAATTTGGAGACAGTTTCATTAGGCATTAAGCACAGTAAATTTATTTCATACCCTTGGGAATGGGCTGTGAGGCAACATCAGCATCTGACAGTTACATGGTACATCATCTCAACTTGCTTTCACTCATGGGTTTGTTCCATTTCCACAAGGAACTTTCTGAATTTTTTATTTTCTCAGTTGATGTTGCCGTTCTACAAGATAATACATGATAGAAATGTCACTAATGGTGCCCAGTACTCCTCAAACCAATATGACGATATGCCCATGCTAAACCAAACACAAGATTTTCAATTGTAGTAATTAACTTCCACATCTTCATAACTACACTGTCAAGGGGGCCACTCTTTTCCACTCACGCAGATTAGTGGGACTCCCTATTTAAAATTCATTATCCCATTGACACATTTTCAAACTGAACAAAGTAATTTTTCACATGTACAACTTGTTGGATACTTATGATGGAAAACATAACTCTGCAACAAAGTAATATTTTTGTGTACATGCAAATGTGTGTATATGCACATACATATATATGTGCGTATTATTATATTTTAATTTGTTGATCATGGTTATCTCGGGGGTCCTTGGCTTTACACCATAAGTATCTCTTCCCAACCTAGCCTTGTCTTCTACCTCCAACATTTGCTCTTCCTCCAGTTCTCTCACACATGGTACAGATGATTTTTACCTTAAATGGAGAAAATCATTAGAATGAAGCTTTCCGATTATCTAGGTGTTATTTAGACATGACACTTATAAGTCCCTAGAAAATGTTTACTACTGTTTGGATCACACACAAGAATGAAGTGCATTTGTGAAATGGAGAAGAGAACATTCAGCAAAGTGAGGAGGATGAGGATGTCAATTTGATGTTGTACGTGGTGTCATGTATCCTAAGTCATGCTTCATAACCTATGAATAATGTGTGTAGAAAAAGAAATCATTAGAAAGAATCGGTGAAACATACAAAAGGAGGATAAACATTCCTCCCAAAAAAAAAAAAAAAAAAAAAAAAAACCACTAAAAGTCAAGTAAGATAGCTCTCCAATCTCTATGTAAATAAAAAAATGTAGAATGCCATAACAAACTAGTCACCACAGGCCATAATGAGGCCAAGAAAACTGCTTTGTCCCATATCAAATGACCTCTCAAATATATACAAGTTAAGCATGTTGTTCCATATGGGCAGTGGCAAATGATAAATTATTTATTTTTTTCTTTTTAGGAGAATCCTTTTTTCCAATGCACAAAGAGGTTGGACAGCTCTCCTTCAGGAAGTTTTGTAGATTTTCTTCTTCTCTTTTTTCTTTTCTTTCCTCTTATTGGTACCTTATCCTTCAGGTTGGAATCCTTTCTTATGCAGATCCTACTGGCATTCCTCTTTTGTAGCTGAAAGAAAATAAAATGGACTATGACACCATCACCTGAATACCGATAACAGTTTTTACAATACTTTGGATATGATTGGAATTTGAATTTTTTGTATATCATTACAGGAACTTACTATTAAAAGGCTTGGATTGTTATGCATTTAGACCTTATTCTTTAGATGTTACAGAAAAAAACAAATTTTCCTCCATTCTTGGAACATACATTATACATCACAAAAACAACTGAATGTGTAGGTTTTGCATTGCAAAGTCTGGGGAGTTAAATGTAGACAGCCTTAACACAGTCTCTATTGATTATTGAAACCCTGCAAGAAGACTTGTAGAAATTAATATTTTCCATACCTTGGAAACAGCCCCAAAAACAAGTCCAGAAGATTGAAAGTGCTGCTTATATAGATTTAGTAATTGCTGCCATTCTTCATCTGCAAGTATTCTGATGTAGTTCTGTGCAAAGACAGCTAAAAGAGTTTCCCTCTTACTAGACCAAACAAGGGGGTTAACCTACAACCATGTGACATAACAATGAATTGAAATTTCAAAAGTTAGTACTGCAGGAATAATGAAAGAGGATTATTGAATAGAATTAATGTGATAAATACCAGTAATGCACCCCCCGTTGTCAGTGTTAAGTAAAAGGTCAACATTGTCCATTTCCCAGAATTTGATCATATGATTGGCACCAGAGACGATAAAGTGGTTATTAAGAGTGTCAAATTCTACCTTAGAAGATGTTGCATCGAGACTGTTATAAACCTGCTTTACAGTCCCTTCACTATCATCTCATTCCATGAGAAAAGTATCATCCCCTCCATATTTTTCCACATAGAAACAGCCTACATATTACACATAACATGGTAGAGGAATAACAAATCAGCATTTCCTCAACACAAATTATGGTAGACATTTTTATTATGGTAAACCTGGCATCCCATGGTTTATCTTATTCCATAGGTGCTGCAGACCATCTTCATGAGTAGCTGATACAGTGTGCTATGAGTGGCTTGTTGATGCCCATTTCCTGACCATTGCACATCTCCTCATCTGTTCCAGCGTAGGTTATAAACTAGAAAGATAAAACAAAATTACACATCTGATGTATAAACAAAGCTATTTATCTGATAAAAGATGAATGTTCTATTCAGCCAAATATAAAGCGCTCTTAAAAATACATAAACAAAATCACTTCATCAAAACATGCACACAATTTTGGTCACATCACTTTAAAGACTAGCATCAATTTTCTTAGTACTCACAATACACTAAGTTGATGCATGGTTAAAATCAAATATCAAATTTGAAAGAGTATTAAATATACATGTTTGAGTATAGGTTGCTCACTAAACTAGCATTCCTACAAATAACTTCTGGGACTTTTGATTTTTAGTGCTTTAATGCTGAAATTCTCTACTATGCTGATCATGACTTAGCCACCACTTTCTCACCTTGACAATGACCATGGATACCCCCAAGATTTATATTAAACCCTGTTGCTTCAATCAATGTGATATGTGTGAAACTTGGTCCTATCTAGATTCAATTTGGATGTATATTTCTATTCAAGAGCTTTGGATTTTCAAGATGGTACTCACAAAAGACTTCAAATTGTAAACAAGAAATTAGGCTTGAGCTGGATCCTAAACATTCGAAATTTCCCATATGGTGTATCCAATATTCACTTCTTGATGAAATTTTGCAGGCTTGTGGATTGCTGAATACTTGAGGAATAGTTTGCCCTCTTCATACAAACTTTGAACAATTCATTATTACAAAGCATATTATGGAATTTTAGTTCAGGTTTATAATGGTAGTTACTTCAAATTAGTAGATTTCCTATTTTCTAAATTTGGAATTTATTATCAGTAAAATTACTTATGCAATAAGAAAAAATATTTTATGTAAAGATAGAGAATACATATCAGTGTACAGATAGTCCTGAGCTCAACTAGCCTCAACTTCTATACAAATGGGGGAGCTATTGTTCATCCTACTCCATGTAAGACCAACCATAGTATTGTATCTTGCTACCTCTTCTCCTTTACTAGCAGAAAAAATCCACACTATATGTTCTGGATTACATTTTATTGTTACATTTAAAGGTCTTTTCTAAAAATAATAAAATTATAGGTTTCCAATATCCCCAATTTTTACTAAATTAACAACATAGGATTTAATGTCAAAACACTCATTCAACATAGCATCCTAGTCTCCAACCCACCTTCAATCTGAGGAATATTATTTGCACACACTATACATCATATAAAACACTATAAGTTCATCAATTTTTATTATCCTTCATTTTCTATTTGAAAATTATATAACTCAGCTTATTTAGAATAGAATACAAGTTTTCTCTCCATTTTCAATCTCCAAGGCAGAGAACTACTTAAATGACTAATCTCTCTCCCTCTCTCTCTCTCTCTCTCTCTCTCTCACAGAAATGATTGCCTTCCTTGCCATTGCAAACATCGAGCAAGATACAATTCATTGAGTTGAACAGGGCTTAATCTGATCACAAATGGTGATGCACACTAGTTTTCTAACAGCAAAGTACACGAAAAAATCAATTTTGTAAAATCGTATAGTCTGGGAGTCTAATTTCAAAAAAGGAAAAAAAAAATTGCGGGGGAGAGTTTGCAAGAGACTTCAATTTCAAAGGTGTGGTATGACACATTTTACCCTACATCACAAATGGTCATGCATGTTAGCATGACATTGTTTAAGGATCTAATTTGAAGAATTGAAGGTGGGGGGGGGGGGGTGGGGGGGCTAAGTATTTAATTGACCAGTTTAGGAGGTGAAGGCGTAGATCTTACTTTATCTTTGTGTGTAAATATATATAGGTATGAAAAATTTTCTGTCCAAATTTATAGCACAAATTCGAATATGCTTTGTATACAACTTCAACTAAAGCTTTATTCAAACTTTACTCTATTTTTTCCTTCTCCTAAAGTTGGGGACCCTTTGCCATCAAGTTCCTTGGAGTGAGTTATCTTACTCTTTTTGCAATTTTACATTTTCATGGTTATGTTCATTTGAACACAATGCAGTTTTTGTACGCTTCTTCTGATAAACAGTTGCTAAGAAAATCTCATCCGATGCCAATTTTCCAGGGCTGACAAGTCTCCTCCCCAAGGACCAACCTGACTGTAACAGAGTTGGGGGGGCATACAGCACTTGAATTTTGGGGAATGGGCAAATAAGAAATATTTAAAGGGCATAAGTTGTTTAAAATGCAGTTGACATTGTGTTTCCCCCAAAAGAAGTGTGTTCAAAAGTGCAGATTAGTAATCTGATGCAACAGGGGCCCATGAAGACAGGTTTTGTCACTGATTAAGTCTGAAATTGAAGGATTTACAGGGATGGAGTGGGGAGGGACTGGGATGATGATGATTTGATGAGTTTTAGGGATCAGACGATGAGCTGTTTCTGGATAAAATGAGGGGCATAGAGAAGACAAACCAAGTGAAAAAGAAGTAGAGAATATGATTTTGAAGGTTAACTTAGCTGATTGAGCATTGGGGAAGGTATTACAGAAAGCTGATTCTGTTGTGGTGATAGCTTTCAAGCATCATGGATCTTTCGAGCGTTAAAGTTGGTAGAAAATATTTGTCTTCAAATTCTTTTTCACCAAAACATGCTTAAGGTTCAAAATGATTTTCAAAACTTCTCCGAGAGGAATCCACTTCAATGTTTCATGTGTCTATACAACAACAGCAGCGTAAATCTTAATCCCAAATTTTGAGTTTAGACATTTAAAAGACAAATATAGGATAGTTAAAAATTTAAAACACTAACTATCCATACAAAGTTACAATGTCAAAGAGATGATTTAACTTGTTTTAATTCTCTTACGTCACTCATTTCTATCTAAAGTCATCTTCTCAGTTAGTTCCTTAACTATCATATCTTTACGCATACATTGCATTTAGGTTTTCAACCTAGCCTTGTCTTCTACCCCAACATTTGCTCTTCCTCCAGTTCTCTCACACATGGTACAGATGATTTTTACCTTAAATGGAGAAAATCATTAGAATGAAGCTTTCCGATTATCTAAGTGTTATTTAGACATGACATTTATAAGTCCCTAGAAAATGTTTACTACTGTTTGGATCACACACAAGAATGAAGTGCATTTGTGAAATGGAGAAGAGAACATTCAGCAAAGTGAGGAGGATGAGGATGTTAATTTGATGTTGTACGTGGTGTCATGTATCCTAAGTCATGCTTCATAACCAATGAATAATGTGTGTAGAAAAAGAAATCATTAGAAAGAATCAGCGAAACATACAAAAGGAGGATAAACATTCCTCCCAAAAAAAAAAAAAAAACTACTAAAGGATAAGGAGTCAAGTAAGATAGCTCTCCAATCTCTATGTAAATCAAAAAATGTAGAATGCCATAACAAACCAGTCACCACAGGCCATAATGAGGCCATAATGAGGCCATAATGAGGCCAAGAAAACTGCTTTGTCCCATATCAAATGACCTCTCAAATATATACAAGTTAAGCATGTTGCTCCATATGGGCAGTGTGGCAAATGATAAATTATTTATTTTTTCATTTTAGGAGAATCCTTTTTTCCAATGCATAAAGAGGTTGGACAGCTCTCCTTCAGGAAGTTTTGTAGATTTTCTTCTTCTCTTTTTTCTTTTCTCTCCTCTTACGGGCACCTTATCCTTCAGGTTGGAATCCTTTCTTATGCAGATCCTATTGACATTCCTCTTTTGTAGTTGAAAGAAAAATAAAATGGACTATGACACCTCACCAGAATACCGATAACAGTTTTTACAACACTTTGGATATGATTGGAATTTGAATTTTTTGTATATCATTACAGGAACTTACTATTAAAAGGCTTGGATTGTTATGCATTTAGGCCTTATTCTTTAGATGTTACAGAAAAAAACAAAATTTCCTCCATTCTTGGAACATACATTATACATCACAAAAACAACTGAATGTGTAGGTTTTGCATTGCAAAATCTGGGGAGTTAAATGTAGACAGCCTTAACACAGTCTCTATTGATTATTGAAACCCTGCAAGAAGACTTGTAGAAACTAATATTTTCCATACCTTGGAAACAGCCCCAAAAACAAGTCCAGAAGATTGAAAGTGCTGCTTATATAGATTTAGTAATTGCTGCCCTTCTTCATCTGCAAGTATTCTGATGTAGTTCTGCGCAGAGACAGCTAAAAGAGTTTCCCTCTTACTAGACCGAACAAGAGGGTTAACCTATAACCATGTGACATAACAATGCATTGAAATTTCAAAAGTTAGTACTGCAGGAATAATGAAAGAGGATTATTAAATAGAATTAATGTGATAAATACCAGTAATGAACCCCCAGTTATCAGTGTTAAGTAAAAGGTCAACATTGTCCATTTCCCAGAATTCGATCATATGATTGACACCAGAGACTATAAAGTGGTTATTAAGAGTGTCAAATTCTACCTCAGAAGATGTTGCATGGAGACCGTTATAAACCTGCTTTACAGTCCCTTCACTATCATCTCATTCCATGAGAAAAGTATCATCCCCTCCA
The DNA here is from genome assembly GCA_033439265.1 of Dillenia suffruticosa. Lineage (NCBI taxonomy): Eukaryota > Viridiplantae > Streptophyta > Magnoliopsida > Dilleniales > Dilleniaceae > Dillenia > Dillenia suffruticosa. The sequence goes on from JAVTVX010000029.1 coordinate 22,847,185, forward strand.
TATTTTTCCACATAGAAACAGCCTACATATTACACATAACATGGTAGAGGAATAACGAATCAGCATTTCCTCAACACAAATTATGGTAGACATTTTTATTATGGTAAACCTGGCATCCCATTGTTTATCTTATTCCATTGGTGCTGCGGACCATCTTCATGAGTTGCTGATATGGTGTGCTATGGGTGGCTTTCCTGACCATTTCACATCTCCCCATCTGTTCCAGTGTAGGTTATAAATTAGAAAGATAAAACAAAATTACACATCTGATGTATAAACAAAGCTATTTATCTGATAAAAGATGAATGTTCTATTCAGCCAAATATAAAGCACACTTAAAAATACATAAACAAAATCACTTCATCAAATAACATGCACACAATTTTGGTCAAATCACTTTAAAGACTAGCATCAATTTTCTCAGTACTCACAATACTTTATGTTGATGCATGGTTAAAATCAAATATCAAATTTGAAAGAGTATTAAATATACATGTTTGAGTCTAGGTTACTCACTAAACTAGCATTCCTACAAATAACTTCTGGGACTTTTGATTTTTAGTGCTTTAATGCTGAAATTCTCTACTATGCTGATCATGACTTAGCCACCACTTTCTCACCTTTACAATGACCATGGATACCCCCAAGATTTATATTAAACCCTGTTGCTTGAATCAATGTGATATGTGTGATATACTTGGTCCTATCTAGATTCAATTTGGATGTATATTTCTATTCAAGAGCTTTGGATTTTCTTGATGGTACTCACAAAAGACTTCAAATTGTAAACAAGAAATTAGGCTTGAGCTGGATCCTAAACATTTGAAATATCCCATATGGTGTATCCAATATTCACTTCTTGATGAAATTTTGCAGGCTTGTGGATTGCTGAATACTTGAGGAATAGTTTGCCCTCTTCATACAAACTTTGAACAGTTCATTATTACAAAGCATATTATGGAATTTTAGTTCAGGTTTATAATGGTAGTTACTTCAAATTAGTAGATTTCCTATTTTCTAAATTTGGAACGTATTATCAGTAAAATTACTTGAAATAAGAAAAACTATTTTATGGAAAGATAGAGAATACATATCAGTGTACAGATAGTCCTGAGCTCAACTAGCCTCAACTTCTATACAAATGGGGGAGCTATTGTTCATCCTACTCCATGTAAGACCAACCATAGTATTGTATCTTGCTACCTCTTCTCCTTTACTAGCTGAAAAACATCCACACTATATGTTCTGGATTACATTTTATTGTTACATTTAAAGGTTTTTTCTAAAAATAATAAAATTATAGGTTTCCAATATCCCCAATTTTTACTAAATTAACAACATAGGATTTAATGTCAAAACACTCATTCAACATAGCATCCTAGTCTCCAACCCACCTTCAATCTGAGGAATATTATTTGCATACACTATACAACATATAAAACACTATACGTTCATCAATTTTTATTATCCTTCATTTTCTATTTGAAAATTATATAACTCAGCTTATTTAGAATAGAGTACAAGTTTTCTCTTCAATTTCAATCTCCAAGACAGAGAACTACTTAAATGACTAATCTCTCCCTCTCTCTCTCTCTCTCTCTCTCTCTCTCTCTCTCTCTCACAGAAATGATTGCCTTCCTTGCCATTGCAGCAAACATCGAGCAAGATATAATTCATTGAGTTGAACAGGGCTTAATCTGATCACAAATGGTGATGCACACTAGTTTTCTAACAGCAAAGTAGACGAAAAAATCAATTTTGTAAAATCGTATAGTCTGGGAGTCTAATTTCAAAAAAGGAAAAAAAAAATTGTAGGGGAGAGTTTGCAAGAGACTTAAATTTCAAAGGTGCGGTATGACACATTTTACCCTACAATGCATGTTAGCATGACATTGTTTAAGGATCTAATTTGAAGAATTGAAGGTGGGGGGGGGGGGGGGGGCTAAGTATTTAAGTGACCAGTTTAGGAGGTGAAGGCGTAGATCTTACTTTATCTTTGTGTGTAAATATATATAGGTATGAAAAATTTTATGGCTTTTTCTGTCCAAATTTATACCACAAATTCGAATATGCTTTGTATACAACTTCAACTGAAGCTTTATTCAAACTTTACTCTATTTTTTGCTTCTCCTAAAGTTGGGGACCCTTTTCCATCAAGTTCCCTGGAGTGAGTTATCTTACTCTTTTTGCAATTTTACATTTTCATGGTTATGTTCATTTGAACACAATGCTTTTTGTTCGCTTCTTCTGATAAACAGTTGCCAAAAAAATCTCATCCGATGCCAATTTTCCAGGGCTGACAAGTCTCCTCCCCAAGGACCAACCTGACTATAACAGAGTTGGGGGGGCATACAGCACTTAAATTTTGGGGAATGGGCAAATAAGAAATATTTAAAGGACATAAGTTGTTTAAAATGCAGTTGACATTGTGTTTCCCCCAAAAGAAGTGTGTTCAAAAGTGCAGATTAGTAATCTGATGCAACAGGGGCCCATGAAGACAGGTTCTGTCACTGATTGAGTCTGAAATTGAAGGATTTACAGGGATGGAGTGGGGAGGGACTGGGATGATGATGATTTGATGAGCTTTAGGGATCAGACAATGAGCTGTTTCTGGATAAAATGAGGGGCATAGAGAAGACAAACCAAGTGAAAAAGAAGTAGAGAATATGATTTTGAAGGTTAACTTAGCTGATTGAGCATTGGGGAAGGAATTTCAGAAAGCTGATTCTGTTGTGGTGATAGCTCTCAAGCATCATGGATCTTTCAAGCGTTAAAGTTGGTAGAAAATATTTGTCTTCAAATTCTTTTTCACCAAGACATGCTTAAGGCTCAAAATGATTTTCAAAACTTCACCGAGAGGAATCCACTTCAATGTTTCATGTGTCTATACAACAACAGCAGCCTGAATCTTAATCCCAAATTTTGAGTTTGCTATTTAAAAGACAAATATTGGATAGTTAAAAATTTAAAACACAGCAGAGAAAAAAAAAAAACTAACTATCCATACAAAGTTATAATGACAAAGAGATGATTTAACTTGTTTTAATTCTCTTACGTCACTCATTCCTTTCTAAAGTCATCTTCTCAGTTAGTTTCTTAACTATAATATCTTTACGCATACATTGCATTCAGGTTTTCAACGATCTATCTCGCCGTTTCACTAGATCTCCTATATTTAAGTTCTCGGTTCTCATAATCAGTGTACCTTTAGATCTTCATTGCACATGTCCAAACTACCTTAGTTGATGTTCTTAGATCTTATCCACAATTGATATCACTCCCAACTTAATGCATATCTTTTCATTTCTAATCCTATCTTTCCTAACTTTACCATTGGATCTTATCCACAATGTTTCATGTGCCTATAATGAAAGCAATCAACCCAGTGTCGGTATTAGATGTGAATAAATTTTATATGTATATTTATACCTTTGATTGCTTAGATTTGATAAAGGAAGCAAGAAGGCAAGGGGAGGGGATTATCTTCATGCACAATACGGTATTCTTATTCCACTAATGTTTTCTTCTGATTTTCGTAGTAACTTCCAATCCATGTGTAGCTAAATTTCCTTGAGTTTAGCATAAAATGCAAGAGTATTGGTTTTTGTTTGCATGAGTTATTTGATTATCGTGTACTTAATGCTTTCTAATTAACTAATCACCTTTTAGATTGTGTTGTGTATTCATAATACTGAACAAAAGGAATTGATATGAATAAATACGGGATAATCAATATATGTTGAATGCATAAAGAAGACTTAGTACATGACACGTACAATCAAGTAAGAAACATGGTCTTAATACATTGTTTGTTATTAAATCTTTACTAGTAATAAGGGTTTATTACATAGCGATAAGTTTGGTATGATTTGCGAGAGCGATTAAGATAATTTAGTATTCTGATTACCAACTCTGGGAACAAAATATCAACGCTTAATCTTGGGGGGGGAACCACACTGGGAGTACACATGGATGTACGGGTAATTCTTCATCTTACTGAATTTCTTCTATATTAATTTATATATTCTTTTTAGGATAGGAACATTTAGTTAGTAGCCCGCTGATTAGATAGCAACTCTCATGGAAACTATTTCTACTTCACTACTTTATTATTTGATATGATTCGTATACTTGCGAAAAACATCATCAAGTTTTTGGGCCATTGCGAGGGAACCTTAGTGCCAGTTTTGGTTCCCCGGGCACCTATTATAGCTAATAGCCCGGTGAGGGAGAAAGATAGTCAGGAACAAGCTATTCTCCAAAAATTAGTGTTAAAACTGTCTGAATCTAGAGTTGTCCCACAGAAACTAATCTTGCTTTTCTTATATATGTTACCTGAAGCTCACTAGCAGTATCCTTCAGGCAAATAGTACATACCGGTGCTTTGCAACCCTCTAAAGTGTACTTTTGGAGACCCGTAGCAATTCTCCAGACCTACATATGAAGATCAAGCCAGAGGTGAAAGAAAAGAAAAATTAGACTCCTCAAACTGTATCACAGTCAAGACTCACCTTTAAAACTTTTCCTCTCCACAAGTTATGATGTAATCACCAATGAAGTCAAAGGCAATGTCATCGAGAAACTGACACCATCCTAATCATCCCCAAGTGGATGTAAGTTTCACATGGTCAACATAATAAAGTTTCATTTACCTACAGTACCCTCAAAAAGTAGGAACAAACAGTTCAATTAACACTACAACAATTTTCTTTCTAACAAGAAGTTTAAGTCAAAAGAGCTTTTCATTGACATGCTTGGAGTGGAGGAAGTGATAACAGGAATTACTCATATAGGATATAAGTTTATCATTTGTGAAAACAAGAACAAACATAAAAGAGCATTTGACAATGTGGAGCAATGAAGTAACACACCTCCAAGTGATTCCTTATAGTTTAAGTGCCAGTGTAGGAATATACATGCAGAATGCATTTAGACTGTGCAGTGCCTGCACTAGAGAAGATAGTTATATAAGAGCTAGATAAAGCCTTCTCTTTCATTGTGCAGTCTATAACTGGTGGAGGTTTTTGGCATCATCCAGGAACAAAAATCCCAGAAAAAGCTCAAAGAATAATAATGGTGAGATCCAGTATTTTGCAAATTAACCATAACAGAATTCAGAAGAAAAATAATGTTTTAGGTAAATAAAAGTAATTAGAGATTAACCACAAAATAAGCCAAAGCGATCCCACAGCACACAGTTAATAGATGCATATCTTTATGAAAAGCTTCCTACAGCATAACAAGAAGGAACAGTCATTTTAAACATAGATATTATACTCACTAACAAACAAGCTATTCACAAACGTTAAATGGGAGATGCAAATAGACCAAAGAGTTTTTAAACATATCATAAGGTTCCAAATGGAGATATTTCTGAGAACAAGTCTTTTACCACTTCTAATCTCCCATAGTGTCACTTCACCTGGTTGGTTCCGACTGCGAGTAATACATCAATCGTAACATATTCAAGTATACGATGAGCATTAATTCCATAAGAAGCAAAATAGACTCTTCAAGAAAGAAAAGAACTAGCCAAGAAGCAGAGTTGGATGTCCCAGATGAAAATCCATGCTATTCACAGGAATGCTGGTTTAATTTTCAACAAACAATTCTGGGCAAGCCCTCACAAGACCTGGACGTGGCCCTCATTAGTCCACGTAAAAGGGGTATTTTTAGGTTGGTAATTAGGTAGCAATTCTCGTGGAAACTATTTCTACTTCACTACTTTATTATTTGATACGATTCGTATACTTGCAAAAATCAACATCAAGTTTTTGGCTCCTCAGCATAGCCCGGTAAGTGAGAAAGATAGCCGGCAACAAGCTATTCTCCAAAAATTAGACTTAAAACTGTCTGAACTGGTTGTCCCACAGAAGCTAATCCAGCGTTTCATATATTTGTTACCTGAAGCCCACAATATAGAAAAAAAAAATGTTACTGAAGCCGAATTGCAGTATCCTACAGGCAAACAGTACATACTGGCGCTTTGTGACCCCTGTAAAGTGTACTTTTGGAGACCAGTAGCAAGTCTCCAGACTTACATATGAAGATGAAACCAGAGGTGAAGGAAAAGAAAAAATAGACTCCTAAAACTGTATCACTGTCAAGACTTACCTTCACAAGTTATGATGTAATCACCACTGGAGTCAAAGGCAATGTCATTAAGAAACTCACACCATCCCAATCATCCCTGTAAGATTCACAAGGCCAACATGATAAAGTTTCATTTACTTATAGTACCCTCAAAAAGTAGGAACAAATAGTTTAATGAACACTTCCAGAATTTTCTTTCTAACAAAAAGTTTAAGTCAATATAGCCTTTTCCTTGGCATGCTTCGAGCGAAGGAAGTGATAACAGGAATTACTCATATAGGATATAAGTTTGTCGTTTGTGAAAACAAGAAGAAACATAGAAGAGCATTTGAAGTAACACACCTCCAAGTGATTCCTTATAGTTTCAGTGCCAGTGTAGGAATATACATGCAGAATGCATTTAGACTGTGCAATGCCTGCACAAGAGAAGATGGTTATATATGAGCTAGATAAAGCTGTGCACTCTATAACTGGTGGAGATTTTTCGGGCATTATCCAGCAACAAAAATCCCAGAAAAAGCTCAAAGAATAATAGCGGTGAGATCCAGCAGTTTCCAAATTAACCAAAGCGATCCCACAGCATACAGTTAATAGATGTACTTTTATCTTCATGAAAAGCTTCCTACGGCATAACAAGAAGGAACAGTCATTTTAAACTTAGAGATTGTACTTAGTAACGGACAAGCTATTCACAAACGTTAAGTTGGAGATGCAAACAGACCAAAGAGTTTTTGAACTTATCATAAGGTTCCAAATGGAGAAATTTCTGAGAACAAGTCTCTTACCACTTCCAATCTCCCACAGTGTCACTTCACCCAGGTTGGTTCCGACTGCAAGTAATACATCAATCGTAACAGATTTCAAGTATGAGATGAACATTAATTCCATAAGAAGCAAAATAGACTCTTGAAGAAAGAAAAGAACTAACCAAGAAGCAATAGTTTCAGTGCCAGTGTAGGAATATACATGCAGAATGCATTTAGACTGTGCAATGCCTGCACAAGAGAAGATGGTTATATATGAGCTAGAAAAAGCTGTGCACTCTATAACTGGTGGAGATTTTTTGGGCATTATCCAGCAACAAAAATCCCAGAAAAAGCTCAAAGAATAATAGCGGTGAGATCCAGCAGTTTCCAAATTAACCAAAGCGATCCCACAGCATACAGTTAATAGATGTACTTTTATCTTCATGAAAAGCTTCCTACGGCATAACAAGAAGGAACAGTCATTTTAAACTTAGAGATTGTACTTAGTAACGGACAAGCTATTCACAAGCGTTAAGTTGGAGATGCAAACAGACCAAAGAGTTTTTGAACTAATCATAAGGTTCCAAATGGAGAAATTTCTGAGAACAAGTCTTTTACCACTTCCAATCTCCCACAGTGTCACTTCACCCAGGTTGGTTCCGACTGCAAGTAATACATCAATCGTAACAGATTTCAAGTATGAGATGAGCATTAATTCATAAGAAGCAAAATAGACTCTTGAAGAAAGAAAAGAACTAACCAAGAAGCAGAGTTAGATGTCCCAGATGGAAATCCATGCTATTCACAGGAATGCTAGTTTAACTTTCTGCAAATATTTCTGGGCAAGCCCTCATAAGACCTGCACATGGCCCTCATTAGTCCACATAACGGGTATTTCTGATTTCATGTATGTGATGAGCATTAATTCCATGAGAAGCAAAATAGACTCTTCAAGAAAGGAAAGAACTAATTAAGAAGCAGAGTTGGATATCACAGATGGAAATCCATGCTATCAACAGGAATGCTGATTTAATTTTCTGCAAATAATTCTGGGCCAGCCCTCATAAGACCTGCACGTGGCCCTCATTAGTCCACGTAACGGGTATTTCTGAACCGCAAAGAACCCAGACCAAGTTGTAACTCAAAAGTTGAAAGGGCGGAGGAATCAAAACTTTTATCATTTCAAATCATTCCAGAGGCAATGCAGATGAAGTCACAAGAATAACCCAGTTACCCGATGCCAGGCACCTCAACTGCTGATCCAGAAGTTTGTAATCTGGGTGGACCAGCATCAGTCATTCGATTATGTTGTGCCATACTTCTCCAAAGGAAAAGGTTCACTAAATACAGTGTTAGAAACTGCAGCATGAAGATCCACAAAACTTTAATGTTCTTTCAACATAAAAACAAGTTGCCCCCCAAAAAATGTAACATGTGATGAATACATACATAAGAACCTGCATAGCATCTCTGTTGAGCAAAAGAACAGAAAACTGGGAAGATTAAACTAATCTCATGAAGGCATCTCAAATTCTATCCATTTCAAATTACTGAGATATGCAGTCTGCTGAATCTACTCCTTTCCCAGGACATTATTAGGTTCTATCAATCCAACCAATTTGGTTTTGAAGAACTAAGAATGGTGATTATTCTGTTAAGGGCAAAGTTTGAATAATTGGAAAATTTGACAGCCAAATTATAATTCTTCTCCCCGGTAGAGATGCTGTGTCTATTGTCTGTGACAAGCCATGACAGCACACTTCACTACCTAATTTATTGTGTTCTGTGTCGGTGCGTCTAGACTGTATGATCTTGCTTTGACATTGGTACTTGCATTGTGGTTGTGACAAAAATGCATTATCCTAATTTATTGTTTCTGTGAAGTCATCCAAATCAGCATCAATTGGCATACTTATGGCACTGATGCAAGAATCTACATATCTTACAACACAATGACTTTCCTTTTTTATATAGATGCAAACATCAGCATCTCTTGATATTATGCTGCTCAACAGAGATGGATCTTCATGGTTCTCCGGATGGATGCCAGCCTCTGATAACCCATAGAAATGGACAGATATGCAAGTTTCCAACTATGAAAACTACTCTTACAAAATAACCCTCTTGACCATATGATAAAACACCATTCCAACCCACATCAAAAGAAGCGCAAAACTTGTGATTCTGCAAAATGACTTCGAGATGGCTCATTTCGTGGTTCCATACAACCTACAGAATGCAATTGCCCAAAGCTACACACAGAAATTTTAACAAATAACATGCAACTGCATCCAGGCCTATCACTGAAACTTGGAAAAGACATTAGGAGGACAAGGCTGCTATTCATGCATATAATTTTATACAAATCAACAGAGTATATGAATGTTATGCCATTAAATGGAAATAAGAAAAAATCAACCTTTCATAAAAAACAAGCCATGCAGTATAAAAGGACTTTTGCGGAAAAATCCCATAAGTCAACAATTTCCTTTCTTCCAAAAACTCCTTGTTCATACCTAATTCAAAGATAACCCGGAGAGAGAGAGTGAGAGAGAGAGAGAGATTATTTGTCAGATTGATAGGTAAAAATAGACATACCTAATACAAGAATGCTCTCAAGTCATAGGCCCAATTTAAAGTATATAATTGTTATAAGATTATTACTATTTCCTTTTACTAGTGGAAAGATTAAAACTAAAACATTATACCATGTTTTGCAAATTCTAAAACATGAATAAAATAATTCTTTTTGTAATTAACTTAACCATCCTTAATCTTTTCAATCCATACTTATTTATCTATTGCTGATTCGTTGCTTTCATGTTCCAATGTAGGACTGAAACAGAACCTTAAATCTGAATATTACCCAAAAAGGAGAAAACCAACTCAAATAATCTATAATTTGAGACCTGGAAGATGATACTTGTAACCATTGATCAAGATTCACCGAGAAATATAAATTATTATAGAATTTCATACGTCCCAAGTTCAATTGCAGCAGAATCCAAACATTTAGGGCAACAACACTTTCACGTTCTCTCCTGCGAAAGAGCAATCAAATTAGAAGACACAAGAGAGCGTGAGAGAGAGGGGTCATTACCAAGAACACGAAATATCAAGAAAACAAACCAGAGAGAAGAAAATGAAAACGAATTATCAAAAGCGAATTCAAGAAGCCAAATTAGGTTTTCGAAGATGCACACATTGAAGTTCTTGAAAAACGCAGGGATAATACTAATCGAACTCAAAATATTGCAAAGAGAGAAGAATCAGAAGAATGAAAGGCAAAGATTTCATAAAGATTCGTTAAAAAAAAGGAAAAGAAAAGAAATCGAGAATTAGGTTTACTGCTCCGAAAGCAAACAAGAAGAAAATAGAATGGAAGATGACGAATCCCTGAAACTCTCTCTCTCTCTCTCTCTCTCTCTCTCTCTCTCTCTCTCTCTCGCTCTCTCTCTCTCTCTCTCTCTCTGTCTCCAACGGCACAATTTTTCAAAACCTCTCCTCTCCCTTTTGACTTGGTCGTCTCTTTCTTTCCGTTTTTCAAGGGCTCGCCGTCCATCCAGAGAACTTTGTAGTGGAAGGCCAACGGATAGATTTCTTTTTATTTTTGATTAATCACAATTAAAAATAAATTTCTATTTATTTTTTACAATTTAATCAATTTTTTTTTCTTTTCGCTGTTCTTCACAAATAAACATTCGGTATTGGATTGTTGACCCAGCGAGAGTATATTTTTAATTTTGCTTTGTAATGACAATTATATCCTTTAACTTTTAAACTAACGATCAAATATAGATTTAATCTTTATGATTAAAAAAGTTTTAATTAAAAATAATTCAGAAATATCTGTCTCTTACGCAACTGTAACTATACACATAAGTTCGAGGGTCCTCAAATTAATTTAAATTCAAAATTAAAATTTTTATTTTGCACTTAGATTCAACTTGAGTAAACAGGGGAACACAATATTAAAGATGATAATTAAATTTATTTCTATTTAAATATAAAAGAGTATATAAATATATTTAAACTTTTAATAAGAGATCCCAACTTGTCCTCTACCCAATTCAATTTGTGGAATTCATATTATTTCTTTATTTTAAAATTTTAATTTTAATTTTATGATTATTTACTAATTATAAATAGAATAAGATAAATAGAAATTTCTCCAAATGCCAGAGTTGCATGCCCATCATGGTGTGTTGATTCAAGAGCCGTTGGATAGGCAAGGGGCTCGGATAGGTTTGCAACCTAAACAATTATATTATATGGGACAATGGTATTTTTTATTTTTTTTATTTTTACCGAGGAAGATCACTTTTCACAAAAAAAAAAAAAAAAAAAAAAGGCAAGCCACAATAGAATTCTCTATAAAATGCTCTTGATTAATTATAGAATTTGACCGTATTATTTAGTTAGCAAGGGTTTAATATCTAACTAACGTTTAATTGGTCAAGTAATTGGATACTGATGCCTAAGATCTCAGGTTGAACTAAATACTGATTTAACTCAAATCAAATTGAATTTAGTCAAATTTAATGTGATTATTAGATACTGATAATTGAAAAAAATATATATATCTATACATTCTCTCTACTATTTTAGATTTTTAAATTGTGTAGTTATATAAAATATGATATGTTATTTAAAAATATTATATAACTAGATGTGTATTATTCAACATATGAGCAATAGCATTAAATAAAAAATTCAATAATGGCTCATTTTGTTAATTTAAACTTTTGAAAAAAACAATAGTTATATAAAAAATAATACGATACAAGAGTAAGAGATTCTGAGTTCAAAATTCGTGTAATTCGGTCTAATATATATTATTTAAGATATGAATCGATGTGTTAAAATATAAAATAATTAATAACACCTCTGAATCCAAATTACCCGCGGCCTCTATCCTGTAAAAAAAAAAATGGGGAACATCTTGATAAGGCAAAATAGAGATGAGATCTCCAATCTTCTGCTAGAATATTGAAGCAACTTTGCTTGCTTAATGAAAATTGAACTTTTTTTCATATCATAAACTTAGAAAAGGCTACAGAGCTAATACAAATTACTGTAATGATTTGCAGCATTTCCTTACAAAAATACTATACTAAAAATCAAATAACAATCACTCCTTCGACAAGGTGAAAATACCTAAATGCCTAATTTAAGATTCATACGTATGAATCTTTGGAGGATATAGGATTTGCTGATTACAGCTTCTTTGGCCAAAAGCACAATTTTCTCTTCAATTCAATCCTCTCGTCACCTTTAGATCCAAGATGATTTCTGACAAAATAAACATATCACCACAATGATCCCAATCTGTATAAACTTCCATTATTGTTTAATATCTCCAATCGGTGCACCGAGTTGATAAAAGTTCTGCAAAATACAAAATTATGACAGGAAAATTTATGCCCTTCAAAAATTATCAACAAAATATATGAAATCTCTCTCTCACCTCCAAGGAACATCTCCTGCAATAAGCCAATCTCCCTCTCTGTCCTGATATGTGAGTGTATAATTTGCTGAGACATCTAATTCACTTCTTAGGTCTGTGATGAATCACCATTGGAGAAAGTAAGCACATGCCACCATTAAACTTGAGCATCTTTTTCTCTCTATGATATAAGGTCTTATAAAAAGGGAAAATTAGAAGCTTACTCTTGGAAAACATGGAGATCAAACTTTCTTTAAGAGTTTGATAAGAATGGTAGCGTTTTAGATCAATTTTTCTTCCAATTGCTACACCCTCCATCTTCACCTTCACATACATGGAGTTTGATCTGCTTTGTTGTCTGTTCTCACCCATCCGATTGTTCTCAATCCTACAATGTTGATTCTGGTGGTGATGACGGTGCTGATATAGTAGTTTTTTTCTCAATGAATTAATTGGTGGCCAACCCACAATTCCTCCTTGATTCCTGTGATTAATAATAGATCAAAAAAGGGAAAATGAATATTTACTAATAACAAGCATAATATTAGGTCAACAGATTGCTCGAGGATTTGCAGTTTATGTCCATGGTGCATGTAATTTCAAGAAGACATTTAGCCAAAATAAAAACCAAAAGATACCTTCTTGATCATATGCATTCCCAATGCAAATGGGATTATTACCCAATTGAATCTTGAACTATTGCTTAATCACTATGCAAAAACCCTAGAAAAACTTTGATCATCAAATCAAATAACTCCCTTCTTCCTCTTAAACAAAATTTTTTTTTGCAGTCATATCTATGGTACCTGCAAACTCTTTCACACATTTAGGAGAAAAATAAAAATACCCTTTTGATTACAGGAAGGCAAAATGCAAAAGATTCTGCTTAACTATGTATGCAGCAACTCTGCTTCTAGAAAATGAGCATAATGATATACAAAAATTTCACACAATAAAATATTTTTCTCCAAATTCCAGTGTTGAGTATTAAAGAAAATATAGTCTGTTGTTTACCTCTCAATGACGAGTCTATTGCATATTTTCCTTCTACCACAATTGTCTTCCTCTTCTTCATGAGGTTGATCACTCCAAGACACAAGAGGCAGAGTGGTCTTGGGCTTCTGACCTTCTTGTTCTTCCACAACACTCCCAAATGCTTCGATGAAACTACGTTTATTTTTAACATGGTACTCATTTTTGGCACCAACACAGGACTTGGTCCATGGTGTTGAACTCACCTCCTCATTTGGCTCGAACCCGCAAATTTTGAGGTCTAAGCATTTGTTGAGGTTGTGAATTGGAGGGGCTAGGGCTAGACCCAATTGAAGTTCCATTTTTTCTCTTAGGTCACACGTGAATGTGTAATTGACAAAATTAACGAAGAGTGAAAAGGCCAATGGAGAGATGGGGGCTCATGGAGTGAGTGAAGGGAATGGAATATATATTTTTCTTGGGTTGTTTGGAAGTCTTTTGACTTTTATGGGAGTGGGGAGGGAGAGAGAGAGAGAGAGGGTGGGGGGGCCCTACTGTCTGCTTAGAAAGGGACGAGGAGGTGGACAGCATCAAATGTGGGTCGTTAAAAAGTGTGGCAGTGATACGGACATGGTTGAGAAAGTGGTTCACCACCTTGCTTCTGGATCTCGCCTTACTCCCACTCTCTCCTCTCCCAGGCCAGCAGATCAGGGGAGTCCCCCACCCCCCCTTTTTTTTCTTTCTATGTCATTGGGTGTCCGGATTCAAACAATAACTAATCCAATTTAAGCTTTTTTGATCTATTTTAGAAAATAATTTCAATAATTTAATTTTTTTTCATTCTTAAATTTTGTATCAATGATGGAGAAAACTAATATCCTTATATACACAAGAAAATTTCATCGAGAGTCAACTTGAAATCGCATAAACTAAACCATGACCTTATTAACTTTTAGTATGCTTTACCTATTCATCCAATGAGTGCCATTTAGGGTAAAGTATGAAACTCACCACATACTTAATCATAAATAAGAGTAAGATGATAATCTTTCGAATCAATATTAACCCAGTCAAGTATTCTCAATCGTAAACATTATTTTAAAAGTTTTTATAATATGATTGCATCTGTCATGTCATATGATCAACTCCTAAGAATAAAATATCTCACCATTGTCTCATGCTAATATATAACAAAGAAAATTATTAAAAAAATATATATTTTGAGCTTTGATACAGTGGTTTGAATTTCTTTTTTTTTTTTACCTTTTTCTTTTTTAAGTTTTATACAATATTGCATGGCTTGACTAATTAATTTTAAATCTTTGCTGTAATAGGTTTGATGAGATATTAGAGGGGCTGTCATGGAACCAAGTAGTGGACTCGATCCCAATATGAGAATTCAAGGCAAAAAATCGACCTGTTGGGTGAAATAGTCTATTGAATTTAAATAATATTTTATGACTTCTTGGAGATCCGATATGGGATTCGTAATATTACCCTTCTTTTGAGAAGTTGGACGTCTACGAACGATTCTCAATCTGGACGGCTTTCACTCTGACGGGTAGCCCTTTTCCTCTGGATGGCTCTCACTCCGACGCCCTTTTTCTTTTAGACGGCTCTCACTCCGACACTAGATAACTCTTTTTCATTTTAGACGACTCACACTCTAGTACCAGGTAACCTTTTTTTGGATAGCCCTCTTCTAAATAGCCATTTTTCATATTAGACCGGAGGATTTGATACTAATTTGTCACAAATCTAAGTAATGGAATCAAAGCTAATTGGAAAACTCAGTTCAAAAGATCAACGCATTGGGTGAGAAAATATATTAGATTTAAATAGTATTTTATAATTTTTTAGATATTTGATGTGATATTCCTAACGGTAGCCAAGTTAATACAAGGTTCATGCATGAATTTTTATCAATTTATTTTATTTTATTCCTCTTTCTTGACCCTTTCTTAAGTACATTAAATTCCCAACCTTTATTAAAACAACCCTTCTTTATATGGGATTTTCCTCGAAGTATGAACCCAGGAAGAATCTTAATATACCATGCCCTTGTCCTACGCCACAAAGCAATGTTTTGTCTGTTTCTTTGCAAATGTCCTCTTCGTCTCTCGTAAATGTAATAAAAAATAATTTTCTTAACATTAATTTTTTAATTTTTTAATTTTAAATTTTAAATTTAATTAAAAAAATTAATATTTTATCCTCCGTTGTTGCCCCCCCCCCTCCCCTGCGGTGAGGATTCGATGTCAAAATTTGTCAAAAATAACTGCGCCAATAGGGTTGGTTGTTGTCCCTAATTTACAGAACATTATGTCAAATCCAATTCAATTATAGGCAGCCAACCCCATTACTATGTCCCAAGTCTCCCGTTTTCATGCCCCATTCAAGAAATCGGAGATGACCTTATTGAATGCTAGTTAGCTTCTTCCGGAATAATCATTGTACCTCGGAATTTGTAATTTGCGCCGTAAAAAGTCATCGCCAGCTTAAAATCCTTAAAACCTTATTTAACATGAAAATCAAATGTGCCAAATTTGATGGGGCAAAGTGATTCCCCCTTCTTCGTCTTCTCAGCCTCCTGGTTTCTGCTTGTTACCCATCTCAATTTTGGTTGCAATAGTAATTGTTTGAGATTACCGGTTGAATTGTTTTTTTATATATATATATATATATATATATTAATTAATATATAAAATTATATTTTAATTAATTTTATTTAAAATTATTAGATTTATTTTAAAAATAACTCTCATAATATAATTTTTTATTTTTAAATTTTAAATTTGAAATTTAATTAAAAGATTTAATATTTTTATTTATTAATCTCACCATGGATTAGTTCAATTGAATAATAGTTGGTGGATCTTTTATGTTAGTATTGTAATTAGGAATTTATTACGTAAAAAGTTCAATTGCTCACACAAAATTCCTAGAAGTATATCGAATCATCACTATGATCTTTTTTTTTTCCTTTAACTATGAAAAAAAAAATCAAGTGGGTCAATTCTGGTGGGACAAATGCCCATTTGTTAAACTTCAACCTATTTTATCCTTTTTTTTTTGGTTTACTCTATTTATAATTTCTCAATTAAAGTAATTTTTTTTTTAAAAATATAAAATTTTGCAAGTAAAATCAAATTTGTTCATAGGAAGAAACTAAAATTAACATCAGATTGATATTTTTGTGTCTGATTTTGTTCCCGACTTGAGAAATTGGAGATGAACTTATTGAATTTAGTTTAGTCTTTCATACAATTATTGTACCAAGGAAATATATAATGTAGAAAAGTCCATTGGTAGCACATAATTTTCAAATATCTCGTCAACAATGAATCCTAATTTATATAACACAAAAGCAAACGGATCAAAATTGGTGGGACAAAGTAATTACCCTTCCTTTGCTTTCTTGGGTATCTAAAGCTTAGTCTGGGAGTTTAGGGAATAAAAGAAAAGAAAAAAAAAAATAGATAAGGTATAGGAGAAAAGAAAAGAAAATAAAAGATGTACCATTTTATTTGGTACTTCAAAAAAGAAAGGAAAGGAAAGGAAATAATTTCTTTTTTAATTGGGAGTCAAAAAAAATAAGAAAAAATACCTAAAAATATACTAATTTTATCTTTATGTATTTTTATAAATATCGATTTTTTACTCCGAAATTAGACTCCTTGAATGTTAGTTAATCTTTCATAATTATGTTCCCAAGAAAACGGTCTGATAGTCACAATTCTCTTTCCCCAATCTTGAAATCCAGAATTTAAATTCTTGTATAACAAAAAAAAAAAAAATCTTTCATAATTATTGTTCCAAAGTCCATTTGTCGGCCCAAAATTTTCATTATACATATCTAAACACTACTACAAATAATTTTCATAATTCATGTAACCCATAAAAAAAAGGATGTATTAAAATTTGTGGGACAGAGTAATTAGTCTATAGTTGCCTTTGTTGATGCTTCGTTTCCCCATTAAGAGGATCATTTTCCAGTTGTTGAAGGTGAGACTTTTGGTTTGTCTTGACCACTTTTGGAGGCGACGAATATGGCATTTTCAAAGTTTGGTGTGGGTTTGTAAAAGATGCTTGAAGAATTATCTTTTTAGTTCAAGCACCAGAAGTCTGTATTGATGGGTTCTAGACTTGTTTAGACTTTATAAGTCATTTAGACAAGGACCCATTGACAGCATCCATAATTAAGAGAGTCGCCATAATCTCACTTTGGATATATACTTGTTAAAATTCCTCTTTGTCACGCACTTTTATAATTTATTATTATTTTTTGAGTATATATAAAAGACTCGAATCTAAAACATGTAAGAGAAGAGAATGGTATCATTTGAATTATATCTATCAAAATTTAAAAAATGAAATAATTAAAATAATTAGTATTATATAATGGAATTTTTAGGTTGTTAAAAATCATTAAGAGGGATGCATAGCGCCTAGATGGAATTTTTTTTTTTAATTTCAATAAACTAGAATTTATTTACCTAAATCGTGTTGCGCTATACTCAACAAATATAAATGAAAATAAGAACGAATGGATCACAAATATTTTTATTAAAAAAGAAAAAATTAGGGTTTTATGTTGTACAAGGTTTTGTTTACACATGATAAATATATATCGATTTATTATCAAATAATTGATTTAATGAAAAAAAAACGTTAAATTGTTTAATCAAAACTCATATTCAAATATTATAAATGAAAAAAAAATTATTTTAAAAGAGTTTTCTCTTAAATATAATTCGATAATAATTTTGATCGAATTAATTAGGAAATGATTTCAGATATTAATTTATCTAAATAAAAAATTAATAAATATACATTAATTTCGCATCATGATATCTACTATTACACATTATTAGACTAGATAGATTTCATTTGGATACGTTGGTTTTATATGATTCCTTTGCCAACATGAGTTTAATTCACAACACGTTCAATCTGTCGGTGGACGGCCCCTCCAAGATCTCCATGATCTTATAATTGGCCTCCAAAAACATTCTCTTTGATTCTGTATTATAATAACATTTGACTCCTAAACCCTATTTATGATATTTTCTCTCATTTTTTATAGCTAATTATGCTTTGTCGGGACGTAGAAAGAGAAAGAGACAGAGAGAGAGAGACCAACAAAGAAACAGGTACCGGATGGCGAATGTTTTGTACTTGGCGAATGGTTGTGTGACAAAGAACGAGGTGTCCTGCATATATTCACGAGGGGGTTGATGAAGGCAAGGAGGGCGGAGGGCTTTGTTTAAGTAAATTACCACGTGAAGGCCACGTGAGAGTCAGAGGTGGGGCTCGAGATGCCAGTTGGGTGATACACCAAAAGGGGCCGATAGAGGCTCCACCGCACCCACATTTAGGTCAAACCCTACCTTAACCCAAAACCTTCCAAGATACGATTGGTCCCATCACCCTCGTGTGGCTACGGTGGACCAGTATATGCACACATTAGTACATTGCATAACTCGGATTTTTCTTTTTTAACGTCAAATATATTTTAATTAATTTAATTTAAATATTTATCAAATTTATTTTAAAAGATAGTTCTTTTTATATAATATTTTTTATTTTTTAAATTTTAAATTTAAAATTTAATTAAAAAATTTAATATTATCATTCACTAATATTATGACATGAGTCGGTGTTTGTACCTTCTGGTCCGAATTTTAGATCAGCCAATAAGAAACTCTATTTTTAAAGTTTTAAGATTGGATTTTCGAAAAATTGCATTAAGGAGAGTTTGAGACTTCACATAGGGTTTATTTGGTGTTTTTATTTTAAAATTGTGTGTACTCGTAAGCTGTTATGCATGTTTGATAAAAGGAACTTTGTACCTTTTCTTACTTTACTAATCTTTTGAAAGATCTCATTTTGTTTTAATGTGTTTTAAACTTATATCTATTTTATGTTATCTTTTTATTTATCGGGACATCTCTACTAGAGTTATAAAATAAAAATTAATACCAATTTTTTTTTTTTTTATTGAGAGAGCTCTCGAGTTCAAATCCTGAAAATGACAAAAAAGAATTTGAGAGAATCAATCCTTAAAATGAGCCCAATAGTACTCGAACCAGATTAATCGAGTAAAATCTGGATACCGGTAATAAAAACAATAAAATAAAATAAAAATTAATCTATCTCATACAATTTAAAATAAATTAAAATTACTAAAACTCGAATTTTGTATCATAAAAAATGTTACTTACATTACATGTATATCAGCCAGAGTATTCCTTTTATTGCTATTTTAGAATATGTCTGGTTTCACTTATAAGTTTGTCGAATATATTTTTTAAGTTAAAATAATAAATCAAAAGGTATTTATTTCAAATTGTAAATAAGCCAAATAATTTAAAATAAGTCAAGGTCTCCCTTACTCCTAGTTATTAATTTATTTTTGTAACTGCTCTTTGATTAAATAAAAAAAATGTACTATTCCCAAATAATTTTAATACCAAGATTAGGATAATTCTAATTTATATTAGAAAAATTCTAATAATATATATATATATATATATATATATATATATATATATATTTTTTTTTACATTCTCTTACCTTCACATATCATCGTAATAGCACCATCAATGATCTATCTTTACTTTTAAGAATTAATTTTTTTTAATTATTTAGTAATTTTTTCAAATAATTGAATTATTTATTTTCAGATTACTTAAAAGTTGAAACCATTATAAGTCAAAAGTGTTAAATAACAAATCCAAACATGCAATTATTCTATTCTTCTTATAACATTTTCTAATAGAAATTAATTTTTAATAAAATATAAGATTTTTAAAATAGAATTTCAATTTTTTCTTTTATAAAAGAATTAGGAATTATCATTGTATTAATAAATTCTTATATTAAGACTAACCTGATCTAACTTTTTTATCCGATTTATGATAATTTAATAACTGTGCAGACATCCTTGCAAGGATCGGTCATTTGGTCCCTGCGGGAATTCATGAGCTATGGTCTCCTCTTAGTAAGGTCTATTGTGTATTACTCTATGATATTTGGGGGTTAGCTTATTTTTGAAATTCATTAACCCGTACTGTTGTAAAAAATTAAATAAATAAATTTTGATGATGTATGCATGGATGAGAGGGAGAGATCGACCCTAAGAATAAGGTATCTATAAAAAGTCTTTGATTGTGGACCAAAGCTAAAGATCAAACTTTGGTCCCAATTTTTGGAGGGCTGCTCTCCACCATCCCTCAACCATAAATTTAGGGTTTAGCTTTAGACTTTTCCCACTTCCAGTCACACGGCAGACAAGACCCCCTTTTTTTTTTCGTATCTAAGTTTTATTTAACTAATCTTATTCAAATATTAAGAAATCTATTTTAAGAATTGAATTTCTTAAATCTTTTTTTATTATTTTCAAAATTTAAACTTGAGATTTCTGATTAAAAAAATAAAATGATTAACCATTCAACCCAAACAAATTTGGTACTCTCTCCATCAACTCTCCCCCGCCCCCAACAAAGATATAGAAAAATAAAAATTATTGAACATATTTTACTCATGTCACAATTTAATTCATTTATCGTTCGATTGTACTATTGACCCCTTTTCTAAAATTTCTTATTTTGTGAAAATTATCATGAATTTATTGATTTCTATCGCCGATGGTCGGATCAAACCACCAAAAACCTCCAAAGAATGGTAGTTGAATGGAGTGAATGGTAAGAATCAAACATGATGAGAACTTGGAACAAGTTAATGTGCCCACATCATCGTGTTCCTATGAAGTAAATGGGTCACTTGGTTGATAAAATTATTGGACACCCTTAATTTTTTTACCTAGAAAATCTCGAATTTTAGGTGGTTTAATGTTAAGTGAAGGATAGAGATTGTGTCTTTTTCAAAGTTTAGGTAGATTTGGAATTTGGAAGAGAGCATGGGATTCTTTGTTTATACTAAAAAAGCTCATAATGTTCTTATCTTTTTACATGGTCCCGTATGCGGGTTGTCCAAGGCATTTTAGGCAAACCTTCCCTCTTCGAAATATGCTCCCACACCGCACTTGCCTTGGCTTTCAGGATAAGGAACTCCTTAAAAGTTGCTTGACCCACAAGTGCTAATTCAAAGAATATGTAGTCCCCATGTCTTTTTCCGTCCCAACATGGCTTTGCCTATCCTCACTTCTCTACCATCAATTCTGTCGAGGAAAATATTGATGGGTCCTTCAAGTTTGAGCTTATAAATTTCCCTACCAAATGCATTGAGGGGAAACACCCGTGGGGTTAGATTATTAGATTTTTTTTTTTGTATTAGATCAACTGATATCCAAAATTATATTCTAATTAATTCGATTTAAAATGCGATCAGACTCTCTATAAAGAAAATTCTCCCAACATAATTCTTTATGTTTCTAAGATTCAAATCTCGGTCTTCATTAAAAGGATTTAGTATCATTTTCTATTAAATCAATTAACCATTAATAGATTATTAGACTTCTTTTAGAACAGTGTCATTCTTGTCAAAATAAAAAATAATACTTAAAACAATAGAATTTAATAAGTAATGACCTTTGAAATACTATAAAAAGATTTTAGAAACAAATTTCCCCATATTAGAGTTGTTGGGACTGCCTTAAAAATAAAGGAAAGCCACCCCCAATATTGCCTTCGAATTTAAGGTAAAAAATGATATAATTTTATGTATTTTTTTGTTACATGAAATTATAAAACTTAAAAAAATATATGTATTTGAACGTTTAAACACTAGATTTTGGAAAACATATAGCTCTTTACTATTTTTTTTATATCATATTTTGGACACCACCCAGTATATGGAAATTTGCCTGAACTAATCTGGATCGACCACTACAGTGGCTCCTTTTTGAAGGACGGGTCTCCCAACAGAGAATATTCCATACACATGAGTGGCCATACTCCCAATAAGAGTTGAATGTCGATCATATTTAAGGAAATTCAATCTTATATTTAATTAAATCAACCTACGTTGATCGGCTCTTTACTATCGGGGTATCTAAGAATGACATAATTTTATGTAATACGATTTTGATTTTGATAAGAGTGTCATATTAAATGATTTTCAATAGTTAATAAACTTATATCAGCCCTTTTGGTTTAAATAGAAATTTCTTAAGGAGAATATTATAATTTTGTGGTTTGGGAAACAATGGGGTTGTGATTTGGACCATGTGGGTGAGGTGATTTGAGTCAAGATTTAGGTCTGTATCATTGAATATGTAAACGGTGTCTCGTAAGCAAACCCATATGTTGCGGGAATGAAGTCTCAAAGCTGTACAGATACATCATGGCAATGTCTAGCTGTCGAGGGCAGGGATGAGCAGGGGGCTGGATCCAGACTTGAAATGTTATGAAGCTGGTGTTTGATTAGCACCGGTGTGTATTTTGGCGTGATTAGGAGTTCTATGATCAGTCGATTTCACTTCTGGTTCTTCCAATTTGATTTCATTGATTGAAATTCTTTTGTTTTATTATCCAAAATTGTTGACTTATTACTATACACTATTAAATGTGTAGTTGATTAGATTAGTCATTGGTATTCTTTAATTAATGTCTAGATTCTGACTCTTATACATGAAAAAAACAAGTACCGAAAAAATTTTACTCTTAAGAGTTTAATCCAACTTAAATAAGATTTAATTATGTTTAAATAATTATCAAATATCAATAATTTATAAAAAAAAAATTATATAAACACTCTTACAACATGTAGATATAGTCTCATTGTTGTACATTAGGCATAAATTATTTTGAAAAGCTGATTTGAATTCTAATAACTCCAATTTATTGGATGATTATATGCGAAGAGATATTTTCGTCGGTAAACTCTGAACGTAGAAATTTCTTGATAAATCAAATATAAAAATATGCACTTGCTATATATTATATATAATATAATATGATATATAATATTTATATATTTACGTTACAAGTTGACAATGATTAAAGGAAAACTCAAATAAGCTTTTTTTTCGTCAAATCATATATTTAAGGAATTGCTCGATTAATTTTTGGAGACCTATTTATTAAAATATTTATCTAAAAATTTTGATTATTTAATTTTTATAATTTCTCATGATAAGCATCTCTCTCTCTTTCTCTCCTTTCTTGTGCATCTCTCTTCTTCAATCCTTTTCAACAATAAAATCACAAATGCGAAAAAAGATGAAGTGTGTGTTAGGAGAAAGAAGTTAGGATGGAGTCGGTCGAGATTTGTCGAGACGAAATCTCGAATACCGAGAGATGACCTAGCCATAGAGACCGAATAAAAAAAAAAGTTAGGATAGGGTTGAAACTACAAGCATGAGATTTACTTAATCACGTAATCTTCAACTTTCATGTAGAAAAATTAGTTTCTAGAAGTTAAAATCATTATTTTCGAACACAAATATAGATTTAATGTTTATAATTTCAAAGGATGTAAAAGGGAAATAATTTTTGTTTTGTTTTTTTGTTTTTTTTTTTTATTTTTTGGTGAAAAAGGATAACTCAACGAACAGAGGAACAGAAGGAAGAAAAAAAAATCAGAGCAAGCACGGAGAAAGAACAATAACTCCACAAGGAGCAACCTCTCTCGGAGGATGCTCATTAGACCTCCTCTCCCAGACAGCACCAGAGGCGTCGAGCAGCAAATCCTCCATATGTTTTACAAATGTTCTACAGAACTGACAAATTTTTTAATGACGCTAGACCCTCGTTAGAAGGAAGGGAGACCAACTTCTCCAAATGGGCCAAATGCTAGGTCTAGCTATGCAATAAGCCCAACTTGACTTTGAGCGTTCTGCCTGGCAACAATCTGTGTCCGTTTAATGCCAAAGGCTCTAAATAGTCTACCCATTCTACTGTTGCGTTATCCGGCCCATGACCAGACCCCCGAATTTTTTTTACTTGATCACCCGCACATAAAAACTCAACTAATTTAATTAGAATAGTTGTAAAGCCCAATTTAGGGGCAGACTCTCTCCAAATCTATTTTTCTATTATCAATACTCAGAATCGAGATTTAGTTAAAAGAGTCAAATACTTTGCACTAAATCCACAATCGTTGGTGCCCCATGAGATTTTGTTAAATCCTAGGTATGTTTTGCTACTTCTCATAAAGCTGTATGCCATTTTTTTTTTTGGTTCCTGGACTTGGTCTACCATTAAGTATCTGGAACTTTACTCTGACTAATCTTGGTTGAATTGCTGTTGGGTCCCAATCGGGAGGGATCTCTCCAACGTTGTTTTTGCCACTACCAAAACTCAAATCTCGATTCTTGGTATGGGATATCAGTGTCTTTCCCACTAGACCAATGAAACATTGATCTAAACCAAGATCGGGAGTGTTCTAAACTCAATTCCCTTTTTTCCTTATTTTTAAGAATGGGAAACAGCCAAATTACAGCCTACTAAACATCATGCCATTCCGATTAGCTAAGAGCAAAATTTTCAGCTTAAGTGAAAGATGCTTATAAATATATTTAACTCATTTAAATGCTTATGTCCTCTGGCCATGGGCTTGTGAGATTTGAAATATCTTTCAAATGAGTATTTATATTTGACTCCTTTAAATTGATATTAAACAATAAAAAAAACTTTATTTTGTCATATTTTTCGTATGTCAAAAGTTATAAAATATTTTATATTAACTTTATTAAAGAACTGAAAAAATAGATTTTTTAAAATCTCTTTGTTACTAATAAAAGAGAATCGAGATACGACAATTATTGTTATATCTTCTAAGCATTATTACGATAATCTCCTTTGAACCTGAAGAATCTGATTTGAACTATAGTTATTATGATTAACAATTATCTATAATCTCTTTAGCTCAAATATTTTGGCTTGTTTAAATCCCTCGAAAGGGATCTTAAAATTTTTTAACAATATATATTTTTTTATATTAAAAAGAGTATCTGCCATGGTTGGGAAAGCACCGGAGATTTTATGAAAAATTAGAAATATTGAATTAAGTCGTGACTTATAAATTGGAAGACGGGGATATAAGGGGTGAAGGATATTTTCATTTCTATTGGTTTGATCCGGAGAATTCCTAAACTTTTTAATTATCTCTTTAATTTTTTTATATATAAAATTTTGAATTATTATTTTTTAATTATATAAGAATTTAAATTTTAAATTTTAAAATGGGAGAATTATGACCGCTAAAACCTTATAACAACTCAAAAATAAATGGGCCAAAGCTGTAGGTCGTTGACCGACGCGATTTTCAGTCCAGCCTTGCTGCAACAAAAGGTAAAACGTTAATTAGAATGGTGTTTTTAGATATTTGTGCGGACGTGGCCTCGAAGAGAAAAATGTTTTTAAAATTTTCCAGAAATAAATTAATTTTAAAAAAATCAAAATATATCATGTTATTAAAACTCAATATACATCATTCATAAAACATTATCATGTTTGAATTTATAGACATGATATTATTAATAACCATTTTTGAAAATTTAATGTGATACTGTTTGTTAAACAGTGTGTACTGTTCTGTTTAATATGATGTGTTATTTTTGTAATTCGTGTTGTTTTAAAATTTGGGCCGGTTCTGAGCAAAGCTCGGTTTTTTAACTATCTTCACGAGAGAGAGAGAGACAGAGCAGTTCTCCGTCTAATACTCCGTCAGAAGTAGAGGGGAGAGAGAGAGAGAGAGAGAGGGAGAAAGGGAGGGAGGGAGAGGGAGAGAGAGAGAGAGAGAGAGAGAGAGAGAGAAGAGCGATGGCGTCGAATTCATTGTCGAAGAATTCGACACTGCCTATCACGAATCCTGACAGAGGCGAAGAGAAGCTCTTCAGAGGATCTGGCATGACCAAACGTGGCGCCTTTGCCGCTATCTCTTACATGTCTTGTGCTGGTTCGTTCCCCCTCTCTCTCCATCACCTAATTCATCTTCTAGGTTTTTTTGTGTCGCTTTCATCTTTTCCATTTCTTTTCATATTTGATGCCTTTCTTGTTGATCAAAATTTAGTATTCATTGCCATTTGGAGAAAACAATTGACAAAATAAAGGATTTGAACTTTGAATGGAAGAAAGAATTTTCAGGGACTAAATTCGTTTCTAGAATCTGAAAATTGAGCTGAATTGACTGTTTTTTTGGGAAGCTCTCATATTTATTATGTTATACGGAATAAGGATTCATTTATTCATTTATCGATTTATTCTTGCAGTTCTTTTGGTACTATTCAACAAAGCAGCTCTTTCTTCCTATAATTTCCCATGTGCAAATGTCATCACACTCTTCCAGGTCAATCTCTATTTTATCTTTCTTTTTTTTTTTAGTTTTTTCTTTTAATTAATTTTAATATATTTATTGCCAAATACTTTTGATAAGACATGTAGCATGAACTCTTGACACTCGTCGAAAAGTGTTTGTTCAACATCGTTAATGTATGAATGCGGGATGTTATCTTTCTACTTCCCCTTTACAGGTGCATTTCTCAATTAATTTTCTTTAGAGGTTTCAATTAGGTTTCACAGATGTTAAGGAGGCATGATTACTAGTAAGAGAAACAACAAAAATTCATTTAAAGGGAGGCTCTTATCAGGTCTAGAAGCAGGACCCTGACTTTATTACCTAAAAATTTGGGAAAAAGAAAAAGATCACGTTAACCAAATGGAGATGTGTTCTTTGTTTATTGCTAAGACTAAGAGGGTGCGTCTGGAATGAGTAATGAACGTGGACCGAATGAGTCAAGGATCAAGTGGATCAAATTTTACATGGCAGTCCATGTTGGCACATGTTTGTCTAATTTTTAATCAAAACGTATTGATGTAGACTGCCACGTTAGATTTCATCCATTTGATTCTTGACTCATTTGGTCCACATAGCATTATTGAACCAATATGGTTGGAAAATTTTGTATTATCCAGCAGTGCTTTTTGCTTGAAGTCACTTAACCACTTCGTGTGTCAAAATGTGTCAAAGTACACCATTGTTGTTGCTTGCCACATCTAGCAAAAATGGTTCCTCCACTACCAGTAGTTGTCAAAGGTTCTAATGGAGGGGCCAACTTTACTGGTGTGGAATGTTGAAATGTGGTATTTTGATGCAATTTTTTGAACCATAATGGAGTTTAATGACTTTGAATAAAGTTCGATGGAATCATGTGGAATGTTGAAAAAGTAGACCACTGACGCTAATAGATAAGAGCACCATGGGTGTGGTTGGTCCATTTGACGTGAAAGAGAGCTTGGAGTGCAGCACAGGAATGAAGAACTAAACCCCCTAGTGGGATCCAAAAACAAGTACTTTGGAAGAAATTTTTTCGGTGCTACTGGTGCGTACTCTTTTCTTTTCTGGACAGAGCTTAAAGCTGCAGCTATAAGATATTAATGAGCTTAAATTGGATTTTGCTTGGTGCATAGTACTTTATCCCATTTAAGAGAGCTGTTATTAAAAGTTCCTCAGTAGAATCCAAAAGTTTCATTAGGTCCTTGATGGCATAGATTAGGAGGAGAAATGGCCCTTTTGTCTTCAGATTGATGTATGATAAGGCTGTGTCAGTATGATTTGAATGCCACAAAAATGTTTATAACCACCTATTATTTGCATCAAGAATCATAGAGCTTTGTGGAGTAATATTTTGATGTGAGCAAGATGTAGTAGTGAGAAAAGCATATGACCTACCTGGTTGTTATCCATTTCTCTTTCCCTTCATTCCTAACTTGTTATGCTGATTATTTAGAATATTCTTCAACAGCCCCTGGTTATGTGGATCTTAACAATTATCTCACCATGTTATGAGCCTTCATTTGCTGCAATGCCCTCATACCAAAGGATTAGTTTAATGTCTATGATGATATCTCTTGGTATAGGATACTCATTTAGGTTCTTCTTTGCCACATCTTGGTCGTTGACCTTTCTGTTGCAGTCAAAGAAGAGAGTAAACAAAAGGGAAGAAGAAGAAAAAGAAGAAGATCTTATCTTGGGGTTATCATCTCCCCCTTTCATCCCGTACCCTTCACCATAGACATATAGATACAGAAATGGGCAAATCATGTCATTTAATTTTTGCTGCATTAAATGTTTGTGTCTTTGCATATTAAAATGAGTGTTGTTTGCAAACATGGATTTTTCTCACTTCTGAACCACTTTGTTCCTTATCTGAAATTAAAATATTGTGATTTTTGCAGATGATATCTTCATGTTGCTTCCTATATGCATTAAGACGCTCAAAGATTATTGTTTTCATAACCAATGAACCATTGACAAATGCTGATAACTCTCTGGGTCTTGTACCAATTAGGACGCTGATTCGCACCGTTCCTTTATCACTGGCATATTTGCTTTATATGGTATTTGTTTCTGCTGTAAACAATTTCATTCTGGATGATAATGTCTCTACCATTTTAATTGCCAACAGAGGCTCACTTTTCTTTTTCCTTTTACTGCATAATGGTGAAAGCTGGTTACAATGGAATCTGTTCGAGGCGTAAATGTTCCCATGTACACCACCCTCAGGCGCACTACTGTGGTCTTTACAATGATTGTTGAATACATTCTTGCAGGACAGAAGTATACATCATCTGTAGTCAGCAGGTAATTATAGCCATCTTATAAAATTTATTTTCTCGGTAAACAGGAAACTGTTCAGCATCAAGATTACATATGCAGTTACAAAGTTGAGCAATGCTTTGAGCTTATGTCTATGTTAAGGCCTTTAAATGACACATTGATAACTAAAATGTGAATTGCACTGCAATTGCTGAGGCAGATTTAGGGACCATTGCTTACTCCAAGATACTGGAAAGCCTAATATTGAACCGTGTCTACTGCACCTCCTATGAAAGGAAACAATGAGGGATATAGTCACCCAAACTCAATGCTATTGAGGCTTTGGTCCCTTAACCTGTGTTGCTGTGTGGTTATTATATATTTGATGAAAATTCAGAAACCCGGTGCAAAAGAAATAACAACAACAATAACAACAACAACGATAATAATAGTCAAAATAAATGTATGGGCTCTTTTTGAGCATAGCTTGGATATTTACATTGATTTGTTTGGTTTAGATTCATAACAACTTGAGAACTACAAAGGATGCTAGATTTTTCTCACATTCGTTCACTTTCGTTTGTTTTTTCTCCTTTGCAGTTCCTCCTTTTTTGTTTCTGAATCTTTGTTTAATGACATATTTCAAGGGACTTATCAGTGTAGGCTTGATAGTTTTGGGTGCATTTATTGCTGGAGCCCGGGACTTGTCATTTGACACCTATGGATATGCTGTTGTTTTTGTTGCCAACATCACTACAGCGATTTATCTTGCTACCATAGCCCGTATTGGTAATACTTCTATCCCCTTCACCCTCAAGAAAAATAAAAGAATAAATAGTTCTTTAGTTGGCTGAACGTAATCATTTCTAGACAGATGTTAATTTCCGTTCTTTCTCAGGGAAATCTTGCGGTCTTAATAGCTTTGGCCTTATGTGGTGCAATGGTGAGCTCACAGAATTAAAAGTGATTATATCCTCTGGCCTTTTTGGACTTTTTCTCCATGTTTACTCATCAGAGTTCATCTAAATTTAAAAAAGCCCTGACATTTTCCAAATGTTACAGGAATAATTTGCGGACCATTGTTGCTGTTTTGGACATTTATACAAGGCGACCTGGAGATGACGAGGAACTTTCCCAATTTGCTTTCACCTGGATTTGTGGTACTCTTTCTTGTTACCATTACAAGTTCTTATTCGTTATGAGTTTGACTTGCATTCTTGCATTTCCACATGAGGATATATATATATATATATATTTTCATTCTTTATAATTAATTATGTATCCCAGATTGTGCAAGTATAATTCAGTTTTATACATGCATGCAAGTCGCATCCGCTTTAGAACTCCACTGTGCAGAAACACTTTTCATCAGCACATTACAGTGAAAAAATGTTGCGGATATGTTGTAGCAAGTGTAACATCATCGAGGGATGATCCAGATTGAAACAACAAAGGATTTTTCTTCAGAGATTGGCCAAATTGGATCTTTGTATTTTGACTTCTTTCCTCCTTCCCTTCTTATTTTTCAGATCATTACTGATGCAAGTACTACAATTGTCTCTTCATTTGATTTAGATCAGTTTAGGATTTGTTTTTCCCATATATGGAGGTACCACCACAGCCGTTGTATTACGCTGGGATGTAATTTCAGTGTCATATTCTTTCTCTCTTGCCTTCTGTTCATTTTTAGCTACCCTCATCCATGCTGCATGGTCACTCTCTATTTGTCTTTTAGCCCCCGTGTACCCATTGGCGTACTGGGTACTCTCTGGGTGAAATTATAGTTTAATTACACTAATCATGTATTAGTGATGGCAGAATAGTCTGTATGGGGATGACAGAACTACAGTGAAAATCAGAAAACATGTAAATGCATCGCTTATCACATGACATGGGAAGGTTCAACTGATTCAACAATCAACTAATTTACTTTCTCATTCCTCTTCCCTAACCTTGCCTCTTTTCATTTTCTCATCTTGACAGTACTAAATACCTCAAAACATCCTCGTTTCTCTCTTGGACTCTCTGGGGGCACAAGCATGCTGGGAACAAAGCTGGGACATGTGTCGGACATGCCACATCGCATGTCCCCTTTTCTTATTATTTTTGAAATTATGGACACGGTTGGGACATGATTGTGAGACTTTGGGGACTTGGGCAAGGTGTTTTTTTCTTAGAAAGTGAAAAAATTAAGGCAATTTAAAATGTTGGAGGGCTTAATTGAACCAAAGGTAAGAATGTATAATTGCTAAAAAAAAAATAAAGACCTCGTATCAATTAATAACTCTAATAATCTCTTCACCTCAGCTCTATGCCTTTGCACTTTTACTCTTTGCTCTTCATCAACAACAAAGGAGTTATTTTCTCTAATCTGCACAAAACATTTTGCTTTTCCTTTTTTCTTTAATGCTTTCTCTTGTTGATTAGAATTGCTTTCTCCCTTTTTCGCTATACTTTCTTTGTTCTCAGTTCCCCCCCCTCTCTCTCTCTCTCTCTTTGCCTTTTCAAGTTAACCATGTCTGTGTCTGTGTCCTCCTTTTTGGAAATTCCTGTGTTCATGTCAACACATGTCTGTGTCCATAGCCGTGCTTCATAGGTCACTGTAAATCCTGTTGCGTCAAATTCTATCAAGTCCAAGCAGATCTTAATCTATTTGACCTTTTTTTTTCCCTTGTTTGCAGGTGGTCTTGCTTCTTTCCTGTATCCTGGCATTCTTCTTGAATTACAGTATATTCCTGAACACAACTCTCAATTCAGCACTCACACAGACAATCTGTGGTAATCTAAAGGTCTGTTAATCTTTGACACTGTTCCTTGCATTACAGTCTACCAATGGCAGACAACATTTAACATGTCCTGATTTATCTAGTTGGGAATGGCCCTTAGCTCATGTCCAGGCTATTCTAATTTCGTGAAAACTATAGACGGACAATTTAGATCCATCAAAAATAGGCTGCTCAGTTTAACAAAATGATCACAGGGAGGCTTCTATGTCATTCATCATTATCATCCATCCTTTCTTGTGTTAATTCTTCCTATCATTGGTTAAAAAGGAGGTTTAGGTCATTGTTCTGTCATTTGATAACTTCAGCTGTGGCTTAACACAGAAACAGGGTGAAAAGCTGCCATTTTTTGGACATGCATATGTGGCTAACAGACCAGTTTGGCCTATATTGATGTTATCTCTGTTAGTGGATGACAGCATAGTTGAAAGCTAAGAATTAAATTATCAAGTGATGTTGCGGGTTTTGTTTAGTAGACATGTCCTTTTTATCTTACCTTCTTTTTTTTTATTTTTTTTATTTGTGAAAGAGTTGACATGGATGCATTTGTGGCAAATTACCATGATAAAGGGTTATAGCTGTTGATGTGCATCCTTCAGTTTCACATCCAAATCCAACCTAATCTGCCACTTGTATAGATGCTGTCTTTCTTAAATGTGAAGGTTTCAAACGTTGTATAGTCATTTTAACTAGTACTTATGTTGGGGGACTTTTGTAGGATCTTTTCACCATTGGACTTGGCTGGATGATTTTTGGGGGTCTTCCAGTTGATATTGTGAGTTATTCAACTTGTTCTCTTTTAGCTGCCTTGTTTTGAGTTGTGTCATCAATTTTGAGTGTTGTTGTGTTCATGATTTTTCTTTAGTTTCTATTTCATGTGACAAAATGCTTGTCTGCTTTTTGATGGCAGCTGAATATCATTGGGCAACTACTTGGTTTCTTTGGCTCTGGCTTGTATGCATACTATAAGCTTATAGGGAAGTGATTGATTTACTATGGAAATTCTAGGGCAAAGCTCTCTCTTTCTTCACATCTGTAGTAAATTTTGGATTTGGAGATGTTTAACCCAGTTGTCTGACTTCGAGGATGTAGAAAAGATCCATACGATGCCTAGGACATTAGCTCTGTGTTCTTAAGTAGCTGGGCTGTAACTTTTTTAATGAACGCCGGGGTTGATTCACTTTCTTTCTTGGATGAGTACCACTAGCAACTAGAACGGGAAATGAGTTTGAGCTGTAGAGCGCTTGCTCATAGACTGAGTTTTAACCATAGATGCTGTAAAGATTTATTTATAGCCCTATTTGATTCGGTTCCTGGACAGTTCATCGCAACGGTCCCTGTTTGAAGCCATGTACTAGAAGAGTTTTTGGGATGCTTTTTTATTCTACAAACTTGCAACATAATCATGATAAAATTTTATCAAACCCTAGATTGTTGAATTTGCGTTCTTCATGCATTCTGTCATTTTCATTACACTAAGAATTATTATTTTTATTATTATTGCTGTTGTTGTTAGTATTATTTTGTATTCTATTGATTTGAAGGCATAAGAAATATATATGCAATATTTGTTTTTGAGCTCTGCATGGGTGCCATTTGAAACTGGCCATCTAAGTGGGTGCATGGACGTGGATATAACTTGATACTGCTATTGATTGAAGTTCCATTTCTTTTCCGGAAAGAAATAATATATATTTATATCTATGTTATATTGCTGGGATTATCGAATAGGAAGAAAGAGATTGTGATCACTAGATTGGTCTTTTGAGGGTAGAAAAGAAATAATATTTTTGCTCCTGTAATGCACTTTTTCCTATATTCAGTATTCAAATTCAAATTTTGATATTAAAAATATGAGAAAATTTTGTTACTTTTCTAAAGAAGAAATTTGAAAATAAATTCCATGAAAACTTGTGAATCCATTTAAATTTACTTTTTAATTATCATATTATTCTAATTTTATTAACCCTTTAGGTGGAGGAAAAATATAATTTTTGAAGAGACCTAATTGTATTTTTGGGGAAAACATTTGACTATACTTTCTCCAGCAACTTTGTATATGAGTCTCTATCTTTATTTTTTACTTAATTTACAAGGACATATTCTTTATACGACTAGCATAATATCATAAAAATTTATATATAAATTTTTGTTTTAGTTTTACGGTGGTCAACTCTCCCTTATTCGGATTTGGAGTCAGTAATAACAAAGTCGGTTCAAAATATGCCATTAGGAAAATATTTATTACTTGCATATCAATATCCTATTGCTGGTTAAATGGCAGAGAATATAGTTATATGATTTTGCAAAATCTAAAATTTCCTTTTAATGTGAAAATAGAATAGTTTTGTAGAAACTGTAAATAGCAAAACTAAAAGGGAAATTCTTCTCATTAAAACGCGTAACTTTTTTTTTTTTCACATTTCGAATTGCTGTAGAAAATGGACCAATAAATGACTTCCACGTATGATCCCATTCATAACATTACCCATAAGCATATTAATCAACAATAGAAATGACCGGTGATCCGGTTCGCTGTAACCAAAAAAAAAAAAATCAACAATAGAAATAAGTCGGCGGAAACTCGGCGTGTACAACCGTCAGAATTCCCGACGGCCTAAGACGTTGCCCACCATCTTAACTGTCAAACTAACCGAATTAAGACGGAGAGAGAGAGAGAGGAGAGAGAGAGCGTCTACGAAAAACCCTAAAACCTGAATTGTGTGTGCTTCTTCTCGCAGATTAGTATTTCCCCCTTTCTTCAAAAAAAAAAAACAATAGCCATTTCTCATTCTGCATAAATCAACTCTCACTCACTCTCTGGAACAAATGCTGAAGAAGAGCAGTTGAATTGTCGTCGTCGTCTTCTTCTTCTTGGGTTTTTGGTTTCTTGATGATATGCAGTACGCAGAAGAAGAAGAAACTTGGAACGAATGGGAGGCTGTGATCGAGCGTCGTCGTCAGTCATTTTCTTTGTGTTCTTCGTTCATTAGCATCAGCAGTGGCGGCTTTTCCCGCAAAACCCTTTGCTATGATAAGCTCCCTCAGGTCCCTCTCACCCTCTCCATTCTCAAATCGGACGGTTCTTCCTTCGGTAGCCTCTCTTTCTCTCTCTCTCGCTCTCGATTTTTGAATGTGTGTCTAATTTGGGGAATTAGGCCAGGTATTGTTCGTATTTGCTCTGTCTCATGTTAGTTTGATTTAAAACGAGCCTAAAAAATAGGTCCAAATTTGGCCCGACCCTGAAATGAGCCAAGCTCGACCTTTCAAAAAGGTTTCTCCGGCAACCCTCACACTTCTGGCATCTCATGCTTGGAAAAACCCAACGAAGGAACATGAAAATGACGGAAAAAAACCCTCGATTAACATAAATCGATTGAAAAGCATACCAATCTTCGCGAAGGGTTTGCCCTTCTTCAACTCCAAATGGATCGATCATACACACACACACACTCTCTCTCTCTCCCCTCTCGATTTTTGGAGTCTCGTTTCTTCGGCTTTGTTGAGAGTCGAGACGTGGTCGTTGTGGACTGGCCCAAGGAGAGATATATGCAGATGTGAACTGACAATGTTTACGGAGTTAATGTGAAGGCTATTTATGACTTTTCAAGTATTTGGTCGCCAAACGGATCAAACTTATATTAGGCCGAGCCCGCTGATGTCCAGACTCGGCCCGTAATTAAAACGAGCCTAAAAATTAGGTCCAAACTTGGCCCGACCTTGAAATGAGCCAAGCTGAACCTTTCAAAAAGGTTTCTCCGGTGACCCTCTCACTTCTGGCATCTCGTGCGTGGAAGAACACCAACGAAGGAGCATGAAAATGACGGAAAAAAACCCTCGATTAACATATCGATTGAAAAGCATACCAATCTTCGCGAAGGGTTTGCCATTCTTCAACTCTAAATGGATCGATCACACACACACTCACTCTCTGCCCTCTCGATTTTTGGAGTCTCGTTTCTTTGGTTTTGTTGAGAGTTGAGACGTGGCCATTGTGGACTGCCCCCAAGAGAGATATTTGCAAATGTGAACTGACAATGTTTACCCTTCCATTGAGTTAAGAGATGGAGTTAATGTGAAGCCTATTTATGACTTTTCAAGTACTTGGTCTCCAAACGGACCAAGCTTATATTCGGCCGAGCCCACTAATGTCCGGGCTCTGCTTGTAATTAAAACGAGTCTAAAAAATAAGCCCAAACTCGGCCCGACCCTGAAATGAGTCGAGCTCGACCCTTCAAGATGGACCGAGTTCGGGTTGGCATGGCCCAATTGCCAATCCTAATTCTAGTGTATTGAATTTTTTTTCACCACCGGTATCCTAGAATTGCCTAATTAATCCGGTTCGAATTCTATGAGTCTCATTTTAGGGGTTGGTTCTCCCAATCTTTTTTCATCATTCCTAAGGTTCAAACTTAAGATTTATGGTTAAGGGAGTAAATGTCTGACCACTCAAATTAAAGAAATTTGGTTCTAGTGTATTAAATCTTTTTTTTTTCCAATTTTATGAAAAATAGATCCCACAAATTTTTTTTAACAAAATTTGTGTTTATCATTTTCAAAATATGAAACCCTTGACAGTTTAGCTGAAATTGATGTTTATCAGAATCTTATCTATTAATAAATAATAATATATTTGATAATCTTTAGAATTTATATTTTATTATATAAATAAATTCAAGTAAAATTTTAATTTAAGTACTAAAGGTATCAAAAATAAAATAAAAGTAATAATTGATTTTGATAGAAAAGGTTAAAAGAGGAAAAGAAATGCCGTGCCAAAAAGGCCAAAAAAAAAAAAGAAAAAAAAAAGAGTTGGGGTCATTTTCTAAAACCAAAGGCTTGACTTTATTCTAATTAAAACGATGGAGAAAATAATAATATACTTGTAATATAAGAATATATAGAATATATATTTTTAATTGTTTTTTTTACTCAACAAGAACATATTTCTCTAAAAAAGCTGAAAATTTATTTAAAATTATAAAAATGAAAAAAAATAAAAACCATGTGAATATGATGAAGAAAATTAATTTAAAATTAAAGATAAGTTTTTCATAGTAAAAGAACAAAAAATGTTAAACACAATGTTGAAAGGTAAAGAGAAATTATGAAAAGTTCTGCTTAGAAGATTTTAGTGGCGGCCGGCCGCTCACTCGTTCTGTAAACAGTTGTGAGAAGATCATTTTATAGAAAAGTAATAAATAACAATTTTCAAATAATAAGTAAAATAATATAGGCTTAATAACCTTTTTTAATAAGATAATTGATGGTGCAAGCTCCAACAACTCATAATCATAAAGTCTGCTATACCAATAACCGGTGGATACTCATTGGAAGCCATTAGTTCGAGTTCGCGTTTTCCTTCTTCTTCTCCCTCCAATGCCCTCCAGAGATCGTCCCGCTGTGGGGCTTTCTCTTCTGGTTTTGGAAGCATTACCGGAGAGGGCACGATAGATGAGGAGGTTTTGGCTATTGTATCCGTCTCCTCTCAAGTGAAACATGAATTGTGGCATGACCACAAAGACACTAGCCACCCTTTTTTTGAATCTTGTAATCAAACTTAATAGTACTTTTGCCCGAGGCCTCATTGGGGGTAGGTAAACTGACAAACTACCAAATGACTTATCTATAGGAATACGAGGCGACTGAGCAAGTGTTGGGTCAAACACTCTCGGTCACTACTCGATTGAATACTCTTTTAGTTGAACACTCTCACCTATATCTCTCGACCATTACTTTGTTAAACCTTTCGATTACTATTGACTTCATAGCTACAACCGAATGATCTTCCACTGAATAATATCTCCACATAGTAAATCAAGATCATGATCATCCAAAATTTAAATTTCTCTTAATCCCGAAAATAATTTTTCTTGATAAGATGAGAAATTTTGTAACAACTTGAGTTTTCCTTAATTTAAAGGATTCTAAATCTCATAAAAATCCTTAAACTACAATTATTATAATTTTGGAAGATTTCTAATAATCACTTTATAAATAAACTATTTTAGATCCCTAAATAAGAGACTTGTTATGCATATGCTATATATCCTAAGCGAAAGCGATATGCCAAGTATGTTCTTTACACATCACATACACATATTATACATATGCTACACATGGCCAATCTAAGACTCTACTCAATCCATTCTCTTTCTTTCTCTCACTTCTTTTTCTAACTTGAGTATTGAAGTTTCTTTCATCAGAGTACCTTTGATAGATATTTGTAGATTTTTTCGTCCACAAAAGTCTAGAAGACACATTTACACCGGTTCTCCACTCAAATTAGCATAGCATTTTCCATGCGGAGTAAATCCACCTCCAACAATAATAGTAACACGTGCAATAAAAAATGGGGTAATATTATATGGACAAAATATAAAGCATCAAGGCATTCCTATCAATAAAAGAATTTTTAAATTTAAATAATTTTAAATTAATTAAAATATATTTTAAAATATTTGTTAGATAAATTGTTTGTGTAAAATTTGATAAATTTAACTTTTTAATAATAATAACTTTTGATGAAGAAAATAGTAACAAATTAATTATCAAAAAGTAAAATAAAATGTAGACTATAAAGGGTGAAAACACAAAAAAAAAACCTAAAATTCAAATCTGCAAGCAAAACCCACCACATCCTAATTCCGAATCCGTATTTGTGGCATCCAATGAGATAACACTCTCCCCTCTCCACTCTCTCCTGCCTCCCTTCTCTCCCCCCCCCCTTCCCCTCGAGCCCGCCCGCGGCCCCCCTTTCCCCTGCACACCACTTCTTAAGAAGGGAGAGAGAGACTCAAATTCAATGCAAAACCTAACTCTTAAAATAAGAAAACACCAATGGCAAGCGTGATCATGGCTTCCTCCTCCAAAACCATAGTCCCCTCTCCCCCATCTGTCCCCACCCTAAAACCCAAATTCTCCTTCCATTCTCTCTGTCTCCCCAAATCTCTTTCTCTCTCCTCAAACTTTAAATTGAACCCTTCGGTCATTTCAGCAGCAGCAGCGACAGCAGCGACAGCAGCGACAGCAGCGACAGCAGCAACAGCCCTCCTCACAACCCCACTCCCATCTCTCGCTGCAGAGATGGAAAAGGCGGCGCTTTTCGACTTCAACCTAACCCTTCCGGCTATTGCCGTCGAATTCCTCCTCCTCATGTTCGCTATGGACAAGATCTACTTCACCCCTCTGGGGAAATTCATGGACGAGCGAGACGCCGCCATCAAAGAGAAGCTGGAGAGCGTGAAAGACACGTCGTTGGAGATCAAACAGTTGGAAGAACAAGCAGGGGCGGTGATGAGGGCGGCGCGTGCGGAGATATCGGCGGCGCTGAACAAGATGAAGAAGGAGACGACTGCGGAGTTGGAAGAGAAGCTTCAAGAAGGGAGGCAGAAGGTGGAGATTGAACTTCAAGAGGCTCTTGCGAGTTTGGAGAAGCAAAAGGAAGAGACCATTAAGGCTCTTGATTCTCAAATTGCTGCTCTTAGTGAAGAGATTGTGAAGAAGGTTCTTCCTGCTTGAGACAAAATTATTTTTCTGATTTTACCTGCATGTTTTGATTTCAGTTTTTGTAGTCAAATGTTACATGTACCATGTAAAATAAAAACTAACTTCATTTTCCTAAATAATCTAACCTATTATCCTCCTACCCCGAAACCTGGGTCATTTTTCCTATAATGCAAGCGTTCATGGCTGCCTTCAAAATGAGTGGGAGAAACTCAGGTGCAATGGCAGACAACCGCCGCTCTGAATTCGACCGTTGACTCGGGGATTTTGTGGCAAATGATTCTGAATGAAGGCAACTACCAAATTCTGCTTCCCTTCTCAAACTCTCTCTAGACTCCATACTATTCTATGCATCTGTATCTAAATTATCAAAACCTTCTTCCGCCAAAACAAAAACTACCCGCTTGTGGACTCTATGTAATCTTCTTCCCCAACTGCACTTCCATTCCAGAAATGGATTTTGATTTTCTTCCGTCTCAAGCAACATCTTCACTTCTTGTCAACAATAGCTCAGACCTTAACCGGGATCTACTGCTACAGGGCATTGAGAATATGCACGTATTTTCTGTGTCTTTGTGCATTAGAATTACAAAATAGAGCGTAACTATCCCCATGCAATCACTAAATATATCAAAATCACTTTTAAGATTTAAATTGACTTTCTTAAAAAAAAAATCACCGGATGCACTAAAGATCATACTATGCCTCCTTCCATAAAGCAACGGGTGTTCCAGAATGGGTTTTAGAAAATATATTATGTAAATCAATATAATATGGGACAATCGACTTAGAAAGATGGGTTAATAAATTTTTTAATCAAATTTTAAATTTAAAATTTAGAATTAAAAAAACTCACCTCTTAAATAGGGCACAAACGCTCGGACAGAATTAATTGAAACATAGTTTTGGAATATAATTTAAAAAATCGGCGGTGGAAAAATATATATATATATATATAATAGCAACCACACCGCTATTCACGGTGGAAGTAAAAGCCCTCCTCTCCCCCTCCCCCCCCCCCCAAAAAAAAGATACAAGTACTGTATTCGTCGTCTGCCAATTCACCATTTAATTTTTA
Organism: Dillenia suffruticosa; assembly: GCA_033439265.1. Classification (NCBI taxonomy): domain Eukaryota; kingdom Viridiplantae; phylum Streptophyta; class Magnoliopsida; order Dilleniales; family Dilleniaceae; genus Dillenia; species Dillenia suffruticosa. The sequence goes on from JAVTVX010000029.1 coordinate 22,887,313, forward strand.
ATAAAGAATATTGTTTCGGGCTAAAAAGACTTTGACAAAGAAAGACGCATGCAAATTCAAGTAAAATCCTCTAAAGAAACTAATTTCTTGAATCTATCTCCAAGAGCAACAACTGGTAAAAGAGACACGAAGGAACTCGAATACTTCTTTTTATTCCCAAATCCATATCCATTACTCCCACCAATTTCAAACAGTGCCAAATTAAATAGAGGCCCATTGAGTGGGGACAAAAAAGGTTGAAACTACTTGCAATTAAATTTCTTAGCACTTGGGTAGAACATTTCAGTAGTCAGCTTCGGCAAATCTTTTATAGCACCCAACCACCGGTGAAAGTATTAAAGATTAGTTGATGATTTGGATTCTCAAATGATATAGACATTAGCCCCCACATAAGTAGATAGCCACCGGTGAAAGTATTTTCTAATTTCTCAATATTTAAAAGTTTTGTCTACGTTGACTATTTGAAATTTTTAAATATTTGATATTGTATTTAAATTGCATGACCAGAAAGTAATTTATTTTTAGATTTAAATACAATTTATGTTTATTAAATTAATATTTTAAATTATAAAGATATATACTAATATATACTAATATATATTATATATTACTTGTATAAGATCTCAAAATGAAATGTGGAAATATTTTATTATCAAAATATATTGTACCCTCAATCACGACATGTTGAAAGTTAATGTGAGCTGGTTTGCCCGAGAGGTTAAGGGGGAAACAATTAAGAATTTTCGTAGGTAAGTGCGTATGGGTTCGAACCCGTTATCTCGATCTTTAATTTTAAGGGAATAAAAAAATATAATATTTAATAATTTGAATTATATTTTATATATATTGAAAATTTTTAATTTCTCAATATTTAAAAAGTTTTATTTATATTGAATTAATCTAAATACCGTTTACCATTAACCATTTGAAATTCTTAAATCATATTTATAAATGTTTGATATTTTATTTATATTGCATAGCTAGAAAGTAATTTATTTTTAAATTTAAATCAGAATTTATGTTTATTAAGTTAATATTTTAAATTATAAAAATTTATACTAACATGTACATATATAGACATATATATATATATATATATATATATATATATATATTGTATATTATTTACGTAAGATCTCAGAACTATTTTATTATCAAAATATATCATATCAATAAAAAAGAACAGCCCAAATTTGAGAATCTTGGCTCAACCATGACATTTTGAGAATTAATCATAGCTGGTTTGCCTGAAAGGTTAAGGGGGAAGATTTAAGATCTTCTGCATACGAGTGCGCATGGATTCGAACCCCATTGCTAGTAATTACTAAACAAGAAAAAGGGTAATTCAGTTATCTAGATTTTAATTTTATGTTAATAAAAAAGATAACATTTAATAATTTGAATTATGTTTTATTTGTATTGAAATTTTATAATTTCTCAATATTTAAAAGTTTTGTTTATATTGAATTAATCTAAATACCGTTACCATTAACCGAAATACAATCTAAAGGAGGTGAATAGGTTGTATAATACTTTTTCAATGGTTTAGAGTTTTTTTCAGTTTATTGAAAATGGAGGTGAGATAAAGGAGTTGAAGAATGAGAGAAGAACATAGCACACACAATTTTTATAATGGTTTTATCAAACTTGGTATATATCCATACTCAAACTTTACCTGAATTTTTATACTCCCAAATAATACAACTAATTTGTTTCCATATGCAAGTCAAACATTTACAGTGTTTTCTCTAAAAACTATCTAACTCAATCCCTTATAAGTTATTTCTTTCTAAAACCCACACCGAGAAAACATTCTCTGATCTTTGAACTTTTAGTACAAGAGAAGAAGGGATGTTACAATAAGTGAAGGTATAATTTCAGATATAACAGATTTGAAACTCACAAGGAAAATTTACATAAGAAGAAAAACAGGGTGTGTTACTTGAAACTCAAAGTATTGGGAACATTCAAAATGTTCAACGCTTACTCTCTTTCAGCACTTGTTTTTCATTTTCTCATTCTCTTCTCTTCTAAGTATTTATTTTGAGTTGTTGAGAAAGCCATTACGGTATGTTCAATTTTCAATTTCCTTCATTAATGTTTCGACCACTGCACTAATGCTTTCAACCGTTATTCTGTTCATCCGATGAAAATGTTTCTATTTTGCTTTTTTGTATATTTCTCTAGATAACCAATAAGGGAGTTTGCTTTTGTTACACAAGATGACTATTAGAACTCAAACGTATTTTAAGAATATTTTTCTACTAATGATCTGATTTTTCGACACTTAAAGTAAGTTTAAATCAAGTAATTTCTAATTGACTCCACTAAAATTCAAGTGTCAATTGATTAACTTATCAACTGAATGGTTTAAAGAGTCATAAAAAAGTGTCGAGTGGGTAAGTCCCTTAGTTTAAAAAGACTCAACTATTCTAATAAAGTTCTAAATGAATTGTAAGATATTTATGTGTATGCAATGATCAAGCAACTTGAAAAACCATATGAATTACGCATTGATGACTATATAATATGGCATTAGCATTGATCAAACAATCAAAGTCAAGCTATAAGTCTTTTATGCAGTGATAATTAATATGAAAATGTTTAGACTTATGTGTTGTCTAAATTAGTCTACATAGTGATCAGGTCAACTTAAATCAATCCTCAGGTCGACATGCTTGTTTTCAGGTTAGTTCATAAGTTTAGGTCGACCAATTTAACTACTTGTGTTGATCAATTGAGAAGGATCATTCGACTTGTCATGAGTAAGTCAAAAGTTCAAAACAATTTTATCAACATGGGTCGATCTGTTCAACGTTAGATCAACCCATTAACTGGTTCCAACTAAGGATAGGTCGACTTGCTTGTGTGTGGGTCGATTTGTGTAGGCTCAAACTTAATTTTGTTCTAAGTGTGCTTGGGTCACCTTGTACTTTCAGTTGGTTGATCTACTTCTTCAATTGGTCGACATGTGTACTTCAATAGGTCTATCTATACTTTTGGGTCGACATGTTGGTTTCTAGGTCAACATATTATATGATTCTAATTATGTCAAGTCGACTGGGTTATGTGTGGTTGGACTTATTCTTTGAAGGGTCGACAAGTTCATCCATTAGGTTGACCTATTCATGTAATATTTCAAAACCTACTTTTTGTAACTGGTCTGACCTTATTTCTTAGTAATCATTATTTAAGTAGATGTCCAAATTTTACATTTAAGTTTTTATATTTTCATTTACTTAAAATATTATACATAAATAAGGAAATACCTCCCATTTGAATTCAATAAAAATTGTTTTAAAATCTTATTTCTTAAAAATAGAAAATCAACTTTCCCTTTGAAGAACAAAATTTTAGTTTTGATTTTCCAATTTAATTTAGATGCATTTTTTCGAGGATTAACAATTTAGAAAAATTATATAAAAATATATTTTAACCTGATTGGTATATGAGAAATAAAAACCGCCATTTTTAATTTTTATTTTCTTGATATTTCAAACATCTATATTTTTCAGTATTTAGTATTTGGCGAGTTGGTCAATCCTAAGTTTTCAATATTCTCAAATATTTTATTTCCTATCCAACTTATTTGTTTGAGTAGCATCATTATCCAACTATTAGTTATAGATTATTTCTTCCTATTATGGGATTGTGGACTTATTTTTTAATTATCTAAATCAGTAAACTTTGCGCCGACTAACCTTACGCATTTTGTGTATTCGCATTACTACCTCTTCGTTTTAGTGAGTCGACTATTTCTTACATTTCAGCTAACAGTCTCCAAATTATTTCACTAATCAATCTAATCATATTTTATTATCATCAAATTCTACAAATATACAAACATTAACCATTTGAAATTCTTAAATCTTAATTTTTAAATGTTTGATATTGTATTTATATTGCATAACTAGAAAGTAATTCATTTTTAAATTTAAATAAGAATTTATGTCTATTAAATTAATATTTTAAATTACAAAAAATATATACTAACACACACACACACACACACACACATATATATATATATATTATATTATTTATCTAAGATCTCAGAAATATTTTATTATCAAAATATATTTTATCAAAAAATCGACAGCCCAGATTTAAGAACCCCAGCTAAACAATGAAATTTTGAGTGTCAATGAGAGCTAGTTTGCACAAGAGGTTAAGGGGAAGATTTAAGATCTTATAAGTGCACACGTGCTCGAACCCCATAGGCAACTATTAATAAACAATAACAAGTTTAATTCATTTTCCTAGATCCTTAACTTTATGTTAGTACAAAAGATAATATTGAATAATTTGAATTATACTTTATCTGTATTGATTTTTTTTAATTCTCAATATTTAAAGGATTTGTTTATCTTGAGTCAATCTAAATACTCTTGACTATTGACCATTTGAAATTCTTAAATCTATTTTTTTAAAAATGTTTGATATTATATTTATATTGCATAACTAGAAAGTAATTTATTTTTAAATTTAAATCAGAATTTATATTTATTAAATTAATATTTTAAATTATAAAAAATATGATAGCAAATGCATATACATATAAATTATATATTATTTGTATAAGATTTCGGAAATATTCCATTATCAAAATCTATTGCATAAAAAAAAGAACAACTCAAATTTGAGAAGTCTGGTTGAGACAAAAAGAGAAGCAATTTGGACAAAAAAAAGTGACTTGGACAAAATGAAGCGAAGTGACTTAGATATATCTTTTTCGTTGATAACGTCAAACCAATCAATCGAATATTGATTAATATGTAATCGATCAAAGACTACTTGAAAGATTAGAAATAATCAGAGTTATAATTGTATGTACATATAAAGAACTCAAACACGACAACGGTATGATAATATGATATGATAACAATACTATAGTTGTCATTGATCAAGAAGAAAACCCAAAAGGAACTTGAATTTTTGGGCCGATCACCCTAGAGTTAAAGGCTATCTCATTCTGTTCCGCGATATTTGAGAATCCCATCAATATCTCAACATAGATCTGGGATAATCCTTTTTTCCATAGTTCTAGGGCTATTTACAACTAACTAATTAAGAATTCTCATATGTACTAGTTCGGTTCATCTTTCGGAACCATATCACATCCCGAATCTGATGAAATAGGATGAATTGAGACTGTATTTTGTAAATACGTAATTATCTTGAATATATTACCATTTATTTATTTTCCAATTGCTTGGAAGGAACAAAATAAAGATCGAACCATGATATTTTGAGTGTCAATAAGAGTTGGTTTGCCCGAGAGGTTAAGGGGGGAAGACTTAAGATCTTCTGCATATAAGTGCGCATGGGTTCGAACCCCATAGCCAACAATTAATAAACAAGTACGGGTTCAATTTATTTTTCTAGATCCTTAATTTTATGTTAATAAAAAAGTTAATATTTAATTATTTGAATTATGCTTTGTTTGTATTGAATTCTGCACATAAGTGAGCATGAGTTCAAACCCCATAGCCAACAATTAATAAACAAGAACGGGTTCAATTCATTTTTCTAGATCCTTAATTTTATGTTAATAAAAAAGTTAATATTTAATTATTTGAATTATGCTTCGTCTATATTGAATTGTTTTTAATTTCTCAATATTTAAAAGTTTTGTTTATCATGAGTTAATGTAAGTACTTTTGATTATTGACCATTTGAAATTCTTAAATCTTTTTTTTAAATTGATATTGTATTTATATTGCATAACTAGAAAGTAATTTATTTTTAAATTTAAATCAAAATTTATGTTTATTAAATTAACATTTTAAATTATAAAAATATATACTAATATATACATAAACATATATATTATATACTATTGGTATAAGATCTGGGAAATATTTCATTATCAAAACATATTGTATTAAAAAAATGGACAGCCCTAATTTGAGAACCTCGATTAAACCATGACATTATGAGTGTCAATGAGAACCGGTCTGCCCGAGAGTTTAAGGGGAAAGATTTAAAATTTTCTGCACATAAGTGCACAAGGGTTTGAACCCCATAACTAGCACTTAATAAACAAGAACATGTTTAATTCATTTTTCTAGATTCTTAATTTTACGTTAACGAGAAAGATAACATTTTGATAATTTGAATTATACTTTATCTGTGTTGATTTTTTTTTTTAATTTCTCAATATTTAAAAGTTTTGTTTATCTTGAGTTAATCTAAATACTCTTAACTATTGACCATTTGAAATTCTTAAATCTTTTTTTGTAAAATGTTTGATAATGTATTTATATTGCATAACTAAAAAGAATTTTAAATTTAAATCAAAATTTATGTTTATTAAATTAATATTTTAAATTATAGAAAAATATGCTAACATATACATATACATATATATTATATATTATTTATATAAGATGTCGAAAATATTCCATTATCAAAATATATTGTACAAAAAAAAGAACAACCCAAATTTAAGAATCCTGGCTAAACCATGACATTTTGAGTGTCAACGAGAGCTGGTTTGCTCAAGAGATTAAGGGGGAAGACTTAAGAACATAAATGTGCATGGATTCAAAACCCATAGCCAGCAATCCGTTTTCTAAATCCTTAATTTTAAGTTAATAAAAAGATAATATTTAATGATTTGAATTATGTTTTACTTGTATTGATTTTTTTTTTAATTCTTGATATTTAAAAGTTTTGTTTATCTTGAGTTAATCTAAGATGGTGTTTGATAAATGGGTTTTGAGAATCAGAAATGAAATTAAAATTCATATAAATTGTTTGGATTAAATAAATGGAAACGAGAGTTTGAAAATCAAACTCTCACAATATGGGTTTTATAAAACCCAACTAAATTGGTAGGTTTTGACAACCGCACTTGAAACCCGAGAAAAATTTTTGTCACTCTCTACCCACGGATGAAATCCTTTTTTTCCCCCCTTCTCTCTCTCTTCTCTCATGTAAAACCCAAAGAAGAAGAAGAAGAAAGAAGAAGAAGAAGAAGAAGAAGATGGCGTCTTCCTTCGATCTTCACCTTCGACAGTCTGGATTCCGCTAGAAAGCACATAACAGGCTAATGTCGAGAGCGAGATAGGAGCATGGGGACGAGATTGAGAAGCGGAGAGATCTTGGAGACTAAGAAGCAGAGGTTTCTTCTTATCCTCCGCCATGAGAGAGAGAGAAGCTTCTTGGGTTGGGGGAAATGACTAAAACGAAATTAATCTGCCACAAATTTGATAGCAGAGAGAGGGAATTTCCCATTTACTAAATTAAAAATACAAAAACTGATAAAATGGAGAAATCTGGATATATTCCATCTGTTGTCACCTTCAATAGCCTACTCACGGCCACTGCAAGGCTAAGGAGCATGAGAAAGCTCATTTACTGTTTTACAGGATGGAAATTGGAAGGAATCCTTCCCTATTTCTTCGTCCCTCCCAAGGTGCTGAGCGGGTGCCTTTTTTTTTCGGGTATAGGCTGAGCAGGTGCTTCATAATTTTAGTTGTAAAATATTTTAAAACATATTTTAATTTTAGTTTTAATTTTCAAAAATGAAATAAAATTTAAAAAATAAATTTTTTAAAACATTTTTTGTCAACGATAAAATTGATAATTATATGATTCATATTTTGAAAGTTTATAAACAATATATCAGTAATTTATTTCAAAATTTGAACCAAATAGGCGATAATGGAATTTGATTCTAATTCCAATTCCTAATATTTTTAATTTTGATTCTAATTTTTAAGTGTAAATCAAACACTACCTAAATACTCTTGACTTTTGATCATTTGAAATTCTTAAATCTTTTTCTTAAAATGTTTGATATTGTATTTATATTGCATAACTAAAAAAGTAATTTATTTTTAAATTTAAATCAGAATTTATGTTTATTAAATTAATATTTTAAATTACAATAAAATATACTAACATATACATATACATATATATTATATATTATTTGTATAAGATCTCGAAATATTTCATTATCAAAATATATTGTATAAAAAAAAAGGACAATCCAGATTTGAGAACCCTGGTTGAACCATGATATTTTGAGTGTCAATGAGAGCTAGTTTGCCCAAGAGGTTAATAGAAAAAAACTTAAGATATTCTGCACATAAGTGCACATAGATTCAAACCCTATAGCCAGCAATTAATAAACAAGAACAAGATTAAGTCATTTTTCTAGATCCTTAATTTTAAGTTAATAAAGATAATTTAATAATTTGAATTATATTTTATCTGTATTGAATTTTTTTTAACTTCTTAACATTTAAAATTTTTGTTTTTCTTGTGTTAATCTAATTCTCTTGACTATTGACCATTTGAAATTCTTAAATCTCATTTGTTTAAAAATGTTTGATATTGCATTTATATTGCATAACTAGAAAGTAATTTATTTTTAAATTTAAATCAGAATTTATATTTATTAAATTAATATTTTAAATTATAAAAATTTAAACTAACACACACACACACACACACACACACATATATATATATTATATATTATTTGTATAAGATCTCAAAAATATTCCATCATCAAAATAAATTGTATAAAAAAAAAAGACAGCCCGAATTTAAGAATCCTGGCAAACCAAAAAATTTTAGTGTCAATGAGAACTAATTTGCCCAAGAGGTTAAGGGGAAAGACTTAAGATTTTTTGTAGATAAGTGCACACGGATTCGAACCCCATGGCCAACAATTAAAAAGTATATTTAATTCATTTTTCTATATCCTTAATTTTATGTTAATAAAAAAATAGCATTTAATAATTTGAAATATACTTTATTTGTATTGAATTTTTTTAATTTCTCAATATTTAAAAATTTTGTTTATCTCGAGTTAGTCTAAATACTCTTGACTATTAACCATTTGAAATTCGTAAGTGTTAATTTTTTTGAATGTTTAATATTGTATTTATATTGCATAACCAAAAAGTAATTTATTTTAAAATTTAAATCAGAATTTATGTTTATTAAATTAACATTTTAAATTATAAAAATATATACTAGCATATACATATACATATATATTATATATTATTTATATAAGATCTCATAAATATTCCATTATCAAATCATATCGTGTCAAGAAAAGGACAATCCAAATTTGAGAATCTCGAGTAAACCATGACATTTTGAGTTTTCATAAGAGCTGGTTTGCCCGAGAGGTTAAGGGGGAAGACTTAAGATCTTCTGCACATAAGTGCGCATGGGTTCGAACCCCATAGCCAGCAATTAATAAATAAGAACAGATTTAATTCATTTTTTAGATTCTTAATTTTATCTTAATAAAAAGATAACATTTAATAATTTGAATTATATTTTACCTGCATTTAATTCTTTTTAATTTCTCAATATTTAAAAGTTTTGTTTATCTTGAGTTAATCTAAATACTCTTGACTATTGACCATTTAAAATTTTTAATTTTTTTTCAATGTTTATATTGTGTTTGTATTACATAAGAAGAAAGTAATATATTTTTAAATTTAAATCAGAATTATGTTTATTAAATTAATATTTTAAATTATAATAAAATATACTAACACATGCCTATATAAGAATAAATGAGATATACAAAATTGTTTCAACTATAAAGAAATTAAATTTATGAATCATATCGTGAAATTATAGAAGAGAGTGATAACGCATAATTCAGATTAGAGATAAATATATTTCATAATCAATTTGAAATTATACTAGAAAAAACCACCGCGGAAGTTGTCAACTTATTAAGATATTTGTTGGAGACATAAATTACAAAAAAGAGACCTACATATGATATTCATCAATATAAAAAAAAAGCATATAATAGGGTTACTCAAGACATATTGTGATTGGCATTGATGAAGAAAGAGATTTTTTTTAAATATATTAATTTTATTAGAGAAATGTTTGAGAAATCTGTAACCAATATAAAAACTTACGACGGTCTGAATGATAACTTCCGTATTAACATTGGACTCCACCAAAATTTGATATTAAGTCTCATCCTTTTTGTAATAGTGATAGACGAAATTATAAAAAATATTTAAAATGAAATAGTATGGTATATATTTTTTACAAATGATATAGTGTTAATTGATAAAACTAAAGAGAGTATTGGTGATAAATTAGAGTTATAAATGGTCATACTAGAATTCAGAAAATTTGGATTGAACATGTCAAAATTTGAATATATGAGATGTAAGTTTAGTGATAATTATCATAATGATGAGGAAACGATTATGTTAGATGGACAAAATATATCAAAAGGTGAACGTTTTAAATATTTTGGTTCCATCATTTAAAATGATGGAAATATAGATGAGTATGTGAATTATAGAATTTAAGCAAATTGGATGAAATAGAAAATGATATCAGGAATCTTTTGCGATCGCACGATACTACTGTATTTGAAGGAAAAGTTCTATAGAACAACAGTAAAATCTGTACTATTGTATGATATTGAGTGTTGAGTTATTAAATAACAAGAAGAAAAAAGAATGACTATAATAAAAATAAAAATGTTTAGGTGGATATGTGGTAAAATTAGAAAAAATAGAATTAGAAACAAAAAAATTCGTAATAAATTGAAAGTTACTTCAATTGTAAATAAGATACGAGAGTGTCGTCTGAAATGATTTGGATATGTGTAAAGAAAATCAAAAAATACACCGATTAGAAAAACCAAAAATTTAAATATAAGAGATTTAATAAAATATAAAGATAAATCGCTAAAAATTTAAATGTAAATTATCCAAAAAAAGCATGATAATTAGGAATTTATATAAGGAGATAACCTTGTATAGAAATAAGTAGCGTAGGACAATCCAGACAAATTAAACTAATATTTTTTTTCCTTAATATTTCTCATTTTTGTCTCTTAAATGTCTAACGCAATTGTTGGGATTAAAATTCAAATTGTTGTTCTTCTTAATTTTATGTTACTAAAAAAGATAAGATTTAGTAATTTGAATTATGCTTTGTTTGTATTGATTTTTTATAATTTCTCAATATTTAAAATTTTGGTTTATCCAAAGTTAATCTAAATACTCTTGACTATTGATTATTTGAAATTATTAAATTTTAATTTTGTTTTTAAATATTTGATATTGTATTTTATTGCTTAACTAAAAAGTAATTTATTTTTAAATTTAAATAAGAATAAATGTTTATTAAATTAATATTTTAAATTATAAAAATATATACTAACGTATACATATACATATAAATTATATATATTATTTGTATAAGATCTCGAAATATTACATTATTAAAATATATTGTATCAAAAAAGGACGAAATATATTTGAGAATATAGACAAAACCATGACATTTTGAGTGTCAATTAGCGCTGGTTTGCCCGAGAGGTTAAGGGGGAAGACTTAAGATCTTCTGCACATAAGTGCGCATGGGTTCGAACCCCATAGCCAGCAATTAATAAACAAGAACGGATTTAATTTATTTTTCTAGATCCTTAATTTTATATTAATAAAAAAGATAACATTTAGTAATTTAAATTATGCTTCATCTGTATTGATATATTTTTTTAAATTTCTCAATATTTAAAAATTTTGTTTATCTTGAGATAATATAAATACTCTTGACCGTTAACTATTTGAAATTCTTAAATGTTAATTTTGTTTTTAAATATTTGATATTGTATTTTATTGCATAACAAAAAAGTAAATTATTTTTAAATTTAAATCAGAATAAATGTTTACTAAATTAATATTTTAAATTATAAAAATATATTCTAAGACATATATATATATATATATTATTTGAATAAGGTCTCGAAATACTCCATTATCAAAATATATTGTATTAATAAAAGGATCCCCTTTTTTGAGAACCCCGCCTGAACCATGACATTTTGAGTGTCAATGAGAGCTGGTTTGCCCGAGAGGTTAAGGGGGAAGACTTAAGATCTTCTGCACATAAGTGCGCATGGGTTCGAACCCCATAGTCAGCAATTAATAAACAAGAACGGATTTAATTCATTTTTCTAGATTCTTAATTTTTTGTTAATAAAAAAGATAACATTTAGTAATTTGAATTATGATTTATTTGTATTGATTTTTTTTTTTAATTTTTCAATATTTAAAAATTTTGTTTATCTTGAGTTAATCTAAAACACTCTTGACTATTGACTATTTGAAATTCTTAAATATTAATTTTGCTTTTAGATATTTGATATTGTATTTTATTACAAAACTAAAAAGTAATTTATTTTTAAATTTAGATCAGTATAAATGTTTATGAAATTAATATTTTAAATTATAAAAATATATACTAAGAAATACATATATATATATATATTATATTATTTGCATAAGGTCTCGAAATATTCCCTTATTAAAATATACTGTATCAATAAAAGGACAACTCATATTTGAGAACCTTACCTGAACCATGACATTTTGAGTGTCAAAGAGGGCTGGTTTGCCCGAGAGGTTAAGGGGGAAGCCTTAAGATCTTCTGCATATAAGTGCGCATGAGTACGAACCCCATAGCCAACAATTAATAAACAAGAACCGATTTAATTTATTTTCCTAGATCCTTAATTTTATGTTAATAAAAAAGATAACATTTAATAAATTGAATTATGTTTTATCTGTATTGATTTTTTTTTAATTTCTCAATATTTAAAAATTTTGTTTATTTTGAGTTAATCTAAATACTCTTGACTATCGACTATTTGAAATTCTTAAATGTTAATTTTGTTTTTAAATATTTGATATTGTATTTTATTGTAAAACTGAAAAGTAATATATTTTTAAATTCAGATCAGTATAAATGTTTATTAAATTAATATTTTAAATTATAAAATTATATACTAAGATATACATATATATATATATATATATATATATATTATTTGCATAAGGTCTCGAAATACTCCATTATCAAAATATATTGTATTAATAAAAGGATAACCCATTAAACCATGACATTTTGAGTGTCAATGAGAGCTGATTTGCCCAAGAGGTTAAGGGGGAAGACTTAAGATCTTCTGTACATAAATGCACATAGGTTCGAACCCCATAGCCAGCAATTAATAAACAACAACGGATTTAATTCATTTTTCTAGATTCTTAATTTTTTCTTAATAAAAAAGATAACATTTAGTAATTTGAATTATGCTTTATTTGTATTGATTTTTTTTTTATTTTTCAATTTTTAAAAATTTTGTTTATCTTGAGTTAATCTAAAACACTCTTGACTATTGACTATTTGAAATTCTTAAATATTAATTTTGCTTTTAGATATTTGATATTGTATTTTATTACAAAACTAAAAAGTAATTTATTTTTAAATTTAGATCAGTATAAATGTTTATGAAATTAATATTTTATATTATAAAAATATATACTAAGAAATACATATATATATTATATATTATATGCATAAGGTCTCGAAATATTCCCTTATTAAAATATACTGTATCAATAAAAGGACAACTCATATTTGAGAACCTTACCTGAACCATGACATTTTGAGTGTCAAAGATTGCTGGTTTGCCCGGGAGGTTAAGGGGGAAGACTTAAGATCTTTTGCACGTGCGCATGAGTTCGAACCCCATAGCCAGCAATTAATAAACAAGAACCGATTTAATTTATTTTCCTAGATCCTTAATTTTATGTTAATAAAAAAGATAACATTTAGTAATTTGAATTATGTTTTATCTGTATTGATTTTTTTTTTAATTTCTCAATATTTAAAAATTTTGTTTATCTTGAGTTAATCTAAATACTCTTGACTATCGACTATTTGAAATTCTTAAATATTAATTTTGTTTTTAGATATTTGATATTGTATTTTATTGTAAAACTAAAAAGTAATATATTTTTAAATTTAGATCAATATAAATGTTTATTAAATTAATATTTTAATTTATAAAATTATATACTAAGATATACATATATATATTATATTATTTGCATAAGGTCTCGAAATATTCCCTTATCAAAATATATTGTATCAATAAAAAGACAATTCATATTTGAGAACCCCACTTGAACCATGACATTTTGAGTGTCAATGAGGGCTGGTTTGCCCGAGAGGTTAAGGGGGAAGACTTAAGATCTTCTGCACATAAGTGCGCATGGGTTCGAACCCCATGGCCGGCAATTAATAAATAAGAACATATTTAATTCATTTTTCTAGATCCTTAATTTTATGTTAATAAAAAAGATAACATTTAGTAATTTGAATTATGTTTTATCTGTATTGATTTTTTTTAATTTCTCAATATTTAAAAATTTTGTTTATCTTGAGTTAATCTAAATACTCTTGACTATCGACTATTTGAAATTCTTAAATGTTAATTTTGTTTTTAGATATTTGATATTGTATTTTATTGTAAAACTAAAAAGTAATATATTTTTAAATTTAGATCAGTATAAATGTTTATTAAATTAATATTTTAAATTATAAAATTATATACTAAGATATACATATATATATATATATGTATTATATTATTTGCATAAGGTCTCGAAATACTCCATTATCAAAATATATTGTATTAATAAAAGGATAACCCATATTTGAGAACCCCGCCTGAACCATGACATTTTGAGTGTCAATGAGAGCTGGTTTTACCGAGAGGTTAAGGGGGAAGACTTAAGATCTTCTGCACATAAGTGCGCATGGGTTCGAACCCCATAGCCAGCAATTAATAAACAAAAACGGATTTAATTCATTTTCCTAGATTCTTAATTTTTTGTTAATAAAAAAGGTAAAATTTAGTAATTTGAATTATGCTTTATTTGTATTGATTTTTTTTTTTAATTTTTCAATATTTAAAAATTTTGTTTATCTTGAGTTAATCTAAAACACTCTTGACTATTGACTATTTGAAATTCTTAAATATTAATTTTGTTTTTAGATATTTGATATTGTATTTTATTACGAAACTAAAAAGTAATTTATTTTTAAATTTAGATCAGTATAAATGTTTATGAAATTAATACTTTAAATTATAAAAATATATAATAAGATATACATATTTATATTATATATTATTTGCATAAGGTCTCGAAATATTCCCTTATCAAAATATACTGTATCAAAAAAAGGACAACTCATATTTGAGAACCTTGTCTGAACCATTATATTTTGAGTGTCAATGAGGGCTGGTTTTCCCGAGAGGTTAAGGGGGAAGACTTAAGATCTTCTGCACATAAGTGCGCATGGGTTTGAACCCCATAGCCAGCAATTAATAAACAAAAACGGATTTAATTCATTTTTCTAGATCCTTAATTTTATGTTAATAAAAAAGATAACATTTAATAATTTGAATTATGTTTTATCTGTACTGATTTTTTTTAAAATTTCTCAATATTTAAAAATTTTGTATATCTTGAGTTAATCTAAATACTCTTAACTATCGACTATTTGAAATTCTTAAATACTAATTTTGTTTTTAGATATTTGATATTGTATTTTATTGTAAAACTAAAAAGTAATATATTTTTAAATTTAGATCAGTATAAATGTTTATTAAATTAATACTTAAATTATAAAATTATATACTAAGATATACATATATATATATATATATATATATTATATTATTTGCATTAGGTCTCGAAATACTCCCTTATCAAAATATATTGTATCAAGAAAAACACAATTCATATTTGAGAACCCCACTTGAACCATGACATTTTGAGTGTCAATAAGGGTTGGTTTGCCAGAGAGGTTAAGGGGGAAGACTTAAGATCTTTTGCACATAAGTGCGCATGGGTTCGAACCCCATAGCCAGCCATTAATAAACAAGAACGGATTTAATTCATTTTTCTAGATCCTTAATTTTATGTTAATAAAAAAGATAACATTTAGTAATTTGAATTATGTTTTATTTGTATTGATTTTTTTTTAATTTCTCAATATTTAAAAATTTTGTTTATCTTGAGTTAATCTAAATACTCTTAACTATCGACTATTTGAAATTCTTAAATGTTAATTTTGTTTTTAGATATTTGATATTGTATTTTATTGTAAAACTAAAAAGTAATATATTTTTAAATTTAGATCAGTATAAATGTTTATTTAATTAATATTTTAAATTATAAAATTATATACTAAGAAATACATATATATATATATATATATTATATTATTTGCATAAGGTCTTGAAATACTCCCATATCAAAATATATTGTATCAATAAAAGGACAGTTCATATTTGAGAACCCCACTTGAACCATAACATTTTGAGTGTCAATGAGGGCTAGTTTGCTCGAGAGGTTAAGGGGGAAGACTTAAGATCTTCTCAAAATAAGTGTACATGGGTTCGAACCCCATAGCCAGCAATTAATAAACAAGAATGGATTTAATTCATTTTTCTAGATGCTTAATTTTATGTTAATAAAAAAGATAACATTTAATAATTTGAATTATGTTTTATCTGTATTGATTTTTTTAAAAAATTTCTCAATATTTAAAAATTTTGTTTATCTTGAGTTAATCTAAATACTCTTAACAATCGAATATTTGAAATCCTTAAATATTAATTTTGTTTTTATATATTTGATAATGTATTTTATCGTAAAACTAAAAAGTAATATATTTTTAAATTTAGATCAGTCTAAATGATTATTAAATTAATATTTTAAATTATAAAATTATATAATAAGAAATACATATATATATATATATTATATTATTTGCATAAGGTCTCGAAATACTCCCTTATCAAAATATATTGTATCAATAAAAAGACAATTCATATTTGAGAACCCTACTTGAATCATGACATTTTGAGTCTCAATAATGGCTGGTTTGCCCGAGAGGTTAAGGGGGAAGACTTAAGATCTTCTGCATATAAGTGCGCATGGGTTCGAACCCCATAGCCAGCAATTAATAAACAAGAACGGATTTAATTCATTTTTCTAGATCCTTAATTTTATGTTAATAAAAAAGATAACATTTAGTAATTTGAATTATGTTTTATCTGTATTGATTTTTTTTAATTTCTCAACATTTAAAAATTTTGTTTATCTTGAGTTAATCTAAATACTCTTGACTATCGACTATTGGAAATTCTTAAATGTTAATTTTGTTTTTAGATATTTGATATTGTATTTTATTGTAAAACTAAAAAGTAATATATTTCTAAATTTAGATCAGTATAAATGTTTATTAAATTAATATTTGAAATTATAAAATTATATACTAAGAAATACATATATATATATATTATATAATTTGCATAAGTTTTTGAAATACTCCCTTATCAAAATATATTGTATCAATAAAAGGACAATTCATATTTGAGAATCCCGCTTGAACCATGACATTTTGAGTGTCAATGAGGGCTGGTTTTCCCGAGAGGTTAAGGGGGAAGACTTAAGATCTTCTGCACATAAGTGCGCATGGGTTCGAACCCCATAGCCAGCAAATAATAAACAAGAACGGATTTAATTCATTTTTCTAGATCCTTAATTTTATGTTAATAAAAAAGATAACATTTAGTAATTTGAATTATGTTTTATCTGTATTGATTTTTTTTTAATTTCTCAATATTTAAAAATTTTGTTTATCTTGAGTTAATCTAAATACTCTTGACTATCGACTATTTGAAATTCTTAAATGTTAATTTTGTTTTTAGATATTTGATATTGTATTTTATTGTAAAACTAAAAGGTAATATATTTTTAAATTTCGATTCAGTATAAATGTTTATTAAATTAATATTTTAAATTATAAAATTATATACTAAGAAATACATATATATATATATATCTATATTATATTATTTGCATAACTTCTTGAAATACTCCCTTATCAAAATATATTGTATTAATAAAAGGACAATTCATATTTGAGAACCCCGCTTGAACCATGACATTTTGGGTGTCAATGAGGGCTGGTTTGCCCGAGAGGTTAAGGGGGAAGACTTAAGATTTTTTGCACATAAGTGCGCATGGGTTCGAACCCCATAGCCAGCAATTAATAAACAAGAACGGATTTAATTCATTTTTCTAGATCCTTAATTTTATGTTAATAAAAAAGATAACATTTAATAATTTGAATTATGCTTTATCTGTATTGATTTTTTTTTTATTTCTCAATATTTAAAAATTTTGTTTATCTTGAGTTAATCTAAATACTCTTGACTATCGGCTATTTAAAATTCTTAAATGTTAATTTTGTTTTCAGATATTTGATATTGTATTTTATTGTAAAACTAAAAAGTAATATATTTTTAAATTTAGATCAGTATAAATGTTTATTAAATTAATATTTTAAATTATAAAATTAACTACTAAGATATACATATATATATATATTATATTATTTGCATAAGGTCTCGAAATACTCCCTTATCAAAATATATTGCATCAATAAACAGACAATTCATATTTGAGAACCCCACTTGAACCATGACATTTTGAGTCTCAATAATGGCTGGTTTGCCCGAGAGGTTAAGGGGGAAGACTTAAGATCTTCTGCACATAAGTGCGCGTGGGTTCGAACCCCATAGCCAGCAATTAATAAACAAGAACGGATTTAATTCATTTTTCTAGATCCTTAATTTTATGTTAATAAAAAAGATAACATTTAGTAATTTGAATTATGTTTTATCTGTATTGATTTTTTTTAATTTCTCAATATTTAAAAATTTTGTTTATCTTGAGTTAATCTAAATACTCTTGACTATCGACTATTTGAAATTCTTAAATGTTAATTTTGTTTTTAGATATTTGATATTGTATTTTATTGTAAAACTAAAAAGTAATATATTTTTAAATTTAGATCAGTATAAATGTTTATTAAATTAATATTTGAAATTATAAAATTATATACTAAGAAATACATATATATATATATATTATATAATTTGCATAAGTTCTTAAAATACTCCCTTATCAAAATATATTGTATCAATAAAAGGACAATTCATATTTGAGAATCCCGCTTGAACCATGACATTTTGAGTGTCAATAAGGGCTGGTTTTCCCGAGAGGTTAAGGGGGAAGACTTAAGATCTTCTGCACATAAGTGCGCATGGGTTCGAACCCCATAGCCAGCAATTAATAAACAAGAACGGATTTAATTCATTTTTCTAGATCCTTAATTTTATGTTAATAAAAAAGATAACATTTAGTAATTTGAATTATGTTTTATCTGTATTGATTTTTTTTAATTTCTCAATATTTAAAAATTTTGTTTATCTTGAGTTAATCTAAATACTCTTGACTATCGACTATTTGAAATTCTTAAATGTTAATTTTGTTTTTAGATATTTGATATTGTATTTTATTGTAAAACTAAAAAGTAATATATTTTTAAATTTAGATCAGTATAAATGTTTATTAAATTAATATTTTAAATTATAAAATTATATACTAAGATATACATATATATATATATTATATTATTTGCATAAGGTCTCGAAATACTCCCTTATCAAAATATATTGTATCAATAAAAAGACAATTCATATTTGAGAACCCCACTTGAACCATGACATTTTGAGTGTCAATAATGGCTGGTTTGCCCGAGAGGTTAGGGGGGAAGACTTAAGATCTTCTGCACATAAGTGCGCATGGGTTCGAACCCCATAGCAAGCAATTAATAAACAAGAACGGATTTAATTCATTTTTCTATATCCTTAATTTTATGTTAATAAAAAAGATAACATTTAATAATTTGAATTATGCTTTATCTGTATTGATTTTTTTTTATTTCTCAATATTTAAAAATTTTGTTTATCTTGAGTTAATCTAAATACTCTTGACTATCGACTATTTGAAATTCTTAAATGTTAATTTTGTTTTTAGATATTTGATATTGTATTTTATTGTAAAACTAAAAAGTAATATATTTTTAAATTTAGATCAGTATAAATGTTTATTAAATTAATATTTTAAATTATAAAATTATATACTAAGATATACATATATATATATATATATTATATTATTTGCATAAGGTCTCGAAATACTCCCTTATCAAAATATATTGTATCAATAAAAAGACAATTCATATTTGAGAACCCCACTTGAACCATGACATTTTGAGTCTCAATAATGGCTGGTTTGCCCGAGAGGTTAAGGGGGAAAACTTAAGATCTTCTGCACATAAGTGCGCATGGGTTCGAACCCCATAGCCAGCAATTAATAAACAAGAAAGGATTTAATTTATTTTTCTAGATCCTTAATTTTATGTTAATAAAAAAGATAACATTTAGTAATTTGAATTATGTTTTATCTGTATTGATTTTTTTTAATTTCTCAATATTAAAAAATTTTGTTTATCTTGAGTTAATCTAAATACTCTTGACTATCGACTATTTGAAATTCTTAAATGTTAATTTTGTTTTTAGATATTTGATATTGTATTTTATTGTAAAACTAAAAAGTAATATATTTTTAAATTTAGATCAGTATAAATGTTTATTAAATTAATATTTTAAATTATAAAATTATATACTAAGATATACATATATATATATATTATATTATTTGCATAAGGTCTCGAAATACTCCCTTATCAAAATATATTGTATCAATAAAAAGACAATTCATATTTGAGAACCCCACTTGAACCATGACATTTTGAGTCTCAATAATGGCTGGTTTGCCCGAGAGGTTAAGGTGGAAGACCTAAGATCTTCTGCACATAAGTGCGCATGGGTTCGAACCCCATAGCAAGCAATTAATAAACAAGAACGGATTTAATTCATTTTTCTAGATCCTTAATTTTATGTTAATAAAAAAGATAACATTTAATAATTTGAATTATGCTTTATCTGTATTGATTTTTTTTTTATTTCTCAATATTTAAAAATTTTGTTTATCTTGAGTTAATCTAAATACTCTTGACTATCGACTATTTGAAATTCTTAAATGTTAATTTTGTTTTTAGATATTTGATATTGTATTTTATTGTAAAACTAAAAAGTAATATATTTTTAAATTTAGATCAGTATAAATGTTTATTAAATTAATATTTTAAATTATAAAATTATATACTAAGATATACATATATATATATATTATATTATTTGCATAAGGTCTCGAAATACTCCCTTATCAAAATATATTGTATCAATAAAAAGACAATTCATATTTGAGAACCCCACTTGAACCATGACATTTTGAGTCTCAATAATGGCTGGTTTGCCCGAGAGATTAAGGGGGAAGATTTAAGATCTTCTGCACATAAGTGCGCATGGGTTCGAACCCCATAGCCAGCAATTAATAAACAAGAACAGATTTAATTCATCTTTCTAGATCCTTAATTTTATGTTAATAAAAAAGATAACATTTAGTAATTTGAATTATGTTTTATCTGTATTGATTTTTTTTAATTTCTCAATATTTAAAAATTTTGTTTATCTTGAGTTAATCTAAATACTCTTGACTATCGACTATTTGAAATTCTTAAATGTTAATTTTGTTTTTAGATATTTGATATTGTATTTTATTGTAAAACTAAAAAGTAATATATTTTTAAATTTAGATCAGTATAAATGTTTTTTAAATTAATATATTAAATTATAAAATTATATACTAAGATATACATATATATATATATTATATTATTTGCATAAGGTCTCGAAATACTCCCTTATCAAAATATATTGTATCAATAAAAAGACAATTCATATTTGAGAACCCCAATTGAACCATGACATTTTGAGTCTCAATAATGGCTGGTTTGCCCGAGAGGTTAAGGGGGAAGACTTAAGATCTTCTGCACATAAGTGCGCATGGGTTCGAACCCCATAGCCAGCAATTAATAAACAAGAACGGATTTAATTCATTTTTCTAGATCCTTAATTTTATGTTAATAAAAAAGATAACATTTAGTAATTTGAATTATGTTTTATCTGTATTGATTTTTTTTAATTTCTCAATATTTAAAAATTTTGTTTATCTTGAGTTCATCTAAATAATCTTGACTATCGACTATTTGAAATTCTTAAATGTTAATTTTGTTTTTAGATATTTGATATTGTATTTTATTATAAAACTAAAAAGTAATATATTTTTAAATTTAGATCAGTATAAATGTTTATTAAATTAATATTTTAAATTATAAAATTATATACTAATATATACATATATATATATATATATATATATATTATATTATTTGCATAAGGTCTCGAAATACTCCCTTATCAAAATATATTGTATCAATAAAAAGACAATTCATATTTGAGAACCCCACTTGAACCATGACATTTTGAGTCTCAATAATGGCTGGTTTGCCCGAGAGGTTAAGGGGGAAGACTTAAGATCTTCTGCACATAAGTGCGCATGGGTTCGAGCCCCATAGCCAGCAATTAATAAACAAGAACGGATTTAATTCATTTTTCTAGATCCTTAATTTTATGTTAATAAAAAAGATAACATTTAGTAATTTGAATTATGTTTTATCTGTATTGATTTTTTTTAATTTCTCAATATTTAAAAATTTTGTTTATCTTGAGTTAATCTAAATACTCTTGAGTTAATCTAAATACTCTTGACTATCGACTATTTGAAATTCTTAAATGTTAATTTTGTTTTTAGATATTTAATATTGTATTTTATTGTAAAACTAAAAAGTAATATATTTTTAAATTTAGATCAGTATAAATGTTTATTAAATTAATATTTTAAATTATAAAATTAAATACTAAGATATACATATATATATATATTATATTATTTGCATAAGGTCTCGAAATACTCCCTTATCAAAATATATTGCATCAATAAAAAGACAATTCATATTTGAGAACCCCACTTGAACCATGACATTTTGAGTCTCAATAATGGCTGGTTTGCCCGGGAGGTTAAGGGGGAAGACTTAAGATCTTCTGCACATAAGTGCGCATGGGTTCGAACCCCATAGCCAGCAATTAATAAACAAGAACGGATTTAATTCATTTTTCTAGATCCTTAATTTTATGTTAATAAAAAAGATAACATTTAGTAATTTGAATTATGTTTTATCTGTATTGATTTTTTTTAATTTCTCAATATTTAAAAATTTTGTTTATCTTGAGTTAATCTAAATACTCTTGACTATCGACTATTTGAAATTCTTAAATGTTAATTTTGTTTTTAGATATTTGATATTGTATTTTATTGTAAAACTAAAAAGTAATATATTTTTAAATTTAGATCAGTATAAATGTTTATTAAATTAATATTTTAAATTATAAAATTATATACTAAGATATACATATATATATATATTATATTATTTGCATAAGGTCTCGAAATACTCCCTTATCAAAATATATTGTATCAATAAAAAGACAATTCATATTTGAGAACCCCACTTGAACCATGACATTTTGAGTGTCAATAATGGCTGGTTTGCCCGAGAGGTTAAGGGGGAAGACTTAAGATCTTCTGCACATAAGTGCGCATGGGTTCGAACCCCATAGCAAGCAATTAATAAACAAGAACGGATTTAATTCATTTTTCTATATCCTTAATTTTATGTTAATAAAAAAGATAACATTTAATAATTTGAATTATGCTTTATCTGTATTGATTTTTTTTTATTTCTCAATATTTAAAAATTTTGTTTATCTTGAGTTAATCTAAATACTCTTGACTATCGACTATTTGAAATTCTTAAATGTTAATTTTGTTTTTAGATATTTGATATTGTATTTTATTGTAAAACTAAAAAGTAATATATTTTTAAATTTAGATAAGTATAAATGTTTATTAAATTAATATTTTAAATTATAAAATTATATACTAAGATATACATATATATATATATATTATATTATTTGCATAAGGTCTCGAAATACTCCCTTATCAAAATATATTGTATCAATAAAAAGACAATTCATATTTGAGAACCCCACTTGAACCATGACATTTTGAGTCTCAATAATGGCTGGTTTGCCCGAGAGGTTAAGGGGGAAAACTTAAGATCTTCTGCACATAAGTGCGCATGGGTTCGAACCCCATAGCCAGCAATTAATAAACAAGAAAGGATTTAATTTATTTTTCTAGATCCTTAATTTTATGTTAATAAAAAAGATAACATTTAGTAATTTGAATTATGTTTTATCTGTATTGATTTTTTTTAATTTCTCAATATTTAAAAATTTTGTTTATCTTGAGTTAATCTAAATACTCTTGACTATCGACTATTTGAAATTCTTAAATGTTAATTTTGTTTTTAGATATTTGATATTGTATTTTATTGTAAAACTAAAAAGTAATATATTTTTAAATTTAGATCAGTATAAATGTTTATTAAATTAATATTTTAAATTATAAAATTATATACTAAGATATACATATATATATATATTATATTATTTGCATAAGGTCTCGAAATACTCCCTTATCAAAATATATTGTATCAATAAAAAGACAATTCATATTTGAGAACCCCACTTGAACCATGACATTTTGAGTGTCAATAATGGCTGGTTTGCACGAGAGGTTAAGGGGAAGACTTAAGATCTTCTGCACATAAGTGCGCATGGGTTCGAACCCCATAGCAAGCAATTAATAAACAAAAACGGATTTAATTCATTTTTCTAGATCCTTAATTTTATGTTAATAAAAAAGATAACATTTAATAATTTGAATTATGCTTTATCTGTATTGATTTTTTTTTTATTTCTCAATATTTAAAAATTTTGTTTATCTTGAGTTAATCTAAATACTCTTGACTATCGACTATTTGAAATTCTTAAATGTTAATTTTGTTTTTAGATATTTGATATTGTATTTTATTGTAAAACTAAAAAGTAATATATTTTTAAATTTAGATCAGTATAAATGTTTATTAAATTAATATTTTAAATTATAAAATTATATACTAAGATATACATATATATATATATTATATTATTTGCATAAGGTCTCGAAATACTCCCTTATCAAAATATATTGTATCAATAAAAAGACAATTCATATTTGAGAACCCCACTTGAACCATGACATTTTGAGTCTCAATAATGGCTGGTTTGCCCGAGAGATTAAGGGGGAAGATTTAAGATCTTCTGCACATAAGTGCGCATGGGTTCGAACCCCATAGCCAGCAATTAATAAACAAGAACAGATTTAATTCAACTTTCTAGATCCTTAATTTTATGTTAATAAAAAAGATAACATTTAGTAATTTGAATTATGTTTTATCTCTATTGATTTTTTTTAATTTCTCAATATTTAAAAATTTTGTTTATCTTGAGTTAATCTAAATACTCTTGACTATCGACTATTTGAAATTCTTAAATGTTAATTTTGTTTTTAGATATTTGATATTGTATTTTATTGTAAAACTAAAAAGTAATATATTTTTAAATTTAGATCAGTATAAATGTTTTTTAAATTAATATATTAAATTATAAAATTATATACTAAGATATACATATATATATATATTATATTATTTGCATAAGGTCTCGAAATACTCCCTTATCAAAATATATTGTATCAATAAAAAGACAATTCATATTTGAGAACCCCAATTGAACCATGACATTTTGAGTCTCAATAATGGCTGGTTTGCCCGAGAGGTTAAGGGGGAAGACTTAAGATCTTCTGCACATAAGTGCGCATGGGTTCGAACCCCATAGCCAGCAATTAATAAACAAGAACGGATTTAATTCATTTTTCTAGATCCTTAATTTTATGTTAATAAAAAAGATAACATTTAGTAATTTGAATTATGTTTTATCTGTATTGATTTTTTTTAATTTCTCAATATTTAAAAATTTTGTTTATCTTGAGTTCATCTAAATAATCTTGACTATCGACTATTTGAAATTCTTAAATGTTAATTTTGTTTTTAGATATTTGATATTGTATTTTATTATAAAACTAAAAAGTAATATATTTTTAAATTTAGATCAGTATAAATGTTTATTAAATTAATATTTTAAATTATAAAATTATATACTAATATATACATATATATATATATATATATATTATATTATTTGCATAAGGTCTCGAAATACTCCCTTATCAAAATATATTGTATCAATAAAAAGACAATTCATATTTGAGAACCCCACTTGAACCATGACATTTTGAGTCTCAATAATGGCTGGTTTGCCCGAGAGGTTAAGGGGGAAGACTTAAGATCTTCTGCACATAAGTGCGCATGGGTTCGGGCCCCATAGCCAGCAATTAATAAACAAGAACGGATTTAATTCATTTTTCTAGATCCTTAATTTTATGTTAATAAAAAAGATAACATTTAGTAATTTGAATTATGTTTTATCTGTATTGATTTTTTTTAATTTCTCAATATTTAAAAATTTTGTTTATCTTGAGTTAATCTAAATACTCTTGACTATCGACTATTTGAAATTCTTAAATGTTAATTTTGTTTTTAGATATTTGATATTGTATTTTATTATAAAACTAAAAAGTAATATATTTTTAAATTTAGATCAGTATAAATGTTTATTAAATTAATATTTTAAATTATAAAATTATATACTAAGATATACATATATATATATATATTATATTATTTGCATAAGGTCTCGAAATACTCCCTTATCAAAATATATTGTATCAAGAAAAACACAATTCATATTTGAGAACCCCACTTGAACCATGACATTTTGAGTCTCAATAATGGCTGGTTTGCCCGAGAGGTTAAGGGGGAAGACTTAAGATCTTCTGCACATAAGTGCGCATGGGTTCGAACCCCATAGCCAGCAATTAATAAACAAGAATGGATTTAATTTATTTTTCTAGATCCTTAATTTTATGTTAATAAAAAAGATAACATTTAGTAATTTGAATTATGTTTTATCTGTATTGATTTTTTTTAATTTCTCAATATTTAAAAATTTTGTTTATCTTGAGTTAATCTAAATACTCTTGACTATCGACTATTTGAAATTCTTAAATGTTAATTTTGTTTTTAGATATTTGATATTGTATTTTATTGTAAAACTAAAAAGTAATATATTTTTAAATTTAGATCAGTATAAATGTTTATTAAATTAATATTTTAAATTATAAAATTATATACTAAGAATTACATATATATATATATATATTATATTATTTGCATAAGTTCTTGAAATACTCCCTTATAAAAATATATTGTATCAATAAAAGGACAATTCATATTTGAGAACCCCGCTTGAACCATGACATTTTGAGTGTCAATGAGGGCTGGTTTGCCCGAGAGGTTAAGGGGGAAGACTTAAGATCTTCTGCACATAAGTGCGCATGGGTTCGAACCCCATAGCCAGCAATTAATAAACAAGAACGGATTTAATTCATTTTTCTAGATCGTTAATTTTATGTTAATAAAAAAGATAACATTTAATAATTTGAATTATGCTTTATCTGTATTGATTTTTTTTTATTTCTCAATATTTAAAAATTTTGTTTATCTTGAGTTAATCTAAATACTCTTGACTATCGACTATTTGAAATTCTTAAATGTTAATTTTGTTTTTAGATATTTGATATTGTATTTTATTGTAAAACTAAAAAGTAATATATTTTTAAATTTAGATCAGTATAAATGTTTATTAAATTAATATTTTAAATTATAAAATTATATACTAAGATATACATATATATATATATATTATATTATTTGCATAAGGTCTCGAAATACTCCCTTATCAAAATATATTGTATCAATAAAAAAACAATTCATATTTGAGAACCCCACTTGAACCATGACATTTTGAGTCTCAATAATGGCCGGTTTGCCCGAGAGGTTAAGGGGGAAGACTTAAGATCTTCTGCACATAAGTGCGCATGGGTTCGAGCCCCATAGCCAGCAATTAATAAACAAGAACGGATTTAATTCATTTTTCTAGATCCTTAATTTTATGTTAATAAAAAAGATAACATTTAGTAATTTGAATTATGTTTTATCTGTATTGATTTTTTTTAATTTCTAAATATTTAAAAATTTTGTTTATCTTGAGTTAATCTAAATACTCTTGACTATCGACTTTTTGAAATTCTTAAATGTTAATTTTGTTTTTAGATATTGGATATTGTATTTTATTGTAAAACTAAAAAGTAATATATTTTTAAATTTAGATCAGTATAAATGTTTATTAAATTAATATATTAAATTATAAAATTATATACTAAGAAATACATATATATATATATATATTATATTATTTGCATAACTTCTTGAAATACTCCCTTATCAAAATATATTGTATCAATAAAAGGACAATTCATATTTGAGAACCCCGCTTGAACCATGACATTTTGAGTGTCAATGAGGGCTGGTTTGCCCGAGAGGTTAAGGGGGAAGACTTAAGATCTTCTGCACATTAGTGCGCATGGGTTCGAACCCCATAGCCAACAATTAATAAACAAGAACGGATTTAATTCATTTTTCTAGATCCTTAATTTTATGTTAATAAAAAAGGTAACATTTAATAATTTGAATTATGCTTTATCTGTATTGATTTTTTTTTTTATTTCTCAATATTTAAAAATTTTGTTTATCTTGAGTTAATCTAAATACTCTTGACTATCGACTATTTGAAATTCTTAAATGTTAATTTTGTTTTTAGATATTTGATATTGTATTTTATTGTAAAACTAAAAAGTAATATATTTTTAAATTTAGATCAGTATAAATGTTTATTAAATTAATATTTTAAATTATAAAATTATATACTAAGATATACACATATATATATATTATATTATTTGCATAAGGTCTCGAAATACTCACTTATCAAAATATATTGTATCAATAAAAAGACAATTCATATTTGAGAACCCCACTTGAACCATGACATTTTGAGTCTCAATAATGGCTGGTTTGCCCGAGAGGTTAAGAGGGAAGACTTAAGATCTTCTGCACATAAGTGCGCATGGGTTCGAACCCCATAGCCAGCAATTAATAAACAAGAACGGATTTAATTCATTTTTCTAGATCCTTAATTTTATGTTAATAAAAAAGATAACATTTAATAATTTGAATTATGCTTTATCTGTATTGATTTTTTTTTATTTCTCAATATTTAAAAATTTTGTTTATCTTGAGTTAATCTAAATACTCTTGACTATCGACTATTTGAAATTCTTAAATGTTAATTTTGTTTTTAGATATTTGATATTGTATTTTATTGTAAAACTAAAAAGTAATATATTTTTAAATTTAGATCAGTATAAATGTTTATTAAATTAATATTTTAAATTATAAAATTATATACTAAGATATACATATATATATATTATATTATTTGCATAAAGTCTCGAAATACTCCCTTATCAAAATATATTGTATCAATAAAAAGACAATTCATATTTGAGAACCCCACTTGAACCATGACATTTTGAGTGTCAATAATGGCTGGTTTGCCCGAGAGGTTAAGGGGGAAGACTTAAGATCTTCTGCACATAAGTGCGCATGGGTTCGAACCCCATAGCCAGCAATTAATAAACAAGAACGGATTTAATTCATTTTTCTATATCCTTAATTTTATGTTAATAAAAAAGATAACATTTAATAATTTGAATTATGCTTTATCTGTATTGATTTTTTTTTATTTCTCAATATTTAAAAATTTTGTTTATCTTGAGTTAATCTAAATACTCTTGACTATCGACTATTTGAAATTCTTAAATGTTAATTTTGTTTTTAGATATTTGATATTGTATTTTATTGTAAAACTAAAAAGTAATATATTTTTAAATTTAGATCAGTATAAATGTTTATTAAATTAATATTTTAAATTATAAAATTATATACTAAGATATACATATATATATATATTATATTATTTGCATAAGGTCTCGAAATACTCCCTTATCAAAATATATTGTATCAATAAAAATACAATTCATATTTGAGAACCCCACTTGAACCATGACACTTTGAGTCTCAATAATGGCTGGTTTGCCCGAGAGGTTAAGGGGGAAAACTTAAGATCTTCTGCACATAAGTGCGCATGGGTTCGAACCCCATAGCAAGCAATTAATAAACAAGTGTGGATTTAATTTATTTTTCTAGATCCTTAATTTTATGTTAATAAAAAAGATAACATTTAGAAATTTGAATTATGTTTTATCTGTATTGATTTTTTTTAATTTCTCAATATTTAAAAATTTTGTTTATCTTGAGTTAATCTAAATACTCTTGACTATCGACTATTTGAAATTCTTAAATGTTAATTTTGTTTTTAGATATTTGATATTGTATTTTATTGTAAAACTAAAAAGTAATATATTTTTAAATTTAGATCAGTATAAATGTTTATTAAATTAATATTTTAAATTATAAAATTATATACTAAGATATACATATATATATATATTATATTATTTGCATAAGGTCTCGAAATACTCCCTTATCAAAATATATTGTATCAATAAAAAGACAATTCATATTTGAGAACCCCACTTGAACCATGACATTTTGAGTGTCAATAATGGCTGGTTTGCACGAGAGGTTAAGGGGAAGACTTAAGATCTTCTGCACATAAGTGCGCATGGGTTCGAACCCCATAGCAAGCAATTAATAAACAAAAACGGATTTAATTCATTTTTCTAGATCCTTAATTTTATGTTAATAAAAAAGATAACATTTAATAATTTGAATTATGCTTTATCTGTATTGATTTTTTTTTATTTCTCAATATTTAAAAATTTTGTTTATCTTGAGTTAATCTAAATACTCTTGACTATCGACTATTTGAAATTCTTAAATGTTACTTTTGTTTTTAGATATTTGATATTGTATTTTATTGTAAAACTAAAAAGTAATATATTTTTAAATTTAGATCAGTATAAATGTTTATTAAATTAATATTTTAAATTATAAAATTATATACTAAGATATACATATATATATATATTATATTATTTGCATAAGGTCTCGAAATACTCCCTTATCAAAATATATTGTATCAATAAAATGACAATTCATATTTGAGAACCCCACTTGAACCATGACATTTTGAGTCTCAATAATGGCTGGTTTGCCCGAGAGGTTAAGGGGGAAGACTTAAGATCTTCTGCACATAAGTGCGCATGGGTTCGAACCCCATAGCCAGCAATTAATAAACAAGAACGTATTTAATTCATTTTTCTATATCCTTAATTTTATGTTAATAAAAAAGATAACATTTAATAATTTGAATTATGCTTTATCTGTATTGATTTTTTTTTATTTCTCAATATTTAAAAATTTTGTTTATCTTGAGTTAATCTAAATACTCTTGACTATCGACTATTTGAAATTCTTAAATGTTAATTTTGTTTTTAGATATTTGATATTGTATTTTATTGTAAAACTAAAAAGTAATATATTTTTAAATTTAGATCAGTATAAATGTTTATTAAATTAATATTTTAAATTATAAAATTATATACTAAGATATACATATATATATATTATATTATTTGCATAAGGTCTCGAAATACTCCCTTATCAAAATATATTGTATCAATAAAAAGACAATTCATATTTGAGAACCCCACTTGAACCATGACATTTTGAGTCTCAATAATGGCGGGTTTGCCCGAGAGGTTAAGAGGGAAGACTTAAGATCTTCTGCACATAAGTGCGCATGGGTTCGAACCCCATAGCCAGCAATTAATAAACAAGAACGGATTTAATTCATTTTTCTAGATCCTTAATTTTATGTTAATAAAAAAGATAACATTTAATAATTTGAATTATGCTTTATCTGTATTGATTTTTTTTTATTTCTCAATATTTAAAAATTTTGTTTATCTTGAGTTAATCTAAATACTCTTGACTATCGACTATTTGAAATTCTTAAATGTTAATTTTGTTTTTAGATATTTGATATTGTATTTTATTGTAAAACTAAAAAGTAATATATTTTTAAATTTAGATCAGTATAAATGTTTATTAAATTAATATTTTAAATTATAAAATTATATACTAAGAATTACATATATATATATATATATTATATTATTTGCATAAGTTCTTGAAATACTCCCTTATAAAAATATATTGTATCAATAAAAGGACAATTCATATTTGAGAACCCCGCTTGAACCATGACATTTTGAGTGTCAATGAGGGCTGGTTTGCCCGAGAGGTTAAGGGGGAAGACTTAAGATCTTCTGCACATAAGTGCGCATGGGTTCGAACCCCATAGCCAGCAATTAATAAACAAGAACGGATTTAATTCATTTTTCTAGATCCTTAATTTTATGTTAATAAAAAAGATAACATTTAATAATTTGAATTATGCTTTATCTGTATTGATTTTTTTTTATTTCTCAATATTTAAAAATTTTGTTTATCTTGAGTTAATCTAAATACTCTTGACTATCGACTATTTGAAATTCTTAAATGTTAATTTTGTTTTTAGATATTTGATATTGTATTTTATTGTAAAACTAAAAAGTAATATATTTTTAAATTTAGATCAGTATAAATGTTTATTAAATTAATATTTTAAATTATAAAATTATATACTAAGATATACATATATATATATATATTATATTATTTGCATAAGGTCTCGAAATACTCCCTTATCAAAATATATTGTATCAATAAAAAAACAATTCATATTTGAGAACCCCACTTGAACCATGACATTTTGAGTCTCAATAATGGCCGGTTTGCCCGAGAGGTTAAGGGGGAAGACTTAAGATCTTCTGCACATAAGTGCGCATGGGTTCGAGCCCCATAGCCAGCAATTAATAAACAAGAACGGATTTAATTCATTTTTCTAGATCCTTAATTTTATGTTAATAAAAAAGATAACATTTAGTAATTTGAATTATGTTTTATCTGTATTGATTTTTTTTAATTTCTCAATATTTAAAAATTTTGTTTATCTTGAGTTAATCTAAATACTCTTGACTATCGACTTTTTGAAATTCTTAAATGTTAATTTTGTTTTTAGATATTTGATATTGTATTTTATTGTAAAACTAAAAAGTAATATATTTTTAAATTTAGATCAGTATAAATGTTTATTAAATTAATATATTAAATTATAAAATTATATACTAAGAAATACATATATATATATATATATTATATTATTTGCATAAGTTCTTGAAATACTCCCTTATCAAAATATATTGTATCAATAAAAGGACAATTCATATTTGAGAACCCCGCTTGAACCATGACATTTTGAGTGTCAATGAGGGCTGGTTTGCCCGAGAGGTTAAGGGGAAGACTTAAGATCTTCTGCACATAAGTGCGCATGGGTTCGAACCCCATAGCCAGCAATTAATAAACAAGAACGGATTTAATTCATTTTTCTAGATCCTTAATTTTATGTTAATAAAAAAGATAACATTTAATAATTTGAATTATGCTTTATCTGTATTGATTTTTTTTTTATTTCTCAATATTTAAAAATTTTGTTTATCTTGAGTTAATCTAAATACTCTTGACTATCGACTATTTGAAATTTTTAAATGTTAATTTTGTTTTTAGATATTTGATATTGTATTTTATTGTAAAACTAAAAAGCAATATATTTTTAAATTTAGATCAGTATAAATGTTTATTAAATTAATATTTTAAATTATAAAATTATATACTAAGATATACATATATATATATATATTATATTATTTGCATAAGGTCTCGAAATACTCCCTTATCAAAATATATTGTATCAAGAAAATGACAATTCATATTTGCGAACCCCGCTTGGACCATGACATTTTGAGTCTCAATGAGGGCTGGTTTGCCCGAGAGGTTAAGGGGGAAGACTTAAGATCTTCTGCACATAAGTGCGCATGGGTTCGAACCCCATAGCCAGCAATTAATAAACAAGAACGGATTTAATTCATTTTTCTAGATCCTTAATTTTATGTTAATAAAAAAGATAACATTTAATAATTTGAATTATGCTTTATCTGTATTGATTTTTTTTTTATTTCTCAATATTTAAAAATTTTGTTTATCTTGAGTTAATCTAAATACTCTTGACTATCGACTATATGAAATTCTTAAATGTTACTTTTGTTTTTAGATATTTGATATTGTATTTTATTGTAAAACTAAAAAGTAATTTATTTTTAAATTTAGATCAGTATAAATGTTTATTAAATTAATATTTTAAATTATAAAATTATATACTAAGAAATACATATATATTTATATTATATTATTTGCATAAGTTCTTGAAATACTCCCTTATCAAAATATATTGTATCAATAAAAGGACAATTCATATTTGAGAACCCCGCTTGAACCATGATATTTTGAGTGTCAATGAGAGCTGGTTTGCCCGAGAGGTTAAGGGGGAAGACTTAAGATCTTCTGCACATAAGTGCGCATGGGTTCGAACCCCATAGCCAGCAATTAATAAACAAGAACGGATTTAATTCATTTTTCTAGATCCTTAATTTTATGTTAATAAAAAAAATAACATTTAATAATTTGAATTATGCTTTATCTGTATTGATTTTTTTTTATTTCTCAATATTTAAAAATTTTGTTTATCTTGAGTTAATCTAAATACTCTTGACTATCGACTATTTGAAATTCTTAAATGTTAATTTTGTTTTTAGATATTTGATATTGTATTTTATTGTAAAACTAAAAAGTAATATTTTTTTAAATTTAGATCAGTATAAATGTTTATTAAATTAATATTTTAAATTATAAAATTATATACTAAGATATACATATATATAAATATACATATTATATATTATTTGCATAAGGTCTCGAAATACTCCCTTATCAAAATATATTGTATAAATAAAATGACAATTCATATTTGAGAACCCCACTTGAACCATGACATTTTGTGTGTCAATGAGAGCTGGTTTGCCCGAGAGGTTAAGAGGGAAGACTTAAAATCTTCTGCACATAAGTGCGCATGAGTTTGAACCCCATAGCCAGCAATTAATAATCGTGAATTTAATTCATTTTTCTAGATTATTAACTTTATGTTAATAAAAAAGTTAATATTTAGTAATATGAATTATGTTTTATCTATATTGATTTTTTTTTAATTTCTCAATATTTGTCACGCCCCGGACCGGGATTGTGAACAGCCGCCCGTTGTCCTGAATACCGACTGTATTTTTATAAAAAATCAGACAGAATCTTCCCATATTTAGGATGTCTTCCAAGTACAATTAATTCTATATAAATCACAACAATCATGTAAAATAAATAAATGGTCATCCCGATCTCTCCAAAATCAACCAATCCTACAGGCAACATCCAGAATAACGTAAGGTGAAACAAATTTCCAGCAAACTAGTCACAGACCTCTACTGCCATGCCCCCGTCAAAGGCATGGACAGCCGTCAGTTGCCCCTCATGTGATTTAGAGGTGGCATCGACCGATCCTAGAGTACATTTCTAAGATATAACACATTCCCAAGTACATACACATCGAATAAGAAATGTTTCAATGCAATGTTATGCAATGATATGAGAGTTTTACAATTTAAATATCCATATTTATACAGTCATCCCAGATTACACAATGGTCGTCTATAGACCTCAGAATGCATATACATTACCAATACAAATTTTGCAACAGAAATATATAATGACTCCTCAAGTCCAAACCAGATCTCCCAATGATTTTGAGCATCCTAAAAGCAACGTTCCTTGTCAAATACTATTTCTGAAACAAGAAAGGAAACGAGAGGTAAGTACTCGGGAAAAAATACTCAATGAGTGAGTGGGTCAATGCAATTGTCTAATATGAATTATGAAATTGGAGTGTCAAAGTATAAATATGCGAATCATATTTCAAATTATCATATTTTTCATTTCAACAATATATCAATAGCACGCATTTTCAAATCAAATATGCATTCAAAACACTGTCACTAAAATCATAGAGCTGCCAACCCAAAATATCCTGACAGAGGTCTACCGCGACCTATGACAGGCGCACCGAGGGTGTTATATGCAAGTTTATTTAAAGTGCTCTCTACCCCGACGTTGGCGACGGATCTCGTCTAGGTGCTAGACTTGGAGAGAGTATCCAAATCCTCTTCCTTTCGGGTTCAACCTGACTAGTACCGTATCGTTAATAAAAATCACGACAACTCGTGGGATACCCTAGGTATAGGCATATTCGGACGCCACCAAAGCGTCCCTCACGGTGTCCTTCGTAGCTACAGAACAATACATACCAAAGCCCTCAAGGCCAAATCTAAAATCGTATCAAAATGTGCCGAAATCAGGTTCACAAACAAAATGCAGCATATAGCATAAAATGACACATTATACATTTCAACCACATGGATGCATAATTTCAATATTTCAAGACAATTTTTGGACACTATATCAGTTCACAAAAATCAATTTCGAAACCAGTCAAAATATTTCAAACACGCTATAAATCATACTCATTTATCAAATATTTTAAAATAGGGTTTACACATTAAACGAAAGTATTAAAATAAATCACACTCACAGTTTTGGGGAGAGAAACGCACTCCCCAATAAAACCACAATACATAAAATCAAAACTTCCCTCAATCGAATCATCAAGAAAACCAACATAATCAAATCATCACGAGTTTCATTAAATTTCTGACTATTTTTAGGGTTTTTCATTTTCCTTAAATTCGTACAAACCCTAAATTCTTCAATTTATAAATACACACCAATATCATCAATTTCGTTCCATTTTGAAGGTATTGAAGTCTATTTTCATAATATAGACATATTTTAATTTCCTATATGCAGGGAAATTTATCATGAAAAAACTGCATTAATTCTTAAACTTAAATCCCAAATTTTGAATGTTTTTAAACATTCGTCAAATCAACTCTAAGAGAAGCTATTCGAATCAAGTTCGTACGATTCTATCATCCAGAATAGCTCAATTTATATAAAATCCTATATTTGAACTAATTAATTTCATATAATGTCAAACAATGCATTTCAATCTATTCTAACATTCATCCTAACATATGCAATACACTTTTACTCTAATTTACCCTAAATTCGTCCAAATAAATCAAGTAAGTTAGAAATTCTCACGTAGGGTCCCTCGGGTTACAAATCTAGTTTTCATTCACCCGTCAGATTAATTTAAAATTTGTAATATTTTCAATTTTGAAATCACGTTAGCGACTAAATCAATTTCTAACAGAAAACCACATCTAACACAGCCGTTACCTACAGTGAAGGATTTCTGCGAGGATGGCAGATGACTCTCAAAGGAGAAAGCCGGTCGCGGGCTCGCGGACCGGTGGGCTAGCGGGCTGGCCCGTTGGTGAGCTCGCGGGCTCGCAGCCCGGTTTGCTAGCTACAGTGGGTTTCGCAGGTCGCAGTGGGTTC
Organism: Dillenia suffruticosa; assembly: GCA_033439265.1. Taxonomy (NCBI): domain Eukaryota; kingdom Viridiplantae; phylum Streptophyta; class Magnoliopsida; order Dilleniales; family Dilleniaceae; genus Dillenia; species Dillenia suffruticosa. The sequence goes on from JAVTVX010000029.1 coordinate 22,924,501, forward strand.
GCGGGTCAGCAGTGGGCTTCGTGGGTCAGCAGTGGGCTTTGCGGCCTGGCGGGCACTCACGGGCTAGGGCTCGCGCTCGCGAGCTGGATCGTTCTCGCGAGTGGATCGCACGTTGTGAGGCATGGGTCGCACGCTGGAGCACGTTCACGCTCGTGCTAGGGGACGCTGGCGCTTGTGCAGGGGCACGCTGGCTCGTGTAGAGGCGCGCAGGGGCGCGCTAGAGCTAGCACTCGTGCAGAGGGTAGTGCAGTGCGAGCTCGCGCTCGGGAGAGCGCGCAATACTCTGTGCTGTCGCGCGCTGGTGAGCTAGCGGTGGTGGCGCGCGATAGAAGCTCGCGGCGGAGGAGACCGAGAAGGAGATCACAAGAGAGAGTGAAACTGAGAGGGAAGCATTGAGTGAGGTAGAGAGAGAGAGAGAAGATGGTGGTGGTTGCTTATGGTGGAGAGAGGTGGCGGGGCGAGCAGCGATCGCGGCGGAGGAAGAAGGCGGCCGCGGAAGGTGAAAGGTCGGGGAGAGAGAGAGAAAGAGAGAGAGAGGGAGAGAGAGAGATAGAGATAGATTAGGGCTTTTAGCCCTAATCTGACAAGGGGGAGGGAGTGTCGTGTTTCGGGCTGAAACGCGGCGTTTCCTCCTTCCTCTCTCTCTTCTCTCTTTTTTTTTTTTTTAAAGAATATATATTTCAAAACTAATATACTGTTCGGGCACCGAGTGTCGGTGTTACAATATTTAAAAATTTTGTTTATCTTGAGTTAATCTAAATACTCTCGACTATTGACTATTTGAAATTGTTAAATGTTAATTTTGTTTTTAAGTATTTGATATTGTATTTTATTGCATAATTAAAAAATAATTTATTTTTAAATTTAAATCAAAATTTATGTTTATTAAATTAATATTTTAAATTATAAAAATAATATACTAACATATACATATACATATATATTATACATTATTTGCATAAGATTTGGAAACACTCAATTATCAAAATATATTATATCAAAAAAACCACAGCGCACATTTTAGAAACCCAGCTAAACCATGACATTTTGAGTGTCAATGAGAGCAGGTTTACCCGAGAAGTTAAGGTGGAAGACTTAAAATCTTTTGCACATAAATGCGCATGGATTTGAACCCCATAGCTAGCAATTAATAGACAATAACAGATTTAATTCATTTTCTTAGATTCTTAATTTTATGTTAATAAAAAAGATAACATTTAGTATTTTGAATTATACTTTATTTGTATTGATTTTTTTTTTAATTTCTCAATATTTAAAAGTTTGTTTATTTTGAGTGAATCTAAATACTCTTAACTATTGACCAATTGGAATTCTTAAATCTTTTTTTTTTAATGTCTGATATTGTATTTATATTGCATAACTAGAAAGTAATTTATTTTTAAATTTAAATTAGAATTTTTGTTTATTAAATTAATATTTAAGATTAAAAAAATATGCTAACTTGTAAATATACATATATATTATATATTATCTGTAAAAGATCTCGGAAATATTTCATTATCAAATTCTTTTCTATAAAAAAAAGGGGGGATAACCAAATGTGAGAACCCCGGTCAAACCATGACACTTTGAGTGTTAAAGAGAGTTGGTTTGTACGAGAGGTTAAGGAAGAAGACTTAAAATCTTCTACACATAAGTACACATGAATTCAAACCTCATAGCCAGTAATTAATAAACAAGAACAGATTTAAATCATTTTTCTAAATCCTTAATTTTATATTAATGAAAAAGTTAACATTTAATAATTTGAATTATGTTTTATCTGTATTGAATTGTTTTTAATTTTTCAATAGTTAAAAGTTTTGTTTATCTTGAGTTAAGCCGAGTATTCTTGACTATTGACCATATAAAATTCTTAAATCTTTTTTCTAAAATGTTTGATATTGCATTTATATTACATAACTAGAAAATAATTTATTTTTAAATTTAAATCAGAATTTATGTTTATTAAATTATTATTTTAAATTATAAAAATATATACTAACATATTCTTATACATATATATTATATATTATTTGTATAAGATTTCAGAAATATTTTACTATCAAAATATATTTTATCAATAAAAAAGAATAGCTCAAATTTGAGAACCCAGTTTTAACGATGATATTTTGAGTGTTAATCAAAGTTGGTTTGCCTGAGAGGTTACGGAGGAAAAATTTTTAATTTTTTGCACATAAGTATGCATGTGTTCGACCCCCATAGCCAATAATTAATAAACTAGAATGATTTTAATTCAGTTATCTAGATTCATAATTTTATGTTATTAAAAATGATAATATTTAATAATTTGAATTATACTTTATTTGTAGTGAATTTTTTTAATTTCTTAATATTCAAAAGTTTTGTTTATGTTGAATTAATCAAAATACTCTTGATCAACTATCTAAACTTTTTAAATCTTATTATGAAAATATTTTAAATACTCTTAAATTTATTAAATTAATATTTTAAATTATAAAAATATATACTAACATATACAAAATATATTTTATTATGAAAATATATTGTATCAATGAAAACCGAGAACGTTGGCTCAAGCATGCCTCGATATTTTGATAGTTTGAACTGAAAGAGTGAAAGTAAAACCCGACTATAGATAAAATGGAAGAATAGAGATCGGACTTCCGGCCGAGGGATCCTAGCAAGAATCTAGTGGGGGACCCACGTCAATAAAGGCCGTGCGATTTCTATCATGATTCCCGATCGGGCCTTTTTCTTCCTTGTCTCCCCTGCCACCCCTCTTCTCAGTTCTCCCTGTCTCTCTCTCTCTCTCTATTTTTTTTCCTTTATTTCACTGAAGTGTTTCTTCGTGCTGTGTTTCAGGCTCTCCAAATTACGTGGGAAGAATTCTTGAGTTCTGATCCATATTCAGCGCTCAAACCCCACCAACTAAAATTCGTCGACAAAACTATTTCTCTCCCAATTCTAACCGTTACTTTTGCTCCCAGCACATCTTAAATTTTTCCAAGTATGCTCTCTCTCTCTCTCTCAATTGATTCTCAGGGTGTATTGAATTTTTCCATCTGTATCTTCATCTGGGTTTCTCTAAATTTGATTGTTTCAATGATTAATCTCTTGAAGTGAATTAAATTGCAGTATGTTTGAATGCAATTCAGTTTGTTTTGTCTTCTAAGTACATATGCGATTTTCATATTAGGCGTTATGGCTTCTGGGTATGAATAATTCAATTGAAAGTGTGTAATCCCAAGTGTAAAGAACAAGAAGAAGAAGAAGACCAGTTGTTGGCTTAATTTATATCCGAGTGTAACTCTCTAAGATTTTTTTTTGGGGGGGGGGATATCGGAATCGAGCTTGTTTTGTTTGACTTCTATATTCCAAAAAAGAAAGAGGGGATTAAGGCTCATTTTGTTATGGTTGTGGAAATCAAACTTGTTTTGTCTCCACTCACAAGGGTCCTAAATCCAGACGCCAATTCTCTATCCTGCTTATAAAAGTTTTGTAGGACACTTGTAGGTATTGACAAGTTGAGCTGGTAAAAACCTCTAGGGTAGAACCAAGAGATACTTCCCGATCCCCTAGGGTTGAGGGGTTTATTGTTAGAGGGAGAACCACCTCTCAGAATATTGCTCAAACACCTTAGACCCTAGGAGAGTTTGTGAATAATGAGTTTTTACCTTTGCCTTCCATTTTTAATAGTATTTAGAGATTGTAGAAAGGACATGCCAATAAAAACAGTAGGGTACTAAGAGAGATGAACTGCATTTGGTAGAGCTAGAGCCAAATCCAATTGCTGATGCAAAGCTGGTAAAATTTGTTTTGGTGCATAGGCTTACTTTAGTTCCTATCTGAGTGGAAAGATATGTATTTAAGGGTTCCAAACCGCAATGGCTGTTGGAAGGGAATATATTCCCAGGAATTCGGCATGCCCTTAGCTTTGTCATTGATGACTACTAATTATTTTATGATTAGATTCTGTTATTTCAGGAAGACAAATGGCCCAAAAAATTGTTTCTAAACCAACAGAAGCTAGTTTTGATTTTGAGATCCTGGACAATGATATGGATTACCTTAGAGATGTAGTGGCCACATCAAATCAAGTAAGTCCATGGATTGAACCTGCAACCCTGAAACTTAGACACCGCATTGGGAGGGGCCGATTCGGTGATCTTTGGCTAGCAACTCATCATCAGTCTGAAGCATGTGATGGGCCTCATGAAGTGGCTGTCAAGATGTTGCTTCCACTTAAGAAAGATGATATGAAGGCTGTTCTTAATGTATTTGATAATTCATTTTCCAAATATAAAGGGCTGAAAGGTGTTTGTCACCTACATGGGATTTCAGTCTTAAGTGGAAAGGTGTGTTTTGTTATTATGTATGGAGCCAAATAAAATCAGTTTATTATTCTGTGTTTCCAATTTCTGGATGTGTTCTACAGGTTTGCATTGTCATGAGATTCTATGAGGGATCAATTGGTGACAGAATGGTTCACCTCAAAGGAGGGAAGCTTTCACTGCCTGAAGTTTTGAGGTAACATTTAGGGGACAAAACCTCAATAAGCAAAGATGGAAAAATGGCTTCTCCTTTACTTTTCTGGTATAAAGGCTTGTAATTTTGTATCTTTCAATTTATGGAAACTTGAGCAAATTATACTGCTTACTACAGGTATGGGACTGATTTGGCTCAAGGGGTTCTGGAACTTCACTCAAAAGGGTTTTTAATCCTCAATTTAAAGCCTTTCAACTTTCTTCTTAATATAAATGACGAAGTGTCCCTGGGAGACATTGGAATACCTTACCTATTGCTTGGGATTGCACTATCACTTTCAGATGCACCTTGTGGTCTGGGAACTCCAAACTATATGGCTCCAGAGCAATGGCAGCCAGAAATACGAGGTCCTATTTCTTTTGAGACTGATTCATGGGGATTTGGATGCAGCATTGTGGAGATGTTAACTGGTGTCCAGACCTGGTGTGGAAGATCAGCTGAGGAAATATATCACCTGGTTGTCACTAGGCAAGAAAAACCACATATTCCAAGTGGCCTCCCCCCTGAAGTGAAGAAAGTTCTCATTGGTTGCTTTGAATATGACTTTAGGAGCCGTCCTCTGATGGCAGATATTTTACATGCATTTAAAAGGTATGTCTCTTTTCACTTTTGGTTATCCTTAGGTATCAGATAATAAAATATCCTCGGTATAGGTCTTTCAGTATTCCATTTATGTTTTAGCTTGCTTATGAATGTCTTTCTCTATCAGTAGTCAACATGTCTGCAAATGAGATGAATATATTATACCTCTATTACTTCCTATTATCTAACTTGAATGAACTACAATAACACACTGGAGTTGTAACAGGGTAATTGCTAACAGAGTAATTGCTTTACTATGTACCGTCAGAGGGGGAGTTGCTGTAGTGACTTCTATGTATGATGAGGTAGTTGTTCTAGAGAAACACTTAAGGACCCCAAAAAGTGGTGTGCCTTCGAGTGTAGTCACACTTATGGAAATATCTGTCTCAAAGAAAACTTCAACCACCTCTTCCGGCATGCCACGGAGTTGGAGTTAGATATTAGCAAAAAGGTAAAATGCTTGAAATTTTCCTGTTGTGATTGAATTGGGGGATATCAGGAGAAGGCTGCTGCCAGTTGGAAGCTTTAGAGGCTAACTCGGAGAGCGCACATGCATTCTACACGGAAGTCTCAAAAGATGAGCTTGCGGCAGCCACTTACACCAGCTACAAGGAAAACTATTGGGGACAAGTTCTTCCTATGGAGGTGAAGACTCAAGTCTGCAGAACTTAATTTAAATAATGGAAGGAGACATAGAAGAGGGATAGACATCCAGAAGATTAACAGACTAGTAGTCAAGCTGCATTAGGACTAAAAAACAAGTTGTGCAGACTGTGGAAGTACTCCCTGATTACGGATATTGCAAAAAGATTCTGGGTTCAAGCTGCTATGGACAAAACTAATTCTCCACTGGAGGATTAATAAGGAAACTGAGTTTATTGACATCAAAAGGAGGCTTCTTCCTTATAAAAATAAAGGACAAACAGGAAACGATTAAAATCATGAGTAATGGCGCTAGGGTAGTTACCAGCCAATTTCTCAGTAGGACAGTGGATGTGGAGCTTTTGACTGTCAACAGCATCCTTCCTGCCTCCTCCAATCTGAAACTGACTCCTAGAATTACCACTAGAATATTTCAAAAAAAAAGAAAAAAGTGTTCTCGAGTTGGTAAGACAGCAAGTAGGAACGGGTTATGAAGGTTGAAACCACCACTTGCATGGCAACAAGGAAAAAATATGTTAGAATTTATGTCGAAATTGACATCATTAAGCCTCTGATACCAAAGATCTGGACTGGTGACCACAGGCAAACGACAGTGTACAAGAAGCTATATTGAATATGCTTCAATTGTGGGAAGTTTGGCCACCGATCAGATCCATGTCGATCAAAGAGAACAGAAGAAGGAGGCTGGGAGCAGAACCGTGACCAGAATATGGACCACAATTATGGAGTGGGAGGTTAGGGGTTTGAATCGACAATTTTTGAAACATGGATGACATCCAAGAGGGATCAAGGCAGGGTGGCGAAGGAGTCCTGGATACCGGCAAAGGAAAACGAGTGAGAACTCAACATGTGAACCAAGCAGTTGAGGAAATAGATCCGAGTGAACTAGGGAATTTATGCCCATGTAGCTCACAAGGAATTTCTTCTCTCACTGTCGATAGAAATTCCAACCTTGTTGCAATCCTATTGACAGATTCTAAACGATCATCTCATGGAGATCAAGAATAGGGAAAGGGACTTAAGAATCAGAGGCTAAGGTGACTGATAGAAGTCTATCTTCACCTGCAAAGAAGATGGTGTAGATGAAAAGGCCAACACTGAAGTTAGACCATTTTATTTGGAAGGAGGCTAAGCTCTTGTATTCTCATCCCCCGCCGTTATTAGCCCAGTGAAGCTCCAAGGCAGGACCCAACCCCCTCAGGCAACCCAAAAGATTCAAGTCCTACACAAGAACTTGAAAAAGGGGAACCATCCAAAACTGGACGTAAGAGAAGAAAAATAGAAAAGACAAGGCAAAAGTGCTAGAGATTGGAGAAGAGAATGGGTTCTGAAAGAGAGTTCTCAACAGAAGCGTTATTGTCAAAGATCACTATCCGACCATCCCCACTAGAAATTAGTCTGATAGCCACTTTGTGAATCATGTGGATAGGGAAGTCGTTCAAGACCCAAACCGCCCTTTGAGTGGTGGCTATGATAAGCCATGGGACCATGAAATTCAAAGTCTTGAATCAACTGATAATGGTGGAAAGGAAGTTGAAAATTGAGTGCAGCATTCCTTGAAGATTACTGGAGTCTGTCCTGGTGTGAGTGATGCAGAATCCCACAGGAGTAGGGCCTAGATTATATCTAGGCTTTTGTCTGAATGTAGCTCTTACATGGAACTCATTACAATGAAGGTATTTATCTGCAGCTGTACAGGAGCAGATAGCTCCAGTTTCTGAGCCTAAGGGTCCGCAACGCAACAGTAGTTGTTTTAGTTGGAAACTGCCCAAGTAGAAAGAGGGAAACCATGCTAGGTTAGAACCTGGGTTTCAATGCCCAAGAAAAACTCGATGTAAAGGATCTTGCTGAAGGTGTTTGGATGCTCTAAAGGGAGGAAGAGGTAGATTTAACCTGACTAATCCCCTCAAGGAATTCAAGTCCATATTAAATGGTTGTCTAAACCAGAGTGGCGGGAACAAAATTTTTCTTCTGTGTGACCGAGCTTGGGAAGAGCTGATGCAAGGAGCTCAGAGTCTTAATCTCTTGGGGCTGGAAAGGGGTGATAAGAATGAGGCACTGTGCCTGGAGGAAGACCAGGGGTCAAGCCTCGTGTTCTACTTACGTGGTGATCTTTTGAATTCATGACCGAAATCTACTGTGATTGGGGTCATGAGTAAAGCTGGTGCAGGCATAGATTTGACCATTGAAAAAAATCTTGAGAGTTAATCTGTCAATATTCTATTTTTATTTATTTATTTAATCAGTCGAGACCCCTTCCATGTCTCCCAGGCCCGTCTTCTCAAAGTATAAGAAGGGGTTGCATTCCCAGGTAATGTTAGGTTTTTTGTTTGAAAAAGAAAACGGTAGTCACGTATGACTTGGTTGCTTTTCAAGAATAGTAAGTTTGAAATAAAACTGAGTTGGCATTAGCAGGAGAATGTTAGATTTTCTTATGGAATCCAAAATATATGGATTCAAGGGACAAGAAATCAGCTCCCAAGTTCCCAGATAGTTTTAGTTGATTGCTGCTATCTTGAAACCTACGCATTGAAAAGTATCAGCTCCCAATCTTCAACAGTTTGAATAGATGTATAAAGGTCTAATCTTGGAATAAGAATCTTCATAAGTGCAACTTAAAAGACTTCTTTGAGATGTTATTTGTGTGCATATCGCATTAACTATTCTTTCCCATTTGATTTTTTCTTTTGTTTGTGACTATTCGAGGAGAAAATATATGTATTCTACTCTTGATTTCTTATGCTTTAAATTGTGTGCAAATTGCAGCTCACAAAATGCAGCGTATGGTGATGGAGACCGGGAAGGTCTTAGTTGTAAAACAATTGCATACAAATTTTGTAATGGATACACCGAGTGGTTCCTTGCAAAGGATCATCTCCAAGTGGGGGACATGGTGCGTTCTAGAAAACCACCAAACTCCTGCAAACCAGAGAACATGGACATCCCTGAAGGAGTAATAGTTGGTCTAGAGCATGATGGTTTTGTTCTGGTGAGGATCCATGGCATCCACGGCCCACTAAGAGTCCACAGATTCTCATTGGAACGGGTAACATTTGGCTTGGCAGCAGGAGATTGGGTCTGCTTGAAGGATGTGGACAAGAAGCAGTCACCAGTGGGTATCCTTCATTCAGTTAACCGTGATGGAAGTGTAGCGGTTGGCTTTATAGGAGTGGAGACTCTTTGGAAAGGGGGTTCTTCAGAGCTTCAAATGGCAGAGCCTTATTGTGTGGGTCTGTTTGTGAGAATCAGGGCAAGTGTTTTAAGCCCCCGATTTAGTTGGCCTCGCAAAAGGGGAGGAACTTGGACCACTGGGAGAATTTGGAAGATCCTTCCAAATGGCTGCCTTGTCGTAAGATTTCCCGGAAGGTTAGCCTTTGGAGAGGAAAAAACAAGCTACTTGGCGGATCCAGCTGAAGTTGAGGTGATATCTTTTGACACTAGTCCTGGAATGATAAAAAAATACCTGCATTTCGAAGATTTTCATTGGGTTGTGAGGCCACTTCTTATTGCATTAGGCCTATTTACGGCCATAAAAGTAGGGCTCTTTGCTGGGAAGAAATCGGAGCAGTCAAAATCAGGGAGAAACAGAAGAAAAACTATTTTAAAATGACTGTCACCATGTTGATTGGCCAAGCAGGCAGCGGAACTTGAATTCGTTCATCCGTGTCAAACACCATCTGTGGGTAAGATGTAATCACAGCTACTACAATAACTAGCATGTCAGTTCCATTGCAATCTCCTTCGGGATTTGCATTACCGAAATATATCAGCTATTTGGTGTGTTAGCACAGCAGCGGCATACATGGTGGCTGCCTGAATATCAGCTGAAAAGGATATGATCCAGTGGATCTGAAACTGCTCGAGCCTTGTATCCAGTTGGAGTAAGCAACCTCTTGTAACCAAGTATCTGCGTGCAGAGCAGTCGGTCACTCTTGGTTCTTGTCGTACGTTTTGGTTATCTGCCATACTTTCCTCCTGAGCCGTTATCCAAGACCTGAAACTCAAGAAGTTGACTTTGTATTTAACCTGTTATATATGGATGAGTACGTTTAAGCTTCTACTGTAAAGCTGAGGACACATCTTGTTCTCTTGCTTAGCATTGAAATGTGAGAAACACCTAAGATAAATTAATAAATTAACTTTCTGCAGACATTACTTTTGCCTTGATTGAACTGGTCGGTAGAAAAAATTTGGTTTTAATGATTAAAATTTAAGTGGAAACAAAATTTGAAAATAATCGGGGAATTGAGTTTAAATTAAGACACTTATAACTGCAAAAAGCTCAGTCCTGACAAAGCACAGGCGGTAAACCACAAACGCTCCGTGTGCTCGTGCAGCTAGCACCCTAGCCTACTGCACAAGCTGGCGCGGGCCACCACAATCAAACTTAAGTATAAATCTCAGAAGTTTAAGAAATTTTAAAGTCTCTAGGGAAACAAACTCCCCTTGCACCAGCACTTAGTATAGATCTCAAATTTTAAATGCCTGGGATAGTTCTTTCGTCGCAGCACGAAATATTAAAAAATATCACTCACGATCTAAACTTGGTAGCATCAGGTTTAAATAGATACTTGCACCTTCTCGTCCATAGTCGCCACATAGCAACAACGAAAATGGCTCTCCAGTCCAAACCAGTAGCCATCACTATATGTTGACCATTGAGGTTAGCTTCAATCCTTCATTCATTTAAGCCCACAACAAAGAAGCTCTCTCATCCCTCAAAAGGTACCAAAGCTTTCCATACTATTGTAGTTGCTTAGCAGTCCATCAATACAAGCAATGTTAACTCCTCCATATTGCCACAAAGCTTGCAGGTGCTAGTGGGTTCCATCCCCCATTTCCCTTCATGCCAACCATAAGAAACATATGGGGAAGAGAGTTTCGACATCCACTTCCATTCAAATCCATATGTCTTCCATATCAGTCCTGAACCAAAGGATACCCTATCATTAGCACAGCATTGTCTATCAGTAGTTGAGCAAAGAGCAAGCCTGAATTCTAGCAGCCATTCACAATAAAATCACTTACCTTAGAATGTAAGTCAACAAACTTGGAAGCACATCCACTTTCTCATGCAAAGATTTATCAAGCCAACAATCACACCAAAACCGGTTACGTCTCCATTCCCAGTTCTTTGTTTTAACCCCTCCTTAAGCATTTAACCGGTCTTGGCTAAGCACTTTCAAGAAAAGGACCATGTATATCTCATATTGCCCATGACTTGAACATATTACACAAAATCATCATGAACATTGTATTTTGCTTTTAAGAATTTCACCCGTAGGCTATTCAGTTCCATTAAAAATCTCCATGGAGTTTTTTAGAACAAAGCTAAATTATATGCCTCCATCTGGCATAAGCCAACACCACCATCATGTTTTGGTAGGCACACTCTCTCTCAATTTACAAGATGCACTCATCTTCTTTCATCATTGCCACCCCATGAGAAGCTCCGCTTTAAGCGATCAAGCTTGTCAGTGGTACCTTTTGGAAGCAAAGTAGGCTAACATGTGATATGATTGGATGCCCGATGTGACATATTGCACCAACGTAACCTCTCTGCCAGACTTAAGAGTCTTCATTTTCAACCATGACAATCTAATATTAACCTTCTCTTCCAACCCTCGATAAGCATCTTTCGTGACTCGCCCATGAATCAGTACACCTAAATATTTCCCCAAGTTGGTCGTCAAGTCAATTCCAAGCGCGCTACTCAACCTAGGAGCCTGCCCTTATCCTTGCTTTAGGAGAAACAAATATTTTTGATTTCTAAGCTAACTTTTGTCCCAAATACTCTACAAAAATTATCTAAAATATCTCTAATAACACAAATGTGATGAAAAACAGATGAGACATTCATGGAGTCCCCCTGCCAACATGAATCGACTTCTATCTTCCCTCCGTCATTATTTTTATGAATCAGATGGCCCAATCTTTCCACACAAAAGACGAAAAGGTAGGGCGATAACAGATTACCTTGCCTTAAACCTCGTTATGGACTAAAAATTTTGTTTTTTCTCCATATTGCACAAAATAGACATCTATCCTTCCACACAAAGCATGATCAACATGTCCCATTTTTCTGAAAACCCAAAGGCTCTAAAAGAGTGTCCCAAAAGAAGTCGTACCTCACACATCGTATGCCTTTTTTGGGTCAATTTTAATAATCATTAATCCATCTCTACTTGTGCTTCTTCCTAAAGTATGGATCAATTCTTGCGCTACTAAAATATTATCTGAGGCATGTCGTCCGTGGACAAAATTTGCCTGGGCTGATGCTACCGACTCTAACAAGGATCACAATGTGTTTAGCAGGATTTTGTTGCAGGCGGCACAATAAAAAAGATGGGTCTAAGACGTTAAGCTGATGCCCTAAATGAAATAATTAATATTGTTCATGATATCTCATAGTAACGATTTAAAAAAAAAAAAAAAAAAAGATATGATTTTGTTGCTTAACTCTTGACCAATATAAGAGTTTTTGAACTTTTTTTTCATTGTAATGGAGTTCCATCAACCATAGAAAAATACAAAATTAACCCTTTCATGTGTAATCCATTTATCTGCCGGTAAAAATAATAAAATATTAAAAATATATTTTTTCTTTTAACATAAAGAAAATGGAGGGTAAAGGAAGAAAAAAAAAAAAAAACCAGGAAAAGAGAAGAGGTTGTTTTGTTCATCGTCTTCAACATCTTCCCTCCCCCGTTCCTAGGTTGTTTCCCATCTCTTTCTCCACCTAATTTCTTCCCTTTTCGAATTCACCCACCACCATCATCACAACTTCATCAATTTTTACTCCTCCGTCAACAAATCATCGCCACCCGTCGGAATCCCCCATTTTCACAGTGGAATTGAAAGAAGAAGGAGACGGTGGAGTCGAAACAACAGCAAGAGAAAAGGTGGGACGATGGCTCCTCTGCAGCCTCGCTACTTTTATCCAGAAGCAAGACTGGAGAGAGAGAAGGAATGGGTCTCTTAACTGTAGGTCATCACGGTGCAATCTCTCCTTCGTCGCGGTTATATGGAACAACTCCAGTGGCCTTTGTACCATACGTTTCCTATTATGTGGGAGAGGAAGAGCAATGGCATGTTTTGGCTATTTCCTCCGCCGATGAAATTAAAACCCCCACTTAAATTCCCAAGTCGCTTGTATGCAATTTGTCAATCACTTGGTCCCCAACAAATATTGACCCACCCTCCATTTGATTTCTTAGGTTTGGTGGTGGATATGTGATTTAAAATTTGGGCTCGCTTGCTTGATTGCACTAGGCATTTCAAATCAAACCTGGTTGATCTTTCGTCAAACTTTAAAATTCAAGCCCAAATCTAAAGGCCCAGGAAAGAAGAGACAAGCAGCCCAGGAATGCTTGGATTTCTAGACAGGGGTGAAGGATTTATAGGTTGTTGATTTTTTTTTTTTTTTTTTTTTTGATATTATATCGATCGGTATTTAGAATTATATTTCAACTAATCTGGTTCAAAACTTACAATGACTCATTTAAGGGAGACTATCCTCCCTACGTAGTCTTCTTTATGTCCAAAATGCGAGTTGAATTCGGAATATTGGTTAAGAGATTTAATATCACATTCTATTAAATCAACTAATCGTTGGCATAGGTCGTTGATGCTTTTACACCCAAAACTGTAAAAAGAAAAAGAAAGGCCCATTCCCAAAATGTTAATTTCTTCCAAACCCAAATCCAAAAGTCCAGGAAATATGGGTCATGGATGTTGGCCTTTTTTCTTTTTAATTTTTTAAGTTTTTGGGTTCTTGTTGGATTGAAATGGAAAGGGGAAATTAATTTAAACCAGGGGGTTGATGGATTAGTCAGACAAGTAGGGTGATTAATTAAGTATAATGACAGAGCTCAATGATGAAACACGTCAAAGCCACCTTGCTTTAACGGCATGACTCAGTACATATCCTTACCACAAAAATAAATAAATAAACATATAACTATTCAATTTTTTTTTAATACCTTGACTATTTTATATTATTTTTACATATCCACATATTTTTTGAAGTTATTTTAAATAGTGTTATCAAAACTATATCGTATATCGATCCATAAAATTTAAAATCATGATTCAATCGTGAGTTAATATGATCGAATCGTTGATTTTTTAATAATAATTAAAAATATATAAAATTAATCACAATGGTTGTTCAGGTAAGGAGGGAAGACAATTCGTCAAGAAACCAAGTCAACATCGTTCATCACCGTCAATTCAAGTTGCGGATCAACATCATCATCTTGGAATCCATCATTAGTGACAGCCACTGGTCGTCTACAGTGGTTGATTCCATCTTCATCATCAGTCACCGGTGGAAAAATTGTCGGTCACCATCTTCATCAGAGACAATGAAGATTTTTTTATCCTAAAACCAAAACTCTCGGATTTTGTTTTCACTCGTGGATCACAAAAGTCGCAATTCACTCGTAATTGACCTACAGGTTTTTAAGAATCATTATAAAAAAATATTATAATTGGACCGACTCATTAGATATCTGATTGGCCGGTTAAACCAATCCAACCTGCAAGTTTATCCAATTCTGATAACACTGATTTTAGGCCATCAAAGACATGAACCCTCGACCTCAAGCCATGGCTATGGCCCACATTTGTGATCAATTTTTTTATTTTAATAATTTATCGATATTTTGTAACCACGTTGTATCCGTGATTAAAGAAATTCAAATTCTTTTTAAAGATGCAGTTTTTCTTATCTTCTATAGTTTGATATCGGCTTAGTGCCTTCCCTAGGCACATATTAAGACGAATTTTTAAAAAATAATGTACATAAACATTTTTTTGGGGTAAAAAGTTAAAAGGGATCAACAAATTGGTCTAAATTTGCATTATGTAAGTTCAAAAATAGTTTGTAATAAAAGCAATAACACATATGAAAAATAAAGTTAATGGGATGAAATGAAACTTAGTACGGCTTAAGTTTTTTTTTTTTTTTAACTTAAAACTAAAAGTTAGGTCAAATAATTTTTTAAAAACTATTTTCAGCTTTTTTAATAAAAATAGAGAAAAAAGAGCTGATGAGAGAAATTTTTGCTTATCTACTATGTGATTTTTTCTAATAAAAATGTGAATCGATAAAATTGTCTCTAACTATTTCAAATATTATAATTTTGTCATATCTATATAAACTCAAAAAATATTTAAATATTTATGAATATTTAAAAATATTTAAATAAATCCAAAAATATTTTCACATGTATGTTTCATTTATTTATTTATCAAGTTGTCTTTTAAAAAAGTACAAGTTTTAAATATTTATGAATATTTTAGAATACTTATAAAACTATTTAATTTATGTATTATGTATGAAACTTTAATATCAATTACTCTTTATTGTAATTTTATTAAGTATTAAAATTTATATAAATTATTTTATTATACAATCTATTTAAAAAAGAATTTTTAAAAATAAAATTAACGAACCGTTTTTTACTTAAGTTTTAAATTTTTATTTTTATATTAATTTATAAGTTAAAAGTAAAAACTCTTAACACAAAAAAAAAGATTAAATCAACTTTACAAATTCATGAAAATACATAGAAGGAATATAATAAGTTGAATGAGGAGTTTGTGACATTTTCGTTAGACAATAATATCTTCTTCGACCTTTTATTATAAGACATTTTCCTTAGAAAGTAAAGAGACCTAGTACTATTACGTTGAAGTGGCATCGTGTATTCTTAAGGGAACTCTGATAATTATGATATTTCTCTCTCTATTATGAAATTTAAAGTTTGAATTCTTATATAATAAAAAAAAAAGGAAAGGGCGTAATATCAAACAAGTTGTAAGACAGAAAAAACAAAAAGACAAACCATAAGTTTGAGAGAGTCTTAGATTACTTTGTTAATACATAGTGAGATAATTGATGCAAGTTGAAGCCATAAGGGGAATCTCCAATCCCATCAAATCTATAGAAGATGAGATTTGAAGAAGACCAAGTTGAGGATTTGGTTGCCCAAAAATGTGACACCTTGGAGATGAGATTAATGATCACATCATGTGATTGTAAATCTTGTCTAGCAATGACAGGTCGACCTAACAAATAAAGAGATTAGATTTTTAATTAAATTTTATATTCAAAACTTAAAAATAAAAATAATTATACTGAAAAATCTATTGCTTAAAATAAACCTAATAAATGACCAAATTAAATTAGTTGAAATATAATTTCAAATATTAACTAATATAATACAGAAAAAATCGTACAACTCCTTTGAATTTTTTAATGTTTTTAAAAAAATTTTCATTAACAAAATAAAAATAACATAGTATTAGCATAATATTGTAAAGAATGCGTACATAAATTCTATCTTAATTTTATGTTGATCGACTATCTAATGTAATCCTTCTCTTGTTTCTGGATCTGAGACCGACCACAGTAAAATTACTCAAAATAAAGACAAATATGAGAAAAAAATTATATGGTGAAAAATAACCGTATTATGAGACCCATGATACAATAATTTCTTTAATAAAATATATTTTAATAATAATAATTTTAATTTGTAAATCTTATTTTAATTTTAATTTTTTTATTTTTTGAGTCGGCCTCTGCTTCTCAAATCCTCTATCTGTGGTTTTCATCTCAACCTTCTACCATGCACTCATTGCAACTTGTTGAGAATGCTTTCATTGTGTTGGAAATTACCCCATAACCTAAAACATAAATCATCATTTGATTCCTTTGACTACTTGGAGAATTTTAATAGGGTAACCACTCTTTTTTCTCTTGGTGGGTCCCTATCCGAGGAAGATTTGCAACTCGTGTCAACCACGAACCGAAAAGGCTGAGACAAGCACAGATTTCTTCTACAATTCTTATGATTGCACACAATCTTATGATTATTTCTTACACGTAATTATTTTTTTTTTATTTAAGTAGTTATGATTATCCCTTCTTTGTGGTTTGGATTGATATGGAGGATTTGCGCAATCTTGACTTGTGAGATCTTACTCCTACATTACAAACCGGTTGGGGTCCGGTCAACATTTTTCATAAAATAAATCACATTTCTAGAGAAAGTATCTGCACTTTATCTTATTTTATTTTTTTTATAATCGATTAAAATTCGAATCTATATTTTTACTAATCTAATTTAAATATTATCGGATTAAAATTAAAAAAAACTTTCTCAACGTAGTTTTCTCTATATTTAAATTTTAAATCTGAAATTTGAATAAAAATTTAATAATTTTATCCGGTAAATCATCTGTATGTTTGTATTTACACTTTTACTTAATATTGCAAAGTCGATTTTCTTTGCTTTATTATTATAATTATTTTAAAAAACACCAAAAAAATATCTTTTTATAATACTAAATGTATGTAAGGCATTCGTAATGACATGTATTGTTTTAATTCTGTAATTAAATTTTTTATATTTAAATGTTATTTCTTAATATTATCAATTGTGCTTTTACTTGGTTTAGAATGTTTGTTTTAAAAGAAATTATCATTTTATTTATATTAAAAAGGAAAATTAGAAAATATCGGCATGGACATGAGCACAGCACATGAATTTATCATCCCCTCCCGCAATTCCTCTTTGACTTCGATTCTTAATGACAGTCAAAAATGAAGATCTTAGCTGATCTTTTTATTATTTTTACTACAAAATTATGATTTACAGAAAATTTTTGATATAAATTTATTTTTTTATTTTTTATATATTATCGATATTTAATAATTATATTACCCAAATTAAATTCAGTTTAAATTGTGTTAAACTCTTAAAACATAAAACTCTCTTCTTAAAATACAAAACTCTCTCGATATCTGTTTTTTCTATACATAAAATTTGATCTTGAAATCTTATTTAAGAGATATTAGTATTCAATTACTAAATTAACTAGAAATTAATAATTTATTATTTTTATTATGATATGGAAAGGGTCTTTCGTGCTAAGAATTTCCATATAAAATTGATAAAAATGTGTTTTATATTTAATTAATATAATTCATTATCCACATTTTTTATTTTATTTTTTACTAATTTTACTTTACCTTAAGGTTCCCTTGCCTGTTCCCATTTTCTCAACCTCTTCTTTCTCCGGCCTCGTAGCCTTCTGTTTTCATTCTTCCGTTGTTACTTCTCAATTTTTTAATAAATTATTAAAAGTTATGAATCAAAATAATAATAATGATGATGATGAATCTGAAGAAATATTTAAGCTACCAAGCTACTACTAAAATTACAATGCTCTTCGAATCACTGGCTTGTTACTATGGATTTCAATAAAAAGTTTGGTAGAATGGAAATTGTTTGATTAGTAAGTATATTCTAAAATTTTTATGGAGAATTTGATATCTTTATGTTATTCAGGATAATGTGAATACTTTATCAAATTTTTTTAGATCGAGTGGTTGAGACACTCTACCCCTTAATCAGAGATGTCGAATATAAGTTTTGAGAATAATGAAAAAGGATTTGAGAAAATCAATTCTTAAAATGAACCTTACAGTACTCGAACCAGATTAATCGGGTAAAATCCAGATATCGATGATGAAAACAAGATAAAATTGTGAATACTTTTACTTAAAATAAATTCTGAAATTAATGTATTTGGATTAGTTTTTAGATGCTACGATCAATGAGAAGTTTTTCGATCGATGGATATATGCAATGGGCCAAGTAGGAATATTTGAATGTGTGAGTTTATTATAATTATTTATTTTTCATTTTATTTATATAATATTGTTAAATGATATTTTTTTTTCTCAAAAACAAATTTTCAGATATATGCTTTTGTACGACATGAATACTTCGGATGTTTAGATCTCTTCATGCTTGTGTTTGAAACATTTGCATTTGAAGGTTGGGATTTTACAAATTTTATTTGATTTTATATTTTTCTTTGTTCTCATTTTTATTATTATTATTATTATCATCGAATGTGTAAAATAAATAACAATAAGAGAATAAGAAAACAATGTCAAAAATAAGAGAATAAGACGACAATGTTAAAGTGAAATTTAAAAACTTAATTAATTCGATTTGAAAAATTATGTGATCCAATTATGAGAGGTTGACTCTCTTGACATTTGTTTTTTTATTCATAAAATTTGAATTCGAGAATATAATTAATAGAGTTTAGTATTCTATTACAATACATAACCAGAAAAATAAATTGTTGAAAACTATAGACTTTTTTTTTTATTGAAAATGTAAAATAAAAAGATTAAAAATAAAATTAAAAAGTATAAATTGTGTTAAATAAAAATAAATACATTTTAAGTAATTTAATATGTAAAAAAATTAGTAATGGGTGCTTGTACCATTTGGTGTAAGTGCCGATAAGATTCTTCTTTCATTATCACATTTCTCTTTTCCCTTCTGGAACCATATTGAACGGTGATGATGAGTCAGGGAAACTACGTCAATGAATGTGCACTGTACGATTAGAGGAGTACAGGTGATGATGAAAGAAGACAGGAAATGGGATGTTTATGATTTGGCGAAATCCGGGGAGATGTGAGAGATGGAGATGTAGAGACATTTTTAATGATCATGTTATAATGTTTTTCATAGTACACGAACGCGTGCGACTGAATAGTGTATCTCGTACGTTCATTTTCTCATGTGGGACCACTTCAACCCTTTTGCTTTACACTTGCTCAAACTGCGCGTAAACAACCATAGCTAGCCGTGCGGGCCTGGACGGGTTGGACCGGTCACACCCCGAAGGGTAAATTCATCTATTAGTGCATTCCTATTCACACAAACCAATTCTTCTTACAAATTTACAAACTATTTAGAATAATAATTATATTCTCACTTCAGGAGAAAAAAATACAAAAAAAAATCAATAATAATTTTATTAGATTACGCAAAATTTAAACCTCATAGGAGGTCATCATTAAACCGGGACAATACAATTTGTCATGTGTTTGAATTATATCTTTATCTTTTATCATTAAAATCGTTTTATCTCTTTCTCTTTTTTTATGGGCTCAGATCCAAGGAACAGAAAAACAAAAATAGAGACTCAAGGCCAAAAAATGACATTCTCAGAAGACATGTTCCCCTCTGATCTTCACGTGGAAGGGAGAATAAGTTGGCTGGGGGCCGGAAGAATCTGTGATCCAGGGGGCTAGCGGGACCCGATCCAGCCAAGAAATCGTTTAACCTCATGCTCGAGCAGGACAACACATAGCGTGAACAGAACGCGCCTTTGATGAGAGTGATAGGAGTTTTAAGTTTGGGACTGAAGCAGAAGAAGATGTCGTCATTCGTATCTAGTGGCGGGCCCCACAGAATTAAAGAATCAATATTTGGTCGATGCAACAAGAGACAATTTAAGAGATTTTCCTTTTCGGACACGTGTCTCTTCACATCACATCACAGAGAGGAGGTTCAAATTAATTGGCATTCCCCATCAACGGTCCACATTAAATCTTGGTTTGTAGCCACGTGGAAACCAGAAATGGCACGTGAGGTGCGCTTGATGAGAATGAGATCGAGATCGAGATCGAGGTCGCGAGGGTTTCCAAAAGTAGAGAGAGATTACATTGGGACCACAATGCCCAAATCTTGCAAAGCTACTGCAAATTTCGATTCTCTCAGCATAGTGTAGTGTGTACGTGTAGCCGTAAAAAATCAAAAAATAAAAATAAAAAATAAAAAATAAAATTTACGTGAAAAGACGAGAATACCACGTCCTCGTTTTCCTTAAAAAAGTGAAAAGTTCCTGTTCTCCATTTATTTTAATTAATATATTTCTGCAACAAATAAACAAGAGATGAAAAAGTAATTAACGAAATTAAAGGTTTGTCACGTAGTAATGAGTTTTTAGTGATTCTGTATTTTTTATTTGATTATTAATATTTAAATTATTTAATTAATTTGATTTAAATATTATAAAATCTAATTTAAAAATTATCTCTTTCAATTATATCTTTATTCTTAATATTTAAATTTAAAATATTTATTAAGAGAATATAATATTTTATCATTAAATACACATTACGTTATTACGTTAGTTCCTCCATATGCTTAATCTACTCATTTTATGAATTTTTTATTTAATATCTCATTAAGTTCAGATTTTGAGATATTGAAAAACAAAGTTTTTTTTCACTTTTTTTTTTCTGAAAAAAGTTTTAATCGTTGAATCACCGATCAAAATATGATAAATATTAATTTGGTAAATGACTTCAAGCAATTTTTTTGTGTTTTTTAATCTTATTGTTGATAAATATACCATTTAAAAATAAATCTTAGACATATTATGATCGGTGATGATGTATAATTGAAATGGTCCAAATTCCATTGGACTCAAGACTGGCTCAAAACGACTCACAGTATTCCTATTCCTACTCAATCAGCAGTCATCTGATCGATCAACTATTTAGTTTGAAGACATGTCGCTATTGTGAGATTTGAGACTCTCCAGATCCCTGACCCAATGGACAAATCGACTGAAGCGTGTTGTCAATACGAGATTTATCTTCCGAACGAAAAGTTTTGATCAGTAGACAATTGTTTGGTCACCCCACCTGGTGTTCGATGATTGTCACTCGACTCTATGAGGCAAATATTCACTTTTTTTCTAAAAATTCGGATAAAATCATCCGTAAACAAAAAGAAGACTTCAAATTGTGGAAAGAAATCAATACAACCATAAAAACCTTGCTAATTGATAGCATTTAAGATTTTTTGGGATCCTTTCACCGTGACTCCAGTAATCTCGGGTATCTTCTATAACGAAACTAAGGTTTTAATGTCTCGATTGCATACGTCTCTTACACCAGGTAATTAAATATATATTGTTAAATCGATCATGCAAGGTACGCAAGCTCTTATGCTTACACTTATGCACTCCCTTACTTTTTGCACAATAGAAGGCTTTCTTTCACTCTATTTCTTCTCTCTCGAAAACCGTTCTCTAACTTGAGTATCAGAACTTTCCCTGCCGAAACACTCTCTAGTGACCTTTTTGCATATCTCATTGATTGAGATCATCAGACGTTCAACCATTCTGTTCAAGTTAGCAGAATCATCATCTGTGGAGCCAAATCCACCTCCAACCGATGGACGTCGTCTGTGGAAATAGACTAGAATCCATCCTACGCAGTTTTACCAAAGAGAATGCCTCCCAAGAGATTAACCAGAGCAGCCTTCAAATCTACATCCTTGATGGATGGACACACTGCCTCCCCAACAAATACCGCATAACATGTGTCGAACAACCCTGCAAGACCTCATATCATCACCGATCCCCCTCAGGTCCAACTCCCAACCGACTACCCAAATCACACGACACCCCTTGCCGCTCCTGCTTCTTCCATAAGAGTCACTCAACCTCAGGGAGAAAGGTTGGAATCCAAAATACAAAGTATGAGCAAGCGGGTGGAAGAACTTATTCGCACCCTTTGACCATGAGTTCAATCCTCTTTTTATGGATCAAGCCACATGTGCATATGGAGGCTCAAGTCTAGAGAGCACCGAGAACCTTTGGTGACATCTCAACACGACTCGGACAATTTAAGGAAACAGGTCATGAAACTCGTGGCAAATGAGCTAAAACAAGCAAACATTAAAAGAGATGAGCCTGCTTAATATCTCATCGGTCTCTCACCATTTGATCCTAAGATCTCTTCTGAACCGAAGCCTCGTGACGTGTTTCTCCCTCCATTGGAGAGGTATGGCGGCACCACTGATCCTAGGGACCATGTTGCCCACTTCATCATTGTGATGATCGCAAGAGACATGTCAGACACTACGATATATAAACATTTCCCAACGACTCTAAAAGGCAAGAGCTTTTCTCAACTCTAACAATAGTTCGAGATACACTTTGTCACCGATAGAGGGGTCAAGAGAAAGTCCACATCCCTCTTTTCATTATGACAGAGAGAGGATGAGCCATTGAGAGATTTTCCCGAGAAGTTCAAGGCAGAGATGATGAAGGTCTCCATACTAGACTATTCTATCACACTTGCAGCGCTACTCATAGGACTATGGCCGACTGGAATGAAGACATCTATTACTAGGAACCCTTCGTCCACTATTCAAGAATTTTATGTTTGGGCAGAGAAATGCATCACTATAGAAGACACCGAAGCCTTTGATAGGCGATGTAACCGACCAGCTCAAAAAGAGCATAGTCGGTCACCTCATCTGTCATTACCTAAAAAGGCCCGCCAAGGGCCCCCCACAGCAACGGAGGTTCACTAGTTACACCCCTCTGAATGAGACTCCTAGTTAAATGTTCTTCTAAATCCAAAACAATCCTTACATTAGGTGGCCCTCTTACCCCACAAAGAATGATCCTAAAAAGGACAAAACTCGATATTGTCACTGCCACGGGACTATGGTCATCTCACTGATTAATGTAAAAAGCTAAAAAATGAACTCAAATTCCTCACTCGAAGTGGTCGACTCCAAAGATTCATCATTGCATAAAGAGAGAGCCTCCCTTAGGGCTCAATGCGAGAGAACAAACGAGTCGACCAGCCAGTCCTAGGAGATGTCTACAACCGACTAGATGGAGTGATCCTTTAAGTACAAGGTGGGTATGACCACTTGCAACCTTGCCTCCTAGTTCACATCTTACGAGCACTACATTGATATGATTGAGTACGAATATAAACGAACGGGGAGGGGAACTTAGTAGCCCTAATCATCCAGAAGATAAAGCCATCCGGCTTCATATCTAAAGAGATTCTCACTGCCCATGTTGGGAAACTACTAAAAAAGAAAAGGCACATGATCAGTTTCAATGACAATAACTTAATGGGGATCGATCTAGATCGACATAATTCCCTCGTTATTACAACTAAGATCAAGAAATACGAGGTCAGAAGAATGTTTGTCGACCAAGGGATCGGCTGCAACCTCTTTTATTGGAATGCCTTTCAGCAGATGGGTTTCCCCTCGCGCACCTACAATCTCACTTGGACCAATTAAGGGGCTTTTAAGCAAATGGATCTACCTTAAAGGTATCATTTCATTGTCCATGACCCTTGGGACTTTGTCGACTACACAACGGTATCAACCACGTTCAATGTGGTTAATCTCCCCTCATTCTACATTGCTATCTTGGGACGACCTGAGCTAAATGCTCTGGAGGTACTACCAAGTACCAAACATATGAAGGTCAAATTTAGAACTTCTAACGGTATCAGAACGTTGCTCTGTGATTCAAAACCCCTAGCTTTTTCCCTTAAGTAAACTTTAGACCTCTCTCTCTCTTTGTGGTTATATTCTTTATACCTTATACCCCTTAACAGGTGGACTATGGTACCTAGCTTTTACACTTAATCTATTAATTATTGTTTCATTTTAACAACGTGTCTCATTTCCCTTAGCAAGCAGATTATGCTAGCATGGGCCGTCCAATCCTATTGAACGAAATCTATCATTAGGGATTTATTACCACGAACAAGCCAATATCGCCCAATTCTCCCGAATGGAGTCTATCGTTAGAGATTTATCTCCCCAAACAGGATGTGTAACCTAATCCTCCTGAACGGAGTTTATCATTAGGGGTCTATTTCCCTGAACGGGTCAATGTTGCCCAGTTCTCATGAACGTAGTCCATCATTAGAGATCCATCTCTCTAAATAGACTAGCGTCACCCAATCCTCTCAAATGGAGTTTATTATTAAAAATCTATCTCCCTCAACGAGGTAGTATTGCCTAATCCTCCCAAACGGAGTCTATCATTAGGGATTTATCGGCATGAATGGGGAAGTATCGTCCAGTCCTCCTAAATAAAGTCTCTATCTCCCTAAACGGGTCAGTGTTGTTCAGTCCTCACGAACGAGTCTATCTTTAGAGACTTATCTCCTCGAACGAGCAAGTATCACCTACCCAACTAATGCAGATCGTTATCAGCAAGGAACCTACTTTCCTGTTAAGCACCAGTGACCCATCCTATTGAATGGCTTATTAAAGGAACTCACTATCAGAGGAATACTTTACTGACTAAGCACATGCCTCCTTACTAACACTCAATCTAGCGAGAAGTACTACTATCAACATGAAGCACAAGTTGGAGCAAGAACGAAATGCCATCTCATTGATGAATTCGAAAAAAGATATAAAAGGGGAGAGTTACAAAAAAACAAAAGAGAACCCCGATCAAGAGGCAGGAGGTACATCAAGTACAATAAGAGCAGGAACAGACTGGAGTTTAGAAAGGGTATCCACAATGTCTGGGGGTATGGCGCTCGCCAACCCTGCTTGATGAATAATCTCCATGGTGCACTAAAGCCCCTTAGACAATTTGCACCGATGCGTGTGTGTTGATCCACAACAGTCCCCAACTCAACTATTTTTCACTCGGCAACTTGAACAGATTGATCATGCATGTCGGCCAGTCTCCTAAAGGCCTACAGAGAGGACTTACGAACCTTGGCCTTCGCCTTCAACCCCTCACACTGATGAAGTTCCGTATCCCGTTTGACCCAACTCGAGGCCAACATCTTCAAAACACCGTGAGGAAAGTCCCCCTACCTTCGTTGAAGCCCCCGGAGCATGATCTTCTCCTCTCACCGAGGAACCCTCACCAGTTCTACCAACATAACACTCACTTTTGAGTCCACTATTGCCAACCTCTTCCACGGATGAATGCAAAAAATCTATGGTTTTCTTCATCTTCTTCTTGTGCAAAAGGGGCTTCTTGATTGCCATTTTCTCTCCGAGCAGTAAACCAGCTAATGACAAAATCTCAACATCTAGGAGACGATCAACCCAAATACTCCTCCGCAAGGCCTCACAGTAATCACCCAAAGATCAAACAAAGCCAAGGTTATGAGAAGACTAGCAAGGCTTCAACCTAACCAATGGACTAGAATCAAGCATCGAAAGCTCCGGCATCAAGTCCCTCTCCAAGAAGTCAACGAAGAAGTCCTTATACATCTAACTCTTATCGATAGTCTCACTATAAAAAAGTCTCCAGTTGGACTCTATCCGAGTCTGCAAGTAAAACCAATCCTTAGTGGAACCTTTCATTCAACACTTCTTCAGTGAGAATACAGAAGCCAAGATTTCAAAATCAAAACGCAAGTGGCAAAAGCTCATCAAAAAGATGAAAGCAACCACCAGACGCCAAACGTTGGGAATCAACAATGTAGGAAAAATATTCCAACTGACCAAAACCCTAGCAATAGGGCTAGTATACAGAATCTTTAAGTCGTACCTCACCACCACTTGTACATTGGGTCTTGACTCCCCGAAACCAGTCAGCATCCATTGTTGACACGACTTCAAAGTTATTTCCCAACATCATGTTACTCTAGACGGCACACGGTTCTTCAAGTGACATAGTGCTCCTGTTATCTCCGATACCAAGAAAAGAACCAGAAGATGAGCCTTTGGCCATTTCTCTTAAAAGATTTTCATAGAAGGCTGAATCACTAAGAAGTTTAATTGTCAAACAAGTGAAAGCAGTAGTGGGAAATCAATCAATAGACGTACAGAATAAAAAGCCATATAGGTGACGGTTTGCAGTAACTGAAGCGGCATGGGCCGTATTAAATTTTTTGATTTGCCAGACCTGAAAAGTTTTCGCTACACTGTACTCCTAAAACCCAATCCCTAAAGTGACAATAGAAGTGGGGGCAAGTGATGATATATGACTGAAATCATCCAAATTCTATTGAGCTCAAGACTAGTAAAAAAAAGACTACTAGTATTCCTATTGCTTGCTTAGTCGGCAGCCGTCTGATCGATCAACCTTTTAGTTTGAAGACCTGTCGCTATTGCGAGCCTTGAGACCCTTTGAGCCCCTATTCCAAGGGACACATAGACCGAATTGTGTCGTCAATAAGGGATTTATCTTCCAGTCAGGTAGGCATGACCTATGCTCATCAGTATTCATCGACCGAGTTCTGATCGGTAAACAGTTGCTCAGTCAGAGGACCTACCTGATGTTCGGTGATCGTCATCGGCCCCATGAAACAAATATTTACTCCTCCTGAAAAAAGGGATAGAATCTTCTGTAAACGGAATGGAGACTTCAAATTGTGGAAAGGAACTCTATAGCCGTCAAAACCTTCCTAATCGATAGCGTTTGAGATCTTTTGGGATCCTTTCACGGTGACTGTAGTAATCTCAGGTATCTTCTACAAGAAAACCAGGGTTTTAATGCTCCACATGCATACGTCTCTTACGCTAGATAATTATATATATACTGTTAAGTCAATCACACGAGATACGCATATTCTTACACTTACACTTATACACTCTCTTACCTTTTGTATAACACTTACACTTACACTTTTGGTCTATTTCTTCTCTCTCAAAAATCGCTATCGAATTTGAGCGTCGAAATCTCCTCCATCAGAGTACCCTCTGATGATTTTTTTGTAACTCTTGTTGTTCGAGATCACCAGATGTTCAAGTCATCCTGTTCGAATTAGTAGAGTCTCATCTATAGAGTCAAACCCACCTTCAACAATTTGATATTTTAAAACATATAAATTTTTTAAGTATTGTAAAAATGAGAATTTTTTTTAAAGTATTGATATTGTAAAATCATTAAATCATGCCTTATATTCAATTTATTTTCCTTAAATCTTAATTTCTCTAAATGATTATACCCAAAACATTGCTCGCAATGATTGTATTTCGATTTTTCAAAAGACCTTTCTTTTAGCATTTAGTGTTTTGATGGCTCTTGTCCAATTTTCTTATCCATCATTCATAGAAAAGGAAAGAAATTGATGTGCGAGAGATACGCAATTACTATCTCATGATCGTTAGCAAGAGATTTACTTAGAAATATACCATATTACGGTAGTAGCCAAAATTAAGCAATTCAATAGAAGATCTATATTTAAAATAGTATTTAAAATAATAAACAAAATAAAAAATAAATACCAAATAGGAAATATCATATTTAGTTTGCAATAATAAATATAAATTTTAAAATAATCTTTATCTTGAGATAAAAATAATAAGATTTGATATATTTTTTTTTCTTTTTTAACCTTGCCTTTGTACATTTATAAAATTTTTATTTCGCATCTTGATCATTTTATCTTATACCATAAATCAGGAAATTAGAGACTACCTAATTTCATATATGTAACCTTCATGTCTATTGATTCTTTATTTATATAAACTTATCATTTTTCATATCTGTTGACCTAATCAAGTTGGATTCAATTAGACTTGATCTTTGAAATCAAAGGGTGGTTAGCTATCAACGTATTTAGTGACAACATATTAAACTTCATTAACAAAACTCTTGAATTTGAGTTTTTAGAATGAAAAAATAGTTACTGAATTTGTCTAATGGAAAAAACGTTAAAATTGTTTAATCAAGATTTAAACTTGAATTTTAAGAATTAAAAAAATATATATATTTAAAGAATTTTTTTATAAAGAGACTGTCAATATATGTTAGATTATTTAAAATTTAGTTCTGAATATTAATTGATTTAAATATAAAAAAAATTTAATTAGATTTTATAACTATTCCAATCGAATTAATTAAATTTACATTATCAATTACAAAAATGGGTGATTAGCTCTTCCCCAAAAAAAAAATGTCACAAGTTTGGTAAATGCCGAAAACATCTTCGAAACAGCATAAGTAGTCGAGGATGGAAAACATAATAAACGCTAAGCTTAATAAATAATTAATAAATTGTTGGATGATAAGTACGATGGTTTTCATAAAACAAAACCTCGTCGATGTTTGATGGGGATAAGGTTAATTAGTTAAGATTAAGTTTGAATAAAATAATGAAAGACAGCATTGGAATTTAGGGGGATGATTGTTAGATACGGTGAACAGTAGTAAGCTGTAAGCATCCAGAAGTCAGATCCTCTTTCCATTGGACTGCGCACTTAACTACCCATTCTCCATTTCCGCGCGTGTCATACACTCCCCACCGAATCCTTCCTTTTACTCATTATTATTTTAATTTACTTTATTTATAATATATTTTAATTAGAATAAAAATTTACATAAAAACTGTTTTTATATAATTATAAATTCTCTATAAATAAATATAAATTGATTATTATATAAAAAGAACCTTTTGTATTAGAGATAAACTATTCAAAAATTCACAGCATCTCTAAGAAATTATCGAATTTCTTACTAATAAAAAATAAGTTTTCTTTTTTAATTTAGATTTTTTTTTTACATAGAAATCTTAAAATTTTTTATAATTAAAAAATTCTTCATAAATAGATGTAAAGTTGTTGTATTATCTAAACTAATTACAATTATTAGTTATTTTTTAATATAAATTATCAGTATCCAAAAAATATATTAACTAACTAAATTTAATTTAAATTAAATCACACCTAACAGTATATATAGAAAAAAATTTTTTCATACACAAAATTCGAATTCGAAAGTCAATTTAAAAAATCAATACCCAATCACCGACTAATTAAGTATTGATAAACTTTATATTAATTTTATCTTAATTTTTTTCAAAATTTGTAATTATAAACTTCATAATATATGATAGCAAGTTAAGAAAATTAATATAGATAAAATTGTGTATCAATTTTTTATTTTAAAATGCGAGATTTACTTGAATGCATGGAAAATTATCATGAATTAAAATTTAAAGTTTAATAAATATATTTTTTATTTTCTTAATATTTTTTAAAAAAAGGGTGGTGCAAGACACGCGTTAAAGAGCTCGGTGAGGAGTTGCTTTCGTCTTCAGTGGTGCCTTGGGGTTCGGCCAACAGAAAAACATAACACACCATTACATCAAATTATTATATTTTAATTTCGTTTTCCTTTCCTACTCTCTCTGCTCATGATATACAAAAACACACACACTCTCTCTCTCTCTCACTCTTCTCAC
This sequence comes from Dillenia suffruticosa, assembly GCA_033439265.1. Lineage (NCBI taxonomy): Eukaryota > Viridiplantae > Streptophyta > Magnoliopsida > Dilleniales > Dilleniaceae > Dillenia > Dillenia suffruticosa. The sequence continues at coordinate 22,954,100 of JAVTVX010000029.1, forward strand.
TCCTCATCATTCTAACACTCAAGATAGAGAGAGAGAGAGATTGAGATTTCTTGGGAGAGAAAGTCCTGTTTCAGAGAGGGAGGGAGGGAGGGAGGGAGGGAGGGAGGGAGAGATTTTTTGTGTTGAGAGAGAGAGAGAGAGGATTTCAATTTTAACCCGGTATTCAAAATCTGCTTACAAGGTTTTCCGAAAATTCTAGAGCGAGAGAAAGAGAGTGTGGAGGGAGAAAATGTTTGCAGAAGAGAACGGATTGAAAGGAGACCCAAGACTACAGGGCATCTCCAATGCCATTCGAGTTGTTCCTCACTTCCCTAAACCTGGTTGTTCTCTTTATTCTCTCTCCTCTCTCTTCATTCTCTCATTTGTTTTTGCTTGTGTTGCTAATAATTTTTATTTTGACTTAGGTATAATGTTTCAAGATATAACGACTCTGTTACTCAATCACAAGGCTTTTAAGGATACAGTTGACATCTTTGTCGATCGTTATAGAGACATGAACATCTCTGTTGTTGCTGGTTTACTCTCTTCTCTCTCTCTCTCTTTCTAAATTTTCTCATTCATTTGTGAGTTTTATTTTTTGTTGGTTTAACTTTTGAGCCCATAGTTTACTACAAACATAATAGTGATTCAATCCCTTTTCTTTTGGGGATGATTTTTGCTAATTTTGCGGATTTGTAATTGATGTATTATTTTATTTTTAAAAATTTATTTTTGGGTCTAATATTTCTTTATTATTAATATTTTTATTATTATTATTTTGTGGGGTGGGTTAATATGATCTTAAAGTTTAGAAAAGATAGCCTCTGATGTGCATTTTTCGGGCATTTTTCAAACTTTGTTTATGGTGAAAAAGTGAAAATTTTGGTTATTTTATCTATAATCAAAGAGATTGGAGGCTATAGTTTTCAAGTGGCAAGCAATTTTTGGGTATATAACTCTTAAGATTATACATGTGTGTGTGTGTGTGTGTGTGTGTTTCCTGTAAATATGCGCCTCTTCTGTCTCTATGTGTGGAGAGTGTGAATTATTCTGATGATAATAAGGCGTTATGTATGTATATACATATTCATGTAGGAGTGGAAGCAAGAGGATTCATGTTTGGTCCATCAATTGCATTGGCTATTGGTGCAAAGTTTGTTCCTCTACGCAAACCCGGAAAATTGCCAGGTCTCTTTGCTTTTCCTCTTTTCAAATTCGAATTCCTATATTTTCTTTCTCTTCCTTTGAAAATATTATATACCAAAAATTAAATCGATCAGTAAAAAATATTATGTATTATAATAAATTAATAATAATGTTATATATCAAAATTATATCAATTATTAAAAAATATTGTGTATTAGAATAAACCAAAAATTGATTTGATTTTGAAACTATTTAATTTTTTTGTTTCTATATTTGTAAAATTGAGTTTTCTATTTAAACCCAATTTATGGTAATATTTTATTGGAGCAATCTTTAACATAGTATCAAAACCATATTCAAATATCTTTGATATGTTATTAGAGTCATGTTTAAATTTTTTTAACACTCTTGAGGTTGTGAATATGATATCTTCTTGAACTTTAATTCCGGGGTCATAACCAAGGCAAAACAAAAGAGTGATGGTAGGTTTTTATCCAATTTATATACTCTCTGGTGTATCAAACATAGGGCATTCGGTTCCTAGTCGTATCCTGAAGTTAGCCAATACTAGTGCCCACTTGGTGAGCCAATCACCATGACACCATCAAAGTTCTAGTGGCCAGGACTATAGAATTTTATGTCTCTCATAGAGCTTGTCTAGGATATGCCATAATGTGTGTGCAAAATCGTATTTCATCTCCTTATGTGTCTGGCTAGTACTGATGTAGAATCAAATTTTGTCTTGCTTTTATCTATTTCTTTGTTGGCAAATTGAGGTGCTAATTTGGGGAGTAGATTGGAACCGTTAAGAAGAATCGGTTACTTCTAAATAAGTCATATTCAACTCTATCAAAATTTCAACTTACTTGACCTCTTTTATCCATAAAAATTTAATTGAGTTTTGCAGATTTAGCGCTCACAATTGATAGTACATATTGGCAAACAATCAGGTGAAGTGATTTCAGAAGATTACGTGCTCGAATATGGAACTGATTGCCTTGAGATGCATGTTAACGCTGTTCTTCCGGGGGAACGGGCATTGGTAATTGATGATTTGGTTGCAACTGGAGGAACCCTTTCTGCAGCAATAAGGCTTCTAGGTACAAGGTTTTTGGCAGCAATCTGTTTAATATAATCCTTGTTGCATCCTTCCATAAATATGCTGATTCAATGTATTGCTATTTCATAGAGCGGGCTGGGGCTGAAGTGGTCGAATGTGCATGTGTCATTGGCTTGCCTGAGGCTAAGGTAATTGTCATTGGTACTAAATTCCAATGCTTTATATATATATATATATATATATATATTTATATCAAATTCTTCTTTTAGAAATCTTATCTTAATCTTTTAACTTGAAGACTTCTGTTGTAACTGTTTCACTTGTCATTCATTGTCAGTCTGCAGTTTGGTTAGGCTTCTTCTTGGTTTCTTCGTAAACTCTCCCATGACGTTCATCTTTATAACTGGGATATGTTTCATTACTACCAGTATGTGCTGACTATATAGGATTGTTAACTTGTGCCCTGGCATCATTTTTTTTTTTTTGGTGTTTTACCGATCGGTATCAAGAACCATACTCCGACTAATCTGATTCGGGACTTGCAGTGGCCCATTAAGAGGGCTATCCTCCCAACGTAGTTTTTTCCATACCCAAATCGCAAGTCGAACTCGGAAACTTGGTTAAGCTACCTAACGCCACATCTCACTAGATCAACTGTCCATTGATCCTGGCATCATTTTATGTTACAATAACATCTTGGAAAGTAATGTTTGTTTGGCTTCTAAAAACATATTGATTTAGAAAGTTGTGTTAGATGTTCGTTCTTATAATGTTACAGAGATATGGTTGGTCAAGCATGAAGATCGTGCCACACATCCATCTTTAAAACTGGGATGTCTAAAACTTTGTTTTCTCTTTTGTGTAGACATCTGCGAATGAGGTTGCTCATTTTTTTAGCTCAAGCTACCCATTCTTTGTCAGATCTTAGGGAATGGGGTCCTTCCCTTCCCTCTTTCATTGTTGTTGCTCTTGCTGAGATTTAGTTTAATAAATTCTCTTCTCCCAAAAGAAAAAAAAAAGGGATGCCTTGACATATGATTTATAGGATTGCAAAATGTAATCGTATGCTATGTAGCAGGCCCTTGTTTGTTTAATTCACTCACAGTTTCAGTGAAATTGCAAATAGCTAGTAACAGCCTAATTGGTCTAGTCTACCACCTTTTGTTGCTCGCTGCTCTTTACCATCATCTTGTTACCTGTTCAAACCTGTCTACGCTTGAAGATATTTGTGCATGTGAGATGTCATATACATGTAATATAAGAATTTATGTGCATGTAGACTTGAGAAGTTAAAACTTTTTTTTTGGGGGGGGGGGGGGGGGGGGGAGGTTCTTTTCTCCCAAAAGTCCCCCGATGCATAAAGATGGACTATCTTGTCTTGGTCCAATGCTACCATTGAGCTGATGGGTTGCATATTTGCAGGGACAGCGTAGGCTAAATGGAAAGCCACTTTATATCCTTGTGGAGCCACGTGAAATCGAAGATAATTGTTGAGGTATGTCATGGGAAACATTGCTTTCATAATAATGAATATTGTGGCGAGCATACCCTTTTTTCCCTTGATTAATGTTAGAGAATGATACTAAATAATTATCAACAAAATAACCTGGCATTCGTGGTCCTATCCCTTTCGATATCATTATTGTTAACATGACATCATTGTGGTTGACAAAATGGGATGAGTAGCCTTATACCTTAATTACCACATCTTCTAAGTGTTACGTTGCAATTACGCCTTGACTAGATAATGAGTAGTTGGAGCCCATCTAGGATGTCCTGTGCGACATACTCGTGTTAATCTACAAGTTGTGGTCTTCCTGAACATTCCCATTCTTGTTTGCATTTGCAGGTACGACTCTTATGCTATTGGGGATGTTGCGTCGCGTTTGTTTCTTTGCCAGTGGAGAATTGGGATGAGAAGTTCTGCTTTTATGTGGCTCGATTTGTATTAAATTCCTTCCCTAATCAGAGCTGGTTCCTGTTGTAGGCTGCTTTGTTTAACTAACAATTTTTAACAATTCATAATAGCAATCCTGTTTTCAGGCCTTGTACCATCACAAGAGTGCCATTCTTCATGGGGATTGTCTTAAGAAGTGTAATGGTTTAGAATTCAAACCCCTTTGCAGAGGGCTTTTCTTTTCTTCCGCCCCCCCCCCGGGGGGCACTTTTTCATAATTTGATGGGAATGATTGTGGTAGCTTTGTTTGGTTGCAGTCATATTGAGTGCTTATGATTGCAGGTTACCAACTGACCTGGATTCTGAGACAAATATAAGATCATTTTCTCTTTGGCCATTGTTCAAGGCACAACACATCTTAAGCCACACGGAGAGATCAGGAATTATGAAAATTAAAAACTTGCTCATCAATCAAGCTGATCCTACTAGTGCAGTTAAAAGTGTAATAAATAGCTCTCATTTTTCTTGGTCTGTCATTATATTGAGCATATAGGTAGTTAAATAAAAAAAACACAACAATGTCATGTATGGATTGGTAATCTTCCTAGATGCTCGTGTGTATAGTAAAATACATGGGTTGACTCGCTGCAAAACCTGACGATTGTGCTAACTGATTTATCAATAATGGTATCATAAAGATGAGATGTTTGACCTGGCCTCATCATCTTTTACTATAACAATATAAACAAAATTTGCTAAATGTTACTCATCTAACAACTTATCTGATACAAGGATGCTTTCTGCACAAGTATTGTTGACATCTTTGTCAGAACCGTTGTCCATTTTGAGAGCACAACGAAAAACTGAGTTCACCTTTCTTCTCAGTGTAGCATTATCGGTGAAGATATCTCTCAACATCTTTCTTAACTCATTGTCTGTGGTCCTCGTTTTGTTGTTCATATCATCATCCGCATTGGGACCAGGGTTTATATCTTCTTGTGCAAGGACTCGCAACTGATTATTCAAAAAGGTTATACGTTGCATGTCAACCAAAATCAACAATTCGAGGCAGTGTGTTACAAAATACAAAAAATTAATTATTAACTCTTGCACAAGAGACTTTGTTATTGCTTAAAACAATACAAGCATTCCATTTATATTGGTTGTGTGAAATGCCTCTGATGTTCCATAATTGCAGTATAAGCTTCCAAGGAGTTTTCATTGTTTGAAAGAATAATCAAAGTTTCAACACACTGATGTATGAAGCATGTCCAATGGTGTTGGATGATTGTTACCTCCAGCATGGTGCCAAGCACAAACATGGCTTTCATCCGGAAGTGTCCACGCCACATGTCAACTACTAACTAATGTCATAAAATGTTATATCCTTGCTGACCCTTCCATTTGCATTCCAAGCTTTTAAATGGCATTTCCCTACTCCCTTAAAACACCAACAATTGCCATATAATGCATACCATTTCTCTCTCTTCTTAAAGTTCCTCCTAACCCAGATTATTGTTATTTTAATGATGACCATCTACTTTTTAAAGTTCATACTGAGATCTAGAATGATCTTTTCTTAAACCATTTACTCCTGAACAATTTTGAAGCCCAAAAAGTTTATCAAGAGGGCCAACAAAACAAAGCAAATCTAGAAGTATTTGGCTCCCCAGCCTCTATCCACATAAATTTGACCTTTTAATAATTTTTGTGAATGTCTTAAACATTCATTTTTTATATCTCTCCATGCATAACACATTCTTCCAAGTAAATTTTCATGTCATTCAAAGATTTCCATTTTTCAATCTAACCTCAATAATATTTTCTCATAACTTAAAATGAAAGTAAAATTGCTAAACTCATGGCCAAGCATAAAGTTCAACATTGAAACACATTTCAATATCTAATTTTGTTTTAATAAAACTTTCAGTCAATTAGTCGGAGAACAATGCTCATAACCAACAAATAACAAGACAATTTGCCTAAACTTGATTTGCAATTACTTGAGTTGCATATATCAAGCTTTCTCCATTTTAAATCATTCTGAGAGTCTCTTAAACCCCCTTAACCCCTCCCCCCAACTCCCCAATGCACCCCTTGCAGGCACTCATGGTCTTTACTTTCAACCCCTCTAGTCCTAATGGATCCTTCAACTTGGACACATTTCAGATTGCTCTCCTCACCAATCTTTGTAGCATTTATTCTTGACTTTCAATCTTTATTTCTAACAAGTATATCCAAGTCACCGCTATCATATCGGATACAGTCACATTCTTGACTTTCTATGCACCCCCTGCAGGAATTGATAGTCTTTCCTATCAACCTCTTTAGTCCTAATGGATCCTTCAACTTGGACACATTTTGGTTTGCTCTCCTCACCAATCTTTGTAGCATTTACTCTTGACTTTCGATCTTTATTGTTTGGCAAAAATATCCAAGTCACTGCAATCATATCAGACACAATCACATTCTAATATGTTAATTCTCTATTTTCACAACATCCCACAAAAGCAGCCAAACGACACCCCTATAACATGTCAGAAACTTAAGTGGATTAACAGCATTTTTACACAGTTTGAGGATGCTCCCAAAAACCCAAAAATCGTAATTTGATGCATAAAAATGAAAGACTAAAATAAATAAATAAATGAATAGATGAAAAGTACCTCAGCAAGGAGTAGGTTGATACGATTATCAGACATAGTCAAAAGATGCATCGCATCTGACAGAGATGAATAATCTTTGATGAGCTTATCTTCACCTTCCGCAAGGAAGTTAATACTGCACTCGCGAAGCTTGTCTCGGAGAATCTCACAATCATCTAGTAGCTTTCTCCTAGCAATAAGAGCATGTTCGTTCATTTCCTTTTCCTGCTGAAGGAGTTTCTGAAATTATACACCAAGTGTCAGCAGCATAAGAAACTGTCTAATGGAATTGAAAAAGACAAGTATAATCAGTGAGGTAAACCAAACAGAAGGGGTCGTTTCCCTTCAACAAGCCATAAATACTTTAAATAAGAAATGAATACATTCCAACAAATTCTAAATCTCGCATCCCGTTGCTTGCCTACTGAGTTAATGAGATATCCATTTTCTTTCTTGACTTTCAGTATGCATTTTTGGGAAACAGGTTTATCACACGTGCATATAGGCCAGAGTGCAAAGTGTGTGACTCGCAAGCTTTATGGCAAAAGAAAAAAGAAAAAAGCATTAGAATATTTGAAAACATTTTGGACATGCATTAGTATGTTAAGTATTAGTAGATGAAAATTGAAATCAGACTTAACACAATACCGACCAGTAGGTGTCATTTAAGAGTAAAGAGGTGGTAATAATGGCAACGATTTTGGATTATGGAAATATATTCTCCCACTTCAAAGCCTCTAGATTATGCTGGGATGCCACTTCTTAATCCAGACATGGCTATTTGGCTTCATTGGGATGTACACAAATAAATCAAACACTCCATTGGTAAGAGCTTGGCACCAAGTAAATGAAGATAAAGCATAAGTTTCCTTGTGAACTTTAACAACTTCCAATTTTTTGAGCTAGTAGTTCCAATGTGGCGACATTTCGACATATGTTGAGACAAGAAAATATAAGAAATATATTTTACAGCAGTAACAAACCTCTGCTTCAGACTTCTCCTTAAGAGATCGACTGAGTTCCTGCTTAAGTTCTGTTTGAGAACTTCTTAAAGCTTTGACTTCCCTACGAAGAACTTTCATATCTGCCTTTGATTTCACTTCAAGCTCTTGGTGTTGCTTCATTAAATTCTCAAGCTGTTCCTTGGTAGAATTCAATTCCTGCAGCAGTATTTCACCATTTTGAATGGTGGAAACATCTCTAGGATATTCCTCTAAACTTGTAGCCTGAAATTTTTTGGGCATAAACTATATTTAACATAATTGAGGACAAAACACATCACAGCAGAGTAGAAACAAGAAAAGGAAATATAACCTCTTTGGACTTTAACTTTGACTCTGCTTCCAATAACTTCCGTCTGAGCTCCTCCATGTCCCACTGCATTTGGGTAACCCTTTCACTCTCAACCAAAAGAGCTTGCTGTAGGTTTTCTTTTCCCTTTTGCTTTGTAGTTTCAAGTTCACCTTCTAAATCCTTTACCTGGGAAAATGTAATATTTATGTCATGACGAACCACACGTGTCAGTTTAAGGACATATGACTTCACAGTGAGAATAACCATGACACCAAAATTTAATACTGAATAGCTCATTGCTTAAAAAAAATGAGGCGAGAAGAAAAGCACAAACGCTACAAGCCACATCGGATTCAAGATGACTACTGATTGATTGAACATATAATTTTTCATCGATGGAGTTCACCAATATATCACTTAAAAAAGACAAAGAAGAAGTAATCTTGAAAAAAAAAAAGTAAAATTTCTAACATTAAAGATATGGAGCTACAAAATGGTGAACTTTTGGAGTGATAAAACAAGGTTTCCATAGTTTTTTTAACCTCTGACAGAATATGTTAAAGCTTTGTCAGAGCAGGTACAGAAGTGGACTCTATGCAAGTACTTTAAAAACTTGAGAACATCAATCTGCAGACCATCGATTTTGTGGCTTATTCCTTTTTTTTTTATGTTTTTTCATCAACATAATGGCATAAAATGATCCATATAGCCGACCCCACTTAGTGAGATAAAGGCTTGGTTTTTATCAACATATATTGGGAAAAAAAATATGGTTGGACCCTTTGGCTAAGTCAGTCCTAAACTCCTTATGGGCATCGAGTAGCTTCAGTTATCATAACTTCATATCTGCATGAGCCTAGATCCATGTTGATATAATAGACCACAGGTAGATGTTTTCCCTGGTACTGCATAATTTACTGGATATGCCATATTCAATATTTTGGAACTCAACTCTATCTTCCACATCATAGCTATCAAAATTTTCTTTTCCTTTTCCTGTTCAAGGAAAGGGGAAAAAAAGGAAAGACCTAGCTAATAAAGAGAAAGTACTTGATAATTCTTCAATAAAACTACATGCAGACCACATGAAAGTGGATTTTGAAAAATGTTCATCAAGATTGGTGGCATGTTTTGTGACAAGTGATGGGGGAAAAAGCAAAGGCTTTTGGGTATGAAACTATGTGGCATTCTATATCTCTCAATCCTGGTCATTTAATGCTGTTTATAACCAAATTAGGTGCAAGCTAGGTTTTTCCCATGGAGGAGCTACTTTACACCTTTATAGATGTCATTTCCCTTGTTTTATGCCAATTGTAATGTGAATTCTCCACTTCAATCATGCCTGTTACTGTTGGCAAAGTATGTAGACATGCAAAACACTGAGCTATTCAAATGATAAAATAATAAAGCTCCGCTAGCCAACCAGCTTCTAACATCTAAACTAAACCATAATGGACAACTAAAATATGAATCAACATCTGTTAATAGCATATTTCTGATACCTTATTTAAATGTTTCTAGGTGTACAGTGTCTGCTTCTCAACTACACTGATTCCTCCTCAAATACAGTGCACTTGTACTCATCATGTATTTGTGTAAAATTGCCACATAGTGGCACACACATACTGAGAAAGGTCCAGGGATTCATGTTATCCCCTTCAAATAAGGCATCCCAGGGAAGGAATACAACACCAGATAGATGCACATACCTTAGTGGTAAGGTAATCTTTCACAGCCATTTCCTGATTTAGTCTGGCGATGAGATCTTCCATATCAGTTTTTGTTGTCACCAGTCTCCGCTGAATCGTCATTAGCACCCTGTTCATTTTATGACGCTGATCCAAAGGAAGAACTATTTGTAGATCATTTGAAAATTGTGACTCTGCATCACCTAGAAGTCCTGTGCTTCTTGTAAGCTCAGTATCACCAGAGAGATCAGGAGAACCATTAGCTTTTGAATTGAGAATCCCAGAATTTGATAATTCACTACCTCTAAGAGAACTCATATCACTACCAACACTCTCATTTGAAAGCTTACGAGCATGAATTGCCTTACCCTGGTCTAGCTCAAATAGGTGATTATCCAACCTACCCCCATCAGGAATGGTAGCTTCAAATAGGTGATTATCCACCCTGCCCCCATCAGGAATGGTAGCTTTCAAAGTATTGCCATTATCTGTAACTTTCCCTAGAACACTATTAACCTTTCTGGAATGCCCTTTGTTCCTGGGCAAGTTTTCCAGCTGCTGTAGGATGGTATCACCCATAAAGAGCCCCTCGTCGATATTGGATATTCCATATTTAACAAGCTTTTCTAATGGATTTGCAAACTCATCATCGAAGTTTAATTCCTCTGCACCGACTTCAGAGGAATTATCCCTCCCTAGCCTTGGTGTACCAAGTTCAGAAGTCTCATAAGCAGTGTCGCTGCCATAATCCGACATAACTGATGAAGTACTAGCACCTACAGATAGGCTTGCATTGGGAGTAGGATGAAACTGTAGTGAAGCGAATGAATTACTGGTTGAAGGCTTTGTCTCTGAATCATTCTGATTCACATCTTGGAATGCTGCAAAATAGTAGAGCCAAATCAAACAAGCATTGACACAAAGATTGAGAATGCAGTCTCCTCAGGACTCTCAGTACGACCAAGATCTGATGGGTGGTAGTAGTTCAAAATTCATTGCTCTGTTAAATTGCCAAAAAATAATGGAAATAGAAGCCAAATTTGGGCCTCAGTTACATGCCTGTTTTTCAGTGACAAAAAACAAATCCCAGTTTTGTTCTCTCCCTATGATTACTCATTAGCTATCTGAACCTCGTTCAAAATGTTTCTGACAAAAAAAGAAACTAATGCTGTGAAGTTAATGAAAGAGCAAATTACATACATGATCTAGCAGCCGCTTCAAGTTCAAGGAAAGATGCCACAGATATGCTTCTTGACAAATCGATGTCAGATAGTAGCTTGGTCATCCAGTCCTCCAATGAGCCTCTTCGCTGCAACAAATCCAAGTTTCTGTGAATATTGATAAGATGAATTCAAAATGCGCTCAGAGAGGCCGATTAAATTCAACAAAGATATAATTTAAATCATCAATTTGATCCATATTAGCAACAACTTCTAACACTCATGATCATTAAAGTTAAATTTTGAATCTAGCAATTTGCTAGGATAAAAGTGAATGCTGTAAACTGATCATTTGCATGCATGGGAGGAGTTCTATTTGTGTGTGCAAGCATCAATTCACCATTGTTAGCCTTCATTCTACATTTTCTGCAAACCTATTATTGTGATGCTTTTATGAGTTGCATAGTTTTGATTTGGCTGGAACTCATGTCATTCTTGAATTAATAATTCAAATGCCAAGTCATTCACAATGAGATGTTCCTTTAATAAAAGCAAGGCTATCATTTTCTCCATGAACTCAAAAGGGATACAATGGTACGCAAAAAGAATTAAATGGACCATCTTGGTGGCTTCCTCAGCAGAGTGGTCCTACAGATCGTTCTTCAAAGGACTATCTTGGTCTTGTAAATTCCATGACTACTTCATGAATAGTTGTGCAGCACCCACCAGGGACTTTGAGTGCTATTTATTTGCACTACCATGGCATCAGCAACCAGCAAAGATCTTGCCAGACTTCTAAAGAAAGAAAGAAAGGGGAAGCTAATTATATACCTCTTCCAACAATGTCCTGCTTTTTATCCGCAGGAGTCCCTTTGGAGGAGCAGGTGGAAGACTCTTCCTTGGAAATGCCTTTTTAAGCTGCAAAGAAGCTAATTAAGGGTCAGATACAAACTCACCATTCAACTTTCAAATTATTGATGCAAAAGTTTCATAGCACAATGAAGCATGGTTCACAGCCATAGTATGGATAGCAATGAAGCCATCAACCCACAACCACCCTCGGATCAGCTGCCATCAAGTAATAAAGCAGAGAAATCCTTCATCTACAAAACAAGCAAACCGGGCAAATATACTCACGTCATTATATAGTTTCCAGAAATCATTAAATCTTCTCAATATTCCATGGATAGTTGTGATCCCCTCTGGAGACTGTAAACCCACCTGAACCCTGTAGAACTGTCCTTAAGAATGTTAAAGTAGAACATAATAAAGGAAATCACCACAGACAAGCCTTTTCTCACCAACTGAATACAAGTACCATGCGAAGAGGTCCGGAAAAAAAAAAAAAAGAGAAGCATATCACATTCATCCTTTCTCCAGATATTATATATTCCCTATATGTAGGACTTGGTATTTTTTTAATTCGATGACTAACTAAACACAATAAAAACCAAAAGTTAGGATCATGTAACGTCCCATGATTTGAACGCCCTCTTGTACACATTTCTTCCCCCCAAGCCATAAAGCAACAATAAGGAGTCAAGCCTCCTCTTATTGGGGAAAAAATTGCCTGTCATCCCCAGAAACATCAATATATCCACAGGCTAGTGACAAGTTAAGGGTATCATTTGCTTTTCTAGGATGATAAATACCTCACAACCTCACAGGACTTTCCTCCCTTCATGATCTTTTTCTCCAACACAAAAGTAACAACGCAGCTCTACAAAGTCAAACTCTAATCCGAACAAACTTTGTTGCAGAATCACTCTCATTCACTACAACAAAAACCATTTATTCACCTTTCCCGCCAAGAAATGAAAGAAAAAGATATTATTGACCATATTCTTTTTTCTTGATGGTTGAGTCAACTCAACTAAGCCTAGATCCAAAATTAGTTGAATTGAGACCATTCAAGAATTTTTTAGTTGTGAATTAAAGATAAGAATGTGGCTATTCACTTGTTAGCTATTCTCTGAACTTTATCATTTCAGCAAACAAAGTTGAAATCACTTTATTATGACATTCCACATGCTTTTTTTTTTTTTTTCAAAATTCTCTCTATAATGCAAACTGACTTACTCCTTTCCCCCTTTTCTTTCGATTTTATTCTAACTACTAATAAGAAAGAACAAAAGGTTTCATGCATATGTTTTCATTCCCCTTACTGATATTGTAGTTGATCTAACAATATCTAAAAAATATACCACATAACTTTTTACAATGCTCTCCGAGTAAAAATTAAATTCCAAATTTCAAAAGAAAAAATATACAGTCATTTTGAACTGATTTAGTTTAAAGAAAAAATAGAAAACAGATACTTTGTTTTACCTGTAGTTACACCTATAGCCACGATATACAAACAAATATTAATATAAGATAACTTATTTAGTTGCTTCTGACTACTCCTTGTTCCTTTTCAAAACCAAAGTTGAGTGAATGTTCATTACTATTTTCGTTAAATATAAGTTGTTACGTAGTTAATAATATGAGGTTTAAAGGCTCAAATGGTATCTTTTCCAAAGATAAACCGATTCTCTACCTTTCGCGAGAATTTAGAAGAGAAGGGGGAAAAATCTTTTAAACAATCTAGCCATTTTTATCCCCATGTCAAAGATATTTTAGGAGAGTAGAAGTGATAGGGATCAAAGTTCCAACACTTGATCATCCTTATTTTGGGAGATTTGAGACAAAGTAATGTTAAGGATAGCATGCACTGTGCGGTAACATTCACTAGTACTGTTCATGGCACTGTTCACTGTCTTTCTTTTAGAAATTCCCTACTTATTCTATTTTATTTTATTTTGGTGCCTGGATATTTAGAAAGTTATTTCTACTTCGATTATTATTAGAATAGTCATTGCTAGAGACTTTTTTGGAGTTTCTAAATTTTAATCTTACTAGTAGTTTCTATCTTTTGTTAAGATTAATTGTCTCTTTAAAAACTTGTAAACTTATTATGAGTAACAAAGGATAAAACTTTGAATTTATGTTTTGAGTTCTCGCAAACCCTAGAAAGTGCGCTTCTTTCTTGCCCTAAGGATTTACTAGTGTGATGCTAGTAAATCTATCCTCTTTCTTCTAATTTATTGCTCTTTTATTTCAATTTACGTTACTGAATTCTTCTGCAGTAAACCCTACTCTCCTTGGCCCTAAGCCTTGCCCTAAAATCCTATAAAGTCGTCCTGCATCAGAAACTGAAACAGGCAGATATTTTATTTATGTTTTCGTTCCAATTGTTAATGCTCCGTGGAGCACAATAGTTAATCAAAGGCAAGTGAAAAAAGGCATCTTATATCGATTTAAGGGCCCCTACCATTACTTTGCTACCTCTGTTCCCTTTTTTTTTGGGGGGGGGGGGCTTTGTAACAGGGAGGGGACAAGATTCGAACCCCAGATAAAAGCTTCAAGTCATTCGAATCACCACTTGAATCAAAGCCATTGGTCTGGCACTTTCGCAACTTTAAGAACTTAATTAGTGATGTAGCAAGCAAAAGTGGGCAATCCCATTTTTCCCCTAATTTTCACCAAGACACAAATAAAAGTGATTTCTGATTAATACCATCTGCCAGTTTGGCTATCTTTTTTCCAGATTAAAACCCAACGTAAAATTAAAAACTAAGCCAATCAGGTTTTTCAAAAACTGTGTAAAAAATAGCTTTTTTTTTTCAATGAAGAAAACTAAGTGCCCATTTGGTAGGGCTTTTTTTTGACTTTTCTTCTCCTTATAAGGAGAAGCAAAAATTAATAACTTTTGAAATTAAGTTAAAAGTTGTTTGGTATTTTTACTGTTAAAAATAAACTTATTTCATAACTTTTGAAATAAAATTAAAAGTTAAAAATTAAAAGTTAAAAATTAAAAGTTAAAAGTTAAAAAGTAAAAATTAAAAGTTAAAAGTTAAACTTAAATATAAAGAGAGGATATGAGGGTAAAAAAATTTATGATATGGACATATTTGAAATTTCATATCCTTTAACTGAGGATATAACTAGAATAAAAAGAAGCAAATTCCCTAAAAAACTGGCATGTTTTTAAAAGGAAAAGCAAAAGCTCCTCTAAGGAGCTTTTGCTTTTTTTTTTTGTTTTTCTTCATAAAAAAAGCTCTTTTTTTAAGAGTTTCTTAAAAAAATTGTTTGGCAGAGTTTTTCCTCAAAAGGAGAAGAGAAACTGAAAAAAAAGTCCTACCAAATGGTCACTTAAAAAGGAGAAGCTCCTGAAAGGAGCTTTTTCTTGGCCTTTTTAAGAAAAACATTTGGACGACAAAATTACCCCTAATTATTTCAATTACAACAATTTTGTCACATAAATAAATTAAAAAAAAAAAAAAAACTATTTCAAGTTTGATAGAAAATATAAATTATTAATTCATTAATTTTTTATGAATTTAGGAAATTTTTCAAAAAAAAGTACGAACTTTAAATACTTATGAATATTTATAAACTTAAAATATTTATGTTTAATTTATACATATTTTAGAATTATTTATAAAACTATTTACCTTATAAATTATTTATGAAACTTTTAATGTCAATTGCCCATTATTGTAATTTCATTAAGTTTAAGCTTTTTTGAAGTAAAATTACCAAACAGCTTATAAATTAAATTTTCAAACTCTTAGTTTTTCACAATAACTCAAAAATAAGAGCTTTTAATAGGGGAAAAAAAAGTTAGGCCAAAAAGACTCTATATAGATTATATATATTAGAAGGTCAAAAAGGTAAGACAATATAATCTTTTTAATAGTACACAAATAGAGGTCTTGAAATGTTAATTAAAAGAATATACATGGTAAAGAGTGTAAGCTTTTAAAAAGAAATCAGCCCAGTGTGATAAAGAAATGTAGACGGTGCACTTGTTAATTTCCCTAGTTCTTTTTTGCATAAGTATGGACTTAAACTTTGAGATTGAGTAGTATTTACCATAATATTATTCACATTTAAATTTGAACTTAAGTGCTCATATATCTACCAAGTCGGTCCCTGTATTTTTAAACTATGTCAGTCATAGTCCATGTTCATGCTTCACAGTTCACAACTAATAATTAAATATGAAAATCGCAATATTGGAATGAACACAAATTGCACCAAGTTTTCTCTGGATTTGACTAGGTCACACTTCAGTCTAGCAATACAAAAGGTTCAGCAGAGCAAGTTGCTGAAAGCCAGAATGAGAATAATTGTAAATGATTGGACATTTTCAAATTATGGCCTCCATATACATATCACAGCTCAAAGAAGTAACCAATTGAAATAGATGCATAATTATTTGAACATATTTTAAGTTAAAAAGATTACCATATTTTGTAAATTAAAATATTAAATCACGTCATCTGTCGCTTTACTTTAAGTTCAACTTGGACCAAAATATTTTTCATCCAAAAGAGATGGCATGAATATTTTCTGATTCAGGTCTTGAAGATGCAAACTGTAGGTAACAAACGAATGTAATTACCAACTTGTCGCATCAGAATACCACGATCTCCTCAGTATAGATGCAACCCCTCCCCCCCAAAAAAAAACAAAGAAAGAAAGAAAGAAAGAAAACATCAGCTATTACCACAACAGGATCTGAATCCCTTGATCTCGGAAGAACAACCCAGGAAGGGATTGTGACGCAATAACTCCATCCTGTGTGTGGATCATGTGGCCAAACAGTGTCCCGTCCACTCTATAAAATGAAAATAGCTTTCTGAGAGGAAATCATATTTATAACCAAGCCAAAAAGAATCAAGAAATTCACATTTCCTAAGGGGAAAAAAATTGTTTTTCCACAAATTGGACACTTAGTAGAAGGTTTGAGAAAGAAAGTTTTCAGGAAAAGGAGAAGATCATTGTAAGAGAAAACAACAATATCTTAGACATGCTTGCCATTCCCATTCATAAAACCAAAGATGTAAAGTAAAACATTTTGGTCTCCATTCATAGCGTCCACATACAAGGGGAAGCACATGCTAAAACATTTCAATCTCCATTCATAGTGTCCACATACAAGATGGAGCACATGCTTCTATATGGTACCACTACCACATGCATTGCATAGTTCAACCCAAAACTAAGCAACCTCAAGTTGAATACATTTGGAGCTATAGAAAGGAAAACATGGAGATATAAATAACCCGACATAGGGCATCTCTTTAAAGATAAATCCTTCACAAGCTTGAATTTCTGGAGCACATGGTTGTTTCGCAAAATATAGGATGGATATATCTTTCACAAGCTTGAACTTCTGGAGTACAAGGTTGTTTCGTAAAATATAAGATGGTATAAAGTTGTTGGTTGTGAGTTCAAACCTTGCGAAACTCATTATTCATCCCATGTGTCCATGTGATTGGATATTCTACCTAATTGGTGAGGGTGAGTAAAATAATTAAAACACCTCCCTTCACAAGCTTGAGCTGCTTTTGGAGTGGATGGCTGTTTCACAAAACCTAAAGAGTCTCAGCACCATAAAAGGATTCCACATTTCATTGACTTTAGGAAGGGTCACACTGCTAAGAATCAAATCCTTGGGGAACTGGTCCTAATTACTCCTTAAACTGGAACTTCAACCCTGAAGAATTGGACATGGATCTCCTCCATACCACTGTTTTCTGTCCAGACAATTGCATTGGCCACAGAGCACATAAAAAATTTGTGAAACACCTTCAATTGCAAATATTGTTCTCCCTCTCATAAGGCACATCTTACAGAAATCTCTCCAACAATGTGCAGTAGCAACAATTTACAGCTACTTACATAGGAAATTATCCCCACATTATCCTAATGTATCCTGTTTTCAGGTAACGCACAAAAGTCGGTCACTTTTGTTGCATGATAAAAGAAGATGAAGAAAAATGGCCATAATGGCTCTAATGAATTGCAACACTCAGATAATGGCCCATCTGAAGTTGTAAGGGCCTACAACAAGCCCGTAATGGTGATGGTCACCTTACACACAAACACTATATCGATTTTTACCAATGGATATCCCTTGTAAGTAGAATTAGGATCTTGACAACAAACAAGCTAGCCAAAATGATAACAGTTTTATCAAGACTCCTACATTTATATCACCCACTCCTTTTGTTGGTTAATATACGGGAAACCACAACAAAACATTGGCTCAATTTTGAATAGCTAATCCAGGAAGCACCTCTTAAACAGCATGTAGAATTATGGAAGTCAATTCATTCACAGCCTTAGATGCGTAGCTAAGAGTCAGACAAAATGACTGCACCAGTCTCCTCAATATTCATATAAACAATTCCCCCCTCCCCTGAGAAAAGACACGTTCTTGTAGCCCTAACGGAAATGGAGGAGTAATACATAACTTACTATCCTTTAATAAATAGAGGAGCTAAAGTTCAATTTTAGGAAGTCAATATGAGAATCTAAGGTTGAGACTTTAGGTGGCTTTTGGCTGGGTCCATCAAAGAGATCATCTATAGAGCTTCCCATGGTTCTATGGTAAATCAGAAAAACAAAACTCAAAATGTTTTGCTAGTTAGAACAAGTTGGGTTCTTCTTGCTTTTAGGCTGTCAGTTTTGACACAATTTTCAATGACTTCAATCATTCTACTTTCCTTGATCATACTGATTAAGGGCTCACGGTCTATGGCAGCATACTTATTTATAAATATTAATATTGATACTACAAATGAATGCAACCAATTTTAAGCTGTCATTCCTTACCAAATTTCTCGACTAAGTTGATTATTATGACATTCCTAGTCTACTCATCATTTAGTATCCATAGTTTTGATGCGCCTCGAGGTCCACAGGCTTGATCCCTAATATAAACCTTGTTGGCAACCAGCTTTATACTACCTAACCTAAGGACATTTATTATCAAGTCAAATTATGCAACTGGAGTTGTTATTGAGAGCCAAAAGAAAGATCCACATAGTTAACCGGAAACCAAAGCTAAATCATCAACATGTGACGATAAAACAACCTCAACAAAATATCAACACCAGATCAATCAGATCAAAAGTTCAGGATCGTCGAGACTCAAAATTCCAGAAAAAGAAATTGATTATTGAGTGGAAATGGTTACCCATTTACGTGGCGGAGGACTCCAATCCATTCCCAAAGGCAACGGTGAAGTCCCATCGTGTCTGTGCTTCGGTGGACTCAGTCTCCGCATCATTCAAATAGCACACACACACGCACTCTCTCTCTCTCTCTCTAGACGAATTTGATTGGAGAGAGAGAATTAAGGTTTTTGTGATCGGATCAAAGTTACAAAAGAAGAAGAATAGTGAATCACCTTGACGGCACGGGAGACCGGTGCATGATAGTAGAAGGGTACTAGGCGTGGCTAAAGGGCGCCTCCCCGTCACCTGCGGTTTGATCGTCGCTCCTGATCTGTAGAGTAAAAGAGAAGGAGAGAGAGAGAGAGAGAGAGAGAGAGGGCCAAAAAGGACAATCCACCTAACTGCCTTATTGTGCGTGAATTTGCATTTTTGTTCACGGCAAGATGATTAAAAAATGGGAATATCAGATAGAGAGAGGGGAGAGAGAGAGAACTCATGAAGTTGACCTTTAGCAGAGGTGGAGGTGTTCTAATGGGCCGTTTAATTTTAAATGGCCCGAGCCTGTTGGGCTGGGTAGCTTTTCATTTTTAATTACGCCATGTAGAGCCCAATCATGCTAGCTTGAGGTTCAGCTTGAACACAGCCACACCTTTCTCGGCCTTTTGGCCAAAGATCAAGAGGGGTGTGAATACAGTCGAATCCAAAAGACATTGGATTTTGCTCAATGAATCGCCAAGAGCGGAAAATTTTGATAGACGACCAAACCATATTTTATTGGGGATTGATTTTGCTCTGTCGAAGCAAAGACGATCACCTATATCATCCTGCCATAGACGTGTTGAACCGACCAAAACTCGGGGTACTAGCTCCCTTTTGGAAATAAAAAAAAAAAAATTATATTGAAAAAGCTGACACCTAAAATGAACCCGATAAATACTAAATCGAATTTATCATAATATAACTTTAAATATTAATTATTATAGTACAAAAACAATAGACATATTTATACTAGTATATATAAATCTATATAAACACCTTATCATGTAATCGTACGCTCCTTTCCATGTGCAAGTTCAATGCTGCACATTGCTTAATGAATCCTCATTATATTTTCATGAAAAAAAAGAAAATATTTTCATGATAAAGGATGTTGAAAATTGATACTAAAAAATCTATATTTTTTTTTATTTTCATTATCGGTATCCGAAGTTTACCTAACAATCCGATTTGGATATTATAAAATCTATTTTAGAGATTGGCTCTCTCAAATCTTTTTTCATAATTCCCAGAACTCAAATTCAAAATCTTTGGTTAAGGGATAAAGTAGCCAACCATTCAATCCAAAAGAATTTGATAAAAAATCTATATTTTTTTTTTTCACGTGGGTTAATCATTTATGTCGTGTGCCCTGGCTGCAGGGGTTAATCTTGGGATAGCATTTTAGAATTTGAATGCTTGATCATTGGTTTAGGGCTTTTTTATCATCCCAAGAAGTATATATATGGAGGGATATATAGAGGGATCAATTGCTTTTCTCTTGCTTTGTTCTGTGATAGGATTGTCTCTTAAAATTTATGGGTGTTGCACGATCCACTTTTTAAAGAGCTCATTTGCTTTTTTGGGTGGGCCCTATCTTGCTGGACACTAATGGTCTGTTTTTTTGGTTTGCGAACCCTTTCCACCGATGGTTATAAAATATGAAATCTTATGTTTTTTTTCCTAATTTATTTATAATATCAATATCTAAAAAATCGATTAATCTAATTTGAATAATTATAAAATTTAATTTAGAGACTTATGCTCTTAATACTTATTTTTTTATTTTCAAAATTCGAATTCGATATTTCAATTAAAAACTTTTAAATATTTTGTTATTAGATTTACATGATATGATGGTATAGTACTTTAATATATTAAAATTTCTTTAGCAATTGGATTTCATAAAACCCATCACAGATCTTAATTATCTATTTGACCTTGCTTGCGTATTGGGTTTACGCTTAGCCATTTTTAACCCAATTACGTGAAAGTGGACATCACAAACATAATGTGAAGTATAGTTGGACTAGTTTGACATAGAGCTGTTATGATATCCGGATAATATCACGGGTACCCGTAATACTAACGGGTCAAAGCTTGAACCCGAACTCGGTCAACTCGAGCTCAGGTCGAGCTTGAGCTTTGCTAGTGCTGCCTCGAAGCTCGGCCGCACACCTTCTCCTCATTTCTCACTCGACCGCAACCCTAATTGCGATCGAAACTCGAAGATCTTCTTCTCCTCTCACCACAGTGACCTAGCTCTCGTTTCTCATTGGGCTGCAGCCCTAATCGCGATCGAAGTTCGAAAGTCTCCTTTTCCTCTCACCACGGTGACCAAGCTCTCCCCTCTCGAGTCTCAATCTCGAATCAAACTTCAAGCTGTGTGCGCGGTGAAGATCTTGCTTTTGTCTCCATCGCTGTTACAATTTCACTGCTCAGAGGTCAAGTCAAAGGTAAACCCCTTCTCTCTCTCTCTCCCTCTCTCTCTCTTCTAGGGTTTTTTATTTTTTCTCTCGTCGAATCAAATTCAAGTTCTCAGGTTGATTTTTGCTCTCTAGGGACTAGTTGAATGTGGTGGGAAAGATGGTGCTCTCGGATTCAAGCTCTGTGATTTTTG
Organism: Dillenia suffruticosa; assembly: GCA_033439265.1. Classification (NCBI taxonomy): domain Eukaryota; kingdom Viridiplantae; phylum Streptophyta; class Magnoliopsida; order Dilleniales; family Dilleniaceae; genus Dillenia; species Dillenia suffruticosa. The sequence continues at coordinate 22,975,636 of JAVTVX010000029.1, forward strand.
TACTGTGATTTTTGCTCTCTAGAACTACTGGTGATGCTGATGAGGTATTAGGCTCGAGCACGGGTATGATCTCGGGTGGGTTCAAGCTCGGGCTTGGCTATTATGTCAGGTTCGACCTCGAGCTTGGGTCCAATCTCACCCGGGAGGCCCGCGACACTCGAACTCGAGCTTTTCCATGACTCTTCAAGTCGAGCTCAAGCTCTAAAATTACAGACTCGACGAGCTCGAACTCGAACTCAACTGAAAAATATTCGAGCCAAGCTCGAGTATTAGTAATACTTAACTCGACTCGAGTGTCATAACAGTACTAGTTTGACACTCACACTTGAGCACACAAGCTTTGTAGTTTAGGCTTACTTGATTTGAGCCGGTTTGACCAGTTAAACATGGTTTTTGACCCAATTGACCAATTTTATCCGGTTAGACCATTTTAACTTAGTTTGATTTTGGTGGGCTTTACCTTTGAACAACAAATTGTACATGTTATATATGTATTGTACTTGACTATTTTTTTGGAAGGAGAAAGGAAGAAAAACAAGCCCCAGGGGCTAGAAACGCTTAACACCTAGCAAAGGAGAAACCATTTGAGTCTTCATACAGAATGCGCATGATATCCTTCGGAGGAGAGGGGAGCTCGTGGATGCCGGTGGGGAGAAGGTGGCCCATAATGGCCAGAAAATCAGCGCCTCTACTTCCTTCTCTGCATGTGTGGGAAACTGGGCCTATCTCTAGGTCCCTCAAGAGTTGGAGACATTCGGAGATGTGATGGTAGTGAGGGTGACGACTGTCAGACCATTGTTCAACATGTGGACTAGGGAAGCTGAATATACTTCTAGGATGATGTCTTTGAGACCCATTTTCTTTTCCAATTTGAGACCTCCTCGAGCACCCTAAAGTTTAGCTACGAGACTATTGGTGGAGCCAATGTTCACAGGAAAGCCCACCATCCATCTTCCTTCCGAGTCGTGTAAAAGACCACCTGCACCCACTGCACCTGTTGGCATTTTGATTGAACCATCAGTATTAAGCTTTAGCTTGCCACGGGGGGAGGTGTCCAAGCAGTCCATCTAATCTTGGGAGTCTGAGAATGTCTGGTTTTATGCGTTCAACCTGCAGCAGTGTCCCTGGCAAACTTTGAGCTATAGAGGCTGTGACCTACGAGGAAGAGTGTGGTGGAAGATCAATTGGCATCTAGTTTTCCGAATGGTCCAGATCACAGCAAGGAAAGTGATATTCCAATGGGGGTCCAAAAAGATTGCGAACTTGGTATAGTTGGTTTTCAGCCAGTAATGAGGGGGTGCAGGTTGAAAGAGGGGTTCGTGGTTAAAATGGGAGAGATACGACTCTAGACTTGCCTGGCCTAAAGGCAGTCTCGAATGATATGAAGGATGGTTTCTTCTGAAGCTTTTAGATAGAACATGGAGTATCGTTGGAGAGCTTCCTTCTGGTTCTTTTCTAGTTATTGAGAATTCTAGACCAGCATGCCAACCAAAGAAAGATTTTCACTTTCTCTGGGCACTGGACCTTCCAAATCCACGACTAAAGGTTTTGCATTTATTGTGATTGTGCTTTGTTTTTTCCCAAGGGATCGGCAACATGTGTGACATATTTTGGCCAACGTGGAATCCATTTTCTACCTACTTGCCTATTATTATTAGTTATGTCATTGTTCAATATTTTGTGTAAATACATCGGGGTTGGGCATACAATGTGACATATATATGTTGCATATCGTTGATTAGTCATTTTTTTATTATACTTAAATCGATTGATATTTGAAATTATATTCTGATTAATATAATTTGAACTGTTATCGGACTCTCTTTAAAGGAGAGATTTTCAAATATAATTCTTTTCATTTTTAAAATTTGAATCCGAATGTTGATTAAAAAATTTAATATCTTTTTCAGTAAACAAATTATTTATCGGTTAATTAGTCATTTACCTTGTATGTGTTGTGAGAGCTCTCATTCATAGAATTCGAGTGAACTCTTGAGAAAGTTTTAGTAATATTTACTTTCCTTACTTGAGACAATTTGAGATGATTTTGATTGACTAATATTTTCAAAATAAAGTTCGAGTGAACTCTTGGTGTTGTATTGTTTAATTTTTCGTAACGATCAACTAGTAATTAACTTGAGATAATTGGAATATTTTGTACGATATTATCTGATTTCATATATATAGTCATATTGTATTAAATTTATTTTCAATATATTATGTTATTGTATTATGCTAAAAAGGGGACGGGAGGACCGGTAAAATTTATATATCGAATGATTTCATATTCCTTTTTTTCTTTTTTTTTTTTAGTATTTTGAATTGGTTATCACTAATATCTAAAATTTTATTCTGATTAATTTAAATCGATTGTTGTAGGATTCATTTTTTAAGATGAATCTTTTAATATTATTTTTTTCGTGTCTAAAAAAAATCAAATTCTTGATTTGATTAAAAAATAAAAATATCCAATTCTATCAAGGAGCGTCGGTTATCCCTTTCTTAGTTTTCACGAGCTAACCCCTTCTTTTTCCCTCTAGATCCGTGGAGATACGAGGGCAAGGAGCTGATTGCCGCAGTTTTGCACGTAAAGACAAGTAAAGTTTGGAGGGGACACGCAGTCAGATTTTTAGACTTGCCGGTATGATTATGCTGACGTCTTAAATAATAAATAATTATATAATATAAATACAAAGAATGCGATAAATAAAAATTTATTAATTGAAAAAAAATGAAGAGAATAATATATAAAAGTTTATTAATGAAAGGAAATAAAATATAAATAGTTATCATTCATTAACTTATAGTTTTTTGTGTCTTAAAATTTGAGAAAAAATTAAATTTAAAAATCAAATTAAGAATTTAGTTTAATTCGATATGATGTTCATCTCTTGCGGGTTTACATTTTGTGGGGATTTGGGTCTTGGTCATTTTGTTTCCATAGAATATTTCATATTTCCTTTGTGTTAGAAAAAAATATGTATTTTTCTACTTAAGTGAACTATTAAGATCGAAAACTTTTATATTTATATATTAGAAAATATCTGATTCATGCAATTTAGTATAGTTGTGCATATTTGGACAAAATAGATGTAGTTGTAGTGTCTTTTTCTTATGTTTTCAATAGATAGTTTTGTGATCATTATCTTTCACCATAATTCTGAAATACAGGATTCAAATTCTAATATAACAAAAAAAAAACGTCGTTACCTCATTTTTTTTAGGGGCACGAGAGAGATTTTGTTTTATAGATGGGCTGGATTGATTTGGAACATAGTGAACACAATTTATTCTCTTATCCCCACTTGTGCTTGTGAGGGATCGGAGTCCTTTCACCTTGTGGTGGGCGGTGAAGATCATCTGAGATTTGTACTGGACAAAGCACATACACAAAACACAAACAAGCTTCCCACTAGTCCCGATCTCCCTTATACTGTATCATAAATATAAAGAGAATCGACGAATAGTTAATTTAGTGAGATAGTGTATTAAATTTGTTATCAAGTTTTAGATTCGTAGTTGATGCAATAATTGTTAAAACACTAATATTCAATCACTGCACCAATTATTCCTTAAATATAGTTTTAAAAAATATTTAAATCGAATTAATTTAAATATAATTTTAGATATCTGTGATAAAAAAAATACAAGGAAAGGATTAGTGGCCCTCTATTGTCTGGTGAGTCCACCACGTGAATGTGTTTGGTGGCCTTATTAAGCCCCCGTTATGCTTTTGTTTTCTTCTTTTGTTTCCCATTTTCCATTTTTTTGCTCCCAAATCAAATAATTCACTTACACTTTTTGATAATATACATTTCTTTATATAAATAAAACATATTCTCGTTTTCATGAAAAATACTTATCCCTCTTTCCGCAATTAATAGACAAGTCCATGTGGTTGTAGATTTGTGCAGCAAAAATTGAGTTTAATATTGAATCAATAAACCTTTTTCCTAAAAAAATGAATAAACTTACAAAGAAATAAAATTTAATTTTAAATATTTGATCCATTTTTCCCTTCAAATATCTGCAAAAATCATCTGAATTTTTCATTTATTTTTCATTTTCCAGCTTTTTTTTCATGATTGTAAGCCCAAATGCATGTAAATTGTCAATCCTGAACAAGAGTTGAATAGTGTGCCATTAGCCGAGTATAAAGGCAAGTGGTTGATCCAGTGATTAAATATTAATACTTTTTAAATAAGATCTGGATCAAATAGCAGTGTTTTATACTAAAAAATGGATAAATTCTTTTTACACAAGTTTTTAATATATAATATCACATTGTTCAAACATTATCATATGTTTTAAAAATATTTAAAAAAATATTACGTATTAAAATCAAATCAATTATTGATTTAATTTTAAAAATATAAAAATTTCTTTATTTTTATATTTATAATATTTATTTTCATATTTATAACAATGTGTTTATTATCTAAACATAACATATTAATAATATTTCATTGAAATAATATAACATCAGATTTCATATTAATATTATTATAGGGTTTCCAAATAAAGTATTCGACAATGTTCGACCAATGGCTATGCAATACATAAACCTAAGGAAATAATTTATTTGACAAAGTTTTATTTATGAAAAAAAAAAATTCTTCAATCATTAATAACTAATATAATGGATATGTTCCACTGGTAATAGACAAAAAAAAAAAAGTTGAAAAATTTTTTTATTATTATTTTACTAACTCAATCAATGAGAAGCTGCCGCAACCACTCCCCTGCTGTATTTTTGAGATCAATGGCCCTAACAAAAATAGCAAATTCTATAATACAAACAGTAGGCTGGAAAGAGTAGGAGCAGAGATGAGGGAGGTTTGAGTGCTTAGTCTCTTTGAAGACAAAATAGGGAGGGAGGGAGGGAGTGAGAGAGAGAGAGAGAGAGAGAGAGAGAGAGAGAGAGAGATTCAATGACTACATTCCACACTTGAAAATGCCAACATTTAGACAGAAAAATATCAATTCAGACACACCAAGGCAAGAGACAATGCCCAGTTATCGGTACATTCCACGCATTTGCCATTGGATCCTTAGCCAAAGGTTAAAATTCAAAACAAATCTACACAACAATCCCTTCCCACCTTTCACGAACAACAAAGACAAGCAACAAGATAGTTGCATTGCAACACAACAACAAACGCAAAGCTAACAAAAAACAAACTTAAAATGCACAACAATCACACTAACAATCCCCTCCCTACTCACATTTAAAGCCTGGAGGAATAGTTTTTTGACAAGCACTAACAATCACACTAAGTGAAATGGGCACATTCAAGTTAATTCCAAGCACGTTGGCCTTAAGGGCAGTGCAAAGGCAGAGGGCAACTTCCAAGTCAGCCAAGCCATCTAGCAAACTGCAACACTTTTCAGAGACCGGTGTTCCGAGGACTGCACCAACGAGACCTAGGAGATCAGCACAGACACCAAACTTCAATGTGTCCCTGGGACAGTATGCAACGGGTGGTGGAGGTGGCTTGTAGCAAGGAGGAGGCTTATAGCCACATCCGCATGTGTTGCATGCGCTAGAAAATGTTGCATAGAAGAGGAGAGAGAAAACTATTAGGACACAAGAAAGCTTGTTGGATGACATTGGGATATCTCTCTCTCTCTCCCCCCCCACTCTCTCTCTCTCTCTCTCTGGTGTTTGGTGTTTGGGGCTTGGTGCCCTGGTGAAGGATTGGGAGCTATTTTAAAGAAAGACTGTGAGGTGGAAGTTGTGAGTTTGATTGAGTGGAAGGGAGTGAAAATGGATGACTATGGTGGCAGCTGTTTTTTGTAACCTTGCGGCACAAAGCTTGATATTTTCCTGCAAGGTACCACATGCATGGTTATGTTTGGAAAACCATGGACCCAATACATAAGCCTCGGTTTAACTTTTAAACTGGCCAAAATAAGTATTTATTATCATTTGGTTATAGTACATAAACATGAGCAATTTACAAATTTGATCGAGTCTGAGTTGAGCCCAGTGAGATTTAAACAAAAATTTTAATGCCCAAGCTACGGTTATACTTTATGTTCAAATTCACTAATTTGCCTATGCTTCGAGTTTTATTATAAAAGCATGAATCTTAGTTCTAATATGTGTTTTTAAAACTGAACTCGACCGACCAGGTCTATCGATTCGATTGGAAATCATTCTAATTCAGTTCAGTTTTTACTATTAAATTGAATAAAATCAAATTCGATCAAAATCGTTTAAAATTGATTAAAACCAGTAAAATTAGTGAACCATTCAAATTAAACCCAAAAAAGGTATATGTGACTTTTTCCATTTCATCCTTTTTTTTTCATTTTCTTTCTTGCTCTTTCCTTCCTCTCTGCCATCGTCTCTCATTCGTAACTCTCAAAGCTTCACTTCCACTTTTTTGTAGATATATATAAAGTTTATATTATTTTAAAATATATAATATATAAATTATATATATATATATATGATATCATAATGATATCATTCGATTCGTAAAATGGTTCAATCGATTCGACTTATAAATCAATAAATCAGTAGGTTGGCCAAATTATTTATTGATTCGGTTTTAAAAACATTAGTTCTAATACTCTCAAACTTTGATTTAATTATGTTAAATATTATTAGGTTAAAATAGAAAGTTTTAAATGAGAAAGAGCAGAATTTTCTTTTATTTCTTAAAATTGCAGCCAATTCTGAGTTTTGGTTGCCAATTCACCACATCTACAATGTACAAATATCTATATATATATACATTTTTTTTTTTGGTCATAAAAAGTATACAAGATTTTCGCAATAGCACCTCCTACTCTAAGGACCAAGGGTCTAGAATTTTGACCCCAGGAGGCCCACGAGGACAAGATGGAGGGTAAAATACCATGCAGTGGTACACCACCCACAGTGTTACCAGGTTGTGACAGACATGAAAAGGCCTCGATTTCATGTCTTTTATTAGTTTTTTCTCACGAGATGTTTTGTCTAATTTTGTTCAATAATTGACTGATACAGATGTTCAATAATTGATTGGATGTTTAGCCGAATTCACCCCCCATCAAATTTAAGTTTTTTACCGCACTGAGTTTTTTCTTCTCAAACTTCCCATGGGAGCCAAATCCATGAAGTGAAAAGTTTTACTATACTAACTTATATTATGTGATAAATATATATTTTGCAAAAGAGTGATGGAATCGAATTATTATCGTAATATTATAAATATTCTATTAATTCTAAAATATTTTGTTTAAATTATATTATAATTATTTTTTTTAATTATTGCCATAAATTTACTTTAATATATGGTATTCATAAACTTTTCCTCGACCAATCTTATTTTTATAAATAATTTCATCTGATTAAACTCAAATACTCGGATTTCTTTGTTGCAAAATATGCCATGTTGTCAATTGAGCTTTTTCGATTTCATACCGGAGGGGATGTCTGTCGCAGGAAGAATAGAACTCCATGCTATCCCGACCAAAAATCAGTAGCTGCTAATTCTCAGTCTGGTATCAGCCTCCGAGGCCTTTCAAGCTTTCTTTATAATTTAATTATTGATGTTAGTGGAATGATGTTTTCGTCTTCTAATTAGATTAAAATTTTGATTTTTATTAAATATAAAAAAAATAATATTGAGAGATCTATTCTTATAAAATGAGTATTATAGTGATCGATCTAAATTAATTAGGATAAAACTTTAGATATTAGATGGTGATTAAATCACGATAAAAAAAAAAAAAAAAGTTTAATCGGTAAATGAAGAAAAATTTTAAGAAGAAAAATGAAAGGCGACGAATGCATGTACGTCGCTTTTATTCATTTCTCTGTTACGCGTTTTTGGCTTTCTAGAAAACGCGGAAGTCGGCGCACATTATCTTTTTCTTTTTTTTAGCCAATTGGTCGGCATTAATTTGCGACTAATAATCCTTATTAATAGTTTAAAAGTAAGATTTTCTGTTTTTTTTTTCTTTCTCGATGGTATCTTCACCTATGGAAACCATATAAGTAAAATAAAAATTTTAACTTATTTAAATTTATCTTACTTTATTTTTATTTTCTATTATTATAAACTTTTGTATTAAAAAAATATTTTTAATTTTAAATTTGCAACTTAACCTTAATTAAGGGCGAAATAAAAGTAATTTTATTAAAAATAAAAATAATTTTCAAACTCAATTTTTGTATTAAAAAATTTGTATCTTCACTTAATTATTTTATTAAAAAATAATTTTAAACCTTTTGTTTTTATTAAAAAAATAAATATATTTTCTAAAATAGTTTTTAAATGAAAATTTTAGGGAGAAAATAATATCTAAAATTCTAAAGGGATAAATAATGTTTTATAAAATTCTAAAGGGTGGGGTTAAAATTAAAATATTATTTAAAATATATTTTTTTAATATAAACACTAAATTTTGAAAGAAAAAATCATTGGGGGATTCCGCCGTGCCCTCATCGCGCCTTCGCCGCCGCGCCTGACAATTTTCAAATATCTGTGACGTGAGGTGACAATAGAAGCACTAAAAGGTGTCATAGCTATGAAAGAAGGTATCATAGGAAAGGCTAGCTAGGACATCACACAATGCCATTATTGGGTCAAATAGATCTAAACGTGAGAAAGAATAGCAAAACTTTTGCCAACATGTAACTGGGAGGACAGGGCCCATGGAATTTTTTATTTTATTTTTTTTATTTTTTTACTTTTTTGGGTTTTCCTTATATTCAAATTGGAAGGGAGATGAAGACTGTACCAAGAAAGTGGAGATCATCAACGTCAATTAGTTGTTAAAAGTTGCAATTGTTATGTAAAGGAAAGGGCACTTTTCCCTTGCATGGGCTCACAAGCACGACAAATAAGGGGTATTGCCCCGACAGGCCACAAGCTAATAGGCATCTTTTTGCACCAAATAATATGTGGATCATAGTTTTAAATCCCTCCGCAAGAGAGAGAGAGAGAGAGAGAGGGTTTATATATTGGGCAAAATTTTTGTGATTCAATATATTACATTTTAAATAATTGTTGTTCATGGTTAAAATACTTATTCTAAGTAATATTTTATCATTCCATACCGAAAAGGTTTATATGTTTTAGAAATACAGAGGATTAGAGACATCCAGAGAGAAAAAAGATTTGTTACAAATATCAAAGATTTGTCGGCATCCATATTCACTCAAAATATTGGAAGGGCATGATTCTCTTTATGTAATATTTATTCTCTTTTACCCACGGTCAGTCAGTTGAGCAGATAAAGTCGCTTGACCCTTTAATTAAGACTCAAATTCGACTCGTAATTTAGATACGGAGCAGATTATATTGGGAGACCTTCATCTTCCGAAAGAAGATCTTAGAACAGGTCAATTTGGATTAATCAGAATAAAATTTCAAATATAAGACGGTTGAGAAAGTGACCTACATAGACCAAAAACAAATATTTACTTTCTCTTATTATGTAATATAACCAAAACTTAAGTAAGAAGTCAAGCTTTTTGAGTTGAGCTTTACAGAGGTCGAGTTTGGCCCGTTTAAAATTTTATGGTCAACAAAACTCGAAGAATCAAAGTTTGAGCTCGGCCCAAAAAATTAAAAGGGCCTCGGGCCATTTCAACCAGACACGAACTTAATTTAAACCCAAAAAGTGAGAGAGAGAGAGAGAGAGAGAGAGAGAGAGAGACCTAAATAGAAGAATCATTGTGAGGCATGCATAAGAGTTTCAAATGTCAACAACACCATCGGGAGAAATCGATCCGAGAAGAGTACCGATGACTCATTTGGCTTGATCAGGACATCTCACAGAGTAATCGTAGATGTTGAATAGGATGAGCCTTCACCGACAAACTTGTTGATGTCGCCTTGCGAACATAATATTGTCAGATTCGTCGACACCATTCTTCTCCAACTTTCACAATTCAATTGACTTGAGAAAGAGAAGATGATGAAAATTTAGTCCTAGGGTTAGGGTTTCGTTGTAAAGAAGCATTCATCTTCCTCTCTATCAGGTTTTTCGTAGAAATACCATTTGCATAATAAATGGGCCATGTTTTTTATCATCAAATTGGGTTAATCTAACAAGAGAGTAGAGAGAGAGATAGAGATGGAGATTACAAAGAGGGGGGGAGAGAGAGAGAGAGAGAGAGAGAGATTTCAACCTCTTGGTCTTATCTCTAATTCAACCTTTTGGGGTTTTGGATGGGTTAAGTCTATAACAGGTCGAATCCATTGATATCCAAACTCAACTAGTAATTAAAATGGGGCTAAAAAAAGGACGAGCTCGGCTGGGCCCAATTGTTAGTCCTACCAAAAGATCATATAATTCATATAAAAATTAAAAGACAACATATTTTAAAGATTTTTATGAGAATCTATAAATAGATTGCAAATTCTAAATAGGGTACAGTGAGAAATAAAACCATTCCCTATATTTTCTTTTATATTATTCGCTTAAGCTCATTATATTTTCATTTGGTTTCATAATACATTATTAGCATAAAATTCTAACCGACTGAGGTGTAGTCATAAGTTATTGTACCCAAGATATAACAATTATCTTATATTTGATTTATTTTTGTTAGCATAACTATATATATATGGGTTATTTTTCTTAATATTAGGTTTAGAACCAAAAATATTTTTGATATTGTTGTTGTTATTTGAATCACGGAAATGTTGAAATCATTTTCTTGAAAATTAACTTCTGAAGTCGATTTTTTGAAAATTGATTTCAAATGGATATTTTTTTTTCAAATTTTGAAAAATAGGAAATATGGTGGGAAAAAAATTTAATCACAGAAATCGACTTTAAAGACATAATTATTGTCTTCTCATCACGATTTGGAGTTTCAATCGCAATCGCCTTCGGTCATTGATTTCAGTATCTCATTCAACTTTGGTCCTCGTATTGCCTCTACCATCAGTTTTAGTTCAATATTTGCATCAACAACGCCAATCTATCATTTGCCATCTGGTTGCTTCAATTCGCTGCCTATTTGACTACTTCAATTCGCCATCCAATTGTCGATTTCGTCGTTGATCAGCCACTTGTCCAGAATAACCATGTCAATATTAGCCATAATTGCCCGTGATAACTCGAGTTGTCTCTGTCTCAATGTCAATTTCGCCATTCATCCCCTCAAGGTCTCTATCTGCCTGTTCTTCTCTTCATTTGTTTGACTATCTCCATTGCCACTTGTTTTGATTCAACTTTGTTCTCTATCTCTAGAAGTCACTTCCTGCTATTTGTACACCACTATTGTAGATTCTATCTTCTCCAACATTCGAGTATATGTGCAATTTCTAGAAATTGTCTTTAGCCATCATCGATTGTGTTGCTTGCCAATCATCAATTGTCATCTCTTTTCGCCTTTATCAACTTCTCCACTACCGTTCGAGTCACAAGTCGTCGATTCGTGTGTGCTTTCTTCCCTTCAATTCAATTTCACAATTCATACATCATCTTCTAACTTTGATCGAGTATCATCTTCATTTGACTTTGAAGTTGATCTCTTACCTTTTTTTATTTTTACTATTTTTCTAAATTTGTCATTTGAAATCGAATTTTAGGAAATTGACTTTAGAAATCAAATGCTTAACACTCTTAATCGATTGAAGCTTATCCTATGTTTGTCATTTTTTACCAAGATATTATGTACTCCTTTTCCTTTACTAGATTTTATCCCATAGAAGCGTCTGTAGCTCAGTGGATAGAGCGTCTGTTTCCTAAGCAGAAGGTCGTAGGTTCGACCCCTACCTAGCGTGTAATTGTGTAATTTATTTAAATATTTTAACCCATAGTAATAGAATACCTAAATTGGTATATAGGGGAGTAAGAGAGAGAGAGAGAATATAGAAGGGTACATGGGGGTTATAGTTTTGAAGGAAGAAATAAAAAGAGAGAAAAACAGTTAGTTACTTTTAAAAGTGGAAGTTAAAAGTGGAAATAAGGAACAGAGATAGAAAAATTTGTAAGATTTGCAAGGTCATTTCTGGAGAGAGTTTAACCACCCAACATAAGTTAGTGGTATTGGATTTGCATATTAAGCATAGTATTCAGAGAAGAAAAGTGTACATAATCCGTAAAATTAAGCAGTGGAATTTACAAGATGAGAAACAAAACAACTTTAAGGGGAGAGTAGTAAAACAAGATTTAGGAGAAATATATAGTAGCCCTAATATGATATGAGAGAAGATGACATTTCATGTGAAAATTGTGGCTAAATGTATAATTGGTAAGTCAAAAGGACATGTACCTCTAAATAAAAAATTTAGATAGTGGATAAAAAGAAATACAAAAGAAAGTAAATGCAAAAATAACTATCTATAAATTACTCTACACTAGTAAAAACGAAAAATTTTAGATAAGTATGCAATAACTAAGAAACAGATGAAGAGAGTGTGAGTGAAGCCAAGAATAAAGCTTTCAAATATTTTTATCGATGGTTTAATATGAAAGAAGGGGAAAGGAACACCCGACATAGGTTAGCGGTATTGAATATGTATATCTAGCATAGTATTTAAAAAAGAAAAGTATGTATAACCCCTAGGATTAAGTGATAAAATTTAAAGGATGAGAAACGAAACAATAGAATACCTAAATTGGTATATAGGAGAAATAGATGGGGAGAGAGAGAGAGAGAGAGAGAGAGAGAGAGAGAGAGAGAGAGAGAGAGAGAGAGAGAGAGAGAGAGAGAGCATAAAAGGGAACATGGGGGTTAAAGTTTTGAAGGAAGAAATAAAAATAGAGAAAAACAGTTAGTTACTTTTAAAAGTGGAAACAAGGAGTAGAGATAGAAAAATTTGTAAATTTGCAAGGTCATTCCTAGAGAGAGTTTAACCACCTAACATAAGTTAGTGATATTGGATATGCATATTAAATATAGTATTAAGAGAAGAAAAGTGTACATAACCCATAAAATTAAGCAGTGGAATTTAAAGGATAAGAAACAAAACAACTTTAAGGAGAGAGTAGTAAAACAAGACTTAGGAGAAATACATAGTAACCGTAATATAACATGAGAGAAGTGGCTAAAAGTGTAATTGGTAAGTCAAAAGCACATGTACCTCTAAATAAAAAATTTAGCTGGTGGATAAAAAGAAGTACAATAGAAAGTAAATGCAAAAATAACTATCTATAAATAACTTTATACTAGTAAGAATGAGAAAATTTTAGATAAGTATGCAATAACTAAGAAATAGATGAAGAGAGAGTGAGTGAAGCCAAGAATAAAGCTTTCAAATATTTTTATTGATGGTTTAATATGAAAGAATGGGAAAGGAATATTTACAAAATAGTTAAAACGAAAGAGATGAAAATAAGAGATCTTATACAAATAAGATAAATTAAAGATAAATTAAATAGGGTGTCAGTGAAAACCAGAGAAATAAAAGAATGATACAAGAGATATTTTTATCAACTGTTTAATGAAATTCAAGATGATCAAATTAGATTAGGTGAACTAAGTAGATCAAAAGAGTATAGAAATATGAACTTTTATTACAAACTTCAACTCTCAGAAGTCGAAGAGCTTTTAAAAGAATGAAAAATAGAAAAACAATTGGATCCGATAATATTCTGATTGAGGTAAGGAAGCGCTGGAGAAGCAGAATATTGGATGGTTTACAAAACTATTCAACATGATATTGAGAATGAAGAAAATGTCTGATCAGTGGGAAAAAAAAAGTATTTTAGTACCCATATTTAAAACCAAAGATGACATACAAAATTATGCAAATTATAAGGGTATTAAGTTAATGAGTCATACCATGAAACTTTGAAGAGGAGTAATTGAAAGAAAACTATGGAATGAGATCAAGGTGACTAAAAATCAATTTGAATTTCTACCTCAAAGGTCAATAATGGAAGCCATATACCTCCTTTGACAACTAGATGAGAAGTATCAGGAGAAAAACCAGGACTTACACACAATATTCATCTATCTAGAAAAAGTGTATGATATAATCTCTAAGGAAAGTATATGGAGGATTTTAGAAAAAATTGTGTAAAAGTAGTATATATTAAAGCGATCAAGGATATGTATAAGGATGTAGTGACAGAAGTGAGGACATTAGGGGAATTAATAGAAGAGTTTTCAATAAAGATAGAGTTACATCAAAGGGTTAACATTAAATCTTTATCTTTTTATACTAATCATAGATGAACTCACCAGAAATATCTAGGACATGATACTATAGTACATGTTGTTTGCAAATGACATCGTCTCAGTGGATGAGACACATGAAAGAGTAAATGTTAAATTCAAATCTTGAAGAAAAATATTGAAAATGAAAGAATTTAAACTTAATATGGCAAATACAAAATATGTGGAATTTAAATTTAGCAATACTAATGTTAGTGAAATAATGGGTAATATAGGAGATGATAAACTATCTATAAGTAAAAATTTTAAACATATAGGGTTAGTTTTACAAAAAGATGAAGGGATTAACAAAGATGTATCAAATATAATACAAGCAAGATGGTCAAAATAGAGAAGCGTATCAAATATTTTATGTAATTGAAATATACCTTTAAAACTTAAAGGGAAGTTTTACATGATGACAATTAAATCGATTTTATTGTATGGATTTGAATATTGGACAATGAATCAAAAGTACGAGAAAAGATGAGAGTTGCGGAGATAAGAATGTTAAGGTAGACATTTGGACACATGAAGATAGACAAAATAAGAAATGAGTATTTTAGAGAGAAAGTTAAAGTTACACCTATCGAGAAAAAATTGAATTAAACACGATTAAATGGTATGGATAGATACGTAAATGTCTGATAGAGGCTCCAGTTAGATGGTGTAAAATTACGACAAATACTCATTAATCGAAAGAAAATAAAATTTAAAAAGATTTGGATAACGATAATAAAATATAATATGAATTATATAAATATATATTAATATATGACACGAGACAAAACTTAATAGTATAGAAATATCTATATTGATCCCACTTAATGAGATAAAAGTATGATTATTATTATTGTATAAAGAAAACAATACTTTAGATAAATATACGATATGAAATATAGTATAACGACGTAAAAAGATTCATATAACCGACTTCACTTAATAGAATAAATATTTGATTATTGTTATTATTATATATAATACATAATGAACATATAGGGGGTTGTTATAAATATCTAAGATTTATGGACGTCGATATTCACTTAAGATATTAGAAAGTCATGAATGTATTCTTTCTTTTTTATATAATATTTATTTTTCCTTATTTATGCAAATTATAATCAAATTTATTTTCCTTTTTATGGAGGAAAAATTGAAAAACCGATTTTTTTTTTTACAAAAACTAGAAAAAAATGACTTTTTTTGAGAGAAAAGGTTTGGAGGAAGATAATTAATGTAACATGTAATTATAATGATTATAATTTGATTGTATGATATTTAAAAATTTAAATATAAAAAATATCTAAAATAATATTTCAAATGTCATATGCACTATTTGAAATACAAAAGTTTTTGGATTTTAGGTTTGGATATAAATTATTGAACGTGTGATCAGAAATTTGATATATAATTTTATTGTAAAATTGATTATTTATTATAATGATTTCTCTTATTAATTTTACCCTCCTCGTAAAACGTCAAAAAATATATCTTTATTTATTCAAATTTCTAAAATAGACAAATCCATTAGTTCGATCTTTATTTTACTTAAATTTTAATTTAAAGTTCGTTGATTTTGGAGAATATTCGGTAAGGAAAATTTGAAATTTTTTTCCCCTATCTCATCGAAGAATTCTTAAACACATTGAAATCTTCCTAAAGTTCTATACTTCACATGATTATTTTCTGTTTTATATTTAGACAAATATATTTTCTATTTAAAGTCTTCTATGGAGGGGCAGATACATTTAACAAAGAAACAAAAGGATAATTAAGAGAAAGTGATCCTAGCTAGAGGATCTTATGATAATGTTTTCCAAGAAAATATATCTCAGGAAATTATTTATTTTATGTTTACAAGACATACCTAATCTTATTATCTTTTATTGATTTGGGACTTTAATCATCAAGATGGTTAATAGCAAAAAAAAAAAAAAAAAAATCTTTTTCATTAAATTCTGAGATCTCTTATTACCGAGCAATATAATTCATGGATCAAAGTATTTTCTATTTACCCAAAGAAAAAGCATGAAAAATTTTTCCTAAAATGATGATTTATAAGAAGGGGTATTAGCTTGAAATTTTAGTTAGATTTATATTTTAATTATAAGTGATAGTTATATCTAAAATATATCTAAAATTGAAAAGTTTTAAAATTTTGCATTATAGCAATACTTAAACTACCAACAATTTGTAAGTTTAGTGACTGGACAATAGAATTCCTTAAATAAGATCTCGATTTTGAAATTTGAGAATAGAAAAATAGGGATTAAGATATTCAACTGCTAAATTGAATTCCATAATTATTTGAATTAGATTAATCGAATTTTTGAATATCAATAGTAAAGTACCTAAAAAAAGTAATACTTACACTAGTTCTCAATTTAGTGTCAGTTTGTTTAGCGAGTTTGATTATACTTTTTAAAATTAGTTTGATTATTGGGCATGAAGTTTTATATTATCCTCAAACTGATATTCTTCATTATTTTATTTTTATTTAATATGCTCTACCTAATTTGTCCCAATTTTAAAGGTAAACTTACTTTCCATAGTAGGTTAAGGTGCTAACATGTTAATGAACTCATAATACCATAAAATTAGTATTGAAATATGTTTCAAATCATTAAAAGATTAAAATCAACAGTTTACATCTATTTAGTCAAAATTTTAAACTAACAGATATCTACTAAAATAAAATTTTAGTAATAAATTTAATTTATTTAGTAATTATAGAAGTGAGGGTGGGACTCATAATATGATACATGAAATTTTTCAATATTAACATTTTCCATTTTCGAAATGTTTTCTGTTTTCAAAACGTTTTCGAAATATTTTTACAGATTAAATTAATTAATATTTATACAAAAATTTTTATATTTTTTTGTATTTATATAATTTTTATATTTAGTAAATTATTTATTTATTTAATTATAATTTTTATTTTTTATATTATTTGTCTTACAATTAATAATTTTATATTTAATCATTTTAGATTGACTATTCTATTATTTTTATGAAATAATTAATATTTATATAAAATTTATTATATTTTTATATTTACGTGTTTATCGACATTTTCGTTTCTTATATTTTTTTAAAATATTATTTTCCCATATCATTTTGTGACGATTTATGTTTCCCATTTTCTTTCCATTTCTATGCAACTTTTGGACTCATATTAAATAAAAATAAAATAAAATAATTCACAATTCACAAAATAAATATAATTTAACCGTTGGAATATCAATAGCTTCCTATAAGAAAGCATATTTGAGAGCCACTTTTATTTGTGTAACTTTAGGCATGTATATCTTTTTGGGAATAAAAATTCTATCTTAAAAAAAAATCTATCGTAACATGGTAATGGAATCATAAATATGCAAAAAATAATGACTTTATATTAATTATTTAATAAAAATTTTTCAATATTTTAAATTTATTCATATTAAAAATGTTTGAGCATTGTTATGATATTATGTTAAACATGAAAGGTAATATAATAATATGAACTCTACAACAACAACAATAAATTGAGTTTTAATCTCAATAATTTAAGATCGGTCATTTGAGAGATAAATATAAATATAATTAAAATAAATAAATTCAGAATAATAATAATAAATAAATAAATAAATATAAACAAAAATAAAAATGAAATAATATTATATAATATAAAATGATCTATTATTTTGATAAAGTATTACAATAGATTAAATTTATATAAAAAATCCTTTATTAAAAATATAAAAATAAAAAATCAAATCAATTATTGATTTATTCTAATATAAAATATTTTTTAATAATTGATTTGATTACTTTTTCAAACTCAGTGTAGTAAAACAAAAATCAATTGAATTTGAAAGAGATGATATGCCACAAGAGACCATTGGACTTCACCAAGACTACCGACATTGATAAGTACAATGATGAAAAATTTCTTATAAGAATAGAGATAGCAAGAATCTAATAAGAGTAACAACAGATATTCTAATAAAAATAGTGATAAAAAGTCTCTAATAAGATTTGATTGCTACCATTGGAATCTGGTATGTAGCAAATAACTATTAAGTAATCAGACAAGTGGTAAAGAGTCGGGATCTTGTTACTATCGTTAAGACCATTTTGGGAGGTAGTAAAGTTTGATATATATCAAAGACTACTAAATGATCGGATGAGTAGCAGAGAGCGGAAAAGATGAAACTGTTGTAGGAATTTAAATGGCTATTGTAGAAATTTCAAGTGGTGCATGTGGGTACATAAGAGGGTTTTTGAAAATTTGATTTTTGATTGTGTGATCGTCTCGAAAAATAAAATCATTTGGTATTTACCAAATGAATAGAATAGGACTTAATGACACGGGACCAAAAATGCAAAGGTGTTAGGTGTTTTTACAATCTCTTTGTAAAGGGAATCTAATATCACGTTAAAGATGAAAAATAATATAATAATATGAATTTTAATGATCTGTTATGTTAATAAAATATTATAGTAAATTGAAATTATATAAAAAAAATCTCATTATTATAAATATAAAAATAAAAAAGTTAAATATTTTTAAAATCAAATCAATTATTGATTTATTCAAATATATGATGTTTATTAATAATGATATATAATATTTTTAAATTCTTGATATATGATATGATAAAAAAATAACATTATTTAAAATTTTTGTTTCGTATCTTTAAATTTCTTGTCCAAAGTCGCCCTAAATGTTCCGGCTTCTAGGTTTAGGTTAGCTAAACACTGAGATGGGGTTTGAGTCCAAATCCTCTCTCCAATATTAAGAAAATGTGAGAAAAAAAGGATGAATCTCACTCGAACATACAACGTTGTCCATTGAGGAAACAAAAGATCCTCAATATCTCAGAAAATATTAGGATTCGAGATTTGAGAAAACGTAGGAAGACGTAATTGGAGGGGAAAAATGACGTTCGGAAGTCCTGCAACCACTGAATTTTTTCCTTTCCTTGTCGAGTGTCGACAAGCAATAGCGATAAACGTGTTCACCTTCTTCTCAACTCTTTCAAACTCCCATACTCATCTGTCCCCACCTCTCTCTCTCTCTCTCTCTCTCTCTCTCTCTCTCTCTCTCTCATTATTAACAACAAAACACATTTGCTCTCTTTTTAATTTCAATTTCAATTCCGCCAAAATTACTTCCAAACCCTAATTTCCAATCTCCCTCTCAAAATCAGCTCTGACTCTTATCAATCACACACGGTTTCTTGATTCTGTTTTTAAAACCCTAGATGATACTATCAAATTAGAGAGAGAGAGAGAGTGAGAGAGAGAGAGAGAGAGATGGCGATCCTTTACGCTTTGGTGGCGAGAGGATCTATTGTATTAGCAGAATTCACGGCGACATCGACGAACGCGAGTGCGATCGCTCGTCAGATACTGGAGAAGATTCCGGGGAACAACGACAGTCATGTTTCGTATTCCCAAGATCGTTATATTTTCCATGTTAAGCGCACTGATGGACTCACTGTTCTTTGTATGGCTGATGAGACTGCTGGAAGTAAGATCTTGTTATTCTTCCCTCTCTCTCTCTCTCTCTCTCTCTCCACTGTTATTCAACTTGATTGAATAATGATCTTGTTAATCTTCCCTCTCTCTAGTGTAGATATCTGTATTTTTGTCGGTTAACTGTGTAGTTTATCTTTTTTTTTTATTTGAGACCTTAACTTGGTTTAGGTACTTGGAAAGAAAGGAACGAATAATGATTGGTAACAGGTCTAGGTTGAATCAATATGAAGTAGATGTGAATTTTTGTGTTTCATTGATTTTCAAGGATCTAATAAAGGAATGAGATAATATTGACTAATTTATAAATGGTAGCCAATATGAGTACTTAGAAATGGAGAATTGGTTGGATTAGAACATGTTTCTGACAATAGAGATGGTGATAATTTAGTGGACTACAACCTGATCTTGATTCAGTAATGCAGCGAGTCTGACTCTGTTGGAAAGCTTTGGGAAGAAAGGGTAGATAAGCTTGCCTGGAATGGCATGTGAAGGGGAATATTGAGAGAAGGCCTAGGAGCCCCTTATTGCTTACCGCCTCCCCCCCCCCCCCCAAAAAAAAAAAAGGAAGGCTAATCGAGATATAGGAGAATCCATTTTTGAAAGCCTATTTGCTTGGCATGTACAAGTGGACCTGGAATAAAAATATGTAAGTGTTGAAAATTGTCTTTTCAGTCGAGATGACATTAATATGCCCAGCTTCATTTTTTTTCCTTGTGTTTATGCTATGGATTCTAGTATTACTTAAGTGACTGTATGATGGCCAGAGAATTTAACTTGATTTTGGTACCAAATACCATGGACCCATAAGTCTTAAGTTTAAGGAAATTGGAGTATGGCTGACAATGTGTTTCAACTGGTTATGTTTTAAGGTCATGGTTATTGTAAGTGAATGGTAATATATCCATTTCCAATGCAGCTCGTCCTCCATTCTTAAAAAAATTCTTGTATTAATTTGTTTTTCTAAACACCAAAAGGTGGACATAGTGGCATTACTCTACCAGAGATCTTACACATTACTTCTAAAGTGCTCCAGTTATGCTGAAACACTTATTCTATAAACCAAGAAATAGGACGATAAAGGAACAAGTGTTTTCTTGATTCGTTTCTTTTATGGTGGGGTACACATATCTCTAGAGAGAGGGCTTTATGAGGCCCTTCTCATCTACAAGATATCATTACTATTAGCTTTCTTGGGCACCACAGATGAGATGAAAAGCCTTATCTTTCTAATTGCAATCCGCAAGGTGGAAGGAAGAAGCAATTAAAGTTTCTATAGGGTGCATATGAAAATGATTAAAAAGAGAAAATGTGAGGACTGTCTGGTTGATGGATGAAAAAAAGAAATCCAACAGACCAAGTAGTTCAGAAAAATCCAGTGTCCTTGTCATTGAGATTCTTGCTTCGAAGAGAGAGACTGTCATTCAAGAACATGAGATAGCAAAGGGAGATGGAGGCATGATATAGACAAGGAAGATGCCACAAATGCAGAAATCAATGTAGAAAAAGATATTATCAAGCCAAACATCTTTCTAGAAAAAAAATTCAAGACCTTGCACCCACTATAAAGTGGGTTCAGGAAAGAAACACATGATAAATCTGAGATACGAACTTTCAAGGACTTATGTGAATGGTGCTTGTAGATATATGTATTTATATTTTCAATTATCTTATGTACCATCTCGACGTTCACATGATAAAATGACTTTATTTCTTTTTTTTGGGGGGCAGGGGGGTTGTTCAAACATCATTTGGTTTCTCCATCCAGAGAATTTTTTTTTTTTTTTTTTTGGCATTTGTATTTAGTCATACATGCAGATTATTTTAAGAATATAATAGTGTAGTTATGATGGACTTCTTAATATTCCAAATCTTCTGCATCAAATGACTCATTTTTAACTGCTTTTGTTGTTTCAACAAATTGATGTGTAAATTTGATATATCTGATAATTATTTTGTTGTAGGGAGAATTCCTTTTGCATTTCTTGAAGATATTCATCAGAGGTTTGTTAGGACTTATGGTCGAGCTGCTATCACGGCCCAAGCTTATGCCATGAATGATGAATTTTCAAGAGTTTTGAGCCAACAAATGGAATATTACTCAAATGATCCAAATGCTGATAGAATAAATCGATTGAAAGGTGAAATGAGTCAGGTAAGTTTGGAAAACCTAGCCTTGTTGAAAGTTGAAGCTGATTTCTCTTCTTTTTACTTCCATGTTGGGCTGAGTAAAAATGGAGGGGGATGATACTAGCCACTGTGTGGTCACAATATGGGCCCTCATTCGTTCTGAAATATCTGGCTTGAGCAATAGCTAGTGCCGGTTAGGCGAGCTGCTCATCACAGTCCCCACCAAAATTCTAATGGTCCAACACCTATGTGCAATATGCTTGGTTGTAAAATACTTCCGCAAGGGGTTTCAAACTCTCAACCTGGAAAACACAAGGGAGATGAGCGTTGCTGCCACTAAGTTAATATGTCAGCCTAGTTGATTCTGTGATGTTCAAACCAGAGGAAGGGTGATAATTAAGTTAATATAGATTCATCCCAGTCGATGAGTACACAGTGGATCATAAATATGATTTAGTGATCTACATGCCTCCACATCTATCATTTTCTGTGTAGTTGTATCTGACTGCATATTTGATATGGACTACACCAGTGGGATTCTGCTCTGTTGTTCCATTTGTATATAACGTCTGTCCTCTAATTATGCAGTTCACTGTTGATTGCATTTTTAACAGGTGAGGAATGTCATGATAGAGAATATTGATAAAGTTCTAGACAGAGGGGATCGGTTGGAGTTGCTGGTTGATAAAACTGCTAACATGCAAGGAAATACTTTCCGCTTCAGAAAGCAAGCCCGCCGATTTAGAAACACAGTCTGGTGGAGAAATGTCAAGCTCACGTATGTGCCCCAAAACCAAATTACTTAAATTAATTTCGCCTGTTGGTAGTAGCAAAATGGTCCAGCCTATTTTATTACCTCATTATGATGGTAGGAATTCTAGCACTTACTAGAATTTGTTCTATATGATATTTTCTGGACTGGTTAGGTCACCTTGTATTGGCCTTATTGTGTAGTCCAACTAATACACTCACCTCATGGATTTAGCTACTTCTGCAATGCAACAACAAAGGAGTTGCTTGGTGGTAATCTAGAAAAAGAATATGTACAAAAGTGCCCAAATATCCTTTGAAAAATGAAGAGTCTTATGGTGGGAAACAAAAATAGAAGTCTCTTTGCACGTATTACATAGACGATCGCACTTTGATTGTTGTGATCCTGGTGATCATTTATGTTATCCTTTGCATGTATTTTAGTGCTTCAAAGCCTTAACAAGTATTTCAGAGTTTGTGGTATTCACAACCTGTTTTCTATCTTTCAGGGCAGCTTTGATTGTTGTGATCCTGGTTATCATTTATGTTGTCCTTGCATTTGTCTGCCACGGGCTTGCATTACCTTCCTGCCTGTAGCAAGGATCTTCTGTCGATTGGAAGATTTGATTTTCTTTTGAGCCCCTGGAGCACCCTTCGCTTTTTTCCTCTTGTCAATTTTTGGTGTAAGTTTTGGCCCAAGTTCAATCTTAATCTCAGAACAGATGGTTGTCTCTCTCCCTCTCTCTCTCTGAAGAGGGACATGAATTGATTATGGTGGTGCGTTTGAAGCTTGGTGTGGTGTTAATATTTTTAATGGGTAATTCAAATATTGGAGCATTTTATTTGTTTATTATTTTTTGTTCAGTAACTGTTGGAGCAATTTGTTTCCTGCAAATTTTATATCAAATTGCAAATCCTAGCTTGCATTGACATCTTGCATTGTTGGCTTGATTGTGCCCCTGGGATGCTCATTTGCTTGCTTGTGTGCCCCATTTTTATGTATCTCCGGCTGCTCACTTGATTGTTGTTCCCTGTGGATTGGGCTGCGATCACTGGTTTTACTTACATCATACAGTCCGAGCAAGTTCAAAAACTTTTGGTGTGCCACTTCAGCTAGAACTTGCTGCTGATCTATTACCCAAACGCACGAAGACAAAGCTAAGCGTTTGGGAAGTTGCTAGGACTTTGTCTGAAAGAAGAGGCTCTCTTTCCAAAGATAAGGACGCAGAGAGATTGGGTTGCTAAGCAACTGCAATGATTGGGTTGCCTAGTATCTGCAATAGTGTCACTTCTCAAGAAGTTTCATTAAGCAGAGAGAGAGAGAGAGAGAGAGAGAGGTCATTTAAGTTATTGGTTGTTATTTGCTATTATTGAAGGAATATCAATTTTGTGGTGGTACAGATTTCTTAATGGTTTGCTACATTGAAGTGAATCTTCTATCTTACGGTTTCACTGAATCATCTTCTAAAAGGCTAAACTTCTTCAACAACTCTTGCACTTGTTGCGATGCCAACTTATAATGCTCTTCAGACCGTGCTCCTTCTTCTACAACCTCAATGGCATACTTGTACAAGGTATTGTACCAGTACATCGGGCTATTTTCATCAGCATTGTGGAGGGCATGATCTAAAGGGAACCTGCGCTTAAAATCCCTACTCCACCGTGGCAAAATATAACGAGCAGGAATTTCTTCCACCCCGTTGTAGTTAAGGACATTTAAAGCATGCCTGCAGAGATAACCTTTGAAGTTGAACAAACTGCAAATGCAGCGAATATCAACTTGAGATGTCTCATATAAGACCTCGAAGTACTTGACTTCCTTCTCACTTCCCTCGGCTTCTACTCTTTCTTTAACCACATAGGTTATAATCTGCCCATTGACATTGACTTGCCTTGTGTTAAAACATGAGTACATCCCCTCCACCTCGGATTGGAACATCTTAAAGATCTCCTTTGTGTAAATCTTGGAGAGCTGCAACTCAAAATTACATCGTGTTTTCAATTCTAAGGTTGTCGTTTTTGACTCCAGATCAGCCATGGCTTCTTTCAGGTGCTTCCTTTGCAAGGCCAAGTCGTATTTATCAACAAATTCCTTGAAAGACGTGTGCTTATGTACATATCCATCAAAAAATGCATTCAAGGTCTCATTTTCCTTGATAGGTATCATTCCTGCAAAAGAGAGGTCTTTCAAATAAACAGGCACCCACATTTGTCGATCTTCATACAACATTTGGAGCCACTTGTTATCTCCAAGCCCATGGCATTTAATCATTTCATACCACGATGTTTCAAACTCTGCTATCTTTAGAGACTCATAAACTGCTTTGTGCAACTGCTTTTTAATTGCTTCATATCCCTGCAACCCTCCCAACTTTTCCGGAACTCTTTGTATGATATACCACAAGCAAAAACAATGACGAGCTCCTGGGAAGACTTCAGATACTGCAGCTTGCAATTGCTTACACTGATCAGAGATGATAACTTGTGGAGGGTGCCCATGCATACATGTCAACCAAGACCTAAAAATCCAAACAAAATGCTCTACTGTTTCCTGTCCAACAAAGCCACATCCTAGCAACACAGATTGTCCATGATGATTTACTCCAACAAACGAAACCAGTGGGAGCTCAAATTTGTTAGCTAAGCTAGTTGTGTCAATTGCAATTGTATCACAGAAGTGACAATACGCGTCCCTGGACCTGGGATCAGCCCAAAACACATTCCTCAGGTGGCCTTCATCATCTAGGTCCATTAAGTAAATGAAATTTGGGTTTGTCAACTTCATCCGACAGAAGTAATTATAAACAGCATGTGCATCTCCTTCTCTGAGCTCCAAGTGCTTAGAGTGATCAACAGGATGCTTACCCTCTCTCTCATCAGATTTTGAGAATCCATTACTCTGTCCATCTATGGCAGCATTTCGATACAATTTGATTGTATATACTTCTGTAGCACGTGCTGGCTCTTGTGCTTTTTTGGCCGCAAGAATCATTTTCTTGTGTGACTTGTAAAATCGTTTGATTTCAGGACTAACTGGATGATTATGTTGCAGTTCAACTTCAACTATTCTCCATCTCTGGGAGTCAACCAACCTGATCACTATCATAGCCGGACAACCAGTCCGTGTTTCTGGTCTAGGATGGTTTGCTTCACTCTTTTTCTTGAAGCCTGCACTACTGCAGCTGAGTTTCGCTCTGTAGCGCTCTTTTCTCTTTGATCTAAACCATGAATTGCTCACTCTGATGCCAAATCCCTGTTCCTTAGCATAGCAGTTGTAGAAGTCATAAGCTTCATCAAAAGACTCAAACTCCAAACCTATTGTAGGTCGTGGAGGCTCCCTCTTAAATTGTGTTTCACCAATTTCATCACTATGTGTCACCAATGCACCTTCTTCATCAACATCAAACTCATCATCTTCATTAAACACTGGCTCACTGTTTAGACAGACTTCGTCCATCTCGAATATCACAAAAGGTGTCAACTACTTAACCTGGTAAGAGAAGGAAAACAATGAACTCTGATTACTTGATGAATGTGCTTCCGATATCTCTTGCAATTCCGTTTGTTGTTCCTTCTGTTTCCCCAGTTAGCAATATTTACTTATTCAGATGTCATCACAACAAATGAGGCACCAGAGCAACGATAAAAACCAAAATCTAACACTGATTCAAGGTTAAAGCACTTGCAAACAATATTGTCCTTGAATTCAAGTTCAAGCAATCAATCTTGTTAACAGGAATAGAATAAATTAGAAACAATTTTGCACCAATTTAAATTCAAAAGTGTAATCCATATAAAACTTGCACCCAAGGAAGCTTAGTCTGGAAACATGCCAAGGTTATGAATTACAAGATTACTGAATAATAAATCTGATTCTTCCTAGAAATTACTTTTCAAATCCAAACCTACTGAATCAGGGCACCATCAAGTTGATATAGCTACGACCTTGACCTCCACTTTTCTGGGGATAATTTATTTTCTACAAATCTGCCTTGAGTGACAACCATAATTGACATAGAACACTATCATCCTTCTCGAGAGTTTCCCAGAAAGCATCCCAGAATGCTATGACCTCCATATCAGTTATACGTAAATGTACCCAAGTCAGAACTACCAAACCGATCCATATACCCCCCTGAGCATACCACAGCATACTAACAATCCATGACCCCAAAATACCAATGCAGAAATCTTCTAAATACAAGAAAATGGCCATTGTGGTGGCCTCCAACGAGGTTGTTAGATTATAACAGTTTTGCAGCAATATCACTAAAATTTCTCAGGGAAGTTTTAATCTTTTCTTTCCTTTCTTTACAATATCCGTAAGTATAAGAAATGCACTTACTGTAGACATTGGAATTTTATATATACATAAAATGAAGAAAACTGCATGACAATACACTAAAGTTACCAGTTCATATGCTGTAAAAACCTACTTTAACAAATTTATTAAGAAACAGTTATACTGAACAATCGTCTCTTTTTAAACTAATTGTTTTTCCAAAATTCAATAGCCCCTGCACATGGTGAAAAAAGTTATAAAGTAATGTTCAATGCATAAAGAAGCAAGAAGGATTTTAGGCATCTCGGCCTAAAAGGAAAAACTGGCATGCAGGCAGCGTAGTTCACTTCCCTCAATATCACCAACTAAATGGGATACTCATGAGCTCTGCCAAACAAAATTTTCAATATGAGGACTCATACTAGAAAAATAACTTGTTTTTAGTTTCGGGAGCTTTACTCTTCATCCACAGAAAGATTGGCACAAAAAACTGACAACAGAATTTCAAAAGACTTATTAACATCATTTCGATCTTTCTTTCTTATTATTATTCATTGTCCCTATTACAAACTTTAGACAACATCTCATAGGCAAGTGTGTTTGGTTGGAAGTATCCATATTGCATTTAAAAGAGGGAGTTGAGAGCAAATAAGTTGGTTGAGTTTAAGTTGGAGAACAAATGAAACTCAGTCAGGAGAAAAACAAGTCTTCCTAGGTGTGCATGGATGATGAAATTTAAGGACAAGTGTCACCGGTTAAAAGAAACCACATTAGGATAAGTGAATGGCAATAAATTTTCATTTATGACACAGGTACAAGATGACAAAACACTCCAGTACTAAATATGCAAATCACTGGTGGTGAAATTTAGTTGATTTATTCATGAGTCACTCTCAATACGATGTATAATCTGTAGAAAAGTGTAATACACCTGTGTAGACACATGTCAACACACTTGCACACACACACAATAAAAGATTCGTATTTACCATGTAAGTTCTTCCGCTTTCTTGGTTAATATACTAGTTTTTTATATATGGCTTCAATGCTACTATCCATTTTTTCTGGGTTGGCATTGGTGTAGGGGATGAAACTCGAACCCACCACCTACATCACGAGCAAGAATTTCAAATCATTCAACTAACAATTTAATGTTACTTAGAATGCAAAATTTAGGATCCAAGTACCTTAAGGATCCAAAATTGGATAAGGGGGTGGAAGATAACGGTAACTACACGAACACAAAAAAAAAACGGAGTTAGTAACCATAACCTTTCATGTTTATATCACAATTTTCATCCCCATCCATTCTAATTAATAATTAAAAAATGCAATGAAAAACCCAGCAAGAAAATACAAATAAAGATGAATGCAATGAAAAACCCAGCAAGAAAATACAAATAAAGATGATCGGAATTACTAACAAGCATGGTCAGTAAAGAGTGATGAGAACTAGAATAACCGCAGCAGCAGAAGCAATTTATGTAGAGATAATTGGAAGCACAAAGTCTAGCTTTATTCAGCTGAGACGACACAGTCACACAATCTATGCCATGAACGAGCAAAAATTAAAGCCCCCCTTGTAAGTCTACGTGGCAAGCAAAAAAAAGAAAAAAAAAAATCAAAAGTCGCAGAACATTTCAAGAATTTAGGGTTCATCACTTAGAGAAAGAGAGATGAGTACCTCAATTCATGAGCGAATCTAGGGTTCGCGCAAGCAATTCTAGTCCAGGAAGAGAGAGAGAGGGGGGGGGTTTGGGTGCCTTTCTTAGTATACAGAGCTGATTCGTCGTGGTTTCATCCCATGTTCGACTCGACTGATTCCGTTTCACTTTCCTTGGGGTCCTCTCATAATAAATTTTCCTTCCCATCCCATCCTTACCTAAACTTACCATTTTACCCCTTTCTCTCCCTGAATTTTCATTCCCGCCACAAGTATTTTATGCCCGTAAATATGTTTCCGTACCTCTGAATATTATTGAAAGACTTCTGTCCGATTTTACGGTTATTGTGAAATATTAATTAATAGTTAATTGGTTTTGTTTTCACCGCTTATATTTGAGTTTTATTCGATTAATTTAATCAAATATTATAAAATCTAATTTTAGAAATTAGTTTTCTCAAATTCTTTTTCATTGTTCCTAAAACTCGAAATCGAGATCTTTAGTTAAGAAGATAGAGTATCTAATTATTTAATTCAAAAAAAAATTGATTTAATTAATAGTTAATAGTTATTGCTATTAGCGGTTATGACAATTAAATAACTAGAATAATCATAATAATCATAATTTTAATTGTTATTTTTAAAATTATAAATTCAAATCTAAATACTTATATTAAATTAATATTTTCTTTTGATAAAAAAGAATTTATTATAAAATATAAAATAAGAACTAATGCAACAAATAAATTGAATACTTCACAACAAACATACCTAAATTAGACTCAATTAAAAAATATAATACGGTATTAACACTATATATTTAGAGGCAGACCGAAGACCCTAGAGTCAGGGCGTGTAAAAAATTTATAAGATATTTATTTAATCAACAAATAATGACAGGGATACAAAATTATAATTAAGTGAGTGCAAAATATATATGACTCATAAATATTAATTGAATTTTAAAAAAATTGAGGGGATACAGTTGTCTACCCTGGACCTTACATAAGTTCGCTCATGTATATATTATATAAAATATAATATATATACAATTAGCGGTTATAATCATAATGTTTTTTTTTTAATTTTATTAATCACACCGTTAATTATAAATTTGTTATTGTTGTTTTACTGGAATATCATATAAGTATAAATTACTCTTAAGTTTGTAATTTTCTTTAATTTAATTTAAATTTGATGCTTTTTTGTTAAAAGACCACATTTTGGTTAGTAATGTTTCCCCTTATAAATTTTGATTTTCTCCGAAAAAAAATATTTATAATTTGACAAAAAATATTAATGTGGGCAAATAAAAATTTTGTCTGAAACTTGAAAAATATTTCTATTAATCATAATTTGGTGATCCTAATTATATACAAATATTGGAGTCGTTCTTTTAGAAGTGGAGTTTTAACAAGATTATAAGGAAAGATATAAATCTCACCAAAAAAAAAATTATAAAAATTGTTTTTTTTTTGTATTTATAATTAATGCAATACAATATTTCGGGAGCAATGGCAAACTGTGGCTAAGCAAAAAGTTCCGGTGTTGAAGATTTACCATATAGTAGTAACAATATTTTCCTTTCTTGTGCTATAACTGAATGCATAGAACAAATAATGAATGAGAAAAATATTAAATTTTTTTAATTAAATTTTTGAATTTGAGTTTTAAAAATAAAACAAAAAACGTTATGAGAGTTTGCTCCTTAATAGATTTAATAATTGACTTGAATTAATTGAAACTAATAAATTAATTATCGAATACTTGTAGATCAAGTATAAAAAATAAATAAATACACATAAAAATGGACAAGAAAACATTAACAATTGGGCCTGAAATAATGAATGTGGGTCCGATTCATCGGAGGGCATGGCTAGGATAAACATGTTGCATGTTGGTCCTGTCCACCGTTGTTCATTTTTTTTTCTATTATACCGATCGATATCCGAAATTATATTATAATTAATTTGATTTGAAACTTGCAGTGACCTATTTAAGAGATTTACTCTTTTAACGTAGTTTGTTCTATACTCAAGTCGCTAGTCGAAATCGTGACCTTGATTAAGAAATTTAATACTGTATCTCATTAGGTCGGTCAATTGACCGTTTCTCCTACATTCATCTTCTTGGTCACATGTGTGGGTTTCGTAGATGAAACTTTGGCACGAGGTCAAGTTCCCATGTGTGGGACCATAACCGCCGTGACAAAAGTTTTATTTTTTTATTTTTTGAATACAAAGGAGATATAATCAATCGAATCAAATTGTAAAAAGAATTATGGAAGTAAAGAGACTCTATCGCTTAAGTTATTCCCGATGGACCAGGCCAAAAGTTTTATGGTGCCGAGGTTAGAACAAATCAATTCAACTTAAATCATTTTAAAAATACTTATAACTACCCTTCAAGTTCAACTTGAATTTTATTTGTAAATACTTGGTACCTCTTTAGATTTGGTTGAACTTATTCCGACTTTGTCCATATTAAATCTATGCAAGATACCAGTATCTCTTTTATTGGCATACCACATGATTTGTGAAATATTTTTTACTTTGTTTATCAACTCATAATCGATAAAATTTTGGTTTAAAATTTTTGATATAATTTTAAAATATACTGAGATATATTGTAACATGCATATTTATCCGGATATGGTTGCCTATGCACAAATTGATTTAATACAGAGTCAAATGTCATGGAAAAATCATATCTTGAAT
This sequence comes from Dillenia suffruticosa, assembly GCA_033439265.1. NCBI lineage: Eukaryota > Viridiplantae > Streptophyta > Magnoliopsida > Dilleniales > Dilleniaceae > Dillenia > Dillenia suffruticosa. Next base: position 23,006,820 of record JAVTVX010000029.1, read on the forward strand.
CACCCATTTACACCTCAAGGCCCTACCATCACTTTGGGAATTTGTCTATTCTATGGCAATATGCCTTCCAAGGGAAAGCTTTCCAATGCTATTTAAGGAAAGTAAGGGCTTATTTAAGTTTTGTCTGTGAAATTTGAACTAGGGTTGGTTGGAAAGTCCAAATTCATCACGCCAAAAGATAAAGTTGGCTTTTAATTCCAAATCAACCTTTGAAATGATCTCAAGTTTCAGGCTATTGACCCTAGTGCAGTTCATTTCTATTTTTAGTAGACTATTAAAGCTATAGACCCTTAGGAAGGTTGATAGTTATCAGGGCTGTCTTTGGTTGGGTAACTCGAGTTCCCTTGAAACCAAGTAAAAGGAAATAAAAAGTCTTCCTCTACAATAAAATTCGGACCTACAAATCATCCAAAATATATCCAAAACATTCAAACAAGCCCTTGAAAATTTAGAGTTTAGAACCAGTATTTTGAAAATCAGACCATAGTTCGAATCAGTCACGCCAATGGATCAATATGCCATTTGGTCAAATTGGTCGAACCGGATAAAAAAACTAGATGATATTATAAATAAATTTAAATTATAATATATTAATAATCTAAAAAATTATAATATTCGTGATGAAATATCGGTCGGACCGGATGAAAAAACCCGACTTTTGATTAATTTTTTAAAAATTTGGTTATATTGAGAAACTCAAACCGGCTGTTCGTCCAGTTCCTGCTCAGATTGATCAGTCTGATTCAAGTTTCAAAATACTGTTTAGAACATACTCTTGAGAATGTTTGATTGGAAAAATATATACAAATAATAAAAGTTGTGAACTTATGTACATTGTAGTTTGCCGCGAATTATACACCTTATGAATAAGTATTTAAACCATTAATATTTTAGAGAAATAAGATCTCTCACTTAACTTTTTTCATTTTCAATCGTAATGAAATCTCTGTCTGTCTTAATATTGATTTTTTTTTCATTTTCTTGTTTAGTCGAATTTCTCGACTCGATCTACATGATCCCATTTTAATACAAAAGTTAAATATTCGATAAAATATATAAATTGAAGTTGTGTGTATAATTATATAATCAGAATTTCTATTTTATTTTATTTTATTTTTAACCAAGCAAGTGTCTAAATCGTCAATTAGAGTAATCCAGGGAAGCTAATAAAATGGATGGCGAAAATATAATGAAAATAGTAATTGTGTTTTAATTAGTAATTTTCATAATTAATGAAAATTTTACGATACTCTTCATAAATAAAAAGGTATAGAAGAACTTCTAAAATAGGTTTATTCTAAAATTTGAAAAACGTCTTAAAATTTTGAGAAAAATATTTTCTAATTTTTATTGAAAAATTAAAATTAAATAGAACAAAAAATTTTAAATTGGGAAATAGAAAAGTTTATCTTTTCTCGGAAGGTCTCCCGGTCCCTACCCCTGGAAGGCAAAATTGGGACCCACTTTCGCACTACAAGGAGGAAAGTTGCCCTTGTACGGCTAGATTAGGAGGGGTCCCAGCGCAAGTGCGAATACCTCAGACATCCGCTGCTCTCCTTGTCAATCAATCAAGTCCGTCGAATGGACGTCCCTGATTGCATTTCATTTTATGCAGGGTAACTGCCGCGCATGCGTGAGCGCCACCTAACCCCTCGGTTCTAGTCAAGGAATAATCCCGTGCGGTAGCGACCACGATCAAAGCTGGTTTCAAGATTTGTGCAAAATTCCCATTCGCCAGAATTTATTGGATTTTTGTAATTTGGGTTAAAAAAAAAGTTTCCTCAAGATGGGTTTTCTCTCAGCCAAAGAGTCGCATTTTGTGTTTAGTGTCGGTGTTTGTGCCATGGGGCCAGAATAATTTTATTTATCAATTAATATGTAATTAATATAAATATCATATAAACTGTATTTTTTTTTCAATATTCACTAAAAAAAAAGTACCGTAATAAATTGATAATTAGCGTAAAACTTTTATCGATAATATAAGATACTATATAATTATTATATATATATATATGTAATATTTTAACATTAAATATACTAAAATTGTACATAAGATTTATATAATATTTAAATATAATATATTATTTTGTGTGACTAAATAGATAAGTATCAAATAACATATTTGTAATGATTTGCTAATTCGACAATTAAGAGCTAATTTTTATATAGAAATTTATTTGATTGGAAATATAAAATAAAAACTTAAATTAATTTTTTATTTTAATTTAATATCAATAAATCAGGAGTTTTAAATTTAAAAAATATGGGTGGAATGAAATGAATTCCGTAAAAATTGTAAATTTTATTTTTGACTTTACATTATAAAAATTATAAAAAAAGAAAATTTAAATTAAATTCTAAATTAAACTTGTAAAATATTTGTTTAAATAAAATTTTAAAATACGCATCTAAATATATTTTAAAATTTCTATGATAATTATAATATTATGTTAATGACTGAATACATTTTAATTGTTAATATTCATCGGAAAATTTAGAGTTCTTCTCAATATTTTTTTATATTTATTTATTTATTTATTTATTTATTTCTTTCACTCTCTCCCATTTTTGGGTACAAATCTATTTGGCAACCCTATCATGACAATGAAGCCGTTCATTGCTAAAATCGTTTCAAAAAAATCAGGAGAGAAAGTCCTCAGCTTAACTCCCATGCACTCGACTTTTGTCTAAATCCCAGATATCTCCCCCCATCTGATTTATCTTCTTTTCCTCTCTCTCTCTCTCTCTCTCTACAAAACCTATATACCTAAACACACAAAAAGATCAAGAAAAGCAAGAAACGCGAAAATACAAACACAGAAAGAAATGAAGCACGGCTTTTCCGAACAAGCTTCGTCGTCGTCATCATCATCATCATTATCATCTTCATCAACGGCGTCTACAATCTCCTGCGAGCAATCACTCCAATCCCTGGCTGTACCATCGTCGGAGGACCTTTCATCAAGCCGTGAAACCACCGCTGCCGTCGCCGCCGGTCAGGATACTGTCACCGTCGATCGCCGGGGCGACTTCTCCGCAATCTGCAAATGGACGGTCCACAATTTTCCCAAAATCAAAGCTAGGGCACTCTGGAGCAAGTACTTTGAAGTCGGCGGTTTCGATTGTCGTCTTCTCGTCTACCCTAGAGGTGACTCTCAAGCTCTACCTGGTTATATCTCTATCTATCTTCAAATCATTGACCCTAGAGGTACTTCTTCGTCGAAATGGGACTGTTTCGCTTCCTATCGTCTCTCGATTATACACAGTGTGGATGATTCGAAGAACATTCAGCGCGATTCTTGGCATCGCTTCTCGTCGAAGAAGAAATCTCACGGTTGGTGCGATTTTACCCCCTCTTCATCAATTCTTGATCCGAAATTAGGGTTTCTTTATTCCAATGATTCAATAGTTATTACTGCTGATATACTTATATTAAATGAGTCCATTAATTTTAATCGCGACAACAATGATATTCTGTCTGGTGGGTCGTTGAATTCGAGTTCAGTTGTAAGTGGGCCGGTTTCTGATGTTTTGAGTGGGAAGTTTACTTGGAAGGTTCATAATTTTAGTTTGTTTAGGGAAATGATTAAGACTCAGAAGATAATGAGCCCGGTTTTTCCTGCCGGTGAGTGTAATTTGAGGATTAGCGTGTATCAGAGTTCGGTTAATGGGGTCGATTATTTGTCAATGTGTTTAGAGAGTAAGGATACAGAGAAGACAGGGGTGTCCGATAGGAGTTGTTGGTGTTTGTTTCGGATGTCAGTGTTTAATCAGAAGCCCGGGTTGAATCACATGCACAGGGATTCATACGGGCGGTTTGCAGCTGATAATAAGAGTGGTGATAATACAAGCTTGGGGTGGAATGATTATATGAAGATGTCAGATTTTATTGGATCGGATTCAGGGTTTCTTGCGGATGACACGGCTGTTTTTAGCACTTCGTTTCATGTTATTAAGGAACTTAGTAGTTTCACAAAAAATGGGGGTTTGCTTGGTGGGAGGAATGGAAGTGGTGCGAGAAAGTCTGATGGGCATCTTGGAAAGTTCACGTGGAGAATTGAGAATTTCACTAGGTTGAAAGATCTTCTCAAGAAGAGGAAGATTACAGGTCTTTGCATCAAGAGCAGGAGGTTCCAGATCGGGAATCGGGATTGCCGACTCATTGTTTATCCTCGAGGTATGCATAAAACAAAATGGTGCTTCATTAAATCTCTTTTTGCTGTTTCCTTAAAAATTCAGCAGTTGATTGGTTGCAATTTTTGTCACTTGATCGAGAGCATGCAGTAGAATTCTAAATAATGTAATGTTAAGGACTGTGAGCCACTTTATCTATGTATATTAACTTATGAAGCACAAGCACAGATTCAGCCGTTGGATATGACACAACATAGGCACTGTCACAAAAATTTAAACTACTCTTAAGTTATAAAGCGTTGTATCGTGTCGTGTATAAGAACTATGGCATGTCCTGTCCACTTCAAACACGACATGGACACAGTCACTTTCAAAAGTGTTGGGGCAACATATTTATTATCCTAAATAGTTGCAGTTAGATATGCACCGGAACTGATTTAAATCCTCATATGCTTGACGGTCTCAGGGCAGTCCCAACCACCATGCCACCTTTCTGTCTTTCTCGAAGTCACCGATTCAAGGAATATTTCCAGTGATTGGAGTTGCTTTGTGAGTCATCGGTTGTCAGTTGTCAACCAGAGGGTGGAGGACAAGTCTGTGACTAAAGAATCTCAAAACCGTTACTCAAAAGCTGCAAAGGACTGGGGATGGCGAGAGTTTGTGACACTTACTAGCTTATTTGATCAAGACTCTGGTTTTCTTGTTCAAGACACAGTTGTTTTTTCTGCTGAGGTTCTTATATTGAAAGAGACATCCATAATGCAGGATTTCACTGATCAGGACTCTGTGTTGAACAATGCTAGTTCGCAGCTAGAAAAGGCTGGAAAGAGAAATTCCTTTACCTGGAAGGTGGAGAACTTCTTATCTTTTAAGGAGATAATGGAAACACGAAAAATATTTAGCAAATTCTTTCAAGCTGGAGGATGTGAGCTTCGGATTGGTGAGTTGCTGTTTGATTCAATTGTGACTCTCATATTGTCCCACTGGATATCTTATTGATATTGCTTTTGTTACTTATTAAGGATTTGTGATTTTTATGAGCAGGAGTATATGAGTCCTTTGATACCATATGTATATATTTGGAGAGTGATCAGTCAGTAGGCAATGATCCTGACAAAAACTTTTGGGTCAGATATAGAATGGCTATAGTGAATCAGAAGAACCCTTCCAAGACTGTCTGGAAGGAATCTTCTATTTGTACAAAGACTTGGAATAATTCTGTTCTTCAATTCATGAAGGTATCTGACATGCTGGAAGTAGATGCTGGTTTCATCGTCCGCGATACAGTTGTTTTTGTTTGTGAAATCTTGGATTGCTGCCCTTGGTTTGAATTTTCAGACTTGGAGGTTAGTATAATGTTCTGTGTTATTCTATTTAGTTATTATGACCTGGTAATTGCTATGGTGCTTATGGTGCTCTTTGAACCATAAGATAAAGAAAGGTTTACCTTATCCCAACTATCACTTTTCAATCTATATGTGTCACACTCTGCAATCATCTTGATTATACGCTTAATTAGTCTGTGAGCTGGGATGGATGCTAAAAGGAGCTACAACTAATGGAGTTTTCTTCTTGTGAATATATAAACACATTATTATTATTATTATTTTTATTTTTTTATTATTTTATTTTTTTTACAACTCCGGCTCTCATGGAGTTTGGTTGGTGTTGTTTTGCTTGTTGTCGTCTTAACTTTCTGCATATTGTTTCACTCTGCAAGTGAACAATATTTTTTTTTCTTTGATAAGTGAAAATGTGGAATGAAATCACCAACTACCTGGCTGGTGCAATTCAACTCTTACAATCGACCATCAAGGTAAGGAGCCCCAACATTGGCCACATTTAATTAAAATCGTGAAGCTTAAGGTTAACTGGCGGTCCCCAACATTATTAATGGGAAAATTGTTGAAAGGGATCGGAAGAATCTATTTCTCTTAGCCATGTGTCATGGTCACACTTGCCAGATGTTGGTCTTGTAAAAGTCTAATAGATAGAGCTACCTTCTCCCGCAACATGATGGTCCACGACATGATGATCAGCTGTTTCCTTTTCACACACGACACCATTTGATGAAGATGATTTCCCTTTCCGTCAGATTTCCCGCAGCAAATCCTCCTTGAAGCGCTTCCCAATAAAAAGATGGCAAAACTACAAAATCACCCCCTGAGATAAGGGTCAAATGCAAATAGGTTCCTAAACTTTTTCTTTTCTTTTCTTTTCTTCTTTTGTGCAAAGATCTTCCCCCAACTGTGGAAAGTGGCAAAATTGGTCCCTTCGTCCAATTCTGTTAGTTTGCGCCTTGTAAAAATCTCTTGAAGTAATTAAAAAATATTTTAATGTATATATATTTATTAACAAACAAAAATTGAGAGAGTTGGGTGCTGGTGGAGGAGAAGGAGGAGGATGAGGAGGGAAGGGAAAGTTGACGAGAGTGAGGAGCAGTAGGAGGAGTGAGAGTTAAGTGAATGAGAGAGTATGAAACAGAGCGAAAGAGTCACTAGACCACTCACGGTGATGTGATGAAGGTGTCATCATTGAGGTCACTGGAGAAGAATCGAGAGCGATCACAGGTTGATCATGGAGAAAATTGGAAGAAATTGAATGCAATCGACTGATTAAAGTGTGAGAGAGAAGGATTCAAAGGGGAAGATGTTGGTCGTGGGGAAGAAGAGAGAGAGATGATGGTCTTGCTGACATGGCCTTTGCTGGAGGTGATGACGATGAATCGTGGGGTTTCACTGGCCAATTGGGGTTTGCGGTTTCAGTGGGGGATTAATCTAATTGTGTGTTTGGTGGGTTTTTTGGTGTCTTTTTTTTTTGCTGATTCTGGATTTTGAGGGTTTTAGGAGAGAACCCCAAAATTTGGTTACATCATCTGACATGAGAGCTCAATTTGGGTCTTCAACAGAAGGAGATAGAGTACCATCATAGTCAAGAAACATCCCTATTTGCTTATCCTTTGATGGATTTGTGATTTTCAAACATTTTGGGTGCTGATTGCTACTGAAACTATTCATCAGATGATTATCAAAATCAACAGACAACCATTTGTTAATTGTTAAAAAAATTCGGCGCTAAATTACGATCGAAGAACGCTGTTCATGTTCATCAACAGTAGTGTTAATAGTGTTAGTGAGAGTACGTGTGCATTTGACATGGGTTGGAGAAGAAGACCTCCATCAAGCATTGATTCTTGAATTCCCCTTGATTTCAAGCTCGATCAAAATCTTGTTTGCGTTTGGGACTTGAACTGTGATGGATATGTTGATGCCAAATTTCAAATCAGCCACCACCACATTCTGCTTCATCAGTTTTTTTCTATCGACTCACTGCACCAAAAATGGATTCTTTAGATATCAATAAGCAAAACAGAGCCCTCAAAAAAGATTCCATTTTTCCCAAGTAATTCAAGCAGCTAATTACAAAATCAGAGGAAACCCGTTTGTGATAAACCGATGATTTTTATAATCATAATCTAGTAAATAAGATTCCTACGGCTATTGTTTCAAGGTTTTGGATTGATTTTGATTTATCAAACAAGAGACATCCCAAGTAGTGAGGACTTAAAAAGAAATAGGGGACAGACTCTGTTTTGATTCAAAGATTTGTCAGAAAACGAACTGAAAGAAGTGCTTCAAAAATAATTGACTGAAATTAAAATAGGGTGTGAACAGGACCTTCTTCTTCTTCTTCTTCCCTTCTTCCCTTCTTCCCAGAGACATCTTCCCCTTTGATGCTTCCAATTTTCTTCATGATTAACCCCTGATCACTTTCAATTTCTTCTATGGTGACCTCAACAATGACACCTTCATCACATCACTGTGAGTTTTCTCTCTTTCTCTCTCAACACAGTCTCCTTCATGCTGCACCTCAGTCTCATCGACTTTCCCTCTACTCCTCCCCCCTCGTCCACTACCAACACCATCGCTAACCCTCTCTTGATGTTTGTTTGATACTTTTTTTTAAGAAATAATTAAAAATAAATATTTGTACATTAATGTATATATTTTTTAATTACTTTAAGTGATTTTTATATGGATGGAACTAACGGAATTGGACATAAGGCTAATTTTGCCTCTTTTCATAGTTGAGGAAAGGTCTTTGCCAAAAAAATAAAAGTTTATGGACCTATTTGTATTTGATCCTTAGTTCAAGGGGCATCGTTTTAGTTTTCCCCAAAATGAAAGCAAAGGTTTAGAAGTTAGGACATCCACATTGACTTCTGGGGAATAAAGTCTTCCTCATGTCGAATCTCTACGGCTTGCATTGTAAAAGCTCTTTAAAGTTGCAATTGACCACTTGCACTAACTTGCCCACCTTCCTACATTTGTGTATATGTCCCGATCATGATCATGCCTCAAATGATTACCATCTTATTGAAGATTTCATCTGAAGAAAATGAATAGGAGTGGACCGGCCTATTTCTTTCTGATGATTGCATAAAGCTCCTCAAAAAGATCTTTCAGGAGAATAGTATCACATTGAGAAATCAAAAGATTCTAGAAATCATCTTTCCACTCGAAGAACAACATATCTGAGGATCTTAAATGTAACTAATTAATGCTTTGATTTGATTTCGCATGTGGACAGAATGATTAAGCTAGATTTTGACACCACATGATCAGGTTTTCACTAAAATTTATTTTCAGAAGTCTCTTTTAAGCAAGATCATTAGCAGGTTCCTTGTTGGAGAGGAGCTGAATTTACTACATTTTGTAGTTCTGGTTTATTAACTTCAGGCCCTCACCTTAAAATAAAAGAGGAATTACCTTTGAAAAGATTAGAATGGGATGTTTTCTAGGAGCAGCGTTTTTTTTTTTTTTTTAATTGTCGAACTTCTTGAATCTTGGGAGTCAAACAATAGTAGCTGTTATCAGTAGCATCATATCGAGCATTTCAATTTCTTCCAAGAAAATTGGAAGCTTCTTCCATCTTTTAAAATATGTTTACAAAACCATATCTCTCCCTCCCTCCCTCTCTCTTTGCGGGAGTGGGGCTATGCAAAAACCATCTCTTTCTTGTTCAGCATTGTTGGTCACCCATGAATTTGCCCCACTAATAAGGCTAGGCTTCTACCTTTTATAGTTTTATTTTATGTGGAAGATCCCAGTAAGGATGAGTACAGAACAAATTTCATCCAATTGAGGCAACGGATCATGCATGTGTGGGAGAAAGAAAAATACATGATCTAATTTGCTCATCAAGTAATATGATTTCCCTGTCATTCTGACCTATTATGCATCTATTTTTATTTCCATATCATGTGCAAAGCAAATAACTACTTACAATAATTAAATGGGTGAAGGTGTTTTATTATTTTTACCTTTTAACACTCCCTCCCCAATCTGTGAACTTGTGTCAAATGTGATGGTACTGAACAGGGATTGAAGGCGCTTGGTTGTGTTTGAACTCAGGATTCCAGTTGTGAAAAAAATCATCTGCTCCAACTGCTTTAGCTGATGGAGAAGGGTGTTTCATTATTCTTATATCTATCCAGTTTGTATGTAGCTTTGTTTTTGACGAACAAGGCAACAGATGTTGTGATTTCCGTGTAGCTGTCTTGATGAAATTTGGGTAGTTCGCCTTATCTTTCTAATTACCATGTTGGTTCTTCTTTTGAATGCAGAAACCTTTTCTTGAAAGTGCCAAAGGATACTAGATCATATGCTGAACTGCATTTCCCTCTTTTGACTTCATCAGATTTTATACTATAGTTTCGTAGTTACAGTGTGCACATACCGTATCATTGTTTACCTATGTGGGCTGCTGACACTGGCATTTTAACCTGGTGTTGTTGTCAGGTTTTGGCTTCTGAGGACGATCAGGATGCCCTAACAACTGATCCCGATGAACTTGCAGATTCAGAATATAGTGAAGGGATTAGTGGTGACGAAGAAGACATCTTTAGAAATCTTCTTTCTAGAGCAGGTTTTCACCTGACATATGGTGATAATAATTCACAGCCACAAGTCACCTTGCGAGAAAAGCTTTTGATGGATGCCGGCGCAATAGCAGGTTTTTTGACTGGACTACGTGTTTATCTTGATGATCCTGCTAAAGTGAAGCGCTTATTGCTTCCCACTAAGCTCTCTGGTAGTAATGAGGGAAAGAAGATCTCAAAGCCTGATGAATCTTCCCCAAGTTTGATGAATTTGTTGATGGGAGTCAAAGTTTTGCAGCAGGCAATAATTGATTTACTTTTGGATATTATGGTTGAGTGTTGCCAACCCTCAGAAGAAAGTTCAAATGGGGATTTATCTGATTCAAACTCGAAAATTTCTCCTGATAGCAGTGGAGCTATCAGCCCTGCAGAATCTGATCGGGAAACAGAAGCAGCAGAAACTGTGCATCTCCCTGTGTATGGGAGATTAGATTCTGCAGTTCAGGAAAGTACCAGCACATCTGCTGTCCAAAGTTCAGATGTGACCTGGGTTGAAGCACCTAAGAAAGCAGTCGGACAGCCCATTTGTCCTCCAGAAACATCTGCTGGGGGGTCTTTGGAAAACATTAATGTCCGGCCTAAGGTACTGTTTGGTCCTAAGAACATGCATGTTGATTTTGATTTTGATTATTGATTGCCTTTTATTTCTCTAAATCTGTAATTTCTTAGACCAAATGGCCGGAGCAGTCTGAGGAGCTTCTGGGCTTAATTGTAAACTCCTTAAGAGCCTTGGATGGAGCTGTCCCACAAGGTTGCCCTGAACCAAGGCGAAGGCCTCAGTCAGCTCAAAAGATTGCTCTTGTGCTGGATAAAGCTCCTAAGCATTTGCAGCCTGATCTAGTTGCTTTGGTTCCAAAATTGGTGGAACATTCTGAGCATCCGCTTGCTGCTTGTGCACTTCTTGATCGTCTTCAAAAGCCGGATGCAGAACCTGCATTACGACTACCTGTAAGTTGGTCTTTTTTATTTTTTATTTTTTATAACTAAAGTTTGTAGTTCTTCAATGAGGGTTGCATGTTAAGAACATTCATTGTTGGACATTGTAGTTTGTTTTCGTGAAATAGTTCATATAAGGAAACTCATGTATATTTTTATTTTTATTTTTTTATTTATTAATTATTATTATTATTATTATTTTTTTGTATAAGAACCTTTTTATGCTCTCTTTGTTAGGCATCATCTCTTTGTTTCACAGGTTTTTGGTGCTCTTAGTCAACTAGAATGTGGCAGTGAAGTGTGGGAGCGGGTTCTATTCCAATCTATTGGATTTTTGAATGACTCAAATGATGAACCTCTTGTTGCAACCATGAACTTCATATTTAAGGCTGCAATGCATTGCCAGCATCTTCCTGAAGCAGTACGCTGATTTCATTTTTTGTCCCCGAGTGCTCTAGCCTTCATTTTTTGATTTTTGATTTTCATTTTTGTAGACTCCATAACTTCATTTGTTTTGTCCTGAAGGTACGATCTGTTCGTGTTAGACTAAAGACCTTGGGTGCCCAGGTGTCTCCATGTGTTCTTGATTTTCTTAATAGAACAATACACAGTTGGGCAGATCTTGCTGAAACTATGTTGAGGGATATTGACTCTGAGGAAGTGTTTGGTGACAATTGCTCAGATATGCAGTGCGGGCTTTTCTTATTTGATGAAAATGGGCCAACATTGGAACAGTTAAATGTGGGAGATGAACAGGATTTTCAGGCTAATACTTATTTCTCTGATGTTTATCTGCTTATAGAGATGCTATCCATACCTTGCCTTGCTATTGAAGCTTCACAAACCTTTGAGAGAGCTGTTGCTCGAGGGACCATTGTTGCCCCCTCAGTCGCTATGGTCTTGGAAAGGCGCCATTCTCTAAGATCAAATCCTGATTCTAGATTTCTTGCTGAAAGTTATCAGCATGCAGATGTAGTGGAGGGAGAAAGCAATGATCAGTTGAGAGTCCCATATGATGATTTCACTTTAGTTCTTGGTCTTGCTGAAGCCTTGGCCCTCTCTAGAGATCCCAGTGTAGAGGGATTTGTGAAGATACTGTACACCGTACTATTCAAATGGTATCCTGAGGAAGCTTACCGATTAAGGATTCTAAAGAGACTTGTTGATCGCACCACTAGCACCATGGAGAGTGGTCGTGAAGTAGATATAGATTTGGAAATATTAGGACTTTTGGTTTGTGAAGAACGAGAGTATATTAGACCAGTTCTGTGCTTCATTAAGGATGTTGTTTATGTTGCCAATGTTGATAGAGCGACACTTTGGCATCAATTGCATGCTAGTAAAGAAGAAAATGATAATCTTCGTAAGGAGAAGAAAGCTGAAATCTCTGCTATGGTTAGAGAAAAGGCTGTGTTATCACAAAGACTAAACGAATCTGAAACAGCAAATAGCCGTCTTAAGGTATCTTTTAGTTCTTATGTTTGGAAACATTAATCTTCTGCCATGCAAGTTCTTTTATGTACGCTAGTGTTGAATCACTTTGCAATGGCAGTCTGAAATGAAGGCTGAGATTGATCGATTTGCTCGGGAAAAGAAGGAGCTTTCTGAACAGATCCAGGAAGTTGAAAGCCAACTGGAATGGCTTCGCTCGGAAAAGGATGATGAAATAGCAAAGCTAACTTCTGAGAAGAAACTTCTCCAGGATCGTCTTCATGATGCTGAGACACAAATTGCTCAACTGAAGTCACGAAAACGAGATGAACTAAAGGTATGAGAAGGGTTTACGTATTTGCTAATTTATTTATTTTTTATAGTGTGACATCCATCTAGTATGCTCTATTCATTATTTATTATTGAAAGGCCCAACCTCTTGGTTGTGTTCTACGATATAGCCTTTTCTTTTTGATAAGATATGCTAGAAGACAGCATTTTTTGCTTGAATTTTCTGCTAATTGTGTTCAATTGTCACCTCAACTTTGATTACCTGATTGAATCCATATGAAAAAGTATTGGATGAATTGATAATGTTATACCATGATCAATTAGTGCACATGAATTTATATTCTATTGTCCCTGTATTATTGTGTTTCATTGCATGAGTACCAAGAAGCCTTGGATTGTCCCTCTATTCAACATATGCTTCTTTTTGAGTGTTTGCTCCTGCTTCACATCCACATATACAAGTTAGGATCGAATGACATGCTAAATGGGCTGGGATCCAAGTGCATTCGGGTAGCTACTTGCCCTGATGTCTATCCTTCATTTTTTTTAAGCAAGAATGCTTGGATTAAATCAAGTCTATGACCTGTTAAAAACCTTCTATGAGGGCTTTTTAATTTTTATTTTAATTTTTTTTCCCTTTCGGGACATGGGTGATGCCTAAAAGCATGAATTTTGCTTTCATTACTGTGACAACCTGCTATTAAGGTCCTACCTTCAAATAAGAGAAGCACAAAACATTGCAGAAGCATCCGATCACAACTTTTCACACAACACCTACAAAAGCATCTATATGAGTCCCATCCATGTGTGTGATTACATGGATGGATAAATGGTTGAAATTTCAAAATTTTTACTTCCTAATATATTTTCCAGAAAATTTGGCAGACTTCCCTGAATGATGGCCATCTAGCCATATAGGGTTTGCAAAGAAACAGAATAAACAGACATGTATATAATACTTCTATAAAACAACTCATCTACCAACAATCAATGGCCCTCTTGGCCTGCCCAGCATCATTATAATAAAGTCTCGTTGTCATTACTAAACAGCTTGCGCATGCTGGGTAGCATAAGATCTCTCAGGCAGCCAGTTCTGGATTTCTAATGTGCTTTTCTGACATGGTGGAAACTAGGATAGAGAAGATTGTGAGAGTTGATCTTTGATCAGTCATGGGAATAATACAAGGGATCATTTGATTTTTAGAGATGGTGTGTACACAAGAATCTTTCCCCGGGGGAAGGATTGGGTGCGGGGGTTCCCAATAATGTGGTATTCAAACAAATGGCTTTAGTGGGATATGGATTGGTGGCTTCCTTTGCATTTAATTTTATATGGCGCGCAATTATCAAGAGACAGTGCAGTCTCTGTAATGATGTATAGGAGGCTAGGGAAGTTGGGCAGGAGGTAATATTGTCACACACGTGAGTGTCTTGAGCTATATTCACTAGTTTTATTGCTCTTTCCACAGTTATATTTGACACAAAATATGAATGAATAATTTCTCTGTATTTCACTTGGATGAATGAAGTATTTTAGGTTACAAAAAATAAGAAACTATTCTAGATTACAAAAATTAGGAAACAATCTATTTAAATCATACAAAACTGGAAAGCATCCAAAATTGTCGATCATAATTTAAGGAGTCCAAAAAATAAAACTTTTTTGGGTAATTTTACAATCCAACACTCCCCCTAAAGCTTGAGAGTAGATGTCTTCCATTCCCAATGTGGAAATGATCTCATGAAAGGTGGTACTATTTAGCCTCTTTGTTAAAACATCTACCATTTGACCTCATAAAGGAACATAAGACATGCGCCCTAACCCCTCTTTTAGTTTTCCTTGATGAAGTGTCTATCGATCTCTATATGCTTTGTCCTGTCATGTTGTACATGACAGTTATGAGCAATGTTAATTACTGATTTATTGTCACATTATAGCTTCATTGGTCCTTCCCACTTGATCCTCAGATCATCTAGAATGATCTTGAACCACAACAATTCAGACAATCCTTGAGCCAATACCCTGGACTCTGATTCTACACTATACCTTGCCACCAGTTTTTTTTTGCTTAACCAAGTTACCAAATTGCCACCAAGAAACGTGCAATAGCCAAAGGTTGATCTCCTATCCACTATATATTGTTCATAGTCTGCATCCATATAGGTTTCTAGTACGAGGTTGGTTTTTTTTTTTTTTTTTTTTTTTTTTTTTTTTTGAATAGAACTCATTTTCCCGGACAGCCCTTTAAGTAGTGTAATACCCGATAAACAGTTTGTAGATGTGATTCCTTTGGATCGTGCATGAACTGACTAATTACACCCATTGAATGTGCTATTTTTGGTCGAGTATAAGCAAGATACATGGGTTTTTTCACTAACCTCTGATACATCTCCTTATTAACGGTCGGTTCTTTTGCCTTCCAAAGTTTCTGATTTGGCTCAATAGGTGTGGTTGCCGGTTGATAAGATAGTTTTCCATTTCCCTTAAGAGATCCATCACATACTTTTGCTGTGAGATGAATATTTCCTGTTTCGAGTAAGAAACTTCGATTCCAAGGAAGTATTTTAGTCTTCCTAGCTCCTTGATCCCAAATTCTGTAATCAAACACCGCCTTAATGCTTGTTTCTCCTCCTCAACATTCCCGATGACAATGATGTCATCAATGTATACAAGAAGTGTCATTATCACCCTTGTTGTTGAATGTTTGATGAAAAGAATATGATCTCCTTGACTTTGTCTGTATCCTATTGCCTTCGTGGCAATTGCTTAAGCTCATATAGAGCTTTTCTCAGTCGACACACTTTATTGGTTGTTTCCGTTCCTTCAACGTCTAGTGGGATACTCATGTAAATTTCATCTTCCAAATCCCCATGCAAAAAGGCATTCTTCTCATCTTACTATTGAATTTGCCAATAGAAATGTGCTAATAGGGATAGTAAGATTCTTATAGTGCTCATCTTCGCCATCGTAGCAAACGTCTCTTGATAATCAACTCCATATGTCTGTGTATAGCTTTTATCCACCAATCTTGCTTTATATTTTTCGAGAGAACCTTCTGCCTAGTATTTTAAAGACTCATCTGTAGCCAATTGGATTCTTCCCCTTGGGCTTGTCAACAATCTCCCTCGTCCTTTTTTTTTTTTTTCCTAGGCAGCCATTTCTTCCTTCATGGCATTGCTCCATTCGGTTTTTGACACAGCCTCAAGTAGAGTGTTTAAGATAGAGACGTTTAAGTTTACTTTTATTTTTCCCTTTTTTTTTGAAGTGATGATAGACATTTAGTGAGACAGTGTGACAAAGGGCATAAGGGTCATTTTATGCATTCTGGGGGTACCCTTACTAATAGCAATAAGTTTTGAACCATTTTTTTGTGTTTCAGTAGAGTGTATATGCAAAGAGTGATAAGAACTAACCATGTTTTCATTTTCAGAACTCGGATTGGCATCTTGGACTTCTGTCAGTTTAGAAACAACTGGTTTTCTCAATACACTTTGAGGAAACCTATTAGAGTCATAATTTCGAACATTTGTAGGCATTGACATAGATTCGAGAACTGACTATGGAGTGGATATTCTTTCTGAGAAAGACGTTGGAGTGGACACTGACTTGATCTATTTATTAGTAGAAGAAGATGAGACTGAGGAAGGAATATCGAGAGAACTAAAGGAACCAAGTTCACTAAGGTTTTTATCATCCATGCATAATCTCCCCCTAAAGGTAAGACTCGAGAGAGAAGTATGGCTTATTTTCAGTAAAAATGACATTTGTAGATGTGTAAATCTCCTAAAAGGAGGGCGATAGCACTTATACCCTTTCTATGTAAGACACACTTAACTCCTCTGGTGTCTAATTTCCCTCTATGCTGGTTGTGACCATGAACAAAAGAAATACAACCAAGGACTCTAGGTGTGAGACCATTTTACATTCTAAAATGTGGATAAAACTTGACAAAGACTTCCATGGGAGTATGTTTGTGAGGGTAGTTTATTTATCAGGTATGTTGTTGTAAGAACAACATCTCCCCATAGGATTTAGAGACGTTCCATTTGAATAACAATGCTCAGGTAGTGTTAAGTAAATGACCATTTTTTCTCTATGGGTTTTGGTGTGTTATTACAAGATGACTCATGGATAATAGCTTCTTGAAGTAAGGGGACAAAATTTGGTTGAAGTAGTCTTTTGCATTGTCAGACCTAAATCTTTTGAGCTTTACCTCAAATTGGTTTTGAATTATTGAGTGAAAGTTTGGAATGACGCCATTGACATTAGATTGTTTGCTTGAGTAAAAATATCCATGTAACTTTGATACCATTATCAATTAGGAAAACAAACCAACAAGATCATGGAATATTTGGAATTGTGTATGGCCCCCAAATGTCACTGTGAATCAGATCAAATGGATGTGAACTTTTTTTTTTATTACTAATAGGGAAGGGTACACGAGTGTGTTTTGGAAGCTTACAAATGTCACAATGAAAATATGTAATACTCAATTCTTTAAACAAAGAAGGAAACATGATATTTAAGACTCGAAAAGATGGATTACCAAGACGAAAAATAGTAAAACCAAATAACATCTTTATTGGAAGAACTAAGAAATGACAAAGACAAATTATTCATGACTCTCTTTGTGGGACTTGGTGTTTCAAGATAATTGAACCATTCCTTTTCTTAGTTAGTCCAATCTTCTCCTCGAGCTTTAGTCCTGAAAAACACAGAAGGAAGGACGAAATATTGCACAACATTTCAGATCTTCTGTAAGCTTTTGAATTGAAATCAGATTTGCGGAGAGTTTTGGTATATGGAGGACATCTTTAAGGATTAGAGAAGGTGTCACATAAATGTCTCCTAATCGTGCACTAGTAGCTAGAGAACCATTTGCTATTACAATTTTTCCAATTACTAGGGCATGGAGTGTAGGTTTTGAAATATTGTGAGATGTGGGTCTTGGTCATGTGATTGGTGACTTCTGAGTCAACTGTCCAAGAGTCGATAAAACACTTATCTAAGGCATGTAAACCAAAAGAAAATGAAATCTTACCTGAAAGTGTCGATGAACATGTACCCATGTTCTTCTTAGGAAACCCTAGTAGGTCTCTAAGTCTCTCGATCTTCTCACTATTAAGCCCCCTTTTTTCCTGTCTGTCGTTTTGATTGGTTTGCACGGTCAAATGAACTTGAGATCTCTGTTGTCCTCTCTGTGATTTCTACTGTCTTGTCCTCCTTGGTTTCCCTGTTCTCTGCTTGGCGGCTTTCCATTCAACTTCCAGCAATTCTCCTTGGTGTGCCTGGGCTTTTTGTAGCAGGTGCACCACAAATTGTCCGTTCTATCTCTCCCTTGGCCTTCTCGGATCTCTCTCCCCAAGAATCTTGACAAGTTCACCTTCCCTCTTTTTTGTGTCTGAAGTTGTTTCGTCTTTGACACCAAATCTGATCCTTCTAGAGTTTTTGGTTCAGCATTATACCCCTTCAACTTTCTTCTGCTCGAATTAGGCAGATTGTCTCCTCCAATGCGGGGTGTTTCCTATTTGTTGAGAATCTGCACTCTAACCTGATTAATTCAAGGTTGAGTTTAGCCAGAAAATCATGCACCCGGTCATTCTCAATAAAATTCTTCAAAATAGCAGCATCATCTGGGCATTTCATTTCAAATACTCGATAATATTCGAGTTCCTACCACAAGTTCATCAATTGATTGGCATATTCTGTCATCGTTCTGCCTCATTGCCTGGTTGCACTTGTTTTCACCTTGATCTCATGCACTAGGGCTGCATTACGAGCTTTCTAATAAGTTCGATGAATAAAGTCCCAAATTTCCTTTGCAGTTGGAGTTTGACCTATGATTGGACCATCGAGTCCCACAACCATGACATAATCATTGAATCAGCTTCATCCCATGTTTCAAATGTTGGATATCCCTTTTTTGGTCCTGTCTCGAGAACATGGCTTAGCTTTCCTTTGCCCTTAAGATATGTTCAGACAAATTGAGACCATTTGAGACAATTTTTGTCGTTCAGCCTATAGGTAGCCTGGATGCTGTGCAAATAACCCATCATTTGGGTTGAATTCACTTCCTCAGTTTGGCCGGAATTGTTTGACATAGTGCTTCCAGACAAGGTGGAACACATGAAAAGATAGTGGGAGAGAAAGCTAGGATTTATAGAGGAGATTTACACAACAATAAAAGCTGTGATTGATTGATGGTGAAGGCCACACACGAGAAGACTGGGATTTATAGCGGAGATTTACACAACAATTTAGGCTGTGATTGGTTGATGGTGGCAACGAAGGCCACACTTCAATAGAAACCCAGAAAAGGAGCAAGGACTGAAAAAACACTCTATTTTCTTCTTAGAAAATAGAGTAAAACAGAGCAAAAGAAAAGCCAAAGTCTTCAATCCGAGAAAGAGCCAAAGTCTTCAATCCGAGAAAGAGCCTAAAGCTATGATACCATGACACAAAACATGGATGAACAATTTCTCTGTATTTCACTTGATTGAGTGAAATTGTACATGACAATATATAGACTATTCTAGATTACAATGATTAGGAAACTATCTAAACAAATCACACAAAAAGTAGGAAACTATTATAGGTTACAAAAAATAAGGAACAATCTAATCGAATCATACAAGACAGGAAATTACCAAAAACTGTCAATCCTATGTCAATCCCATGTCAATCCCATAATTCAAGGAGTCCAAAAATAAATCTAAGTCAACTCTACAATCCAACAATATTAAATTAAATTGTTCTGATATCTGTCTGGGGATAAGTATGCAATGGTGATACATGCTTTCCGGATTTGTATTGCTTTTGTCTCTCCCGCTTCATGAAGATATCATCAGTAATTTCTGCATGAGGGTTGAGAGTGACATCTATTGAAATCTTTAGATTTCGAATCCAGATAGTTAGGGGAACTCTTATCTCTTCTTACCCTAGCATCATTTACTATTTCTCTGCGTCCAATTGTCCATATCTTGGACTCTTGATGGATCCAAGCCTTCTTTTAATGCAAATCTTTCTTTGACACCATTATTCACTAGCCAAGCTTCTCTACTACTTTGGGGTGGTTTATATCAAATCCAATGCACCTTATGTGGTTAAAGCTTTTTTATGACTTTTGCGCTCAAAAATATTAACACCAGGACGCCAAGCAAGAGATTATCCCCTCACAGGTGTGTTTTATATGGTGAAAGTAATGAATTTTTTTCTCTGTTTTCCCTTTACTAAGGAGATTGTGGATAATCTTTTTTGGTAAGATGGCAGAAAATTGGGTTCGAAGAGTTTCTTTCTTCCTAAATATCCCTTTTTCCTTATTCACCTTAAAATACCACCTGGTTGAGGGATTTGGTATTTGAAAGAGTAATAGAATTGTGAAGAAATTTGGTGTTTGCTTGAATACAATATTTATGGATTGAAAGTAATGCTAGAATCCTTAAATTGCTTTCCTTAAGCCTGCACTATGTATATCCTCACACATGGATATGCTTTGGCCCTAAAGTCAGAGTTGATCTATTCCATACTTGTTAGAGATTTGCTTTTTGTTTTTGTTTTTTGTTTTTTGTTTTTTTTTTGTGTGGACAGAACATGCATGTTAGAGATCACTCATATTCATCAGGATTTCCAAATGTGTTTCCTAAAAGTAGCAGATTGAAAATAACAAATGATAATGTTGCTTCAAATATCCATCCAAGATCAGCACCTTTAAGCACATTCTGAAGCCATCAAGCATTATTCTTCCCTTCAGAACCCCAACATTTTGTGAAAAATAGATTATAAAGATTTATTGTACTAACACATACAACTAGAAGAGATAGAATTAGAAACGAAGAGATTCGTAATAAGTTGAGAGTTAGTTAAATTGTGGATAAGATGCGAAAGTGTCGTCTAAGGTGGTTTGGGCATGTGCAAAGAAGACCCATGGACGTAATGACTAGGAAAATCGAGAATTTAAATATAGGAGATCCAATAAAATATAAGGGTAGACCGCTAAAAAATGGATATAAGTTATTCGTAAAGACATGATAGCTAAGGGTTTAGAAGAGAAGATGATTTTGGATAGGAATGAGTGGCGTAGAAGAATTCGCACAACTTAAACTATCATATCCTAGATATATATATATCTATTCATTTTTATTCTTATTTTTATTTATTTATTTATTTATTATTCATTTATCTTTATATTTATTTATTTATTTTAATTATTTTCATATTTGTCTCTCAAATGATCGACTCTAAAGTATTGGGATTTAAGATTCAGTTTGTTGTTATACTGTACTAACACATACATTGTTGCTTTAAGCAAATAAGCAGTTCCACATCTTTCGTGCAACAGAACAATGAAGAAATAAGTGGTGTCTACTTGCGGAACAATTTATTAACATATGCATATATCTAGAGAGATTCGTGTAAATCATTAGTATTAATTTTCTTAAGCTCCATGGACCAAATAAAAGGTTTAACCTTAGTAGGAACCATGGCCTTTCAAATGAAGTTAACTAACAGAAAACTAGTGTTGAGGACGACTAATGAGATGATGAAATTAAGATTTGCAAGTAAAAGCACTCAAAGTATCAAGTTTCCAAAACCTAGTAATTAGGACATTGTGAGAAGGTTCATTTCTTGTAAGAGAGAAATACAAGATGTAAACTCTACGACTTCTCTATCATTAAGATTCCTCATACAATGAAAATCCCAAAAAATTGGATAAACCTCTTAATGGAAAAATTACACTTTACATCCTCAAACTAATTGGTGTTAATGTTTGCCATAAGGATTTTCTAAAATTCCTAGACTGCCCTCGATATAAAAAGGAATTATCCTAAGCTCTGCAATATCTCTATGCACAATCTCCTTCACCAGAATGTTCGATAGCTGATTATAGTGATGGATAACCGTTGCGTGCTCCTACTGAATTTCCTTAAGTTCTTGACCATATAACTAAGCTCTA
The DNA here is from genome assembly GCA_033439265.1 of Dillenia suffruticosa. Taxonomy (NCBI): domain Eukaryota; kingdom Viridiplantae; phylum Streptophyta; class Magnoliopsida; order Dilleniales; family Dilleniaceae; genus Dillenia; species Dillenia suffruticosa. The sequence continues at coordinate 23,028,510 of JAVTVX010000029.1, forward strand.
TAATATTATTAACAGTTTAACAAACGCCAGAGATCTCTGTCTCACCTTGTTCTTCACCATCACTAGGCTGTTGTTGAACTGATCAAGAATAAGTCAAGATTGACGGACCTTCATGTTTCTCGAGCTCATTGAAGATGTACATCTTGCGACAGCGGTTGACTGTTGAAATCAACAATCTGATCTTGTGATTCACCTTGTAGTGCTCCTCAAATTCTTTAGCATGTCTCGCCAAGCAGGAAATGTCGTTTGTTGATTCAAATTTGATCCGAAACTCTTTTCCTTCCCATAATTTTGCCCACCCTTTTCCACTTTCCATTTTTTTTTTTTTTTGAATTGGATTGTAGGATTTAGGGTTTTCAGATTTGGAGATTTGGGGCAAAAAACTGTGGAGTGAGAGCAAGGGAGTGATCCATCTTTCTCTCTTGGCAAAGGAGTAAAGGAGGTTGTGGGAATCGTCTGGTGAAAGTGGCTGCATGATCTGGTGGTGCCATTGAAAGTGTTTGCTTTTTTTGCCTTAAAGAAGTGATGGGATTGATCACTTTGATTTTGATAAACTGTGTTTTGAATATTTTAACAATACAGGCTACTTTTCTGGATGAAGCTAAAATTTTAGGTCCTCTTTGTCTTATTGCACATCAAAATCTTTGTCTAGAATTGGATTCAGGTTCTGTTCCATCCATTCTATTCAAAGTCCCACTCATTTCTCTTCTGCTTTGAAAATTTTTAATGAGAACAAGAGACAACCATGTGCTTGGAGGGGTCTTTGTATTTTTCTTTCGTTCTTTTTTTTTTTGGGGGTGGGGGGGTGGGGAAGATGCCCTTGTTGCATTTTTGTGGGTTTATGGCTTTTATTCTTTCCTCTCATGCATGTTATTTTGAGGCTACTATTAGTCACACCCACTTAGAGCTGCAAAAGGGCAGTCAGTTTCCTGAAATACCTTAAAAAACTTAGCTGTTCAGGCTTGATGGATTTGTAAGAGGCTATAGGGAAAGCTGAGAGAAACCCAGTTGAGAGAAGTGAAAAATGAGAAAACTCAATGGGATTTGGAGAAACGCTAGATGACATAATGGAGTGGGGTTTTAGTGGGAAAACAAGACCTCACAAATCACCTATCAGGCCACATCATCTTGGATTTCTGTGACAGTAACCGATCTCCTGTCATCTTCCTGTCCTTCCTCTCTCTCTCTCTCTCTCTCTCTCTCAGCAACTTGACATCTTCTCTGGTGATTTGCATCTTCTTCTCCAGCATCTTGTAAAAGGATATTTAAAAAAGGTATTTTAGGCTTCTCATGTTAAAAATGGCAAGCTGGTTGCTTATTTCCTAACAACTCACCAATGGAGGTTGGAAAGTGTAATTGATTTTGAAACCTCCAGTTGGATAGTGTAATTTCTCAGAACATGTGATGGAAAGTGTAATCTTGGTCTACACTTGTGATGATTTTTGTAATTTTCTGTTTAGAATAAGTAAAAGAAAAAAAAATGCTGTCAAGATGTCAATTGTTGGTATTATGAATCCCAGAAGTCAGACAAATATCAAAACCTTCAAATGTCAAACGACTGGTCCCTAATTGTCCTCATGCTACTTATTATCCAAGAAGTATGATCTTGCCAACCCCTAATTTGAGAACCTTTATCTTTTATTTTTTTTATTTGATTATTTTTTTGACAATCAATGATTCTGCTGATAATTGATAATCATTTTAGTTTTTATTATAGAGTTTTTTAAGTTAAAGGGAAATCATATTAGAAGTTGTCTGAACTTTCTACTCTTATTTTCTAGGTCCAGAATTTTTGTAAGCAATAATGTGTTACTCTATTCATATCTTGTCTTGAATCGTAGTAAGTGGTATCATTTGTCCTGCACTGTTAAGAAGAGGAAATTTGGATAAGTCCTATTTGGACATTTTTGTATGATGTGGCTGCTCTGACTGATTGACCCTTTTAAAGTGTGTTTGGATGCTGGCTTTGACCTCTCCGAAATTGGCCACCGGCATTATTTGATAATGTTTGACGTTATTATGAAAGTGTATACTGTTTATGGTATAATTTTCTGTCATATCATAATATTGATATGACTGCATAAACTTCTTTTTGATCATGTTCTCTGTATCGTGCAGAGAGTGATGAAGGAGAAAAATGCCCTTGCTGAAAGGTTGAAGAGTGCTGAAGGTGCAAGAGAAAGATTTGATGAAGAGTTGAAACGCTATGCTACCGAAAATGTGTCTCGAGAGGAAGTGCGGAAATCTCTTGAGGATGAAATTCGACGGTTGACACAAACAGTTGGACAGACAGAAGGAGAGAAGCGAGAAAAGGAAGAGCAGATTGCTCGTTGTGAAGCTTATATTGATGGGATGGAATCAAAATTGCAGGCATGCCAGGTTTGTGTTCTCTCTAGGATTACTTATTAGCTTGTTTGTTTGTTTTTGCTGTTTGTTTTCCCTGCTCTTTTAATTTAATATCTAAATCGCAATCATGCCAATCTGTTATTGGCCTTGAAAGCTGCTTTAGATATGTTTTTAGGCTGTTATCAACCTTTGATTCATCTCCTGCACATTTTTTTTTAATAATTTCTAAAGATTCAAAAGCCAACAGCAACAGCTTTTGAATCCATAAATATTTAGTTTGGGTTATACCTAGCGCATACTAACTGTTTGTGGCTGCCTTTTTGTCTGTTATGTTCACCTAACCCTGAAAAAGTACAGAGAAAAAATGTTCCGGCATTGTTTCTATGTAGTGAAAGAGGTCCTAGTATTTCATGCTTTGTAGATGATTTTTCCTTTCATAACTAGGAATGTATATATCTAATTTTTTTCTGGCAAAGTCCCCTATTTATTTAAGAGCATGAAATTATCTATTTTTGTTTTACTTTTTCATTTCAGCAATACATCCAGACTCTTGAGGCTTCACTTCGGGAAGAAATGACACGGCATGCTCCTCTTTATGGTGCTGGGTTAGAAGCTCTCTCATTGGAGGAGTTGGAGACTATAGCCCGTATACATGGGGACGGTCTGAGACTGATTCATGCTCTTCAACAGAGTAAAGGGATTCCGGCCACCAGTCCTCTTGTAAGCCAGCATAACCTTCCACATTCGCATGGGTTGTACACCAGTGCACCTCCTCCAATGGCCATTGGATTGCCGCCATCCCTCAACCCAAATGGTGCCAGAATCCATGGTAATGGGCATGTGAATGGTGCAGTTGGCCCTTGGTACAACAATCACGGTTGAGAGTAAAGGTGTCGTGGGCTCTGTCCGGTTGACATTCTCGATGGAGCTTCACAGCACAAAATCTCAAATATGGAAGTTTTTCTCTTCCCCCACTTTTGTTTTTCCGGTTCATCTTGGCATTGTGGCTGGTAGAACTGTTGGAGCACATTTTGAAGAACAATAACCATAGTCTTGGAGAGTGGATGTGAAGGAGCAGCTCTTAATTTTCCCAAAGTGCTTGTTTGACAGAAAATGAGGGGTTCAACAGAACTAACAGTTGCAAATGCCAGAGTTATTTGTACACTTTTTTTTTTCCCCTATAGTCAAATATAAAGGTTTTCATTGAGAAAGTTTTGGGAAGTTCTCGCCCTCCAGTTTTTTGCCATTTTTGTTTCAGGATGAGTGGCTTGATGCTATTTGGCGGGCAGTGTCTGGAGGTTGATGCCTTTAAAATTTGGGCCTCCCTAACAAAGACTAGTATTGTTTTTGGTGGCTTACTGCAATCCAGAAAAAGATTCCGGCATTAAGACACTTCCGATTGCAGAGAATCACTTCTAGGCATTTTGTAGTCCTTGAAAATTATTTCGGGTCCAAGCGAGTCTTAGAGATGGTCATTTAAGGGGACGGTCCAAAGGGCCAAGAGATAGGAATTGATGTCTTTTTCTCCCTTAAAGAGTTGACCCGTTTTGGTTAATCTGGGTTTGATGTTGAGTTGAGTAGAATGGAGCGGCGGGTTAGCTTGACGCAATTCAGGGCAAGGTCTTTTGGAGGTGGTTTCTTCTTCTTCATTTTTTATTTATTATTTTTTTTCCTTCTCTCTCTCTAATTATAAGATTAAACATTAAAATGAAATTTATTTTGGAGTAACATCCAAACTATTTTTGATTTTGAGAGTTTAACAATTAATTCTACGTGAAAGTTTTTATTTTTTATTTTTATTTTTTTCCCCTCTTAAATGACTCTTTTGTGGACTCTGCCTATATCAAGTCATTCATTGTCCTCTATTCTCCTTAAATTTGAAATCAGCATGGCCCTAAAGAAGGAACCCTAAATCATCCTCAACAGTGCAATACCCCTCCAATCGTGATTGTTGTCATGTTTGCCTTGGTCACTATCTCCTCGGTAGATAGAAGAGCCTCAACATCATGCTTGACAATTCACATACCCCTCAATCAGGGATCCGAGGGATGTTTTTGTTCAATCAGTCTCCAATACTAAAAATTTGTTTAAATTCCGCTCAGAGGGCCTTTAAGCTGATTAAAAAAATCGAGTTTCTTATTCTCCCTCTCTCTCTCTCTCTCTCTCTCTCAGATTCAATTTGGTTTATGAATCTATAAAAGACCATTGAATGTGCACAAATGATAGGCCAGATTAAGTTGGATGAGTAATTTAACTCAAAATTGAGAGCTGGGCCAACATAAACGGTGCATATTGAAGTCAAAACAATGCGCATTGACAACTCTCTCTCTCTCTCTCTCTCTCTCTCTCTCTCTCAAAAAGATAAGGATAAAAGAGATGAACCATCCGATGATTACACCAAATTATGATCATGTCAATCTTGTTGTTTGCTGTCCACCAATTTTTTTGGTGTCTTTTGCCGTAACAGGTTTGGTGACCAATTGGACACGGTTAAGTTCGAAGAAAAGTCTATTGACCATCATCCTCATCATCATCCTAAATTAACGAAACTTCTCCTGAATTGCCGAAATGTTCCCAAGGAAATTTAGTTGATTTTTATTTTCTTCACTATCCATCTGTCATTGCTAATAATTCAAACAACTTCCAAAGGTTTACGATAAGATGTATCTTTCCAATTCTTCCCAACATTTTTGCACCACAATACAATTCCATCCTGTCGCCCCCAAAAGAAATAAATAAATAAATTCAGGTTGTGCAATGTGCAATTCTCATAGTGGTTAAATGAGGTCCCAAAATGTGCTTTTTCTTGAGATATGCTTAATGATCTTGGGAACTGGTACGGCTATCCTTTTTGCTTAGGAGAATGGCGGATTGGATCTGGTCCCATCATCAGCCATGACTAGCCAAGGTTTGCTGAGCAAAATGGGTGTTTGAAACTTATAATTTTATCAGGTTTACACGTGTCGTCGTTACCACTTTTATGTATGGGTTGGTCAATGAAGATAATCCAATGATAAATAAAATCTCGGATACACATTTTTAGCCACAAAAGCCTTTTAATCATAGTCCCTCCACTCCATAATGTCACACATGATTGAATCAATCATTGGAAGACACAGATCAAATATTCATTCTCAGATCATGTACGAAAATTTGCCCTACATTAACAAGTTCCTACACAAAGGCCTTACCTAATTAATTTTCTTAAGAGATTATCAGATTGATTTATGGGTTTTATATATTTTTTTAGAATAATAATCTGTTAAATTGATCGACTCTAAATTTTAAGATTAAAATTCAGATCGTTATTAATAACATATTTAATCATAATAATTCTAAAATTTTGATTTAAAAAGTATTGAAACTCGTTTTCATTTATTTATTAGATTAAAAGAGGGTGGGAAAATCCGGTGTGAAAGGCAAAAATGAAGGATGATATGTGGTGATGATGGGCTTTTTATGACTAAGGAAGAGTAGAACACACACACAGTGCATAGAGCACATCAAAGAACAAATCAAATAGAAACGTGGCTGACATGTAAAATTTGACTTTGAGTTTTCTAGTGTTTCTTTGTCCACAGCATTTCCTTAATTTTAGCTTCATACTCAAGTTTCTACCACAATTTCCCTCCCATTTCTATTTAAGCAAATCACACTCCCATTCACAAATCCCAAATCAGCATCTCTTTCTCTTATGTAGAAGAACCCTGAGCAACATATCATTTTTCTTCCAAAACCTCAAATAATCTTTAGGCATCAAGGGAAAGAAAATTGTATCTTTTCTCTCGTTTGCAGTGCTGGGTTGGTTATGATCGAGCAGCTCATCCTTGAAACTTTTTACGTAAGCTCTCTCTCTCTCCCCCCCCCCCCCAATTTCTCTGGCAATACTACATCAAATGTAATATTTTTATGATGACGATTCTCAGCAGTCACATGGAAAGTATCACATTTGCATGCTATTTTGTTTAATGGGTTTATAATTAACTTATCATGGAATCCGTAGCATAATCTCATTCCATGGCTTCTCAATTGATGGATGAACATAAAACAATGACTACGTTATCCAAACTGAATGCATTCTCAAGATTTTGTAAGATGGCATATTTTCATATGCAGTGAATATTCATGGTGCAATGTTGACTAATAAAACTCTCTCTCTCTCTCACACACAGAATGAAGAAAGTTTGTTGGCCCTATTTTGATCCAGATTTTGAGAATCTCCCTGAAAGGATATATGGTCCCAGGTAGGTGAAATTTAGCAAAGCAGTATGCTCTACCTTTCATTGCTTACAAATGATATTGTGAGAGTATTTTCCCACAAAGCCGCGCTTTGTCATTTTTGGAATGCAGTTGCAAGGTTTCCATCGACAACGAAAGCCTTCAAGATTGCACCCTTGTCAAGGTACTTCTTTACCAATTAGCTAAGCTTCCACGTCTCCTGTGTTTTTACATACATAATTCACATATTGCATGTTTCATACATATGCTTGTTTGAAGTATGTTACCATGTATTTGGTATAGATGCATGTATGTCCTATGACTAATAATGTGTATTGGCTTTGCAATGCAGGTAGATAGTGTAAAAAAGCAAGGCCTCCTCCTTCAAGTGGTTCAAGTTTTGACAGACTTAAACCTCTCCATCACAAAGAGCTACATTTCATCTGATGCAGGGTGGTTCATGGATGGTACATATGCTAATTCTCTTCATGGAATTAGATCTACAGAAACCCACCAATACCATATTTTTTGCATTTCGTAAAACCCAAGATTTACATTGAAATCTTTGAAGGATTTTTTCAATGCCTCACAATAAAAATGCAAAAAAAAAAAAAAAGAAAAAGGCATCTGGAGATGTATTCTTCTCTTATTTTTGGGATCTATTTTAAAAGATTTGCCTCGCTATTTTTTCCCCCTTTGAATTTGCTTTCGGTCAGAAAAACAGGTCTATTATTCAACACCACCCATGCTTAATCAATCAGCAAGTAACTTGGTGGGTTTCGAAAAGGTCAATATGATCTTTATCAAGTTTTATCATGTTCCCTATGACCTAATTTTGAATCTGTCTGAAAATGCAGTCTTTCATGTTAAAGATGAGTATGGCCGCAAACTTGCAGATCAAAGGCTCCTCAACTATATTCAACAGGTATTCTAATTGTCTAAATCGTTAATAATTTCTGCACAATATGGATGAGTTTCTAAGTGAGTAGAAAAATAAAATGCAGACTATTGGAGAAAGGACCAAAACTCGCAGCTCTCTGACTGCAAAGGCCTGTATGGGCCATAGTTTTATATCTGAATCCTCAAGTGAGCACACGACCATTGAAATGACAGCCACAGATCGCCCTGGTCTGTTCTCCGAGATATCTGCTGCTTTAGTGGATTTGCATTGCAATGTTGTGGAAGCACATGCTTGGAGCCACAATGCTCGCCTAGCTTGCATTGCCAACATCTCTGACGATTCCACTGACACTCCAATTGAAGACCCTCACCGCCTTGCAGTCATTCAAGAACACCTCACTACCATTCTCCGTGCAACGACTGCCACCACAGGGACCAGCCTTGAACAACATGCAAAAACTGCTGGCATTCATGGAGGTGGTGAAGGAACCACGACGGATATGGAACGGAGATTGCATCAGCTCATGCTTTCTGTTCGAGATTTTGATGGTCCGCCAAGCCCTTCAATGATGCCATTAGGACTGGAGGGTGGTGATGAAGGAATGAAGCCAGTTGTGTTGATTGAGAGCTGCAAGGAGAAAGGGTACTCAGTAGTGAGCATTCAATGTAAAGATAGACCACGCCTAATGTTTGACACAGTATGCACACTGACAGACATGCAGTATGTGATTTTCCATGCTTCAACAGGGTCAAATGGAGATTCTGCATTCCAGGTATGCTCCAGCGATCAGTTTAATAACTTCACTACAACTAAAATACGCGGACAAATTAGCTACAGTTTCAAAAACATCATTGCAATCCCACAATAAGATGACTAGATCTATCTAGGCCTAACTGCACAATCTATATTCTGTTACTTTTCAAAAGAATGATCTAATCCTGAATTCCACCATACAAGATGTATGCAATCTAAATGTGCAATTGCATTATCCTGTTTCAGGAGTACTATATCCGACATGTAGACGGACGCACCTTACATACAGAAAGTGAGAAGGAGAGAGTTGTGAAATGCTTAGAGGCTGCCATAGAGCGTCGAGTTTGTCAGGTAAGCAAATACCTTCAAAACAAAGACATTCTGCATATTGTTGCTCCTCTCAAATTTCTTCTACAATTTAACTTCCCTTTTTTTTTTTTAAATTACAAAAGGGGGTCCGATTACAGTTATGTGCAGCAAATAGAGCAGGGTTGCTCTCTGACATTACTAGGGTTCTTCGAGAGAATGGACTTACAGTCTTGCGAGCAGATGTTGCAACGCAGGGAAAGAAAGCAGTGAATGCTTTCTATATTAAAGACATATCAGGCAATGATATAGACATGGAGTTTGTTAAGTCAATGAAGAGAGAAATGGGTCCAATTGATCTTGAGGTGAAAAATGAGACATCGAGGCCATGCTCACCTGAAAAATCTCATTTCTCAATAAGCAACTTGCTGAAATCTCAAATTGAGCGTATCTCTCATAACTTTATCCCAACCAGGTAAGAATGTATGCAAAGAAGTTGCCGATTCTTGGTACAATTCTGTAAATAAATAAGCAAATGTCCGAGCAAAACAATTCTGAAGAATTGCTTGCTAGGTCGTGAGCTGTTTCTCAGTTCTTGTACATAAATAAACAGTCTGTATATGTGTTTGATATTTGAAGGTTATAATATCATTGGAGTATTTTTCAATAATCAGGTTTTACACCTCTTAACAATGCCGTCCTCGTCAATTGAAGTGCATACCTAGCAGAACATAACTTAATGGCAATGATGAAGCTACTATATATCATACTCGAAATAATGAAAAACTTCTACCGGTGATGGGGAAGATCAGATATGGAAATCTAAGACAAGAACCACGGAAGCAGAAACAAGAAAGCTGTCTATAAATACAATGCTTGCAAAACTACAATGTCCACGGAATAATTTTCTAACAACATGGAGTTTTATAATCAGTGGGAACAGAAGCACACGAAAATTAAAAGGAACAGTGACATTACCAAATTAACGTTTATCGAAGAACTTTGTGGAGCTAGATCAGAGCAAGAAGACCCCATGCACTAGGATAGGAAACTAATGCAATGCTGAATTCCAGAAACAACAAGAAGGTACACCCATGATTTTATGGGCAACCTCCGATGCAACCTCTATTTACGAAACAAGCAAAAGGAAAACTTTCAGTATATACATACATTGCAACATACATGGGAAATCCTCCAATATGCTTTATAAAGGCAGATATCTAGAGACGACCCAATTGCTCAATTATATATAAGTTCAGATGCTAGTCTGTTTCATCCATGGATATCTTTCCAACCAGGCCATATAGTATACTTACGAGCAGTTTAAGGTCATCCAACTTAACTATATTCATACAAAAAACAAAACAAAGATATCACCATGGCACACTAATGTATATTTATAGTCGGAATATAGTCTTACAATGATTTCCCAACATTTGAGAACACAAAAAAGGGGATTATATTCTCTGCAAGAAGTATTCTTAATGAATCTGTCAAATGCCATGTTGTGTAACTGCAGTTTTCAACGTGCAGCACATGCATTTCAGAACTTTCTACCTAAACAACTAGCTTTTAAGGCAAGATATAAGCTCTTTTGTATGATCAATTTCCTTGACATCTCAAAGGTGGTACTTGGGAAACCTCAACTTCCCTGATTTTGTTTCAACTTATCCTTATTTGATCTTATTCAGTTTATAAGATTCTAGTCGTAATATTTTATAACTAAAGTGATTTTTTTTTTCTGGTAAAATATGTAGGATTTAAATTATCATTAATATCATTTTTTGCATCTAAAACCCATCTAGATTGAGTTGAGCCAAACCTCAACTTTCCCGAACATGACCTAAGTTCATGACATTAATTATCCAGCAATTTATTAATAACGGTACTATTTAGTGTAGCCCGAGCTGGGTTTGGTCTCCAAGCTCCAAGCCACCAATTTCTCAGGAGTACTAATTTCTATTGCAAAGAAAACGTGCAATCAACCGATGATTGTTAACGTAGGTAGGATGAACACTTTCGTTCTTGCGAGTTCGACTTCTTTTGAATACGGAAAAAACAATGTTGAGAGATCCGCCCCCCATAAAGTGAGCGCCGTAGCGATTAATTCAAATTAATCGAGGTAAAGATCTAGATATCGAGTGGTGGCAAATCCATGGTACCAAAAAAAAAAACGTGCAATCAGCAAATGCAACTATCCCTTTCTCTAGGGTTTTAATTTAAATTGTTTTCAATTCATTTGAAAGAGAGATGTATCTTCAACCAATTTGTATTGAATTTTGTGACATTTCTTTCAACCATGAGGAAATATTTGCCACCACAATCTCTCTCTCTCTCTCTTTCTCTCTCTCTCTCACAGAAGAAATTGGCATGAGCACTAAAATGAACTCAATGCATTGAAATATGAAAGGCATTTCAAAAGGCCTCGCTTCCTTCCGACGTAACAACAACAACAAATCGAGCATTCAACTCAATAATTTATGACAAATTATGATTAAAAAGAAAAATAAATAAATAAATAAATAAAAATAAAAATATGAAAGAGAATTAATATATATATATATATATATATATCCAAAATATTAGTTTAATTTATGCGAATTCTTTTACGCCACTCATTCCTATCTAAAATCATTTTCTCATCTAAATCTTTAAATATCATGTCTTTACTAATAATTTACATTCAAGTTTTCAACGATCTGCTCCAACGTTTTACTAAATCTCCTATATTTAAATTCTCGATTCTCCTAACCGGTACATTTTTAGGTTTTCTTTGCATCGTTTCCTTCTAATGCAAGTTTATAAAATTCCCAAATCTTGGTCTAACTGCATTTCACAATTAAAAAAAAAAAAATCATCGATTAATTGGGTTTATGTGCTTCATTGTTGAGAGAGAGAGAGAGAGAGAGAGACAGAGGGGAGCTAACCCTAAAGGGAATGTGAAGCGTGAAATTGGATTACCGTTGTCTAAGTGTTGAGGACAGAGCTCTTTTGCACCAACAAAATCAAAGAGAGAGAGAGAGAGAGAGAGAGGAATACGGGTCCATGCCACCGTTTTAAGCGGGTCGATAATAGTAGTGGGAAAGGTCGGGCCCCAGGCCTAATTATGCAGGCCCAGTTAGACTTGAATAACCATTGTCCCCCCCCCCCGGCCCCAAAAAAAACCCAAAAAAAAGAGCTTGGTTTTCGGTGCTTAGAAACTCAACCCGGCCCAAAGCACAATGCAATAACTATAGGTTAAATCAAAAATTTTAAATAGTTTATACCAGTTAGAAATTTACATGATAATTGTAGTTCTCTTTACTTTTTATTTATTTATTTATTTATTTGTTAAAAATGCTAACTTATCATAAATTTGTGAATTGATTTGATTTAAATATTTGAGTATATTGATATATGTGTTAAAAAGATAGGCCTTTCACATTCTATTTTACTTAAAACATGATTTTTTCACATATTAGTTAGATTCATACAATGGCCGGATCGAAACGTTATATGCATCTTGTCAAAGAATTTTGGCTCAAGTGGCATCTTGCCACTCCCCCATATAATAGATTCGGATTCGAGTTTCAATATATACAAAAAAAAAAAAAAAGGTTGTGTGAAATTCATGTTAAGATACATAATATTTCAATTGAGGCAAGACACCATATGACAACCTTACCCGGTTATATTTTGATCATATCATAAAATATCTTATATTTTAAAAATATTTGACTTTTTTTATTTTTATTATTTTTATATTCGTAATAATCAATTTTTTTATATAAATCTAATCCTTTTATAATATTTCAATCGAAATAATAATGGAGTATCGGTGTTTTGTATTTTATTATTGTTTCTTATGTCCAAATTTCTTTTAATACGATAATAAAACTCCATTTACAAAAGGATGTGCAAGAACACCTTTAAGTTTTTAAATCTTTTAGAACCAAATTTGATATCATTCGTTAGATTGTTTACTAACTATTTAGTACATACCAAATGATTTTACTTTTGGGGACAAACCCAACATCGGTAAACAAATATCAAAAAATTCTCCCAAGCACCTCCTGAAAATCGCTGCTCTAGCATGGCAAATTCTCCTGTCCAAAAATTAAAGATGATTAAAAACGACATCATTTTGATCTTTCGGTATTCCCTCTCAATATCTACCATGTGTTATTTTTAGATTAGTCTTAAATTATCCTATTAGCACCACATGTCTTACGGTGAGCATCGCATCTTCGGTATCCACGTGTCACTATGTCGGTGCACACTTATCCTTTTTATTCAAAATCAAGTGATTTTTATTATTTCACGTTAAGTTTGAGATGGATATTAAAATATATTATATGTTTTGAAAATATTTTATTTTTATGTTTCCATATTTATAATTATGAATTTTTTATATAAATTCGGTGTATTGGAATATTTCAAAGAAATTAATGGATCATAAGATTTTCATATTTTTATACTATTTTCTATTCTTAACATGATATCAAAACCATTTCTTAATATTTCATGCTTTAATAGCAACAGGAGAGAGGATTGAAACTAATACTAATACATATTTATGTGAAAACATTCACAACTTTAAATCTTATAATTCAAAAGCCCTAAATAGCCTATATTTTCACTTTCCTGGAAATACAAAATTAGTAACATGTAAACTTAAGAACATATAAAAATCATGAAGGGATCTTTATATTAAGCCTTCTAAGCCAAATGGAGTGCATTATCATATGCAACACATCATAGGGCTTGGAGGGCCTATTGAGCACAAAATGTCTTCTAACCTTCAAAACTCGTTTTTGCATCTTCAAGAACCTTTCCGATGGTATCTCTTCCAAAATTCTCTTAATTTCAGGTATTTTTGCGATCGGAATACGTACCGAAAATTTGCTCCAATCGAGCACATCACTGAAGGGTAGCACATAATTATCAGATATAATCACGGGGACACAACCAGCATGTATAGATTCAACCACTCTGGGGCTAGCAACTTCATACCCACTAGGGCAAAGACAATATTTGCTCTGACCCATTAGGTTGCTATAGCTTTTTGTCTTAGGGAGGTAGTTGTGAACTTGTATTCCACTGTCATTTTTGTCTTTCCAATGATGGAATAGTATTTCTCGGACCTTGCCGTGATCGCCGCCAGCAAAAAAGGCAAGGATGGAACGATTGTGATTGGCTTGGACCAGGGAGAGTTGTGGGCCTAGTGAGCCTTTGCGGAGGTTTATTTCAGGTAAGGACACATCTCTTGATGGTTTGAAACCCTCTGAAGTGTTGGCATTGCAAAGAACTCTGATAAAGTTTTTGAATAAATCTGGATGTGCAGCTGATATGTCTGGTGCCTGGAATTACATTAGCAACCATTATAATGTATCAGAAAAAAATAAAGGAAAATAGAAAATAAAGCCTTAGCATTAAGATTGAGGATAAAAATGAGAATGACAGAATAACTCAAACTTCATACAAATTTGTTAATTAGGAAAAAACTTCAGCCACCTTTTGAGTTAGACCCCAAAATCAATCATAATGTTATAAATTTAATGAACCAAGTTTATTCAACGAAGGTGAGGCTAACCCACATGTTTTTGACATGGAACATTGGGTTAATGTCGTATCCATCATATATCTCTGGAGTAAAAGGCCAAACTAGAAATTTATATCATGTCATGGGAACTCGACTTGGGGGATAGGAGGTGATATTAAGAATTTTAGCAGCAAAGCTTTTAATGGTATTTGACTGCAAAAAATATTTGAGAATAATTTGAGAAGTGAAATAGAATAGGAAAAGAAAGGCTTAATGATCTTGATTGCGTAGTTTTGTTGTAGGTGGATTTTCTATATATGATAACAAAAGAATGTTTTGCTTAGCAAAAAAAGATTAGGGAAACTCACCCAATCATGACAAGATACCATAAAGTGATCAGCGCCATTGCTTCTATTCCAGTAAGGGTACTTGGAAGAGATTACACCAATGTAATCAACCACAATGTTCTGCAGGCGATGGCGCGAATAATCGGTGTAGGGTTTGTAGACATATTGGATGATGTTCACTACACTGATTGGGATGAAAAACGCAAGAGCTTCATTAGGATCATGAGCTTGAAATCTGCTCTTCCCACTCTCCATTTCATCTATGAATTGCCCTTCAGTCGCATAGATGCTTTTGACTGGACCCGCATGTGCTATGGGTGGATTTCCTTCTATGTATGTCCATACCTTGAATAGCTTCTCCATCTCTATGTGACTCCTAAATTATATTAAACCAAAAACATAGGGGGTTAAATCAAATTAAGAAGTTATCATAAAATGGGTCCATTCAAATTTTTCCCAGAGAGAAATTTTTAACAAATAAAATTTTAGGGGAAGAAATGCAAGAAACCAAAATTTAGCATACCAAAACTACATGGCCTTGAGTCTCAAATATTTATATAAACCAAAATAGTTTATAAATATGTATATGTATATTTATAAACTACATATTTATAAACTATTGGTCACACTGAATCTGATTAAATTCGATTCAAATCACCGAGACATTATCTAAAAGGTACTAACTTTGATAATTTATGTTAATGCTGATCACAGTGTATGATGCAACACTCAAGATAAGCAAATTAATAATATGTATCAAATTTAAGGTTGTCAAAATGTTATTACGTTAATGAACAATGTTCTGCAAACAAAGATAAAATAAAATCGAATGCATTAAATCATAAGAAAAATTAATTGGTCACTAGGAAGCAAATCAGAATGTGGTACAATTTTACTAAAAAATAATATTATGCTATACCAAAATTTAGTATTTAGGTTTTGTTTTGACTTCTTTTTAACTCATTTCCCATTATTCTAAGCGGTAAGATTTGTTGTAATTAAAACTTAGCACCATAGCATGATTTCCAAGCTCTTAGTTTGGTGCCTTTAATCACAATTTCAATTTAAATCAAACTTGTATCCAATTTTACAGATACTAAGTCCTAACAAAAAGTCCTACTTGAGGGGGGCTCCAACAGGATATCTCTCAAAATTTAATAGCAATTTAAAGAAAAAAATGATTGCCCCAGAACTAGATTGAGGAAGAAGAATGGTTGCCACAAAAAATGGGGTAACAGGATGCAATTTTTAAGTAAGTTGCTAAGCAAAAAAGGGCAACGATTGTTGTTATCTCCATAAATGCCAAAGTACAAAGGACAGACCACATTTCAAAGTCAAATTTCGGGGAAGGTTGAGGGCTGTAGACGGCTACTAGAATCCTAATGATTTTGACGCCTCAAGCTAACAATAGACAACCACTTTTAATATGTAAAGAATTAATTTCTACATATGACTTTTTTATCTTTGGATGATGGAGATGACCAGTTTTGCTGCACATTTTTGACCCCAATAGGAGAGTGTGATTATTTCTACCGAGAGAAGGCACGGGGGCATGGGGCCTCCGGCCTTCTTTATTATTATTATTATTGAATATTTAAAACAATCGGCATCAAAAATTGATTTAAACTATTGCGATCTCTCTTCGATGCCTAAGACTTGGGCAAGGAAAAGCAGCCCCCGTGCTATCAAGCCAAAGGGTCGGTGGGTTGCTCTAGGGTTCTAGTTCTTATAATTTTAATTGTTCAAAATGTTAAGTGCTGTGATGATGCACAGAGAGTGCTCATGTCAATATTCTAGGGTTTCTCAGGACCCCCGGTTAATTTAATTTGTGGATACTTTGAAAATACTTTAAATTATTTTACTTTCTGTGAGTATTAATATTTACAAGGATAATGATCGATTATTTAAATTTTTAAAAAATATTTTTAATAGTAAAATTTTAAATATTCAAAACTTATTTTATCCACTATCTAATCATTACCATATGATTAATACTATTAAATGTATTCCTTTAATAAGAGTCTAACTGCATGAAAACCACTGGGAGATGGATGAATCCTAATAATAGTATATTTAAAAATGATTAATTAAGCTTTTATTAATATTAGTAAATCATATACTCGATAAGATCCAATAGAATCAAATCGAGAAGTTAAAGAGAAAAGTTTGCAGCGGAAGAGATGGGAGTGAAAAGATTAAGCATTTATCCAAGTTTGAAACTTTTAATCTAAATGCACATTATCAACTGTCAACATCTTATACTTATCACGAATATCCTTTTGAATCCTAATCTAATTCAAATTCTTTTATTACTTACTTTTCTTCTCCCCAAGTTCCTTAAAAGTGCAACAAAATGGAGGTCTCAAACTTTTGTTAATTTACCAATCTAAAATGTTCTTAGCTAAAATCAATATCTTGTGAGTGAGTGAGAGAGAGAGAGAGAGAGATCTTAACTGATGAAATGCAAAAGGGTTTCTGTAGATTGATCCTCTAGGGATGAAGGAGCCATCCTTCTTATAGAGAGTGTTGCTTGGACTCCGAATCGCTTGTTTTATGGATGCTCTTGCTCTTGCCAGACCTTGTTCCATCCTCTCAACATTGATCTTCTCCTTCATCTTCAACAAATCCCAAAAAAAACCCATTTATAGTTGACCCAAAAAAGGCAAAAGATACAGAGATATTTTATGAACACTTACATAGTAACCAGTTCCACGAGTGCTGTTATGGTTACTGGAAATGTCTACAAAAGATGAGTCGTTTAGTGGAGTTTCTTGGGTGTGACTGAGAGAGAGAGAATTTGAGGAGAGGGTCGAAAAGAGATTGAAATGATTAGTAGTGTTGTAAGCAGAGATCAAGAGAATGAGCAAAAGGAGACTAGGGTAAATAGAACATGCAATGGCAAAACTTAAATCTGCCATTTCATGACTTTCTTCTCGAGTTTTTCTCCCTCTGTACGATGCCTTAAGATGGTTGCACAATTTCTTGTTTGGGAGAGAGAGAGTTTGCCTTTGGACAAGTTGGCGAGACATTTTTATGTAAACACTAGATAGCCGGAGTGTGTTGAGGGAGGGAGTGGCCTCCTTGCCTATAAATATTAATAATTTGTTCCCATTGATAATTACTATTTAATAGTTATTCATCATTTTATATTTTTATTAGATAAAAAAAAATATTAGTCCATCCAACGATCACAAATTCCATTTACCCATCTAGATTTTAAAAAAGTTCTGAGATCAATTATTTTTATCTATTTTTTATTTTACTTAATGTTTTTAAACTGAAATAAAATAAATTACTTTCATAAAAGAATATGGAATTCTATAATATATATAAAAAAAATTAAAACTAACAATATTAATAATTTTTAATATGAAAAACTTTACTTAATATCTTAATTTTTTAAATATATTTATATATATTATTTAAATTCAAAAATAAGTAGTCGTGCTTTTAATTGGTCATTATGACTAAAGTTGTGTTTTATTTGGTGGAAAATAACTCTTTAATGAATATTTTTCTTGTTGGACCACTTGAAAGTGTTTTTGTTAAGGAAAACATGGTGATTAACATATGGAGATAAAATAAAATTCATAATTGTTAGGATAGACTCCCAATAAAAAATTTATATACATTCTTGAAAATACATTTAAAAGAAATTTGTAAATTTTTTTTTTTTTAATAATCATTCTAAAACAAAACAAAGAAAACGAAAAGACAACCAAACTCTTTTGAGTTAAATGATCGAACATTTTATTTCCTTAATCAGAAATTTCGAGTTTAAATTTTAAGAATGATAAAAAAAGATTTGAAAGAATAAATTTCTAAAATAAATTTTATAATATTTGAATCAAATTAATCAGATAAATTTTAAGACGGTGATAAAACAAAAACAAATAATAAAAACGAAGAGACGACCATATCTCTCTTTTGTTATACTTTCCTCATGCGATGTAAAGTCTCACAAATGTATTACGCGCCATTTTTTTCTCAGTGGACCCCACATGAAAACATTTAATGAGGAAGTAAGATATTTACTAGGAGAGTAGATTCCGATCCAGAAGCAATTTGCCAACTTATCGCTCCATTGTTCAGATCAATCGATCCATTTTACAAATCAATTAGACATTATCATTATATATATAATCTATATATTATACATTTTAAAATAAAATAAAATTTATACATCTAAAAAAAATAAATTTATTAGATATATTTATTTTATTATATATATATATATATAATTGATTTGAATAATTTCATTGATTTTATTAATTTTAATTGATTTTAAACAATATTGATCAAATTTAACATCATCTGATTTAATGATAAAAATCTAACGTAACTATAAAATGATTCCCAACAAACTCATCCGATTTTAAAAACATTGGTATAACGTGAAAAACAAATGAGATCATTGAAAAGTAACTAAGGAAACAAGAAAGGCCTTTGACAGGGTAAACAAACCGGTGGATGCTTGCAATCCAATTCTGAAATCCAGAATTCAAATTTTTATGTAAAAAAAAAAACACCTATTAAAAAAGAAGCATATTTTTCGGTAGCAATATTAACAACACTTCCATGAAAGCCTTTTAACCTATGAAAATGAATATGCTTATGTGAAGGTTATGGAGGCAATTCGAATTTCTTTTATGATTATCCATTCTAAATTCGACCGCAAGTTAGCGATTTCCCCGGATTCCCGCAAAGGGAATTCGGGAAAATTCATATCAGCACCAAGTTGACACCCATGTCTATGGATTGGAAGACGACCTTGGGGCTAGGGAATCTGTCAAGTGGGAAAGTTGAGATTTTGCTTTTTCGCATATTTTCCTGCACAGTTTCATGAAACCCATAAGAAAAGATTATACCCTGCCGAGGAGGAGGAAGAACCAGATACAAGCTGCGAGAACAAAACACCAGTTACAACTTTTTATAATTCTCACCCACATGAACAAAATGTGAAGGACCTCACCTCATCTACTGGGCCACTATTTTCACTCCTAGTTTCTCTAATGATTCGGCAATGTTGTTGGCATTGCATCCTTGAGATTGAACAACGTTAGGGCTATCGAAAGGCACAACATGCTCTAGGGGATAGTTTCTATTATTATGAAGTTTACAAGCCTCCGCACAAACTCCCTTGAGTATCACAGTTTTGTGAATCCCACCAAGCAATCCTTCATAATCGGTATCCCCATATTCACCGACAAAAACCACAGTTCTCGACAAGTCCATGCCCCACCGGACGTACAAGTACCTAAAAATGATTGGGGAATTTGTCAAAACGAAGGATGTAAACTTCATGAAAGAGGCAAAACCACTTCCCTAGTCTCGCAAGATACGGAAATCGAGATGCAACAGTAAATAAATGCAATTTCAGCATAGGGTATAAATCAATTCATAACAGCAGTATTAATGAGAACAGTCAATGTGTGTGTTGTTACTCTTAGGGTGGGTGAGTCACTTTGTATCTGAGAGTACATTAGGGTCTACAATTCTGTGAGATTTTCCTCTCCATTCTTATACCTCAAAGGCATCTCTCCACTGGATTTTGCTCCTACATCACCCATCAAAGTTGGCTTTTAAGCCTGCCTCATTGCGGAATAGGATCAATTCTCTCTCCTTGTAATATTGTGTTTGTGAACATACCTAATAGCTCATTCATTTTCTCTCCCTCACACTTTGCTTAAAACAAGTGAGAACCTAGATTTGACAGACTTTAAATGTAATGAGCATATTGCACACTAGAAAACTAACTTCCCTTGCATAAGATTTGGGGGCCAAAAAATGAAGTATTCATTATACTAATCATGTCAAGTATTCATATATATATAGAAAATGAAGGATACATATATCAATGAGAAATGTCTCAACAAGAACGAATTTATAATCTAGTATTCATATATAGAAAATGAAGTATAGAAATGACAATAAAAAATGTCTCAACAAATAAGAATCTTGGAATCTATACCTGAGGGCTTGTGAACGTGATGCCAACACAGGAATCACATTCATCTTGGTACCATTTTCGCAATATACCACATGACATCGAAGAGCCTGGAATCTCATCACTTTTCGAAGCTCTTTAACTGGTGGAATCTGTGAAGAAAAACATTTATGAAGAACTGAAAAGGAAAACAGGACCAAGATATAATAAATGAGTTGAAGTAACAAACATTGTTGTCATAAGCTCTAAAATTGATGAATTTGAGAGATCAGAGAGTAACTGCCTTTATCTTATGAGCAGTTTTGTGGATGAAAGAAAAAGGGAAATATACCAGTTCTGGGTTTGCTATTTTGAATGAAAAACAACGTGTAGTTGACCTCATCTCATCTTCTGCAACAATTATCTCCCCATTTTGTCCATTTTTTTCATTAATAGAAGCAGCCCAACCATCCAAAGTCTTCTTCAGATCTTTTCCACCCCATCGATACTCGGTGTGTGAATGATAATCAACATCAACTGCAAATGGAAGCTTAGAAGTATCATCTGTATTTGGTGATGGATAGTAAAGCTCACTACCACTGTTACAGATAATAGCATCAAAATCTGTAGGGTTCAGGCCTGCTGACCCCAACCAAGAGTGCACGTCTGAAATGGTCAAGCCTGTTGACAATATGAATCCCACAGAAATGGAAGTCCTCTCCGTTCCTGCAGAATCAACAATTACATTGATAACATTGAGAAGATCCTGTGTGTCACAGTCCACAGCAATGACAAAAACTTGCTTCCTCCTCAATCCCAGAAGTTTACAAGTATTTTCACCAGAGCCATCTTTACTCAAGTCTCCAGAAAGACCTTTTGACAATTTCAAAACAGCATTCTCTAGCCTTGGTTTCCTCTCAATAGAACTTTCTTCGGTGTCTAGAGAACTACCAAGGAAACCACTCTCATCATTTTTCTCCTCATCCAATGGCATTTTTAAGTTCAAAGATATGTCTTGGATATCTCGCAAAGAATCACTGGGTGAATCTGGCTCTGGATTGGAAAATATATCACCTCTTTGCCACTGTGGGTGCCTTGGTTTGCAACTTATAATCTTAGATAAGTAAGTCTTACAATGCGCTGGCCACGAAAAGAGGTGGATGTTCTTCAGTCCATTCTGCCGACATCTTGCCCACAATTGTCTATCTGAAACAAGCTTCAGAAGAGCATCAGCTATAGACTGCTGATCATGGGGATCAACAAGCAGACCATTTTCAAGAACCTGCAGGAAAAAAAAATGGGAAACACCCTCAGAATGCAAGAACTCTGAAAATTGATAAAGGATGTCCTCCAGTAATGAGCACAAGGCACACCCGATGTATATCAACAGGACCACCATTTTTTGTTGCAACCATAGGCAAACCATGTGCTGCCGCCTGCATATTGAAAGAAATTGTATTGAATAAAATTGATCAATATAAGCATAATGTTATTTAAAAAAATAATATAGGGGACGCACCTCAATCAGTAACAATAACAACAACAACAAACTAAGTCTTAATCCCAATATTTGGGATTGGTCATTTGAGAGACAAATTTAAAAAAGATAGAGAAAGAGCAAAATGAAATAAAAAATAAAAAATAAAAAATAAAAAGGAAAATATATGTATAAATAAAATAAATAAACTAAAACAAAACTAAAAAGGAAAAAAAATAAATGAATGAATAAATCAATAGATAAGTATCTAAAATATATTGGTTTAATTCGGGACGCACCTCAATCAGTGTGAGACCAAAAGGCTCAATGAAAGCTGGATTAATGAAAACACCCTAGAACAGTCAAACAGAAAAAAATAAAAACAATATATATTATGTGGAGAAGTTGGCACCCATATAATAAATAAATATGATGATCCAATTCAGTAAAATTACTAATCATAGTGCATGTGATTAGCACTAGATTATGTAGTGAATAAATTTACTAGAATACAATCAATTTGAAGGAACTATCTGAACAATAATGTTTTCTGCACTTTGTGGCATGCATATAATGAAGCATTGAAGTGAAAAGAAAATGTTGTTAACCACCACCTTCTGCATTACAATCAAGCTTTCCTTTTCCTTGCATCAACTTCATACTAGATAGTAATGTCTTGCCATGTTTATAGGCAGCATTTTCAGACAATCATAGCAGCTCACTTGCCTACTCTTCATGTGCTTATTTTGGTCTCAGCCAAATCTAACCTCAGCTTAACAAAGAAATCAGAGTACCTTTGTCTTAGCTGCCAGACGATATATGTCAGGCACATCAGACTGCTTGTGGTGTTTTGGATAAGCCACTTGACCATACAGATCATATTTATCAATAAGCTTAAGTATTGAGGTGAGAACTGATGCATTGGTACTAGACATTTCATCCAGATCATCACGGTTGCCCATTATTAATGTCTGCAGCAATAAAAAATAGTGAGAACATATTCACACACATGCGAGCACACACAATGCAATTCAAAGATTCTCACATACAAGGTTGGCAAGCTCTCTCAATGGCCGGCATTCTCCAAAAGCTTTAACTAGAGTTGTAATGTTCTTTTTGGGGTCAGGCCTTGCTAGGGCAAGGATCATGGGCTTGCATGGGTTGCTAAAGAACCGCATTATCTGGCAAATGTAATTCAAGATAAATAGTGAAACTAAAACCTCCTGCACTCGTTCAAGAAGGTGAAAAGGGACGATGAAAACTTATTCTAGCATACTATATAAATCAAATCATAAAGTGAACAAAAATAAGGTAATCAGAAAATCAATTGACCTCAGCCCATATAGGTGGATCTGAAGATTTAGGACTTTCTTCACTCCCTTCCACTTCTCCATCCATGTCACCATCATGTGGAGCAATATGATGAAACTCCATTCCAGGAGGAATAACCTAGACATCACTTTCACAATCAAAAACAGAATCACAAGACAGCAATTTCACCCCATATCCCACCCCATGAAAATGATAATTCATGAAAAGGTTTGTGCTTGTGCCATAAATTCAAACAGATTTCTTAAGAAAATTATATGGGCACTTACAACCATGCGAGGCATAAACCTGCCGCGACAGCTCACATTGCGCCTAATTCTTGCCCTTAGTTTACGCTCTATTACAGGATCAAAGCCCTCATATAGACCCCATTGCTCTTCTATCTCCTGCCGAGTGCTAGTGATTACTATTTCGGAAGCATCAAGACATAATTCCTCAGCTTCTATGCGCCTCATTATTCTGTATGTTGCATTTATTTCATCTCTTGATAGTCGTCCCTGCTTCAAAAGTTGTTCAAGCTTATCTCGTCCAAGTGAATGTCCAGTAAATGCCATTGGAACATTTAAAGCCCCAGAGAGAAGAGCAGCAGAATCACCAGCATCAGCATAATGTCCATGGATTGCAATGGGCCAGACTGGTTGCCCACCACCAATTTGTTCACCAAGAACTTTAGACATTTGCATTATGTGTCCAATAGCACCATCTACAAATTCAGGGATGTGCGGCCAAAGCAGCTCTTTTGGTATATATTTATCCTTTGGACCAAAAGGTATACGAATGATATAAGCACCACTGCTCTCTCCCATCTCCTCTGTAGAATTTTCAGATTTACATGGATTCAACATCTCTGTTGGTTCACCATAACTCCAATCTACTTCTGCCGAGGATATTTGTCTAGTCAGTAGATCAACCCGATAAACTCCTGGCATAGCAGCTAAGGCCCTCGCAAGTTCTACGACATACTTGACCTATTAACAAAGAAAGCATTCAATCGCTGCTAAAATTAAAACAATTAAACCATCAGTAACATAAATCTACAAATTGAACCCTTTGCAAATGACAAAAACTCAAATATTTTCAGGTCTAGTGTTACCTGACCACCAGTATCTGAATCACGACCAAGCTCCATGTTTTCACCACGAATCAAGCCATGGAGACTGCATGAAGACTGGTTGTTAACAAGATCTAATTACCATCATCGATGTCAAAAAAAAAATCCATAAGCTTTATATGCTCAAAGATTTAATCATTTTTAGGCCAAACAAAGATTATGTTGACAACAAAATCTCATCCTATCATGTTTATGATTTTAA
This sequence comes from Dillenia suffruticosa, assembly GCA_033439265.1. NCBI lineage: Eukaryota > Viridiplantae > Streptophyta > Magnoliopsida > Dilleniales > Dilleniaceae > Dillenia > Dillenia suffruticosa. Next base: position 23,052,947 of record JAVTVX010000029.1, read on the forward strand.
GCATGAAACGTCGAGTTCATGCCTGATTAGCACAATGTAGAGCTTTGTGTCATTGTGTTGAGAAGTCCAGTTCTCCACTATATCTACAGAGCTCACTCTGGGCATCTTTCCTCTGGTGCCATCACCGTGAGCTGAAGTATCACCAACCACATCTCCTTTCTCTCCTTCTGACAAATCTGACATATCAGCAGTTGCCTCTTTGCGGCCTTTCTCACGTTCAACACGACGTTTAGCCATTCGCTGAGCTTCATCTCCCTCGAGCTAAATCAGGAAGTGCCCCAAGTCACAAACATGAAACCAGGAAAATGTAGTACAAGTACAAAACAAAAGATATTCCACACAAATTTTTTCATGGTTACAATAGTAACTCGACTATTATACATGAAGCACCTTTCAGGATCTTAGTAGAAATGCAAGTCACACAAAGAGTACTACGAAAGGTGAAAATCAAGATTTGCAGACAGATTTCTGTAGGATAGTTCCAATGATATGATTGCATTAGCAACTCAAGCAAGTCAAGACAACAGCACCAACCAACACTTACCTGAAAGAATAGCAAAATTCAGGGCAATTTCCATCTGGGCAGGCTTTAACTAACATGCCAAAAAGAATGTGGAACTGGAGACAGATCACATGAAAGCTCTCCGAGGAAAAGAATAGTAATAAATGAAAAACAAAATGAAGGGAAAATTCCAGAGCTCGGGCAATGGGAAAAGGCAATATAGCCTACAGTAACCTCAGGAAGGGCCCGATGAACTACTATTCAATATAGTCTACCTAGGTATCTGCAAACCAGGCTCAGCTAGGTACAGTTATTTATAGTTTTATTCCGTTGTTTCAAGATACAAGTATCTGTTAGACTTAAGGAAAACTGACCCAAAAATTTTTGAAGGAGCTCAATTCAGGGCAAATTTCCCTGAGTATCTATCATCCTTCTTATGCTCATTTCTTTCTGAAGATGTCAACTGGCATTTTTTTACGGCACTTTGTAGAAGTTAAAGGTTGCTGACTTAATCTATTGTCCTCTGGGCTCGATCCTTCTTGCTTTTTCTTCTCTGTTCTTTTTTGAAAAATATGTTACGGCCTGATTTTGGTTCCAGACTGATATGGTACAAACATAATTTGAAGACTTATCTCATCAAATTAGATTACATATTCAAACGATCAATTCATGCAAGTTTGAATCCTACCTTAAAATCAACAGTCTCCCCTCCCAACCTTAGAAAATGACATTTTCCTTTGTCATTAGAAAGAATATGTATTAACAGAGGCTTCAGAAGTATTCAATTTCCATAATCCCCAGAAAAAGAAATATACTCATTCGAATAAAACAAATGTTAATAGTTGAGAATTTGCAAATATTTCCCAAAAAAAAAAAAATTGCAGCGAAAAAAGAAAAGAAATAAAAGAAATAAAAACCTGTTTCTTCTTGCGAGCTAAATTCCAAATGCGCCAACACATATTCTCCAATCTGGTATTCCTCTCATGCGGATTACTCCGCGTCGCCGCAGCCTACACAAAAAAAAAAAAAAAAAAAGAATTCAACAACAAAAGAACCGCACAAATTTCAACAAGTTCAAAATGACATTATATGAAATTCACGTGTAGAGAGAGAGAGAGAGAGAGAGATAGAACTTACACGAACCCAAGAGCGATGAAGATCGGTCTCATCGAAGCCAGAGATGACTTCTTCGACGAAGTAACGAGCAGGACTGAATCTTCCTCTCTCTCTTAAAAGCAACGACCCTTTTACATCGTCGCCTGGCCCTGATCCTACGTCCAATATCGCTTCTAGGTAACTATTTACCCACTCATTTGCCGCCATTCTTACTAAACAACAGAGCGCGCGCGGGCGAGAGAGAGCTCTTCAGTTTTTGCTTTCGAAAATATGATGCATCTGGTTTTTGAGGAGCACGTATATATAAATGAGTGAAATTGAGTGAGAAGGTGCTGTTTTGCAGGGCTCTGCTCAGCGTGTAGAGAGAGAAAGAGTGGGAGGGAGGATCTGGAAGTTGGAAATGGAAATCGTTGCTTCTAGAATTTACGGTTTTTCTTTTCTCTCTCTCTCTCTTCTTTGTTAATTACACAGATGGCAATGTATGGATTTCAAAACTCTCTCCCTCTCTTCTTTCATAACAGTCTTTCGAACTTATGATGAAGGGATTTTTTTTTCTATTTTCAAGGAAAATACTTTTTACCTTTTTTGGGTATATATATTTTATTTTTATTACCGATATTTAAATTTTATTCGATTAATTTGATTTAAATATTATTTAAATATATATATTAATATATAAAATTAAAAATAATAAAATAAATATATAATATAAATAAATAAATAAATATATAATTTATTAATTTTTTTATTTAAACCGAAAATCTCAAGGGTGAACTCAAGTCAAGAAGGAAATTTTTTTTTACCACTAAAATCAAAAATTTTTTATTTCCGAACTCTACCTTTTTTATTTTATTTATGTAAAAAAAGTGTCCAAATGATTAGAGTCCATTTTTTATTTTTTAAAAGCATTTTTAATTTTTTAATTTTGCTCACCACCTTCTAAATCTATAATATATTTTTTTTTTGGTGTACTTAATTTATTAGCAATCATATATATTTAATAAATCTATTATTTATATTAATATAATTATACTAATGAACAATTAATTTACTAAAAAAAATATTAGATCTTTCAAACAAAACTCGGATTCGAACGTTGGTAATGGAAATAATTATGTTCAAAGAGCTTTCCTAAAGAGAATGCGATAATAACTTAAATCAGATTAATCAGAGTATAATTTTGAATATGATCGATCAAGAATAAAAATGAATTAATAAAAAGTGACGGCTTGTGCAGTGGCGTGGGAATTACCGCACCACATCTTACCCGAGATAAAAGAAAAGTAATGTCAAAATAAAGATGAAAAAGCCTATTAACTACCTAAATTTCACAAAGATTTCCTAATTATAATAAGCAATAATGTGAAGAAGGATATTATTGTTATTTTTTTATCTTTGGAAAAAGCAAGGAATAAAAGAATAAAAGAATAAAAGAATAAAGTGTAATTTCCAAATTCAAAAAAAAAAAAAAAAAAAAAAAACAGAGGAGGTCTCAGCTCATCCGAGAGACAAACAATCGCATCTAACATGGCGTGGCATGAGTCCAATATCTTAATTCTTATTTTAAAGAAAAAGAGAATAAATTATTAAAGTGACACCAGATTTATATTCTTCTAATGACGTTCACTATCTTTTATTATTCTCTCTCTCTCATCGGAAACCCCTTACTAATTTCTTCCGCTCTGCCGATAATTTTCTTTTTTTGAATAAATTATCGATATCGGATAATTTTATTGATATCCGTTAAATTTGATTCGAATTGAATTAAATTTTTAAAATGTAAAACGTTTCTGATATCAATTTGTACCATAAGCAAAATTTAAATTTGAGATTCTGATTAAAAGATATAAATATCGAGTCACTGGATCAATTAAATAGTGATCACTCTATCAGTAATTTCAAATAATGATAACTTTTGTTTATTGTTATTGTTATTTGTTATTATCGTAAAATGTATTAATATTTATGATTTAATAAAATAATATAAATTATAAAATACTTTTTTTTGTTTTTTATTTAATAATTTGTCTATACATTTCAAAATTCACAAATCGCCCCTATCAGGAGCTTATTAAAAGTAAGAGTTATAATTTAAGACAAGTGACTTTGGAGGGTTCAAATAAATAGTAAGTATCAAACTACACTTTGTTTAATTTTGTTGGCTCTCTCTCTCTCTCTCTCTCTCTCTCTCTCTCAAGTTGAACAGTAAGCAAAATTCCTTATAAAAAATATTATATTGGATGAGTTACCGTTTAATAGAATTTTTATAAATATTTGAATCGAATTAATTAGAATATAATTCTAAATTCATACAAAAATAATAATAATAATTACTTTTTGTAAAAGAATTGCTCTGATTCTCGAAAGAGTGTAGTTTTGCCATTCCCCATCCTATATTTGATTCTCTTGTGTTCTTAAAGCTGGAAATCAAGGGTTATGTATGAAGTTGAAATTGTCTGAACCATCTCTAGGACGGCAATAGAGTTGTCTTTCTGTTTGTTATGATACAGGACCTGAATACTTATAGTGAGGGCCTATGTATAGATAAAACAAGTAGTTTCATCCTCGTGTACCATTGTTCTAATGATATGGTGATCTCAATTGAGTTGTTGATTCTGTGTTTTCATTTGGAAATTGTTGAACTACTTTCAGGTGAGGCACAAGCTGTGATCTCTTGTCAATTCATGTGCTTCGATGGAGAAATTGGGTAGTGCAGGCAAATTGCCCCTTAGAAGATATTTATTTTCAATGTTAATATTTGTCTTCTGTTCTCTTAACTTTGCATTCCATCACAACATCTCTTCTTTCTCCACGTTGCAAGTAATAGAGACTTCTCAACGGCTATGAGAAAAATGGATGATATTCTCATGTTCTACACCCTCAAACAAGCCTCTGTTATGAATCTCGGCCAAAGGCCCGATAAGGGACTTTTGAGGATTGGAATAGAATGAAGCCCCCAGTAAAATCATAGGGATAGAAAAGAGTCTTCCGAGTTCGAACACAGCATTGTACTTTTTTTTTTTTTTTTGGTGGAAATTGTACTATTGCCTTTTGCCCCTTTTTTTGCTAGGCCACTATTGCTTTTTGGCCTTGGTTTTCATTGTTTCTTTGAAGTTATTTTAAAGAGAGGTATAACACACGTACTGAGCTTTAAAAAGAAATTGCTAGTATAGTGGATAGTGTTCCTTTGATTAAGCTTCCGGAGGACCTGAAGGAAGTTGATCATCCCCTCTACTTAATTTGCCTTGAGTGTAAGAAGATGATGGTGGAGCTGAGAGCTACTCAAGTCTGCCATATTTTCAGAGAATCAAACAGAAGTGCTGATTGCCTTGCTAAGATGGGATTTAGTGCTCCTACTGGTGTTACCGTGCTTGATCACCCCCTCAGGAGCTGAGACAGTTTCTTTTTGCAGATTCGATGGGTCTTGAAGTCCCAAGGAAGATTAGGCCCAATAGCTGTAGGGCGAAGTGTATGGACTCCTAGTTGTTTGTTTGGGTTGGCCTTATGTCCCTTTCTCTTTTATCACCAAAACAAGAAAAAAAAAAAAAAAAAAAAAAGGAGAAATTGCTAGTATCGTCTGTTCAGATTAGATAGTAGCAAGAAGTCTTTTTTTTTTTGGTACATGTAGCAAGAAGTCTTGTTCCCCCATATTTTTCCCCCGACAGATATTTTTTTGGGGAATTTTATGTCAGCAAATTTTAGGAAAAAAAATCCTTTTTTTTTCCGCATATTTGTAATTTATATCAATATAAATAATAAAAACCTCTTTTATTTATTTATTTTTACCAAACATGAAGAAATTATAGTAGGGGTAAAACTCACTCATCACTCCAAACAATGTCCCTCAAACCTTTTTTCCCTTTTACCAAACACCAGGTCAGTCATATTCCCCTTACCACAAAGCGTGTGGTTCAAACTAGCCAGGTGTTTTGACAACTTTATCCTACAAAAAGGAAGAAAATTATGCTAGAGACGAATAGAGTATGCATGTGAGTACCACTTTTCTTGTGAAACATAAGGAGTGATGTGGAAGTCCATCAGACAATAACAACATACTAGGATACAGCAACTCATTCTGACAATACATTCACAATTCGGCCAATGCTTCTTTTGTTAGAGCAACTCATTACATGGCCAAGTTCCCTTACAATTAAGTGGCAAAGTCTAGGGTGCTAAGGGGGCTATGAAACTTTGGTTCACTCAAATGGTTGAACTCAAAAAATAACTCGAACATAAGGAATGATTTCTAGCTGTGATTTCTAGCTGTCATTTTTACCTCTGTATCATGAACAAAAAGCTTTACAAAAACATTTTCTTGGAATCTCGAGTAGCTGCATGGCCAGAAATGGGTTTGATATGATTCTTCTTCAATCTTCTCCTCCTCAAGTTGCTTGCCCTGGACCAACGGCATTTCATTATCATGTCAATTTTGGAGCCATACATCCAATGGATATCCGAAAAAAGTGAGCAGCATATCAAATGCCATACAGGTAAATTTCATGACACAATCAAGAGCATCAATGACAGTCACTAAAGTTTTTTTTTTTAAAGTCACATTTAAGATGTCATGTGTGAGAATGCGGTGCATCGTTTGTGTTATATAATGCTTCATGAAATGAAAACAGCAAAAATAAATAAATAAATAAATAAATAAAGAGGAGCAAGAATCTTCCTATAAACAGACCATTGCATACAGATGTCAATACAACCCCTAGGATTACATTCATGATATACATAAAACCAAGGTAGGACAAAGGTCTGAAAAACTTTCATGGATATTAGTGCAGAATTAATTGGAATCTTGGGGAATATCATGCTAAATGCAGGAACTTGACATGATCTGCAATCAAACAGTAGCCCATCCTAGTCTAGATTAAAATCCCTGTCCTGAGAAGCATTCATGAAGCCAAGATTGAGTAACAACTAGATGATAATCTGGGAAGAACTTATGTTGCAATTTGGGGGGCTTTGAATGTGTTCCTAGTATTATGTATATGCCATTGTTGAAAGCAGACCCCAGTTATTTGTCATTAAATTAAATATGCCATCATCTACAATAATAAAAGATATCCATTCTTTCAGAGTCAGACAGAAGTTCTCTTTCCTTTTTTTTCACTTTTTTGTTCCTTTATCTTTTCTATTGAACTCAAATACTAGATTTCTAATTTCAGTCCATATTTCTCTTTTACAAAGTGGAGGGGACCAGGCTATGACAATTGCGCTTGGATACAATCTTCAATTCTAAATGTGATGAATGAAAACACAAAAGATCTCAGGGCTCTTAGGTTTCTAATGAATCTGTATGATCCTTAATCATGAATTTCCAAGCAAATAATCAAGGTTGTGTAATTTCAGGATCCCAAATCCAACTAATGAGATGTCTCTTCAAAGAAAAATTTTCATTTTCTGATGCTTATGTCATCCAACAGACATTGACATGGTCACCTGTTCAAATTTTGACTTGCATGAAGACACACACACACACACACAAGCAAAGAGAGAGAGAGAGAGACAGAGAGAGTTACCAGTATTGATTATGGAAAATTACAGAATCAGTAGGTGTTTTTTTCCCATCATCATTTCGATTCCAATGGTAGAATGCATGGGTTCTATTCTTGATCTCCAACGTGGAATGACCATAACTGGCTTCTCGAAATGCAGAATATTCTGGCTGCGGGTCCCAGTACCTAAAATGTTGATTGCAACAATCAAATATGCTTACTGTTCTACTAAGCCATCCCCATCAGTACGCATTATTTGATTCAGGAATATTTCCTCACCTTCCAGCAAGGCCTTCCTGATTTCCACCATCTCCCACAGTAATATACACAGGAGCAGACTTGTCAGGAGCAGGATATCGATCTCCGGTCGTTACATTGTAGTGTATATTTGAGATACGATACTGAAAACCAATAGGACCGCTCTTAGCTTTGGTGCTTTATCTAGAGATATCTAAACCATTTTTGAAAAATGAGTGGTCAAATGTAAAATACAAATGGATTTAGAAGCCCAGGTACATAGTTTCAGAGAAATCATATTTTGAGAAGTATGGATCTCACTCAAAGAATAAAAGAAAACTAGGCATTTCCTCGAGTAAAATCAATTTGAATTATTTAAAATAACATGTATCCTATATCAAAGGTATCTTGCATTGATGGCCAGTAAGGCTTCAGGTCAAATGTTCTGAAAATGCACTGCCACCCTGGAAACTATGTTTTCCCTGTTTTAATTATTTTCGAATCATTATCTAAGTAAACCTAAGATAAAACTTACCATTTTCCTAATTATCCAAGATTAATGTGTTTTTCTATGGCCATGAAGGAATAATTTGCCGACAAGATTATATGTTTGTATTTTGCTCTTGCTTCATTTCATCATTGAGTTAGTACTCTACATAAAAAGAAAATATGAGCATACCGATCTTTCATAAGCATGTACATGACCAGCAAAGGCAAAATCAACTTTGGAGTGAACAAACCAGCTCTCGAAGGCAGCTCGCATGCTTTCACCCTCCATATAGTGGTAAGTATTGCTATTGTAGATTGGGGCATGCATAAGGACAATAAGCCAAGGAGTCTTCTCTCTGTCAACTTTTTTTAGTTCTTCTCGCAACCACATCCACTGGGGAGTATATTTCACTGCATGGATGCTGGTTATTATCACAGGTAACATAAATATAACTGCAACAATTGTGAATGAAATTTCTGAACATCTGGACATTTCATACTGCCCTTCATGCTCATTTCAGCATATCAATGTTAAGTTCAATAAAATTTGGAAGATATAACTTATGCCACCTCTGTGACTTCTTTTTGGGGTTTGGATGGTAGTTGGGAAATTTTTGCAGTTGCAGGTACCATTGCTTGAAGCATGGACGGAGGGTTAAAGTATAAGAAATACATTCCATGATACCACATTTGGCATCAGCTTTGGTAACGAAGTGACGCTATTTTAGTACTATAATGAGGCATGCCAGATACTATGAGCATAGTAGGAAGTGTTTCCACTTCTTTGAAGTATACTGGAATAGTTTGGCCAGATTTTTATTTTCAAATTTGTAGTTCACGATCAGTTTAACTTATGATATAGAAATGTCTAAGATGCTCGGAAGAAACAAAACAAGTAACATTAGATCAGTCAGTGGATCCCCCATATGAACCGTAGTGTTCTCTTCAGCTAGACAACTTGTACAGTAATTGGATGTTTCAGCCCTAGCCAGACAATTTAAAGTATTTCTCACATTTCCCAATCTAGGCAAAATTGAACTTTTTATTTAGAAAGTACAATTCACAAATCAGAGCCTGCCAACATATTCTGGTGTATAAGGGTGAGCATAAGACAAGCGCATGTAGGACGTCTTCATACAATTAAATATGAGCTTTTTAATCCAGGTTTGAATTGGAGGGTTGGGGTGCCAAAGAAACAAAGCTTCAGATCAACACACATGTTGTAAAGAAGCATAATCAGAAACAATGTGACCTACATAGAAAGTAATAAAAAGCACAAGAATCACTAGACAGGAGCATGAATATACATGTGCATGCATCAGAAAGAAATGAGAAGTTACCAAATGGAGAATAGCTGGATAGCACAATAATGTGAGCAGATGCACGTCTGATAGCATACCAAAGAGGATTGCTGCTTTTTGAAGCCATATAAGGTGTAGAATATCTATGAAGGTATTGTTTGAAAGGCAGAACTTCCTCCTGAAATATACATTACACATGTTAAAACAAGTGCTGGTGGTATTTGTTATGGCAAACTTTTACTTCCCAATGCTATGAGGCTTGACAGCTCAATCAATATATTATTAGACTATTGAATGTACTGTCAAGTTGAACTTTTGTCCATCATCAAGTGGTGACAAGGCATAATTTAGTGGCAATGGTAGTCCCTCTAGGTGAGCACCTCCTTGGTGCATTCCAACACAACATTTTGGACCAGAAATTCTAAAAAACTTGGTGGATTCACAATGGCTTGATTTTTCATGCAACTGAAAACTATGAATAGACGAGTTCAACACAGACAATCATAGGAGGAATTTAGAAAGTTTTGGTGCCAATATTTCAACTTATGCTACTTCCACCCTCATTTGCTGTACATTGGGCAACTAATTAGGTATATTGAGTGTTGTATCAAAATAAGCATGTACATTGATAGAGTTCTAAATGCCAAAAAATTGAAAGATGTCTATTTACATATATAGATGTATATATGTTACATAAGCCATTCAACTTACAGAACTATGAGGCACATAAAAGGATATTCAAGATACCCAAAGGTTAGAAATATATTAGCTATACCATGTAAGGCATGTATTCTACTTCATGATTTCCTGCTGTCCAAATCCATGGCTGATATGCGGCATTCCTCTCAATGAAGCGACCCCATGAATCCCATCTAACACCCATATCGTTGTATTGATATCTATCCGCATAAGAGAGATCACCAACAAATAGAACAGTTTGTCCTCCACTCTGTATGTAGTGTTCAAGGGTGGAGAGAGAATTATACGTTTGACCCAAGTCGCCTAAAGCAGGAAAAATGTCAAATTAGAATCAGATCATGTATCTAAAGTTTAAATTATCAAATCATGGAAAGATCTAAGTTTTTATGATGCCAAAGTTTTTTCCTTTATTCTTGGCCAGAGAATCATAGTTCTGCTCTGGTGAGCGACATGAGTGGATACAATCCCCTATTAAAATCATAATCTTCTCTCCTCCACAATGCATCCTAACTATTTATTTATTCACAACAGTTGGAATATTCCTACAACCATTACAATTACAATATCTTTACAGTAGCCAGAAGTCCACCAGGGAAAATTAGTTCAAAGATGTTTTCTCAAACAAGAAAACATGGAAAAGCAAAACTTTCGTATTGTTTATTGTTTGCAGCAGTACAGCACGAGGCCTTGACTATATAATGGAAAGAAATCTCATTTAGGAGATAAAAAGAAAATATATCTCACCAATAATTCCAAAAACATATGGAGCATCCGGATCAATCTTTGGTGGAGTTTGAAACCAAAATTCACGAGATGAATCACCTTCTCCAATCTTGTAAAAGTACTTTGTATCATACTAAGACAAAGAGAATGTAAGAGGCAATAAACATAATCGATATAACACTACTTTTAATAACAACTACAGAGACAATATGGCATTAAATATATGACTCTTCATACAATACCACAGTTCCTATGGTTAGTTGATGTCAAACATGCACCACTACTGCATATTGAACCATGGCCAGCCACAAAAATCACCATAAACATGGCTGCACTTTGTTTTCCACACCCATGTCTCACCCTTATATCAGATAATAATTGGATGGCTTTGTTACTAATCACCAGAATATCATTCAAACAGTATTATATGAATATGTTATGGGTTTGCGTGAATCACTTTATTGCTTCTCAAATGAATACCATAAAAAATAGCTTAAATATGAAAGGAGAGAAAAGAATAGCAACAGGTAAAGGTTATCGCCACCACTAGGGACACCAAAATGAAAATAAACAGCAAAAAATAATGACATGCTAAAAGAAATAAAAAGGAAAGTAGTTGCTTTTTAAGGGGAATGGTTTCAAAATAATAGGAAATGTTACAAGAAATTTAAACACTAATATGCATATAATGACCATCTTTAGAGTCCAAGGATTTATCTACTAAAGGATACACAAATCCAAAATAAAAGTTGACCCCCCACTCATGCCCACATAGAATGACTATGGGATTCACCAATAATACATACCATCAATGAACAACCTCAATGAAAAAGAGCTAAGGGAAGAGATAGAAAATATTCAAGACATACCCTGCATAGAGAGTCTAAATAAGAATTTCACTTAGAAATGCAGCAGGTTAGACATGATGGTTATGCATGCAATCTTCCATTTTTCTCTAAGTACTAGCCTCCAATCTAAAAAAGGCAGGTTAGACATGATGGTCATGCATGCAATCTTCCATTTTTCTCTAAGTACTAGCCCTCATTCTAAAAAGTGAGTGGAAGCCAAAAACCTAGTTGGCTGCTATTGTATTAGAAGAGTCCAGCTAGAACCAAACACCTAGTTGGTGGAATGTCCTGGTAACCTGGTATAAATTTATTAATAACACAGAGACTAATAAATAACAAAATTGGCCCTGGTAATACAATTGATGAACAGGAAAATATGTCACTGTTTGGCAAAAACTGTAATAAACTTTATGAGTATATACCAATACAGAGAACATGACCAGAAGTTAAAGAATCTGATGTCATGGCAAAAAATTTAGTAGGCTTACCTAATTATGACATTTGTAATGTAATAATAAATATTCACCTTCAGGCCGTCAATAAGACAGTGATGAATGTAGCCAGATGTATATTTGTAGAAGGTGTAGTTAGTCATCTTGCACTCAGCACTAGAATCATATGTCTTCTGGGAGGTGCCATATTGTACTCTACTGGACCCTGGCTCTTCGGTAGTAACCCATGAGACAATCACAGCCTTCCCATCATAGTCACCCTGAGTAATATGCACCTACAGCAGAGATCTAGATGGTGACTAAGAGAGGAATGCTACAATTGCTACTTAGAAGAAACCACCGCAAGTAAATACAGAATTTTCTGATATGTTTGCATTAAAAGACAGTTTCAAAATTCAACCAAAAAGGGACAAAGAAATCATATAGGCACAAGTCATAGTCTCAACTATAGAACAGCTGCACAAAGCTTTTGATTGCTAAAGGATATCATGAAGAGCAATTAGGCATAGAAGGCTAACATTTTCCACAGCATTGAGGAGAGCCAACCATAGCATAGCATGACCCTTTGAAGGTTATACATGCAAACCAGCGAAGTCAGAGGATATCAAACCCTATATGAGCCTTTCCAAGCCAAATATTGTCTACAGACAAGCATTAGCTCTTTTTCAAGCTCAATTTTAGTTAGTTGAATGACATAATCCAAGCATTAAATTATCATAGAAATTTAAACTATCCTGAACCTGTTCAAGGTGAACAAGCCTATAAGTAGAAACCCAATTTGTGCTCGACTAATTTAACCCAATTAAAGAGTTGGGTCACAATCTTTCCACAGATAGCTCAATCCATTTGTAGGTCTAGTTATGCCTTCTCATCAGTTTGCTGATTCTGAAGATTGTCCATTCAAAATATGCCTCAAGCACCTTAAAGCTTAAAAATGTTTTTTATTAGACATGACTTACTAGCAATATTATCAGATGATATGAAATTTGAGCTTCTGTTGAAGAACTTTTCTAAGCCACATATAAAATATGTATATAACTTCTATCAATTCCTTAATGGCACAATAGTTAGGTGACTAACAATCTATAATTCAGTTCAATCACTTGTTACTATGTCAATGTGCTGCTAAAAACTAAAAACATATTAAATTTAGTTGATAATTGCTGTTGTTCTCTTTTTCAGATATATAAATACAAGACCTGGAATGGGAAAGATCTGTGGCTCATCCTTTTTTTCATTAGTATGTTTTGGATCAGAAAAGAACAAAATTTATACACACCAAAACAAGAAACACGCAAAAAAAAAAGCTCGAAAACACCAAGAAGGTGCTAACCCATAAAACTCTAAGGATTTGTGGAGATCCTTCTCTATAGGCCAACGCCTCGGGAATTTATAAAGATTATAGTCTAGAGGACTCGAAGAGGAATTGGAAAGCTATTGAGCATTAGTTTTCCTTGGATTTTCTTGTTTTCTTCCTTCTTACTTCTAAGATTTTTTATCCTTAGGAGTTTTTGTATATTCTTTCCTTCATCTAATAAATTCTTTTTTTCTACATAAAAAAAAAAGAACCTATGAAATCAACCACCTTTACAAAAATTTTGAACAATTTAAAAGTCAACCAAGCATTGCCACAAAAACTATCAAAGGTTTCACCATCCCCTCAAAAATTCTTCTACTCGATTCCCTCCACACTAATCATAGCACCGCTAGAGGGAGCATCCTAACAAAACAATGCTTCTCTTTGCTATACGAATCCTCACCTTACTCCAAGCCCATAACTCACTTTGTACACTACTTGAAGTCACCCAATGTAAGTATAAGAGAGAGATTTTTTTTTTTAACAAGGATAGTGTCCAAGTGCAATGAAAAAGCAAATGATCCACATAATCGAGCTCTCCTTTGCACCAAAAACACCTATTTACCAATACAATGCCTTTTTTCTGTAAGTTAAATCCTACCCTAAGGTGCTTCCACTCTTGGAGGAGTGGAGTTCAAAATAACCTTCCAATGAAATAGAATTAAGCCCTCGTCCCTATTGTTTATTCCCAGCACAGTCAATCTCAAAAGTTTCTGTTGGTACACACATCTCAGCCCTTTTTTTTATGGTTACAGGGCACTTCGTTACAGGTTTGTCTTTGTTCATACATGCGTCAGATCTGGGTCTCGCATACAACAATGTTACATAATGTAAAGAAAGCCTGTGGGAAAGAAACACTCACTTGTTGTGGGGCATTATGACCTTTTGGAATCGCAAAAGCCTCATTGTCGAGGGGAATATCAGTGGATGGCCATTCAGATCGGGTAAAGGTACTTGTTGTTCCAGCACTTCCAATATCCACAAACCATAATATTACCAACAATAGAAGTAGCGAACCACTAATTGACAGTTTGCCACAAAAAACAAGTAGCATTGTCTTTGCAGGCAACCCTGAAACATCCATCCAATATGAAAAGCTTATAAGCAGCATATTCAATTTGATGCAGTAAAATGGTTCATCAATGAGTGTATGCCATCAAAATTAAAACCCTAAATTCAACTTATTCATTTAGATAAAAATCAATAACTATAAAACAGCATTTCCTGTAATAATGCCCTAAAACTTGACATTGGAAACCCAAAGAAGACGAGAATGAAAATTTGACTAAGTTTAGCAATTAAGCTTGTGTTAATTCTACAAAAAAATCAATAGTAAAGAAGTAAACAATCAGAAAAGAACTTGAATGAAAGCGAGAGATCAACGGAGCAGAAGGAGAGAGACTGTTACCAAACAAAGAAAACAAAATCAACGCACGTGATCTCTAATCAAGCGCACTTGAATACGAATTCAGAGAATGTCTCTAAAATACCTAAAGAGAGAGAGAGGATAGGACTCCGAGAGAGAGAGAGAGTAGAAGAAGAAGAAGATTTAGAGAGAGAATTCCAGAGGGAGAGAGAGGGAGGAGAGAAACGATTGGTTAGAGCCGAAGTTAACGAACCCCCAGATTTCCACGTGTTAAGGTTTTGCCACGTGTTGGGGTTTGACTGCTGTAGTGCAGCCAACAGAAAACAGAGCTCCCAGATTTTCCACCTGACCGAGGACAAAATGGGCCCATTCATTGGGCTGTTACCGGGCCCTTGCCTCGGCCCAATAGATTTCTTAACCAATTAATTTTTTGCAATTTACAAAAAATTATCACTTTTTGATATTTTGACAACTTGAAGGATATAATTATACCGTAAATTAATCAATCACACGTAAATTTAGTAATAAAATATTAAATTCTCTTAAATTTTAAATTTAAATCTTGAAAATAAAAAATAGATGTAAAGAAAGTCAATCCCTAAATTAAATTTTATAGTCGTACAAATTAGATTAATTAGGTTTCTAAATATCTGTGATCAAATAAAAAAATATATATATGGATGCTATTAGAACACTGCGTCGGGCATGGGATGAGGAAGGAGAACTAATTGATGTCATAAATGAAGTGTCAACAGACACTTATTGCTGCACATAAGATGGGTACTTTTATCCATTAATCAAATTAGGAGTTCAATTCTATCTGGACACGAAAAAAATAATATTAAGAGATTTACCCAAAATAGGCCATACAGCAGTCAATCCAAATTAATTAAAAGAAAATTCTAAATACCGGGTGGTACCCAAATCAAAGTAAAAAAAAAAAATATAAACGAAGTCTCTACTTCATCATCATCAATACTAAGTTGATTTTTGGAAATGGTGAAACTTATCCCTAATCTTTTGAAAATAAGGCAGACAATAGGGAAAAGAAACTGTATGATATTAATATCTTTCATTTTCAGTCAGCAGAAACATAAAAAGTAGAAAATATGCACTCTAATTTAGGTGAAAGTTATCAAATTAAGTTTTTTTAAGTCTACAAAATGTGATACATTTGGAATATAATTTTTTTTTCTTACATGAAACATTTTTCCATCAATTAATATCCGAAATCATAATCTGATAATTCGATTCGAATCGTGATCAGATCCTTTTTAAAAAAAAAAATTAATATAATTTTTTATATTTTTAAAATTCAAATCCAAATTTTAATTTAAGAATTTAGTACTTTTTCTCACCAGGCCAGCTCCCTCCCATCTTGATATTAACAATCTGTCCATACATGCCCTTTCACATTAGGTAACCCGGTCTTTGCCATTAAAGAAAGATGAGGGAAGCGTGTGTCCTCTTTGTTCGCTTTGATTCCTTAAAAATTTTGCTAGTTCTCACCCTATCTTGGCCATTTAAGGCATATGCCCATTTCTAGGGGTATGCAATATTTGTTGATAACCGAAAATCCGACCGAATCGAATTAAATTTGAATTCGATTTTTGAATTCGAATCGGTTTTTGGTTATAACTGAATTTCAAATTTGGTTTTCGATTCGAGTTTCGAATTGAGATTTTTAGTACGAATTCAAACCGAAAACCGAATTAGAGTTTTTAATTATCTCATTTTTTATTTATTTTGATTATTTATTATTTATTTTCTTTTCTTTTTTTATAAACTTTGATTGGTAATTTTTCTTTTTTAAGCAAGTAATAAAATAGTAGTTAAAAAGTTCATTATTTTATCAATTCGAATTTAGTTAAATTGGATTTATATGAAAATTTAGATCTCAAAAATCAAAATCGAGTTTTTTTATTTATTCGATTCAATTCGAATTTAAACCGAATTTTAAATTTAAACGAATTCGGTTCGATTTTCGATTTTGAGTTAAAAAATGTTAAACTGAATTAACCGAATCGAATTAATCGAAAAATTCGAAAACCGAATCGATGAACACCCCTACCCATTTCACCCATTACACATTTGACTGAAAGCAGAAGCACTCCGAGTAGTATATGATACAAAATTTCAAATGCGACCATTAATTTTTAATTTTTAATTTTATTTTAAGAGTAAAAAAAATTAACCATTTTATTTTAAAAATAAAAAAATCAAATAATTTTTTATTTTTTTAAAAATAATTAATTTTTATTTCTTTTTAAAAGGAGGAGATAATCTAAAAAAAAACAATAACAAATAGTCACTTAGTATGGGATGGAAAGGGGTTTCAAGATTATTTAGGGAATTTTAATACTTTTAAAAAAAATCCCTATTTGATAAGTAAAATTCAATATCGTTAAAAATATTACGGAAGAGATAAAAGTATACCAATTTTTAAAGTGTTAAAATTATTATCCCCTTCTTTCTCTCTCTCTCTCTTCCCTCCTCTCTCTCTCCCCTTGGATGCAACAAGCGCTCTCTCTCTCTCTCTCTCTCTCAAACCTACACTCTTTCTCTCAATCTCTTGGTCTCTTTTTCTTTCTGTGTCTGTCTTTCTCTCTCCGTCTCTCTCTCTCTCTGACCAAATATGCCACCGGGGAAGGACAGAAAGGCGCCCATGGTGGGGTGGAGGTGGAGGTGGAGGTGGTGGTGGCTATGGACCAAAACACCTTACGTCCCTTGGCAAGTCATTGCCAGAGCCGCCACCACCATGGGGGTGGGTGGTGGTCCGTAATTTTTTACCACAATAGAAGTGAAAATCGAGTCCCTATAGCATCACCATCGAACGGTGAACGGTGAGATTAGCCCGCGAGCTTGCTCATCGAGATTTTTTTAGAAAAATTAAAATATTTAGTTTTTTTAGAGAAAAAAAGGTGATTTTGATTTTTTTTTAGTAAGAGAATTCAAAACAAATACATTTAGAAATTGAAAATATAAATTAAATTAATTTTTTTAGAGAGAAAATTAATATGTTTAAGTTTGAAAAGAGAAAAAAATTTGAAATCAGATTTTTTAGGGAGAAGATTTAGAATTAATGTGTTTAAACAAATAATTTTAAAATGATTTAATTCTTTTAGAAAGAGAAAATCAATTTGATTACTTCAAGAAAAAATAAAATAATATATTTAATGAGAGAAAATGTGAAATAAATTAATTTTTTTTAAAGAAAAATTAATGTTTTCATATCAGTCGAATGAAAGAAAGAAAAAAATTAAAATTAAAATTATAAAACCATGAGATTTATCTTAATAATATACCAAAAATAGAGAATTGGAAAACATTATCTAATTATTCTTTCACCGTTGTGCTTTTTCTTTTTTTGGTTATACATGAATTTGAACCTGATATATCAAGTTGGGGAGAAATTTTATATTACTAGATTGTCCCCTTAAGGGCACCGTTATGCTTTTTCCTCCCAAAATTTTTTCTTCTAACATTTTATTTTCGGAGCAAGCTTAGTCTTGGGGGTATAATGTTATCGAACTCGAGATCTTACTTAAAAGGTGTTTGGTGCTCGGCCATTGATAAACTCGTATTGGTTTGTTTGGTTTTGCATCATTGTTTAGGGTAACCCTCAATAATTCACAATCCCTCTGTTTCTCTCTCTCATGATTTTTGGTAATAAATGGATCTTCCCAACTCGTATTTTTGGTGTTATTTTATTAAATATAAAATAATAAACTTATTTTATTATATAAAAATATAAAATTTTCATTATTGTATTCAATGACAAAGATACCCCTTCCTTTTAATTTCCCTTTTGTTCCATGTCAAATCAACATTTTGCTTTTTCTTCCCAACCAAAAACAGAAAGGCACCATTTGGTAATTTCCTCTTTAAATATCTGTATAAGAATTACTTTTAATGCTAAAATGTTATGAATTTTTGGTCTATTTTATATTTAGTTGTAGAAAAAGTTTCATAATTTTCTAAAAAATTCTATATTTGTGCATTAAAGGTTTTATTATTATCATGAAACATTATATTCAAAGTAAAATAAAAGGAAATGTTGATAATTAATCGAAATTTTCAATTTTTCTTTTTATTTTTCCTAAAAAAATTATTTAATTTTAACATTTTAATATGACTTCGGAAATGTGAGTCGCATATATATATTTTCATGTTTTTAGGCTCTACGAGTCTCTTTGTCCACAAGAAAATCAAATAATTTATTAAATAAAGTTAATATAATATAAAAATAAAATTATAATTAAATAAAAAAATATGTAAATGTAAAAAATTTTAAAAATATTTATTTATGAAAAAAATAATTATTAAAAATATTTTATGCAAGAGAGCCTATCACGGGCAAAAGACAAGTGAATATTAAACGGGGAAATGATTAGTAAGTACATTATTTTATCGGTTTCCATTTGGAGGCTTTGAAAACTGACAAAGAAAGCAAAGCCTTGTTAAGTTGTCTAAATCAATGGTTCAATCATTTTTGGAGTATTGGAAGAAAAAACGGCTTTTGATTTGTGACATATACGCGTGTTTGCACGCGCATGACAATATTTCGTTGATTTATTGAAAAGGATATTAGTATTCTCTATCAAGAATTATAATTCGAATCTTGATAGTAATAAAAATGATATTAAGAGAACTCTCTCCCGATTAAAATCCGATAACAATCCGATCGAAATTAGTTAAAGCAAAACTCTGGATACTCAACGGTGGATCAAATTCAGAAGACAAAAAAAATATACATATACATACATACATATATATATATATATAATCTATTATTATTATTTTTTTTAATATAAATGGATTACTTTTCACCGACTAATATCTAAATTTTGTTTGACAAATATGATCCGAGTAATGTATGACCCTCTATGAAGGAGTTAGCCATGTCAATCCTTTTTTCATTCTCATAATTCGAGCTTAAGACCCATGATTAAGCCAGTATAGTATCCGATCCCCACACCTACAAGAGTTTTGGTATATATGATCTATTCTTTCGACCTTGTGTTAGAGAACCCGAGAGACTTTTATTTAAACTTTATACTTTTATATTTGATATATATATTAGTATATAATATATTCGAACTCAAGATCTATATAGAAAAAGAATAATCTCAGTTAAATTATATCCTGTTCATGATACATGTATTTGAAAATCTCAAAATTTTCCCATCTTTAAAATATATATTTTTTAAATTTGGCAGAGATTTTTTAAACTATGGATAAATAAATAAATAAATTTCTTGATATTTCCTTTTGAAAATTTTCGAGAAACAAGCTCATAAAAAAGCCGACAAACGGAAATTAATGATTATATAATTTAATAGCCTTCTTCCGCGTCGAATCAACTCAACATTGACCTTCTAGGAGGATATAACGTAATGCTTGGTTTGGAAGTTTCGGGAAGAAAAGAAAAAATAAATAAATAAAGGAAGGAAAAGGAAGGCCAAGAGAGAAAAGATATAATTTTTTATTTTAATTTGGGAGTTTAAAAAAGAAAAGAAAGGAAATAATTTTTTTATTTGGGAATTGGAGAGAAATAAGAAGAAAATATTTTAAAAAAAAAATACTAATTTAATCTTTATATCCTTTTAATTTTTAATTTTAAAAAATCTTATAAAATATGAAATGATACGAAACTCTAATACATGATTTTCATAATTTTATAAAGATTATTTTGTTAATAATCGATAAAGAATCAGATGTCCCAATCTTACCGAATTTATTTGAATGTCACGAGCTTTACAATTTTCACTTTGATATATACACGTGAGTTGAGTAACATTTTATATCATTTATATAATATATTAGGTATAAATTTATTTTATGTCATTTTTTAAGGGTAAAATTGGTATATTAAAAATTTTACTCCGATCTTTCCGTCCTTTTCTTCTCATTTTTGAGAGGAAAATTTTAAATTTTTGGAAAGATCATTTTTTTAATCTAATTATTATTTTTTTTCTATTTTCCTTCCTCTCTCAAAGGTAAGAATCTAATAAATTTTTCTTTAGAATAGTATTTTTTTTTTTTGCACTCCCAAACGAAACCTAAGTCAATGATTCTATTGGATTTATTAAATGTAAAGAAATAAAATTTTCTTATTTCTTAATCTTATAAATATATTTTTTTAAATTTCTTATATAATTTAGTGTGTATTAGCAGACCGACCGACATCCAAACGAGTACATTTACCAACGATTCAGACAAACATTTCTCTCTTATTCTTGACCAAACGAGGGGGGAGGGGAGAGAGAATTCAATCATTAACTCTAACCTCCGAAAAGAAAGAAATCCATTAGATTTTAATTTCATTTCATCTATCCAATTCCCTCTCTTTCTCTCTCTTTCTCATTCTGTACCGATTATCTTGGCTTTTCCTTTCCTTCTAAACGTTTGTATTGCACCTCCCACCAGCGGTCTCTTCTCTCTCCAACTTGAAAACCAAGCTGCCGAAATTGCTTTTGTGAAATTAAAGAAACATTTTATCTTCTGGGATCTGATGATTTTGGGTTGTCAAGTCTCGTGCCTGTGACAAATTAAGATTTCCGGTTAATGGGTTTTGTTCATATTGAAGATCCGAGAGAACATGACTGATCTTTGGTGAATTTTTGATTTTATAGTTAGTGGGTCTTATTTTTAATTTACTATGAGTTGGAGATATAGAGCTGGATTGTTCCTTATTGTTGCTGTTGTTGTAATTTGGGTCACCTCTGCAGAAGTCACTCAGGTCAGCTTCTTATTTGTTCCTTTTTTTTTCTTGGAGAATTTTAGTCTTTGATCTATTAATGGTTCAAATTTCAAACCCATTGTTTTTGGTGACTCATTTATTATGTACATATTATGTTGTCATGGATGTATTTGTAACGTTCTTTTGTTTGTGTTTAACGGGTATTGTTTTTTGATCTTAGATTTTTTTTTCCTCCCTAAAATAGTTGAAACTTTACCTGGGTTTCATCCGATTTGGATAAAAGTGGCCATGTTTCTTCTCGGAGGGACCCGCACCCCTGGGGAGGGGGGAGCTCCGAAACTTAAGGTTAATAAATAGCAAAGGTTTTCTTTTTAATATGTTATTGACCATGTATTTTGATTTTTTCCCCCAATGTGTGGTTCAGAGATCTTGAGGTCAGGAAATGGCTTGACCCGGTTAAGGAGAAGAACACTTAATTGAATTTTAGAATTTATGTAAGCCCTTCCTTTCTCTTCTGGGCATCATTATGGTGCTCATAGTGGCTGCCGTCTTTAAGGGCGGAAGGATCAAAGCATAAGGGCCAGATTCAGATCTCAGTAATATTTTTTTAATATAAAATTGAAAAAAAAATCCATGAATTAGGTCCACCCTCAACCGATCGAGTTGCATTGGCCGAAGCTGGGCAGTGGGATTTGTTAAAGTAAAACGATTCAAGATATTAGGCCCAAAAAGTCAATAATTATTAATTAAATTAACAAAATTCAATATGGCATATTTTGTTGGTCCTTGAGAAACACATATTGGAATTTTTAGCGTTATAATACCAGCCATTTAGGATGTTTCAATTCTGTCATTAGCTCTTTCGGTCTTCATATCATTATTCAAATAAAATGCTGATAATCTCTAAGGATCTTGTCATCTCTATTGTCTTGTCAACCTATGTGCTAAAGGATCTAATCATGTGGCTGTTTATGTTCTGGGCAGCTATTCAAGTTCTAGTTTTTAATCATTTGGAGATCATAGTTAACAAACAGAACTGCGGAGTTAGTATTGGAAGTGAGAGGCAGGAGAAATAGTCTTGAAACATAAGATTTTGTCACATGCTTTTAAATCGCGAATCGAAATTTAAAGTTTTATTCTGTATATGTGGCAGAGAATACAACTTCAATCACGTTTAAAATTTATGTGGTAGAGGATTGCAACTAACCTGTGGCCTTCATGGATACTGTAGAACTTGGCATGTTTAAGACTCATCAAGATCGTTCTATGGATAAAAACATAACATCTGGTGAAACTTTTAGGTTCATACCTAATTTGGTCTCTTGCATACTTTTTCTTTCCCACAAGTTCGAACAAGAGTTTAGGTTTGATAGTGTGTTTACAACTTGTTTATGATGTTCAATCAGGAAATGAGTTGAACTGAATATAATTCTTAGGCTTCTGCAGTAAACACAGCTGACTTGATCAAGCTTGAATGCACACTTTTTGCTTGTTTAACAGAGGAGTCAAGCTTAACTACTCCAGCAACTCATTTGTTAAAATACAAAAAGAGTTAATAACTACTCACTCCACAAGCTTAAGCTTTTGGAAGTGATGGTTGTTACACAAAATATAAAATGATATCAGAGTGGAAAGTCTCGAGTTCAGTCATGCGAGGCACCTCCCTCCACAAGTTTAAGCTTTTGGAGTGGATGATTGTTACACAAAATATAAGATCTTGACTCGCTCATATGTAGCATTGTGTTACTTAATTGGCTTGTATACTCTTCAGGATATATGGAGTACTTTGCAATTGCACGATACCATTACATTTGAAGGGGAAGTTTTACAGAATTGTAACAAGATCTGCACTATTATATGACATCGAGTGTTGAACTATTAAATAATAACAAAAGTATAAAATGACTGTAACTGAAATGATAATATTTAGGTGGATAAGTAATAAAATTAGAAAAGATAGGATTAGAAATGAAGAGATATGTGCGAAGTTAGGAGTGATTTTAATTGTGGATAAGATGTGAGAGTATCGCTTGAGGTGGTTTGGACATGTGCAACCAAGACTTAAAGGCACACCAATTAGGAGGACCGATGACTTAAATCTAGGAGATTTAGTGAAATATAGGAGTAGACCGTTGAAAATTTGAATGCAAATTATCCGTAAAGATATGATATTCAAAAGCTTGGTTGAGGGGATGGGTTTAGATAGGAATGAGTGCCGTGAGAAAAATTTAGAATTAAGGTTTATGTTGTTATTGTTGTTGTTGTTGCTGTATCAATAAATACACTTTCAATTTGTCAAACTCTTAAATTAGAAACCTTTACAAAGTATTGACTTTGCAATTTGGATAAACCATTATAAAGTACATATTAATGAGAAAGGACCTCACGGACTTCCTTGATTTGCGTGCTTGCAAAGTTAATGTTTCATGTTTTGGATATTTGACAAGCTAATCATACATAGAATATACCCTTTCCCTGGCTTAATTTTAGGAAGGTTTGTTTCAAGGATAGTCATAGAAAAGATTAAATTGCCAGATTTGATGCTTCCATGTGTAAGCATTGATATGATAGGTAAATTTTTTACATACTGCTGGTAAAACAAAAATTTTGGGTGCTGCATCAACATCTTGAAAATTTCAGTTTAATTCTCACATATTAAAAACTTTGGTGAATGGGGCAGCCATGGCTCCACCTTTCCAATTGTCGATGCATGCGTGGTCACTTACCGTTGAAATCAGACTGTATGTGAACGAGATCTTATGATGCATGTTGAAATATGGAAATCTTAATTGAAGGGCTAGATTGAAGAGGAGATCCTGAAATTAAATTTACTGCAAGTGTCATATTCTCATCTGGAGAGATACTTCCATTAAGTACTTGCATGTCTTCTTATGCTTAGAATGGACTTTAGATGTCTGAAAGGTAATTAGTGCAAGTATTATGAAGTTTGAATGTAGGATAAGAGTGCCCCCATCAGAAATCACTTTGTGCTTCATTGAGCCGTGATGTCTTCTGATGGATGCTTGCCTCTACAAGGGAATGCCTGAAAGAATATCGTTGAGCAATTAAGAGGTGGTGGAGACTATAACCTCATAGAAGATCAGTTTTTGTAAAGGAAAATTGTATAACATGATATTTATCCTGAAGGTTGTGGTATATTGGTTGAGTTGAATTAACGAAGCAGTAAGATAGAACCACCCTTTCATGATGAGCATATGAGGCCAAGTACATCCTGGTTGATCATGTTGCTACGCTAGTTGATGGTACGATGCTTCAGCTGTAATTTTGCATGATTATTCATGCCTGTCTACCTTATATTTTTACTCATTGCACCATCTGATTTCTTCTGTTGAAAGCTTTATATGCATTTTCTGTTTTCTGCTGGCCCAGCAATAGCTTGAAAATCATATTGTAACTCTAACTAGTAAGATCCATTTTGCAGGGAATATTCGAAGGATACAAGCAGCCATTTGCCGTCACGTACCTTGGAGCTTCTCTCATGGTAGTTTACCTCCCATTAGCATTCCTAAAGGATTGGATATGTAATTCCCTGAAAAGTTGCTCTTCTAAAGCTCAGAAAAATGTGGAAAGCTTAAAAGAGTCTTCTACTGGACAGGGTTCTCCTGGGAAATGCATTGGAGGGCAGAAAATTTTTGAAGTGGAACTTCCTGTGAGTTTCAGTAGAAAAGTTAGTGAAGATGAGTTCCCTATTCATGAAGAGGGAAAACCAATTTTTCCTAAAGGAAAAGACATTACAGACATTCCAAAACAAGAAAGAGAGTTGACAACCAAGGAAGTTGCTAAATATGGATTTTATATTGCTCCCATATGGTTTATAACGGAGGTGAGTCACTTCATTGGCTAGCTAAGTTAACATTTTCCTCTTTCTTGGCCTTGATTTTCTATTGCACAAGATTTACTCGAATTCGTGTAACTAATGACTCCTCTGAGCAAATGTGGCAGTGGCTTTGTTTTCATTAAGGACAAATTTTTCCTTCGATTCTTGATACTGTTTGATTTAAATGCACCTCTGTAGTTGGCAAGGTTCTGCATCCCCTCATACTGTATTTTTTCTATTTTTCCTTGTGGTTCACAATAGTCTTTACTCCTGCATTTCTTCTTCTGGCATGTGCAACACTGTAGACAACTTGAGTATATAAAGCTCTAGTCTTCCCTTCGTGTCTGAAGCTTTTTAAGAGATTATCCTGGTTCTGGGTCATAGCAAGTGTGTCCCTGGATGACTTGTTTTGGATTAGGACAGCCATAAACTTGTGCCGTAAGCAAATTAAGTGGCTTATTTACAAGTGACAGGTCTCCTGACATCCTGACTCATGTCAAGGGACAATTTGTTATGCTGTTCAAGAAGCTGGTGACTTATGTGGTATTCTGTTTACAGCTTAAATAAATTAAAACTACTTCTTGACTTTGAATTTTATATATTGCTCGTATTTGAGATGTGCGTAGTCTACTCAAGAGTATATGCCCCATGGGAATAGCCAAGTTCATGAATAGGTGGTTGCTTATTCATCTTTGCATGCTGATGTATTGTCTCCTCCAATATCAATTGGAAAATTTTTCAAGACTTGCTTAATAGATTGAGTAGTTAATAATATGGTGGCATGCTTCCTTTTACTGCCGCATCATTATTATGCAATTTATAATGTAGCTTTATCATACCCTTTTTTTGTAAATTTCAAAAATTAATTAACACGCTTTTTTCTTCCCCCAGTATTTATCAAATGCTGCACTTGCGCGTACTAGTGTTGCCAGTACAACAGTATTATCCTCAACTTCAGGGCTCTTCACTCTTTTCATAGGTGCATTTCTAGGAGAAGATTCTTTAAGTGTTGCAAAAGTTGTTGCTGTTTTTGTCAGCATGGCCGGTGTTGCAATGACCACACTAGGGAAAACTTGGGCAGCAGATGATTCTGAACTAAGTGCATCTGCGTGAGTATTTTATCTCAACATTGGTTAGAGTTAGAATGTGTCTTATTTCATACTATCTCTTTTGAAAGATAAATCAATTAATTTGCTTATGTGGTTGATTGTGTTGCATGCTTAAATCTGCAATTGGTCACAGTAACAAAATATCAATGGAAACAAAAAGCTTGTAGATTCCTCATATTGGAGTCTTTTGAAATATTTTCCTTAGTTGGAAGAATGTGTAATGAAGACATAGTCTCACATTATTGCTACTGTCATTGTGTGTTACAATTTACTTTTTTATGCATGTCTTGGAATTGACAGTTGAATTTGTGTTCAGAAATGGAAAGCGCTCTCTTGTCGGTGATCTTTTTGGCCTTCTCTCTGCCATGTCATATGGGATATTTACTGGTATTGCTCCCTTATCTGATGAATCACATTCAATCAGAGAGATCATCATGATGAAGTTTATGCTAATATTCAATATATTGGACTGCAGTGCTTCTGAAGAAATTTGCTGGTAAGGAAGGAGAAAGGGCAGACGTGCAAAAGTTGTTTGGCTATATTGGATTGTTTACACTTGTTGCATTGTGGTGGCTTGGTATGACCCTTTAATTTGTGTATGTTATTACTGTTTTCAATGTCCTCTTGCTGCTTCTTTCATTGGTTCTCATTTGAGTGTCCTATCCATGCATGCTGTCACCTTGATAAAACCAAATGCCAGAATTCTATGTGAAACTATTAGTCTGTGTGACGAAAAGGAAGGTAAAACTAGTAATTGCTGATGTGCTGGTTGGGAGTTTAATAATGAACCTCATTGTCTCATAATGAACCCAGTCATTATGAAGGGGCATAAAATGAGGTCAGAAGTTTCCAAGTTTTAACTTGGTGGGCATTTTTACAGCTTGATCATTGAACTATTCTCCAAATTTGTGGTAAATAACCAGAAGATGTGAGGGATAGGGCCCTCCTGTTCACTACAATTCATCTGAATGATTTGTTCACTTTCCATCTCTAAGCCATTGGGATATGAGAGCCATGGAGAGGAATGATAATATGGCTGACATAAACTTCTGCTTCTTGTCCACCTGAATGTGGGGAAAGCTTTTATGAAACTAACTTCTACTATATTGATCAATTAATGGTTTTTTTTTATTTATTTTATTTTCAGTGTGGCCACTGACAGCTTTAGGGATTGAACCTAAGTTCACAATTCCTCACTCAGCAAAGATGGATGAAATAGTTCTTGCCAATGGCTTTGTGGGAAGTGTTGTCTCCGATTACTTTTGGTATGTAAATCTTTCCTTTCTTGAATATTAGCAAGCTTGTAGGTATTCTTCTCTATTAATCAAATTTTTTTGATCCCTCCAGGGCATTATCTGTTGTTTGGACAACTCCAGTGGTAGCCACCTTGGGCATGTCCCTCACCATCCCTCTTGCTATGGTGGCTGACATGTTGATTCATGGTCGGCACTATTCAGCTGTCTATGTTCTTGGTTCAGCTCAGGTAAGACTGTTAAAAAATGGACAGTGTATAGCATCTTAAGAACAAAGATGAAATGATGGATCTAGACCCCCCCCCCCCCCAAAAAAAATAAAATGTGATGGAATAGCATCCATGAGAAGATAGCTCAGCAAAATGTGATACATAATGTTAACAACTTATTGACTATGTTATCCTGAGAATGTTTCTTCACCTTGCCAAAAGGAATTAGTATCATCATCATGCCTCAGTAATCATGTGAACCACCACCATGCATCTGAGGATCCTAGTTTAGATCAAGTGCAATTGAGACGAGCCCATGGTGGTTGCTGTGAATAGATTGATTTTCATGAGTGATGTGATATAATTAGATTTTTTCCCCTCTCTTATATTGATCTCAAATGGCCAACCCAAAATTTGTGATTGTGACTCAGTTTGTTATTGTTGTTGTTTTTGTCATCTTAAGTCCCACACTTGCATATTTAGGTTTAAGAAGAATTCATTTTTCTTTTACTGTTCTGATAGAAAAAATTGGCTGATTAGGACTGGATACATTTGGATGCAGCCTTTCTCAAGTATAGGAGAAGAGGTTGCATGATTGCCTGTACTCATTTACGGAAAAATTTTGTGATTTTTTATTTATTAGATGTGGAATAAAACAAAGTAGAAAATTTTTAAGGAGAAGATAAGAGCAGAGAAGAGAATACTAAAATTGCCCTTTAGTTGTCTCACTTCATATATAAACTATAAAGCTAGTTCACTCTACACGTGTACCATGTGACATGCCTTCATTGTTATGACACCATCTTTCTTCTCGGTGCTTGGTGCAGGTATTCATGGGGTTTGTAATAGCTAATCTTTCAGACCGGTTTTCGAAAAAGTTGGGGTTGTAGCATTAGTTGAATTCTTCTTGCTTCATCCACAAATTCAAATTCTTTCAAGGGCCATTCTTTCTATGCCATGTTGTTTGAGGTCGGCAAGATTGAATTTGTCAAGAACCTCTCTCTCGTGGTGAGGGTTGAGGGCAAGACAACGAGAAGAGGAAGTGGATTGTAATGACCTCATTTTACTGTTTGTAAAGATATATCAAGAGTGAATTTTCTTCGCTCGCCATGGTAATATTTTGTATGTTGTGCCCTGAATGTACCAATAAACAATATGTTCAAAATGAAATTTTCAGTGCAGCTTGTGAGTTGATATACGAGCCATATGTCTCAAATTCAAATCTTTTTTACTAGTAGTTTGTGTGGGCGAGTCGTTGGCAAAGTTGGTCAACCCTTTACTCCTTTATGTGAGACGTTCAATTCTTGAAAACGTCCCTTTTTCATGTTGTGTTCACGGGCTAGAAGCAAACTATGAGTAACCAATGTAAAGTCAAAAATGATCAGGTAATTAATTGGGGTGGGGGTTGCTGATGACTCTGTACGTTCGAGAACACTGAGTGCTCCACTCTCTTTGGAAAGTTCACAATGTTTTCTAAATAGGGTTTCTGTTGATACTTGAATCGGATTAATCAGAGTATAGTTTCGAATATCAATGGTAGGAACCCAAACAAAAAAACTATTAATGTTAGAAGCCGTTGTATTTAAGAGCTGCTGTATTTTGGTGCTTCCAAACTTTCAGTGCTACTCCCTCTTATCTATAAAACTTTCGGCTGCATGTCAAAAAATATTTTCAGCCTATCCTGCAACATAGCTAGACAAAAATAATGTGTCTTGATTTGAATTTTTTTTTTGTTGCCTCCGAAGAGTTGTTCCAAACTTGAATATTAGTTATAGTCAATGAAAGGGTGAATCATTGGGTCATACCCTGATTTGAGGACTTACAAAATTCCATTACTCTTTATTGGTGTGACTGTATCCTTAGGAGTAGAAGTTTAATCCTTTGTTCAGCTCTCTTTAGGTGGTGTGTATGTATCTTAGAGTGATTGAACAAGCCCCCAATTCTTCTCTTGTTCTTTTCCTTGCATCCAATTCTCCATCCCTGTATCAAGCTCTATGGTTATTTTGATTGTTTTGGATAGGACTCAATGTAGAAGAATTGATTTTAGGCTATTGATATTAAATTAAAATTTTTAAATTTTTTAGGCTTTTGAATCAATAACTAAAAAATATGGATGTATTACAAAATTTTTGAACCCTCTCTTGCAGCCTCCATTAGTAGGTTACAAAGCTGGTTATAGAACAGGGTCTCAGCCAAGAAACTGAGATGCAAATTCATTTTGGTTTTTGGGATCTCGCCCTAACCTGGAGCTGCAACCTACTAAAACTTGACCAAGATGAAAATTCAATTTCATTTTCCATATCTCTCCACAACCTGCAGCTGCAACCTACTAAAACTTGATTCTGAGATGGTTGTAAGATGTTGGTATTTTTTTGGCAGGGATTACATAAGAGACATCTGTCCATATCTCTCCACGCATGCTGTCACCTTGATACAACGAGCATGTATGTATGTTAAAAATGATGACTTGCATTAACATGTATTTTCTTTTTTTGGGAAGTTAGTACCATCACAATCTTTTTATTCAAATTTTGGTAAATTTGAAATTTTGTGAAAAATGAGCAGATAATTATTATTTGATTCTAAAATAGAAGAAGTAAAATTGTAAATAAATGAAAAGACAAACTATAATTTATTGATTTTTTTATTACAAATAATAGATAATTTTGATTTAATATTAACAAACATAATAAATCGGTATTCAGAATTATAAAGACCGTAATAAAAAATTTTTAAGAAATTTAGGATCCTATTTATTAAGTAAAATTCAAATTATTACGGAAATTTTCTATCTTAACGGAAGAGACTATAAAAATTTCCTTTCTTATTGAGAGATATTATGGAGATTTTCTTTATTATCGAGAGGGATTACCCTCAGGATTAGGAAAAATTCAAATATTAAGTGATCATGATCTTGATTTGCTAAATAAAAACGTTTTTTAATGAAAGACCACTTAGTGGTAGTCAAAATTCAAATATAAAGATATGTCGAGAGTGTTTGAATTACTAGTTTAGTTTTAAAAACAATTGATCAGACCACCTCCGATAGGTGCTTGCAGGACTTTCCATCCATGAAAGCTCGAAAGACACATCAATACCGGTTTTTCATTCAAGTCAATAGAACAATTTATCCGTGGAGCGAACTCATCTCCAACGGTTTCACTTCTTCTCTTTTATCTCCACCGTCTTATCCCTTTTATCCTATATTTTAAATCAAGTGCTATACAAGACTCTATTTGGAACAAAGTTTATTTTCAAATTTAAGTTTTGTTAATCGGAACAAAAAAATATATATAAAATTTATTTCTAATTCTATAAAAATTATAAAATTTTAAATTAGAAAGTTTATTTTGCAAATGAATTTCATAAGAGTTTATTACTTCTTGTTATTATAAGCGGAGGAATTCAATTAAATTCTGTATTTTACTTTTTGTTTGAAACACAAGATTTCATTTTGCCAATAAACTTTAATTTCAAACAAATTAAACTCATTTTTTATTTGACTCCAGGAATAGGGTAAGAGTAAATATCTTTTTGTTTTTTTTCAATGACCGATCAGGCCCAATTAAGCTTGTGAACTTCAATTTATCACTTAGTGCGAAAAAAAGAACAAAAAAAAAAGTGGGCTGGGACTAGTGGGCCGGGCCGAGCTGCGCCAGCCAAATCTTTGAATATGATGTTGATTTCATTTTTTTTTCGTAATGAAATTCGAACCGGAGTCTATTATAAAAGAAGGGAGATTGATACCAATTGAGTTGAAACTCTTTGATGGTTAATATCAATTTTTCCATCCTCTTCGACTCTTCTTCCATTTTACACACTTTCATAACATTTCTTTCGGTCACCCTTATTCCATTAACATGCTTAACTCCAGCTATTTTCACGCTCTATTTTTGGACCTGCATATGCTGTTCTCGTCAAGGTAGCCAAGGAAGTTCAATTTTCATCCTTCATCATTAGTCGACTCATACATCACCATAATTAGACTTATTAAGTTCAATTTTTTTAACCTTCGAAGACAAATGATATTTTAAAGGGGTGGGATATGTCACAAATAACAAAAGAAAAACTTCAAAATATTATCATCGATATTTGAGTTTTACACTACTAATTTAGTTCGAGTATTATGGATTCATTTTAGAAATTGATTCTTTCAAATCTTTTTTTGTCATTTTCAGATTTTAAACTCGAGACATCTGGTTAAGGGGTAGAGTATCCAATCACTTTACCGAAAAGAGTATCTCTAAACCCCTTTTTTTTTCTCTCTATCTTTTCCCACTTTTTAGAGTTAGATTGTTATAGGATTATTATTTGAAGAGGAAGGGTCTCGGTTCTCGTAATTAAAATATTTATTAACAGGTTTTTGTGACCTATTATTTCCGATCATCCATGCAGGTGGATTCAATCCTATTCAATTTAATATATAGTACGATGTGTATAGTTTAATGGGCATATAAAAAAAATAGAAGCGGAGTATCACTACAATATGTCTTGTTTTGATTATATCCATCGTTTTCGTACATTTTCTGGGTTTTTCTTTTTATATATAAATAACCTTCGGCTAAATATATCTATGAATCTCTTATTAATCCAAACTTATGTATGTGGATTTCATTTAGCATGGAATTCGACTATACCCCAAGCTTGAGTTAGTTTGATTCAATACTCAAGGGTGAAAGCCCAACCTGACATACTTGCAAAATCTTAGAAATTCTGTAATTACATGAAAACTGTTCCTTAAACACTTGGAATTGATACATATGTTTTATATATACCGACGGACAGTTGACTTATTAGGATATGGTGTTAGATCTCTTAACCAAGTTTTCGAATTAGATTTGTGGTTTGTGCATGAACAACAATAATTTGATCTTTAATTCCAACAATTTGGGATCAATCATTTGAAAGACAATATTGAAGATAAAAATAAATAAATAAATAAATAAAATAATAATAAAATATAAAAAATATATAAATATAAATAAATGAATGAATGAATAAATAAATAAATATGATGGTTTAATTTGTACGAATTCTTTTACGTTACTCATTTCTATCCAAAGTCATTTTCTCGTTTAAAATCTTAACTATCATGTATTTACGGATAATTTATATCTAAATTTTTAATGATCTACCTCTCCGTTTTACTATATGTTTTATATTCAAGTTTTCGACTCTTCTAACAATAAAAAGTATATAAATGAATAATTTGATATAATAATAAAATAAGAAAAAAACGCAAAAACGTTAAGAAAACCAACCTAATCGTTTGTAAAATTTAAATTGCGTTGCTTAAATTAAAAATGTTTTAATTTCCCTTGAATATAAAGATTGAAGTGTCCATGTGTTGTCAAATGACATTTATCTCTAAACTCCCATGGTGTAACTATTGCCGTATTTCTTTCATTATAGATCTCAGATTCGAGTTATGAGAATAAAAAAATAGAATTTAAGAGCCAACCCCTTAATGGGATCTATAGTGCTCGTTCGAAATTAGTCGAGCAAATTCTAGATACTGATTGGTGAAAAAAAATGACATTTATCATTGTATAGTAGAGGAATATAAGCGTCAATAAGAGAACAATTTAGTAGTTAAAATACTCTTCTCTCAATTTTGTGATTCGGAGTTTAAATTTTTGTGTAAAAAAAAAATAGAGGAATGTAAGCCCATGAGATAATTGGGTTGACTTAGTCTGAATTTTTTTTTGTTATACAAGAATTTAAATCTAAAATTATTATACTGAAGAATGAGATATATATCACTATACTATCCGGGGACTTGACTTAGCCTGGATTGAGATGCTAGTTACCCGATCGAAAGAAATTATTGGGCCAGGCTTGATCTCAAAATGGTAGATCTAAAGCCCATATATAGGCCCACCAAACTTAACCTTTTGCTTTTACATTTTCTTTTCGAAATAAAAGTTTATTAAATTATTTTTGATAAAACAATATGTTGATTTTTCGTCACGGGAATGGATGAATCAAATATTTGGGTTGTCTCGCAAAACAAACATCAGAAGAAAAGGCCACAAAGTCCGAAACTCAAAAGGATCTGTACAAAGCAGTTGTCTGTTGTTCAGCTTCGGACACCAAGAACGAGATTCAATTCTCTAATTCTTCAATGGCGGCGATCCAGAGATGTAAACCCTTCGTTGTCGTCTTGCTTCTTCAGATCTTCTTCTCAGCGCTCTCTCTCTCATCCGCGTACTCTCTCGCTCTCTCTCTATTTTGTCGAAACAAAGTATATACCTTGGTTGACGGATGGTTGAATGAGAAGCCGTGTAGTTTTTGTAAATTTTAGGGTTTCTGAATTGGGAATTTGTTGAAAATCTGGTTGACTCCCCTTTTTGGGTGCAGGAACGGTGATGGGTATACGATCAATGGCCGTGTCAAGATTCAGAGTATGTTGTTACTTTCAATTGATTGTCCATTTTTTTGATTCTTGATTTTCCCCAATTTTAGTGAAAAATAGTTCAATTTTAGTTCCTG
Source organism: Dillenia suffruticosa (assembly GCA_033439265.1). NCBI lineage: Eukaryota > Viridiplantae > Streptophyta > Magnoliopsida > Dilleniales > Dilleniaceae > Dillenia > Dillenia suffruticosa. Next base: position 23,087,142 of record JAVTVX010000029.1, read on the forward strand.
TACACGTGCATTTAAAGAGGACTACCATTTTAAATTTAAAAATAATGGTTATGCTAGTGTAGAGGATTTAAAGAGGGCATACTAGAGCTGTTGTGTTTTAAGTTATATTTTGGAAGGCTTCTGATGGAGATAGCTAAAGCATTTTGTATGAGGTCTTGGATTATAAAGGATTTGATGTACAATTGAGGAAGTGAATTGGAGGTTTTACATATATAAATTTAAAAATAGTTAATAAAAGCCCAAATTCTGGTTTCTGCTTCGAGGGGATTCTCTTTCTTCAATCTTCCGTACCCTTGTTTTTAGAACCTCTGGGTAGGCTCATAGAAAGCAGAATCTCTTTTAATACCTTCTCTGGCCTTAAAAAGGACAAGAGTCCCCTTCTTGATATAAATATTCGAAGTGGTTTTTTTAAATCAGTTTGCTTGCCTAGTAGGACATGGCAGGTGGCAGAAGCCTATTTATTTACCTACGAATCTATTTGGGGGAACTTGAACTTTTTTTATGGTATCATATAGAGTTTAATGTTTCTAAGAGATTATGTGGGTGGAAGAAAGCCTTTTTACCTTGGAATCTATTTGGGGGAACCTTTGTGAATCTTCTAGGTATTGGGAAGAAGCAGGGCTTTTGCTTTAGTTCCATGACATGTAAACTCATTCTTCTGTGTTGGCCTTTGTTGGCTTCATCAGAGTTCTTAAATCCTAAATGATTTCACATGCTAAGAGCCTTTGACAAGTGTTTGACGTGGGTATTATAGTGAACATTGTGGCGATACTGCTTTCCATATGAGGCATAATTCATTTGTTTTACTGAGAACTGTTTAAGAAAGTGGCTACTTTCACTACCGAGGTTGTTTTCCGAGTAGACATGGCAAACACTTTGAGATTCTGGGTATGAATCCACTTAAAGACAATTGCTTGTGAAAGTATGCCTCAGTCCTCCCTAGATTATGGAGAGGCTGTGGCCGCATGGCAATTTAATGGGTCTTTGGTGACAAGTTGGCCCTAAGGCAGTGGCTATTGCACAAATCGGACATTCCACAACAGGTGGAGGTCCTCATGGTAATGCCTAGAGGGTAGTAGTCCTAGTTGCCTCATGCACCCTTTTTATTCAGCACAAAAAAAAAAAGATAATAGTAATAATAATAAAGTGGCTACGTTCTGATTGCTCCAACCACTAGTGAACACGATTGTTTGTTTATGACACTTGGTACCTGACAAATGTTATTGCAAATTAATAGGATTATGCAATGCCCTAAGTTTGCTACTACGATTTTGCAGGTTTGGGAACCAAAGGTTTTGGTCATCCTGGGAAATTATCAAATGTCAAAGTCATACTAAATGGTGGCCAAAGTGTTACTTTTCTCAGGCTAGATGGCTACTTTTCATTGTATCCTTCCTCTTTATTATTGTAACTCTTTGTTGTTCATGTAGATAAGGATACATAATGCATTTCTGACTTATTCTGCTAGCATCTGAGGGATACTTTCTTCATACTGTTCATATTTCTTCTATACTTTTGTTCTTGGCATGATATAAGTATGTGTTTGCCTCAGCCTAGATGTCATTGCGACTGGATGAAGTAAGACAAGCTCTTCTGCTTCAAACTAAACCACTTTATGCATACCCTAATGGTCAATCTCTGACTTTTTTTTTTATTTAATCATATGTATATTTTGATTACATCTTGTCTGGATGCATCTTAAAGGTAGTATAAATAAATTGGAAAATACGAGTGAGATTATCTGCTTGAAGCCCTTTGATTCTTTTTAACTTCATAATATTAAAGCCACAATGTACCAGCTGGGACTCATCTGATTGAAGTGGATACAATTGGTTATTTCTTTTCGCCAGTAGGTTTCTCTGTCTGCCGTTTTCATCTAATTCCTGTCTACTGAATGATAGCAAGTCAGAATGTGACGAGATTGTACTTTGTGATATTGTCAGGTTCGTATTGATGTTAGTGCTAGAAATCCTGGTAAGATTCAAGCTGCTCTGACTGAGAACAGGAAAGGTCTGACTGAGTTGGTTTTGGAGCCTTTGAGAGAGGAACAATACTATGAGGTTCAGTCTTTCATGATACTCTGGTTTTTGCTTTTGTTCTTCTTTATCCACTTAGTTTTCATTATAGGATGTATGAGCATGTATAGTTGCATGTGTATTCATTATTCAACATAGATTTGCACGAGTATACGTAAGTTTTAATCATTTTTGAGCTATCATTCTAAATCTTGTGTTGGTTACTTGCAGATAAGAGAACCCTTCTCAATCATGTCTGTTGTGAAAAGTCCAATGGGTCTAATGGTTGGTTTCATGCTAATTGTCGTTTTCTTAATGCCCAAGCTCATGGAGAACATGGGTAAGTTATTTGTATGGTTCTTGTGTTTCCAACATGCTTTACCTTGTTATAATTTACCTGGGGACATAGGAGAAGCTCCAACTTATTATAGTTGGTGCCGCAATTTCATCTGCAATCATTCTTAGTGATGTGGACTCCACCTAGTGTATTTGATTAGTTTACATGTCACGGCAATCTTGAATCCATCAGGACTTGCTTGAAGCCTTTATTTTCATGGTGGGCATTCAACTTTTTCTGATTAGTTAGTCTGAATTGGTTCTTTTGGGGGCACCATAGAGTGCCAAATTGGATTTGATGGTTGTGTCTCATTAAGCTTGTTTATCTGAAGTGATGCTGTACATACTCCTGCTTTGGAGGAGACTTAACATCCCCTGATGTGATATTGAACGCATAACCACATGGTAGTGGGCTTGATGTTTGTTTGGAATAACTATTCTCCTTAAGCCACTTCAGTGGACATATAGGTTGGGAGTTTAGCATTTTTGTTTCGTTAATTTTCCCTTTCCCTTCTGGTTGCTTTCCAGGTTATCTTTGCTTAGGCAGCTAGTACTTGATTGCAGATTTCATTTCTGTTTGCATTTGTACTGGATGGCATTCATCTTGTGATTCTTTTTACTTTGGTAATATTCCTCTTTTGAACATAATAACAAATATATTTTTTTGGTGATAGATCCCGAGGAAATGAGGCAAGCACAAGAACAGATGAGGAACCAAGGAGTACCTTCTTTGGCAAACTTGTTGCCTGGGGCCGCAAGAAGCAATTAAGACTAAAACCAGAGTTGAAGCACTTGGCTCAAATCATGGACTTGATTTCGATATGCAGGATTCTGGAGGTGAATATCATGAATGCGTCGTTGTGGGAGCTAAAATGCACAAAAACATCCTACCCTCAACCATATGGTTGTTGATTAATATGAACAAACGTGCAGCATGTTTCGAAGACCAGAATTTTAACTTAGAGCGATAATGTTCTTGCTTTAATACCCACATGGTGACCTGCAATTCTTCACACCTCTATTCACATATCTGCAGAAAATAGTAAGGTAACCTCATTAAAGGCTTATTTGTGATCATGCAGTTTTTGGGTTGTGCCCTTTAAATTCTCTCAGTCTTAAATGCTGTTAGAATAGAAATCTGGTGTAATTCAGATCGGTCCTTTTACTTCATGTCAATGCCCTGAGGAAGCAATAACTTCTCTGCATCCACAGCAAGTGCCAAAGCCACCGAGCTGGTAGCCAAGCGCAAATGGTCTGCATCTGGGGATTGAATTAGGACACCAGTCCCGACCAGAATTTTATGAACTTTTTAAATATTTCTTTTTCACATGATTTTCAAGATATTTGTAGCAAGTAGTAGTTTTTATATATTATAAATGAATAATACCTTTAACATAAAAATAGCAGAATGTTTTCTAATTAAAATAGTATCGAATAAAACTTCTTAACTAATTCCGGAAACACAGAATAACATTTTCCTTCATAGAAAAATAAAAGTACTTCTTATTTTAACTTATTCCAATATTTAGCCCTTTTGGAAAACCAGAAGTAAATCCCATAAATTTTGTGTATTCAAGAGAACGTTGTTTGTATTCAAATTTCAACTTAATTTGAATGAAATACATATACCCTTTGGAAAATTTAAATCTTATCCTGCTAATTGCATTAGGTTGTATATTTTTTAAGAGAAAACTTGGAAAAATAAAATAAAATTTAGGAAAATAAGACTTTTCCTTGTTTGATTCGTTTTTTTTTTTTTTTTTTTTTTTGTGAAAATCTTCTTAAATTTGGAAAAATATTTTTATTCAAGTGGGTCATAAAAGTTGTATTTTATGCGTTACTTATTTTTTTTTAATACAATAGGAGAGATTTGAACTCTAAATTTTTAAGAGAGATTTAAACTCGACATCTTTAAGGAGAATTATTTATTTTTTTTAAATTTAATATTTCTTTTGTTCACGACTTTAAATCAAGATGTACGGTTAAAATTTTTAAGATGTGAAATATGGAATAAATATTAGAAATTTTGATTCCATGCAGTATTGTGAAAGCTAATTCATATTTTGAAGGGTAAATATATTTCAATTCAATCTGAATATTTTATATTATATTACTCGAATAAATCAATAAAAAAATGGGGAAAAAAGTAAGTTATGATAACATACGAATGACCTCCCATTTGCATTAGCATTGCCCCTCAATTTTAAGAATCCAAATCTAAGTTGAGGGCTGAGTATTTGCAGTTTTTTCTTTAGTATGAAATAGAAATACTCCAAACTTTTGAATAGTTACCGTATGAAAATGAAAAGATTTAATATCATACAAAAAGATAATAAAATACTTTTAATCAAAGGTCTTATTAATGGGTGTTTTTCAAGCATCCATTATCCATAAAAAGGAATTATTATTATTTACAATTTGTTACCATTTTAACTATTTTAGAAAATCAAAATGTGAAAAAGCATATATATATGAGGCTAGTGTATGTATTCAAATTTCAATATAACTAGTATGAAATACACTCTAATAACATGATATGATATAAGATAAAGTACATATATTAAAATTGAATTCTGATATCAATTGTTTGGTTCAAATTATGAAACGGGTATCATTATCGGCGTTAATGTTAGATTTGTATAGTTTTTGGAATGAAAATTATATAAATGTTAATTTTTTATTGATAAAAAATATTTTAAAATTTAATATTTTTAAAATTTTATTTTATTTTTTAAAAGTAAAATTAAAATTATCATCTATTTTGTTTCTTTAATTTTATTTTATAAGGATTTTAATTTAATTTAATTTTCTTTAATTTTATTTTATAATCCTATTATAAAGTGGGGCTCTTGTTGATTGTGATGAATTGAAAATAACATAGTCTGTTTGCTTGGAATGGAAGCTCTCACCATCCCCGTCTCCATCCTCATCCAGAGCAAAACAAAGAATTAGGGTAGAGAGAGAAAGAGAGGGAGAGGATTAGGGCTTTTGGGGATACTGATGAGTTTTGTTCATAGAGTAAAAGATTTCTTTTCTGATTATGTGGGATGGGAATCGGTTAGGTAGGGAGGGAGGGAGAGATGGAATAGAAGAGGTCTTTAGTTCGGCATACGTGAGTTGCCATCTGGTTTGTGCACATAAGAGAATAGATGGATCAATATTTTGTTGGTCTAATTAGAAGAACACTATCATTCCATACTAAAAATCAGAGTTCGAGTATTGGTAGCGGTAAAAACGATGTTGGGAGAGTTTCCTTCCAATTAGGACCTTACAGCCGTTCGGTTGAAATTAGTCGAAGTAAAATTTCGAATACTTGACGGTAGACCAAGTTTGATAGACCAAGTATAGGGGACCAAAAAAAAACAAAATAATAATAAGAGAGTTGATGGATTAGCCTTTTTGTTTCTTCCCCCTGCTCTTCTTCTTCCTGCTTTGGGTTTTACATAAGAAAGTAAAGAGAGAGGGAAAAAACTAACTAGAGGGTATCATCCACGAGCTAAATGTGATAAGAATTTTTCTTAGGTTTCATTCGTGATTTTTTTTAAGCCCATCAATTTACTTGATTTTCACAAAACTCATATTTGCAGAGTTTCATTTCCAAATTCTCATCTTATTCCATTAACCCAAATAATTAATATGAATTTCAATTTCATTTCTAATTCTCTTATTCTTTAACCAAATACCACCTCATATAATCAATCCCATTTAATAAAATAAAAGAATAAAAATATAATTATTATTGTCGTATGAAAAAAAATATGAAATAAAGTACAATTATATAAAAGAATTTATATAATCAACTTCAGAAATTATTATTGTTATTATAATTGCATTAGATCGTCTCTGTTTCTTAAAAAATCTCACAATTAAAAATAAAATTTAAAATAATTTTATAAACAATTTCAAAAATATAAAAAATAAACATAATTTTGAAAAATCTTAAATCTAATGTTTTATGCTACAGATATAATTAAAAAATTTATATTGTTTTGAATAATTAAAATTTGAAAAGAAGGTAATAACTAAAATTCATCATTTTCCAAAAAAAACATTTATTCTTATATATGTAAAACATTTCCAAAATATTAACTAAATCTTCCTTTATGTATTGAAATAAAGGATAATGCTAACCCTTGGAATTCAAGGCATTAATAAGAAATAAACCGAAGAGAGCGCACATGTTTTTTGCCAGATTTAATGGACCCCGTGCTCGAAACTCGGATTTCAGGTCAGCTCTGGTCGGGTCTGTTGCCTGTCCTTTAAGTAACCGCTGTCTCTCTTTCTCTCTCTCTCTCTCTCTCTCTCTCCCTCTCACAATTCAATTCAAAGCGTCAACTGTCGATTGATGTTTGCTAGAATCCTCCTGTCAAAATCAATTCTTCGTCTTCTTCAATCAATTCACACAACACAAATCTTTCCAAATCAAATCTCTCTCTCTCTCTCTCTCTCTCTCTCTCTCGATTGTTCAATTGTTAAATCTGTTTGATTATCGGTAATGGAGAATAACTCTCCGTTACCGATGATGATGAAGCCGGAGAGGAGATCGAAATTCAAGTCTTCGCAGAATGGCATACCCTCTCTAATTTTGGTTTTCTTCTCTTGCGTCGCTTGGCTCTACATTGCTGGAAGGTTTTATTTTTGTCATTTTCGTTTCTGGTTTAGATTCGATTTGATTCGAATGATTGCATGTTGATGAATTCCTGATCTTTTTTTGGATGAATAGGCTGTGGCAAGATGCAGAGAGCAGAACGTTGCTCGCTAGCCTTCTTCGCAAAAGCTCACATCAGGTCTCTCTCTCTCTCTCTCTCTCTTTATGGTGACTTAATTGAACGCATTGTTCGATTGTTAAGTGAAGTGTATATGAAGGAATTGAAATTGAATAATGATATGAAAAAAACATGGGATTGATGGCCTAGTGTGCAAAACAAGAAAGGGAATAAACGTTTTTATTTAACGTGATAAACGTGGACAATCTACATAATTTACGGAAAATAAGCTTTTAGAACAAGCTTTGGATGTCGATGGTAGATCCTTGTAGAGGATTGAGCATTGTCCCTTTACGCTAAATCAAAACTAACCCCCCTTCCCCAGACGAGAAACACTTAATTCCTCGTATCTTTAGAGCTAAATCGTAAAGAATCTTAGTTGTGGGTGTAAGTGTAGATGGTAAATTCTCTTGGGATGATGTTAGAAGCTTGAGTTTGAGTCTCACTTGCAGTAGGTTGGGGAATGACAAGGGAGTGTGCAATACCTCTCTCAAACAACTGAAGAAAAACAGGCCGCATGCTTTGCCATAAATTCCCTTCTCTTCCAGCTGCAATTTGTTACTGGTTTCAAGTTGGGAAATATTTCCAACCCGGCCTGGTATGAGGGGGTTTTATGTGGAAACGAGAGGGTTGTCTTTCATCTTGTAGCTCCACCATTGCACCACAAATAAATAGATAAATAAAGAAGTTTTGCAGACCATTTAGAACTTGCTGCATCGGGAATAGGAATCCATTTTTGTTGCTCTATCCTGATTTTCTTTCCATTGTCATCCATTATTACCGAATGATGATACCAGAAATGTGGGATCCTATTACCTTCTTTAAACTTCTGACAGTTGACTTTGAAGCGTGTTCAAGGCTTTGATCTTCTTGATGCTTTGCATCGAAGACTAAGGCGTATGATTTAACCAAATATTTCTGTAACGAAAATCATTTGGTTTGGATCTACTTACTCTTTATAGGACCATAATTATCAGAATAATGGTGGGTGCTATTTTGACTTTGTTTTGGCATCTAGTAGTCTAAAATCTATTTGTGCAATTAAAAACTAGAGGTACTTGGAGTACTTTAATTGGTTATAGAAACTTCTCTAACTCTTTGGTTAGTTAATGAACTAGCAAAATGGTCATTAATATGTGAAATTCCTAGGAAAAGTTTTCACCGTCAACCTTATTATGATTTTGTTGATTAGCTTATGCTGTTTTATCTAAGTTACGTTTGTGCATCTTTATCTGTACGTTGCTGTGAATTTTGATTTTGTTGATTTGCTTATGCTGTTTTATTGACAATAAATTTGTTCTGATTTTTGTTCATAGAGACCAAAAGCTCTTACAGTTGAAGAGAAGCTAACAATTCTAGGATGCAAGTACATTTCTTCATCCCTTTATTATATTCATTATTTTTTCCTCTCTACATTTATTTATTTATTTTTTCAATTTTAATTGTTGACTTGGTAGGGATTTAGAGAGAAGAATTGTGGAAGTTGAGATGGAGTTAACATCAGCAAAGAGTCAAGGTTATCTCCAAAATCAGCAAAAAGGACCTTCAGGTCAAAAGCTACTGGCTGTAATTGGAGTTTATACAGGATTTGGTAGTCGTCTGAAGCGAAATGTATTTAGGGGATCTTGGATGCCAAGAGGTCTGTCTGAGCTCCAAGGGTTTCAATGATTTAAATTTTCATTGTACATATAATCTTGAAATTTTCTGCATTTAGATAGCTTAACAGTAGAACTTGGCATTCGTGAAGTCTATATTGACTGGGTGCTGCCCATCTTTAAAATAGCTTGTAGTCTGCAAGATTTCTAGTTTTAAATTTTCCTTCTCGCATTCATGTGCACAAACTCAATTGGTTCTATTTTTTTTCTTTGGGTGCAGCTGATGCCTTGAAAAAACTTGAGGAAAGAGGGATAATAATACGATTTGTAATTGGTCGGAGGTTTGTCCCACATCCATAAAACTGATTCTCTTGATTTAATTGTATTTTATCTTATCTCCTTTGATTACGTGTAGCATTGCTAGCATTTTAATGCTTGTTACCTATTAATATTGAAGAATGGAATTTCAATTATTTTTTTGGAACATTCTTGGCAGTGCCAACCGGGGTGACAGCTTGGACCGTAATATTGATGAGGAAAATCACCAGACACAAGATTTCCTCATTCTTGTGAGTAAAGAAGTTTTAGATCTCTTTCAAGTAGTTCAGTTTCTTAACTTTAATTTCAACTTGACATATGCCACGTCTTTATGATGAGAAAGTCCTATTGATCTCAAACATAAAGCTCTGCATCCCTTGAAGGCCCCAAGCAAAAAATCTCCTCAATTTTTTCACGGATATCCAATTCTGATTGCGCTCTTCCCTTTAATGATGCCTTCGGATTTTGGCCTAATAGATAGAATGGTTTATGCTGCATTAAAGTAATGCTGATTCACTTCCCAGAACCCTACATTCCAGTTGCTAATAGATGGATTTAAGTATTATCCCTAATCATCCTGCCTTCCTCTAAAGTGTTATCATAAAATGCCAACTTGAAAGTATATCAAGGAACTCTAGTCGATGAATGGGGCCTATTTAAGCTTGGTAAAATTAATAAATGTCACTGACTAAAAAGTTCTACAAGACAAGAAGCTGTTTTCTGTCAAGCCTTGAACCCTCCCATATTATTCTGCTTATGTCATCTTGGCCCAAAGACTTCATCAAATCATAAGAGAGAAAAATCCCATATTTGAATTGCAGGAAAAGCATGTAGAAGAAATCTTCAATTGGACCATTTCAAGCTTCTAGATAAATGTTTCATGCCGCACAACAATCAGATCTCCTGACCCTTGCTCCTCCAGTGGAATCCAAGATTTTTTCTACTAATCTACATCCGAGTTCCTCAAGGGCAAATTAAATATTTGCAGTCCCACAGGCCATTACTTTCTTGACTTAGTTTTTTCATCTAGTTATGTAGGAAGAGATATTTTGCAGAGTTAGTTTCCTATGATTTATACGCCCAACTTACTTCTCTCGCCATTTTTTTTTCCTTTCAAAGTCATAGAAACCTTATTTCCTCGAAGTCAATGTACCCATGATCATCTCTTTGTACTACTGTGTACACTTTTGTATCAGCCATATCTCCAAGATTGAACCCAATTATTAGGGACAATGATTCTCTTACTTGGTGTTATATCACTTGAAACTTTGGTTTGCATGATACATCTGGTTCAGCCTCGTTAAGTGGTCCCTGGTTGAACTTTCTTTGACCTTTTGGTTGGAACAGGTCCAAGATTTCGGGTCTGTCCAAGCTTGGAGAACTTCTCAGGCTCTCTTTGGTAGATTGATGGATGGCAAAAGGCAGATCTTCCTCTCTCCCACATTTAGGGGAACTTCTTCAATCTTTAGATCTGAGAGACACCCTTTAGTTAATTTGTGGATGGCAAAAGTCAGATCACAAAAGTCAGATCTCTCTATCTTCCCCTTTTAGGGAAATAACCAAAACTAAGAGGCGCCCGAATGATAGAGTTAAAATGGTCTATGTGAGTGAATATGCACTGAACAAATTCCCAACTCTTGACAAGCTAGGCAAACCCTCAGATGTTGATTACCTCCACTCTTAATGTGATTTCATCTAACTAATTGTCATTGCCATTCCCATTGACATGTTCTTTTTTAGTTTCATTTTCCCTTAAGAATGTGTAATATTCCATTTTCCAGTAAAAATATAAATCTAGGAAGGAAGGAGGATGTACCAAGTTGCAAAGACAGCATTGTACCAATGAATGCTGTGGCAAATTTTTCGAAATAGTATATGTCGCTAACCAAATATAGCACTGAATTATTTGATTTCTATGTTGAGTGATAAAATTTTCCCGTGGAAGATATGTGGAGGCATTTTGGGACTTGAGAGAGAGTGGTTCAATTAGAATATCAGGTTCATCGAGGGGTTGAAATTGTTTAAGTTTATTGTGTTGAGGGATAACTAGTAGTAAATTAATTGTGGGAAAGAAGTACAACTTAAGAACTGAAGAAATATTTGAGAAGGATATGGTAGATTTGCCATATAAAGTACCTACATATGCAACAATTAATGGGTGAGCTTTGTAGACAATATGAATCCAATGTAGATCCAACTTCCACGTTGAAGTATTTCTGTTTCATAGGTTCAAAATTTACCCTTACTCAACTTAATTTTGGTTTGCTATTTCTTTTCTAATTGATTATGACTCTTTAAGTTTAGGAATTTTGGACCAACATTATAAATCATAAAATCTGATCCAAATGATGTCATTTTTAATTCATTAGGATGACCATGAAGAGGTTGATGATGAGTTGGCTAAGAAATCTAAGTACTTCTTTAGTACAGCTGTACAAAAGTGGGATGCTGAGTTCTACGTTAAAGTTGATGATCACATAAACCTAAAGCTTGGTAAACACATTTCTGATCTTTCCCTTTATTTACTTTGTCATTTCAGTTTATTTTTATTTTTTCATTCTTAGTGGAACTTATTTTGTCCCTTTTGATGAAAATTCTTTCTCATTTTCTTACAAGGAATATTAGAAACTTCCTTGTAGTCTAATGGAGTTCATTTTTAATGTTTCAGATGGGTTAATTGGACTTCTTGAAAGTCGTCGTGGTCAGGATGGTGCATATATGGGATGCATGAAATCTGGAGATGTGGTAACTGAAAAGTAAGACTCAATCTATTCCTTTTTGCACGTTGTTTTTGCCTGGCTGTAACTGTGCATTCTGTTGTGGCTTTTATGAAACTTATCTTTGTATGATAGTCATTAGTTCACGCTTCTTGGGATTTATTTCTTCTGAGTGTCCTCAAATAACTTGTCATTTTTCTACTGGCTTCTTAATGTCTCTTGCTTATGTTCCTAGATACTGATTCATTGTCCTGCTTTGTGCCAATTCTATCAAGGCTAATGAGCGCCTAAGGACCAGGAGTTTGCTAATTTTCGGTTATGAACATCATATAAATTCTTAGATTTGATCACTTATCCATAATTTCTTTATTCGTTTGGACCTTTCTAGGCAGGCACCTTATCCTCTTTCTTCTGTTTCTCAATTTCCTGTAATATCTGATTAATGGACTTTTGCTTTATTTATTTACGGGAAGAAAGAAAACTTTCAAATATAAGATAGTCTAGAGCTTTTCGAGGTTTGTTTATTTTCTGTTTCTGAGCCACCCTACACGTTGAATCTGTTCCCTTCCTTGACATCTCCCACATTCATTAAGGTATCGGTTGCCCCCTGTGCATATATTTTCATGTTCTTATTTAAAGCAGAAAGGCATTTTGTCAGGTAGGTGAGGGCTTTTGGGCTGTAAGTTGACAATTTCCAGGTGTCAGTCATATTTAGTGTCCACATTTTATATTACTTCAATGTTCTCCTTATTTCCCATTATTTTTCAAATTCTATATGATTTATAAAGTTTAAACTGTTTTCTGATGGACATTTGGTTCAACAATTAGCATCACCACCCGATATTTCGGCAGTTTTATGAGGTTGCTTTTCTGTCATAAAGTTGGAGTGCAAGTATTGGCTTGAAATTTCCCTTTTTTGCTTATTTTAACTGTATCTTTGTTTAGTAAGATTTTGGACCTCATCTCTTTTAAGTGTCTGATACTTGTGTCAACTCCAGGGGAAAACAATGGTATGAACCTGAATGGTGGAAATTTGGGGATGACAAATCGTAAGTAGCAAGCTTTTAGAACTTATCTTCTTATATTAATATTGTTAGTTTCATCAGTGTTAGATGTAACAATTTTTATGTTGATTTATTTTTGAGGATTATTGGATATGGGAAATGTCTTCTTTCTTATGTTTATCCATTGTTCTTATTAGTGGGTTTCTATTGTCTATCTCCATGTAGGAGAGAGTGTTCATTTGTCTTTATAAAAAAAAGGAACTATTGTATTTTAGTCATTCATTTCTGTATTTCTGAATTCTGCTTTAACATCAATATCCTTGCCAAGGATATTGGGCAATTTGAGATGCTTAGGCTGCATGGCATTGAAAGGAAAAAAAAAGTTGACATGTATAAGCATTTTGGATTGTTCTATTTATATCATTAAAGAAAGAGAAATTCTCATTGCGAGGCAAATTTGGGGAGCTGGGACTCTGTTTCATATTGTCGGCAATAACAACATCAACAACAACCAAACCTTTATCCCACTAGGTGGGGTCGGCTATATGGATCCTTCTACGCCATTGTACTATTTCATATCGTATGCTTACTTATATGATTGAGATTGTCGGCAATACTTGGGAAAATAATTCTATGGTCTATTGGATCTTGTCTCTGGCAATATTGTTTATAGGCATATGAAAGCATATGTAGCTTGTTGCTATGGTCTAGAGCTATTAATAATTGTGATGAATTTGATATAATTGTTAAAATATGTGTAACTAGTATTAAAGGTGGTAACTTAATATTTAAAGGCAGCGTGCTTTCCTTTTGTTTACTTATTGGGGTTATCGAGAATTTTATCCCACTGACCTCAATATTGACGAGTTAGGGATTTGGACAATCTATAGAATGACGCTATAATTTCAAGTTAATCATCTTGTTTTGTTTTTGACTTTTGTAAAGAATAAGGTGAAGTAGGTCATCAATGCATCTTCTTGTTGAATCATGATGGTAGAATAATATGAATTGCCATTGAATATCAAAATACACTTATTTAAACTTCTTGTTACAATTCTTACTCTATAATTAGTTGATTTATTTTAAACTTTTTTCCTTTCTTCAGGTACTTCCGACATGCTTCTGGTTCTCTTATTATTCTCTCCAAAGATTTGGCCCGTTATATTAATATTAACAGGTATATGCTAGGAGAAGAATCCAATTCTGTTTGAAGTTCAGTTCTGCCACTGGCTTGAATCATCTGCCAGAGCATTATGACACAGAATTTTGTGCAGTAGTCCCAAAATTGGTCAATTTTTATATATACTGCTGGAACTATTTTCTTTTATTTATATACCTAATGTACTTAGTCTGATGCAATAATCACCTTGCCTTTGCATGGCCGGTGATTATGTCGAGGATAACAAAAATTTTCCGATTTCATATATTCCAAAAAAGGAAGAGAGGAAAAAAGGTGAAAAAAGGAAGACCTTACCTTCTAGTTTTCTATAGAAATTTCTAGGGATCAGCTGCTGTTTATTTGCTTCCAAAGGAACAATGAAAACTGTGAACCCATGCCAGCATTTTAAGTTGTCTGGTTTAATTCCAGCCTTTGCTTATTTGCAGTGCATCTCTGAAGACCTATGCCCATGATGATATCTCTGTGGGTTCGTGGATGATGGGAATACAATCAACCTACATAGATGATAATCGACTCTGCTGCAGCAGCTCTGTACAAGGTAAAGTTTCTTGCATGCTATTTGAGAATTATGGAAATCCTCCTTGGTGAGCTTTTCGACTGGTAAATTTTCTTTTGTGATGGATCTCGTGATGGGTCTCAATATAAAGAAAAGGGCAATTCAGTTGGTTATCATTGTAAAATCAAAGAGAAAAGAGGACATAAAAATATGCACACTTGGTGTTGTTTCCCGCAGAAAAGGTGAAATTATATTTTTACTATGCCTGCCTTTTAGTCGTTACTGTGCTCCTAGATTTCTTCAACCAAGAGTCAAATTATCCTTTGGCATAGCAGCTAAAAGGATGGATATTTGAAAAGAAAGTGAATCTCAGTGTGACTGCCGGCAAATGTAATGCACATAGGTTGAAATAATTTTGCTATTGCATAGTAGTTACTTTTGATGCTCATATTATACAATTGTCTGGTTATTAAATAAAGCCATTGAAGAGCCCCCATCTCCCATGGTGATGCATAGAAAGAATGGACTGAAATGGATACCATGAAGTAGTGCCTAATAGTTAGATTGTATTCAATGAAATTGTAGAGACAGGGTGATTGGATCATGCAATTACCACGAATGTGGAATGAACTTCTGGCAATTGGCAGAACTTCGATATAGCCCTCCCTTTTTAACCCTCTACTAACAGTGTAGTCACCAAATTGGTTTCTGTTTACCATTTTGCAGACAAGGTTTGCTCCATGGCTAGATAGATGGATTCACAATCATGTCAGACATCTTTGATAGGGCAGCCCTAGCACATGGCCATTCTCGTCTATACACATCCTTGGCTTCAGATCATCCTGCTGCTTTCCAGAATACCTTGGTGCCGGCCATTTGTTGAATTTGAGGATACTTACATTGATCGGCAGAACTAGTCAAAATCATATTTTTTGATTAACTCAAATTTTCACCATAACAGCACATGTTAACCCAATATTGGAAGAGAGATTGTTGTAGTTGATGAATGCGAAAGATGCGCCTGTGTGCTCAGTCACGCTAAAGATTTTTAAGGCTGAAGTTATTGATCTCAGCAAATAAAGAAACCATTTTTACTCACTTCTTGCATATATTGGTTCCTCCATGTGTTGTGTGCTTTCTTCATTTCCTTTCATCAGTAGATTTGCTCAAGTTGCACGCAGGAAGGGTAGTGAAGTAATGGATTGCCTTTGCTTAAGCTTGGATCCTCATCATGCAAGTTGTATTCTATTAAATGAGTTGAGTACGCTTATCATATAAGTTTGAACAAATTTATATAAAATTTATAAAAACTATATTCTTCCCCGATTTATGTAAAATCCAAACTTGATCGGGTATTTTAAAGAGTTGACAATATTTTCTGCTATTTGTAATTATTATTATAAGTGTATCTGTCTATCGTAAAATTTTTTATTTGACTTGTAATTTTTACTCTTAACACTCTTTGTAATAATTTTACAAAAAATATTAAGTCAATAAATAACTCGCCATAATTTTGAAAATTTTAAATATATATCCATAAATTATTTTCTAAACTTAAATTAACCATATTAAAATAATAAAATTCTTAAGTCGATCATGTAGATACAGTGTACGTCAATTAGTTGAATTTAATTTTTGTCAAATTGTTTATATTCTATATTTTTATGTATAATAATTTTTAATTAAAATAAAACATTTTTAAAAGTAAATAAAAATTACAAAAATTTAAATTATTCTTATATTATTAAATTTCTATGTCAAAACAATTAATTTTTTTCGTACAAAAGTTTAAATTAAAATAGATAAATATGATTGTTATACCGTATATTAAAGATGAAAAATAATATAATAATATATAAATTTAATATTTTATTATTTTATTTAAATGGTTTGAATTTATATAGAAAATATATTTTTATAAATATAAAAATATAAAAATAAAAAATTAAATACGGTCAAAATATTCTAAAGACTATATTTTTTAATAATTAAATTAATTTCTTTTTTTTTGATACCATGTCTTGGACATCCCGATATCTGAGATTTCGTCCTGATTAATCCAGATCAATCACTACAGTGACTATTTTTCGGAGGACGGGTCTCTCAGGGGAACACTCTATACCCATAAGGGCCCGATACTTTCGATAGGAGTCGAACCTCAATCATTCTTAAAAAAATTTAACCTTATATCCAGATGAGCCGATCCACGTATAGAAACGAGGAGCTCGATTCAGGCCCTACTCATGAAATTGAAACGACGGCGTTGAATTTCTCACAGAGAGATAGAGAGAGAGAGAGACAGAGAGAGAGAGAGTGTGTGTGTGTGTGTGTTTGTTAACTTGGGCCGCACCTATTTTTGCAGATAAAACTCTGTGGCCAGAACTCCAAACCGAAAAACCAGAACAGGCTTAGCTTCCAGTTCTTCGGAAGACAAAAAGCGTTCAAATGCAGACATTGTTGAGATGTAGCAAGCCCTTAACCCTAATTCCCCTCCGATGCTCTCCGATTACTCGATTCCAAAAAGCTCCAATTCATCTCAAACCCTTCAAAAGCATCAATGTCCACAAGTTGAATTTTCGATTATTAAATACGTTAACCACCGAGGCTTCTTCATCTTCTTCTTCTCCAAAGAGTCTGAGAGAGAGGAGTGAAACTAAAGAGATATGGTTGTATAATACGATGAGTAGGGAGAGAGAGTTGTTCAAGCCTAAGGTTGTGGGTAAAGTGGGCATGTATGTCTGCGGTGTTACAGCTTACGATCTCAGTCATATTGGCCACGCTCGTGTTTATGTCTCCTTTGATGTTCTCTTCAGGTCTTTTCTCTCTCTCCCTCTCTCTCTAGAAGCTTTTGGTGGGAACTAATTTTGGTGTGTTTGGTTTGGAAAATTGGGCAGATACCTAAGGCATTTGGGTTATGAAGTGTGTTATGTTCGCAACTTCACCGATGTTGATGACAAGGTTACTTCTTCTACTTCCAAGATTATGTTCTCTCATGGGTTATTCTATGTATAACCTAGAACATACAGTTGAATATTTATTTATTTATTTATTGTGGAATGAGTAGTTTTGCCTCCATTATTAACCCCCTTTTGGAAGGTGTTCTTCAATTGATGGAAGTAAGCCCAATAGTTTACTCAAAAAGCATATGCAAATTACATTCCCATAAAGTGGGGATATTAGCAAATGATTATAAAGACATTCTAAGACACGCTCCAAAGCCCTGTATGCTTCTCAAGACCACTCCTCGAATGGCCCTTAAGTAGCATGTCTACTCACTAGAATTTTTCTTGTCATGTTTCTTTTTATTGGATATTTCTGACCGATGCTGTATTGACATTTCTAGAAATGATATCATGTCATTTTAATGTCTGATAGTTGTTAGTTTTGACATGAAACAACCCTTTGTAATTTATAATAGTGTAAAAAATTTTATAATTTTGCCGTGTCCCCATATTAGTACCATGCCCCTTGTATAATGTTTATGTCCATGACCACACTGCATAGCTTCTATCATTCGATAGAACTTCAATGGAATGTTATCAAGGGCAATCCAAGTTTGCTTCAGCACTCGGGAGTCTGGGCTCTCGAGGTGTTTGCACAGCACCTCATAAAGTCCTTGGCAAGGCAATTTCTTATGGCACTTGAATTTTTTCCTAAGCACTTAGTTGCAAGGTTTAAGGCCGCTCTTAGTTGCAAGGTTTAAGGCCGCTGCCTTGCTCAAAATACTCGGTAGATATACTTTCTAGGGTGTTTTCTTATTCTCTCCTAACTTTGAGGCCAGAACCCTTTGAAACTGTGGCAGCTGGCTCCAGTAAACAAGAAATATGCTGAAATTTCCATCATGGGTCTTGGTAATGATGTACCAACTTTGTTATCGTATTTCTTGAATTTGTTTAGAGTGTTTGACATGACTGTGCTGTAAGGACTGGATGCAAAGTACCAACTGGTTCTCATATATGAATGACAGGATACCTGAGTGCACTTTTCAAATTCTGTAGATAATTGCTAGAGCAAATGAATTGAAGGAGGACCCCTTAAGTTTGAGCAGACGGTTCTGTGAAGAGTTTCACCAGGACATGGCATATCTTCAATGTTTGCCTCCTTCTGTGGAGCCACGTGTCTCTGATCATATGCCTCATATCATTGATATGATCAAGCAGGTACACTGTTAATTAAGATTTCTTTATAGCTCTTGAATGATTAATTCTCAGATGTTACACCTTGTTAATGGGTGTCGGCCGCTCATTCCTTCTCATGAAGTGTACTGCAATTACAATGGCATGTTGTTTCCTCCTTTACTTCCTTTATTCTTTGACAGGTTGAAAAAAATAGTTTAGATGTACTTAGGGATTGTCAAGGATATTTTTGAAATTCAGTTTTCTGGCTTTTCTGCATTTGAGCTCTGTACTTACCTAGAAAAGGGGAGGAGTATTGCCTGATATTGTTGCCATGCCTGCTGCAGTTTGGCATAATGCAAGTGCTTCAGAAGTTAAGAATTTTTTTCTGCCCAAAGGATAATGATTAATTAGTGGGTGGCAAAAGAAATTAGATGTTGAGCATCACTGGATTCTTGACATTGTGCTCAACCATTCAAGCAATTATCAACTAGCAATTGAATAGGTGTTGTTGAGGACAGATAGTCAAACCACATAAGAACAGAGTTGGGCCAAGATGAATTTTGCTTGTTTATTAAACTTTTTTATTAAAAGAATAATTCCTGATCAATTTGTTTTATAAGTGAACGAGCACGATGACAGTTTCTTAAGGTGATGCGTTATTTGAACTTGACCCATGCACTAGTTGGAGTATTTTAGAAGGGCAATATAAGTATTTCTTTATGTGTGAAGATGTTGATTAATGCAAAGGAATGTGATGTCCAGTGTTGTTGCTTTTCTTTTCCTTTGCCTTTTTAAATTTTTTGGGGTTGTAATAATGCCTGAAATGTTAACTAGAACCTGACTTGGCATTTGAGATTTGGTTTACAGATTACTTCCTGTTTATTCTTTGCCTATTAATCTCTACCATGTTATGTACATATTTTCTATATTCTCCCACTTTCCTGAAATTGTAATATCAATTAAATTTCAAATCTCTCTCTCTTTCTCTCTCTCACATTGATTTAAGCTGAAAATGGATGATTAATCTGCCGTTCTGCCTCTTACAGATTCTTGATAAAGGGTGTGCTTACGTGATTGATGGGGATGTCTACTTTTCTGTAGATAAATTTCCAGACTATGGGCAATTATCTGGGCGAAGGTTAGAAGACAATCGAGCCGGTGAAAGAGTTGCTGTTGATTCAAGGAAGAGAAATCCTGCTGATTTCGCTCTATGGAAGGTATTTTGTGAAATACTTCTTGCTTTGAGTCTTGAAAGTGCATAAAGCATACATAGATTACTTTCTGGAGGTAGCAAAAAACGTTTTGTATGAAACTTCTTGAATCTTCTTGTAAAGATCTGAATGATTTAACATGGCTTGTATATCCTGTTCATTTATAATTTGGGATCAATGCCCGTGCTGTTGAGTGACTTTGTTATTAGATATTTCTGTCTATGGAAAATGGATATATGGCTAACAGCTGAGACAGAGACCGCTTATGACTTTCTGTCCTCACAGTTTCCTTGAGAAAAAGGAGCAATTGGGAAAGTAGATTCGTGAAATAATTCTATAATGCTTGTATATAGGTCAGTGTTGTCCTCATCAACACTTTTTGTCTCTTAGTTTATGCCTTATTCTTAATTTTGTAGTATATTTACATATCCTGTTGTGCACATTATGATTAGCTTGTTTAGTTCCGATCATTTTGAGCTGACAACGTGATCTTGGTTTAGGGTGTGAAGACTCTGACAATAATATCAGCAGAAAAAGACTGTCTACCCTTGTGAGCCTGCATTGAAGGGATTGCCTCTAGAGAATTTTATCATTGGTTTCAATAACATGTGCTTTTAAATTGTAGTTAGCATGGAAATAACAACAATGTTTAAAATTAAGGTTTCTAATGTTAGTCACCATCTTACAGACATATGCATACACTTCCTTGAAGTATCAGTTAAGATTTCCATGTTTTACAGTCTGCAAAGGAGGGTGAGCCATTTTGGGAGAGTCCATGGGGTCCTGGAAGGCCTGGATGGCACATCGAGTGCAGTGCCATGAGTGCAGCATACCTTGGCTACTCTTTTGACATTCATGGAGGAGGGATGGATCTTGTGTTTCCTCACCACGAAAATGAAATTGCTCAGAGTTGTGCTGCATGTAATCATAGTAACATAGGCTACTGGGTACACAATGGTTTTGTGACAGTTGATTCTGAGAAGATGTCCAAGTCGCTTGGGAACTTCTTTACTATCCGTCAGGTAAAGGACTGCTCCTAGTTCAAACTGCTACCTCAGCACATACTACCATTAGGTTCAGAATGTAGACTTCAAGCATCAAATTTTGAGTGATGTTCTAATGCTTTTTCCAGGTTGTAGAACTTTACCATCCACTGGCTTTACGTCTTTTCTTGATGGGAACGCATTATCGATCTCCAATCAACTATTCAGATGTTCAACTTGAAAGTGCATCTGACCGTGTTTATTACATTTATCAGGTATCTAATTCTATAACAAGCACATGGAGTTTCTTCTTGTGGTTGAAGCAATTGATTTATGACTCTTTCATGTTTCAAGGTTGTATATTTTTATATCTTCATGTTGCTGCAAGAAATTAATTTTGTGTGGTTGTACTTTTTGCAATCATTCGCAAAAGCTTCTTTTGGAATTTAATTTAAAATCTAATCAGATTATTCAGACAGGTTGATAATAATTACAGTCTAGGTGTTGAGAGCTTTTTGGGAAACCTCATCTTGCCTCAACTTGACTCGATTTGCCTTTATTCTGCCTTATTTTACTTGTAAAATTTTTAAAAGTGAAAAAATCTTTGTTAGGGAACATAGGTTTTTGTAGGTAGATGACAAATTTCTCTGCAGGAGGGATTAAAACAATCACGCACTAAAAACCCTACCAAAACATATGAGGCTAGTCTCAACTTTCCCATGGGCCCTTAATTAGCCATTTCACCCCAAGCCACTATTTTTGATAAAGGTTTTATTGGTGTATTTTGAGCTCTTAAAAGAACAGGTTATTTTAGCCATTGTGGAACCATTTTCAAGGACATTGATTCTATCTTGATGCGGTTGGTCAAATCACTGACCAAAATTGCTTTCAGCCAAACACCAAATCAAGGATTAAAATCTGAATTTGCCCTGGAATTTGGATGTCATCCTTCTCAAATACATGCCTGATAATTGTCTCCCTGAGAAGACATCTCCCTTACTTGATGTATCTGTTGTGTATTTTTACAGACATTATACGAATGTGAGGTGGTTCTGAGACATCACACCGAAGCTCGGGAGGATTCTGTCCCATCTGACATAGAGAAATGCATTGATAGATTTCACAAGGATTTTGAAACTTCAATGGCAGATGATCTTCACACTCCAGTTGTTCTAGCTTCTCTTTCTGATCCATTGAAAACCATCAATGATCTGTTACATACTCGTAAGGTGCTGGTCTTTTAATTCTATACAATAGAAAGATTTTGGTCTTCAGTTTATGGAAAGAATTCTTTCTTTTGGCTCACATGTTCTCTTTTGTCAACATCCCTAAATGATATATTGAATGCTTGATTTTTAAACTAAAAAATAATTTAAGCACATCCAAATTAGAGATTAACAGTAAAACATATTATTTAAATAGAGAGGTCCAATTATAATGCTATCGCATTCAATGATATCATTTAATCTCCATCAATTATTATGATGTTATTTACTCTCAAGAAAATACATTTTCCTGATATATCCAACTATAGTATAATTTGTGCAGGTGGGTTGGTGGGCTTGGTTTAGTTATTGTGTTTCTGCTAGGCAAGAAATTGTTTTAATGTATCAAGGGGATGTGAGCCAAGTGTCAAAAAACAAGAAAGAATTTGAGGAAGTTATAGCATTGAAAGCTGTATTAGTGAACCTCACACTACAACAACGTCCCCTGCCCATTCTCCAGGACAGTCAACAGCACCTCTCCTGTCTACATCATTCTGACTTGAAAAAGTTTGTATGTTGTACAACATATATATATAATATGTATTATGTATATACACGTGCACACATACGTATATATTTAATTAATCCTAGAAAAAGGGAAAGAGATTTGTGCTTTCCAATGTCCTTTGCAGTTTCAATTTATAATTGCCCTCCTTGTGCATTTGTCATATTTAGGATGTCGTTTCGGGTAAAATAAAATTCTAATGCAGTTCCATAATGCTGTGTGCACTCTGTTAGTGCTTTAAAGTAGTTAAAAGAGTTTTGCAGTTATAGAGGTCTGGAATGTAATGCATCTTGCACCTGTAACTACATCTCTCCATGTGGTAAAAACGGATGTTTCGAACTCTATTAATGCAATACGTCTTCTTCTTGTAGTTGTTAATGTTTTTGCATGTCATACATGTCCTTTATCAGTATCCGGATTGCACTAGCTTAGTCTCTGTTTAATATTCTGTCATTTTTGTTATTATAAAACATACAGGGTAAGAAGCAAGATTTACGAATAGAATCGCTTGCAGCTCTAGAGAAGATAATAAGTGATGTTCTTGAAGTTCTAGGACTGCTGCCCTCCAGTTATTCTGAGGTATGCATGCAGTATTCTGGAGCACTCACTATCTGTTATCATCGACAGTAGTTTCAGGAGTTCTGTACTGGGTCAAATCTTTTAGTAGGACTTTAACACCGTCCTCTTTCCCTCCTCCCTTTTTCAACTTATGCTATCGATGACGAAAAAAAATTTCGAAATTACACCTCTCAGTTTCTGTGATTATCAAAATTGAATCAATAAAAAAAACTCATTCTTCACTTGTAAATTGGTTTACTTTTGTAGTTACTGTTGAAGGTTGTATGCATTTGGTCAACTAATTTTCCTAGTGTTCTCTGGAGTGATTATATCTTGAAATACAAAGTTGCTGTTATGAGATAATTAGCCTGCTCATACATTTGCTGCAACTATTCTATGCCACAGGTTGTGCAACAGCTTAGGGAAAAAGCATTGAAGCGTGCAAGGTTGTCAGAAGATCAAGTTTTTCAAAAAATTGAAGAAAGGACTATGGCTAGGAAGAACAAAGAATATGAGAAGTCAGATGCAATTAGGAAAGAATTGGCTTCTTTTGGAATTGCTCTCATGGACAGCCCAGATGGCACAACTTGGAGGCCAGCAGTTCCTCTTGCACTGCAAGAACAGCAGGTTGCTGCAACATGAACACTTCTTGGCGTCATATTGATCTAATTTATTGATTGCTAAGGTTTATGCAATAACAAAGTTTTTGTAGCTTCTCTATTATTTATAGGCAATTGAGGCTTTTTCCGGGTGGTTGTAGTGATGTACATTATTTTTAGTACCCTTAGATACCTTTTTCTTTCTTTTTTTCTTTATAAAACAAGAATGAAAGGAAAATATTTACAATCAAATTCTGCCATTCAAAGAAGAGCATGTATAGTGCTGAAACAGAGCATAAATTTGCCCAGTCTATACCTGTGTTACTCAATGTACTGAAACAACAAATTCTTGTTGCTTCAATATTGTTTTCAAAAGACTCATCTGGGATACTCTATTTTAAATGACACAATGGCATGAGATTGTCTTTTCTCTGTCTTTGCCTGCGTTATTTACATGCAGGAGCACTGAGACTGGGAATCTGAGCAAATACAATGGAATAGGGTGCCACATTGATTGGATCTGAAGGACTTGCTTGTATAGGCACCAAGGAAGGGATTTCTCCTGTTGGGGTAAGAACCGGTTCTTTTCCATTAAGAAGCATTGTTCAGCTATGCAAGTCTCCATCTTTGGCTGTCAAATGGTACTCCTGTATTTCCACTAACCTTGGAAGCCCAGGAAAAAAAGGCAGAGCTTGTTCTTTGACTTCTGTTATGCTGGGTTGAGCTGCCATTGACAGGTCCATTTTCTGTCGAAACGCTGACCTCTGCTGTTGTGTTGTCATCGAGATTGATCAAGAGCACTGTGTTCCCTCGCTGAAGCATCAAAATAAAGTGAATCTGAATTAGGTATATATGTGCGTGTGTGTGTATATATATATATATATATATATATATAATATTTTCTAATCATCGTATTAATATTTTACATTGGTATTATTTAGGATCCGTAGGTTTAAATTGTAACTTACACTTTGTTTTGACCAGTGAGCATAGGCACGGATCTTGTCAGTCCCTGACAAACTTGTGGATAGAACATTTCTTCCCATCAGACAATGCCATAGAAGAGCACTGCAATAATTTTGGTGAGAACAACAATCTTGAAGGAAGATAGAGAAGAGAACAAGGGTTAGTAGAAGAATTTCTTCTTCTTCTTTTACTTATCCTCTTTAATCTTATTTGGGCATTGTGAAAAAATCAGGAATAAGAACCTGTAGTAGTCAGGATTTGGAGCAAATATACTAGTGTTGAGGAGTCCATAGTTTCCACCAATCAGTGATTTGTCTACAATAAGTCTTGATATCATATGTTGATGCCATTCCAAGCTAATCCAAGTACCTATTTTAAGACAAGTTAATGACAAACCCTTTAACCCTTAAAACCCTTAAAACCCTGAACCTTCCCTTCTATAGGAAACATTCCTCTAGAAAAAAATTTTGTAATTCAAGGTGGGATATCAAATATTATTATATTTTAGTTAATCTTTTTCTAAATTTCTGTAGATTTATTTTCTTGGTTTTCTGTAAGATGAAAACTATTTCCACTGACCAGAATATTTCTGATATATATACAAAAATAACAAAAAGGTCTTCTGGGAAGTCATTTTTGCTTAGAAGGTTTACCAAAAACTCATTACCAATGCATTTGTTACGGAGTTGCGGCCACTGTTGAAAGTCCCTGCTGCTTCACCAACCTATGCAGCTGCTGAAGTTCCTGCTCTTTTCAGGATGCCTTACGGTTGACTGAAGGTAGGTTGAATTAAGAATCTTTTCAATAAGATGATCAACACTTGAACACACCCCCCCCCCCCCCCCCCCCCAACAAAAGAAAAAAAAAAAGAAAAAGACCAAAATTTTTGCGGGATTTAAAAAAGAAAAATTGGGTGAATAAAATTTTGGAACATTTAATAGACAGGATAACATACCAGGGCCAAGATTGTAAATGTGATTGGTGTATGCTTGGTTTTTGTTTTATCCGCAAATTGATCGAACCATTTGTGTGAAAGAAACCTCCCGGTGCTATGACTAGGGGCTTTGTGTTGAACCCTTTGTAAACATTCAGTATAATATTTGCAAGCTTAGTCACGTCTGATGCATATTGATCTGCTTCAACTCTGGTCCCAACTCCATACCCACTCAATTCATTTCCTGTCATGCCAATAAGATGTTTAAATGGAGGTTTTTATTTTCTATTTTGTTGAGCAAATCGTTCATGGTCATCCCATTTTAACAAATATTATTAATTTATTCAAATGAAAAATGATTTTTTTTTTAATAAACCACCGTTTAAATTTGAGGTCTCAAGTCCCTTTTTAGTCGATATATAAGATTCAAATTTGAGATCTTGTTTAAGAGATATTAGTGTTCAATCATTTGATCAATCGGAAATTGATAAATGAAAAACAAGTTTGTTCTCTTGAAATGAATTCTTTAATTTGTTTTTTTATTCATAAATGAACCTAAAATTAATAATATTTTACATAACCATGCAAATTTTAACGATGGTAAGACATTGACAAGAGAATGGTATCGAAAAGTCTGGAGTGCGTGCCAAGTCCCATCCATAAATGGAGTGGCCCATTTTAGCAGTATATTGAATTAAAGCCTCTGCATTGCTCGAATTCCAGGGTCCTACCGCTGAACCATCTAAGGCTATAGTCTTACAACTTAGGGCATTTAATCCAAATACAACCAAAACCCTACATTTGTCAATGGAAGAAAATTTTCGAATAGAATTTTATATATTTCAAGCCAAAAAAAAAAAAAAAAGAAAAAATGATGAGAGAAAATCACTCAGCATTGTTGAAGAAAGCATTTAGTTCATCCCGTCGAGGCATGGGCAAGCAACTTCCAGTGAATTCAAACGTTAGGGAGCTGTTTTTGGTAAATTTAGGACAAGGCTGTTGATTTTCTTCATACAACACTTTATCTTGCAAAGGGCCGCCCAAACTTTGTTTTCGCAGTGAAAATGCTGCAATTAACCTCAAAATTAATGGGAAATAAAAAAAAAAGAAATTCAGTAATTCATATATGGTTCTATGAAACGGACTGCATATGTTATCATAGAATTCTAATGTACTAGAAGCCAAGCAAGTATTCAAGAATCAACAAACTGAATCAATTACAACTGTATCAAGATAGTTGTCAAAATTAGTTAGAGCAGTTAAGGAAGTTAGCCTATAGTTTAGCATAGCCTATAGCTCAGCGTAGCTTATAAAAGAAACAGACTGCAGAAGAAAAAAGGGGAAGAAAAATCCTGTAACTGTGTCTTCCTTTTGACCCAATCAAGTACTATCTCTTTCTGAGTTTTCGAATTGTTTTCTTTCCAATTAACAGTTCCTGAGCCAGGTTTAGTGAGTCTTCTACCTTTTGCATCAGTGGTATTAGAGCTTGGTTCCATTTCATCATGGCTGAAGGTACTAGATCACAAGATATAAAGAAAATGGAGGAAAGTATGAAGATGATGTTGAGAGAATAAAAAGAACAATTCGAGAAAGAAATGTCTTCCCTAAGATCATTGGTTCTGGAGCTGAGTGCACAGAAGAACTAAAATGTTACAAGTTCTTCACCTGTTGGTTCTGATTCGTCTGCAAGACAAGGTAACCATGCGGTGGCTACAAGATTTTCTCGGTTGGAATTTCCCAAGTTTCATGGTGATGACTTTAGAGGTTGGCTGTATAAATGTGATCAATTCTTTGAGATTGATGAGACCCCAAACAACACAAAAGTTAAGATTGCTGCAATGCACTTGGAAGGAAAGGCCTTGCAATGATCAGATCTTTATGCGATCAAGATTGATTGGGGAGATGCCTAGTTGGGAAGAATATGTCAAGAAGATGTCAACAAGGTTTGGTGAGTTCTTGTATGATGATCCCATGGGTGAACTGAAGAGTCTTAGAGAAAAGGGATCTGTGACTAAGTATCAAGACCAATTTGAAGAGCTACTGAACAGGGTTGAGTTACCTGAAGAATATGCTGTAAGTTGTTTCATAAGTGGTCTAAAAATAGAAGTGTAGTTGGGGGTAAGAATGTTCATGCCTAAAAACCTACAACATACATTAGTTTTAGCCAAATTAGAGGAAGCCAAACAAGAAAGCCTACTGCAAAAACCAAAACCCTTTTTTAAACCAACCCCTCTTCTCCATTCCACCAATTCTACAATCTCACAAAATTTTGCCCTTCCTATCAACACAATCAAAAAGCCCTTTAAACCACTCTTACCTTTACCTAACCTTCCCACTCTACCAGTTTCTGATTCCAGGGGAAAGAAGCCATTCAAAAAATTAACTTCTGCAGAAATAGAGGAGAAGAGAATGAAAGGCCTGTGTTTTTGGTGTGATGAACCATATAATTTTGGGCACAAGTGTAAGCACAAGTACTTGTACAAGCTAGAGGTATGTGGAGAGGATGATAGCAGTGAAGAAGATCATGACAAAACAAAAGAAGAAGCAGAAGAAGAAGAGGTTCAAGGCAATTTTGCTCATATTTCAGTCAGTGCCGTGTCTATCATAGCCACCCCTCAATATAGAACTATGAGGGTGACGGGACATTTTGGAAAAACAACACTGAACATTTTTATAGATTGTGGTAGCTCTCATAATTTTGTACACCCTGCAGTGGTAAAAAAACTGGGTTTGAGGGTGCAGAGAGTGAAAACTTTGACAGTGGAAGTTGTTGATGGGAACAAACTGACCACTTTTGAACTCTGTCCTAAGTTCTCTTGGAATATGCAAGGAGAGAAATTCATAGCTGACTTTATGGTCCTGCCTATGGGAGGATGTGAAGTGGTGTTGGGAATTCAATGGTTGTCTGTTCTTGGTGATGTTACATGGAATTTTCAGGAGCTGAGGATGGAATTTTTGCAGAATGGAAGAAGGGTAGTACTCAGGGGTTCCAAAAAACAAGCCATTCAGCTAATCAAGCAAGGGAAAATGCAGAAGATGTTGCAAAAGCCAGAAACTATAGCAACAGCTCAGCTATGCTTCGTTCATGCAGCAGAGGAAAACAATGAAAGGCAGCTAGTTGGAATGGACAATATTTCAGAATTGAAGCAGGTACTCCTTCAAACTGATTTTATTACAACTTTGAACGCATTGCTATTGGAGTATGATCATTTGTTTCAAGAACCTGTGGAATTGCCTCCAAGTAGACTACATGATCATAAAATTTTCTTGAAGGAGGGTTCATAGCCTGTTAATATTAGGCCCTATAGATACCTTGCTTTCCAAAAAGGAGAAATAGAAAAACTGATCTCTGAAATGCTGCAAAGTGGGATCACTAGGGACAGCACTAGCCCTTACTCATCTCCCATAGTTTTGGTAAAAAAAAAAGATGGTTCTTGGAGAATGTGTGTAGACTATAGAGAGTTGAACAAGGCAACAATCAAAGACAAATTTCCTATTCCTTTAATAGAAGAACTTCTGGATGAGCTATGTGGGGCTCAATATTTCTCCAAATTGGATCTTAGGTCTGGTTACCACCAGATCAGGATGTGTACTGAAGACATCCCAAAGACCGCCTTCCGAACTCATGATGGGCATTATGAGTTTGTTGTCATGTCCTTTGGGTTGACAAATGCTCCATTCACATTTCAAAGCTTAATGAATGAAGTGTTTAGGCCTTATTTGAGAAAATTTGTCTTGATATTTTTTGATGACATTCTGGTTTTTAGCCCCTCTTGGGAGCAACATTTGCATCATTTAAAGATTGTATTGAAGTTGCTTAGGCAACATAGCTTGAAGGTAAAGAAAAGTAAATGTTCTTTTGGACAACGACAAATTGAGTATTTGGGACATTTGATCAATAAAGAAGGTGTACATGCTGACCCTTAGAAGATTGCAGCCATACAGTCTTGGCCTGTCCCAAAAAAATTGAAGGAGTTAAGGGGTTTCCTGGGACTCACCGGCTATTATAGAAGGTTCATCAAGGATTATGGGAAGTTTGTGAAACCTCTGACTGAGTTGCTCAAGAAGAATAATTTTAAGTGGACTGAGGAAGCCACTCAATCTTTTCAACAGCTGAAAAAAGTCATGAGCTCTTCTCTTGTGCTAACCTTACCAGATTTTTCACAGGATTTTATAGTAGAGACTGATGCCTCAGGGACTGGTATTGGAGCTGTGCTTCTACAAAAAGGGAGACCATTGGCTTATTTCAGTAAAGCCTTGTCTCTAAAGCATTTGACCTTTTCTGTCTATGAAAAGGAGCTGCTGGCTATTGTGACTGCAGTGCAAAAATGGAGGCCATATTTGCTTGGGAGACATTTTGTGATCAAGACTGATCACCAAAGCTTAAAATACCTTATGGAACAGAAGGTATCTACTCCTATGTAGCAGAAATGGATGGCAAAGTTGATGGGATATGATTATGAAGTGGTCTACAAGAAGGGGGTAGACAATGTAGTTGCAGATGCTTTGTCTAGGAAACCAGTGACAGAAGGGCATGCATTCGCTATTTCTATAGTGAAAACTCCACTATTAATTGACATTCAGCAGAGTCGGCAACAGGATCCTTTGCTATCAAAACTTATTCAGAAACTATCCACTGTTGCTGATCACAACTCTTCTAAGTATACATGGGAAAATGAGCAATTAAGAAGGAGGGGCAAATTGGTGATTGGGAATGATGAAACTCTTAGAACCAAACTCATAAGATTATGGCATTTTGCTGTAGCAGGGGGCCATTCAGGAGTACAGGTGACTTATTAAAAAACTCAAAAGTGTGGTTTATTGGAAACACATGATTAAAGATGTGCAACAATTCATTTCAGCCTGTGAGGTTTGTCAACGACACAAGATTGACAATGCTGCTTATCCAGGTCTGCTTCAGCCATTACCAATTCCTCAAATGGTATGGATTGATATTTCATTAGACTTCATTGAAGGACTACCTAAGTCCAATGGCAAGGATGTTATTTTGGTGGTGGTAGACAGATTGAGCAAATATGCTCATTTCATAGGGATAGCTCACCCTTATACAGCCTTATCTGTGGCACAAGTCTTTATGGACCAGATTTATAGATTACATGGTGTACCTCAATCAATAGTGAGTGACAGAGATGCTATTTTCGTGAGCAGGTTTTGGTAGGAGCTATTCAAACTTCTGAAGGTGCAATTACACTTATCTTCTTCCTGCCATCCTCAGTCTGATGGGCAGACAGAGGTAGTAAATCGTTGTCTAGAAAACTATCTTAGATGCATGACAAGTGATCACCCTAAAAAATGGAGTTTGGCTTCCACTAGCTGAGTATTGGTACAGCACCAATTTCCATTCAGCCACTCAGGTTACTCCTTTTGAAGTGGTATATGGACAACCTCCTCCTCATCATATCCCTTACATGGCAGGAGACTCAATGATGGATAGGGTGGACAGAAGTTTGGCTGCCAGGGAGAACACCTTGCATTTACTTAAACACAACCTCCAAAGAGCACAAAACAGGATGAAAAGATTGGCTGACAAGCACAGATCTGAGAGGCATTTTGAGATTGGAGACTTAGTGTATGTCAAGCTACATCCCTATAAACAACACTCACTGAAAACGCATCACTGCCAAAAACTATCTGTAAGGTATTTTGGCCCTTTTCCGGTGATAGAAAAAGTGGGACAGGTTGCATACAAGCTCCAATTACCAGCTACAGCATGAATTCACTCCACTTTTCATGTGTCAATGTTAAAGAAGCATGTGCGTATGAGGCCTATTCATACTCATATCCCTAGCAGAATAACAGACCAGGGTCACTTGATGATGGAACCGGTGGCTATTTTGGACAGAAGGCTGGTAAAGAGAGGTCGAGTAGTGGCAACTCAGGTGCTGGTACAATGGAGCAACAGTTTTCCGGAGGACTCTTCTTGGGAATTCTATCATGATTTACAGCAGCAATTTCCTAACTTTGATTTCAGTTCTTGAGGACAAGAACTCTTTAAAGGAGGGGCATTTGTTATCATAGAATTCTAATGTACTAGAAGCCAAGCAAGTATTCAAGAATCAACAAACTGAATCAGTTACAACTGTATCAAGATAGTTGTCAAAATTAGTTAGAGCAGTTAAGGAAGTTAGCCTATAGCTCAGCATAGCCTATAGCTCAGCATAGCTTATAAAAGAAACAGACTGCAGAAGAAAAAAGAGGAGGAAAAATCCTGTAACTGTGTCTTCCTTTTGACCCAATCAAGTACTATCTCTTCCTGAATTTTCGAATTGTTTTCTTTCCAATTAACAGTTCCTGAGCCAGGTTTAGTGAGTCTTCTACCTTCTGCATCAGCATACCCTCAATTGCATTCAACAGGATTTTGTTGCCAAGATCCTGCACAAAAAGGTCATTGTCCTACATATAAAATGCGACCCCCCCAAAAAAAAAGAACGCGTAATCTCTCTCTCTCTCTCTCTCGGTAAGAATCAAGAATTCAAGACAGAGAAGACAAGTGTCAGAGGACATGCCAAATTGAGAAGAGAAGCCTTGATACCTTTCTCGGCCTTTTGGCTAAGATCAAGAGAAGAGAAGCCTTGCCCCAAGCACAAGTGCCACAGTCAAATTTTTCAGGACGCCTCCCATCAATGGTAGCACAAATGAAATCCTCATCCGTTGATGCAATTGGGATTATTGTATTCACAAAAACTATGCATCAACACTTGCTGCTGTGCTTTGTGAAACCACACTCACTAAAAGCATCACTAGAATACAAAGAAGACCCATCACTAGACACAATAGGGTCCTCACTTTTGCTGTCTTCAAAATTTGAATATAGGATATTTGAACATGGGAAGATCGATGAACATGACCAGAGATGTGCCCGGGTCGGTTTGGGTCCGAAAACAGGCCCAGCCGGCCTGGAGTTACAGTAACCCGTCCTGCGCCCGAACCGGGTACTGTAGCGATCTGGGCCGGTTCAACAGATGTTGGAAACGGGAACCGGCCTGGACATGGAACCGGAACCGGCCCAGACATGGAACCGGCCCGGCCCGGCCGGTTCCAACGACTCATTGTCCCTCTTTTTTTTTTTTTTTTTTTTTTTTCAATTTTATACCTCCTTTTTGGGTCCGGTGTGAACTGGCCCGCCTGTTCCAATTCAGCGGGCCGGGCCGGTTCAGCTAAAATTTTTGGAATCAACCCGGCCCGTATTGGAATAGGAACCGTAGCCAGCCCGACCCGCGGTTCCTGGAACCGCCCTTGAACCGGCCCTGGCCCGACCTGGCTACAAGTCTGAACATGACACATACTATGTTAGAGATGAATGCGGTAATAAAATATAAAACTCTAATATTTCATTGATTTATTGAATTATTACTATATATTGGATTTATATAAAAAATTTATTGCTTCATATAGAAAACCCATTGCTTCATTAAATTATTATAACATGTTGGATTTATATAGAAAATCTATTATTATAAATATAAAAATAAATAAATTAAAATATACCCAAAACCAAATCAATAAAATTATAATATATTCTAACAAAGTCAAATATTATTGTATATATTTTTTAACATCCCTCTCAAATTCAATGAATATAATCAAAACCATTTAAATTTGAAATATGTAATAAGTGTATTGGAGAATAGTTTGAATACAATTTTGGTATTGGCGCTCACTTTGGCTCGACTCTGGTTATGGCTTTGGTTATGGCATTGCGGTGCATATATAACCCTTTTTATAAAGAAAATTCTGATATCATATTAAGAGTATTTGAATGTGGGAAAATAGATAAATATAATTATAATCCCATATTAGAGATAGAAGCAATAATAAAATATAAAACCCTAATACACCATTGTTCATTGAATTATTATAATATTTTAGGTTTATATAAAACTCATTGTTCTAAATATATAAATAATTATTACAAATATAGAAACAAATAAATTCAAATATACTAAAAATCAAATCAATAATTGATTTCATTTTAATACGTAATATATTTTAATAAAATTAAATATTTTCATGATATATGATATTTTTAATGGATCTAGAATTGAAAGAGAGAAAGTCTTTCTTGCCACTGTGTGCAAGAATTGGTTTAAAAAAAAAATCCTAGAATGCTTATAATAAAAAATCCTTGAATATTATTTGATTTAAATATGGCATGGTGTGTTTTACAC
Organism: Dillenia suffruticosa; assembly: GCA_033439265.1. Lineage (NCBI taxonomy): Eukaryota > Viridiplantae > Streptophyta > Magnoliopsida > Dilleniales > Dilleniaceae > Dillenia > Dillenia suffruticosa. Next base: position 23,120,897 of record JAVTVX010000029.1, read on the forward strand.
CTCATTTATTTATTTATTCATTTTAATTGCTTGAAGCAAATATTGTGAAAGAGACTGTTGGGATTTTATTATAACAAAGTTTTTTATTCGCCTTTTTACTGATGATCATATTTTCAAGGGCAAACCAAATTTTTTTGGATTGAGTGATAAACGGTACTCTATCCTTTAACTAGAGTTCTCGTTTAAACTCTAGGAATAACAAAAAAGAATTTGAGAGAGTTAACCCATAAAATAGATCTTACAGTACTTGAACCGGATTAGTGTTTGAACCGAATTAGTCGGGTAAAACTGGTGAAAAAAAAAAACCATCCAGGGCAAGAAATAGTCAAGTTTAGGCTCAAAGAAAAGCAAATATAGGCAAGGAGGTTCGAACATTGCAAGAAACCTCAACTCAAGGACTGGCCTGAGCACAATACAAAGAACAAAGTCATGCCTTCTTCTTTTATTTCATCTTGTTTTGCTTATATATTATATTTCATTTCATTTCAGCCATTAGGATGCTTGTGTTCTCTACCAACCCCAAGAAAAATTCTTGTTGGTGTGTCTCCATTTTTTTTTCCTGGATTATTTTATTTTGGTAGGAATGTTTGATTATCTTTCTTTTCTTTGAATAAAATCTATACATATTTTAGATAAATATAATAATAGACAATTACGTAAATCAGATAGACATTACAAAAATTGTAGTCATATGGAATGATTTAATTTATTTCAATCATGATATTGCTTCTTGACACTTCTCTGGAGAAGGAACCAGTGTAGAGAAATTTCTATGCATGAGATCTTATCCTCCAATAGAGTCTTTATCACTAGGCCATCTTGTTAAGGGAGGACTCATTGATTGTATTTGCATATATATCATCTCTTTCCACTCTTATTCCAAAAATTCCTCAATCAAATCTTTATTGTTAGTAATTTTTAAAACGGAAAGAAACAGCGCAAAGCAGGAACAAATTTCATCAAAATCCATTTTTGTGCGATGAGTTTTAGCTGCAGAAGAAAGGTTGATGGCAGGTGGTAAATTGGGATTCTAAGATAACCCAAAAGATAAAAAATGAAAATATCAATAATAATAAAAAATAAAAGAAAAAGATTAAAAAGCTGTAAAAAAAAATTATTATTGTAAGAGTATTTTGAAATTGCATTCCTATTTAACAAAATATTTTAACTGAAATAAATAAAATATTATTTGGTCGCAAATTATAGGATGCAAAATATTATAAAATGAAAATTTGTTTAGGCAAACCGTAATGTATCTTAAAATGAAAGTAGCATAACCATCAATTTCACATTTATTTATATATTTTAAAAAGGTTTTTTTTTTTTTTTTTTTGCATGGTAGTTTCTCTATAAAGCAAAATGTCTTGATTAGGTTCAAATGCCTGTCACCACCTTTGAGCAAATACCTTTGCCACTATGTTAACTTCAACCCAAAGCCGCTGCTCTTTTTCCCAAGCCCCACCTGCAATTTCCACATCAAAGGAGCAATCCGTCACAAACGTCAAAACCCCAGTTGGAGAAGTAACACCTTATCGCAGCAGTACAAAGGCGTCACAATAAAAAACGTCCAAATCCTGTGCTTGCCCTTTCGCACGTTCCTCTTTCGCAACCTCAGAACTGTTCAATTGCCAAACGCCTATTAGATGGAAATTGAACCTCGGATTGCAATTTCTTTCACTGTCCTCAATTTTTACTATGCAGACGGGTACGGGAGCCTGATTGTTTCTCTCTATCAATCCTCTCTCTCAACACCCATTACGTCAAACTCACTAATGCTTCCCAAACAGCTCTATCGCTGTCTCTTCCCCCAATTGGGTAATCGGTTTTCTTACTTCTTAATCTCTTCACTCTTTTCAACCAAAAAGAGAAAGCTTACAAGTCCACTTATTTTGGGTAAATATGAGAAAAAGGAAAAAAAGAAAAAAACCCAGAATTTCATTAACAGCATTATGCTTGAAGACCCACGGCTTCCTAATTTCTATTCAGTTGGCCTCATCCGAATTTCCGCCGGCGGGCAGAAAATTTCGGCGCCCAAGATTTTGAAATGGGTTGATCCCGGAAGGAAAATCCGGCACCGGTGGTGGCGGCTGAACAAGGTGTGGGGGAAAGAAAAAAGAATATCGACATAAAAGAAAGATAAGAGAAGGGCTGAAGTGAAAAGATGATGGCAAAGGTATTGGCAGCTGCAATGATGTGTAGATTAAAAAAAATAATAAAAAAAGAAAAAATGTTTAGGGATACATTCAAAATTGGGAATCTATTTTGCAGAATAGTTTAATGATGCTAAATGAAATATACAAAATATTATTTGAATGCAAAATAGAAGTTTCAAAGTGCAATTAATCAAAATTATGATACAAAATATTATAAGATTTATGTTGAATACAAATTGTGCTTTACTCCTTCCTATTTTACTGGATAAACTATTTCTATAATTCCTAGAATACTTATTTCTTTAAGGTTGCCAAACCTTTTTAAAACAAAATAATCACAAATTTTGACAAGCAGGATTTGCAAACTTATTTGCGACGAATTATATTATTCACAGCATAACGGCTTTTAATTTTGTGGGCATCAAACTGAAATTGCAAAACTATTGGACAAATCAATTAAAATTATTAAAAATTAAAAATTTTGAATAACAAAATATTGATTCTTTATCACACAACGGCTATTAATTCTGTGAGCATCAATTCATAGATGGAAAATGTAGAATGATCTTCATTCATACCAATTGTGACTTTGGGTAATGCACATCCTTTCATTCTTCACTCAAAAATTACTATTTATTAAGAATTATATTTTTAAAAGGAAGGACAAATACTGCACGAAAATATCATGTGCCCGAATACAAGGGGCTTTGCTGGTATCGGCTTAGGAGTGTTATATGGACAAATCTCTGTGTTTGCCTATACAAGAAAAATCATGCAGAATAATATTTTTTATATTGTGGAAAATATTCTAAAATAGTTATTATTCAGTAATTTTACCAGATAATCAAAAATTCAATATCTTCCTGATTTTCCAAAAAAAAAAAAAAAATCTATATATTTGACAATGGGTAGAGCTCAAATCACATTAATTTAAAGTGAGGAATTTGTTGCCTTTGTTTGGGCATATAATATGGTATGCAAAACTATATCTCATTTGCTATTGCCATTTTGTGTCTGAACTGCTTTCTATTTTTTATTTTTATTACATGTTTTTCTCGTATGCAGAAGATCAAGTTTGCTATTTTTATGTTCTTTTGTGCTGTATCAACCGGGTTAGGCAGAGAAATAGCACAATCACCAAGCAATGTTTTTGATGTGATAAATTTTGGAGCTGTTGGAGATGGCGAAACAGATGATTCTTGGGTATATACAATATCTCATTCTCTCTCTCTGTGGGAAGATCATCTTTTTGCTAGAAATATTGCTAATGTTTTACTATCCTTTACTATCTCATAGGCTTTTCTTGAAGCATGGAAAAGGGCTTGCGCTGCAACCGGAGATGTTTCGACCCTTGTTGTACCAAATGCAAAATTTCTATTACAATCTGTGATGTTTAAAGGCCCATGCAAATCCAAAAATATTCATGTTCAGGTATATTTAGGTTTAAGTGAGCTAACGGGATAGTCATCTTAATAATTTCTTTGGATATTAAGTCTCATTTTCAAAATATGCTCTTTTCTTTTTTTTTTTTTTTAATTCCCAAAATGGGAATATATTTTTTCTTCCCAAAAGAATATTTAAATTTTTAATAATGTGTTTTATAATCATCGGACACAATTCAAATTATGAAAAATTGTATAAAATTTTTATTCAACAATACAGGAGTATAAAAAAGGGCATGACAAATTATATTTTCGTCTAAAAAGTTATTATTCATGTATAAAAAATACAAGAATAAAGGGCATATATTAAATATTATAGTGGCACCCCAGTTAAGCTCCTATATGAAGCACAGTCTGGAAAAGAAAATTAAAATTCAAAATTAACTTGTGTGCTCTTAGACTATGTGCAATTTTGTCTAGGGGTGAGCATAACCCGTCCCATACCCACAAAAGCGTCTCGTCCTGCTCGAGCGTGACGCATTATGGAACGGGAATGCATTTTCAAAAAATTGTTTTTTACGGGATGAGAATGATTTTACCCTTACGGAAAATTAATAATTTCTATCTCATCCTGTAAATAGGGATAATTTAAAATATATATATAAATTATATTGCTGCCTTCTATCCCCAAAAAGTGACATGTTTTCAACTTTTGTATTTTAAATGTTTGTATAAATAATAACTTTTATGTTTAAAGTGTTTGTTTTAGTATTTGGATTTTATGTGATTTTTATATGAACTATGGTCTTAGACTCGCAGTAATTGATTATATTTTAAATTTTAAATATTATGTTTAAATATTTTATAAATGTGGAAAAAACTCGTCGTCCCATACTCATTTTCTTTTTATGGGACGGTTTTATGCATAGGAATTTTTTTTTGAAGGAATAGGAAGGAGATGAGAAAATGAAAAACCCATTTTTAACCATCCCATACTCATCCCTAATTTTGTCTATGTTTGCTAGTGTGCACTTATCGATTATATTATCTTTTAAAAATAATGAATTCAAGTAAATTTGTTTTTAGACCAAAATATTGCTACATAAATATCTCTATATTTTGCAATTAGATTAATTTGTCAGATGATATACACCAAATAGTTCCATTCTTCCCTATATGTCCATGGAGTGCAGATTTGGGGTACTCTTATTGCTCCGCCAACTCCTGAAGCTTGGAATGACTGTGAGCATGGGGGCTGGATCAAATTCTATGAAATCTATGGCCTCAGAGTTAGTGGTTCAGGACAAATTGATGGGAGTGGTTGGCCGTGGTGGGAAGAATATGTATGTATAGCTTATAATTACCTTTCAACATCTTTATATTGAAATTTATTTACTTCAAAAGTTTTGAACATCTGAATTGAAATAACAGTTTTCTTTGGTGCAGAAGAAGAAGGGGACGCGTACTTGCAAATCTCGACCAACTGTAAGTTTTCAAGTTAAATTTGGATATCGAAAACTTACATTGCATATAATATAAATATGTAGTATACATATATTTGAACAGCATGTATTGCATATCTTTTATGTAATCCCAGCTTCATGCTACATTAGCAGGCTACTTGCAGTTTATTTGTTAATGAAAAATTTAGTAAGGAAGCTTGCACAGAAACACATACACACAATTGGCTGATAACATGATCTTCTATGCGTTTGCATGTAAACAGAAGAAACCCTTTGCTTGCAAGTGCTATGTAATCTTTTTCTTTTGTGTTCTTCGTGTCAAAAATGATACTTTAAACTCTCTCTCTCTCTCTTGCTCTCTCTCTTTTTGTTTTTTAATGTTAAGCATGAGAATTTTATTTGTTTAAAAAATTGAAAAAAAAATAGCTTCAATTCTTCTGCAAAATATCATTGCAGAAAAAATGTTAGCAAGATCATTCTTCAGTGAAAAGCTAAAAGTAAAAGTGGATATGAAAATTAATGTCTACGAAATATAATTACGTGAGTTTGCATTGTATGTGCAGGCTATGGCTTTTCACCACTGCAACAATCTTAAACTTAGTGGATTGCACCATCTCAACCCTCCAAAAAAACCATATTACAGTAAATCATTGCACAGATGTATCAATTTCAAACGTAACTATAATTGCACCTGAAGACAGCCCTAACACCGATGGTATCGATATCTCTGTAGTATCTAAGGCAAGCATCACTGATAGTTTTATCGGAACAGGTAAATAACTACTTTGTCAATATATGTTGCAAGATTTATGTGGTGCATTGTTTATAGCACAAATATACTTATTTCCAAATTATTTGTATAAAGGTGATGACTGTGTCGCGATTAATAGAAACTCCTCCTTCATAAACGTTGTTGGTGTTACATGTGGACCTGGCCATGGTATCAGGTTTATTCAAAATCTCTCTCTCTCTCTCTCTCTCTCTCTCTCTGTGTCTGCTTTTAGTAATTAACTAAATCTTTTACTTGTTAAAACTTATTCTGTTGTGCGACATGATTTCTTATAGTTCTTAAAGTAATTGATTACTCAATAATCTCTCTCTCTCTCTCTCTCATGTAAACACAAACACAGTATTGGAAGCCTCGGGAACAAAGAAGGGACCGAAACCGTAGAAGAGGTGCATGTGAGAGAATGCACCTTGACGGGAACTATGTATGGAGCAAGGATCAAGACATTTCAGGTAAAATGAGTTCTTTTTTTTTCCTCCTTTTTTTTTTGTTAGAAACGCGCATATAAGAAAATCACACACCAAATTTAGGCCAAGCAGGAAAAAAAATATAGAAATACACTAAAGAGCAGAACCACTAACCTCAAACTTCCAAGTAATTTGTAATGGAAATAGGGATAGATAATACGTATAAGTAGAGAATTTTTGCTAACCCCCATTCCAATAAAATGAAAGTGTTATGCCACCATAATCCCATTCCAAATATATATATATATATATCATAAGATGAATACTTTCAATATCATATAATTGTCTCTTCATTATATTTGTTCCGGAAAAACATATGTAATACCTTTTCGCTTGCCACATTTGCTCTTCAGGGAGGATTGGGGTATGCAAGAAGGATATCTTTTGAGAAAATAACCCTCATTGAAGCCAAGAACCCTATTATCATCGACCAATTCTACTGCAATGGTAGGCACGATTGCAAAGAAAAGGTAACTCAAAAAAAATCATGGAGGAAATATGTATATGTGTGTTTTCCTTTTCTCTTCTTTTTTTTTTTTTTTAATTCTTTAGTGCAATTTTGCGGCTTTTTAATTTATTTATTTTTATCAATTTTGTTACAGGAATCAGCTGTAAAAGTTAGTGATGTAACCTATAAGGAAGTGCGGGGAACTTGTGTCAATAAGAGAGCTGTTACATTCAACTGCAGCAGTACAGTCTCATGTGACAACATTATAATGGAACAAGTTCACATAACTTCAAATGTTGAAACCTTTGTTACTTGCAACAATGTTAATGGAGCCTCAGAGTCTACTGTGCCGGATGCATCATGTCTATCAAATTGATCTTTTCTTTGGAGGTTTGCTGTGAAAGATAGAAATAATTAATTAGAGACAGAGAGAAGCCATGGAAGTGAGTCTCATCCTAGAAAGAGGTCATTAGGGATGTTGATGCTTCTTACTGTTGTAAAATAAACTTGATATTTATACAAAGATAAAATAATTATTTATATGAGTTATCATTATTTAGAAATTTGAAAAGTCTATGTTAAAAATATTATGTAAAATGCTAAAAAATAATATATTTTTTTTTTGTGATTCAAAAATATTTACATGTGATTTTATCTCTTAAGTTGCTAAATTTCTTAATCCTAACATTTAATAGATAAATTAAATGTGAGGTTAGACTAAAATAGTATATAAACCCACCTCAAATATCAAACAATTCCTTCCTTCAATACTAGAAAGAGTTCAAGTAGTTTTTAATTCTTATTCTTTCCTTTCATTCTTCCCTCTTCTGAGTTCAGTGTTTTATGTTTTTGAAGTTCATAAGTTCAAATTCAAGAAGAGTCTAAAATTTTTTAACACACTCCCACACTTATTGGGTGTCAAACAAATAATTGTATTCTCTTCTTCTTTGTTAAGTGGATTATCTCCCTCGTCTTGATCTATCAAATGCATATCACATGGCCTAAACGCTTGAAGATTATTATGCCTTGCTCTCCTATGTCACTACTAGAATTCAAGGGTCAAACACTACAAGAAAACATGACTTTTTTTTTTTGCCATTTCCAACATTATTTTGTCATCGCTAAATTATAGGCCAACCAAAGAAAAATCGTCGGAAAAAATGTTGGGGAAGATTTCAACTGAAAAAATCCCAACACTTATGTGAAAAAACATTGGCAAAAGGTCAAGACTTTCCCGACGTTTAGGTCTAACACATCAGCAAATTCTTGGCCTCTTGCTAATGTTTCCGGACCAAAGTTGGAAGAGGTTTAAACCTTTGGCGACATTTGATCATTAAATATCACAAAAGTGCAAATCTTTCCTGTTGTTTGTTGATGAAAACGTCATTTGTTGATGAAAATGTCGCAAAAGGCTTAATGATGTCCCGAAGTTTAGGTAAAATAGGAAAGGTTGATGTTTAATTAAAAAAATATTAGGAAAGACTTATACTTTTTCGACATTTGGCTATCAGACATCATGAAAGTGTTATAGATATACGTATAATATGAAATTTTGCAATATTTTCTCTTCGTTAAACATCACAAAATGGTGGGGCAATGCTGGCAAGTTTTCATGTAACATCAGCATAGAATATCCTCTTCTAATTGTTTTTACTGCATTTCAATTGTTTCTAAAAACTTGTTTCAATTGTTTTCAAAATCCTGTTTATCTCATTCACATATCATCCATACGCCATACTTCAAACATCCATCGCCATTACTCCAAATATCAAGCTCAAATTCTCAAAACAATCACCAACCACAAATATAAACATAAAATTAAATTTCAAACAATCACAAACATAAACCAAAACTCTATACAAACCACAAACATAAACTAAAATTCCAAATATCCATCAACCACAAAAATCAACTTAACTCAAATTCAATTCAAAAGTGCTGTCTCACTCAAATTCAATGCCGAAGTCATCATGTAGCTCCATATTTGGAAGTGCTGTCTTGACTAAGTTAAACAATGAATGCAATTTCTTTTCTGTTTTCTTACATTTCCTTTGTATTTTCTTACATTTCTCTATCGTTTTCTACTATTTACGCTCAATCTTCCTTGTCTTTACGTCCTTATGAAGAGAAGTTGGTAATGGTCATTCCATGAGAAGATGATCCATAATAGCAAATCAGTGTTGGTCCCATCCTTTTTCCTCTCACTCTACCCAGACATTCTTCAGCAGTTGCTTTGAGAAAAACTCTGTCCTCAATCTCATTATTGGACCCTTGTGTTGAAGCTATTTCACTTGTTATCATTTTTTCAACTCTGCCCTATGTAAGTAAAGTGAATATAGAAATATTAACAAAAAAACTTATTAAGAAATGAAGCAAAAGTTCATGGCAATATATAGTTTCCCCAAATGAGGTAACTCACACACACATATATATTTTCCTTTGGTTCATTAATTCATGACAATAGTAGCTAAAAAATAATGATTTTTATCATCTTAGTCTTAATTTTTATAATTAATTTTGATGAAAAGTAACTCAAATGTAGAATCGAGTGACATCACATATACCGAAGTGCAAGGAACTGGTGCTGATAACTAGCCACCGTATTCAAGAGCAGTGGCATTGTGCCTTGTAAAAACATTAAAATGAATCAAGTTAATATAATGTCGCATATTCAAATTGCTAGTCTCTGCAGTAATGTTCAAGGGACCGAAACCACAACCACACCCTTTGTTCCATGTTTATCAACTTGGTAGTTCTCTATTGCTATGTATAAGTGAGAGAACTAGAAATATTTAGAAAACCATGAAGTGCAATGGAAATATTTAGCTAGATAAAACATGAGTTTGTCATAATAGACCTTAGTGAGATGTTACTAGTGTTGTGTTTCTTCCGTGGGTCTTTATATAGTACTGGATTTTTGGCCTTGCGTTGATCTATGAATGATATTGACCAATAGAATTGCTATGCTTTGGAGCAATTAATTTGTTGCCACTTAAATCACAATTTTATGGTATATGGAGGTTGGTGATCCAACAAAATATTACTTCAAAGTCCTTACAAATACCTATTACCTTCCTTATAACCATCATTATCACCAAGATTGTATATATCTGAAAAGAGATTGAATATGGAAAAAAATTGAAAGTCCTGATAAACTAGCATAAATGACATCTATTTATTTATCTATCTGAAAATGTTACCGATATTGGCATTATTTTTGCGACTGTCGAGCTTCAATGCATTAAATCATTTTTCCGAAGTACATGTCACAGTTAAGTAATCCTTAACTACTTATACCAAATTTCCTAGTCATCGATGTTTCAAGCCACGCTTTGATAGCTCATTGAAGATTCATGGAGTTTAAAATCTTTTAGAAGACCAAATATATGACCATAGATAAAGTATATATTCGATTGATTAAAAGGGCGTAAAACATAAGTTCTCCGTGTAAAGTATGCAAGCATTTGCTAATATTGGAAAATTTACCTTATTTTTGAGATAAAAAACAAACATTAATCCAAGGAAATGAAAAAGGTAATAAAGATCATAAGTGGAAATATTTAACTTATCATTATTTCATTAAAAATATTTCTTTTAATGAGTGGGTGGATTTGATCTTTTGAAACTATAGATATTGATCTTGAGTAGGTAGAGGTAACACAGGGTCCTTAATCATATTTAGCTTTCAAACTTATTGTTCCTTTTGATGGTATATGATAACTTTCGTGCTCTTTTCGTGTTTCTTATTCCCAAGATTCAAAAATTGTAAATGGGACTGTCTCTAACATTAAATATTTATTTGCAGGAGAAGGCATTTACCATCTTCTTGTTTTTTGCTTTTGTATTCTCTTTGGGCGAAGCCCAAAATGTTTCTTTGGCCTCCCAAAATATTTTCAATGTGATGAACTATGGAGCTGTTGGAAATGGCAAAACGGATGATTCTCCTGTAAAAGAATTTCTTTATGTTTTTTATGACTGCTCATGGACATGAAATATGCATATCTAGCTAGTTAAGTTACTTCTTAACAATGTTCAATTTACAGGCTTTTCTAGAAGCATGGGCAGCTGCATGCAGAGCTGATGGATGCGTTCAGATTATTATACCGAGCGGGACATTCTTATTACAAAGTTTGAAATTTCAAGGTCCTTGCAAAGCAAGCAGTCTTGAAATGAAGGTATATCCGGTTCATGAACAGAATAAATCTGTTTCTTTTGTAGGCCTTCTCCATAAGCAACTATTGGCTAGGATCCTCCCAGGCCTACAGCTTTCATGTTTCCGAACTTTTTTTTTCCCTTACCAAGTTCTTTTTTTCTATTTTTGTTCTGTGAATTAATTTATTTCATAAAACTAACCCTACCCAGGTTATTAGTCATATGCATCAATATAAGAAGGTAATGATATCAAATTCAACAGTGAATAGCTGTTCCTTCAACCAACACAACATTAGATCTAGTCAAAGAACGCCCCCCCCCAAAAAAAAGGAAAGAAGAAAAAAAGGAAGACATTGCAAGTTCCTATTTTCGTTATTTCTCATAAATGTATGAACAATAGTTAAATGATCTGATTTTATGCTCATTTCTCTTTTTTGTGAGGCTAGATCTCAGGTCATATAGTTGCCCCTCCAAACCCTGAATCATGGAAAAATTGCAAAGTTGATAGCTGGATTGCATTCCTGAATGTGGATGGCCTTATACTCAATGGTCCGGGAACTATAAATGGCGAAGGCTCAGGCTGGTGGCAACCACATGTATGTAGCTTCCAGAGTTTTTTAATGATACAATTTTCCCCCGTGAAGGCTTCCTAAACTTGAACTAAGATTCTTTTTAATTGTATTTTCAGCCTGAAGTCCCCTGTCATGCACCCTCGGTAAGATGTCTTCACTCTTCGTGCATTGAATGCAATTTCCCTTTTTTAGCATAACCAATGAGGAGTAAAGAAGATGAAAGACTTAATTTACCTCAATCAATAAACTATAACTTTTTATGATAAAACTATGTTGCAGAAAACACCCTTTGAAATTAACTTTGTTGATAACTTTCCTTACACAGTTTTATGAAATAAACAATTGATCAGAAATAGTAATATATGTAAAGATAAGTTTTGATAAATCCAACTTGATACTATGAATAAAAATCTATATAACATTATGTTTCAATGTTGCTTGTGCAGACTCTAGGTCTTCACAATTGCAATCATCTTCAGGCAAGGTGTTTGAACCTTATTAACAGCCCCCACATACATATGCGTATAAACAGTTGCAACTTCATGTCGCTCTCGAACATCCACATAACTGCACCTCAAGACAGCCCTAATACTGATGGCATTGTTGTCTCTCAATCAACAAATGTGGAAATTAATGATTGTAACATTGCAACAGGTGATTGCATAATTATTTCCTTCTGTCCCCTCTTTTCCATTTTCTTTAGTAAACTATGTCGTTTGATTAGTGATTTGTAAATAGGTGATGATTGTGTTGCTATCAGTAATAACTGCAAGTATATCAATATTACTGGCATTACATGTGGTCCAGGCCATGGTATAAGGTTTGTAGAAATACTTTTCTTTTCTTCATTTTCAAACACATTTCAGTAGCGTGAATTCACAACTTGTTGACATGGAATGAGGGGCAAAGCCAGGAAGGGGGGGGGGGGGATTTTTTTTTTTAAAAAAATAATATGTATCCATTTACAATGTGTTTGGCAACCTCATAGGAAAGGGAGGTAAAGAAAAGGAAGGAAAACGATATGAAAGGGAAGCAAAATTAAAAACCATATTTGGTAACAAAATATATAATGCCAAAGGAAGAAAAAGAAAAGTAAAATAAAAAATCACGTTCGGCTAGAAGAGGGAAATAGATGGAATATAATTAAAAAGTATACAAATTTACTAGTTTATCCTTTTTATTTTTTATTAGAGTTTTGAAATAGAAGGTATAAAAATAAATTTAGTATTTATAATTTTAAAAATAAATCTTTTCTCTCCAAAGCCCATCGATTTGGTGTAATTAAAAAATTGGATTTTGAGGGCCCCATACAAAATCTCCCTTTCCCTCCCCTTGAATTAATTGCCTTTAAATATCTAAAAAAATACCAATAAAATCCTTTAAATTTCTTTTTATTCCTTCAAAATTACAACTACCACTCCCCATTTATCCCATGCCCTTTGCCTGTTTGTACTTTACAAGATTGATATAATTTTCTGCTTCACTCTTCACGGAACGAAAACCTAATTCTCTAAAATAAGCACTTTTCCTACCATGTTGATAATATAAATTTATATTAAACAAATGAAATTTGTTAATAAGTACTATAAATATATTTATTTCTGTGTCTCTCACTGTGTTGCATTCATAGTATTGGAAGTCTAGGACAAAATGGAGCACATGCTGCTGTAGAAGAGGTACATGTGAGAGGGTGCAACTTCCATGGAACGCAAAACGGGGTGAGAATCAAGACATGGCAGGTACCATTAGCATCTACCTCGGATTCAGAATTTCGCAAATCTTTTGGATATTCATGAACTTCTATGTTTCAAAATTTTCTTTCATCTTTCTGTTCTCAAATTTATACACAGGGAGGACAAGGGTACGCAAGGAAAATCTCTTTCGAGCATATCACACTAGATGGAACATACAACCCCATTATCATTGACCAGTTTTACTGCAATGGACGACATAATTGCCCTATTAAGGTAAACAAGCGAATTTGTAGCTCGCAATCATCACCACAGAAATATCTTTCATTTTGCAGGAATTTAATTAACAACCATATGTTCAATAGGATTTGATTAGACCTTGCTCTGTTAATTTTGACTAACTTGACACCAGCCATCTGCGGTGAAAATCAGCGATGTGACCTATTACGGAGTACAAGGAACTTGTGCAGCACCTGCAGCCATTGTCTTAAATTGCAGTGATACTGTTTCTTGTGACAACATTGTAATGAACCATGTCTCCATAGAAAGTCTTCGTGACGAAGCCGCTGCTATCTGCAAAAATGTCAATGGGCGGCAAGATAACCTTTCAACGCCAAAGGTACCTTGTTTTTCAGGTTGAAACTTTTAGTTAATCACCACAGACCCTTTTTTTCTCTGCAATTCTTGTATTGGCTACAAGGTGTGTTGCAAGACTCATGTTTGTCAGTTTTGTATTGGATATCACAATGGAATAAAAAGACACTTCGCTTATTCAATTTTTAACCTTTAAAGGTGCCCCAAGTATAATTATTCACGGCGCATCGTACTATGTCGAAATAAATAAATACAAAAGAGAAGCATACAAAGCTATAATTTGATTTTTTGAGAGTTTTTTTTGTTATATAAGAATTTGAATCTGAAATTATCAGATTAAGAAATGAATGTTTGTACCACTATAATATCTCTTTGGAGACATTTTTTTGAGATTCAACAAACTAAAAGAAAAGGATTTATTTTTTGGTAAAGTCAAATGTATGTCTTAACAAACCATTCTACCATAAATGCATTTGTGTGGATGCTAATGAGTGAATCCCATGGTTTGACATGGACTATTTAGTCGATCATAGAATTCAGTCTATTAGACCATATAGGTCGGTCCGCTCGACCATGGCATGAGTTCTATATATAGTCCTTGTCTGACAATGGGGATCAATAATTCATAATTGACACCATAGGGCTTAGTCAATTCGATTGTTGGACTTAGTTCGCTTGACCATGAGCGCGATTATCCTATAATAAAGTTGGAGACGATGGGATTCGACACGCTCAATCATGGACTTATTAAGAATGTTTTAAGGTGGTAATGCCCAAAGAGAGTAACTAGATTTGCCCCATGCAGCCCTTATTGCTTAGAAAATAAATAAATAAATAAATAAAAATAGTAAGCGACAACACATAGGGTGTTGACCTAATTATTAATGTATTTGAATTGATGGATTTGATAGGATTAAATGAATATAATATTTATGATTAATTTTGTATTATTTTTGAATAAATATTATACTAATATTTATATTTAGTGATGTTTGGCATGTTAGGATTATTAGAGGAGATTTATTAAGGAAAGTGAATAAAAATGAATTAAATTGCAGCAACTATGTAAATGATGGAAAATTAGACAGTAATGTTCTTTCATTAGTACGTGGGTATATTGATTACAAGAGACAATATAAGATTTTAAAGATTTATTGTAGTAAAATTTTCTTTTCTAATAACACATTCAAGAGGAAATTGGGATAGAATTGGAAATATTGAAAATTTTTACTCAATTTTTAATATTTAGGAAAAGAAATTTTTAAAAGTATAAATATCTTAAAATATTATTTTTTAAAAATATTATTTTTTAAAAATTTTATTTTTTATTTTTGTTTTATTTAATAGTTATGTAGAGTTAATAATCGACTGTCTATGTATATTTCATTATTCCTTGATTTCAATGGAGGCACTTTAGAAGGTGTGCAGCCCGAGAGGCCTGCAGCCGGCGGCCTTGGGAAATACACGTTCCTTATGCCTTGAAGAGGTGTGACATATTCTTTTTGGGGAGAGAAGAGGCACATAACAAGGGATAAAAAGCGGCAGTCGTGGACAGGACACTTTTCTTCCTTGTAGTTTCATTTTTCTTCTACATTGATAAAAATCAATTTTGTGAATTTATTTTCTTCGTAAATTTTTTTAATTTATTTTTCTAATCAAAAGTTTATTAAATTCTTAATTTTCAATAATTATGAGATTTGATTGGCTATATTAATTCAATATATCATAAGTGTTTATTTAATTCATGTACTCCATAGATCACGATTTTTTAAAATTTATTGAATAGTAACCAATATTTAATAGTTTTAGAATAATTTACAACAATTTAAAACAGTAAATTCTTAATTGTTTGTCAGTTTTAATTTAATGATGAATGATCTCTGTGTTATGAAATTGAATAATCTAATCTTAATAATTCCGTTGTGTATTTGTCACTTAAAATTAGGTCTCTCTCGATTTTAATGTTATCAAAACTTTAAATTCTAAAAACTTCTCTAGAGTTATCTTTCGATTAGAGAAATAGTTAAAGAGTTTTTCTTAATTATTGACGAAATAAGGAGAGATTGGTCGTTCGGCATTCGTTGACTATAACCAATTTATTTATGATTGTTGAAATCTTTAGATAGATCGACGATCAATCGCATGAAATCAAGGTAGAAATAATTTCTTTGGTTAGAATTTTTTTTCATTGATATTTTTTCTTTTAATTAATAGTATTTAATATTTTTGTTTTAATTAATTTTATTGATTTTGTTAATTTTAGATGATCTCTCAAACCCTCACATTTTCTTTTATTTTTCCTTAAAAGAAATAAATCCGTCATTTTTTGTGAATACGACCCTACTCACCCTAAACTCATCTTTAATGAAATAGATATTTTTATTTTTTGTTGGATTGACACCTACCAGGATTTTGAACAACCCATTATGAACGGAATTTTTTTTTTTAAACCTTTGGATAAGAACCCAAGTCTTGTGTTGATCTTTGCCTTCTAACTTGTGTTTCTTTTGGGGTTGAGTCGCGTCTCGACCCTTATTTGAAGGGTTTGTACTCCATCCTCCTCTTAATAAGAGACCACCTTGCAGGCCCTCTAATTCTTCGGAGAGGAACTATTTGATAATTCTAGAGTATTATTGGCAACATACTATGTTTTGTGTGTGTGTGTGTATATATATATATATATATATATATATATATTTTTTTTACCAATATATATTAAAATTTTATCCGATTAATCCGATCAAATAATATGAGGTCCATTAAGAGTTGACAATTCTAATTCCTATATTTCTATTTACAAGACTCTAAATTGAAACGTTGGTTAAGGGGATCTAATGCCCTACCACTACATTTGAGATCGGTATTTTTTGTATATTTATACAAGTTAAATCTTAATATTCCCTCCATCTAATTGTTTAGTCTCTCCCTTGTTTTTTGTCTCACCTTAGTCCCCCCTCTCTCTTCATACCGCTAAAGCATAGCCGCCTTGGATCAAACCTTAGTTTTTGTTGTCCTTGGCAAGCATTGTTGGTGGTATCTTTTCTCCATCTCCCTACCGTCGATCCCTTTAGTTCAGTTTTGTTTCACCATCATCTTGTTTAGATCTTGGTTGCCATTCAAAAATTCAGATCACATTATTAAAAATCAGGGCAAGATATAAATCATTTTTCCCCTTTTTTCTCTCTCACTTTCTCCCTCCCCAGTGGCAGCTGCTCTTTGCAACCGCATGAGGGCTGGTGGTAGCAGCCAACAAGTGGGAGAATGTAAGTAATATCTATAATGTGGCTTTATTATGGCATTTGTTGGTCCCTATGTTATAAAAAAGGGGTAGAATTGAATTTTACTCTACTTAAAATCTCAATTAAATTTATGGTCAAACTGTATGAAATATGCAAATATAAGTGCAAAAATTAAAGAGTAGAGATAGAAAAATCAAACTCAATTTATAGTAGTTCGACTTTATGTCTACATCCACTTTTCCAGCTTAGTAAGTTGGGTCTAGCGATAGATAATTTTCACTATACACAAAGCGTTACAAATATGAGTACAATTTTCCTTTGTTGACAATTTGCACATTCCCTTCTTGAAGATGACTTAATCTAACAAGGAAATAGTTTTAACTCTCACCTAACTAACCTATTTATCCACAAAAATGTTCCTCACACTCTCCCCAAACTTACTGAAGTTTTATGGCACAAACAAACATAAAACAATATAAACTCCAGCAAACAGATTTACAAGTTGTTCAAATAGTCTACTTCTAGATTTAATATCTCACTACCAAGACATCACAATTGCTCTATAATATATGCTAAATATTCTCTGTATATTGTACTTTAAATCTCAGGAAGTGTGTTTACAAAATTGGTCACCATCGTAAAGATATAAGACTGTAAAGTTAGTTTTCTACAACTTTTACTATTGTATAAATCTAGTTAACTTCCTGATTTTGTATTTGATTTTCTCTATCTTATTCTTTGATTTTTACCTCTGTAAATGTTTAAATTTAAATATCAACAATTTTCTTAAAGTGTGAAAGATTTAAATTTCAAAATGTTTAACTGATGGAGAAACTATACTTAAACAAACAACTCCTAAAAGCCTATTTGTAATTCTTGAAAAAAATGTCTGAAAACCTGAAATTTATTTTTACCTCTAGTAAAAGGTTGCATTTAATCCTTCCAAGAAATTTGAATTTGCATCATCCATTTGAATAAGTTTAAGAATTAAGTACAGATCACAATCTGTACTTAATATGCTAAGTTAGGTCTTTAATTGAGATAAATTCGCATTCTGAACAGATTCTGCAATTTCTAGAAATTGATTCTTTAAAATCAAGATACTTATGTTAACAGCTTCTATGCAACTGTTGTTATATGAAAATTTCTATAGAATCTCAATTTTAAAAACTTGCACACTTAGTAAATTGATTAGTAACATATGTAAAGTTTTGTTATCATCAAAATATTTGGATTCGATAATAATTTTCTTAACAATTTCTCTCTTTTTTATGACAACAAAACCGTGAAGAAAACCTAAAAAAATTTGCTTATGAATACTCAAAAACATGCTCCCCTCAATTAATAAACATATGAACATTTTGTTATCTCTCTCTTAATATGTGCATAATTTTTCATAATTTTTTTATTTATATATATTTCCCTCTTTTTGTTTCATAAAAATAAGAAAGTTTAACTTCATATTCAGAA
Organism: Dillenia suffruticosa; assembly: GCA_033439265.1. NCBI lineage: Eukaryota > Viridiplantae > Streptophyta > Magnoliopsida > Dilleniales > Dilleniaceae > Dillenia > Dillenia suffruticosa. Next base: position 23,139,315 of record JAVTVX010000029.1, read on the forward strand.
ATTACAAACATTCATCAAAACAAATATAAGAAGTGGCAAGTACAGTCAAAGTAAGGAACCTATAGAACCACTATTTTCTACTTCTATTCATACTTTTATAGAATTTTCTGATTATATTTTTTTTCTCTAAAATGGGAAACAAACTTAACTTCATTCCTAATAAATTCAAATATTTCTCTATCTAAAGATTTTGCAAAAATATTTGACAATTGATTTTTAATATCAACATATTCTAAAACATCTCCATTCAAAACACAATTTCTTAAAAAATAGTGTCTAACCTTAATATGTTTAAACCTATAATGATTTATGGGATTTTTTTATAAGATATCACATTTCATCAAAATATTTTTATAATCAAACCCATAATCTCTAAATTGTTATTTTAGTTATAAGATTTAAACACAACAATTTCCTATTGATATATATTCGTCAATGCTTTTTCATCAAATTTTCCTAATACTTTAGCATGTTGTTCGTAAACAAATTAAATAAACCGATCATCTATTCTTAGAAATTCACACAAGTTTTGATCGTTTAGAAAATAAGTTTGTACCTATATTACATTTATCTTGGTATTCACTAAGTTTGTTTAACATTAAAAGACAAAATTTTGCAATATGACCATATTTATGACAATAATAGTATGAAAAATTATTTTTCATTTTTTGAAAATTATCCCTATATCTATATTTCACATGTGAAAAATCAGATTTTTTATTTTTTGAAAAATTTTTAAATTTTCTGTAAAAGTTGGCGGGTCCATGACTTTTTTTAACCTTAAAAACATTGTTTCTATGACCACTATTTCTATGACTGGATTTTACAATTTCTATGTTTTTGATTTCATTATTTTTGTACTTTCTATTTTCTGAACTAACAAAAATAGTTTTATTAAATTGTAAACCATTTCCAGCATCTCAAATATACCCCCAAACCATTTTTAGAAAAATCATGTCTTTGATATGTAAGAAATCTAGTTAATTTCTCATCAATTTTATTAACATTTTGAAAGATTGATTTAATTGATTTGATAAATTCTCAACTCTAGTTTTCAAATAATTAACTTTTTCTTATAAAATAATATTTTCATAGTTCAAATTTGATTTTTTTTTTTCAAATCATCATTTTCATTTTCGAAATCCAAGATTGTGCACATCAACTTAGAATTAGATTTCAACAATTCATTATATTCAATACTAAATTTAAGGTATGATCATAATTCAACTGTGTGTTTGTCATGGAACAAAAGTTAGTTTCTTCTGTATTTTCAAAAACCTCATACTCTAATTCAGACTCATCCAAATCGTTTAATGTTGCCATCTTAACCTTTCCTATTTTTGGAATTTCTGTAGTCTCTTTATCAAGATTGGACATTCATACTTGATATGTCCAAATCTCTTGTATTTGAAACAGATAATTTTATCTTTCTTTTCCTTCATTTTTCTAATTTTTCCAGCATCATCATTGAGTTTTCAAGAGACATTAGTGTTATTAAATTTATTAAACTTTTACCTCTCTTTTTAAATACTCTAGACAATCTCTTTGTCAACAAGTTCATTTGTTCAACGTTGGATTTTTCATCTTTAGATTCATCTTCCTTCTTTGCTGGAAAAACAATTAATTTTCTCTTGCTTTCATTCTCAGTAGCATGGAAGACATTCGCTTCATAAGACATGAGTTTTCCCTCAGCTCATTCAATGACAATTTAGATAGATTTTGGATTTCATCTATTGCTGTCTTTTTTGCATCCCAGACTCTAGGAAGAATTTGCAAAATTTTTCTAACAAAATCTGCAACTGAAAAAGTCTGTCCAAGTGAATCCAACTCATTTGTGATTATTGTGAATCTGTTGAATATATCTTTTATCAATTCTTTTGGCTGAATTTTGAAAAGCTCATATTCCTATATTAAAAGATCAATTCTTGTCTTTTTTTACAGTGTTTGTTCCTTCATAAGTAATACATGATTTGTCCCATATATCTTTTGCTATAACACAAGAAAAATAAGATTAAATTCTGTGAAAGAAATAGCACATAAAAGTAAATGTTTTGCTCTAAAGTTTATTGAGATCTTGTTCTTATTTTCCTCTGTTATGATTAGAGGTTTAATATCTAAATATCCAGAGAAAATAAACTCTCAAACTTCATTTTTTGTAACTTTAATAAAGGTCTCCATCCTACATTTCCAATGAAAAAAATTTACTCCATCAAAATATAGAGTTCTATTAGTAGATTGGCCAAAAGTTAAGTGTGATGCCATTGGATTTTTAATTCAAAAGTCAGCACTTTTATGCAATTGAGCAATATTTCTGATACTACCTGTTGGTCCCTATGTAACTAAGAATGGATGTTGAATCGGTTGGTTTCAAATTTTAGATTTTACTCCACTTAAAATTTCAATTAAACATATATCCAAAATATATGAAATATGCAAATGTAAGTGTATAAATTAAAGAGTAGGGATAAAGAGATCAATTCTAATTCATACTAATTTGCCCTTATACCTACGTTTACTCTTCTAGCTTAGCAAGTCAGAGTCCAACGATATTTAGTTTCCACTATGCACAAAGAGTTACAAACATGAGTACAATCTTTCTTTATTAACGATCTGTACCTTCTCTTCTTGAAGATAGATTAGTCCAACAAAGAAATGGTTTTAACTCTTACCCAACTAATCTGTCTATCCATAAAAGTGTTTCTCGCACTCTTCCCAAACTTACTGAAGTTTTACGGTATAAACAAACAGAAAATAATATCACAGAAATTTTGGCAGATAGATTTACAAGCTGTTCAAGTAGACTACTTCCAGATTTAATATCTCACTACCAAGATATCGAAATTTCTCTATAATATATACTGAATATTCTTTGTAAATTGCACTTTAAATTCCAAAAAATGTGTTTGCAAAACTTGTCACCATCGTAAAGATATAAGGATGCAAAATTGGCTTCACAATAACTTTTACTACCGTAAAATTCTAGTTAACTTCCTGATTTTGTGCTTGATTTTCTCTATTTTATTCTTTGATTTTTATCCCTGTAAATATTTGAATTTAAATACCTACAATCCCCTTAAAATATGGAAGATTCAAATTTCAAAATGCTTAACCGATAGAGAAACTATAGTCAAGCAAACAATGCCTAAAAACCTACTTGTAGTTCTTGAAAAAAATGCCTCAGAACTTGAAATTTATTTTTACCTCTGGTAAAAGATTGCATTTAATCCTTCCAAGAGATTTAAATTTTAGAACCAAGATGCTTTTATGCTAACAGTTTCTATATAACTGTTATTTTATGAAAATTTCTATAGAATTTCAACTTTAAAATTTGCACACTTAGTAAATTGATTAATAACGTATGTAGGGTTTTGTTATCATCAAAACATTAGAGTTCAACAATAATTTCTTAACGGTATTTATTTGTGAATTATGGCCGAATATTTAACTACTTAAATTTTATAAGATTGCTATAAATAAATTAATAGTTAGTTAAATCTTGTTTTGTTATCTATTTACTCAATAAGCACTAGATTAAAAATCAATAAATATGAATTAGTCCTCTAGTGTCGAGCAGGGTTATAGAAAATTGAACAATCATAAAATCTATGTAAAAGAAATCAAAATCGCACAAAAAGTTTTATCAATTATTTTAGGTGATTGCTATGTCTCCGGCATTAGGTGTGTCATTAGGCGAAAATTTTTTGATTCTAGATTTTGGATTCAAGATTAATGATGTCTAATGCATTAAAGAAAGGTACAAACAAGGCCTCCTTTTCTAATTTTAAAAGAATTAATATTTGGATAATTATTATTTGTCCCTCTTTTAGGAAGCGTGACACACACCCCTTTTTTATTTTCATCACCAATATCTAAAATTATATTTTGATTAATCTAATTCGAACGTTTACAAATTTTATTTAGGGGTAGCTCTTTTAGTGTAAAGTTTTGCATTTCCAAATGTGACACACACCCTTTACTAAATGTCTTATTTGGCTTCTAAAATCTGTAAAAATATACAAAACAATTTCCTTGTCGAAACTCCAATATTGTTAGCAAAAAACCTAGGAGGGCAAATATCAAATGTAGATGTTACTCAATCACGAAAATGAAAGGCACCAAAGAGATCATATAATTAGAAGGGACACAACAGATAGAGGATTTGCAGACCGAGTTAATGTTAGTCAAAGTTCACTGAAATCAAATCTCTCTATATGTGACCCAATAGTTTTAATATTTGTTAGCCTGAATACCTTGACCAATTTCTCCATTAACAAGTCTGCAAAAGAAATAGAGAAAATCTCTTAATTGCTTAGATATACCGTACAAGAGGTCACGTTTTATGAATAACTAGTTCCCATCTCCAAATGAACTACTTCTAGTAATGGGTAAGTGGCATAATTGTTTTACTATATTGAAATGATTCACTAACCATGATAATTGTCGAATAATAAATAAATTATGACATTGGAAACAGGATTTTGCACTTAAAAAAAAATTACAATTCATCGAAAATCTTAGTTGCATAGCAACAGCAACAATAACAACAACTTAATCTTTCACACTAAATATTCCGCTATATGGATCCTTATATATCATTATAATCTATTTCGAAAATCTTCGTTGTAAATTAAGAAATTCATGTCTGTGGCATGCAGTATACATGATATTGAAAGGAAAATGATTGTGTGGCTACTGATGGATGCTATCAAATCCGGCATATTTAGAAATCAGGTTTATCCAAATCAAAATACAAACCAAGGACCTTTATAAGGCAAGACATGATCTTAATATTCATTTTGTTTAGTTCTTTTAGAAACTAGAGGCTCTCGTTTGCAGTATCAAGGTAGGTAGGTGAATTTGAGCTCATCAAAAGTATTGAAGACAAAATGGTTGTGGATACTGATGCATGCTATCAACCATAGAATATTATATATTACAATCAAATCAATTATTAAAAATATTGTGATCAGAATATATCAATAATTAATCTAATAAGACAATAAAGTATTATGGTTCATAATATTATATTGCTTTCCATCTCTATAATATTGTATCATAAGTATATTCACATATTTTTCATATTCATATTATTTTATATTTTTTATACTTGACCGATCAGTATCTGAGTTTTATCCGATTAATTCGATCTGAATACTATGTGGTCTAATTGGCTCTTCCAAATCCTTCTTTTAGATTTGTTGCTATTCATTAGATTGCCTACTAATCATTTCTTACATATAAAATGGTTCTACTATAAAAACTATTACACAGTCAAGAATCAGATTTACAAAAATCATCTCACGCATCACGAGAAACCACTGTAATAACCATTTAAAACTCTGCCATAGTTTTTCTATTTAGATCCTCTTTATCACTACTCTTATTAGAATATCGTTCTATTCTTATCAAAGCCTTTCTACCATTGCTCTTATTAAAGTTTTCCATCACATTTTTTTAATTTAAATGATTTTCATTATATCATAAATTAGGAAATATTATATATCAAAATCAAATCAATTATAAAAAAAAATATTATTATTTCAATAATTGATTTGGTTTTAAATATATTTGATTTTCCTTATTTTTATTTATAATAACTGTTTTAACAATTAGTTTTCTATATAAACCCAATTTATTGAAATAATTCAATAAGACAACATACTATTAGTGTTCATGTTATTATATTGATATCCATCTCTTTAACACGGTATCACAACATGTTCATCTATTTTTTATATTCATATTATTTTATATTTTTATCATGGTATTAGAGTTTTTAAACTCTATATTTTTATATTCAATATTATAATTTTTTCGGTGGATGTACATGAAACCCTTAGTCTTTTTGCAACTTTTGTAAATATTGCATAACTTTATTTCTAATATTTTGTTTCTGGCCTTATAATACATCAGTATGTAATTTTTAATAAAAAAGTACCGTTGGTTCTGAATTTTTCAAAAATGATGAATTAACTCCAAAACTTATAGACATGGCTTCAAAACCATGAACCAGTCAGTAGCTTTTTTAACCGTTAATTGCGGTTCGATTTGTTTTTGATTCCACAGTTCTGTTAAAACCACGGCCCTATCTATGGCTAAGCCTTTATTCAAGCATTGTGGTAGAATACAAGTGACATGCTAAACCAAGGATGTTATTTCTTCCTTGCACGAAGAAGCTGCCACCTGCTTGTCAAAAATTCTACCGGTTGCTTCCATCAACTAAGAAACTTGGAATTTTTTGTTACTTTTAAGCTTTTATTTTGCAAAAAATTAACTTCTAATAAAGTACTTCACTTGCTCTCGAAATATTTTTGTACTAAAAATTTTGAAGTATTAATAAAAATGTCAATTAGCGATGAATTTAGTGACGACTTTAGTGCGATCCCTATTTAACAACAATTTGGGCAACGTCTGGTTTGCCACCGAAAATTATTCACCGTAAAATACAAGCCACGTCATTTTTGTGACCAAAGTTTTTTTCAATCACTATTTAGCATTTTCTTTGAGTATACTCACTACTAAACGATGTACCTACCAATGAACCCCAATATTTTTAACTAGATTGCTCTTGGGCCTTTCATAAATATATATTGGAAATTAAAAAGGTGATCAGGCAAAGTGCATGCATTATTGCAAATTATTACTTCCCCGTTTTCTCTCACAAAGAAGAGAAGCAAGAATCAAATGCATATCCACTTCCCCAAACAAGCCACCTCAGAATTTATTTCATCTGTCCAGCCTGTTGAATTAAACAATTTCAGTCGATTTGGATTCGAATCAATAAAAATTCATACAATGGAATGGTGTTCTTCCCCCTACCTTTCTTTGTAGCTGTTTGATTTAAATCGGCTAAAATTGAATTATCTCTAATTCCCTATAATTATATATATGGCAAAATGTAGAAGTTTACATAGACATGAAATGAACAAAACACCCGCCGCAATCATTGATTTCTTCAAATATTACTTTTTCTATGAATCAATTATCGTTCTTGGTTGCCTATTTTGTAACACTGAGTTTAGACTTCTAAAATCCTATTTTGTAACACTGAGCTTAGACCGTTTAATCAATCAAATCCCATATAGCCTTTCAAATATTCGAGTCCCGTTGAATGTACAGAACAAAAAATCATATTTACCTATTAATATTAAAAAAAAGATTATAGAGAACCACGCAGATTTTCATAGAATCAAAGGAGAATTCATGGACTAAAGGATTTTCTCCCATTTTGCTATACTAAGCTAGCAATAAAAGACACAACAGGTGTAACAAGTTTTTGACATAACAATCTTCTTCCTTCTCATAAAAAATGGTCCTCATCACTCTTGATGAACTGCATTCAATTCACAAAATTGACCGTGACCTATTTGGTAGGCTAGTCCTAGGCCTGAATCGAGATCTGTCCGAAGCATTACTAGCTTTTGCCTTCTGGCTATGGCTAGAAGAAATTGGTCATCCAAACATTATAGAAAAGATGTTGCCGGAATCCAATGAAACGATCCTGTTATTGTTCTCTGATGCCGTTCTGTCCTTCAGGTGCCTCGAGTGGGGCTCCTTACCTTGGGTCTTTAATGTGGGAATACCCACCACCCAAAAATACATGGGTGAGATTAAAATTTCTCTAGATTGGATTTACCAGAACAGAGAGATGGCGGTGGAAGGCATAAAGAAGTATCTTAACACGGTTTGTTCTAAGATCTTCACTGATATGATTCAACATGTTCTGGAACGTTCATCGCATACAATAATCCAATATGAGCCTCTTATTATTCCGGGTTTTCCCCACGATTTGTACGGTAATGTCACTGTAATGCCATATTTGGGACGAGACTACCCTTGTGAATGGGGATGGTCTCCTAGAGTTATGACTCCCGAAGATGAGAGGGCTTTGTTCATAATCTTTACGAGAGCATATCCTGTTACCGGATGTGAAGTGCAGACCCTATTCAATCAAATCCTTGAAGACTGTGTGGAAAGTGTGGACATGGAAACTAGTTCATCCAGTGAGGAATTCCTATGTGGTCGTGTACTTCTGCGTTCTCGCGCCATGGTTTGTCTGACTCTTAACGGCCATCCTTCAGTGAATTTCATCATAAACGGGAAGAAACTTTGGGCAAGAAGATTTGAAGGCGGAGCTGGTCCTTCTGGTGGCCCCATCCTTAATGACCCCATAGTTAAATAGGCGGAACAATTGGGGTTTCTCTATTTATTCCCCCTCTTTTCTTGAGGGGAATAATTTGGCATGATCATCAACCAGTTACATGCTTAGTTATTTTTCTCATACTGGTAATTTTGAATGTTTTGATTATAACTCTCTCTCTCTCTCTCTCTCTCTCTCTCTCTCTCTCTCTCTCTCTCTCTCTCTATATATATATATATATATATATATATATATATATATACACACACACACACACACACTTATATATTATTTGAAAACATCCAACATATAATGAGTTCTATTTTTTTTTCTAAGTTAGTGCTATATAAGCTAAATTGTTTTTCAGTTGGCTAACTAATCAGTGTGGCATGTGCACATTGCACTTCATACAATTATTGGCATATTAATTTTCATACGATAGAGTAATTTAAGAAATAATATGAAGCCAGAATGGTATGAATTAATTTTGGATGAATTAATTACTTTGAAGAGAGCTCTATTGGTGCATTTTTTTAATTGTAGGATGCAATCTATAATTAATTAATACATGAAGGATATATGCATAGGTGTCTAATCAAGCGAAGCTGTGCTAGAATGGGATCTCTAGGTGTTTTTTATTTAATAATTAAATGACGAAATCTTTTAACATAAATAAAGATTTCAAATCATTCAAGTAATTGTTAATGTAATGACTCGGCTTCTATAGGGTCCAACTCATACATCAAAGACAAACGTGTGTGGAAGCTAAAAGGACCAATCAAATATAAATTGTAATTTTAATAATAAAAACTAATGTTCATTGCTAAAAAAGAATCTGTAATTACAGCTTATTCCTCTTAATAATGAAAAAATCTTAGCCAAAATTTTCATATTGCAGTTCCCTTGGAGTTGAGGGAGAATGCTCATTTTTGGAAAGTTTTTTGAGATAGGAAATCTCTGTCATGTCTTGAATACTAAGTCATGCTTTTGTTCTAGCTGATGTTCTTGGTAAGTAACCCTCATTGAGAAGGTTGGAGAATTTCCTCTCCTTTTTTTTTTTTTGGTTATTTGAGATTTGAATTCCGAATCAAAAAATTAAGGGAGGGGATTGTAACCACTAAGTTGTCCCTTTAAGAACAGGAGGATTTCCTCTCCTTCAAGGACTCCTTCGAGCGTGAGACCCCTTAAGCATGTTTGGGTTCGATTCGGCACGGAAATAGAAAAAAGTCACATTGGAAGATCTCCCGAAAGAGGGCCCCACAATGGATCGACCTAAATTAATCGGGACAAAATCTTAGATACTAGGTGATGGCTTTAACCGGTGTACCAGAAAAAAGAACCCCTTCAAGAAACCCTTGTCCTTTCCAATCTCAATCCTAAGTTCAAAACCAATTGGATTTAAGTGTGAGAGAGTTTTGAAAGCCCAATCCTTGGTCTAAAACCATAAGATCTCTTAAAAAGTTAAGCCCTTTCATATCTCCCTCTTGCCTTATTTTAAATTAAACCAAAAAAAAAAACATTATTCATTTGTCTCTTTCTGCCGCATCTCTCTTTGTTTTATCTCTCTCTATAGGTAGGTAATTTTTAAGTCCCCTCTCTCTTGCACGTAATCTTATCTTAATTTGATTTTTGTTCTGTATTGAGAATGGAGTTGTTGTCTTGTATTTTATATGTCCGGACTTGAAGGTGGTAATATGTTTTTCCCTTCTCCTTCCTTATTGGAAAGTTTCCTTTCTCTTTCTACATCTTTTTCACTTGATCTAAGTGTTATCGTAGTCATGTTAGTTTTATCGTGGCTTCAATAAACTTGGCTGAAGCTACAATTTGTATTGTGACTATAATACAGGATACGCTACCCTCATTGTAACTACGGTGAGGTTATCATAGTCACGATGACCACTAAAGCAAGAACTAATATTTTGTGTGTGTGTGTGTGTTTTTTCTTTCTTTTTTTTTTTTTTTTTTTTTTTTTTTTTTTTTACCTGAGTGGTATGATTTGATCCAATTTGGTTTACTAGGGTCTAATCTAACTTGGTTCGGTCCAGTTCAGCTCACTTGATCCGGTTAGGTTCATCCTAAAAAGCCCATGGGGGCTCATATTAGACCAAGTGATAGTTATCTTGTTGGTATTCAATTTGCTGACACATCTATGTTATCAGGTGATGATACAAAACGTGTATTTTATGTCGTGAATGTGGTCATTGTGATGTAAAAATCTTGAGAGATCATCGGACTTTACTCATTGTTTCAAAATGGGTAGTATACTCTTTACAAAAAAACACACATTAGCGAAGGATTTAGTAACAGAAATTTTAAAAAAATTCTTCGCTAAATTTTTTAGAGACGAAAAATTTTTTGTCGCTAATGACGTGTTGCAAAAATTTAGTGACGAAAACCAGAATCCGTTACTAAATTTAACGATGATAATGGAAAATAAATAGCTAAACTTTCAAAAGCGATCAAACTATTGATGAAAGAAGCAAACGGGTGGAGAAGACGAAGAACACGAATGGTAAATTCGACGACAGCGGCTGATGAAAAATTATTTGTTAGAAATTATTTGAATTATTTATTATAAAAAATTATCAATTTTGTGAAAATTGTAACATTCACTATATATTCAATTCGATTTCGTTATTTAGTAAAATGTCAAAAAGAGAAACACAATTAAAAATGTTTTATAATAGAATGTAGAAAAAATTTAGCTGCAAAATTAGTTACAAATTTTGAAATACCATATAAATTAGCAACAAATTTAGTTACAAAATTTTTTTTTAGCCAATTAGTAATGAATTTAGTCATCAATATTTTTTGTAGCTAATTTGTGATGAATTTAGTCACGAATATTGGAATTCAATGTTAAATTTTGTGAGAAATATTTTTTTTCGTGGCTAATTAGTGATGAATTTAATGAAAAATAATTTTGTAGCTAATTAATGACAAAATTTTTTCGTCATTAAATTTAGCGATAAAATTTATCATGAAATTTTTTCGTTACTAAATTTAGGGATGAAAAGAGTAGTCGTCTCTGAATTTAGGGACGAATGCTTGATTCGTGGCAAAATATAGTCACGAAATTTCTATTCGTAGCTAATTAGCGACGAATTTTGTAAAAAAATATTTTTGTCGCCAATTAGTGACGAATTTAGTTACAAATAAATTATTCGTCATTAATTTGGCGACGAGTACTTTTTTCTTACAAATTTTGTCATTAAATAGCGACCAAATTCTTTTTCGTCACAAAATAGTGACAAATTTTTTCGTCACCAAATTCCGTCGCTAAAACTGTGTTTTTTCTTTTTTTGCTGTGGCTTCACTTTTTTTTTTTTTTTTTTTTTTATCTTTTTGGTATCCACATTTCTGTTTTTGTTTCATAGGGAAAGATACCCACTAGAATACATTGAGTATTTGATGACGTGATAACTGAGATGCGAACATTACTCCCCATAAGCGGTCAACTAAAACACCACATCTGTTATTTAAAAAATTACAGTCAGCTCGTAAAACCCACTTAATATTAAATCTAAAATATTAATTTAACTCTCTCGCTCTATAAATTCAAACTTATTTTTATCTTCCACCATCTCATTGCTCTCCCCGACCAAAGCCCCCATCCACGCCACGCCTATTGCAAAATTTGTGATGCATCTACTGTTCTTCGTTGCAAATATTTTGCATTGTGGACTTCTGTGACAGACATCTTTTTCACTGTAAAGTGTGTCACAATGTCATTTTGCTGCGACACTATTTTGTACCATCTCCTTGCAACCTGGTATCATAAAACCGCCATTTTTTTAGTGAATATGGGCTCAAAAAATAAGACAAGCCCTCTCAATTTAAGTTCCGGGCAAGGGGCTGGCTTTGCGGTCTTGCCCATTTGACAGCTCTTCTATAGCTATTTTCAAAAGGAACTTTCAGAAAAAATAAAAAAACAAAAATCCCAATTGCAAAACAGAGGGGGGAGGGGAAAAAAATCATCTGACTCCTCAGTCCCGCTCAGTTGCTTTTGCATGCTAGAGTTTACCAAGTCATCCAATAATGCCAAAAAGGACCTCAATTTGAACAACTTTCTCTCTTTGTATTAAATTTCCAAATCCAGATTTATTAATGAGGTCCTCAAAAAGTAAAATTTTTGAAAAATAAGTTCAGATAAATACAAATTATGCAGAGAGGAAGCTTCCGGAAACTGTAACTGCAGCCTCAGAAGAGAGGAGATTAGGTGGCAGCTTAGCCCTTCTGATGCAGATGCAACAGGTGTATTATTTTCTCTCTAAAATGCATGAGAGGGCATGGATGCTAAAGCAATATAAGCATGATTCATTTAATTTTGAAGCCATATAAGGCCAAAATCTCCCTAAGCATTTCTTCCCTCTCAAGGTGAATGAAACTCAGAATGCAGAATCGGACAAAGCATATTTGCTGTCAAAGGTAACTGCCCAAATATATATCTTCAATTTTGCAGCTTATACTAAGGAAAGAACATAAATTAAACATATGAATTTCAGCACACACTTTGGTGAAAATTAAAACCCTTCATAGGCCATTTTAGTTCTTACTCCTTTTGATAATTTATGGTTCAAGATAAGTTTGATTATGTGTTAGAAGACCGTGGATGATTTGCACAAATAGCAAAAATTAGTATATATTGCAATGCAAAATACAACTGTGTATTTGGATTGACAATAAGAATTCTCTCTTCTTTTTCTTTTCAGAAGGTCGTTATTATCGGTAAGAAGCAACGGATAAATTTTTTTCAGAAGGCCGTTATTACCGGTAATAAGCAACGGATAATTTTTTTTTTTCTTTTGTACTTGTTGGTCACGCTGAAGACCCATGCTATTTATGCCCTAATACACAGTTCTAGTTGTAGAACTTAGGTTCATTGGTACAATGGCTTGTGTTGAGATAAGGTTAAAAAGTTTGTCACTCACAATTTCCATCTGAGAGTACAAAAGTGTCTATATAAAGGACGATTCAATAGCAATCTCCTGCACCACATTCCCTCCCCCTCCTCTCTCCCAATTGCAACATAATGTATCTCTATCACCCTGTTGATTCACTCACACTAGAAGACTTGCACATATATCACAGTGTAGAACGTGAAGTATTTCGTAGGCTGGTCAGTGATCACATCAACCAAGAGCCCGCTGCAGCCATGTTGATCATGGCTCTTTGGCTGTGGTTTGAAGAGAACCCTATTCAGAGAGTCATATCTAGGGTTGTCAATCTTGCACCCTTTTTACTTAAAGTTTTAGCTTCAGAAGCATTAACTTGTTTGAGATGCCTGGGGCCAACTGAACCCCCTTCCTCAGAGAACTCCATCCATCTCCATAAAAAACTCTTGAGTGGGGAACCTGTTTCCTTGAGTTCTCTTCACAGGAACAAGCACACCACAATCAGTGGTGTTAGAAAGCATCTCAAAAATGTCTGTGCTTGGGCCTTTGCAGATATCATTAGGGATAAGTTGGCTCAAAGGTTTCCACACCTCAATTTTAAAAGGAACAAGCGTCTGCCCATCCCAGGATTTCCTCATCCCATTTTTGGTGATGTTGAGGTCATCGCAAGGCCATTGAACTTCCCTCTTACTATTGAAAGGCTATGCAATTGGCCCCAGTATTATGATGTCCCTGCAGATGAGAGGACTTTGTTCTTGACCTTCTCAAGGGGCCACCCCGTGCTGAAGGAAGAAATCGAAATGCTCTTCACAAACTTCTTTGGAGACTGCATTGAAAGCATCGAAATGCAGATTGTTCCTCCAGAGAAGCAGCCTCTGAACGCACTGCTGGTTCTGCAAACTGTTAATACTGTTGATCGCATCTTGGCTGGTCGTCCATTGGCAAAGTTTCGTGTTAGTGGAAAGCATGTGTGGGCTCGCAAATATAAATTAGTGTTGTGACTGAAAAAATGTTTCTTTCCTTGTTCCTTTTTATTTGAATGCATTATGGTCATGTCCAGTTTATGTTTGGTAAAATCACTGTTGTTGAACTATTTTAAATTTCTAATGAATGCTATTTTGTGGCTAAATTTTTTTTTCATCTTTTATTTTCATGCTTATTCAACTTTGCGTGAATGGAACTCAAATTAACCTTTAGCTTCCATTTCTAGCTCCATTTTTTTTTTATTTTTCGATAATGTCCTTCTGGCGTGAAATCTATTTGAGTTAAGGACTCTTGATTTCCATCTAGCTCCTTTTTTTTTTTTTAATTTTTCATTAATCCTTCTAGCACAAAATCTTTTTGAATTAGGGTCTGTTGGCTTCCATTTCTATCTCCATTTTTATTAATTTTCATTAATGTCTTTCTCGCACTAAATCTTTTTGAGTTTGGGACTGTTGGCTTTCATTTCTATCTCCATTTTTTAAAAAAAATTTTCATTAATGTCTTTCTGGCGCGAAATCTTTTTGAGTTAGGACTGTTGCCTTCCATTTCTATCTTCATTTTTTAAATTTTTTGTTAATGTCTTTTTAGCGCGAAATCTTTTTGAGTTAGGACTGTTATCTTCCATTTTCTATCTCCATTTTTTTTTTTTTTGAATTTTTCGTTAATGTCCTGGCACGAAATCTTTTTGAGTTAGGGACTGTTAGCTTCCATTTGTATCTCCATTTATTTTATTTTTTCGTTAATGCCCTTCTGTGGTGAAATCTTTTTGAGTAAGGAACTATTGAAAACAATTGTGAAGATTGAATTTGTTTCTCTTTACACAACCAATACCCTTTGGTTTTAACGCCCTCATATGATATTTCCTTCCACAAACAGAGAAATTCAATGTTAGTTTTCTGATCCCTTCTTCTTCTTCTTCTTCTTCTTCTTCTTCTTCTTCTTCTTCTTCTTCTTCTTCTTCTTCTTCTTTTCATCTTTCGATATCCTCTCCAGAGCAAGCATTATAGCTAAGCTACCCCCCCCCCAAAAAAAACATATGAGGTTTCCTCTTCAAAGGAATCTCAAATGACAACTGCGCTTTTGTCCATATTAATCACACTCACACTCACATTATAATCATGAGTGAATTAATTTCTTTCATACATTCTTAAAAATGCATACTTAGGAAAGCACCCCCTAATATATGAAAATAATATGATTCATAAAACAAGGTTTTACTGCATAATCTTCCACAAAATTTTTAACTTTCTAGGACTGTGACATTGAATTCTTCAAAGTTACCGCAGCATGAGGTTGTCTTGTAAATTTAAAGCTATTTAAAACTTTAACAATATCAACAAATTAGAAAAATTGGAACAAGAGTATCGAAATTGAACAAGAGGGTGCATCAGAGGTGTTTGGCGAAACTTATAAATTTTTCAAAATATCATATAAAATGTTTTAGAGATTACAAGTTCATAAAATTTGATTAGTAAAATTTTCTGAACAAAAGTTTATGAACTCTAAAAATAAGATTTTTAAGTCATCGTTAATATTTTATTGTTCCGCCTTTACCTTTTAATATCAATAAATAAATAGTTATGTACATAAAAATTATTAATACCGTATCATTTTCAATCATTTCGACACTAAAAATAACTTATAAGTACTCATTGTTATCAAATACAATAACTTATAATGTCACATAGTATATTATAAGTTCTTTAATCTTATTTTATCCAAACATTTTAATAATTTGGTTTGAAAATAAGATATATATAAGAATTCATAATATTTAGAAACACGTTACATTACAAGTTTTAAGAGCCGATAAATTATTTAAAATAAACTTAACCAAATGGGCTCCTAATTTATTTCCTTCATTCTCAATAATTATTTTCTTTCCCTATCCGTCCGGACCAAGAGGAAAAAAAAAGGAAAATAATGATCGGTGTTATTTTCTTCTCTTGTTTTATTAGAAATGATGAATTTTCCTACCCAATTTTTTTAATAGCAACAATATTTAAAATATGGGGATGTGAAGCTTTAAGTGTTATTGCAGTATAACAAGTTTCCTCTACATTAAAAGGTATTTAAAAACTCTTATAATAATTAAAATTTTGAAAAGAGGAGAAAGGTGCACTCTCAATACTTATCTTGTTTCCTCTTGTTTTGCCAATACAAACTTATTTCCAATAGCATTCTTCCCTTGGACAACAGAAATTTTCCTTCACATGTTTTTTCAATCCCTACTACTAAGATAAGGAGAACTAGTTTCTAAGCACTAAGAAAATTTCGTTGTCTTGTTAGAGATTTTTAAAAATAGAATTGATTTTTGAGATTTATTTACATTTAAACGTTATTTTTTTCTATGTAGTAAAGGAGATAATGAGACTCAGACTCCAGAAAAAGTATACAGTAGCAGAAGCGGGTAAAATATAGAGAACTCTTGTTTCCGATCTTATCGAAAATACTATACCATGGAAAATATTTTCCTGAAAACTTAATATCCATTTTTGCTTGCATCTTCAATTTTGCCAAATTATACAGTAGAAGTGAGTAAAAGGCGGCGAAGTCTGTTTTTCAATTAGGATGTTTACACTTCATCTGAATTATGCACAGTAACTTTTTTTTTTTTTTAATATAATCGATTGGTGAATTTATATTTCGATTAATTCGATATTTTTTTATATAATCAACCGATATTTAAAATCATTATTCGATTAATTTGATTCAAACGTTGTCGGATCATATCTAGGGAGAAAACTCTCCCAATATAGTTTTTTTCATTCTAAATTTTGAATCTGAAATTTAGTTAAAAAATCTAACATTCTTATTTACCGAGTCGAGTCTATTTGTATACACAATAACTATGCTAATCCCTTGCCAAAAAGGTTCAGCTCAAATGGCACCTTTCCCCACTCCCCACTCCCCATATAATATATTTGAGTTCGAGCCCCATATATACACCAAAAAAAAAAAAAAAAAAAAAAAAAACTATGCTAATCCTTTTTACAACCAAGTGTCCTTGCTCAGGTGAGAGGGAATACTTGGCAGAAACTTGCACCATAGGACGCCTACAACACAACAACTTGATCCAGCTAGCGGATTGGTGCCATAAATGCATGCATCTCCTCCTACTTTATGACTACATGGCTAATGCTAACCTGGATCACTTCATCGGCAAGCAATGTCTTGATTGGAATATAAGGTGCAAAATACTAACAGGGTTCGACTCAGCATCCTTCTACTTACACGAAGAGTGTAGAAATCCCATGATACATTCCGAAATCGATGGTCATTTAGGCAATTCTGAGCTAGCGAGATTACTTCAACATGAAGCCTCAATCCCAACGAACTTTGGTGGAACCCAGGGTTAAGTAGCTCCTGAAGTTAGCTTCACCAAAAAGTCTACTACTAGAAGTGACATTTTGTAATAAAGATCAAAAGCCTTTTCAGATGAAAATAGCATGGTGTATGATGTGTGGAATTTATGGGAATAGAAAGCGTTGCTTGAGGTAGCATATAATGAACACCACAGGCTTTGGCAGATGGAAATAGATAGTCTTTACGTGAATTTTTAGCAGGACTCGTGTTGGAGACCCGTGCCAAAGAAAGTCAATTGAGGTGGCATCAACCATCCTGAGATCGAATACTAATGTACATTGGGGTTGAGGGTTTATAAATTGAGACCCTCTCTCTATTGTGTGATTCAATCACCAATAGACCAAAAATCATTTAGGTTGTGATATATACATATTGTATGATAAGCAAAAGGCTTCTCCCTTTTCTTTTCTTTTCTTTTTTTTTTTTTGATAGTCGGCCCAATTCAAATTAAAAGCTTGCGGCGCGTTACTTTGGTCTTTGACTCTTTACAGAGTCACCTACACACAACTTCAAAATCTAAAAACGGAGATGGACAGAGATTGCTCGTTTTTCCTACTCTCTTCCATGTCCTCCTTTCATTCAGATTTGGTCTCCTCAGGTAAACTGACCTCACAATGTTGTAATTCAAATTCTTTTTAGTTTTGTCCTCTTCTAGGGTTTGGCATTTGATTTTGTTTCTTAGTTTTGTCAGATCACCTTGTTTGATTCTTTTCATGTGCTGATTCTTTGTGAATGGTAGATTCATGGGTTGTCGTTGTGTACGTGTTTGTGGTTTCAGTGAAGTATTCTGGTTTTTATTGGCTTTGAGAGAACTGGGTTTCTTTAATTTTCCATATTTTGAATCAGTTTTTCTCTCTTTCTTTTTTTTGGGGGGGGAGGGGGGGAAGAATTCCCTCTGTTATTTTCATGATATTTTCCTTTTTTTGTTGAAAGATTCTTGGGTTGTTTTATGTTTGCATATGAGGCTTTCATGACGCATCGCGGTTTCTCGTGGCTTTTGGGAATTGGGTTTCTCTAATTTTCATCTCTCAAAATCAATTATTTGTGAAAATTCTTTGTTGTTTTCAATGTTTTGAAATAGTTAGTATGTTAGTCATACGATGAACTTTTCCTAATCCTGGGTTGTTTTCAAGTAAACAATGTAAATTTTCTCTAATGTTCCCAGAATTGATAATTCACCTCAAAAATTGACCTCCCTATTGTTTCCGGTGGATATCTCTAGTTTTCTCTTTATCCATATGCCACTAATAACTGTTTCCAACCTAGTTTGATGATATCTTGTAAGTTGGCTGATATACTGTCTCTCCAATTCCTTTCTCGATGTTCTGGTTCCTGATTTGTCACGCCCCGAACCGGGATCGTGAACAGCCGCCCGTTGTCCCTGGATGCCGGCTGGATTTTTACAGAAAATCGGGCAGAACCTCCCCATAAATCGGAGGTTTCCCATGTACAATTTCACCTGTATATGACATTCATCCAGTACAAATAAACAATTGGCCATCCCGGCCTCTCCAAAATCAACAATATCCACAGCCAACATCCAGAACAACGCAAGGCTATAAAGTTTCTAACAGTCCTAGCAACAGACCTCTACTGTCATGCCCAACTAGAGCATGAGCAGCCGCCACATCGAGCGGACTTAAATTCTACGCATATATAAAATAAATTCCCAAGTTATTTTTAAATATTTACAAATGCCTCAATGCAACGAAATAATCAACACGCGAGTTTCGCGAAATAAAGTCCATAATTTATACAGTCATCCCAGAAAATTTATATAAATACATTGGTCAATCTAAAACCTCCAATACATAATAATATCACCAATCATCATAGCGGAAGAGATGGAAAATATCCATACCCAATCCCAGTGGTATCTCCTCGATCCAACACTAATCCTGTGGGAAAGAAAGTGAGGGATGAGTATCTATGGGAGGATACTCAGTAAGTGAGGGGATTGACATCATGCTATCAATATCGAGGTGAATTTGGAGTGTCAAAGCATAAGATAAGAAAATATCCACAGTGTGCAAACCAATCATGTTATTTCAAAATCATATATAATACGCACACATCAGAAAGCAAGATATGCATCCTAAAATTTTACATCAATGTCATGAAGAACCGGCCAATGAAATATTCCCGGCAATGGTCTACCTCGACCAAGGACGGCGCATTGGGGGTTTTTCCAAATGCAAGTATTAAAGAATGGTTCTCTGCCCCAATGTTGGCCACAGACTACCCCAACTAGCCTGTAAAAAAAATATATAGTGTACATATGACTAGTCGGCCGTGTATGGTGCCCCCGCCTGGTGCTAGACGGAGCCGTACTCAACGTCCTCTCCGATGAGGGTCAACCTGGGACACCCATACACACGACAATCTGGCGGATACCTCCGGCCGAAGCGTATCCGGACACAAGGGGTGCCTCTACCAGATGTCCTTCGTAGCTACGGATCACAATATCAAATCGGCCGGGCACGTAGCCCCATGCATCCCATCACCAGTCGGCCGGGCATATAGCCCCATGCATACTATCATAACGTCGGCCGGGCATACAGCCCAAAACATAATATCGTAAAGTCGGCCGGGCATACAGCCCAAAACATAATATCGTAAAGTCGGCCGGGCATATAGCCCAAATGTGTAAGTAAATCCATTTAAAACCATGTGCCAATGCAGTGAAAGCATTTAAAACATATCAATATGTCGAAAATGTGGCACAATATACGTTTATCAAAACTCATGGATGCATATCAATAAGGTCAGCAGTTAAGACACTCCAAAGGTCACAAAACATTTCATCAAATATTGGAAAGTCATAACAATCATACATTTTGCAGAAACATGTCATTTAAAAGATATTTTTGAAACATGGTTTTCAATCAATAGCGAATGTCAAAGTCCCACTCACAGTTCTACGGGAGGGAAGTCACTCCCTACTGACAAGCCAAATCGGATCTGACCGCTCGAGTCTCCAAAAGATCAACCTAAATCAGATTATCAAATTTCTGTAACATTCTATACTTAACCTTCAATTCATAGATAATCATTTCAGAATTGGTATTTTATTCGCATTCCACTTACACTCTAAACATATACAAAACCTTTCATCTTAAATTCAATCCTAGATTCGTCCAATTTATCAATTAGAGTCAAAATCTCCTCACCTAGGGTTTTCTCGAAGCGCCGAGTCTCGTCCGAAAGTCGCTTCGGTCACTCCAAAGTCTGTAGGGTTTCCTATCAAAACAACATTTATTTGTGAGATCTAAACACATAGATCCGAAGCAAAACCCTAAGTCATTTACCTGCGTGGAGAGTCGTGGGCTGTCACGGGCTCGTGGGCCGTCACGGGCAGTCGCGGGCTCGTGGGCCACGGGCCGGACTGGGCTCGTGGGCTACAGCTAGCGGGCTCGCTGGTCTGCGGGCCAGCGGGCTGGCAGGCCGATGGGCTGAACTGGGCCGCGGGCCGTACTGGACCTGCGGGCTTGGACGGGCTGTCGGGCCTGGTGGGCCCGTGGGCTTGCTGCTGATGGGCCTGCGGCTAATGGGCCTGCAGGCTGGCGGGCCGACAGTGGCTCGCGGGCTGGTGCTCGCCCGTGCGCTGGTGCGCTGTGCTGGGGCGTGCTCGTGCACTGCTTGCGCGCGCTCGTGCGCTGCTCGCGCGCGCTCGTGCGCTGCTCGCGCGCGCTCGTGCGCTGCTCGCGCGCGCTCGTGCGCTGGGCCGCGCTCCTGTGCACGCTCGTGCGCTGGGCCGCGCGCCCGTGCACGCTCGTGCGCTGGGCCGCTCGCGCTAGTGCGCTGGGCCTCGCGCGATAGTGTGCTGGGCCTTGTGCGCTCGCGGTCCTGCGCTCGCGCTGA
Source organism: Dillenia suffruticosa (assembly GCA_033439265.1). Classification (NCBI taxonomy): domain Eukaryota; kingdom Viridiplantae; phylum Streptophyta; class Magnoliopsida; order Dilleniales; family Dilleniaceae; genus Dillenia; species Dillenia suffruticosa. The sequence continues at coordinate 23,160,561 of JAVTVX010000029.1, forward strand.
CTCGCACCCTGGCTCGCGTGCTAGGGCGCTAGCTCGCGCGCTGCCTGGCTTGCGCTCGCGGGCTCGCTTACGCTCGCGGGCTCGCTCGAGCTCGCGGCCTCGCTCGAGCTCGCGGGCTGGGGGATCGCGCTGCTGTCGCGCGCTACCGTGGAAGAAGATGCTCGCGGAGGCTCGTGGCGGTGTGCGGCGAGGCGGAGAGAGTGCGATCGTGGGAGATCGCGAGAGGGAGAGAAGACAGAGTGAGGTAGAGAGAGAAACCGAGAGGGAAGAAGAAGAAGAAGAAGAAGAAGAAGAAGAAGAAGAAGAAGAAGGAGAAGGAGAAGAAGGGCGGCGGCGGCGTCGGCGGTGGAAGGCGCGGGCCAGCAGCCGAAGGAGGAAGCCGCGGGAAGATGAAAGGTCGGGGGGAGAGAGAGAGAGAGAGAGAGAGGGAAGGGGGTTAGGGTTTTAACCCTAATCCCCAATTGGGGACGCAGCGTTTTGTCCCAAAACGCTGCGTCTCCAAAATTTTTTTTTTTTTTTTTTTTTTTTTTTTTTTTTTTTTTTTTTTTTTTTAAAGGCTTGGTGTTACATGATTGATGTGAAAATATGCATTGTAATAAGCAGAATGGGAATCTGGGAGTGAAGGGAATGTGTGGGGTTGGTTTTCTGGTGATAGTGTTGCTTGCTAAACCATGCCCTGCTTCAATTTACTATATTCCGAAAACCAAGTCCCGGAGAAACAGCTTCTTTGTTTGGTGTTGCTTTCCACTTGGTAAACAGAACCATTGATGGCTTTTTATTGTGGTGGATTGCAGCTGCTTGCAGGGTCATGATTAATTCACTTGGCACATGGACTGCAAAGTTCATCCAGGGGACATACGGGCTGGTCATTTCAGCAAAAATTGGATCTTTTTGTGGAAAAATCAGATGACGCATTGATTGTTTACGGTCTGTGACGTTAAACCTCTTATGTGCTTGTTGCGAGGGGCAGAGCTTTTAGCAAGAGTTGAAGCTGGGGAATACACTTCTTACCATTTGTATTTGATTTCATGCTATTCTAAGCAGGACTGCCACATTGAATAGGCTGGAAAATCCTGCACTTTTCATGTTGGAGACATTCCTTTCATTGCTGAACCAGATAGGGTTCTTAATTATTTGGGAAATTTTTTTGAATCAACCTTTGTGGATGTGCTTATTATATCTTGGGCTATGTCTGGAAATTGGATATCAAGTCCTTTTCCTTTATTTTTATCCAATTTTAATTTTAAATTTTGGGCCGTGTTTCTTTGAGTTCTCTTCGTAGGAACAAGCACACTACAATTAGTGGTGTTATAAAGTATCTCAGAGCTTCTGTTGGTTCTGCACACCGTCAATAGTGTTGATCACATACTAGCTGGTCTTAATGGAAGGCATATCTGGGCTTGCAAAATATGTGGGTAGAAATCAGTAAAAAAAAATGCTTAATCCCTTGTTCCTTTTTATTTGAAGACATTCAGGTCATGTCCATTTTATGTTTGATGAAATTATTGTTGTTGAACTATTTTCAATTTCTAATGAATGTTAATTTTCTGACTAATTTCATGTTTATTCAACTCTGTAGCTAAAGTGCATTTTACATTAATCTCAAATCGACCTTTGGCTCCAATCTCTAGCTCTATTTTTTAAAATTTTCATTAATGTCCTTCTTGCGTGAATGTTTTTCGAGTTAGGGACCCTTGGAAGCCACTGTGAAAAATTGAACTTAGTTTTCTTCGTTCAACCAATACTTTCTGGATTTAATGCCCCAGTGTGATTTACCCCTTGCAAAAAAAATGCAAGAAGAAGGCTGCGTATATATATCCACCATCTCTCTACCCCGCACTAAGTCAGAAAGTATTTTGTGCATGAAATGAGCCTTTATTTTTCCAGCTAATGGCTGTGAGGTTTCTTCTACTAAAGAATCTCGATGATAATTACACTTACGTTATAATCACTCTGAATAATGCATACTTGTGAAAGTACCACAAAATAAATTACCCATTTTCCCCGGGATACGAAAATTCCTTAATTCATAAAACAAGGGCTTATTGGATAAATTTCCACAAAATTATAACTAGCTATGAGTGTGATATTGAATTCTTTAAAAGTTATTGCAGCATGAGTCTTTTTTTTTTTTTGGTGAATTTGCAGCATGAGTCTGTATTGCATATTTTGAGCAATTCAAAACTTCCAAAATAATTACAAATTGAAAAAATTGGAACAAGCATTGAAATTGAACAAGAGATCCCACTAATTTATCTTCTTCATTCTCAATAATTATTTTCTTTCCTTCTCTCCCCCCCCCCCCGGGGAGCAATACTAGTTAAGTATGGGGATGTGATGTTGATTTCTTTAGGTTTATCACAGTATGAGACTACTGCCCTCTACATTAAATGCTATTTAAAAACTTTCATAATAACTAAAATTTGAAAAAGAGGAGAAAATATTGAATTTATTTTAGGTAATTTTCTTCTAAACAGTAAAAGTATTTCATTGTCATAGTAGAGATGTTTTTTTTTTTTTTTATAGTGAGCCATATTCTGACTAAGTGACCTTTTAGGGGCTACCTTCCCAACATAATTTTCTTCATGTCTAAGTTACGAATCGAACTCAAAATATTGATTAAAAAATTTAATGTCATATTCTATTAGACCAACTGACCATTGGTGTCATAATAAAGGTTTTAAATGTAATACCCAAAAAAAAAAAAAAACAAAACAAAACAAAACAAAATTAGGGCTTAAAGCCCAATTTTCTCTCTCTCTTTTCCCCTCTCTTCTCTCTTTTCTCTCCCTCTTCTTCTCTCCCTCTTTCTTCTCTCTTTTCCCTTCTCCCCGCCGCCGTGTCTCTTCCCCTCCCGCTGCCGCCGCCGCCGCCAGCACCGCCGGTCACCACCAGCGCCACCCACAGCCGCTGCAGCTTCCCCCCTCCCGCGAGCGAGCCGCTGCAGCTCCTCTCTGCACGAGCGCCGCTGCAGCTCCTCTCCTTCGCACAACAGCGCGCGAGCTAGCGCGAGCCAGCGCGCGAGCCCAGCGCCAGCCCAGCCCGAGCAACCCGCGAGCAGCGCGCGAGTAGCCCGCGAGCAGCGCGCGAGCAGCCCGCGAGCAGCGCGCGAGCAGCGCGCGAACAGCGCTCGATCAGCGCACGAGCAGCGCGCGACACCCAGCGCGCGACCCCAGCGCGCCCTTGCGCGCCTCTGCCCGAGCCCCTGCGCACCTCCAGCACGAGCGCAAGCGCTCCAGCGTGTGACCCACTACGCGAGTACTCGATCCAGCTCGCGAGCGTGACCCTAGCCACTGCGGCCCAGTCCAGCACGCGGCCCAGTCCGGCCCGCGGCCCACCAGGCCCATCAGGCCCGCCAGCCCGCGGCCCGCGACGGCCCGTGACAGTCCGTGAGCCTCTGCGAAGGTAAATGACTCTAAGTTTCGATTTTCGCACTTGGGTTTCGAAATTCTTTAGTATTGGACTTAAATTGTTCGCAATTGTTTCAAATTTGGAAACATTCAGGTTTTAGACCAAACCAACGGGCGAACGAAAGCTAAATTCGAGATCCGAAGAATCCTAGGTGAGAGAAATGAAATCTCTTCAACCCTTGAATAAATCTTGTCAAATTAGGTAGCATTAGTTGATTTGTTTATAAATTGAGGAATTTAGGGTTCGTACGAAATTAAGAAAAACGATAAACCCTGAAATAGTCGGAAATTGATGAAAATCGTGATGACTTGATTAGGTTGGCTTTCTTGGTGACTCGATTGAGGGCGCTTTGTTTTGCGTATTTTGGTGTTATTGGGGAGTGCGCTACCTTCCCCAAAACGGTGAGTGAGATTTATTTCAATACTTTTGTTTAATATGTAAATCCTGTTTTACAATATTTTGATAATGAGCATGATTTGTCGTATGTTGGAAATGTTTTGACTGGTTTTAAAATTGACTTTTGTGAACCGTTGGAGTGTCCAAAAACTGTATTGAATTATGAAATTATGCATCCATGTGGTTGAAATGTATAATGTGCCATTTTATGCTCTATGTTGCATTGGTTTATGAACCTGACTTCGGCACATTTTGATGTGATATTGATTTTGGCTTTGAGAGCTTTGATATGTATTGTTCCGTAGCTACGAAGGACACCGTGAGAGGCGCTTTGGTGGCGTCCGGATATGCCTAGGCCTGGGGTATCCCACGAGTTGTCGTGATTTGATTATCTACACGGTACTAGTCAGGTTGAACCCGAAAGGGAGAGGATTTGGATTTGGATTGGATATCCTCTCCAAGTCTAGCACCTGGACGAGGTTCGTCGCCAACGCCGGGGTAGAGAGCACTTTAAAGAAATTTGCATATAACACCCCCGGTGCGCCTGTCATAGGTCGCGGTAGACCTCTGCCAGGACATTTTCGGCTGGCAGCTCTATGATTTTAATGACAGTGCTTTGGATGCATATTTGACTTGAAAATGCGTGAAATGATATATTGTTGAAATGAAGAGCATGATAATTTGAAATATGATTTATATACTTATGTTTTGACACTCCAGTTTCACACTCCATATTTGATGACTGCATTGACCCACTCACTCACTGAGTATTCTCTCCCGAGTACTCACCCCTCATTTCCCTTTTGTTTCAGAGATAGTATTTGACAAGGAGTGTCGCTTTTAGGACGCTCAGTATCTTTGGGAGATCAGGCCTGGACTTGAGGAGTCATTGTGTATTTCCGCTGCAAAAATTTGTATTGGTGATATATTTGTATTCTGAGGTCTATAGATGACCATTTTTATAATTCTGGGATGACTGTATAAATATGGACATTTAAATTGTGGAACTCTCATGTCACTGCATGACATTGCATTGAGGCATTTCTTTTTCGTTGCGTCTGTATTTGGGAATGTGTCATGTCTTAGAATTGTTCTCTAGGATCGCTCGGTGCCTCCTCTAAATCACAGGAGGGGCGACTGGCGGCTGTCCATGCCTTTGACGGGGGCATGACAGTAGAGGTCTGTGGTTAGGACTGTGGAAAATTATTTGTTAGCCTTGCGTTGCCTTGGATTGTGCAGTAGGATGATCTGATTTGTTGTTGAGGATAATATATGCATTTTGAGGCCGGGATGGCCCCTTTTGGACAGGTAACAGGTTTATTTTAATATGGGAGACCTCCGATATATGGGGAGGTTCTGCCCGATTTTCTATAAAAATACAGCCGGCATCCAGGGTAACGGGCGGCTGCTCACGATCCCGGGTCGGGGCGTGACATTAAAAATAGAAGTCATCTTAAAAATTTAATTTCACTTAAACATTATTTTTTAGGTAGTTAGGGAATGGGACGACTCAAATTCTAGAATATCATTGCAAGTCTAAATTCTACTTTGACAAAAGCTCATTCACTTCAACCAATAATCCAATTTGATGAGTAGTCTTTAATTTTTTTTTCCCCTCTTAACAAAGATAAGGTATACCCTGAAAGTTAAATTAGACGAATTAAGTTATAATTATAAAAAATCTCTCCTATTATGAAATTGTAAATAAAGAGAAAGACAAATTAGTGATTTTTTTATGGAAAGAAGACAAGTTGCATTACTAGAGAATCTCCTGGGCCTAACCATTATTGGAAATAGTTCTCTAAAGCAAACAAAAAGAGGAATTTTAACCCTCTTAAGTTTTATAAATCATTAACCAATTTTCTTGATGATACTCTTAGATGGATGTTCCCTCTTAAGTTCTCGAGATCATAGGTCACTTTCTTCATGATAATATTATTAGATACAACGGAAGGACAAAGACTAGAGACAAAGTTTTTATATTTCCCAGACAAAGTTTTTGTATTTCCTACACATTACACATACAAAAAATGTTCTTTCTTCTTCAATGTCTAGTCTAATCATGTTTATGCTTCTTTTGCTCTCTGCCATTCTCATTCTAGCTTGTTATGGCTTTGTTAATGCAAGCTCTTTTTCTTTTGAATCATTCGGCCCCGAGAGTTGTAGTTCTGAAGGTGAACTTATATGCATGGGCTCGGCTACTGTGGATAATGGGATTTTGAATATAACGCCGCAACTTGAAGAAAGAATTGAGGTTGGCCGAATTCTTTACTGCCATCCAGTGACTGCTTGGCCAGCAATGATCAGTACAACCTTCACTGTCAGGATTTCCAAGTATCCGAATTCAACATCATCTGGGGATGGGATGGCTTTCATAATAACACAAGATAATCATCCTTCTCCAGAAAATAGCTATGGTCTGTTTATGGGAATTCTCAATAGGACAACACAAGGTACCTAAATTGATAAAAGATGAGCGTCATGCATTTTTCATGACTTAAGTGGCGACCTGTAATTGACTAGATGCATTTTCCACTTTTCTTTTCTCTTTTTATGATTTCACATTCTAAATAATCATTCCATCTTTTAAGAATTTCATGAAGATGATCTTTGTAGGGCTCAAACAATTAGCTGTGGAGCTAGACACGTTCATAAATGAGTTCGACATCGATGACAACCATATAGCAATAGACACAAACAGCATAATAAGACCGGTTGCTATGAAGAGTCTCAATGGCACAGGCATTGATCTTAAAAGCGGGCGAAAAATCAAGATTAGGATCGACTATGATGGATGGAACAAGTTTCTCCAAATTTATGTGGCATATTTAGGAGATCCTTTTATCGGATTCCTTAATCAGTCAATTAAAATGTCTGACACTGTTCCAAGCTCTGTCTATGTGGGCTTCACAGGCTCCACATTAACTGTCTCAGAGTCACATGAAGTCCTCGATTGGAATTTTACATCAACACCTTTGCCTGATTACTCTCTCCGGTACACGCACCAGAAAGGCAACAAGATCAAAGCAATATTACTAATAGTGACTTTGGTTGTCCTTGGTTTGTTGCTTATTGTGACTTGTACAGTCCCTTGCATTCGAAGATGGTGTACAAGGAGAAATGAGAAGCATAAGAAAAAAGGTGACATAGAAAGTCTTACAAAAAGCGCTTGGAATGCCCCAAATATGTTTACTTACACGCAGCTGTCAAGGGCTACTTCAAACTTCAGTAAAGATAACCTCTTGGGGACTGGTGGTTTTGGGAGTGTTTACAAGGGGATTCTGGCTGAGCCCCCAGAAACCATAGCTGTGAAAAAAATTTCTGCAACCTCATTGCAGGGTATGTTCTACTTGCTTCTCATTCAGAACTGATTTGAGTTGATGAATGCTACTCAGCATCGATAAAATCCTTATGAGGATTGTTATAGCTTATGTGACAGATTTCTATTCAATAAATATTTTTTAGTCACTGAATATTATCCAAACATGACAAAAGCATTTTTGATCTGGGTTGGATGAACATTTCTAAATTTATTTTAATTCATTTTCTCTTCATTTCTTCAATTTTGCTTTACTGTGTTAGTATACAGCAAAAGGTATAGATTAACAGAAGTGGGTAAAAAGGCAAGGATAACTTTGTTCTCAATTGCAATCTTTATTCTTTGTCTAAATTATATATAATAACTTATGCTAATCCTTCTTACGACTAATTGTGCTTGCTTAGGCGAGAGGGAATACTTGGCAGAAATTTGCACCATAGGACGCCTACGACACAAGAACTTGGTCCAACTGAAAGGCTGGTGCCATGAAAGCGAGCATCTCCTCCTTGTTTATGACTACATGGCTAATGCAAGCCTGGATCGTTTCATTGGCAAACAATGTCTTGTTTGGAACATTAGGTACAAAATACTAACAGGTTTGGCCTCCGCATTGCTCTACTTACATGAAGAGTGCGGAAATCCCATGGTACATCGAGATGTAAAGCCCAACAATGTTATGTTGGATTCTGAATTTGCTGCTCGTTTAGGCGATTTTGGGCTAGCGAGATTACTCCAAAATGAAGCCTCAGTCACAACCAGAGTTGCTGGAACTCCAGGTTATGTAGCTCCTGAAGTTAGCTTCACTGGAAAGGCTACGCCAGAATCTGATGTATATAGCTTTGGAATGGTAGTACTAGAAGTGGTATGTGGAAAAAGATCAAGAGAATTTTCAGATGACGATAGTATGGTGGATCATGTATGGAATTTGCACGAAAAGAAAGCATTGCTTGAGTGTGTAGACAAAATGCTTGAGCAGAATTTCAATGAGGAGCAAGCAAGGAGGTGCCTGCTTGTTGGGCTAGCATGTTTGCATCTAGACTCAAAGCATAGGCCAAGAATGAGAAAAGTGGTTCAAATTTTTATGAACTTAAATGAGCCCTTGATGGATTTGCCTGATTCAAGGCCTAGATCAGTTCATTTATCTCTTGGTTCTTCTTCAATTTCAACAACCATTGGCTTTGGCTCTGGATCTTCTTCAACCACCACAGGCTTTCGCTCTAGTACTTCTAATTCAACCACTCGGTCACAATCACGGGAGACCTTGCCAGATATGAATCAGTAAAGTTACTCGTGTTATTTAGCAAGATTTGTGTAGTAATATTGGTGCCAAAGAAAATCCTTTGAGGTGGCGTTGACCATCCTGGTATCGAAACCTGATACATTAGGGTTGAGAATAATAGCCCTTTGTTATGTAAATCAATCATCGCAAAACCAAAAAAACAATGCATCTTAGGTTGTGATATCCACATAAGGTATGACAAGCAATACATCATTTAGCAAACATTATTGCATGTTTTGTTGGTGAATACGGGGACAAAATGGCTCCTTTGTTTTACTTTCTTTTCTTTCGGCAGTTTACCCCCCCCCCCCTTCCCACAAAATTTAGTTGCAGTCAGAATTGATAAATATAGGGAAACCCATAAGACTACCTTCAAATAGAATAGACCAGCCGGCTTGGTTAGTTGTGGATACCCTTGCATCAAGATGAACCTGAATACGCCAAGAGATTGATCATTTCCAAGGTTATGCCATCAGATTTGTTTGTGTTCTGGATAACAGGCGATTCTTGATCCATTCAATTCAATCCTATCATCTACTGTGAGGTGCATTGCAGTCATGAGTGTTGAAAGTGAAAAACAAAGTCTTCGATGATTCTTTTAAATCAAAAAGAAATCCTAAACAAGCAGGGATGAGCGTAGTTTTGAAATCAAGTTTCATAATACCTCAAAAGCAGAAATAGGTCATTCCAAGCTAGAGCGAAGTACTAATGAACTAGATCGATCTAATCAATCGAGGAACAAATTGAGCAAATGAATCCAAATTACAAATGCACATTCATGTTTTACGTGCATTTCCTAAAAACATTCAACCCCACTAGTCTCTTTCAAATTCATACACTTGATTAGAAATTATATCCATTTTTAAATTGATTTAAATTTCAAACTCCCATTTCCATCAAAGATGAGGGAAAAATCCAAAAACCCCACGAACAAAAAAGACAGATACGCCCCCCAAAAAAAAGAATTACCAAGAAATCGAATTCAATAATAATAATATATATAACCCTTATTCCTCAGGTTTCAAATCCGATTCAAAATCAAACATCAAACTGAAAAAAAATGACACTAAATTTTAAGGAAATTACTATAATTACCAGGAAACCAGAAGCAGCATTATAATCAATTCTTTAAAACCGCAGGGGCGGGGGGAACGGAAGACCCAGTCCAAATCCAAGTAGGAGAAGCACTCTGAGATAGAAAATCAACACAATCAGAGGATAGAGGAGTAACGATGGAGGAGAGAGAAGGAGCAGAGGAATCCATGCCAGGGAATTGAGTATGGTCCTCAGTGTTCCAACGGGTAGTTGGGTCTGTAAGGCCTCCACGACATTGCAGTACAAATGCGAATCCAGAGAAAATCAAATGTTATGGATAAAATAAAACTTTACAAATAGCTGTAACAAAGTAAGGTTTTCATTGAAGACTTTGTTTTTTACTCCTCACACGCTGCTGATGGCATGGCAGGCGATCCAAATCGAGGAAAGGACAATGCTAAAAAATAAAATATACATGAGGATTGGGGACTGGTTTGGAAAAGAGCCAAAGTCCAAAATATAATTTTGGTTTTTCTTTTTCTTTTTAAAAAAGTATAATTTAGTTGAATTAAATATTTCACTTCTCATTTTTTAATAAATCATATTAGATTTGACTAAATTCATTTCGATTTAATTCGACACATGGAACAAAATTCTCTCGACGTCTGTTTTGTCTTAAAAAAAACTCAAAATCAAAATCTAAACCAATTAAATATCAGTGATATTTTACTTTTCCTTGAGATGTTGAATTAGAATTTAATTGAGTAGAACCCAAGAGAACCTAAATGTTTAACCCGAACTAGGGGTAGTACAAGCAAACAATTTAACTCATATTTAAATTTATTTGAATTTACGTTTTTTTAAAGTAAAATGAAAATTTCAAAATAAGTTCTTCAATCTTTCACTTTTATATAATTTGCAGTTCCATGCCCTGCAATTTCCCTTTTTTAAAAAATCAAAACTATGATTTTTTTTCCCCCTTTTCATGGTCCTAACCAGAAAAGGGAAAACCCAAAAAGGATTGGCCAAATTATCATTTAGGTTGTAAACCCAACTCATGGTAAGTATACTAGAGATGTGTGTGAAGAAAAAGAAAAGAAAAATACTTTAGAAAACTCACTCCCCAAACGAGGCGAGTCATCATCAGACACAAGCAGCAACTCCAGGATCTCTCTCAATTCCTCTTCCTCATCCCCCACTTCAATCACCCAAATCAACCGACACAAAGATGATGAGGAGGAGAGAGAATTGGACATTAAGGAGATTTTCGAAGAATTATCACCGATGCCAGGATTGAAAATTAATATCAAAACCAATTTACTATCTTATTGGTCTATATCAACAAAAAATATAATATATGAACATAACTATAAGAATTATACCCATCGTGCAAAAATATTCACATATATCAAATTTACACGCCAAGCTCCCATCGGTATAACGATAGAATATTACATTCTCTTAATTATAGATTTCATATTTGAGTGATGAAAATGGAGAAATAGAATTTGGGATAGTCAAACTTTTTAATGGATTTCATAATACTCGAATCAGATTAATAAAATAAAATATGAATATCAATCGATGAAAATTAATATATATATATCAAATTCAAGTTGTCAAGAGGAATTCAAAATCAGATCTAAAGTAAACTCTAAGGAGAGGAATCAACTATTAGAGTGCTAAAATAAGGAAGCAAAGTAATATACATATTTTCTTTCCTCTAGTGTGTGATAGGGATCATTGAATTTAGATTACTATTTCAACTAGAAGCAAATTTTTCTTCGATTTATGGAAAGAAAATAAAATATAATTAAAAATAAAGGGAGAACGAAACATGAAGGAGCTGGAGGTTATTTCATACACCGCATAAACAAAAAAAAAATAAAAAAAAAAGCCACTCATAATTGAAATAGAGAAGATTTTGATCATAGTTCATACTTGGAATATACAAAAATCAAAATAAATACAAAATGATATAATAAAATGATATATTTATAAGAACATCGGGAGCAAAAATATAAATAAATGTATAAATATAAAAATTATAAAAATTTTTATATAAATTATGAAAATAATAAGTAATCATATTTTATAATAAAAATTTAAGTTGATCAAATATCTAATTATTAATTATAAGATAAATAATATAAAAATTATAAATTATAAATAAATAAATAATTCATTTTTAAATATAAAAAAAAAAATTAAAAAAATTATATAAATATTAATTAATTTAATATATTAAAATATTTTAAAATAATAAAAATATTTCAAAAACCAAGACCGTTAAAAAGTTTTCGACAACCATAACCTTCACACCTCAACATTAATTACAAATCTGAAAAGATGACAGGGTTCGAAGCACCACCTAAATCATAATTTGGCCAAAAGGCTTCTCCTTATTTTTGTTGATGGTGGGCCCAGTTCAAATTCAAGGCCGGCAGGGCGTTCCCTTGGTATTTGACTCTTGACACAGTCACACACATACACAACACAACATCAAAATCCAAATGGCAGAGATGACGGAGATGGAGACTGCTTGCTTTTCCTCCTTTCCCATGTCGTCTTTTCTTTCTGATTTGGTCTCGTTTGATAAATTTATCTCTCCATTTTGTAATATAAATTCCTTTTCAAATTTGTCCTCTTCTAGAGTTTGTCATTTGATTGATTATATTTCCTAGTCTTGTTCGATCATCTTGTTTTCTTCTGTTCATCTGCCGATTCTTTGTGAACAGAGGATTCACGGGTTGTCGTTATGTACGCATATGAGGTTTCAGAGAAGCATTGTGGCTTGTTGGCTTTTGTTGGCTTTTGAGAGAACTGGGTTTCTTTAATTTTCCGTCTTTTGAATCATTTTTTCCTTTTCTTTTGGGGGAGGGGAATTCAATCTGTTGTTTGGCAAGATATTTCATGATATCTTGTAATTTGGCAAATATACTGCCTCTCCATTTCCTTTGATGATGTTAGGGTTCCTCATTGATATAGAAATATATTCAATGTGACTAGGAGAATGGGAATCTGGTACTTTGTGAATGGAATTTGCGGGGTTAGTTTTCTGGTGATGGCATTGCTTGCATTTGGATCATATGGTTTTCATCTACCCCCAATGCAATGCAATGTGTCTCTTGCTAAATCATGCCCTGCTTCAATTTACTATGTTCCGAGGACTAAAATATGTCTTGAAGAAACTGCTACTTTGTTTGGTGTTGATTCCCACTTGGTTAATAGAACTGTTGATGGCTTTTTGATCGCTGTGAATTGCAGCTGCCCTCTGGGTCATGATTATTTCACTTGGCACACGGACTACACAGTTGAACCAGGGGATACATGGGAAGTCATTTCCGCAAAATTTGGATCATTTGTAGTGCAATATTTAGATAAGGCATTGATTGTTTATCGGACTGTGACGTTAGACCTCTTATGTGCTTGTTCTGATGGTGCGGAGCTTTTATCATATCGAGTTGAAGTTGGGGATACACTTTTTACCATTTGCTCTCGATTTCACGCTAATCTAAGCATGACTGCCACTTTGAATAGGCTGGAAAATCCTGCACTTATTCATTCTGGAGATATTCTTTTTATTCCTGAACAAGGTAGGGTTCTTAATTGTTGTCTTTTCTTTTGAGTCACATCAACAAATAGTATTTGGGAAATCTTTTTGAATTGGACTTTGTGGATGTGCTTATTATATCCGAGGGTGTGTTTGGAAACACTTATTTAGACCGCATATGTCTTAAGTGGTAAAGTTTTTTATATAAATTCTTAACCTGATAGCTTTTGAAAAGAAGAGTGTTTGGTTAATGTGTACTTGAGAGATTTTTGCATAGGAAAAAAAAAGGCTTGGATAGAAAAATGTACTTCATGTTGTGCTACTTTGGTCTACATTCCATATTGGTGAAGTTCTTATATCCCCCTATAAGCAGTTTTCTGCTCTGTTCCCAAATGCAACTTTGGTGACAAACCCCTTTTTTCTCTACTTATAAAAGAAGAAAAAGCGGCATGATCGCTGCTTTGAGATGCAGTGCCGCCTTGCAATGAAAGTTATGGCTTCACCGGAGCAGAAGTTCTCTTTTTAAGAACATAAAAATGATTAATTGTTTTCTGAGTGCTTGCAAAGAGCTGCTATGTTTTGTTAAGAGCACCATATACACCATGCAGCTTCATTAAAAGCTTAAACCATCTATTCTATGCATTTGGGTGCCTAACTATTTTTTATGACTATTGCATGGATTGTGTTGATCAGGAGACTTCAAAGACCTGAATCTGGTTCAGAATCAAAATCAAGGTAAATAACAAGCTCTCGCACTTCAACATATTCAATTCTTTCCATTAAGGTTGGCTACAACAAACATGGAATCTTCATTTTTATGTGCCTTTTGTTTCAATAAACTTACCACTAATCCATTATAACTTCTTTCTACTCTTTTTTTTTTTTTTTGGGGGGGGGGGGGGGGGGGGTTGGGGGAGGAGGGGTTGTTGGTGGCCAAATCATATTGATAAAGTCAGACATAAAACTAAGTGGGCTAAGAAGCTGCGAGAAGGTAGAAAAGTTTCAAAACGAATTATTGCATTTTTTTTAACAGAAGAGTCTTGGTAACTATATACTTCTGGATATAATTGTTTTTCTAGCATCATTATGGTCTGTTGCAATAGCAACTTTTAGGGAATAAACAGCTTTTCTCACGATGAATAATGTTATTTCTTTTGGTGGGTTATCATTTGTCTTTAGAGAAGATATACTATCATCTCTTTATGTAAATTCTTTTCCTTATCATGCATTTTCTCTTCTGTTCTTGCAATAAACATCTTGTGCATAACATCAATGCTTGAATCGACTGTACATGTTAAGAATAATTAGTGGAAATCATAAGTTAGATCAAATAATGCATAAGTGCCTTTTATCCAATCTTATGCTTGTCTTGGTGCTGCATACAGTTTATTCAATGTATAGAATGCCCACATGCGTTCACTTTATGCCTGCAGATCCGAGGCCAAAAGAAACATCAAAATCTTGAGTCTATATAGCTATGGCAGTTATTCTGGCAGTTAGTGTGCTTATGCTACTGTCATTTTTTATTATATATTGGAGATACAAGAAAAGAGGGCTTCACACTCAACTATTAAAAGAAGGTACACACAGCATGCTACTTGTGCTTGTTTGCTGCAGATCCTTTCCTAACAAACAACAGTAGCTTATAGGAGTTCTTCCACTCAATGGTTACTGCCCTCCTAGATTTTGCCAGTTTAATGACATCATGTAGGAAGCTATATGTATACAACTTTAATGTATTAAATTACTATGGACCATTTGTGCAGAATCTGATGTGAGTGTGCTGACCTCATTCAGTTCTGAGAAAGCAACTGTTTTTACTTATGATGAAATTTGTGATGCAACTTCCAATTTTAGCATGTCACTGAAGATTGGCCAGGGATCTTATGGGTCTGTTTACCTTGGAAAGCTGAGAGGAACTGTAAGTATGATCAATGTTTTCATTCCATTGCTTAGTACATCAGTGGAGGTAGGGGTGTCCACCAGGCATCAACCATAGCTCATTTTTGTACCATTCAGAATGTGGCCATAAAGCAAATGAAAAGAACCAAGTCAAAAGAGTTCTTCGCAGAGCTTAATATCCTCTGCAAAGTTCACCATTCCAACTTGGTACATGTTTTTCCATATGTCTCTGTTCATGATTTAATTTGATTGCATACAAAATTATATTTAGCTTTTAAATTGCAAGCTTGGCTTATTAATCTTCTTGTGACCATATTCTTTTTCTTTCACGATTCTCAATCAGATCGAACTTATTGGATATGCAGCTGGTGGTGAATGTCTCTTTCTCATATATGAATTTGCGCAACATGGAGCCCTTACTGACCATCTGCAGAGCCCGGACCTGAAAGGTTTGGACTTTCATGCAATCCCACATTTAAAATCATTTCTTCTTGCTGGTGAAGCTTTAAAAACACGTTTATTTCCTTCCTCACTTCATTCAGTTATTCTGGTTTTTTATCTTATAGTGCTTAGACTAATACTTTGACCGAGTGTGCTAGATACTAGTCTGCCCTGCTCCCCAATCATAAAAGCCAATAAGAAAAAAGAAAAAAAAAAATCCCATAAGTTATCAGCTAACAAGAAGCGTGTCATGTGTTATTTTTCTTTTTCCTTTTTTTTCCCCCACGTGTAAGATAGAGAGCATTGGGCTTCAGCAGCTTAATGGTGTATCAATAGAGGGTTGCCACCATGAATTTGAAAAATAGTCGCTACAGAAAATTTGCCAGTAATCCCCACTATGAAGAAATAATTGCCAAGCAATAAAACATAAACAAACTTTGAGATGCTTCTTTCTGCATTTTGTCACATATCATCCATGCAAGCATTCACCAACAATAAGTTTGTTCCAATAAAATATGAACCTTTGAGCTATGCTTGGAATGAACTTGATCTCAATGGAGCATTACCACTAAGATGACTATTTTTCGCACCATGAGCTGCAGGATAGGCAAATTTACTTGGTAAGGCCCTGTGCATGGGCTGCCGGAGTGATAGATATCTATCTTCAATTGATCTTTTTTTTTTTTTTTTTTTTTTTTGGCTGATCTCATTCAAGACATTTTTAACCCCCAAATTCTGGATCATTTCCCTACCCTCTGAACATCTAACAGGTTCAATTGTATCTTACATCTTTCCATTTTGATAATATGTGGTAGGCTTATAATACCATTAGGGGGTCTTTGGGATTGCATCTCCTTGGTGGTCATTGTGAATAAATATCATATTCAAAAAAAGGTCAAAATATGTCTTTAACTGATTTTTAACTCAGTTTCTGTCATGTTATTTATTTATCTTTGTTATACTTTCCATTCGCGATTAGGGTTTTGTTATATATAATCTGTTATGCGCAACTCTAAATCAGCTCCAAATCAATTTTAATCTAGAATAGTGCTTGGCTTGCCTTTGCATACTATTAAATCAATTTCTACTCATTTATTGTTATGTCACAGAAAATGTCTTGATATGCTTGCCTTTAGTATGGTTTCTCTGGAATATTGCTTGGCTTTATGACAACATGATTCTCTATGTATTCCCTTTTCTTTTTAAATATTTTTCAGGCTACAAGCCACTTACTTGGACTTCCAGAGTACGAATAGCCCTTGATACTGCAAAAGGTCTCGAGTATATACATGTGCACACCAAACCTTATTATATCCATCGAGACGTGAAGTCAAGCAGTATCCTCTTAAGTTCCAATTTTCATGCTAAGGTATGGATGCTAGTCGCTATGAAGTTCCTTTGTAACGAATCTTATTTGTTTTTGTGAACTATAAATAAGATGAAATGCCTAGATGCAAGTGCAACAAGTTTGGGCACACTTTGGGGTTCTGTTTCTCATTTGACAAGTTAATAAGCATTGAACTCAACTCACATCATTTAAACTCTATTAAGGCTAAGCCAAATATTGTACCAATTGTCATATTATTTAGAAAGTCTTGGCCAACACAACTAAGGTGTTATGCCTTTAGAAGGGGAGTAATTTTTCTGTTCAAGTTTGTATGGTGAAAATTACAAGTTGATAAAAATTATCGTTTCTTTTTGAGTTTGAGACCAGCTACAAAGAAAAAAAAGGAAGTAGTAAAATAGGTAAAACAAATGTCAATATGTTTTATATTAGGGACATTTTGTTTCTCAAATCAAATTTTGCTACTGGAACTGAGACTTTGGTATTGGAATATGTTGTGTCCATTGTATGCTTTCATAGTTTTAGGACAAGGAAATATAATAACAAGAAGAATTATTATATTCTTTTTTTTTTATTTTGTCTAAATTCTTGTTATTTGGGATATGTTGTTTATTTTAATTCCAAGGTAGTCTTAGAGTCTTTAGGCAATTTCCATTCATTTTGTTGTTGAGTTTTTGATTTGTTTGCAGTTGACTTCTAGCATATGACTAGCATCGTTTTATACCTTATGAAACATACAATAGGGTGCAGGCTTAGGTCTCTTTCCTTTTCTAAATTACAAATATCCTAATCTTTTTTACTATCTCTGTACATTTATATACACCTTATTTGTTTATATATGTTCCAGAACTAGATTATCTTGAGCCCCTCATATGTTGTGATTTCTTCGGTGGCTTCCAAGCTTACTCCTGGATTTGTGAGACTTCTTAGAGAGTTACAAGTGTTTTTCTGCTTCCATTTTGGTCCTTTTTCTTATGACAACAGCTCCAATCATTTACTAGTCATGGTAAATTTTTAAAATGTTGAACTTTAAGCTTTGTCTCATTAAAGTAGTTAGAACATATTCTTTATTAGAATTCATCTTTCTATAGTTTTTTTTTTTTTTTTTTCATTAGCTTCTTTGAGAAACATACATGGAAGAGAGGAAAATGCAAAAAAAGCACCAATCAGGGTTCTTCGGTAGTTATTTGTTCAGTATGATTACTTTTTCTACTCAATGCATCCTCAAATGCTTTTTATCTTCTCCTAAATTTCTTCACATTAATTTTCAAGAGTCCCCATTTCTAAGCATCCTCATCTTGTGTGTTTAGCTCCTTGTGCTTTATTTTACATTTTGCCGTGCATGACATGGTATCAATGAAACTTTGTTCAGTATGATTACTTTTTCTACCCAATGTATCCCCAAATGCTTTTTATCTTCTCCTAAATTTCTTCACATTAATTTTCAAGAGTCCTCATTTCTCAGCATCCTCATCTAGTGTGTTTAGCTCCTTGTGCTTTATTTTACATTTTACCATGCGTGACCCGGTATCATTGAAACTATCTTTAGAAATTTTATTTTGATTGCATCTCTATTCTACCAAGTCTCATGAGTTGATTGTGACAACACATCTCATGTAATGTGAAAGGTTTTGAATTCTTGCTTCTTCCATCCGTAAAACCTTTTCCAAACCATCAAATTGCAGATGGCTGTCTCTATTTCCTATTGAAATTCATTCATGATAACCTTTTGCATGAAAGACTATTACCTTCATGTTTTAGTAGCTGATGTTATTCTAAATAGACCTCTACTTCAAATTTCTTGTTCATTTTGTTGTGCTTTGCTCTTGCTCCTTTTTCTTTGATAAATTTAACATCCTTCTTTCAATTTTTTTTTTTTTTTTTTGAGTTATGGGATTGATTTATATTTCATTGTCCTTTGGCCAGTTACGCCTTAAAGAAGCTTTTTGTTGGAGCTGAATAAGGCAATACTTGAAGAATTTTGAAATAGAGATATTGCATTCAATCTCAAAAGATTGGGACTGTGTACTTGTACACCAAGCTCCTTTGATATGTTTTATGCTCCGTTGCTTGGATTTATCTTAGTAAATGATTAGACTAATTCTAAGAGAATTTCAGTAGGCTGCTTCTAAAAGTATAGAACTAGTTGTCTTGGTTGCAAGGTAGCAGCTTCTCTTTTTAAGTAAGTTTTCCTTCACTAGACATCTACAAGCCTTGCTATTCCCTTGAAGCTTCTTTCTTCCTTCAGATTGCAGATTTTGGATTAGTAAAATTGCTAGAACATTCCCCTGAAACTGGGGCATCAGTGTCAAGAATTGTTGGGACATTTGGTTACCTTGCTCCCGAGTGAGTTCATTACTCTGTTTAAGTTACTTGGCCAACATTTCTTTTTGCTACAATTGAGTAACTGACACTCATTTTAAGGTAGTGGCGACTGTTTTATTTCTGAGATTGTCTACATATTATCACTTTGTGCGCTGTTTCTGTATTGAATCCAGATATGTTAGGGATGGACATGTGACCACCAAGACTGATGTCTATGCCTACGGGGTTGTTCTTATGGAATTGCTAACTGGCCTTCCAGCACTTAGTAGAGATGCAAGTCCAGCAAATTCCCTGTACATCGAACATCGGTCTTTGGTGGAATATGTAAGTGTCAGTGAGTTTTTTATCTCATTCCGCACAGGTTAATCTTCTTTGTCTTTGCATTTTGCATTTGCTGGCCATCAAGAACAGTGAGATAGAAAAGCCAAAAGTGAAGGGTAATGTGAACCAGATTCTTGATTTTATAAACTTATTTTAAAGAGAAAGATATTGACAGCAACTAGTTCAAAGTAGGGCAACATTTGGTGGTAAATCTGCAAATGATTTTGCACCATTCAATCCTCACACGTCCCACTACAACCTATAAACATGCAAATGCCTTCTCCCAAGGGTTTGACTTTGTTATATGCCTTTACTGTCCTATGGTTTTTAAAATAGGTGGTGTCTAACGAACTAACAGTCCTTGTCATTCTAGATTTTATGCTGGAGTTCTTATTTATTTATTTATTTTGCCGAAAGGAACCTCTTCTTGCAGCAAGCCATACTTGAAAAGTGGTATGGTGATGCACCGATGCTACCCTACCATCATAGCTACCTCCACAGACTAGAACTCTTTTAAAATGACCCGAGAATGCCCTGACTCTGTAAGATATGGCCCAGCATGGCTTTTTAATAACATTTAAGTTTCATTAGTTATTAAAATAATTAGCCACGGTCATGCTTGTGATGTAATGACTTCCCTCAAGCATTTTGTACATAACCAATAGAAAGGCTCAACTTCATAGACTTGTGATAAAGTTTCAATTTTCTCGATAATCTAATTACAACAGCTGATCTCACCACCACAATCTTCTTGATCTTGGATCTGAATATAGTCTTGTTTCTGTTCTCTTTATGGCTCCTACTATGCCAACATTTGCCATACTTCATTGTGTTTTCTTTGGCTTGATGTGAGGATGCATTTCAAGAAATCCAAATTCAATATCACCTTAACATTGAACTTCTTGTGCACTAGCATAATTTTTTTTTTTTTTTTTTTTTTTTTATGATATATGGCTATTTGTCCCTCGAAATCAGTCCGGTGTTAGTTATCTAATCTTGTATATCTTTGTTTGGCTACTCAATGCTCCAATATCTTGCCCACAGCTACGTCACATCCTGGCTATCTGGACACTCTCGAGTATGCTGCAAATTTATCTGTCATGCATGCAAATGTTGAATTATGAATGGTAATAATTTAGATGAATAATATATTATGTCAAACATTCTTTCTATTTAATCTAAATCAACCTACTGGGAGAACCAAATCAGAACTAATTGCAGTGTATTTCATTATTGATTTAATTTGTTGCCAACCTTTCCATTCTTTCCAGTGTCTTGGGCCTGAGCAAAATAAAGTTGAAGATGATGTAATAAGAACTAACCCATCATTACCATTGGTCGCTCAACTTCAGAATCTAGGTCTTGTTCTTCTGAAAAATATAATTATATTTCTGCTATAACAAGAAAACTTGTTTCTATATCAGAAGTTACTCATGATTCTTTGAATCTTTCCATCATTAAATCTGCAGAAACTCACCTTTCCAAACCCTTTCCAATTAGCCACATTAAATTATCCTTGTTTTATTAATTAAATATTTTTCTTTAGTACCTATGGCATCTTCTTCTGCATTTGCAATGAGAATCAAATTTATGCAGATTGATGTGCTTCCAAAATCTTTGTGCGAAGATTTGTGGTATAATAATGACTTTGCTGATCCTTCCCATCCTTTACAACCAAATGGTGCAAAATTCACCATTTACAACCAGTGAATGTATCTTTTGCTTCCTGGTTGATGTTATCTTTGATGACCATGTTTTGAATTTTGCACCGCTTTAAATGGTGAAACCATTTTGGAAAGTACGAGGTCATTGAGTGCTCTGCTTTATTATGGATGCCTCATAAGCTATTAAATTATGCAATCTCAGTTGTGAAATTTCAAACCATCACTAGCAGTCCTCTTTGATTTCAGGTTGTGTCAGTCTTGGATAGCTCTGAGGACTCTCTGACGCAGCTAACTCAACTTGTTGATCCCAACCTGTCTCATTACCACAGAGATTCTGTTCTTCAGGTAATCACGATTTCATATTTTTGTTTCTTTTCTAAATGACTAGATTCCGGAGACAATTTAGATTTCTCAGCTTGAAAGGTCCTACCATCCTAGTTGCAGGGAATATATGAAAATTTTGACATGGTTTTTGAAAAGTGACAACATTTGATCTAACAGTCATGGTTCTTAAGGAGAGTCTGAGCCATTTGTGGAGTGTGAGTGGCCGTTGGAGGCATAGCTTAAACTCCTAATGTTGGGGAACCCGGTGCCAAAAGACAAAGAGGCATAGCTTAAACATTCATGGTCCCTGGATCCTAATGGGCATGAGCTAGTTGAATATACGAATGCCATTTTGCAGCTTGATTCTAATCTTCCTACTGCTTTTGACTAACAAGCTATCTCATCAAGCAATACCTGCATCTACCTGGCAACTTTATAAGCATTTCTTACCATGTACGGTTAAGAGAGTAGTATGGCCCGAATTTTTTTATCCAATTTTCTTCTAACCCTTTTTCCATTTTCTTCCCCCCCCCCAAAAAAAAGATGGCTAGATTGTCCAAGGATTGCGTGGATGACAACTGGAACCGGCGGCCTGACATGTCAAAAGTTGTGCTTTGGCTCTCACATATTCTGATGTCCTCCGAGAAGTGGGAGAGATTAGAAGGCTCCATGATGTGAACATACACTATGCATAAATATAACATAAAATAGTTGAAACTTATGCATATGATTTGGTCACTAAGACCTTGACTGACAACGATAACCAATTCAGAGATCAGCAGATTAGTATAGAATTCATGTATCGTGGAATCATCGGCAACACTTGATTCACTAGTGGACTCCTTCGGCTGCATGTCAATCCCTAGTACTAGCACAGTAGTTTCATCTACTACCTTTGATTGTCATTTTAGTAATTTTGCCTTTTCTGTTCATCCATGCGCTAACTCTACTGCTCTGCACATAGACCTCGAGTAAATCTAACTCAGGAACATGCGTGCGTGGGCAAATCATGCTGCAAATGGGCAGCGAGCCCAATGAATGATGTAGTTAAAATTGTCATTAAGAATTATATATAAAAAATCAGAGATAGAAAAATAATATATATAATATTACAATGCCAATCAAGTCTTTATTCCATTAAGTGAGGTCTATTATATGAATCCTTTTACGTTAATATATTTTATTTCATATCGTATATTCACTACATGATTGTTTTCTTTATACAACAATAATAATAATATTTTTATCCCATTAAATAAAATTGATAATATCAATATTTTTATATTATTGTATTTT
Source organism: Dillenia suffruticosa (assembly GCA_033439265.1). Lineage (NCBI taxonomy): Eukaryota > Viridiplantae > Streptophyta > Magnoliopsida > Dilleniales > Dilleniaceae > Dillenia > Dillenia suffruticosa. Next base: position 23,183,172 of record JAVTVX010000029.1, read on the forward strand.
ATTTTAAATGGTATTTTTTTGTATATTTATATAATTCATATTATATTTTATCGTCGTTATTTTAAATTTTTTAGATTTTTCTCTTTCTCGATTAATACGAGTATCAGATTTTTGTTATGATTTGAATTTGTAATTTTTTATTATAATTATTATTTTATGGGTATCGGTGATTGTTTTGAGTTAAATTTTTTGATTCAATCAATTATGTTATTTAGGTTTTGCCAAATTGATCATAATTTTTAAGCCCCAGTACTGATTGGGCTTTGAGGGTTTTCATCAAATTCGTGATTGATTTTGATTGAGAGAGATGGGAGAGGGTAGCTTGGGAAGAATATTCCACAATGGGCACCAGCATGCCGGACAAAAGGGCAAGGCAAAGCAGACAAACAAATGGAAACCTAAGGAAATTAAGAAATCTCCAATCATATATTAAAATTCTTCCTTCTTAATTATTTATTATTTTTTTCCTTATTTTGGATGTTGATGGAACGGATGTGACACGTAATTAATTGTTTGATTAGGAAGGATAACATTTTTATTTTAAAAATATCTCAATATACTATATTAATTAATATTTATATAAAAATTCTTATTTTTCTATATTTACATATTTTTTATATTTAATAAATTATTTATTTATTTATTTATATTTTTTAATATTATCTGTTTTATGATTAATAATTATATATTTAATAAATTTAAATTTTTATTATAAAAGATGACTATTTTATTATTTTTATAAAATAATTAATATTTATATAAAAATTCTTATTTTTTTTACTTATGTTTTCATTTCTTGTATTGTTATGAAGTATCATTTATTATTTTATCTGTATAATTAATTTGATAGATTTTGAAATGTTTAATAATAGGAAAAAAAAAGAGAAAAATACCAATTAAATTGAAAAAATAGCACCTCTCTATTTTTTTAATTAGTGATACAGATAAATTCTCTTTTATAGATTCTATAAAATTTTTGAATAAATTATCAAATTTTTTGTAAATAAATATAAAAAAGGCCAATAGTACTAATAATTTTTGCGCGAGAAAAATATATATACACTCAGGAATTGAAAAATGACCGAGTCATAATATCTAACTCATGAAACTCGGTGAAGCAGGACAGACCTAATAATCTAAGTGACCATATAGATATATCCTATTCTTGTGTTCCAAATAATCTATTCATTTATTTCTCAATAATTACAAAATACATTTTAAATTTGAATAATATATATTAACCTCTTATTTTGTTCTCAATATCATAGGAGGTAATTTTTTTTTTGGAAATAGAGAAAAAAAAAAGAGATTAGGAAAAGTATGATAATTTTTTTTTATTTTTAATCTATAATTGTACTATAATTAATCTATTTTATAGAAATATATTATTTTGGAACAAACTTCTAAGTTTTTTATATATCGGAAATGGTTCAAAGTGTTATCTACTACTTCTTGTTATCGGGAATGGTGAAAAAAGATTTAACAGAGCTAATCCCTAAAATGAGTCCCACAGTACTCGAACCGGATTAATCGGATAAAGACCAGATACCGATAGTGAAATCCAAAAAAAAAAAAAAAACAAAAATAATATTTTGAAAATTTTCTTAAATGTCATGTTTTTGTCATTTTCATAGTCTTTCTCTTAAATCCAATATTTATTAGTTTAAGATTCCGCATGGTATATCATGCATTAAAATCCTTCACTTTAATATGTAAGAGTTAAATTCTGTCATAATAAAGTATTAGAGAGATAACTCAAATTTATATTGTTGTTGTTGAGCTCAAACTGTTGTATTTATTGAGTTATATATGAATTATCTGTTAACCAACGGTTTTTGGAGTCTTTATCAACGGTTTTCGTTCGCCGGTAAAAGTCTTTTTTTTAGGCTCTTACGTTTGGATTTAATCATTTGTCATGAAATATTAAATCTTCTGTCATTTAACTCAAAATTCTAGTTGTGTTATGTACATATAAAATTTTTTTTATAATTTTTAAAATAAAAGTCAAATTTTATTTTAATATTTTTATCACTCAACTACTGGTTAGGGGATAAGAACATGCAAGTCCCTTATAAATTAGTCATGAATGATATACTTAATTATGAATGGTTGAGTATAGAGTTAATGTGTGATTATTAAAGGATAGTAATTATTGTGGCAGAAAGTCTTGCTCTGATTTGAATGATAAACTGGTGGCAGCTTCGGAAGTCAGAAATTTTGATATATAATTTTTTTCCACTCCCGTTATTCGGAATATAATCTGATTAATTCATTTTAAATATTTACAAAATCTCTATTTAAGGGTCGGCTCTCTTAATATAATATTTTTTTATTTTTAAATTTTAAATCTTAAAATTAATCAAATGATATAACACCTTACCTCATTGTATCGATTCTCCATTGATTTTAGTTTGTGAAATGGTTGACTCCGTTGGTGCATGCGTGGTTCCATTTCACAATGCAATTGGAAGTAGTAGTTAGGGTCTTGTCCCCAGGGCCATGGGGCCACTGCCGACTCATGCATGACAGCAAACAAATAGTTGGTAATATCTCTCCTAAAGTTGTTGACTAACAATAGTGAAGACTTTACTTGTGGATGCATGAACAAGAGTAGATTTCAATAATTCCATTCCAAACACCCGACACATTAATTAATTAATTAATTAATTAATTTCATGATCCGCCAAATAGATGAGTCTAATGTAATGGCAAATTCAGATTTTGAGAGAGAGAGAGAGAGAGAGAGAGAGAGAGAGAGAGAGAGAGAGGAGAGAGAGAGAATGTTAATGAGGAGAGACGGAGAGGGAGGGAAAAAGAAGGGTAAGGGTGCTTGCAAGTGGGTCCTATCACGCCAAGTTTAGAGCGAGGTGGAGGAAGAGGAAGACGAAAATCTCAGCGGATGGGTTGATCATATATATATATATATATATATATATATATATATATACATACTATGAGGGTTCTGACCGCATAAGGTACAGCCTTGGTCGAGATTTGTATTTTTTGTGTTATAATTATTAAAAGAAAATGATAAATTGGTGAAAAATAAAAAAAAGTGAAAAAGAAAAAGAAGAAACAAAAAAGTAATAAAAAAAGGGGAATAGTAAGAAACCGGAAACAGGGGAATAAAAAAAAGAATGAAAAAAAAACAAGTAAAAAAAAACAGAGAGAAGAATAAGAAATTCAAAAAAAAAGGAAATAAAAAAAGAAGAAAAAAAACGAAAGATAAAGGGTTAAAAAGAATAAGTAAAAAAAAAGTGAAGAAAAAATACCTAAAAAAAAGAGGGAACAATGGCTAACTGTTCCCATCCGAGGTATCCTTTCCTCCCACTCCCCCCTCTTGCACAATTGAAGGATGAAAAAAAAAAGTAAAATGAAAAGAAAAAGCAAAAAAGAAGTAAAAAAAAAACAGTAACTAACCGATAACGGTGAAATAAAAAAAGAAGTTAAAAAAGAAATGTGAAAGGTGAAAAAAAGAAATAAAAATAAAAAGGAATAAGAAGAAACCCAAAAAAAGTAAGAAAAAAAAGGATGTATGATGAAAAAAAAAAGTGTAAATGAGTAAAAAAAAGAAGCAAAAATAGCAAGTCGGTAATAGTGGAACAAAAAAAAGAATAAAAAAAAGAAAAGCGAAGAGTAAAAAAAAGAGAAAAAAAATTCAAAAAAAGTAAAACAAAAAAAAACATAAAAATGGAAGGAAAAATGATGAAAAAAAAAGAAAAAAATGGTAAATGAGTGAAAAAAATAAATAAAAAAAAGACGATAAAACACCAAACAAAGAGAAAAAAAAAGGGGGAATAGTAACCCACATCCTAGGTGGCACTCCCAAAGTATTCCTCCTCCCAAAAAAAAGAGAGAACAATAGTCAATTTATCTCATTTGAGGTGTTATTTCCTCCCACTTCCTTCCTACAAATGAAAGGTAGAAAAAAAAGTAAAAAGGGAAAAGAAGAAACAAAAAAATAGAAGTAAAGAAAAAAAGAACAATAATAAACCAATAACAGTGGAATAAAAAAAAATGAGTGAAAAAAAGAAGGGTGAAAAGTAAAAAAAGAAATTAAAAAAAAAAGAAAAAGAAGAGTGTAGGGTGAAAAAAATAAGCAAAAAGAAAGGTAAATAGATAAAAAAAAAAAAGAGCAAAAGTAGCATACCATAATAGTGAAACCCTAAAAAAAATAAAAAAAAAAAAGAAAGATGAAAGGTAAAAAAAAGAATTAAAAAAAAGGAAGAAGAAGAACAAACTCAAAAAAGTAAAAAAAAAATTAAAAAAAAAATGAAAAAAGGGAAGGAAAAAGATGAAAAAAAAAAAAGAAAAAAAGGTAAATGGATGACAAAAATAAGTAAAAGAAAAATAAGAAACACACAAAAAAAAAAAAAAAGAGAAAAAAAAAAGGAACAATGGCACACCATTTTCATCTGACATGGCACTCCCAAGACACTCTCCTATCCACTTGTTTGTTTTATTATAGTAAGATATATATTTCTTAATGAAAGCCAACAACTTGTAGTCAAGTTGCAGTACCACATAAACTTGCACAAGGGTATCGATTCGCGTTCACTCAATTGTATATAGAGTTTAATTTTTTTAAAGTATAATCGAGAGATTCGATTTCTATTAAAAATATCATACTTTCGTATATATAGAATGTTGCTCGTTAGGAGATCCATCTTCTAAAAAGAAATCATTATATCGATCAATTCAAATTAATTAAAATAAAATTCTGAATATTAAACGGTATTCAATACATGATAAAAAAAAAGAAAACAAAACCTACGTAAGAGTAGATGAGTGGCATTTCCACATCAATGTTTGCAACCCCACGTCCCTAAAATTCCAATTCTACCGCGGATCTCAAATTTACGTTACTCCTTTAATTTCTCATCTCCGCGTGCATCATTAAGAACGCTTGCTATTTTTTGTATCTCTTAATGACTTTTTTTAATATAAAAAAAAATACACAAATATCCGAATTTATCCTAAAATATCACAAAAAGCCAACAGATCTCCATGTATAAGGGCCATACAAGCAATGACTCATGGAGGAAACTGTCGCTCATCAATCCTCTTATTTTTTTCTCTCCATTCAATTATAGTAAATATAAGTATCAAAAAGGTGTCTGAAAACTTTATTTTGCCGAAAAGGATTAGCCGGGGAGAGAAGGGCGCTCGAATAAGGACCAATCATCCTCTTAATGACTTGCTACAACCATATCAAAAATTTCTCTATTAGAACAAAATATATGGCCCTTTTCCTAAGTACAGAAGAAGAATTGGTCTTAGAGCCTATAGAAGACAAGCTAGCAAAGCTCTTGCTATCCCGACTGCGGGTTCTTCTCCAAGGATAGTCCCCTAGTTTTGGTGGGCTTCTAACTAAAGTCATAAGATTAACATACTGGATGGATAGTAACGATGTATTTGCTAAAATATTTTAAAAGTAGATTGTAATTCTAATTCATACTAATTATTCTGTAATGTAGAGTTTTGTGACCATGTTTGATAAGGATAATGATTATCTTGATGTTTTCTTTTGTTTTTTTTTTATTTGGTATTCATAATCGATATCCGGAGTTTACTTGATTAATCTGGTTCGAGTACTGTGGAATTTATTTTAAGGGTTGACTCTTTCAAATTTTTTTTTATCGTCATTCTCAAATTTAAAATGTCTGGTTAAGAAAATAGAGTGTCCAATCACTCAATTTAAAAGATTTTGATCTCGATGTTTTCTTTTGTACTCACTATAAAAAGGTAAAATTACCTTTTAAACTTTGTTAAGAGATTCATTGATAAATTTTATTTGTAACAGGTTGTAAAATCATGAGTTTATAAGCACAAAAATGAAAATGGGTTTTGTACCCAAATGTACGTCAAGTTTTTAGAATTTATAGAATATAAAATTATAGCATACTAAAATTATTAAATTGAAGAATCAGGTGTAAATCGATTGATTAACGTTTTATTTACTTCATTTGATAGAAACATAAATGAGTATATTGATTCATAAAGGGATAGTTTAATAGTATAAACTTTTTCCTCCAACTTGATATCTCATATTCAAATTCTTGTATAACAAAAAAATCATATGTGTATTGCTTGAATTAAACAAAAGTAAGTCGATGGAAAGCTTCAAGTAGCAAACGCAACACATGGTCTTTTCCATCAACCATGCAAAGGTGAAGTGCAATTGTGAAAAGTTGTATGAATAATTCAATCATAAGCTATCGTAAACTAATTCATTGGTATCTCTCTCTCTTCCTTCCGCATTGAAAAATGAAAAATTAGGTCATTGCCCTTGTGCACCGAAACACCTAGAATAGCTCATGAATTATTTTACAATAATCGAGTACAATATTTAAGTCTAAATATTTAATTGCGATTTTTAGTGTTATACAAAAATCTTTCTTTACCCAAACTGCAGTATTTCTCTAAAATCATTTTCTTCCATTAGACAAAATAATTAATAATAATCTTTTTGTTAATTTAATCAACTAAATTAGTGTGAAATTTTAAGTTAAATTAAGTTATAAACTTTTATTTTTGATATAATCAATCGATATTAGAATCTATATTTCTATTAATATGATCCAAATATTGTTAGATCTAATTTAAAGAGAGTTAATCTTTTTTATTTTTAAATTTTAAATTTAAAATTTAATTAAAAAATTTAATATTTTTACTTATCAAATCTACTGTCGAACTTATAAGTTAAACTTTTATAACAATTGCATAATGGAGATGACATGTTAAGAAATGTATTTACCAGCAATTGCAGGCTTATTAAATAATAAGATCTCTTAAATTAGTAATATAAATATAATCTTAAATTTAGTTTATAAAGTGGCAATTAAATTTATATGGGCCCACAAGAGTAATGAAAAATCTCCCACATGATCGCCAAAAAGCCCTTGAAACCCAACCAAAATTTCCGAATGCAAACCTTAAAAACTACAAAAAACATATTCCAAAAAATAAACTCCAATTCCACCCCTCTCTCTCTCTCTCTGCATTCTCTTGACCCTTTCCCTTCTCCTTCCCCTCTTTATCCTCCACCCCACCTCACATCACATCCCAAATCAAATCCAGAGATGGGTAAGGGAGGATCAATAAGCGAAGGCATTATCAAGAAAATCGTCCTTAGTTATACCTACGTAGCCATATGGATCTTCCTCAGCTTCACCGTCATTGTATACAACAAATACATCCTCGACAAGAAGATGTACAATTGGCCATACCCAATTTCCTTAACCATGATCCACATGGGTTTCTGCTCATCCATCGCTTTCCTCCTTATTCGTGTCCTTAAACTCGTCGAACCCGTCTCAATGTCTCGCGGTCTTTACCTATCTTCTGTTGTTCCAATTGGGGCATTGTATTCTTTCAGCCTCTGGTTCTCCAATTCCGCCTATATCTATCTCTCTGTGTCTTTCATTCAGATGCTGAAGGCGCTGATGCCGGTGGCGGTCTATTCAATTGGGGTTCTGTTCAAGAAGGATCAATACAATTCTGAGACTATGGGGAACATGATAGCGATCTCGATTGGGGTGGGCATTGCGGCTTATGGGGAGGCGAAATTCGATACCTGGGGTGTGCTTCTGCAACTGGGTGCTGTTGCATTTGAGGCAACAAGGCTTGTGATGATCCAGATTTTACTGACTTCAAAGGGTATCAATCTCAACCCCATCACGTCCCTTTATTACGTTGCGCCTTGTTGTATGGTTTTCCTTCTTGTTCCTTGGATCATTGTGGAATACCCCATTTTGAAGGAGACTACTAGCTTGCATTTTGATTATGTCATATTTGGTACCAATTCTTTCTGTGCCTTTGCTCTCAATTTGGCTGTGTTCTTGTTGGTTGGCAAGACTTCGGCCTTGACCATGAATGTCGCTGGTGTGGTTAAAGATTGGTTGTTGATTGCCTTTTCATGGTCAGTTATTAAGGATACGGTCACACCCATTAATTTGTTTGGTTATGGTTTGGCATTTTTGGGTGTGGGTTATTATAATCATGCTAAGCTGAAGGCGCTTAAGGCGAAGGAATCGCAGAAGAAAGCACAGCCGAACGGCGAGGAGAGTGGAAAGTTATTGGATGAGAGAGAAGGCGAGGTTAAGAAGGCCGATTCAGAAGCTTGATTTGGTCTTGGAACTTAATTTTGAAGAAATTAGGGGGGAAATAGGTGATGGGTAGAAGAATAAAGAGGTATTGGAGAGGGAATTTGATGGATGCAGAGAGAGTTTGGCTGCTGAGGGCGAAAGAATGTGGTGGTGATCGATCTTTCGTTGCTCTTCCCACGAGGTGGATCTTGCTATGTTGTTTTGGGCTATTCACTTCCTATGCTAGCTATGGTTGTTCTTCTTTATTTATTTTTTTCCTCCTTTTTTGGTCGGTGATGCTATTGCTCCTGAGATTCACAACCCTTGTTATTGTGCTAACTCCCGATGCATCTTGTGGCGGAGTGAAGATCTCGGAAGCTCACCAGATGCTTTTGTTCTTTCTTGTAGTTTCTTTTGCCTACATATCCACTTGTAAGAACAAATCAGTTGTTTTGAATTTTAAATGCTTACTTGTTCCTATATATTTCGTTTCATTTAATTCATTTCTTGTCTAATGCTGTTTGTGAATGAGCCTAGCTTATGTTGCTGCACAAAATATACCAATCTTGTTATCATCTAATACGTGGTTTCTTTTCCAAATCTGGAGATATGTGCTAGCTGATTCTCATATCTTAGTTGTTCATGTCATTGTGGCTTGAATGTGTACCTGAATTCATTCTGAAGTTAAAGATACAGCCTTTCCTTGTCTTGCTGCAGAACTGAAACAAGTAATTGTAGCATCATCTTGTATATTTTCTTTTCAACGATTAACAATGGAATTTGTCACTAGAAATATTTAAGAAATGATCAATCTGAAAATGTTTTAAGAGATGAGAGGTCACAATTATTTTCGTACAAGTCAAATGTGTGCCAGCGGATTTGTTGCTTCATTATTTTAACTCTTGTCTTCTTCTTTTTTTTTTTTCTGTTTGGGGGGGGGGGGGGGGGAACTGTTTTAGTGGTCCTCTGAAGTATTTTGTCCTGAATGTATTCCATTGCATTTCTCTACTTACTCCCTTGTTATTCAACTGCGACTTTCTCCTAGTAAACTTATCCCCTCTTCAAGCTTCTCTTCAATCTTTACCCTTTTATTTTGACTGCTTTTAAAGTGTAGTTTTGTTTGTTTGACAATTGACTAAAACTTGGATAGAAGAAAATTTCCCATGAAAAAAGAAATCATATATAATTCTTGAATCAAAGAAAACTTTTCTTGTGAATTGAGGAAATTTATGAATTAAGCAAGTTGAACAATAAGGAGGCTTCTTGAAAGTCATGACAACAGCTGTGTTGGATTGTTTTCGAAGGCAAGATGTTTGACTTGGGGCAAATTTTTATTGCTATGTGCTCTTGGCCTGTTACTCGTATTTGTATATATTTATTTTGTGGCGCTGGAAGCCCCCTTCGCATCTCCTTTCCTTTGACTTGTAGATGAGTTTGGAATGCATTCCACAAGTTACTACACTGGAACTACGTTCGTCGGACATTAACTGTCTATTAATATCCTTAATTCTGTCTATAAAATTGTTGTTTAACCATAAAAGGAGACTATGAACTCGTTTAGAGAGCTGTAGTTAGCGGGAGCATCAATGTCCCATTGCTGATTCACTGGGAGAGGAGATTGTGAATTTGTTGAGAAGGCAAGAGTCAATTACAGCATCAGAGGTTATTATGGCCATATCAGATCGGTTCTGTAGTCAGTTCTTACTCTGCATTAACTTGGTTCTGTAGTCAGTTCTTACTCTGCATAAACTTCGGACTCCTTATTGATGATTTACTAATAGTTCTGCACACACAGTCTTAATGACTGCCACCTGCGGAATCATTTGCACATGTTTTAATTGAATCCCCATAAAAAGACTGGAATTTCTAGATCAATTGGTGAGGGATGAACAAGATTCAGCCCTCTTTGAATGTTCATTATTATGCGGCCTGGCCATACAGTAAATGGACCTTCTTTCCGGGGAAATTATGTCAATGGTTCAAAAATGTCCGAATTGTAGTTTTATTCTCAACTTGCGTCGAGGAATCAAATGGGCTGGGCTGCATAACCAGCCTGAATGAGATGGACTGGTCTTGCAGGTCTAGGGTTTTGGGTGCATGCCCTAGTACAATATTTTCCTTCCATACACACACTAGGATGAGTGTGAGACCTTCGAGCTATGGACTTGGGTATGCGGACGCCCCTACTGGTTTATGGACACGCCAGCTCAAGATGCTCCACGTGACACCCCAACGATGACCTTTTTTTTTTTCACCACCGGTATCATGATTTTACTGGATGAATCCAGTTCGAGTAATGTGAGATCTATTTTAAGAGTTAGCTCTCCCAAATCCTTTTTTGCTATTCCCAAGATTTGAACTCAATACCTCTGATTAAGGGATAGAGTAACCAACCACTCAACCTAAAGAAATTTGGTACCCCAATCATGAATGAGCAATAGTTTAATAAATAAATAAATAAATATATATATATATATCTATATATATATATTTTTAACCAACTAGTTTCTGAATTCATATTTTGATTAATCTGATCCGAGTATTATCACATTTTTCATTTTTCTTTCTTTTTTTGTTCTCATCAATCGTGAGTTTTATTCAACTAATTTGGTTGGAGTACTATAAGATCTATTAAAGGGTTGGTTTTCTCAAATTTTATTTATCTATTTCCATAACTCAAACTTAAGATTTATAATTAAGAGGTTGCAATGTCTTACTGTTACACCTACAAGAGTTTAGTTTCTATTCCCAATTTAGGGGAAGCATTATGTTTTACTTTTTTTTTTTTTTTTGAGACCACTGATATTCAATTCAAATATTATAGGATTCAATTCAGAAGTAGATTTTTTCAATGTCTATTTTTTTTATTTTTAAAACTCAAATTCAAAATCTTGATTAAACAGTTAGTTTGAAACCATTAAATCCAAATCAGAATTATATTAAGAATGTGGATTATAATAAATGTCTCCTATAGTAAATATGTTTGCCTGGTCAATGCAACTATCATATGTTAATATTGACTACTAATCCACTCACTAAAATTTAATCATGGTGATATCAGATATCATTTTTTGATGGTATTTAGCGGTGGATTTTCTGTTTGTGGAGAGGCATCCCTCTCTCTCTCTCTCTCTCTCTCTGTGCAAATGATTGATTGACTTGTTCTTATTTTGGTGTCATATGATGAATGATTGCAGCTTCCTATGCTTAAAAATATGCTTAGTGGTTACTAAAGATATCAAGCGGCTAATGTTTACTCTGCTGTCGAATCAATAATTACCCACCAAAAGAGAAGCCATCATTGAGAGTGGGATTCCTTTTCCGGTGACAATGAAATAAAGTAAGAAATGGATAATTAACGCACTAAGATAGAATATTTTGATTAAATTTTAAATTTTAAATTTAAAAATAAAAAAAATTATATTAAAAGAGTTATCCACTAAATAAAATTATCATAAATATTTAAATCATGTTAATTAAAATATTATTTTGAACGGCGACGTGGATATACAGGAAAGAAAAAAAGAAAGTCATATACCCATCATGACAATTGGAAGGTGGGGGCACTAATTAAAAAATTGTTCATATATTTATATTTTGAGGCCCAAATTTCCTAGTATAGAAACAGTCTTTCATGACTTGCTTTGATATACACCACAAAGGCGGCCCAGCATTTGACTCGTGTGGATCAAATCCCGCATGGAACGGAGTAGGGAAAGAGTGACTGTATACATTTCCAATGATTTTTTTTTTTTTTGGGTACAAATATACATTTCCAATGTTAATTGCTAGATCTTATTTATTTCAAAGTGAAGACCATAACAAGTTTACCATAAGGAAACATCCATAACACTAATGCTGCAAAGGCATAACCTCCAAAAAGAAAGGTTAAAACATGGCACAACCCATTTCCGGTCTGATGGAAAACATGGAAAGTAAGCATTTTCTCTTGTAACTAGCACTTCTCTGCCGCCTTAACCTCGTTCTCCATCTCTTTATGAGATCTAGCCTTGTACCACATAGCACATAGAAGATAGGCTCCAAAGTTTATAAAGCTTAAGGCAGCTAAAAGTCCGTAAAAGCAATCAAGCCTGCCATAGTTAATGTTGTCTCCCAACCATCCTTTCCCTTCACCTGTTCTTGTCACAGCCTTCACTATTGAAACCAAAGCACTGCTTAAGAAGAAACCAAGAGAGAGTGTGGTGAGGAATAGGCCCGTGCTCATCGCTTTCATTCCTTTCGGTGACTGGGTTATGAAGAAGTCTAGCTGACCAGTGTATATGAATGCTTCCCCAGATCCCACTAAGAAAAACTGTGGGATGAGAATGAAAACACTGACAGGTAGAGCTGAAGTTGTTGCTCCCACGTCTCTTGCTACTCTTAGACGTCTCACTTCAGCAAGTGCCGCAGCGGTCATTCCAACTGCTGAGAGGAACAGGCCTATCTCAATTCTCTGTAGGCTGGTGAAACCTTTTTTCAAACAATAATCCAATGAAGTATAAATGGTTAGACGCTGAAATTAAGGTATATCAACTTGTGATTTCCTTTTTAAAATGCATACTGAAATGAGACCACTAGAAATTGTTTCCAAAGAGTCCAAAAGGAATAGTTTGGAAAATTTTTTCAGAGTAATAATCAGTTAAGATGACTACAAAATAAAACAGAGGATCACTAATGGAAGTTCAGGTGCTTTTAGTTCTATCAGGGGGAAAAAAAAAAGCATATTCTTTACCTGGTTTGCCTTTCCATTTCTTCCATAGTGGCATTATGAAGCGATCGTAGACGGCCAAAGTCAGTAATATGGCTCCTACAAAGAAGACAGTAAGCGAGCCAGCAGGGATTTGGAAATTCCCTATTGATCTTTCCATTGTTGATGCCTGCTCCACTGAGAAGGTGATCATTTGTGCATAAGTGGTCCAAAATATAATTGTCGTCGCCCAGATTGGCAGGAGTTTGATCATCATTTTCACCTCCTCCACACGTGTCATTGCACATAGCTTCCATGGGTTTGGAACTGAAACATAGTCTCCCTCTGTGACAATTGCAGCCTTGTCCAAGAAACTGCAATAAAAGATTAGATCTATTTTCCGTCGTTCGACTGTCTGTTCATATTTTAATGAAATGTTTGGTGTCTATAAAGTGATCATTCAAATAAATGATGATGCCAGAGATGAATGGCTATGAAAATGGGGAGACAACAGTAAACTCATACAAAAGATAGCTGCAGTATATATTGCAAAACATGTGACTCACCAGAACTGATTGGTGTGCTGGATTCTTGAAGCCTCGGGGAGATTCTCATATAGTAAATTGGCATTGGAAGGCACTTCAATCCTCCTCTTCTGTGTAGCAGCTGCAATAACTTGAAAAATTTGTACCATAGGACTTCCCAAGCTCTTCTTATAGCGATACATTTTTGTTCCAGACAGAAATATCAAGATTGCAAGAAACATGGAAACCGAACAAATCCCATATGCCCAGCTTCGACCTACTTCATCTTGAATGTAAACAAGCACAGTGACTGCCATCAAAGTGCCTGTACTAATGAATAAAAAGAACCTATTGAAGAAGTATGCCATTTGGGATTTTTCCTTTTCATCTTTCTCATCAAATTGATCACTCCCAAACCCCGAAACACATGATTTCAGGCCTCCAGTGCCCAACGCAATCAGATAAAGAGATATGTATAAAAAGCTCATTTGGAATCCGCTGGCTTGTATGCATGCACTTCTTGTGGTAGTTTGGCATGGTGGTGGCCTTAGTTGCGGTAGCTTAGTTGATATTGCTAACATGCCCGTTCCCTAATATGGACAAATTTTCTATGTCAGCCCATAGAGTAGAGTTTGTCATGATTAAAATAAGAAAAAAAGGTCTCCACTTGTCATGAACGCCTTTGGCCATGACAAATTTATGGTTGTAGTGTTAAATAGTTTTGAATCTAAAAAGTCATGTATACAACATCCACCTTGTAACCATCAACTTTTGACATTACCCAAACTCTCATGAAAAATGGCGTTTCTCTTAAATTATGCATCTAACATATGCTTAAATTGTGACTCAAAAACTTAAAATACTTACAAGGGTCTGGACAGAGGCAAAAATTGCAATTGTTCTGTATCTGCCTAGAAATGAATCTGCAAGAAAGCCACCAAGCAAGCATAGAAGAAAAGCTGTGCCCATGAAATCAGTCACAACGTTGGCAGAAGTAGCACTCGGTAGATGCATTGTTCCAACCAGGTATGTCACAAGGTTCACGGCTATTCCCATAGTTGATAACCTCTCACATATTTCAATTCCTAATTTTTTTAAAAAAAAATAATATAAATAAAAGATGAGAATTGGATTTAACTGCTTCTCACTTTAGTGAAGGTAAACTGAAATACTGCAGAAACAAAAAGCCTGTTTTCTTCTATTTGCTTTGTGTTATTAGAAATAGTTGCTGTCATTAAACTGTGGCAGTTATTTGGTCGACATTAGATACTTTTCCTAATTCAAGATCACAGAGAGAGAGAGAGGGGTGGACGGAGGGAGGAAAACATTCTACTTGCTTATGTACCAGATCTTTGACTAAATATGTTCACCATATGGGGCTAATGAGTTTTTCTATTATAAAATGGAACTCCCACTTTGTCTACTTTAAATGAAACAACCATGTGCTATTCTGTCTTCATGTGAGGAAATGTACTCGGACAACAAAAATTCTTCAATGTAAAGCTGGTTTTGATTGTAAAGTTCTGTCTCCCCGGCAGAGATGGACAAAGAAATTGAGCTAATTCAAGAGACTGTACATTTGCGCCAAAGTTATGAAACTGTCTAGAACTAGATGTAATGCACTTCTTCGTAAATTGCTACTCTCATGTCTTTCAAACTCTATTTCAATGATAACTAACTTCTAAGTGATCTTTGAATTCCATTTTGCCAATCCAAGGCAGTCACAGTAAAGGAACAATAACCGCAACCTGCAATTCTTATAAGCATAATCAGGTCTCAAACTCAAAATGGAATTTAAGGTCTTCTCAACCTCTGAAAAGACTTATTTGCCACGGTAGAGCTGCAGCATAAGATATGTAGCTCTTCTGACTGCAGTTCTGTATGAATCAATAGTTCTTGATTCATTTTTGTGCCTTTGCGGGGCCTTGAACCATCAAGAGTCATGAACAAAAATCATCATGACCAGATTCATGGTAGGGTTCGCAATTAAGTTTTGGCCAATGTCAGACCAGGAAAGTCAAAGTATGTCCACTAAGTGCATGGCACCTCAACCATGAAACTGTAACATGTCTGAAATTATCATGGCAAACAGCATTCCTCTTTATCAAATGTAGCATAATTTGGGCTGCATGGATGCTGTCAACAAAGTACCTAGTATGAGAGCCGCAGGAAACCAACCGCCTGTTTTAGACTTGTCAGCAAGGTATCCTTTGTAATCTACAGCATCAACAATGTCCCAGCTCTTTGCCTCCTATAAGCAAAATTTTAAAAAAGAAATCTCAGGAAGTAAATCAAAGTTGGATCCGAAGGTTTTTGGGAATGCCAATGACCACCATACAGAAAGTTAAAGAAAACTAAGGCAACAAGGAACTAACCATATCTCCAAATATCAGCAGAAACCAAAGAAGCTAGAAGAAAATGTTGGAACTTAGTATTCCTCACTCCAACTTGTGACTTAGCCCATTTAGGAGATCCCCTTATATAGGCAGAGGTATAAATTGTTTTCATTTTACTGTGGCCTCCACTAAGTTTCATGACATTATATTGCTCCTGTAACTATTGTTATAGATCTGGTCCCATTACACTGTATTTGGTGGACTCTGGGTGTCTAAATTCCTTACGTTTCTTTCTTTTCCCTCATTTATATGTCCTAGAAGAAAAAACTATACAAAATTAGTGAAAAGGTGATGCTGAATTATTGGAGAAAAAAAACTTTACAATCAAAATTAAAGAAAAAAAACTAAACAAAATTAGATGAAACTGGGAATCTTGAACATGAAATGTCCACAGCATGCTTATTGAAGTCTATCACTACTAATATGATGATTTGTTTTCTTGGTTTGTGGAAGCTGTGACATCCATGAACCAAACATTTTTTAAGTGCTTTTGCTACCCCACAAGCAGAAGCTCTCTCTCTTCCTCGCTATTTCTTGTATAATTACTAGTGCGTAAAGGAGACATATATTTTGATAGCTCTTTGACAATATTAGCCAACTTATTTCCATGATGTACTCAAAACAGAGTATTGAAACTTTCGTTGGAAAAGGATGGTGCTTAGTGCAAGAAGGCAATTGCTACAAATACAATGATGCTTATGGCTCTATGATCCTTTTCTGAACGGTTGCTGTCAGCAGTGCAAGTCGGCGATAATCAGACTCTTAGATGTAAAACAAGCAATAATTGAGGGATCATAGTCCAACTCATTAAAGCTGGTACTAGAATGCGAATATGAATTTTGTTGAGTTTAAATTTTTGTTGATAAGTTGACACTGTTTTGTCGATGTTATGTTTAATCACCATTTGAGCTCCGCAGTGGAAAAAGTGAAGTCTAAACTAGAGGTTTCGGCATTGAATTTTAACATTTTGTGGCCTGGGCCCTAGGGAGTTGACTCTCTCTCTGTTAGTTTTGTGACTATGCTTCTTCTAGTCATTTTCAAATGTCTGTACATTCTTATACATATCCATCTTGAGGTCCACAATTGATAGATTCTGAAAATTCAAGTCCAGAGTCTCTATGACTAACATGAGAACCGAAGTTGTTCATCGTGGTAATGGGTGGTTCACTCATCCTCTACAGTTGCAAGAGACACTTTAATGGCTAATTGGGAAACTAATGATCAAACAAGAACCTAATCCATGCTGAAAGCAAGAGGCAAAGAAAGATGTGAGACCAAATCTTGTTTCACAATAATTTATGGTGTGACCACCTAATTGGTCATTACATTTCATGAAAAATAAATATCTAGGTTATCAGTTCAATTTAAACAGCTAGATAATAATTTTCTAATGAAATATGATATCTGCAAGAGAAGAGGAAGATAGGTTGGACCTATGAAGTTCATAATATAATATTCCCTCTTCGATCTGTTCTATGCAAACACCAGACCCTTAGCTATTAATTATTGCTTCTTTCTGTAGATATTAAGGTGTCTGGGGCCATGCCCTCTGTATTCATTTATTTTAATGTATGTATGTTCTTGTACTGTTCCGTGTTAGATCTCACATGTGATGGATTATCTAGAAATTAAAGTACATTATCCCTGCAATGTTCTAATGATATATTTTAGAAATTTCCATGATATAATCAAGTACAATCATAACCATGCTCCTTTATCCCAAAAAAATCTGATATATCTCTTATAAATATATGTATATATGGAGGGGTGTTCCCTCATCTTCTGTTATATGATTTTTAGTCTTGGAAAACTTAATCAGGACAGAGGAAATTCAGGTTAAGGAAATACCTAGCAGCATTAGCTATTAAGATGCATGTAACCAGGGCTTCTAAGTTTTATCACTAAAGTGGGAGTCGGACCTGTAAAAAATAAAAATAGTTTTTTAAAATCATGTTTCAAGTAACATCTATAGTTTAAGAACTACTTATCCGATATAAGTAACAAAGAAAGGTGATAAATTAATAAATGAAAGAGGGCAACCAACAACGTAAAAATGAATACCAACATACTCACTGTGTGCGCTGCCAGGAAGCAACTGCACACCCACAGTGTCCATAACAAAGCAGTCTGTCTTTGTCTAATTCCATTCTAGACTGTCAAAAGTTGTTTAATAGCCACAACCTCCTTTGAACACCTCATACATCTCCTTATCTCTCGACGTTGTCTTTCTAAAGCATCATGAGCTCAGAGAAAAGGGTCTAACATCAGCATCTGTAATTTTATTCCACAATGAAAATTAATTAATTTTTCATTTAACCTGAAAGCTCCCCAATCTTCAATAGCATCTAAAAAGAGTTTATACCTTCACAGTTCATCTATTTTCTTGAAATCCTGATATATTTTGCAGATTTTTCTCTTCCTTAAAGCAGTTGCACTATGCCTATATGATCACTTGCATCAGATATAATCTTGCACTGCGCAGTTCATGTCTAACTCGAAAGTCACTATACATTGGCATCTAGACCACATGAAACACATGGTACGATCTAAACAGAAGGCCGCTATACTAGTCCTATTTAACAACTGGTATAACAAACAAGAAAGCTGGTACCATGTTTCAGCAATTCATCCTTACTGTTTAATAACTAAAACAATCAATTTAAATGAAAAAGAAAAAGAAAGTAACATAAAGAAAAAGAAAATAAATCACCTTCCTGCATTAATTAGATCACAGGAAGTATCAAATGTTATGTCATTGTGATCAATCTTAGCAATTATCTATAAGGAGTCTCAACTTTTTTAATCTACCACTTCTTTAATGGAAACTCTTTTGTGGACAATGTCAAATTCTAGACGGTGCGTTTCATCGCAAGGCACCAACTGTGGAAAGTATTCATTTTAAATTGCTTGCATTAATATTACAAAGAGAAAACGTATTCGCAGTTTCGGTTTGTGGTCCCTTAAGAATCCACCAACAGGATAATGTGCGGACAAAGCAGTATGCACAAAATAGGGAATATTAAATAATATGAAAAATGCCACAGGCTATATTAGAACTAACAAACAACAACTCCAGATCCAACAAATCACCAAGTTGGGAGGTGAAATTAAAGAGTTCAGACACTGAAGAACAATAGTTGTGTCCTTCATATGTCTGATGACTCCTACCATATCTCCTACATCAATGTGAGCGTGGCCCATGTAACAGAATGCACTACAACTTGTTTACTTTTGCCATGCCCAGTTATGAATTCACATCTTCGGTGGTCCACGAAAGAAAGCCCAACGGAGTGCTACAATGCAGAAAGGAACCAGAATTTCTGCTCCATTGTACCGTCAGAATCTCTTGAATGCGAATCAATTAATTAATGTTTTATATTTTATTTATCTTGACAACATCTAGCTTCTTGTAAGACTCACATGTACAAAACAAAACATGGAAACTACCTTGGGACAAAGACTAGAAATAAATTTACCTTGTTATTTAGAGACAACCTCTTTGACAATCTTTTCTCTCTCCAGCAATAAATAGATGAAAGCTCAGTTACCTTGTCTATCACTTCAACAAACATTAAGAAAGAGAATTTTCAATTTGAAAAGAACATTGGCAAAAATAAATGGTTGATACATGCCCAATGGCATATGACAAAACAAGAAGAGGAATTCAATTGTGGAATTGACGATATAAATTATCTAAAGTCGATCAATTACAGAAGAATGTCTTAGTAAATAAGGCATTGGAAAATTTATTATTTATGTTATCAGTTTAAGGAGCTGATCTCAACATAAGCTTCTACTCTAATTGTCAGAATGAAAAATCTTCCTTAATAAGGTATCTAATGAGCTCTTTTCAAAAGCTCACCATTCATAGAAATTGAACGAAACAAGCTACTGGGATAAGTTCAATATCTCAAGACAACTTCACGACATGATGTCAAATATTAATGTAGTTCATTTGACTAATGGATCCAACATTTTAGTTGTTTGCTTGTGCCTATTGAGGATTGAGTAAGTCTATCCAAAAGAACAGTAGTGGAGTCTTTGTCATGGATCTTTAGTGGACTCTTGCCCAAAAAAAATTCAAGTTTATTGAACCAGTTAAGAATGTTTTCAACTTAAATGGTGTTTCCAGTAGATGCAGATAAATGATTCATGATCTGATCATTGGGAATCAGTTCATCAAATAAAATTAGAATGGATATCATGTAAGATAGTTTTAAAGATATTGTGTGGATATCATGTATGAACAAATCAAGTGTCTTAGGAGACGGAAACATTTTCCTTATCAGCTGCAATAGCATAATCTGCAACAGATCATTTGAGTTAGTTGCTCCGCAAATGGTAAAATCCTAGAAGTTGATTCACGTGAGCCAATCCACATGTTGCTTTGTTTCTAGCACATACATCCACAAAAAGATGGAATCTCAAAATGTGAGCGCAGCAGTGTGCTTGACTAATTAAGCAACACCATCCTTCCAGAAAAGGCTGATTCTGTGAAATTTCTTATGTCAAAAGATTTTGCAGCTCAATGGACACCATTCAATTTAGCTTGGTAACCATGTCCAACCACACCTTTAATTGGAGAAACACATCATTCAACCATGGTCCCTTCTAGCAATAGCTTTCAACAGTTGGGACAACTGAAATTCTAAGAGAATGAACCTTAAGTCATTGGACCAAAATTACATTATCACCAGAAATCTCTGCATGAGCAGAGTCCATCTTTGAAATGGTGAAATCGGTTCCTGTCCCTGACCAATATGTCTCTGTTATAAACCTTGGAGATAAACTTAGTCGCAGAATGACAATCTCCACAAACACGCAAATTTTTCACAATCCTTATAGGAGTTCCTGGTGGTGTTTTAAGAAGGGCAAATGCCAAAGCCAGCTTTTCACTATGCCAATTCAAAGTATCTTCTTTGTCTTCTTCACCAAGATCAAGTAGAACCTCAGAGGTTGTTGGAATGTAACCAGCCTTTTTAATTTCTCTACCCATCTCATTGACCATCTCGTATATTTCTTTATGCTGACTGTGTGATTTATCTCCTGCCACAAATTCATAGATCTCATTATCCAACTCGATTTTGGTGCTTCCGGGGATCTTTTTCATCCCCTTATTTACCATCACCTCCCTAATCTTCGATTTCTGCTCCCACCACAACATTTTTGCATAGATATTGGAAAGTAAGACATAATTAGAATCATGCATGGGCTCATTTTGTAATAGCTGTTTGGTGTACATCTCACCCAGCTCAAGCTTGCCGTGGACACGGCAAGCATTAACCAAAGTTCGCATGATTACCGCGTTTGGTTCAAAAGGCATTGTTTGAACAAAGTCTAATGCCTGTTCGACAAGTCCAGCCCTGCAAAACAAATCCACCATGCAACCATAGTGCTCTATCTTAGGCACAATTCCAAATTCATTCATCATTGAGGTATAATATTTTTTTCCTTCTTCAACCAACCCAGAATGACTACAAGCCATAAGCAACCCAATGAACACAACTTCATCTGGGTCCATCCCATCTCCCTTCATCTCTTCAAACAACGCAATAGCCTCTGCTCCACGTCCATGCATTGCCAAACCAACAATAACAGAAGTCCAGGAAATTATGTTTCTCACACCCATCCTCTGAAACAACCTCAACCCCTCCTCCACATCGCCACACTTTGCAAACATGTCGATAAGCGCATTAAAAAGCTCAACACTCATTTCAATCCCTTCCTTCTCAATATAAGCAGCAACCCATTTTCCTAGCTCAAGTGCACCCAAATCACTACAAGCAGAGAGTACCGAAACCATAGTAATTTCATCAGCCTTCACCCTAGAACCTTGCATTTTCCTAAAAAGCCCAATGGCATCATTTGACCGACCAGCCCTTACATATCCACCAATCATTGCACTCCACGATACAGAATCCATCCTTGGCATTTCGTCGAATATCTTCCACCCAATCTCAACCCCTCCATCACAACAGCAATACATATGAATAATTGTGTTCTGCACATTCAAATCTTTATCAAACCCATATTTTGTTACTGAGCCGTGAACACTTTGTCCCAACTTAAGGTCTAGAAGGCCAGCACAGGCCTTAAGAACAAATGGGTATGTGAATTTATTAGGCAAAATGCCATAAATAAGCATCAAATTATAAAAAGAAATGGCTTTGTATTTGAACTGAAAGGTTTGAGAATAAGCTCTGATGATGGTATTAAAGAGAAATGTATCATAAAGACAAGTGTTGGAGAAAATGAAGGATGTGGAATAGTCAATTGCATTGAGATTGGAAGAAGTGGAAGCGAATTTGGTGAGGACTAAAGGGTTGTTGTGGAGGCCGAGCTTGAGGATATGAGATTGGATTTGGGTGAGGTTAGAGAGAGAATTGCAGGTTTGTAGGAGAGATAAACATGTCTGTTCTGCTAACCTTGTCTTGCTATGTTTTATGACCGTGGACGTGGTGATGGAGTGGATGAGTTTGGCATTGATGAAGTGGGGTTGCATTTAAGGATCAGAGAGAGAGAGTGAGAGAGAGAGAGAGAGATTTGAACCTAGTATCAAGGAAATTTGAATTTTGAACAGACCTGGATAGACGACCGTTGTTATGGGATTCGGCTATAGCCGCGGGAGTGGAAGATTATTCTGTTCACATTCACAATCAAAACGCCCCCTGAAGAACTTGAAATAGACCGATTATGCTTCTGGCGGGACTCAGATTCAAGAATTTGGGAAAAGCAAGTGAAGTTAAGAATGTAGAAGAAAAAGGAAGAAAGTTTGGCACTGAGGATTAGTATGTGCTATCATCAATCTCCTGCGACCAAGTAAAGAGCTTCCAATGAAGGAGAGTAAGGACATGCTCAATAACCTGATGGTAAAAGTCATGATGGTTCCTGTCCTGAGGCCCCTCAGAGGGCCACTTCCATGCTCTTACCGGGGCTAAAAATCACCAGAAACCAAAACAAGAGCTCTGCAAGGAGCTGGAAAAGTTTAGGATGCCCAAATCGGACGAGGGTGCCCAAAATGACACCAACCCTCAATTGCATCATTATCAATTTTACAATTTTAGACTTCAATAATTTTAGAATACCCATATCATTATACAATTAATTTGAAATCTCTGATTTTATTAAAATAAATTTTAAAGTCATAAAATTTAAAAACTTTTGCTTATATCAAATTTTAAATTATCAGAATTTATGGATTTTTAAAATTTTTCAACATTCATAATTTTGAAATTCTCAAAATCCCTTTAGGGTCCAGGCCAACATTAC
Source organism: Dillenia suffruticosa (assembly GCA_033439265.1). Taxonomy (NCBI): domain Eukaryota; kingdom Viridiplantae; phylum Streptophyta; class Magnoliopsida; order Dilleniales; family Dilleniaceae; genus Dillenia; species Dillenia suffruticosa. The sequence continues at coordinate 23,206,135 of JAVTVX010000029.1, forward strand.
ACCGACTTCTAGGGTCAATTATGATTCCTTCAACTTTTTTAACTTGTTGATCTAGATTTTAAAATTTTGTTGATTCCAAATTCAATGGCTTAGCAATTGTATGACTGCTGGGGTAAATTTAGATTGTGAATCACAGGATCGATGGCTTGGTGGGTTTGCATACAATATTGGCTATTTTTTTTTTCTTGTTCACGTGGTTAGGTTACCGTCCGGTATTTGAGATTTTATCTCAATTAATCTGGACCGACCTGACTGTCCGGTTTTATTTGACGGAGAGGTCTCTTAACATTATTTTTTCTGTATCCAGGGAGAGTTGAACTCCCGACCTAACTAAAAAATGAAGTTATCATTTTCATCTACGCCAACGTGTGTTGGTTTGCCTACAATATTGGCTATGGTAGTGTATTCGGGGGCTTCTTCTTGGATTGGGATTGGCATAGGCTCTTGATGGCAAAGGGTTTGTATTTTAACTTGATAATTTGGTAGTGTCTCAAGTGATTAGTGAATAAAAAAAAAAAGTGTAGTTGAATGGTTTTTTAAAAAATTAAAAAGTTTTACATTGTAATCATAAGTTTAAATTTCTTATATTTTTCGAGGGTTTAATAGATACATTTTTTGGATTGTATATTTTGTTAATAATCTTGGTTTTGATTACTTTTAATTGAACAATGTCTAAATGGTGTCTAAAGATTTATATTTTAAGATTTAATTAGTATTTTTATATCCTAAATATGATCATTTGAAATCACTTTTATTCTAAAAAAAGAAAAAAAAGATTATTTTGTATCTAAAACATATTTTGAGTATGATTTAAGAATTTTAAAGTATTCCATCCTTTTGATCACGTAAGTTTCAATTACCATACCAAACTTATTTGGGTTATATAGTTAAAAATACTCTACCTCTTAATCAAAAATCTTGAATTTGAACTCTAAGAATCGTGAAAATGATTTAAAAGAACCAATTCCTAAAAATAGGTCCTACAGTATTCAAATCAATTAGTCAGGGTAAAACTTGAATACCGACATTGCAAACAAAAAAAAAAGTTACAATCACTATGCAGAAGGGGTCGGCCTTCATTTGGTTATGCGCCTTGTTTGGGCATGGTTTACAAATGGATACAGCTTGGATTGTGAAGGAGGTGCAGCAGCACTTCTTCTGGGCATCTTGATGAAATTCACTGTTCGGGCGAATGCAGTATTATCACAGTGACGATTATGGAAGAGACAATGCCACGTACCACTACCCTTGTTTTCATTTGTATCTTTCGTGCCCTCCGGTGGATCCATAACACAACATGAATTCTACCCGCCTGATTGCTTAAAATGGTAGAGTCTTCCATCGTGCTTCCGTTGTATCGTCCAAAGCCTCATTCTATGTGAGAGAGAGAGAGAGAGAGAGGGAACAAATACATGATGTTTTTTATCGATCGATATTCGAATTATCTGACTAATATGATTTGAGTGTTATATGATCTATTTAGAGATTGACCCTAAAACTCTCTCAAATCTCAACATTTAGTTTTTTTATTATTATTTGTAAGATTTAAAGTCAAGATTTTGATTAAAAACAAATTAATGTCTAATTACATTAAAAAGTCCCATCAAACAAGGAGAGAAGGATTTGTAAGGAAATTACAACAATTGCTTTGTACTGAAAAAGGCTTGGATTAGTAAACTAAGGAATTCCTAGGTTAAACTCACTAAGACCATAATTTGGGTTGATTAAATGGATTTATAATCGATCTTATAGGTCATTTGAAATAGTGATATTAGAGACTTTAAATTATAATCGATGATCAGATTCAAACTATATATATTTTTCAAACTACATATATTTTTCACTTTGTTTTAAATTCTTACTTGTCTTTAAATTTGAAATTATAATTTTTTTTCTTTGTTATAAAATATTTTACAATCTTCTCAAAAAATTTATTCAAATTTTTTTAACGATTATTATTAAAAATGAGATGAAAAGGATTTTCCCAACCCCAATTGGGAAGATCCTTGCTGTGCTCCTAGTTTTAATTCTTTATTTAATTATATACAAGTAATATCAACTAGGTGGCCAAATAACTTGGTTTCCTTGTAAAAACATAGACAACATACTCTATTTTCTTCCAATGAAATTTACATGTCCTCTATAAAATTGAAAAAATTAGGGCCCAAACTATCCATTAGAAAGCAATGACATTCCAAGAGTAGCATGATCTTTTAGGTATTAGACCTGGGCATGGCATGCCAATTAACTCCTTTTTGGTTTCCAAATTTAATCCTAATTGTTCTTCAAATTAAAACTCATTTTCTACGTGATATCCTTTGGGGCATTTTGTCAAACACCTCCTCCCCATCCTTAAATCTCTCTGCCACAAACGACGACACACATTACCCACAAAATTTTTTTTTGATTACAATAATCCCCAAGAAATCGATAATCTACAGATATCAAATATAATAGTTTTGTTTTTAGAAATTCTGAAAATTAGCCGTTTGAGACAATGACGTCAAGTAGCTGTGGACAACTTGTCCACGTCAACAATCTGCCAAATTGATGTCCCAGAGATCGCCACGTCACTATTCCATTTACTTTTGGGTTTTAGTCGGATTCTATATATAGCCACCCGAGTCTCCCCGTTTCGAACGTTTGAGTTTCACTTTCTGTTTTGTCCAATTTGATTGTGTGTGTGTGAGAGAGAGAGAGAGAGAGATGATGAATAGAGGAGTGTTTTCAATTTCATCAGTACTGTCACGAGGGTTTCGTCGACGATTTTCCGGAATTCAGATCAATGTGATTCGTTGTTTCTCAGATGATTCTGCCCATTTTTCTTCCTCAAGGCGTCCTGGTTCATTCTTCTTCCCTCTCATTAATTCTCATCTCTCTCTCTCTCTCACACAGTTTCGCTTTAATCGTTTCAAATGCAATCTTTACTTTTAGGGACTGTTGTTTTGCAGTTCTTGATTTATTTTGTGTCTGAGAAAATGCAGTTCTTGAACCCTAAAAATTGAAATGAAACGTTTCTTAGGTTTTTAATTGAAAGAAAAATGTATGTTTCTCAGTGTTTTATGTTGTAAACTCGATTGCAGGAATAGTTCTTTACACAATTGACATTCCTAAACTGCAGTGCTGACGGTATGAATTAGATATTTTAGAATTACATGATACAGATCAGAATTACATGGATGGGACTTCTAGAATGGTCTTAGGTAAACTTGCCACTCCAGAATGTATATGTTTCCTGTGATATGATTGGCATTGTTTTTGCTTGTTTATGAGGATCGGCTAAAAACTGCTTCGGATTTGAACGTGGATAATGCTGACAATGACCTTTTTTGTTTTGTGGGGGTAGGAGATATTGAGTTTGATATCATTGTTTTTTGTTGTTCACTGGAACCCATCAGTATTTTTGGGTTTGGATTGCCGTATTTGATTCCATGCATCTAGATTGATTTTGGGGCCTTTGTTTCCTTTTTTTTTTTTTTGGTTTTTTCTTTTTTTTTTTGGGGGGGGAGGGTTTACTAAATATGGGTTAATAATATTGTACCGATCGTATGAGGTTGGATACATGCGTCTTCTTAAATCGTCACATTTAGGCATTTTCATGCGGAGGTATGGATGGACTTACCTTGCCTGTGAAATGAGAAGGACCCTAGAAGAATAATCTAATAGCTGCTTGTGGCAGCTATCATATCCTATGGCTTATGTAAAAGTGTGTGTGTCGTGCATATGCATGCATGAGTTAGAGTTTCTGTGCACACACAATCTGCCAATTGAGCATTACGGTTGATCAGTCCCATGTGATGCGCCAAATTGCTGTTTTATTGTGATGTTTTATGGCTGATGCCTTTTTGCACATCTGATGCTTCTTTATTGTGCTCTATCTTGAACTTAGATTCACATCCTTATACTTCAGGACTGTTACAGCAATATAAGAACCTTGTTGCACAAAAGAAGCTGCAACATGATCCTTTCCAGGAAAAGGTTGCTTTGGAATTGGAAAATTTACTGGGAAGATTGGAGCAGTATGAAATTGATATGGAGGAATATCACGTAAAGTGGAACCCACAATGTGCTATATGTTTAGATGTTGGTGAAGGTTGACTTTGAGATAATAAGCTTTTCATAATTGAGTGTTTCTACTTTGACATGCAGGTAAACCTACAAAATTGGGAGAAGAAAAGAGAGAATGAGAGGAGAAAACTTTTGTTAGAGGAAGCTGAACTCAAACAGCAAGGAGATGCCCGGACTGTTGGAAACAAGCGTCGAAATACAATTGTTGAAAAATTATTGACTTGGTAAGAAAACTCTCTAAAGTTTATTGAGCCTTTTTACTGGAAGACCTCTGTCTTCCTATAATAGAAAACAAATCTCTATTACTAAGGGTAAAAAAATATTAGAGAAAGAGGATGATAAATCTTCGTACGATTGGGGGGGGGAGTGAGAGAGATAATTGTAAGAGAATTATTTAATCCTTCTTCAAGTCCTTTAAACTAATGTCTTTAAAGGCATCAGACATATGAGACCACAAAGAGACATAGATAACAATCTTGGACATAAGAGAGATTTATTAATACTAAGCATCGCCAAATAGATTTCTTCCTCACCAGGAAAGGTGACGGAATGATTTGTAAGGATTGCAAGATTATACCGAGAGAGAGTGTAACAACTCAGTATAAATTTTTAGTTTTAGATGTATGGGTACCTAAAAGGTAAAAGAAGTATTATCCATTTGTGGAGCCAAAAAATAAGTGGTAGAATCTGAAAAAAGAAATATGATAATTTTTAGAGACAAATTAATTCAAATAACAACTTAGTCTGCTAATGATGATTCAAAAATAATATGGAAAAAGATATCTAATAATATTAACAGTATAGGTAGGGAGGTTCTAGCCATATCTAAGGGTCGGGCTCCAATAGACAAGAAGTCATGGCGGTGGAATGAGAAAATACAAACTGATATTCGAATCAAACGAGAGTATTATAGAGATATTAAAAGTAATAGAAATAGTGATGCATATGAAAAATATAAGTGTAAAAAAGAAGTGAAAAAAGATTATTCACGAATCAATAGTGTATGACGAATTATACAAGAGACTGAAAACTAAAGAGAGAGAGAGATATTTACAAAATTGTTAAACTAAGGGAGAGGAATGAAAAGATCTAAATAGTGTTAGGTGTATGAAGAGTGAAACCAATACTATACTCGTAAGAAATGAGGATATAAGAAATTGTTGGAAAGATTATTTTAATAATCTCTTTAACATTGAGAGTACAAGAGCAATAGGAAATATCGCGATACATGTAGCAGAAATTAATAGAGATTTTAAATGTAAAATTCGTTCCATGAAATAAAGGAAATCTTAAAGAGAATGAAAAATAATAAGCCCATAGGATCTAATAGCATTCCTATTGAGTTGTGGAAATATTTTGGTGAATTTGGTATAGAAATGCTAACAGATCTTTTTAACGAAATTTGACAACGAAATTTGACAAATCAAGAAAATGTCCCAAACTTAGAGACAGAGAACACTTATACCACTATATAAAAATAAAGAAAATATACAAGATTATTCCAATTACAGATGAATTAAACTTATGACTCATACTGTGAAGTTATGGAAGAGAGTGACAGAGTATAGATTGAAATTGGAGATAAATGTGTTTTAAAATCAATTTGGATTTATACTACGATGATTCACCATTGAAACAATTCACTTGTTAAGACAATTGATGGAGACATTTAGAGTATAAAAGATAAACTTACATATGATATTCATTGACCTAGAAAAAACATATAATAGGGTTCCTAGAAATGAATTGTGATGGACGTTGTTGAAAAAAGGGATCTCCTTAAAATACATTAATTTTATTAGAGATAGATATGAGAGAGCTGTAGTCAATATAAGAACTTGTAGGGGTTTGACCAATAGCTTTCCTATTAATATTGGATTTCATCAATATTCGAAATTAAGTCATATTTTTTTTTTGCAATAGTGATAAATGAAATCACAAAAAATATTCAATATGAAATACTATGTTTGCAAATGATATAATGTTGGTTGATTAAACTAGAAATGACATTAGCGTTAAATTAGAGTTATGAAAAGACACATTAGAATGCAGAGAATTTGAATTGAGTAAATAAAAAATTTAGTATATGAGATGTAGGTTTAGTAATAATTATCAGAATAGATTAGAAAAAAAATACATACCGAAAAGTGAACGTTTAGGTAGTTTGATTCCATCATTCAGAGCGATGGTAGTATAGATGAGGATATAAATCATAGAATTCAAGTGGGTTGGATGAAATGGAGAAGTATATCTGGAGTTCTTTGCGATCACACGATATCATTGCATTTGAAGGGAAAATTCTATAGAATTGCAGTAAAACCTTTCCTATTGTATGATGTCGAATGTTAGACTATTAAACAATAACAACAACAAACTAAACTTTAATCCCAATATTTGGAGTCGGTCATTTGAGAGACAAATTTGAAAAAGATAGGGAAAGGAGAAGTGAAATAAAGAAATAAAAATAAAATAAAATGAAATATATATATATATATATATATATATAAATAGAAATGAAATAACCTAAAATAAAACTAAAAAGCAAAAGAAAAGGAAAAGGAAAATTTAATGAATAAATCAATAGATAAAAATCTAAAATAACAAGAGTATAAAATTGTTGTAACTGAAATGAGAATATTTAAATGATCGTGTGGCAAAACTAGAAAAGATAAAATTAGAAATGAGGAGATACGTAATAAATTTGGAGTTAGTTCGATTGTGAATAAAATGTAAGAATATCATTTGAGATGGTTCGGACATGTACAACGAAGACTCAAAGATACACTAGTTAGGAGAATCGAGAATTTAAATATAAAAGATTTAGTAAAATATAGAGATAAGCAGTTAAAAATTTGAATGCAAGTTATTCATAAAAACATGATAGTTAAGATTGTAGATGATGTAATGGTTTTTGATAGGAATGAGTGGCGTAAGAGAATTTGCACCAATTAAATTAATTTTTTTTTCATCTTCCCGATATTTGTCTTTCATGGCCGACTCCAAAATTTGGGATTAAGGTTTAGATTGTTGTTATTGTTTCATAATATGACGCCATGCCTTCTTAGCATTGAATTCGCCCGGTGGAACCCTTGTATAGGATAAAGGAATCTTCCTCCCTACATCCAAGGATATGAGCAAGCCTCAGAGTACGTTCTCATCACCTATGGGATTGATTCTCTCTCTTATATATTCACCTGAAGGCTCAACATCAACTCAATGTGCAGGATATATGTAAAATAACTAACGATGTCTCCCATGACATCTGTCCCTTGGAATATAATGGTGTTATTTACAAAGAGGAAAAAAAATTCTTCCGCCCTTTTCCTATGATGAGTCCTCTAAAAGAGCTGACTCCCTTGTGATGCAAAACAATCCATGCAGCAGTCAGCACCTCCACGACCATGATCTACCTTTGAGGACAAAGAGTTGCACAACTACATTTTGGCTTCTCATCACCAAATTTAGGGGCTTTGGCAACAATGTTATAAGATTCTACTTTAGGCATGTTTTGATGCTGTTTGATCTTGAAGATTTCTAGAGACACTTGAGAGCTTTAATTTTGAATTTTTCTTCTTGCAATTTCTTGATATCAATTTTATTGTTTGTAATGTTTTCTTCCCTCTCTTCCTTCTTATTGAATTTTTCTTTTTACCGTAAGAAAGAAACAACTGTTGCCCTATTGAACCCTTTTGAAGGCTCTGAACCAGTTGCTATGGATATTATTATGATGAAGCAGGAGACTGCAGAGATGCCTGCCTTTAGGAGAAAAGGCCTCTTAAATTTGTAGATCAACATATTGGACTATAGTTTTGAAATTCATAGGTCATTTTAAGCCATTATTAGGACAATTGAATGTGGTAGCAATAGGGAGAATGGGGGATAGATTTTCTCTCCCGCTAAGTGATTCTGTCTACCTCTGTCTTGGCTTTCTGTTTCATTTCTCCTGTACTTCCTCTTTCCTCCTCCCTTCTTTGTTCCCTCTTTATTCTCCCGATCTGTTCACTGTGGATCAAAGTCCTGTTTGGATGGAGGGTTTTGGTAGGAAAGGGAGGGTTTTTAAAGAACCCAACCACCTGTTTGGCAAAGCAATTAATTGGAGGAAAAGGTTTTAGCAAACCCAATTTTTCAATTCCACCAAATTGGTGAGTTTCAGAGAGGAGGGATTCCCTTTTGAAATTATAAATGCTAAATTTACTTTTATACTTTATATTTTAAAAATCTAATAAAAAACAGAAAAGATAAAACAATAAAATTGTGCACTTTTTGATTATATTCTCTCCCTTTCTCTCGTCTAACCAAACGTAATTTTTTATTTTACTTCTATTTTCTTCCCTTTCTCATTACATATTTTGTTGTCAAACGTGGTTTTTAATTTTACCTCCCTTTCCTTTGCTTTCTCATCCTTTCCCTTCCTTTCCTTTATCTCCCTTTTCCATGAGGTTGCCAAACACACTATCTGAATAAACCGACTCTCTCAATACCCATCCTTCCTGTTCAATATATATTAAGGTCCCAACTTAAATGTTTGTACACTTTCTTCATGTCTGACTTGCAAATAACACCAGGAGCACTGCCTTCTAACCTTGAAGCATGCCACCTATTGACATTTATTATGGCATCCAAATCTTCTGTGCTTGTTCCGGACGACATTAGTTTGGAGAGGCTCTACCATCAGCATGATCCCCCACCTAGACCTGGCTACAAGTTCCCTGGCAATCAACTTGTGACAATGGGCACCAGGCTAATAAGCCTTTGTGTCAAATATTGTTTTATCTGTCGATAGGAGTCAAAGTCTTGGGTTAAATGTTGTTATAAGATCAACTATGGGTGTATTCCTCTTGTGGTGAAGATTAAAGCAGGGCATGATGGCTTCTAAAAATTGAATGATTTTGCGTTACAGAAAGGGACAGTCTTGGCTACTAGCCTCCAGGAAGGTGGAAAGTTGAACCATGATATTCTCACTATTTTTTCTTCTTGATTTGTGTATCTTCTATCTGTTCAAATCTGGTACTTATAATTTGTCTGTGTTTAACAATTATTTCCCATTTTGGCTCCATCTGTTTTTTCTGGTTATATAAAAAAGCAACCCAGTGCTTTACTTTATGGAGAATTATGTCCATTGCCACAGCTTATAATTTATGTTATACATCTGATTCTAGATTTCTTTCATCTCCGTATTTTTATTGCCCATCTATTTGAATATCACAACATTAGAGCTGACTGTGTAGGGGATTTTAGAAGTTTCAAATGGTGTGTGGTAGCATGGACATGTTTTAAACACCCTTTCTAATCCCCCTTTTCATCAAATGATTTCCTAACACAGGAGAAAGCCTGAGATAGAACCAGGTGCTGGGAAATGGGTTTCATACCTGAATCGGGAGAAGAAGTTAGATTCTCTAGTTGGTCGCCGTCCAACGGCTCCTCCAGCCCCAAAAGGGCTATATCTGTATGGGAATGTGGGAAGTGGTATGCTCCTAAACCCTTTTGTTCTTACTCATAATTCCACTTATACATGAAATATTTGGACCGGTACTACCAGCTTCTTAATTTTCTAATTTATTGTGTTGTTTGTAGAAGATAAATATAGGGCTTGTTTCCTTTGACTATATTCATTTTTAGCTTCTTTCATTAATTTTATTCACAGTAATATTTTAATAGAAGAAGCAATTTTTCATGCTTGTAGGAAAGACAATGCTAATGGATATGTTTTATGGTGCTACTGAAGGAATTGTCAAACATCGAAGGAGGTTTCACTTCCATGAGGTGAACTCACTCTTTATCTGATGCTTTGTTTTTTGAGTTTGATTACCACATTTCAGGGATGGAACCACGATTTTTTTCTCCGGGGGAAGGGGGAAGATAAACTATATATATACATATGAGTAATTTGTAACAAAAAATATTAAACATATATTGTACAAGCAATAAAATTTTTCAAAAAGCGAACAAGTTATCAATCTTTATAATGTTAAATCCCATAACTATTTCATATAAACAAAGTACAACAACAACAATTCAACAAAAAAAAAAAAGACAGTAAATTCTTGTTAGTCATAAATTTATTAACACATCATCAATCCTCCTCAAAATTAATTGAAAAAAAAAAAACCCCAAACTTTCAGGTATAAAAATACTTACAGGTTGTAAAGATTGAAGAGCAAAGTTGATAACTTGAAAGTTTCAAAATTAAGACCCAAGACTTATGTAGATTTTGCTTTTGAATTTGATTTTGAGAAAAGAAAATAAAAAAGATAGGATGGGACATTGGAAATAAAAAAATAGAAAAAAAAAAGCTAGATAAGATTGGCTGACAATTATTTTTTTTCTTAAAATTGTAATAACTAATTTAAAAAATACTAAAAAAAATAAAGATATGAAAAGACAGAATATGAAAAGTCAGAGAGCTAAATTATTTAATAAATGTGGGGCAATAAAATATTAATGGGATTCCTTACTACTAAAAGAAACAATTTAAAATTTTAGGGGGCCATGGCCTCTGGCAGGCCCCACTCTGCCACCATTGTGCACTAGAATCTCTTTTGCTGGGTCTCGAAGATTCATCTCCTTCTGATTGAGCTCAGTGTCTAACGGTCAGAATGCAACTTTATTTCTCAAGAATTTGGAATTGTGTGCTCAGCTGCTAAAACACTTCTTCCCTTGATTTCATGTCATTATGGCTGTATCATGATTACCTTATTTTAGTAGTCACTTCTGCATGTTGGCAAGTCCCGTAATGGCTCTTGCTCTTGGAAGAGAAAATTCCCTTTCCAAAAAGTGCAATTTGGAAGTTAAGGAGTAAAATTCATACATATGGAATTGATGATTAATCAAACTATCACCTCGTCCTATTTAATCTTTTATTGAGATTGGCGGGTTCCCATATTGGGTTACAGATTTGTTCATGACTTTTTCTTTCTCAGTTTGACTTCTGCTGCATACATAGGTTTGTAATTGAACCATGATCGTTAGGCTAAGAGTTGTAGGAAGTTGGGATGCTTTTTGGTTGTTTTTGGAGGAAGAGGAAAAGTCTAGTTTCTCAAAGTAGGGAAATATTAGGTGCTATTTGTAGATATGTTTTCATGCTCAAGGGTTAAATTGGCAGTTGCGGAGAAGATATTTGGACTTCGAACTATGAATTTTTTAATTTTTTTTCTTAGAAGTTTATTATTTTGCTCGTCATATTTTGAGTTGGGTGCCTTGTCCTATTCTGCTGATCTTCTACAAGATTGTATGTTTTCCTACCCAAAATATGTATATATCTTAATTTTTGGAGATTCCCTTTCTCATATGTACCTTTATCGTTGGGGTGGGGTAATATGCCCCATTTGTGTTAATATCTTTCTATTATTGAAAAAAGAACATTTCTAGGAATTTATTTGTAAACAAGTTGTTGAAGGATAATTATAGCTCAAGTTAACAATTCAATACATGTGCAACATGGGAAGAAGGTAAAATGAAACCCCTTTCATGACAACAGAAAATAACTCTAATTTGGATGTGCACACTTCATTTAATAAAGCTTCTTATTCCTTTTTTGGGATAGAAAAAGAGGTTTTTGTTCTAGGTCAGTTGATATAACACAATATAAATTAGTTGAAGACGCCCAAAAAACTATAAGAGGATAGAAGTAGAAAATTGGAACAAAGAAAGATGGTTCAAAGACATAAGTTGGCAACAACAGAAGGAATGCAATGTATTAGGGAACATGGTTTATTTATGGAGCTTGATGTTCGAATAGAAGGCATATATTTTACTCATGCTATCAGATGTCAAACAACCAATTGCTCAAAAAGTTGAGGATGATCGTGATGGTAATACCTTGTTATATATATATGTATATTTTTGTCTTCGCACTCCTCTATCCTCTGTCATGGAAACTATAATGATTCACAAGAGGGTCCCGAACATGTGAAGCATCTTGATGGGGACAGGACTTGACAAGGGGTGCACTAAGGATTTTTTTGCTTTGATATCATATCAAACAAAAATTAAACTTGAAAGAACCAAAAGTATTTTCCTGTGTCTATCTGCAAGCTCACTTACAGTATTTTCTGTTCTGTCAGTTTATCGAATGGAAGGTGCATATTAGGATAAGTCCTGGTCTGATTGAATTCGCTCCCGCCATATTGTTTTGTTATTAGGTGATCTAACTGCAGTTTCTTACTACATTGCTGTAGATGAGTTAATTTAAAATTATCACAGGTACTTTGGGTCAAGATTGATGCATCACGCTTACCTTTCACTTGTAGGCTATGCTTAAGATACATGAACAAATGCACAAGATATGGAAGAAACAAGTTGAGGAGAAGTCTTTGCAGTCAAGTATTTCTAGTTGGATTATGAATCTTCCGTTCGATACAAAAGTGAAAGAGTGGTTAGCTGCAGAAGAAGAGTATAAGCAGGAGATACAGATGAAAAATATCCTTCCTGCAGTGGCAGATATATTTCTTGTAGACCAGAAAGCTCATAAACGAGGTGCTAGTGTTCTTTGCTTTGATGAGATTCAGGTAAAGATGACCTCAAATTTGACAGAGCAGGTCTTATTAATTTGTGCAAGTAGAACTCTTAAATCTGTTTAGCTGCTATGTTGGCTTAAGGTATTATTTCCTTTTCTGCCTGTCTAATTCATGTCTATGTTGTAGTAAGAGACCAGCAAAAAGGGCTGGCACTCTACTCACACATGAGACGACACAATTGTGTCTGTCACCTGCAAGCTAGCTCAAACTTCTAGTTAGGTCTATACATATGGGTGAATCTCATCTTTGTAGACCATCATTGAAGGGGTAGAATCGATAGAACCTACTTGTTCCACTCCAAGCATTTCCATTGTAAAGTTGTGACATCATGAGAGCACAAGGAAGAAAGGTGTCTAGACATTCTTGTTTAGACATAGGATAAGAAAGGTGTCTAGAGCATGTTCTCATGATTGAACGTCTGAGGACAAAAAGGAACCAGTTTGTATGTGGAGAGTTTCAAGAATTGCAATCTAGTATAGATTTTGCCCTTTTCTTTTCCTTTACTATAAATAACTGTATAGATCTTCTCCCTTAGTTGTACCTTTTCTCTGTGATTATGGGTGTATAATCTCTCTTTTACAAGTTATGGATGCACTTACAGCATACACTGGCACTTAGGCAAGTGGTGGTGCACAGTGGATGCCATAAACAAAAAAGTGAAGTGATATATTTAATTTTGTGATATAATTGACGAGGCCATTCAATTTGTGAGGCTTCCACCACTGTGGTGTCTGGGCTGGGTCCATCTACTGCCGTAATTGGAGGTTAATGGGCCTTTTTTGCATCTTGAACTTGTGACCTCCAAGTTACAAAAGGATCAACCTGCCACCGCATCGAGGCCAACTCTCATTTAATACCGAATGATACATCCTAGAAATGGAGAATAATTGAGGAACTTATGTTCTTATTCTCTCTCTCTCTCTCTCTCTCTCTCTCTCTCTCTCTCTCTCTCCTTTTTTTGGGGGGGGAGGGGAGGGAGGGAAGGCTTGGTTTTAACTTTAATAAGAAGTTTCTGAAATAAAATTAAATAATATTAGTAAGCTCTAGAAAGGTGTGGATATTTGGAAAGAAAAAAAAGAAAGAGGAAAATACATTCTGCCATGCTAATTACAGGGCATTCTCTGGAATTTTTTATTGACCGTATAATAAAAGGAATAATAATGCTTTTCTTGTTTACTCGATGACTTTAGCACCTGCTCCATCTTTTGAATGAAATTCATAATTTCAATGGCATATCCTTCTGTTTGTGCTCCTGTCTAGTTCGACGCTACTTTTTTCCAATACTATGTTATTTGCCTGAAGATGACTTTCACTTGTTTTGTTGTGGTGTCATCAAGTTAATGTGTTTTGCTTATAAGTGCACATTGGCATGGCAAGCACATTTATGACTTGAACTTTCATGCTTTCCATTGCAGACTGTTGATGTTTTTGCTATTGTGGCCTTATCTGGAATTGTCGGCAGATTGTTGAGTACTGGTACTGTGCTTGTGGCTACCAGTAATCGGGCACCAAGGGATTTAAATCAGGTAAATGCTTAACTGGATTTCTCTTTTACTCTTAAGTTCTTCCAATTCCCATTCCTCTCTTTCAATTTTCAAAGGTTAAATTAGCTAAACATATTCAGCTGTTTAGTATTTGTGTGAGAACTTACTTTATATTGTTTTTTTAATTAAAAATTATTTAAATATCGTTGTTTTTTTTTTTATTCTAAAAGTATTGATTTCGTTCTCTGAGAGTGTGAAATCATATTTTTATTATTATTTTTTTTTGTAATGCATTTGAAAGAAAAAGAGGAATCACACTCTCAGAGTGTGAAACTTATTTCCCTTGCACCTGCAACAGTTGCCCAGCTTGCATGACTAAACACCACCTTACATGACCAAACACACTTCAAAACACCACCCCAACACCAAAACACCACCACTCTACTGCATACCAAAACACCACTTCAACTTATAAAATATCACTTTACTCCACACCAAACATCAAAAAATCACCCCCAAGTAAATTATATTCAACCAAATATCAAAAAACCATCACCAAGTAAACGTACTCCAAAACACCACCACCAAATAACCATACTCAAAATACCAATAACCATACTCCACAGCACAAGATAACAACAACCAAATACAACCAAATACAGTCAACACAAATACCAACAACCAAAACACAACCAAACATTTTCAACCATAGCCATCACCAAATCTCAACCAAATATGTATCACCTCCAAATTCGTAACTATCAAAATAATATAAATCAAAGTATTTATAAACATCGAAATGACATAAAGAAAGAAATCACAAGAAAGAGAGAATAACAAAAAATTTTTGATATAAATTAAAATTAAAATTTACAAAATTTAAATGTAATATATATAAAATGCTAAAGCTAAACTAAGTGCCGCAAGAAAGTCGTCCAATATTGCATTGTAGCCTACGTCTGATGGGAATATAAGCCGGCCTATTAAGTGCAGGTAAGCCGGCCTATTAAGTGCAGGTGGAGGTATATTATATAATTGTGCAATCAATCTTAGGAAATGCAACCATACCAACATCATCAAAATATCGACGATGACGATGTCTCCGCTCGTAAACATGAAGTTGTGGAGATTCAGTCGGTATAGTATTGTCAACATCGTCTGTAAATACTGGAGTCGGATAGGAAGATGACATAGATATCTGCATTGGCTCGTCATAATCATCCGCAGCACCAGAAGTGGAAGTTATGTCCATCGGCTCAGTAACTTTCTGTGTGGATGTCAAAGGACAGTAATCCTCAGATGGCGTATGCCGGAAAACTGAAGCTGAAGTGTCTAACTCTAGGATCCATTCCTTCTACTAAATGCATGTTCTCAAGTTCATGGCACTGCAAATGATAAAAAAGAAAAGAAATGCTACGTAAACAATAAAATAATATGAAATGGTAAACTTATTTTTACTTACGAGATACTCCATTTTCATCGTTGTGAGTCGGAATCCTTGCTAATAACAATGCGTAAAGCTACCAATATATAAGCGGGTGATCTGGCGATACCATAGCATATAGTTAGCTATCATCGTCGGCTCACCGAAAGTCTCTTCACTCTCTATGATGTGATATCGACGGTTACCCTACAATTGCAAGGGTATTGCATGTACTTTAGTCCAATCCTATACAAGTCTCTCGTGTCGATTACTCTGATGCAACTCCTGGTCGGTCTGCATGGGTAAAGGAACACGTTGCACGAACTGTCTCAAAACCCTTTGAAGGTAATGATACTTGACGACCTTAAAACAGATAAGGGGGACACTGGCACACCATATTTCGTAGCCGACGACATAGTACTTGGGTAACGTCGCTAGGTCGGCATACGAATATGGTATCCACACGAACTAAAAAAAAAAAGAAGAAAACTGGTGTTAGTTCAATCTGTAATGATAGAAGTGGTTGGCAAAGATAAAATTCACTCACTCCAGTCTCTCTCATATGATTTAACTGATCTCGATATGTTCTAAGAACAAACTGTCCTGCGTGTGCATAATTACACAGAACACCCCAACGATTTACAAATAAAAAATGTTAAGATGGAATTACACAAAGTCAAAGGAATATAGAACAAATATGAATAAATAAGTAAACACTACGTATAGAGATTCTCTAGGGCCGACAGACAGGTGTAGAGTAGAGGGCATTAGATCAATGGTGTGGCGTATGATCGGGGTAAATATGGGCGCTTTCTCTTATACCCAAAACTGAAAAGAGAAAAAATATTAAATAAATGATATAGTGCATAGAAAAAATATTATTTAAGAAAAAAATAATACATTAAATGGAGTGACAGTATCTGTGTAAGTAAGATAGGGCCACAAATCTGTCTAACGCTATCAATAGAAGCCTGACACATGGCTTTGTAAAGTGTCGCCTAGACAACACTGTCCCAACTATACTGTCCAATGTAATTAAGATTTCGTAGAATCTCCAAATATGAGTTTCACCCTTGATCCAGACTAATCCCTGAAAAGATTACCGAGCAACTGCATCATGATGTGACCACCCGTGTGAAACCCTACTAGTGTCGCATCTGACGCTGGATCCATAGGATTTGAAACAATAGAGTCCTTGATAGCTCGTAATTTAAGAAGGTTTCCAAAAAATCCTCTGGCCTAGGAAAGAAACTCAAGAGAATACAACAAACATCTTGCCACTCAGCGATAGAACGACTATGGTCCATTCGAATAACTGCATCTCTATCAACAGGCAAGCTGAGAAGGATTGAAACGTCTTGTAATGTAATTGTAGTCTCACCAACTCGTAAGTAAAAAGTATGTATGTCTTGTCTTCATCTCTCGACAAACGCGGTAATAAGCGCATGAGAATATGCCCACACCTATAGAGACCATAAAAGCCCACCTGCAATAAAATCTCCTAGTTCCTAACATCAAGGGGTCTAGTAGCCCCAAACTCATGATCAGAACGACACACCTCTAGGGTATTACTCTTGGTCTCCCATATAGATTGAGACCAGTATGTGGATTACAAAGTCTACTAGGGTCCTGTGGACCTGGGGTAAACTTTGAACGAGTGTAGTCCATAGTTATGATCACAAGAAAATTAAAAAAAAAAAAAATTTCCAAATCTTCAAACCAAATAAAAAATAAATACATAAAACAATAAGTTATGAAAATGTTGAAAATAAGTCCATGATACAATATAAAACAAGTACATGATGGGACAAAAGTTTCAGCCTTATCTTGCCCTGACTTGCAAACGGGCCATATTCGGGCAATGATGAAGATTATGGTCGTAGTCACCACAAGCTTTGCAACGCTCAGTTCTTCTTTTATCCATTTTATTATGGATCCACGTACTGTGTGGTCTACGTGGCTGTTTATTAAGGCGTAAAATATTGTATAACAATTTGAAAGAAGGGGGGACAATAGTCCTTGTGTGGTGGAGGATAGAATTCCACACCATATGTAAACAACATTGATTGGCAAGTATGTAGTCTGCCTACAAGTGTGTTTAACTCATGGCCCATTTCTGCATAAACTCTCCACATATGAGAACAGGGAAGCTTGGAGATAGCATATTTCCCACAAGTGCATGATGAGACATCTATAACCACGGTGTGGTTGTTCTCAGCCCTCCCACCATGGAATCCAGTCATCACCTCATACTCCTCTCTGTATCTATTGAATGCTATGACGCGGTGAAATTTGGATTTCTGCTCATTTTTAATCATTTTTTCCATCACCAATGTTGGTCACACCTTGCCTTCCTTGATATTGATAATTGCTTCTTCTTGATTTTTGTTGAAAAATCCAACGATACGGTACAATGTCGCCCGCACACATGCAATTATTGACAGCATGCCACAAATAATTATTCTCACAGTAAAGTGAACACCTGACAAACTATATGTTTGGAAAACTCTCATACATTTTAAAGTACCTGTGCTCTCGTATCGAGCAGCACTTGACAGCATGTTGAACTTCCTCTTTGGAATTGAAGACCATCCCAACTTGTAACTCCGAAGTGCGATTATCATTTGTACTCATCAACCATCATAGCCCCTTCCCCCATAGTGTGTAGGTATGGTATTTCCTTTTCCTTTTCCTCTTCCTCTTCAACAACCCAATTTTCTTCATTTACAACATTTTGCTCATCATCGCTTTCACCCTTTGATTTATGGTCAACAAATGATTCTACAGGATCTGTCTTTTGTCCTTCATAGGGTCTACTAGTACTAGGCTTGCCATACTCACTTGCAATAGACATAGCTGATTTATAATGACCATGCAAAGCAACATTAGCTGAATGAATGCCCCATATTGTAACCACCCATCTCTAATATTCCCACTTCCCAACATCTCCATGTAAAAATCAAAATTTGTTTCACCTCCAAGATCAGGATAATTTTGAGTCCCAAATGAGCTATCTAGGATGTGTGACACATTTTTCTCTATCCAAATTTGAGCAACCGACCAAGGGATGGACCTTCAGGTGCACACAGAATTGGTTCTGACTCTAAAAGTAGTTCAACTGTCATCAAATTCGGGATATATTTGGAAAGTGACAACACATCTGGTAAGAATTTATCGTCCTCCGGTGGTAATACACAATAAGAGAGAGACTGACCAGACCAAAGAGGATATCTACATGTCACATTTAGCTTGAATTGTCTAGAATCAATCCCATTTCTACGATACAAAATTTTTATAAACTCCTCTCATTTAATAGTGCTATCAACCACAACACTCGTTTTTAAACCCACACTATACCAATAATCATTTTCAGCCCATTGATTCTATCCCCCAATAAAGCGCCAACCTCACACAGTTGCCATCCATGTTGCTTTCTTCTATCAATGACAACAATAACCAACAACAAGGTATTAATATCAAACATAATGCAAACCCATGTTGTCACCCATGGTATCACCAACAATAGCTAACAACAATAACCAACAAATAACAAGGTATTTATAGCAATGTGGTTGCCACAAGTATAATGTAACAAATGTAATGTATAGAAGAAATTACGCTAGATTCAAACATGACTATTCTACATGAACCATAATGCAAATGTAATGTAACAGCAACATCACAATGCAATGTAATGAAGACCCTAGATTGGCAGGAACCATATTGCAAACAAACCCTAGATTCAAACGATGCAACATCTCTGCATCAACCACAACCCTAATGCAAACAAACCCTAGATTTGAACAATGCAACATTCAAATAATGCAAACAACCGTTCATGACCTCCACTCACAGCAAATATTAAAAAAAAAAAAAACAAAGGAAGAAATTACCGACTGTAGATGAAGTCTTGTGCGACAAAGGATGAAAATAGGGATGAGAGGCGGAGGCAGCAGCGGTGGCTAGGGTTTTGTTGAAGGAGGCAAAGCTTTGTTCGCAAAGGGGAGAGCAAGGCGGAAGAGACGAGAGACTTGAGACTTGGAAACTTGTTTCGCGATTGAACTTATGGTTGATGATTTTGCATTTCTAGAGTGCGAAACTATCTTTTCCTTTTTCTTTAAAGATGCATTACAAAAAAAAAAAAAAATTATAAAAATATGATTTCTCACTCTGAGAGTGGGAAATCGATAGTTTCAGAAACAAAAAAAAAATAACAATACTTAAATAATTTTGATTAAAAAAATATTTTGGGAAAGATCCCGTGTTTGTCCATTGTCTTAAAATGTGGTCTCTCTAATTGCAGTCCAGGTAGAATTTGACTCTCTAAATTTTTGTGAGTGCAGGATGGTATGCAGTGGGAGATTTTTCAAAAATTTTTAGCCAAATTGGAGGCACATTGTGATACTGTTATGATTGGAAGTGAGATTGATTACCGTCGCATAATAGCTGAAAGATCCATAGACCAGGTACAATGGTTGAACAATTTTTTTTTTTATTTAATTTTGTTCATTTGTAAGATACTACCAGTTCACCTGTATGAACTAACTGGTTGGAATTAAATGGGCTTACATGTGATTCTGAACATGGATGTGCTGAATGTATGATTTTCTGTCTCTTTCAGAGATCATATATAGATCCTACCACTGTGATATGAAAATTTTTTTCAGTTTTTCCACCCTTGATTTTGAGATGTGTTATAAAATTCTTATGTATATTGAAAAGAAGTCAAAATTTTCTTCTTCTGGAATAATAGATTTCTTTTCCTGAGTACTTTTGTTTGGATTTCCAGCACAGCATTTTTCCCCTCATTAACTCTTGAAATGACTTAAACTTGATTGAGTTGTTTTTAGCTATTAAATCGTTCTATCGGCAGATGGTATGGCAAGCTCTTTCTTATGCTGGTGTGATTTTTGGGAAATGTGTTCCTAGCACTCATATTTCTGTCTCATCTAAGATAAGGCACACTCCTGGGAGTTAACCTCCAATTCATATTTGTATCTGCTAAATCCTTCTCGTTCCAGGATAATTTGTAATCATACAGGTTGAACACAATTATCTGTTTGAAATTTCAAAACTTACGTAACATATGCCCTGCTATGGTACATTTTGATCTCAAATCAGGCTCACTACTTCTGGCCCTTGGACACAAATTCTCTTAAGGAATTTGAAGAAATGTGGTTCAAGGTCACGAACCAAGCGGGAGGAAAAATTACCTCAGAAATAATTCCAGTGATGTTTGGGAGGTAATAAGCGCTTGTTGTCAACTTTATAATGTGGGTCTTCTAATTTATTTATGGACTTGCGTTTCAGGATATTGGAGGTTCCGCAATGCTGTAATGGGATTGCCAGATTCACATTTGATCATCTTTGTGGCCGGCCGGTATTGCCCTTGTCTTCTGTCACATAGTGAATGTGTTTTCTAAGTACTTGATGTTTCTTCCCTTTCGTTTGGTAAGCTAAAAGAGCAATTTTCCTGTCAAAAAAATATATATGTTCACTTTCACATCCTTAAGCTTTTTCTGGATAAAAGAACAGGACAGGAAATGTTGTTGCGGTTCATGCATTCATTCAGTAAGCCATTTTGATAAGCTAGAATAGCGACAACGACCACTAGATTTAAGGCCACTTTCATGGTGAGGTAGAAAACTTGAAACTGGGTTATGCAGAACCCTGTTAATTTAAGTAGGTTTTCTCAAAGTCCTTTTTACCTCTCTTTTATAACTGGCATGAGAACTCGATGAATGTGTGAGTTTTCTTCCTCATTGTCTGTGCTAATGAGTAATACTGTTATCTAATCTATAGAAAATTCACTACTTCAACGACTATTTTCTCCAGGTAGGGGCAGCAGATTACATTGCAGTTGCTGAAAAATACCACACAGTTTTTATATCTGATGTTCCTGTGATGAGTATGCGTATCCGTGACAAGGTACTGTAGCCTCACATTTACTCTTGTAAACTTGCAACAGCAATTATATAATTCTTTTGTATTCTGTGTCACTCTCTCCTGTCTCTCACATGCATCAATAACCAAAATTCTAGATTCTTTTTTTTGATATAAAAAAAAAAATTAGATTGTTAACAGTTTATCTATAACCCGGGAGTGTAGTCAAGCTACAGATGTACTTCACAAAAGGTTTCAGATGCTAGTTATCTCCCAAGATACTTTCCTCAAACATATTATAGTTTCTCTGTTTCGGTCTTATCCAAAACACCATCTTGGAGTGCCTCTTCATGGTGATTTTGAAGTGAAAGAATAGCATTCTTATTACTTGTAATTGTTTTTGACTTTGCAAATAATGGAATGTAATCACACTCTACTGCATGTATGTGAATTTCTATGTAAATTTCCTCAGCATGAATCCTCTTGAACTAGCCCGAGCTAGTTTCTTTCTGGGAAAGTTTTTCCTAGCTTCCATTTATCTTGGCTCCCATGTTGATTGTCAGATAACAGAAAAAACAAACCATTACATTATTTGAAATAAAGCTATCACTTTACACCTTTATATTTGATGTGACAAATTGCAGATATCTATGTATAAATTGTTGAGTAACTTCCAGAAGTTTTTTTTTTTTTTGGTAAAATAACCAAACTACTCTGTCCACTTAGAAACCAATTTGTTCCAGAAGCTTTCATTTGCAGTTGTATTTGTAGCTTCACCTGACCTTGTATCTGCATGCATTCAGTATAATTTGCGGCAAATAGCAGAAATTGACATTTCTGTTTATCACATAATTGGAGCAGTTTGCATTTTCTGCATGTACAGCCTTACATCCCATATTAATTATTGATTCATCTATGGTTTTCAGGCGAGAAGGTTTATTACGCTCATTGATGAAATATATAATCATCATTGCTGCCTATTTTGTTCTGCTGCTTGTTCTATTGATGATTTATTTCAAGGAACTGAAGAGGGTACCCTTTTTGATTTGGAGAGGCAAGTATAGGCAGTTATTATTTTCTTTCTTGGATTTACATGATGGCCAATCATTGTGAATCATCTCTCTTACCACTATTTTTAATTAACGTCATTAAGTAAACTGTTGAATAACTTTTTGCAAATACTTTTAAATGCTGACTTCAAAAGTAAAGGTGATAGGGTCATAGTTGTCAAATCAGGTATTCCAGAGCAAATCAATTTCCTTTTATTCTTCAAATTGTAATGTATCTTGTTGTATATCGCTATTTTTTTATGCAAACAAAGAAACAAATTTTTTAGAATATATTTTCCTAAGAAATATGGTAATAACATTAAAATGAAGTGAACTTTTATCCAATATTAAAATAAGTTCGGCAGCATATTTTATAGCATAACCGTTTCCTTGCTCATGTGTCTTTTTCTTTTATTTTCTAAACTTCGTGCAACTAGTCTTAGTTTTTTTAGAGGAGTCTATTTGAATATGCTACTAATATATACAATTTTTGGAAAATCACTGAAGTAAAGATCCAAAAAAAAAACTTGTTTTTATTATTCTTACAATCTAAGAAGTTAAAAGGAATACCCAAAAATTGTGTCATGCATTGTCAACCTAAAACTTAAAAAGTGGCAAAAGAATAGTATAAAGTCCAAAAACTACTGCAGAAGTTCTAAAAAGTGTTATGAAAATGAAAATATTCTTCAATACAAAAGCATAGTGAAATATATGTTCTGTATCGTAGAAAATGAAAATATTCTTTGACACAAAAGGATAGTGAAATATATGTTCTATATCGTAAATTCATACCATATCATGAGATATATATTGTGTATCGTAGGATAAAGTCTTTATTGAGGATAGAGGTATAAGATAAGGAAAAATATACCTCAATTTAGATATGAGTTGTTAGTTTTTGACAACTTTGGGTTCAGATGGTCGAACAATGTTTGCAGCTTTAGGTTGCATGTCTCAAAGTGAAAAAGAAATCATTCATCATAGTGGCAAACGGCAGAAACTGAAATATATATATTTGAGAAAAAGAGGACAAATGGCCCTATGACACCATGACATCATTGCAGACCAATAGTGGCCTTGAACATTAAATCTTGTTTAACCAATCCAAAACTATTTATTACTGCTAAACAACTAGTACCATGGGCTTAATTTCAAATCTATGCACCAAATTTTGTTTAAATATCTTTGGGCCCATCACTGCATGAATCTCATCACTAACAAGTTTCTCGTATGGTGTAAACCAGTCTCATCCCTCTCCCTCTCTCACTGAGATCCCATTTTCCAATGGTGGGAATAACAAATGCAGTTTCTTGGTCACGTTGCTTTTGAGTAGAGAATGTTATAGTGAGATGAATCTTTCCCTCTTTGGCTTGGTTTCTATGTAGCTTATAATTTAATTAAGAAAGATGGAAATTCTAAATAAATTCTTCTACATCTTAAGTATCTATCACGACCAAATTATTTGTTAGTAAATTCTTTTGAATCTTAATAGAGATTACCATTTCTTCTATAAGAAATAGAGGTCACCTTAAGATGGCAACTTAGTTTCTTACCTCATGATGACTGAAAGAGAAGGCCTTTGAATCCATAGGCTTCTTCACCTTTGCTACCTTGACTACTGTTCAGTTGCCGTCAATCACCAAAGATGTTGGTTGTTTTTAGGGGCTTGCTACTGTATCATGCTCTTACCTCAACCATATCACATAGATCTTGAAAATTGGACTAGACTAATAAGTATCTTTATCTTTAATACATATTTCCTTTTCTATCCAAAAAAAAAAAAAAAAGAAAAAGAAAGAAAGAAAGAAAGAAATCAATATTCTTCCAGTTTTCTTAAACAAAATTTCAATTTTCTGGTCTATGTTCTTCTCTAGCTTATTAATTACTTGTTCTAATAAGAATGTCTTAGCTAGTACATTAACATCTCTACTGCTTCTGCAGTTTTCAATTTGAAACAGAGACAGAGGGTGGAAAACTTCGGAGAAATGTTATGGAAGAAGGCAGTGTGAGTTCTGGAGGTGCACCAGCTGGTATTATCTCTATGATGTCTGGTCAAGAAGAGATGTTTGCCTTCCGTCGAGCAGTAAGTGTTTTCTTTTGATCCATGAAACATTCTTTTTTGTATCACTTTTCTACCTCCCTCTATTACCATGTCACTAGAGCGCACACAATGTAAGTGTGCCCATGGAGGAAAGGATTGACACTAAAGTGCAATGCTGCAGATTTGATTACTCCAGTCTGGTGATTGTAGCTTCTTTAATATATATTTAATTCTTCTAGTTCTGTATTGCCAACTCTTCTCTTCATTCTAATACTGCAGAGCTAATAAAACAATTGAATGAAGTATAAATGCAATATCTACATGAAAGAGGGAACTAATTGTTGCTAATTTAATGATGGTAGTATCTTTAGTTGGTTAGCACTCAATTAATTATTCTGGTTCTTTTTGGCAAGCTAGTAAATACATTTTGTTGTTTCTTCTAGTCTTGTAGATATCCTTAGGTGATTTGGCAAATGTTGTAGGAAGAACAAGAGGGAAGAAATAGAGAAACAGAGAGGAAAATAGAGGTAGAAAACTCAAGCTACGGTGAGAATTCAATGAATTAATGATCTGTAAGTTCGTAATTAACAAAAAGCCTGTTCATATTTAAAACCATTTAGGACAGCAGAACATGCGATTAGGAAGCCAAAGAGTGGTTATATAAGTCATTCCACTGCAAGAAATTGATACTCATCTTATTGATTGCTTGTTAATGAAACTATTCAATTTTGTTTTTGGCCTCTGGTTACTGGTCGAATTTCTTTTACAAACCCAATAAACTTTTGCTTCAAGGAATGCCGGGAGTTCTCTTAGAATGTTGTTGCTTAACATGAAAATTGCAATTGCAGGTCTCTCGCTTGATTGAAATGCAAACGCCTTTATACCTAGAAGGAGTCCGATTCCTTCATCCTTATTTCCAGACACAACACCAAGATTTGAGTATGACCAGCAGGGCAATTTACAACAGCATTCAAGAATGTTAAGGTAACTATTTTGGTGCTCCCCCTCACTGGGAATAGTGGGAGTTCTTCACATTAATCTGGTGACAGTCATTGTACATTTATTTTCATACGTAAGAATAACAGTCATGATTTTCTTAAATAATGTAATTCATGATTTTTCTTAAATAATGTAATATTCTATTAAAATTTAATGAATAAAAATTTACTCTTTTCTAAATATTATTGGATCTGTGGTGCTCTTTAGCATACAGCATTTTCTGGTTGACAGCCAAATGGAATTGGATATCATGCTTTTACTTAATACGGTAAATGCAAATCTTGTTCTGAATCCACCAGTGCAGAATAATTTCCATTTAAGGTTGAAATATTGGAGAAAAACCTAGATGTCTTCCAGGAAATTTCTATTGTTTGTAATGCTAGTCTAGCAGTAATTTCTGCCAGCCAGTGGTTAATGGTTGTTGGAATTACTTTTCTGACATATAAGTTAGGAAAATGGGGAATAAAGCCTCCCCTTTTATTATCTTTTGTTGAATATCTTGTACAGTCAATAGTATATTAGCCTTCCTGCTGTTGGATCCCCTGCCATCATATCCTGCAGATTTGTCAAGTGCCAATTAGTGTCTGAAGTTATACTGGTGTGTATAGTTTTCTGCATTTGAATGAGAGAGAGGGAGGGGCAAAGAAGGAGAGAGAGAGAGAGAGAGTCCTCTGCACATTAGACATTAACTTTAGCATTGGGTATCCTGGAGATTGCACATAGGCTTTGTTTGACACCACTGTAGCAGGGCACAGGTTGGTACAGCAAAGATCGACTACTTCAACAATGATTGATCCATCCTGGCATAGCCTCTTTAGACCACTTATGCATTGCATTTTGTATTTCTGGCCACATGCTGCTCCGTTGTCCCATATTCCATCACTTGCTGCAGCAAGGTATCCACCCTGAGGGAATTGTTCTTGATCATTGCCATTGCATTTTGTTGCTGTAAGAACAAAGAAGCAAGGGTGAGTTTATCCAAACTAACCGCTGAAGCAATGACTCACTAATGTAGCAGAAGTGTATGGAATGAGCAGAATGGGGGTCAAAACATTTTACTACAAGGTTAGAAAAGAAACCTGCTGCTATCTTTAATTTTCTCCTGTTTTATGCATGTATATGTGAAAGTGTTGCTATAAGTAAAGCTACCACCATGGCACTGTTGCTTTTTTATTGCAATTTAGGTTTCTCTTGATCTATTACATATGGAGCAAACATATAAATCAATTATTGGGCAGGTCTCTACATAAGGAGGTAAGGCGGATTGTAAGATGCAGCTGTCCCAACATCTCCCACAATTGGTATGACATCAAAATACAACGTCAGTACAAATGCTACCTCATTTTCGTTAAGTGGTGTCCGACTATGGGCAGAGTGCTTGAAGATTTGTTTTCTTCTTGATAAGCATAACTCTTCTACCTCAATTCATCAACACTACTAAGGCAAGCATGCAGGACTTGAGGGACCCATACTCTCTCTCTCTCTCTCTCTCTCTCTCTCTCTCATTGGCACAGATGTAAAAATCATTTTAGATACATGTTCCCCCTTGTAGTTTTTTTCTTTCTTTCTTTTAGTTGGACTGATTTTTTTAGGAATATCTTGGTAGAAGAAGTTTTGTTGACCACAGAATCTAAAAGTGATCGTCCACTAAACTGCTCATAAGTTTCTAATGCGGAACCAGAAGTGCTTTTTCGGGTTCTAGATGATGTGCGCAATGTGATTCTGGTATTAAAGTAATCCATTGTGCACTGTTTTGCAGTTGAAGGACATTGGTAGCCTTTGACTCTAGTTGTTTCAACTCTTTTAATATTCATTTTTGATGATTGCATACATGCACATCTGTCCTTTACTGTTGTTTTATATGGTTATTTTCACTCATTGAACTTATCTCCAGCAGAACTATGTAGTACCTTTACAATTTCCCTAAAGTTGATTTGTGTATTCCCTGCTGATGTGATCGACTAAAAAGAAGGCTATTGCTTGAGTGAAAGGTCTGACTTCCTCAATTGATTTTCTTTTATTCCTGAAAACGTTAAAGGGTATCCATTCACATAATTTCCTGCTAGAAAATGGTATATTTTAGGCTTTTCTTATGCTTTTTTCCAGGGATAGCTACTGCATCATTTTATGGTTGTCATGACCGTGTTATTGGATATCAACTTTTAGCTAGTCGTCCATGAGATAACTAATCCGTAATTGATTTAGAATAGTCCATGATTAGCATATTCTCTTAGACTTATTTTAGTTGTTATGGAGCACATCACAGCCGACGCATTGATGTCTTTTAGCACTTCGTGGCTGTAAGATATTGCCGTAACGCAATAACATGTGCACATGTGCTTGTATTATTTGTATGGTCAAAATTATTTATAATCTTTGATTTGACATAAGAATAAGATAGTCCCCAGCCCACTACTTCTGAAGTGGTAATGCGAGTTCAGATTAGTGATGGAAAAGATTTGGCTGTTATGGTGGAGAAAGATTTAGATTGTACCTTTTAAAGTAAGTGCTCCACATTATTTGGCTAACATTGTCTGGCTATCTATTCCCACACATGGATCAAAGACGAGTTTAAAATCATTAGTCACTCCTAAATATGTATGCAAGGTAGTGCTGCAGAACCTGTCTTATTCAGGTTGACAATACAGTGGATAGATTATCTAGGCTTTGGACATATTAGAACTGTTTGGAATGTTTCAGAATTGCTCTAGTAACATTCTTATATCTTGTCCTAAAGTGGAAATTGTTATGAAGTGTAGCTTCCTGATGAGTAGCTAAAGCCTCACACCCTATGTTAAGTTTCTTGTAGTGGATACTAGTAGTAACTTGTGAAGGAGGAAATTTTCTTCTGAACTAGGCTGTTTGTTGGTCCACCAGATGATAGCTGTGTGAACCACTAACTTTCCGGTTAATACATGTAGTAGCAGAGCCTAATGGTTGTCAAATATTGTCTCCGGTGGTCTTTTCGCTTTCGAGAGTAATTCTTACCACAATTGGTATATTCGAGTGGTGGATCTGGCTTCCAAGTGTGAAGTCTGTACTTCTGGACTACTATTTTGTTCACCATCATTGGTGTCTTATTTACAATTCATGCTCCTGACCTTGTCAAAATCATGAAGACGAAAATTCCCACATACAACCACGTGGGTCTTTTTGGGCCGCAAGTTTGCTTATTTGAACATATTTAGATTTGTTACTTAGAATCCGTTTTATATTAAAAAATGCAACTCTGTATATAATCTCTATACAGTCCTGTCAGGTTGGGTATGCCTAGGGTAAATTAGGGTTGTAGGATGGGCTTCCATAATTTTCTCCAATTGTTGTAGAGAGTCACGAGAGTTCTTTGGTTTTGTGAAAACATGCATTTGATTTAGTTGAATTCTCTAACAAATGCTTTCTATTAGCATCAATTTATTCTCATAACAAAGAATTTGGGTTCCACATGAAGACAAGCAAAGCGTACCAAATTACATAAAATAATTGTCTCTATTTTTTATTTGTGTTTGGTTGAGGGTGTTGTCTTTATTAATTTTTTAGTGTATTTTTGGGTTTACTCCCAACAATCCAAGGAAAAAAAATGACAATGTTGAGAAGAACTAACCAGTCTGACAAATAGGCTCTTTTGGACTGACACACAAAACCTCCAAGTTACCTCAGAAATGAAGCAGGTCTAAGATTCCACCATGGTGGTTTGTTAAAATTCCGAATGATGCTTTTTTTAAAGGATAGAAAGCATAAAACCATCAAATTCTAGAAACTTTAGAGTTCAAATGAACCATCTCTCTCTGCTCAGTATGCATTGTCTATTAAAAACCTAATGAAGAAGTGTGCGCTTGAAGTATGCAGAACTTACATGTTAAAGCATGTTTGCTGATTTAAATCCATGTGGTTTGTATGATTTTTAACAGCTCAAACGTGATTAAGCAAATACTCTGCATCTCTTATGCATTCTAACTGCATCCGTTTATGTCCTTGTACTGTTCTGTAACTTAAAATCTTGCATACTATCTATTCTTTCTTCTAGCACAAAATGACAATACATGGGGTCTTCCATTTTCTTTTCTTCCCATAAAATGATGGAACTTGTTTTGTACCAATTCGTGGCACTGTATGCAGTGATTGAGGCGGTGTCCTTTTGAGTGGAATGTTTTCCCCTTCTGCAAGAATTCTAAGAGGCTAACTCTAAGAGGCTATAGGACAGACAGGTTATATATAAGTTGATTTCAACATGCTAGATCAGAAACATGGTAATAGCCTTCTCCATCTTGTACATTTATTTTCAATTCACATTTTACGTGGTGCCAGCTGTGAGTCTTGCACTCGCATGATTTTTGTTTTTGCTGTTCATGGACATGGCCAAAAAATTTATTCTGGACAATGAGAACTTCTTCAGGTTCTGTTTATGTCCCTTGTCTCGAGGGCTGCCCTTAATAGATTTTTCTCTCATTATTATTATTATTATTGTTATTATTGCTTCTTCTGATGAGAAAAAAGAAAGGGAGGAGAGGTTATAATCTGCTTTGACAGTTGCTTCGTTTTTTATTTTCTTGAAACATATGAATGGTTGTTACAAGGAAGAAAAGGAAAAATTGAATTTCTTGTGGTTACATTGTTTTTGCATTAAGCAGGAACAACATGTGCAGAACTAATGTCACACATTTGTGACTAGACCCAGTCAACCATATAGTTCCACATTGAAGATCAACATGACCTTCAAATCCTGCATGAACAAACACAACCAATTTGAAGTTAAAATTTTGAGAAACAATAATTTTAAGAGAAGAAGAAGAATCACGTACTCTATATATTCTATATTGATTTTCATATTAGAAGATGAGATGGCGGCAAAAGCATCACTGGACAGAAGCATCGTTGAAGGGCATGGGTTTTTGGGACAATAATCAACCACCTTCACTTCAATTGAACCATCTTTGCAAGGTTTATTTGTACCACTCAAGCACCTTAACCTATAACGCCTTCCACATGCTGCACCGTTGTCCCACAAACCATCACTAACCGCCACAAAGAGATTTCCTGGTGGAAACTGGTCTTGTCGATTACCATTACATCTAGTTGCTGCACAAATAAGAATCATATTAAGTACCATCTTCAGTTAGAAGCTTCACAGACATATATACACATATACAAGATGTGGCTTTCTTTTTGCATCAAAATTGTAGATTCTACCGTTTCCCAGCTCACAAGATTTTGTTCAACTCACGTGTATATGGCGGAGTGTAAGAAGCGGCTGTTCCAACATCCCCATGCACAAGGCTTAGTTCCTTGCATAAAATTGAGGTAAACAATGCTATGATAATGACCCTCATGATGAAAGCAAATCTATCTTATAGAAATGGGAAGTCTTAGCAATAATGATCTGCTGTTGATATATTTATAGTTGAACTTAACAGTGGAGGCTCGCTTTCTCTCCCTCTCTCCCTACGTTTCTTTTTTTCTTTAATGGCAAAGTTAGAATCTTCTTTTAATACTTATTGAAACAGGAGAAGTGCACGAGCATATATCATGAGGATGATCCGTATGTCTTATCTCTTCTAGATTAGCAATACCAGAAGTTGTTGCCAGCAAATTTGTCAATTAAAGGCTTTGAATGTTGTGGACTTATCCTCTCTCACAAAAAGCTCATGAGAATGCAACCTTTAGTAATGGCCCATTAATTATTTCTTTGCATATATTAATCCCTCTAGTTAGGATAACAATTTCTAGAGCACTCCTTACATGTATTTGTAACTATGTAATAGCACGTGCACTTTTTCCCCAATTAGAGAGAAATATATAACTAATTGTGCCTCTGATTGCTCAACTTAATATTTTATGTTTCTAATTCTTGTGATTTGGTTAAACTATGGTATGAGTGCACAGTTTTTGGCAGAAACATCAGTCCTGATAGGCACATAGAGGGCCTATTTGGTAATCTGAGTTGGACCTCTTGCAATTCTGATGGCTTTTATTCATTATTTAGCAATTTTTAGGACTTCAGAGTTATCTGCAGAGTGATAGATGATGGGACTGTGCACTTGAGGGAAGTCTAATCGGTTAATTTACTACAATTCATAGTTTTCATCATCTCTTAAGCATCTTGTTTGACGGGATTCTGATTAACCTTTTTAAATTTCATACGGAAGACTAGTCATTGATGTTTCTGGGTTACACGGAGAATAGCTTTTTCTTAGAAAATCCTAAAGTTCATCTTATTTGTAGCTTCAATATACACTGGTTGCACTTAGGTGTTGGAAGGTTATCTGAATCAGTCTCTTCTTAAAGAAATCTGCAGTATATTCCCATAAAAACCCTCTAGATCTAATCCTAAGAATTGCCTTTTTATGTACATCATCTAGATATATTCCCAGATCTGTTTCCTTTTCTCATTTAGAATACTAGAAAAGGAGGGTTGAACTTTACACTTGTGAAATTAAGGCTAGAAATGTACCAACCAAGCATAATGTGAAACAAGGGACTACGAAGCTAACATATTTATTCCACCACGTTCCTTTTGGTAGTCCAGAATTGAAGAATATATTTAAAGGTCTCTGATGACTGATGACTGATGACTTGTATGTAGAGTGCAATAGCAAAGGATCCAGCACTTGTTAGGTCATTGTATAAGAGAACTTGGACTAAGAAAATTAGTGATGGATAAGCTTCATACTTTGTGGTATGAGAATATGAATACATAAATATTCCTTTCTTCGCCAATTTTAGAAATAGTCGGACTAGAAGGTAAAGAGGTCGCAGCCTAAGCCTATAAGCCAAATTTGACCTGAGCTGATGAGTGGAAGACCATAATTGTGCTGGTCTTTAGAAGCCAAAACCAAACTTTTCATGAACACCCGGAAAGCGAGATAAATCAAATACCCACAATACACCATCTCTGTAGATTTTCAGTGCTTGATGATTTGTGGGCTAACACAGAAGCAAAGAGTATAAAAAAAAGAAAGGAAAGGAGAGAGGCATACTCAAGACATTCCTCTTGGAGATGGCATTAAAAGCGTCATTGGAGAGGGCAGTAGTTGAAGGACATGGGGTTTGGAGACAATAATCAACCACCTTAACTTCAATAGCTGAACCATTTTTGCAACGCTTATTAGTACCACTCAAGCACCTCAACCTATACCATCCTCCACATGCTGCCCCATTATCCCACAATCCCTCGCTCACAGCACCAAACAGGTTTCCCTGGGGAAATTCATAACTAGCTGCACCCACATGGACCCCTCAAAAAAATATATATTATAAAATAAAAAAACTTTGATTGCAAACAATGTTATTTATCATCGGAAAAGTTTCACAACTTATAGACCAAGAATTTTCTTCTATCCTCGTGAATATTAATATTCATGTTTTTGTAATTGTTGACTCGATATCTAACTGTCAGTATTTTTTGTAAGTTGATATAATAAAACGATCTTAAATTTTTAGGAGGCATCGAAATAATTTTATTTTTACCTAAAAAGAAAAAAAAAACCTTAATCTAGAAGATAATGAAAATCAGACTTGTGTATGGAGGACCTCAAGCAGCAGTGGTGCCGACCGTCTCCGAGTACATGGCTGACTTGCATGCAGAAAAGTGAGGTTAATCCAATTGCTGTAAAGAAGAGATTCATGATGAGAACAGAAAAGAGGAAAATTCAATTTCGCTTTCTAAGTTTTAGAGAAGATCATATGCCAAGGAAATCATAATGTTATCATTGGAAATGATGGTCAAATCCTGTTGTAATTAAGTTGGGGGGTACATCCTTACCTACCCTTTTATTGAAAAGTGAATTAAGTGCAAAGAAATATTATAACCCATTTAGGAAAAATATAAAACAAAATTTTTATTATTTGTGAAAATTAAAAATTACTTAAAAATAAAAGATGTTCTTAAAGGACAAGTCTTAACTTTTTTTATCTAAATGCAATCATGTTTGTAAGAAAGGGGAAAATTTTAAGGAAAAAAATATCTCCAAATCTTAATGTTTTGCCAATCTAAAACAATTTTGGAAAACAATTTTAGCGATTTTTTTTTTTCTCAATCCTTCATGGATAATTTTTTTCTTTTTATTAAAACTCTCCCTCTCTTCAGTGTGTTAGACTGAAACTCTCCCTCCCTCTCTCTCTCTCTCTCTCTCTCTCTCTCTCTCTCGCCTTCCTTATGCCCTAAGCGTGAGGAATCATAATTTCGAATTAACTTTGCTTTAAAATTTTTGAGAGATAATTGATCGTAATAAAATTTTTTTTTAAATTACTTAAAAATAAATTTGAAATTCAAAAGTTTTAACTAGACATGGCCATAGACCCAAATGGCCCAACCCACTAGACAAACCTTAATCTCGGGCTGAATTAGGCTCACAAGTCAACTTGGAAACAACACAATTAGGCCCGAACTGGTCTTAATATCTCCTAATGTGCAAATCAGCCCCGGCTGTGGACTCCATGGTTGCAATTCCTTAGCGACTGTCAATTGATTTAATAGGACATGAAACTAAATCCCTTAACTAAGATTATAAGTTTGACTCGTAACTTGGGTATGAAACAAACTACGGGTAACCTCCTTAAATGTGTCACTGCAAGTCCCAGATCGGATTAGTTGGAGTATGATTTCAGATATCGGTTAGTATACTATCAAAAAACAAAAAAAAAATGGTTGCAATTCCTTGTACTGTAGTGTAGTTGAAGCATATTGTGGACTCCATAGTTACAAACCAAATTCCTTTAGATTGAGTGGTCGGACACTCTATTCTTTTGACTAGTGGTCTCGACTTTGAATCTTAGGAATGAAAAAAAAAATTGATTTGGGAGAGCCAATCCCATTATGGACCCTACTAAACTTGGGCTGAATTAATCGGCGTAACACGGATACCGGCTTGTGAAAATAAAAAATATATATATATATTATGACAAACCGAGAAGGTTGCTTAGATTTGATAGGTGAGATTGAGAAATATGGTTAAGGGAGCAAGGAATATGCCCATGAGCTCTTGCTAGATCTTGCCACCTGCACAAGCATTAAGCAATCATATATTTAATTGGGGGGATATTCCTTGGTTTTAGTATTTAAATTCTTTCACTTCTAATATTTTTCCCCCAAAATTCAAGTTTAATATTTACTTTTTCTTGTGTTTTATGCATTTTACATGTCTCCTTAGCTCGAGATGTTGATTATTATTGTAATTTTTTATTTCAAATTTTGACCGAGCATTTGTTTTTGTTGGGATTGATTAGAAAAAGATGTAATGATATTACAGAATAATTTTTGAAGGGTAGTAAACCTCTGAATCTAAAGGGGGCAGGAAATCAGTATGATATGCCCAACACCATTGAACCCCTAGTGAACATGGTGGGTGTGGGTGTCCAGATGTCTTGTTCCCACGAAAATGCCAAGTGGGTATCAAATCAAGATTTTTTTAGTTGCATAATTAAAATTTCTTAAAAATTAGTTTATGAAAATGCCACGTAAGCATTTAATAGCTTGACGAAAGCATCATTTTTAGCAGAAAATGGAAGCCAGAGAATATTTGGAAACACAGCCGCGTGGGCGAAATAAGAATCTTTGAAAAGTTGCGTAGCTAAAAATAATTTTAGACAATAATTCAGGGACCAAAATAGAATTTAGCCTTTTTTATTTTAAAATTGCCGATGAACCACCTTAAAATAGACAAAATTTTAAGGATTTTTAATAATGAAATTAATTAAAACTAGTAAATGTTTATTATTTTGAATGAAGAAGATGCAACTTAATGGGGTGAAGTGGATCCCTCAATCAGGATCGAATCCATACCGACTTCACCATAAATAACATTCTAACCTATGAGTTCAGTGGATAGAGACCGAGAAAGAGTCAAACCAGAAGAATCCAACGGTGGATGTAGCCTCGGATGCTCCGAAAGAGCTGTCAGGAAATCAAGATTTTGTCTTTCTGTGGGCAAATCTATCTCCTCATGGATAAAATGGTTTTTCCCATTTAAAATATCATTATAATATCTGAAAAATAAATCAAATTATTTTTTATTTTCATAGTGCAAAGAAATTGTTTCTTTATGAATGTGAGAATTCGTCGGAAAAATTAAGATTAAATTTAGTTGAAATTAACGTTAGATTGTTTTTTTTTTAAATGCAATATATTTTAATTTGTTTAAAATATATTTTGGAAATGAAAACAATAAATCAAAAATATAAAATTAACAAAGAAATATGTATTTAATTAAAATAAAGAAAAAGGGATAAAAAATAAATAAAAGTTATTCTTTTTCCATCCGTATTGTCCGAAGAGTTTATATAAAATTTCCCTTCTAATTAATCCGAGTGAACAAAAATTTGAAAATGATTATGTATGATTTAAGTACCCAAAAACCTTAATAAATAATATTAATATAATATTAGAATTGGGTATTAAATAAAAACTTTTATCCAATTTTTTTTTTTTTTAAACCATCAATAGAGAGACATGCCATTTACGGACACTCTCCCAATTAAATTATAAATAGAGTTTAAATTAAATTTAGACTATGATCTAATCCTTATCGTTATTTAAACTAATTAGATAAAATAAAAAATTTTAAATTAATTTAGAAGAAGAATGAAATATTTATCCTTATCTCAACTAATTAATTAATTTACACTTCTGTGTCAACCTATATATTATTTTTCATATTGCTCCTCTGTGTAACACTCTTAATTGAGGATTAAAAAATAATATATTTTTATTTTCTTAATTATTTATTTTGTTAAACCACTCGTTCAAAAGACAATAAAATATTTAATTTGTCTCTAAAATATTCATACAAATCATATCATTATATTTAGTATCTAATTATATGTATATCCTAACATGTCAATATCATATAGTTATTCATACGAAACTCGTAATTTATAAAAGAATTTCATGGTATACCAAAATATACGACTCTAATTTTGAAAATTCGTTAATATACGCTGAAAATTGAGGGTAAGTGTACTATATATAGTGGTAAAATGATGATTTCTTTAGTAACAATCATTTGCTTTGACTATTATTAAATTTGAATCTCAATTAGATAATCTAGGTAAACCATCCTTGAGAGATTCTAAATAGTTTATATATGTCAAAGTGTCCAATTTTATCGATTAACTATAAATTTTAATTTTAGACAATGTAATCATAATTTGTACATACTATACATATCATCAATTTAATCATACATACATATATATATATATATATATATATATATATATATATATATATAAATTATATGCATTGTATCAATGGACTTTATAGATACACGAGTTTATTATGTAACAATACAATAATATTATATTGTCTAATTTAATTAGAAAAAATGCTTGATATCTATACATGAGAACGTCAAAATACTATATAGTCTTTTGAGTATATATATATTTTGGAGGTAGATTTTGATTCACAGATGAATTATTCTGTTGACTCGAATGGAGAATCGGTGTCGATGTGTCTTCTAGACCTTCATAAGTTTGCAAATGTCCATCGCAGATGGTTCGACGGAAAAAACTCCGATATTCAAGTCAAAAAGAGAAAAGAGAGAAAGAGAACAGACTGAGTAAATGTTTAAAATAGTCATGTGTCGCCTTTATGTAATATATATATGGTTGTAGAACGTACTTGACATGTCACCTATGTGCATGTGTGACAAATATTTTGTCTGAAGTGTAAAAACCTTAATTGTCTTATGAAAAAATCGTTAGAGATTTTTTGAAATTATATGAATTATAGTACAAATTGTTTAAAGATTACCCCCTGAGATTAAAGAAAAGTTGAAATCTTGAGTGATTGTGATCTTGATTAACTAAGCAGAGATACTATTCGGTGGAGACCACTCAATACTATTCAAGAGAGAGGACACCGAAAGATATTAACTGGGTAGCGATCAATATACATAAGCAGAGTGTTTAAAAGAGAGAGAGAGTTTGCTTGTTTTTTTTTGTACCATGTCTTGAATATTGTCGGTATTCGGGATTTTGTCCTGATTAATCCGAACCGATGGGTGTAGTAGCTTTTTTCAGATGACGGGTCTCCCAATGGAGAATGTTCCATACATATGAGACTCTGATACTCTCAGTGGGAGTTGAATCTCAGTCATACTTAAGGATAGTTAACCTCACATCCAGTTGAACCAACTCACGTTGATGAGTTTATTTATTTATGGGTCTTTACTGAAAGGTCCTTTGGTGGTCTATGAAGCTTGTGATTATAGTCCAATAGGCCTGATAATCTCTACACTTTATGGTTACAGGCCGTTGGATAATATACTATCAATTAATATATACATATAACATGTAAAAATTGTCATAAGAATGGTACCAATTTAAAAAAAATTAAATTAACAAAATTTCTTTTAAAAAATTATATTCCAGTTGTAAATTTTAATATTTTATCAAAATTTTTAAATAAAAAAATTAAAAAAATAAAATAAAGATGAAAATAAACCTCAAATGGCATATGATCAGGCAGGATTAATATATACGGATTTCGCTTTATAGAACCCTAAAAGAAAAAAGGAAATAAATAAGGCCTCCGATGTGACCCAGTCCCCAACCCCCCACCCCACTCAACAAAGAAAAGCTTTTTCCCGCGCCCCAATTCAGCCCCCCCTTTTCTGGGGAGTTTTACGTGGGACCCACATTAACCAAGCATGATATTGCCTTTATAGTATAGGGTACACCCTACACATGTTTATTGCACATATTCCCATTTTACAAGAAATGGTCAAATTTGTAAAGCCAAAAGGCTTGAAATTCAACATTTTCACACTATACCCTAACGACTAAAAAGTGTCCGCCACCATTGACCTTTGCGGAGCAAAAATAATAAAAGCATTCGAATTGATGTAAGGACATTCAAGTAATAAAAACTTATTTTTTAAATATTTAAATTTTTATAAATATATATATTTATATGTTCATTATATAATTAAAAAAATAATAAAAAGGTATTCCTCGTGGATACATATTAACTCTTTTAATATTTTAAATAAATTATCGATATACGATAATTACGTTGATTGCGATTAAATCTGATTTCAGTCAAGTTGAACCTTTAAAAAAAAATAATCTCGATATCTATTTTTTCTATACTTAAAATTCGAATCTCAATTTTATTTAATATCAATACCGAATCAATTAATTTCCCTGTTATTCTTTATCAAAGACTACCTTTGTTTATTAGAGTCTTTCAAATGGTGCTCTTGGTCAATTGTGGCTTGCTTGCAGGGCGAATCTGACCATGTAATGATATTTTATTTAAAATAATTTATACTTTACATTCTCTTGTGCATGTAATGTGCAAAATGAAGTAAATGAGAAAAAGTGAAGGGTATTAAAAGAAATATCAACATGACTATGATATTATATTAAAATTTTAAATAATATAATAATATAAATTTTAATATTCCATTATTTTAATGAAATATTATAGTATATTAAATTTATATAATAATTTATTTTTATAAATATAAAAATAAATATTAAGTCAAATATTCTTAAAATAAAATTAATTATTGATTTAATTTTAGTATATAATAATTTTAAATATTCTTAAAATAATGATATCTTCCGACACATATAATTTTTGAAAATATAAATATAAGGTAAAAGCTATAGAAACTGTAGTTACGGGGCAACTTGATCCGAATATATTTATATACCAATTAACAGTATTTTATCAAATATAATTA
This sequence comes from Dillenia suffruticosa, assembly GCA_033439265.1. Lineage (NCBI taxonomy): Eukaryota > Viridiplantae > Streptophyta > Magnoliopsida > Dilleniales > Dilleniaceae > Dillenia > Dillenia suffruticosa. The sequence continues at coordinate 23,245,286 of JAVTVX010000029.1, forward strand.
AAAATTCTAAAAATATCATTAAAAATTATAGAAATACTATTGAACTTTCTATAAAAATTTATTAAAATTATTTAAAATATTATTTGTTATTTAAATATTCCACCAAAAATTAAGAATAATATAATGAAAAGGCAGCTATATCTACTAACAGCACCTGAAACAAGAAATGGACATGAAAATTTATGTGCACTCTTCCAGAACCATCGAACAAATGACGGGGTTGGTGAGGGTGACCTAACATTCAGCTTGTACACAATTTTGTTTAACACATATTTTTCTTTGCAATTTTTGTAGATGCTTCTTATCGTATAACAATAGTTAAACTTAATCCCAATACGATTGACTATATGAATTATTTTACGTTATCGTATTCTATTTTATATTAGATATTTACTTATATGACTATTTTTCCTATACGACAATAATAAATATGTTTTTTATTTCACTAAGTGGGATCGATAATATGGATACTTTTACACTATTAGATTGTATCAAGAGGTTTGTTTCATGGGGTATGAATTTGGAATATTAGGTAAAATTAATTAATATTCAATACTGAGATATTCATCAACATCTGATAGCTCAGTTGGTTCGGAAACTTATGTACCTTAATTATGGTCGGGAGTTCGATCTCCCATGGAAACGGAAAAATCAGCGCTGGGAGACCTGTCCCCTCAATTGGGTCCTATAAGCGGTCGACCCAGATTAGTCGAGACGAAACCCTGAATACTGGATTGGTGGCATAGTCATGGTACAAAAAAAAAATACTGAGATATCCAAAATATTTTTGTAAATATTAATTAGTTTATTTAGTAAATATTAAAGATATGGTGGCATGGCAAGAGATTTTAAAATTTAAATCTTACCACTTTGATGGTTTAATCCCTTTGGATCAGAAAGGAAATTCAAATCCTAACTAAACTAAACTATTTTCTAAATTTGTAATTAAAACTATTAAAAATAAACATTTTTTTTTCTTAAACTCCAATGTACAACGTTTTGCTTACATGTAAAATGCATGCAGTCCATGTACTTTGTTCAACCAATGGGTTTATCTTTATCTTAATGAATGTACAATCAAATTATCATATGCATCTTAGGATATTTTTGGGATGCAGACCATTTGTTAAGCTGTCGCAGGTTTATTTTATTTAATACACATTCAAATAATACTAAAATTCAATTAATGTAATACAGGTGGTCAAGGACAAATCCTCTTGGACTTGAATTGAATGGTACATAGATTTTTTTTGTGAGGGTAAAAATAATCGGAAAGAACGGGTTCATATTCATCCGTAGTTTGTTGTTATTAAGGTAAAGTCACCAAATTAAATAGGAATCAAACAAACACGGCATTACGGGGAGTCGGAGGAGGGAAGGGAACCTTGACCCACCGCTTCTAAACCGAAGCGACAGCAAAGCTTAGGAAAAACCCTCAACTTCATATATACAATATTAAAAGCGTTATATTTATATTTCTCGTATTTCTTCTCCTCCTTCCCCTCTTCTTTACAGGAAGAGGAGGAGAAGAAGAAGAACAAGCAGACTTTTCCTTCTTCCTTTTCCCCCTACAAAACCCTCCTAATCATTTATTCTCTTTCATCAAAAATCGAATCTTTCAGATTCCCATTTGGTGAAACTCGGTGATAATCAGGTTTATTCCCTTTGTTCTCCTCAAATCTGCCATTTTTCGTTGATACCCATGTTGTTAACAATGTTATTCCCTATACTCAAATGGTAAAAATAAGGTCTTAAATTTCACTTTCAGATACTCATCTCTTGGAAGTTGCTGATAAGCAGGTATTTTGCATTTGTTCTCATCAATTTTGTTTTATTATATTTTGATACCCATGTTGTAAGATGTTATTCCTATTGCCATATGATGAAAATCTCAGTCTGGTTGTGTTAGGTCAGAGGATTGGTTGAAAATTTGAATTTGGGGATCTTTGGAAATCTGATTTGGTTGTTATATTGAAGGTTTTGATTAATGGGTAGGAAAGGAAATCTGGTTTTGGAGCACAAGAGAGATGGGCACTTTTCAGATTCTCAATTTGGGTTTCAATGGAATGCCCAAGATAATTGTTTTCACCCTGGAGGATTGTTTGCTAGTGTTGGTCAAGTCGGTATGGGTTTTGGGGTTTCTCCCAATTCCTCCAACTCATCAAATTCTAGAGACAATGGCTTAAAGCTTTCTCTGACTGATCTTTATGTAAAATATGTGTCCTCGCCGGAGGGTTTTCGGATTGTTGGGGTTCCGGAGGCTGTAAATGAGGAGACTGCAAAGAAAAAGAATGGTGGTCTCAAACTAAAGGTGAAGGTGAAAAATCCTTCATTGAGGAGGTTAATTAGTGGTGCAATAGCAGGTGCATTTTCAAGGACTGCAGTTGCACCATTGGAGACAATACGGACACATTTGATGGTTGGGAGTAGTGGGCATTCTACAACCGAAGTGTTTAACAATATTATGAAGACTGATGGATGGCAGGGTTTGTTTAGAGGCAATTTCATTAATGTAATTCGCGTTGCACCGAGCAAAGCAATAGAGGTATGTTCTCAGTACCTGTTAACTTTGTTCAATTTTTTTCCATGTGGGATGCCAAAGTTGGCAAGTTGATCTGTTTTGAGTCCTTTAATGTGTTTTAGTTAATAGCAGACTATAATATTGGATCATATACTTGCTATAAGAAAATCAATTATCTGAATTTTGTTCATGCATTTTCTTTCATATTAGTACTAGCACTTTTGGCTTTTGCTTTTCTTGAGCATCATTGAATGGATGTTTTATGTATGCTTTGAAGTTATCCGTGTTTTGCAGGAACTGTTTGTTAAAAGAGTCAGATTGGATGAATTTATACACCAGATTACATTGTATTATCTCACAAATTGGTGATTGAGCTGTTGAAAGTAGTCTTTGTGGCATTTTTGGTGCAAGTTTTAGCACAGTAAACTTTCATATCTAGTTTGGATGTGTCTGCTCACAGTTTATTTGTTTAACTTTATGTTCAATTTCTTGAATCTTCTTTCTGACCTGAAAGCTTGTTTAGAATTAGACTGCCAAAATAAAGGGAAACCCCTCAAATATTGTTACTACCACTTGGATTGTCTACTAGGAGTACATGTTTGACAGTTGTTGCTATTGAGCTTGGGACCTTCTCTAAAATCTGTTTTTGTCCCTTAGAATGAAATTTGTAATTCCATAAGACAAACATGGGGAAAAGGAAACAACACTAGTAAAGAAATTAAGAGTTAATATTGTGTCCTCGGAAACATTGAATTGGTGTGACTTGGCTAAATTGATTGTGATTCAATAATATTGTGAAAAGTGAGATTCTGAACTTTGACATTCTCATTTAACCATGTTCAGAGTTTAGCTAAATACTCTGAGCTCAATTTTATTTTAAACAGTTGGATTGGTGCTTTTGCTTAACTTTTCAAATTTAACATAGTCTTCCTATGGTAGATGTAGTTATCCGGTGTTCATCGTGTGATAGTTGCAGGTCTGACTTGTTGGACCTTCCAACATGAAGCTTTCAATGATTTAAAATTGATTCTATCGATAAATGCAGTTTTAATTTAGGTGATCGGTTTTCTTCTTTATTTTGGGTTATTGCCAGATTTCTCATATTTATTGATGTTTACTTGTATGTCTTGCTACATTACATATATGTTTTTAAAAATGTGCATTCTGTGTTTTATCCTACATATGATTTTTTTTTATTTTTTATTTTTTTTTTATAATTAGTGTGCCTTTATGCATCCATGCTTCATCAAATTAGTTGATTTGAAATGGTTCTTAACTCTGGAGTTCTTACAACTTATAGCTCGTAGTGGCCCATGCTTATGGACAACCTTTGGAAGCCTCAAACTCATGCTATGAGTCCCTCGTCAGTAAACTTCATTTGGTAAAACATAAAACATTGTTAATAGGTACCTTTTGGAGATATTAAGTCCCCTAATTGCATCTTTTGGATCTGTATTAAGAGTTGTCTACTTTGTCACTTTTGTTGTTGAAAGTGAATGCATTCAACAATTGCTATTATGATGTGCAAGTTTTACTTACACTACACGATGATGTCCACAATCTCTAATTGTGTTATGTCATTTTTCATTTGCCAAGAAACACATAGAGGCACATCTGATCTTCTCCTTTTTTTCCCCTTTTTTTAATGAGAGAGTGAGAGCTTTTCATTCACAGTGTCTTAAGTGTTACAGCAAAGTGTCTTAAGTATTACAGCATGTTGTTTTGATCCCCTTTTTGCTCTGTGCTTATTGCTGTCCTTGTTTATCCCCTTGTAACTTTTAACTCTTTTTGTCATGTATATATATATGGACATATCGATCTATTTATATTTCTTCTAAACTAAGAAAGGGGTTAATATTGCAATGCATACAGGTTATTTAAACATAGTTATCATGTCAAGATAGTAGGAAAAATAGATTCCAAAAGTGCAGGTTTGAATTTAAAATTTTGATTCTAGTAAAAATGAACACATGAAAGATAATGCATTTCTGTACTGAAATTGGTTCAAAAGGTTTTACTGAAAGGTTCTTTGAAACTTGGAAGGAAAGTGATTTATGGCACAGAGACTTGGTGGCAGAGAGAAACGGCAGAGAGAAGCAAGCACATGATAAAACTTTGCTTATAGAGGGAAAAAAAAATTTTAGTGCATGAAGGTGGTATAGACTTGGTGGTATAAAAATTATTGATGGGCTAAGCATAAGGCTGAACTGGAAGGAAAGCGATTTGAGCACAGAGACTTGGTGGTAGAGAGAAACAAGCACATTAGAAGTTTGCTTAGAGAGGAATAAAAGCAATTATAGTCCCTGTAAGATGGTATAGACTTGGTGGGATAAAAATTACAGGCTAAGCATAACGCTGTATGGTCGTATAAAAATTATGGGCTAAGCATAATGCTGTTATTCTATACAAGATGCAGGTGAATATAAAGTACAGTATAACACAATGGAGGAAACGTAGTACTTCATTGAAAGTAGCTCTTTTCAGATTCTTCTTGGATAACAAGAAATTTTCAGGTAAGGAACCCTTGGGGAAGGTAATAGTGCACAGGACCTACTCTCTAAAATTATACTAGGAACAATATTCTTGATTTGTATGTATAAAGATAGAGAAGTATTTTGATTGTAATAATCATAGGGTATGAGATTCTTTCTGTCATCTCTGCAAAGATTGAGGAATAGAGCTTATTTATGTGAATATAACGCCTTTTTTGTGTTGACTTGTAGAGGAAGTTAATTAATTACTTTTGATTGGGAGGTTTAATTAGAGTAAGAGAGGACCCTGTATGGTATACATCATCGTATTAAAAAATGTGTTGAAAACCCCTACATGAGTGATATCTCTTAGGAAAAGAAACTGCGAATAATTCATATGCTGTTGTGGATGCTTTTGAAATGTTACATTAGGTTTGAGCTTTTGGCTCTTGGATTTTTCTGGATTATCATCATTTGTTTCTTTTTCTTTTCCCTCCTTTTTTTTTGGGGGGGGGGGATCAGAAAAAAGATCTAATGTGCTTTTTACCTAGATGGCCAATGGAAGTGGCCTTTTTACAGCTGTCAAAGCTGTTGTAAAGATTTGTTGCATGGTAATAACATTTTCATGTTACTAATATCAGAGAAGGGAAGAGTGATCATATAAGAAAAGAGTTATCATATTAAGCTGTCACGGACTAATTGATTTTCTGGTAAAATGTCTTATCTCTTTAATGCCATTTTTTTTTCCACCCAGCTGTTTGCCTTTGATACTGTTAACAAGGCCTTGAGTCCAAAAGCTGGTGAAGAGCCCAAGATTCCCATCCCTCCTTCTCTGGTTGCTGGTGCCTGTGCTGGAGTGAGCTCCACATTGATCACATATCCTCTGGAGTTGGTTAAAACTCGATTAACAATTCAGGTGAACTTAGAAACACACCAAACTTTTGACATCCTTATGATCTTCAACATCTATAACATTGTTTTCAGCAAAAATTTAGCCTGGCTTGCTTAATTTTGCAGAGAGGAGTTTATGATGGTCTATTAGATGCTTTCGTTAAAATATTACAAGAAGGTGGACCTGGAGAACTATATAGAGGCCTCGCTGCTAGTCTAATTGGGGTAGTTCCATATGCAGCCACCAATTATTTTGCATATGATACATTAAGGAAAGCTTATCGGAAAGTTTTCAAGCAAGAAAAGATTGGCAACATTGAAACTCTTTTGATAGGATCTGCAGCTGGTGCTATTTCAAGCAGTGCAACTTTCCCGCTGGAAGTTGCTAGGAAGCACATGCAAGTAGGTGCCTTAAGTGGAAGACAAGTCTACAAGAATGTACTTCATGCACTTGCGAGCATACTTGAACAGGAAGGTATTCAAGGTCTTTACAAAGGGCTTGGTCCAAGCTGCGTGAAGTTGGTGCCAGCTGCTGGTATTTCATTCATGTGCTATGAAGCTTGCAAGAGGATACTAGTTGAGAAAGATGATGATGAAGAATGAAAGAACCTGGGATTGAGTTATGCAGTCTGCAACTTCGAATAGGAAACCAAATTGGATAGTTATTTATGTGGACAAATTATTTGATATCTTTTCTCTGGCATTGAGATATGGAATTTCTTTTTGTTTCGGGAAGCCTTATGTTGCTAGAAATAACCATTTGGATTTGAGACCCTTAAATGATGGAACACAGTTTTTGCTTTCTGATGAGGAATAAATTTTCACAGTTAAACCTATTTAATCTTGCAAAGTTCTATGCCCAATGAAAGGTTGTCCAATGAAAGGATTTTCTCTTATTAGGTTGGTTTTTGAGCTTCTTAAGATCCGTTCCTGTAGTCCAATCCCAAACCATTTCAACAAATGTAAATTTCAACAAATGTCCATTTCAACAAATGTAACCTGATGAGTGGGATATATACATACATTTTTCTAATTAACCAATTGATATCCAAATTATCCAACCAATCTAGTTCGAGCACTATGAAATTTAATTTAGAGGCTTATTCTCTTGATGTTTATTTTTTCATTTTCAAGATTTAAATTCGAGGCTTTGACTAAGAGGGTCTAGTATCTCGCCATCGCTAGTCCTTGGGACGTGCCTGAAAGAGATTATGGTTGAACAAAACTGAAGATCAAGGGATATAGAATTTAATGGAATGCATTTCATTTTTCTGTTTTCAAGTCTTTTTACATGATTAGTTTTTCACAACCGCTAAAAACTACAAAAGGCCAGATCACACCATTGATACAAAAGGTGCACAAAACATTAGATGAAGGTCGGATAGATGTAAAGCAGTATCACATGGATCAATATTCCTGCAGACAAACTGCTTTAGCTTTGCTCCTCAACCTCTCCCGCATCCCTTTCTTCTGCAGCTGCTGCCATTATTTCATCAAAATTCTGTTTTCCCAAGCAATATTTCAATCTGCAAGAGAGCAAGATAAATGTTAAAGCTTATGAGCCACTTAAATTTTAACTTTGCCTTCTTTTTCTGCACACAAAGTTTAGATCGCTGGGGTATTATCATATTGAAACAAAATAATTCAATCAGCAAACCAATCCTGAGCAGTTGCCATATGAAGAAATTAAAAGATCTCCCAAAACAGCTTCTGGAATATATAAATTGGACGAGAAGACTCTCCTGATCAGCAATAATTACCTGTTGACATTGAAATTCAACATTGGATTGACTTGCTGGGTTTCTAGGGTCGACTTGTAGCTTTGAATTGGGATTTTGTACTGGTATTATGACTTTATGAATTGTTGAATAGTCAGTTCATTGACCTGGACACCATTGTCAACAATTATGACTGCAGGAAAGTCCAATATATCAATGACCAGAATGTTAAATGCCGCGCATGAAGCTCTATTCATGCCTTTGGTTGCTACAGATGGAGCGGGATCCGAAGATTCACAAGACAACGTATGGTTTACTAGTGTATGTGCTCTGCTTAAGACTCCATTGAAAGTAAAGGTAGGGGGTTCGATTAAATCCAAAAATAAAAAATAAAAAATAAAGTTGTCTTATCTCAGTGTTATCAAGTGAAATTGATTTACAAAGTGGGCTCACTCTCAGGAGTCCTAAATATGCCAATCAATCTCTTTCAGAGCATTCAATTAAAGTGATTTCTCTCATACAATGTGGATTGACCCAAAGTTCCCAAATCACTCAAAATTTAGCCTCACTATGTTAAGTATCCGAGGAGAACAAAACCAAAGACAAGAGACATACAAACTACCTTTGCCTTTTGGATTGGTTGCCCTCCTGCACCGTCCCTCATGTCTAGTGTAGAAGTGGCAATCCCTACAAATGTTAGATACAAGTTTGTCAGTCTTAAGCACACATGCTTACAATAAAAAAAGGTAGAAGGGAACAACATCTCACTCTTTTCAACAGCCAGTCCATTGTTCTTCAGTATTTCAGCAACACTGACAACTGTAGCAATAGCTGTTGATGAGAAACATATCAACCTTTCAGAAACATAGAATTATGATATGCAAAGTCATAGTTCTTTTTTTTTTTTTAAATATTAAATAGGATTGAAGATAAAATTGCAAGATGGGTATAACCTAGAAGATAGAAGGGATTAAAAAAATAAAAAAATAAAATAAAAAATAAACTTTGTAGTATTTAATAACTTCTTGTCTTAATAAAAATGATAGAATTTTACAAGTTGGAACTAAAATTCTAATTGTTTAAATTATTATTATATTAATAATATCTTGCACTGAAAATGTTATATCTAATTTTAGTTAAATTAGCTTTAACTTTCCGAAAAAGCACAGAACAAGATTTTTCCTTTGACCAAAAATAAAAAAAAAGTATCAAATCTCATTATGAAACCAAAAATTTTACAATAGAGACGAAATACAAACAAGGGATAGTGGGTATGGGTAAGAAGTATAGGTTTTAATTTTCAAAAACAAACAATATTTTAAAAAATTTTATTATTTATAAAACTTTTAATGGTATTTTTAAAATTCGGTGTCAAATTACTAAAATACCACAAACGGTATATGAATATATATATATATATATATATATATATATATATATATTTATTTATATATTTTTTTTTAATATTCAAAGTTTCAATTGAATTGTTCGAATCGAATTAATGAAAATATGATTCAAAATAACGGTCGGTAAAAATTATATATATAGAAAAGGTAGGCCTACATTGCAAAAAGTTAGTTGAAACTTGACCGGTCAGCAGAATTCAGGCCAAAATCTAAACTCGGGCTATATTGTTTGTCAAAAAATAAAAAAAAAAATAAAAAAAAAATTATCAATCTGCCTTGTTAGCCTATTTAAACATTTGATTTCGCGAGAGGTTTTCCAAATATGCCAACAAGTCAAGGCCTTTGAGACCTTAAATACCCAATTGCCTAAAACATCACAGGAAATGTCGGGATTCGGGTTTTTCTCTAACTTAAAATTAAACTCTTATTTTTATTTTGTATAAAATTATATAAATATTATAAAGTAATTTATAGTTTTTCTATTCCTAAATATTTTAGTCATACGGCTTTTAAACTTGTCTTGTATTGTTTTTAAATAAATTATTGATATTTAATAATTACGTTGATATCCATTAAATTCGATTCAAACAGAATTAGATCTTCAAAAAAACAAAATTCTCATAAAATTTATTTTCACCTTACATAAAATTCTCATAAAATTTATTTTTACGTTACATAAAACTCGAATATGAAACCTTATATTGATAACTTGTCTTGTATAGGTAAAAAGGTCACTCCGGCCCATGCCCTAGGTCCGCATAAGCGGTATCGTCTATTTCCAACCGTATCAACAATTAGAACCAAGGTTCCCACCCCACACAAAAGCTGAATCTTTTATTTGGTGTCCCATATGTGCCCCCACAATAGCAAATATTACACTTTATAGTTACCATCAGGAGAAAAGCAGGCCTTTTGCTCACGAGATAAGCCAATTCCTTGGCGTCAAGTGCCTATTTATCACAAGGTAACACCACAACACACTAATCAAGGTCTTTTAAAGTGTAACGTCTTGACGTCTGCTCGGGCAACATAATTTCCCCCCCCCCCCTCCAAAACCACCTCTATTCTTACATAGATAGGAGACAGCTTCGAGAAATGTGCACCCCGGATCAGTACAATGAGAGCTCATAAAATTTGACAATGGGCATCAAGTTTGTTAACAACAAAAGAATAAACAAACTTACGTTCTATGGAAGCAGTGGCTCCAATGTTTCGATTGTTCAAGACAAAAGATAATGCATTGCTGCACAGTAAATAAGCAAAAACGTTTTAAGCTCCAGATTGAGATGTATATTCTACTACACACAAATTATGACTTGCAGAAGAAAGAACATAAATGAATACAACAAAAAGAGAAAGGTAAGGAACAGAACTTTTTAGATACAGAGGAGGATCATTTATGGCATATTTGTCCTGATCCTCCATTCTTTGCAGACCACAAACTTCCATATCTGCATGCATGTTCACGAAGTAGTTAGAGAGTGGAGAGCGATGCCTATGTGAGACACGGTGAATTCAGAGTAGTACCTCAAAAAATAGCTTGAGTGGAGACTAGCAATTGATACCACATTGACCTTTTGCAGCAGTTGAGGTGGAGTCGGAGGTGAAGGGATCAATCCGCACCCATAGTAAAGAGAAAATGGAGGCAAGAAGAACAGACCACACAATAACAATGGTAGGCGTCCGGTTTTGCCTACCCAAGAGACCTTTGAGGAAGGGATACAAGTGAACGATGACCCATATGGAAAAGAAAAGCTTCCCAAAGAGTGGACCCCATGATTGGTATCCGCTATTTACGGCATATGAAACGCCTGCTACAATACCTATGAAGTTCACAATGAGGACCGTTGTTGGAGGGATGAGAAGCGATGTCCATTTGAAAACATACAGCTCTGCAAAATCTCCATCATCATCGGATGCCTTTGAAGTGACAGTGAAGTTGGTGTCAATCCCAGCAAGCACTTTTAGTAGACCCTGGAAAACAGCGAAGAGATGGGCTGATGTGCCACCAATGACCCAGAACTGCTCATTTCTCCACCAGTCCTCAATGGTGACGCCACTCCATCGGAGCTCAAGGATTCCAGTAGCAAAAATAGATATGAAGAGGAGAATAAACCACATGCTAGCATAGTTGCTTATCTGCAAAACATTTGTGAAAAATCCACCAAAAGTGACCAAGTGTTCCATCATGGCAGAGTGTGAGAGTGAATACAAAATTGAAAATTCATAAAGCGAAGCAGAATTTTAATTTACCTCAGGAATAATGAATTTCCCGGTGAGGAGACAGATGGCAGGAAGTATACAGTAAGCAAGCAGTGGAATAGAGGTGAGAGGATAAACAATGGTGTTAATGTAAGCAAGCCTTTCCAACCATTTCAGCCTCCCGTTATAGCCGTACCATATGGGACAATGCCTACTCAGCAAAATCTCAATAGAACCTAAGGCCCATCGAAGCACTTGGTTCAAACGATCCGAAAGATTGATTGGAGCAGAACCCTTAAAGGCAGGACGAGGAGGCATGCAATAGATTGAAATCCATCCTCGAGCATGCATCTTGAACCCAGTCAAAATATCTTCAGTAACCGAGCCATAGATCCATCCAATCTGTTCAAATAAGGACACGGTCAAAAGATTTGCATATACCGCATTATGAAGCAAGGCTGAATGCTACAGTCATCTGCTAACTCACCTCTTTGCCCCATTCAGTCTTGTCTTCATATCCACAACTGATAACATGGATTGCTTCTTTAAGAAGGGTTGCCGGATTGGTTGAAGGTGGAATGCCTCCTTGTTCTTGGAAGGTGGCAGCGATGAAAACTGGTGACTGGCCAAAACGCTTCTCCAGGCTCTTCTGGGACATAAGAAGTGACTTCTCATCATCATACCCTGGAGAATACAAGGAAAGAAGTCAGTTTCCGCGTTAGAAACACAGCATTCCATATTCCTCCAAAAGTTCCAATTTACCGATGCGTCAAGTTTAAATAAAAATATGATCTCCAAAGTAAAGCATCAGTCATCACAATTTGATATTTTCACCACCATGGGGGATTTCTGTATAGTGAGAAACTACCTTCAACACCTTCTTCAATATCCTCCATATTGAAAATGGGAACCGTGGATTCAGTTCTTTTCATTTGCCTCTTTTTGTCTATGTACTTTTTGCTGCCACCCCTTCCCTTCTTTCTTGTACCACAGCAACTCTTGACAATAATGTTGGGTTCCAAATCTTCTTCAGTCAAAATGGGATCATACCCATACAGGGCTTGTCGATTGAAACAGCACCCAGTACCCACATAGACTGGACCTTGGACGCCATCCTGCCCCTTCAAGTTAATCTGTAACATGGCAAGTAACATTAGTTTAAGCCTTTTGTAAGGTTCAGAAGTTTTTCGGATGGAAATCAAATGGAATAGACTTACATCGAAGAAGACAATGTTGCGGTTAGCATATCGATCGTGCAAATCAATGCCATCAAACCTCTGTGGGAATTGTACATAGCAGGTCTTCTTTCCAAGGACAGGGTCCATCATGAAACACATAGCTTCTTTAAGAGCTTTGCTATTGTTGAAGTAGTGATCACAATCCACATTCAGGAGATAAGCGCCATTGGTTAGAACTGCAGAAACACGAATCTGAATAGACAAGCTCTAGTCACAACACTGGTTTGCCACATATGAATGCAATTGGGGATGCAAGCACCATCATCGTCAAAAATGCTATTTTAAAGTTCAAGCAAAGAGTTTCACAATTTTGTAGGCCTCAAGGATGAGGCATTCTTACAGTGAACAAAGTCCAGATGCCATTTTCAAAAACCAGAAAATGTTTTAGCCTTTGTGCTAGTACTCGCGTTCTTTCAATGAAAAAGAATAGAAAGAAAGTTTTGTCAAACTACCATATGCTGCAAGACAGCAGCCTCTTTATCATTTCATGTCTGCAGAAGTGGCTAAGAAATTTCAAGAATACTAGCATAAAATCTTACCAATGCATTCATAGCACCAGCTTTCTTGTGATGTTGAAACCCTGGTCGCTTCTCACGAGAAACATAAACCAGTCGAGGCAGCTCGTTTCCATCTGTATCAAGCCCTCCGCTATGGCCCAGGAAGACCTGCCCTCCACAAGAAGAGAACATTAATGAGAAACAAAGAAAATGCAGAACCACAACATCATAAGAATAGAGCAGAAGGATTAGGAAGAAGGGGGCACCTGAATCATTCCGGGATGATCCCTGGGATTATTACCAGGCCAAGCTGTTCCATCCTGCATTGTCCAACCTTCTTCAGGCATCTTTTGTGCTTTGGCTACAAGAGCATTGATCCGAACCCTGAATTCTTCATATTCTCTCTGTTAAAAGAAGAAAAGGTTCCGGTTTTTAATTCTTTATTAAAGATTCTTAACCCATAGTTACATGCTAATTATCATGTTTCTGTGACCCAAACCAATTTAAGGAACAAGCTGAGTGCAATGTTTATTCTATTTATTGGACAGGCTAAATTATTTAAGAGCCGAAGTGGCACTATGGAAGATACATGCTGAAATAATAAGCTGCATTATATTGGATGTTAGGAAAATTAATAGAATGGCCAATGACGAAGGATTGACCTCAGCATATCTGGATTGTGAATCAATAAAATATCTTTGAGTTTCATAGATAATCTCATTTCCTGTCCTCTTCATTAATTTCTTTTGAAAAAAAAATGATTGCATAAATCTGTAGTTATTTTATGCAAGCGGCTTGGGAACTAGCACCTGGACCTCAAGTTTTGCTCCGAATAGAACAAACTGCAGTTTTCCGGTTGGTTTTTGAGAGACACATTCAACATGATTTAGTAAAGCCCTTAAGGAATTCAGAATGTTCCAACTTACTTTCATAGCCCTGCGCTCTTTGACAAAAGAAGGCTGTATCTTGTCTTTCAAATAATCTATCTTCTGAGCAAAATAAAACTCGGGGGCCCTAGGCTCAATACTGTGCTTCTTACAGAAGGGCACCCACTTCCGAGCAAACTCAGATGTCTCTGATAGGGCTTCAAACGTCAACATTGCAGAACCATCATCAGACACATAGCAAGAAACTTTGTCGACAGGATAGTCCACAGCAAGGATAGATAACACAGTGTTTGCTGTTATAAGAGGAGGCTCTTTGAGAGGATCCACGGTACTGACAAAGACATCAATAGGAGCTAACTGTGAGGGCTCTCCTTCGCGATCATACCTGCAAAATGGAAAGTATGATTAATGCTGTAAGGAAAATGTTTTCCAGCCATATTCCCTAAAACAAATATGTTACCATTAAAGAATGTAAACTCACCTCAAAGCAAGCCTGTCAAGAAAAGTCTCACGATTAACAGGAGACCATTTTGGAAATTGATCTAGAAGCCAGGATAAAGCAAACCAAATCTCACAGATGACTGATGTTAGCCACAGTGGATAAGCATCATTCACTGGATGAGTAGTTCGGTATTGCAAGAAAAAGCCCAAGATGATAAGCCGCAATATAATCACAACACGATAAGGAGTGAGATGGGAAGATGGGATGGGAACCACCCGGCTCAAAGGTTGACGAGCATCATCAGCCCTGCCATACCAGAAGCCATCAACTATAAGCAGGAAATAAGAAAAACCAATTTAACCATAACAAAGACACACCATCATAATCCTTGTATCACCCAATGTTGCTCATAAAAAATTAACTATGCGGTCTCACCCTGCACCCCGGCAGCCCATCCCACAAGTATGTACATAAATTTGCATTAGAATAAATGAAGACAAAAGAACAGCAATGAAACAAAATACATGTTTATATGATAATAACAAAGTTCATTGCCACAGGATGTCTTCATAAAGAAGTTGAAGAGTAGCATACATTTGTAGTTCTTCCCCGTTTGAACCAGTTCCTTCGATGTCACCACCCTTCCCTTCAGTGTATCTGCTCGTCACTTGCATCATATTTTTCTCCTGTTTAAGTTTCCATCCTTCAACTCTTTCTTTCCAGTCAACATTTCCAAGCCCATATGAGTTCAGATCCTTTGAAGGGTCCACAATTCTTACAGGAACTATTGTGATGTCACATACGACATAAACAACAAGCAGCTCATCAAAACCATGGAAGAGATCATATCACACATTTGAAAAATCATAAACAAAAAGACTTGAGATATTCTGTTACCTGGCTGGCTCGGATCTACATAAGGAAGTCGCTTATCAGGGGGACCCAGAGGGCCTGATGTAGTTCG
The DNA here is from genome assembly GCA_033439265.1 of Dillenia suffruticosa. NCBI lineage: Eukaryota > Viridiplantae > Streptophyta > Magnoliopsida > Dilleniales > Dilleniaceae > Dillenia > Dillenia suffruticosa. Next base: position 23,260,523 of record JAVTVX010000029.1, read on the forward strand.
CACAGATTGATTATCAGGAGTAGCACTTGGAATTTCACCAGAAAACTGCAAAAGATGACCTTTATTAGTCAACACAAATATATCACCACCAAACGGTACCCATTGATCTTTTCTAACCTTGGACAGACGAGTGAAACTAATAACTTAGTATAATCTATTTTCTTATACCAAACCTAAACCAACTTCAGCATTGGAAAGTACAATCAAAATCCAAGATTTTCAGTCAAATAGTATGCTAAAGCTTGACTACATTTGTTTAAACAAAAATGACCTTTCAAACTAGACACTAACACATAGGACTTCAAACTCTTGCAACACATTTAGAAGCCTAAGATCAAAAACTCATCTGTTGAAAATCCAAAAACAATTTAACTCAAAAAGTTAGGTAATATCTCATTAGTCACCTACCGGTTGCCCATTCGTGAGAAGGGGAATTGGTTGCTGAGATTCATGTCTAGAAGAGGAAGAAAGATCAGGATCTCCTCCCTGCAACTGGCGCCTTCCTTTGCTTTTACCTTGAGCATAATCAAACTCATTCTCAATGTCATCAAAGTCTTCCTCCTCTTCATCTCCATCAACTCGAGGACTCCCTGACTTGTAGAAACTTATTAGCTTTAGGTTGTGAAGCAAAACATAAAATATGCAGATCAGAAGCTAAAGAAAGTCAGACAAACCTTTTTGTCTTTTATATCTAGTCTTGCACTGGGGGCAAGATTGATTTCCATCTTTCCTTTCATATTCGTAACAAGGCCTGCAGACTGGGAATGCACACTCATTGCAAGCAACGAAAACATCCCCGGTGGCTGCAACCCCAACAGTGTCTCCACATATTTGACATATTTGGCCGTTCAAATGCTTTAGGGGCTTGGGCTGCATTCCCAATGAAATTGATAGCAACATCAGAGAGGCACCAGAAAACAAACTTGTACTCCAAGGAATAAATCCAAATAAGATGCTCAGCAACACGAATAAATCAGATGTCTAAGATGGGTACTAAAGACCATGAAGGCTTAGAATTTACCTGTGTATGAAGTAATATACCAAAAAGGATTCAAGCAATAAGATCCAAGTAGATCTTTCACAGTATTTAACCTTCCCATCAGACTATTACAGATCTAATTGAAGGATTTCTACAGATTCACAGACTCACAAAATCTTTTTAAGCGCAATGCAACCATAGCAATTTCTCTACGAGCAACAATATGAAATTCACACATAGAATGGAAGCAAATACGTAGTAGAAGAGAATGTTGGAATTCCGATTGGATCCCAGGTCCGAATCTGCAGCTATCTATGTGTCGACGGGGAGAGAGAGAAAGAAAGAGAAATTGATTCTCTGAAGGGCGATTAAACTTCACTAAGAAGCAGATCCAAGCAAAGAGATCCACAAAAAGTGAAATGACACTGAACTGAACTATCAAGATGTCAACTTTTTTACAAGAAAGCTTCAGGAAAAGGTCAAACGAGATTATCAAAACCCAAACGGCATAAGTTGATCAAACAATTGGGGGGGGGGAATCCAAAACTTTACCAAACCTAGCCATCAAACCTATCAGCTTTTCACATTCGATTGGTCCTAGGTAAAACAAAAACAACATCAAACATCATTCCAGATAAAACCTCAAAGAACCCATCAAAAACCACAATCTAGCCCACATATCAAAACCCAAAACCCTACTAATGTTTTCACTAGAACACAGCTCAGAAATAACTATCAGACCATCAAAAGCAACAGATCTAGAGATTAAAACACTAAACCGTAAATACACACACCGCCCATATATGTATGTGTGTGTGTGTACATACCATATATATACATAAATATGTCGTGTGTGTGTATCCAACCCCCTCAAAGAAAAGTAGAAGAATCAATTTTGAGACCAAAAATGGAAATGGGTATTTTAGAAAAAACTCACCCCACTATCACCCTCGTGTCGGATTCTGACTAATTCATTCCTCTTGTAGGATCCAGCAACCATTCCAGCGTTTGCTTCCATGGTTGCCAGGAAAAAGAGAGTAATGTTCTGTTTAATCCGATGAAAATGCAATGAATCTAAACAGAATTAGAATTCGAAATGACACTTTTTTGGCTCAATTTCTGTTGTAAATTTGGGGGATGGGCTCAACTCAGCTGAAGAGTGAGCAGAAGACGATAACCGGGGAAATTCACAGCTTCATTGCCCATCTATTCCCATCTCTCTTGTCTCTCTCCACTCTCTCTCTGACCATCTTGCTTTTATCATAATGTTTTCCTTGTATTTTTTCAATATTCTTTCCTTAAAATCTTTAATAATAACGTAAACAACATTTTGCGGGCTAAATGGGTTGTCGGTAAATGTGGGACCCAGTTCCAGCTTGGGCTTGACCTTTGCTTGTTAAGATGGCTTTCACCGATAACTGGACTCGGCTAAGTCTGTGATTCGGTGCTTTTCCTGCGGTACCCTTTCTTCATTGTCTCTTACCAGGTTTCTTATCCCACCTCTCAAAGGGGCGACTAGTCTATCATTTTTATTTTCTTTCTTTCTTCCTTTCCTTTTTTTTCTTTCTTTAAATGATGTTTCTAAATCTGCCGTCCTTTTGTTTTTGTAAATTTAATTCAATTAAATAAACTTTATAACTGATTTTGAAAAAATAAATGATTATACATTTATTTTCTTGCATGTTATGAAAATTTTTAACATATAAATATTTAATTTGAATTATAATTTTTTTTAAATAACCATTATATTAATGAATTGATATTTTTGGAGGTGAATATGACTCTATAGATAATGGCTCCGCTGACCCGAACAGGTTGACTTGCCGTATATTGATCTTGGTGAATAAGACCTACAAAAAACCGCTAGAGGGTGTTTTAGTGGAGGAGACTCCGACACTCAAGTTTAGTTTTCAAAAAGAGTGAAACAAACTAAAAGAGAACTTTGTATGCCTTGTATGCTATGTGTAAGTTCAGAGGGCGAAAGAACTTACTTGACCGACAAGATCAATGAGGTATATATAATCTGCCTGCATGAGTTCTGTATGCTTCCGAGATATTAAAACTTTAGTTTCCTTATAGAGATGTCCCAAGATTCATGGGTATCAAATGGAATCTTAAGAGTTTGGAGTCTTATTAATTAGAGAAAGTTTTAGTTTGTGAAGAGATTGTTTTTCTTATCGATGAGGACTCATAGATTTCCTTCCTCATTACGAGATGTCGTTTCTGTGTTTTATGTGGAGGTGAATATTACTCTAATGGTGACCAAATGTTGAATATTAAGGTGGTGCGAGGGTCGATCACGTAACTACCGAAAAGAACTTGGTCGTTAGGAGCCAAGAAGGGAGGCACGCATCCTGTGTAAATAATGCATTTTGGCGAGTCTTTAGCATATTTTGTTTATTGGGTTTTGGGCTCATGCCACACGTTAATGGACTCCTAGACCATGTAATATCATTTGATCGTTGCTCGTTGTGTTGTTTTCGAAAAAATGGCATAAGGACTAAGTTTAGGGGTTGTTACCTGAAAGGTCGTAAGAGTATTAATGGAGATAACCAACAAATAAATAATCCCGGAATAAATATTTCATGGGAAGTTGGAAAATTTGAATTCTTCATTCATTGTACATGCCTTCCATTGGAGCGTTTTGATTGCCAGCAGTCATAAAGGTCACGTCTTTACAATTATAAATAGTAGGGGAGGTTCAGTGTCGCCACAAAATGATTTCGAGAGATTTGGGATTGGCTTCTTGAGACTCTGTCACTGAGATCTGGTACGCCTTAGAGATAATTCAAACATGGGTTTTAAACCCTAAAACTTTATGTGTTAGAAGGTTTTTGTCGATATAGGGTGCCATCAAGAATGGGCCTGCTGATATAAGGTGCAATCATGACATTCAGGATTCCAACATTATGGTGAAATCTATTGAAACTTCTCGAGAATATTAGCTTTGGGTACAAAGAGATCTCAATTCGAAGAGGGGAGATTTTTGTTCATAATGGAAACTCTCTTTTCAAGGTCAGGATCATCGTTTAACTATTGAACCGTTCGAACACTGCCTAACACTTTGGCATCCATATGAATTTCTGAGACTTTTTTAGAGTATCGTACTTCTCCCCAACTTTTGTTGGGTCCAACCTCATGTTGACGTCCCCGATTGATAATTAGGAAGTCTAGGAACTTCTCGAAAGTGATTTCAAAGGTATATTTTGTCGGGTTTAGTCTCATGTTGTAATGTTCTAACATCTAAAATGTCTCTTCCAAATCTGCTACATGATCCTCGGCATTGGTGCTGTTGACGAACATATCATATGCATAGGCCTCCATGTTCCTGTCAAGTTGTTCGCTAAAGACCTCATTGACGAACCATTGAAAGGTTGCTTCAACATTCTTGAGACCAAGTAGCATAATTCTGTAACAATAAGCGTTAAACTCGTTGATGAAACCGGCTTTTTCTTCATCCTTGGGAGCCATGTGTGTCTGATAGTAGACGGAGTACGTACCCATGAAGCTTAAAAGCTGATGACCTGATGATTTGTTTACCAACTTGTCGATGTTAAGGAGCGAGTAGCTATCTTTGGGACACATCTTGTTAAAGTCAGTGAAATCTATATATATTCTCAACTTAGCATTGGCATTTTTTTACCATAACCACGTTGGTCAACCATTCTGAATAGTCCACTTCACGAATGAACCCTACTATTACGAGTTTCTGGACTTTCTTCTGTATTGCGCGCTAGCATTCTAGTACGAATACTCTTTTCTTTTGCTTAATAGGTTTACGACTAGCGTTTATAATTAATTTGTGGACTATGACTATGGGTGAATAGCTAATATATCATTCGTGAACCATGCAAAAACTTTAAAATGTTGTCGAAAACAGTCTACGATTGTGTTCTGGAGGGAAGTCGATAGAGGGGCGCCAACTTGGACCATTTGACCTGATACATTTGTTATGGGAACCGCAATTACTTCCTCTCTAGGTTGAGGTTTAGATCGGTGTTCGATATCATCTCTAAGTTCTAGCGTTTCTACCGAGAGAACTTCCTCCTTTACCTCGACGGAGGGGATAGTTGACAGATCGACATCATCATGGAATATTGTGACCTTTATGGACGTCCTGAATTTGATTTCAAGTGCCTTCGTATTGGAAGCACTTCAAGGCCATCCGAACTAAGATGACCAAGAATAATATTGTAGGGGGATAAGAGTTTCACCACATAAAAAATGGTCTTAATTACAGTATAGTGAGGAGGCATTCCTAAGGTTACAATGAGTGAGATGGTACCTTTCGGATGTATATATTTGTCAACAAACCCTCTTATGGGTCTGTTAAAGGATTGGAGATGAGATGGGTTGAAACCCATCTATTGGAAGGCATCCAAAAAAAGGAGATTTTGTTTTGCTCATTGGTCGACGAAGGTCCTTTTAACGAGATTGGACCCTATTCCTGCAGTAAGGATCAACAGATTGTTCGGTTTGTGTCGACTTATATTAAATCATTCTTGTCAAAATCAATGACCGGTGGGGGAGATTCTGACATTCAAGTTAAAGAGTGATTTTTGAAAAAAGAGAAACAAACTAAAAGAGAACTATATATGTCTTATGTGCTATGTGTAAGTTCAGTAGGACTTACGTGAATTTTGTATATTTTCGGGGTATTAAAACCCTAATTTTCTTATAAAGGTGTTCAAAATTCATGGGTATCAAACGGAATCTTAAGAGTTACGGAGTTTTATCATTTAGAGAAAGTTTCAGTTTGTAAAGAAATTACTTTCCTTATCAATAAGAATTCATAGATTTCATTTCTCATCATAAGATGTCATTCTCATGTTTTATGGAATGGTGAATATTACCCTAATGGCAACCAAATATTGAATATCGAGGAGATGTGGGGGCCGATCATGTAACTACCGAGAATGACTTGGTCATTAGCGCAGAGAAAGGAGGAATGCACCCTATGTAAATAATGCGTTTTGGCGAGTCTTTAGCATGTTTTGTTTGTTGAGTCTTGGGCCCATACCATATGTTAATGAGCTTTTGGACTATATAATATCAGATATAATCTGTGACCATTTAAATTTGAAATAATGCCATTGGTCAAATTTCAATCTTCATCTATTTTGTTTCAAAATCAGTTTATTAAGGTATGATTTAAAACCCATTTCAATAAATATACCATTTAAACATATCCATCATGGAATATTGTGACCTTTATGGACGTCCTGAATTTGATTTTCAAGTGCCTTCGTATTGGAAGCACTTCAAGGCCATCCGAACTAAGATGACCAAGAATAATATTATAGGGGGATAAGAGTTTCACCACATAAAAAATGGTCTTAATTACAGTATAGTGAGGAGGCATTTCTAAGGTTATAATGAGTGAGATGGTACCTTTCGGATGTATATATTTGTCAACAAACCCTCTTATGGGTCTGTTAAAGGATTGGAGATGAGATGGGTTGAAACCCATCTATTGGAAGGCATCCAAAAAGAGGAGATTTTGTTTTGCTCATTGGTCGACGAAGGTCCTTTTAACGAGATTGGACCCTATTCCTGCAGTGAGGATCAACTGATTGTTCGGTTTGTGTCGACTTATATTAAATCATTCTTGTCAAAATCAATGACCGATGGGGGAGATTCTGACATTCAAGTTAAAGAGTGATTTTTGAAAAAAGAGAAACAAACTAAAAGAGAACTATATATGTCTTATGTGCTATGTGTAAGTTCAGTAGGACTTAGGTGAATTTTGTATATTTTCGGGGTATTAAAACCCTAATTTTCTTATAAAGGTGTTCAAAATTCATGGGTGTCAAACGGAATCTTAAGAGATACGGAGTTTTATCATTTAGAGAAAGTTTCAGTTTGTAAAGAAATTACTTTCCTTATCAATAAGAATTCATAGATTTCATTTCTCATTATGATATGTCATTCTCATGTTTTATGGAATGGTGAATATTACCCTAATGGCAACCGAATATTGAATATCGAGGAGATGTGGGGGCCGATCATGTAACTACCGAGAATGACTTGGTCATTAGCGCAGAGAAAGGAGGAATGCACCCTATGTAAATAATGCGTTTTGGCGAGTCTTTAGCATGTTTTGTTTGTTGAGTCTTGGGCCCATACCATATGTTAATGAGCTTTTGGACTATGTAATATCAGATATAATCTGTGACCATTTAAATTTGAAATAATGCCATTGGTCAAATTTCAATCTTCATCTATTTTGTTTCAAAATCAGTTTATTAAGGTATGATTTAAAACCCATTTCAATAAATATACCATTTAAACATATCCATATTATCCCATAATTATTTTTCTTTCCTATGCACATCCGATGGAGGAATTTATGTAGATAATGACTATCAATTAATTATTTTAATATATAGACACACATTTTGCTCTATTATATGAAAAATAATTAAGTGATACATTTTAAGTTAGAAATTAATTAAACGGGCAATATTTTCTAACAAAATAAAATTGAGAGGTGCAATAAAAACTTCTAATATAAGAAACTTCTTAATATTAATGTTTTTTTATTTTTGAAATTTTTCGATATACTAAATAATTGATATTTATATAAATTTTTTTGTATTTTTAAATTTACATATATTTTAGTATTTAATGAATTATTTATTTATTTATTTATAATTATAATTTTTATATTATTTGTATAATTACATATTTAATTGTTTTAGATTTTTATTATAAACTATGATTATTTTGTTATTTTCATAAAATAATTAATATTTATATAAAAATCCTTATATATTTATTCATTTTTCTATGTTTTAATTTCTTTTATTCTTATAAAGTATTATTTTCATATATTATTTCGTATCTATTTTTGATTCTCTGTTTATATTTCCATACAACCTAGATAAAACCAACTCACGTTCTATTTGTATATCTTCTTACCGACTGAATTAATTATCATGTAATAATATATCGTGTTGTATCTAAATTTATTGTTGTGTTATTCTTACCATCCATTAAAAAGCTGAGATTTTTTTTCTTAATTGAGAAGAAGTAGATGAAATTCATTACACTAGAATGTTAAACCTAATGCAGGGCAATCGTGGGCTTTAAAACATGATTGCTTCAAATTATTTAAAAAATCGAAAAAATCAAATTGTACACAAAATAAAAATTTTACGGTTTTTTAGAAATTAGATGAAAAAAAAAACCTTATGACACTAATGTTACTCGTCAAATTCCTTAACCAAAAATATTTATAATTACATTTTTTGTTTTAAAATTAGGATTCTATTACATAATTATTTTTTTTCCACAAGAGAATGTAACCGAGTAAGATTGAATCGAAGAAATAAGGATGAAAGTGAAAAAACTTTACCATTTGAGCCATGGGACACTACATAATTATAATTTCAGGGCAAAATGACAGTCCACAAAGGCATTTATTTTCTATTAGGGAGTGCTGGTTTTGTGAATTTCTTAAAGAATAAAAAAGCAAGTGGGTGACATAATATACCCTATGATTTATATTATAAGTTACTTTGAAGGTCACAATTATGATCATCCCATCTCAATTAATAATTATCATCATGATTTGGAATTATTAATTAAAATGTGGAGAATGTAAGAGTGGGTACTCAAAGCCGAAGCGACAAGGGGGAGCCAGCCTTGTAATTCTTTTTTGATGCATGTTGAGTCTCGAATCCAAACTTATTATATGGAGAGAGTATAATTTATAAATTTTTATATCTTATTTCTAAAATAAATTATTAAAATATTTAAATAAAATAAAATAACAATTTATAAATTATTTTTTTTATAAATTACTGGTATCGGTAATTATATTAAATCTGATTAAATTCTATTTGAATCGAATTAGATCATCAATAAGCAAAACTCTTTTTGTACCTATTTCTCTATATAGAAAATTTGAATCTAAGATCTTGATTAAGGGTTATTAGTGTTAAGTCATTGGACAACTAAACATTGAAACGAGAAAATACTATTAGTATCATATTAATAGAAATCTATTGACAAGAAAAACGTAAATACAGAAAATGAAATATTAATAAAAAAAATTTAATCAATTTATAAATAAAAATAAAGTAGTTTTGATCATATAAAAAGTTAGCGCAAAATTAATTTATTTTTGAAAAATAAGTCTAAATATCTTATTTTTATAATTTATAATTTATTTTAAAAAATTATTAAAAAAATTTCATAATTTTATAGTTCCAAAATATGGTCAGTGAAACAGCTTCCAAAAGAACGGGCAGTCTGAGACATAAAAAGAGGTAACCGGTAGTTGTAGGTCACCTTCGTCGGCCACTCTCTCCCCCATTCCACTAGCTGTCGGTGCTCTGGCTTCACGATGAATTTTTTTTTTTTTTTTTTTTTTTTTTTTTTTTTTTTTTTTTCTGTATACAAGGGTTTGAATCCGAGTGACGGGAGGAAATTTTGTACCATTAGAGTGCCCCTTGAGGACCTTCGTGATGATTTCTATGTCTTTCTATAATGCACTTATTTCTTCTTCAAATTACGGTTTTAGACCTCATTTTTAAGTCTCCACTATTTTTCATTTTTATTTTGTTTTATTTTTCTTCTTTGAAACTTCAACCCCGCAAGTTCGAACTTGAACTATAAAAAAAGTTATCCAAATAAATAATTATTAAATTATGACTTTTGTAAGTTATAATATTTTTTGAATATCCATAAATTATCAAAAATATATATTGTGCAAAAAAGTTTATAATATAATTTTTTTTTAATTGTAACAATATTTTCAATTCATCGATATTGGTAGGAGGATAGATAGGTGAAGTTAGCACATGGATAACCAACCACCTTGTGAATATCAAGTGATCATTTGCATTTTCTTTGCTACTTCTTGTCAAATTTTGATTGGTATTTGGTTGAGTGAAGACCTTTTTGATTTTTCTAATGGGGCACATTGATTTTCCTAATGAGCCCTAGGGAGGATCCAGAAGGAAAAATGTAAGTAGAAAGATTTTACTGTTTGAATTATTCTTAAATAATAATTACTTAATTAAGTCGGTTTTTGTCGTTGCTAACCCTTATTTATAAAATATCTAATTATGAACTACTATCAGTAATTTTGTGAATATAAAACATATAATTAACATAAACACCAGCTATGCAAGAATTATATGATCCCAAAACTCCTTTTTTCTCGTACAATAAATTATAAATTAAATTCTAATAATAAAATTTGGAATCGATATTATATTAAAATTGCTGGCTATGGGGTTCGAACCCATGCGCACTTATGTGCAGAAGATCTTAAGTCTTCCCCCTTAACCTCTCGGGCAAACCAGCCAATTTTTGAGTTTAAATTTCAAAATCATGTAATTTTTCATATAAATAATTAGGTGTCCACCACACAAAAATAAAAAATATTAATATATACAAATAAAGGAATAAACCAAATCATTTTATTAGATTGAACTTTTGAAATATTATTTCGCGAAATTTTAAAATATATACTTTGAAATACACCCTTTAATACTCATCTATTTATTGGTTAGATCAAAATTTAGTTCCCATCTAATTACTCATTTAATATATACATTTAATCTTTTTGGCCCACATGTACGATGCAAAAATTTTGCTTCAAACATTTATTCAAATAAATTAAAATTGTCATTGTCATGACTTCTCTAAAAGATTTGAGTCTTCTTCCGTTCCGTCGATATTGTCGGTGGAAAAGCCAAAAAAAAAAAAAAAAAAAAAAACCATATTTCGTGTGCGACCCATATATCGACCTTAATTAAGAAAAAAGGGTTTGGCTGTCTTTCTTCTTGCCTCTTTTTTTTTTATATTATTTTTATATCGATATTTAAAATTATATTCTGATTAATTTAATCTAAAACTTACAAAAACTTATTTAAAAAATTATATAATTTACTCTATATCTAAATCACAAACAGAACTCAAAATCTTAATTAAAGAATTTAATATTATATTTTACTAGATCAACCGGTCCTAATTTATTCTAAGACAGATAGTAAGGTGAACATGGGCATTGGCCGGGGTTAGGCGGATCTAGATTGTCCAATTATATAAAAAGGATCCTACCTTCGCATTGGACTAAACCTACAAGTTGGGATGAGAGAACCTCAAAACCCATATCCATCCTGAGTTTTCCTGCTGGCATTCTTGAAAGAATAGGAATTTCCCAAAAGAAAATTCCTGCCACCCTTTTTCATCATCCACACGAAAATCCAAAATTGATAATACAGTCCAAACCAGACCAAAGCATTATAATTATCAATTAGACCATAAAGAAAGAGATAGCCTTGCTTTCCACATAGCGTGAAACAAAAAATATAGCCACGAAAGGGTTTCCTCTATCCTTACCATAGCTTCCGCTTACACGCAACATCTCAATTACCAAGGCAAAATGCTGAACCACCGACAAAACCACCTCCCTCATCAACAAAAGGCAAATGCAGTACCCTCTCGTGTGCCATCTCATGCTCCTCTTTTATGAGTTTGCAAAAAAAAATGGAGAAGGGGTGACAAAAGAAATGGTGCCAAAGTTTTAGGCAAATACTAAAGCCATCAACCTCAACCTAATCACATGCTATTAATTTTTATGTCGAGATATGGTCCTACCATGTAAACTCACTTTAAAACAAGAACCCTACCCTAAAAAAAGGCATAATTGCAAATCATATGTATATCGCTCTCTCTAGTATTATTCAAATTCAGATCGATCCATCCGCATTGGAACTGCTTCCTCCTCTCCTGCCTGCAGTTGTGTTCTTTAGTATCTGCAGATCCACAACACAAGAAAGATAGTCATGGCTGTTCAATGGAACCCAAAACCCAAGCAATAAGTTAAGTTAGGGGCAAGACCAAGCCCAATAACCCGAGCAATAAAGCAAATGCGAGTGGAAGTAGAGGCGGAGAAGCAAAGCAAGAATCCACCAAATACCAAGCCAATATCATGGTGGGGTCCTTTCTCCTACCCGATAAATGACAAGCCCATGCTCTCTCTCCCTCAACCCATGTTCACGTTTCATATTCATAATATGCCCATAAGATGATAAGATCAAATTAATGGAGAAAAAGTCAATCATAAGAATTGATATGTCACTATTTAGTTACTAAAAATCATTGGAGTACACAAATGACTATAATGAGAGAGTTTTTAGTCATTAAAACTCACCCTAAAAACTTAAAAAAAAAAAAAACACATAGATCATACCGGTATCCAATAGGTCTAATAACAAAACATTAAACTTTTTTAATTAAACTTTTTTAATTAAAATCCCAAATTCAAGTCTTGGAAACAAAAAAATATAAGTTCATCTTTAAATTGGATCCTATAATATTTGAACCGAATTAATCTGATAACTCGAATACCAATGATCAAGTAAAAAAAAAAACTTTAACAAAAAAGTCAAGAGATATTGTACTTTTTTATTAAACAATATTGTATTCTATAGACGTGACATATGAAATTTTATTTCATTTAACTTATATTAGAACAAAACAGTTCATTCTCAATCTTAACCATCTATCTAATGAACACAAGGAACAAAAATGCTTCATGTATACCAAATATACCCTCATCAGTTGTTTCAATTGCCATCGTTAATGATGGGGTGGGGGCAATGTGATGATGGTGATGGGCGACATTCAATGTGATGATGTAGTCATTATGCATAAAAATGAAATGAATTTAGCGAGCGAAGACATACATGTCTAAGCATTTGGTTCTCTTTTTGTAATGTGGACAGCCTTTCCTCCAGCTCAGTGTTTCTCTTTTCCAAGTCTTTAACCCTCAACTCCAAATCATTCAAATATGCCTTCTTCCTCTCTCTTGCTTGTTGGGCTGAAACTCTGTTCCTCAGCAGCCTTTCCCCCATTTTTGCACACAAAAGTAACCTCATGATTACCAAAACGCCACCGAATAAAAAACAAAACCAACGGTTGGAAAGAGAACATCGGTCCAACCCGGTCTGTTTTACCTTTTGAGCCGCTTATGTTCTTTGTCTGCGGGGCTTCTACCTCTCTTTCTCTGACTCCCACCGGAGGCTTGAACCCGGTCCGGATCGGCCACTGAACTGGTGTCTCTGCCGGAGGCGGATGTTCCCGCGGCTTCTGTTCCCAACTCCGGCACTCTTCTGATCTCCTCATCACTCTCCATTCCTTTATACACACGTTTACATAGATACACACACAAAACCTTATGAACTAAACGAAGATAGAAGTGAATAAGAAACAAAAGCACAGATTTAACAGGGTTTCATAAGATTCCTGAGGAAATCCAGAAAGCCTAGTTTAGAATAATTTCACATTTCCCTAAACACCCAACTGGGCAAAACCAGTGAGGGTACTTTCTCTTGGGAAAATCCAGAAATCCCCCGCCCCAAACAAAAAGAAAAAATCCCACATTTCTCAGGACCCATCTGAGAAAATCACTATATTCTTCCAAATTTTCATAAATTTGAATTTTTTGTCCAATATCCATATAGAACCAACTCATAATTGCACAACGTAAGTTCAAAATAAAAATCTGTACCTTCCCTTGAGGAAATCTAGAATAGATACCCTATATGAAAATATCTTACATTCTTCAATACCCATTAGAGAGAATCGCTATTTCTTCCAAAATCTGACAAAATTGTGACCATAAAACTATGACAATGAGCCATATTTTAAAAGCGTCTTCGAAACGTAAGTTTTTGCTAAATACCCATTTAGAATTGACTCTTAAATTAATCAAAAACCCATTAAAATTTAAAAATTAAATAAATTTGAGCTAGAAGATCTTACCTTCTTTGACTTCAAGTTGGAGAGCAGAGCTTGAAGATCTCTCGCTGCTTGAAGGCAGAGAACTAGCTGCTATTGAACTTGTCGCTTGTTCTTGCATTTCTTCACAAACACAAATCAGATAATCCAGAAAGAGAGACAAATAATTTTTTTTCTTTTATTTTTTTTTGAGAGAGAGAGAGAAGGCGGGATATTATTGTTACACTGAGCAAAGTGGGATGGAAGTACAGGTTATCAGTGCCGTTGATTTTTTAATCGGAGGGTTCTGGCATGATAAGCGTGGAAGCATAAGAACCATGAGGAGATAACTTAATCAAAGGCTAGTGGCAGAAAATCGTGGACGAATATGAGTTGTGGATGAGGTCCCATCTGACGGATGATATGTCAGTGAAAAGTTTAATTCAATGACTTGGGACCTGGCGTATTCGCTACATGCATAGCTAGATGAGCCATGAGTCTCGAGCCTGGGAGAGTGTGGAAGTACCAAAATACATCTATACCGTACATCATACCCAAAGGTGTTTTCTTCATTTTTTTGGGAGACTTGACTTAATTGTGAGGAGACAAGACTCTCAGTTTTGTTGTCTAAATGCAATTTCGAAAGAAAATGAACTCACCAAAGAAAAACCAAAGGCCCTGTGCTTAATATATCATATCACTGCCTTTGGGGATGCTTTTTGCAGCCACAAAGGTCGCAACATCATCTCCCCCCCAGGGTTTTTTTTTGTTTCTCTTTCTTTCAGGTTTCGCAACCTCATCTCTAACCCCAACGCAAAGCTCCATCTACATTCATCTTCAAGTGCAAATCAGGCTGGGATTTTCATACTCTTTTGCTGACTTAAACGTCATTAGCATGCCAGAAACTTTCCTCAGCTCCATGCTTTTGTCTCCAAAAGGATGATTATTTTGTTTGTACCAAAGCAGACAGAAAAACCATGACATGAGATATTAAACCTGTTTTTTTTGTCTTGTAAGATTTAAATTTTAGATCATGAAATTAAAAGAGGAGGGATCCTGTCTTCTCGGGGCCAATATTAAACTTTATTTAATATATAATGTTTTATCAATTATTTTTCATTAAACAAAGGAGAAAATCAATATGACTTTGAAAGGAATTGGACAACTAACTGAGAGAGTCTATTATTTAACTTGAAAATTTTGTTGAAAACAAGAATTTTGGTTGAAAACAAGAATTTCCTTCTAGACTATGCAGTAGGTGAGAAGCCCATTCACCCAAAAAAAAAAAAAAAAAAAAAAAAGGTGAGAAGCCCAATAGCACATGGGCCTGCTATGTGCCCCAAGTTTTTTCTTCTTTTATATATAAACTAAATCTGAATAAATTCGATCGATTCAAAAAATAAATAGAAAAGTATCACATGAATTTTTTGTATTAAACTTTCTTTTTTATCATATATTAAAGTTTTAACGGTCACTGGTTCGTTAAACAAAGGAGAAAATCAGTAGGACTTTGAAAGGAATTGGACAACGGAGAGAGTCCATTATTTGACTTGAACGTTTGGCTGAAAACAAGAATCTCCTCCTGGACTAAGTGATAGGTGAGAAGGCCAATAGCAGATGGGCGGCTAATTTTATTTTTTAATATAAACTATTTAAATCCGATATTGGTATTAAATTACATTAAATTTGATTCGAAATAAATTAAATTTTTAAAAATAAAATTTCCCTGATACCTATTTTCATACGTAAAATTCAAAATCAAAATTTTATTTAAGAGAAACCGTTATGCATTGTCTTGTGTCCCAAGTCACGGTGTTGAGCAATGGAAAAAATACAATAAATAATTTATAAATTTTTAAAGGGGACGAGTTTTATTAGTGACTCTAATAATTACGTTTGAACTATTCTTCTATTATATAATTTTAAACTCACTAAAATTTATTTATTTTTTGGTTACATGGAATTTGAATTCCGGAAAGAGAAGGGGTTGTGCTATAAAAATTTATTATTAAATTATGTAAATATTAATTAATTTAACGTATTAAAATATTTCAGAAATACAAAAAGGTTAATATAAAGAAATTTCGGACATTATTGGTCTATTTAACAAAATTTATCTATGTAAGCTTATGCAACTCAAATTGAACTCATAAAAATTCGTGATTGGGATACTATTTTTAAAAATCAGATGAAATTTCCTCGAAGTTTTACTAGCTTGGAAAATGGTGTTTGTGACTTGAGACCCCATGCGTCTACCTCACTCATTTCACTTCTTGGTCTATGGTGTGTCCGGTCAAATGGGGAGAAAGGAAGACGAGTGAATCCCTGTTTGACTCAGGATGGGAAAGAAGTTTTTCTGATTTTACCAAATTATTAGTGGTTTCAAATGATTATATTCATAATAATGAATTTCAATTCTTAACTTTTTATTCACAAATTCTAGAATCACAATTTTCAAAAACACCCAACTCATGAGGCCAAACCATAGGATGGGAATCAAAAAAAAAAAAAAAAGGACAAATCATACCTGGATGAGTATAAAATGTTTTAAGTGAAGCTATGGAGTAAGGAGCAAATGGGAAATCATAAAACTATTTTAAAAGAATTACCCAGGCCTGGGAAGATGATCAAAAGGGAGGTGAAATGGCTTAGAACTTTGGCTCAAGCAATGATTAGAGGAAGGTGAGGGGAATTAGGAGCTCCCTTCAGACCAAAACAGTCTCAAATCTTGACCATTTCTCCTGCTTCCGTACATAGGGAATGAATGAAGAAGATAGATAGATAGAGAGAGAGAGAGAGAGAGAGAGAGAGAGAGAGATTTCTAACAAACATGTATTTATTCATTGGCTATAACTAAGGAAAAATATAGACATAAAGAGGAAGATATGACAACTACAAAGTATCTTTCCTTTTCCGATTGTAAGTAACTGAAGTTGTTGGACATTACATTAGGAACAGAAGCTTCATCCTTTTACAACTAACCATATCCTATTCCTTTTATCTCCAACACGACACTGAACTATTTTCATAGTTGGTGTAATGAGCAAACAAACGTTAACTGCACAACATTCTGACTTGCTCAATACCTGCTAAGCATATCAATTATGAAAATTCAAAATTATGTATGAATAATGAATCAGATATCCCTGATTTTGAATCAAGCCCAACACATGAAACATCAATATGGATGTACTAGAAAGTTATGTGTTGCGCTTCACAATTTTGGGGATGCCCATAAATCTAAGTTTAGATATTTTTTTGGAAGGAGTATCTGCGACAGAGGATGAGTAGCTACGAGGGTAGCTGGGTGGGGCTGCAACCGGTTCCTTGCGCTCCATCATTCCTATGGCTCCAACAGTTTGGCAATGCCTCAACTCTCTATACTCTATAGTACCATCTTCACTTAGCCCTGAAACAAACTTCTCATCCCATACAAGCCCAGATGATCCTGTCCTCCTGAATGAAATTGTTGATCTTTGCAATGCAGCCATATCTCTCTCTCTCTCTCTCTACAATAATTGCTTTAAAAGGAGAGAGTTTATATGATCTTGTTGTGTTAATGCCTTGATTTGTGGACCACTTATATATTTGTGCAACCAATGTAGAAAAAACCTACGAAAGTGATGGTCAAGAGGGAAAGAAGTCATAAGATGGTATAATATCTTGTTCCAAGTCTACGTTCCAAGTTGGCTAATAGATAATTTATGGTCTTAATCCAAAATTGATTTTTGGAACGTCTTTACACCAAAAAAAGGGATAACCTTGATATACTTCCAACAAGTCCAGAAGTTTGCATTTACCCATTAACCATTTCTTTACTTATTACTCAACTTTTTGGTGCAAGTGAATTTTTCTTACCTCAATATTCAAGTTTCGTCCGATTAATTTGATCCGAATATTGTGAAATCTATTAAAAAGTTACTATTCTAAATTTTATTTCTCCATTCTCATGATTCAAATTTACGACCTATAGGAGTATAATGTTCTACTGCTATACTCATATGAGTTTGGTAATAATTATTACTCAATATCAATACTTTTAAATGGTTCCAATGTCATAAGTATTATGAAGACTTATACCTTGTCAATTTGCAGTTCATTCCATCCTTGACTAAATATATTACAAGGAAAAAAAGAGTCAAGATGCCCGGCTAAACCATTTTTCCTTCTTCTCCTTCATCATTTTTGTCTCTTTTATTGATTTCGTATCATAAGGTTAACTAGATTTTTAATTTTTTTTTTTTATTTTCCAACGCATGGCTTAATTAAAGCGTAATTTCACCCGCACTGATGGGTCAACTCAAAATAGTAATGATAGACAGATCAGATGAGTTAAAAATTAAGCGGATTGAATTTTAGACGACAGTTTCCAAGTATAAAAAATTTTTACTCTATTTAATTCGATTAGACTCATTTTAGGGGTTTACTCTGTGAAATCCTTTTTCGTTATTCTTAAACTTGAATTCGAGACTATTAATTAAGAGGTATAATATCCGGCTAATCAACCTAAAGTTTGATTATTTTATCTTTTTGTTAGCTAACCCAAATCCTGAAATTTTGGATTACATTATCTTAATGTCGGGTAGGCGTATTGCGTAATGTGACTTTATTTTATTATGGTGTCTGCTTTGAGGGATTACCCAAATCTACCTAATTTGGAAGCTTCTGACCACCTGAAAGGTAAAATAAAGCAAAGAAGGCGAAAATGGAATTATAATTAAAACCATATAATCTTTTGAGTGTTGAAATTTTTACATCTTTTCACTGTTAAATTCATTTTTAGAAAACTTTGAACTGGAAAAGTTTTTTATTATATCTCTTAGAAGTGTTAGAAATGCTAATAATACTCTCTCTCTCTCTCTCTCTCTCTCTCTCTCTCTCTATCTCAGTCAATCATATGCTAATTAAGCAAAAGATTATGAACAAATTATACTCTAATGTCGAGGTGTTATGACTAGTTCAATGAGAAAATCTGGATTAATTCTGAATTATATTCTTTTAAATGTAAAATACTGCAAAAAGCTATTAAATATTAAAAAAATAATTAAGTCAAAATTTGCTTAAAATAAATCACCAAAATTGCTAGTGATAAAAACATTCTAATTGAATTCAACATTTCATTAATTCTTTGATCTTTGACTACTTAAAATTAAACTTTCAATTAAATCAATGATTAATTTTTAGTTTGTCAAAACAGAACTGCACTTATCAAACATTCTAATTGAATTAACTTTTTTTTTTTAAAGACAAATAACACCTCGTCCAGGTTACAAAAAAAATGGAAATAGAGAAATAAAAACTGATATAAAACGATATGAAAAAATGGGTAAATAAAAAAATATAAAAATTTTTATATAAAGATTAATTATTTTATGAAAATAATAAAATAATCATCTTTTATAATAAAAATCTAAAATAATCAAATATGTAATTATTAATTATAAAATAAAAATATAAAAAAAATATAATTAAATAAGTCAATAATTTATTAAATATGAAAAACTATGTAAATATAAAAAAAATATAAAGATTTTTATATAAATATTAATTAATTTAGTGTGTTGAGACGTTTGAAAACAAAAAACGTTTTGAAAATTTTAAAAAATGAGAAGTGTTAGTAACATTAGTATTGAAAAGGAAAATCTATAATAATATTAGTATCGATAAGTTTTCGCGTATCGTATCTCCTCTTCGTAAATAGATATTCAAAAAATTCAAATAGTTGCCAAAAATCAACTGTCAAACAAACAAGCAAATAATTAAAGGCCCACCAAAAATAAAATTGACAAATAAAATATAGTATTGGTTGGCATTATTGACCATATAATAATTGGAAAAAAAAAATAATTTTCAGATATATTTTCTGGGGTTTACTAAAACTCAGAGCTATGTGCCTCTTGCCCATTCTACACTTAAAGTTGACATGGTTCTGTGGCCATACAATGATTTTGCGTAAATTGACCGGAGCCATAAAATTATGAATAGATGATTAGATTAACAATAGGGAAGAAAATTGACCCTTGTGCGTGAGGCTTCTGCCCTTGTGGAAGAGACATTTTTTTTTTCCTTCAAAAAAAGATTTGAACAATTCCAATTATGTGAAAAAGTTTTAAAATTAAAAGTTATATTTTTTGAAAAAGCAAAAGCAACTTTAGAGATTTGAGTATTTCTAGTGTATTATAATATCTGATAAGAATAGATATTGCATTTGATTTTGTATTATGATATCGCACGTTAAGAATATCGATTAGACTAATCTAAAAAAAGAATGTTCGAGTTATAATAAGACCGAAACATTATTTTATATTCGATAGAATAAATTTATTAATTTAGTAAAAAATTTAATCATTTTCATAGAAAAAATAGTTTTCCTAACAAGCCAAAATGTGGGTTGCGTGTTACAAAATAGAAAAGCAATAGGCCAATCTAATCTTCAAAATCGGATTTCATTAAGCACACCCTCTTATAAAAAAGGTAATATTTCTATTGGATATAATGCAAAGATGGAGAGCTCTTAATCAGAAGAAGAGAATCACTCAGAATAAAAGAGCTGTAATGTAAGACAAATAAAAAAGGCCAAACGCCATACGATGCCTTCTTCTGTACCTAATAAGTAGGACATAGTCTAAATATTTAATCCCGGAATACTATAATAGCATGTTGGTTTGGCAAATGATTCTCAGTATACTTTAATATTGACAACATTTTTATGTAATTCTCACATGGTACTCTCATGAGCCAGTTCATCTTCAGTTCATGGTTCTAAAATCCTGAACAAAAGAATTCCTATCTTACGGAGGACATCATCTAAATGTGGTAATCATCTAATGCTTGCTTAAATTGGATAGGTTGTCCAATAAAGGAACAAGGTGTCCCCACATTGGTATAGGTCTTGGTCTTAGGATCTTAGTCTAAGGAGATGCTAGTTCCTCTCTCGGCATCACTGTTGAAGCTTCCATGAATCCAAGGTCTGGCATGATCTTAGCTCTGTGAATTCAATTTTCATCTCTTGATTTAGTCAATTGAATTTCACTCGGGAACCAGACCAGCTATTTTCTCTCACAAAATTGCACGGTTCTAGTACTTAATTGAGTGATGGATTTAGTTCCACATGTTAAAATACCTAGATATGGAGCCAAATGGAATAAACCAAGATGAATAGGGTAGATAGAAAGGTGTAAAGCCAAACACAATCGAATTGAATGTGACTAAAAATGAGAATTTTATGCAAAACCTTAACTAGAACTAGGAGAACGTTGTGTCAACTGCAAGCTTAATTTTGTGAAGTACTAAAAGAAAATGCCGCCTGATAGCATCTCTCTCAAAGTTCATACAAAAGAAATAAAGGGGTCACCCTGTAAACAAAGTGCTTCATTGACTTAGTGCAGGGGTAGGGGGAGGTTGAGTGTATATATACGTGGCCTTCCCCTTGTTTATAGAGTGAAAATTATTTGAAGTTAAAACAGAAACCAAATTGAATACTTTCATGACTTTCCTCTCTTGGGATTCCATGCAAACCAGTCTTAAGACCACAAACTACCAAGAAGATGGGTGTAGGGCTCCATATCATGTCTAAGACTGCATTTCAAATTATTAGACTTCTTTTGATAAAAGTTCTCACTTTATATAGCTGGAGATGACTAATCACGAAATTAGTTACAATTTTGATCCATCATTCCCCAATGACAAACATTTCTTAAGTCACCAGAGAATTTAGCTTTAAAAGCTTGAAATTATTGAGAAAGCATACACATTTATATGCCTAGAATTAGAATCCAAATTGTTTGCCTTCAAACTAAATTCACAGGTTTGGGGTAGACCATGCTACCCCATAACTGGATAATAACAAGAGCATGGTCGTTACTTTCCAAAATTGACTGTACATGCACAATTAAATTCGATAAGTGCTACAAGCGGAATCTACTCGATCAACACGAAAGGTGCACTCTGGTTTGATAGGGTACCCCTCTCTCTCTCTCCCCTCTTCCATTCTCAAGTTTATACCACTGACATTTCTTGGTCAGCTTCGGTTGAATCATCAGATGCATATATGGGTTTCATAAGACTTTTGATCATCTATGTACTACAAATAATGCATGGCTTTATTGATTGTCAACAGTTATTATCTGAAGGACTTAAATAAATGATATAACATTTTTGTGAAGGGGAACCACCTTACTCAGAAGAAAGACATATGCCAGAATAACAACGACGTACTTAGAAAATAGCTAACTTAATTAAGAAAAAAAAACCTAATAAACATAAAAATCTATTGGTACAGAGGCAGCAGCAATTTCAGTGCAAATAAAATTGAGTGCTTGGAATGCAACACTACAAGTGTGTGGGCTTCATCACCATTTATACACTCTGCTCTAAATATTTTTGTCTGGATCCATTTTTGAGGCTGATTTAGTATTATATAGAGTTGAATGGAGAAAGCAAATACATATGGCCGCCCACTATTGGTTAGGACTTGAGATTCATCTGATTTAGAGGCTATTTACAAGCAAAAAGAGCTTCAAGCTCACAGAAGGGGTAAAGGGTTGGATAGGAGGCGCGCGCGGGGGGGGGGGGGGGTTGGGGTTAAGGGGGAAGGAAAGCACTAAACATGCACTATCCCTCCATCATGCAAACTAAGCGAGAATATAACATATAGGTCTACAGCATGCTTGACAATTTTACCAAGAGAATGCAGTCTCAGAAGCAGACCTTAAGAATGGGGAGCAATGGTCAGGAATCCCATCTTCAGCATGCCTGTCTTCAAAGCACTTCATAATTCTCTTGCGTGGCAGGTTGGCCACTTGTACAATGCTGCTAATCATTGCATTCTGCAATTTTACCAAAGCAGTCAGAACAACAGCACTAGGCAGTGCAGCTTCTCAATCAAACAAAATTTGAACAACCAAAACATAACTGCTTTCTTGTTTACAGGTCGATTCCAATAAGGTACAAGTCACAAAAGAATTTATTATTGGATACAGATACAGGTAAAATTATCACATTTTAATTGCCCGAGGTGAAAGTCCAATTTCACATATAATGTTAAAAGAACATCTTTACAAACCTTTGCAACAGTCCAAACGTTTGCAAAAATAAAGGTTGGAACCATAGAGGTTGCTCCCAAAAAAGGTACAATCTTAAGGGTTCTCTAAGTTATCATTTAAGATAAACTATGTACTTTTTTTTTAACTCATATATAGCCATTTCCTGTTAGGTAAAAGGAGACATGGACCTTGTCATTTCAACAAAATTTGTCTACGCTGAAGAAGCTATCCAAATGCTATGTTGGCAAAGAGCAGTTCACTCTGTACCCAAAAAGATCAAACTAAAACAAATCCCAATGATCATCACAATAGCGATCCAAGGAAATCACTCACAGTGGGGCGCTTATTCCGTCTATAAACTTTTTCAAGTGTTTGAACTTGAACTTTCTTCAGCCTCTTCTGAGCAGACCATTGTCTTTGCATGACATGAACTGGCGCTTCAACTTTTGCTTTTGGTTCTGCAGATTCTTCTAATGAAATATGTTGCATGGGAATTGGTTTGGCTTCGGAAATAATGGTTGTTGACACAGGTTTATCAGGTAATGTAGCACCCATCATTAAAAGCTCTGGAGTAGGTTCACGAAGCAATTCAAGAACAACAGCTCTATCAAGACAAAGTTCAGCAGCAAGGTTCTTGATCTGCATTGTCAGGCTTCAATTTAGTGACAAGTAATGAACAAAAATGTTATGCCAACATTGAAAATGTCAATTAACTTGGAAATATTATTTTAAACTCAAAAGGCTTGTCCCAACCCCTGGGGAGGAGGAGAGAGACTCAATCACAAATATGTTGATTTAAAATTTTAAGAGACCATATCTTTTCAAATAAGTCCAAAGGATATCTCCAGCAGGGCCGTCTTGAATGGAGAAAAATTCAACGTCCATAGTCACCATAGAGTTCCATTCTCTCACCTTGGAATCAAACTACAAGCTACTTCATTATGCAAAATAACTTTCACCTCGCATGTAAATAAATAAACTGGTAACAAATTTTAGATAATGGCTTGAATTAGAAGAAAATCCCAAAATTTTTCCCCACATTTTCTGGATAAATAAAGCAAGGGATGCTAGAATATAGGTTTGTTAACACACACTTTATTTATGAAATCCAAATTCTAAACCTACAATATGCCAATTTCATGGATTAAGATATATGTGGCAACAAACAATTTAACAGCTTCCATACTTACATTAGTTTTGCGGCAACCAACTTTTAAAGCAGAAGTGAGTCTTCTGAGCTGCCAATTTTTAAGCTTTAAAGGAACCTTCTCCTCTTCTTCATCATGGTCTTCATCATCTTCATCCTCAAAATCTTCAGTCTCATCATCATTTCCTAAATCCTCAGCAGCAGAGTCAAGCATTTGCAAAAGCTCATCATCACTCTCTAGGGCTTCCGCCAATTCCTGTTCAAGCTTAGCAAGGTCCTCCTCGCTTATCTCCTCATCATCAGTATCATCTATGGCAAGGTTAAGCAAATAGCGCTTCAATAGCATCTTCCTCTATGTCATCTTCCATACAATATTTCTACACATATCCTGTCAAATTGACAATACTAATTATCAGTGGTGTGCCAAAAATTTATATCAAGGAAAAACACAACACACATTTGAAATTATTATTTCAGGGACGGGGACTATAATTTTTTGGTGGGACAAACAATGTTTAAGATTATTGTTTTTGAAATCATACACATAAATTTTTTTTCCTTAAAATTTGTGGGTGCCTTCCCCAATTTCTTCCCTTCGCCCCTCCTAATAATCAACAGAATAAACCCATTTCCGCACATAATGTGACCGGCAAAGGCTAATGCAAACCTCATTACTAACAAACTATACTAAAAGAAGAGAAAAAGCACTAAATTTTCAGTTCTAATGAATTAAAATTAGACAAGAGCATGACCTGATGGCGCACCCATAATTCAATTCGACAAAATAGCAGAAACGTACATGTAATTAAACCCTATAGTCGGAGAAACTCAGAAGAAGCAACACACTAACCCGAATACAAGGTTCGATTTTTCTAAAGGTTATACCTTGTTTTTCTTCTTCTTAGAAGAAGGGACTGCAGAGGAGTCATTACGACGGCGAGCGAAGGTGAGTGTAGAGCACGAACGACAAGGTAATCAAGGCAGGAAGACTGTATGGGACCTAAAGTGGCTTGCCAAGACGGAGTTGGTGCCTGAGGTTGAACAAGCTGAACCTCGAAAATGTGCTTGTAAGTACGACGTTGTAGTTGTCGCCATTTTCAACAGCTTCAAGCTCGCTCACTCTCTCTCTCTCTCTCTCTCTCTCTCTGTGTGCCTTGAGGAGTTTAACGGAAAGATTGAACGTGACGATGCGTATGAGATACAGTTCGCTGCGGTGCCGTGCTCAGAATCAGAACGCGATAAATGGGACAAGGAAACGCGTCGTTTGATGGACTGTTTCTTCGGCGCCGTGCCGTGCTTTTGCAGTGAACGAAACGGCGACGTTTTAATTGAGAGATACAAACGCAGTGTGTTGTTATCTGAACAGAGCGTTTTATGGATATTAACCACTAACCACGTGCAGTGCGCATTGAGCTCTCCCCTAAACTGAAATCACACTGTTTTTCTCCTCTCCTCTCTCTCTCTCTCTCTCTCTAGCTCTGTGTTGTGTCTCTGGGAGTGAGATGGCCACGTCCAGTACATCAAAGGGTTGGGTAAGCAATATATCCTCAATTGCTGCTCGCGTTTTCTTCTTCCTCATCATCCTCCAGGTTCCTCTTTTTAGGTACTCTTCCTCTCTCTCATCATATATTCCAGCATACCGTGAGAGCATTTATCCCGCACATATATATTTGTTTATGTCTACGTGTGCACGCGCCGTTTTATGAAATCCAATTGTCTTAATTTTATATTGTTCGTTTTATGATTGAGAATTGATTATTCGATGCACAATCGAGGTTTTACTACCCATGTAGAAATGGCATAATAACACAGATTAGACTAACTCTAACCTAATAGACATTAAGATTCTCAAGTGATAATTGGTATTCCAGTTGGAATTCCAAGATCTGTAGATCTGGTTTCTTGTTTATTGAATTTCTGGTTTCTTCTGGCTCTGATTTAGAAGTCTGATAGTAGGTAATTCAGATAAAGGCTTGATTTAATATAGATGGTTGAATTAAAATTGCCCAGATATTTCTGCTTCCTGATTCTGTTTTTGTAAATCCTTTGGGGAAAAAGAAATACGCAGGTATGATTGATTTTTTTTCCTCCTAATATGCTGTAATAAGAATCATTGATTACAACAATTATCATGTGCAAGTTTCTGTACCGCTGTAGAGAATCCGAGTCTTGTTGCCTGTGCAGCTTTTCTGGAATAGTCCACTATTGCTGGTTTCCTTTTCCTGGTTATTTCCTGCTGATTTTGCTTTCTGTCTTATTGTATCAGTTTACTTGTTTCTCATTGTGTTTGCTGTGTCTTTGGTAGTCTAATGATCTGTTTCGTCTATCTTGGATGGTTTTGTTAGATGGTGTTTTCTGGGTGCTTTATTGCTTGCCATATTTTGTTGGTCATTCTTAGTAGGTTGTTTAGTCTTTGGTGGAATTTTTTTCCCCCTCATTGGTATTGATATGTGGGCCTCCAATTTTGCATGATAGGCCTGCGGTTAATGAGAATATTTTCAAAACCTGTGGCAGAGCACTGCTAGGTAAATTAATCTGTAATATTTTGATGCTGTCGAAAGTTCCCACTTTCTTGGCTTGTATGTATCACAATATGGAAAGAAAAAACATTCTTCATGATAATGCTGCTTTTACTGCCTCCCTTGGATCTCTCTGTTTCTAACTCCCTGTGTGTGAATCTTATCACACTGTGGATGAGCACTTTTCTGTCCCACAAGATAGGCAATGGATATGTATCTGAAAAAGCAACTATAGAAACTTAATGATGCATGTTTGACCTCAGAGAAAGCTTTAACTGTGAGAAATAATGCTAGTTTACTCATCCAATTGCTTTGGTTAGAGCTGGGGGCTTATGTGGCTTTTCATATTTGCAACACACTGGCAACCGTTTGGATCTCACCTACCTTAGCGAGTGTTGGAAATATGTTAATGATGTTTTTGGAACATTATGCACAAATTTAGACACATCAGGATTTTGCCAGATTGATAAGGAGTCTCATTCACTGTCTTTGTGGGAAAATTTGTTGAAAACATCATCGGCGTGCCATTGGAAGTTTTCGTAAGAGAATGTAATTAACTAACATAGCATATACAGAGATTTGTTGATAATCACCTGAACAATTAACTTGTTTGGTATATAAACCTGTGATGTTAGATTTAGACAACATAGTTCTCTTCTGTTTAATTAGTAACATTTTGGAATTTCCTAATATGTTTGCAAGGATCTGATAGAATTAAGATCGAAACACATTAATGTTACGAATCTAAAGGTCAAGAACTACATTAAATCCCCTGGCTTGGATGTGTATTGTTGCTGGCCATTACAATAGTCGTGGAAGATCCTTTGTATTCTTAAAAAAAAAAAAATTGATGTAGCTTTCCTGCATTATTATCCCCTTTTGTGATGATTGCACTATTATCCGCTTGTGGCATTGTAGACAATGTGGTTGTGAAGAAATTTTGAATATCTTGAACAAGGGTGATCAAGGATGAAGAGAGAACTTCTTCGTATTAATCAACAAATGTACAAAGAGAGAAACTGGGACTTTTGCCCAAGAACAAGAATGGAACAATTGCCATAATTTGAGTGAGAAATTGTATTGGAGAAAAAGTGGGTTGATTACCCTTTACATCAAAGAATGAGAGAGAAGTGGAGAAAATTGTTCCACCTTAGGGAGAAAATTATTCTTTAGACTTTCTCAATTTTTCTCCATACACCAAATGAGAGACAAGAGATGTATTTATAGAGAGAATCTCAACTAACTAGTAGAGACAAAAAGTAGCCACTAGAGAGAAAACTCGCCGGTAGAGTGAAGAAAAACTAGCCATTAGAAATTCTGCGCAAAATGCCCTTGATAGATTAGGCTGTCTTATGGACCTTTTCAAGGCTTCTTTGGGCTTCCATTTTGAATCTTAATGAGCTTGGAGTAGGCTGGAAAGGATGCAAACCTTGAGCATCTTCTTGGGCAGTTGGGCTGGCTTGTTACTGGGCCCTAAAATGGGCTGGGTTCTGGCAAGATTGGGCCAGAACCGAGAGAATATTTCTAGGCCAGTATTCTGGCCATTTTGGGCCAGACCTTGGACACTCCTTGGGCCATGATTTGGGCTTCCTTTTGGGCTGGACTTGGGCTTGAACTAGTATTCACCAATCCCTTTCTCTAATGTCCAGCAGGTCTTGAATTGATGGTTGATTGTTCTCCTCTTGATTTCCAACAAGTTGTCCTTCTATCAGTCAAAGGACTATTGGCTTAAGCCTGCTTGAACCCCCTTCCCCATGCGTGAGCACCATAAAATGAAATTACTGAGTGAAATGGTCTTTCCTTGATGGCATGCTTCTATGAAACATTTTGTAGAGAGCGTAGAAAGTGTGCTTGAGAGCTTTAACTTGCCTTATGCAGAGGCTGCATTCTTCTGGCTTCAAATACAACTCATGCTGCTTCTAGAGATCAGCCAGCACCTATCTTACATATACCATGTGCTTTTCCCTTTTTTTTTCAGTGGTATGGTTGGATACATTATCATACAAGATAAAAAAATGGTAAACTACACATTGGCCTATTGGTTGTTACCATTCTTGTGCTCTGATTTCAACAAGGTGGTGGTAAGTTTTTAATCACCTTACAGGTTTTAACAGAGGGGGATTTACGCTAATGGTGTTAGTCGCAAAGTAGTTAAAGCATTCAATTCTAAATCATGCAGTGACTATGTGCAATAGGTCAAACGGTTGGTGAGTTTTGTGTAGTTTAGCCAACAACATACGAAAAATGAAGTAATCAATATAGGTCTGGAAAACATCATTCATCTGATGTAAGAGTGTCACGGACAAAAGCATTGCCAAAGGGCATAAAGCAAAAAACTAAATTTCTTTTTCTTTTTAAGTTAATCAAGAGCCACTGTTCTGACTTGATAACACCTAAGATGCCTTTGGATTTTCCTTTTTTTTTTCCCTGCTGTTGTTTGAGTTTTTCTGTTTGTGTTCCATATACCCATGAAATACGATTTTGTCCTTGGCTTCTCTGGCAACAAACTACTTTTGAGTCACATGTATGGCCTCAATCATATGTTTATTTATTGCAACAAGCAAGCATGATTATCTCTTTGAAATTCTCATGTTTTATTTTTTATAGGAAGAAATTAGTGATTATTTTATTCTCTTATATCTTGCAGAGTTCCATGCCGAGCAGGTATTTGTTTAACACCAGTGCATGTGACCTCTTCCCAATTGATTGCGACAGAGATTTTTCCTGTACCACTTGTCAAGGCACTTCTCTACCCTGGAGCAATTACAAATGGTCTCATAAAAAATATGACTATTCCAAAGTGGAATGATTTGCTAAGTATCTACAACTTGACAGACGTGAAGGAAGCCCCAGCAGCAACAGATCTTCAGCGTCTGGAGGTTTGCTTATGCAACTTCTTTTTACTAGTTACTTATATTTGAGATTTTGAGTGACTATTTAATGATCTGCATGTGTCACCTAGTTTTGTATGTATTAGGATTTTATTTACCTCAATAGAGGTTCTAATTGTGAAATATTTTAGTTCTATGACCCAAAAATATAGTCTTTGTTGATGTAAATTATGGCTTGGTTGTAGTTGTAGCAGTAACAAGGATGGTGGCTGTAGATTTGCCGATTAGTGGTTGCTACCAGTGATATGTTAATTGAAGGAACCATACAGCAAATAAATTTGTTTTCTTTGACCTGCTGGCTGACTTTTCTACGTGTTATGATTTCCTCATGTTACTTCCTACTCTATTTTAACTGCAGTTTTGTTTTCTATTCTTGGAAAACTTTTGCTTTCTGAGTTAGTTATTTTTAGAGATGGAAATTCAGGTATCCTTTTTTCTTGTTTGCTGCATCTATAAGTGTTTTTGAATGGTATAGATTGCAAGCTTGGAAATAAGAAGTGGGTTACCATCTTCAAACTTGCCAATTGCATCATTCCAAATTTACCTGGTAAACGCCTTTGTTAATAAATTAGATTGCTGGCTTGACTTTTAGACATTTTTCAGATTATAAAGTTCAGGGTCTTCATTATGTTCTGGGCATTATAAACAACCAGGAGCTGAATCTTCTTTTATCAGTAGAGAATAGAGATAGAAGTGGTGGAGATGGTTGACTGATCATCATTAAGATTGGCAATTAGCTTACTATTGATTTATAACATTTCTGTCACCATTGCTTGTTAAGGATTATAACCATCAGTTCGGAGTTTCTACTTTTTAACCTGGTGCTTTGTTAGTGAAAGCTCTACAGTAAAGGAAGTTAAATCATTTCTGCTATGTGGTGTCTAGCTTAAGCTCTTTACTCATCTAGGTTCAGCCATATTCTTTTAGTTTTTACCTTTTGCACATAAGACGGTCACCCTTGAAGATTCTAGTTGCTTTTGTTGTTCTTGTGCTCACAAAGGTAAGGACTTGATTAAGAAATTGAATGACGAGTTTGATCCAACTTCTTGTCATCGGGTATGGATACTTGCTATTGTAGTTTAAATATATGTGAATATTAATTAGCAATGTATGCAGTTCAACTGAAATCAATATTAAGCCTGAGGTGTCAAACTTGTTGATAATGGCCACACTATTTCATCCTGCATTTACAAGCAATGTTCATACTCATATTGTATGATAACATATCTTTTCTCTAATCTATTGTTCTTTTACAGGTTCTTGCCGGAAGTTACTTTGCTGTGGCAGGTTCATTGGTGGGCATCTTAAAACCAGGAAGGATGGGCATGTTTGGAACACTATTGATTATCTGGGGTCTTGTTAAAGAAGGAATTCTAGCAAAGCCTGTCAACCAGGATCCTGCAAAAGCTGTTTATGTCTATCCTACAATGTTGATAGCCCTCATATGTGCCTTATCATCCATAAAGTATGACGTGAAGAAAGTCATGCGAAATCCTCCTGCCCGACCCATTGCAAAGCCTCTCCAAAGCTCTTCAAAATCTAAGCTCAAATGAGCTGAAAATGGCTACGCTTTTGTCATGAAATCATTCCGCTGATGGGAATTTTTGCAACAAACGAATCAAACTGTTATCTGTTTCTTTCCAAATCCTCTTTTTTTATTCTTTTACCCGCTCAAGTTTTGTAAATCATTAGCATAAGAACCTCGGAATTTACTTTCACTGTTAGGAAAGTGGAACTTCACTTGTACCGGGCTCAAAGAAGCTCAGTGATGCTCTCTTGGCTTACAAAATGGGGAAGCAGTAGTTCGGGTTGTCGAAACTCTCAAATTAATACTGATTTTCTCGGTGCAAACAAGTTTGTAACAATAGTGGTATTAAGTCAAATCTCATGAGAATTTTATTAATTTAATTTCTCCGTTATTGCTAAAATAAAATGGGTTTTATAAAATAAATTCCTAAATTAAAAATTAATAACCAAAAATTAAAAGACAAATAAATAATGCAAAAATATTGAAAATTAAATAAGAAATTCAATATGTTAAACTTTGTTCTAAGAGTTCATATATTCGATTGTTCGCTGATCATAGATTAAAAATATTATTCTTACAATTCAAACATTTAATTTTAGATTTATTACGATAATCGTAATAAATATTGCGTTTTCTTAAATTAATTGATTAAACTCAACATTCAATCAAAATTTATCATTAATCGATTGGGTAGAATAACGTTCCATATCAATATAATGACAGTATTAAATTTTGTGAAAACAGTTAAACTAAAATACAAATAATCGAAATAACTGCACCATTATTTAATTTTGTTCTATCGATTTTTTAGGTTAAAATGAATTTTGGTAAAAAACTCATAAATATAAATAATCTATTTGCTATTTATACCATTCATTCATCACAATTACGGATCATTAAAATTCTGGATAGCAATAAAAAAATTAATATTGAATTAAATTTTCAAATTAACCAATACCAATTTTTAATGTAAATAAATCAAAAATCGATAAATATCTGAATTAAAAGATAAGAAATTAAACGAAGCACATAATCTCACAGTGAAGATAATCATATGAAATTCCTCTTGAATCAGAAGAAAGGAACAAGTCACTCATGGTGGAAACAAAAGAAAGAAAAAATGTAAACTAAAACCTAAAGGGAAAAAGTGTGGTGTGCTTTTGATGCTTAAGTGCGGCTGCCGCCGCATTGAAGAGGCAAATATATAGTTGTGAGAGTCGAAGGTAAATTAGAAAATTTTTTGTGGTGATCTAAATTTCAAAAAGATTCTCCTATCAAAAATAGAAAATAAATAACTTATTTAAACAATTTTACTTGAAGTAAAATTTTTAAAATAAATAAATCTTCCACTCTAGATGGTTCTTCCTTTCCTTTGTAGGCGAATTATTTAGTTTCAAAAATACCTTCTTAAGTCTACTTGATCCAATCCCTAATTTTGATCTCTTAAAAATAAAATGGTGGTAAAACAATCCATTAAAACACTAATCAATTCAAAATTAATTCATAATATCAATAATAAGTGTAACATTTTGTATATTATCAACGGGGAAGAAGGAATGTTGTATTTTGGATATGGGGAACAGTCGTTTTCTCTCATTCTGGCTGTTAACTTACGGGATCTGCTTGCAGCAAGGCTGCGTTTAGCTCATCTTTTTTGGGATAAGATCTAAAGCATAGAAGTATCTATTGGTGTTTTGCCTTGATTTTTCATTACTATGAGTTATGAGTTCAATTGTTTTGTCAAACGAGAGAATACTTATCATGTCCTTTTGTAATTCAAGACTAAAAATGGATTGCATTATTAAATTTTGATACACAATTTTCATACTTTATGAATTATTTATTTAATTATTATTTAATTATTATTATTTTTATAATTAATAATTATAATTTTAGATTTTATTATAAAATATAGTTATTTTATTATTTTTATAAAATAATTAATAATAACATAAAATTTTTATATTTATATGTTTACCCATGTTTCTGTTTTCTTTATTCTTATAAAATATAATTTTCTCCTATTTTCATTTTTATTTTATGACTGTTTCCGTGCAACCTAGACATCAGAAAGGATACCCTTTGTGCTGTTGACTTGTTAGTTTTCAGATCTCTCTGAGGAAAAGGAATATGATGTATCCTGGGAAACTCCTCCATGTCAACTACACAATGATTCTGTTGATTTTTTCAAACTCAAGGACTATGAGACATTGGATTTTTTTTTTTGAAGACTGTTGTACATAGAGGAAGAGGTGACTTATTCTGAATATTATATTGTAGTTCTATGTTTGGATATTGTTCAGCTTCTGTCAAGCTGTCTTACCCTTGCAGGCTAACTGGCTAGCTAGCAGAAAGATTCAGTATTTCAGGTGCTTTCTTTTACATTTGCTGGAAATTTTAAGTTTAGTGCTTACTCAACTACATTTGATGAGTATAGCTTCTTTAATTTTTTTTGTCCTTTAAAATGCACGTACAGCCTCTGGCTGGGTAGATGTTGTTGCATTCAAATAAGTTTACTCAATTCTCTTACAATTTAATAGGAAAGTTATCACAATGATAATTGAGCAATGCCCCAATAATGATCACTGCACCTTTTAAAGGATGCCCGTGCAGATGGTAAAGCTGTAGGAGTGTGTATAGTGTTGTCTCCTCTTGAATGATGGAACTATTCTGAAAACAAGAAGTTAGAAGACAATCCCTTGGATATTTGAATTTTATACATCATCCCAAGGTCAATTTGTGTGAAACTACTAGGAAAATCTTACTGTGAATTACTAGGAGCAGACAAATTGAAAAGTACTTATGCAGTACGAAACACAAATTCAAACTACTTTGTGTGCCTGGTTGAAAAAATTGTTTTTTCATCCACAGGAAAATATAATAGCTTAGTTTGAATCAATTAACTGAACAAATTTTTTTTGCCCTAAGGACATCCACAGTAGGAAGCACAAATTCAAATCCAATGTGAAGTGAATCGCTCTGGACATATTTTTTCCACTGTCACTGGGGCTGGACATCCGTCATATAGGAAGACCAACCTAATGATAAGAATCCTACTAGATCCAAGCATTCACTTAGTGATCGGAGATTTGAACTACCCTATCCTGGGATGTCTGTGCACATCCCAAAAAAGATGGCTTGTTTTCTATTGCTAGCATGAACACATTTTTGATTCCCTTATTTTCATTTGTAGGATTCCGGTGCTTAATCTGAATTCTGAACCTTAACATTTACAACGGCAATGACCAAGTATCTTCATGCATTTTTTTTTTTGATGGCTGACTTCTGCTTTAACTTTTGACAGCATAGAGTCATGCTTATCAAGTGCAGGTTATTTTCTGATCTTTCTTAAAAATAGAATTGGCTTTTGGCTTAATTTAGCAAGCATTTTTCTAAATTTATATTACTGAGGCATGAGACAGTAGACAATCTATCATCAAGAGAGAGCACCAAAGGACATGGCAGTGAGCTTAAAAGACCAGATACATAATACAGAGAAATACAAAGTGTTTTCCCTACAGAGAATCGTGAAAGATCAGCAACAACATTTATGAGAACCACTAATCTGTCAAAGCCAAAACCAACCATGTTCTCAGAACTAACCTGCCAGAGACAGATGAGGCCACTTGTCAGTTGGTCATGTGAGATTGAATTAAGTAAAGTTGATGAGGATTTGGATTCCAATTCTTTCCGTCAAATCACAGATGCATGATATGCAGAAGCAGGAGGCAGAACAGAAACAGAAGAAAAATGGAGAAATAAACAGAAGATAAACAGAGAAGCAGAAGGCCTCTAGTGGATGCTACTTCATTGTTAAGCTGTTTCTCAGGAACTTGTCTGTTAAAGGGAAATTTAGAAAACAGTGGGACTGCAGCAAGCTATCGGACTAATGAGTAGAGCAGTCTAAGACTCAAAACTAGATCGCCACATTATTTCTCAGTTGAAGCTATTCACTCTATGACTAATAATAACCTAGGACTACTTAACCATTCAAAGAACCATCTCAACAGCTGAATGTTTCAATAATACACAGGAGTTCGGAGGAAATGCTTGCTTTTTATGGTGGAACAAAGTGCAAAAAACAACTTATTCGTGAAAGCAGTAATATAAACATGCGAACCTCTGTTTTGTCATATCATTTTTGGTGTTCATTTAAGTACAAAAAATACATTGAAGAATCCAGAAACTATTCTCAACAAACACTACACTCCTCTGTGAGTAATCAGAGGCAAAATCAGTCAAAGTCCCACAAATCCGATGAAATCTCAATAGTAGATTGTCCCACAATACCATCAATATCAAAGTTAGAAGGCAAGTAATCAAAGGTATCCTTCTCAAACTGTTCCACGATGTCCTTAAATCCCATTTCAGGCAAAGGATCAACAAACTCAGAAGAAATTAAATTCTCCAATTGTCTCTCCATGTCAATAAGTGCCTCATTGTCAGGTAAACACTCAAAGTCATCTACATCCTCCAATTGTCCTGCCATGTTGTCAATGTCCATATTCACAGGAAAATAGCCAAGACAATCTGATGAAATCTTATCCTGCATTGCACCCATCATATAATCAGACAACAATGAAACCTCTTCTTCTGCTTGCATCTCCATGTCTTCAAGAACCACACTAGCATCCATTAACACTTGATACAACTCCAAAGTGGGGTTGGGGAGAGTTAGACAAACATGCATTTGAAGAGGATTTAGCATCACAATGTCTTCCAGTACTTTTATTAGCCCTCTTTGATTTCCTTGCCACCTTCTTCAACTCTTTTCTCCCTTGCTCTTCAACATACTTATGATACATATTAAGAACTTGATGAACATCCTTTTGTTTGGACCATGCCTCTGCAGTAATAAGTTTGTTGTCATCAAAGACCACAATGCAACTAAGGTTGTCAACTCCAATCCTTTTTCTAAGCAAGCAGCTCAACCTCTAGCATGATGCATTGCTCATCTTCTTTGTCTCCGTTTTGAGCTTTCTACGAGCCATCTTAGAACTGAAGCCAAACAGGGACGACATAAGCTTATATTTCAAATATCAAAATTGAAAACATTTGGGGGAATTATTAATATTTTTCACTCATTTTAAAAATCTGAAAATAATTTCAAAAAACCCCAAAGAAAACCGCCTAACCCAGAATCATCCAAGAACCCTGATCAAAATTAAGAACCATAAAATTAACGAGTTCATTGAAAATCCCAAACATAAACGAAAAATTGTACCCTGAATGCAATTTCAGGTCAGAGTTTCTTCCTTTTTTTTAAGGGTTTGTAACTCTGTCCAAGATCAAGAAATCCTGATGGAATTGAGAGGAAAAGAAGGAGTTTCAAACCGAATGAGTCCATCAAAAAAGACCCAAATATAAAAACAAAAATAATTATGCCCAGAACGTAATTTTCAAAACAGTTCCTTTTTATTTTTAGGGTTTCTAAATCTTTCCAAGATCGAGAAATAAAGATCGAATTGAAAAGAAAAGGAGTTTCAAACAATCTCAAATTCAACAACCAAGTCACAAAACCCTAAGAGCCCCAAAACAAAAAATTCTGAGAGTAAAGATGAAAACAAGAAACCCAAATCAGAAATTCAAGAAAGGCAAAAATTGATCGCAATGAAAGAGAGAGAGTAAGTACCGGAGAAAGGCAAAAATTGCGTGCCTGGCTCGGGAGTGGGTCGGGGCGTGACACAGGTTCTCTTCTTACTGCTCTAAGAGGATAAAACCTTTTGCGTTTATTCAGATCACTACTCCCAGTCAGTATCTGAATCCCAATAAAAAAAAAACGCAAATCTCCTCATCCGTAACACATGGAGAGGTCCGCAATTCAAAGAGATATTTCAGAATCCTTTTTCACTGCTCTACAGTGATCCCTTCCGGGATTCTATTAATACCTACTCACTAAATCAACCATAAAATAAACGTCTGGTCATGTATGCCTCATCGCATACATCAAATTGTATATCACATGTGTATACCTCATCGCAGACACTAGAAATGTATTTTGCACTGGAATAAGGGATTCTGCTCATCTCCCTTATTTCTTTATAAATTCTAGGGCATGTGTCAAGATTCAAGTCTTTTTACCTTTAGCGATAAGAGTATCTTTTAGGTTGTGTTCGTTATTCTCGTAATACTCAAGAATCTACCTGATGTAAAACTCTTGTTAAAGAATCAACACCATTCTCAGGCGATCCCTATGGATCCAAAATCTGAGAATGAACTAAAACCTTATAACCATGTTACAATGGTCATTGGATACTCTCTGTTGTTCCCGGCCAATAGTATGTTACCTACATATGAGAACATGCTCATAAAGGAGTCATCGGGACGTATCAGATAGATGCAATGATCCTGCTCGATCATTACAAAACCATAAGATATCACCGTCTCGTGAAATCTCAAGCGCCGCTGTCTAGATGATGGCTTAAGGTCGTATTTTGATTTCTAAAATCAATAGACCTTATCGACCTGATCTACTAAAACGAACCCAGAGGGATGCTCCATGTAGATCGCCTCATCTAGACTTCCACTACGAAAGCGGTCTTTACGTCCTTATGATATAACTCTAGATCCATGTTCATGACAATCGCTAAAAGATAAACGGATCGAGATAAATTGGACTACGATTCCTCGATAGTCCACCCCTCAGTCTAAGTGTAACTCTTGGTTACTAGACGGGTTATTTACCTCTTCATCAATCCGTTTACCTTTATCTTGACTTTGTGAACCTACTTGTTTTCAATAGTCCTCCCGCCCTTAGGTTAATCAACTAGGTCCCAGACCCCGTTGATTCTTATCAACTCTTTCTCTTCATTTATGGCCTTTAATAAACGGTCTTTTACATCTTTTGCAGAACCCTCGAGAGCCTTTTGGACCGTTTTAGATTTTTTATCATCCTCTAGAGTCGCAACGAGGGTCTCACCCTCAATCGAGAAAACAACGTTTAAATACGCATACTCGATGCTCTTAGGAGGATAGAAAAATCTTTACCTTTTGATGGATCGCTCCCACTGAGATCAAGATCCATAATGGATTCTTGTATCCCGCCGCTGGGCTCCTCGAGCCGTTAGGCTCATCCATCGCATAAAGAGTAAGGTCCAAATTGATTTCACCTCTCTTAGGGAAATCATTCTCGAGAAATATGGTATTACGAGACTCCATCTCGATTATAGTGCCGTTCGTATTCGCCTATGAACACGTATTTTCTCGCTGGCCTAACTCACCATGTGAATGCGAGAAATCGTGGCACAACCCCATAACCTCAAGTGGCTAGGGTCAGGCTGCCTCCCTGTCCAAAGCTCAAATGGGGAACTGACTAATAGTCAGTAGTCTCGTAATACTCTTATCGAAACAGAGCCCCATGTGTAGTTTAGACGAATACTTGCGTCCTCACTCGGTTCTTGAAAGTCTGTACTCTCAAATAGATGAACCGAAACGCACGTAAGCGTCTATAATTATCTATACAACTCCATTTCCGGCTCTCATGCTCATAAGACCACTAGAAAAAGAAGGAATACACAATAGTTAACTGCAATGGAGTCCCAGCTCTCATTGTATCGCCAAATGGTTTTCTCATCATTTTGCCGGTTAGGCAAAACTCACATACGGGTAACTCGAATCTGGTCAGCGGGTCCAATAAACCTCTCGCTACTAACCGATTCATCATCTCTTACCCCATGTGTCTAAATCTACTATGTCATTCATTTACATCATCATCTACGCAATCAGATGTAAAGACAATAGTAGAACGACAAGAAACTATTAGAAGGAGTAGTACCCAATGCATACAATTCATCATTGATTAAAACTAGAATAATTTAGAAAATTATCGTATTAAAAATAAGGGAATAATTTCACGCATATCGTAGTCAATTTTAGATAAGGTACTAAATTGTAGATCCGTCGAATGCCTACAATATTGAGGACGTCATAGCAAGTGTCGTTCCCTCTGACAACGACAAATGCTCTGTCCTTAACGTAAATCCTCCAAGCTTAAGGATTTACCTGACGGAACTATATTTACGCACTCCTGTCACGCCCCGAACCGGGATCGTGAACAGTCGCCCGTTGTCCCTGGATGCCGGCTGTATTTTTACAGAAAATCGGACATAACCTCCCCATAAATCAGAGGTTTCCCATGTACAATTTCACCTGTACATGACATTCATCCTGTAAAAATAAACAATTGGTCATCCCGACCTCTCCAAAATCAACAAATACCACAGCCAACATCCAGAACAACGCAAGGCTATAAAGTTTCTAGCAGTCCTAGCAACAGACCTCTACTGTCATGCCCAACTAGAGCATGAGCAGCCGCCCCACCGAGCAGACTTAAATTCTACGCATATATAAAATAAATTCCCAAGTTATTTTTAAATATTTACAAATGGCTCAATGCAATGAAATAAATCAATACGAGAGTTTCAAGAATAAATGTCCATAATTTATACAGTCATCCCAAAAAAATTTATATAAATACATTGGTCAAACTAAAATCTCCAATACATAATAATATCACCAATCATCGAAGCGGAAGAGATGAAAAATATCTATACCCAAACCCAGTGATATCTCTTCGGTCCAACACTAATCCTGTGGGAAAGAAAGTGAGGGGTGAGTATCTATGGGAGGATACTCAGTAAGTGAGGGGATTGATATCATACTATCAATATCTAGGGTGAACTTGGAGTGTCAAAGCATAAGATAAGAAAATATCCACAGTGTGCAAACCGATCATGTTATTTCAAAATCATATATCATACGCACACATCAGAAAGCAAGATATGCATCCAATATTTACATCAATGTCATGAAGAGCCGGCCAATGAAATATTCTCGGCAATGGTCTACCTCGACCAAGGACGGCGCATTGGGGGTTTTTCCAAATGCAAGTATTAAAGAATGGCTCTCTGCCCCAATGTTGGCCACAGACTACCCCAACTAGCCTGTAAATAATAATAATGTACATATAACTAGTCGGTCGTGTATGGTGCCCCCGCGTGGTGCTAGACGGAGCTGTACTCAACGTCCTCTCCGATGAGGGTCAACCTGGGACACCCATACACACGACGATCTGGCGGATACCTCCGGCCGAAGCGTATCCGGGCACAAGGGGTGCCTTTACCAGATGTCCTTCGTAGTTACGGATCACAATATCATATCGGCCGGGCACGTAACCCCATGCATCCCATCACCAAGTCGGCCGGGCATATAGCCCCATGCATAATATCATAACGTCGGCCGGGCATACAGCCCAATGCATAATATCATAAAGTCGGCCGGGCATACAGCCCAAATATGTAAGTAAATCCATTTAAAACTATGTGCCAATGCAGTGGAAGCATTAAAACATATCAATCTGTCGAAAATATGACACAATATTCAATTATCAAAACTCATGGATGCATATCAATAAAGTCAGAAGTTTAGACACTCCAAAGGTCACAAAACATTCATCAAATATTCGAAAATTCTAACAATCAGACATTTACAGAAATATGTCATTTAAAAGTATTTTTGAAACATGGTTTTCAATCAATAGCGAATGTCAAAGTCCCACTCACAGTTCTAGGGGAGGGAAGTCACTCCCTACTGACAAGCCAAATCGGATCTGACCGCTCGAGTCTCCAAAAGATCAACCTAAATCAGATTATCAAATTGAATATCAACTTCTCAAGCATCTTAAGGGTTTATCTGAAAAAAATATGAAATGTACAATATCTTCCACTTTACGGCTCATTTCATTCCAACCCTATAATCCAGATACTTTCATGCATATTTCAAGGTTTAACTCTAAAGGAAACTATTCGAATTCACTCGACATGATTTTGTAATTCTATAATACGCTTCTTTCGTATCAGATCATCTAGTTTCTGTAACATTCTATACTTAACCTTCAATTCATATATAATCATTTCATAATTTGTATTCTATTCGCATTCCACTTACACTCTAAACATATACAGAACCTTTCATCTTAGATTTAATCCTAGATTCATTGAATGTATCAGTTAAAGCCGAAATCTCCTCACCTAGGGTTTTCTCGAAGCGCCTAGTCTCGTCCGAAAGTCGCTTCGGTCACGCCAAAGTCTGTAGGGTTTCCTATCAAAACAAGATTTATTTGTTAGATCTAAACACATAGATCCGAAACAAAACCCTAAGTCATTTACCTGCGTGGAGATTCGTGGCTGTCACGAGCTCATGGGCCGTCGCAGGCTCGTGGGCTATAGCTAGCGGGCTCGCTGGTCTGCGGGCCAGTGGGCTGACGGGCTAGCGGGTCGGCGGGCCGGCGGCTGATGGGCCTGCGGGCCGATGGGCTGAGCTGGGCCGCGGGCCGTACTGGATCTGCGGGCTTGGACGGGCTGTAGGGTTTGGTGGGCCAGTGGGCCCGTGGGCTTGCTGCTGATGGGCCTGCGGGCCGACAGTGGCTCGCGGGCCGCAGTGGCTCGTGGGTTGGTGCTCGCCCGTGCGCTGGTGCGCTGTGCTGGTGCGTGCTCGTGTGCCGGCTCGCTCGCGCTCGTGCGTTGCTGCGCACTGGGCCGCGGGCCCGTGCACACTCGTGCGCTGGGCCGCACGCCCGTGCATGCTGGGCCGCGTGCCCGTGCACGCTGGGCCGCGCACGCTCGTGCGCTGGCTCGCACTCGCGGCCTGGGCTCGCGCTCGCGCTCGCGGCCTTGGCTCGCGCACGCGGCCTGGGCTCGTGCTGTGGCTGGGGGATCGCGGTGCAGAAGGCGCTGCAGTCGCGTGTGGTGGCGGAAGGCAGTGCTCGCGGAGGCTCGCGGCGTGCGGTGGCGCTTGATCGTGGCTCGCGGCGGTATGCGGCGAGGCGGAGAGAAGGCGATCGTGGGAGATCGCGAGAGGTAGAGAGAGAAACCGAGAGGGAAGAAGAAGGAGAAGAAGAAGAAAAAGAAGAAGAAGAAGAAGAAGGAGAAGACGAAGGTGAAGAAGAAGGCGGCGCCGCGGTGGGAGAAGAGAGACGAAGGGTCGGGAGCAAGAGAGAGAGAGAGAGAGAAAGAGAGAGAGAGCGGGAGAGTGGGATTAGGGTTTCCAACCCTAATCCCCAATTTGGGGACGCAGCGTTTTGCCCCAAAACGCTGCGTCTCCATATTTCCTTTTTTTTTTTTTTTTTTTTTTTTTTTTTGAGCTTGGTGTTACAACTCCTGTCTCGAGTTACGTGGTCGGTTGCTCCTGAGTGCTCTTCATCGAGCTCACAATACGTATTCACGTCAACGAAAGTACGAATACTTTCGTCAAATTCACGGTTTCCCATGAATCAGGTAAAAAACTGGATCACATCCAGTATCTAAATTCCATCCAAAATTTGCTCGTCCGTATATATTAACTCGGTGATCATACTCGACATTTGTTTTAATTGTATGATTGACCTTTTTCTTCTGCATCCTCACATAGGAGCCGAAGAGAGCAACACTATGCTCTTTTGGGACGGTTGAACCGACATATCCATAGGATATAACTCGTAGAACGAGATTAAGTCATTGTGCATGCCATTGATAAGTATTGCCCTAACTTGGCAAATCTTTTGTACAATGCCCGATAAAACTTTTTATCTCGTATATCCTGAGGCGCGATGCCCACCTTGGGGCCCATCTTCTCGTACTACCTCAGGTTTCCTTTAGTTTTTGCCTCTCGAAAATAAACTGAATCTACTGATGTGAAATCTCGCAAATTATATCATTCAGTTTACTCTCCTTGCAAAAAATTTTATACGACAGTTCTCAACGCATTAAGAGAGACATTTGTGACTTTAGTTGCTTATTATCACATTTTTGTATGCCCTACGAATCATCAAGACCAAAATGACTCGAGTACAGACCCCAAAGCGAGCGTATGAGTCAACGGACACCATACACCATAACTCGGAATCGCATCTTACCATTTGGACTGTAATTCGGCACACAAAAACCCACAAAAAGTCACATTTATAGATATAAGACTCCAAAAAATTGAAAAAATTCAATTTTAAGCGACCTCACGCGCCGCCCGGGCCCCACACACGCCGCCGCTCACCGGCGGTGAGCTTTCACGCGCCGCCACGCGCCTCCACGCGCCGGCGGTGCTCCCTTACGCGCTGCCACATGCCTACACGAGCTGGCAGCAGTCTGGCGCACGCGCCAGACGGGCGGCGCGGCTCACACACGCAGCCACGCGCCTGGCGCGGCTCG
Organism: Dillenia suffruticosa; assembly: GCA_033439265.1. Classification (NCBI taxonomy): domain Eukaryota; kingdom Viridiplantae; phylum Streptophyta; class Magnoliopsida; order Dilleniales; family Dilleniaceae; genus Dillenia; species Dillenia suffruticosa. Next base: position 23,303,548 of record JAVTVX010000029.1, read on the forward strand.
GCTCACGCGCGCCCAGTCGCGGAGCGCGGCTCACGCGCCCTCACGCGCTGAGCCGTGTTGAGCCGGGTCAGACCGGGTCGGTCAACGGGTCAGTGTTGACCCGATTGACTCGGTCAACGGTCCGGGTCCGACCTGGTAGGGTCGGTTGCGGGTCGGTCCGGGTCAGGGTCCGACCCGACCGCTGCTTTCCCCCCGCTCCACGCGTCTGTGTGGCGCGTGCACAACACGCCCCTACAAGACGCGCCGTCTGGAGCGTGTGTGTCACGCGCCCGCGGGTTTGGGCCGGTTCTTTTTCGCCCGACGGGTCCTGCAACGGATTTTTCGACCCATTTTCTGGAAAACTCAATTCCGGCTGTTTTTTCTTGCATTTTTCGACTGGAAAATATTTGCGGGCATCCTCCAAACATCCTACACTCGATTTTAGGAAGATTTAAGCCCAAAAATGGTGGGACTCAACCACCCCAATCGCGGCCCTCCGCAGCCATTTGGAAATCCAGGTTTCCGGCACCCAAAACACACAATAAAAGACATAAAACTGTAGATCTAGATGTAATGAACACTCTTATAACATTTTCATACATCGATTCGCCCTCTAAAGCCATAGATCTAAGGTTTTCATGTCCGTACGGTCGCAAACTTCGACCGGATGTTTCATGGCCCAAACATGCTCGAAAAATTAAACAAAAAATATATTTGTAATCCCTGGGCCATGGGTATTCCTACGGTGTTCTCGGATTCATGAAACTCATCCGTAATCTGGACCCCAAAATTTTATACCCTATATTTTTAAACCCGAAAAATCAAATCCGAAAAATTATTTTTCCTAATCCAACGTATGCTCTGATACCAATGTTGGAAATTTAGGATTCTCATGCACAGCGGAAGCATACAATAATTTTCGGAAAAATAAATTAGATCGGGTATAGGGTATCTTAATACGTAGAATCTTCAAAATCAATCAAGCGGCACTTCCGTTGATCCGATTTCGCGGTCGGGATGGTGATCACAAGGTTAGTCGAATCACCACCACAGTGTCACAATACCGCAACCCTCATGTCCGGTGAATCGCTTGACGATGGGAGATTTTCCTACGCGAAAATCTTCATCCCTCTTTCTATTTTCTCTCTCTAGAGAATAGTATGAAACCCTAGCCATGATCACCTTCATAGTCACTGTTCACGTGGGACAAGGAAGGAAGAAGACCCTCGTTCACTTGGAATCTTTTTGGCTCAATTTGGTTTTAATTGGGGAGTTACCCATTTGGTGGTTGGTTAATTGGTAATTAAGGATGGGAGTTACCCCATTCCTTAATTACCCAAATGCCCATAATGGGCATATTCCTACAGTTTTTATATTTGAAGATATAGAATTAATTTTCAAAGATTAAAAGTATTAAAAAACAAAATTTTGAATGTTCACCCTACCCTTTTATTTCTCAAGGTTTTGGGAAGATTTTTTGGACTTATTTGCATTAAATGCTTAATTTGTTGTGTGATGAATGTTTATGTAATTGGCTTAGTGGTTATTTAATTCTATGAGTGTGGTAACATACGATGCATTCAAACTTTTCAACACTAATATATTTAGTTTTTGAAATATTTTTCATATCTGAAATGTTTCAATAAAAATAAATTAATATTTATATAAAAATTTTTATATTTTTTATATTTATATATTTTTTCATATTTAATAAATTATTTATTTATTTAACTATAGTTTTTATTTTTTATGTTATTTTTCTTATGATTAATAAATACATATTTGATCATTTTATATTTTTTAATACAATATGACTATTCTATTATTTTCATAAATAATTAATATTTATATAAAAATATTTATATTTTTTTAGATTCACGTATTTTAACCGTTTCCTTCGCTCTTACAAAATGTCATTTTCTGGTACATTTTCATATTTGTTTTCATTTTTTCATTTCGATTTCGGCACAATATTGGAGGTAACCAAGGCAAAAATTATTAGCTTTATCACTTAAAACTGCTTTGAGATTAGATTGGAGCTCAAATATCCTTATAACAATACTTTTATCTCTAGGGAACATGAAATTGAAGAAGTTGCCATAACATCTTAAGCCCGCAATAACCAAACTACGTGGCCAATTAGTAATAGTCTGCAGCCGCATCTAGTGCAGTTTTTTTAAAACAACATATCCATTCTATCAGTTAACCATTCTGAATTGAGCCAATGTCGATGAACTCCGACGTCCTACGATACGCGGTGAGTACATTACAAATGCAAGCAAAATCAAACTTGCCACCCCACAATATGGCGTCTTTGCGCAAGTTTTGAATTAGGTTTACTACTTCATTGTGACTTTAACTGTTTTCGATGATTCTTTTTTATGCAAGCAACTTGGCGTCTTCATAGGATTTGATAAGGCAAGCCAAGAAATTCATGTAATCTATTGTTGTTTTGGTGGTAGCATTGCTTAAAGGTTATAAGATTTTGGAACAATGATTCTGTTCCATCTATTGAATCATCAATCAACCAAGGTCTCCTACATATAGGATCAATCTTATCTACTGAATCATAGCGAGAATCCAGCAAGAATAACTCAGTGATGAAGGCACCGTCAACTAGAATCATCTGAAAAAATTTTTCATTGCTCATATCAATGGTCTTTGCATAACCATCACGTATGCTTTCTACCCTGACCATAGCTCTAATGCAATCTTCCAAGCTCAGTTTATAATAATTAAATGTTATGAAAATTTTTTTAATAATCTTGATAAGTATTAATACTCATAAAATTTATAATTATTAAATTGTCATGTAATAATTATTATGTCTTGTAACTAAACAAGGTTGATTTTTTGTTCTTAGATGAAAAGCCACGAACTCAATAAATGTTAATATTGATAAAAATTGTACAATAACCCTTTAACGATGGGTTTGTTGACTTGACAAGAGATGTCTAACGTCAATAATAAAAATTTGGCCTTACCAAACTCACCCCAACTCAACTCTTATGCCTTTTTGTATTTTCCTTTTTATTTATTGATAGATACTTAGATTCTTTGATTAATTTATTTTGAATATTATAAAATTCAATTTAAAAATGAATTCTTTTGATTTTAATTTTTTTATTTTTAAAACTCGAAATTAAGATTTTGATCAAAAGAGTTAAGTATCATGTTATTAGACCCATAGGACATAGAAACTTTTGTGTTTTTTTTCATTATTTTCTTTTTCAAGATAAGATGCTTTCGATGTGAGATTCAGTCTCATAAATTTACATTCGGGCATATAAACCATATGTATTCTCTTCCAACTTCACTACCTATTTTAAAAGCCTATACGAGGAAAAGAATGTTAACTATGAACTCTTGCTATTATACTTCACACTTTGAGATTTATTAATTTATTTATTTTTATCTATTTGCACTTGGCCCAAGGAAGAAAAATCAAAACAGAACTCAGATCCAAAATTTTTATTATGAGGTAAAAAATTTTCAATTGTTTGGTGACCATTTGATTCTAAACATGATAAAAGTTAATAATTTGTCCATCAAAAAGCTTTTAAACTAGACATAATCTTAATTGTCCTTATCACAATTAATTTTATTCGATCAAGAACTTTAAAATAAAACCATCTCAAACCTACAATAATCAAAAAACCGTGGCAAATTAATCCAAGTCTGCATCTAGTACGCCTTGAGTTTTTGTAATTTCAACTTTTTTTTTTCTTCTATATATAAAGAGGCTCGATTTCAAAATTTTTTAGAAGGAAGAGGATATTATCGATTGAAATATAATTTATTGAATTTTCAATATTCTCAATAAACATTTGCGTCTACCCATTTGATAGATTGATTTTCATGCCTATCTTCCCGTCACCTTGCACATAATTTCACATATTATCTCATATTTATAGCTGTATATGATACGCATGATTTCATAGAATTGGATTCAAATGGTTGTTTATTTATTAATTCAGGAAAAATGTTTCAAATGTTGTAATATTTAAGATTATCCATCTTTTCTTATGGTATACTGAAATATAGAGTTTTAGTTTGACCCAATTGGAGTTGAGCCTACAAACTCTAATTTTGTGTTTTTATTTAGCAAAGAACTATTGATCATTGAGATCATCAGCAAAGTCAAGGGCTACGGCTAGCCCTTGAAATTCTAAGAAAACTTTTAATGGCTACACTTATCACTGATATTCCAATAAATATTATCAAAAATCTAATCTAAAAACATCACTAAAAGTATTAGAAATATTACTAATCCCTTTAATATTTCAACAAATACTCTCTCTCTCCCTCTCTCTCTAAGAATATTTGAATAATTCTATAAGAAACACAGCTTACAATGACTTATTCAGTCATGAAAAAATCAATACTAACATTATCTTAATATTTTTCACCCTGATTTTAGAATTGTAAAAAAGGAAATCCTTGAGTTTAATTGTTGTCGAACTAAAACCCTTATTTTCTTTAGCCTTTTTCCTCTTCCACTCTCATCAAATTACCTTCAAGAGAAAGGGAAAGAAACAATTGAGAGTTCGATCTGGAATTTCACTCCCATAATTTCAAATCCTAATTTTGGATATGGGAAGGAACTCTCAATCCGATGTATTTTCATTAAAGCAAGACAAAGGAAACAAGGAAGAGGAAAAAAAAAATTCTATTTCTTAAAACTGTCTTCTAGGATAACAGTGTTAAGTCATAAATAACAAAAATTACTATATTATGAATATCCATTTATCAAAAATAATTTTCAGAAGATGTGGAAAATACGATTATTTTAATTTTGAATAGCATAATTAAGATATTTCTTGCTTATTACGCAAAGTGGGAATATATGAAAAAGGGTTATTTCTTCTTTATGTACAGGAGGCAAGGTTAGAATATATGTACTAAAGAAACTTGATGATTTTGAGGCAAGAGGTGCTCCTATTTACTTGTAGAAATGGAAGATAGAGGAAAATGTGTGCTTGTTCAACAGAAGGAGAAGCCTAATATGTCTTCATCAACATTTCACCTCCTAATAATTATATATATATCACTACAAAAAAACATGGATTTTGCGACAAAAAAAATTCATCACTATTTTGTAATGAAATTAGCAACAAAATTGAGATTCGTCACTATGTTACAACAAAATTAACGACGAACTTATATTCATGGCTAAATTAGCAACAAATAGAATACTCATTGCTAAATTCATTACTATGTTGCTAACAAACTCGTTGCTAAATTGTTTTGCCAAACGAGAGAATGCTTATCATGCCCTTTTGTAATTTTCAAGACTAAAAATGGATTATACTATTAAATTTTGAAGCACATTTTTCATATTTTATGAATTATTTGTTTAATTATAATTTTTATTTTTATATTAGTTTTCTTATAATTAATAATTACAATTTTAGATTTTATTATAAAATATGGTTATTTTATTATTTTCATAAAATAATTAATATTTATACAAAATTTTTATATTTTTTATATATATATATATACTTTTACCCACATTTTTGCTTTCTTTATTCTTATAAAATGTAATTTTTTTATATTATTTTGTATCTATTTTCGTTTTATGATCGTTTCTGTGCAACCTAGACATTAGAAAGGATACCCTTTGTGCACATGACTTGTTAGTTTTCAGATCTTTTTGAGGAAAAAGATTATGATGTATCCTGGGAAACTCCTCCATGTCAACAACACAATGATTCTGTTGATTTTTTTCAAGCATATGGACTATGGGACATTGGATGTTTTTGAAGACTGTTGTGCATAGAGGAAGAGGAGACTTATTATATTGTAGTTCAATGTTTGGATATTGTTCAGCTTCTGTCAAGCTGTCTTACCCTTGCAGGCTAACTGGCTGGCTAGCAGAAAGATTCAGTATTTCTGGTGCTTTCTTTTAAATATGCTGGAAATTTTAAGTTTAGTGCTTACTCAACTACATTTGATGAGTATAGCTTCTTTAATTTTTTTTTGTCCTTTAAAATGCACGTACAGCCTCTGGCTGGGTAGATGTAGTGCATTCAAATAAGTTTACTCAATTCTCTTACAATTTTTTTTTTTTTTTGGTGCATACATGGGGGCTCAAATTCGAGCATATTACATGGGGAGGGGGAAGGTGACATTTGAGCTGAAGCTCTTTGGCAATTCTCTTACAATTTAATAGGAAAGTTATCACAATGATAATTGAGCAGTGCCCCAATAATAAATACTGTGTAATACCCAATTAAATTTAAAAAAAAAAAAAAAAAAAAAAAGGAAATTAAAATTAGGGCTTAAAGCCCTAATTTTCTTTCCTCTCTCTCTCTCTCTCTCTCTCTCTCTCTCTTTCTCTCCCTCTTTCCCTCTTTCTCCTCTTCTCCTCCGCTGCGGCCTCTCCCTTCCGCCACCGCACCAAGCCACAGCGCGACCTCCTTCCCGCGAGCACGCCACTGCGCAGATCGGCCCTCCCGCGAGCGCTGCCGCCTCGAGCTATCACAGCCCAGCGCGCGAGCCAGCACGAGACCCAGCGCGCAAGCCAGCGCGCGACTCAGCAGGAGCCAGTGCGCGGCCCAGCGCGACCCAGCGTGCGAGCCCAGCGCGCGAGCCCAGCACCGCCCAGCGCGCGAGCCCAGCGCGGCCCAGCGCGCGCCCCAGCGCGCGATCTCCCGCGACCCAGCGCGCGATCTCCCGCGACCTAGCCTGCGCGCCCCTGCACGAGCACAGTGCGCAGAGCACGCGACCCATCTGCGCGAGCGCGCGCACCTCACAGCACGCGATCCTGTCCTGAGCGCGCGCCTCAGCTCGCGAGCGCGCGTTCCAGCTCGCGAGAGCGAGCCCTAGCCCGTGAGCGGGCCAACCCACCAGCGGCGAGCCCACCAGCGGCCTAAGGCCAGTCCAGCCACGGCCCACTGCAACCCGCGAAGCCCGCTGCGGCCAGCAAGCCGGGCTTAGAGCCGCGAGCCACCAGCTGGCCAGCCCGCTTGCCTGCCGGCCCGCCGGCCCGTGAGCTCGTGACGGCCCGCGAGCCCGCGACCGGTTTTCCCCTTCGAGAGCTCACCTGCGTCTTCTGTATTGCAGGTAACGACTATATTTGGTTGAAGTCCTAGGGTTTGGTGTTAGAAATTTAGTTGTTTCTAATATAATTGAAATTTGGTAATATTACAGGTTTTAGACCAGGTTGATGGGCGAACGAAAGCTAGATCCGGAAATCCGAGAAACCCTAGGTGAGAGAAATGCAACATTTTCAATATTTTGAATTAATTCTATCGAAATTAGGTCGAATTTAGATCGAGAGTTACATAATATATTGAAATGTGTGAAATTCGAGGAAAAATAGACAAAAAAAATGATAAATATTAAAAACTTGACCATTGGTGAGTCAAATGATTCGAAATTGAGGAAACGAGAATCTATAACGAAGTTTTGTAAATTAGGTGGGAGAAATTTGGAAGGGAAAAATTGAAAATCCCTGATTTGGCTTTTATTTGATATTAAATGTTGATAATCTGATTTAGGTTGATCTTTTGGAGACTCGAGCGGTCAGATCCGATTTGGCTTGTCAGTAGGGAGTGACTTCCCTCCCGTAGACAGTGAGTGAGACTCTAATCTCTTGCATAAAATAGTAAAAAACTTGTTTTCTGCCGTATTTTTGATAAAACATGCTTTTGATATGCATTGATCTAACGTATGACATTGAATTTTAAATCTGTTTTGTGATTATTGGAGTGTCTTGAATTATAATTACGATGACTATGCATCCATGGTTTGAACTGAAACAATAATTGTGCCATTACTTGAAATTTTAAAATTCCTTTTCTACTGTCGCACTGATATGCTGTTTGAAATGATTCGATGAAACGTATTGGCACGCAGATTTGAAATGTTTTGTGAACTATGTGGGTTGGATGCCCACTAGTTATGAGATGATGTGATGTTACTTGTGGGACGTTGTGCCCCGGGACGTTGTGCCCTTGTGATACTATGGGACGTTGTGCCCTTGTGATACTATGATAATTCCGTAGCTACGAAGGGCGTTTGTAGAGGCACGGGTTGCCCGGATACGCTTCTGCAGGAGGTATCCGCAAACGTCATTTATTCTAAAGGCTATAGGCGCGGCCGGTTGAACCCACGTAGGGGGAGGACGTGTGTGACGCCACCGTCTAGCACCGGGCGGGGTCCTATACACGTTGATGAGTTGGCCCCAGCGAGCTCATGGCCAACGTCGGGGTAGAGAGCGTTTTAAGGTCTATACATAATAAAAAAAAACCCCCGACGCCCTGTCCTTGGTCACGGTTGACCTTTGCCGGGACTATTTTTGGCTCGCTCTGACATTACTTGATTTTAAATGGATGCATATATGCTTGTTATCGTGTGATTGGTTAAATGATTTCAAATTGTTAAACATATCATGTTTTGTCGCGAAATGTAAATTTTTGTTTCAAATGATGTTATTTGACACTCCAATTGTTTACCTATGCTATTTATGCTGGATATTATCCCCCTCACTCACTGAGTATCTTCCCATGATACTCACCCCTCTATTTTCTCTCCTCAGACAGGTTTATTGTGATAGAGCGACGTTACAGGCTCTAGAGCGGAGTTGGTATTTCCGACGGTAAGATTTACTTTTAATTTAGTTTCGACCCTGCGAGGTCTTGACATAAAGATCCGTAGTTGGCCATGTACTTATTTTGGGATGACTGTATAATTTAACTCTCATATTTCCTTTGCATTGAGGCGATTGTACGTACTTGAATGTTACTTGGGAAATGTGTTATACATTGTACAAACTTAGGTCCGCTCGGTGTGGCGGCTGTTCATACTCTAATTGGGCAGGATAGTAGAGGTCTGTGGCTAGAACTGTTAGAAACTTGTAGCCTTGCGTTGTTCTGGATGCTGGCGGTGGTGTTTGTTGATTTTGGAGAGGTCGGGATGGCCATTCATTTAAATTATAGATTGATTTTGATTATACAGGTTTAATTGTACACGGGAAACCTCCGATTTATGGGGAGGTTCTGCCCGATTTTCTGTAAAAATACAGCCGGCATCTTAGGACAACGGGCGGCTGTTCATATCTGAAATGTCTCAATAAAAATAAATTAATATTTATATAAAAAATTTTTATATTTTTTATATTTAATAAATTATTTATTTATTTATAGTTTTTATTTTTATATTATTTTTTTATAATTAACAAATACATATTTGATCATTTTATATTTTTATTATACAATATGACTATTCTATTATTTTTATATATAAATAATTAATATTTATATAAAATTTTTTATATTTTTTATATTTATATATTTTTACCGTTTCCTTCATTTTACAAAATGTAATTTTTTGATACTATTTCCTATTTGTTTTCATTTCTTCATTTCGATTAGGCACAATCTTGGTGGTACCAAGGCAAAAATTATTAGCTTTATCACTTAAAAACGCTTTTAGATTAGATTTGAGCTCAAATACCCGCTACAAAATTAAAGCATTGAGGTGACGGCAATATTTATAGGTGATGACATATAGCGACCGTTTTTTATGGTGTATAACAACACTTGTAACGAAATTGTTAAGAAATATATATATTTTACGACGGTATAATATTATTCGTTAGGAAAAGTTTAACAATCGTCAATAAAGGTTGGACAGCCGTTTATAAAAAGCGATGTTGAATTTTCACTGTTATTATTTGTGATCAATAAATATAAAACTTTTAGGGACAGTTTAAAAACAATCAGTATATGACCGTTTTTACTGTCTACCTAATTATACCGTCTGCATAAATTCTATATTTATGCTAACTCATATATTATACAATCTTTAAAAGTTATGTTCAATTCAGACAGTTATCTTTTGTGGTCAGTAAATAAGGTAGACTTTTAGAAACGGTTTGAAAACAGTCTCGATATGACTACTTTGACGCACTACTTAAGTATATAGTCTTCATAAGTTTCACTCAAATTTGACGATTATTATTTGTGGTTAGTAAATATAATAAAATTTTAGAAACGATTTGAAAAATATCTCTAAATAACTCTTTTTTACTATCGAATTAACTATACCGTGGACATAAGTTGTATATCTATACTAAGTTATTCTTGTACAGTCTTTAAAACTTATGTTCAATTCTTACGCTTATCATATGTGGTTAGTAAATATGGCCGAGTGTTAGGAACTGTTTGAAAACAGTCACGATCACTATAAAATTAAAGCAATATTTTATGACGGTATAAAATTGATCGTTGGGAAAAATTTAGCAGTCGTTAGTAAAGATAGTACAACCGTTAAAAATTTCCATTAAAAACATCTATAATAAAAAAATATTAAAAAATGCTCTTTAAAATATAAAAAAAAATCTATAAAATAAAATTTTAAAATCCATTAAAAATATTAAAAAAGAATATAAAATCAATCATTTTTAATATATTTTTAATATTCTTTCAAAAATTTTTATAAAATAAATAAAATTATGGTTCTTGATAATACTATAAAATTAAATAATGTATATAAAATAAATAATACATTTGAAATATAAAATTTATATCTATAATGTCATTTTAATTTAATAAATTAACAAATGAAATAAAAATTGATAACAATAAAAAATAAAATGTTTTTATAAAATCAATAAATTAAAATAAATTACATTATAAATGTGAAAATATATAATAAAAATAGAGAGTAATGAAAAAAATATATAATAAAAAAGGCGGGTGAATAATAAAAAAAAAGCGGGTGAATCTTACAAATAAAATGTAAGTGACAAAAATATGAAAAATAGCGGGTAATGAAAAAATATACCTAATAAAAAAAAGGCGGGTGAATAATAATAAAAAAAAGGCCTGTGAATCTTAAATAAAATGTTAGTAACAAAAATATGAAAAAATAGCGGGTAATAAAAAAATGTATAGTAAAAAAAGGTGGGTGAATAGTAAAAAAATTGTCGGGTAAGTAAGTGAGGGTTTTAAAAATTTGTTTTGTTAAAATTTGTTTGTGAAAATGACATACATATATCTATATGCTGTAATGATAATTATAATATATACTAACAAGTCGTAATAAGTGATAATAACAAATGGGAACCAATAGTAATATGTCCATGATGTATGTAATGATTCGTAATAAATGATAATGTAATTCATGATAATAAGTTATAATAAGTGAAAATATAATGTATGGTAATAAATGGTAACAAGTGATAATATAATGTAAGGTAATAAGTTATAATAAGTGGTAATATAATGTATGGTAATAAGTGGTTTTATAATGTACAGTAATAAGTTGTAATAAATGGTAATATAATGTATAGTAACAAATAGTAACAAATAATAATATAATGCACGGTGCACAAAAACTAAGGTTTGATAATAAAAATTTAATTTGAAAATAATTTAAAGTTTAAATTAAGTTGAGGCAAACCTATTCATCTTCTTGGTTTCTTTCGGCACGATTTTTACTGTGACATATTAATTTAAACTAAAAATTTAAATATATAAATAAAAAATTATCTTAAAATTAAAAAATTATTATTTTTTGGTAATATTAATTTTATGATTTTTCATTTTCCTCTTATATTAATTTTTGGTATTATTTTTCATCTTACTTTTGTAATTTTTGTAATATTTTTTTTTTTGTAAATGGTAATATGCCCATAATGTATGTAATGAGTCGTAATAAATGGTAATGTAATTCATTGTAATAAGTTGTAATAAGTGATATATAATGTGTGGTAACAAATGGTAATAAGTAATAATATAATGTAAGATAATAAGTTATAATAAGTGGTAATATAATGTATAGTAACAAATGGTAATAAGTGATAATATAATGTACGGTAATAAGTTGTAATAAGTAATAATAGAATGTATGGTAACAAATAATAACAAATGGTAATATAATATACGTTAATAAGTGGTAACAACTAGTAATACGACTGTAATGTATGGTAACAAGTGATAATATAATGTATGGTAACAAGTGATGATAAGTGGTAATAAGTGTATGAATTTTCATCTCATTTTTGTAACTTTTTGTAATATTTTTTTTGTAAAATTATTTTTTAATATTTTAATATTTCAAAAAAATAAAAGAACAAAAAACCATAATAACTAGTAATAATATATAGTAGTAGTAATGTACGGTGATAGTAATATAAAAGAACAAAAGAAAAAAAACAAATTAACTAAGAAAAAAATATAAAAAAAATATATGGTAAAAAAAATCAAAGAAAAAATATAACTTCCATTTCCAAAAAAAAATAAAAACTAAAACAAAAAAAAACAAAACAAAAAAAAAATTAAAAGAAGTAAAGAGGGCTGCCCCGCGCCGCACGGCGCAGGGGCAGCCCTCTTTTAGGAAGCGAACCCATCATTTCGCCACTTTTTGTTTGTTGGAATTTTTCGCCACTTTAGGAAGTGAAAATAATCATGATGTTTGGGTTATTTTGGTACATGATCCGGAATTGCGGAGTGAACCCATCTCTCTCCGAGTACAGTGCATGAGTGGTGGAAAGTGACCAAATATTGTGCTAGTCAAATCCTACCCTAATCATGCTACCATAAAGCATTAGAGTGATTCATGCATTACGCTTTATCTTACTTTCCCGTGAGTTTCCTCAAACAGAAAGGCATGTACTTCCCCACTTTTTGTTTGTTGGAATTTTTCGTCCATACACTCATCTTTTCTCTTGTAGTACCCTCTGTCCCTCTCCCTCTCCCTCTCCCTCTCCCTCTCCCTCCCTCTCTCTCCACCCAAACATCCTCACGTGACTTTTTTTTTTTCCCCTTCATTTCACTTTTTCACCGTTAACCAATTATTATATGGAAATTTAATAAATTTAAATAAGATATGCTTTTCCTTTGTCTTTAATCCTAATTTTGCTTCCCAAGTGTTAAAATAGCAAACAAAGTAAGCTACATATGATGAATGTTTATGTAATTGGTTTTGTGGTTATTTAATCCTACGAATGTGGTAACATATGATCCATTCAAACTTCTCAACACTAATATATTTAGTTTTCGAAACGATTTTCATATTTGTAACATTTCAATGAAAATAAATTAATATTTATATAATTTTTTTTATATTTTTTATATTTAATAAATAAATTATTTATTTAATTATTATTATTATTTTTATGTTATTTTTTATGATTAATAAATACATATTTAATCATTTTATATTATTATTATATAATACGGTTATTCTATTATTTTTACATAATTAATATTTATATAAAATCTTTATACTTTTTATATTTTTATCATTTCCTTTCCTTTATTTTTACAAAATGTCATTAAAGCAATACAAAAGAAACGAGGAAGATGAAAAAAATATATTTCTTAAAGCTGTCTTCTAGAATAACAGTTTTAAGTCATAAATTATAAAAATTACTATATTATGAATATCCGATTATCAAAAATAGTTTTGAGAAGATGTGGAAAACATGATTATTTTAATTTGTAAGTGCAAATATCGACCTCCAGTGTCACCGTGTCGACGATAATTACAAGACTCAGTGGGTCCATAGAAGGACATTGGCTTGGTAAGGATGTGGCGCTCCAATTGATGACCTTGACTTGAGAAGTCTAGCATCAATAATAGAAATTTGTCCTTATATTTTTTTTTTTCAAGAAAGATATCCTCGAGAGATTTCCTTCGAATCTCATAATTTGGATGGCTGAATTAAGAAAAGAAAATTTTATTTAAGTTGTAAGGACCTCCGGTCCCACCTTCTCAGCAATGGTTACATGACTCAGTGGGTCCATAGAAGGACGTTGGGTTGGTAAGGGTGTGGCCCTCCGATTGGTGACCTTGACTTGAGAAATCTAGCATCAATAATATTTAACAGGCTTTTTGTTTTTCTTATTTTTTTAATACGTAAAAATCATAAAAAATATATATATATATTTATAAAAATTTAAATACTAAATTTTAATTTAGAGAAACACTGTTAAAACAAAATTTTTGAAAGAATTTTTGGCCGGAAGGACAAGCAGCTGTTTGTCTCGTCTTTGCTAAAAGCTTGCAAATATCGACCTCCAGTGTCACCTTGTCAACAATAATTACAAGACTCAGTGGGTCCATAGAAGGACATTGGGTTGGTAAGTATGTCGCCCTCCAATTGATGACCTTGACTTGAGACGACTACCATCAATAATAGAAATCTGTCCTTATTTTTTTTTTAATTAAAGAAAGATATCCCCCGAGAGATTTCATTAAAATCTCATAATTTGGAAGGCTGAATTAAGAAAATAAATGAAAATAAAATTTTATTTAAGTTGTAGAATGTATATGTGTGATTTTATATTTGAAGATATATAATTAATTTTCAAAAATTAAAAGTATTAAAAAACAAAATTTTGAATGTTCAGCCTACCCTTTTATTTCTCGGGGTTATGGGAAGATTTTTTTGGACTTATTGCATTAAATGCTTTATTTGTTGGGGGATGAATGTTTATGTAATTGGTCCAGTGGTTATTTAATTCTAGGAATGTGGCAAGATATGATGGCTCCAAACTTCTGGACACTAATTTGTTTAGTTTTTGAAACAGATAAATTAATTTTTATATAAAAATTTTTATATTTATATTTGTATATTTGTATATATTTAATAAATTATTTGTTTATTTAATTATAGTTCTTATTTTATATTATTTTTTATGATTAATCATACATATTTGATCATTTCGTATTTTTATAATACAATATGATTATTTTATTATTTTCATAAATAATATTTTTATAAAATTTTTTATATTTTTTATATTTACGCATTTATACCGTTACCTCTTATAAAATATCATTTTTTTAATACCGTTTCGTATTTGTTTTTGTTGTTTAATTTCGATTTCGGCACGATCTTGAACGGTAACAAGGCAAAAATTATTAGCTTTATCAATTAAAAATGATTTTAGATTAGATTTGAGCACAAATATCCTTATAACAATACTTTTATCTCTAGGTAACATGAAATTGAATAAGTTGCAATGACATTTAAGCCTGCAATAACCAAGCTACACGCACAACTAGTAATAGTCTGGAGCTGCATCTGGTGCTGATGGGCATAAGATTAGTTGTTTAGAATGATGCTTCCAAAGTGAACCATTAAACGCGTCAATCTAATAGTTAACTTATTTTTATTTTATATATAATATCTTTTAATTAAAGGGAATTTTTTTTAAAAATAAAAATCTTAGCTTTTACAGGTGGCAGTTACTTTAAGGGAATAAAAAATCAGAAGCCCAGGTGGCCTAACAAGGCCTATCTTCTAGGAAGGAGACCTCCAGCATCCTCTCGGAGGATTTATATGATCCATAGAGGTGGAAGAGAAGCTCATGCGCACCAGGGGAGAGGAGAAATCCCAAGTTGACGAGAAAGTCAGCTCCTCTGTTTTCGTCTCTGTAACTGATTAATTTTATTGGGTAGCAATATTGATTTATAGGTCTCTCTCTCTCTCTCTCTCTCTTGGCTACTTCTAATTCACTCTTTGATTTGCAATTATGCAGCTTGGACAAGTTCTTTGATTCACATGTTCTCGTCCTAATATGACTTCCTAGTATCCAAAACCACACATAACCAACCATCATGCAGAGGCACGAAAGAGGTAAAACTTTCATCCTTGAAACTAAGAAAAGTTGAAGAAAAGTGATAAGTTAGTTGTTTATGAGGCAACTACAAACTTTTGATTTTGAACGTGGGATTAAGTGTTTGCTCTATTTGATTTGTGAAGTTTATCAGATGGGACCCCTACAGCATCCGGTGGCTACATCATCGGGACCTCCCTTATGGCCTCGGTATTGCATTTACAAGGTTCCTAGGTATATATACCATCGGAATGTAGCAGCCTATGAACCATATGTAGTTTCAATAGGCCCTTTTCACCATGGCAAAAGCAATTTAAAAGCTATGGAGAAACATAAATCTCGCTACTTGGAGGGCTTCCTTGAGAAATCGAAGCTGGTCGTGGTGGACCTTGTCAACACTATAGAGGAATGGGAAGAAGAGATAAGAGCTTGTTATGCAGAAAATATTGAGCTTAGTAGTAAAGACTTTGTGCAGATGATTCTAGTTGATGGCGTCTTCATTATTGAGTTGTTCTTGAGGTATCATTTCTGTGATAGGCGAGAGGACTCTGATCGCATACTAATATTCAATCCAGGTTTTGACAGCACCATAGTGCATGACTTGATCTTGCTCGAAAACCAGCTGCCCTTCTTTGTCCTTGAGAGAATTTTCCACCTAACCTTTCAACCTCTTTCCCTGGAAAACTTCCCTACCATGCTTGATCTTACATTTCATTTTTTCTCCGATTTCAACGCTCAGAAGAAGCAGCCGGGTTTTGAAGTGAAGCATTTTCTTGATTTGCTAAGAACTTTTCAGCTATCATCAAATCTAAGGATGCAGCCTAAAGTTGTTGCAGAATTCAAGTTTATGCACAGCGCAACGAATCTTCATGAGGCAGGAGTCGAGTTCAAGACAGCTTCTTCCAGATGCCTACTTGACATACATTTCGAAAGTAACATCCTTGAAATGCCATGTTTGCATTTAGATGACAGGACAGAGTCATACTTTCGCAACCTAACGGCGTTCGAGCAATACCATTACCCTTATGACAGGCACATTCTAGACTATGTTATTTTGATGGATTACTTAATCAACACAATAGAAGACGTTGATTTACTTGTTCAGAGTGGGGTTATTGTCAACTGGCTAGGTGACTCTGCTACAGTCGCAACTCTGTTCAACAATCTTGGTACAAATTTTGCAATTGATAATTCCAATTTCTATTTTGCTCGTCTTTGTAAAGACCTAAATGAGTATCACAGAGTCTCTTGGCATCATTGGAATGCAATCTTCAAACGTGATTATTTCGGCACTCCATGGAGGACAGTAGCAACCACTGCCGCAACGATGTTGCTTGTGTTAACACTTATACAAACAATTTGTTCCATAATTTCTCTTGGAAAATGAAGATTATGTACAATTGTAATACATGCATGATGAGAGCATTTGTTGTTCTTATGATTGTACAATCACCACAAGAAAACATGTATTAGTGAAGGATTTGCTATTGATTAACGTTGGACAAAATATCAAGAGATTGAAGAATAAAAAAAATGTACATCTATTGGCGGTAGATTTTTAGCAACAGAAAATATCCGTCGTTAATTTATCATTGATAGTTGTACAATCAGCGATAGATTATCAACGAAAATTATCGTGGTAAATTTTTTATTTTTTTATTTTTTTATTTTTTTTATTTTTTATTATTTTATAATTATTTTTTTTTCTTTTATTCTATTATTCTATTTAATGGTTAAATAAAAAAAATAATTTACTATTCTATCTTAATTAATAAAAAAAATATTTTATTTTTTTATTTAGTGTAAATTTAATTAATGTCGAATTTAAATAATAAAAAAATTCAATAAGAATATTCAATAAAAAAATTATCCCAATGTAAAAGGAAAAAAAAAAGAGATGAGAAATAAAAAATCGTGAAAGTAAGATAATTTTTTAAAAAAAATATTGAGGGTTATTAAAAAAATGTGAGCATTAAATAATAAATTAAAAAAAAAAGAACACCCAACGGATCATAGTATAATGGTTAGATTACTCAGCATCCATCTTGGTGGTATAGGTTCGATTCCAACCCGAGATATTTTTCACAAATAAAATGCAGGACATGTGGGCGGGTTGGGGCGTGCTTGAGTGACAGAGCAGGCGGGGGCGCATGCACACACGTGAGAGCTCCTAGAATCAAAAACGAAAAATATTCGTGCATCAACGACGGAATAGTCCCGTGCACACGCATGAGAGCTCACAGAATCAGTGATGGAAAATATTCATATCTAATAGTGAATTATCGGCGACGAAATAACAACAGAAAAATTTCATCGCTGATATATTTACGTATTATCTTCTATCAGCGACGGAAATTTTTCGTCGTTAATTTGTTGCTAATAGTTTAACGACGAATATATTTCGCTAGTAATATTTAGCAAAATGGTTTTCAACGACAGATTTTGTGATAAAAATTTCCGTCACTAATACTCTTTAACGACAAAATGAATTCTATAAACGACAGATATTTCCATCGTTAATATTTTATTTTTTAGTAGTATATAAAGTCAAGGAAATTGTGAGCTGTCAAAACAATTTGTTTCATAATTTCTCAACAAAAATGAAAATTATGTGCCATTGTAGTGCATGCATGATGAATGGGTTTGCTTATTTTTATGATTGTACCATCAAGAAAATTGTAAGCGGTCAATATAGAATTGCACAAATTTTCCTTAATTAAAGTCGCCATCAACATTCAAAATTTTAAAAAAACTCTTTAGAATCTAATATAAGAGAAACATTTTTTATATTTCTATACATAAAGTTGTGAATTTCAATATCATATAAAGTTATCAACTGTAATTATTTTTTAATCACACAGTTCAATCTATCTCTTGATACTTTACTCAATTTTGAGCTTTCTTATGAGTTATTTTTGAATTGAAGTCAAACAAGAACAACATAAGTTCACATTTTAACTATTGAAATTGAAAACATTTTGGGGGAATTATCGAATAATTTCACTTATTTTCAGGATCGGAAAAGAATTTTAGAAATCCCAAAGAGAACCCGAAAATCCAAAATATTAAAAAATAAGAAAAAAATGAGGTCTAAGATTTGGAAAAACCTTCATATAAAAAAGACCCGGATATGAAAGAAAAATTGTTACGCCCTGAAGCTAGGTTTCAAATCAGAGTTTCCTTTTTCTTTTCAAAGTTTTTAATTCTCTCCAAGATCAACGAAGTATAGAATTGATAAGATAAAAGTGGTCAAAAGAAAATTTTTCTTAATAGAATTGGATGAATATTTAACCAAGTATTTGTATTTTTTTTGTTATATAAGATGTAAATATATATATAAATATAAAATTTTAAATACTAAATTTTTATTTTAAAAGAACAAACTATTAAAACAAAAATTTTGAAAGAATTTTTGGCCACCAGGACAACGACCTGTTTGTCGTCTTTGCTAAAAGCTTGCGGATAATAAAAACTCTTGCAAACATCGACCTCCAGTGTCACCTTGTCAACAATAATTACAAGACTCCGTGGGTCCATAGAATCCATTAAATGCAAATGTAAGTTGTCAAGGATTTGGCTGGTTTCAAATTCAGAGTAAATTGAAACAATTTCCAAGGACCCTCACCTGAACCTATGTAAGGCTAGCTAAAAGGTGCTGGGTGAGGGAATCCCGGAGTGAACCCATCTCTCTCCATGTACATTGCATGAGTGGTGGAAAGTGACCCAAATATTGTGCTAGTCAAATCCTACCCTACTCATGCTATCATAAAGCATTAGAGTGATTCATGCACTGTGCTCTGTCTTAGAGTTTCGATTCTAGAGAGATTGATACCTTTCCAAATGACAAACCTTTGGTAAATTTCATGCTTAAAGCTTGTGTGGCAAAGGGCATAAGCTCTAAAACATTAGGCACCAAGTATTCCTCCATTATTTAATTATTGCTTTTTAGCATGGTAACTAGGAAATATTAGTCTTTTCCTTCATTATTTGAGCATTGTCGTTTACACGCAAGTTCTCTCTCTCTCAGCTTTGGTGATTGGGGAAGAGCGAAGAGAAAGAAGAGAAGACAGCAAAGGGACACTTGGAAAAGTGGCATCCACCTGATTAGGTCTAAGTGGGTTCACGTGAAGGTGCCAAAACATTTGTTGTTTGTTTGTTGAGATAATTACACGTTTGATTCATAAAGTTTATTCTTTTTTCATGAATTAGTTTATACCGGTAAAAGTACTATTTTATGATTTTTAAATTTTTAATTTCGTATCAATTATTCTTTTCGTTATTAACGATAATAAAGTGATCGTTAAATACGGACATAATGATCTATATTATGTTTGGATACTTACACGTTATTATCCTACCAACATAAAAAATATCTCGTGTGTGTCACGTCGGCATATTGTCAACGTGACAGTGCCATGTTATTTAATTACCGACGTGACAGCATCATACAAGCACTTCTCCAATGACTTTGGCAACACCGGAGAGAAACCCATATGCTTATTTTTAAAGTACAGATTCTTTGCATCGAGTGAATGAATATTCAACAATTTCATCCTCTTCTCCTAATTCAGTTCTTTCTCTCTCTCTCTCTCTCCTCTGTTTTACATTCTATTTTTTATTTGTTTGATTAGAAAAATTACGAAATTGGATGTTGTTTGCTGGGAATCAGCTACTCTTTAGGTTGTTCATGCCTTCCTCGAAAGAAGACCTGCATTAGCATTATCTCCTATATAAACGAATCTCGCAGAGCAGTCAATTTGAGAGAAGGAGTCTGTGGTGGCAATTAAAATTGGATGCTGTTTGTTTTTCTCTGTTTGGTAGTCTGTGGTGGCAAAGAGTCAATTTCCTGCCTGGTGGTAGTCTATGGGGGAGTCGATTTGAGAAAAGGAGAGGGTTTACTATTAAAATGGGGTAGGTGAGAGAGAGGGAGAGAGAGAAGAGAAACCATCGGCCGGGTGGGCTTTCCGGAGAGGAGACAAGAGAGAGAAAGGGTGAGGGGAGGAGAGAGAGAGAGAGAGAGAGAGAGAGAGAGAGAGAGGAAACCATCAGCCGGCGGGTTTTCCAGAGAGGAGAGGAGAGAGAGAAAGGGGGAGTGAGGGGAGAGAGAAGAGAAACCCCATACAAAGTTCTCTCCTGTGGAGACAATGGTCTGGCTACCAAAGAGATATCGGTTTCTACATATGGTGTCACCTCCAAGAGAAAGAAGAGTCTGAATAGAGAAATAGAGGAAAGAACAGAGCACCAACAGAGGTTTCTTCCTTGCAACCATGGCAACAAACCCCCCCCCCCCACTCTCCCTCTAGGTACAATTCCCTCACTCCCTAATATATAAATACATACCATCCCGTAATATTTTCTCTTGTTTTTTAATGGGTTCCTTGAAAATATAGCAAAACCAAACGCCATAAATTTTTGCCGACTAAGCTTAGAGAGAGAGAGAGAGAAACCAAAGAAAACAGAGGAGAGAGACAGGGAAATTATGCAGCTCTTCTAATCCAACAACATAAAAAAGGGTCTCTAAATTTGAACCTAACCTATATTAGCTCTCATCTTTTAAAGAGCGTGAGAAGCATTTGGCAAGGTTAAAAAAGAGTAAAGAGAGAGAAGAGAGAGAAAAAAAAGAGAGAAAAAATATGGCTATTCAAGCGCAGTTGTCTTCAGAGAATCTTGGGTTTCCTTTGGCAGCTCGTAGGATTTCATTGACAATTGTTGGTGTGGATCAAATGAGTTCTGTTTTGGTCTTCAACAAAAGCAACGACAACATTCACCCCATCAAAATCAATTTCTACAGCAACAGCTTCAACAGCACAGAATTCAAATCCCTTCTTTGAAAAACATCACTAATTCTTCTCAACTAATGGTGTTTTCTCAAGCTGTGGCATCAGAAATCGAACGACAAAGACATGAACTTGATCAATTCGTTAAGTGTTGGTTTTAATGCCCGGGACATTTTGATAATTTAAGGGATAATGAGGTAGCTCCCGTTATCTTATTTACCATCCCATTAGCCACAATAACCTCCCATTAATCAACCTATGAAGATACCCGAATGACAATTTGGAAGATGCCCAACGTGTGTGTGCTCTTCTTCTTCCACAGAGTGAACGGAGGAAAATTTTTCATAGTGAGGACACATTCCCGAAAGAGAGAGAACATATTGTATGAGGGTTTTGGGAGATTCTCGTATAGGAAAATTTCTCTCGTCAAAGGATTCACCGGACTTGAGTTGAGGTATTGTGAAACTGTGGTGGTAGTACAATTCTATGATCACCATCCGACCGAGCGATCCGTTCGAGAGATTTCATGACTCGACAAAATTTTGGACATCCAATAGAGATATTAATCCCAAAAAAATTTTGATTTATTTATTACGCTTCGTATGCACATTATATATCGATTAAATCCTACATTGGTAGCGATTGTTGGATTTAATTAAAATTTTTTTCAGAATTATTTTTTGGGTATAAAAAATTTTAGGATCTAGATCACGAATGAGTTTCATGAATCCGAGAATACCACATGAATACCCATGGTCCAGGGATTGCAAAAATGATTTTTGTTGAATTTTCTGAACATGTTTAGTCCATAAAAAGTCCGGTCAAAATTTACGACCGTACAGACTTTAAAATCTTAGATCTATAGCTTTAGAAGGCAAATCAATGCATGAAAATGTTTTATGTGTGTTCCTTGTGGTTGGATCTACATTTTGATACATTTAGATTTAAGTTTTGGATGCCGGAAACCAGGATCTCCAAATGGCCGCGGAGGGTCGCGACTGGAGTGGTTATATCAGCCATTTTTAATGTTTAAATCCTCCTAAAATCAAGTGTAAGATATTTGGAGGATATCCAACAATATTTTCCAGTAAAAAAAATGCGTAAAAAATCGGTCGAAAATGAGTTTTCCAAAAACCGGGTTGAAAGACCCGTTGCAGAACTTGTCGGGCGAAGAAGACCCGGTCCAGACGGCGCAGGCGCTTGCATCTCACGCGCTCTGAGGCACATTAGAAGGCAAGCAGCGGGCGCGCGTACTTCACGTGCGATCTAGGCGCGTGAAGCGGTAACTTCCTGGTTCGGGTCGGACCATGACCCGAACCAGACCCGAGTACCGACACGGTCGGGTCAGACCCTGACCCATTGATCAACCAGTGTCCGACCTAGTAGCCGACCCGGGTGACACAGCTCAGCCCGTGAAGTCGCGTGAGCCGCGGGTCGCCGACGAGTAAGGACCCTGGCGGCGCGTCAGGTTGTCTGAAATTTGATTTTTTCAAAATTTTGAGGATCCTACATCCATCATTATGACTTTTTGTAGATTTCTGTGTACTGAATCCAAATTCGAATGGTAAGATAAGATTTCGGGTTGTGGTGTATGGTGTCCGTTGATTTATACGCTCGCTTTGATGTCTATATTCGAATCACTTTGGACTTGTTGATTTGTAGGGTACACAAAATGTGAAAATAAGTATCACTAAGTCACCAATATATCTCTTAATGCATTGGAAACTGTCGTATTAGATTTTTGCGATAAGTGTAAAATGAACGATGTGGTCTACGAGATTACATACTTGTAGATTCAGTTTATTCTCAAGAAGCAAAATCAATTTGAGATTCTGAGGCACGGAACAGTGGGCCCCAGGTGATACCGTACCTCATGATAGATGAGATTAGGAGGTGTATCGTGCATGGAAGAAAATGATAGCCAAGTTAGGGCAGTTCTTATCAGTGGCATGCACGATGACTTGATCTCGTTCTACAAGCAATATTCTATGGATATGTCGGTTAGACTCGCCCTAAAGGAGCATTGTGATGTTTTTTTCAGGTCCTAATGTGAGGATGCTGAAGAAAAGGGCCGATCATACAATGAAAAAACATTTGATGTAAATGTCGAATATGATCGCTGAGTTAAGGAATATGGACGAGCCAATTTTTGGATGACATTCAGGTATTGAGTGTGATCCAGTTTTTTACCTAATTCATAAGAAACCATGAAAACCTATCTCACGCATGTCGAGAGTATTGTGCTTTCGCTGAAGTGAGTAGGCATAGTGAGCTCGATGAGGAGTAGCTGGAGGTGAGTGGGCCGCACTCGAATCATGATTATTCAGAGGAGTCGAGAAAGGACTTAAATGGCGCTAAGCCAACAACATAAGCATGTGAACGAGACTCGAGATCCATTCAATAAAAACCATTCGAGAAAACAGACAATAATGTACGAAAACGCAGGAAGAAGAAATTTAATAAGACCAATGTAAAACGCTACGTTTGAGAAAAACTTGGTAATTTCGTTTGTGAGTGTGACAAGCAAAAAGTAATGTTTTTCTTTTTTACGTGGTTTGAGTTTTATCCCATTTATGCTGATGCTCGCTGATTTCTTTCCCTTATGGATTGTAAACTCAGGAGCCACCAACCATATAGCTCGAGATAAGAATGCGTAAATAGAGTTTCGCCGAATGAATCCTCAAGTTTGGAGAATTTTCACTAGGGACAGTGCATTTGTCATAATTAGAGGGAACGACACTTGCCATGGTGTTTTTAATACTCTGAGTATTCAATGGAACTTGAATTTGGTACCTTGTCTAAGATTGACTTGGATAAACAAGCAATCATCTGTTTTATTAAATACGATAATCTTTTTGATTTGTTATGTTTTTTATTCATGATGGATGAAATGCACTAGATGCTGCTCCTTCTAATGATTTCTTTGTCACACTTCTATTGCCTTTACATATGAATGCGTAGATGATGATGTAAATGAGTGGCATAGTAGATTTAGACACATAGGGCAAGAGATAATGAATTGATTAGCAGCAAGTGATTTGTTGGCCCCGCTAACCAAATTCGAGTTGTCCGTATGTGAGTTTTACTTAGTCGGCAAAACGATAAAAAAACTATTTGGCAAAACAATGAGTGCAGGGACTCCATTGTAGTTAGTCCACTATGAAATTTGTGGCCTTATGAGCATGAGAGCCAGAAATGGAACTGTGTACATTATGATGCTTATAAACGCTTACACGCGTTTCGGTTCATCTACCTGATCTCGCACAAGTCTGAAGCATTGAGAATATTTCAGCAGTTTTATTAGCGAAATTGAGAACCAATTAGACTTGAGAGTGAAGTTTCTCATAACCGATTGGGATCACGAGTATTTGTCTAAACTACACAAAGAGCTCTATTTCGAGAAGAGTATTACGAGATTACCGACTGTTCCTACTATTTCTCAGTAGAACGGAGTAACCAAGATAATGAATGAGACTTTGTTGGAAATGTTGAGGTTTATGATGGCGCAGATCGATGTGTCCATCTCCTATATCGGGGAGATGTTTTATTGACTACTGCATACGTCCTCAACTGTATCTCATTAAATTCCATAGTCAGTACCCCATTTGAATTTTGGACAGAGAGGCAGTCTGACCTTAACCACTTGAGGATTATGGGGTTGTGCCGCGATTTCTTATATCCACATGGCGAGTTAGGCCCGTGAGAAAGTATGTGTTCTTAGGCGAACATATGGATGACACTGTAATCGAGATTGAGTCTCATGATACCACATTCTTTGAAAATAATTTTTCTAAGAGATGTGAAATCAAATTGCATCTTACTTTTTATGAGATTGATGAGGCTAGTGACTCGGGTGACCCAAGCGGCGGGATATAAGAATCCATTACGAATTTTAGTCTTAGTGGGAGCGATCCATCAAGAGATGAAGTGTTTTTTCTCTCCTCATAAGAGTATCGAGAATATGTATTTAAATGTCGTTTCCCGATTGAGGGTGAACCATTCATTGTAACTCTAGAGGATGATGAAAAATCTAAAACGGTCCAAGAGACTCTTAAGGGTTCTATGAAGAACCATTTGTTAAGGGCCACAGATGAAGAGAAGTAGTTGATAAGAATCAACAGAATTTGGGACCTAGTTGATTTGTCTGAGAGCAGAAGGACTATTAGGAACAAGCAGATTCTCAAGATCAAGAGAAATGCCGACAGATCGATGGTGAAATATAAGACCTGTTTAATAACCAAGAGTTACACTTAGACTTAGAGGTCGACTACCAAGGAGTCGTAGTTCAATTTATCTCGATTCGTTCATTTACTTTTAACGATTGTCATGAATATGGATTTGAAGTTACACCAAATGGACGTAAAGACCGCTTTCCGTAATGTAAGTCTAGATAAGATGATCTACATGGAGTATCACTCTGGGTTCGTTGTAATAGATCATGTGGATAAGGTCTGTTGACTTTGAAAATCAACATACGGCTTAAACACCCATCCAGACAGTGGTACCTGAGATTTTACGAGTAGGTGATATCTTACGGTGTTATAATGATAGAGTAAGATCATTGTATCTATCTGAAATGTGCTGATGACTCTTTTATGATCATGTTCTTATATGTGGGTGATATTCTGTTGATCGAGAACAATAGAGAGTATCTAATAACCATTGAAACATGGTTATTGTTCATAGCTGAGGTTTTAATTTATTCTCGAAATTAGGATCCAAAGGGATGGCTTGAAAATGGTGTTGACTCTTTAACAAGAGTTCTACATCGGGTAAATTCTTAAGTATTTCGAGATAAGCGATGATAACTCAATAGATACTTTATCACTAAATGTGAAGAACCGAGTCTTGACATATACTCAAAAATTCAGAAAGAAATAAGAGAGATAAATAGAATCCCTTATGTCAGCGCAATGTCCATTTTAGTAATTGCGATGAGGCATATACGTGCAATATACAGTCTAGTGCATGCGATGAGGCATAGACGACCAGACGTTTATTTTGCAATCGATTTGGTAAGTAGGTATCAATCGAATTCTGGAAGGGATTATTGTAGAGCAGTGAAAAGAATTCTGAAATATTTTAAATGAACTGTGGACCTCTCCTTGTATTATAGAAAATGTGATTTGCGTTTTGTTGGGTATTCAGATGCTGACTGGGAGTAACGATCTGGATGAATGCAAACTAACATCAGGTTTTATCTTTTTAGAGTAGTAAGAAGCAAATCTGTACAACTTTATCTACGATAGAGACTGAGATTGTGGTATGTTCAGTTGCAGTTCAGGAAAGTGTTTGGCTCCTAAAATTTCTGGATATCTTAAGGGTTATGGCAGATAGTAGGAGGTCAGCGATAATTATTGTGATAATCAAACTTCCATTGCCAACAATCGATACCCTAAATATCATAATGAAGCCAAACACATTGTACTGAAAATCGCTCTGTGCGAGACACTACCGAGAATGCTATTGTGACAGTTAATTACACTTTTACATACAGTATGATGGCTGATCCCTTCATAAAACACATTGTGAGAGATTCCTTTGTGAGACAAGAAATCATTGGCTTTAGTGTATTTTGACATTTATCATTATATACTGTTTTTTATGTTTATTGAAATATATGATATGCATGCATTATTGGATCATAAGTTTATTTCATGCATTTATTTATTGTCATATATTATGTAATATTTTGTGATAAAAGATGTGTCAGGCAGACGTGGTCGACTTTAACACACAAATGACCATCTCCAACTCTAAGTGAGCGAAGTTGAGACGGTTGCTAGTCGTAAGAGGCTCTGAGAATGACCCTACTAAAATATAAGTCGCCCTGATATATATTCAGGACGAGATCATTTGCGATATGACCGATATGAAAATATCCACATTTATGTTATTTGTAAGTAGCCGATCTCAGATATCACTTGTGATTTGTGATATTGTCTCTGAGATACTTTCTCTGATTTTTCTGGATAAAATATTATGTGTAGACTGAGTTCCATACCTACACAGTGTTAGAAAAATCTGACATATGCCTTTTGAGAGATTGAAGAATAACACTGTGACACGTGTTTCATACCACGTATGAGAGACTATAATGTGATGATAATCGTCGTTCCCACTGTGTGAAATCTGAGATCCATTGGGTGAGATCTTTTGTGCCCTTATTATTTTCAGCTGTTTCTAAAAGTTTTGGTTCAGTGTTACTATTTTAGTCTGTTTACCTATGATCTGAAAGATAAATTGAGGTTTAAAGGGCAGATCTAGGAAAGCAGCTGAATTGAGACTAATAGATTCGAGTTTGGGAAAAGTAAAACCAATCGGCATTATATCATGGTATTGTATTCACAGGTCGACCTGTTATATTAATTTATATTATAATTTAAACATAATAGTGAATGCATAGTCGAGTAAAAGATTGTGGATCACTTTCGATGAGAAAAGTGGCTCGATGGATGTAATTGTATTGGGTCTGGGGTATAACGAGTTGTTTTTGATATTAACGATGGCTTCTCGGTTATCTTAACAGGTATATTGAGAAGTTTTTGTTTGCAGGTGTACCGCTAGTCGCACGACGTCTAATTCTGTATGAAAGTACAGTAGAGTGATGTGATAGATCGCATGAGTTACGATTTTGTGACGGATGTAAAATGCGCTCATGTGTAAATAGAAGATGTTGGTTTTAATGCCCATTGTGGGGCATTTTGGTAATTTAAGAGATAATAAGTTAACTCCCATTATCCCATTTATTATTAAAATACCCCGCAATGGGCATGAACTTGATCAATTTGTAAGGTTGCAAGTTAGTCAAAAATATTATATATATTATGATTTTATTATTCTTTTTGATTTTTTTAAAGGGGTATTTGTCAAAATTCATTTTTTTAACGGGTATTGATCAAATTGTGATTTTGATTGAAAGAATGAGAGATTGAGACTCTCGTTGCAAGAACAGAGAAAGAAACAAATTGCAACAATGCTAAGCAAAATTAAATCAAAAGCAGTCAATTTGCCGAGGCAAAAAGACAAAGAAATAGCGAAGGCAAGGAAGAAAGCAATGGAATATAGAAGAGCTGTTGAGAAAAATTGAGTATGAGAGTGGAGGGGTCGTTGCTTATTTTCATGTTGTTGCATTCTCATCAAGAGAGGAGATAAGAGAGAAAAGGGGAGGGGAGGAGAAAGAGAGAGAGTTTAGTTTTTTTTATTCAAAACCATAAACCCTTCCATATACCGATGTGGCACTACGTCAACAATTAAACAATGTGATATTGTGACGTCAGCATATTGATGACGTGACATATATGAGATACTTTTAATACTAACATGATAATAATAGATCAGTATCCACTGTCATATCAATACTTAATAATCATTCTATCACCGTTAATAATGAAAGAATTAATACGGTGAAAGTTTAAGAATCATGAATAACACTTTTAATTATAAAGATTAGTTTATGAAAAAGATTAAAACTTTAAAAGACTTAACATCTAATTATCGCTTTGTTTGTTTTGTGGTGGAATGACTTGTAACTTTTTTCAGGGATAGATGATGAATGACTGCTTTAATTGCTTTATGTACTTTCCCGTGAGTTTCCTCGAACAGAAGGGCGTGTGCTTCCCCACTTTTTGTTTATTGGAGTTTTTCGTCAATTACGCCATCTTTTCGCTTACTCTCTCTCTCTCTCTTCCTCTCTCTCTCCACCGAAACCATCCTCCACGTGACTGTTTTTCCCCCTTCATTTCACTTTTTTACCGTTAACCAATTATTATATAAAATTTTAATTAATTTAAATAAGACATGCTTTTCCTTTGTCTTTAATCCTAATTTTGCTTTCCAAATGTTAAAATAGGAAACAAATTAAGCTACATATGATGAATGTTTATGTAATTGGTTTAGTGGTTATTTAATTCTATGAATGTGGTAACATATGATATATTCAAACTTCTTGGTATTAATATTTTAGTTTTCAAAATGGTTCTCATATGTGAAACGTTTTAATAAAAATAAATTAATATTTATATTAAATTTTTTATATTTTTATATTTATATATTTTTTTCATATTTAATAAATTATTTATTTATAGTTTTTATTTTTTATATTATTTTTCTTATGATTAATTAATACATATTTTATCATTTTATATTTTTATTATACAATATGGTTATTCTATTATTTTTATAAATAATTAATATATATATATATAAATTTTTATATTTTTTATATTTATGTATTTTTATAGTTTCCTTTATTTTTACAAAATGTCATTAAAGCAAGGCAAAAGAAACAAGGAAGAGGAAAAAAAATCTATTTCTCAAAACTGTCTTCTAGGATAATGGTTTTAAGTCATAAATAATAAAAATTACTATATTATGAATATCCGATTATCAAAAATAGATTTCAGAAGATGTAGAAAATATGATTATTTTAATTTTTAATAACACAATTAAGATATTTCTTGCTTATTATGCAAAGTGGGAAAATATCAAATGTATAAAAAATATGGCATCTTTCAAAATGGTGGTCAAAATTTTGTTGTCACGGTGATATCAAGACCCCAATAATTTATAAGTGTGACATGAAAAATTAATTGTTAGATAGAATATTTTTTGGTAAAACTTTTCTTTTTAGCTTCATGATTGACAAAAATATATAATATATAATAACAATTTCTCACACCAAAATGCATTTTGTAACATAAATGTAGGGGGAGCGTACAAAGTCTGGACCAACTGCGAGTGGTGTATTGACCCCATTACATGGATATTGGTTTCTGGGGTTGCAATCGCTTGTGGTGTGGTTCTTGGCTTTCTACTTCAACTCAATAGCTATGGGTTAGTAGCCACGGTAGTGTTATCTTTGATAGAGATTTTAAGTGTATGATTCGACATCTTCAAGTGAAGGGACTTTAAAGAGAATGAAAAATAATAAGGTCATAAAACTTGATGGTATTCCTATAAAAGTGTAAAAATATTTAAGCGAATTTAGCATAAAAGTGTTAACGGATATTTTCAATAAAATTTAGAAAATTAAGAGAATGTCTCAGATATGAAGGAAGAGTGTAATTGTACAGCTATATAAAAATAAAAGAGATATACATGATTGCTCTAACTATAAAGGAATTAAAGTTATGAGTTATATTATGAAACTATGAAAGAGAGTATTAGAATATAAATTGAAATTGGAGATAAATATGTATCAAAATCAATTTGGATTTATATTAGAAAAATCCATTACGGAAACGATCCACTTGTTAAGCCATTTGATGGAGGGATATAGAGTACAGAAAAGAGACCTACATATGGTATTTATTGACCTAGAAAAAGCACACGATAGAGTTCCTAAAAATTTATTGTGGTGGACGCTGATAAAAAAAAAGATATTCTTAAAATACATTAATCTAATTAGAGATATGTATGAGAGAGCTGTAACTAGCGTAAGAATTTGTGAGCGTTTGAGCGATAGTTTTCCCATTAATATTGGACTCTATTAAGATTCGGTATTAAATCCCCTCTCTTTACAGTAGTGATAGACGAAATCACAAAAAATATTCAAAATAAAAAACCATGGTGTATACTTTTCGCAAATGATATAGTGTTGGTTGATAAAATTATGAAAAGTGTTAGTGTAAAATTAGAGTTATGGAGATTTACACTAAAATCTAGAGGGTTTAGACTGATCGAAAACTAAATATATGAGATGTAAGTTTAGCGACAGCTTCCGGAATGATAAAGAAATGATTAAGTTAGATGGGCAAAAGGTACCCAAAAGTGAACGATTTAGATATCTAGGATCAATCATTTAAAATGATGGCAACATGAATTGAGATGTGAACTATACGATTTAAGCGGGTTAGATAAAATTGAGAAGGACTTTCGGAATTCTTTGCGATCGCACGATACCATTGCACTTAAAGGAAAAGTTTTTTAGAATCGCGGTTAGATCTATACTATTATATGGTATTGAGTACTGTGCTATTAAACAATAATAAGAATAAAAGATGAATGTAATCGAAATGAAGATATTTATGTAGATGTGTGGAAAAACTAGAAGATATAGAGTAAGAAATAAAGAAATTCGAAATAAGTTGGGAGTTAATTCAATTATGGATAAGATGCGAGAGTGTCGTCTTAGGTGGTTTGAGCATGTGTAAAGAAAATCCAAAAATGTACCTGTTAGAAAAACCGATAACTTAAATATAGGAAGTTTAGTAAAACGTAGAGATAAATCGCTGAAAACTTGTATGTAAATTATCCGTAAAGATTTGGAAATAAGGGTTTAGAAAAGAAAATTATTTTGGATAAGAATGGATGGCGTAGAAAAATCTATACAAATTAAATCAATACATTTTAAATATTTATCTATTGATTTATTTATCTATTTTTATTTTTCTCCTTATCTTCTTTTATTTGTATTTATATATATATTATTTTATTTATTTATTTTATTTTTTATTTTTTTATCTTTTTATCTCTTTTAACTCTCAAATAGTCAACTTTAAATATTGAGATTAAAACTTAATTTGCGTTATTGTTGTCCTCCCTTGCTTGAGCAGACTGAATACGACTTAGTTTGCTCACGTTGAAAAGTGAATCAAGAAATTGATACGGAAATAGGATAAAACTATAATTTTAAATGAGTAAATATCATTTTTAAAACTTTTGAAATATTTTTTAGTATTTGTTGAAATACCTGGGTGTACAAATTAAACTTCTTTTCTACAAATTCTATAAACAGAACCTAACACACGAGAGTTGAAACGATGAACAATGATCCAGTGCCTTCTTTCCTGGTCAACAACTTCATCACAAAACTCCCCGAACACAAAAATTCTAAGCCCCAATACATTAATCCACCCATATTTTACTTTTATGATGAAATATATTAATCTACCCAATACATTAATCTATATATATTTTTTTGGTACATATCGGGACTTGAACTCAAGTCTATTACATGAAAAGGGGGGAAAGTACTATTTAAACCAAAGCTCTTTGGCTACATTAATCTATATTAGTGCCTTAAAATTTATCCAATCAAATTTTTATCACATTATTTTTTGATACTGGATCAATCAATGTCTAAATTCATATTCTGAGTAATCTGGTCTTATATATATATATATATTTAAATATATGTAAATAAAATTAATATAGAATTAATTTTTAAACTATTAAAAAAAACTTATTCTCAATTTATAGAACTTACGGTATAAATGAAATAAAACATAAATAAGTGAAGTTGAATCAGAATAGCATTATTCATACCGCAGAATGGATACAAGCCGGTAAAGTCTATTACGGCCAAAATTTATGTTCAGGTTGCTTTTGAAGGTACCACCTTAGTTTTAAATACATGACAAATTAGTTTTAGTTATTTTTGTCTTTTTTTTTTAAGCATTACTAAAATATTCTTCAAAAAAATCATTATACTTTTTTTTAACATCCAATTAATAGAACAAAATATAACAAAAACAAAAGAAAAGGATTACAAATTTCGAAAAATCAATGTATTTAGAAAATACGAATTAAACTAAGTTTTTAATTAAAATTAATTTATATGATTACTTGTAGAGAGAAAAATTAATTTTAGTTTTTATGGGGAGGGGAAACTTAAAACCAATAAGTTTGAAAAGAGAAAATATTAATTAGATTTAATTTTTAGAGAAAGAAAATTGTTGTATTTATTTTTTAGAGAGAAAACTAATTTTAAATTTTGTAAAGAGAATTTAAAGTTAATGTATTTGAAAAGAAAAAAAAAAGTGAATTAAAGAAAAAAAATGTGAATTAAATTGATTCATTTGGAAAGAGAAAATTAATATATAGGAAAAATAAATTTAGTTTTTTTTTAAGAAAAAGAAAACTTAATTAATATATTTAGAAAGACGATATAAATTAAAATATAGACTAAACTAAAATCGATGCAGAAATCAAGTTCCTACACAACGCAACAGAACTTCATGAGCCAGGAGAAGTTCAAGATGATTTCTTGAGAATGCCCACCTGACATAAATTTCAAAAAATAACATCTTGGAAATACCATGTTTGATGTTGTAGGACAAGACGGAATCATGCATTCTTAACCTAAATGATAACGGAGGACTAGGTCAAAGTCGTTTGAACCCGGAGAGTTGGCGGGGAAATTGAATTGATGGGTTTGTGATGATGAGAATGATATTGGAAAGTGGAGTTCGCGGAGGAAAGTGGGCTTCAGGTGAATCCAGTCAAGTCTAAAATTTGGGTTTCTGGTAGAGCTCCTCGGCACCTCAAGGCCTCTCTAGCGGCCTGCTATAAGTTTTCGATCACAGACAATTTGGGGAGTTATCTGGACGTTCCTGTGATTCATGGGCGAGTGACTAGGCATTCTTACCAGCATGTGATTGAGAGAGTTCAAGCTAAGCTTTGCAGTTGGAAAGCTACTCTCCTTAGCACTGCCGGAAGAAAGACCCTAATTCAATCGGTTACGGCTGCAATTCCCATGTACACGATGCAATCAGTGTGGCTTCCGGAAAGTATCTGTAATAGTTTAGATAAGATCAACAGAGACTTCCTTTGGGGCAGCAGTGACACCAAGAGAAAAGTGCATCTGGTTAAATGGGATATGGTCTGTGCCCCTAAAAAGATTGGAGGCCTGGGTATCAGAAGCATGAGGGCTCAAAATGTGGCTTTCATGGCTAAACTGGGATGGAAAGTCTTGAAAGGAGAAGGTTCCCTTTGGGGCACAATCTTTCAACATAAGTATCTGAAAGGAGAGGGGCTGCTAGAGCACAAAAGGAAGGGTAGTAGATCCAATATTTGGAGAGGAATTTGCTACAGCAGAGAGTGCCTCAGAAGGGGCAGTCGATGGAGGATAGGAAATGGTAACTCCATTCGTTTTTGGCATGACAGATGGATAGGCGACAAAGCGCTGGTAGAGCAGGCGTTAATTCCCCGGGAAACTTGTCGAAATGATACCAAAATCTCCCATTTTTGGGATGGCAATGGCAGGTGGAAGCTGGAGTATTTATCAACCGTGCTCCCTAAAGAAACAGTAGAGACAATCAAAGCTGTGATCATTCCTAGCTCTAGAAATGATTCTGACGCCTTGATTTGGAATGAGAGACCAGATGGAGTCTTCTCTGTTGCGTCGGCCTACTGGGTCCAGAAGGGGGACTTGCTGATCACCCCTGAGGAAAGCATGGTTTGGAGTTGGGTGTGGAAGTTGCAGTGCCCAGAAAAGGTTAGAATGTTCATTTGGCTGGCAGCTAGGGGCAGAATCCTAACTAGAAGGGAGCTGAAAAGAAGAGGACTCATCGAGGACGACACTTGTGGCATCTGTAAAGACACAGCGGAGACGCCCGAGCATGTGCTGCGGGACTGCCCTCACGCTCGAGAAATCTGGAGCAAGCTGGTGCAGTGTTTGAGCAACTCTGCTAGCTTCTGGGTGAAGAATGTTAGGGATTGGTTAAGGGAAGGGGCGGCTAAGAATTTCAAACTAGGATTACCAAATGAAGATCTTTTGTTCCTGCTCACGGCGTGGGAAATTTGGAAGTCCAGGTGCTCTGTTTTGTTCCAAAAGAAGCGGGAACCGACCCAATCCTTGGTGAGTAGAGTTCATAGCTTGGGGAAGCTTCTCGGTGAGAGATACAAAAATAACGGCAGCGGGGTAGAAGAGGTTACAGTTAGTTGGAAGTGCCCAGGGGAGGGTGTGCTCAAGCTTAACGTAGATGGTGCAGTCGACCAAATGGGGAATCAAGCTTCTACCGGAGGTCTCTTTAGAGACAGCAGAGGCGACTGGGTGCATGGCTTCTGGTGTAATATTGGGAAGTCGACTGCGGACTCAGCAGAGCTGTGGGCCTTCAAGGAGGGTTTACAGATTGCTAGGAGAAGGAATCTCAGTCCGTTGGTAGTTGAAAGTGATTCGTTGAGACTGGTTCAAGCTATCAACAAAGGAGTTGGGGAGACTCATCCTTGGAAAAACTTGATCCAAAACTGCATTCAGATTATGCAGCGCCTTGGTTCCGTTGAGGTAACCCACATTTTCAGAGAAGCCAATAGGTGCGCGGAAAGCCTTGCGAAGTTAGGGAAAGGTGCTTCTATGGGGCTTCATGAGGCTTCCTCTCCTCCTCCTAAGCTCTTACCTTTGATGGAGCAGGATAGATCCAGTACTTCGTGGGTTAGACGTCATGCTGGCTCTTCGTCAGCTATGTGATTCCTCTGTTCCTGTTCCCGTTTCCTTCACCTTGTATCACCAAAAAAAAAAATGATATTGGAAAGTTGGAAGAATCGGGGGAGATTTTGAGAGATCGAAAGGGAGTTGAGGTCACTGGAACGAAAAGAAACAAAATACTTTTTTTTTTCACTATTGGTATTCGGGATTTACTCGATTAATCCGGTTCGCATATTATGAGATTCATTTTAGGGGTTGACTCTTCTAAATCTTTTTTTGTTACTTCCAAATCTTTTTTCGTCATTCTCAAAACTCGAACTCAAAATCTCTGATTAAAAGAATAGAGTGACCGATCACTTAACCTAAAAGAATTTGATAAACAAAACATCTCTCTCTTCCGATCTTTTTAAGAAGCTCATTGCTATTTTGCTTATTTGATGATCAATTCCCTTCAACTGGAAATACTGGAATCAACACCGGTACCTTGATCCTTTTGAAACAATAAGCATAGAAATTATGAACTCATCCAGCAGTTAGTATTGAACATATTTCTATGCACATCTTTGATACCATAACTCTCTTAGGGGATAATTCGGGGACAGTGAGAACAACATGAAAACTTAGTTCATGCCTCGTAGAAAAAATCAGGATCTGCAAAATCACCTTTTCACCCCCCTTACACAATAATATTAATTAAATATGTAAAAAATAATAAAAAAAAAGCCTCGGTCATTACCAAGGGGAAAAGAAGAGGCAACAGCTCAAAAGATCGAAAAACAGAATAAGCAAATATAATTAACAATTAAGCTTGAAGATTATGGAAATGAATGTACAAGTTGTAATTTGGCAAAGCTTAACCAGCACCATCGTGGCAAACACTAGATGTTATTGGAGTTTTACGGCATATTTACATGACACGGAGGTTTGGCTTTAGCTGCCACATATATGTATATTTACAGGTTCTACAGTTTACTGAGGTAAGCTACAGGAAA
The DNA here is from genome assembly GCA_033439265.1 of Dillenia suffruticosa. Taxonomy (NCBI): domain Eukaryota; kingdom Viridiplantae; phylum Streptophyta; class Magnoliopsida; order Dilleniales; family Dilleniaceae; genus Dillenia; species Dillenia suffruticosa. Next base: position 23,340,023 of record JAVTVX010000029.1, read on the forward strand.
ACCATCTCCATCGTGAAGCAAACTCTCTGTCAACCAAAAACCATCCCATGAGACACGGACTCTCTGTGATGGAACAATCAACCGTATGTAAGTAATGCTTTTGTTCTGGAATCTATAACTAGAGATAAGGAATGCTTTGACATTACTGCTAACAGTGGAGGGGGCAAGTGAAAAGCTTAGAGGTATCCAAATCTCTACCTTCAACTGATAGGTCGGAAGTTCTGGCTCCCCTCTGCCCTTGCGTAAGGACCCTAACACCCCCCCCCCCCCAAAAAAAATGCTGATGCCTTGGGCCATGCCCAGGGTTCATATACTCTAGGGAAAAAGGCAATAAAACAAGATTAGCTGAGGTTTGGTCTATGTTTTTAAATGTTATAATGCAGCTTCATACAATTTTAAATAATATTTACATTAAAAAGAAGCTTTCAAGAATGGGATATTGCATACTCACAATAATATTTCCTTTAACAAGAAAAAAGAAAAATACAAATAAATAAATTACGTATATGTTATATATACAAATATATTTGAGGAATGAGATATATATATTTTTGGTACATTGGAATTTGATATTTACTTTATGAGAACCCGGTACTTTTCCAAAGTTCACCAATAAATAAACAAATAAATAAAACAGATGAGGATGTAGGAAATTGTGGGCTGTAACACCTGCATCGTCAATGTCACGGTTCTTGAGCACTATGAGCAATGAATTCATACTCGAGTGGTAAAAGGTTCAGCTAAATGGAATTTAACATATATGTATGTTCGGAAATGTAGGTGTCGAGAGGCCCTGTCGAGAGTCCAGGTTACGTTGGAGGAAGTAGCTAATATGGCTCTCAAAACTATCAGAGGAGTGGAAGTAAATAGGTTCAGAGAAGATTCATAACGAGGAGAATGTTAAGTGGATCCATCCGCAAACGGGAAGAGTGAAGCTCAACACTGGTGGTGTTGTGAATTTGAGGTCGGGCCAGGCCAGCGCAGGTGGAATTTTCAGAAACATCACTAGGGACTCGATTGCAGGATTTATGTCTAATATAGGAGAAGGGAACATCATTTCAGCTAAAGTTTGGGGGCTTTTGAGAGGGGCGCAGGATGGGTAAAAGGGAAGGCTTCACCAATTTAGATGTCGAACTAGACTCTGACATCCTGATGAAGTTGCTGCCTTATCATGCAAGAGTGTAGAGATCTCCTGCATGAACTTAACGTGAGAGAAGTTATGCATGTCTTCAGAGAAGCGAACATCTGCGCAGATCACATAGCGGCTTTGGGTCTTTTAGGGGCTGAGAGGGTGGCTGTGCTAAGCTAGCCCCTGGATTCCATTCTTAAGTTGCTTAAAGAAGATAAGGAAGGGGTGGTGAGGGTGAGGAGGAGAGTTTTGCCTCCTGGTTAACCTTCTTTGTCGTGCTATTGTCTTTTCTTTTGGTTTCCGGTTTCCATTTTTTTTTTTTTTTTTTTTTTTGTCTTTTGTTGTTCTTTGCTTGTTTCAACCAAGAAAAAAATAAATAAAAAGGCACACACACAGATGAGGATGGGCTGGCAATAAGTTGGAAGCGGGCTAGCTGCATCGTCTATTTGGGCTGGGCTGCCCAATGGAGACTGCATATACTTTCTTGGCCCATTTAATAGCCCACCTAGGCTGGGCTTAGTTTTGGTCATGCTGGGATTCTCAAGTTTGACCTGTAATATTTTTGGCCTAAAGTTGACCACGCTTATTCCACGAAGAAAATTTTAAACCGGCGAGAAAAGTTGACTTGACCAAAGATGCAAGGTCTTTTTGTGAAAAAATATCAATTGAGATTTTTAATTTACAAATTTATTAATATAGAATTAATTTTTAAATTATTAAAAAAAATCTTATTCTCAATTTGTAGAACTTACGGTATAAATGAAATAAAATATAAATAAATTAAGTTGAATCAGAATAGCATTATTCATACCATAGAATGGATACAAACTGGTAAAATATATCACAGCTAAAATTTATGTTCAGGTTGCTTTTGAAGGTACAACCTTAATTTTAGATGCATGGCAAATTAGTTTTAGTTGTTTTTGTCTTTTTTTCTTAGTATTACTAAAATATTCTTGAAAAAAATCAGCAGACTTTTTTTTTAATGGCTAAAGTAAGAGAGCAAAATACAACGGAAACAAAAGAAAAGGAATACAAAATGCAAAAAGGAACACAAAAAAGAGAAGGGAAGGTTCCTTAAGAAAAAGAAAAAGAAAAAAAAAAAAAAAAAGAAATGGTGCCATTGTTTTTTTTTTTTTGGTACAGAAATGGTGCCATTGTGCTTCGTAGAAATACCTCGCTCAGCACAAATACAAGTGCCAGACTTACATGAAAATAATTAAGGGTGAGTTAAGGGTGAGTTTGGTTGGAGTGAAAAACAGAAAGAAAAGAGAAGGGGAAATAAAAGTGGAGTAAAATGACTCTTTTCAGTAGTTTGATAAGAAAGGAAATATGAAGGGAAAGTAAAAGTGGGATGTAATCTCAATCCCTCCCCCTTAAGAAATTATTTTCATTCTAAAGTGGATAGATTGAGAAAGAAATGGAATTTTTGGATAAATTTATTCTTAATATTTATGAAATTGTCTATTAATTTTTTTTAATTTTATTTAGTATAAAATAACAAAATTTAATTTATTTCATAAATTTTATTAAACAAATTATTTTTCATTAATGATGGAGATTTTACTTTTTTTTTTACATTAATATTCAAATTTTATTTAATATAAAATAATAATGAAAATAACATAGTCCTAAGTGCTAGATTATTAAATAATAACAATAACAAAGGTGACTGTAATAGAAATATTTAAGTGAATGTCTGGTAAAACTAAAATAGATAAAATTAAAAATGAAAAGATTCGTAATAAACTAAGAGTTAGTTCAATTGTGGATAAGATGAAATATTGTCTGAAATAGTTTGGGCATATGCAAAGAAAACTAAAAGATACACCGATTAGGAGAATAAAAAACTTAAATATAGGAGATATAATAAAACGTATTGGTATACCGTTAAAAACTTGGATGTATGTTATCCGTAAAAATATGATAGTTAAGAATTTAGACGAGAAGATGATTTTGGACAGGAATGAGTAGTGTAGAAAAATTCACACAAATTAAACCAACATATTTTATATATTTATTTATTTATTTAATCTTTTATCCTTTCCAAATTTCTCTTTCAGATAACCGACCCCAAGTATTGAAATTAAGACTCAATTTATTGTAATAATGAAAATAACATAGAAAAAAATTAAAAAAAAAATCACTACAAGAAAACAAGGTATTAACGACAGAAAAATTATGTTATGAATAACATCGGAATTATGATGGATCAGTGACGGATGTTACAAAATGAAAAAAGAAAGTAAAAATTACCAAGAGATTAACGATAGAAATTAATAACGGAAATATTTTCCTCGTTAATTGGTCGCAACTAGAAGAAATAGTATTACTTAACGAGAGATTAGCGATGGAAATTAATGACAAATTTTTTCCATCGTTAATCTGTCGGTGTACTGGTTTAGAGTTAAAAAAAAAGTAAAAAACTATGTAAAACTATCAGCGATGAAATTTTCAACAATGGAAATTTTTCATCGTTAATCCGTCGCTGATTTTAGAAAATATGTAAAATAATTAGCAACAGAATTTTTAGCTATGGAAGTTTTTCGTCACTGATTTTAGATGTAAAATTATCAGCGGCGGAAATTTTCACGGAAATTTTCAAAAATTTTAGTAATGGAAAATTTCCGTCGCTAATTTCAGAAACTACGTAAAACTATCAGTGACGGATCAACAACAAAAAATTTTCGTCGCTAATCAGTCGCTAAAATTAATTTTTTTAATTAGCATTTTATATTTTAAATTTTTTAATTAACATTTTGTATTTTATTGTATTTCTTATTTTATATTAACAAATCATAATCATTATTTTATAAAATTTTAAATTAGCATTTTATTTTATTTTTTATATTTTATTTTTTAAAAAGAATAATATTATGTTATTTTTTAAATCTTTTATTATTTTATTTTAACTTAGCATTTTATTATTTAATTATTTTATAAAATATTAGTATTTTATATTATTTTATTATTAAAAAAAATATAAGAGTAAGATAACAAATAATAAAAAAGAAAAAGATAATCACATATAATATTGTGGTATAGTAGTTGTCACAACTCAAACTCTCTTTGCATACCTAGATTTGAGATGGTAATATTCTGTTACTGATAGTTTTAGATATTGTATAAAATCAGTGATGGATTGTGACGAAAAATTTTAGCAATGAAAATATTTTGTCGCTAATCCATCGAAAAATTTAGCGATCGATAGTTTTCCGTCGCTAATATTTATCGAGAATGTTTTCAGCGATAAAATATTTCCGTCGCTAATACTCTTTAACAATAGAATCTTTACTATCAGCGACGGATATTTTCATCACTGATATCTTGTTTTCTAATATTGTATATCACATAACTATTTTTTTAGAAAAACATTTTTAATTAAAAAAAATTACATGGTGAAAGATATTAAAAATATTATTTTATAAGGGTATAATAGTCAAGTTAAAAAAAATAAAATGGTATTTTTTTTTCACTTTTTATTCCAATCAAATAAAAAAAGTATCATACATTTCCTTTCCTTCTATCCCTACCAAACAAAAATGAAAAAAAACACATTTACTACCATCATGTTAAGTGAATCTCTTCCATCCCCTCCCTTCCCCTCAGCGAACCAAATTTGGGTCCACTCTTAGAGAGATGACATAAGCTTGTTGGGGTTATTGACTAAGGATTTTCTACGATCCAATAAGAATTAATAGTTATAAAAATGATAGATTATTAAATCATCATTCAATAATTACCGATTATTTTACTATATCTCTTACAAAAATTAATAGTTATTAAATTATAATCGAGCGGTCACGCAACTCATGAAATTTCTATTGATCACACCTTTGTGGACCATTGAAGGGAGATTGTAGAAGTCTACGCAAATGGTTGACTATGAATACACCTTGAAATTTCTATTGATCAAAGCTTCAGTGGACCATCGAGGAGAGATTGAAGAAGTCTACACAAATGGTTAACTATGAATACACTATCACCGACAAAGAAAATATAAACACGCTACGGACTTTACTTGAAGTTTACTGCCATGGCCGCAGCTAGCTCGAAGGCCTTGGTTTTCAACAACTATAGTTTCATACCGGGGAAAACAAGAAGTCAATGCTCCTAACATAGAGTTATTATATAGCAAATGAAAATAGCTCACTTCTTTTTTTATAATAATGACAATGAAATTCCAAAGTTGGTAAATTAATTAATTAATTTTCTCCGCTTGAAATTTAATTAAAATATGTGATTGAGATTTGAATTAAATATTTTACAGGTTGTAGATTTATTGTCAACTGGGTATTTGTTAAATCATTGATCACAACAATCTAAGTGAGGTCAAGAACCACGATTACCAAGATAAAATACTAAAGAACCAAAGACTTTTGGTAATTTTTAGAGGTAGTAAACCAACGGCAAATTCATGCCTTGTACAATCTGGTGCTGATGGGCATAAGAGGAGAATAACGACCAAACAAAGCCCTTTTCCTCTGCAATAAGGATTCAGGTCTCTCTCTCTCTCTCTCTCTCTCACGGCTACTTCTAATTTACTTTGTTTTGCAATTATGCAGCTTGGACAAGTTCTTTGATTCACATGTTCTCTTCCTTTTATGATTTCCTAGTATCCAAAACCACACATAGCTAACAATCATGCAGAGGCACGAAAGAGGTAAAACTTTCATCCTTGAAACTAAGAAAAGGTGAAGAAAAGTAACATTATTAATTTGGTTGTTTATAAGGCAACTAAAAACTTTTGATTTTGAACGTGAGATTAAGTGTTCCATCTATTTGATTTGTGAAGCTAATGGGAAGGGAAATTCATGCCATCCGGTGCTTGAATGCACTAGAGGAATGATAAAAGCATCGGGACTTTCCCTTATCACCTCAATGTTGCATTTACAAGGTTCCTAGTAATTTATACCATCTGAATGTAGCAGCCTATGAATCATATGTAGTTTTAATAGGCCCTTTCACCGTGGCAAAAGCAATTTAAAATCAACTATCGGAATTGAAAAAATTTTGGGAGAATCATCAAATAATATCACTTATTTTAAGGATCTGAAAGGAATTTCAGAAACCTCAAAAAGAACTCTAAAAACTAGAATTGTCAAAAAAAAAATAAAAAACCCAAAATCAAAGATTCGTAAAAAACATAAACCTAATAATTTCGTTAAAAAGACCCAGACATAAAAGACAAATTGTTATACCTGAATGTAGGTTTCAAATTAGAATTTACTTTTTTTTTCAAGTTTCTAATTCTCTCCTATATCAAGAAAGTTAATAATTGATAAGATAGAAGGGGTCAAAGAAAATTTGTCTTAGTAGTATTGGATGATTATTTAACCAGCCGTTTATCTTTTTTTTATTATATAAAAATTATAAAAATATATACATATATAAAACTTTAAATATTAAATTTTAATTTCAAGAAAAGCTATTAAAACAAAAATTTTGAAAGAATTTTTTGCCACAAGGACAACCAGCTGTTTGCCTTGTCTTCTAGAAGCTTGCAGATGATAAAAAACTCAGCTTACAAATATCGACTCCCCCAGTGTCACCTTGTCAACAATAATTACAAGACAAAAGGGTCCATACAAGGACGTTGGGTCGGTAAGGCTGTGGCCCTCCAATTAATGACATTGACTTGAGAAGTCCAGCTCCAGCATCAATAATAAATATTTGTCCTTTTTTTTTTCAGGAAAGATATCCTCCTAGAGATTTCCTTAAAATCTCATAATTTGGATGGCTGAATTAAGAAAAAAAATGAAAAAAAAAATTGTTCAAGTTGCAGCGACCTCCAGTGCCACCTTGTCAACAATAACTGCAAGACTCAGAGGGTCCATAGAAGGACGTTGGTTGGTAAGGGTATGGCCCTCCAATTGATGACCTTGACTTGAGAAGTCGAGCATCAATGATAGAAATTTGTCCTTGTTTTTTTTCGGGAAAGATATCCCCCGAGAGATTGCCTTAAAATCTCATAATTTGGGGGTTGAATTAAGAAAATAAGCGAAAAGAAAATTTTACTTAACTTGTAGAATATATATATATATATATATATATGTTTTTATATTTGAAGATATATAATTAATTTTCAAAAATTAAAAGTATTAAAAAATAAAATTTTGAATGTTCACCCTACCCTATTATTTCTCAGGCTCATGGGAAGATTTCTTTTGGACTTATTTACATTAAATGCTTAATTTGTTGCGAGATGAATGTTTATGTAATTGGTCTAAAGGTTATTTAATTCTATGAATGTGGTAACATATGATGCTTTTAAACTTCTGGACACTGATATGTTTAGATTTTGAAATGTTTTTTATATCTGAAATGTTTCAATAAAAATAAATTAATATTTAAATAAAAATTCTTATTTTTTATATTTATATATTTTTTTTATATTTAATAAATTATTTATCTATTTAATTATAATTTTATTTTTTATGATTAATAAATATATATTTGATCATTTTGTATTTTTATCATGCAAGGCAAAAATTATTAGCTTTATCACTTAAAAATGCTTTTAGATTAGATTTTATCCTTATAACAATACTTTTATCTCTAGGGAACATGAAATTGAATAAGTTGCAATAACATCTTGAACCTGCAATAACCAAACTACACGGACAATTAGTGATAGTATGCCGCAGCTGCATCTAGTGCAGTTTTCTAAAAACAACATATTCATTCTACCAGTTAACCATTCCGAATTGAGCCAACATCGATGAACTCTAGCATCCTCGAACATAATTTTTTTACATGAAAAAAGGGTACTTGACTGACTCCTTCACATGGCCTAAACCAAATAACTGGGTTTCATAAAACTGAGGGTTTCATTTCCATTCCTTTATTTTTATTTCATTAACCTTAACAACTCTTATTATGGATTTTATTCTCATTTTTTTATTTTTATACCATTTAACCAAACACCCTTGATGCTACATATAAAATCTAACTTCAGTTTAAAATTTTATTATTCTTATTTTATTTACAATACTTTTCAATCAAATTGAATTTTTTTTGGGTAAAAAAAAAAATCAATTTTCAACTTTCTCAAATGTCTCATCGATACTAACAATAATAATATTTTAACTATATAAAAAGTAGTGTGAATAATAAATTGATGAACGTCACAAATCAAAATTAATAAAATACACCCAATTTGTATTATATTAGATTACTTATTGAAAAAAATGGAATGTAGCAATGAACTAAAGATGTAGATTTCCAAAATTGCTTACATTATATCTAGAAGAGCCGATATGATTAAAACTAACAATTAAAACTAGTAGAGCTGATATAAAAATATATATATGTTGTGTAATTTTTTTCATTTCTTTTATTCTTTCCTTTGCATTTTCTTCTTTTTTTTCTTTCCTCATCTTCTTTCGTGCCACGTACATCTTCTTTCCCTCCTTATATATATATATAAGAATTTTATAATATTTCATTTAAAACTTTATTTTCTCAAATATTTTGATATTTTCTCACCCACAAATTTCCAAAAATCCTCCCATTTTTTGAAATTTTTTACAATTTTAACTTAAAGTAAATTTTATGGAATGATTGCTTATGCTTACTTTCTCTATCTGTGACTTAGAAACGTTTCTTTTGCAGGGGTTGCACTACACACTAGGAGTACGGGTCGAATGTCCTCAGGCTAATAAGAGGTGAGTTTTGTGTCCTGTGCTTGTTTTGGTGCAAAATGGGTATTTTCCATTTTATTAGGGAATTTAGAAAGGCCACTGGTCTTCATTCGGATGCATATGATTTTCGACTTGTAGTCTTGTACAGTGTGATCATGTGTTAATGTCAACTTGGGAAACAAAATATAATAAATTTAAATGAAACAAAATCAACGCAAATTCCTTTTTTTGTACCAAAAACATTAAATCAGAGCTAATTATATTTTTGGATCATATGGTTAATCAAGTAAACAGGATAAATAAGAAAGTATTTTTTTGTTTATAAAATACGAAGCGGGGAAGGTTTACTTCTATGCTTTTTCCAAGTCAAAAGTCAATGTTTCTATGGTTCAAGAACAGTCTTATGATCGACAGTTGGTCTAATAAAATATGATGTTAGTTTTCTTAATTAAAGTTACGAATTTGACTCGCAATTTGGATATAGACAAACTATATTAGGAGGATAACCCCTTTTAAATGGATCACTGTAAATCTCAAATCGAATTAATTAAATGATAATTTTATATATCAATTAGTATAATTAAAAACAAAAACAAAAAGAAACTACGTCTTGTACATTTAATTTCACTTGGTGTCTTTTTTGACAAGATTTTATTTCTAAAATTTTATTTTCTTTTAAAAATTAATTTTATAAAAAAGCTATAATCTTCTACCCATATATAAAAACATGTTTACGTTTTTGTGATAAAGAATACTAGGCATATGCATGCTGTTGTACCAAAACTCAAACCCTCCTGTTTATATAAATAGAAAATAAGATGAAAATTGGAATTCAAAATCTTTGTCACGTACCAAAATTTTAAGTTATATAAAATATGATTTACACGAAGACTCTTGGTCAACCGATTTATTGAAACATTGTCGGGATTGTAAAATTACTATTCTTACCTCAAATTGAATGCAAGAGTTAATGTGATCAGAGAACCTCTGGGTGGCCAGAGTCGGAATTACAAAAGGCAGACGCAAATTTTCAGCAGTATACAAATAATTAAACAGACAAAGTCCAGTACGGTGCAGGGTCAGGATAAGTAATAGCGTTCCGTACGCTATCTGCAGCTCGAAATATTTAAAGCCATTTTTACTATTCTCATAGTTATTGCATCCAAGAAGGAAATTTAAAGCCATTTTTTACAAATTTTCGAAATATTTTCTCATTGATTACAAAATCGAAGATAGTGTACGGTAAGGACCAGAACACGTGGCTCACGATGTCCTGTCCACGTCCCATCACTGAACAGCTTCGTCTATGTCCAGATGCGCAGAGGATCCAAAGTAACAAAAAAATATATATATATTTTATAGAGAAAAAATAAAATAAAATAATTTTTGTTTTTAGGATAAAAATGAGTGAAATTTTGATATCTCACGAGACAAGGGAGATAAAAACGAAGATAGAAAATTTAATAAAAGTTCTCACTAATTTTACCATTTTACATTTTAAAAATTTTTCTCACTTCTTATATCATATATCATATATTGTCTCCACGATTTTGTTGTTCGGATAGTGTGCTTTTTACCGACGCTACAAAATTAAAGCATTGACATGACGATAATATTTATAGGCGATGACATGTAACGATCATTTTTTATGACGTATAACAACACTTGTGACGAAACCGTTAACAAATATATATATATTTTACGACGGTATAATATTATTCGTTAGCAAAAGTTTAGCAATCGTCAGTAAAAATTAGATAACCATTTGTAAAAAACGATATTGAATTTTCACTGTTATTGTTTATGGTTAGTAAATATAACACTTTTAGGAACGGTTTGAAAACAGTTAGTATATGACTGTTTTTACTTTTATCTAACCATACTGTCTGCATAAATTTTACATTTATACTAACTCATATATTATACAGTCTTTAAAAACTATGTTCAATTCAGGTACTTATTTTTTGTGGTCAATAAATAATGCATAGTTTTAAAAACGGTTTGAAAACAGTCTCGATATGAGTACTTCTACTCACTAGTTAAGTATATCGTCTTCATAAGTTTCACACAAATCTGATAATTATTATTTGTGATTAATAAATATAACAAGATTTTAGAGACGGTTTAAAAAATATCTCTAAATAACTCTTCTTTACTATCTAGTTAACCATATCGTGAATATAAATTGTATATTTATGCTAACTTATTCATTGTACAGTTTTTAAAACTTATGTTCAATTCTGACGATTATCATTTGTGGTTAGTAAATATGACAAAGTGTTAAGAACAGTTTGAAAATAGTTTCGATTTGACTTTTTTTACAGTCTAGTTAAGTATACCAGTTTTGTAAATTCTATTCAATTCTGACAATTATTATTTGTGATCAGTAGATATGGTAGAGTTTTAGTGACTGTTATTTAACTGTCTCTATATGTCTACTATTTACTATCTACTTAACCATATCATCTGCATACGATTTTCATCTATCGTAACCCATATTTTTTTCAGTCGTTAAAAGTTATGTTCAATTGAAACGCTCATATTTTATTGTCAGTAAATATTACAGAGTTTTAGAAAAGATTTAAAAACAGTTTCTATATGACTACTTTTACTCACTACTTAATCATATCGTTTTCATAAGTTTCGCTCAAATCTGACGATTATTATTTGTGGTTAGTAAAAATGGTAGAGTTTTATAGACGGTTTGAAAAATGTCTGTAAATAACCCTTTTTTACTATCTAGTTAACCATATCGTGGATATAAATTATATATCTATGCTAACTTACACATTGTACAGTCTTTAAGACACATGTTCAATTCTGACGCTTATCATTTGTGGTTAGTAAATATGGTAGAGTTTTAGGGACGATTTAAAAATAGTCTCGATATGACTCTTTTTATAGTCTACGTAACATATCAATTTTGTATGTTCTATTCAATTCTGACAGTTGTTATTTGTGGTTGGAAGATATAGTAGAGTTTTAGGGACTGTTATTTAACTGTCTTTATATGTCTATTCTTTACTAACTACTTAACCATACCGTCTGCATAAATTTTTCATATTTCCTAACTCATATATTATGCAGCCGTTAAAAGTTATATTCAATTGAAACGCTAATCTTTTATGGTTAGTAAATATGTCAAAGTGTTTCGATAAGACTATTTTTAATTGCTATTTAAGTATATTGTCTTCATAAGTTGTATTCAATTCTGACTGTCATTATTTGTGATAAGTAAATATGACAGAGTTCTAGAGAGGGGTTGAAAAATATCTCTATATGACTTATCTTTTACAATCTAGTTAACTATACCGTCAAGATAAATTCTATATCTATACTAACTTATATATTGTGCAGTATTTAATACCTATGTTCAATTTTGACACATATCATTTGTGGTTAGTAAAAATGACAGAGTTTTAAGAACGGTTTGAAAAATAGTCTCGATATTTTCTTTTTTCTATCTACTTAAGCATACAAATTTTATAAGTTCTATTCAATTGTAAGAGTTAATTTTCTAATGTAATGATATGTTGTAATTGTAATGTTTATTAAGAACGTGAAGATTGGTCGTAGTTAAATTTTGTTGATCAATCAAATTGTTAGGTCAGTTAGGACAGTAAAGAGTGTTAAACAATGTATAAAAAGGGGTAAACTCTAGAAGAAAGAGGGAAAAATGATTTATTACTTAATTTATTTCGAGTGTTCTCTCTGTCTCTCTATCTCTCTCCATATCTGTCTCTATCTCTCATCTTCTCCATCTCTACAACTCCTTTCTTTATGCTCTCCTCAAATTTTCCTTTCAATCTATAACCTTTCTTCTATGGCCCCTATGAACTCTATAAGAATGCACAAACCAACCACACTTTATTTTGACTTCTTACTCTGTTTTTCGATTCCATTTCATGTGTATACTTGCTTTTTTTTTTTTTTATTTCCATTTGGTTTCGAAACCAATGTCTTTAATGTTCCAGTCCTGTGCCACCTGAGCAATGGGTCGTAGGGTGAGCACCCGTGCAAGCTGCCATGCTTCAGTGCACCATGGGCGGAGGCCCCTGCTAGCCACACAAGCCCGGAATCCCTCGCGGGCGCAATCCCCTCTCATGCGGGCGCAGTCTCCTGCTCATGCTGCCCCGCCCAAGTATGGGCATAAGCCCGGGAACCCCTTTGCGGGCGCAGCCTCCTGATCATGCTACCCCCACCCAGGCATGGGCATAAGCCCGGCAACTCCTATCGGGCGAAGCCTCATGCTCATGCTGCCCCTGCCCTTCAACTTCTCTCTCTTCATCCATGGCATGGTGCTATGAAGACAGAATGCCCTCCATGGATTCATGTACACTCCACTGAAGGAATAATCCACGCCCTTTTTCTATTATGTTCGCCATTGTTGTATAATCAAGTGAAGGGGATCCGAGAGAGAGAGAGAGAGAGAGAGAGAGACTAACGTTGGGGGTTTATAGGAGATGTTTTTTTTTGGAGGGGAGTTACTTTGATTGTTGGTTAGCTAAGGGGTAACTTCCCTTATTTACATTTGGTAAAATGTCTCTCATGGACACATTTTACCAACACTTTTTTCTAATATTCTCTATTCAGTATGCGTAATATCTGTGTGGAGCAAAATTATTTGAAATTTGGTGAATTATTGGAATTGTGATGCTTAATATGATCAGAGGAAAGTTTGGTCCACCCTCTTCAACTTCTGAGATTTTGAGATATTTTGCATTTATTTTTTCTTCAGTGATTGTCTTTCAACTGGTGAAAATTCCAATTTCAGGAAATTGGAAAAGATGGAAATTTGTTGATGTTATCAAATATTGATGCACTTGAATGCAATGGAGTTGCTTTTCTGATTTTATTGATCTGGGGTTTCTTTTTACATTCCATAAAATTGCTGGAGGAACTCTTCCCGTGTCTATTTTGGTTATTTGGCTTTTAGCAACAGAATAGTGTGTGCTGTTTCAAAAAGTGTGTTTGGATGCACTAGGACGGTCACTCCAACAGCCTTTGCTAACATTTTGCGCCCAAGTTCAGTTCGTGACCTGTCTAAATTTCAAGTTAATAATCCTCAAACAATTGTTACTCAACCTGTAAAGAAATGAAACACAAGTTTATCTTTTGTAATCCTTCTTTTTTACAGGAGCTCTTTGGCTTTTTTCAATGATTCACTTGTAATTCATTGGATATTTTTTGTGTATTTCAGTGTTCAATCTCGTTTGTTAGCTTGCCATCTTCATCACTGCATTCAGACTGTTTCTCCATTAAGGCCATGGCATCCCCGAGAAGCATGTCATCGGTTGTTGAGGAGTCTCAACATAGTTCTGCTTATGGTAGTACTTTATGTTTCTCTCTTACTGCCAATTATCTTTAATAAAAAGAATTATCTAGATTTATAAGTTTTAAAATTCAGTCTAAGCATAATGAACCAACTATGTTTTAAAACTTCAATCCTTTTTTTGATTTTTCAGTTGTAATGGTAATGTGTCGTAATCTAGTTCAGTCACCCTTCCACTTATAATCCTAGATTCCTAAAATTACTTTTCAACAGAGAAAATTTTTAAAATCCTTCGGTCATCCTTGCTAAGTTTATCTAGAAACCATGAGCTGTCCCTTTCTAATGCGTGAGCCAAGAGTTAATTAAAGTTTTTAATTAAGAATGCCACTTCTTTTTTTTTTTGGATTGTGGATTTTTTTTTTTTTTAATATACTTATGATTGCATCTTACAGATGTATTATCAAATGGCATCATGCATTATCCATAATACCAACTTTTAGAAGATATCAATGGTTAGACATGATGCAAAATTTTAAGGTGAACTGGTAGTATTTGGTATCCACATTTATTATTGGCCAAGTCATCTAAGACGACCTGCATGGTTAAAACCCTTTCTTGTATTAGGTAGCTATACTCTCTGATTTATGTTTGTATGATGTTTAGAATATAATTTGTTTCTTAAAGCCTTTCAATTATTCTTACTCTTCTAGCTTCTTTAGGGACCGGCGTCCTCATGGTTTTTGGCAGCTTCTTGGATTTGACTTACCATTTTACACCATCTGAATTATATGTATCCGCAGTATTAATGTGGAAAAAGGGTTGTGTGTGCGAGTCTAAGCTATATGTGTGAGGCAAGGCTAGAATATACACCAAAAGAACTTGATGCTTAGGCAAGAGGAACTCCCATGTACCGGCATAAAGGGAAGATAGAGGAAAATGTGCCTTTGAACCGTTACAGATGTGCAATAGTAGGAGAAGCCCAATATATCTTCATCAGCATTTCACATCTCATTAGAGGTAACTACCCTCTACATTTTCTCTTCCTTTACATTTCTTTTGTGCAATCCATGCACATAAAGATGCATTACATTTCATATTGATACATGGTATCCATTTATTTTGTTAACCAGAGCTTGAATTCCTTTTCTTCATCTTCAAGGGTGCACTTACACTACAAAAAATCATGGTTTTAGGGATGTAAAAAATTCATCGCTATTTTGCGACAAATTTAATGACGAAAGAGAGTTTCGTCGCTATTTAGCAATGAAAAAGTACTAGTGACCAAATTAGCGATGAATAATTTATTCGTGACTAAATTCGTCACTAATTGACGATAAAAATATTTTCGTTGCAAAATTCGTTGCCAATTAGCGATGAATAGAATTTTGTGACTAAATTTTGTTACGAATTGAATATTCATTGCTAAATTTAACAAAGAAAAAATTTCACGGCAAATTTTATCACTAATTAGTTACAAAAATTTTTCATCGCTAATTAGTCACGAAAAAAAAATATTTATCACAAAATTTAACAACGAATTCCAATATTCGCGACTAAATTCATCACTAATTAACTACAAAAATTATTCGTGATTAAATTCGTTACTAATTTATTACAAAAAAATATTTGTAACTAAATTCGTCGCTAATTTATATAGATATTTCAAAATTTGTGGCTAATTTCGTGACAAAATTCATTCTACAATCTATTAAGAAACATTTTTAATCGTCTCTCTTTTTTACCCTTTCTAAATAACAGAATCCAGTTGAATATATAGTATATGTTACAATTATCACAAAAATGATAATTTTCGATAATAAATAATTCAAACAATTTCTAACAAATGATTTTCCATCAACCGTTGCTGTTAAATTTACCCTTCATGTTCTTCGTTTGCTTCATCCGTTTGCTTCATCCGTTTGCTTCTCTTATCAATAGTTTAATCGCCTTCGAAAGTTTAGCCATTTATTTTCCATCATCATCGTCATCAGTAAGGAAGATAACAGATCAGAACTTTGCACAAGATTTTCAAGCGATCAGACAGTAAATCAAACGTCCGCGTCTGGTGATCCATCTTCTCTAACAAGCAGATAGATAGTAGTTTCCGAGGACGGCGACAGTCAAACGAAGGGCTATTGAGAGGTGGTTGTCTGTTTACAGATTTTCCTAAGATTTCAAAAAAAAAAAGTAAAATAATAATAAATTAATAAAATAAAATAATAAAATAATAAAATAAAAGAAAAAAATAAAATAGAATATAAAATGCTAATTTCAAAAATAAAAGAAAAAGGATTTAGTGACGGTTTCTAGAATCCGTCGTTAACTTAGCGATAGAAATACAAAATTATTGCTAAATTCGTCGCTAACTCACCACCTTAATTTGAGCAGTAACAGTAATTTTTTTGTTAAAATGAGATTTAGAGATGGAAGTACAAATTTGTCGCTAACTAACAATGGAAGTACATATCCGTTGCTAAATCCATCACTAATTCACTATCTTGATTTGAGCAGTAATAGTAATTTTTTATTAAAAAGATATTCGATACTAATGATTAATTTTTATCATTAATCAATAATTTTTTATTAAAAATAAATTTTATTATAATTCAAAAAATATATATATTTTTTTAATTTTCAAACTAAAATTTAGAATTTACCTATAACTGCATTTAACTTTTTATTTTCCATTTTTTATCTTTCTTTGTAATTTATAATGTAACATCATTTTATTTTCTTATTTTCTTATTTTTGTTATTTTATTATTCATTTTATTAAGTAAATCAAGAAAAATAATTTATAATAAAATTAACAAATCATATTCCTTTTATTGGATAAATCAAGAAAAATAATTTGTTATTCTATCTTAATTAAATCAAATTTATCTTTTTGGCTAAAAAAATATTTTATTTCTTTATCTAGAACCAATTTAATCAAAATCGAAATTAAATAGTAAGAAAAATTCAATGAGAATAGAAAAGGAAAAAAAAATTACCCCAAGGTAAAGAAAAAAAAAAGACACTAAGAAAAGTTTAATGAAAAAAAAATGACCCCAAGATGAAGAAAAAAAAAAAAGCGATGAGAGTGAGATAAGAAAAAAAATGTGAGAGTGATATAACAAAAAAGAAAATAAAAAACTTCACAGAAGGCAAATGTGGTATAATGATTATGACAACTCAAAATCGCCTTGCATTCATAGGTTTGAATCTGGGTGGTGACATTTTTTGCAAAACAAAAGAAGGCGGGTGGGTGGGTGTAGGCATGGGCATGTGCACACGGGCAGGTGGGGACATGCAGGCGCGGCTCGTGCACGCGCATTAGCGACGGAAGTCTCTTTTCCGTCGTTAAATTTTGTTATGAATTTTTAATTTTTGTGACACATCATTAACGATGAAAAATTTTTCATCGTTAAATCTGTTACTAAAAAAATTAGTGATAAATTTTTTTAAAATTTTCATAACTAAATCTGTCACTAATACCGTATTTTTTTGTAGTATTACGCTAACATCCAAGGTAATAATAATTGACATGACGTGATCTATTTTATCATGAGGAGGAGCAACCAATGATGAGAACTGATGAAACAATATTCCCAATAAATCAAGTTCAAAACCCAAACCATTTAGCAATTCAAATGGAAGGAATGATCAAAAAATTGAGTCCTTCAGTGTCACCTGATGTTGCATTTACAGAGTCCCTGAAACCATTGCCGATGGCAATGCCAAAGCCTACAACCCATGGCTAATGTCAATCGGCCCTTTCATCATGGCCTAGAAAAATACAAGGCCATAGAAGGAATGGTCCGATTTCTACAAGCCACGTCAGTTGCTAACGTGGCAGCATGAATTATTTGGGGGTGATGATATGGCAGTGCCACATCATCAACTATATGTCTAGCTACTCTATCACGTCATGTCATGTCATTAGTTAATGGATAATCTATCTTTGTTAGTAACGAAGAGAGCAATCAGTTACGTTTTTTAAAGTTTAAAAATCCCATTGTAATATTTTGAAACCCAAAAGGTTAATTCGTGAATTTTAGACAGTTTAGAAAATGGACATATTGTTAACCCAATTTCTACTATTGATACTAGACTTCTCTTGTCAAGGTCATCAATTGGAGTCTCCGAGGGATAACCTAATTGACATAACCTCGCCCTTCTAATATGATATTCGAATCTTAATATAATCAAGTTTAACAACCCAACGTCCATTTCTATTATTAATGCTAGACTTCTGTAGTCAGAGCCATCAATTGGAGGGCCACATCCTTAACAACCCAACGTTTGTTTCTATTATTGATGCTTGCGAAAGAATAGTTCGTTCTGCGCTCACTGATGGATGGACCGTCTTGTAATTATGTTGATAAGGTGACACTAGAGGCTGAGTTTTTATTATCTGCAAGCTTAGCAAAGGTAAACAGCTGGTTTTATATTCATCTGGATTCACAGATCCTACGCTCCAACAAAAAAAAAAAAAAAACAATCAATGTACAATCACTTGTCTAATTACATAACATTCACCATTCACATAATAAATTAAGCATTTAATACAAATAACTCCTCCAAAAATCTTCCCATGCCCCCCGAGAAATAAGAGTGTAGGGTGAGCATTAAATATCTATTCTAGTACTTTTGATTTTTAAAAATTAATTATATATCTTAAAATATAAATATATATTTTCTTAATGCTGCCTTCCAAATTATGAGATTTTAAGGAAATCTGTGGGCGGTTATCTTTATTTGAAAGAAAAGGACAATTTTTTATTATTTTTTTATTATATAAAAATTTAAATATGAAATCATCGTATTAAAGATTAAAAATGAGATTTATATCACTTATCAGTCTTTTGAAACACAATTTCTAGTATTGACGCTAGGCTTCTCTGGTCAAGGCCATCAATCGGAAGGCCACATCCTTTACAACCCAATGTCCTATGGACCCACTGGTAATTATGTTGAAAAGGTGACACTAGAGGTCCATACTTGCAAGCTGACTTTTTAATTATCAGCGAGCTCAGCAAATACAAGACGAACGTAGGATAACTCAATTAGAGGTAGGATTAAGTATTTTTAAATATGATTGAGATTAGACTCCCGTTAAAAGTATTAGACCTTCATGTGTATGGAGCGTTCCCCTTTGAGAGACCCGTCTTCCCAGATGAGCCACTGCAACGGTCGGTCTGAATTAATCGGATAAAGCCCCAAATATCGACGGTGTCTAAAACATGATAAAAAAAAAAAAAAAGCTTAGCGAAGACAAGAAACAGCGGCAAGCTTAGCAACTGGTTTTATATTTATCAAACGGTTGGATTCAAAGATCTTATGTTAAAAAAATAATAAAAATAAAAATAAATAAAAAATCAATTTTTAATCACAGGACCAATCATGCAGACGTTTCACGTAACTAATTAAGCATTTAATGCAAATAAGTCCTCCAAACAAACAACTGGTTGAAGTATTTCCGGCCTATAAATTGTGGAGCAAAGGAGCTTCTACCCTCCAAGGAGCTTGCGGGCATCAACTATCACCATATCATATTGCTTTTCAGCCTATATTTGCAGGTAATTTGTACTTCCTCTTTCTTCCCCATATTGTTTACGTTATTATTTGATGTCGGACTTCAAAACAACACTCATTTGATGCTTCTAACCTTTTTTTGTTTGACATATTGATTTTGAAATCTAGTCTCTGATGGGAAGTGTTTTTTGAATTTTGTCCATTTTAATAATTTTCAAATGTTATGATTTTTTTTTACTTGATCATCCAATATTGGTAATTAACTTTTGATTTTAACTATTTTGTCTCGAGTTAATAGTCAGATTCATTTGAGAAGTGAACTCTTTCGTTTTTTATTCTCAAAATTAGAATTCAAGAGAACTTACTTCAGTGGATTTAATACCTTGACCATCTTTAAATTTTAAATCAATATTAAACTAATAATATTTATATTTAAAAGTTGTTAACTTTAACTGAATTAAGGAAGCTTTCATCAATGGGTTATTGCGTACTCACAATAACATTTCCTTTAACAAGGAAAAGAAAAACACAATGTAATACATTTTTTTTTTGGGGGAGAAATGTGATATTTATTTTATGAGAAGTGAGGACTTCTCTAAACTTTGCCAATAAATAAATAAATAAATAGAACCGATGAGGATTGGCCGGCAATTAGTTGGCAGCGGGCTAGTTGGCACCGTCTATTTGGGCTGGGCTGCCCAATGGAGACTGCAAGTAGCCCACTGTGGCAGGGCTTAGTTTGGGTCATGCTGAGATTCTCTAGTCTGACCTGTAATATTTTGGGCCTAAAGTTGACTGCCCTTATTCCATGGAGAAAATTTTAAACATGCGAGGCAGGATGGCAAGACCCGACAGACCGACCACAGGTCAATCGACACAGTGGAAAGGGTTCTGTGTCCCTTAACCAAGTACTCGGATTTAAGCTTCCTTAGGAACGAAAAAGACTACTTTGGGAGACCCTCTCCATCTATAGGAGGCCCGACAGTCAGGTCGATCCGAATTAATCGAAACGAAATTTCAGACACCGGGTCAGGGACAAAAAAAAAAAGACCCGACAGACCTGATTTTTTTTTTAAAGGGAATTAGGGATGGATCAGGAATGGTTTTTTTTTAATTCAATAATCAGATCACTTCGGATACAGATTTAACTCATGAAAAATCCGACCGACTCATTACTCAATTTAAAATTTTATTATTAAAATATATTTTTATTGAATTTATTAAAAAAATTAATGTTTCATATTAAATTTTAAAACCTTTTATCCAAAACGGACGCGACATAGCCTGTGCCTTTACCTCCCATCTCCCATCTCCCATCTCCCCGCTCTTCATCCCTTCTCTTCACCCACCCACACCACCGACTACGACAAACAACAGTCGACAGATCATCGACACTCAGCCCACCCATATATACAACGAGAGAGAGAGAGTTAGCTAATAAGGACAACAGTCGATGGATTATGATGGTCAGACTTGCAATCACCGGCCACCCCTTCATCCCTTCCCCACGCACACAGCGATGGCCACCCCAACCTTTGTCTCTTCCCCTCTTCCCCACTCATACAGCCACATCAAAAAGAGAGAGAAACAGAATACCCTTCGTCCCTTCCGCACTCACACGGCTACGACCATCCCACTCTTCGTCCTTTCCCCACTCATATAGCCATACTGAAAGAAAAGGAGACAAAATACCCTTCGTCCCTCCCGCACCCACAAATTGATGATCAAAGTTGCAATCGTCGGCCACCCTTTGTCCCTTCCCCACTCATACAGCCACGGCCACCCCACCCTTCGTCCCTTCCCAACCCCACCCATACAGCTACATTGAGTGTGTGAGTGTGTGTGTGTGTGTGAGAGAGAGAGACTTTAAAAAAAAATGGTGTAGCGGGTTTGGTCGGATATAATTTTTCATTTAATTGACCCAAATAGGATTAGGGTCGGATATAGACTCAAGGTCAGGGTTTCGGAGCGAATATGGTATTAGCAAAACCCGCATCATATCTTTCCCGTTGCCATCCCTACCTGTGAGAAAAGTTGACTTCCTCCGCCGGAATGAACCAAATATGCAAGGTCATTTTAAAAAAATAAAATTAATTGAGATTTTTAATATACAAATTTATTAATATAGAATTAATTTATAAATTATTAATAAATCTTATTCTCAATTTATAGAACTTACAGTAATAAAATAAAATATGAATAAGTTAAGTTAAGCCAGAATAGCATTACTCGCAGAGCTATCTCACTTGCCGGTGCCAACGTTGTGCTTTTGCTATGAAATATTTCTGAATGGAGAATGTTAGTATAACTAATCAATTTTTAAATGAGTAAGCACAAATGTTTGTGAAAGTTGAATTTCTTTAAGGAGTAGAATATTAAAATAAATAACTATTGGCGGGCAGAATGGAATGCTGATTAAGGCTTCATCAAAGGTGAATGAAGAGGACCACATCGTTCATATTAAAAAAGTCAACACCAAGTATTATAAATTTTGAAACTGTATTACATTAAAAATAGATGACTATTGGCGTGTAGAATGCATTCTTTTTTTTTTTTTTCTTTTTCTGTTGGGCTGTTCCTCAAAAAATAGATATTTGAATATGGAAACAAAAAGAATGATAATACGAACCCTATTGATCCATTATTTTAACAAAATATTATAATATATTACATTTATATTAAAAAACTTATATAAACAATTATTACAAATATGAAAACAAATAAAGTCATATATTTTTAAAATTAAATCAATTGATTTGATTTTGATACATAATATATTTTAATAAAATCAAATATTCTAATAATATCAATATCTTCTAACAACTAGAAATATGTTGCTTGGATAAGTTGATTGTAAAGAGTGACGGCCTTCAAGTTTTAATGGGAATTATATCGGATCCACGGGTGTACTTGGTTTGATGAGCCTCCTACTTGTATCTTGTTTGTTTTGTATCCTGATATTCCTCAATAAAATGAACTGTTTATTAAAAATAAAAAGAAAAGAAAATTTTTGGTACAAAATACTTTTTGTTTGATTTAAGAGAAAAAATAAATGAATGTGTTCTTCAAAAAAAAAAGGGTAAACGATTTTACACATGTGAAAATTGTATAAAGAAAATTATTATGCCCTCAAAAAGATAATAAGTTATCCAATTTTAAAGATAACTTCCATCCTTTGTTTTGCAATTATGAATGTTTACTCTATTTGTTTACTCTCTCTCTTTCTCTCTTGGCTACTTTTAATTCACTCTCTTTGTTTTGCAATTATGCAGCTTGGACAAGTTCTTTGATTCACATATTTTCTTCCTAATTTGATTTCCCAGTATCCAAAATCACACATAACCAACCATCATGCAGAGGCACGAAAGAGGTAAAACTTTCATCCTTGAAACTAAGAAAATGTGAAGAAAAGTAACATTATTAAAAGTTAGTTGTTTATGAGGCAACTAAAACCTTTTGATTTTGAACGGGGCATTAAGTGTTCGATCTATTTGATTAGTGAAGCTAATGGGACGGGATATCCACGTCATCCGGTTGTAGTTGAATGCATTAAAGGAATGATGGAAGCATCGGGACCTCCCTTATCGACTCAATGTTGCATTTACAAGGTTCCTAGGTATATATACCATGGGAATGTAGCAGCCTACGAACCACATGTAGTTTCAATAGGCCCTTTTCACCATCGCAAAAGCAATTTAAAAGCTATGGAGAAGCATAAATTTCGCTACTTGAAGAGCTTCCTTGAGAGACGGGAGCTGAACTTGGAGAACCTTGCCAAAACTATAGAGGAATGGGAACAAGAGATAAGAGCTTGTTATGCAGAAAACATTGAGTTTAGTAGTAATGACTTTGTTCAAATGATTCTACTTGATGGCGTCTTCATTATTGAGTTGTTCTTGAGGTATCGTTTCCCTGATTTGCGAGAGGACCCTGATCACAAACTAATATTCAATCTAGGTTTTCTCATCGCCATAAAGCAGGACTTGATCTTGCTCGAAAACCAGCTGCCCTTCTTTGTCCTTGTGAAAATTTTCGACCTAGCCTTTCAACGTCTTTCCCCGGAAAACTTCCCTACCATGTTGTTCCCGGAAAACTTCCCTGCCATGCTTGATCTTACATTTCATTTTTTCTCTGGTTACAACATTCAGGATGAGCAGCCGGGTTTTGAAGTGAAACATTTACTTGATTTGCTAAGAACTTTTCAGCTATCATCAAATCTAAGGATGCGGCCTAATCTTGGTGCAAAATTCGAGTCTCTGCACAGCGCAACGAATCTTCATAAGGCAGGGGTCAAGTTCAAGAAGGCTTCTTCCAAATCCCTACTTGACATACATTTCGAAAATAACATCCTCAAAATGCCATGCTTGGAGTTAGATGACAAGGCAGAAACATACTTTCGCAACCTAATGGCGTTCGAGCAATTCCATTACCCTTATGACAGTCGCATTCTAGACTATATTGTTTTTATGGATTACTTAATCAACACTACGGAAGATGCGAATTTACTTATCGAGACTGGGGTTATTGTCAACTCTTTAGGTGACGCTGTTAAAGTCGCAACTCTGTTCAACAATCTTACTACAAATATTGCGATGGATGATTCCAACTTCTATTTTGCTGATCTTTGTAAAGACCTAAATGCGTATCACAGAGACCTTCGGCATCACTGGAAGGCAATCTTCATACGTGATTATTGCAGCACTCCATGGAGGACAGCAGGAACTATTGCAGCAACTATGTTGCTTGTGCTAACACTTATACAAACAATTTGTTCCATAATTTCTCTTCGAAAATGAAGATTATGTACAATTATAGTGCATGCATGATGAGAGGATTTGCTTATTGTTATGATTGTACTACAGAGTCGAGGAAATTGTGAGCTGTCAAAACAATTTGTTCCATAATTTCTCTACGAAAATGAAGATTACGTGCAATTGTAGTGCATGCATGATGAGATGATTTGCTTGTTCTTATGATTGTACTATAGAGTCGAGGAAATTGTACATTGTCAACATAGAATTGCACAAATTTTCCTTAATTAAAGCCATCATTAACATTTAAAATCTCGGAACAATTCTTCGGAATCTAATATAAAAGAAGTATTTTCTGTATTTTTATACATAAAATTGTTAGCTTCAATATCATATAAAGTTATCAACTACAATTCTTTTTTAATCACACAGTTCAACCTATCCTTTGATGCATATTCGTTGTCTCAGTTTTGAACTTTCTTTTGAGCTATCTTTGAAATGAAGCCAAACAATAATATAAGTTTACGTTTCAAATATCGGAATTTAAAAAATTTTGGGGGAATCATCAAATAATTTCACCTATTTTAAGGATCTAAAAAGAATTCAAAATCCCAAAGAGAACCCTAAAAACCAGAATTGTCAAAAAATAAATAAAAAACCTAAATCAAAGATTCGGAAAAACTATAAACCTAATAAATTCATTAAAAAAGACCCTGACATAAAAGACAAATTATTATATCCTGAATGTAGGTTTCAAATTAGAGTTTTCTTTTTTGTTCAAGGTTTCTAATTATCTCCAAGATCAAGAAAGTATAGAATTGATAAGATAGAAGTGGCCGGAAGAAAATTTTTCTTAGTAGCATTGGATGAATATTTAACCAGTTTTTTATCTTTTTTTTTTTGTTACTAGAACGTAAAAATATATATATTTATGATAATTTAAATATTAAATTTTAATTTTAAAAAAATTATTAAAACAAAAATTTTGAAAGAATTTTTTGCCACCAGGACAACCAGCTGTTTGCCTTGTCTTTGCTAAGAGCTTGCGGATGATAAAAACTCAGCTTGCAAATATCGATCTCCAGTGTCACCTTGTCAACAATAATTTGAACAGTGGGTCCATAGAATACATTAAATGCAAATGTAAGTTGTCAAGGATGTGGCTGGTTTCAAATGCAGAATAAATTGAAACAATTTCCAAGAACCCTCACGTGAACCTATGGAAGGCTAGCTAAAAGGGGGTGGGTGAGGGAATTTCGGAGTGAACCCATCTCTCTCCAAGGACATTGCATGAGTGGTGGAAAGTGAACCAAATATTGTGCTAGTCAAATCCCACCCCACTCGTGCTACCATAAAGCGTGAGAGTGATTCATGCACCATGCTGTCTTAGATTCTCAATTCTAGAGAGATTGATACCTTTCCAAATGACAAACTTGTCATATACCGATAAAATTTATAATTATTAAATTGTCATATAATAATTATTATGTCTCGTAACTAAACAAGGTTGATTATTTGTGCCCTTTCTAAAGTTGATCCCAGCCTTTGAGAGCATGGTCATGCTAAGAGGAAATCCTTGAGTTTTATTTTTCTAAAAAAAAAAAAACCAATACTAACATTATCTTAATATTTTTCACCCTGATTTTAGAATTGTAAAAAAGGATATCCTTGAATTTAACTGTTGTTGAACTAAAACCCTTATTTTCTTTAGCCTTTTTCCTCTTCCACGATTATCAAATTACCTTTAAGAGAAAGGAAAAGAAACAATTGAGAGTTCGATTGGGTGTTTCACCTTCCATAATTACAAATCCTAATTTTGGATATGGGAAGGAACTCTCAATCCGATGTATTTTCATCAAAGCAAGACAAAAGAAACAAGGAAGAGGAAAAAAAATCTATTTCTTAAAACTATCTTCTAGGATAACAGTTTTAAGTCATAAATTATAAAAATTACTATATTATGAATATCCGATTATCAAAAATAGTTTTCAGAGGATGTGGAAAATATGATTATTTTAATTTTTAATAGCATAATTAAGATATCTCTTGCTTATTATGCAAAGTGGGAATATATAAAAAATATGGCATCTTACTTATTACGCAAACTGCGAGTGGTGTATTGACCCCATTACAGGGATATTGTTTCTGGGGTTGCAATCGCTTGTGGAAAAGTGAATAAAGATATTGACATAGGAAAAAGGAGAAAACTATAATTTTGAAGGAATAAATGTCATTTTATAAACTTTAACCCTTTCTTTTGAAATATTTTTTAATATTTGTTGACATACCGTGTATGGGTGTACAAATTAAACTTCTTTTCTACAAATTCTATGAACAGAACCAAACACACAAGAGTTGAAATGATGAACAATGATCTAGTGCCTTGCTTTCCTGGTCAACAACTTCCTTCATCATAAAACTCCTCACACACAAAAATTCAAGACCCCAATACATTAATCTACCCATATTGATCTACCCAATACATTAATCTATATTAGTGCGTTAAAATTTATCCAATTAATTTTTTTTATCAAATTATTTTTTGGTACTGGACCAATCGATATCTAAACTTATATTCTGATTAATTCGATCTCATATATATATATATATATATATATATATATTTAAATATATATGAATAAAATTAATATAGAATTAATTTTTAAATTATTAAAAAATCTTATTCTCAATTTATAGACCTTAGGGTATAAATGAAATAAAACATAAATAAGTGAAGTTGAATCAGAATAGCATTATTCATACCGTAGAATGGATACATGCCGGTAAAGTTGTTTAAATTATGTTGAGGTTGCTTTTGAAGGTGCCACCTTAATATTAAATGCATGACAAATTAGTTTTAGTTGTTTTTGTCTTTTGTTTTTTTTTTTTTTAAGTATTTCTAAAATATTCTTCAAAAAAATCACTATACTTTTTTTTATGGCCAAGTAAGAGAACAAAATCCAACAAAAACAAAGGAAAAGGATTACAAATGCAAAAAGGAACATGAAGAAGAGAAGGGAAGGTTCCTTAAGAAAAAAAAAAAACAGGAAATGGAGCAATTGTGCTCCATAGAAATACCTCGCTCGGCACAAATATAAGTGCCAGACTTGTATGAAAGTAATTAGAGGTCCCACTCTCAGAGAGATGACATAAGCTTCTTAGAGTTATTGATTAGAGATTTTTCTATGATCTAAAATATATATTAATACTTATGAAGATGACGATTGTTAAACCATCATTACATGAGGATTATTAAATCATCGTTCGACAATCATTGATTATTTTATGATCACGTCTCATAAAAATTAATACTCAGTTAAATGACGATTTAGCGGTTACATCATGAACCCATGGAATTTCTATTGATCAAAGCTTTAGTGGACCATTGAGGGGAGATTGAAGAAGTACACAAATGATTGACTATGAATCAATAAACATGCTGCGGACTTCACATGGCCTAGACTGACTCCTTCACATTTCTATCGAAGAAGTACCACTGAGGGGGGATTGAATAAATATTAATTTTTTTTACATGAAGAAAGGGTACTAGACGGACTCCTTCACACGACCTAGACCAAATAATTGGGGATCTATACATGAAATTATTGAAGGTAGTGTACGGTGAGGACCAGAACACATCCCTGAACGGCTTCGTCTCGGTCCAGATGCGCAGAGGATCCAAAGTAACAAATATATATATATATATATATATATATATATATATATATATGATCTTTAATTTATAGAGAAAAAATAAAATAAAATAATTTTTGTTTTTAGGATAAAAATGAGTGAAAATTTGATATCTCATGAGACAAGGGAGATAAAAAACGAAGATAGAAAATTTAATAAAATTTCTCACTAATTTTGCCATTTTACATTTGTAAAAGTTTCCTCTCACTTCTTATATCATATATTGTCTCCATCATTTTGTTATTCGGATAGTGTGGTTTAACCAGGCAATACCTAATATTCAAATTGAATGGTGGTGTATGAGAAATTGAAGTGGGGTTTGGAAAATTGAGTGGGCAAAAGAGGTTGAGGTTGAGTTAATATTGTAAGGTGATATTTGATGCACAATATCAATAGAATAATGAAATTTTGCATTTTATTTAATCAAATTTTGGTTTTATTATAAAAACTTATAATTTTTATTATTTTTGCCAATATTATTAAAATCATACTATATATCTATCTGTAAACTTCAAAATTATAATTTAACCGATTCAATTGTGAGTCAATATGATTAAATCGCTGAAAAATGAACGCTTTCTTTTTAATATGTTAAATATGCAACTTTATTGCGCCCAATAGCACTAAGCCAATAGTTATTGTGATAAAGTAGTTGTTTAGAATATTGTTTCCAAAGTGAACCATTAAACACGTCAATCTAACAGTTTAAAATTAAAAGTTTAACTTATTTTTATTTTATATATAATATCTTTTAATTATAGTGATTTTTTTTTAATGACAATTTTAGCTTTTACCGGTGGCAGTTAATTTTTCTTTGATAAGAAAGGGAATACAAAATCAGAAGCCCAGGGGCCTATCAAGGCCTATCTTCTAGGAGGGAGACCTCCAGCATCTTATTGGAGGATTTATGTAATCCATAAAGGGGGAAGAGAAGCTCATGCGCACCAGGGGAGAGGAGATATCCCAAGTTGACGAGAAAGTCAGCTTCTCTGTTTTCGTCTCTGTAACTGATTAATTTTATAATATGGATCCATATTTGCTGTATCCTTTACAAGTTTTAGATTTAATGTAAACTTACCGGTCTCTCTCTCTCTCGGCTAGTTCTCATTCACTCTCTCTCCAAGCTATGAAAAATGGGGAAGAGTGAAGAGAAAGAAGAAGAGACGACAGCAAAGGGACACTTGGAAAAGTGGCATCCACGTGATTAAGTCTAGGGGGGTTCACGTGAAGTTACCAAAGAACATTCGTTGTTTTTTGTTTGTTTTGTAGTGGAATGACTTGTAACATTATTCAGGGAAGGATGATGGATGACTGCTTTAATTGTTTTACGTTTTCTTACTTTCCCGTAAGTTTTCTCAAGCGGAAAGGCATGTGCCACCCCACTTTTTGTTTGTTGGAATTTTTCGTCCATTACACTCATCTTTTCTCTTCTAGTTTTAACCTGTTATGATATCCGGGTAGTGTCACGGGTACCCATGATACTATCCGGTCAAAGCCCGAGTCCGAGCTTGAGCCCACATTTCATTAGGCTCGAAACTCCTCGAACTACCCGGTGCCCTCTCAAAACCTAATCTCTCATTTCTATTCTCATTTTTCGCACACCCGCACACCCGTCCCTGCTCAAAGGGCGAAGGGCGAAGGGCGAAGGGCGAAGGGCGAAAGGCGAAGGGCGATCGAAAGTCAGCTCTCTCACCATCGCGATCGAAGGGCGATCGAAGGTCTCTGCTCTCTAGCCATTGCGATCGCCTATTTCGAAGGTCTCTGCTCCTTCGCCATCGCGATCGCCTGCTTCGAAGGTCTCTGCTCCTCTCACCATCGCGCGATGGCCTCCTCCTCCTCTGACCATCGCGCTATGGTCTCCTCCTTTGCTCACCATTGCGATCGAAGGTTTCCTCTTCCTCTCACCATCGAGATTGAAGGTCTCCTTGAAGGTACTTTATCTCTCTCTCCCTAAGGTTTCATGTCTCTGTCTCTCTCTCACTAGGGTTTCATGTCTGTGTCTCTCTCTGTCTCTCTAGGGTCTCAACTCTCATCGGTTTCGAAGGTCTCTCTAGGGTTTCATGTCTCTGTCTCTCTCTGCTCCTTTTTGTCTACGAATCAAAGGTAAGCTCTCTCTCTCTCTAGGGTTTTTGACTTCTTCCGCATTCTACTCTCCCATCAAGCTCTTGGGTATGGTTTTTCTTTCAGTTTCGGGCTCGGGTTCGGGTATTGTCTCAGGTTCTGGCTCTGACTCATGACCCTCGAACTTGACTAGCTCCTCGATGACACTTCGAGTAGAGCTTGAGCTCTAGAATGACTGGCTTGACGAACTCGAGTTCACCTATCATAGACTCGAGCCGAACTCGGGTATTGTGATACCCGAACTCGATCCGGGTGTCATAACAGACCTATCTAGTACTCTCCGTCTCTCTCTCTCCACCTAACCATCCTCTACGTGCCTTTTTTTTTTTCCCTTCATTTCACTTTTTCATCATTAACCAATTATTATATGGAAATTTAATAAATCTAAATAAGACAGGCTTTTCCTTTGTCGTTAATCCTAATTTTGCTTTCCTAGAGTTAAAATAGGAAACAAATTAAGCTACATATGATGAATGTTTATGTAATTGGTTTAGCGGTTATTTAATTCTATGAATGTGGTAACATATGATATGATGTATTCAAACTTCTCGATACTAATATTTTTAATTTTTGAAATATTTCTCATATCTGAAACGTTTCAATAAAAATAAACAAATATTTATATAAAAATTTTTTATATATTTTTTATATTTACATATTTTTTTCTTATGATTAATAAATACATATTTGATCATTTTATATTTTTATTATACAAGGCAAAATTTATTAGCTTTATCACTTAAAAATGCTTTTAAATTAGATTTGAGCTCAAATATCTTTATAACAATACTTTTATCTCTGGGGAACATGAAGTTGAATAAGTTGCAATAACATCTTAAGCCTGCAATAACCAAACTACACGGACAATTAGTAATAGTCTGCAGCTACATCTAGTGCAGTATTCTAAAAACAACATATCCATTCTACCGGTTAACCATTCCGAATTGAGCCAATATGGATGAACTCCGGCATCCTAGTACATTACAAATGCAAGCAAAATAAAACTTGCCACCCTCACAATATGGTGTCTTTGCGCAAGTTTTGAATTAGGGTTACTACTTCATTCTGACTCTAACCGGTTTTCGATGATTCTTTTTTATGCAAACAACTTGGCATCTTCGTAGGATTTGACAAGGCAAGCCAAGAAATTTACGTAATCTATTGTTGTTCTGGTGGTAGCATTTCTCGGCACAAATATAAGTGGCGGACTTATATGAAAGTAATTAAAGGTCCCACTCTTAGAGAGATGACATAAGCTTCTTTGAGTTATTGATTAGAGATTTTCTATCATCTAACAAATATTAATACTTATGACCATCAATAATCGTTGATCATGTCTCATAAAGATTAATAGTCGTTAAATGACGATTTAGCGGTTACATCATGAACTCACACTACAAAAAAACAGCCTTTTGGCCACAAATTTAGCGACGAAAATTTTAAAAAAATTCGTCGCTAAAAACATTAGCAACGGATTTAGCGACGAAAAACTTTTCGTCTCTAATAACGCATCGTAAAAATTTAGCTACGAAAATTAGAAATCCGTCGCTAAATTTAGCGACGAAAATTGAAACCCGTCGCTAAATTTAGCGACAAATAATTTTTCGTCGCTAAAATTCGTCACTAACTTTAGCGACGAAAAATTATCCGTCGCTAAATTAGCGACATAAAAAAATCCGTTGCTAAATTTAGCAACGAAAATTTAAAATTCGTCGCTAAATTTAGCGACAGATAATTTTTGTCGCTAAAATCCGTCACTAATTTAGGAAAAAAAAATCTGTAATAATAAAAAAATCCGTCGCTGAAATTCCCACCCGAGCCCACCCGCCCGAGCACGTGCCACCTAAGCCAGCACCCCGAGCCCGCCCGCCCGAGCACGTGCCACCTGAGCCAGCACCCCGCACCCCGCGCAGCAACTCTTAATTGTTGGAAAATGCCTTTTGCCTCTACCGTGGTTCGAACTCCAAACTCCGCACTCTTCCGAACTCCTGCATGCAACTTATAAACCACCGAGCCAAAGATATTATTATGATATAAATTTCTTTTTTATTATTTATTATCTTTATTTCACATTTTTTTAATAATAATAAAATAATATATAATAATAATTTAAAATAATAAATATAATAACTTTTTTTATTTATACCACCCACCTAAAATAATATTAATTAAAAATAATAAATATGATAATTTTTAATAAAATAAAAAATAATAAAATACTAATTTAAAATAAAATAATAAATTAATTAAAAAATATGTTTATATTATATTTTGATTTCTTCTTTTTTCTTTTATCTTATTATCTTATTATTTTTTTTCATTTTTATTTTATTTTTTTAATCCATAATTTATAATTTAAAAATGGATTACAATATCTCAAAACTATAAAATTATAATTATCAATAAATTATAATATATTAATATTTTAAAAAATCTATATATTTAATTATAAAATATTTTTATTTGTTATAATAAAATTATTCATGGAATTTCTATTGATCAAAGCTTTAGTGGACCATTGAGGGGAGATTGAAGAAGTAGACAAATGATTGACTATGAATCAATAAACATGCTTTATTAATCAATAAACCTGCTACCGACATTTGTTGGCGTAATTGATCAAGAGAGCTGCATCCTGTCTCCCATGCCTGGGTTCGACTCTGCATGGGAGCAAGAAAAAACAATGACAATGATTAATTAATTAATCTTCTTCGCTTGAGATTTAATTAAAATGTATGATTGAGATTTGAATTAAATACTTTACAAGTTGTAGATTTAATGTTAACTCATATTTGTTATATCGTTGATTACGCCAATCTATGTGAGGACAGGAACCCCAATTACAAAATCATCGAAGATAATGATTGATTTAACATGCTATGATAAAATACTAAAGAACCAAAGACTTTTGGTAACATTTCCTTTTAATGTGTTAAATATGTAAATTGACTTTATTGCCCCCAATAGCACTAAGTCAATAGTTATTGTGATAAGGTAGTTGTTTAGAATAATGCTTCCAAAGTGAATCATTAAACACGTCAATCTAAAAGTTTAAAATTACAACCTTAACTTATTTTTATTTTATATATAATATCTTTTAATTTTAATTAAAGTGATATATATATATATATATATATATATATATATATATATATATATATATATATATATATAAATCTTAGCTTTTTCCGGTGGCGGTTACTTTTTCTTTTATAGGAAAGAGAATACGCCCTGGAGGCCTAACAAGGCCTATCTTCTAGGAAGGAGACCTCCATCATCCTCTTGGAGGATTTGTATGATCCATTGATGGGGAAGAGAAGCTCATGCGCACCAGGGGAGAGGTGATATCCCAAGTTGACGAGAAAGCTCCTCTGTTTTCGTCTCTGTAAGTGATTAATTTTATTGGGTAGTAATATTGATTTATAGGTCTCTCTCTCTCTCTCTCTCTCTCTCTCTCTCGACTAATATGGATCCATATTTGTTATATCCTTTACAAGTTGTAGATTTAATGTAAATTTACAGGTCTCTCTCTCTCTCTCTCTTGGCTACTTCTAATTCACTCTCTTTCTTTTGCAATTATGCAGCTTGGACAAGTTCTTTGATTCACATATTCTCCTCCGAATTTGATTTCCTAGTATCCAAAATCACACATAGCCAACCATCATGCCAAGACACAAAAGAGGTAAAATCCTCATCCTTGAAACTAAGAAAACGTGAAGAAAAGTAACATTATTAAAAGTTAGTTGTTCTTAAGGCAACTAAAAACTTTTGATTTTGAACGTGGGATTAAGTGTTCCATCTATTTGATTTGTGAAGCTAAGAAAAAGGGAAATCCACACCGTCCAGTGGTTGAATGCATTAGAGGAATGATGGAAGCATCGGGACCTCCCTTATCGCCTCAATGTTGCATTTACAAGGTTCCTAGTAATTTATACCATGTGAATGTAGCAGCCTATGAACCATATGTAGTTTCAATAGGCCCTTTTCACCATGGCAAAAGCAATTTAAAAGCTATGGAGAAGCATAAATTTTGCTACTTGGAGAGCTTCCTTGAGAGACAGAAGCAGGACTTGGAGGACCTTGTCAACACTATAGAGGAAAGGGAAGAAGAAATAAGAGCTTGTTATGCAGAAAACATTGAGCTTAGTAGTAATGACTTTGTGCAGATGATTCTAGTTGATGGCGTCTTCATTATTGAGTTGTTCTTGAGGAATCATTTCCGTGATTTGCTAGAGGACTCTGATCGCATGCTAACATTCAATCCAGGTTTTCACAGCGCCATAATGCATGACTTGATCTTGCTCGAAAACCAGCTGCCCTTCTTTGTCCTTGAGAGAATTTTCGACCTAGCCTTTCAACGTCTTTCCCTGGAAAACTTCCATACCATGCTTGATCTTACATTTGATTTTTTCTCCTATTACAACCGTCAGAAGAAGCAGCCGGGTTTTCAAGTGAAGCATTTACTTGATTCGCTAAGAACTTTTCAGCTACCATCAAATCCAAGGATGCAGCCTAAAACTGATGCAGGATTCGAGTTTCCGCCCAGCGCAATGAATCTTCATGAGGCAGGAGTCAAGTTCAAGACGGCTTATTCCAGAAGCCTACTTGACATACATTTCGAAAATAACATCCTCGAAATACCATATTTGCAGTTAGATGACAGGACAGAATCATACTTTCGCAACCTAATGGCATTCGAGCAATACCATTACCCTTATGACAGTCACATTCTAGACTATGTTGTTTTTATGGATTACTTAATCAACACAACAGAAGATGTGGATTTACTTGTTCGGAGTGGGGTTATTGTCAACTGGCTAGGTGACTCTGCTGTAGTCGCAACTCTGTTCAACAATCTTGGTACAAATTTTGCAATTGATAATTCCAACTTCTATTTTGCTCGTCTTTGTAAAGACCTAAATGCATATCATAGAGTCTCTTGGCATCATTGGAAGGCAATCTTCAAACGTGACTATTTCGGCACTCCATGGAGGACAGCTGCTACTATTGCAGCAACTATGTTGCTTGTGCTAACACTTATACAAACAATTTGTTCCATAATTTCTCTTCGAAAATGAAGATTATGTACAATTGTAGTGCATGCAGGATGAGAGAATTTGCTTATTCTTATGATTGTACTATAGAGTCGAGGAAATTGTGAGTTGTTAAAACAATTTGTTCCATAATTTCTCTACGAAAATGAAGATTATGTGCAATTGTAGTGTATGCATGATGAGAGGATTTGCTTATTCTTATGATTAAACTACAGAGTCGAGAAAATTGTAAGTTGTCAACATAGAATTGCACTAATTCTCCTTAATTCAAGCTATCATCAACGTTCAAAATTTCGGAACAACTCTTCGAAATCTAATATAAAAGAAGCATTTTCTATATTTCTATGTATAAAGTTATTAACTTTAATATCATATAAAGTTGTTAACTCTAATTTTTTTCTAATCACACGGTTCAACCAATCTCTTTGTCTCAGTTTTGTGTTTTCTTGGGAGCTATCTTTGAATTGAAGCTAAACAAGGATGACATAACTTTACATTGCAACTATTGTAACCGAAAAAAATTTGGAGGAATCATCAAATAAATTCACCTATTTTAGGATTCTGAAAAGAATTTTAGAAAGAGAACTTCAAAAATAAGAATTGTAAAAAAAAAACCCAACCATAAATCCAATAAATTCATAAAAGAAAGACGCAAACATAAAAGACAAATTGTTATACCCTAAATGTAAGTTTCAACTTAGATTTTCCTTTTCTTCTTAGGGTTTCTAACATTCTCTAAGATCAAGAAAGTATAGAATTGAAAAGATGGAAGGGGTTGGAAGAAAAATTTTCTTAGTAGCATTCGATGAATATTTAAGAAAATAGCTTTACTAGGTAGTGTTGGAAAAACCATTGTAGGTCCTGTACTTAAGTTGAAATCAATTTTGTCCTTTTTTAATTAAAGAATAACTTTTAATCGATATCTTGATAATATTTTATATTAAAAAATCATAACTAAGTGGTACTTCAACTAACTCAACTTTGTTGTATACTAACAATAATATATATTTTTTTACAAGAAAAAGAAAAATATATGTGATACTATTTGAACTAACTCAACTTTGCTGTATACTAAAAATAATATATATATATATATATATATATATTTACAAGAAAAAGAAAAATCTATGTGATACTTGTGTTTTTGAGGACCAAGAACTTCTCCAAGCCTCACCAAACAAATAGATGAGCTTGTAGGTCGGTGTTCTTTCAGTTGAAATCTATCTTATCCTTTTTTTTAATTAAAGAAATAACTTTTAATAAAAAGTATAGGATTATGTAAGTAGAAATAAAATTTTAAATAAATAAAGTTTAAATTATTGTTATCTTTATAATATTTTATATTAAAAAATCATAATTAGTTGTAGTTGAACTAACTCAACTTTGTTGTATATTAACAATAATATATATATGGCAAGAGAAAGAAAAATCCATGTGAATACTTATTTTATGAGGACCAAGAACTTCTTCAAACTTCCCTGAACAAATAGATGAGCTTGTAGGTAAACTTGGCCGACAGGCCAGTTTAGCCTTAAACCAGACCGGACTCTAACAACTAGTTGGTTCCAACCATAAAGATAAACTTGATCAACGTTTAGTTAATTTAGTAATTGAATACTGATACTCTCTTAACTAAATATTGGGTGTAAGTTTTATGTATAATAAAAATAAATATAGAAGAGTTTATCCATTAAAGATCTAACTCAATTTCGAATCAAATTTAGTCATATTTAACTAGATAATTTATATATTAAAAAAAGATAGACAATGTTAAGGTTGTATTTTTTGACGATGGCGAGATTGCCGTTGATAGTATTACCCACCAAGGATATACTTCGTAGGAGGGAACCCCCCCGCCCCAAGATGATTGCTATTCGTATTTTTACCCAACAAAACAGTATTTATCTTAAAGCGGGCTTAATGGTATTCTAGCGGGGGTAGGGTAATACAAGCCAAAGAAAAAAAATTAAAAATAAATATACTGAGAATATATAAAGTAAATTTATTTTTAAAAAAAGAAAATTAAATGGAGAAAATTTAAAATAATTTAATTTTTTTGAGAGAAAAATTAATACGATTAGTTTTAAATAGAGAAAACTTAAAATCAATCTATTAAAAGGAAAAATATGAAATTAAATTGAATCTTTAGAAAGAAAAATTGATGTGTTTAGTTTTAAATAGGGCCAAAAACTAAATTTTATACTTTTAAAAAGAAAAAATTTAAATTAAATGTGTTTTGAGATGTGAATTAATTGAGTTCTTCAAAGAGAGAAAATTAATGTGTTTAGTTTGAGAGAAAACTTAAATTTTATTTTATTTTAGATAGTGAAAACTTAAAATAAATGTATTTGAAAAGAGAGAATATGAACTAAATTTTTTTAACGAGAGAAGATTAGTTTTTGTTTTTTGTAAAATAGAAAACTTAAAATTAATAAGTTTAAAGAGAGAAAATATGAATTAAATTGAATTTTTACATAGTGAAAATTATTATTTTTACTTTTAAAGAGAGAAAAACTAAATTTTGTTTTTTAGCAAGAAAAATTTTAAAATCAATCTATTTAGGGAATTTTAGTTAAATTGACATTTGTAAAGTAAAAAATAAAAAAAAATTAATATGCTTAATTTTAGAAAAAATTAATTTTAATTTTTATAGTGAAAGAAAACTTAAAACCAATAAATTTGAGGAAAGAAATTGTTAGATAGTTGAATTTTTAAAGAGAGAAAATTAATGTATTTATTTTTATAGAGAAAACTGAATTTAATTTTTGTATAGAGAATTTAAAATTAATATATTTGAAAAGAAAAAATGTGAATTAAACAATGTGTTTTTTATTTTAAAATTACTGTATTTAAAATTAATTTTTGTAGAGAGAAAACTAAATGTAGTTTTTTTTTTTAG
Source organism: Dillenia suffruticosa (assembly GCA_033439265.1). Lineage (NCBI taxonomy): Eukaryota > Viridiplantae > Streptophyta > Magnoliopsida > Dilleniales > Dilleniaceae > Dillenia > Dillenia suffruticosa. The sequence continues at coordinate 23,378,101 of JAVTVX010000029.1, forward strand.
AAAGAGAAAATTTAATCAATATGTGTAGAGAGAAAATACAAATTAAATTGATTTTGCCGGCAATTTTTTTTTTATTTTAACCTTTACCCATACTACTTTTTATTAAAAAAATAACAACTTGGAAATACCATGTTTGAAGTTATAGGACAAGACACAATCAAACATTCTTAACCTAATGGTGTTGGGGCAATGCCATTACCCTTATGACAGTTGCATTCTAGACTAGGTCTGGTTAATGGATTGCCTAATCAACCCGACAGAGGACATGGATTTACTTGTCAAGAGTTGGGTTATTGTGAACTGACTAGGCAACACGGCTCTTCGATAATCTACGAACAGATTTTGCCCGTCTTTATGAAGTGTTCCCTGGCATCATTGGACAGCGACCTTCAAACCAGATTATTTCAGCACAGCACTCCATGGATTACAGCAACCATGTTGCTTCTGTTAACACTTGTACAAACAGTTAGTTCCATAAGGCTCTCTTCGAAAGTGAAGAATGTGCAATTATAGCCCCAGATGAGACGCTTTGTGTGCTAAGTTGTTTTGTTCGGCATACTGTGTTGTGCCATCCTACGGCAATCATACGAGGTTTAAGACACTCAGTAAGAGCCATATTGTGTTTTGACTGGAGAGGAATCACTCAACTTTCTAAAACGTTTTAAGACACTCAATAATTTATCACAAATATACTCCATGCTAACCGTTACATGACCTTTTATTTATATTGGAACAACCCTTCAAAAATAGGTACAATCAAAGTTTAAATAAAGGCTATACTCTCTACTAGATGACTATCCACTTCTTGGCTTTAGAGCTTTCAAAGCATTAATCGTAACTATACTCTCTACTACAAATAATTTTTTGTAGCAAATTAACAGAAAATTAAGGCACAAATATTTTTTGTGATTAATTAGTGACGAATTTAATCACGAATATTGGAATTTGTTACTAAATTTTGTGACAATTTTTTTTTTTGTAACTAATTAGCGACAAAAAATTTTTGTAGTTAATTAACAACGAAATTTGCTATGAAATTTTTTCATCGCTAAATTTTGCGATGAATACTCGAATCGTGACAAAATGTAGCCATGAAATTTCCATTCTTCGCTAATTAGAGACAAATTTTTGCAACAAAAATATTTTTATCGCTAATTAGCAACGAATTTAACCATCAATAAATTATTTGTCACTAATTTGGCCACGAGTACTTTTTTGTCTCAAATTTTCTCGCTAAATGGCAACGAAACTCTTTTTCGTTGCTAAATTTGTCGCAAAATAGCGATAAATTTTTTCCTACGCCAAATTCCGTCACTAAAACTGTATTTTTTCTTTTTGTAGTGGCTTTGCCTCTGTATTGTGGTATCAGAGTCAACTGATCCATACGTGAAGCATCAAAAAGAAGCACACAATTGTGATTTTCTACATTTGAACAGCGAAAGGTACCTGTTATTTGATTATTTTGGGAGCATATTGGAAGTTTCTTTCTGCTATTATTGTTTCCACCAGGATACTACAGAGATCCCATGGTGGGGGTGGAAATGCCATTTCAGAGCTCCAGGCAGTGAACTTCCGTGGTCAGTCTTTGTGAAAGACCATGAGAAAGATACTTCTGCTGAGGTATATGGTGCGGGCCTGGTCTCTTTCATAATTGTGCCCTTTTCCCTATTCTTGGAAATCTTAGGCCCTTTTTTTTTAATGGCTGACTTTTGCTTTAACTTTTGACAGTGAAGAGTCATGCTCATCAAGTGCAGGTTATTTTCTGCTCTTTCTGAAAGATGGAATTGGCTTTTGGCTTAATTAACGAGCAGTTTTCTAAATTCATATTACTGAGGCATGGGACAACAGTAAACAATCTATCATCAAGAGAGGGCACTAAAGGATATAACAGTGAGCTTAAAAGACCAGATACACTATACAGAGAAATACAGAGTGTTTCCCTGCAGAGAATCATGAAAGAACAGCACTAAAGGTCCACCATTATTCTGTACTTAGGTCCACCATTATTCTTGCCTACTAAATTATATCTGATATAATTTCTAACAATTCTGTAACATTAATATCTTGTTGAATCATAACGGTTATTTTTGTTTAGGGATAAATTCATATTCGAAAATTAAATTAAGTTAAATCAATCGTGGAAAAGCTCATGTTTGAGTAAATTGCTATCATTAGCCCCAAAACCAAGACCACAACCTATGTAAGGAAACCACCGTCCCAAAAAAATTGCTGACACTAGCATTGCATGACGTGCAAAGGAGTTTACAGCTATGTTTGCATAAAGGGAGAAGGAAAAGGAGAAAATTAGCCAAGGAGATGAAGTAGGGGAATTGAGTGACAATTTGGGCTATGCTCAGGGTTCATATACTCTAGGGCAAAAAAGGGGGACTTGTTTTTAAATTTTATAATGCTAACAGCTTCATACAATTGACAAAAATGAGGTCATTCCAGTTCAACAATTTCAACATGTCTAAGAAGTCTCAGCAATTGTGCCTGTTCCTTTTGCTACATCTGATGTAAACCATTCAAGGCGGCAATGTGTAAAAACAATTCAGAAAACAATGGGACAGCCGCAAAATATTTGCCCAATATGTCAAGCACGATCTATGACTCAAAACCGGCTACTCACTTTATTTTTCAGTTGAAGCCATTCACTCTATGACTACTAATAACCTAGGCCTACTAAACCATTCAAAGAAAAGAACCCTTCAACTGTTGAATATTTCTACACTGCGCAGGACATGGGAGGAAATGCTTGCTCTGTTGGGGTGGAACAAAGTGCCAAAAATAGCTTATCGACGAAAATAGTAATGTCTGCATGCAAACTCTCACAAACTGAAAGTTTTGTGAAATTTTTATCTATCATTGTCGGAAATTCATTTATGTACATAGAATACATTGAGAAACTAGAAACTAACTTCAACAAAAGCTGCATTCCACATGTGAGTAATCAGAAGTAAGGTCAGGAAAAGTCACGAAAATCCCAAGAGTAGAATGTCTCGCCATACTATAAAAATTAAATCTAGAAAGCAAAAAATCAAAGGTATCCTCCTCAAATTGTCCCACCATGTCCCTAAATCCCATTATAGGCAAATGACCAACAAATTCAGGAGAAATTCCCTTCCCCAATTGTCTCACCATATCAACAAGTCCCCCATTGTCTGACAATCACTCAAAGATTTCCTTTAATTGTCTTGTCAATGTCCATATTTCTAGGAAAATAACCAAGGCAATCTGATGAAATCTCATCCAACATTGCACTCATCATATATTCAGACAACAATGAAACCCTTTCTCCTGCTTGCATCTCCATGTCTTCAAGAACCACATTAGCATCAACATTAACATTTGATACAACTCCAAAGTGAGGTAGAGGAGATTTAGATAGACATCCATTTGAAGAGGGCATGTCATCAATATGTCTTCCGGTACTTTCAAGAGCCCACTTTGATTTTACTCCGACCTTAACTTCTTTTCACCCTTGCTCTTTAACATACTTGTGAGACATATTAATAATTTGATGAATATCCTTTGGTTTGGACTATACCTCCGCATTAATAAGTCTGTTCTTATCAAAGACAACAATGCAACCTTTGATATCATACAAAGTTGTCAACTCCTATCATTTTCTAATCCCACACTTGAACCTCTCCCTTGATGCTTTGCTTGTTTTCTTTTTTGAGTTTTCTAGGAGCCATCTTTGAACTGAAGCAAAATGAGGAAGATATAAGTTCACGTTTCAAATATCAAAATTGAAAAAAAATTATAGGAGGAATTATCAAATAATTTCTTCCATTTCAAATAACCCTTGAGAGAGAGAGAGAGAGAGAGAGAGGATTGACAAGATTTGGTTCCACGAAAATATCTTATGATTGCCCTTGTGGCAAGAATTTGATATTTCTAACTTTTTTGTCTGACGTTTTGATTTTGAAATCTTGTCTCTAGTTGGAAATTTTTTCTCCGAATTTTGTCCATTTTAATAATTTTCAAACATTATTTTTTCTCATACTTACAAAAACTAAATAGGATTCCAGATAGAATTACAGAATGGGTATAAGTTAAAAAGATACAAAGGTATTACTACCAAAATTTTCTTAGTAGCATTCGGTAGAATATATAGCATTCTGTAATTAAAAATCAAAATTTTCAATAAATGAATTTTAAATTATCAGTAAACCAATAATATTTATATTAAAAAATTACATTTAATTTTAACTGAGTTAAGGAAGCTTCCATGAATGGGTTATTGCATACTCGCAATAATATTTCCTTTAAGAAAAATACAAATAAATAAATAAAATAAATTATATATGTATTGAGGAATGTGATATTTATTTTATGGGAATTTTTTTGGTACTGGATCAATAGGTATCAAAATACATATTTCGACTAATCCGATCTTATATATATATTTAAATATATATAAATAAAATTAATATAGAATTAATTTTTAAATTATTTAAAAAAATTTATTCTCAATTTATAGACCTTATGGGATAAATGAAATAAAACATAAATCCGGTTATTGAATGGCATAGTGCTATACTTTTTTTTTAATGGCCAGGTAAGAGAACAAAATACAACAAAAACAAAAGAAAAGGATTACAAATGCAAAAAGGAACACTAAGAAGAGAAGGGAAATGGAGCCATAGTGCTCCATAGAAATACCTCGCCCAGCACAAATATATATTAAGTGCCAGAGTTATATGAAAGTAATTAAAGGTCCCGCTCTTAGGGAGATGACATAAGCTTCTTAGAGTTATTGATTAGAGATTTTCTATCAGCTAAAACATATATTAATACTTATGAACATGACGATTATGAAACCATCATCATTAGAGAAGTTTTGAGTTATTGACGTGTTAAATATGCAAATGACTTTATGGCACTAAGTCAATAGTTATTGTGATAAAGTAGTTGTTTTGAACAATGCTTCCATAGTGAACCATTAAACACGTCAGTCTAAAAGTTTAAAAATTAAAAAGTGAACTTATTTTTATTTTATACATAATATCTTTTAATTATAGTGGTGCCAGTTAATTTTTCTTTGATAAGAAAGGGAATACAAAATCAGAAGCCCTGGGGGCCTAACAAGGCCTATCTTCTAGGAAGGAGACTTCCGGCATCTTCTTGGAGGATTTATATGATCCATAGAGGGGGAAGAGAAGCTCATGCGCACCAGGGGAGAGGAGATATCCCAAGTTGACGTGAAAGTCAGCTCCTCTGTTTTTGTCTCTGTAACTGATTAATTTTATTGGGTAGTAGTAATATTGATTTATAGGTCTCTCTCTCTTTCTCTCTCTCTCTTGACTAATATGGATCCATATTTGTTATATCCTTTACAAGTTGTAGATTTAATGTAAATTTACAGGTATCTCTCTCTCTCTCTCTTGGCTACTTGTAATTCACTCTCTTTCTTTTGCAATTATGCAGCTTGGACAAGTTCTTTGATTCACATATTCTCTTCCTAATTTTATTTCCCAGTGTCAAAAATCACACATAGCCAACCATCATGCCGAGACACAAAAGAGGTAAAATTCTCATCCTTGAAACTAAGAAAAGGTGAAGAAGTAACATTATTAAAAGTTAGTTGTTTATGAGGCAACTAAAACCTTTTGATTTTGAACGTGGGATTAAGTGTTCCCTCCATTTGATTTGTGAAGCTATTGGGACGGGAAATCCACGTCATCCGGTTATTGAATGCATTAGAGGAATGATGGAAGCATCGGGACCTCCCTTATTGCCTCAATGTTGCATTTACAAGGTTCCAAGGGATTTATACCATCTGAATGTAGCAGCCTATGAACCATCTGTGGTTTCAATAGGCCCTTTTCACCATGGCAAAAGCAATTTAAAAGCTATGGAGAAACATAAATTTCTCTACTTGGAGAGCTTCCTTAAGAAATCGAAGCTGGACTTGGAGGACCTTGTCAACACTATAGAGGAATGGGAAGAAGAGATAAGAGCTTGTTATGCAGAAAACATTAAGCTTAGTAGTAATGACTTTGTGCAGATGATTCTAGTTGATGGCGTCTTCATTATTGTGTTGTTCTTGAGGAATCATTCCTGTGATTTGCTGGAGGACTCTGATCCCAAACTAACATTCAATCCAGGTTTTGACGGCCCCATAAGGCGTGACTTGATCTTGCTCGAAAACCAGCTGCCCTTCTTTGTCCTTGAGAGAATTTTCAACCTAGCCTTTCAAAGTCTTTCCAGGGAAAACTCCCCTACCATGCTTGATCTTACATTTGAATTTTTCTCCTTCCACAACCATCAGAAGAAGCAGCCGGGTTTTGAAGTGAAGCATTTACTTGATTTGCTAAGAACTTTTCAGCTACCATCAAATCTAAGGATGCAGCCCGAACTTGATGCAGGATTCGAGTTGCTGCTGCACAGCGCAACGAATCTTCATGAGGCAGGCGTCAAGTTCAAGATGGCTTCTTCCAGATGCCTACTTGACATACATTTAAAAAATAACATCCTCGAAATGCCATGGTTGCCGTTATATGATGAGACAGAATCATACTTTCGCAACCTAATGGCGTTAGAGCAATGCCATTACCCTGATGACAGTCACATTCGAGACTATGTTTATTTTATTGATTGCTTAGTCAACACAACAGAAGATGTGGATCTACTTGTTAAGAGCAGGGTTGTCTTCAATGGTCTAGGCGATGCTACTACAGTCGCAACTCTGTTCAACAATATTTGTAAAAATATTACGCTTAGTTCCAACTTCTATTTTGCTCCTGTTTGTAAAGACCTCAATGCGTATCACAGAGACTCTTGGCATCACTGGAAGGCAATCTTCAAACGTGATTATTTCAGCACTCCATGGAGGACAGCAGGAACTATTGCAGCAACTATGTTGCTTGTCCTAACACTTATACAAACAATTTGCTCCATCATTTCTCTTCAAAAATGAAGATTATGTACAATTGTAGTGCATGCATGATAAGAGGATTTGCTTATTCATATGATTGTACTATAGAGTCAAGGAAATTGTGAGCTGTCAAAACAATTTGTTCCATAATTTCTCTACGAAAATGAAGATTTTGTGCAATTGTAGTGCATGCATGATGAGAGAATTTGCTTATTCTTATGATTGTACTATAGAGTCAAGGAAATTGTAAGTTATCAACATAAAATTACACAAATTTTCCTTAATTAAGCAGTTATCAATATTCAAAATCTTAGAACAACTCTTCGGACTCTAATATTACAGAAGCATTTTTTTGTATTTTTATACATAAAGTTGTCAACTTTAATATCATATAAAGTTGTCAACCGCAATTCTTCTCTAATCTCACTGTTCAACCTATCCTTTGATGTTTTACTCATATTCGTTGTCTCAGTTTCGAGTTTTCTTATGAGCTATCTTTGAATTGAAGCCAAATGAGGATGACATAAGTTCACATTTCAACTATCATTATTGAAAAAATTTAGAGGAATTATCAAATAAATTCACTTATTTTAAGAATCTAAAAAGAATTTTAGAAACAGTCAAAGAGAACTCTAAAATACATAATTGTCTAAAAAACCAAAATCAAAATCGGAAAAAACCATAAACTCAATAAATTCATAAAAAAAAGCGCATACATAAAAGACAAATTGTTATACCCTGAATGTAAGTTTCAAATTAGAGTTTCCTTTTCTTCTTAGGGTTTCTAACTCTCTCCAAGATCAAGAAAGTATAGAACTAAAAAGATGGAAGGGGTTGGAAGAAAAATTTTCTTAGTTAGCGTTGGATGAAAATTTACGAAAATAGCCTTACTAGGTATTTTTGGAAAAACCATGGTAGGTCATGTACTAACAATAATATATATATATTGGGCAAGGGAAAGAAAAATAAATGTGATACTTATTTTACGAGGACCAAGAACTTCACCAAACTTCCCTGAACAAATAGATGAGCTTGTAGGTAAACTTGGCCGACAGGCCAGTTTAGCCTTGAACCAGACCGGACTCTGGACAATTAGTTGGTTCCAATCAGAAAGATAAATTTGATTAACGTTTAGTTAGTTTAGTAATTAAACATCGATACTTTCTTAAATAAATATTAGGTTTAAGTTTTATATATAATAAAAATAAGTATGGAAGAATTTATCCATTAAAGGTCTAACTCAATTTCGAATTAAATTTAATCACATTCTAATTTATATATTAAAAAAAGATAGACAATGTTAAGGTTGTAATTTTTGACGTTGGCGAGATTACCTTTCATAGTAGGAGGGAACCCCTCCCCCCAAGATGCTTGTTATTCGTATTTTTACCCAACAAAACAGTACTTATCTCAAATTGGGCTTAATGGTATTCTAGCGGGGGTAGGGTAATACAAGCCAAAGAAAAAAAATTAAAAATAAATATACTGAGAATATATAAAGTAAATTTATTTTTAAAAAGAGAAAATTAAAAAATAATTAAATTTAAATGGAGAAAATTTAAAATAATTTAATTTTTTTGAGAGAAAACTTAAAATCAAATTTAAAGGAAAAATATGAAATTAAATTGATCCTTTAGAAAGAAAAATTGATGTGTTTAGTTTTAAATAGGGCAAAAAACTAAATTTTATACTTTTAAAAAGAAAAAATTTAAATTAAATGTGTTTTGAGATGTGAATTAATTGAGTTCTTCAAAGAGAGAAAATTAATGTGTTTAGTTTGAGAGAAAACTTAAATTTTATTTTTTTTTAGATAGTGAAAACTTAAAATAAATGTATTTGAAAAGAGAGAATATGAACTAAATTTTTTTAACGAGAGAAGATTAGTTTTTGTTTTTTGTAAAATAGAAAACTTAAAATTAATAAGTTTAAAGAGAGAAAATATGAATTAAATTGAATTTTTACATAGTGAAAATTATTATTTTTACTTTTAAAGAGAGAAAAACTAAATTTTGTTTTTTAGCAAGAAAAATTTTAAAATCAATCTATTTAGGGAATTTTAGTTAAATTGACATTTGTAAAGTAAAAAATAAAAAAAAAATTAATATGCTTAATTTTAGAAAAAATTAATTTTAATTTTTATAGTGAAAGAAAACTTAAAACCAATAAATTTGAGGCAAGAAATTGTTAGATAGATTGAATTTTTAAAGAGAGAAAATTAATGTATTTATTTTTATAGAGAAAACTGAATTTAATTTTTGTATAGAGAATTTAAAATTAATATATTTGAAAACAAAAAATGTGAATTAAACAATGTGTTTTTTATTTTAAAATTACTGTATTTAAAATTAATTTTTGTAGAGAGAAAACTAAATGTAGTTTTTTTTTTTTTTTTAGAAAGAGAAAATTTAATCAATATGTTTAGAGAGAAAATACAAATTAAATTGATTTTGCCATGCAATATTTTTTATTTTAACCTTTACCCATACTACTTTTTATTCAGAAAAATACAACTTGGAAATACCATGTTTGAAGTTATAGAACAAGACTCAATCATACATTCTTAACCAAATGGCGTTGGGGCAATGCCATTACCCTTAAGACAGTTGCATTCTAGACTAGGTCTGGTTAATGGATTGCCTAATCAACCCGACAGAGGACATGGATTTACTTGTCAAGAGTTGGGTTATTGTGAACTGACTAGGCAACACGGCTCTTCGATAATCTACGTACAGATTTTGCCCATCTTTATGAAGTGTTCCCTGGCATCATTGGACAGCGACCTTCAAACCAGATTATTTCAGCACAGCACTCCATGGATTACAGCAACCATGTTGCTTCTGTTAACACTTGTACAAGCAGTTAGTTCCATAAGGCTCTCTTCGAAAGTGAAGAATGTGCAATTATAGCCCCAGATGAGACGCTTTGTGTGCTAAGTTGTTTTGTTCGGCATACTGTGTTGTGCCATCCTACGGCAATCATACGAGGTTTAAGACACTCAGCAAGAGCCATATTATGTTTTGACTGGAGAGGAATCACTCAACTTTCTAAGACGTTTTAAGACACTCAATAATTTATCACAAATATACTCCATGCTAACCGTTACATGACCTTTTATTTATATTGGAACAACCCTTCAAAAATAGGTACAATCAAAGTTTAAATAAAGGCTATACTCTCTACTAGATGACTATCCACTTCTTGGCTTTAGAGCTTTCAAAACATTTATCGTAACTATAGGAACCAAATAATTATCATGACTTCAGAAACTTGAAATGTAACAGAGTAAAATCCTTTGTATCCAAGAATTGGGATGGTCAGAAATTGCTGAAATCAAGTGGGGAAACTCAAGCATCCTTTGTATCCATTTAGATACTCCATTAGTAAAATGACCATAGATGTGATTTTAATAGTAGCTCCATTTAGATACTCCATTAGTAAAATGATTTTTATCATGACTTTAGATACTCCGTAATCTTGTTCATGACATACTGGGCCAGCACTATAATTATACGCCTCAACTACATCTGTTTTAATAGTAGCTACGAATCAGAATCCGAAATTTGCTTCTGCATGTTATGGTTACCTCCATTTTAAATTTATTTGGATCACATTTATATAACGTGTAGATTTTGGAAGTTTAATCTTCCATTTTTTTTTTTTTGGTCTTCCTCCTTTCTTAGGATCTTATCTGGAGAGTCGGGCCTTTCTTTTGTAAAAAGGTAGTTCCATTCTGACCAGTGCATCATGGACATAAAAGAGCATCTGGCTGGGTAGATGTTAGTGCATTCAAATAAGTTTACTCAATTCTCTGACAATTTAATAGGAAAGTTATTACAATGATAATGGAGTGATGACCCGATAATAAACACTGCGCCTTTTAGAGGACGCCTGTGCAGATGGTAAAGCAGTAGGAGTGTGTATAGTGTTGTCTCCTCTAGAATGATAGAACTATTCTGAAAACAAGAAGTTAGAAGACAATCCCTTGGATATTTGAATTAATACATCATCCTAAGGTCAATTTGTGTGAAACCACTAGGAAAATCTCAGTGTGGATTACTAGGAACAAACAAATCGAAAAGTTCTGCAGTAGGAAGCACAAATTCAAACTAATTTGTATGCTTGGTTTAAAAAATTGTTTTTTCAGCCACAGGAAAATATAACAGCTCAGTTTGCATCACTTGACTTTTTGCTGAACAAATGGTTTTAGGCCCAAGCACATGGTACAAATTCAACTCCGCTGCAAAGTGAATCACTTAGCTCTCGACTTATTTTTTCAGCTGTCACTTGGGCTGGACATCTGTCATATAGGAAGACCAACCTAATGATAAGAATCCTGCTAGATCCATGCATTCACTTAGTGATTGGTGATTTGAACTTCCCTATCCCGGTGTGCCTGCGCACATCCCAAAAGGAATGTCCTGCTTGCTATTGCCAGCATGAACACATTTTTTAATCCCTTATTTTCATTTGTAGGATTCCAGTGCTTAATCTGAGTTTTGAACCTTAACATTTAGAACTGCAATGACCAATTACATTAGATTTTTAATGCTTTGTCTCTCTACTGTGGTATCAGAGTCAACTGATCCATACATGAAGCATCAAAAAGAAGCACACAATTGTGATTTTCTACATTTGGACATAGAAAGGTACCTGTTATTTGATTATTTTGGGAGCATATTGGTAGTTTCTTTCTGCTATTATTGTTTCCATCAGGATACTACAAAGATCCCACGGTGGGGTGGAAAAGCCATTTCAGAGCTCCAAGCAGTGAACTTGTGTGGTCAGCCTTTTTTTTTTGTTTTTTGTTTTTGTACAAGGATTTGAACTTGGGATCACCAGATTAGAGAAGGGGATTTGTACCACTGGACTGTCCCCTTGGGGACGTGGTCAGCCTTTATGAAAGACCATTAGAAGGATACTTCAGGCTTGCTGAGGTATATGGTGCGGGCCTGGTCTCTTTCATAATTGTGCCCTTTTCCCTATTCTTGGATATCTTAGGCCTTTTTTTTAATGGCTGACTTCTGCTTTAAACTTTTGACAGTGAAGAGTCATGCTCATCAAGTGCAGGTTATTTTCTGCTCTTTCTGAAAGATGGAATTTGCTTTTGGCTTAATTAACGAGCATTTTCCTAAATTCATATTACTGAGGCATGGGACTGTAAACAATCAATCATCAAGAGGGGGCACTAAAGGACATGGCAGTGAGCTTAAAAGACCAGATACATTATTCAGAGAAATACAAAGTGTTTTCCCTACAGAGAATCGTGAAAGAACAGCAACCGCATTAATGAGAACCTCTAATCTGTCAAAGCTAACACCAACCATGTTGTCAGAACTAACCTGCCAGAGATAGATGAGGCCGCATGACAATTGGTCATGTAAGGCTGATTCAGAAAAGTCGATGAGGATTTGGATTTCCATTCCAAATCATAGACGCAGGTATGCAGAAGCAGGAGGCAGAACAGAAACAGAAGATTTATTTGCTCAGTTTCCCAATCCAAAATTATATGGCAAGACAGAATCATCTTCACGGAGATCCGAAGGTGATTCCAAAGTTGGAAATTGTTCCTTCGATGCTTGTTTCTCTGGAAAACATGCATTCGTTTAGTATTGGAAAGTCATGCAGCTCCCCTGTTTTCTCGAAGCAAGGGTCTGAGCTGGACAAGCTAAGGTAGTTTTACGGATCCAGAAATGGATGTCTTGCATCCAGATTTTTCCTGTCCTAATAATTCTCATAGTACTTGGGAGTTTCCTCATGTAGCTCAGAAGACTCTTATTAACAAAGGCAAGGAAAGTGAATAAAAAACCCAGCCTACTAACTGCTTGTCAATTTGGGACGCCTAAAGAAACATATACTCAAGGTGATAGCTTATCCTCTGAAAATGGTAAGCTGTAGGTTCTTCAGATTCAAAGGGCAGCCATGCTTGTGGACTAATAAAAGATGAAACTCAGGAACAGATGGGGTTTCAAGAAACATCATATTCTTCTGAACATGTGGAGGAAATATCACTTTAGAAGATTCATTCAACAGTTTAAAGTGGAATAGATGACAGAGTATATCTTGTTTTTGCAATGCTTTACTTTATGCTTAATATCCTCCTACTATAGCAGACCACATGATTTTGCTTCACGATCTTCCTTGTTACTATTTGCAAATTATGTGTCTTTTTAGTAATAAAAAAGTTTTTATCTTATTGGCAGAGACGACCATGGAGCCCGAACTTTTCCTTCATGTCATGATGCGAACAAAGGTATAATTTTCCTGGTACTGTTCTGGCCTTTTATCTGCCCTTTGTTCTGAATCTTAGTGACCTTTGATAAGAAAATTTTAATATGACCATTCTTCACTCTAGGAGTAGGGGAAATTTGGGCTGAAGAAACGATTGTCAGTAAATGGGAGAAATGCTATGTTCACCCTTCTAGCTGGGTGATGATGTTGGAGAGCTACGTACTTCATGTTTACAGATGGTGGTAAAGGGAGTTTCTGGACAGTACTCCCCAAAAAAGGTATCATGCTTTTCTAATGGTCTTACCTGTGGATTTCTGCTCCTTTTTTTTTCTCCTTGTTGGAATTTCTGGACCAGATGGCTGATGACTATTTATTTCCCCTCCTCAAATCCACCTTTTATGTCATTCTTTGTCTGCATTTGCCATCATTGCCAATTGTTCACTGGACCAAAGTTTCTTGACATCTCAGAGTTTCAAGCAAAACTGCATCTATTTGTAGCTTTGGATTTTCTATCTTGCGGCGTGAGATTTTAATTTCTGCCTGCTAGAAGTTCGTAAGCCGGAAATTTGGAGCACCCTCCAAGCATTTTTCCCCTTCAAATAGACTTCGGGAAATTGTTTAGATTAGCCAACCTAGGACCTAGCTACAACTCTCATCCACCACTCCATCTTAGAATCTTTTACTGATTATGTGTTGCCCACATAAGATAGTGTCATTCCCCTTTCTCTTGCATAAGAGATTAGCTTCCTTTTCAATGCCTGCAGCTGGTTTATGACTTGGTTCCAAGCAGAAATTCAATTTCAAAACTTTCTGCAAGGCAATAATATTACAAGTTATCACATAGTGATCATTTTAGGACTGATCCCCCATAAACTGTATCCTACAGGAACTTCCAAATTGACGAACATAATTTCCTCCACTGCTGTCTAGTTTCAAATTTTCCAAATATATTTCTATGGTACTATCTTCCAAAAGCACACGGTATCCCGATGGTGATACCTTCACTATCAGACATCGTTGTAATGGCCATTCTCTGCAGATCTTAATGGAAGTAATATTTGTGATAAGGTACACGGAAATTAAAAATATATATATATATATGGACCGCGGCTATATATTGGTCTAATAAGGAAGTCCAAAGCAAAACCCCTGCATTGCACCCATCATATAATCAGACAAGAATGAAACTCCTGCTTGCATCTCCATGTCATCAAGAACCACATTAGCATCTGCATTAACATTTGATACAACTCCAACGTGAGGTCAGGTAGCATTGAACACATCCATTTGAAGAGGGCTTATCAGCACAATGTCTTCTTGTACTTTGATTTAAATCCCACCATTTTTTTAATACGTTTTACCCTTGCTTTTCAACATACTTGTGATACATCTTAAGAATTTGATGAACATCCTCTTGTTTGGACCATGCCTCTGCAATTGTAAGTCTGTTGTCAACAAAGACAACAAGGCAACATTCAATAACACAAAGTTGTCAACTCCAATCCTTTTCTAATCACCAGTTCAACCTCTCTCTTGATGCTTTGCTCATCTTCTTTCTCAGTTTTGAGCTTTCTAGGTGCCTCACTCCTCTTCTGTGTCATTTCTTTGTGCTATCGTGTTGATATGTTTTTGGGGCCATATACTTCTTGCTAGAACTTTACATAATCTACTAGTCATGGGGTTTATTTTTTTCTTGAAGCGCAAGTTCTTAATTTCTTCAAGCTAGAAGTTCTTAAGACTTTGCTTTGGAGCTCCCTCCAAGCATTTCACCCTTCAACTAGAGATCGAAAAATTGTTTAAGTTAGCCAACCTACGACCTCACTACAACTCTCATTCATCAATCCTCAGAATCTTTTACTAATTCTGTGTGTTACCATATGCAGTAGTCCCATTCCAGTTATTTCTTTTCTTTGTGAGATTATTAAGCTCTCTTTTCAATGGCTGCAGGTGGCTTATGACAATCTCAATACTTTGTGTGAGACACCAAATGTCACAAGTCATTACATAGAGATCATTTTATGAACGTGTCATATAAATTATATCATGTGGTAATTTCCAAACTGTAAAACATAATTTTCTCAGATGTTTAGTTTTAAATTTTTCAGACGTATTTCTATGGAAATCTCTTCCAAAAGCACAGGATATCCTAATGGTGATTCTAGATTCTGCACCATCACACATCATGGTAATGGCCATTAAAACCTGAAATTTCTCTGAGGTCCTGATGAGTATTGCCACTATTCCTTTATAATTTGATCTTTTAGTTATTACAGGATGGACAGTGAAATATATCCACCAGGTTGGTGTTGACACTCTTGCACCCTTATAAGCATTCTTGAGCATTTGAGCTATTGTCAATCTCTCGCATGCCTTTTCCACCATGCTAAAAGCAATTCAAGAGCTATATAAAGAGCAAAAACTCCATTATTTGGAGAATGTTTTTTCCGGTGGGAAAGCCAAAACTGGAGTACTCTGTTCTAGCTGTGACGAATGGAGAGTAGAGATTTACACTTGTCATGTGGAGACCACTGACCTCAAGAGCAACAATATTGTGCAGATGTTTCTAGTGGATGCTA
Source organism: Dillenia suffruticosa (assembly GCA_033439265.1). Taxonomy (NCBI): domain Eukaryota; kingdom Viridiplantae; phylum Streptophyta; class Magnoliopsida; order Dilleniales; family Dilleniaceae; genus Dillenia; species Dillenia suffruticosa. Next base: position 23,393,788 of record JAVTVX010000029.1, read on the forward strand.
CTTCATTGTTAAGCTGTTTCTCAGGAGCTTGTTTGTTAAAGGGAAATTTAGAAAACAGTGGGACTGCAGCGAGCTATTGGACTAATGAGCTGAGCAGTCTAAGACTCAGAACAAGGTCCCCATATTATTTTTCAGTTGAAGCTATTCACTCTATGACTAATAATAACATAGGCCTAAACCATTCAAGGAACCTTCTCAAGTGCTGAATGTTTCAATAATACACAGGAGTTGGGAGGAAATGCTTGCTCTTTTATGGTGGGACAAAGTGCAAAAAAACAGCTTGTCCGTGAAAACAGTAATATGAACATGCAAACCTCATAAACAGAAAATTTTGTGAAATTTTTGTCATATCATTTTCAGTGTTCGTTTAAGTACAAAAAATACATTGAAGAGTCTAGAAACTAACCTCAACAAAAGCCACACTCCTCATGTGAGTAAGTAGAAGAAAAATCAGGCAAAGTCCCATTAATCTGATGAAATCTCAATAGCAGATTGTCCCACAATAACATCAAAATCAAAGTTAGAAGGCAAGTAATCAAAGGCATCCTCCTCCAACTGTCCCACCATGTCCTTAAATCCCATTTCAAGCAAAGGATCAACAAATTCAGAAGAATTAAATTCTCTGGTTGTCTCCATGTGAACAAGTGCCCCATTGTCAGGCACACACTCAAAAGTCATCTACATCCTTGATTGTCCTGCCATGTTGTCAATGCCCATATTCACAGGAAAATAACCAAGACAATCTGATGAAATCTCATCCTGCGTTGTACCCATCATAAAATCAGACAACAATGAAGCCTCTTCTTCTGCTTGCATCTCCGTGCCTTCAAGAACCACATTAGCATCTGCATTACCATTTGATACCACTCCAAAGTTGGGTTGGGGAGAGTTAGACAAACATGCATTTTAAGAGGGTGGTTTATCATCAGAATCTCTTCCAGTATTTTTATTAGCCCTCTTTGAGTTCACTGCCACCCTCTTCAACTCTTTTCTCCCTTGCTCTTTAACATACTTATGATACATATTCAGAATTTTGATGAATATCCTTTTGTTTGGGCCATGCCCCTGCAGTGATAAGTCTGTTCTCATCAAAGACAACAATGCAACCTTTAATATCACAAAGTTGTCAACTCCAATCCTTTTCTAATCAAGCAGTTCAACCTCTTTCTTGATGCATTGCTCATCTTCTTTCTTTCCGTTTTGAGCTTTCTGGGAGCCATCTTTGAACTGAAGCCAAACAGGGATAACATAAGTTCATATTTCAGATATCAAAATTGAAAAAATATGGGGGAATTATGAATAATTTTCACCCATTTTATGAATCTGAAAAGAATTTCAGAAAACCCCAAAGAAAACCCCCAAACCCAGAATCATCCAAGAACCCAGATCAAAATTCAGAACCATAAAATTAATAAGTTCATTGACAACCCAAAACATAAACGAAAAATTATACCCTGAATGTAATTTTATTTCCTAGTTTCTTCTTTTTCTAGGGTTTGTAACTCTCTGCAAGATCAAGAAATCATGACAGAATTGAGAAGAAAAGAAGGAGTTTCAAACCTAATGAATCCATCAAAAAGACCCAAATATAAAAAGAAAAATAATTATGCCCAGAACGCAATTTTCAAAATAGTTCCCTTTTATTTTTAGGGATTCTAAATCTTTCCAAGATCAAGAAATTACAATGGAATTCAAAAGATAAAGAGTTTCAAACAACTTCAAATTCAACAACCAAGTCACGAAACCCTAAAAGCCCCAAATCAAAAAATTCTGAGAGTAAAGATGAAAACAATAAACCCAAATCAGAAATTCAAGAAAGGCAAAAACTGATCATAATGAAAAAGAGAGAAAGCATGTACCGGAGAGAATTGAAGTTTGTAAGTCTTCAAGTTTGTAGTCGTGCTTGAGAAGAGAACCAGGGACGAGCAAATCTGAAGGATGGATTTCTTGCAAACAATCTGTGTGTGTGAGAGAGAGAGAGAGAGGAGGGGAGAGAAACAGAGCAATTCTCCGTCTAATACTCCATCGGAAGTAGGGGGGAGAGAGAGAGAGAGAGCTGATCGATGAATTTGGTTGAGGGATAACCCGGTTTATAAAACCGTGTGGTTGCTCTGGCGGCTAGAAATCGATATTTCTATTTTTTGTGGATTAAGAATTCGTTATTTCAATTTCGAAATCTTGTCTCCGGCGGGAAATGTATTTTCCTATTTTGTCCATTTTAAGAATTTTCAACTATTTTCTTTTCTCATATTTACAAATGAGTAATTAGGAATTTAGTTAAAATTGCAAGATGGGAATGATAGAAGGGATTCAAAGAAAAAATTTTAAATAGCATTTAGTGAAATTTAAGAAATAATTTTATCAATTGTTATTAGTGGTATTTTAGTAAATCTGACTTCAATTTAAAATTTTATTATTCTTATTTTTTTTATAATACTTTTCAATCAAATTATTCATTATTTTATCAAGTGTAATTAAAATTTTATCATTTATAATATTCGAAGGGTTATCCGAACTTCGCCTATAAATAAAATAGATGAGGATGATCAACGTGGGTTAGCTCAACTGGATATAGGGTTGAATATCCTTAAACATGACCGAGATTCGACTCCTGCTGAGAGTATTGGGCTCTCATGTGTATAAAGGTTCTCCGTTGGAAGACCTACCATCTGAAAGGAGCCATTGTAGCGGTCGACCGTATTAGTCGGGATGAAATTTTAGCTGAATATCCTTGTTTGTGTGTTCTGGTGTTGTGTTTTGTTTCTCATCTCCTGTACCCAAAAAAAAAAAAAAAAAAAAAAATCAGATGAGGATGGGCTGGCAAAAAAAGTTTGCAGCGGGCTATAGCTCACATTGTCTATTTGGGCTGCCCATGTGACTGCATTTACATTCTGGGCCCATTTAGTAGCCCACCAAGGCTGGGCTTAGTTTTGATCACGGTGAGATTCTCGATTTTTTTTTGGTACAATATCTTGGACACAACCCAGTATCTGAGATTTTATCTCGACTAATTCTAACCAACCACTATAATTGCTCCTTTTCGGAGGGCGGATCTTCCAAAGGGGAACGCTCCATACACATGAGAATCCGATACTCCCAGCAGAAGTCGAATATCGATCATACTTAAAAGAATTCAACCTCACGTTCAATTGAACGAACTCACGTCAGTTGAGATTCTTGATTTTAACCTGCAATATTTGGGCCTAAAGTTGACTATGCTTATTCCATGAAAAAAAATTTAAAAACCTGTGACAAAAGATGCAAGGTTGTTTTGGGGAAAAAAATGATAAAGTTAATTGAGATTTTTAATATAAAAATTATTTATATAGAATTAATTTGTAAATTATTGAAAGAAAATCATATTCTCAACTTATAAAATTTACTGTATAAACGAAACAATAACAACAAATTGAATTTTAAACCCAATAATTTGGAGTCGGCTATTTGAGAGACAAATTTAAAAATGATTAAAAAGAAAAATAAATAAATAAATAAATAAATAAATACAAAATTAAAAAAATAAATAAAAATAAAAATAAAAATAAAAGAAAAAGGGAATAAAAATAGATAAATAAATATATATATCCAAATATATTAGTTTAATTTGTATGGATTCTTCTATACTACTCATTTTTATCCAAAATTATCTTTTCGTCTAAACTCTTAACTATCATATCTTTACGAATAATTTATATCCAAATTTTTATCGATCTATCCCTATATTTTACTAATTTTTCTGTATTTAATAAATATAAATGAGTCGGCACATATGTTTGTTAAAGAAGAGAAGGGAAGGTTCATTGAGAAAAGGAGGGGAAAAAGTATTGAAGGGAGATAGAAGAAGTCTACACAAATACTTGACTGTGAATACACCATCGCCGACAGAAAAAATTAAACATGCTATGGCCGCTGCTAGCTCTAAGGCCTTGGTTTTCAACGACTATAGTTTCATGCCGGGGGAAAACAAGAAATCAATGCTCCCTAAATAGAGTTTTTTTTTTTTTTAATTCATAAGGAGACTCGAACTCGAATCTATTACAAAAAAAAAGATTAATATCATTTGAACTAAAGTTTATCGGCTCCTAAATAGAGTTATTAGCAAACAAAATGATAACGAAATTTCAAAATTTGATTAATTAATTAATTTTCTGTAAATGGGATTTAATTAAAATGAATGATTGAGGTTTGAATTAAATACCTTACAAGTTGTAGATTTAATGGCAACTAGTATTTGTTAAATCACTGATAACACTAATCTAAGAGAGGACAAGAACGATTACAAAGAAGAAGATAATGATTTATTTAACATGGCAAGATAAAATACTACAGAACCAAGACTTGTGGTAGTGAGTCAACCAAGGACAAATTAATGCCTTGTACTATCTAGTGCCGGAGGGCATAATAGGAGAAAACCCACCAAGCGAAGCACTTGTTTCCTCTGCAATAAGGATTCAGGTATCAAGATCTCTCTCTCTCGCATATGGCTATTTCTTATTTACTCCCTGTCTTGCAATTATGCAGCTTGGACAAGTTCTTTGATTCACATGTTCTCTTCCTAATATAATTCCCCGGTATCCAAAACCACACATAGCCAACCATCATGCCAGGGCACAAAAGAGCTAAAATTTTCATCTTTGAAACTAAGAAAAATTGAATCAAAGTAACATTATTAAAAGTAAGTTGTTTATGAGGCAACTAAAAACTTGTGATTTTGAATAATGGATTAAGTGTTTGATCCGTTTGATTTGTACTACTAGAAAATAAAATATAAACGACGAAAAATTTCTGTTGTTAATAACGTTACACAAATTTCTTTAATTAAAGCTATCATTAATATTTAAAATTTTAGAATAACTCGTCAGAATCTTATATAAAAGAAGCATTTTCTGTATTTCTATATATAAACAATTTCAATATCATATAAAGTTGTCTTAATTTTGAGTTTTCTTATAAGCTTTCTTTGAACCGAAACCAAACAAGGGCAACATAAGTTCACATTTCGACTACCAGAATTGAAAATAAGGAATCATCAAATAATTTCATCTATCTTAAGGATCTGAAAAAAAAAAATCAGAAACCCCAAAGAGAACCCTAAAAACAAGAATTATCAAAAAAGAAAAAACCCAAATCAAAGATTTGGAAAAATCATAAACCTAATAAATTCATAAAAAAAAGACTCAAACATATAAAACAAATTATTATACCCTGGATGTAGGTTTCAAATTAGACTTTCCTTTTCTTTTCAAGGTTTTTAATTCTTTTTAAGATTAAGAAATTATAGAATTGATAAGATAGAAAGGGTTAGAAGAAAATTTTTTTTAGTATTGGATGAATATTTAATTATTTTTATTATTTTTTTAATTATATTAGAATCAATAAATATTTAAATACTAAATTTTAATTTATAGAAAAACTATTCAAACACGACGAGGACAACCAGCTGTTTCCCTTGTCCTTGCTAAAAGATTGCAGATGATAAAACTGAGCTTGCAAAAATCGACCTCGAGGGTCACCTTGTCAACAATAATTACAAGACTTAGTGGGTCCATAGAAGGACAGGGTTGGCAAGGATGTGGCCCTCCAATTGAAGACCTTGAATTGAGAAGTCCAGCATCAATAATATTTAATCAACTGTTTATCTTTTTTTTATTATACAAAAATCATAAATATATATATATATATATATATATATTTAAATACTAAATTTCAGTTTAAAGGAAAACTATTAAGACAAAATTTTTGAAAGAATTTTTGGCCATAAGGACAACTAGCAGTTTGCCTCGTCTTTGCCGAAAGCCTGCAGATAATAAAAAAGCTTGCAAATATCGACCTCCAGTGTCCCCTTATTAACAATAATTACAAGACTCAGTGGGTCCATCGAATTCATTAAATGCAACGTAAGTTGTCAAGAATTTGGCTGGTTTGAAATTCAGATAAATTGAAACAATTTCCAAGGACCCTCACGTGAACCTATGGAAGGCTAGCTAAAAGGGGGTGGTGAGGGAATTTCGGAGTGAACCCCTCTCTCTCCTAGTACAGTGATGAGTGGTGGAAAGTGACCTAAATATTGTGCTAGTCAAATCCTACCATACTCAAACTATCATAAAGCATTAGAGTGATTCATGCACTGCTCAGTCTTACTTTCCCGTGAGTTTCCTCAAACAATGAGACATGTCCCCACTTTTTGTTTGTCTTACTTTTCCCGTGAGTTTTCTCAAACAATAAGACATGTCCTCACTTTTTGTTTGTCTTACTATCCCGTGAGTTTCCTCAAACGAAAGGCACGTGCTTCTCCGCTTTTTGTTTGTTAGAATTTTTCGTCTATTATCCTGGTCTTCTCTCTTCCTCTCTCTATACCCCTAATAGTACTCTTTCTCTCTCTCTCCAACCATCCTCACGTGACTTTTTTTTTCCCTTCATTTCACTTTTTCACCGTTAATCAATTATGATTTCCTGAGAATTTAACGTGAAATTCATGAATCCAACCCTTTTCAAATACATTGCATGGGTGGTGGAGAGTGACCCAATATTGTGCTAGTCAACTCCTACCCTACTTATGCTACCATAATGCATGAGAGTGATTCATGCGCCATGCTTTGTCTTCCTCTCCCGTGAGTTTCCTCAAACAGAAAGAAATGTGCTTCCCCACTTTTTGTTTGTTGGAATTTTTCGTCCATTACCCTCATCTTTTCTCTTGGAGTACTCTCTCTCTCTCTCTCTCTCTCTCTCTCTCTCTCTCTCTCTCTCTCTCTCTCTCTCTCTCTCTCTCTCCACCCAACCATCCTCACGTGACTTTTTTTTCCCCTTCATTTCACTTTGTCACCATTAACCAATTATAATTTCTTGAGAATCTAACGCGGGATTCGTGAACCCATCTCTCTCCGAGTACATTGCATGGGTGGTGGAGAGTGACCCAAATATTGTGCTAGTCAGCTCCTACCTTATTCATGCTACCATAAAAGCATTAGAGTAATTCATGCACTACGCTGTCTTACTTTCCCGTGAATTTCCTCAAACAGAAAGGCATGTGCTTCCCTACTTTTTGTTTGTTGGAATTTTTCGTCCACTACACTACTCTCTCTCTCTCTCTCTCTCCATCCAACCATACTCCACTTGACTTTTTTTTTCCCCTTCATTTCACTTTTTCATGATTAACCAATTATTATATGGAAATGCTTTTCCTTTGTCTTTAATCTTAATTTTGCTTTCCAAGTGTTAAAATAGGAAACAAATTAAGGTACATATGATGAATGTTTATGTAATTGGTTTAGTTGTTATTTAACCCTATGAATGTGGTAACATATGATGCATTCAAACTTCTCGTCATTAATATGTTTAGTTTTTGAAACTATTTTTCATATTCGTAACATTTTAATGAAAATAAATTAATATTTATATAAAAATTTTTATTTTTTATATTTAATAAATAATTTATTTATTTATTTATATTTTTTATTTTTTATGTTATTTTTTTATGATTATATTAAATACATATTTGATCATTTTATATTGTTATTATACAATATGTTTATTTTATTATTTTTAAATAAATAATATTTATATAAAATTTTTATATTTTTTATATTTTTTATATTTTTACCGTTTCCTTTCTTTTATTTTTGCAAAATGTCATTAAAGCAATACAAAAGAAACGAGGAAGAAGAAAAAAATCTATTTCTTAAAACCGTCTTCTAGGATAACAGTTTTAAGTCATAAATTATAAAAATTACTATATTATGAATATCTGATTATCAAAAATAGTTTTGAGAAGATGTGGGAATTCTATCAAATATATCAAAAATAGGGCATCTTTCAAAATGGTGGTCAAAATTTTGTTGTCATGGTGATGTAAAGACCCAATAATTTATAAGTGTGACATGAAAAATTAATCGTCAGAAAGAATATTTTCTAGTAAAACTTTTCTTTTTAGTTTATGATTTCACAAGAATATATAACATAAAATAACATTTTCTCACACCAAAATGCATTTTGTACAAAGTCTAGACCAATTGCGAGTGGTGTATTGACCCCATTATAGCGATATTGGTTTCTGGGGTTGCAATTGCTTGTGGTATGGTTCTTGGCTTCTACTTCAACTCAATAGCTATGGGTTAGTAGTCACAGTAGTGTTATCTTTTGCTCTCAAATACTTTTCTGCACTTCATACAAAAGCATATATATTTATTCCAGTACTCCCTTGCTTAAGCCGAATACAACTTAGTTTGCTCATGTAGAAAACTGAATCAAGAAATTGATAATAGGGAGAAAGGAGAAAATTATGTTCAGGTTGCTTTTGAAGGTGCCACCTTAATTTTAAATGCATCACAAATTAGTTTTAGTTGTTTATGTCTTTGTTTTTTTCAAGTATTACTAAAATATTCTTCAAAAAAATCACTATACTTATTTTTAATGGCCAAGTAAGAGAACAAAATACAACAAAAACAAAAGAAAAGGATTACAAATGCAAAAAGGAGCACTAAGAAGAGAAGGGAAAGTTCCTTAAGGAAAAAAAAAATGGGCTAGACTTATGTGAAAGTAATTAAAAGTCCCACTGTTAGAGAGATGACATTAGCTTCTTAGAGTTATTGATTAAAGATTTTCTATGATCTAAAAAATATTAATACTTATGAAAATGACCATTATTATACCATCATCACATGAGAATTATTAAATCATCGTTCAATAATCATTGATAATTTTACTATCATGTCTTATGAAAATTTATAGTCGTTAAATGACGATTTAGCGGTTACATTATGAATTCATGGAATTTTCATTCTGATGAAAAACACCTTATAGAGAGCAGTTACATGAATTTTCATTCTGAGCCTTCCCTGGCATCATTGCCATTGTCTGCAGCGTCATCAGCTTTAGTGGACCACTGAGGGGAGATTGAAGAAGTACACAAATGATTGACTATGAATCAATTAACATGCAGTGGACTTCACTTGAAATTTACTGCTATGGCCGCAGCTAGCTTGAAGGCCTTGGTTAGTTCCATACCGGGGAAAACAAGAAATCAAGGCTCCCAAGATCGAGTTATTAACATGCAGTGGACTTCTTTTTTTTTTTTTTTTTTTTGATTCTGAATCTAAGCATTGACTTATCCTTTGATGAATTGCATGATACACTTATAGAATCTATTAAAAACTTAAAAAATATGATCAAGAAAAATATATCACTAAAAGGGAAAATGATCAAATTAGAAGAAGATAGTAACAGATTGAAATCTGAAAATGAAAAACCCAGATCAGAAAATGACGAATTGAAATAAGAAAAAATTAACTTGCTTGAGGAAACTAAAGACAAAACAAGTCGAGAAAATAATTTACATGCTGAAATTGAACACACTAAAATTAAGTCTATAAATGACTGCATTCATAAAGACATAAAAAATGAGTTAGATCAAGAAAATGAGAGAAACAAGAAATTAAGTTTTCCACTATACAAATTTGCTCAAGGACAAGACAAATTGGACTTGATATTTGGAGCATAAAGAGCTATCTACGACAAAACTAGTTTAGGATATAATCCTGTTTTGACACAAAAGAAACTCTATAGTTTTTTTGTTCCTAGCACATTAAAGGATAGATCAAACTCTAAATGTCATTACTGCATGAAACAAGAATATAGTTCTAACAATTACAAACTTAGAAGAAAATTCATTCCAAACCAAACAAAAATATCTAGAACATATGTCAAGTGCACCTACTGTAATAGAATAGGATATAGTATGAATATGTGTTGGTTTAGTGACCTAAAATATAAAAAAATGACACTGAAATTGATACCAAAGAATACTTCTGGATTCATAATAAGCACAAACACTATTGGACCCAAGAAAATTTGCATACTAAAGGTGAACACTTGATTTTTTTCTATGTACAAATTTGTTTCAAGATCAAATATCTTGAAAATACATGGTTTCCGAACAGCAGATGCTCTCGGCATATGATGGGAAACTCATCTAAGTTTAGTAGTTTGAAAGAAAAGAAAGGAGGCAAAATGGTTTTCGGAAACAACTCAAAAGAGAAAATAATTGACATAGAAAATATATGTATGTTTTCTACTCAAATAAGTTTAAACATTTGATCATGATTGCTGCAATATGGTAGATAAATTAAACAACGAAATAAAATTCAGAGAAAAAAGGTAAGGAAGCATCTATATCATTAATTTAGACAACTTGAGTGTTCTAAATGAAACATGCTTGATTGCTATTGGAAATGATGATACATGGTTATAGCATAGAGGATTAGTCATGCAAGCATGGGTTTAATATCAAAACTAGTTAGAAAAGATATGGTTAAAGGAATTTCAAAATTGAAATATGAAAAAAATAAATTATGTGATATTTATATGAAGGGAAAGCATATCAAATCCTTCGTTAAATCCAAAATAATAGTCTGCATATCTAGGTCTTTAAAATTACTTCACATGGATCTCTTTGATCTAATTAGAACACAAAGTTTACGAGGAAAACGTTATGATTTTATAATAATTGATGATTACTCAATATATACTTGGGTATTATTTCTAATAAAAAAGGAAGAAGCATGTAGTACATTTATCAAATTATGTAAGAAAATTCAAAGCAAAAAAGGAAGCACAATCAATAGTATTAGAAAAAATTATGGTAAAGAGTTTGATAATAAATCCTTGTAAGAATATTATGATGAAAATAAAATATATCACAATTTTTTAATACTTAAAATGGTTCAACAAAATGATATTGTGGAAAGAAAGAATCGAACTCTTGAATAAATGGATAAAATTATGCTATGTGAGCATAATTTATCTAAATATTTTTAGGTTGAAACTATCAACACTGCTTATTATATTTTTAATAGATTTCTAATTAGACTAATCCTCAAGAAAATTCGTTATGAGCTATACAAAAGAAGAAAACCTAATATATGATATTTTGATGTATTCGGTTGTAAATGTTATGTGTTAAATAATAGAAAAGAGAACTTAGGAAAATTCGATACAGTGATGAAGCCATATTTTTAGGATATTCATTATCTAGCAAAGCATATAAAGTATATAATAAAAGAATAATGATAGTTGAAGAATAAATTCATATATGATAAAAGTGATCCTTTAAGTAAAAAAAGTTTTGATGACAAAATTCAAGAGATAGAACAAATCTTAGATCAAGAGACATTGGAAATGAAGAAGTGAAAGAAGAAACCTCTAAAGTTAGAACTGAAGAAAATCAAACAAATCATGAATAACAAGAAAAACAAGAAATAAAAATTTCAACCGTATGAAAGAGTATTAATGTAGAAAATGTAATTAGAGATATAAAAATTGGAGTTAGAACTATATCTTCAACTTAAAATTAATGTGATTACGCAGCCTTCATTTTTCAAATTGAATCAAAGAATGTTGATGAGGCTCTAAATGATGAAAATTGGATTCTAACTATACAAGAAGAGCTAAATCAGTTTGAAAAAAATGAAGTATAAGAGTTAGTTCTTATATCAAACGACCAATCCGTAATAGGTACAAAGTAGATGTTTAGCAACAAACTAGATAAATATGGGATAATTACTAGAAATAAAGCTAGATTAGTAGCTCAAGGGTATAGTCAAGAAAAAGTTATTGATTATGATAAAACATATACTCCAGTAGCTAGATTAGAAGTATTAGGATGTTGCTTGTTTTTGCATGCTTGATGTATTTCAAGCTATATCAAATGAATATCAAAAGTGTATTTCTAAATGACGTATTAAATGAAACAGTTTTTGTAAAACAACCAATCGGATTTGAGCATTCAAAATACCGGATTATGTGTTTAAATTGTCTAAAGGACTATATAACTTAAAACAAACTCCAAAAGTTTGATATGAGAGACTTAGTAACTTTTCATTGAAAATGAGTTTGAAAGATGAAAAATTGATGCAACTCTATTCATTAAAAGAAAAGACAAAAAAATCTTAATAGTTCAAATCTAATCTCTGTGAATGACATAGTATTTGGAGTAATAAATGAGAATCTTTGTCAAGAATTTGCTAAGTCTATACATGCAGAATTTGAAATGAGTATGATAGATGAACTAAATTGTTTTCTACGACTGCAAATAAAGTAAACAAAAGAAAAAATATTTATTAGTCAATCCAAATTTACTAAAAAATTGATCAAAAAATTTGGATTTAGTGAAGTTAAGAGATATGTCATACCAATGAGTATATCAATTAAGCTAGACAAAAATAATAAATGAAAGAAAGTGTGTCAAAAATTATATGAGTATGATTGGTTCTCTATTATATTTAACTGTATCTAGACCTGATATTCTATTTAGTATGTGATTATGTGTTAGATTTCAATTCAATTCTAAAGAATCTCACTTAACTGCTGTTAAGAGAATTTTAAGATATTTAAAAAATACTTGTAATTTGGGAATATTGTATGATAGGAATTCAACATTCATTTACATGGATACTCAGATGCTGATTTTGCTGGATATAAAATGGACAGGAAGAGCACTAGTGGGATCTGTCAATTCTTTGGAAATATGTTAGTATCTTGAAAATAAAATAGCGTTGCAACCTCAACCACAGAAACAGAGTATATAACTGTAAGATAATATTGTGCACAAATCTTATGGATCAAATATCAACTTGAGAATTATTGTCGAATTTGAAAGTGTTCCAACAAAAAATCCAGTACATCACTCTAGAACAAGCACATTGAGGTTAGACATCACTTTATAGAGATCATGTATTTAAAAATGATATAATTCTAGAATATGTAGAAATTGAAAAACAAATTATGGATATTTTTATTAAATCTTTGGATATAGATAGATTTTGTAATTTAAGAAGAGAATTGAGAATGATGGAATGAATCCTCAATTTAAATGAAATATGAGCTACATTTATAATCGGATCTATAATAATGATTATAAGTGAAAGTTTAAGAAAATCTCAAAATTATGCAAATTAATTAAGGTACAGGTCGCCTTACAAAATGAGTAAATCGTCCTGCCGATGTATAAGTTTAGAAAGTAATTCTGAAATAGAGACAAGACGATTCATAAGAACTATAAGTCGCCTAATAAGTTCAAAATTGATATAACAGTCGTCTTATTTTGAGAACAAGTCATCCTGTGAACAAACTTTGAACTTAATAAGTCGTCTTACCATAAGTACAAGATGACTCACCAAATCTTAGCCCCAGAAATGATTCTGAAAATATTGTCGAGTCATCCTAATAAATTGAGAAGGTGATTTGATCATAACAAGTAGATTTATAGAAGTTTTAAATCGTTCTATGATTAAATTTTGATTATACAAGTCGTCTTATAATAAATACAAGACGGCTCAACATATTCAAGTCACAAAAAGTTTTCTGCAGACAACTCTGAGTCACCTCACTTAATTGGGAGGATGACCTGATGATTCAGCGTTTCACTCTTATAAGATGTCTGGTAACCTTATGCGAGTCATCTTGTATGAAAAGACAAGTCGATTTGACATTCTACTCAAATCGACTTATGTAGCTTAAATTCTAAACCTAGATCCATTTTATATCTATCAATAACCCAGTTCCTACCCTAACCAAATAACTCTGATTTAAATATAAAGTCTTTTCACATTTCCTCCAAACATTTCCCCCAAATTGAAAACCCTAACTCTAATTGACTCTTCGCGAATCGCCTCCATTTCTCTCACTCTCACCCTCTCGCAAGTCTTTCCTTCGAACAAACTTCACTTCTCTCATCCAAAGAATCTGGATCTCTAATCTCCTAACACAATCGCACCTCTTTGGAGAAGCACGAAGGGACTCCATCTCAACTATAAGAACTTTAACTCTCCAAAGCCTCTCATCTTCAACATGAAAAGATCAAAGCATACTCCATGGCGTTAAAGACGAAGAATCCATCAAAGTTCAATGAAAGTGAGTTTCCTTCCCTTGACAAAAGTAAGTCTTTCGCTATTGATTTCTCTAAAAAGAAAATTGAATTTAGGGAGACTCATTGATTGATAATTTCTGAAGAAAATCAATTTTTCATATAAAGAACACATGTCACATATCTTACCAAGTTCTTTGATTATTCCAGATAAAGATGTTTATGATATTCTAGTTAAGAAATTCTATAACAACTTGGAAGTAGTTGAAGAGATCGGAGAACACGTACTTGAGACATACTATTACTTTCCTATAGGAATGGAATCATGCAATTTCAAGACACACATTAAGGGAAAGCAAATTATACTTACTCACAAGGTAACGTGCATGATATGTAATCTAGAATGGACTCATTCTACCAAATGTGAAAAGCATATGAAGATGACTCAAATTGAATGTGCTAGGATTGTGTTTAAGAATGAGAAATTGTTAGATATAGATGAAGTGGATTTGAATGCTAAGAATTTAGGAATATATGAGCATCTTCTCCATCTTATTATCACTCATGTTCCTAGGCCTAGAGGTGATTATCATACACACATAACCAAAGAAGATCTTTGGTTGATGGCTTGTATAATGGATGGTAGAAATCCTGAACTTCACTTCCTAGTTCCTTATTTCATGATTGATGTTGCAAAATCCAAGTCAGCAAATCTTTTGTATTGTTCTCTAATCTTTGATGTCTAATTGTAAACAAGATTGACTTGAAAAAAGAAATTTGTACAAAGTTGAGTATGAAACATGGAATTGGGGAACAGTCTCTGAGAAAGGTGGCCAAGTGGGTATGCAAGGATGAAATTTGAGAAAAGCTTGATGATAAGGAAGATGGTGCAATAAAAGAAAAAGGGATGAGGATGGGCCTAGTGAACGATCTAGAGTAGGTTCATCTGATGAGATTTGAGACCAACCTCTTCAAATTACTACTTTATATAGTGCTCTATCCACCTCTATTTCATCCTCTAAAGTTACTATTGATATGATTTGGGGATCCTTGGTGTATATTCACTCACGACATCTCAAGCTTGAAAATCAAAATTCTCACACTCATACAAAGTTGACTGAATTAGAAGATCAGAACAAGACCCTCCATGATATAATAACCTCCTTGGAATCCTTGTTTCAGAAAGATCATAGTGGTCCTTCCCATTCTCCAACAACTGACCCTCTAATCCCTTAGTCTGATGAGCCACAAGTCTAAAGAAACCTACATTTACTTTTGTTTGTAAAGTTAACAACACTTGTGGATCCTTTTGGTTTTCTTTTTGTGAACTTAGTCTCTTGTTTTCTTAAATTTTGCAAAGTTGTATGCAAACTCTTCTAATGACAAGTTGCATTCTTTTGGTGATGACGAGGGGAGAAAGTTTATACATGTTCTACATGATTTTACTATTGATTGCATACATATACCGATTGATTGAATATATATGTATGACACATATATTGATTAATTGTTAGCTATTGACTGAATCTAGTAAGAGTTGGCTGATTGCATATGTTGATTGAAGTATGTAATCATTTTTACGATCTTTTTTGGCTTGATTATATATATACATTACCTACATTATGAAAATGGTTTTGAAGGGATAGGGGAAATATGACCTTCACTGGCTTGTCGCTTTATTCATGTAGTGAGATGACCTATGAGCATAATTGTAGGAAAATTGACTAAGTGCAAACACCCAAGGCGATCCAAGAATAGACACAAGATAATTGAGAATATATGTCTCAGAAATATAAATCTGCACATACTTGGGGCGACCTGACCATTAGCATGAGATGACCTAAGGTAAACTAACCAAAGAAACCTTAGACTGCACAATACCTAAGGCGACTTGACGTTTGATACAAGATGATCTGACCATACCTAGGACGACTCAATTATAGACACAAGATGACCTAAGGAAGACAAACCTCAGAAGTCTTATTCAGCACAGTTCCTAAGGTGACCTAACTCTTGGTACAAGACGACCTGAGAAAAATAAGTCTCAAAAGGTTTGTCTGCACAACAAATGAGACGATCTAAATATATATGTAAGACGACCTAACTATGGTAATTAAAAGACAAGTCGGCTCAATGGAATCGACAAGATGACCTGAGGAAGACAAGCCTTAGAAGGTTTGTTTGCATAACAAATGAGATGACCTAAATATAAACGCAAGACGACCCTACTATGGTAATTAAAAGACAAGTCGGCTCAATGGAATCAACAAGACGACCTCACAAAATGTAGTCATAGAAGTAATAATCTAAAATTTAGGCAGAAGACCCAAACTTATCCAAGGCAACCTAACTAAAGATTTTAAGCATATAAGTCATCTTACTCATACATGTAAGTCGCCTTGTATCAAGGTTGAGGCTACTTATCATTTCCATAATAAGGCTTGTGTCTCTTGTATCTTGACAAGCCTACTCATTGTCTAGACAAGTCATCTTGTCTCTCACATTATGAAACCTTGACAAGTAGACTTGATTATTCATCAAGTCGACCCATAAGTTTGCTTATAGTTTCAGGAGATCGACCTACTATGTCTAACGTCCATTTGTTCAGAAAAACTGGTTTGAATTAAATGATTTGTATCACCAACCTCTGCAATGCATTCAGTGGTCATCAACGGTTCAAATTACTACTTCGACTATAAAAGTAAAATCAAAGATGAGGATCAAGATCTGAGATTGCACAGAACATTATTGATAAACATTTTTGAAAAATTCTGTTCTACATCGTGTTATATTATTTTACAAATCTGAAGATTGAAAACTTCATTTTGATTTTATTTTATTTCTCTCTCTGCTCATTGTAAAAGATCAGAAATTGTGTTATTCTGTATCTTGAGCCTAAGTGATAAGTAGAGGTATCATATTAGGGTTTACTTGGTCTTGTAACAATTAGGTTGAAATATTTGGGAAAATACTTGTATGATTCACTAGTACCATGGAAAGCTAATTTATAATTCTTTGAATAGAATAGTGAATTTGAAAATCGAGATAAAACATGAGAGTGGACATACACTAAGAAGGTGGACCTACTATAAATTGTTTGTGTCAATATTTCTTTAAATTTCCTTTGTTTAATTTTGTAAATTGTTTTTAAATCTTAGTAATTAGTCAAAATTTGTTGATAACCTATTTACCCCTCTAGATTATTATATTTAGTGTCAACAAAATTTATCATCGTAATGGAATGTAGCTGTAAATTTGGTAGAATCCATAACTGAAGAAGGAAAAAATTTGAAAAATTTTAAGATATTGTACATACAACATTTAAATAATCTCGACATAATACAGTTAATTGCATATACTTAAACTCAGATAGCAACAAAACATAGATTCAATCACAGAATATTAACAAATCATAAAACAGAACTTATAACAATATAAACAAGAAATGCAGATTTAATCACGTTTAATTGAAATTATAGTATGAAATCATTTTAATAACATTTTATTGACAATGTAAAAGAAATTCTAATTTGAAACCCTTATTTTTAATGAATTCTAAAATATTTCGAATCCTAATTTTTCATATCTTATAATAATACATACTTAATCACATTTTATTAACAAATTTGAAAAAAGCTATCATTTTTTTAAACCCTAATTTTTTGAAATCCTAATTTTAAATGAAACTTTCTACACTTAAAATTACAGCAATAGTAAATCAAATATTAGATTTCATACCCACCTTGAAAAAATAATTTCAATCAAACGTGAGCCAAGAATCTGGGACCACAAGCCATAATTTTTAAAAGAAAACTTCAAACACAAACACCTTGTTCAGACCCAAAATGAACATTTGCTTTCCTTTGAACACAGTAAAAAAATTCGTAAACTTCACTAATCTGTATGTATCTCCTTTGAAATCTTCACTCTCTCTCTAAAAACCTAGTCAATATATTTTTCGATGACTTTCCTTATGTCTCTATCTCCACTATGAATGTTCAATTGTTTTTTTATTTACTTTTTAAGGAAATTATATGTCTCATCCCTATTTTCATAAAACAAAATTCTAAGTTTATGATGTGTCATGCCACGTCAGTAAAATTGCTGATGTGGTAACATTCTATAATTTGTTTCGAACGTGTCACATGAGGTGTCAGTAATTTCTGTCATATGATATCTACATAATCTGATACCTGATTCAGCTCAACATATAACGGTTAGTTAGATATCGTTACTAACGAAAAAACTAATAAGTGACGGTTTTTAAAATTTATATTCTTAATTGTTGTGTTTTAAAATTCATTATCGCTTTATAAATTTGAGTAAAAGTATAAAAACTTGATATGTAATTTTCTGAAAAGAGAACACACCTCAAATTTATATTTTACCGGAACCTGACACCCAAAATCTACACAGAATCGGCTTCTATAGAGTCACGGACATTACTGTTCGGACATTACTGTTCATTTTACGTGATAGATGGCTGCAGTGGTTCAATTTTCCATATTTTTCTCTGTAATTGTACCATATGATGCTACCCTTTTTCTTGTCTGTCTTGTAAGTGCCTTTCCCACTTCACTTTTTCTATAATACAAATTGTATTATCGTATGATACTAAATTAATATTTAATTAAGTTAATATTAATATATTGACGATATGACACTAAATTAATATTCAATTTCTACAACGGAATCTTCGCACCTTTTGCAATGCCGCTGAAAAGTCTCGTATTTCACAAAATAAATCTTGAATTTTCTTGTCAAACATAAATTATCACAGAGAACAAACATCTCCCCTCATGCACAGAAATGGAGAGAATGGAGAAAGGTTTACACGAAGCAGCAGTGAAGGGAAGTGTGGAAAGCCTATTAAATTTGCTTAATGAAGATGAACTTATTCTAGATAGATTCATCGTAGGATGTTACCGTGAGACTCCATTGCACATCTCAGCCATGCTAGGACATGTCGATTTCAGCAAGGCAATTCTAGCGAGAAAGCCAGAGCTAGCTGCAGAGTTAGATTACCGAAGATCATCACCGCTTCACTTGGCTGCGGCTAAAGGTTACGTTGAACTAGTAAATGCTTTGATATCGGTTAATCCAGAGATGTGCCTTGTTTGTGATAGAGATGGAAGGAATCCACTCCACCTCGCAGCCATCAAGGGCCGAGTTGATGTCTTGAAGGAGTTGGCTCGAATCAAACCACAGGCCGCTAGACTCCTGGTGGACCATGATGAGACTATTTTGCACCTTTGTGTGCTGCATAACCGGTTGGAGGCTTTGAAGTGCTTGGTCGCAATCGTGCCTGATCATGAGTTTGTCAACTCTAAGGATAATGATGGCAATACTATTTTGCATTTGGCAGTTGCTGACAAACAAATTGAGGTATGTCATGGCCATTACACATATTTACAAATATAAATACTGAATAACACAATTTAGAGATAGTAACTAAATTTACATAGATTTTTAATTGGTACATCTATTGAGAAAGTTCAAAAATTTATGATCTACATTTTTAATCGAGTGATTTGTGTCTAAATTCGTATACTTAACATATAGATACAATCATTTTCTATTATATGTTTCTCTCCACTTTGACCAAACTAGGGGGTTTGGACATCTATGGAATTGACCCTGTTCAAGCCCAAGGATGGTCCCTCTAACCTTTGATTCATTTCTGTTGAAAAATTTTAATGTCGGTATTAGACTCTTCATGTGTTTCTAAACGTATAATCAAGAATACTTTTACGTAAGAGAATTATACCAAGATAAAATTAAAAATATAATGTCAAAAACACGAAAAAGAAGAAAAAAAATTGAGAAAATAATTTTTTTGTATTGATTGTTAAAGAATATTACAAGAGAAGATAAAAAGTTAATTGTAAGAGAGAATATTGTCTCTACTTGCTTGAATACAAGGTGTGGGGAAGGGTCCTATTTAATGTTATTAGAACCGTACCGTATATTGATCCGTAAAATTCAAAAATATAGTTGAACCGATTGGACCGTGGATCAAAATGGTCAAACCGCTGATTTTTTTAATAATAATTAAATATATATATAATCAATAATTACTTTTAAAACTCATATTGATAATTAAGAACTAAATAACTAAATTATAAAGTCATATAAAATATAAATTAAAATCATAATATCAAAAATTGATAGTCTCACATTTCATAAAAATTAGAAAAAATAAAAAACAATCTTAAAAAACATATTTTTTTAGGTTTTAACCCTAAACCGCGATTTTTTA
This sequence comes from Dillenia suffruticosa, assembly GCA_033439265.1. Lineage (NCBI taxonomy): Eukaryota > Viridiplantae > Streptophyta > Magnoliopsida > Dilleniales > Dilleniaceae > Dillenia > Dillenia suffruticosa. The sequence goes on from JAVTVX010000029.1 coordinate 23,413,905, forward strand.
AAACCGGTAGTTCAACCTCGGTTCACGGTTGAACCGCCGGTTCAGTCTGGTTCAATTGTAAAACGGTATTTTTATTCAATCGAACTGCAAAATTGTTATAAGAAGTGTTGAACCGGTTGAACCGGCGGTTCGGTTCGATTATAATAACATTGATCCTATTTATACAAGAAACTAGCTATTAAAGAAAAGGAAAAAAAAAATCATAATAAAATTGGTAAAAAAGAAAATAAAGTCAATTTTCTAAGTTGATAATGATTGAATATTCTTTTTTTTATGAAAAATGATTGAATATTCAGTCATTAACTAAATCAATTAAATATATAATGATTGAATAAATCAATCTTAATAATTAATTAATCTAACTAAATATATATATAATTGATCAAATTAATTATAATGATTAGTTCAATCATAATAATCAATTAAACCAATTATTATGATTGAATAATTGATGATTGATTATATCAATTATAATAACGATCGATTAAATCAATTATAATAATTAACTAAATCAATCAATATTATCGTTTGAATATATTTTAATAATCTCTGCCGATGTTCTTAGGCGCAGCCCTATGTACATGAGAGCAATGAACAGGCTATTTGGGCCCGACACGAAGAATGTGTTAATGGTTACTCTATCTTTTTCTCTCTACAAAAAAATAGGGGTGGAAAAAAAAAACAAAAAAACAAAAAACAAAAACAAAAACAAAAACTTTTGGCTGCTCTAACAAAATGCTTCTTTTCTAACAAAAGAATGTGTTAATGGTTACTCTTGCAGGCAGTGAACTATTTGCTTTTCAACACTTCCATAGAAGTAAACGCAGTAAATTCAAATGGCTTAACTGCACTAGACGTCTTCGAAAAAGGCAGGAGGGATATGAAAGACAGAGAGATCGGAGAGTCCCTCTGTCGTGCCCAAGCTCTAAGTGCGAAGAACACCCCTCTATTAGCACAGAATTTTGAACCAATAAGGACCAGAGGCCTCACCAACGTGAACGCTAGTGAAACAATCATTCCCACACCAGCTAGAGAAGAAAGTAGGGAGAAGTATGCGAAGAACCAAGATGACTGGCTAAAAAAGAAGCGAAGCGCACTAATGATTGTAGCATCACTAATAGCTACAATGGCTTTCCAAGCCGGTGTGAATCCCCCAAGCGGGGTCTGGCAAGGCACTAAGGGAGAAGACTCTAATGGCGATCTTCCGGCCGAACCACCACATGTTGCAGGAGAATCCGTAATGGCTTATTACTATCCAAAGCCCTATGATTTCTTCTTCATTTGCGATACCATAGGCCTTATTTCATCACTAAGCATTATATTGCTACTCATAAGTGGATTGCCTATAAGGCGTCGCCTTTTTATGTTTGTTCTTATGGTGATCATGTGGGTTGCGATCACGTCAATGGCGCTCACTTATGCGGTTGCGGTTGCGGTTCTCACTCCAGGGTATAGCCACGATGCAGTTTTTGAAGGGATAGGACTTACGATAATAGGATGGACAGGGTTAATGGGTCTTCTTCTTTTGGCTCATTTCATTAGGTTAATAGTGAAAGCGGTAAGGAAATTCAGGTCATGGTGGAGAGAAAGGAAACACTCCAGTTCTGAGTCACATGTTTGTTGATCAGAGCAGTGATGTGTAATATAATGTTCTAAAAGGCAGTTTGTAAGCAGAACGAAATCATGCTATATACAGACTATGCAGGAGAGCTTTACAAAACCTAGAAAGCAAGTGCCTTGCCCATACTGTGCTGCTTATCATACAGGCGAGGAGCTTTAAGTTCAATGACAGGTCGTGCATATAAAGGCCTTTTAGATATACTACTTCGTGTGGCTATTCTCTCTGTCACTTGTGTCTAGGTTCGGTTGAGTGTATTAAAATGATGCAGTAAATGTTTGGTGTTTGTTAAATATGAATTTAAAAGACAAACTATGTAATATACTTAGGTGCTTGATGCTTGTTTAAAACATTTTGAATGTTGACTTATGATTAGTTAAGAAAACTTTTATATATGCTTCATGATTTATTAAATGTCCTGGGACGAGGTTTGGTATACTATGTATGCATATTAATTACAGTAGTGATGCAATATAATGTTGCAGCAAACCCTATGCAAGCAGAATGAAATCGTGTACGGTCTGGATAAATAAAATGAGAAGAGTATATAGTAAGTTTTAGGATGTTTGAGCACGTGAGGGAAAATATCTAATTTAGAATAAGTGTGTGTGGTAAATTCAAAAATCAGTGTGATGAAAATGATAGTATAAGGAATTGGAGTGTAACCATTAAATAATTAACATGTATAAGGAATGTGTTAAAAATCTATATGAAAAATTTTGTGTATTACAAAAACTGACAACCACAAATACAAAGTTTGTTCGAGAGAAAAGAAGAGGACGAGACCATTAAAGAATTGCAATTATCAGGAGCTTTATACTGTCCTTGAAGCCATACATCTCCATTCTCCGCCATGATATTAGTCTTTTGCGTAGTTATTTAATAAAATTATCGTTACAATCTTCGTATGCATTGCATATTGTTCCATCCACACAGGCATTTATATTTACTCCTCCCATGTATTTTAGCTATTCTGATACACATAATTTTTTCACTAATATATTGGTATCAAAACCACATGGTTTAGTCGAGTCTCACTGTTGTGTGTGAGATTTTATCATTTGATCATGATCTGAGTTTAATGAATTTGATTAAGTTCGAGATTGAAAAATAGGTCAGAAAAGTTTGAGTGGCAATAAATTTTTTTGGTTACGTTTATGGAGCCTTTAATTACTCTGTTGGTAGGTCATGGCTCAGAGTTTGGATCTCCTACGAATGAATTTTATGGCTGAGATGTTGAGAGGCCTTTGTTTTGAAGGAAGATTGTAATAAGAAATTCACTCCCCATAATGAGTGTTTCATCATTCTCCAAGTTTATGATCTGAGTATCTGTTGAAAGATCCGCATATCCATTTGGAGGTCAAGACTAAAGATCTTCTTCGAAAGACTAAAAGAAAAGGTTGTGAAAAGAAAAGGGTAATTTGTATTCATGTTGATTGGATCTAATGCAATCAAAGGAATTATTTTTTAGAATTAGAATTAGAGTACCGTCTAATGGTTCAGTTGATTCAGGAACTGGCGTCCTTTAATTATGGTCGGGAGTTCGATCCCCATGAAAACTAAAAAATCAGCGTCGGGAGATCTGCCCCCTCAATTGGGTCCTACAAACGGTCGACACAGATTAGTTATGATGAAATCTTGGATATTAGGTTGGTGATCTAATTATAATACCAAAAAAAAAGAATACCGTAACGAGTTAATACATGTGTCAGTCATTAATATAAATCTCGATGAATATTGAGAAAATTCAAAAGGAAAGTGTGGAAAATTTAAAAGTCATTTATTAGAGAATTAAGGAGAATGGTGCGTGACCGATCAATAATATGCATGTACAAGGAATCTCTTTGGAGTTTCACAAGGTAAGGAAGGAAACAATGAGGAAAATAGACAACTATTAACACAGAGTTTGTCCGAGAGAAAAGAAAAGAGAGAGTACCAAAGAATTGTAAGAAATCATCTACATCACCACCATCATATCGTCCAACTTATCATGCGCGCACACATTTACTCTCCTCACATACTATGAATATTCTACCATGCGCAATACTTTTCCTCTATCCTATGAAACTTAAAAAGTAATCTTCCTCTTCTTCTTTCTAATGAAATGCAAATTTACACGAAGAAATTTTTGTTTTCGATAGATCTTGACTATTTTGGTTCACAATCTAAAAAAAAAGAAATTAGTTTTCAAAACAACCACAAGCATTAATACAAAAATACAAGAGATTCGATAATCTAAAGGTCCTAATAGCCCACAAACTCTGTTGAATAGTTATTTCACAAACTATTACTAAAGCTTGACTTCAACCAAGGGCCAACTCTTCAATTTTTCCCATGTCAAGTTACTATATAACTGATACAAATGTTGATTATTATTATTTTGATTTGTTCCCCAATTCTACTAATTCATAGCTTAGTGAGAATTTGAGCACCTAATTTGGCTATTGATATCTTCACCATCTTGAATGGCCCTACTACAGACGGAGGTTGGAACAAAATCAAAATACCAAAAATAGATGATGAAAATTATAAAACAAAAGGTTAAAATTTTCAATTAAATTGATCCCTTCGTTCTTTAATTATATTCTTTATCCTTTTATTTGAGCAATTTCACCAAACACTTCTAAATTCTAACAATCTTCCTTTAAGGGGGGAAAAAAAGAATAAATAGTTGTGGATTTTGTATTCCTAACATTTGAAAAATGAATAATTAAAGAATAATTTCAAATTTATTATATATATTCATATAAATGACTCAGTTTTTCCTATGTTTTATGACTGCCAAAGTTATAAAATATTACTAAGAGTATTTAACCTTACTTAAAAAAAAATAGAAATTCTCGAGCCAAATAAAAATCTATTGCTCCTACATGACATAAGTACAAAGACAATAACACACGCCCCCAATGCTTTCTTCGTGGCCAGTGGCTTTGGGGAACATAAGATTAGCATTATGTCAGTCCTATGTGATCCAACACTCATGATTGGAAGAAATGCAAAATGAGATCATTGAGAGCAAATGTAATAATATAGTTCTTTTCATTCCTCGTGAACCACTTATTTCTGTGTAAGATGTAATTGATCCCTAAGGACCTGAATTCCTTTGTCACCCATCAATCTGATTTTTTAGCTGCTGGGTCCGGGTGGTTTTCGAGCACCCATCCCATGGTCCAGACTGCAATCGAACTAGATTTCCATTCAATGAAGCACCAAGTAAATGAAGTGGGTTTCACTTATTCCCCACGGGAAATTCCTAAAAAGGCAAAATTGATTCCAAACCGTCAACCTCAACGCCAACCACAAACCGCAGTATCTATGTTTAATGTTATAATTTCAGTTCGTGATAATTTGTTGTTTTAAAAGTATTTTGTGGGCATAAAATAATACTTTTAGTGAATAAGGCGGCTGCGTGTAACTTACTCTATATTATGTTCTGAACATCGGATGACTAGTGTGAATTTGTACAACAAACCGCAGTACTACGTAGGATCTGTATAGCTTTTCTTTTCTGTTTGATATATCAAAAATCATATTTTAATTAATTCGATTCGAATATTTATCATATCTATTTTAAAAAATAATTCTCCTGATATAATTATTTTTATTCTTAAATTTTAAATAAAAAATTTAATATTTTTACCTATCCGTTTGCGGGTCTATATAGTGTTTCAAATGGCTCTTTTGCATGTTAAATTGTTAATCCATGGTGGTAGGTAGAAGCTCAATCTAATATCCAGGCCCACTTTCGGACTATTGCCAAGTTTATATGTATTAGGGTTGGCCAATTTGACTCTTTTGAGGGCTTTGTATCTACGATCAATATCAAGATTTTTGAGGGTTCAACGAACATAAACCATAGTTTCGAAGGTTCTTTCAGAAGGAGGAGAATTTATGATTAGTTGAGCAAGCTTCTATATATGCTTCATGTTTTATTATTCATGTCCTGGGATCAGGTTTGGTGTACCATGTCCAAAATAAGTCTTATGTATAAGATTGACATAGTCATGAGTATCGATTTCATGAGAGTCGAGGTCATAGAATAGGGCGTCAATATATAGCTACCATTGTTGTCTGTTGATATAAAGCTATCAATGTTGTCTCTGTTGACATGTCACATTTAATACTGCTATATTACCAAATTATAGTTTCACATTTGTTTTCGTTTTTCTTGTCAAAAGACCAGTGAAATATGAGACAGCTTTGTCAACTCTTGCTCATCCAATGGGCTTAATTTCTAATTTATCCAAGGATTTGGCTCATGTCATTAAGTTAATAGTCAAAGTGATGATAAGGAAATCTAAGTCACGAAGGAGAGAAATGGAGAATTCAGTTCCGATCCCATGTCCCATGTCTGTTAAATCACAGTTAGTGATATAATCTAAAGTTGCAACAAACCCTATAGACGCATAATGAAATCATGTATGGTATGAATAAATAAAATGGGAAGAGTATATAATTTCGAATAAGTGTGCACGGTAAATTCAAAAATTATTACACTTATACTATTGATGAAAATGAACGTTGGATATTAGTGTGTAGAATTCAAAAATTAGTACAAGTTACTAATGGATTAAAGGAGGCTGAGAGAGGCTCTAAAGTTGGGTTTGCATGTGCGTAACTGATGGGTTTTTTTTTTTTTTTGTAATTCCTTTTTGACTTCATTTTTTGTTGTGTTTTTCCTATGTTCTATGACTGCCAATATTACTAAGAATATTTTACCTTATAAAAAAGTAGAAATTCTTGAGCCAAATAAAAATCTACTGCTCCTATATGACATAAATAGAAGGAAAATAACACATCCATAATGCTTTCTTCGCGGCCGGTGGCTTTGGGGAACATAAGATTAGCATTATGTCATTCCTATGTGATCCCCTACTCATGATCGGAAGAAATGCAAAATGAGATCATTGAGACCAAATATCATAATATATTTCCTTTCATTCCTCGTGAGCCACTTATTTCTGTGTAAGACGTGTTGATCCCTAAGGACATAAGTGCTTGCTCTGATTCCTTTGTCACCAATCAATCTGATCTGCCAGTTGCTGGGTCTGGGTGGTTATCGAGCACCCCATGATCCCGGACTCCAATTGAACTAGACTTCCCATTCAACGAAGCACTAAGCAAATGAAGTGGGTTTCACCTATTCCCCACGGGAAATTCTTAAAAAGGCAAAAATAATTCCATAGTGTCACCCTCAACTAGAGGTGTTATGATACCCAAATAGTATTGCGGGTACCCATAACACTATCCAGTCAAAACTTAAACTCGAGTTCGGTCAACTTGAGCTCGAGATTGGGTATTTTGACATCGAACTCGAGCTCGAGCCCAAAATGTGTTGAGCCCGAAGGCTCGTCGAGCTTCCCGAAACAGTGAAATTATGATTATACCCATCCTATTTTTAATAAATTACAAAAGATACCTGTTAGATTTCAAAACCCAATAAATGGAAAAGTCATTTTGATCTTATTTTCACATCTCACGTCTCAAACGTCAGACCTAGCTCTCATTCTTGATTGTTCTCCTCTCCTCTCATACGGTAGACCTGGCTCTCGCCTCTCGCCTCTCGCCTCTCGATCTCGGTCCTTCAAAGTTCAAACTTTGTGAGATAAAGATCTTGTTCTCCTCTTTGTCCCTGCTGTGATCGATCCAATGTAAACTCTCCCTCTCCCTCTCTCTCTCTCTCTCTCTCTCTCCCTCTTTGTCTCTTCTCTCTAGGGTTTTTGAACAATCTATGAACCAGGGTTTTGTTCGTGTTCCTTAGTCTTCGCTCTTCAGTCATCTCTTTTGCTGTGCAGTGGAGATTTGCGAAGTGTGAATTCTCCATCATCGTCATCGCCGCTGCAACATCCTTGGGTTTAGTCAAATCGAAGGTAAGCTTTCTTTCTCTCTCTCTCTCTCTATGTCTCTGTTTTCAGAAAATTAGGGTTTTGTATTGATATTGAATTTGTTGAATTTTAAAGTTTTGATTTTTGTTTCCAAAAAACTCTCTCTCTCTCTTTGCAAAATTTCTTTCTATGATTTAAGTGTTGATTTTGTGTATAGTCTCTGGTTCGAACTCGAGCTCGAGTATGGTCTCTGCAAATGCAAAATCTTTCTCTCTGTCTCTGTAAAAAGGGTATGGTCTCAGGTTCGAGCTCGAGCCTTCTCGATGACATTTCGAACCGAGCTCGAGCTCTATAATTACAGGCTCGACGAGTTCGAGGTTAACCAAAAAGCACTCGAGCCGAGCTCGGGTATTGCTATTACCTGACTCGACTCAGGTGTCATAACATCCCTACCCTCAACCAACAACAAACCACATTACAGAAACAGAAATGGCATTGCTGGGCCGATTGGGTTGCAACTCTTTCCCCTCCCTTCTCTCTCCATATGATCACCCCGAGGAATGAAACTTGTCTCATGCGGTTGCAAGAGAAAATTGATTTTTATCGCCAAGAAAACGTTGAACAACGTCAATAACAACAAACTGTGTTTTAATTTCAATATTTAAAATCGATCATTTAAGAAACAAATTTAAAAAAAAATAGAGAAAAGAAAAACGAAATAAAAAATATATATTAATACAATAAAAAAAAGAAAATAAATAAATAAATAAATAAATAAATAGATAAATATCTAAAATATATTGATTTAATTTGTACGGATTCTTTTACGTCATTTATTTCTATTCAAGACTATTTTCTCTTTTAAATTCGTAAATTTCATATCTTTACGGATAAATTACATTCAAATTTTCAATAATTTATCTCTCAATTTTGCTAGATCTAAGTTCTCGATTCTTCTAATCGGTACATGTTTAGATCTTTTTTGCACATATCCGAACTATCTCAGACGATACTCTCGCATCTTATCCACAATTGAACTAACTCTCAATTTATTACGAATCTCTTCATTTCTAATTTTACTTCTTCTAGTTTTTTCATACATTCATTTAAATATTTTCATTTCTATTATAGTCATTTTTTATTCTTATTGTTATTTAATAAGTCAATACTCAATACCATAAAATAGTATAGATCTAATCGTGGTTCTATAGAACTTTCCTTTCAAATGCAATAGTATCATACGATCGCAAAGAACTATTGATATCCTTATCTATTTTATCCAATTTGCTTGAATCCTATATTTTATATCTCTATCTATATTGACATCATTTTAAATGATAAAATCGAAATATCTAAATTGTTTACTCTTAAGTGTATCTTGTCTTTTTAATCTAATCGTTTCTTAATTATTTTAATAATTGTCGCTAAACATATATTTTACATATTCGGTTTTTGATCTATTCAATTTAAACCGTCTGGATTCCAGTGTGAATCTCCATAACTCTATTTTAGCACTAACACTCTCGTTATTTTTATCAATTAGTACTATATCATCTGTAAAAATTATACACTATGATATTTTATATTGAATATTTTTTGTGATTTCGTTTATTACAAATGCAAAGAGGAGCGGACTTACTGTTAAATCTTGATAGAGTCCAATATTAATAGAAAATTATCTCTCAAACCTTCGCAAATTCTTATATCGATTACAGATTTCTCATACATATCTCTAATGAGATTATTGTATTTCCATAATATCACTCTTTTTATCAGCACCCACCACAATAAGTTTTTGAGAATCTATCATATGCTTTTTTTAGGTCAATAAATACTTTTATACTCTATATGTCTCCATCAAATGTCTTAACAAGTGGATTATTTCCGTAGTGGATTTTTCTAACATAAATTCAAATTGATTTTGAGATACAATTATCTCAAATCTAAATCTATACTCTATTACTTTATCCCATAATGTCACGCCCCCAAACCGGGTTCGTGAGCAGCCGCCCGTTACCCTGAATACCGATTGTATTTTTATAGAAAATCGGACAGAATCTCTCCATAAATCGGAGTTCTCCCATGTACAATTAAACCTGTTTAAACATGTATAATTTAAAATCATCCTATAAATAAAATAAAATGGTCATTCCGGCCTCACAACAACCCACCAACCACAGCAAACATCCAAAACAACGCCAGGCTAAGTAAATTACCAACAATTCTAGACACAAACCTCTACTGTCATACTCAACTAGAGTATGAACAGCCGCCACACCGAGCGGGGCTAAAATTTATACAAATGTACAACAAATTCCCAAGTAATTATTTTGAATACTTACAAATGCCTCGATGCAAACGAGATGAAACAAAGCGAGAGTTATGCATACAATTGTCCATAAATTGTACAGTCATTCCATAATATACATGGCCAACTAGGGACCTCAAATTCAAGACCGCGCAGGGTCGAAATAAAGTACGAAATTCATATTTCAAATTTAACTTAGATTTCACCGTCGTAAATACCAAATTCTCTGATATGCTGTCAAAACCTCTAAAGTCTGTAACGTTGCTCTATCACAATAACCCTATCTGAGGAAGGAGAAGAGAGGGGTGAGTATCAGAGAAAATACCCAGTGAGTGAGGGGGGGTTAATATCAAGCAGATATAGTGTGGATGAACTATTGGATGTCAAACAACATTATTCGTAACAATAATTTACATTTCGCAATAAAATATAATATGTTTAACAATTTGAAATCATTTAGTCAATCACACGATATCAAGTATATATGCATCCATTCAAAATCAAATATTTGTAGAGTAAGCCAAAAATGATTTTGGCAGAGATTAACCACGACCAAGAACAGGCGTATCGGGGGTTTTATTATGCATAAATTTCAAAAGTCGTTTTCTACCCTGACGTTGGTCATGAGTTCGCTGGGGTTAACTCATTATCGTGTATAGAACCCCGTCCAATACTAGACGGTGGCGTCACACACGTCCTCCTCCATCATGGGTTCAACCGGCCATACCTATAGCCATTAGACATATAACGTTTGCGGATACCTCCAGCAGAAACGTATCCGGGCAACCCGTGTCACTACAAACGCCATTCGTAACTACGGAATCGAGCAAATAATACCACATCATCATATCATCTCAAAATAATAGGCATCCAACCCATATAGCCAAATCATCTCATCATATTCTCAAAATAATTTAAATCCGTATACTAATATATTTCGTCAAAATCATTTAAATTCAACAAACCAATGCAATGGTAGAATAGAAAAACATTCCATTTCTCAAATCATGACACAATTTCATTTCATTTCAAATATGGATGTATAATCGTAGAAAACAGAAGTACGATACTCCAATAATCACAAAATAGATTTGAATTTCAATTCCATACGTCGAGACAATGCATATCAAAAGCATGTTTTATTAAAAACACGATAAAGTCAGATTTCACTATTTCATGCAAGAGATTAGAGTCTCATTCACCTTCCTAGGGAGGATGGTCACTCCCTATTTTTCAAAATCAAAGCAAATCGACTCCTCGAATTTTCAAGAAAGTCAACATAATCAGATTATCACAATTGTCATCAAATTTTTAATTATTCTTACGGTTTATCATCTTCCCTAAGTTTGTATAAATCTTAATTTCTCAATATATAAATATATACCAATGTCATGTTAAAGGTATTGAAACCTAAATTTGATAAAATTTATTTCAAACGTTTAAATGATTGCATTTCTCTCTCATCTAGGGTTTCGCAATCTCAGACCTAATTTTCGTTCGCCCGTTGAATTGGTTTAAAACCTGTAATATTTTCAAAATTGAACAATATTAGTAACTAACTCAAATTCTAAATACCAAATCCAAGAACTATAACCAACATAGTCGTTACCTGCAGTGAAAAAGCCTTGACCTAGGGTTTCTGCAGGGACTGCAAGTGAGCTCTCGAAGGAGACGGCTAGTCACGGGCTTGCGGGCTGGTCTGCAGTTGTGCACCCGCGGGAGGTAGCGTGCTGTGGCGCGCTCGAGCTTGCGCGGGGAAAGTAGCGTAGGGACGCGCTCACACTGGGGAGATCGCACAAGGGCGCGCTCGCGGGTTGCGCGCGCTAGTGGGCTTGCGCAGGTACGCTCCCGAGCAGGCTCGCGCTCGTGCTATGGAGCACTGGCAGAAGATCGCGCGTAGTGGCGAACTCGCGCGAGGAGGATCGCGCTTGCGGGGAGGCTGCGCTCGCGGGAGGGAGGAGCAACGGTGGAGAGAGAAACAGTGAGAAAGAGAAAAGGTAGAGAGGGTGGTCGGTGGCGATGGCGGTGGGCGGCGGCGATGGCGGTGGGCGGCGGCGATGGCGGAGAGGGAGCGGTGGCCGTGGGAAGGGGAAGAGGCGGAGAGAGAAAGAGAGAGAGAGAGAGAGAGAGAGAGAGAGAGAGAGAGGGAAGAAAGAGTTAGGGCTTTAATTCGATTTTTTTTTATATCCACATTTCGTTAGTTTGCGAATTTCATAAAAATGGGGTTCGCTACGATTTACGAACACGGTAATTTAAATTATACCAAAAATTAAATTTAAAGACCACAAAATCAAAAAATAATATAAATAAAATTTCTCTATATATATAACTGAGAAATACTTTATTTAATTTTTGAACAGGAGTACAATAGTACGGACACCGCAGTGTCGGTGTTACATATAATCTTATGGTATGACTTATAAATTTAATTTTTCTATAGTTGAAACAATCTTGTATATCTTTTTTATTTTTATATAGCGGTATAATTACACTCTTTTCTATATTTGTGGCATTCTCTTAATTTGTTAAATTTTATTAAAAATATTTAGTAATATTTGTATTTGACGATAATAAAAATAATAACATTTGATAACATACGTGTTATGTCATTGGGGACAATAAATAGTTGCAACAATTCTTGACGGTTATATTAACCGATGATAAAAGTAGTAATTTTTACTAACTTTTTACAAAATGACGATAAATGTAATAACTTTTACTAATCTCTTATAAGGTGACGATGGAGACAATAAATAGTTGTAACAATTCTTGATGGTTATATTGACTGATGATAAAGATAATAATTTTTATTAACGTTTTATAAGGTGACGATAAATGTAGTAATTTTTACTAACTCTTTACAAGATAACGATAAAAATAATAATTTTTACTAACTCTTTTACAATTGATAATATAAGATTGATTTTTACTGACACTTTTCTAATTGTTCAGATGTTGAACATACTTCAATGGTCATGACAAGTGTCGGGATAGATCTATCATGACTCATGTATAACCAACCGAACCTCTATTCATTTGAGAAGACTTTATCGACTGCACGGCTTGTACTCTACATTTGATGAATAAGCCGTGCAGTCTAATCTTAGAGTACAAGCCGCGCAAGCTTGGCTTATTCATCAAATGTAGAGTACAAGCCGTGCAGTCGATAAAGTCTTCTCAAATGAATAGAGGTTCGGCTTGCACCGGAGGACGGGTCTTACATTGGGTACGTTATCCCTTCACTCTCCGGTTCATTTTATGATGCTCATGGGTAACGAAGCTCGAAAGGGTCTTGGTACTTTCCGAAGGCCTTCATTAAGTATTTAAAAGGACCTCTGTGAGGCATTTCAGTTTATTTGTGCTAACTTTCATCAAGTATTTGCACTCGAAAGAGACATTCCACTAAGTATTTCAGTTTATTTGTGCTAACTTTCAATACCCTTATTATATTATCAAAGTTATTTTTTTTTGGGTGAAAATTATCAAAGTTATAACAGAAGTAATTGCTAGTTTTTCATGAAGTCATTTGGTCTGAATTAGTTATTGTTTTACATATTGTATGTACAATTTGATGGCCAGTCCCCTACCAGAACAGCAATCTAATCTTAGCAAACCAATGTGATCACTAAAACTTTAGGGTCAACTTGATGGAGAAGAATGGGGCGTTTAGTATTCTTAAACCTTAGCATAAAACATATTTCTCACTTATTACGCAAAGTTGGCAACATATGAAAAAGGGTTATGCCTTCCCTATGTGCGTCAGGCAAGGCTAGAATATATACCAAAGAAACTTGATGATAAGGCTGGAGGTGCTCCTATTTATTTGCAGAAATGGAAGATACAGGAACATGTGTACTGGTACAATAGAAGGAGAAGCCAAATATGACTCCATTAGCATTTCACGTCTCAGTAGAGGTGACTTACTCTCTACATTTTCCCCTCTATTATTTTCTGTTCCTACATATGCATTCATGTGAAATAAGGTTTAGGAATTGCTAATGTTATTCGGATTATGATATTGTTGTATTTAGTAAATCACCATTCCTTGATTTAGTACTCTATTCATGTTGATTGTAGTCTGATTGCTAAATTCCCTTCAAGCATTGGTTTGAAATTTCTTGTTTTTGATTTATGTAGTTTTCTTAGTAAACATATAGAGTAATTATTTATCAAATCAAAACTAATTGATCCAATTTTCAACACCAAACCCATTTGGAGGAATATGAGTGGGTATTTCCCAACAGCTGTGTTAGTGTTTGATTTTTTGTTTATGTATTCTTTATTGGCTAGGAAAAAGTGAATACTATCATAAAGAAGCTTGATTTTTATTTTTATTCTGTGATAGGACTAAAGAAGCTTGATTTGAGAAAAATCATACCAAGAAATAAGTAGATCTTGTGCAAAAATTTCAATATGGTGGGAAGTATGGTGAGATATTCCATACTCCTCTTCCCATTTCAGGTTTTACTCAGACTTAAGAATATTTCTACATATATAGATTTGTAGAGATAACTATTTTTTAAAATTCTTTTTCTTTCCTCGTTAGGAAAAGTAAACTTAACACTATTTGGTTTAACGTTGCAAAACTGTCATATTGTTCTCCTATTTTTGATAGGAAAGTGAGGAAGCTTCTGCTTTCTCCCACACCCACGCATGCACCACAAGCGTCATCCTCTTCTTCTCCTTCCATACAACTATAACGTCTCTCCCTCAAATCTCTAACTTTTTTTTCCAAATCTTCTCTAATTTTTAAGTTTTTGTTTGATAGATCATATAAACATCATCGTAACTCTTATCAAATTTATCATTTCACTATCAATTTCAACTTTCCTTTGTTTGAAAATCATCACCATGCACCCCTGTCATTGTCTATTACTAATAGCATTCCATAACCCAAATTTGAAGCGTATATGTGTTCTATCAACTTTTTGAACTTGATTATGACTTTATCTCACTTTCTCAATGGCCAATAGCCATTTTTAAATGAGTGAATAGCAATACTCGTAGAGCTATCCCAGTTGCCAGTGCCAAGGTTGTGCTTTTGCTATGAAATAATTCTGGATGGAGAATGTTAGGATAACTAATCAATTTTGAAATGAGTGAGCATAAATGTTTGTCAAAGTTGAATTTCTTTAAGGAGTAGAATATTAAAGTAAATGACTATTGGTGGGCAGAATGGAATGCTGATTAAGGCTTCATCAAAGGCGACTGAAGACGACCACATTGTTCATATTAAAAAAAGTCAACACAATAAGTTTTACAAATTTTGAAACTGTATTACATTAAAAATAAATGACAATTTTCGGGCAGAATGCATTCTTTTTTTTTTTGTTTTTTCATTTTCTGTTGCGGTGTTCCTCAAAAAATAGATATTTGAATATCGAAACAATAAGAATGATAATACAAACCCTATTGATCCATTATTTTAATAAAATATTATAATATATTAGATTTATATAGAAAACAAAATCAATTATTACAAATATAAAAACAAATAAAGTCATATATTTTCAAAATTAAATCAATTGATTTGATTTTGATACATAATCTATTATAATAAAATCAAATATTCTTATAATATTAATATCTTCTAACAACTAGAAATGGGTGTACTTGGTTTGATGAGCCTTCTACTTGTATCTTGTTTGTTTTGTGTGCTGATATTCCTCAATAAAATGAACTGTTGATTAAAAAAAATTAAAAAAGAAAAAAAGAAAATTTTTGGCACAAAATACTTTTTGTTTGATTTAAGAGAAAAAAAAATAACTGAATGTGTTCTTCAAAAAGAAGGGTAAACGATTTTACACATGTGAAAATTGTATAGAGAAAATTATCATGCCCTAAAAAAGATAATAAGTTATCCAATTTTAAAGATAACTTCCATCCTTTGTTTTGCAATTATGAATGTTTACTCTCTCTCTCTCTCTCTCTCTCTCTCTCTCTCATGGCTATTTCTAATTTACTCTCTTTGTTTTGCAATTATGTAGGTTGGACAAGTTCTTTGATTCACATGTTCTCTTCCTAATATGACTTCCTAGTATCCAAAATCACACGTAACCAACCATCATGCAGAGGCACGAAAGAGGTAAAACTTTCATCCTTGAAACTAAGAAAAGGTGAAGAAAAGTAACATTATTAAAAGTTAGTTGTTTATGAGGCAACTAAAAACTTTTGATTTTGAACGTGGGATTAAGTGTTCCATTTATTTGATTTGTGAAGCTAATGGGACGCGAAATTCAGGTCATCCGGCGGTGGAACGCATTAGAGGAATGATGGAAGCATCGGGACCTCCCTTATTGCCCCAATGTTGCATTTACAAGGTTCCTAGGTATATATACCATGGGAATGTAGCAGCCTATGAACCATATGTTGTTTCAATAGGCCCTTTTCACCATGGAAAAAGCAATTTAAAAGCTATGGAGAAGCATAAATTTCGCTACTTGGAGAGCTTCCTTGAGAGACATGAGCTGGACTTGGAGGACCTTGTCAACACTATAGAGGAAGGGGAAGAAGAAATAAGAGCTTGTTATGCAGAACACATTGAGCTTAGTAGTAATGACTTTGTGCAGATGATTCTAGTTGACGGCGTCTTCATTATTGAGTTGTTCTTGAGGCATCATTTCCTTGGTTGGCAAGAGGATTCTGATTGCATACTAACATTCAATCCAGGTTTTCGCAATGCCATAAGGCATGACTTGATCTTGCTTGAAAACCAGCTGCCCTTCTTTGTCCTTAAGAGAATTTTCGACCGAATCTTTCAACATCTTTCCCCGGAAAACTTCCCTACCATCCTTGATCTTATACTTGACTTTTTCTTCCATTACGACACTCAGGGGACGGAGCCGCATTTTGAAGTGAAGCACTTGCTTGATTTGCTAAGAACTTTTCAGCTACCATCAAATCCAAGGATGCAGCCTCAAACTGATGCAAAATTCGAGTTTCTGCCCAGCGCAACGGAGCTTCATAATGCAGGAGTCAAGTTCAAGATGGCTTCTTCCAGATGCCTACTTGACATACATTTCAAAAATAACACCCTCAAAATACCACGTTTGAAGATATATGACGCAACAGAATCATACATTCACAACCTAGTGGTGTTCGAGCAATGCCATTACCCTTATGACAGTTACATTATAGACTATGTTTTTTTTATGGATTACTTGATCAACACAACAGAAGATGTGGATTTACTTGTTCAGAGTGGGGTTATTGCCAACTGGCTAAGCGACGCTACTGCAGTCGCAACTTTATTCAACAATGTTGCTACAAATATTACGATGGTTGATTCCAACTTCTATTTTGCTCGTCTTTGTGAAGACCTAAATGCGTATTGCAGAGTCCCTTGGCATCGTTGGAGGGCAATCTTCAAACGTGATTATTTCAGCACTCCATGGAAGACAGTAGCTACAATTGCAGCAACTATGTTGCTTGTGCTAACACTTACACAAACAATTTGTGCCATAATTTCTCTATAAAAATGAAGATTATGTGCAATTGTTGTGCATGCATGATGAGAAGATTTGCTTATTCTTATAATTGTACTACAGAGTCGAGGAAATTCTAAACTGTCAATGTAGAATTGCACAAATTTTCCTTAATTTAAGCTATTATCAATATTTGAGATTTCATAACAATCTCTACTAATCTAACATAAGAGAAGCATTATCTACATTTCTATACATAAAGTTATCAACTTCAATATCACATAATGTTATCGACTTTAATCCTTTTCTAATCACACATTGCAATCTCTCTTATGCTTTTCTCATGTTCATTGTCTCAGTTTTGAGCTTTCTTAGGGAGCTATCTTTGAATTGAAGCCAAATAAGGGCGATATAAGTTCACATTTCAACTATGGTAATGGAAAAAATTTTGGAAGAATCATCGAATAATTTCACTTATTTTAAGAATTTGAAAAAATATTCACAAATCTCGAAAGAGAACCCTAAAAAGCAAAATTGTCAAAAAAAAAGAAGCCCAAATCAAAAATTTGAAAAAATCATAAACCCGATAAATTGATAAAAAAAGACCCAAACATAAAAGATAAATTGTTATACCATGAATGTAAATTTCAAATTAGACACTACAAAAAAACACGGTTTTAGCCACGGATTTTCGCGACAGAAAAAATTCGTCGCTATTTTGCGACGAATTTAGCGACGAAAAAGTTTTTCGTCGCTAATTTGCCACAAAATTTGCAACGAAAAGGAAGTCGTGGCTAAATTAGCGACAGACACATCATTCGTAGCAAAATTCGTCGCTGATAAGTGACGAAAAACTTTTCGTGGCTAAATTCGTCGCTAATTAGTGGCGAAAAATTTTTCGTGGCTAAATTCGTCTCTAATTGGCGACAAAAAATTTTTCGTTGCAAATTTCGTCGCTAAATAGCGATGAATAATTTAATCTTTTTTAAATATAATTTCATTTTTTTATTTTTATTTTTATTTTATTAATATGTAATATTTAAGTTAAAAATTAATTTAGCGACGAATTTGTTTTCCGTCGCTAGACAAAAATTTTTTTATATATAATTAAATAAAATATAATATTAATATAATATTTAAATTAAAAAATTAATTTAGCAACGACACGACGAAATATATATATGCGTTGGTAATTTAGCAACGAATTAAAATCCGTCGCTGAATCAGCGACGGATTTCCAAATCCGTGGCTGATTCAGTGACGGATTCCAAATCCGTCGCTGAATTTAATAAGAAATTTATTTTATTTTATTTTATTTTAATAATTTCAGCGACGGATTCCAAATCCGTCACTGAATTTTATCTTCTTTTAATTATAATTTTATTTTATTTTTATTTTATTTTATTAATTTATATTAACAAATCATATTATTATTTTATAATATTTTAATTTACATTTTATTTTATTATATTATATTTCATTTTTTTAGAAGAATAATATTATTTAATTATTAAAAAAAACCATATATTTTATTTTATTTAAATTATATATATATTTTAATTAATTTATTATTTTTTTTCTTTTTTTTGTTTGATTTAATATTTTTTATTATTGTATATGTAATTTTATTTTATTTATATTATTTTATTCAATAATATAAATTTTTTAATTAAATATTAATCCGCGCGAACGCCGGCGAATGCACGCACGAGCACCTGCCTGCCTGGGCGCCCGCGCCCTGCTAGCGCCTGCCTGGGCGCCTGCGCCTGCTGGGGCGTGCCTGCCTGGGCGCCTAGGTAGGCGCGCGGGCGCCCGCGTCTGCTGGGCTGCCTGGGCACCAGCGCCCTAGCAGGCGCACGGGCGCCCAGGCAAACAGGCGCCCGCGCCCGCGCCCGAGCAGGCGCGCGCCTGCCCTGCGCGCACCGCGCCTGCCTGAGCACCCTTTGTTTTAATACTAAAAAAACATGTAGTTGAAGGGATTTGAACGTTGTACCTAGAATTTGAACAGAAGACATATCACCACTGCACCACCGCTTAGTGTTAGTGTTGAGTGATAATATTTTTATTTTCTTTCTTTCTCCTCTTTGTTTTCTATTCTCACTTTTTGTTTTTCCTTATCTCTATTTTTGGGTTTTTTTTTTCTTTCTATTCTAATTTCTTATATATAATAATTTTATTGAAATTTCTTATAAGGAATAAAAATATTTTGTAATTAAATATATAGATTTTTTAAATTATTAATATATTATAATTTATTGAAAATTATAATTTTATAGTTTTGAGTAAATTATGGATCAAAAAAATAAATAAAAATGAAAAAAATCAAAATATAATATTAATATATTTTTTAATTAATTTATTATTTTATTTTAAATTAGTATTTTATTATTTTTTATTTTATTAAAAATTATCATATTTATTATTTTTAATTAATATTATTTTAGGTTGGTTGTATAAATAAAAAAAATTATTATATTTATTATTTTAAATTGTTATTATATATTATTTTATTATTATTAGAAAAATATGAAGAAAAGATAATAAATAATAATAAAAAAATTATATCACGATAATATCTTTAGCTTGGTGGTTTACAGGTTGCGTGTGCGTGCAGGAGTTTGGATTCGGAGTTCGAACCACGGTGGAGGTAGAAGGTGCGGCATTTTCCAGGAATTAAGAGTTGATGCCGGAGCGCCTGTTGGAGCGCTTGCGCGGGGGTGCTGGCTCGGGCGGGCAAGTTGCTGGTGTTGGCTCAGGTGGGCAAGGGAGGGCAAGGGACGTGCTGGCTCGGGCGGGCAAGGGCGGCACGTGCGCTCCATGGACATTTCGACGAATTTGGAATCAGCGACGGATTTGGAATCCGTCGCTGAATTTAGCGACGGATTTGGAATCCATAGCTGAATTTGGGACGGATAATTTTGATATTTTTTTCCTAAATTAGCAACGGATTTTAGCGACAAAAATTATCTGTCGCTAAATTTAGCGACGAATTTTAGATTTTCGTCGCTAAATATAGCAACGGATTTTTTTATGTTGCTAATTTAACGACGGATAATTTTTCGTCGCTAAATTTTGTGACGAATTTTAGCAACGAAAAATTATTTGTCGCTAAATTTATGACTAAAAGGCTATTTTTTTGTAGTAAGAGTTTTCTTTTCTTCTCCGGTCTCTAATTCTCTCCAGGATTAAGATTAAGAAAATATAGAACTGAGAGGAGAGAAGGGTTGGAAGAAAATTTTTTTTAATAGTATAGGATAAATATTTAACCAATTGTTTGCTCCTTTATATTATATAAAAATTATAAAAATATACGTAATCATAAAATTTTAAATATTAAATTTTAATTTTGAAAAAACTATTTGAACAGAAACTTTTAAAAGATCCTTAATCACTCACATGTACCGATAAGCACAACCTGCTGTTTGCCTTTGTCTTTGCTAAGCTAAGATAATAAAAACTCACATGCAAGTATCGACCTCTAGGGTCACCTTGTCAATAAAAATTACAAGACTCAGTGGGTCCATAGAACGACATTGGGTTGGTGCGGATGTGGCCGTCCAATTGATGGCCTTGTCCAGAGAAGCCTGGCATCAATAATAGAAATTTGTCATTTTTTTGAGAAAATTACTCATCAAGCTCTGAATTTCACCCAAATTCACAAAGTAATCTCCGAACTTCAAAACCTAATGACCGTGAGAACTAAATTTCAAAATATCTAATTTATTGATCTTTCTGTTATTAATGAACCTTAATGAACCAAACTTAACCGTCAACATTTTGAGCACAAAATAGTGTCACGTCAGTAACATACTCACGTGGCACTGCCACGCCCCAAAAAAAAGTAAAAAAATAAGAACCCACTCCCCTCTCTCTCCCTCTCACCGGAAAAAAAAAAAAAAAAAAGAAAAAAACGAAGAAGAAATAAAACACTCGTCTCTCTCACCCCTTCTTATCCTTCTCTCCACTGTCTCCTCCAGACGGGAGGTAGACACTTGGGGGTTTCTTTGAATTTGAGAACCCCAAAAGCCAACTCACTCCCTCTTTTTTCCACGGCGGAATCAATCGAAAGATGGAGACACCACCACCGCCAGCTCCGCCACTCACACCTCAGAAATGTGGAATCACTCGAACACTTGGGGATTTCTAACGACGTTGTTGCGAATTCGAAGCAAGTGAAATCAGGTCAAGATGTTCACTCTGTTCCTGATTTTCCGATGCCTTCTCCGTCACTTGCTGATTTGCCCCCTTTTAGGGTTCATGTTGAAGACAATATTGTCAATAACAAATTGGGGGATTAGAAAATATGGATTGAAGAGCAATTTTCCCAAATGGGAATGGGGGTTTCTGCATCTAATTCGTCTTCTCAATAGAAGCAAGATGAAGGTTCCTCTCTCCTTCTGAGATTGGTGGTCTTAAGAGCTTGACAGGTCTGTACTTGCATTTCAATGCTTTGACCGGAGTTGTGACCAAGGAGATCGCTGCGCTATCTCAGCTTTTTGACTTGTATGTCAATGTGAATAATCTTTCTGGGAGTATTCCTCCTGAGATAGGGTCTTATATATTTGTCTTTAATTTTTCCTTTGAAAGTGGATCTTAATTTGGTTAGAGTAGAGTAAAGAAAATGCATGGGTTTCACCGTGAGTTCACCTTTCGATTCACACCGTCATCAATACCTTCAGTTGCAGTCATCTTGCCTTCATCACCATCCCAGCAGTTTTCATCACCGCCTTTTGACTTCAATTCCACCATGACAACTTCGAAATCTCTTCCCTTGGCCTTCAAGGAGGTGGAACAGAGAGAGAGAGAGGAGTGTTTTTTCTTTTCTTTTTTTTTTTCTCTCGGTGAGAGAGGAGAGAAGAGAGAGAAGGGAGGGAAGGAAAGGAGACAGAAAAAGGAAGGGAAGGAGAGAACAGTGTTTTATATTCATGCCACGTCAGCTATTTGGCGACCTGACACTACCATGTCATCATATCATACACGTGACACTGGTTTTGTGTGCATTAACGTGTAACGTGTGAGGGGACACGTCAATAACCAGTGTAGAAGAAACTATTCCATTACATCATATCCAACGTCATATCAATATTTAACGATAAAGTTGGATTCGCTAACAAAAGATTTTTAAACATTTTAAAATCGAAGAATTAATTTATAAATTAAGGATAAAATTTAAAAATTTAATAAGTAATGAAAAGGTATCCCTCGAGAGATTTTCTTTAAATCTCATGATTTGAAACGGTAGAATTAAAAAAAAATAAATGAAAAGAAAATTGTATTTAAGTTTTAGTATATATTTATGTTTTTATATTTGAAGATATATAATTAATTTTCAAAAATAAAAAGTATTAAAAAACAAAATTTTGAAAGTTCGCCCTACCCTTCAATTTCGCAGGGTATGGGAAGATTTTTTGAGGACTTAATTGCATTACATGCTTAATTTATTATGTGATTAATGTTTCCATGTTTAGTCATTATATATTAATTTTTTAAAATAATTATAATCAGATAAAAAAAAAAAAAGTTTACGAGTAAATAAAAAAATCCACAACCGAAGAGATAACAAAGAGTCTAAATTTTCGAAATTAATAGGTCTCGGTTGGTTTCTTCGATTACGGAGGACAAGGAAGAGATAGAAAGAGAGGAGAGTGAAAGATATTAAGATTTTATTTTTTATTTTTAAGAACTTCATCATAATCATTTGAAAAAATCCCAAACGTTGATATAATTCATTTTTTTTTTATCTTAAAAGTAAATATAACCTCAAACCATATCTAACCATATATCCGAATTTTAAATTTCCACAATTTGTATACGTTGACGAGGATGAATATCCAAAATCCAACTTAATTTTTGTTAAAGGTAAAAATTTAAATTATTTTGAAAACCCTTTAATTCCATGAATGTGGTAACTTGTGATGCATTTTTTTATTTTTAAAACATTTCGTATTTATAAAAAATTTCAATAAAAATAAATTAATATTTATAAAAATTTTTATATTTTTTATATTTACATATTTTTATATTTAATAAATTATTTATTTAATTGTAAATTTTATTTCATGTATTATTTTTTAGGATTAATAAATATATATTTGATTATTTTATATGTTTATTAAAAAATATGATTATTGTATTATTTTTATAAAATAATTAATATTTATATAAAAATTTTTATATTTTATATTTACACATTTTCATCGTTTCTTTTATTCTTACAAAATATCATTTTTAGTATTATTTTATATTCGTTTTCATTTATTCATTTCAATCTCAATTTAGTCTCGGTAATAACAAGGCAAAAATTATTAACTTTATCACTTAAAAATGCTTTTAAACTAGATTTGAGCTCAAATATCCTTATAACAATACTTTCATCTCTAGGGAACATGAAATTGAATATGTTGCAATAACATGTGAGGCCTGCAATAAACAAACTACATGGACAATTAGTAATAATATGCAGCTGCATCTAGTGCAGTTTTCAAAAAACAACAGATCCAATCTACCAGTTTACCATTCCGAGTTGAACTAATGTCGATGAACTCCGACGTCCAGCAATGAGCGACTAGTGCATTACAAATGTGATGATACTGGGACTAACAACTAATAGAAGACCCAATAGCACATAATCATTAGATCCTGATAAATACTCGAGACAATTGAACAGATGTTAGGTCGAGCTCTCTCAATTAAACTTCTCAAAATCACCACCTAGTGATCTTCTACCGAACAACATCTTTGTCAAGCAAGTCAAAGATTATGATCGCACGACATATGAATCTCCTATAATCTCGTCCGATATAAAAGGAAATCTCCATGACAGTTTGAATCTTCATTAATATTGGAAGATCCTAAATCTCTTAAAGACATTTGATTACAATCCCTATAATCTTAAACCTTAATCTCAGAGGATTTTAAATTTCCTAAAAATCTTTTATTACAATTCTTATAATTTCGAAAAATCTCTAACGATCTCGCCTAAGATAATTAGGATTTTTGCATCTCTTATAAAAGATTGACCATGCATACACATGCTATATATATATGAGTAAAGGCATCCCATGGAAAAAGAGGAGCAAAACTCCGTACACATAATATAGAGGCAACATCGGACAAAAACAAAGGCTCTTATCAGTCTTTTTCTTTTTTCGTTATTTCTTTTTTTGATTTGAGCGTCAGAGATTTTTTTGTCGGATCATTTTCAAAAGATATTTCACAGGTTTTTCTATTGATGATAATCCAACAGACACATCAATACTAGTTTCCCGCTTGAATCCATAGATTAGTTTATTTGTGGAGCAAATCCACCTCCAATAAAATGTAAGCAAAATTAAACTTGCCACCCCAATAATATGGGCTCTCCGCGCAATTCAGGAATTGTATATGAGACTCATAATTTCATAGAATTGGATTCAAATGGTTATTTATGTATTAATTCAGGAAAAATGATTCAAATGTTTTAATATTTAAAATTATCCATCTTTTCCTATAGTATACTGAAATATAGACTTTTAGTCTCACCGATTTGGAGTTCATCCTACGAACTGTCATTTTGTGTTTTTCTTTTAGCAAAGAACCATAGATCATTGAGACTAGAAGCAAAATCAAGGGGCTACCCCTTGAAATTCTAAGAAAAATTCTACAATATAATTGCTACCTAACTTTATGGTTATAATTGTTGAATATTATACTTTTTTAATTATACATCTCGGGTTTAAAGTATAAAAAAAAATTAAAAAAAATTAATCTCTTAATAGATTTTATAGTATTTAGATTGAATTAATTAAATAAAATTTGAATATCGAGTCGTTATATTTACACAAAAAAAAAAATCATAATCAGTTGCATATATGGACCTCCAACGTCACCATCACAACACAATTAAAAGACGCGGTGGTTCATGGAAGGACGCTGGGTTGATAAAGGAGGTGGCCCTCCAATTGATGGCCCTGACTAGATATCCCTAGCAACTTGGATAGAAACTTGGTCTTTTCTTTTCAAGTGAGATTAAAAATAATAATAAAAAAAAGTCTTCTGGAGCGAGATTTATCAAGTCTCAAAAATTTAAATTCGGTCACCAAATTATAGGGACAATTAGTCCCAACGCGCTTCTAATACTCAAATCAAAATAGAATCTGCAATGTCACGAACTCAGGTCTGAGACATGTACCAAAATAAAAAAAATAAAAAAAAAAATTTTAAAACAACTCCACCCGAAAAATATTTCTCCAAATAATCCAAATTTGTCGGGAGTTGGAGACACGACACACTGTGTCGCGTCTTTAACCCGCGACAACCCAGAGAGAGAGAGGAGAGAGAGAGAGAGAGAGGAGTCCGCGGGGGGAGGGAGAGAGGGGAGGAGAGCGGCGGGGGGTCCGCCGGGGGGAGGGGGCTGGCGGCGGGCGGCGGAGGGGGGAAGGAGAGAGAGAGGAGGGCCGCGGGGGGGGGGGGGGGGCGGAGGGGGGAGGGAGAGAGAGAGGGAGGGCCGCGGGGGAGCGGAGGGGGGGAAGGAGAGAGAGAGGGGAGGGGGGGAGGGGGTTGGCGGCGGGCGGCGGAGGGGGGAAGGAGAGAGAGAGGGGAGGGGCGCGGCGGGGTGCGGAGGGGGGAGGGAGAGAGAGGTAGGGCCGCGGGGGGCGGAGGGGAAGGAGAGAGACACAGCGAGGGCGGAGGGGGGGAGGGAGAGAGAGAGAGGGAGGGCCGCGGGGGGCGGAGGGGGGAGGAGAGAGACACAGCGGGGGCGGAGGGGGGAGGGAGAGAGAGAGGGAGGGCCGCGGGGGGGCGGAGGGCCGCGGGGGGGGCAGAGGGGGGAGGAGAGCCCGGGGGGCGGAGGGCAGCGGGGGGAGGGGGGAGGAGAGAGACACAGCGGCTCTCCTCCCCCCTCCGCCCCCCCGCGGCCCTCCCTCTCTCTCTCCTTCCCCCCTCCGCCACCCGCCGCCAGCCCCCTCCCCCCGGCGGACCCCCCGCCGCTCTCCTCCCCTCTCTCCCTCCCCCCGCGGACTCCTCTCTCTCTCTCTCTTCTCTCTCTCTCTCTCTCCTCTCTCTCTCTCTCTCTGGGTTGTCGCGGGTCGAAGACGAGACATAGTGTGTCGCGTCTCCAACTCCCGACAAATTTGGGTTATTTGGGGAAATATTTTTCGGGTGGGGTTGTTTTAAAAAAAAAATTTTTTTTTTGGTTATTTTGGTATATGACTCCTCAGGTCTCGTGCAATAAGGGACCAGCGCATTACAAAGGCTAGCAAAATAAAACTTGCCATCCAACAATACGGTTTCTTTCCGCTTTTTGAATTAGGGTTATTACTAACTTTCCAATCCAACAACAACAAACAAACTCGATTTTAATTTCAAATTTTGAAATAGGTCATACTGACCCTCCAACCCATTTTTGATAATTATTTTCCTTTCGAGCAGCTTCACAACTTCGGATGATTTGATGAGACAAGCCAAGAAATGCACATAATCTGTTGGGTAAATGTTGTTTTGGTAGTAGCACTGCTCAAACACCGTGACATTGCGGAACAATGATTCTGTCCCATCTTCTAACTTGAGAGATGGTATTTCCAACACCCCGTTACAGAACGTGATTTTGAATAAGCGTCTGTTTGTGCCCTTTCTAAAGCTGATCCCGGCCTCTGAGAGCTTGGTCGCGCCAAGAGGAAACTTGGCCTTTTCATGTTGCTTGGAATTTCCTTTCAGGGATGAGGCTATGTTCTTGTATCTCATGTCAACAAAATGCCTGACTTACAAGCTGATTTCTCTATCTAAGAAAAATAAAAATTTATTTTTTTTCCCTAAATATAAACATATGTAATTTTCTCTATCTAAAAAAATTAATTAATTTAAATTTTTTCTATTTAAATATATTGGATTTTAATTTTCTTTTTTAAAAAACTAACTTCGATTTTCATTTTCTAAAACCAAACATACCAATTTTTTTTTTTAAATCAATTTAATTAATTCATATTCTCTATCTCTAAATAGATTGGTATTAAATTTTTTCTTTCTAAAAATAACAAATTTAATTTTTTTTCTCTCTAAAATTAAGCATATTAATTTTTCTCCATAACATTAAAGTTTTATCTTTATTTTAAATTTTCTTTTTCTAAAAAATCTAAATCCAAATTTTCTTTTTAAAAATCAATTCAATTCATAATTTATCTTTCTAAACATATTAATTGTAATTTTTCTCTTGCTAAAAACACAAAATCAGTTTTTTAAATCGTTAATCACAAATTCGATTCCCCTCTCTTAATCACAATAATGCTGGTGTACACTAATAAAACTATTACCCCATAATAATTCACAAATCTAGTACTCCATAAAATTATATTAGATAAATACGTGGGAAGTTTTATATTTGAAATTTTCTATATGAAGAATTTTACTCAGAGTGATGATGTTAGGATAATAAATACCATAACAAAAGGCTTTCTATATATCAAGTATCGTTCAAGACAATTTTAATTACTCGTAACAAATAATGAAACTCAACGAGTCAAGACATAAAGAAATGATCAAATTGATATGGGAAACACGATAAAGAAAGGGAGGTTTTTGGCCGATGCTAATAAGAACTGGTCTTGGCTGAAATTTTGGTTTGGTAGTCTTACTAGAGAAGGTCTTACTAGGTAAATGTCACCAGAGAAAGAAGAGTACAATAGTCAAACTTAAGTCCTTCATTACAATTAAGGGCTCTAGTCAGATAACTTATTACTCTAAGAACTTGTGAAGAGGGTTTGAGGTCAAACATCTATTACATTAACTTGAGAACATTAAAATGAATTTGTAACAATATCATTCAAAGCCTGTAGTAATCAAACTAGGCAGATATCTGCAAATGTATACACAACCAGAAGTAGATCTTATGGTTCTCATGATAGTGAAACAATTACATGTTCCAGCAATACTCAATCAAGTCATTACAAAGACTAGCAAAATAAAACTTGCCACCCCACAATACGGTCTCTTTGCGCAAGTTTTGAATTAGGCTTACCACTTCCATGGGACTCCACAACTGATGTTCGATGATTCCTTTTCTTGCGAGTAGCTTCACATCTCCAGATGACTTGATGAGGCAAGCCAACAAATACACGTAATCAGTAATGTAGCTGTTGTTTTGATAGTAGTATTGCTCGAATGCTATGAGATTTCGGAATAATGTTTCTGTTCCATCTTCTAACAGGAAAGATGGAATCTCCAACACTCTGCTTCTGAATTTAATATTAAGTAGGCAATTGCCGGTGCCTTTTCTCAAGCTGACCCCAGCCTCCAAAAGGTCTATTGCGGTAGGAGGAAACTCAAAATTTTCAGGTTGCTTGGAACTTCTTCTAGGAGCTGAAGCAATGTAGCTGTATCTCAACATGTCAACAAAATGCTTGACTTCAGAATTCAGAGTCAATTCCAAGACGGTATTGATGTTTTCACTTCCCACAAAGAACTTATAGCTGAGCTTGAGAAAAGAATCTGCAATATTTTCATTAGAGCCAAAGGCCAGGTTGAACAACTCCTCTAGAATGAAAAATGGGAGTTGATTCTCTACCAACCTCAGGTCAAGACTTACATCATCAATCAACCAAGGTTTCCTGCAAATAGGATCAATCTCATCCACTGAATCATAGCGAGATAACAAGAATAACTCAATGATGAAGGCACTGTCAACAAGAATCATCTGAACAAAGTTTTCATTGCTCATATCAATGCTTTCTGCATAACAATCACGTATTCTTTCTACCCTCGATTCTATAGCTTTAATGCAATCTTCCAAGCTCACCTTGGCCTCGACCAGCTTGAGAAATTTTTCTAAATACCTTAACTTGTGTGCTTCCATTGCTTGTAAGTTTTGTTTCCCATGGTGAAACGGCCCAATTGAGACAATCCTTGGTACATAGGCTTCTTCATTTGTTCTTCGAAGTTTGTAAGGAACTCTGCGGATGCAACAAGTGGACGATAATGGAGGCAAGTTCTGCAACTTCTCTCTTACAGAAATTAGTATCAAATTTTGTGATTCTTGAATTTCAGCTGATACAGATTGGCTCATACTGTCAATGGCAAGTAATCTTTTATCTGGAAACAATCAACACATGACCAAGTAATCAGACAATAATTTTCATCGTAAAGATTGCATATTATAGTCTACATTTTATTCACCTGTCATCTCTACTTGCTCCTAAAAAGCTTCCTCTTGTGCTCAATGCATGCTTTTCTATGTTTATGGTTGGCAATTTAAGTTATGATATTTGGCTGGTTTCACCAAATTAAGTCAAGGCCTTTGCTCATAGCTCAAACTTTGGCATAAGTCTGATTGGTGCCTTTCTATTGCGATGACTGGATTTGAAACTCCAACTTAGGCTAGAGATCATGATTTGATATTGTTATGTGCTAAAATCTAATGAAGCCAAGCCAGTAATAAAGAACCCATTTGGTACTAAAAGCAAGAAGAAACTTATAAGATTACTAGAGAGCTCAATTTTCATTTTGGATTACTAGGCTCAACCCACCTTTTTTAGCTCAATTTGTACAGAGAAGTTTGAACCTTAGTAGTTTTTGACCGGATTCAAAACTCCAAATTCCAGTTTGGAGGAGATGTTAAGGGAATTGACAACAATTTTGCTATGAATTAGTGATATAATGTCAAAAATAGGCAAAAGTCATAAAAAAAAATGTGTATAACATTCAGGAAAAATGTTTTAAATGGTTTTTAGGGTTTGTCTTTAATTTCAACATCTGCGCAATATAAAATTCTAATTTCCATATAAACAAGGAGCGGTGATTTGGAGAGTATTCAGTGGAAATTTAACTACAAGGCGTCGCATTAGATCATATGAGTGTTATTTTGAAGTCCTACATCAAATGATAACCTAAATAATACGGGGAAGAAAGAGGAAGGATAAATAACCTGAAAATATAGCCTGAAAAGCAATATGGTATGGTGATAGTTGATGCCCGCAAGCTCCTTGCAGAGTAAGAGCACCTCTTCTCCTCAATTGAAAGGGTGGAAATACTTCAACCAGATGCTTGCCTAGTCTTTGCAATTGAAGGAATTAGTCAACGCAAAGCTTGCAGAAGATAAAAACTTATCTTGCAAATATCGACCTCCGGTGCCACCTTGTCAACATAATTACAAGGCAGTGGGTCCATAGGAGGACATTGGGATGACAAGGATGTGGCCCTCCAATTGATGGCCTTGACTGGAGATGCCTAGCATCAATAGTAGAAATTTGTCCTTTTCTATTGTTTGACTAGACTTAAACCTCCAAGTCTCTGGTTGGAAGAGATTATACGGGAATGGAGAGTTATTTGTCAACAAAGCTAATGGTAGAGCTGAACGTAACCATTTGGTGTTGCTTGGACTAAAGGTCCATTGTCATAAGATTTAAGATCTTCTAAGCCCGTGATTCAATAAGACAAAATATATCAAAATGTATCGTTAATATAGGATATACCTCACCAATGGATAAACACGGCCTACTTTCTTAACATCTACCAATCAGATACTTCTTGGTGGTCAACTGATCGACTCGGCATCTCTTCAGTGCACGATATTGCTATTTTATCCGCTAAGATAATGTTCACTTTTTCCTAAATCACGAGAGCAATATTCCATAATTAGGAAGGAAACCTTTAACTATTATTGATAAGGAATTTCTTAATAAATTAAACTTTACTAACTAAAGAATTTTAAATCTGTTGAAAATCTTTTATTATAAACCCCAAATTTTGAAACATTTATACAAAAAAAATTAGAATTTCAACACTCTAAATGGACACGAGACTCACACGTGCAGGTTATATATATACATCATACAACTATCGGTTAGGTATGCTCTTGAAACTCAATACTTAGCACACAAGAGCAATGCAGAGCTCTTTAAGTCTGTTTCTTTTTTCCAAAACCGCATACTAACTTGAACGTCGGAATCTTTCCCGTCAGAACGCCCTCCGATGGCATTTCGCAGGTTCATAAGCTAGAAGGCTTATCAACTGTTCATTCTATTTGGATCAGTAAAACTTCTATGTATGGAGTGAAAGCTACCTCTAACAAATTGATATCATCTGTGGAAATAGATTAAAAAAAAACTTACTTCATGCTTTGTACTACCAAAAACAATGCCTCCCAAGAGAAAGATTAGAATCACTCCTAAAGCTTTGTCCATGATGGAAGAACACATTACCACCCCATAGACACTATCAAGTTTGCAGTACCGAATAACCCTACCGAAATTCCTGCCACTGGCAGTCAACCTCCAATCATACCACCTCGTCAAGTAGAGATCCAACCGCTAGTCATATAATAGAATCAACTGATTACATCTCCCTATCTAACCACTCCAAAAAGAGCTATTCGACCACAGATGGAAATGCTCAAATCTAGGTTATAGGGCATGAGAAAACAATTGGAGGAGCATAGTCGTGTCCTCAGACTAGAAGCACAATCCTACTCCCATGGGTCAGGTCACATTTGCTTATGAAGGCTCAAAGTTAGAGCACATCGAGAGCCTTCGGTAATTTCTCGACATTAGCTTGATGATTTGAAGTTGAGGAACTCATGGTGAACAAATCAAAATGCACGAACATGAGAAGGGATGATGTCGCCCAATATGTTATCAATCTCTCACCATTTGACTCCAAAGTTTCCACGGAACTAATACCTCAGACGTGCTTCTTCCCCCCATGGAAAGTACAATGGCACTATCGATTCCCAAGACCACACTGCTTACTTCATAACCATGATAATCACAAAAGACATATCAGACATAGCTATGTGCAAACACTTTCCTATAACTTTGAAGGGTAACGCGCTGACGTGGTTCAATTCACTCCTGTCATTTAGCATAAAAAATTTCTCTCAACTCTAATAGCAATTCGAGACTCACTTTGTGATAAACAGAGGAGCCAAAAGAAAGTCAATATCCCTTATCTCATTATGACAAAGAGATGATGAGCCATTGAAGGACTTTCTTGACAAATTTAAGACAAAGATAATGAATGTCTCAAGTTTAGACTATTCTATTGCATTAACAGCACTACTCACTAGATTACAGCCATTAGAAATGAAAACGTCCATAACGAAGAACTCCCTATCCACTGTTTAGGAGTTTTATGCTCGTGCGGAAAAGTACATTATCATAGAGGATGCTGAACCATTTGACAAACAGTGAAACCGACCAAGCAAAATGAACGCAATCAAACACCCCGATAACCCTTCCAAAGAGAGGCCGACAAGGACCCCCATAGCAATAAATGTTTACTAGCTATACTCTTCTGAACGAACCACCAAGCCAAGTTTTATTTTAAATCAGGAACAAGCCCTAAATTAGATAGCCCTCTTGCTCCACGAAAATAACTCAAAGAAGGACCAAATGCGGTTTTGCTACTTCTACCGGGATTACAATCATCTGATAGACGAATGTAGGAAGCTGAAAGATTAACTTGAGTTTCTCGTGCCAAAGTGGTTGGCTCCAAAGGTTTATAAATATGGAGAGAGGTCTCCCTCCTCAAGGCCCACATATTGTGAGGCGTGAGAATGAGCAAGACGAGCAGTCGATTCTAGGGGGCGCCCGCAACCGACCAGATGAGGTAATTTTTCAAGTGCAGAACGAATATGACCCCTCAAAACCTTACCTTCCAACTCACATTCTCATGGTACAATATTAACACAATTGAGAGTATATGCAATGGAATGAGACGGGGCAGACGGAGGCCCCAATCTTTCAAAAGACCGAGCCGTCCAATTCCACTTCCAAAGACGTCCTTGCCTTAAGAAAAAAAAGACGAATGATCGGTTTTGATGACGACGATCTAGTAGAAGCTGATTTGGACTAACATGATTCTCTTATTATTATCGCTAAGATGGGAAGTAAGGAGAATCTTTGTGGATCAAGAGGCTATCTGTAACCTTATCTACCAGAAAGATTTTCAATAGATGGGTTTCAATCAATCGCACCTATAACCCCACACCGGGCCAATCAAGAGGCTCTCAAGTGAATGGATATATCCTAAAGGTACTATTTCATTCCCGGTCACCCTTGAGACTCAACAATGTTCACTGTGGTCAAGTTGTCTTTGCTCTATAATATCATCCTAGGTCGGCTTGGGTTGAACGTCTTGGGAGCACTACAGAGTACAAAGCTCATAAATGGCAAATTCATAACTTTTGTCAACATTGAAATGCTACCCTATGATTCGGAATCCTGGCGCTCCCTCTTAAGTAATCTCAAACCTCTCCTTACCATATTTATGACTTTGGGCCACCCACTAGTTGTTTTATGACACTTGATCTTATTACTTGTTTTGCTAGTTGTATTGTGATTACCTCTCTTATGACACTCTGCTTCATTATCCTTTTACAATAAATTGATCATATTGAATGCATGTGATTGAACCTGTACTCTCTCGACCGAACAAATATGTAGTCAATAAGAGATATACTTTTCTGATAGGTAGACACAACCCATTCTCTTGAACGAATGAATGTGTCATCAATAAGGGATATATCTTCTCGACGGGTAGCATGACCCACTCTCACGACCGAATGAATGTGCCATCAACAAGGGATGTATTTCATCGATGGGTAGGCATGACCTATTTTTTTGACTAAACTAACGCATAGTCAACAAATGATGTATTTCCTCGATGGATAGGCATGGCCAACTCGTGCCATCACCAAGTGATGTATCTCCCGAATGAGTAGGCACGACGCACTCTCTTGGCTGTAAACAATGAAACGCACTACCGATACGATAATCTAAATACTTGTTCATGTACGGCTTACCGATGAAACTTTCACAAATTTTCATTAATTTATCCAACCATAGGGGCATACAAACGAAGAGTAAATGGAGACCCCACAAGGAAAAAACTAAGACCTAAGCAAAAAGAAAATAGAGATCACGATCAAGAAGGAATATAAGACAAAAGAGCTTTGGACTCCAAGTTAGCTTGGGACGAAACCAACAACTTTCTCGTTCGCTTCTTCAAGAGGAGCATCGCATACATGAACGAGTGCAAGGTTGGAATTTGGCACTTCAGGGCTGTCATTTTTGTCAACCCTGCCTGGCGGATGATCTCAATAGCATACTACAGCCTTCCAAATGACCTATGTTGAACACACATATGCTGGTCAATAGTCTTTGCGATAGTCTCTCCTAGTTTGATTATT
The DNA here is from genome assembly GCA_033439265.1 of Dillenia suffruticosa. NCBI lineage: Eukaryota > Viridiplantae > Streptophyta > Magnoliopsida > Dilleniales > Dilleniaceae > Dillenia > Dillenia suffruticosa. Next base: position 23,448,235 of record JAVTVX010000029.1, read on the forward strand.
TTTTACTCAGTAGTTTAAAGAGACTGCATGCATACTTTAGCCTGTCTCTCTTAGCCTACAGTTGTGCTTCGTGCTAGCCTTCGCCTCTAGCCCTTTGCATCGGAGACTACTTCACACTGTTGTAGCACCACAAAGCATCGTGTTCAGGTCAGTCTTCAAACGTTCCATTTCCTTGTTTTTGATGTTCAACGTGACCACAAATGCTCTCTTCTTCTCAAACTCCTTTTCTCTGTGGAAAAACAACTTGCAACCTAAAGACCTCGGTGCCCATCTGGTCTGTTCTTGTACTTAAGATGATCGATCGTCTATTCTTTATTCAACTTTTGAATCTCTACTCAAATGATGGTCTGAGTTTAATTATTGTTAAACTAAAAATCAGATTTTCCTTTACCCTTTTTCTCATCCCCTCTCTCAAATTAACTTCAAGAGAGAGGAGAAGCAACAATTCAGAGTCTAATTGAGAATTTCACCTTCCATAATTTCAAATTCTAATTTTGGATGTGGGAAGGAACTCTCAATAGGAAGGATTTTCATTCAAGCAAAGAACAAGGAAGAAAGCAAGTCTATAGTATCAAAGAAGAGGAAAAAAATTCAATTTTTTAAAATTGTCTCTAAGATAATAATTTTAAATCCTGAATAACAAAAAAATTATATCATGCATATCCAATTAAACCTTTAAAATCAAAAATAATTTTCGAAAGTGTCTAAAATATGTTTTTTTTAAAAAAAAAATTTAATGACATAATTAGGATTTATCTAATTTTTAATTACATAAAAGCATTTATTGCAATATATAAATATAAAATTATAATTCCTAATTAAAAACAAACTTTATCGGTCAATCTCTGTTTTCTTTTCCTTTTTCCGCTTTCCAAAGTTATGTCGCCGAAAAAAAAAAAAGGAAAAATGAAATACGAAGTACTAGTCGTAGACGTAACGGAGGCCATATAAATATTATACCGGTGCGCATTACGCACCATGTATCTCAGAGAGAAAAACCTGAACAGGCAGATCGCAAGTTTCTCTCTCCATCGATCCCTAGAAGTTCATCACTTTCGTCTTTTCTAGAGAGCTCATCAAAATTGAAAAAGTCTCTCTCCAGGACCAAACCCTAGCCCTACTTGTGCCCTAAGCAACAGAATCTTCTCTCATTCCGCTCCCCTCTCTCTCTCCCCAACAATGGCGTACGTAGATCAGGCGTTCTCGATAACAGACGACGACTTAATGTTCGAAACCTCCTACACCGTCCAAAATCGACCTCCGATCAAGGAAATCGCACTCGCTATCTCACTCTGCGTCTTCGGAGCTTTGAGCATAGTTTTAGGTATCATCATGGCCTATAACAGAATCGGTGGCGATCGAACTCACGGTAATTAAATTAACCTAGGGTCTCTCTCTCTCTCTCTCTCTCTCTCTCTCTCTCTCCCTTCTGTAATTCATTCGGGGTTTTTGGTTCTTGTCTTTAATTGCTTCTATTTTGCGATTTTCAGGCACTTTCTTTGCGATTTTGGGAGGAATTTTGTTCATTCCTGGGTTTTACTACACTAGAATTGCGTATTATGCTTATAAAGGATACAAGGGTTTCTCTTTCTCTAATATACCGCCTGTTTAGTTGTTGAAGACCTTGATCGGATTTACATGGATCTCATCTTCTCATCTTCTCTGTTTCCATGTGTATATAAAAATCTTTGGCTGTTTTTGTTTTTGTGTTCTTTTAATAGCGATTGCTGTTCTTTTTTTTCTTTTTTGTATTGAATAATGTGCAAGAGGATACCGAGTTTGAATTAGAATGAGATCCTTGTTGGGGTTTCTCCTTTTAGCTTAATGAAGTGTTCTTTTATTGTACCAATACTATTATGTGTTATAAAATTTTGGAATGTGGATTATACAACATATCTAATTAATTTATTTGTTTTATGTTTATGAATTTCTTTTTTCTTTTTTTTTGTTTGAGAGTTGGGGGGGGGGGGACTGTGTTTGCTGTGGTTGTTCAAATATGGAGGGTTAAATAATTTGATTAGTGTCAAGATTTTGAGTAAACGAACATGGGGTTAACTTGGTTAGCTTTGTTTTAGTAAATGAAGTGAAAATTCCAAATGCAATATAGTTCCCACGTGAGATGCTGCGCTATAAGTGACCATTAATGCACAACATATTTGGCTTAGTTCCCGAACCAAAGAGAAGCATGATTGGCTTAGATGCAAAATAGTTGGGCAAGAGAGAGAGTTTTATTTTTCAGTGTGTTGCTACTAATTGACCAGAATTCAATGTAATACCATATCTGAAACCCTTTGCTTGTCATTCAGTGATATCTTAAAGGTAAACCTTTTGACACTAGTTTGTTTTTGTGTTTTTGTGTTTTTGTGGTTTTTGTTCAACATTGTAATTTTCTGCCCTAATTTATGCGGAGTTAGACCGGATGGATTAAAAGATTATATTGGTATGCATTACTGGTATACTGTCTGGTGAAAGCTCAAAAAAATTTGAATTTTCAGTTATAGACCAGATGAATTGAAAAAACTGTTTCATTTATAAGTGCATGCTGGATGGTTGCTATTATCAAAATTTCACCTATTGATTAGTTCACTTGGGAGGGGTGGGGGATCAGACTTTAGAAGGAGCCTACATTTATCTTCATTGTCTTTGGCTCTAGCCTAGATTTTGTTGCAGCAGACTCTGATTTAGGTTGTCAAGGTTTTCCCACAGCCAGGATGTCAAGCTGGATGCTATTTTTGATGTTAAAGCAAGTATATTTTTAGGATAATTTGTGAATGATTTAATGAAATATGTAAACAATTGTCTAGATTTGATATTTATCTGGATGAATTCCTGCATATTTGTCCCACTGAATAAAATTAAGGCTTGGAGTGCTTTGCCAAATTGTGCGGTTTGGTAGAAAAGATAGTTAAGATTTTATGTATTGCACATATGCCTTCATTGGTATGCTAGGTCTCTAGTAAATATAAGTGCTTAGATCCTGACTACGTTACTATTGTTTCATGAGTTTCCTAATCATCCTCCTATCAGGTAAAGGTCATCATGTGATTTTATGGGAGGTACAAATATGTGGCTAGAAAGAGAATTTCGTAGTTATGATGATATGATGAAGCTTAATCATAAATGAGGTGGTCGCGATGATATTTTTTTATCATACTTCCTTTATTGAGTCATTCCTGTTGTGTGATGCTATGACTGGATTGCTAGAATGCTTTTATGCAAAGAAAGGAAATCTTGGCCGGTAGATTACGCATGGCTCAGAGACAATTCCCTTTCTGAATTTATTTCTAGCTGCTTGAAGTAGGGTTGAGAAAAATTCTCTTTCGATGTCAATATCTATATTTTTTTAAAGCATCATGTGCTATAGAGAACTATATTCAAGCAATTATGTCCGGTCTGAGCTCCACAGGGATGGTAGCATATTCAAAGTTGGGGTAAATCACTGCCTGCTTATTGACAATTGCTAATGGAGTGAGATACCACATATAGAGTTCTGGGATGGATGGAACCTTTTTTTTGATATCTTAATGGTCTCTAGGTGTTCTTTTCATCAGAATACCAGCTGATCTTATGTGCATTGTCGCAACCACCTCAAGATCTGGATCAGCTTGTCTGAAAATTGGCTGAAAAATGGGACCTTTTGTTTAGGTGAACCTATTTAACAGGCAAGCACACTATTTCAAGGAGCAGCGAGTTGAATTGCATTAGTGTTTTTAATGGTACTAAGAGTGTGCTGTAGGATTCCCAGGTCCAGAGTGACTGGCAGCAGCCCTAAGGTGGTATAAATTTCCAGAGTGGAAGCTGAACTTTGTGGATCATATTTTGAGCAATGCAGTGGCTTGTTGAATAATGCAGGTTGGTTAGACAATTGGAAGCAGCCCTAAGGCAGTATAAATTTCCAGAGTGGAAGCTGAACTTCGCAGATCACATTTTGAGCACTGCAGTGGCTTGTTGAATAATGCAGGTTGGTTAGACAATGGACTAACTTAAAATTAAACACTGGAGCCAGCAGTTTTATTGAAGTTTCTTGATGAATAAAACAGAAACTTGAGCTTTTGTGCATTTCAACACATTATCATGGCTCCCTTTCACTTCTTAAGAGTCACTAGAGGTCATTGAACATCTTAAGGTTACTTATTACTGTTCAACTGTTGGTCTTTGTGTGTGGGGATCATTGAAGTAGTCATCCATATGGTGCAGTCAGACTCATGAGGAAACTTTGATCTTCGGTCTGGTTGAAGTTTTGGCAAAGCCTACTTGTGCTGTTCTTTTGATTGTGGTTTTCACATCAGATTTTAGTGTCTTCCATGTTTTCTTTCTTGCATGAATGATCTTTCTAGGAGCTGCACAGTTTTCATGGGCAGGTCTCTCTTTGCTAGATGATGACTTGAAGCTATCTAATTTGTTCTCCAAGCTATCATCAACCAGGTACATTTTTGAGAAGTTACGGATGTTTTTTAGCTTTCATCTCTGTATTTTGTGAAGTTCTGCTCTCTGGAGGAAAAATAAAAGAATAATTAAAAAAAAAAACCACTCCTCGTAGCCATGATAATATGGCTAATACTTTAGAGCCTTGGCTGCTAATTCAATCATCAAGATGTATCTTAGCCTTGGGTGGTGTGATTTGGCCTATGAAAACTGTGCTTGTGAAAAAGGAGCGAATATAAAACCAGAGAAAACAAAATAGGATGGTAATATATCAGAGCATTATGATGAAGGGGATAGGAGAATGACCCAGTAATAAGAAAAACAGTAAAAATGTGCATGTTGCAACAATTCCAGTCTATGTTCTATTGTTAAATACAATTATTATGTCCGCTTGGGACTCTAAATGAATGTGGTTTAATTTTTGATGCTAGGTGAGATTGAGACATTGACCTCTTTGTAGTAGCTGAAGCTTTCCTCTGAAGTACCAGAAGCTAATAGGGGACAAGTTTTTGTTGAGCCTGCTGGACTTTTGGTTTTGTTAAAGCCTCTTATTCCATGTCTCAATAGGAAGAAAACTTCATGTTTTGTCTAGTGTCATTTTCCTTTTCAAAATTTGACAATGATTCAAATTTTTTAACTCTCATAGTCCAAGATACTGTTCTATTGTTTATAATTATTTTGTATCAATAAATTGAGAACAAAAATGAGAAGTGAGAAGGAAGACTGCAATTGGATATTTATTTTAGTTTGGATTTTGATTTGTGCACTAAACTGAGCATGCATTCTGACTTTCCAGGATTCTTACAGTACGGAGCCTAAGCTTTTCAATTGATTGAAGTAAAAATGTGAACCTCTCTGTGAGGTCTTCTTGCCTGACCCCCAAGTTGTTTGATTTCTGCTCTCAGAATTTGTGAAATTGATCCTGGAATTACTATCTTCATTTACAGAATTTCTTTTAACATATGGTTCCTCATTCATAGAGGGTGAGTATAGATGATACTTGAATGGTGTGCAGTAATCGGATCTTTACAGATATTGATGAAAAGCCTCGAGACCTCCTTGCTCTTACCTACCCAATTGTCGACAAGCCCTTTCTGATAAAGTAAATCCGCATCTTTGTCGGTAGTTAGGAGTCCGAGGAAAACCATGTTATTACCGAGGTACAGTTCACTTATACCGGCCTTAAGGTTTGGTATTAGTATCAACGGAAAGGAGCGGCATCTTCAATATTTTGCCCATCTTAAGGTATATGTGAACCTCAAAATTGGTTCCTGCCTCGTCAAGCTACGTTGCACAACGTGAATATATGAGCATGGTACCTGTGACTCATTTTCTTAGCAAATTAGTGAAATGCAAGAATTTTAGAAGTAGGTTCTTTATTCTGCTTGTTCTCAAAGCAGAAACAATCAAAACGGGGCTCAAGCACTGAGGCACAGCTTCCATATTCATCACGAGTCGATGCTTAGGACGTGTATATTTTTAGGGTTCCAACACCCTCATAGCTCCAAGACTGTCCTTCGCGCATAATTCAGCTCGTTGGAGAAATTTAGTTAGATACCACAGATCCATAGCATTCAAGCTTTCCAATGGTGAAAAGGTCCAAAGGATCCCAGCTATGGTTCGTACGTTTGAGCATTTTTTTTTTCAGCAATGAACTTGGGAATCCTATAAATGGGATAGTGGAGACTTCAATTCTTCTATCGTTTTTGGACTTGGCATAGTGAATAGGCTACATCTCGTCCCCCCCGGCGGGGGGGGGGGGGGATTTTTCCCTGAAATGTGAGTGGCGGAGTCCTATTCATCTATGAGGAAAAATTCATGAGTTCACAGCTCATGATAAATTGTTGAAATTAGATTTTTCATTCCAGGAATGCCAAATTTCTGAGACTCAGCAGATATATACGTGTGGGAATTTAACATTCAAAGAATAAAAGTATTTGTTGTTTAATAATACTAGATGCTTTCTGTTCACCCAAAAAAAAAATAATACTAGATGTCAAATATTTGAAACATTTTCGTTACTTCATGTTAGAGGTACTTAGAAATTGTCGGACAATTGGTCTAATGATTAAAAATATTAAGTTTCTTAATAAGTCTTAATTTTAAAATTTGGAAATTAAAAAAATAATATTAAAAAAGTTATTTTTTCTTAATTTAAATTTGATAATATTCTAATCGGATTACTTCTGAACAGTAATCTATTATATATATTAAAAAAAAAATTGCCAAAGCTTAGTATGGACGGGGAAATAGCCTAGGAAAGTTCCTTGTATTTCTAATTGAGAGTCGGGTTCAATTCCAGGAAATAGCATCTTCTTAGGTCCAAAACAATAGGAAATGCAAGATAAGGTTAGCCACATGTTGCCCATTCTAGACGCCAAGTGGGTGTCCTCTCTTCTTTTCTTTTTCAAACAATTTAAGGATAACAAGGGCACATCTGTTTCGTAGAAAACTGCACAAATCAATTAACAAATAAATACATAAATGTTCAAGTCCTCAAAATGAAATTAATAAAAGTTCAAGGTTTAAATGCTATAATTTTGTAATTTAATAAAAGCCCTTAATTCAATATCAGTTCTAGAAGCTACCAATCAATGAAAAATAAATAAATGAATTATTCATTAAAATATTGTAAAATTATTAGAACATGTACCCAATTTGACATGATGAAAATACTAATTAACAGGTAACTTAAAAAAAAATTTAAAAAAAAATTAATTGAATCCTATTTTATGCTGTTAGCCCTTTCAATCATTGCTGAAAAAATGAAACTTGCATGCCAAGTAAGAAAAAATTATAAGAAGATTGAGACAGCCAACTGAACGTACCAAATTGAATGAGTGAGAAAGTAGTGGGAAATTTAAACCTTTACTTATAGTCACTCTCACTATAAGATTGAGCAGAGTGAGGGTTCGATTTAACTCATCCCAAATGGCATGGGGGTGGTTTTCGGTTACTTATAGAATGAAGGAGAAAGGGGAGGAATTGCCCAATCACGGATAGCATTCAACCATGAACTGTTAACCCTTTCTTGTTCAATCCAGCCATGCTTGATCCATAATCTGAAATTTATTCTAATTACAAACTAAGTTAGGGTCAACCCCATAAACTCTTTTAGGATTTGTTTTCGAATTTAGTATTTATTTGAAAATTATTAATTTTTGTGAAGTTAGAAATTAATTATATATATATAAACTTTGAATTTAGAAACGAACCTAAAGAGTATGTGAAGTTCATTTCGATCCAAATAGAACCTTATTAAATTTATTTTAGTGAATTCAATTAATTAATTTCTTTTAAGTGTATTAATTATGTGGGTAATACTGCTCGTATCTTATCACAGTAAGAATCATTTTATAAAACAGCAGGGGTAATGACAAATTACTCATACACATTTTTCAGAAATTACAGAAGGGTGGTAAACTTAGAATATGATAAATTATGAACCAACGCGAGTTTTGAGTAAAATTATAAATTTACCCTTCATTAAAATTATGAAAACTCCCCCCCCCCCCCCAATTACCATCTTGTTATTCATTTTTTCTCTCCTCTATGTTGAGCAATCAATTTCTCTCTCTCTCTCTCTCTCTCTCTCTCTCTCTCTCTCTCGATTAATTTCAATTACCATTTGCTTTTTCTTCTCAATTCGTTCTCTCTCTCCTCAAGTTCTAACCGGTCTCTTGTCCTTTTTTTTCTTTCTTTCTCTTGTACATTAATTCTCAATCTCTCTCCTCTTTATCTTTGCGTGAGAAGAGAGAATGGAGAAAGTGATGGAAATCAATTGAAATTGAGAAGAGAAGAGGAAGAGAGAGAGTTTTCCACAAAGGTAATCCCATAATTTTGCGTAGGGATATATGTAATTTCACCCAAACTAGCTAGCATGGTTTTAAAATTTTCTCTGTATCAGTCATGTTTATGGTTCTACCCAGTTTTGTAATCTTCAAGAAATGGGTGTATAATTTGTCATTACCCTTTTTATATTTTATTGAAAGACCATTCACTTTAAAAGATTAAGGTAAAAAACGATAGGAAATACAAAACAAGGTTAGCCTCATGTTGCCCATTGTAGACGTCAAGTGGGTGTCCTCTCTTCTTGTCCTTTTCAAACAATTTAAGGATAACAAGGGCACAACTGTTTCGTAGAAAACTACACAAATCAATTAACAAATAAATACATAAATGTTCAAGTCCTCAAAGTGAAATTAATAAAAGTTCAAGGTTTAAATGCTATAATTTTGTATCTATACTGAAAAATGAAACTTGGATGCCAAGCAAGAAAGAATGAGAGTATGATTAAGACAGACAACCAAACCTACCAATGATTTGAAGATATTTAATGGTCAATTTCATATATTTGGAAATTTGATTACACTTTATCTACAAAAAAACATTAATAACTGAGAAAGTGGTTGGAAATTTAACCTTTTACTTATAGTCGCTCTCACTATAAGATTGAGCAGAGTGAGGGTTCCATTTAACTCATCCCAAATGGCATGGGGGTGGTTTTCGGTTACTTAGAATGAAGGAGAAAAGGGAGGAATTGCCCAATCACAGATAGCATTTTCAACCATGAATTGGTAAGCCTTTCTTGTTCAATCCTTCAATGCTTGATCCTATTATCATGAATTTTTAGTATTATTACCATTCTGCAACAAATTTAGGTTTCCTAATTGGGAAAATTAATCTTATAAAAATCTCTCTCTCTCTCTCTCTCTCTCTCTCTCTCTCTGGTTTTCAGTTACTTAGAATGAAGGAGAAAGGGGAGGAATTGCCCAATCACAGATAGCATTCAACCATGAACTGGTAGGCCTTTCTTGTTCAATCCTTCAATGCTTGATCCTATTATCATGAATTTGTTATATTATTACCATTCTGCAACAAATTTGGGTTTCCTAATTGGAAAATTTTTATCTTATAAAAATCTCTCTCTCTCTCTCTCTCTCTCTCTCTCTCTCTCTCTCTCTCTCTCTCTCTCTCTCTCTCTCTCTCTCTCTCATTAGTTTTTGGCTTTGTATCAATAAACCCATTAGTAATATCCTAAAAAGCCTTCACTAATTTTTTTTCAACTAGTAAGCATTCACTAATTATTTTTTTACAATATGTATTTGCTAGAGTTGAGATTTTTTTTTTTTCTCTTGGATTTTGTTCATCCTTTAAGTGCTGAAAAGGATTAATTCAAAAATCCAGGGCGAAATTTCAGATTAGAATTTTTATCTTTTGACTCTGATCTCAGGTGGAGAAAATTTCAGATAGATTTTTTTTTAAACACTAGATAATGAAAAATAGGGTCTAATAGAACAAAAAAAATATATTTTATTGATTAAGAAATGTATATTTTGTTGAAAAATGCTTTTCTTAGATTTTATTTTCTAGAAAAACATTCTCCCCGTGACCGGGAAACTTCGTCACAAGGCCCTGACCCGACTTCCAAGTATCTTCTTCCTTTGGAGGTCAAAAATTCCGATGAATATTCTTTGTTCAAGAAAATGATTTGCCTAATGATTCACACTGCACTGCACTGCACTGCATCATCAAATTTTGTGTGGATAATACTTAAGAGAGAGAGAGAGAGAGAGAGAGAGAGAGGGAGAATATTAGAATCACTTTGAAAAGATAAGATGCCATCATTATTATCCATATTTCTTCATATTTATCTTTTTAAAACACTTGCTCATGTTTGCTGCCCAATGAAAAATGGGATCAGTTTCTTATAAATGAATTAAAATTATGAAATTTATTTGTAAATAAAGTTATATACTTGGAATCAAAAACAAATATTTAGAATTCAATTTGTCAATTATTTAATTACCCTTAAAATTTTCTCTTTTTAGAGTTAATTAGAATAAAACAGTAATTAAAAAATAAAGTTAGGTCAACCCCATAAACTCTTGTAGTGATCGTTTTCGAATTCGTATTTATTTGAAAATTATTAATTTTTGTGGAGTTGAAATTAATTTCATATATATATAAACATAAAATTTAGAAACGAGAGGATATTCGAAATTCATTTCGATCCCAACATAGCCTTATTAAATTTATTTTAGTGAATTCAATTAATTAATTTTTTAAGTGTATTGATTATGTGGGTAATACTGCTTGTATCTTATCATAGTAAGAATCATTTTATTATATCATTTACCTGAATATTTGTGTTACAACCATTCAAATGAAAAGATAAACCTGATGATAACATAATTGATGTATATATTCAAAAATCAAAATGGCAGGGTGTAATGACAAATTACTCATACACGTTTTTCAGAAATTACAAAAGGGTGTAAAATTAGAATATGATAAATTATGAACTGACGCGTGTTTTGAATGAAATTATAAATTTACCCTTCATTAAAATTATGAAAACTCACTCCCCCCCCCCCCGCCTCATTATCATCTTGTTATTCATTTTTCTCTCCTCGATCTTGAGCAATCAATTTCTCTCTCTCTATCTCTCTCTCGATTAATTTCAATTACCATTTGCTCTTTCTTCTCAATTCGTTCTCTCTCTCCTCAAGTTCTGACCGGTCTCTTCTCCTTTTTTTTTTTCTTTTGTTTTTCTCTCTTCTACATTAATTCTCAATCTCTCTCCTTTTATCTCTGTTTGAGAAGAGATGAGAGAAAGTGACGGAAATCAATTGAAATTGAGAAGATAAGAGGGAGAGAGAAAGAGAGGCTTTCGCAAGGGTAATCCCATAATTTTGCGTAGGGATATATGTAATTTCACCCAAACTCGCTAGCATGGTTTAAAAATTTTCTCCGTAGCAATCATGTTTTGGTTCTACCCAGTTTTGTAATCTTTAAGAAATGGGTGTATAATTTGTCATTACCCTTTTTATATTTTATTGAATTACCATTCCCTTTAAAAGATTAAACTCACAGAGAGAGCTATTATTAATTATTTTGTATTTTAATAATATAAAATAACACATAGTTTATACGTAAATATTTGCAATATTTATTTATTGCCTTTTATAAGAACCATTGCACGCGCATTTTTGACTTCCAACAAAAAGATAACTTGTTGACAATGCTGCTTCCGTTGCCAGAAAGTGAACTTCCGCAAAGAAATGGAAATTACTTAGCATTGATGCAACTTATGGGGTCAGTTGGAATGGAAAACCAGGCTTTGTTTCCTGTGGAAGAGTCACAAAGTCAGCTAACAATTTCCATTAGACGAAAATTGGAGGAAGTCCCACCACTACCCTTTGAGCGTTGTATTTTCAGAGTTCCTGAAAGGATTAGAAAAATCAATGAAGCCGCTTTTATGCCTCGTGTGGTCTCTGTTGGTCCTTTTCATCGTAACAAAGCAAGTCTGCAAGCAATGGAGGAGCAAAAACTGAGGTATCTAAAAAATTTTCTTAAGCGAACGGAGGAGAAATTATGTCTTGAGGATTATGTGAAGGCAATCCGAGGCTGGCTACAAGGAGCTCGCAATTGTTACGGTGAGGCCATTGATCTTAATGATGATGAATTCATCGAGATGATTCTGGTTGATGGATCCTTCATTATTGAGCTTTTTCTTTTGAATTCTTTCCCTAAATGGAGGGAGTTGAATGACCCTATATATCACAAGCCTTGGATGGCCAATGATGTGGTTCGCGACTTGAAGCTACTAGAAAACCAGCTTCCATTTTTTGTTCTTGAGGGTTTATTTAACGTTGCCTTTGGCTCCAACATATCTTTTCTCGAGCTAACATACAAGTTTTTCGGTAGAGAAGACTTGGATATGGTTGCAATCACGAGCATCTCGAATTCTGGGGTAAAGCACTTTGTTGATGCACTGCGATATTGTTACTTGCCCTCGATTCCGAGACCCCAAGCATTTTGTAGAGAAGTAGAATTTACATGTGGTGCATCAGAAATTCACGAAGCTGGGGTCAAGTTTCGAAAGGCTACAAGCCCTTGTCTATTTGACATACGTTTCCATCGCGGGGTTCTAGAAATGCCATGCTTTAGGGTACATGACAGCACAGAAACCTTATTTCGAAATCTTATTGCTTTCGAGCAATGTTACTATCGCGATGATAGCTACATTGTTGACTATGTAAGCTTCTTGGATTGCCTTATCAACACCCCTAAAGACGTGGAGCTTCTAGTCCAAAATGGCATCATTGATGACTGGCTAGGTGACTCTACTGAAGTGGCATTTATACTGAACACTTTGTGTAAGGAGACTGTATTTGGGAACAGGGGATTCTATTTTACTCAACTTTGTGCTGACCTAAATGCCTATTGTCGCACACCTTGGCATAAGTGGAAGGCAGTCCTCAAACATGACTACTTCAAGACTCCATGGAGTACTGCAGCCACTCTTGCTGCAGTGGGTTTACTTCTCCTCACTCTCATGCAAACTATAGCCTCTGTCCTTCAACTACAGAAGAAATGAATAATCATGTATACTTCAGAGACATAGCTTTGCTAAGTATGCCACTATAGTCGCTATTTGTTTTGCTTTTGCTAAAGATTATAGTTGTTAATGTTTTTATTCACCCTGCGTGTGTTTTAATCATTTTATTTCCCTTATTCATATGTATATATTATATCTGAAGAATTGAGTTAGTTAATGTGCAACCTAACATTCCCCCTCCATAAATAGCTAATGAGCCTAATGGACTTGAATTTTAATGCTGAGTCCAATGAAAAGAATTTGACTTTTGATGTTACTTTGAAACTATACTAAAAAAAGAATTTTATTTCTTATTTAAAAATTAATTATTAAAAGAAAAAATTTTATATTTATATATTATATTTAAAAGATTGATTTAGTCGACAAGAACTTAACTTTTTTTTATATATATAAAATCTTTAACTCAAATCTATAATTTTCCTCTTCAAGTATATAAAATAGAATTTTAATTTTACTAACATACTCAAAATAAATCCTACGGGAATGACACTTGAGCAAGAGAGAGAGAGAGGATTCTCAAGGGGATAATCTAGTGATATAAAACTCACTCTCTTAATCTGATGATTTCATATTTAAATCTTTATATATAAAAAATAAAAAAAAAAAACCGAGGGAAGTGAGGAAAAAGCCCCAGAAAGGTCCAATTTGATTTCTGCCCCACCAGCAAAGCACTGTAAAGCCCACTTGACCAACTAAAAATACAGAGGAAAGAGAGGAAAAAGAGTCCTGTTTGACTCAGTCGTCCGCTGAGTGTCTTCATCGCAGCGTCTTGTTTTCTCTCATTGACTTGTCCAATTCAGAACGAGGAGTTGTTGAGTCTCAGTCGGAAAAGTAGGGTGGGTAGTGCCTCACCAATCTTCTTCCTCATCTCTCCTGCTACACCGTCAGGTCCACTCTCTCTCCTCCCTTTTCAGTCCCTCTCTTTCCTTTCCTTTCCTTCCCAATTCCTTTTTCCTTGATCCACATTAATTATACACCTTTTTTTTGGATATTCCTTTGGCTGCTTAAGTACATTTTCCGAAGTATTATTTCTGGGTAATTTTGGAACCCTATTCTTATGTCCGCCTGAATTTCTCCAGCTTCAGTAACACCTGCTAAAAATAATAATTTATTTTGGCATTTGACTGTGACCCTTTTTTGTTACTAAACAATAAACACAGCCTGCAATTTGTCATTTTTTTCCTTGTCTATTATTGCTTTCAATTTGTTGTACTTGCTCCATTTTTTTTGTTCACACTATCAGACCTGTGAGATGGAGAGAGATAGATCAGAACTTTAGAATTCAGATTTTTTCCCCAAAATTGGAGAATACCCTTTTGATATCTCAATTTGAGAAATGGGTAGTGATCAGAATTCTGTTACAATTGACATCAAGCCAGATCCATGGTTCGAACTGTCAACAACCATCAAAGCAAAACTTGACAAATTACCTCAAAAATCATCCGATTGTTGCATCTATAGGGTACCGGAGAAGCTCCGAAAGACACATGAAGCTGCCTACACTCCAAGAATTGTCTCAATTGGTCCTCTACATCGCGGACAGCGTCACTTGCTAGCCATGGAAGGGCACAAGTTGAGGTACTTGAATTGCTTCTTGGAGCGAACTAACACCGGCTTAGCATCTTATATTGATCTAGTCAAGACATGGGAGCAAGAAGCTAGATCGTGTTATGAGGACAATAATTTTAATCTCACTGAAGTTGAATTTGGGGAAATGCTTTTGCTGGATGGAATTTTCATTGTAGAGCTCTTGTTGAAGAGCTACTTCCCAAAGATGAACGATGTAGATGAGATATTTAGTAGGCAATGGATGGCTGTAGATGTGTTGCACGACATGATCTTGCTCGAAAATCAGCTTCCATTTTTTGTCCTAGAAGGGTTGTTCCACACCATCGAGGGAAATTTTGAGATTTTAGACCTTATTTTCAAGTATTTCAGACCTGTGGTACCTACCAATGAGGACACTATGTATATGTTGAAAATGAGTTATAGGGAAAGACAATACAATCAGATGAAGATTAGGCACTTGGTTGATCTCTTGCGGGCGTTATGCATAACCCCACATCACCAAATGCCTATGTCGAGAGGAAGAGGAAAGATCAAGTACACTCCAACGGTGACAGATCTTCAAGCGGCTGGTTTTCGGTTTAAGGCTGCAAAATGTGTTTCCCTGGTTAAAATAGACTACTGGAAGTCAGAGCTAAAGATGTCGCCAATAGTAGTTCACGAATGGACAGAGTGCTTCTTCAGGAATCTCATTGCTTATGAGCATTGCCATAAAGAAGACAAGCGAATAAGCAGCTATATCATCTTCATGGATAGTATAATCGACACTGCCAAAGACGTGGAAGTGCTTGAAAAATATGAAATCATTCAGAATCAGCTTGGAGCAAATGAAGACGTGGCTAATCTATTCAATACCCTGCACAAAGAGACTATAACTGATGATAATGAGTTCCTGTATGACGGAATTTGTGTCGATTTAGGCAAGCATTACAAGTTCAATGTGGTCCGGTGGAGAGCAAGTTGTCACAAGTGGAAGAAAATTTTGGATCACGATTATTTTGGCAATCCTTGGTCTGTCATATCTGTGATTGCTGCAGCTATTCTTCTTGTTCTCACATTCATACAAGCCATTTGTTCTATTTTGTCTCTGTAGTATCCATTTCGTTCTGCAGATACACAGGAATTTTATTTTGTAACGCATAATTTGTTCTTGCTAAATCACTAATGGCAAGTCCAAAACTGATTGTACCCTACATCTGTATCATTGTATATGACGGGATGTCATCAGCTACTAAATTTTGGTTAATCTGGTTATTCACTTGAACATCAGCACTGGTGCAGATATATTTGGCAACTTTTATTTAGCCATGTCTCCTTTCGAAGAGCTAATTTCTGGCATGCTCTACAACTAGTACTAAAAGTGTATTCTGGTTTCTAGGGTTTCACTAAGCTGGTTATAATTGAATTAAGAAGTGATGCCATTAATACACATTAATAATTTTATTTCATTTTTTGAGCTGCAGATTAATAATACTGTTGTTTATTCAGCAATTATAGCATATTATAATGAAAAATAAGCTTCTTGACTGCTTCACTAGTTACTTGGAAGTAATGTTATTAATAATATCTTTCATGTTGAATCCCATTTGCACGAGTTGCATATCGAATCCTTTATCATAGAAAGTGGCGGGCTTCAAGTTGTCTACTGTATTCTTACTGAACCCTAAATTCTAAATTCTTAAGAATAGAAAAGAATGAGGTAACATCTTTCCTAAAATTTAGAATCTATTTATTTTTATCTCAATTTCTTCTATCCATATACGGAGAGAAGATAATAATGTAGCCCATGGTAAGATAATGTATTGGCGAGACCAGGAGAAGCATACAACGCATATGCGCGGTGTAGAGTTTAGATTCTAAAATGCCCATTGAAAATAATTATAAAAGATTAATTATATATAAATAAAAAAAAAATTAAATGATGGTTCATCTTAAGAAGTTATTGATGTGAGTTCCTATATTGTATTTCCTCAATCAATCAGAAAGGTTTTTGCAACTATCTACCCAAAAAGAAATGGTCTTCTGCAATTTTACAATTTAATCAGAGTCGGCATACTTGTTGATATGAAAATGCTAGTGACATGGTCCCATTTTGACGAAAGTTCCACGAAGCTTCCAATCTCTTAAATCTGTAACCTTTTTTTTCTAATTTTAGATGTACTATTTTTCAAGTATATAATGAAAATAAAAGTAAACCATAAAATTTTTTATAAATTTTTTTTAAAAGAAAACGTCATTATACTAATCGATCATGGCATAAGAGGTTTGCAGGTCACATCCAAACGGTGCCAAAATATGGTTATTTGACTATATTTTTAGTAGCTATGTTTACTCTTTTGCGCACAAGCAGACATACTTTTTCTGAATTGTTCAAAAGTACAAACAACTGGATATAAAAGTTGGTATAAAAAACTAATCTTTTATTAGATATTAATCGGAAGCTTTCAAGGAAGTAAATGTAAAAAAATAATCGAAACGTTATTGTTATAATATGTGTTGAATTTTAAATTTTAAATTAATATAAATAAGAATATTGGTATGAAAATACTCTCGGTTAAAATGTTGAACATTTTTCGATTATTGTTTAAAACAATGTTTAGCATCTCTCTCGGTTATTATTTGATAGGGTGAGGTGTTTTAGAGTGAAAGCTGTGACAGTGCAAATAAAGCTCTCGATTAAAATATTTAGAATCTCTCAGTCAACTAAAGTGAGAGTATTTGTCAGTTAAAATAATAGATTTGAGTGAAAAGGTTTTAGAAATAAAAAGTAGAAAGTAAGAGATGACAAATCGATAATAAATATTTACAATGTACCTTCAAGAATTGAAGATAGAAATATATATTTAAGAGTTGTTAAACTAATGGGTTTGAGTGAAAATGGTGGGCATCTCTGTCAAATATACTTTGTAATATATTGTGCAAATTTATACCACGTTGAAAAGTTAAAGAAAATTTGATAGTTTTATAACACTTCAAATTTGAAACAATTTAAATTTGATTGAAATTGTGTATTGAATGAAAAATATGATTTTTATCAAATAATTTTCACCAAATTTGTATTAATTCGACGGTAACCGAGAGATGTGGCCGAAAAAACTCTATTTGGCGATTATTCGGTTATCGAGTGTCTATTTAGCGGTTCAGTTATCAAACGCCTGTTCGGTTATCGAGTACTTATTCGACTGTTTGGTTACCAAATAACTATTCAACTGTTCGATTACCAAATGCTTGTTTGTTCAGCTCATCAGTAGTGTCTGTTGGACTATTTGATTATGAGGGTCTTTTCAATTGTTCGGTTACTGAATACCTATTCGGTTATTTGTGAGATTTGATTAACCAAGTGACTCAATAGTGGAACTGTATCCAAATTTATTATTTTATTCAAAACACAATTTTGAAAATTAAATAAACTGATATCTTTTTATTAAAATTTCACTTTCTAACAATAGTGGTGACTTTTGAATAAACTGATGAATTTTTAAATTCAAAAGGACATCCATTATGGCTTTTAAATGAAGTGATATCTTTGTAATCTTTCATTTTCTATAAATATTTTATTCCACCATTCTGAAAATTCACTATGGAATTTTTCATTATTGACAATACAACTCTTCATTTTCAGTCCAGGCACCACATGGTGGGGGCATAATTTCCTCAAATACAATAATCATTTCTAGTGCAAGTACATTTAAATATTTTTGCACTTTCGAATTCCATTCTTTCAGAAATTTGGCCAACATCTCAACCTCCTTCAATGGTCGCTGGCTGCATTTGAGTATAGTTGCTTTGCAAGTGTGTGCCACTCCTTGCACCAAATAAGGGGCTTGAAGGAGGCTGAGATGGCATAAGACCTAAAGTGCAGTACACAATAGTCTCAACGCTAAGACCCCTTGTAGTTCCTGAAGTTTTGGACAACAGATTCTGCTCATCCACATCTGCCTTTAATTCATGACAATATGTATAAAGAAAAACATTTCAAGCATTTTCAAGGCAATTGAATCCCAAGCAGAGAAGCTTGAAATGAAAAATTAAATGTCAGCAGAAAATAGTAGGCAAAAAGTGAGCTCAAACAACATTGAAAGCTTAACCAATCTCGATCCCTTTTTCTTCTAGCCTATGATGGTACATGAAGATGGTACCACGGCTAAAATATTTATCCTTTTGCAACAAGCTTTCCTGTCCCACCTTTCCACAACCTCAACGCATGGTCAAAGTTGGCAAGTAAATTGGTGTAGTACCCCTAGTAGATGACTTGTAAAGAGTGCATGACACAGAATGTTGAGAACGTGAAAGAACAAGTTTTTCATGGTAAGCATGCACGAGCTTCTCTGTTCTGCACTTAGATGGTCATCTATGTTTACAACACGGCCCAATATCTTTGATCTTTCCCTAAATGGTGCCACCGTATCAAAAGGAAACCCTTTTACTTTTTTGATTTCACTTAAGAGACTACAAAATGATGACATCAGAAACTAAAAGTATAAAGCACCAAGAATTCCAAAATTTAAATTAAAAAAAAAAATGAAGTTACTTAGATTTAGCGAGGTCTTCTTCTAGACTTCTCAAATGGCCAACAGCTTGTTCTTGAGACTTTTTTGTAGCCTCCTAAAGTTTAATCATTTTGGCATGGTTAAACAGATATTATATCAGAAATAACCAAATTAAATCCCAAATTCAATATAAAACGATACCTGAGAACCTTCAAGAGCAGCAAAAGGTCCTTCCTTCCACCATCCGCCACAGCCAAGCCATCGGTCATGTTTCCTTGAAAAGTATCACAAGAACACATAGTAGAAGGGAAAACCAAGCTACAATTAATTAGTACAATTAATAATCATAAAGGTTTAAAATGATGAATAAAAAATAAATTAATTTTAAAATTGGCACGAGACGTCCTAATAGGTGTTCACAAAATTAAGTTTTCATGATAAAATTAGGAAAATTTAAGTAGTTGAAGTAAGAACGAATATGAAAATATGAGTTCGAATTAGAGCCATTAAGGCCGACACATGACATTGGGGTAGTAGCTTGGTGTTTCTAAAATTTTTCTACCTCCATGCAGAGACACCAACAATGGAAATGCATACATCTTCATTTCCCAAAAATAAATAACATTAAAAAATTTGCAACAGAAGAAAATCTCTCCAAACATAAGAACAGCCATGCCATTTGTGTCATATAAATCAACAACATTAAGGTTTTAATGTATTCTCAATCAGTTGTACATTATCATAAAAGTAGGAAAATGTGAAACCAAATTCTTTATTTCAATCGAAATATAGGATGCAATCCTCAATCAACAACTCTTAAAAAATCCTAATCTCAAGAAATTTGTCCTAGATGAAAACTTCATCTTACAACTTTGGCTGTTTCCATTATATTCCAATTTCACGAAATTGCTACAATGAATCAAACTTTATGTTCCAATTCGCAAAATCACTCCAATGAATCTTACGGGGAAAATCACACCGCACCAGATTTGTGAAGAAAGTGCCACCGGCAGTGCAGACTAAACTACTTGTTTGGGACATTATGATATAGAATTCATCACCATCTTTGATGTGACAATGAAAAGGTGTGCGCGCACACTCACAAATACATTAACCGGGGTGAACTGAATAACTCAAGAAAATTTATTCATCCACATAATAAGCCGTACATATTACTAAACTGACTCAAATGATAAGGACTGAAGCCGTAATTAAGGTCAAGCCAGATTTGTCAAACCACACTACAAACACTATTAAGACCCAAAACATGTGATGGTAGTGCAAAATCTAATGTACAATTAAGGGATTCAATCTCAACCAAGAAGCCAGCCCATAAAAGCATGTATAATAATACCATCTGCTCAGTTCCAGCTTTTACCTGGCACTTCATCATGAACGACTTGAATTGTGATGCCTCTCCTTCCTATACCGAGCCTGATCTGGATCAAACCCACCTTCCTCTACTCCATAGACAGCCCAGGATGGTATGGCCGTTAAATGGTTTTCCAGAAGCCACCTGCATTTTCCAGTTTTCATACAGTATGGACAATACCATTTTTCTTAATAACATTTAATTTTCAAAGAGAAGAGGTCAAGTTACCAACCAGGTCGTGGAACTTTACATAGTCTATCCATGTATACCACTGACCATTAACCTTAAAACTTCTCAGCACTTGCCAATAGAACACAGCAAGAATGGGTGTGCTCACAGCAACTTCATATTCTCCAATGCTTTTCGCAGCCAAGGCTTCTGATAAAGCTTTGACATCCGAATGCCAAGGTACATTTTCCATGGTTAATTTTGATGTGGTTGACCTGTAAACAAGTTATTTTAATGTAAGATCACTATTTAAGCTATCATAATTAGCAGGCTGTGGGAAACTTACGATCCACAGTAGGTAACCCCTTTAATCACAATAAAGTCAAGTCAGGCTTTCCAATGTTAAATAGGTTGTAATAAGCATCAACGAATTCTGGGTTCCACCCTTTAACTGAAGTTAATTGATAAACTGCTCGCTGTTGTTTCTCTTTGAGAGTATTCAGTGAATCCTAGCAAATCAGATAAAGAGATGTTTTCAGAACCAAAGTCATTTCAAAACATGTTTAAGTTCTAACACAAAGTTCTCCTAATTTTTTTTGCCCGCACGTAATAAACAGAAATGCAACAAGCAATCACTAAATATGTATCTGACTGCCAGGTGTGCTTGACCATTTTGTTTAATGCATATAACTTTGTTGCTACAAATTGCTGG
Source organism: Dillenia suffruticosa (assembly GCA_033439265.1). Lineage (NCBI taxonomy): Eukaryota > Viridiplantae > Streptophyta > Magnoliopsida > Dilleniales > Dilleniaceae > Dillenia > Dillenia suffruticosa. The sequence goes on from JAVTVX010000029.1 coordinate 23,469,372, forward strand.
CGTAAAATTGCATATGCCAAAAGAAAAGAGTGGACTCACAACAAATCGTTCCCAAAAGTCTCCAAAGAGTGGCCTATCAATTGCTTTCAAGCTGTCCTTTGTTGCAGCATCTACACTGACATATAACAAATAGCCAGGCAATGAAGACTTGTTACATAAAAACTTTCACTATTCTTTGTAAAATGGAAGGCCACAACCCTGAAGTGACAGATGGGGAGTTGGGAGAAGAGTTTGTATCTAAGCTTGGAAGCTTTTCCAGAGATGCTTGCATGTTGATCTTTATTCTTCATTCACAATAAATGGCAATATTTCAACATCAGGTCTTGCTGAACCCAGATTCTTAACTGGGTTGTTGTACTGAATGCTGCCCATACAAGCCTCAACTTTGTGAAAATAACGCTCATCACAATATTTTGTCCTACATCATATGCAATGATGCAGCATAATATGAATGACTAAAGCAAGCCCTTATTTACTAAAGTTGGGGCAGTGATTGCAATTGATGCTTCTCATACAGCTTTCAACGGAAACGCAGGCAACAAACCAAAATTTACCAGTTGTGACATATTCATCAGTTTCGTCCAATATCTCCTCCTGGCAACCAAAATTGAGAACATCAGCAGGCGCATTAAAAGCAGGTGAAGAAAATAAAATGAAACTTTAAGCAGCACCAACTTCTGGTAGGGTTAAATGGAAAAGATAGGAGAACAAAACAGCCTCATAACACTTGCTTGCATAATCGATATTCACCATAAAATACGCAATGAAGGTGTAAAAGAACTGCTTGTTTGATAAAAAATAAAGGTCAGCCATGAAACCCCAGATTGTATGTGGAGCAATTGTCCACCAAAGGATTTGTTTACCGTACCTGAAGAAGTTCTTCAATGACATCCTCCATCGTAATTATGCCAACGATCTCTTCATTTGACGGGAACTCTGGAATAGGACCATTCTCTATGTCCAATATGCAATACAAACAACCTCTGTGACACTTCTTAAATGAAGGAATAGCTGGTTGACTTTTAAAGGAACTTGTCTTTGTCTGCTGATCTGTGTCATTTTTGGTCCTTGCCTCTTGAGAACCCTGCACCTCCACATTAGTTTCCAAATCTTGAATTGTCGTGGCTGGGCCAGCTCCAATATTGTCTGATGATTTGAGAAGCAAATTAGTTGACATTTCTCCACATTCTTCGGTTTGGTAGCTCAAGAGTCAAAACAAATTTAAGTGATAAAGGCAGCAGCGAAGAAAAGATAAATATAGCAATATTAAGAAAAGATAATAATAAGAGACAAAATTTAGTGTGTAAAATGTATGTGATCAGGATCAGAAGAACAGAATTCATATCCATTAGACTCAAACTTGTAAATCAAGCACCTAATTTCACAATTTGGTGTAGCCATTAAATGATAAATTTACAAGGTATATGTGGTACATATGACAAGAATCTTTCATAAGTTGTTTCTCTTTTCCTGTTCTCGTAGATGTCTCTGGTCGCATTCTTTGCCTCACACTTGATTCATTCAGGTTCCTATATACAACAGCAATGCGACTGTGGCCCTTATGAAACTCATTTAGGATATCATAAAGAGGCATATTTCCAAAACCCTGGAAAAATGTAGAAAGAAAAGAAATAATAAGACCATGCACAATGACTCAGAATGTGAAATGAGACGCAAGATAATCCTTTTTCCAATTAAAGGAACACTTGGGTATATTATAATGTTCAATGCACCAGTAAAGTATTTTGTGTCCTCAAAACACACCATATTGCAGCCCAGGCCTATGCTCATGGCATGGAACAAGAACTCACAAGAAAACATTATCCTTCCTCTTGTAATAGATGAGAATCTACAATTGGCCAAGTGAGAGTCTACCAGAGATAGCATTTGCTGGAGGCATACATCACTTGCAAGAGTCAGGAATTGAATCTCACTGCTGAAGGGCCGAGGCAGCATATACATCAAGCAACAAAATTGCACAGAAGGTGAATTTCAGCCAAAATCTACCACTCACTGTTTCTATGCCTCTCCATCTTTCTTTTCATTACCCAGTGGGGAAAAAAATCCCATTGTTATGCTCCTAAAACTACAATAGATACGCGTTGTGGATAAAATGCAGTATAGAGAAATCTAAGGTGATATAAGGCTTTCTCATGAAGCTAGTGCAGTTGATAGTCATTTTCTACGATATGCCAGACATATTGCAAATCATGGACGCCCTCAACATACACATAACAACTGAAATATTATGCATACCTAGGAATTTTTCTTATCATCATTCTCCTTATCGGAACATCCTCATCTGGATCAAACATTAATAGATTTTTAACCTACAAAGAAAGGGGGGAATACAACTTCTTATCTAAACCACTCAAAAGAAGAATAACCTAGAACAAAATCTTAAAAATGACAATGAAAAAGGAAAATATATATTGATGTAGTCTAAAACCAATCCAAATTATAGAAACATTCTTAAAATGGTCAAAGATAACAAGGCAAAGGAAGCACAAGGCATGTTCGGCGGTGCTTAGTGGTGTTATGCAAAGGAATTAGATTAAACAACTCAGTTTATGTCAGTTCAAATCAGGAAAAGTTCTCTTCCTACCTTATGTAAAAATAAAAAGCAGTTCCACTCATTCTGTGGCCCATTAACAAGCTGTGCAACATATCGAGCATGCAACCAATGTTGCAAAGTTAAAATCCTTCAGTTGAGAACCCAAATTTTATTTTGGATAGTAATGCATGCAACATTTTCTTAATTTCATTATAAAAGTCAACAATAAAAAACCACATCTCCAACAAAATGAGATGCAGGGGCTTAACTGCTTTATCCTCAACTCATACATTAGTCAATGCCTTATCTTTCTATTGGAATATGTAATTCAGTGCTATTATTCTAGCAAATGATACTTATTCCCTAATAGTAGACGAAAGAGTGGAAGCGAGCAGTGCAAATTCAAGGTATAAAAATAGATAAAATAAATCAATTCATATTCAATTGGAACTTGCGTTGTTGTCAGCATAAAGAAAGAATATTACCAGGATAAGTCCAACAATGTTGGTAGGATTGCCAGAATAAACTGAAATCCGGCTACGACCCATGGTAATTATAGCGTTCAGCATATCCCTGAGAAAGATAAGTGAAAGAAAAGATGTCAAGCAATAAAAATTCATATCCAAAAAATAACAAGCATGTTAGACATAAAGAAGTAAACCCACAAATTAAGAGTTCCATCCAGATTGAGGGAAAGTGCCTTTGATATTGGGGTCATGGCATCCTTCGCTGTCTTTTCAGTCAGTTCAAGTGCTCCAGCAATGATGGTAGGCTCATCATGGGTTAAGTATCCACCTTTTCCAGCCTAAAAGAAGGAGATCAAGAAAAAGGGAAAAATTAGGCCACATATATTTCACCTGAAAACCATATCCCTTACACATAAAATTCAAGGGAGTACCTCATTTCCATGAAAATCTACAAATGTCCTAAGCTCAGCTCTACGGAACAGGACAGAATGCCCTTTCCCCAGCATCCAATCAAAAACTACACAAAATTGAGATTTGAGATAAAGGATTTGAACCACAGGACTCATCGAACTCAAGTTTCAGCATTTTTACCACCCATTCTCTAGGGCATCACATTATAGTGATCTAGACCAAATGCAGCACACATTGCACCCCCCTTTCACAGAAAGAAGTGCTGAAATCTTCAAATTCAGCACTCCATCTACATGAATATAATATAGCTGTAACCAGAAAAATGATGAACCCAAGCAATACCTTGCTAATAGGATAGGCAACTGGGAAGAAAACCCAGAGAAGAAGATGCACAAGGGGAGCCAACATTGCTCCAACTGCCATACCATAGCGGGTACAGGGCAATATCTTCAATCACATACCAAAAGCAACAACACTATAAGATTACAAAGAGCACCTAGCAAATTAAAAAATAGTTTGAATAACTAATAAGTAAGCACCTCGCCAAACATAAGGATGACGGTCACTCGATAATATTGCACCCCTGGACGGCACAAGCTTGTCCAAGAATATTGGCAGAGACTACACAACACAAAGAGATATACATCAAGTGGCGGATAATAAAGAAAAGAGTAATGCCACGTGGACCAAATGAACCAAATCCTGTAGGACAGTTAAAATCAGCAAAAAACCATATCTTTTCAAATTTGATAAATTTTGAATTAATCAAAATATCTTTCAAATCAAGTAAAAAAAAACCATTAAACGTGCTGATATTGACTGCCCATGGGATTTGATTTACTTGGATTTTGAGTAATTTGGTCTCTCTGGCATTATTCATGGAGCAATGAATATTAATTGAAAATTTTGAGAAAGAAAAGCCTTTTTTTTGGGGGGGGGGGGGGGGGTGTTACCTCCATAGCTAAAGAATTGTCGATTAAAAGGGTACAAAGCAAAAGATGCTGATTCTTCACGATAGGGAATATTTTGGCTGAAAAAAAAATGAGAAAAACACGCATCACACTTAAATAAAGTTAACAACAACACCATGGAATCTAATAAGAGGCATTTCGAAGAATCTAAGTAGACAATTAGACAAAATCAGAATATTACAGAGAATAGGCTATGGATAACGAAGATAATGAGTGATCAAAATCCCAAGTACCAAATTAGAGAACACAAATGATCGTAGTTAATAACGTTGCTAAATTGATGTTTAAACAAGAAGAGAGAGAGAGAGAGAGAGAGCGCAGACAGGCGTGGATGGGATCCTGAGGACGACCGGACTTCATAAGAACTTCGAGATCGATGAGGCCGAGAGACATGAGACCAAGGGTGAGACCTGCAATCAGACCAGCAAAGCTCACCAGCCCAATTATTGCCAGCACCTACAGAAAAAAGAGGAAGTCCCGCAACATCCTATGTGTGAGCTCTCTCTCTCTCTCTCTCGCTGCGTCTGCCGTGTGCTTTTTGGCAACACTTACCTCAGTTTTGCGCAGTTTAGTTTCAAAGAAGATGGGAGGGACAATGAGAAATCACATTCACAATACACAACGCGGCACTCTTTCCTCACGCAGCCACCACCCCAAAACACGAGGTGGGGGAGATGAGAAACCTTACAGAGGTTAGAATAGAATAAGAGCGAGATGAGAAACCTTATAGAGAAAGAGGTGACAGAGCTGAGGACGAAGAAAGGGGGAGAGAGAGAGAAAGAGGGACAGCTAGAGAAGTGCGGCTAGGGTTTGAAGTAAGAGAGAGATAAAGAGAGAAGAACGAGAGATAGTGGAGGTGAGTGTAACCATCTGAAACCATGTTGACTAAACGCAAATGAATCACATTTTTCCAAGCCATCTAAAGCTTGTGCAGAGCTCGATCTGATCCGGTACGAGAGTAACAGAGGGGGGAGAGAGAGAGAGGAATCATCGAAAATCTGAGAAATGAATTTGGAGACCAGATCATGGAGACACGAGGAATGGCTTCCCTTACCATCTGGTCAGGAAAAAACTAAATGGAAATTAGATTTATTTCAAAACTCAACGTTATTGTTATAAATATAGAAATAAGAAATTTAAAAATTAAATACTTCTATGTTATTAAATAAATAAAGAAAATGGTATAAAAAATACACAAATTTACATAAGAAAAACCCAAATCGAGGTAAAAATAGTACGAGGAACCATTGCATGATTACAAATTTGAATACAAACAACAAATCCTAATGTGCAGTATATGTATGCGTAACAAGAATGGGCCAATTTACTATGTTATTTGGATGGCCCCTGTACCAGAACAACAACCTAATCTTAGCAAACCAATGCAATCACTAAAACTTTAGGGTCAACTTGATGGAGAAGAATGGGGTGTATGGTATCCTAAAACCTTAGCTTAAAACATATTTATCACTTATTACGCAACGAGGGCAATATATGAAAAAGGGTTATGCCTTCTTTGTTATTACTTTTTTTTGTCCTTATGATTAAGTTACTGTTCGATATTTGAGATTTTATTCTAATTAATTTTGATCGAATTGACTGTTGAGTTTCTTTTAAGGGGGAGGTCTTTCAACATTTTTTTTTTTTTATCAAGAGAGTCAAACTCTCAAACCGATTAAGAGACTTTCTCATATGCCCGAGGCAAGGCCAGAATATATACCAAAGAAACTTAATGATTAGGCAAGAGGTGCTCCTATTTACTCGCAGGAAGTGGACCGAAGGGCAATCTTGCAGGGACCAGGAACCAGTTGCGCTCATATCCAGTGCAGGGGTCAAGATGAGGAGCAGCCCAATGTCTTCAGCACCATTTCACGTCCCAAGACAGGAGACTTACTCTCTACATTTTCCCCTCTTTTATTTTTGTGCTCCTACGTTTCCAATCAAGTGAAATAAGGTTTAAGAATAACTAATGTTAGTTCGTTATTTAAGTTGATGTGGTTTGATTGCGTAAATTCCTTTCAAACATTGAATTGAAAGTATTTATTTTTTATTTATATAATTTTCTTAGTAAACATATAAAGTAATTATTTATAAAATCAAATATCATTAATTCAATTTTCAACATCAAACCCCCTTTATCTTTCCGTCTTGCTATTTAACCACTGCATTTCTTTCTTTGAAGTACGAGAACTTGCTTCTCCGATCAACTTGAGAGTATGAAGAAGTTTCCAAGAGTCTCACAAATTTCCATTTTATAGTCTGATTGAAGAAATTAGTGAAGTCAAAATTCTAATGTTCTTAGTGAAGTCAAGATGAGAAAGTTGGAAGACGCCTCACATAAGCGTGCCAAGACAATACCCAAAATTCTAGAGATTGTGCTTGTAGATCCGGATGATATCATAGGTGATTATATTTGACTGCAAAATTAAATACTAATTACTAGTTTTTCTTAGGGAAAAATCCTAATTATGGTGTCATAAATATAAATAATTTTCATTTTTTTTGAATCAACTAGTAAAGAGGTTTTATTAGTTACATTAACGTCATATATTAATGTCATATTCATGCTACATTAACATAACGTTAATATTATTTTTAAATTATTTTCGGTCCGTGGAATTTAATCTCATATGTAAACCTGAGATGATTAATCAAATCGTATTTAAAGCATTTATGAATATCCATACTCATTCATAGTATTAGCAAAATTTTTAATTTATTTTTACTTAATTTTGTTGAATTGAACGGTGAGATTGATAGTCTCAATTACGCCAATCATGCACAAATTTGTAGCATAAAATTTTTATAGATGTCGAAAAGTATTTCTTTGAGAAGTAGCAAATTATTTTGTAATATATTTTGTAATATCTAAAAAGTGCATCTCATTAAATATTTTGTAACATTTAAATTTAAATAATAATTTCGTAATACTTTAAATATATTTACAAAATTTTCTTGGGCTTACTTTGTTTGAGGAACCAAACAACCAAGGGGTTGGATAACTATGTTCTTGTACACCAAAAATGAATTAAAAATTAATTACTATATATATTTGTAATTCCAATCTATTGTGTAAAGCTCCAACCTGGATTGGTATTTTTGAAAAAAACTCTGGTAATTTTAATTTTTATTATGCATATTTCTCATTCTACAATAGTATTTTTCAATTAAATTACAAAATTTCTTTTACAAAATTTAAGATTTTAGTCCAGGGAATGATTTCAAAAGTTAAATATAATACATTCGCATAGGTTTTTAAATGGTACAAAAAGAAAGTATGTCAAGCGCGTTGTAGTTAAATATAATATGTGTGTGTATGTGTGTGTGTGTGTGTAATGCTTGACAATTGCAATTCTTAATTACTCCTAATTATTCATTGCATACAATGTTATATAATTTTGTCATTTGTTATAAGTGCCGAAGGTTTAACTTTTGTTAGTACAAACAAAATCAAACAAGAATTGGTGTATTGCTACAAAATTTGAATTCATTTTCTAAGATTGAGTTAAATATCCTTTACAGAGCGAAGAGGCCTCTACCAAGCTCATATAATGATCTAATCCACCCATAAGTTTTTAATTATTTATAATGCTTTTTTTTTCTAGTAAATAAAATTTAAGCTTACTTTGGAGAATAGATTGCATGTTGATATGCTCTGTTGGATCATTAATCTAACATTACACTTGTATATAAAATAATTATGCATTTTGTTATATAAATTAAATCATTGTAAAAATGAATTGCTAAATTCAGTAATTTGGATTTATTGTATCTAATAGGATATGGAAATAATTAAACGTATAGATACCGATGTATATTTACTATTTATAATAGATTAAATAGGAAATGTCAAAAGGTGATTTAAGAACGGTTGAAGAGTTACCTAATTTATATGAATTAATTAAGATAATTGGAATAAACTGAATAGACAGATTTTGTTATGAATTTAGAAGGCTGAAGAGTACGTATAGTTATAAAAGAGTTATGGTTCTCAGATCAATATATCAATATTCTGATACCCCCATCATAAAAAAAAAATGTAAAAATATTAATGATCTGGAAGGTTAGACCGAGGACTTTACTCGGATCAGAATTTCATTCAGTTCAATTTTCTGACTATGGGATCAGAAATTCTTCTATTTGATCTAAGATTTTAATTTTGTTAATTAATAGTTCTAATAATTTAAGATGATATTCGATATGGTTTTGCATTAAGTTATATTTCCAACAGAATCTACCAAGTGACCGTGGAGACGAAATAGTAAAAGGAAAAGGTAGTTGAGCTTATAGTCACTCCATCTTAATGATTTAAAAGATATATAACAGCAAAATGGTAGTTGAATATATAATTTTGTATAGATTTATTTCAAAATTCATGTCATCGACACACCAAATTTTATGATAGCCATCAAATGCCCATGAATGTCTTTTTTTTTTTCCCCTCCTTTTCAGGATAAAATTTTAAACAAATTACAAGCCCAAAACATATATTTTTCTGTTTTCATTAAGTTATATTATCTGAAAATGTATTTTTGTCAGCTGGAAATAAATGAAGAGATCAATGATCTGAGTGGAGGAAATCAAGATCAAAATCCTGAGTGATCATCTGGCAATTGAAATAAATGAAGAGATTAATAACCTGAGCCCGCCCTGCGTCTTCCGGGCGCTGTATTTATTGGGTTCCTGAAACCCTTGCCAGAAGTAACATGCATGCCTACAAACCAAGACTAGTGCCAATAGGCCCTTTTCACCGTGACCCGCATAAATTTAAGGGCATGGAAAAGCAGAAACTGGGTTACCCGCATGCATTTCTTCGGCGGACAAAGTTGAGCCAGGATGCTTGCACTAAAGCCGTGAGAAAGTTGGAAGTAAAAGCACGCAGTTGCTATGCCGAAACCATTGAGCTTTGCTGCAATGATCTGGTGAAAATGCTTCTTGTTGATGCTTGCTTCATCATAGAGTTGTTCCTCAGATTATTTGTTGATAAGGAGAGAGACAAACCAGAAATTTTGATAAGTGTGCCAGTACTCATGAATGGCTTATACAATGACTTGAGATTGCTTGAGAATCAGCTTCCCTTCTTCGTCCTGCAAGAAATATATGACCTGCCACAAGTACTCTTATCTCCTGGTCTACTTGAGCTAACCTTCTGCTTCTTTGCAGTTGATAATGTTCAGACGAAACAGGCAAATTTTGAAATTAAGCATTTCACAGACTTGTTAAGGACCTTTCAACTACCAAAGTTGCCACTTGGAACTTAAAGAAGGTGATGGAATAGAATTCAAATCTGTGCGTAGCGCAACAGAGCTAGATGAGGCAGGGGCCAAGTTTGAGAAGGAGTTGTCTACCAAATGCTTGCTCGACATCTGCTTTAAGACTGGTAAGATATTGAGAATTCCACCTCTTCATATACAGGACGGAACAGAAGCTTTTATTAGAAACATTGTGGCCTATGAGCAATGCCATTATGACTTGGATGAATTTTACATCAGCAACTACATTACTCTTATTGGTGGCCTTGTCAAAACCCCCAAAGATGTGAATTTACTTGTTGAAGAGGGAATCCTTGTGAATTGGATACGCGACTGCGGAGCTGTCTCAAAGCTACTTCACAATGTTGGTGAATGTGTAGTGACAAGCCCTTCAAAGTTTCATTACAAGCGACTATGTGAGGATTTGAATGCCTACCGTAAGAAGCCACGGAACAGATGGAAGGCGTCCTTGAAACGCGATTATTTCAAGACGCCTTGGATCAGTGCTGCTACAGTTGCTGCCATTTTCCTTTTTTTGCTTTCTTGTACACAAACTATATCCTCTATTATCCCCCTTACATAATCAACTACTCTTTCCTGTATTGAGAGGGTAGATACAAATATCCCTCTCTGTTTTTTTTTTTTTTTTGTTTAACCTTCTCCTTTTTGTTCTTTTTCCACTTGTTTAAGTGATTGGAATGTAATTTCGTCCATTAAAATTTGTAAAAATTTTTAATGGAGCATTGCTATTGGTGGTATGTTTGCATTAAGTACCCTAAACTACAAGCTACTACTGGTCTAGTGCTATTTCCTTTGCAAATGGGGTTCACTAATTTGAAAGATTGAGATTCTCCTTCATGATGTTTGAGTTTCAAGTGTTATTCACTCCCTCATAAATCTACATATGTATGACTCCATATATCATTGTATTTTATTTTCTCTATAAAAATTTTTCAACCATATAAACTCACTAGATATCTCAAATCAGCGATAAATATCGATAATGTATTTACTTGAAATATAAATTAATATTTTTAATAAATCTAAATAAGTTCAAACATTCCTCGATATTAAGAGAAATTTTTGAATATAAATTCCTTTGAATAATTCTAATTACAAAGGAAAAAGTTGCCAAGATAAGGACCGGGCAATCATTGGAGAACCGGTAAGGGTCAATGCAATAACAAGTGGGACTGACTAGAGGTGAAGAAAAGGATGGACCGGGTAGGCCAAGAAATGAGCTTAACAAATTGTAACAGACAAGAATGGAAAACAATTCAAAAGTAACGGCTACTTGGGAAGAAGTAGCTAGATTAGTTAAGATCAAACCCTAGTGCTCTCATTTTTTACCATTTCCTGTGAACCCCATCACCGTCCACAGTGACATCACAGTTCACTTTCCCTGTATTTTTAGTACTCTCTGTTTTTCTATTCGAAATGAAAATGCAACCAGTCTAGGGTTCAGTTCTTTGTTCTGAGGATTGGGTCATAATAAATTGGTATCAGAGCAGTCAGATCCTTGGTCCTCTGAAAGAATTCAATGGCAGAAGGTCTCGTCAAAAGGTTAGTGATGACTACTTCAAGACTCCATGGAGTACTGCAGCCACTCTTGCTACAGTGGTTTTACTTCTCCTCACTCTCATGCAAACTATAGCCTCTGTCCTCCAACTACAGAAATGAATAATCATGTGTACTTAAGAGACATAGCTTTGCCAAGTTTGCCACTATAGCCGCTATTTGTTTTGCTTTTGCTAAAGATTATAGTTGTTAATGTTTTTATTCACCCTGCATGTGTTTTAATCATTTTATTTCCCTTATTCAAAACTTTTATTAGAAAAATTTTCATATTTATATATTATATCTGAAGAATTGAGTTAATTGACGTGCAACCTAACATTCCCCCTCCATAAATAACTAATGAACCTAATGGACATGAGTTTTAATGCTGAGTCTAATGAAAAGAACTTGACTTTTGATGTTATTTTGAAACTATATTAAAAAAAGAATTTTATTTCTTTAAAAATTAATTATTAAAATAAAAATTTTTATATTTATATATCATATTTAAAAGATTGATTTAGTCGATATGAACTTAACTTTTATATATATATATATATATAATCTTTAGCTCAAATCTATAATTTTCCTCTTCAAGTATATAAAATAGAATTATAATTTTACTGACATACTCAAAAATAAATCCTACGGAATGACACTTGAGTGAGAGAGAGAGAGAAGACAGGAAAATGCCCAGAAAGGTCCAATTTGACTTCTGCCCACCAGCAAAGCCTATTTCACTGTAAAGCCCACTTGACGAACTAAAAATACAGAGGAAAGAGAGTGGAAAAAGAGTCCTGTTTGCTTCAGTCGTCCGCTGACTATCTTCATCGCAGCGTCTAGTTTTCTCTCATTGACTTGTCCAATTCTGAAACTAAACATTTCCGGAGGAGTTGTCGAGTCTCAGTCGGAAAAGTTGGTTGGGTAGTGCTTCCCCAATCTTCTTCCTCATCTCTCCACCTACACCATCAGGTCCACACTCTCTCCACCCTTTTCAGTCCCTCTCTTTCCTTTCCTTTCCTTCCCAATTCCTTTTTCCTTGATCCACATTATTATACACCTTTTTTTTTGGATATTCCTTTGGCTGCTTAAGTATATTTTCTGAAGTATTATTTCTGGGTATTTGGAAAACCCCGTTCTTATGTCCGCCTGAATTTCTCCAGCTCCAGTAACACCTGCTAAAAATAATTATTTATTTTGGTATTTGACTGTGACCCTTTTTTGTTACTAAACAATAAACACAGCCTGCAATTTGTCATTTTTTTTCCTTCTCAATTATTGCTTTCAATTTGTTGTACTTGCTCCATTTTTTTTGTTCACACTATCAGACCTGTGAGAGGGAGAAAGATAGATCAGAACTTTAGAATTCAGATTTTTTTCCCCGCAAAATTAGAGAATACCCATTTGCTATCTCAATTTGAGAAATGGGTAATGATCAGAATTCTGTTACAATTGACATCATGCCAGATCCATGGTTTGAATTGTCAACAACCATCAAAGCAAAACTTGACAAATTACCTCAAAAATCATCCGATTGTTGCATCTATAGGGTACCCGAGAAGCTCCGAAAGGCACATGAAGCTGCCTACACTCCAAGAATTGTCTCAATTGGTCCTCTACATCGCGGACAGCCTCGCTTACTAGCCATGGAAGAGCACAAGTTGAGGTACTTGAATTGCTTCTTGGAGCGAACTAACACCGGCTTAGGATCTTATATTGATCTAGTCAAGACATGGGAGCAAAGAGCGAGATCGTGTTATGAGGACAATAATTTTGATCTTACTGAAGTTGAATTTGGGGAAATGCTTTTGCTGGATGGAATTTTCATTGTAGAGCTCTTGTTGAAGAGCTACTTCCCAAAGATGAACGATGAAGATGATATATTTAGTATTCAATGGATGGCTGTAGATGTGTTGCACGACATGATCTTGCTCGAAAATCAGCTTCCATTTTTTGTCCTATTCCACACCATTGAGGGAAATTTTGAGATTTTAGACCTTATTTTCAAGTATTTCAAACCTGTGGTACCTACCAATGAGGACACTATGTATATGTTGAAAATGAGTTACAGGGAAAGACAATACAATCAGATGAAGATTAGGCACTTGGTTGATCTCTTACGGGCGTTATGCATAACCCCACATCACCAAATGCGTATGTCGAGAGGAAGAGGAAAGATCAAGTACACTCCAACGGTGACAGATCTTCAAGCGGCTGGTTTTCGGTTTAAGGCTGCAAAATGTGTTTCCCTGGTTAAAATAGACTACTGGAAGTCAGAGCTAAAGATGTCGCCAATAGTAGTACACGAATGGACAGAGTGCTTCTTCAGGAATCTCATTGCTTATGAGCATTGCCATAAAGAAGACAAGCGAATAAGTAGCTATATCATCTTCATGGATAGTATAATTGACACTGCGAAAGACGTGGAAGTGCTTGAAAAATGTGAAATCATTCAGAATCAGCTTGGAGCAAATGAAGATGTGGCTAGTCTATTCAATACCCTGCACAAAGAGACTATAACTGATGATAATGAGTTCTTGTATGACGAAATTAGTGTCGATTTAGGCGACCATTACAAGTTCAATGTGGCCCGGTGGAGAGCAGCTTGTCACAGGTGGAAGAAAATTTTGGATCACGATTATTTTGGCAATCCTTGGTCTGTCATTTCTGTGATTGCTGCAGCTATTCTTCTTGTTCTCACATTCATACAAGCCGTTTGTTCTTTCTTGTCTCTGTAGTATCCACTTCTTTCTGCAGATACACAAGAATTTTATTTTGTAACGCATAATTTGTTCTTGCTAAATCACTAATGGCAAGTGCAAAACTGATTGTACCCTATATCTACATCATTGTATATGACAGGATGTCATCAGCTACTAAATTTTGGTTAATCTTGTCATTCACTTGAACATCAGCACTGGTGCAGATATATTTGGCAACTTTTATTTAGGCATGTCTCCTTTTGAAGAGCTAATTTCTGGCATAACTTTTATTTAGGCATGTCTCCTTTTATTGGGTCATCTCCCAATCAGATGCCTAGGGGTTCTCTACTATCGACCAAACTCTCAGCTACAGAATGTCACCAGCTTGTATAGTGACTGACAACTCAGATTCAGCACTGGACGAGTAGACACTTATCCTATACTAGTCATCTACAACTGGTTAGTTCTATTCTCTTCTCAATTCAGATGTATTGGTCATCTGTGTTTCTTCTTCTAATGGCGGATTGTAACGAGATCGAACAAATCGTGACTAGCTTCTTATGGTGTCACCCCCCGACCTGCCCCCGAGCCGAGCGCGCAACAACCCCCACGGCACCTCGATACACGAGCACAACGTCCCGCGTATCGAGACACCGTAAGGTTAATAACAACATCCAATCTAATGTATCACAGACCAAATCAATTCCCAAGTTATCACAACGTGGCTCAATGCACCAATATATCAAATCAAATGAGAGTTATCATTTTCACAAGTGAACATAAGTATAATACAATCATTCCAGATATATAAATACAATGGTCAACTAAATGCTCCAAATATAACAATAACCTCAAATGATTACCACGGAAAAGTAGGTAACCGTACCTAAGCCTAGTATCTCTGAAATTCCCAACGAAATCAAAGCTCTACTAGCCCTCAGTTCAAGACTAGCCCTCAGTTCAAGACTAAACCTGTAAGATGAGAATGTGAGGGGTGAGTACCTAAAGGGGGATGGTACTCAGTAAATGAGGGGATTGATATCGTACTATTAATATCGGTGTGAACTTGGAGTGTCAAAGTATAAGGTAATAATATCCACAGTGTGCAAACTGATCATATCATTTCAAAACCATATATCATACGCACACATAAGAAATCAAGATCTGCATCCAATATTTACATCAATGTCATGAAGAGCCGGCCAATGAAATATTCTCGGCAAAGGTCTACCTCGACCAGTAACGGGCGCATTGGGGGTTTTCACAATGCATGTATGTAAAAAAAATAGCTTTCTACTTCAATGTTGGCCGCGGGCTGATCCAACAAACCCGCAAATATCACAAGTACAATCATCAACATAGATACGACATTTGGGGGATAGCTCTGGCCAAAGCGTATCCGGGTATAACGAGTGCCTCTGCCAAATGTCCTTCGTAGTTACGGAACATTGCTATATAGTGGGGAAATGGGGGTTACCAAACCCAAAGCGTGGAATCATCACAGGGCATCCAACCCAATCACATGTTTAAATCCAGATTATATGAAACCGTGTGCCAATAGATATGAAAATCATATAAATACCACATGTTACGAAAAAGTGGCTCAATATCATTTGTGAAAGCGCATGGATGCATATCAAACAAGTCAAGTGATTGGAACACTCCAATGGTCACAAAAATATGTGTAAAGTATATATGAAAATCCGAAAACTCAGTTTATCACACATTTGAAATCGTGTTATAAAAAGCATTTAAAACATGATTTTCCAATCAATAGCAGATGTCAAATTCCCACTCATAGTTTGGGGGAGGATAACGCACTCTCCCAATATTACCACGGAGTGTAAATCAAGTACTTCCCTCGTTCAAATCAAATAACTTTTATGAAGAAAAATCAGTCCGTAGATTTTCAAACATGCGCAGTTATAGGAAATAAACTACAACTTTTTGCACAAAACTTCATTCCAAGCGAAATTGTAACATGTTGTAGGTAACTTCATGACCTGTAATGTTCATTTTATACACTTTCTCAAATTCAGATTACAGAATTCCCAGAAATCCTCACTTTGTTTCAGTCGCATTCTAATTTCAACTTCTGTCCAATTTTTGTGCAGAAACTATAATTTTTATTCTATTTATCAAAATTTAATGAAATTTTAACATGTCATTCCCAAGAATAGATCTAAAATTTTCGTGTTTTGAGTTTTACTCAATTATGCCAATAAATGGATTGAAATAAATCATGATCAGAACAAACAATTTTCAGTTGGAAACAAAATTTCTACCAACACACCTTTAGAAAAGAAAAAAATATAACTTTTGATTCCCTCATGCGTTTTGGCTGAAATTTTAACATATGGTAGACAAGAAAGATAGTTACAACTTTTATGTTTTGAGTTTCTCCAAAATAGAGTTGAAAATGGTTCATTTGTACACACTGATTTTATAGTCTAAAACAGAACACCTTTCTATCATGCTTTAGGAAAAATGCCATAACATTTGGCACAAATATCTAATTAAGATAGTTCTTATCTCGTTGGAAAGATAAGACTTGGATCTACAATTTATTTAACTAGAGCATTTTCAAATTCAGACGGTAAGATATGTTAAAACAAAGGTGAATTCACGAACAGAAATAAAATCTAAAGTAAGACATAACAGAAAATTTACCTCAATTTCTTTGCCTTCCAAAACTCAAGCAAGCTTTCCATTTAGTCCCAACCTTTGGTCACCCTATGTACACCAAGTTAAAAGTCTCCCTTTAGGTTCAAAACAAAAATATAGTATTCTAGGATATAAAAGAATGTCTTACCTTATTTTCAAATGTGTTTAGAGATTTGAAAAAATTTTCCAACACAATCTTCTCCTCCTAGATTGGACTCACTCATTTTCACTCTTGGCTCGTAAAGGAATGAAGAATGCTCCACAATTTTCTTTCTTCTTTCTCTCACTCACGTCCACTTCATGGTATAACAAATGAAGGGGTTGGAATATTTTAATTATTACAAACACATTTCATTCCCAAAAAGTCAAAGTTTGTACATCATCAACATATCTCAAATAAATGCTTGCTTTTTCATTACATACTACACCATGCTTGTTTGTCTCAAAATGTCAAGAATTTCTTTTCCTCAACATGCTCTTCACGTCCACAACACTTCCTCACCATGCTTTGACATTAAATGTTTGTCCAATTTGTCTCTTGCTTTGTTAAATCAATAGTTTAAACAATTTCATTAAATCTCTAATTTAATTTCCACCCTTAGATTGAAATTCCAAATTTTCAATACTGCATAACTTGCCCATACTTTGTTGTTTACCATCTTATTGCATTGAAATCCATATCTTTTGAGAAATTGCTTATAGATTCTTGTTAATTACAATTTGAACCCTGAATTTATAAAAATTATAAATTGATTCCAAAAATTTTTTAACTTCAAATTAGACAAAATCTTGTGTTGGGTATAATTTAATTCATCCCGTGTTAAAACGTGGTCATTTAGTCTTTCCGAATGGTTTTCGACCCAAATTAGGGTTTGTCGGTGATTTCTCCAAAAATTATCGATTTTTTTTTTTGTATTTGCCCTTATTTGATGCTTGTGAGTATTAGAATTGATATTTCATAGTTTCGGATCGTCCGTAGTTAATTTCGGATAATTTAGGTTTTGGTATTTGCTTATAAGCCCTCAAACTTTCGATAATTTGAAAAAATTCTCAAAATTACACGTTAGGCCCAATGGGATCGATTTCGAAATTTAATATGGTCGTCTCGACTCTATTTGTCAAAATCGATCCGAATTAGGATTTACGTACCAAATTTCTAGACTTTTACCGTTTTTACCCTAAAAATAATTATTTATCAAATTTAAAAATTTTCTCACTCTCAAAATCACATCTTATTATCATAGGACCATTTGTGGCCCATTTCGAAATTATTCATTTTTGCCTAAAAATTGGAGCAAAAAATTTTCTAGAGGAATTTTATCGGAGAAATTTCTAAGTGAAATTTATAAATGGATTTATAAAAAAATCATTATATATAAAGATAAAATAGGATATATGAGCATACACCGAGAGTCGGTGTTATATATGGGCTGGTCTATCTCTTGATCTCAATAAAATCAAGGTAGCTTGGTCTCTTGTTTGTCAGACGAGGAAGGAGGGGACTTAGGGGTTGAAAAGAGTGACCGATTAGAATAGAGCGGCTTAACTTAAGCATATTTGGCACCTTCTTTAAGGCCCAGAGGGTAACGTCTGGTCTTGGTGGGTAAGGACATATTTGTTTCGAGGTCATAACTTCTAGTGTGTTCAAGTTTCTGCCTCTTGCTCATGGATATGGAGGAAACTCCTATTTCTTTGGTATCTAGTTCAGAACTTAGTGGTTTGAAGGATGGGTGATGGTAGCTTCATCTCATTCTGGTATGATATTTGATCGCTGTAGGTCCCTTAATAGAGGCCTTTGGGAGGCATGTCATGGAGAGATTAGGTTTTCCTAGTGAGTGTTCTGTTCGAAATGTTTTTGCTAGCACTCATCGCTTAGAATATATCCAAGGCATTGAGCAGAGGATTTCAAGATCGATGAGAGCTTTTTCGATTGTATTTAGGAGATTATCTCGAAATCATATTTGTCATCCACTGTTGGATATGACAGGATTGTGTGGACATTTAGTTCTAGTGGTGAATTCTCCATTGCTTCCATTTGGAGGCATCTCAGAGATTCCCATTATAATATACCATGGATGGACCTGGTATAGTTTCCTGAAGCGATTCATTGATTTGCATATATTTATCTTGTGGCTGGTTTTCATGAAACAGATTCAGATAAGAGACCATCTATTCATACTTGAACTTTTGAGTTCCTCGACTTGTTACCTTTGTTTATGTCAAAGAGAGACCATAGATCATTTGCTCTTTAGATGCCCCTTCTCGACAAAGGTTTGGAGACTACATGGTGAACTATGTTTCCATGACCATTTTATCTCCTGGTTTGGTATTCGGGTTACCCTTATCTCCTCTGCTAGACTATCTCTAGCGGAATAGGGTTTTCATATGTCTTTTCAATGCATGCATTTACTATATTTGGATGGAGAGAAACAAGAGAAGGATTTGTGAGTGACGGCTTTCTCCGTGAGTCGTCGCGACATTTGTTAGTACAATATTACACGTAGTTGAGACTAGATCTTAGTGTTTTTTGTATTAGGGCCTTACATATAGGTCCGTTGATTTTCCTTGGGTTTCTCAGGGTAATTCCTGATTCCTATGTTTTCTTTCTTTTTTTTATATATCCATTCTTTCATATCAGGAAAAAAAAACTCTAGAATTCAAATTCTTTGAATAATTCTAATTACAAGGGAAAAAGTTGCCAAGATAAGGACCCAGGAAATCATTGTAGAGCCGGTAAGTCTCTCAGGGATA
Source organism: Dillenia suffruticosa (assembly GCA_033439265.1). Classification (NCBI taxonomy): domain Eukaryota; kingdom Viridiplantae; phylum Streptophyta; class Magnoliopsida; order Dilleniales; family Dilleniaceae; genus Dillenia; species Dillenia suffruticosa. Next base: position 23,488,701 of record JAVTVX010000029.1, read on the forward strand.
GTTCAAACAATAAAGTCTCTCCACTTCTATTATCTCTTCTCCAATTCGATTTTGTTTGTTTGTATCTTGTTGTACAAAAAAAAATTGTAGAGCCGATAAGGGTCAATGCAATAAAAAGTGGGACTAACAAGAGGTGAAGAAATGGATGAACTAAATCTCTAAAGGGATAGTTTAATGATCAGAATATCTTTTACCAAACTGGTGATCCCAAATTTAAATCTTGATATAACTAAAAAAACAAATGGATGGACCACGCGGGACAAGAAATGAGCTTAACAAATCTTAGTTGGGTCCAAGCTCAACCCGAGCCATGCTTAAAACCGGTCTTGCTTTGGGTTCTACAAGGACACGTGGTTTCGGAAAGGTTAATCTTGATCCGCACTTGGGCTAACAAATTCAGCCCACATATTGTTACGCTGGAGTTTGTCATACCCAATGTGGGAACTGCACGCCAAGGCCTGTTGTGTAGTCTTGGAGTAAAATTTGTTTGGCCAGATGAACACCCTGACGCAGACCTACAAGAATTGGACCCGAATGGACATCCTCCCACTTAAATATTTGGATTATGTTCACAATAATGAATCTGGCATCAGCAATTTCTTATCACTCAAATTACTAGCATTCTAATGCAAAGTGGTGGATATATATGGAAAACGGGTTGTGTGTGCCAGTCTAAGCTATATGTGTGAGGCAAGGCTGGAACATATACCAAAAGAACTTGATGCTTAAGGCAAGAGGTACACTCATGCACTGGCACAAATGGAAGATAGAGGAAAATGTGCCTCTTGAATCATTACTGATGTGCAATAGTAGGAGAAGCCCAACATGTCTTTATCAGCATTTCACGTCTCATTTGAGGTAACTACCCTCTACATTTTCTCCTTCTTTACATTTCTTTTGTGCAATCCATGCACATAAAGATGCATTACATTTCATATTGATACATGGTATCCATTTATTTTGCTAACCAGAGCTTGAATTACTTTTCTTCATCTTCAAGGATGCAGTTATACTAGCATCCAGAGTAATAATAATTGACAAGACGTGATCTATTTTCTCATCAGGAGGAGCAACAAATGATGAGTACTGAGGAACAATATTCTCAATAAATCAAGTTCAAAACCCAAACCATTTAGCAATTCAAATGGAAGGAAAGATCAAAAAATTGAGTCCTCCAGTGTCACCTGAATGTTGCATTTATAGATTCCCTGAAACCATTGCCGATGGCAATGCCAAAGCCCGCAGCCCGCGGTTAATGTCAATCGGCCCTTTTCATCATGGCCTAGAAAAATACAAGGCCATAGAAGGAATGGTCCAGTTTCTACAACCCAAGTCAGCAACTGACGTGGCAGTGTGAATTATTTGGAGTGATGATGTGACAGTGTCACGTCATTATCTTGCTACTCAATCACGTCACTCTATATCATTAGTCTAGAAATAATCTATCTTGTCGATAACAAAGAGAGTGATCTGTTATGTTTTTGAAAGTCTAAGTAATATTTTGAAATTCAAGAGATTAATTTATAAATTTTAGATATAGCTTAGAAACTGAATATATTATTAACCCAATTTCTAGACTTCTCTGGTCAAGGTCACCAATTGGAGTCTGGATGATCTAATAGACATAATCTCGCTCCAATCTCGAGATTCAAATACGATTGTAATCAAGTTTAACAACCCATTATTTATGCTACACTTCTGAAGTCAAAGCCATCAATTCGAGTGCCACATGCTAAACAATCCAACGTTGATTTCTATTATTGATGCTTGTTCCCTTTTTTTTTATATTTTATTTATCATGGATATCTGAATTTATTTTATTAATCTGATTTAAATATTATGAAATTTATTTTAGTGATTGATTTTTTTTTTTAATTTTTTTTATTATTTTTAAAGATTAAATTTAAAATCTTTAATTAAAAATATATAGTAAACGATCATTCATTAAAAAAAAAAATTTTGATTGCTTGTACATCCTGTGCACACCGATCGATGGACCGTCTTGTAATTACGTTGACAACATGACACTAGAGGCTGATTTTTTATTATCTGCGAGCTTAACAAAGGTAAACAGCTGGTTTTATATTCATCTGGTTCACAGATCCTACTCTCAAAAAAAAAAAAAAAATCAATGGACAATTACTTGTCTAATTACATAAAAATTCATTGTTCACATAATAAATTAAGCATTTAATACAAATAACTCCTCCAAAAATCTTCTCATGTCCTGAGAAATAATGTCACGCCCCGAACCGGGATCGTGAACAGCCGCCCGTTGTCCCTGGATGCCGGCTGTATTTTTACAGAAAATCGGGCAGAACCTCCCCATAAATCGGAGGTTTCCCATGTACAATTTCACCTGTATATGACATTCATCCTATAAAAATAAAAAATTGACCATCCCGGCCTCTCCAAAATCAACAGATATCCCAGCCAACATCCAGAACAACGCAAGGCTATAAAGTTCATAGCAGTCCTAGCAACAGACCTCTACTGTCATGCCCAACTAGAGCATGAGCAGCCGCTACACCGAGCGGACTTAAATTCTACGCATATATAAAATAAATTCCCAAGTTATTTTTAAATATTTACAAATGCCTCAATGCAATGAAATAATCAACACGAAAGTTTCAAAAATAAATATCCATCAATTATACAGTCATCCCAGAAAATTTATATAAATACATTGGTCAATCTAAAATATCCAATATATAATAATATCACCAATCATCATAGCGGAAGAGATGGAAAATATCCATACCCAATCCCAGTGGTATCTCCTCGATCCAACACTAATCCTGTGGGAAAGAAAGTGAGGGATGAGTATCTATGGGAGGATACTCAGTAAGTGAGGGGATTGACACCATACTATCAATATCGAGGTGAATTTGGAGTGTCAAAGCATAAGATAAGGAAATATCCACTGTGCAAACCGATCATATTATTTCAAAATCATATATAATACGCACACATCAGAAAGCAAGATATGCATCCCAAAATTTTACATCAATGTCATGAAGAGCCGGCCAATGAAATATTCCCGGCAATGGTCTACCTCGACCAAGGACGGCGCATTGGGGGTTTTTTTTCCAAATGCAAGTATTAAAGAATGGCTCTCTGCCCCAATGTTGGCCACAGACTACCCCAACTAGCCTGTAAATAATAATAATGTACATATAACTAGTCAGCCGTGTATGGTGCCCCCGCCTGGTGCTAGACGGAGCCGTACTCAACGTCCTCTCCGATGAGGGTCAACCTGGGACACCCATACACACGACAATCTGGCGGATACCTCCGGCCGAAGCGTATCCGGACACAAGGGGTGCCTCTACCAGATGTCCTTCGTAGCTACGGATCACAATATCATATCAGCCGGGCACGTAGCCCCATGCATCCCATCACCATATCAGCCGGGCATATAGCCCCATGCATAATATCATAACGTCAGCCGGGCATACAGCCCAATGCATAATATCATAAAGTCAGCCGGGCATACAGCCCAAATGTGTAAATAAATCCATTGAAAACCATGTGCCAATGCAGTGGAAGCATTAAAACATATCAATATGTCGAAAATATGGCACAATATATGTTTATCAAAACTCATGGATGCATATCAATAAAGTCACCAGTTAAGACACTCCAAAGGTCACAAAATATTTCATCAAATATTGGAAAGTCATAACAATCATACATTTTGCAGAAACATGTCATTTAAAAGATATTTTTTGAAACATGGTTTTCAATCAATAGCGAATGTCAAAGTCCCACTCACAGTTCTACGGGAGGGAAGTCACTCCCTACTGACAAGCCAAATCGGATCTGACCGCTCGAGTCCCCAAAAGATCAACCTAAATCAGATCATCAAATTTCTGTAACATTCTATGCTTAACCTTCAATTCATATATACTCATTTCATAATTTGTATTCTATTCGCATTCCACTTACATTCTAAGCATATACAAAACCTTTCATCTTAAATTCAATCCTAGATTCGTCCAATTTATCAATTAGAGTCGAAATCTCCTCACCTAGGGTTTTCTCGAAGCGTCGAGTCTCGTCCGAAAGTCGTTTCGATCACTCCAAAGTCTGTAGGGTTTCCTATCAAAACAAGGTTCATTTGTTAGATCTAAACACATAGATCCGAAACAAAACCCTAAGTTATTTACCTGCGTGGAGGTTCGTGGGCTGTCACGAACTCACGGACCGTCACGGGCCGTCACGGGCCGTCGCGGGCTCGTGGGCCACGGGCCGGACTGGGCTCGTGGGACACAGCTAGCGGGCTCGCTGGTCTGCGGGCCAGCGGGCTGGCGGGCCGATGGGCCGGTGGGCCTGCAGCTGATGGGCCTGCGGGCTGACAGTGGCTCGCCGGCTGGTGCTCGCCCGTGTGCTGGCACGCGCCCGTGCGCTGGCACGCGCCCGTGCGCTGCGCTGGCTCGTGCGCGCTCGCGCGCTGCTGCGTGCCCCTGAGCGCTTGCACGCTCTGCTCGTGCGCCCTGCTCGCTCGGTCACTCTGCTCGCGCGCTCTGCTCGCGCGCCTGCTCGCGCGCTCTGCTCGCGCGCCTGCTCGCGCGCCTGCTCGCGCGCCTGCGCTCCTGCGCTCGCGCGCTCCTGCGTTCCTGCGCTCGCGCGCCTGCGCTCGCGAGCCTGCGCTCCTGCGCTCGCGCTGTGCGCTGGGGGATCGCGCTGCAGAAGGCACTGCAGTCGCGCGCTATGGCGGAAGAAGATGCTCGCGGAGGCTCGTGGCGGTGTGCGGCGAGGCGGAGAGAGCGATCGTGGGAGATCGCGAGAGGGAGAGAAGACGGAGTGAGGTAGAGAGAGAAACTGCGAGGGAAGAAGGAGGAGAAGAAGAAGAAGAAGAAGGAGAAGGAGAAGGAGAAGGAGAAGGAGAAGGAGAAGGATGGCGGCGGTGGCGGCGGTGGCTGTGGCGGAGGAAGCCGAACGGCCGCGGGAGAGGGAACGTCGGGGAGAGAGAAAGAGAGAGAGAGAGAGAGAGAGAAAGGGGGTTAGGGTTTTAACCCTAATCCCCAATTGGGGACGCAGCGTTTTGTCCCAAAACGCTGCGTCTCCAAAATTTTTTTTTTTTTTTTTTTTTTTTTTTTTTTTTTTTTTAGCTTGGTGTTACAAATAAGAGGGTAGGGTGAGGATTAAAAATCTATTCTAGTATTTTTTATTTTTGAAAATTAATTACATATCCTCAAGTATAAATATATATATATATTCTACAACTTAAATAATTTTTTTCATCTATTTTCTTAATTCTGCCATCCAAATTATAAGATTTTAAGGAAATCTGAGGGAGGTTATCTTTGCTTGAAAAAAGGACAATTTCTATGATCGATGCTAGGCTTCTCTAGTGAAGGCCATTAATTGGAGAGCCACATCCTTAACAACCCAATGTCCTATTAAGCATTTCATGCAAAGACAAGAAAGAGCTGCAAGCTTAGCAGCTTGTTTTATATGCATCAAACAGTTGGATTCAGAGATCTTACTTTGAAAAAAATAAAAATAAAAATAAATAAAAAATCAATTTTTAATCACGGGACCAATTACGTAGACGCTCACCAAACTAATTAAGCATTTAATGCAAATAAATCCTCCAAAAATCACCTTTTATTTAATGCATATAGACAACAACCGGTTGAAGTATTTCCAGCCTATAAATTGAGGAGCAAAGGAGCTCCGACCCTCCAAGGAGCTTGCGGGCATCAACTATCACAATATCATATTGCTTTTCAGCCTACATTTGCAGGTAATTTATACTTCCTCTTTCTTCCTCATATTGTTTGCAGGTAATTTATACTTCCTCTTTCTTCCTCATATTGTTTGCGTTATTATTTGTTGTAGGACTTCAAAATAACACTGATATGATCTAATACAATACCTTGTAGCTAAATTTCGACAGAATACTTTCCAAATCACTGCTCCTTGTTTGAACGGAAATTAGAACTTTATATTGCATAGATGTCGAAATTAAGAGAGAAACCCTGAAAACCATTTTAAACATTTTTCTTGAATATTATACTTTTTTTTTTTGACTTTTTACCTTTTTTTTGACATGATATCACTAATTCATAGCAAGATGGTTGTCGATTCCCTTCCCATCTCTTCCATACTGGAACTTGAAGTTTTGAATCCAGTCAAAAACTACCTAGGCACAAATTTCTCTGTACAAATTGTGCTAAAAAGAACGGGTTGAGCCTAGTAATCCAAAATGAAAATTGTGCTCTCTAATAATCTTATTAGTTTGTTCTTGTTTTTAGTATAATTTTCAGACTCTATCCCCTGTGCAATGGTTCTCAAAGTTATAAATAGATTGTTTTGATATAAATAACCCGAGTTTCCTCAACAGTGCTCACGTGAACACAACTTTTCTAGCCCAAAAATAAATTAGGAAGGAGAGTATTTATTTTGTATTACAAATTGTATGTACAATTTGATGGGCCGTCCCATATCAGAACAACAATCTAATCTTAGCAAAGCAATGCAATCACTGAAACTTTAGTATTTCTTACGTACTACACAATGTGGGCAACATATGAAAAAGGGTTATGTCTTCTTTATGTGCGTGAGGCAATGCTAGAATATATGCCAAAAAAACTTGATGATAAGGTAAGAGGTGCTCCTATTTACTTGCAGAAATGGAATTTATAACAAAATGTGAGTTTGATCAACCGGAGGTGGAGGCAATATCAAATTGTGAGTTTGATCAACTGGAGGAGGAGCCAATATCAAAATGTGGGTTTGATCAAATGGAGGAGCCAATGCCAACATTAAAATGTTCATCTGATCAACAGGAGGAGAAGCCAATATCAAAATGGGAGTTTCATCAAATGGAGATGCGAATGCCAATATTAAAATGTTCGACTGATCAACTGGAGGCGCAGCCAATATCAAAATGGGAGTTTGAGCAACTGGAGGAGGCGAAGCTAGTACCAGAAAGGCATTTTCAGTATGTAGTGTCAGATCAACTGGAGGAGATAAATATATCTTCATTAACACTTCACCACCCAGTAAAGGTGACTTACTCTCTACATTTTCCCCACTTTTATTTCGTGCTCCTATATATCCAATCATGTGAAATAAGGTTTAGGAATTGCTAATATTACTTGGATTATATATTGTTGTATCTAATAAATCACCATTCCTTGATTTAGTAGGCTATTCACGTTGATTGTGTAAATTCTTTTCGAGCATTGATTTAAAAGTATTTGCTTTTTATTTATGTAATTTTCTTAGTAAACATATAGAATAATTATTTGTCAAATCAGAACTCATTGATCCAATTTTAAATACCAAACCCATTTGGAGGAATATGAGTGGGTATTTTCCAACAGTTATTGTTAATAGCTTTAATGACTAATTCTAAATAATCTGACTTTCAAAGAATGTAAAATTTGTGCCTTTAAGAAAAGATGTGCATGGGTATTCAGTTATAGGAAAGAAATACATAATATTTTCTTCCTCCCAAACTTTAATACAATATTTCATTGTAGACAATGTTATACAAGTGATATAATTTTGTCATTTCTTGTAGGCGTCCAAGGTTTCATTTTTGTTAGTACAAACAAAATCAAACAAGAATTGGTGTATTGCTAAAAAATTTGAAGTCGTTTTCTCAGATTACATTAAATCTCCTTTATGGTGCAAAGAAGCCAATACCAAGCTCATATAATGATATAATCCACCTGTAAATTTTTAATTATTTATAGTGTTTTTTTCTAGTAAATCAAATTTAAGCTTAATGCTGATAGGTTCTACCAAGTGATTGTGGAGATGAAATAGTAAAAAGAAAAGGTAAATGACAAGTTGAGCTTATAGTCACACCATCTGAATGATATAAAGGATATATAGAAGTAAAATGGAAGTTGAATATATAACTTTACAAAGGTTTGTTTCAAAATCTATGTTATCTTGCTTAGTACTGGATCAATTAGTTTTTTGATATCCAACATTTGCCCATGAATGTCATTTTTTTTTTCTTTTTCTGGATGAAATTTTAAACAAACACAAGTTCAAAACATATGTTCTTCTGTTAACATGTATTTTTGGGATTAACAAGCAGTGCAGTAGAAATCAAGTTCAAAATCCGAGTGATCAACTGGCAATTGAAATAAATAAAGAGATTAATAACATGAGCCCCCCTGTGTCTCCTGAGCGCTGTATTTATAGGGTTCCTGAAACCCTTGCGAGAAGCAACATGGATGCCTACAAGCCAAGACTAGTGCCAATAGGACCTTTTCACCATGACCCGAAAAAATTTAAGGACATGGAAAAGCAGAAACTGCGTTACCTGGATGCATTTCTTGAGCGGACAGAGTTGAGCCGAGATACTTGCACTGAAGCCGTGAAAAAGATGGAAGAAAAAGCACGCAGTTGCTATGCCGAAACCATTGAGCTTGACAGAAATGAACTGGTGAAAATGTTTCTAGTCGATGCTTGCTTCGTCATAGAGTTGTTCCTCAGAATATTTGTTGATAAGGAGAGAGACAAATTGGATCTTTTCACAAGTGTGCCAGTACTCCGGAATGACTTATGCAATGACTTGAAACTGCTTGAGAATCAGCTTCCCTTCTTTGTCCTGCAAGGAATATATGACCTGGCACAAAAACACTTACCTTATAGTCTACGTGAGCTAACCTTCCTATTCTTTGAATACCATAACGTTCAGAACAAAAAGGCTGAGGGTAATTTTGAAATTAGGCATTTCACAGACTTGTTAAGGACCTTTCTACTACCAAAGTTGCCACTTGAACATAAAGAAGGTGACTTTGAAATTAGGCATTTCACAGACTCGTTAAGGACCTTTCTACTACCAAAGTTGCCACTTGAACATAAAGAAGGTGACGGAACAAAATTCAAATCTGTGCCTAACGCAACAGAGCTGGATGAGGCAGGAGCCAAGTTTGAGATGGATTCGTCTACCCAATGCTTGCTTGACATCCGCTTTAAGAATGGTAGGATATTGAAAATTCCACATCTTCTTATAGGGGACGAAACAGAAGCCTTTTTTAGAAACATTGTGGCCTATGAGCAATGCCATTATCACACGGATGAATTTTTCATCAGTGATTACATTGCCCTCATGGGTTGCCTTGTCAAAACCCACAAAGATGTGAATTTACTTGTTGAAGAGGGAATCCTGGTGAACTTGATAGGCGACAACAAAGTTGTCTCCAGGCTATTTCAGAATGTTAATGAAGGAGTAGTGATTGGTCTTTCAAAGCTTCATTACCAGCAACTATGCGATGTGTTGGAATATGCCCAAGAGGGGCATTGTGGTAATTTGGGAATAATGGGGTAACTCCCATTATCCCCAATAACCACCCTATTAACCACTTATGTGGTAACTCCCCCAAAGGAGCCCTCTTTCCTTCTGGGGGATGTGACATGAAAGAAACCATGTGAGGAGATGGTTAGGGTTTCATAGCACTTCTCTAGAGAGAGAGAAAAGAGTGAGGGATGGAGATTTTCGGGTAGGAAAATCTCCCATCGTCAGACGATTCACTGGACACGAGGCTTGAGGCGTCGTGGATTTGAGGTGGTGGTTCGATTGCGTGATCACCATCCGACCGAGCGATCCGTTCGAGGGACATCGCGACAGGGTGGATTTTGGAGACCGCCCAATAGAGGTATTTATCCCGAAAATTCCGAAACTATTTAATTCACGCTTCCGCATGCGCGATTAAATCCAACATTGGTATCAGAGAGGGTTGGATTTAATTTAAAATAATTTTCGGAATTATTTTTTGGGGTTTTTTAAAATTTTGGGGTCCGGATCACGGATGAGTTTCGTGAATCCGAGAACACTGCAAGAATACCCATGGCCCAGGGATTACAAACATATTTTTTATTTAATTTTCGGAGCATGTTTGGGCCATGAGATGTCCGGTCGAAGTTTGCGACCCTACGGACATAAAACCCTTAGATCTGTGGCCTTAGAGGGCGGATCGATGCATGAAAAAATTATAAATGTATTCCTTGCATCTAGATCTATTGTTTTATGTCTTTTATTGTGAGTTTTGGGTGCCGGAAACTGGGATTTCCGAATGGCCGCAGAGGGCCGCGACTGGGGTGGTTGATTTCCAGAATTTTTGGGATTGAATCCTCCTAAAATCGAGTGTAGGATGTTTGGAGGATACCTACAAATATTTCCCAGTCGAAAAATGCAAGAAAAAACAGCCGGATTGGTGTTTTCCAGAAAACGGGTCGAAAAACCCGTCGCAGGACCCGTCGGGCGAAGAAGACTCGACCCAGACCCGCGGGCGCGTGACACACACGCGCGTGAACAGGCAGGGGTCAGCGGCCGGGTCGGACCCTGACCCGGACCGACCCGCCACCGACTCGACCGGGTAGGGTCGGACCGTTGACCGGGTCAACGGGTCAACCCTGACCCGTTGACCAACCCGGTCAAAACCCGGCTCAACGCGGCTCAGCGCGTGAGCCGCGCGCCGCGACTAGGCGCGCGCGAGCCGAGCCGGCCCTGGCGCGTGGCAGCGCGTCTGAGCGGCGCCGCGCGTCTGGCGCGTGAGCCAAACTGCTGCCAGCGCGTGGAGGCGCGTGGCAGCGCGTGGAGGCTTACCGCCGGCGCGTGGAGGCACGCGGCGGCGCGTGGAGTGCACCGCCGGCGAGCGGCGGCGCGTGTGGGCCCCCGGGTGGCGCGTGAAGTCGCTCAAAATTGAATTTTTTCAATTTTTGGGGGGTCCTATATCCATAAATGTGACTTTTTGTGGGTTTTTGTGTGCCGAATCACAATCCAAATGGTAAGATGCGATTCCAAGTTGTGGTGTATGGTGTCCGTTGACTCATACGCTCGCTTTGGGGTCGTACTCAAGTCATTTTGGTCTTGATGATTCGTAGGGCGTACAAAAATGTGATAATAAGCATCTCCAAGTCACATATATCTCTCTTAATGCGTTGAGAACTGTCGTATTAAATTTTTGCAAGGAAAGCAAACTGAATGATGTGATCTACGCGATTTTATCAGAAGATTCAGTTTATTCTCGAGATGCAAAATCTAACGGGAATCTGAGGCAAGAGATGATGGGCCCCAGGGTGGGTACCGCGCCTCAGAATATACGAGATAAAGAGATCTAGTGTGTATGGTACAAAAGATTTGCCAAGTTAGGGCAACGCTTAACAGTGGCATACACGATGACTTAGTCTCGTTTTTCGAGTCATATTCTATGAACATGTCGGTTCGACTCGTCCCTAAAGAGCATAGTGTTGCTCTCTTCGGCTCCTATGTGAGGATGCAGAAGAAAAGGGTTAATCATACAATGAAGCAAATGTCGAGTATGATCACCGAGTTAATATATATGGACGAGTAAATTTCGGATGAAATTTAGGTACTGGATGTGATCCAGTTATTTACCTGATTCATAGGAAACCGTGAAATCCTATCTCACATTTGACGAAAGTATTCGTACTTTCGTTGACGTGAGTACATATTGTGAGCTCGATGAGGAGCACCTAGAGGCGAGTAGGCCACACTCGAGTCATGCTTATTCAGAGGAGTCAAGTAAGGACTTCCCCGGCGCTAAGTCTAGCGAACGTGACTCGAGATCTAGGTAATAAAAATCATCCGAGAAAACCGACAATGAGGTACAAGAACGCAAGACGAATGAATTTGTTTAGATCAAAGAAATTGCTACGTTTGAGGTAGATTTGGTCATTTCGCTCGTGAGTGTGACGAGCAGAAATTAATATCCTTTTTCTTTACGTGGTTTGAGATTTGTCTCATTCACTATAATACTCGCTGATTTCTCTCCTTTGAAATCAGGAGCAACCGACCACGTAACTCGAGACAGGAGTGCGTAAATATAGTTCCGTCAAGTGAATCCTTAAGTTTGGAGGATTTACGTTAAGGACAGAGCATTTGTCGTTGTCAGAGGGAACGACACTTGCTATGACGTCCTCAATATTGTAGGCATTCGACGGATCTACAATTTTGTACCTTGTCTAAAATTGACTACGATATGCGTGAAATTATTCCTTTCTTTTAATACGACAATTTTCTGAATTATTCTGGTTTTAATCCATGATGGAATGTATGCACTGGGTGTTACTCCTTCTAATGGTTTTTTGTCGTTCTACTATTGTCTTTACATTTGATTGCGTAGATGATAATGTAAATGAATGACAAAGTAGACTTAGACACATGGGGTAAGAGATGATGAATCGGTTAGTAGCGAGAGGTTTCTTGGACCCGCTGACCAGATTCGAGTTACCCGTATGTGAGTTTTGTCTAGCCAACAAAATGACGAGAAAACCATTTGGCGATGCAATGAGAGCTGAGACTCCATTGCAGTTAACTATCATGCCTTCGTTCTTTTTATTGTGGTCTTATGAGCATGAGAGTCAGAAATGGAGTTGTGTAGATAATTATAGATGCTTACGTGCGTTTCGGTTCATCTATCTGATCTCGCATCAGTCTGAGGCATTAAACTGCTTCAGGAGGTTCATAAGCGAGATTGAAAATCAGTTAGATTTGAGAGTACAGACTTTCAAGAACCGAGTGAGGACGCAAGTATTCGTCTAAACTACACATGGGACTCTGTTTCGATAAGAGTATTACGAGACTACTGACTAGTAGTCAGTTCCCCATTTGAGCTTTGGACAGGGAGGCAGCCTGACCTTAGCCACTTGATGTTATGGGGTTGTGCCATGATTTCTCGCATTCACACGGTGAGTTAGGCCCGCGAGAAAATATGTGTTCCTAGGCGAACACGAACGGCACTATAATCGAGATTGAGTCTCGTAATACTATATTTCTTGAGAATGATTTCCCTAAGAGAGGTGAAATCGAATGATTTCCCTAAGAGAGGTGAAATCAATTTGGACCTTACTCTTTATGCGATGGATGAGCCTCGTGGCTCGGGGAGCCCAGCGGCGGGATACAAGAATCCACTACGGATCTTGATCTCAGTGGGAGCGATCCATCAAGAGGTAAAGATTTTTCTCTCCTCCTAAGAGTGTCGAGAATGCGTATTTAAACGTTGTTTTCTCGATTGAGGGTGAGACCCTCGTTGCGACTCTAGAGGATGATGAGAAATCTAAAACGGTCCGAGAGGCTCTCCAGAGGATACAAAATGCCGTTTAATGAAGGCCATAAATGAAGAGAAGGAGTTGATGAGAATCAATAGGGTCTGGGACCTAGTTGATTAGCTTGAGGGCGGAATGACTATTGGGAACAAGTAGGTTCTCAAGGTCAAGATAAAGGTTAACGGATTGATGAAGAGATAAAGAACCCGTCTAGTAACCAAGGGTTACACTTAGACTGAGGGGTGGACTATCGAGGAGTCATAGTCCAATTTATCTCAATCCGTTTATCTTTCAGCGATTGTCATGAACATGTATCTAGAGTCACATCACAAGGACGTAAAGACCGCTTTCGTAGTGGAAGTCTAGATGAGGCGATCTACATGGAGCATCCCTTTGGGTTCGTTCTAGTAGATCAGGTGGATAAGGTCTATTGATTTTAGAAATCAAAATACGACCTTAAGCCATCATCTAGACAGCGGCGCTTGAGATTTCACGAGAAGGTGATATCTTATGGTTTTGTAATGATCGAGTAGGATTATTGCATATATATGATACGTCTCGATGACTCCTTTATGAGGATGTTCTCATATGTAGGTGACATACTGTTGGCTGGGAACAACAGAGAGTATCTAATGACCATTGTAACATGGTTATGAGGTTTTAGTTCATTCTCAGATTTTGGATCCATAGGGATCGCTTGAGAATGGTGTTGACTCTTTAACAAGAGTTTTACATCAGGTAGATTCTTAAGCATTTCGAGAAGAGCGATGACAACCTAAAAGATACTCTAATCGCTAAAGATAAAAAGACTTGAATCTTGACACATGCCCTAGAATTTATAAAGAAATAAGGGAGATGAGTAGAATCCCTTATTCCAGTGCAAAATACATTTCTAGTGTATGCGATGAGGTATACACGTGTGATATACAATTTGATGTATGCGATGAGGCATACATGACCAGACGTTTATTTAGCAGTCGATCTGGTGAGTAGGTATTAATAGAATCCTGAAAGGGATCACTGTAGAGCAGTGAAAAAGGATTCCGAAATATCTCATTTGAACTGCAGAGCTCTCCATGTGTTACGGATGAGGTGATTTGCGTTTTGTGGTTGAGATTCAGATACTGACTGGGAGTAGTGATCTGAATAAACGCAAAATGTTTTATCTTCTTAGAGTAGTAAGAAGAGAACCTGTATATCTCTATTTACGATAGAGACTGAGCTTGTAGTGTGCTCAATTGCAGTTCATGAGAATGGTTGGTTTCAGAAATTTTCTGGAAGACTTAGAGGTTGTGACAGATAGTGGGAGGTCAGTGATGATTATTGTGATAATCAGACCGACACTATCATCAAATGAGACCCTAAGTGTAATAGTAAAGCCACATTAATACCGAAGACCACTGTGAGAGAAATTACCGAGAAGGGTATTGTGACATCTAAGTACACCTTGAAATACAGCATGAGAGCTGATCTCTTCCGAAAACCCGTTGTGAGAGATTCCTTTGTGAGATAAGGAATCATTGGGTTTAGTGTACTTTAACATTTCTCCTTATATACTGTTTTAGATGCTTATTTTAATATATGACATGTATGCATTATTGAGTCACATATTTATTTCATGCATCATTTGTTGTCATATATTGTGATCTTGTGATAAAAGATATGTCAGGCAGGCGTGGTCGACTCTCTCACACGAGTGACCACCTCCGACTCTGAGTGAGCGGAGATGAGACGGATTCTAGTTGTAAGAGGCTTTGAGAGTTGCCCTACTAGAACATAAGTCGCCCTGATATGTGTTCAGGATGAGGTCATATGCGATATGACCGGCATGGAAATACCCACATCCATGTTGCCTGTAAGTAGCCAGGTTTGAGATCTCAGATATCACCTGCGATTTGTGATATTGTCTCTGAGTTGCTCTCTCTGAGATCTCTGGGTAAAGTCTTATGTGTAGACTGAGTCCCGTACCTGTACAGTGTTAGAGAAATCTGACATATGCCCTTTGAGAGATGGGGGAATAACACTGTGGCACGTGTTTCATACCACGTGTGATGAGACGACCATGGGATAGTGGGAGCTATTATTTGAGACGATAGTTTGATTATGATCCCCGTTCCCACTGTGTGAGACCTGAGATCCATTGGGTGGGATTTCTTATGCCCTTATTACTTTCGGCTGTCTCTAGAAGTATTGGTTCAGTGTTGCTACTTTATTCTGTTTACCTATGGCCCGGAAGATAAATTGAGGTCTAAGGGGCAGGTCTAGGAAAGCAGCTGAATTGAGACCGATAGATTCGAGTTTGGGAAAAGGAAGGCCAATAGACATTACATCATTGTCGTGTATTCATAGGTCGACCTATTATGTTAATCCATGTTGGGATTCAAACATAATAATGAATACATAGTCGAGCAAATTGATTGGGGATCACTTTCGATGAGGAAAGTGGCTCGATGGATGTAAATGCATTGAGTCTGGGGTATAGCGAGTTATTTTTATACTAACAGTGACTCTTCGATCATCCTAACAGGTGTATCGAGAGTCTTTGCTTGCAGGTGTACTCGCCGGTCGCACGACGCCCAATCCAGTATGAAAAGTCCAGTAGGGTGATGTGATAGATCGCATGAGTTGTGATCTTGTGATTGACGGAAATGAAATACCCTCATGTGCAAGTGGGAGATGTTGGAATATGCCCAAGAGGGGCATTGTGGTAATTTGGGAATAATGGGGTAACTCCCATTATCCCCAATAACCACCCTATTAACCACTTATGTGGTAACTCCCCCAAAGGAGCCCTCTTTCCTTCTGCGGGATGTGACATGAAAGAAACCATGTGAGGAGATGGCTAGGGTTTCATAGTACTTCTCTAGAGAGAGAGAAAAGAGTGAGGGATGGAGATTTTCGCGTAGGAAAATCTCCCATCGTCAGACGATTCACTGGACACGAGGCTTGAGGCGTCGTGGATTTGAGGTGGTGGTTCGATTGCGTGATCACCATCCGACCGAGCGATCCGTTCGAGGGACATCGCGACAGGGTGGATTTTGGAGACCGCCCAATAGAGGTATTTATCCCGAAAATTCCGAAACTATTTAATTCACGCTTCCGCATGCGCGATTAAATCCAACACGATGACTTGAATGCCTACCGTAAGATGCCTTGGAACAGATTGAAGGCGTCCTTGAAACGCGATTATTTCAAGACGCCTTGGATGGGTGCTGCTACGGTTGCTGCCATTTTAGTACTTTTGCTTACTTTTACACAAACCATATGCTCCATTATCGCCCTTACCTAATCAACCACTCTTTCTCGTATACTAATATCCCTCTTTTTTTCCCTTCTTTCTTTTTGTTCTCTTTCTACTTGTTTAACTTTTAAGTGATTGGGATGTAATTTTGTGCATTTAAATTTGTAAAATGTTTTAATGGATTATTGGTATTGGTGGTATGTTTCCATTATGTACTATAAACCACAAGCTACTACTGGTCTAGTTCTATTTCCTTTCTTTGTCATATATAAGCAATTTGTGATTTTTCCTTTGCAAATGGGGCTCACTCATTTGAAAGATTGAAATTCTCTTTCATGAGGTTTGATTTTCAGGTGTAATTCACTCCCTCATAAATCTATGTGTATGGCTTCGTATATCAATGCACTTTATTTCCTTTATAAAACTTTTCAATCATAAAAACTGGTTATATAACTCAAATTAGTAATAAAAATCAATAATGTGTTTACTTGAAATATGAAATAATATTTTCAAAAAATTCAAATAAGTTCAGGCATTATTCGGTATCAAAAGAAACTCTTGAATTCATAATCGTTTGAATGAATCTAATTACC
Organism: Dillenia suffruticosa; assembly: GCA_033439265.1. Lineage (NCBI taxonomy): Eukaryota > Viridiplantae > Streptophyta > Magnoliopsida > Dilleniales > Dilleniaceae > Dillenia > Dillenia suffruticosa. Next base: position 23,505,579 of record JAVTVX010000029.1, read on the forward strand.
AAGGAAAAAAGTGTCAAGATAAGGACCCGGTAATCATTGTTGAGCCGGTAAGTGTCAATGCGATCAAAGCGAGACTAACCAGAGGTGAAGAAATGGATGGACCAGGCGGGCCAAGAAATTAGCTTAACAAATCTTAGTTGGGTCCAAGCTTAACCCGACCCATGCTTAAAACCGGTCTCGATTTTAGTTCTACTAGTAAACATGGTCCCGGAATGGTTAATCTTGTCATACCCAATCTGAAAACTGCACAACGAAGCCTGTAGTGTGGTCTTCCTTGAAGTAAAATTTGTTTGGCCTAAGAATTGGATCCGAATGGACAAATCTGGTTGGAGTAAAACTCCTCCCACTTAAATATTTCGATTATATTCACATTAATGAGAGGTACTCTCATTTATATGCCAATACTCAATTAAAAATTACTAGTATATACCCAAATAACTTGATGATTAAGACAAGAGGTACTCTTATTTATTGGCATAAATGGAAGATAGAGGAAAATGTGCTTTTGAAAAGTATCGGTGTGCAAGTGTATACCAACAATTAAGATTCAAAATTCTTTATACTAATGTTTTTCTTCGTACACAAGACTATATTATTAAATCTTATTTAAGAGATATTAGTGTACACGCAGATATAATTTTTTATAGCAAAAAATAAAATGTTTTGATACAGTTTTGTTCAACACAATTTTTTTATATATAAAAATTGCTACATTTTATAATAATCATAACACCATATTCTCATATTTTATTATTTTAATTTTTTTTTTTGCAAAAGAAAAATATTAATTGTAAAGGCTAAATAAGAAAATTCTGAAGAAATATATCATCACCAGCAATGATTTGGATGGAGAGGTACCATGTGTGCAGAGAAGATTGTTGTCGGGTGTAAGAAATAACTATTGGATTGTTGTTGGTGATGTTGTTTTTATATTGTATTTTATTCTTGTATTTATTATTAAAAAATATATGTGTGTGTATATATATATATATATATGTATATTAATGTCACTGTAGCCATTTCTTTCTGCAGATACACAGGAATTTTATTTTGTAACACATATAATTTGTTCTTGCTAACGGCAGGGGTGGACCTATGTAGGGCTTGAGGTGGGTAATTGAAACCCATCAATTTTTTAAAATTTAATTAGTGTTTATAATTCATATATATTTAACATCCATTTAATTATAATTTTGCACTATGTGTATATACTTGTTGTTTGAATTAATATTTTATAAATTTTTTTGCATCCCTGCCTTTGGGTCTTGGGTCCGCCTCTGATGTACCCTATATCTGTATCATTTTATATGATAGGATGTCATAATCTACAAAGTTTAGGTTAATCTTTTTATTCACTTAAACATCAGCATTGGTGCAGTTATATATGGCAACTTTTTATTTAGGCATGTCTCCTTTCGAAGAGCTAATTTCTGGCATGCTCTACAACAAGAACTAAAAGTGTATTCTGGTTTCTAGGGTTCATTAAGCAATTAAGCATGTTTAAATGCCCAAATTTTCCCTTTTTAAGTTTCCCATTTTTCTTTTACATGATTTTAGTGTCTACTTGAAAAACACCTGGGGCACATTCTTAGCCGTCCTTTGAGGATTAACACCCTATAATAACAAAAGTTTATACTCGCTTTCTCTAATGAATCATCATATGCTGGAATAATCTTGTGATCCAAAATGACATTACCCATAATTTCTTGTATACATATATGTGTGTGGGCGAGGTATTCATAATTTCAACAAGAACTATCATATATGATTTTTCTATTGGGTTTGGGGAGCAAGTCATATTTTTCTTATTCTTTTCTTAAGTCACAAGCCTTACGTGAGGACCAAGCGGGGGCAGCTCCCTACGGCTAGCTGACTTTGGGTGAGGTCAGAGTCGTTCCTCACGCCCTTGTGGACGCGACCTGTTTTCGGAAGCTTCCACCGCACGATGCCATCCACCAACGAAGGCTCCCTTGACCCCACAAATCCCCAATTTCCTTTTATTTTTAAAGAGGTTCCCTAATTTAAAATTACATAATTTTAAAACAATTTTACACATAATTCTACCAAATAAATTAGAATTATAGTATATTCGGTTGTAAGAAATTACTTGGTATACAACTCTTAAACTCTATTTACTTATATTTTGATATTTTTTTTAATTGATTATAAGGGTTAATTTGTTATTGTAGTTGTTGTTGATTACGAGATTTGATTTAAAAATTAAAATTTAATTTGTTATTGTTATCGATCACTGATCAGATCCGATTATGAGGGTGATATGAAATTTTGAGCCCTTGTAAACCCCTAGCTGCATATTGACTCCATTTACCATAGAAAGTGAAGGGCTTTAACATTCTTACTAAATTTTAAATCCTAAATCTCAAATGAGAAATAGAAATAAATACCGTTATCCAAAGTAACATCTTTTTTAAAATTTAGAATTTAATTTTTTTTTAACCTCAGTTTTTTATTTTTTATTTTTTGGTACAGCCTCAGTTTCTTCAATGCATATAAAAAGGGAAGACAATAATGTAGCCCATGTATTGGCGAGATCAATAAGATAAATAAGGATAAAAATTTCCACATTAATAACTAATTTAAAAAAAAAAATAAAAAATTGAATTTCTTCTTAATGTGATGTTAAGAGTTATTTCAAAACTCAAATTTGTCATTAGTCCAAATTTGTTCGGATATACTAAATCTCATATGAATCAAGTCAATTTTTTTGAGTATAATATATAAAATTTACATTAGTAGTTAGTTTTTAAAGTAAAAACCAACATTCTCTTGTAATATGAAAATAATATAAAATATAAATCCTCGACGACAAATTTATATAAAAAAATTTTATTATTATAAAAATAAAAATCAAATATTTTCATGTCATAAAATAAACAAAGACACAAGTTTACTTCCAAGCAGAGATGAAAAATTAGAATTCAATGTATCACGAAAAAGGTACAAGGAGGAATTTTTGAATGATTACAATTTGAATAAACCAACAAACCCTAATGTGCTATATATAGAAACTAATTCAAATGTTGCCCGATCCCTTCGCTACCACTGCAGATTCTAAAAAATTCTCATAATATATACATATGCTGGGTCACGATACTGTAATATTTTAAAAATAAAATTAATTACTAATTTATTTTAATCGTAATAGTTTTTTAATAGACCGACTCTGAAGTGTTATCGTCCTCTGCCAACTGAACATTTCGTATGCCCTGTTAAGAGCCTTTCAGCTAGATGTGCCCGGTGAATCAAACAAATGGTACTACAGAAGGAAAATCTTCTGCTGCTGCTGCTGACACAAAAGAAGAAGACTTCCAAGTATTTGCCAAGCGCAACAGAGCTAGATAAGGCAGGGGCTGAGTTCAAGGTGGATTCTGATGCCCATTACTTGCTCTGCATCAAGTTTAAGACGCCTTGAATAACTGCTGGTACAATTACTGTGATTGTCCTGTTTTTGCTTACTCGTATCCAAACCCTCCAAAGATGCAATGAACACGGCAATGAATAAGTTGAAATTTCTTGAACACACCTAATTATCAAGATTGAGTACACAAATGAAATGATGATCCATACAAAACTAAAACTATTGTGCAGAAGTGAATACAAATTTTCTAATCCAAAAATAAATTAGGAAGCTGGAGAGTATTTATTTTGTTTGTACAATTTGATGGTCTTCTGTCCCATTCCAGAACAACTATCTAATTCAAGCAAACCAATGCAATCACTAAGACTTTAGGGCCAACTTGATGGAGAAGAATGGGGTGTATAGTATCCTCAAAGCTTAGCTTAGAACTTATTTCTTACGTGCTATGCAAAGTGGGCAATATATTGAAAAGGGTTCTGTCTTCTTTATGTGGGTGAGGCAAGGCTAGAATCTATACCAAGGAAACTTGATGATAAGGCAAGAGGTGCTCCTATTTACTTGCAGGAATGGAACACGGAGGAAAATGTGCGCTTGTTCAAGAGAAGGAGAAGGAGAAGCCAAATGTCTTCATCACCACTTTATGCCCCAAAAGAGGTGACTTACTCCCTCATTCCGACCCCCCTCCCTTTTATTTTGTTTTTCCTACATATCCAATCATGTGAAATCAGGTTTAAGAATTGCTAATGTTATTTGGATTATGATATTGTTGTATTTAGTAAATCACCATTCTTTGATTCAGTACGCTATTCATCCTGATTGTGGTATGATTGCTATTCATGTTGATTGTGATCTGATAGTGTAAATTCCTTTCATGCATTGGTTTGAAATCTTATTTTTTTTATTTATATAATTTTCTTAATAAACATGTAAAGTAATTATTTGTCAAATGAGATCTCATTGATTCAATTTTCAACACCAAACGTCCTTTGTCTTTTCGTCTTGCAATTTAACTATTGCATTTTTTTCTTGGAAGTACGAGAACTTGCTTCTCCAATCAGCTTGAGAGTTTGAAGAGATTCCCAAGAGTCTAACAGATTTCCATTTTATCATCCTCCTTTTTCCTTCTAACTAGCTTACCCTTTTTTATATATAAAAAAAATGTAATTCTGTTCTCTTTCTCTTTTATTAGAGTAATTTCAAAATGGACATTCGTACCACATAGGTAAGTTGAAAAGTTCATGCATTGTACGTTCGCATAGGTTTTAAGATAGCCAAAAGGTACAAAGAGAGAGTATGCCAAGTGCCTTGTAGTTAAATATAATTTCTTTTTTTTTTTTTTTGTCATAGTGAGACTTGAACCTAATATATTACAAGGGGAGGGGAATTGGTGACACTTGTTAAATATAATATATGTGTGTATGTAAATATATATATGCTTGACAATTGCAATTCTTAATTACCCCTAATTAAAATTTTCATTTGCATATTTGAATCCCGAATAATGAAATTCTCACCGTGTCTATTGAATTCAATTATTCGAATTGGATTGATGATTTAAGAGACAAAACTCTCTCGATATCTCTTTTCTCTATATATATAGGATTCGAATTCGAGACATTACATGAGAGGAGTTAGTGTCCAGCCACTAAATGAATTAGGTATTGATCCTAATATCTTAATTGCAAAATATGAAATCCAAATCGTATTCTTGATTACGAAATATAAAATTTGAATTTTTTAATTTTGAAATTTTAAAGTATTCTGATTTCAAAATAATGATTTTGTATATCATAATTTATAATACTGTATTCGAACTTTCCATCCAAAATTGAGAAGGCACTAATTTGATTTAAAATGCAACCTATTTGGAGGAATTTGAGTGGGTATTTCCAAACACCTATTTCCAACAGTTTTTAATGGCTAATTCTAAATAATCTGACTTTCAAAAAATAATGTAAAATTTATACTGGGCATTCAATTCCAGGAAAGAAATACATAATATTTTCTTCCTCCCAAATTTTTTACAATATTTCCTTGCATCATTGCAGACAATGTTATACGAGTAATATAATTTCTCATTTCTTGTAAGTGCCCAAGGTTTAACTTTTCTTAGTACAAACAAAATCAAACAAGAAGTGTTGTATTGCTACAAAATTTGAAGTCATTTTGTAAGAATACATTAAATCTCCTTTCTGGTAGAAGAGGCCACTGCCAAGCATATATATATATAATGATATAATCCACCCATAAATTTTTAATTGTTTTTTTTCCTAGTAAATCAAATTTAAGTTTACTATGGAGAATAGACTGCATGCTGATAGGCTCTACCAAGTGATTGCGGAGATGAAATAGTAAAACGAAAAGGTTAGTGAGAAGTTGAGTTTATTGTCACACCATTTTAATAATTAAAAAGATATATAGTAGTAAAATGGTTCTGAAAATGTATTTTTGTCAGCAGGAAATAAACGAAGAGATCAATGACCTGAATGGAGGAAATCAAGCTCAAAATCCGAGTGATCATCTGGCAATTGAAATAAATGAAGAGATAAATAACCTGAGCCCCCCTGTGTCTTCCGAGTGCTGTATTTATAGGGTTCCTGAAACCCTTGCCAGAAGTAACATTGATGCCTACAAACCAAGACTAGTGCCAATAGACCCTTTTCACCGTGACCCGCATAAATTTAAGGGCATGGAAAAGTAGAAACTGCGTTACCTGCATGCATTTCTTCAGCGGACAAAGTTGAGCCTAGATTCTTGCACTGAAGCTGTGAGAAAGTTGGAAGGAAAAGCACGCAGTTGCTATGCCAAAACCATTGAGCTTAGCAGCAATGATCTGGTGAAAATGCTTCTTGTTGATGCTTGTTTCATCACAGAGTTGTTCCTCAGATTATTTGTTGATAAGGAGAGAGACAAATCGGATCTTTTGATAAGTGTGCTAGTACTCGAGAATGGCTTATACAATGACTTGAGATTGCTTGAGAATCAGCTTCCCTTCTTTGTCCTGCAAGGAATATATGACCTGCCACAAGTACCCTTATCTCCTAGTCTACTTGAGCTAACCTTCTGCTTCTTTGCAGTCGATAATGTTCAGACGAAACAGGCTAATTTTGAAATTAAGCATTTCACAGACTTGTTAAGGACCTTTCAACTACCAAAGTTGCCACTTGAACTTAAAGAAGAAGATGGAATAGAATTCAAATCTGTGCCTAGCGCAACAGAGCTGGATGAGGCAGGAGCCAAGTTTGAGAAGGAATTGTCTACCCAGTGCTTGCTCGACATCTGCTTTAAGAGTGGTAGGATATTGAGAATTCCACCTATTCATATACACGACGCAACAGAAGCTTTTGTTAGAAACATTGTGGCCTATGAGCAATGCCATTATGACGTGGATGAATTTTACATCAGCAACTACATTACCCTCATTGGTGGCCTTGTCAAAACCCCCAAAGATGTGAATTCACTTGTTGAAGAGGGAATCCTCGTGAATTGGATAGGCGACAGTGGAGCTGTCTCAACTACATTTCCGGCGTTGGGTATTTCTCATCCACAGTGGTCGTCTCCATCGTCGGCCGCCAATGGATTCCTTCGCAGCGGCTTCAAACTCTTCGAATCTTTCCAGTTTCGAAGGGATATCATCAAGGTAAAACTCTCTGGACCATTGCCGGCATTCAATAACAATCGTCGACAGTCAATTTTAAAGAATTGGACGACGACGGCCGAAGAAGACAACAGAATTGGAAGCATCCAGAGATATTGCACTTGATCAGACCTCAGATCCGTAAAGATCACTCCATCTTCGACCCTCTTCGACAATTAGTCTCGTCTTACGACAACTCGATGGTGGCGGAGCAATGGACGGTGGAGGAGTGTGCGGCGAACTTAACGGTGGGCAGATCATGGATGAAATTAACGGTGGGCAGATCTAAGAGTTGATGTTGCCCAAGATAATGAAGTTCATGCTACTCATGAAGTTGATATTGCTCAAGATGAAATTAACTTGATGTTCATGTAACACGTTGGAATTAGTAGGTGTAGGATATTATGAAATTATATGAAATTTGTTGATCAGAAATATTCGTTATTTTAAGATTGTTTTTTGTTTTTTTTTAATTTTTATGAGACGATGGGACTATCAATTTTTGATATTATTATTTTAATTTATATTTTATTTGACTTTATAATTTTGTTATTTAGTTCTTAATTATCAATAAGTTTTAAAAATAATTATTGATTATATATATATTTAATTATTATTAAAAAATCAGCGGTTCGACCATATTGATCTGCATTCAATCGATTCAATCATATTTTTTAATTTTACGGGTTAATACGTGGTACGGTTTTGATAACATTGGTTCAAATTACTGGTTTCTAAACTGGTATTTAAAAAAACAAAGAAAGAAGCCAGAGGGACGGACTATTGTGCACAGTAGGGTAAGACTGCTAAATAAAAAAAGGAGGGACGGACTATCGTGCGCCGCAACCAGTACATAATAGGGTAAGACTGCCCTTAAAAAAAAATTAATTCATCTCCTTTGTTAGTACACTTGGGGATGGCTTTTATTGGGGGTGGTGGTGGCCGCCCCCTCTCACCAAAGATGACAATGAATTATGCAGCTGGATTGGGGGATAAGACCGGCGAGGACCACTGGGAGCACAATAGTCAACATGAGAAAGGGATTAATCTTACCTACAAGTTAGTGTTACCTGAATAAGAGGAAGGTAAGTTTGATGTCCCTGAACCTTTGGTTGCGGATGGTGAAAAGACCTGAGTTTTGTTTGATTGGAAACCTTATTAGACGATTTTGGAGATGAATAGAATTGATACCTTATTGTGGAGTAAATTGGGGCTTGTTGAGGTTATTATGATTGGGTTTGGAATTATTCTATTGAAATTTAATTCAGATCAGCACTTTAAGCAGATTTTGGATAGAAATCTATGACATATATTTGGAGTCTCATTTGTATTGCGTAGATTTCACATGGGAATGTCTGCCATTGAGTTTGAGCCTAGGACGATTGCTGTTTGAGTCAAACTTCGTAATGTACCTATGGTTCTATACACCAAGCGAGGATTGAGTTATGTAGCATAGGTATGTGGAAGGCTACTATCTATGGATGATGTTATAGTGTCTTGCACTCGACTTAGATATGACAGGATTTTTCTTGAACTTGATGCAACGAGTCTTACTTGTTGGGAGGCAGTGTTCAAGCTACCTGATGGGAGTGAGTTTGTTGTTAAGGCACAATATGCCTATGTTCTACCTAGATGAGAGTTTTCTTCGCCTTTGGGCATCCTCATGCGAAATGCCTGAAGAGCCCCTCTACTTAGGATAATAACAAGACTTCTGAGTCAATTCGTCAGACAGGGGATGACCGTAGGGCTCGAAAATCAAAGAAAAGGTGTCAAAGATGCCAGGAAGTGACATGAGTTAAGGAGCCAGTAGTGGAGACGGTTATAAAGATAGGAGGAGTGACTCAGCCTCAGGCAGAGGAGACTAATACTAGCTATGTGCTAGCCATTTGGGAGGAGCAAGTAGATCATACAACTGATTTACCTAACATGGATGTTGGTCTTGCTCTGGTTCGTAGGGAGGACATACCGATTTGTGCTACTACTTCACCAGAGTTGGATGGTGGCCCTATTATGGAGGTTAGGGAGGAAACTCTGGTTTGTGATACTATACCACCAGATTTTAGGGAGTGTGTGACCCTATTTCCTTTTGATAGTATTCTGAGTATCCCAAGTGATATCCAGCCTGGTGGAAGTTGTGATAGTTCTACATCAGTTGAGACAAGATCAATAGTAGGTGATGGTGCTTGATCTTCCCCCCTCTAGCCCTTCTTGTGCCTCATCCTTCCATAGGCAAGAAGGCTGAAAGGGAGTTGAAGAGGTCTTACTTAAGGGCGTACCCACTCTTAGTACGTTTCAGATAATAGGATGTTGGAACGTAAGGGGTCGGAATGACCCTATTCATATTGGTGCTACCAGAAGTTTTATTTTGTAACACCGATTGCAGTTGGCGGGCTTCCTTGAGACAAGGGTGAGATTTTCTAAGGAGGTATGTATTTAGCAGACTTTTTTACCTCATTTGAGATATATTGTTGCTCGGGCAAGTAATTATACTACACGTATCTGGTTGAGTTGGGATCCATTGGAGGTTAGAGTGGATGTATTATCTTGTGAAATTGATTGCAGAGCTCAGTTTGTCTAGATTGATATATGCTGTGAGATAGTTGTAGTTTATAAGTCTAATCAGGCAGGAGATCGTTATCTCTTTTGGGACTACATGAGAGCTCAGAGTAGGGGTGTGATTACCCTTTGGTGTGTCCTTGGAGATTCTAATGCTGTCAAACGGCCATCTGAGAGGAGTATGGGTAATCCGAATTGGTCGTTAGCTGATTCTATCTTGGATGACTGTATGTGGTACTTGGAATTGGATGATTTGAGGTATTCTAAGGCTTTCTTCACTTGGCGAAATAGATAGACTGTTGATCCTATTATGAGAAACCCGGATAAGGTATTGGTTAATTCAATTTGGCTGGCTTCTTATCTGTTTTCTAAGGCAGTATTTCTTCCTTCGAGTGACTCCGATCATTCACTGTGTGTGGTTCGGTTGCAAAGAGAAGATCAACATAGAAAGGTGCTATTTAAATTTTTTGAGTTTTGGATGGATCATCCTCGGTACCACGATATTGTAATAAAGGTTTGGATAGAAGTTTACTATGGTAGACCGATGTATCGCCTGTATAGAAAGTTTAAGGGTCTGAAAATGAAGTTGAGGCAGTTGAATCATCAAGAGAACAGCAACCTCTCTATAAGAGTTCAGGAAGCTCGAGAGGATCTTATACGGATTCAACAGGTGATGTTATTAGATAAAGATGGGAGTGACTTGGGTAGCGAAAAGAGGGCTGTTGCTTCTCATTATTATAGGCCTTCGAATATCGAGGAGAGTATTTTACTAGAAAGTGAGAGTCCGATGGCTTCAGTTGGGTGATCAAAATACTGCTTTTTTCTTTGGCATGGTCAAACGTAGACATAATCGAAACTTTGTTTGTTTTCTGGTCAGGATGGATGAGACACGGATATATGATCCGAGTGATATTAGACAGGAGGTAGTTAGTTATTTTAGGGGATTGTTTACGAGCAGACGAAGGGTTGGACGATTATATCTAAGTCTTATCACTCCTTTACTTCGAGATTTGCCATCTGAGACTCAGATTCATGCTTTGGGGGCTTCAATGACAAAGCAAAGGTGAGGGAGGCTATGTTCTCTTTGGGCAGACATAAGGCTCCAGGTCCAAATGGATTCAATGTTGAGTTCTTTTGATCCAGCTGGGAAATTGTAAGATCAGATGCTACAAGGCTATTTTGGATTTCTTTGCTCATAGGCGTCTTCTTCAGGAGGTAAATGGCATGATCATTTTACTTATCCTGAAGAATGATAACCCAACTTCACTGATAGATTTTCAGCCTATCTCTTGCTACAATATGGTTTATAAGTGTATATTCAGGATTATTGCAAAGAGAATAAGTCAGGCTCTATCGAGTATCATAGGTAGTGAGCAGTCTGCTTTTGTGAGGGGTAGAAGGATTAGAGATAATATTCTACTAGCTCATAAGCTCCTTCATGGTATCACCTGAATCGTGACTCTCCTAGATGCGTGATAAAGATAGATATCATGAAAACCTATGATTCGATGGAGTAGGATTTTCTCACACTGGTGCTGGGAGTGTATTGGCTTTCCTATGTGGCTGGTCGACAGGATCATGGAGTTGTCTCGATAGCGAGTTTTGCGATAGTGATTAATAGGGAGTTGAAGGATTTCTTTCGGAGTTTGCGAGGTCTTTGATAGGGATATACTTTTTCCCCTATTCTCTTTGTGATGGTTATGGAGGTTTTCTCGGCTTTCATGCATAGGACCACTGACGGACCAACATTTAAGTATTATTAGAGATGTCAAGAGATTAGTCTTTCTTATTTGTGTTTTGTAGATGATCTGATACTTTTCTCTAAGGGTAGCTTATCTTCTGTATAGTGTGTTTTGGATGTTTTGACTCAATTCGAAATACTCTATGGTTTGCAAATCAACCCCTAGAATAGCGAGATTTTTTTGGAGCGGTTGATTAGGGGTCAGGGACCACATTTTGAAGACATCGGGATTTCGTTTGGGTCATCTTCCAGTCAGATACCTAGGGGTTTTGCTATTATCGACTAGACTCTTAGTTGTGGAATGTTGCCAGCTTGTGCAAAGGGTGACAGCTTGGATTCACGAATAAACACTTATCCTATGCTAGTCATCTATAGCTGGTTAGTACCATTCTCTTCTCAATTTAGACGTATTCGTCGTCTATGTTTCTTCTTCCAAAGGCGTTGTAAAGAGATCGAGCAAATTATGTCTAGGTTCTTGTGGGCTAGTCCATCTCTTGATCACAATAAAGCCAAGGTAGATTGGTCTCTTGTTTATCGGACGAGAAAGGAGGGGGTTTAGGGTTGAAAAGAGTGGCGAATTGGAATAGAGTGGCTCGACTTAAGCATATCTAGCACCTTCTTTCAAACCTGGAGGATAACGTCCGGTATTGGTGGGTGAGGACGTATCTACTTCGAGATCATAATTTTTGGTATATTTGAGTCTCGGTCTCTTGCTCATGGATATGGAGGAAACTTTTATCGCTTTAGTATCTAGTTCGGAACCTAGTAGCTTGAAAGATGGGTGCTGGCAGCCACATCTCAATCTCATATGATATTTGGTCGCGTGCAAGTCCCTTCATAGAGGCCTTTGGGAGGCAAGTCATGGAGACATCGGGTTTTTCTTGTGGGTTTTCTGTTCAGGATTTTTTTGCCAGCACTTATTGGTCATAGTATATTTAGAGCACTGAGTAGAGGATTTCAAGATCGATGAGAGCTTTTTTCGATTGTATTTGCAAGATTATCTCGGAATTTGATTTGCCATCTATTGTTAGATATGACAGGATTGTGTGAACTCTCAATTCTAATTGTGAGTTCTTCATTGCTTCCGCTTGAAGGTATCTTAGAGATTCCCATTCTGATGTACCATGGACGGACCTGGTATGGTTCCCTAGAGCGATTCCTCTATTTGTATTTATTTTGTGGCTGGTTTCAGTGGAACTGTTTCAGACAAGTGACCATTTATTCAGACTTGAACTCTCGAGTTCCTCGACTTGTTACCTCTGCTCATGTCAGAGAGAGACCGTTGATCATTTACTCTTTAAATGCCTCTTCTCCAGAGAGGTTTGGAGACTAATCATGACTAACTATGTTCCTGTGATCTTTCTTATCTCCTGATCCGATTTTCAGGCAACCCTTATCTCCTCCGCTAGACTATCTCTAGCAAAATAGGGTTTTCATACATTTCCTTAGTGCATGCATTTACTATATTTAGATGGAGAGTAATAAGAGAAGGATTGGTAAGCAATAGTTTCTTCCACGAGTTATCGCGACATTTCTTAGTGTAGTAGTATACGCAGTTGAGACCACATCTTAGCGATTTTGTATTAGGGCCTCACATATAGGTCCATTGATTTTGCTCAGGTTGCTCAAGGTAGTTCCTGGTTCCTGTGTTTTCTTTCTTTTTGATATATTCATTCTTTTATATATATATATAAAACTCTAGAATTCAAATTCATTTGAATAATTCTAATTACAAAGGAAAAAGTTGTTGAGATAAGGACCTGGGCAATCATTGTAGAGCCGATAAGTTCCTTATGGACAACTCAAGTGGTAGAATCTCACCACTTACATCCTCCCGTCCCTGATTCAATCCCACTTGGTTGCATCTCCTTGTATAAAAAAAAAAAAAATTGTAGTGCTGGTAAGGGTCAATGCAATAAAAAGTAGGACTAACAAGAGATGAAGAAATGGATGGACCAAATTCCCAAAAGGGCAGTTTAGTAGTTAAAATTTTTTTTCATAATCTGATAATCTCGAATTCAAATCTTGATGTAATTAAAAGAAAAAAAAAGAAATGGATAGACCAGGCAAGCCAAGAAATGAGCTTAACGAATCTAAGGTCACATCCCGAGCCATACTTAAAACCGATCTTGATTTGGGTTCTACAAGTAAACGTGAGTCCGGAAAGGTTAATCTTGATCTGCACTTGGGCTAACAAATTCAGCCCACATATCGTTAGGCTGGAGTTTGTCATACTCGATGTGAAAACTACACACCGACGCCTGTAGTGTAGTCTTTGGATAAAATTTGTTCGGCCTGATAAACACCCTGACGCAGACCTACAAGAATTGTACCCGAATGGAAAAATCTGATTGGTGTAAAACTCCTCCCACTTAAATATTTGGATTATATTCGCAGTAATAAAATGGGGCGTGCAATCGGCATATTTCTTATCACACAAATTACTAGCATTATAATGCCAAGTGGTGGAAATGTATGGAAAAAGGGTTGTGTGCGCGAGTCTAAGCTATATGTATGAGGCAAGGCTAGAATATATACCAAAAGAACTTGATGCTTAAGGCAAGAGGTACTCTCTTGTACTGGCATAAATGGAAGATAGAGGAAAATGTGCCTTTTGAACCATTACTGATGTGCAATGGTAGAAGAAGCCCAATATGTCTTCATTAGCAATTCACGTCTCATTAGAGGTAACTACCTTCTACATTTTCTCCTTCTTTACATTTCTTTTGTGCAATCCATGCACATAAAGATGCATTACGTTTTTTTTTTTATTATACAAGAATTCGAACCCTAAATTTCAGGATTAGGAGAGAAGGATTATGACCATCAGACTGTCCTTTTGGAGACAAATATGCATTACGTTTCATATTGATACATGGTATCCATTTATTTTGTTAACCAGAGCTTGAGTTCCTTTTCTTCATCTTCATGGGAGCAGTTATGCTAGCATCCAGAGTAATAATTGACAAGACATTATCTATTTTATCATCAGGAGAAGCAACCAATGATGAGTACTGATGAAACAATATTCCAATAAATCAAGTTCAAAACCAAACCATCTAGCAATTCAAATGGAAGGAATGATCAAAAAATTTGAGTCCTCCAGTGTCAACTGAATGTTGCATTTATAGAGTGCCTGAAACCATTGCCGATGGCAATGCCGAAGCCTACAACCCGCGGCTAATGTCAATCCGCCCTTTTCATCATGGCCTAGAAAAATACAAGGCCATAGAAGGAATGGCCCCGATTTCTACAACCCACGTCAGTTGCTAACGTGGCAGTGTGGATTATTTGGGGGTGATGATGTGCAATGCCACGTCATCATCCGTACGTGAAGCTACTCTGTCACGTCATGTCATGTCATTCGTTAACGGATAGTCTGTCTTTGTCAATATCGAAGGAAGCAATTTATTACGTTTTTTAAAGTCTACAAATCTTATTGTAATATTTTGAAATTTAGAGATTAATTTATGAATTTTAAATATAGTTTATAAATTGGACATATTATTAACCCAATTTCTACTATTGATGTTGAGTTCTCTGATCAAGGTCATCAATTGGAGTCTTCAAAGGGATAACCTAATTCTTAAGGGGACAGTCTGGTGGTCATAATCCCCCTCTATTAATTCTGAGATATAGGGTTCGAATTCTCGTATAACAAAAAAAATGGAATAACCTAATAGATATAATCTAACTCTTCTAATCTCATAATCCGTGATTCGAAATGTAATCAAGTTTAACAACCCAACCTCCATTTCTATTATTAATGATAGACTTCTGTCGTCAAAGCCATCAATTGGAGGGCCACATCCTTAACAACCCAACGTTTTCATAATCCGTGATTCGAATGTAATCAAGTTTAACATCCCAACGTCCATTTCTATTGACTTCTGTGGTCAAAGTCATCAATTGGAGGGCCACATCCTTAACAACCCAATGTTTGTTTCTATTAATGATGCTTGCGAAAGAATAGTTTATTCTGTGCTCATTGATGAATGGACCGTCTTGTAATTATGTTGATAAGGGGACACTAGAGGCTGAGTTTTTATTATCTGCAAACTTAGCAAAGTTAAACAGCTGGTTTTATATTCATCTGAATTCACATATCCTACTCCCACAAAAAAGAAAAAAATAATGTACAATCACTTGTCTAATTACATAAACATTCACGGTTCACATAATAAATTAAGCATTTAATACAAATAACTCATCCAAAAATCTTCCCATGCCCCGAGAAATAAGAGTGTAGCGTGAGCCTTAAAAATCTAATCTAGTACTTTTGATTTTTGAAAATTAATTATATATTTTCAAATATAAATATATATATATATATATATATATATATATATTCTACAACTTAAATAATTTTTTTCATCTATTCTCTTAATTCTGCCATCCAAATTATGAGATTTTAAGAAAATCTGACGGAGGTTATCTTTCCTTGAGAAAAAGGACAATTTCTATTAGTGATGCTAGGCTTCTTTAGTCAAGGCAATCAATTGGAGGGCCACATCTTAACAACCCAATCTCCAATGGACCCAATGTCTTGTAATCACGTTGAAAAGGTGAAACCAGAGGTCGATATTTGCAAGCTGAGACAAGCTTTGAGTTGACTAATTCCTTTATTTTCAACGACCAGGCAAACAGCTTGTTGAAGTATTTCCAGCCTATAAATTGAGGAGCAAAGGAGCCACGACCCTCCAAGGAGCTTACGGGCATCAACTATCACAATATCATATTGCTTTTCAGACTATATTTGCAGGTAATTTATATTTTCTCTTTCTTCCCCATTTTGTTTACGTTATTATGTGATGTAGGACTTCAAAATAACACTCGTATGATCTAATACACCACCTTGTAGCTAAATTTCCACTGATTGCAATTTGATGGCCCGTCCCATACCAGAACAACAGTCTAATCTTAGCAAACCAATGCAATCACTAAAACTTTAGGGTCAATTTGATGGAGAAGAAAGGGGTGTGTAGTATACTCAAAGCGCTTAAAATATATTTCTTACGCACTACACAAAGTGCGCAACATATGACAAAGGGTTATGTCTTCTTTATGTGCGTAAGGCAATGCTAGAACATATGCCAAAAAAAAAAACTTGATGATAAGGCAAGAGGTGCTCCTATTTCCTTGCAGAAACGGAAGATACATATTTGTGTGTTCTACTGAAGGAGAAGCCAAATATGTCTTCATCAACAATTCCCGGCCCAATAGAGGTGACTAACTCTGTACCCTTTCCCATCTTTTATTTTGCGTTCCTACATATCCAATCATGTGAAATTAGGTTTAGGAATTGTTAATATTATTTGGATTATGATATTGTTGTATCTAGTAAATTACCAGTCCTTGATTTAGTAGGCTATTCATGTTGATTGTGTAAATTCTTTTCAAGCATTGATATGAAAATATGTGCTTTTTATTTATGTAAGTTTCTTAGTAAACATATAAAGTAATTATTTGTCAATTTAGAACTCATTGATCCAATTTTTAACACCAAATTAATTTGGAGGAATATGAGTGGGTATTTCCCAACAGTTATTTTCAATAGATTTTAAATGACTAATTCTAAATAATCTGGTTTTCAAAGAAATATAAAATTTGTACCTTTAAGAAAAGATGTGCATGTCTATAAAAAGGGTATAAGAAATACATAATATCTTCTTCCTCCCAAACTTTAATACAATATTTCATTGCAGACAATGTTATACAAGTGATATAATTTTGTCATTTCTTGTAAGCGTCCAAGGTTTCATTTTTGTTAGTACAAACAAAATCAAACAAGAAGTGGTGTATTGCTACGAAATTGGAAGTCGTTTTCTAAGATTTCATTAAATCTCCTTTATGGTGCGAAGAGGCTACTGCCAAGCTCACATAATGATATAATCCACCTATAAATATTAATTATTTATAATTTTTTTTCTAGTAAATCAAATTTAAGCTTAATGCTGATAGGTTCTACCAAGTGATTGTGGAGATGAAATAGTAAAAAGAAAAGGTAAATGATAAGTTGAGCTTATAGTCACACCATCTCAAGATATAAGGGATATATAGAAGTCAAATGGTAGTTGACTATATAACTTTACAAAGGTTTGTTTCAAAATCTATGTTATCTTGCTTAGTACTGGATCAATTAGCTTTTTGATATCCAACATATGCCCATGAATGTCATTTTTTTTCTTCTTTCTCTGAATGAAATTTTAAACAAACCACCAGCTCAAAATATATGTTACTCTGTTTTCATTTAGTTTCATGATCTGAACATGAATTTTTGCCAGAAGGAAATAAATGAAGGGATTAATAAGCAGTGCAGTGGAAATCAAGTTCAAAATCCGAGTGATCAGCTTTCAATTGAAATAAATAAAGAGATTAATAATCTGAGCCCCCCTATGTCTTCCGAGCGCTGTATTTATAGGGTTCCTAAATCCCTTGCGAGATGTAACATGGATGCCTACAAGCCAAGACTAATGCCAATAGGACCTTTTCACCATGACCCACATAAATTTAAGGACATGGAAAAGCAGAAACTGCGTTACTTGCATGCATTTCTTCAGCGGACAAAGTTGAGCCTAGATACTTGCATTGAAGCGGTGAGAAAGTTGGAAGAAAAAGCACGCAGTTGCTATGCCGAAGCCATTGAGCTTAGCAGTAATGATCTGGTGACAATGCTTCTAGTTGATGCTTGCTTCATCATTGAATTATTCCTCAAATTATTTGTTGATAAGAAGAGAGACAAATTGGATCTTTTGATAAGTGTGCCATCACTCCTGTGTGACTTAAGAATGGACTTGGTACTGCTTGAGAATCAGCTTCCCTTCTTTGTCCTGCAAGGAATATATGACCTGGCACAAAAACACTTTTCTCAAAGTCTAAGTGAGCTAACCTTCCGCTTCTTAGAAGACCATGACGTTCAGAAGAAAGAGCCTAATCTTGAAATTAAGCATTTCACAGACTTGTTAAGGAGCTTTGTACTACCAAAGTTGCCACTTGAACATAAAAAAGGTGATGGACTAAATTTCAATTCTGTGCCTAGCGCAACAGAGCTGGATGAGGCTGGAGTCAAGTTTGAGAAGGGATTGTCTACCCAATGCGCGCTTGACATCCGCTTTGAGAATGGTAGGATATTGAGAATTCCACGTCTTTTTATACACAGCGAAGCAGAAGCTTTTATGAGAAACATTGTGGCCTATGAGCAATGCCATTATGACTCGGATGAATTTTACTTCTCCGACTACATTAACGTTATTCATGCCCTTGTCAAAACCCACAAAGATGTGAATTTACTTGTTGAAAAGGGAATCCTGGTGAACTGGATAGGCAACAATGAAGCCGTCTCGAGGCTATTTCAGAATATTGTAACAGTGGTTGACGTTTCAGAGTTTCATTACAAGCGACTGTTCGAGGACTTGAATGCCTACTGTGAGAAGCCTTGGAACAGATGGAAGGCGTCCTTGAAACGAGATTATTTCAAGACGCCTTGGATTAGTGCTGCTACAGTTGCTGCCATTGTCCTACTTTTGCTTACATGCGCACAAACTATATCCTCCATTATCCCCCTTATCTAATCAACCACTCGTACTTGTATTAAGAGGATACATACAGATATCCCTCATTCTTTATTTTTTATTTTTTACCTTTCTTCTTTTCTCGTTCTTTCTCGACTTGTTTTAACTTTTAAGTGATTGGGATGTAATTTTGTGCATTAAAATTTGTAAGAATTTTAGTGGAGTAATGGTATTGGTGGTATGTTTCCATTATGTACTCTAAACTACAAGCTACTACTTGTCAAGTGCTATTTCCTTTCTTTGTCATATATAAGCAATATCTGCTATTTCCTTCGCAAATGGGGTTCAATCATTTGAAGGATTGAAATTCTCTTTCATGTGGTTTGTGTTTCAAGTGCTACTCCATACCTCATAAATCTGTATATGTATGTGTATATCGATGTATTCTATTTTTTCTAAAAGCTTTTTAATCATAAAAACTGGTTGTATAACTCAAATTAGTAATAAATTGGAATAAGGTATTTATTTGAAATGTAAAATAATATATTCGGAAAGTCAAAATAAGTTCATGCATTACTCGACATTAAAAGAAACCTCTTGAACTCCAATTCGTTTGAATGATCCTAATTACCAAGGAAAAAATTGCCAGTTATATGGACAAGATTTTCAAGCAATGGCCAAGATAAGGACCCGGCTAGAGTTGTAGAGCTGGTAAGGGTCAATGCAATAAAAGTGGGACTAACTGGAGGTGAAGAAATGGATGGACCAGGCGGGCCAAGAAATGAGCTTAACAAATCTTAGTTGGGTCCAAGCTCAACCTGAGCCATGCTTAAAACCAGTCTTGATTTCAGTTCTACAAGGAAATATGGTCCCAGAAAGCTTAATCTTGATCTGCGGTTCGCTTAACAAATTCAGCCCACGTATCTGTAGGCTGCAGTTCGTCGCACCCAGTCTGCAAACTGCACGCTGAAGTCAGTATAGTCTTCCTTGGAGTAAAATTTGTTTGGCCTGAGCCTGATAAACACCTTGAGGCAGACCTACAAGAATTGGACCTTGTTGGAAGTTATATACCCACGTGGACATATGTCAAGGGTGGTTATGCCAAATGATAACCACCCATAACTCACTTGGATCCCTCTCTCTCTCCAAAGATTCTCTCTCTCTCTCTCTCCCTGAGACCTTTTGGTTGTTTGGTCGGCAAAGTTGTACATTGATGAGATCGTAAGGCTTCACGGAGTACCGGTATCTATTGTATTGGACCGTGATCCTCGATTCACTTTTAAATTCTTGCCAAAGTTGCAAGAGTCATTAGAGACTAAGTTGAAATTCAGTACTGGCTTCCATCCCCAAACCAATGGACAATTGGAGCGCACCATCCAAATATTGGAAGACATGCTTAGGGCATGTATTATGGAATTTCAAGATAGTTGGGATAGACACATTCCGTTAGTTGAATTTGCCTACAACAACAGTTACCAAGCTAGCATAAGGATGCCCCCTATGAAGCCCTTTATGGAAGGAAGTGTCATACTCCTTTGTGTTGGGACGAAGTTGGAGAGAGAAAAATTGAAAGTATAGAAATGATCGAGGCCACTAAAGAGAAAGTGAAGCTGATTCGAGAAAAGATGAAGGCAACTCAAGATCAACAAAAGAGCTATGCCGACAAGAGAAGAATGCCTTTGGAATTTGAAGAAGGAGATATGATGTTTTTGAAGATATATCCGTGGAAGGACGTAATCCGCTTTCAGAAACGGGAAAAGCTAAATCCTTGTTATATCGGTTCTTTCAGAATTCTTGAAAGGATTGGACAAGTGGCATACCGGCTAGAATTACCGCCAGAGTTGCAGAGGATCCATGACGTTTTTTACGTTTCCATGTTGAACAAGTATTTATCGGATCCCTCACATATATTAGAAGCACTTCCAATAGAATTGAATGAGAATTTGAATTTCAAGATACAACCGGTGAAAATCATTGATAGGCAAACAAGCAGTTGAGGAATAAGCAGATTCTTATGGTTAAGGTGCTATGGAGAAACAATCAAATCGAAGAACAGACTTGGGAAACCGAAGAAATGATGCAGAAGCAACAACTGCAGCTCTTTGATGTGTAATTGTATCTTGGAATTTCGAAAACGAAATTTGTTTTTAGGAGGTTAAGAGTTGTAATACCTAAAAAAAAAAAGGACGGAGAGACGCAACGTTTTAAACCAAAACGCCGCATCTCCCCCACCCCCAATTTGATTAGGGCTTTCAACCCTAATCTCTCTCATTCTCTCTCCCTCTCCCGATTCTCTCTCACTCTCCACCTCCCTCCGTTGTGCCTCCCTCACTCACCGGCGAGCTCCGCTGCACACAGCAGTTTTCCTCCTCCTCGCTCTCTCTCGAGCACTCTCTGTCTCCGTCGCTCTCTCTCTCAAGCGCTCTTTGTCTCCATCGCTCTCTCTCTCGAGTGCTCTCTCTCTCGAGCACCTCTCCGCCTCCGACTACCGTACGTGACCGCCTCTCTCTCTCTCTGTTTTCTCTCTTCTGCATGTGAACAGAACACTCTTTCTCCCTTCCACGCACGACAGCTCGCAGAGCTCTCACTCTCTCGCTCATTCTCACACTGCTCTCCCTGCCGAGAGCCTTTCGGTGGCCTTCATTGAAGCTCCGAATCAACATCCACCTTAGACCTTCGAAACCCTAGGCCGACTACGGATCTATCTTTGTGCAGGTAAGAATAGATTTCTGAATCCTAGTTCTAGAGTTCCAATTTTTTTTAGGTGATTGAACTAACTTACCATACCTTATTTTGGTGAAGAGGCACTGCAGATCACCAATAGGACTGAGGAGACATTCGAATGAGGCTGCGAAATGTGAAACCCTAGGTGAGAAAAAATTCAAGTTGTTTCGAAAATTGAATGAGTTTAGTCTGAATTTAGAATGAGAGTTTTGTATATGTTCTGAAAATGTGTGGAATTTGAAGAGAATGCATTTTCTTGAATTTGATATATGATTTCGAGGGTTATGTCTAAATTCTACGTGAATTTAGGCTAATTAATACGAAAGAAATGTATTGGATGAAATTAGGAATTTAGGCTCATTGTGTTATAAATGAGCAAAATGAGTTTAAAATTGTTTTATAAATGATTTTGTATGATTTTTACATATTTTATATAATTTGTATTGTGATTGTGGGATATCCGGACTGGATTGTAAAGTATGAATGCATTCATGGTGTTTATAAATACATGTATGCCATACGTGATTTGATATTGTTTTATGAATTGCTATAACATGAAATTGATGATTAATTGCTAGAAAATTATGGCACATGATTTGAGAAATGACATGTTTGAGAAATGCATGGTACTAGTGGTTAATGGCTATAGTTATTCCCCCCACGGAGCGACCCGACGGGGTGGGGTGGTTGGGGTTTCATTGCGAGAGAGATATACGCGATCTCTTCTCTGATACGTCGGACTATCTAGATTGCACCCCGGGGAGGTTCGAGCCAACTCCAAGGAAGGGGGTAGTGTTTGAAATACTGAAATGGAAAACCTCTTGGCGGGCTTCTGTCTTGGTTCGGCCAAACACAAGATGGAAGCAATTTCGATGGGACCCTTGTGATTTTCTGAAAAAATATTTGATATGGATACATATTTTGTGAATTATCTGATTTATTGAAAATATTTCGATATATATGAAGTATTGTTTGAGATATACTTTGACACCCCCACATTCACCCCTCATTTATCACACAATCGTACCATTGCACTCCACTCACTGAGTATTTCCCAATACTCACCCCCCTCTTTAATATCTTTCAGAGGAAGTTTAGGTCTGCGACAAAAATTGGAGTTTAGGAAGGTTTATTCCGCTGACTTGTGCAGGTACATACTGATGCGAGTGTATTTTGGTTGATTTTGAAATCCATGGAAGGGAAGGCTTATATAATTCTTTTTGTATGAATTAAATCAATACTTGTTTCATATATAGAGCAAGTATTGATAGAATTCTTACATAGTTTGTATTGGAATTTGTACGGAACTTATTTATTTTCTCTTAACTCTTATTTTGTTTAGACTTATTGTTTAAATGGGACGTTTGATTTGAAATGATGAGATTTGTTATTTTTTTTCGATTTTACGGATTTCTGTACATCTCATACCGTATGGATTTTACAGACGCTATCTTGTTGCTTAGGCGAATGTTAGTAAAATTTTGCGATTATGATTTGAGATTTCTTTTGTTTTAAATGTATTAATTTTGCTAAGAATTCTGGAACGGCTGGGATGGCCAATTTTGCATGCGTGTATGTACAGGAACCCCCCATTTGTGTGTCGACGGATGCTCGTGTGTACAGGGATGGACCGGATGGGTTCTTTGCATGTGTATTGTTATATGATTTTCTTATTTCGAATGAAATTGTGTATCGGATGAGTTGCTGAACTGATTTATAGTCTTGCGGAGTCCCGGTATATGGAGAGGTTCTGCCCTTCTATTGAGACAATGCGGCGGCTGTTGCGTGGTCGATCCGAGGATCGGGGCATGACAACATACATATACGTCCGCTATTTTCCTACCCAGCATTAAATCAAGGAGTATTTTGTATATCAGGTAAACCCTTTACAACTAAAGGGACAAACATTGTTACAAATGCCAAAAAGAAATAAAAAAAATTATTTGCTTGGATTGCTCTTATATCTGTTGACGGTAGAGAAGTACCTCTCTCTCTCTCTCTCTCTCTCTCTCTCTCTACACTTTTCTTTTTTGTGGGAAAGTCTCAGTCATGTGCACACTGATGCCCCTTAAGACGTATGTACCAACCCGCGGCTAGATATTCACTTCATGAATAACAAGAAGCTAAAAATCCCACAACTTGAAATAGACGACGGTGGGGTACTTCTTGTCCCTTTCTCACTGCAATTGGGATGGGGCAGCCGTAACCCCTCTCGTATATAGCATTTTCTTAGATTCTGTTAACAAAAAATTAATCGATTTTTTAAAATAAAATTTTATTGATATAATAATTTAAAATTATTATTTTTATTTGTAAAATTTTATATTTTTTATTCAAAATTTTCTTTATCAATTAAAAATATTACAAATAAAATAAAATAAATTGGGATAAAATGGTTGAAATCAGTAATGATTTGTTTTGCAAGTAAAATATTTATTGGCTTTTATGGTTCAGATGAAAGGATTTTAAATTATTTTTTTATGTAACTCAAATTAAATTAGTAAATAATTTATAGATTGATTGATTGATAGTGTTGCAATAAAAATTGTCAAATTAAAAAAAAATACGCTAAAAATTTTAAAATCCTACAAAAAAAAATGTTAAAAATACCATTAAAATCTTTTAAAATTTTCTTATAGAATTATGGCCCTCCGTCTCTGTCTGTCGTTCATTGTATATCTTCTCTTTTGTGTAGTTCTCAATTTGGACCAAACCAACCGAACTTGATTTCAGAGTTGAAGGCAAGAGCAATCATGGTAGGTGGACCTGCAACCATGGATTGGAACTACAAATCAACCCTAAAGGCCATTTTGATAACTACAAATTTAATTAAGTCTAATTTGAGGTTTTGATTCATAAAAATTTTGAATGAATTAGATAAAACACTTTCAAATCAAAATTTTATGACATTTTTTCTTCAGATAGGCATCCCGGTCTTTATGTTTCACTAAGCAAGCTCCCTAAATTATGAGGAAAAAAATAAGCAAATTGTTATATAGTATCAGAAAATCGATATTATAGTTTTGGATATTTGATAATACATACTAATATCTTTCAACAATTTTCCTTGGTTTTCCGATTTAATAATCAAGAAAATAGGGAAAATTATACCTCTAATTCTTAAAATTAGAAATTACTCCCTCCCGACTATGCAAAGAATAACGTTACAAGACCAAGTTAACCAAATGAAAAAAAAAAAAAAAAAAAAAATCATTCTTTGCCCTATTTTAACAATATGTTTTCAAAATTTCCTTAGCTGTTACATCTTAAAAATTCAAGGATGTGACTGTAACAAATGAATGTTAAAACCATACAAATACATTGAAATTTAAGATTAAGCCAATAATTTAAGAATTATACATAGAATTGGCCCTATAATAGGATTTATAATTCCAAACAATGCAGAGTACAATGTCGAATTGGGACATTCAGTGTTATTCCAACTCATAATTCCCACTAATAAAGAGTACATGCCGTTTGTTCTATTTTGTCTCTGTAGTAGCCATTTCTTTCGGCAGAGACACAGGAATTTTATTTTGCAACACCTATAATTTGTTCCTGCTAAATCACTAATGGCAAGGCCGAAACCGATTGTACCGCAGGGGCGGACATACGTAGGGCCCAAGGTGGGCAATTACGCCCCTTCAATTTTTTTAAATTTAATTAATGTTTATGATTGATATATATTTTACATTCATTTGATTATAATTTTGCACCCTCTGGCCATGTTGGTTTTTTGAATAACTATCTAATAAATTCTTTTACACCCCTGCCACTGGGTCTTGGGTCCGCCTCTGTTGTACCCTATATCAGTATCATCTTATATGATAGGATGTCATAATCTGCAAAGTTTTGGTTAATCTTTTTATTCACTTAAATATCAGCACTGGTGCAGATATATTTGGCAACTTTTATTTAGGCATGTCTCCTGTTGAAGAGCTAATTTCTGGCATGCTCTACAACTAGTACCAAAAGTGGATTCTGGTTTCTAAGGTTTCATTAAGCAATTAAGCATGTTTAAATGCCCAAATTTTCCCTTTTTAAGTTTCCCATTTTTCTTTAACATGATTTTAGTGTCTGCTTGAAACACACCTGGGGCACATTCTTAGCCGTCCTTTGAGGATTAACACCCTATAATAACAAAAGTTCATACTTTCATTCGCTAATGAATCATATGTTGGTATAATCTTGTGATCCAAAATGACATTACCCACAATTTTTTGTATACATATACGTGTGTGCGCGAGGTGTAAGTGAATCATACCGATCATTCACTTTCGCGAGAATCCCATTTATGCGAGCAGCATATTGACTCCTTTTACCATAGAATGTCGTAGGCTTTAACATTCTTACTAAATTTTGAACCCTAAATCTCAAACGATATGAGAAATAGAAATAAATACTGTTTTCCAAAATAACGTTTTTCTTAAAATTTAGATTTTTTTTTTTAACCTCAATTTCTTCTATGCATATAAAAAGGGAAGACAATAATGTAGCCTATGTATTGGCGAGATCAATGAGAGAAATAAGGATAAAAATTTCCACATTAATAACTAATTTAAAAAAAAAAACTAAAAAATCGATTTTCTTCTTAATGTGATGTTAGAGTTATTTCAAAACTCAAATTTGTCATTAGTCCAAATTTGTTCGGATATACTAAATCTCATATGAATTAAGTCAATTTTTGGAGTATAATATATAAAATTTACATTAGTAGTTAGTATTTAGCCCGATTCCTTCGCTACCACAGCAGATTCTAGAAAATTCTCATAATATATACATATGTTGGGTCACGATACTGTAATATTTAAAAATAAAATTAATAACTAATTTATTTTAATCATAATAGTTTTTTAATAGACTGACTCTGAAGTGTTATCGTCCTCTGCCAACTGAACATTTCGTATGCCCTGTTAATAGCCTTTCAGCTAGATGTGCCCGGTGAATCAAACAAATGGTACTACAGAAGGAAAATCTTCTGCTGCTGCTGCTGACACAAAAGAAGAAGACTTCCAAGTATTTACCAAGCGCAACAGAGCTAGATGAGGCAGGGGCTGGGTTCAAGGTGGATTCTGATGCCCAGAACTTGCTCTGCATCAAGTTTAAGACGCCTTGAATAACTGATGGTACAATTACTGTGATTGTCCTGTTTTTGCTTACTTGTATCCAAACCCTCCAAAGATCCAATGAACACGGCAATGAATAAGTTGAAATTTCTTGAACACACCTAATTATCAAGATTGAGTACACAAATGAAATGACGATCCATACAAAACTAAAACTATTGTGCAGAAGTGAATACAAATTTTCTAACCCGAAAATAAATTAGGAAGCTGGAGAGTATTTATTTTGTATGTACAATTTGATGGTCTTCTGTCCCATTCCAGAACAACAATCTAATTCAATCAAACCAATGCAATCACTAAAACTTTAGGGCCAACTTGATGGAGAAGACTGGGGTGTATAGTATCCTCAAAGCTTCGCTTGAAACTTTTATCTTACGTGCTATGCAAAGTGGGCAATCTATGAAAAAGGGTTCTGTCATCTTTATGTGGGTGAGGCAAGGCTAGAATCTATGCCAAGGAAACTTGATGATAAGGCAAGAGGTGCTCCTATTTACTTGCAGGAATGGAACACGGAGGAAAATGTGCGCTTATTCAAGAGAAGGAGAGGGAGAAGCCAAATGTCTTCATCACCACTTCATCCCCCAAAAGAGGTGACTTACTCTCTCATTCCCACCCCCTCCCTTTTATTTTGTGTTCCTACATATCCAATCATGTGAAATAAGGCCTAAGAATTGCTAATGTTATTTGGATATTATGATATTGTTGTGTTTAGTAAATCATCATTCTTTGATTCAGTACGCTATTCGTCCTGATTTTGGCCTGATTGCTGTTTATGTTGATTGTGATCTGATTGTGTAAATTCCTTTCATGCATTGGTTTGAATCATTTATTTTTTTTCTATTTATATAATTTTCTTAATAAAAATGTAAAGTAATTAATTTTTTTTATTTTTATCACCAGTATCTAAATTTTGTCCGATTAATCTGGTTCGAACACTGTGAGATCCATTTAGAGGTTGACTTTTCTAAATCTCTTTTTGTCATTTTCAGAACTCAAAATCGAGATATCTGATTAAGAAGGTATTGTGTCTGATCATTCAACTCAAAAAAATTTGATATGTAAAATAAAGTAACTATTGTCAAATCAGATCTCAATGATTAATTTTCAACCCCAAACCTCCTTTGTCTTTTCGTCTTGCTATTTAACTATTTCATTTTACGAGAAGTTGCTTCTCCAATCAACTTCCCAAGAGTCTTACAAATTTCCATTCTATCATCCGCCTTTTTCCTTCCAACCAGCTTATCCTTTTTTATATATATAAAAAAAATGTAGTTCTGTTCTGTAATTTTGTTCTCTCTCTTTTATTAGAGTAATTTCAAAATGGACATTCGTACCACATTGGTAAGTTGAAAAGTTCATGCATTGTACATTCGCATAGGTTTTAAGATTGCCAAAAGGTACAAAGAGAGAGTATGCCAACTGCGTCGTAGTTAAATATAATATATATGTGTATGTAAATATATATATACTTGACAATTGTAATTCTTAATTACTCCTAATTAAATTTTTCGTTTGCATATTTGAAATCTATTCTAATCCCAAATAATGAAATTCTAACCGTATTTGTTAAATTCAATTATTCGAACCGGATTAACGATTTAAAAGACAAAACTCTCTCAACATTTATTTTCTTTATATACAGGATTCAAATTCGAGACTTTATACGAGGGGAGTCAATGTCCAACTACTAAACGTATTAGACATTGATCCTAATATCTTAATTAAGAAATATGAAAGCCAAATAGTATTCTTGATTACAAAATATAAAATTTGAATTTTTTGATTTTGAAATTTTAAAGTATTCTGATTTCAAAATAATGATTTTGTATATCCTAATTTATAATAATGTATTCGAACTTTCCATCCAAAATTGAAAAGGCACTAATTTGATTTAAAATGCAACCAATTTGGAGGAATTTGAGTGGGTATTTCCAAACACCTATTTCCAACAGTTTTTAATGGCTAATTCTAAATAATCTGACTTTCAAAATAATGTAAAATTTATACTGGGCATTCAATTACAGGAAAGAAATACATAATATTTTCTTCCTCCCAATTTTTTTTACAATATTTCATTGCATCATTGTAGACAATGTTGCACGAGTAACATAATTTTGTCATTTGTTGTAAGTGCCGGAGGTTTAACTTTTGTTAGTACAAACAAAATCAAACAAGAAGTGGTGTATTGCTACAAAATTTGAAGTCATTTTGTAAGAATACATTAAATCTCCTTTCTGGTGCGAAGAGGCCACTGCCAAGCTCATATATATAATGATATAATCCACCCATAAATTTTTAATTATTTATAATGTTTTCTTTTTCCCTAGTAGATCAAATTTAAGTTTACTATGGAGAATAGACTGCATGCTGATAGGATCCACCAAATAATTGTGGAGATGAAATGGTAAAACGAAAAGGCAAGTGAGAAGTTGAGTTTATTGTCGCGCCATTTTAATAATTAAAAAGATATATAGTAGTAAAATGGTTGTTGAATGTATGACTTCACTGAGGTTTCTTTCAAAATCCATGTTTTGTTACTCAGTACTCCACCAAATTTTATGATAGCCATCATATGCCCATGTATATAATGTCATTTTTTTTTTCCTTTTTTTCCTCTTTCTGCGTGAAATTTTAAACAAATCACAAAACCAAAAAATATATTCTTCTGATTTCATTAAGTAACATTATCTGAAAATGTATTTTTGTCGGCAGGAAATAAACGAAGAGATCAATGACCTGAATGGAGGAAATCAAGCTCAAAATCCGAGTGATCATCTGGCAATTGAAATAAATGAAGAGATAAATAACCTGAGCCCCCCTGTGTCTTCCGAGTGCTGTATTTATAGGGTTCCTGAAACCCTTGCCAGAAGTAACATTGATGCCTACAAACCAAGACTAGTGCCAATAGACCCTTTTCACCGTGACCCGCATAAATTTAAGGGCATGGAAAAGCAGAAACTGCGTTACCTGCATGCATTTCTTCAGCGGACAAAGTTGAGCCTAGATGCTTGCACTGAAGCTGTGAGAAAGTTGGAAGGAAAAGCACGCAGTTGCTATGCCAAAACCATTGAGCTTGGCAGCAATGATATGGTAAAATGCTTCTTGTTG
Organism: Dillenia suffruticosa; assembly: GCA_033439265.1. Lineage (NCBI taxonomy): Eukaryota > Viridiplantae > Streptophyta > Magnoliopsida > Dilleniales > Dilleniaceae > Dillenia > Dillenia suffruticosa. Next base: position 23,535,361 of record JAVTVX010000029.1, read on the forward strand.
ATGCTTGCTTCATCACAGAGTTGTTCCTCAGATTATTTGTTGATAAGGAGAGAGACAAATCGGATCTTTTGATAAGTGTGCCAGTACTCGAGAATGGCTTATACAATGACTTGAGATTGCTTGAGAATCAGGTTCCCTTCTTTGTCCTGCAAGGAATATATGACCTGCCACAAGTACCCTTATCTCCTAGTCTACTTGAGCTAACCTTCTGCTTCTTTGCAGTCGATAATGTTCAGACGAGACAGGCTAATTTTGAAATTAAGCATTTCACAGACTTGCTAAGGACCTTTCAACTACCAAAGTTGCCACTTGAACTTAAAGAAGAAGATGGAATAGAATTCAAATCTGTGGCTAGCACAACAGAGATGGAAGAGACAGGAGCCAAGTTTGAGAAGGAATTGTCTACCCAGTGCTTGCTCGACATCTGCTTTAAGAGTGGTAGGATATTGAGAATTCCACCTGTTCATATACACGACGAAACAGAAGCTTTTATTAGAAACATTGTGGCCTATGAGCAATGCCATTATGACGTGGATGAATTTTACATCAGCAACTACATTACCCTCATCGGTGGCCTTGTCAAAACCCCCAAAGATGTGAATTTACTTGTTGAAGAGGGGATCCTCGTGAATTGGATAGGCGACAGCGGAGCTGTCTCAACTACATTACCGGCGTTGGGTATTTCTCATCCACAGTGGTGGTCTCTATCGTCGGCCGCCTGTGGATTCCTTCGCAGCGGCTTCAAACTCTTCGAATCTTTGCAGTTTCGAAGGGATATCATCAAGGCAAAACTCTCTGGACCATTGCCGGCATTCAATAACAATCGTCGACGGCCAATTTTAAAGAATTGGACAACGACGGCCAAAGAAGACGGACAGAAATTGAAAGCATCCAGAGATATTGCACTTGATCAGACCTCAGATCCGTAAACATCACCCCATCTTCGACCCTCTTCGACATTTAGTCTCGTCTTACGACAACTCGACGGTGCGAAGCAATGGACGGCGGAGGAGTGTGCGGCGAACTTAACGGTGGGCAGATCTAGGGCTTCTCTTTAAACCCGGTTCTGTTCACATTACCGGTTTCTATAATGGTATTTAAAAAAAAAAAAATGCAGCTGGATTGGGAGATAGGACCGGCAAGGACCACAAGGAGCACAATGGTCAACATGAGAAAGGGGCTAATCTTACCTTCAAGTTAGTGTAACCTGAATCAGAGAGGAAGGTAAGTTTGATGTCCCTGAACCTATGGTTGTGGATGGTGAAAAGTCCTATGAGTTTTGTTTGATTGGAAACCTCATGGTACGGTAGATTCCGGAGATGAATAGAATTGTTACCTTATTGTGGAGTAAATTAGGGCTTGTTGAGGTTATTATGACAGGTCTGGAGTTTTTTTATTAAATTTTAATTCAGATCAGTATTTTAAACAGATTTTGAATAGAAATCTATGACTTATATTTGAAGTCCCATTTGTATTGTGTAGGTTTCACATGGGAGTGTCTGCCATTGAGTTTGAGCTTAGGACAATTGCTGTTTGAGTCAAACTTCATAATGTACCTATAGTTCTATACAACAGGCGAGGATTGAGTTATGTAGTATCGGTATTTGGAAAGCCACTATCTATGGATGATGTCATAGCATCTTGCACTCGACTTAGATACGATAGGATTTTTCTTGAGCTTGATTTAGCGAGTCTTGTCGGGAGGCAGTGTTCAAGCTACCTGATGGGAATGAGTTTGTTGTTAAGGCACAATATGCCTATATTCTACCTAGATGTGAGTCTTTCTTGGCCTTTGGGCATCCTCATGCGAAGTGCCTGAAGAGCTCCTCTACTCAGGATAATAGCAGGACTTCTGAGTCAATTCATCAGACAGGGGATGACGATAGTTTTTAACCTGCTCGTAGGGCTCGAAAATCAAAGAAAATGTGTCAAAGATGCCAGGAAGTGACAGAAGTTAAGAAGCCAGTGGTGGAGACTCCTAGGGTTACAGAGATAGGAGGAGTGACTCAGCCTCAAGTAGAGGAGACTGATACTAGCTGTGTGCTGGCCATTTGGAAGGAGTATGTGGATCATACAACTGATTTACCTAACATGGATGTTGGTCTTGCTCAAGTTCATAGGGAGGACTTGCTGATTTGTGCTACTACTTCACCAAAGTTGAATGGTGGTCCTATTATGGAGGTTAGGGAGGAAACTTCGGCTCATTATACTACACCACCAGCTTTTAGGGAGTGTGTAACCCTATTTCCTTCTGACAGTATTCCGAGTATCCCGAGTGATATCCAGCCTGGTGGAATTCATGACAGTACTACACAGTTGAGACAAGATCAATGGTGGGTGATAGTTCTCGATATTCCCACCTCTAGCCCTTTTTGTGCCCGTCCTTCTCTAGGCAAGAAGGCAAAAAAGGGGTCGAAGAGGTCTTACTGAGGGGTGTACCCCCTCTTAGTACGTTCCAGATAATAGGATGTTGGAACATAAGGAGTTTAAATGACCCTATTCATATATGTGCTACGAGAAGTTTTATTTTGCAACATTGATTGTAGTTGGCGAGCTTCCTTGAGACAAGGGTGAGATTTTCTAAGGATGTATGTATTTAACACACTCTTCACCAACAAACGGTGGTGTAGATGAGTGAGACATATTCATCTCTTAACTATGTGGGGGTTTGAATTTCGATATAGGCATAAAAAACCCTTTGTTAGGAGACCCGTCCCCATATAAACGGATCCCACAGTTGGTCGGTTCGGATTAGTTTGGACGAAATCTCGGATACCGGACGGTGGCCAAACCAAGGTAAAAAAAAAAAAAAAAAAAAAAAAAAAAAACAGATTCTTTTATCTCATTGGAGATATATTGTTGCTCAAGCAGGTAATTCTACTAGACGTATATGGTAGAGTTGGGATCCATTGGAGGTTAGAGTGGATGTATTGTTCTGTGAAATTCATTGCAGAGCTTAACTTGTCTAGATTGATATATGCTGTGAAATTACTGTAGTTTATAGATCTAATCAGGCAAAAGATTGTCGTCTTCTTTGGGACTTCTTGAGAGCTCAGAGTAGGGGTATGATTACCCTTTGGTGTGTCCTTGGAGATTCTAATGTCTTCAAATGGCCGTTGAGAGAAGTGAGGGTAATCCGAATTGGTCGTTGGCTGATTTTATCTTGGATGACTGTATGTGTTACTTGGAATTGGATGATTTGAGGTATTCTGAGGCTTTCTTTACTTGGTGGAATAGATAGACTGCTCATTTAATTATGAGGAAACTGGATAAGGTATTGGTTAATTCAATTTAGCTAGCTTTTTATCTGTTTTCTGAGACAGTATTTCTTCCTCCGAGTGACTCGGATTACTCGGCTTTTTTCTCTCATTTAGTGATACATGTAACAAGTGTATACCATTTGTAAACAATTCTCTATTTTTTTTTTTTTTTTGTGAGATAAAGTTTAGGTGAGTTGGGTCCCGGGGGCTCATCAGGGCCAGGGCAGGGCTCAGGGCTCACCAGGGCCAGGGCAGGCCTCAGGGCTCACCAACAAAGTCCTCACATCGGTAGCAGGAGTTGAACTCACGTCCTTTAGGGATATGAGACCGCTCCTTATCAACTAGACCAACGTTTGTCGGTAACAATTCTCTATTCCTTCGTTTTTAAACTTTAATGTACTATTTGTCTATGTTTTGGACTTCTGCAATATCTACTTTATTCACATGGTTACACAAAAAATACATATATATTCCGATTTGTATGCTGAAAAAGAAAAGAAATAATTGATTTTAGTGCACTGATTTTGTAAAATCGTTCAGAACAGTGGGCTTGGAGGGTTTTGAGGTTGGGCTTGATGGGACAGCTTCGGCTCTGGACAACAGAGAGCAGAATATTTTTTGCCCACATAATCTAATACAAGGCCCATATTTGAGCCAAGCCCATGAACACGTGGCTAGGCCAATCGCCCAATTGAGCGGTGGGGAACTTCTTGTTCCTTTCTCACTGTGTCAGTGATCTAAGTAATAGGGTCGAGCCTACGAGGAGAACTCAGTCCAAAAAATAGATATATTGGGTGAAAGAGCCTATTAAACTTAAATAGTATTTTATGATTTGTTTGGGATCCGATGTAGAATTCGTAGCATTATCCTCCCCTTGAGAAGCTGGACGTCTACGGACGGCTCACACTTTGGCGGGTAGCCCTTTTCCTTTTCGAATAACTCTCACTCTGACACTAGATAGCCCTTTTCTAGGTAGCCCTCTTCCATATTAGATCGGAGGCTCTGATATTAATTTGTCACGGATCCAAGTGATGGACTCAAGCCCAATAGGAGAGCTCAGCCAAAAAAATCGATCTGTTGGATGAGAGAGCCTGTTGGATTTAAGTAATGTTTTATGATTTCTTTGATATTTGATATGAGATTCGTAACATACTGTAATTGGGATGGGGCAGCCGCAACCCCTTTCTTATGTAGCATTTTCTTAGATTTGTTAACAAAAAATTAATCAAAATTATTTAAATTTTTAAAATAAAAAATTTATTGATATAATAATAATTTAAAATTATTATTAAAAATTGTTATTTTTATTAGAAAAATTTTATAGTTTTTATTAAAAATTTTCTCTATCAATTAAAAATATTATAAATAAAATAAAATAAAATAAAAATAAAGTTGGATAAAAAGGTTGAAATCAGTAATGATTTGTTTTTTCAAGTAAGATATTTATTGACTTTTATGGTTCAGATGAAAGGATTTCAAATTATTTTTTTATGTAACTCAAATTAAATTAGTAAATAATTTATAGATGGGTTGATAGAATATATAGCTTTTTTAGAGCATAGGAACATGAATTTCGCTTTGATTTTATGTGCATCGAACATGCGAAATAGGTTTCTTAAGCAATCACTTTTAGTCATGGAAGAGCTGCCCCTTGAAATTTGGAGAAAGCATATTTCTTAGTATTGCAATAAAAATCGTCAAATTAAAAAAAAAAAATACTCTAAAATTTTTAAAATCCTACAACAAAATGTTAAAAATACCATTAAAATCTTTTAAAATTTTCTTATAGAATTATGCCTCTCCGTCTCTGTCCGTCGTTAGTTCTCAATTTGAACCAAACCAACCCAACTTGATTTCTGAGTTGAAAGCAAGAGCAACCATGGTAGATGGACCTGCAACCATGGATTGGAACTACAAATCGACCCTAAATTATGAGGAAAAAAATCAAACAAATTGTTATAGAGTATCTGAAAATCGATATTATAGTTTTGGATATTTGATAATACATACTAATATCTTTCAACAATTTTCCCTGGTTTTCCAATTTAATAATTAAGAAAATAGGGAAAATTATACCTCTAATTCCAAAAATTAGAAATTACTCCCTCCCGCCTATGCAAAGAATAACGTTACAAGACCAAGTTAACCAAATGGAAAAAAAAAAGAAAAGAAAAAATTCATTCTTTGCCCTATTTTAACAATATGTTTTCAAATTTTCCTTTGGTTGTTACGTCTTAAAAAATTCAAGGACGTGACTGTAACAAATGAATGTTAAAACTATACAAATACATGGAAATTTAAGATTAAGCCTATAATTTAAGAATTATACATAGAATTGGGCCTATTTCCAAATTGATAATTCCCAACAATGCAGAGTGTAATGTCGAATTGGGACATTCAGTGTTATTCCAACTCATAATTCCCACTAACACAGAGTACAAGCCATTTTGTTCTATTTTGTCTCTGTAGTAAGAGACACCGGAATTTTATTTTGTAACACTTATAATTTGTTCTTGCTAAATCACTAATGGCAAGTCCAAAACTGAATGTACCGCGGGGGCGGACCTATGTAGGGCCTAAGGTGGGCATTTGTACCCCCTTCAATTTTTTTAAAACTCAAACTCATAATATTTTACATCTAGTTAACTATAATTTTATATATGGTGCCCATGTTTCTTATTTGAATAAATATTTTACAAATTTTTTTGCACTCCCTGGGACTTTGGTGACAATGTAAAATCAACAGAGCAAATGCTTTTAAAATATAAATTCATCCATGTCAGATCTATTCAAAAAAGATAAGGTCAAGATTGGATGACTATAGTAGAATATAAATTGAAGATAACATATGCAATGTGGTCGGGTCATGATCTGCATGCATGCCAAATGACATGTCATTAATAACCTCCCATCCCATGAGAGAGGAATGAGAGAGAGATCAATAGATAATCAGTCTAGCGATAAAAGTGATTGATCCATTAATCAAATTTTAGATTTAAAATTTAAAAATAAAAAATATTACGTTAAAAAAATTTTTTTTAAATTAAATCCGATAATGATCGAATTAATCAGTATATATTTTTGAATATCGAGAGAGAGAGAATAAGAATAGGACACATCTTGCATTTATCCTTTTGGCCTTTTTTTAATTATTGCTTAATACATTATACAACTATGTAAACTATTCAATAAAATAACAAGACATCAGCAAACATTCCTCAAGCAATCTACTTTGAATTGGGTCTGACACCCCAGTCACATCATCCATTAAAAATGAAAAGAAAGAAAAATTAAGAAATTTGGGCATAATATTAGATGTATCAAGTTAAAAATCAATTATAAAATAACAGAGATATCATTGTGGGTTGAATGTGATCCATATGGTTTTGTGTCCATCTCTGATTCCATAGTAATTTCGAAGAATTAAGAAATTAAAAGGCCATAAGGCAAGCGAAAAAAAGTAAGTCAACAAATAGAGTTATACCAACCAAACAAAGGGAGTACCTCATTTTCATGAAAATCTACAAATGTCTTAAGCTCAGCTCTACTCAACAGGACAGAATACCCTTTCCCCAGCATCCAATCAAGAAACTGCACAAAATAGAGATTTGAGATAAAGGATTTGAACCACAGGACTCATCGAACTCAAGTTTTAGCATTTGTTACCACCCATTCTCTAGGGCATCACATTATAGTGATCTAGACCAAATGCAGCACACATTGCACCCCATTTCACAGAAAGAAGTACTGACAACATTTTCCATATATAGAAGCAGCTATCTTCAAATTCAGCACTCCATCTACATGAATATAATATAGCTGTAACCAGAAAAATGATGAACCCAAGCAATGCCTTGCTAATGGGATAGGCAACTGGGAAGAAAACCCAAAGAAGAAGACGCACAAGGGGAGCCAACATTGCTCCAACTGCCATACCATAGCGGGTACATACTGCTTGAGGCAATATCTTCAGTCACATACCAAAGGCAACAACACTACAAGATTACAAAGAGCATCTAGCGAATTGAAAAAATAGTTTGAATAACTAATAAGTAAGCACCTCGCCAAACATGAGGATACTCAAAATAATATTGCACCCCAGGATGGCACAAGCTTGTCCAAGAATATTGGCAGAGACTACACAACACAAAGAGTAAAGAAAAGAGTAATGCCACATGGTCCAAATGAACCAAATCCTCTATGACATTTAAAATTAGCAAAAAACCAAAACTTTTCAAATTTGAGAAATTTTGAATTAATCAAATATCTTTCAAAGCAAGTAAAAAACATTTCATGTGCTGAAATTGACTGTCCCATGGGATTTGATTTAGTTGGATTTTGAGTCATTTGATCTCTCTGGCATTATTCATGGAGCAATGAATATTAATTGAATAATTTGAGAAAGAAAAGCCTTTTTTGGGGGGGGGGGGGGGGGGGTTAGCCTCCATAGCTAAAGAATTGCCGATTAAAAGGGTACAAAGCAAAAGATGCTGATTCTTCACGATAGGGAATATTTTAACTGCAAAAAAAAAAGGGAAAACCCCCATAACACTTAAAGTTAACAAACAACACCATGGAATCGAATAAGAGCCATTTCGAAGAATCGAAAAAGACAATTAGATAAAATCAGAAAATACAAATAGAATAGGTTATGGATAACAAAGATAATGAGTGATCAAAATCCCAAAAACCAAATTAGAGAACACGAATGATCATGGTTAATAACGTTGCTAAATTGATGTTTAAACAAGGAGAGAGAGAGAGAGAGAGAGAGAAAGCAGACAGGCGTGGATGCGATCCTGTGGATGACCGGACTTCACAAGAACTTCGAGATCGATGAGACCAAGAGACATGATACCAAGGGTGAGACCTGCCATCAGACGAGCAAAACTCACCGGCCCAATTATTGCCAGCACGTACAGAAAAAAACAAAGTCCCGCAACATCCAATGTGTGAGCTCTCTCCCATCCCTCTCTCCCTCTCTCTCTCTCTCTCTCTCTCTCTCTCTCTCTCTCCTGTAGTCCATATAAATGTGTTTCTTGATGAATAAGCCGACTCCGGACACAAAAATAAAGATAAAAGTTTTCACATTAATAACTAATTTTTAAAATAAAAAATTGAATTATTTCAAAACTCAAATTTATCATGTTCGGTTAGTAAAAATTTATTCGAGAACATTAAATCTCATATGAACTAAGTCAATTTTTTGGGTATAATATATAAAAATTACATCAATAGTTACTTTTTAAAATAAAAACCAAAATTTCTTATAATACAAAAGCAATATAAAATATAAATCTTTAATGATGAGTATATATTAAAAATTTATTATTATAAATATAGAAATAAAAAATAAAAAATTAAATACTTCTATGTTATAAAATTGGCAGAGAAAATCACACAAATTTACATAAAAAAAAAAAAACCCAAATCGGGGTGAAAAAACTCCGGTAAAGGAGGGGAAATTCAATATATCAGGAAAAAAAGTACAAGGAGGAACCCTTGCATGATTACAAAATTGAATAAAACCAACAAATCCTAATATGCAGTATATGTATGCGTAACAAGAATGGGCCTATTTACTATGTTATTTGGATGGCCCCTGTAGCAGAACAACAATCTAATCTTAGCAAACCAATGCAATCACTGAAACTTTAGGGTCAACTTGATGGAGAAGAATGGGTTGTATATAGTGTACTCAAAGCTTAGCTTAAAACACATTTCTCGCTTATTACGCAAAGTGGGCAATATATATATGAAAAAGGGTTATGCCTTCCTTATGTGCGTGAGGCAAGGCTAGAATATATACCAAAGAAACTTGATGATTAGGCTGGAGGTGCTCCTATTTATTTGCAGAAATGGAAGATACAGGAACATGTGTACTGGTACAATAGAAGGAGAAGCCAAATATGTCTCCACCAAAATTAGGCCCGGTGACTTACTCTCTACATTTCGCCCTCTTTTATTTTGTGTTCCTACTTATCCAATCATGTGAAATAAGATTTAAGAATTGCTAATGTTATCTGGATTATGATATTATTGTATTTGGTAAATCACCATTTCTTGATTTAGTATGCTATTTATGTTGATTGTGATCTCATTGCGTAAATTCTTTTCAAGTATTGGTTTGAAAGTATTTATTTTTTATTTATGCGAATTATTTAGTAAACATATAGAGTAATTATTTGTTATTGATTCAATTTTCAACACCAAACCCCATTGTCTTTCCGTCTTGCAATTTAACCACTGCATTTATTTGTCCACTCTTTGAATTATGGATTTAGTGCACGTTTTCGTTTCTGAATTTCAAAATACTATACCTAAGGAATTAAACTTGTGCAACGAAATGGTTCCTTTGTTAGTGACAGTGTCACGCTATCTATTAAAGGTTGATTGTGATCTCATCCGATAAGAGTTGTTAACATGATAAGTGCAATGTCTAACAAATATAATAGTCACCCTTACCATGTCAACATATTAGCTGATTTGACACATTCGTTGGACATAAAATGCTGACATGGCAATTGCCTCCTCATATACTTGTGTATAAAATTTGTATATAAAAAATTTTGTTATATAATATTTTTATACTGTTGGAGCAGAGAGCAGCGATGGATCAACTGGATGAGACAAAAATATCTTCAAAACCTCGACCCATTTTTTTTAGGTTACAAAAACCTCGAGGCCTAGGAAAGGTGACTTACTCTCTACATTTTCCCCACTTTTATTTTGTGTTCCTACGTATCCAATCATGTGAAATAAGGTTTAGGAATTGCTAATATTACTTGAATTATGATATTTTTGTATCTATTAAATCACCATTTCTTGATTCAGTAGGCTATTTATGTTGACTGTGTAAATTCTTTTCAAGCATTGATTTGAAAGTATGTGCTTTTTATTTATGTAATTTTCTTAGTAAACATATAGAGTAATTATTTGTCAAATCAGTACTCATTGATCCAATTTTTAACACCAAATTCATTTGGAGGATTATGAGCGGATATTTCTCAACAATTATTTTCAATAGTTTTTAATGACTAATTCTAAATAATCTGACTTTCAAAGGAATATAAAATTTGTACCTTTAAGAAAAGACGTGCATGTCTATAAAAAGGGTATTAGAAATACATAATATTTTCTCCCTCCCAAACTCTAATACAATATTTCATAGTAAACAATGTTATACAACTGATATAATTTTGACATTTCTTGTAAACGTCCAAGGTTTCTTTTTTGTTAGTACAAACAAAATCAAACAAGAAGTGGCGTATTGCTATGAAATTTGAAGTCATTTTCTAAGATTACATTAAATCTCCTTTATGGTGCGAAGAGGCCACTACCAAGCTCATATAATGATATAATCCACCTATAAATTTTTAATTATTTATAGTGTTTTTTTTTTCTAGTAAATCAAATTTAAGCTTAATGCTGATAGGTTCTACCAAGTGATTGTGGAGATGAAATAGTAAAAAGAAAAGGTAAATGATAAGTTAAGCTTATAGTCACACCATCTCAATGATATAAAAGATATATAGAAGTAAAATGGTAGTTGAATATATAACTTTACAAAGGTTTGTTTCAAAATCTATGCTATCTTGCTTAGTACTAGATCGATTAGGTTTTTGATATCCAACATTTGCCCATGAATGTCATTTTTTTTTCTTTTTCTGGATGAAATTTTAAACAAACCACAAGTTCAAAACATATGTTCTTCTATTTTCATCTAGTTTCATGATCTGAACATGTATTTTTGCCAGAAGGAAATAAATGAAGGGATTAATCAGCAGTGCAGTGCAAATCAATTTCAAAATCAGAGTGATCATCTGGCAATTGAAATAAATAAAGGGATTAATAAACTAAGCCCTTCCGAGCGCTGTATTTGTAGGGTTCCTGAAACCCTTGCGAGAAGTAACATGGATGCCTACAAGCCAAGACTAGTGCCAATAGGACCTTTTCACCATGACCCGCAAAAATTTAAGGACATGGAAAAGCAGAAACTGCGTTACCTGGATGCATTTCTTGCGCGGACAGAGTTGAGCCGAGATACTTACACTGAAGCCGTGAAAAAGATGGAAGGAAAAGCACGCAGTTGCTATGCCGAAACCATTGAGCTTGATAGCAATGAACTGGTGAAAATGTTTCTAGTTGATGCTTGCTTCGTCATAGAGTTGTTCCTCAGAATATTTGTTGATAAGGAGAGAGACAAATTGGATCTTTTCATAAGTGTGCCAGTGCTCCGGAATGACTTATGCAATGACTTGAAACTGCTTGAGAATCAGCTTCCCTTCTTTGTCCTGCAAGGAATATATGACCTGCCACAAAAACACTTACCTTATAGTCTACGTAAGCTAACCTTCCGATTCTTTGAATACCATAACGTTCAGAACAAAGAGGCTGAGGGTGATTTTGAAATTAGGCATTTCACAGACTTGTTAAGGACCTTTTTACTACCAAAGTTGCGACTTGAACATGAAGAAGGTGACGGAACAAAATTCAAATCTGTGCCTAGCGCAACAGAGCTGGATGAGGCAGGAGCCAAGTTTAAGATTAACTCGTCTGCCCAATGCTTGTTTGACATCCGCTTTAAGAATGGTAGGATATTGAAAATTCCACGTCTTCTTATAGGGGACGAAACAGAAGCCTTTTTTAGAAACATTGTGGCCTACGAGCAATGCCATTATTACCCGGATGAATTTTTCGTCAGCAACTACATTGCCCTCATGGGTTGCCTTGTCAAAACCAACAAAGATGTGAATTTACTTGTTGAAGAGGGAATCCTGGTGAACTTGATAGGCGACAACAAAGTTGTCTCAAGGCTATTTCAGAATGTTAATGAAGGAGTAGTGATTGGTCTTTCAAAGCTTCATTACCAGCAACTATGCGATGACTTGAATGCCTACGGTAAGATGCCTTGGAACAGATTGAAGGCGTCCTTGAAACGCGATTATTTCAAGACGCCTTGGATGGGTGCTGCTACGGTTGCTGCCATTTTAGTACTTTTGCTTACTTGTACACAAACCATATGCTCCATTATCGCCCTTACCTAATCAACCACTCTTTCTCGTATACAAATATCCCTCTTTTTTTCCCTTCTTTCTTTTTGTTCTCTTTCTACTTGTTTAACTTTTAAGTGATTGGGATGTAATTTTGTGCATTAAAATTTGTAAAATGTTTTAATGGATTATTGGTATTGGTGGTATGTTTCCATTATGTACTATAAACCACAAGCTACTACTGGTCTAGTTCTATTTCCTTTCTTTGTCATATATAAGCAATATGTGATTTTTCCTTTGCAAATGGGGCTCACTCATTTGAAAGATTGAAATTCTCTTTCATGAGGTTTGATTTTCAAGTGTAATTCACTCCCTCATAAATCTATGTGTATGGCTTCGTATCTCAATGCACTTTATTTCCTTTATAAAACTTTTCAATCATAAAAACTGGTTATATAACTCAAATTAGTAATAAAAATCAATAATGTGTTTACTTGAAATATGAAATAATATTTTCAAAAAATTCAAATAAGTTCAGGCATTATTCGGTATCAAAAGAAACTCTTGAATTCATAATCGTTTGAATGAATCTAATTACCAAGGAAAAAAGTGTCAAGATAAGGACCCGGTAATCATTGTTGAGCCGGTAAGTGTCAATGCGATCAAAGCGAGACTAACCAGAGGTGAAGAAATGGATGGACCAGGCGGGCCAAGAAATTAGCTTAACAAATCTTAGTTGGGTCCAAGCTTAACCCGACCCATGCTTAAAACCGGTCTCGATTTTAGTTCTACTAGTAAACATGGTCCCGGAATGGTTAATCTTGTCATACCCAATCTGAAAACTGCACAACGAAGCCTGTAGTGTGGTCTTCCTTGAAGTAAAATTTGTTTGGCCTAAGAATTGGATCCGAATGGACAAATCTGGTTGGAGTAAAACTCCTCCCACTTAAATATTTCGATTATATTCACATTAATGAGAGGTACTCTCATTTATATGCCAATACTCAATTAAAAATTACTAGTATATACCCAAATAACTTGATGATTAAGACAAGAGGTACTCTTATTTATTGGCATAAATGGAAGATAGAGGAAAATGTGCTTTTGAAAAGTATCGGTGTGCAAGTGTATACCAACAATTAAGATTCAAAATTCTTTATACTAATGTTTTTCTTTGTGCACAAGATTTAATTATTAAATATTATTTAAGAGATATTAGTATACGCACAGATATAATTTTTTATAGCAAAAAATAAAATGTTTTGATACAGTTTTGTTCAACACAATTTTTTTTTATATAAAAATTGCTACATTTTATAATAATCATAACACCATATTCTCAAATTTTATTATTTTAATTTTTTTTTTTGCAAAAGAAAAATATTAATTGTAAAGGCTAAATAAGAAAATTCTGAGGAAATATATCATCACCAGCAATGATTTGGATGGAGAGGTACCATGTGTGCAGAGAAGATTGTTGTCGGGTGTAAGAAATAACCATTGGATTGTCGTTGTTGATGTTGTTTTTATATTGTATTTTATTCTTGTATTTATTGTTAAAAAATATATGTGTGTGTATATATATATGTATATTAATGTCATTGTATTGCCTGCAAGATCAGGAAATGCATGATACTGGTGGTAATATTTTGATTGGGTTACAAGCACTGTTATAAAAACCGGACCGAACCGCCGGTTCGGCCGGTTCAACCCTTCTCATAACATTTTACGATTCGGTTGAATAAAAATATTGTTTTACAACTGAACCGGATTGAACCGACGGTTCAATGACGGTTCAACCGGGAACCGCTTGAACCGCCGGTTTTAAAAAACCGCGGTCTAGGGTTAAAAGTTAAAACCTAAAAAAAAAAAATTGCTTTCTCTCTGCTTTTGGTCACTCTCACATTCCCGATCTTCGTCTTCGTCTCTCCCTCATCTCACTGCTCTCTCTCACTCTCACCATCACTGCTCTCTCTCGCTCTCACTATCATTGTTCTCTCTCTTGCTCTCTCTCACTCCACTGCTCTCTTTCGCTCACTGCTTTCTCTCGCTCTCACGGTCTTCATATTCGTCTTCTCTCTTCGTCTTCGACTTCACTCTCAGTACTCACTCTCGGGCTCGGCAGTTCACAGTCCATGGTTCCAGACTTGATGTTCATCGATTCTTCAGTAACGTAAAGTCGATCACTCAAGATTCAACATATTTAGGATTAGATTTTAATTTTTAGGGTTTTGAATTGGAAGCACCAATTTTAGGGTTTTTTAATTTTTAGGGTTTTTATAACAAAAGTTTTCAATTTCGTCTTCTCACTCTCAATTTCGATTTCAATTTCAATAATCTTCAATTTGAATCGCAGGTGATCACTCTTTGTTTTGGAGTCACGGCTCTGCAATCACGATCCAATATCCAGGTTTCTCTCTCTCTCTCTCTCTCTGCAATGTGCAATGTGCAATCTTCTCTGTCTGTCCAATGTGCATCACCTCTGTATTAGCAATAGCATAGTTTAATTGTGAACCAGATAACTGCATTGCATCTACTGCGTGTAGACTCTACCTTATATGACTTGAATCATTTTTTTTCTCTTTTTGGAAAGGTCTTCTAATACTGCATTTGTATCTACTTTATTGCACACATGTTGCTGTAATTCTCAATGGGGGTATAGAGAACTTTGTCAAGACTTGTGCAAGGATCCATATTGCTGTAATTCAATAAAGATTTTTTTTCACCTCTCTGTCAAGGGCTTTTTGATGGTTTTTTCCCAGAAATCTTAATGTTTTAAAAAGCATTTGGTCAATGTATGTGATGAGCCATATGTATGTGGCAAATTGATGGAATTTTAGAATTGGGAAATCAAGTTTGTATTCATACTTATGAAAATAAACTTCCAATTTTCAATCTAATAAAAGGGAGCTATTTTTCATGGTAAAAAAAAAACACCTAGTTTGTACGGGTCAATACGCGGTACAGTTCTGATAACATTGATTCTGACTCCCTCATTTTTTCCAGGTTAACCAATCACGGTAAAACTAGAAAAACCCCTAAGAAAAATCTGTATAATCTTTTTACAAAATTTAAGTCCCAAGTGTTCTAATTTCATTAAGGTTGGGCAATCTCTCTCTCTCTCTCTCTCTCTCTCTCTCTCTCTCTCTCTCTCTCTCTCTCTCTCTCTCTCTCTCTCTCTCTCTCTCTCTCTCTCTCTCTCTCTCTCTCTCTGCTAATTTGTTTATTTGCCTTTATTGTGTTCACAACCTCTCACCGTGGATTCCTGGAAATTAAAGTTTGAACTATTTTATCTTTTTATGGTAGTTCTCATTTTGTGCTAAATTATATTAGTGCACATGAGTTGTTTGTTTCTTTGTCTCTTGTAATCGCTGGGTTCACAATTGTCTCATCTTGAATAGAATTTGCAGAGTTCTGTTGTGGGCTTGCTTAAGGAGGTTTTCTTTTATCCTTTTTTTTTTTAAATATTCTCTATGTCTGTGTGGAGCAAAATTATTTGAAATTTAGTGAATTATTGGAATTGTGATGCTTATTATGATTATGGGTGTCGACACCAATCGCCACCCTCTTCAACTTTTGAGATTTCGAGATATTTTGCATTTACTTTTTCTTCGGTGATTGTCTTTCAATTGGTGAAAATTCCAATTGCAGGAAATTGGAAAAGATGAAAATTTGTTGATGTTATTAAATATTGATGCACTTGGATACAATGGAGTTGCTTTTCTGATTTTATTGATCTAGGGTTTCTATTTAGATTCCATAAATTTGCTGGAGGAACTCTTCCCGTGTCTATTTTGGTTATTTGGCTTTTAGCAAGAGAATAGTGAGTGTGTTGTTTCGAGAAGTATGTTTGGATGCACTAGGATGTCACTCCGACAGCCTTTGCTAACATTTTGCGTCCAAGTTCAGTTCGTGACCTGTCTATATTTCAAATTAATAATCCTCAAACAATTGTTACTCAACCTGTAAGGAAATGAAACGCAAGTTTATCTTTTGTATCCTTCTCTTTTACAGGAGCTCTTTGGCTTTTTTAAATGATTCACTTGTAATTCATTGGATATTTTTGTGTATTTCAGTGTTCAATCTCGTTTGTTAGCTTGCCATCTTCATCACTGCATTCAGATTGCTTCTCCATTAGGGCCGTGGCATCCCCGAGAAGCATGTCATCAATGGATGACGAGTCTCAACATAGTTCTGCTTATGGTAATACTTTATGTTTCTCTCTTACTGCAAATTATCTTTAATAAAATGAATTAACTAGATTTGTAAGTTTTAAAATTCAGTCTAAGCATAATGAACCATGTTTTAAAACTTCAATCCTAACTTGGATTTTTCAGCTGTAATGGTAATGTGTTGTAATCTAGTTCAGTCACCCTTCCACTTACAATCCTAGATTGCAGTTTTGTATGGGCCAGGGAATAATTGAATTTGAATTATCGGAAAAGTTATCTTTTTTTTTATTTTTTATATAAATTATCTTATCCCATAATTACGTTAAACTTTACTATGTTCTACTCGAATTGAATTAATCTTTCAGGGGTAAAATTCTTTCGAAATTGCTTTTTTGATTTACAATATTTGATTTGAAATTTTGTTTAAATGGTATTAATAATAACCATCAGACCAACTATATGTTGGTATTTTTTGAGATTTATATATATATATGTTGTTAAGTAATAAATAGAGATAATGTAGTCCATATAAATGAGTTTCTTGATGAATAAGCCGACTCCAGACAAAAAATAAAGAAAAAAGTTTTCACATTAATGACTATATGACATTAGATTTATTTCAAAACTCAAATTTATCATGTTTGGTTGGTAAAAATTTATTTGAGAATATTAAATCTCATATGAACTAAGTCAATTTTTATTTTTGGTATAATATATAGAAATTACATCGATAGTTAGTTTTTAAAATAAAAACCAAATTTTCTTGTAATATGGAAGTAATATAAAATATAAATCTTTAATGATGAGTATATATAGAAAATTTATTGTTACAAATATAGAAATAAAGAAATAAAAAATTAAATACTTCTATGTTATAAAATAAATAAAGAAAATGGTAGAGAAAATCACACAAATTTACATAAAAAAAAAAAACCCAAATCGAGGTGAAAAACCTCCGCTGAAGGAGAGGAAATTCAATATATCAGGAAAAAAGGTACAAGGAGGAACTCTTGCATGATTGCAGATTTGAATACAACCAACAAATCCTAATATGCAGTATATGTATGCGTAACAAGAATGGGACTATTTACAATGTTATTTGGATGGCCTTGTACCAGAACAACAATCTAATCTTAGCAAACCAATGCAATCACTAAAACTCGAGGGTCAACTTGATGGAGAAAAATGGGGTGTATGGTATACTCAAACCTTAGCTTAAGACATATTTCTCATTTATTACGCAAAGTGGGCAATATATGAAAACGGGCTATGCCTTCCTTATATGCGTGAGGCAAGGCTAGAATATATACCAAAGAAACTTGATGATAAGGCAAGAAGTGCTCCCATTTATTTGCAGAAATGGAAGATAAAAGGAAGATATGTGCTTGTTCAATAGAAGGAGAAGCCAAAAATGCCATTTCGCGTCCCAAGACAGGTGACTAACTCTCTACATTTTCTCCTCTTTTACTTTTGTGTTCTTACATATCCAATCATGTGAAATAAGGTTTAAGAATAACTAATGTTATTTGAATTATGATATTGTTATATTTAGTAAATCACCGTTCCTTGATTTAGTACGCTATTTATGTTGACTGTGGTTTGATTGCGTAAATTCCTTTCAAGCATTCATTTGAAAGTATTTATTTTTTATTTATGTAATTTTCTTAGTAAACATATAAAGTAATTATCTGTCGAATCAAATCTCATTAATTCAATTTTCAACACCAAACCCCCTTTGTCTTTCCGTCTTGCTATTTAACCACTGTGTTTACTTGTCCACTCTTTGAATTATGGGTCTGGCGTACGTTTTATTCCCTAAATTTCAAAATGCCATACCTAAGGAATTAAACTTCTAAAAGTGTAACGAAAAAGTCCCTTTGTTAGTGACGAAATCATGCTGTCTATTAAAAAGTTGAGATGGATTGACGCGAATTCTGAGGTGAAAAAAAATTTACTGATTTGGTATCTAATCCTATAAGAGTTACTGATACGGTAAGTGTCACATTAACAAATATAATAGTCACCCATGCCTTGTCCGCATATTACTTGATTTGGCACATTCATTGGATATAGAATGTTGACATGGCAATTGCCTCGTCATATACTTGTATATAAAACTTGTATATCAAAAATTTTGTTATATAATATTTTTGTCAAACTCCACAAATATTTGTTCCACTTACCTGAGTAAAAAGTTGATGTTGAGAGGCCTTTTGAGCCTTCCTAAATAGTAAAACCTACAAATACCACCGGAGGGTATTCCGACAGTAGAGACTATGATGATCAAGTTAGAAAAAAAGGCTGTGTTAGCCATGTGTTGTCTTTATGTGCTTTTCGTGTTGAGTGTTCAGAACGTACTTGGTAGGTTGCATTTGTATAGTATATATATTGTGCTTATATGACAAGTCTCGTATGCCTCTTGGGATACAGAAACTCTAGTTTCTTGTAAAGAAATCGTATGAAATTTTTTAAGATAGTAGAAATAATGAATGTAGATTTTTTATTGACTAGGTGTATTCTTTATTAAAAAGGACTTTGGTTGCAGTGGATACTTATTTCCTTACCAAGTAAGATTACAATAGGTTTGTATTAGACTAGGAAAGTATTGGATTCATTAAAGATTTTCTTTTTTATCGGATAATTATATTATAGATTCGTGACATAATAAAACGTACTTCCATGGTTGCTCGGTAAGGCATGGGAAAAACTAATGGAATAGAGAGACGAGAGCTATGATAACCGAAGGGTATGGGGAACCAGGGAAGGGGAGATGAGGAACCGAGGGGGAGTCGAGAAACTGAAGGGCTAACGGGTCCATCTGGTGATGGTCGAGGAACAGTTTGGTCTTCTGTGGACTTGACTGTGGCCCAGTAGGCCCAGTAGAGTCTAGACTCCTATGATCATGGATTGTTAGGCCTAATATCATCATATACAATTAAATAAAAATAAATAAAAATTGATAAAAGTATTATACAATTGTATAAAAATTGTTATTTTAATTAGTAAAAGTTAAAAATTAATTTATTTTAATTTATAATATTTTATAATAAATCGACTACAAAGCATTATCGTAACCTGCTAATTGAGCATTTGGTGTGCCCTGATAGGAGCCTTCCTGCTAATTTCGTATGCATAACAATTGACCCTCCAAAGATGCACTAAACACCGCAATGAATTTAGTTTAGGCATGAGTTGAAATTTCTTGAACACACCTAATTATCATGATTGAGTATACAAATGAAAGTGGGCAATATATGAAAAAGGGTTATGCCTTCCTTATGTGCGTGAGGCAAGGCTAGAACATATACCAAAGAAACTTGATGATAAGGCACGAGGTGCTCCTATTTACTTGCAGGAATTGGACTGGAGGGCATTCTTGCAGGAATTGGACCCGGAAGAATTTGCGCTCTTTTCCAGTTTTTGGGAAAAGATGAGGAGCAGCCCAATGCCACCACCACCATTTCATGTCCCAAAACAGGTGACTTGCTCTCTACATTTTCCCCTCTTTTATTTTTGTGCTCCTGCATATCCAATCATGTGAAATAAGGTTTTATAAGAATAACTAATGTTATTTGAATTATGATATTGTTATATTTAGTAAATCACCGTTCCTTGATTTAACACGCTATTTATGTTGATTGTGGTTTGATTGCGTAAATTCGTTTAGGCATTGATTTGAAAGTTTTTTTTTTTTTTATCAATATGGGTTGACTCAATTAGATATGGGGTTGAGTTCCACTCAATATGATCGAGATTCAACTCCCGCTGAGAGTATCGAACCCTCATGTGTATGGAGCGTTCCCCGTTGGGAAACCTGCCCTTCGAAAAGGAGCCACTGTAGCGGTCGATCCGGATTAGTCGGGGCAAAACCCCAGATACCAGACGGCATCCAAGGCATAGTATAAAAAAAATTATTTATTTTTTATTTATGTAATTTTCTTAGTAAACATATAAATTAATTATTTATCAAATCAAATCTCATTAATTTAATTTTCAACACCAAACCCCCTTTGCCTTCCGGTCTTGCTATTTAACCACTGCATTTCTTTCTTTCAAGTACGAGAACTCGCGTCTCCGATCAACTCGAGAGTATCAAAAAATTTCCAAGACTCTCATAAATTTCCATTTTATTGTCTGCCTTTTTCCCTTAGCTTATCCATTTTTTATTAAAAATAATGTAATTTTGTGCTCTTTCTCTTTTATTAGAGTAATTTCAAAATGGACACTTCTACTTCATAGGTAAGTTGAAAAGTTCACGCACTGTACATTCGCATAGTTTTAAGAGGTACAAAGAGAGAGTATGTCAAGTGCGTTGTAGTTAAATATAATATATCTGTGTGTATGTGTGTGTGCAATGCTTGACAATTGCAATTCTTAATTACTCCTAATTAATTTTTTCGTTTGCATATTTGAAGTCCTTTCTAGTCCCGAATAATGAAGTTCCAACTGTGTCCTTATTTATTAATTGTGAAGTGCGAACCATCCTTGTTTGTAAATAGTTTAACTCCAGATATCTTAATTTTTTTTATATAAACTACCGATATCCTATAATTATATTGAATTAAATTAACTCCGTTTTAAATAGAATAGGGTACTTAAAGCACAAAACACTTTTTCTTCACAGAAAAATTCAAATCTGCTCCTCCACACGCTCCTTCACAAAGCCGCTCACCAGTATAGCAATGGAAGGAGAACACTACAACCCAGATGAGATAAGCGAGGAAATGGATTTGCTTCAGCGGAGAAACAAAAAAATCAAGCAAAGTGCACGCAACATTGAAAACCAATCTAAGCTATCCTTTAAAGATATGTTGTTAGGGCAGTCAAATGAGACTCATTCGGGTGTAATGGATGAAGAAATAGACTCAGACTCAGACCTTGATGGCTACTTGGAAGACGATGACACAGGATATTATGGCGACCAGATGTCCATCATTCTAGTCTCAAATGAAAAATTAAGAGAACTGTGGTAGCCATGGAAACTCTCGTTAATAATCAAACTACTGGGAAAGGAAATCGGCTATCACCTAATGCAAATAAAGAAAAACCTTATGTGGAAAAACGAAGGTTCAATTGAACTCCTGGACGTAGGAGGGAGCTTTTTCTTAACAAAATTCACACTCAAGCAGGACTATGTTCATGCTTTGACAGGAGGACCATGGATGATCCATGACCATTACCTAACGGTGAGGAAATTGCAACCATGGTTCCAACCTCAGACCACGAAAATTACCTCCACAGTAGTTTGGATTCACCTCCTGCACCTCCCAATTGAGTTGTTTGAGGAAGACATCCTCTTCGAAATTGGGAAAGCCATCGGTCGCCCTATCAAAGTAGACGGGAACACTGCCACTGCTCTCAGAGGGAAGTTCGTGAGAATCTGCATCGAAGTTGACCTAAATAAACCTTTGGTTTCCAAGGTTTGCATCTGTAACAGGGTCCAACAGGTGGAGTACGAGGGTTTGCATACTCTTTGCTTTATTTGCAGTCGCTTTGGGCACAATAGCGAAAATTGTGAATAGATCAATACTTTGACAACCCAGAAACACCACACCACAAAACCAGAAGAGATTAACCACGGCGAATCTTCGGCGATCAGAAAGGAGAAAAGGGATGAGGGCCTAGGACTTTGGATGCTAGTGACACGAAAGCATAGATTTCCCAAATATGGAAATCAAAAAGATCGTGGTGGAAAGGAAGAGAGCTAAACGAACAGATTTGCGAGTTTAAGGAAAGTCAACGACACATTGGAGATCAAGAACCCTATGGGAAGAGAGATGACAGAGGGATCAGTGGAGAGAGTGCAGATGGGACAACAAGTAGGAGTTTTACACATCAAAGGAAAGAAGGTGGGTGAAGAAATCATGTGAGGAAGAAAGACTATGCAATCTGATGTGTTGATTCAAAAGACAGACGGTAAGTTCAGAAACCTTAGAAATGGCAAAGATGATTCAAGAAAAAGATCTTAATAGGGGATAATGATAGAGTCAGGGCCAAGCGTAAAAGGGCCATCCAAATGGGCCAAAGAGATTAATAAATTGGACTCGAGAGGAGATGAATGGAATCTTGTGCCCAATCATTTCATAAGTGAACCAGAGGGCCCAGTCGATAGAGAAATGGAGGAGTGCTGTGAGCCTCAAGGCCTCTCAAACCCAAATGGGCCAGAAAGGTTTCTCTTCGACCAAGGAGACAGAAGGCCTAAGGGTGCCTCAGAAGTTTTAAACACAACGGCCTCCATCCTCCCGCTCAAACCACATCATGAGAAGGAAATTGAGGAGGGAAACATGGAGTAAGAAGCTAAAGATGACCAAGAGAAGAGGGAGAAAGCAACAAGAGAGGAGGGTATGGAATGTGATTGTTACTGAGTCCCCTCAGTCCTCATCCTTTCAATTTTTTCCATGAATTGTAAAATCATATCTTGGAATTGCAGAGGTATTGGTAACAAAGGCTTGAACTAGTTTGCACCCAAAAGTCGGACATCGTGTGCTTACTTGAAACGAAGGCCGGTTCTAGCAATTTTCCACAATTCCTCTCGAAGCAGGGCCTTGAGGGCGACTTTGTAGTCGACACGGATCGCTTCAGGGGAGGCCTATGGCTCAAATGGAACAAGCATACAATAGATGCGTAGGTGATCAATCATGCGTATCAATGGTGGATCACTTTTGCTTATATCCAACAGCGAGAGAAGGATAAAGAAGTCTGTTGGAGAGAGATGCAACAGCTGGTAGTAGGGATTAAAGGTTCTTGATTCTTGATGGGTGATTTCAATGATATCGTTGGAAGGAGTGAAACCACCAATAGAGACCTAAGAGATTGGTTTAGAAGCAGTAACTTTAGGGAAAAATTGGCCTCCTGCAACCCCCAAGACTGCAAAACTTTGGGAGCTAGGTTCACTTGGACAAGAAAGCAGAAAGGTAAGGTTATTCTGCAAAAGAAACTAGACAGAGTCCTTGGCAATTTGGAGGCTAAACTAACCTTCCCGGAAATGAAAGTGATCATTCTCCCTCGTCTGCACGGTGATCACAACCCAGTCATGCTTCACACGAGTTTATCCTCCCCTCCCAAGCCTGAGAATAAACCCTTCAGGTGTGAGGCAGCCTGGCTCTCTCACCCGAATTCCAGTGAAGTCTTTAGAAAGGCCTGGGAAGTTGGGGAAGGTTTCCTCCCTTAGGCAATCAAAAGCACGATTGAGGAGTTGAAGGCTTGGAATAAAATGGTGTTTGGAAGTATCTTTGGTAGGAAAAGACATCTAGAAGCTAGACTAAAAGGAATTCAGAAGGCCAAAAACTACATCCATTCCATCTCTCTGCAAAAGTTAGAGAATGATCTTATGGAGTATAACAAAGTCCTTGAGTAGGAAGAGATGTTCCGATTCTAGAAGTCTAGAATCAATTGGATCACGAAGGGTGATAGGAACACTAGATTCTACCACATTACAACTAAAATCAGAAGGCAGGGAAATAGAATTGCTACTCTTAAAGTTGGAGAGCACTGGTGCACGGATCAAGTTGAGCTAAGAAGCCATGTTAGAGATTATTTCATGGAGCTCCTTAGGGGCAAGGAAGTTAGGCCTCCTAGCGAGAGACTCAAGTACAGGATCAGGAAAATTGATGATAGCCACCACCATATGCTATGCAGTGAGGCAGATGATGAAGAGGTTAGGCATGTCATCTTCTCTATGCAGGGATACAAGGCTCCAGGCCCTGATGGCCTTCAACCTATGTTCTATCAAAAGCACTGGATAGTCGTCAAAGATGCAATGTGCAAGTTTGTCAACGCAGCCCTTAGGGAAGGCTATTTCTTCCCTGGGATTGCTGATACTCACGTGATTCTCATCCCCAAATCTGACAGCCCCAAAACTGTAAGTGATCTGAGACTCATTAGCCTTCTAAATACTTCTTACAAGGTCCTCTCAAAAGACATTGTGCATAGATAAGGCCTCTTTTGCAAAAGCTGATTGGGAAGCATCAATCTAGCTTTCTCCCGGGAAGAGGAATTGCAGGGAACATTGTGGTAGTCCAAGAAATCATTCATTCTCACTGTAGACCTGCAAACAAGAAGAGTAGCATGATTCTCAAGGTTGACCTCAAAAAAGCCTTTGATAATGTTAGTTGGAATTACCTTGGGAAGGTCCTGTTAGACATTAATCTCCCTCCGCCTCTTGTGAGACTCATTATGCATTCAGTTAGTTGCGGAGAAGTGTCTCTTATATGGAACGGTGAAGTCCTTCCATGAGAACGGGGTAAGGCTTGAGACAAGGAGACTCCCTCTTTTCTTACCTCTTTATCCTGGTGATGGAAAGGCTTGCCTACATGAATCAAGAGAGAGTGAGCAAAGGTAAATGGAAACCAATTCGTGCAGCCAAGGATAGTCCTCCTATTTCTTACTTGTTCTTTGCTGACGACCTACTCTTATTTACGGAAGCGGAGCAGCTGAGTCTTAGCTCCATCCTGGATTGCCTAAGAGAATTCTCAGAGGAAAGTGGCCTCGAGGTAGATTCCTCCAAGTCTAAGGATCTGGTTCTCTCTTAACACTCCCTGGACTACCAAAACCTCTCTAATTGCTAGAGTAGGTTTGCTCCCTCGGAGGACCGGGGAAGGTACCTGGGGGTCCGTCCACAAGAAGGTGAAGAAATACTTCTATAACCATCTAGTGGAGAAAGTCCAGAACAAGCTGAAGGGATGGAAAGCTAAAGTGCTCATTGGGGCTGGAAGACAGACACTCATTCAATCTGTCAACTCTGCCATTCCTACTTATACCATGCAAACCGCCTGGCTCTAGAGGAATACTTGCAACAAGCTAGATAAATTAAATAGGGATTTCTTACAGCGAAGCAAAGATGGGGAAAGAAATGTGAATTTGGTCAATTGGGAGACTGTTTGCAAAACCAAAAGATTGGGAGGCCTTGGTGTAAGGATCATGAAAAATAGCAACATAACTATGCTAGCCAAATTGGGTTGGAGGGTCTTGAAAGGAGAGGAGGCTCTTTGGTGCAATGTGTTAAGATCCAAATACCTCAAAAGGACTAGTCTGCTGAGTTACAATAAAATCTCAAGTGGCTTAGGTGTGTGGAGAGGCATCCTCAGCTGCGGGAACTACCTTATGGGAGGTCCTACATGGAGGGTGGGGAATGGTAGAGATATAGATTTTTGGAGGGATAAGTAGATCGGGAATAGTAGCTTATCTGAACATGCCCTTCTGCCTCATTTGAGGGATCTTCCTCATTTTAAAGTGGAAGACTCATCGATGCAGATGGTCAATGGAAGACTTAGGAGCTTAGTGACTGGGTTTCTGCTGAGAAAGTAGAGGAAATCTGTTGCACTATGATTCCCAGATATGTTGAAGCCAAGGACTCCCTCTTTTGGAATCAAACCAACAATAGTAAGTTCTTTGCTAGCAGCGCCTATGGTTTACTTCAGAGCACTACTTCTATTCCCCAGGTTAAGGATGGATGGAATTGGATATGGAAGGCAAGGATTCCAGAGAAGGTCAAGTTCTTCTTATGGACAGCTAAGTTAGGGAAGTGTCTAACCAATGTGCAAAGAAGGAAGAGGGGTCTCACGGATGATCAATTATGCCTGCAATTCAAGAACTGTGCTGAAAGTCTCCTGCATGTTCTTCGTGACTGTGGGGAAGCTAAGAGTGTCTGGAGAACGTTATGGCAAGACATTGTTGTTGCTAACTAGTTTTGGGAAGAGGAGCTTGGTGATGGTTAAAGAGAGGTATGGAGGTCATGACTACGCTTGCTCAGACTACTACCTCGGCCTCCTTCCCTGCTATAGTTTGGTCCTTGTGGAAGAGGAGGTGTAAGTTTACTATGGACAACAAAAGACAAGATACTCAGACTACAAGGGAGATTACCAGACTGAGTATGGACCGGAGCATAGCGTTTGCAGCTAGTGAAGGGACTAATACAAGGGACACCTTGTGGGTGAGTTGGAGTCCCCCAAATGCAGGAAGGATCAAGCTGAATTCTGATGGAGCAGTTTCCTTGGTGTCAAAGAAAGCCTGCGCTGGAGGTCTTCTTAGGAGAGAAGATAGAAGCTGGGTGAGGGGCTACATTGTTAACATTGGCAATGTGGACATCATTTCCGTTGAGCTCTGGGATTGAGAGAAGGCTTAAGGCTTGCCGAAGCTCTGAGAATTGAGCGCCTTCAGGTTGAAGTAGACAGCCGCTCCTTAGTGGATCTACTGGAGAACAAGAAGGAAGAAAATCATCCTCTTCACTTAGTTTGCCTCGAATGCAAAGACCTGATGGCTGAGCTCGGAGCTTCCCAAATCTACCATGTTTGCAGAGAAATAAATAGAAGTTACTACCAAAAAAAAAAAAGAAATGAATAGAAGTGCGGACTTCCTTGCCAAAATGGGTTTCAAGGCTGCTCCTGGTGTTACTGTCTTAGACTTTCCCCCGCAGGACCTGAGCAACCTCTTGTTTGAAGACTCTATGGGAATTGGGGTGCCCAGGTCTACTGGATTTAGGCCCAGCAGGTCTGGGTGTGTGGGCTTGTAGTGTGCTTCCTGGGTTGGGTCTTTGTTTTTTCTCCTTTTTAACCAAAAAATAAAAGTAAAAAATTCAAATCCGAAACCTTGCTCAAAGAAAATCAGTGTCTCACTAACTAGGCATTGATCCAAATATCTTAATTTTGAAATATGAAATCCAAGTAGTATTCTTGATTACTAAATATAAAATCTGAATTTTGGATTTTGAAATTTTAAAATATTATGGTTTCAAAATAATAATTTTGAGTATCCATATTCGTAACAATGTATTTTAACTTGTCCATCCAAATTTGAAAAGGCAGTGATTTGGTTCAAAATGCAACATATTTGGAGGAAAATGAGTGGGTATTTTCCAACACCTATTTCCAATGGTTTTTAATGACTAATTCTAAATAATCTAACTTTCAAAAAAATATAAAATTTATACCTTAACAAAAAAGGATATTCAGTTACAGGAAAGCACTACATAATATTTTGTTCCTCCCAAACTTTTATACAATATTTAATTGCATACAATGTTAAATAATTTTGTCATTTGTGATAAGTGCCGAAGGTTTAACTTTTGTTAGTACAAACAAAATCAAACAAGAAGTGGTGTATTGCTACAAATTTTGAAGTCATTTTCTAAGATTACATTAAATCTCCGTTATGGTGCGAAGAGGCCTCTACCAAGCTCATATAATGATATAATCCACCCATAAATTTTTAATTATTTATAATGTTTTTTTCTAGTAAATCAAATTTAAGCTTACTATGGAGAATAGATTGCATGTTGATAGGCTTTGTTGGATCATTAATCTAATATTACACTTGTATATAAGTAATTATGTATTTAATATTGTCACATAAATTAAACTCTTATAAAAAATGATATGTTAAATTCAATAATTTGGAGTCAAAGGATGATTTAAGAACCGTTGAAATTTTATCTAATTTATGTGAATTAAATAAGATAATTGGAATAAACGGAATACATAGATTTTGTTATGAATTTAGAGAGTAAAAGTATCCTTACAGTTATAAAAGGGTTATGATTCCCAAATAATGTATCAATCTTCTAATACCCCCATCATAAAAAAGATTTTGTGAGAATATGGTTGATGTGGAAGGCCCTACTTATGACTCTGCCCATACCAAAATTTCATTCAGTCCAATTTCTCACTATGGGATCAGAAACTCTTCTATTTGATTTAAGTCTTCGATTTCATTAATTAATAGTTTTGATGATTTAACATAATATTCGACATAATTTTGTATTAAATTATTTTTCTAACAGGATTTACCAAGTGACTGTGGAGATGAAATAGTAAAAGAAAAAGGTAAATGAGAAGTTAAGCTCATCGTCACACCACCTTAATGATTTAAAAGATATATAATAGTAAAATGGTAGTTGAATATATAACTTTACATAGATTTATTTCAAAATTCATGTTATCGTCACACCAAATTTTATGATAGCCATCAAATGCCCATGAATGTCTTTTTTTTTCCCTCCTCGGGGTAAAATTTTAAACAAACCACGAGTCCAAAACATATATTCTTCTGTTTTCATTAAGTTACATTATCTGAAAATGTGTTTTTGTCAGCAGGAAATAAACGAAGAGATCAATGACCTGAGTGGAGGAAATCAAGATCAAAATCCGAGTGATCATCTGGCAATTGAAATAAATGAAGAGATTAATAACCTGAGCCCCCCTGTGTCTTCCGAGTGCTGTATTTATAGGGTTCCAGAAACCCTTGCCAGAAGTAACAGGGATGCCTACAAACCAACACTAGTGCCAATAGGCCCTTTTCACCATGACCCGCATAAATTTAAGGGCGTGGAAAAGCAGAAACTGCGTTACCTGCATGCATTTCTTCAGCGGACGAAGTTGAGCCTAGATGCTTGCACTGAAGCCGTGAGAAAGTTGGAAGTAAAAGCACGCAGTTGCTATGCCGAAACCATTGAGCTTAGCAGCAATGATCTGGTGAAAATTCTTCTTGTTGATGCTTGCTTCATCATAGAGTTATTCCTCAGATCATGTGTTGATAAGAAGAGAGACAAATCGGATCTTTTGAGAAGTGTGCCAGCACTCGAGCCGGGCTTATACGAGGACTTGAGATTGCTTGAGAATCAGCTTCCCTTCTTTGTCCTGCAAGAAATATATAACCTGCCACAAGAACGCTTATCTCCTGGTCTACGTGAGCTAACCTTCGACTTCTTTAAAGCCGATAATCCTCAGGGGAAACAGGCAAATTTTGAAATTGGAATTAAGCATTTCACGGACTTGTTAAGGACCTTTCTACTACCAGAGTCGCCACTTGAATTTAAAGAACGTAAAAACAAAAAAATCTCTGTGCCTAGCGCAACAGAGCTGGTTGAGGCAGGAGCCAAGTTTGAGAAGGGATTGTCTACCCAATCCTTGCTCGACATCTGCTTTGAGAGTGGTAAGATATTGAGAATTCCACCTCTTCAAATACAGGACGGAACAGAAGCTTTTATTAGAAACATTGTGGCCTATGAGCAATGCCATTGTGACTGGGATCAACTTTACATCAACAGCTACATTTTCCTCTTTGGTGGCCTTGTCAAAACCCCCGAAGATTGGAATCTACTTGTTGAAGAGGGAATCCTTGTTTATTTGATAGGCGACAGCGGAGCTCTCTCAAGGCTACTGGACAATGTTGGAGGTGTAATGACAAGCTCTTCAAATTCTCAGTACATGCAACTATGTGAGGACTTGAATGCCTACTGTAAGAAGCCTTGGAACAGATGGAAAGCGTCCTTGAAACGCGATTATTTCAAGACGCCTTGGATCAGTGCTGCTACAGTTGGTGCCATTCTCCTACTTTTGCTTACTTTTACACAAACTATATCCTCTGTTATCCCCCTTACCTAATCAACCACTCAAGCTACTACTGGTCTTGTGCTATTTCCTTTGCAAATGGGGTTCACTCATTTGAAAGATCGAAATTCTCCTTCATGAGGTTTGAGTTTCAAGCGTTATTCGCTCCCTCACAAATCTACATATGTATGACTCCATATATCAACGTATTTTATTTTCTCTATACAAATTTTTCAATCATAAAAACTCATTATATGTCTCAAATTAGCAATAAATATCAATAATGTATTTACTTGAAATTTAAATTAATATTTTCAAAAGTTCAAACATTACTTGATATTAAGAGATATTAAGAGAAGCTCTTGAATTTAAATTCATTTGAATAATTCTAATTACAAAGGAAAAAGTTGCCAAGATAAGGACCCGGGCAATCATTGGAGAACCGGTAAGGGTTCAATGCAACAACAAGTGGGACTGACTAGAGGTGAAGAAATGGATGGACTAGGCATGCGAAGAAATGAGCTTAACAAATTGTAACAGACAAGAATGAAAAACAATTCAAAAGTAACGGCTACTTGGGAAGAAGTAGTTAGATTAGTTAAGATCAAACCCTAGCACTCTCATTTTTTACCATTTCCCGTGAATCCCATCACTATCCACAATGACATCACAGCTCACTTTCCCGGCATTTTTAGTACTCTGTTTTTCTATTCAAAATGAAATGCAACCAGTTCAGTTCTCTGTTTTGAGGATTGGGTCATAATAAATTGGTATCAGAGCAGTCAGATCCTTGGTCCTCTGAAAGAATTCAATGGCAGAAGGTCCTCGTCAGAAGGTTAGTGATGACCAAATCAAAAGACAAGAAGCGAAGATTCAAGAATTGGCAGCCAAAGCTAATGAAAATAGCTTGCATCTTGATAGGAACCCGGAAGAAATCAACCAAAAAATGGAAGCATTCATGACCTGTATGGAAGCCAAAATTTCTGTTCTGTTGAAAGCAACCCAACGAGACAAGAATGAAGAACCCAGTAATGATCGAATCTTGAACTCACATTGCTACCTACACCAAATGAAGGCGGATTGAGAACCGATGAAGGCTCCCGAGTAATCAAGAAATATCCAGTTCATTGTGGGTCAGTTCCTCATCCTCCCAAGATTGAGCTTCCTATTTTCATCGGGGAGAACCCTTGTCTATGGTTGAGAAAATTCGATAAGTTTTTTATTGTGTACCAAATACCCAACTATGAATGGATCGACATCGTAGAAATGTATTTGGAAAACAAGACTGAAATTTGGTATTAAGGTCTCAAGCTGATTAAAAAAGATGTAGGATATAATAATGGGCATTCTATATATACCCAATTAAAATAGTTTATTGAAGTAATGAATTATTGAAGTTTTATATTCTATATTACCTTTTACATTCAATTTTTCATACACATAAAGTTAGAATTTCAAATGTTATTTATGTTCTGTCCCTCTAAAATTATAACATTTTCTCCTTTTCAAGGGCAGAAACTTGGCTTAAAAAAAAGTTATTTCCTATTTTTTTCCACTACCGGTATTTGAAGTCATTTATTAGCTAATCTAATTCGAGAATAAGTGACACCCTACTTATGGGTAGTTATTCTAGTGTAGTATTTTTCATTTCTAAATTTTGAATTCAAAATTTAGTTAAGAGATCTAACACCTCATCGCATTAAATCATGTGGGGTGCAAATCCTATTGTAACAAAAAAAAATGGATGTAGCACCCTATCTCACTATACCGACTGTCCGGTAATAGTGATTTCCTATTTTAATCGCATAGTCTTATATTTTTGTCTTATTTCACAACCTTGTATTGGAAGACGGTGAATAGAAAACTGATGTATGATTGCATTGCAACTCTTCAGGAGTAAAAGACATAGGTTGAAGGAATATCATGCTTACGCCAAAAGTGGGGTTTATTAATTATTATTAGAAAAGTAATCTGAATGATTATGAACAAAGCTGGAAAGGGCCTACCGACTCCTGCCTAATACCCAACTATGAATGGGTCGACACAATAGAAATGTATTTGAAAGACAAGACTGAAATTTGGTATTAAGGTCTCAAACTGATTAAAAAAGATGTAGGATATAATAAAAAAACTAAACAAATACCCAACTATGCAATAAACATTTAAAGTCAAAGGATTGCATGATGAAATAAAAGAATTTAACAAACTATAACAAACCGATTTTCTAGTTGAATATCAAGAAAGATTTGAAAATATTTTGTCAATAATGTTTCATAAGAATCCAAAACTTATTAAATCCTATTTCATTTCTATTTTTATCGGTAGAATTAGAAAGGATATTAAACCAACCTTAAGAATGATGAAGCCAACCACAATCTTTCAAGCCTTTGAAATTGTGACACTACAGAAATACTCTCTTGAATTGGTAAGGAAAGAAAAGGTTAGCATCAACAAGCATTGGGATCCCGAGTAGAATTGGATTTAATTAGAGCTTAGCTTCTATCCTTGAGGACAAGAATGCCTCGAAGGAGGGAAAAATTATAACAAACAAGAATGGAAAACAATTCAAAAGCAATGGCTACTTGGGAAGAAGTAGTTAGGTTAGTTAGGATCAAATTGAATTTGTAACCAAATCAATTGAAGTTGTTAAGATCAGTTGGAAAACGGTTGAAGACAACCTTTATATGCATGTAAAGATCATAGGCTGAGACATGAAAAAGAAATAACAGCTTCTTTGCTCCCTGTTCCATGCTCCCTATTCTATGCTTTTCTCTCTCTCTCTAAACCCCCTCTCTCTATACTTCTTTTTCTCTCAATTCTTCTCTCTCTCTTTTTTTATCCTAGCACTCTCATTTCCAATCATTTCCCGTGAATCCCATCACCATCCACAGTGACATCACAGCTCACTTCGCCTGTATTTCTTTTTTTTGGTGGGAGTTCCCTTGTATTTCTGATACTATGTTTTTCTGTTCAAAATGAAATACAACCAGTCTAGGGTTCAATTCTTTGTTCCGAGGATTAGGTCATAACACAAATCTAAGTTGGGTCCAAGCTCAACCCGGGCCACGCTTAAAACCGGTCTTGATTTCAATTCTAGAAGGAAACTTGTCCCGGAAAGGTTAATCTTGATATCCACTAGGCCTAACAAATTCAGTCCACATATTTTTAGGCTGGAGTTTGTCATACCCAATCTGAAAACTGCTCTGCGAGGCCTGTAGTACCTAATAACGAAAAGTGGGCTTGGAGGTTTGAGGATGGGCCAGCTTTGATTCTCGATTTATAGAAGGTTCTGCACAGCATCTCTTTTTTTTTTTTTCTAACTGGACCATGTTCAGAATTATATTCTAATTAATTTAATTCAAATATTGTTAAACCTAATTTAGAAAAAAACCCTCACAATATAATTTTTTCCATTCTCAAATTTCAAATCCGAGATTTAGAGTCCTGCATAGCATCGAGTAAAATATTTTATGCCCACATAATCCGAAATGATACGCGTCCCATATTTATTGAATTTTTTTATTAAACTACTATTATTCAAAAATTCAACTAATTCGATTCGACTAGCTCTGAAACCTAATTTTCGAAGTTGGCTCTCCCAACTCGTTTCTAAAACTCGAACTTGAGATTTTAGATAAAAATTTAGTTATCTACTATTAAGCCCACGTGTCGTTGATCATATTTATGAATTTTTGTCGTTCAGATAAAAGGATTTTAAATTATTTTCTTATCTAACTCAAATTAAATTCTTAAATAATTTATAGATTGGTTGATAGGATATATAGCTTTTTTAGAGCATAGGAGTATGAATTTCGCTTTGATTTTATGTTCTTTGAACATGTCAAATAGGTTTATTCAGCAATCACTTCTGGTTATGGAAGAACTACCCCTTGAAATTTGGGGGAAAAATACATATTTTTCTTGGTATTTCAACAAATATTGCCAAATTTTAAAAAATAGATTAAAATCTTAAAAATCCATTAAAAATACTATTAAAATCTTTTAAAATGTTATTTCTCCTCCTTATAAAATTATGTCTCTTCGTCGTTCATGTCTCTTGCATATTGTATTTCATCTCTCTTGTGGCATTCTCAATTTGGACTAAATCAAAATATGCTAGGTTAACACCTTCAATCTAACCCAAATTGATTTCTTAGTTCAAAGCAAGAGCAATCATGCTAGATGGACTCGCAACCATGGATTGGAACTTCAAATCAACACCAAAGGCCCTTTTGATAACAACAATGAATTAGACAAAATACTTTCAAATTAAAATTTTCAAATATTTTTTCTTCTACTCTAATATATGAGTTCTCTTTTATTGCAATCAGATACAGAATTTTAATGCTCACAAGTTTTTCCATAATAAAATAAATTGTTATATAGAATTAGAAAATATATGTTATAGTTCTCAAGATCTGATAATATAGTTTTTTGATTTAATAATAAAATAATAGGAAAAATTATACATCTAATTCTTAAAATTAAAAATTACTTTCCTCCCACCTATGCAAAGAATAATGTCGCAATACCAAGTTAACCAAATTCAAAAAAAAAAAAAAAAAAAAATTCATTATTAGCCCTATTTTAGGGATATCTTTTCAAATCTTTCTTAGTTGTTACATATTAAAATATTCAAGGACGTGACTGTAACAAATGAATGTTAAAACTATACAAATATATTGAAATTTAAAATTAGGTTTTAATCAAAGAATTAGACATAGAATATGCCCTATTTCCCAATTGATAATTCCCACCAATACAGAGAACAATGCCGATTGGGACATTTACTTGTATTCCGGCTCCCTCATTCTTACCAAGTTAACCAATCACGGTAAAAATACAAAAACCCCTAAACCCCTTTTTCTAGTGTGTGTCTCTAGCGCCAGCGCGCCCAACCCCCTTTTCCTCGTCATACTGGTATTCTCTCTCTCTCCCTCTCCCTCTCTCTCAATCTCTCTGCTTTGTTCAATTCGATTTTGTTTTATTGTGTTGGATTTTTTTTGAGGATTATCTACGGATTGATTTTGAATTCCAAGTCTAGGAAATCCATTAAGAAAAATCTTTGTAGTTTTTTTTACAGAATTTAAGTCCCAAGTGTTCTAATTTGATTAGGGTTTGGGCAATTTCTTTCTCTGTCTGTCTGTCTCTCTCTCTCTCTCTCTCTCTCTGCTAAATTGTTCATTTGCCTTTATTGTGTTCACAACCTCTCACCGTGGATTCCATGAAGTTAAAGTTTGAAGTATTTTATCTTTCATTTTCTGGGGTTGTTCTCATTTTGTGCTAAATTATATTAGTGCACATGAGTTGTTTGTTTCTTTGTCTTTTGTAATCGCTGGGTTCACAATTGTCTCAACATGAATAGAATTTGCAGTTTTCTGTTGTGGGCTTGCTTAAGGAGGTTTTCTTTTATCTTTTTTC
This sequence comes from Dillenia suffruticosa, assembly GCA_033439265.1. Lineage (NCBI taxonomy): Eukaryota > Viridiplantae > Streptophyta > Magnoliopsida > Dilleniales > Dilleniaceae > Dillenia > Dillenia suffruticosa. The sequence continues at coordinate 23,570,532 of JAVTVX010000029.1, forward strand.
TAATATTCTTTCTTCAGTGATTGTCTTTCAATTGGTGAAAATTCCAATTGCTGGAAATTGGAAAAGATGAAAATTTGTTGATGTTATTAAATATTGATGCACTTGGATGCAATGGAGTTGCTTTTCTGATTTTATTGATCTGGGGTTTCTTTTTAGATTCCATAAAATTGCTGGAGGAACTCTTCCCGTGTCTATTTTGGTTATTTGTCTTTTAGCAAGAGAAGAGTGAGTGTATTGTTTCGAGAAGTATGTTTGGATGCACTAGGACGGTCACTCCGACGGCCTTTGCTAACATTTTGCGTCCAAGTTCAGTTCGTGACCTGTCTATATTTCAAGTTGATTATCCTCAAACAATTGTTACTCAACCTGTAAGGAATGAAACGCAAGTTTATCTTTTGTATCCTTCGTTTTTACAGAAGCTCTTTGGCTTTTTAAATGATTCACTTGTAATTCATTGGATATTTTTGTGTATTTCAGTGTTCAATCTCATTTGCTAGCTTGCCATCTTCATCACTGCATTCAGATTGTTTCTCCATTAAGGCCGTGGCATCCCCGAGAAGCATGTCATCAATTGATGAGGAGTCTCAACATAGTTCTGCTTATGGTAATACTTTTTGTTTCTCTCTTACTGCAAATTATATTTAATAAAATGAATTATCTAGATTTATAAGTTTTAAAATTCAGTCTAAGCATAATGAACCATGTTTTAAAACTTCAATCCTGTCTTTGATTTTTCAGCTGTAATGGTAATGTGTTGTAATCTAGTTCAGTCACCCTTCCACTTATAATCCCAGATTCCTAAAATTATTTTTGAAAAGGAGAGTGACAGAAAATTTTTAAAATTCTTCGGTCATCCTTGCCTAGTTTATGTGGAAACCATGAGCTGTCCCTTTCTAATGCGTGTGCCAAGAGTAAATTACAGTTTTTAATTAAGAATGCCAATTCTATTATTATTTTTTTTTTTTGGATTTTGGATTTTTTTTTGTTATATACATATGATTGCATCTTTCAGATATATTATCAAATGGCATCATGTATCATCCATGATACCAACTTTTAGAAGATATCAATGGTTAGACATAATGCAAAATTTTATAGTGAACAGATAGCATTTGGTATCCACATTTGTTATTGGCCAAGTCATCTGTGACGACCTGCATGGTTAAAACCGTTTCTTGTATTATGTAGCTATACTCTCTGATTTATGTTTGTATGATGCTTAGAATGTAATTTTGTTTCTTAAAGCCTTTCAATTATTCTTGCTCTTCTAGCTTCTTTAGAGACCAGCTTCTTAGAATGTGTTTGGATTTGACTTACATTATACACCATCTGAATTATATGTATCCGTGGTATTAATCTGGAAAACAAATATAGATATTTGATTCGTATGAATCTTCCATCAAGTGATATGAAGCTATTTATGGGCAGAGTAAGAAGGGAGGAAGAGGTTTCCCTTTATGGTCCGTCAAGGGTTTGATATTTGTCATAGGGGTTCAGATTTCTGCAAGATGACCATGTATTCTTGAATTCAATAATATTATCTCCCGTATTTTCCTGGGAATGAAACTTATACAGCATGCATCATGCAATATCACTTGTTTGGAATGAGTTTGTTATAGACATGTCACAAGGTCTATTTATGTTGTATCATATGCTTTTTATCTCCTTGCGTTAACATGGTTGCAATTATGTGCTTCTAATCTATATAAATTACTATCTTCAGGAAAGAAACAAGCTTTAATATCAGTGTCAGACAAGAAGGATTTGGCTTTGCTTGGCAGTGGGCTTCAAAGCCTGGGGTAAGTAATGGAAGATTGATTTTCCCTTCAATAGAGACTTCAGTCTTCTGTATATATAATTGCTAGTTGACCAAGTGCTATTTGAACTGTTACCCCCCATCCCCCAAAACACCAAAGAGAACCTTTTCTATATGTTTTCATCTTGTGATAACATCACACATACAAACAAATTACATATATATATGTGCTTGGCCTGGAGTCATGCAACACCTGCGTATTAAAGGTGGGAACTAAAAATAGGATGTAGAATCTTTTGTTATATTAAGTTGTTGTTGATGTTTTATTGGACTCAATACATTAGAATATAGCTAAATTTATGCCCCTCTCTGATGATACATGCATTACTTGTAGATATACAATTGTTTCAACTGGAGGAACAGCAACTGGTTTAGAAAATGCTGGGGTGTCCGTAACCAAAGTTGAACAACTTACAGGGTTTCCAGAAATGGTAAAGTGAATCATGCATCCTTTTTTTAGTGTGTGTATATATATCCAATAACTTCGAGGTTCTGAATGGTTTTACCCATGCTTGATGTGTCGTTTGGTCCATAATCCACTCAAAATAAAATGGCCACAGGCAAAAAAAAAAAAAGAAAGAAAGAAAGAAAAAAAAATCAGTTCTATTGATGACCAAGGGGCACTTGATTCCTAGGCTTGATACTGACAATTGACTAAATTTTATATATTCAGTATCAACAGTTAACTTTATTTGGAAACATATTTCAAATATTCTTTAAAATGCGGTAACAAAACTAGATGCAGAATTTGCAGGCTTATGACCTAATGTTAATAAAGCATTTGAAATTGCCATTTGTCATAGGTTGATCTCCAATGAAGCTTTTTTTCTATTTAAAAAATTTGTGCCTTTACTTTCTCAGCAGCAGCAGGTCAGATAGAAGAAGATTGTTAGAGAAGAGAAAGGAGAAAAAGAGAAGCCAGGAGAGATATGGGAGGATATAGTGGAGAGACCAAGAGTGGAGCAAAGGAAGAGGGATAGAAAATGTAGATTGACACCAGAATGAGAACAGAGGGATAATGATCGAGATAGGCATGAAATGTGAGAGGTGTTAGGAGAATATATTATTTGAACAGAGGAGATATAATTGAGAGGGGAGATAGACTGAAAGAGAGGATTAGAGAGGGAAGAAATAAAGGAGAGGGCTAGGGAAAAATATATCAATATTCTAAATAGTAAGTGATTAACCCAACTGATACTATTGTTAGGAGCCTTTTGTTCACATTATCCTAGTTAAATGAGGATGCTAAAACTAGGAAAGATCACCTTATTCTAATCTTTATATAAATCCCAATTGTTTGATCATATCCCTAAATTTTTGTAAATTAATTACATGAAATACAATAAAAAAACATCTTGCTTATGAAATTCCGCTATTTCTAAGCCCATCTGTTATTGTAGATCACTTTTCATTGCTTAATTTATTTCATCAGCTATTCCATGGCAGGATCACGTTCAACTGGTAGATTAACTCTCCGCAGGAGGTCTCCAATTTCATGCATTCTGATTCTACCCTTAAGACTCTCTAGCCGAACCCCAACTTGAATGCAACAATGTTATTTTTTTTTTTTTCTGGATGTTAATATGGACAATGTAAAGGGAGATAAATGATTGCATTTTTTTATTTGCAGCTTGATGGCCGTGTGAAAACATTGCATCCAAACATACATGGGGGTATTCTTGCAATGAGGGATCAAAAGCATCATATGGAAGCTTTAAGTAAACATGGAATTGGTAATTGTTCTTTAGATCAAACACTGAACAATATTTGTGGTATCAAAATAAAGACCAAACTGCTAATATCTTAGGACTCAAAAGTTGAACTATTCCTTATTATTTTTCTACGGCTACCTGTGGATGATTTTTTTTTTCTGTTACGTCTGCTGAGACACATTTCATACAGGTACATTTGATGTGGTGGTGGTGAACCTGTATCCCTTTTATGATACGGTATCTTCTTCTGAAGATGTAAAGTTTGAAGATGGAATTGAGAACATTGATATTGGTGGTCCAGCTATGATTAGAGCTGCGGCAAAGGTATCTTATGGATGGATCAGTTTGTTCATAATTATCCTAATCAAAGATTGTCAAACTAAATTTTAGTAGGTCCTTTTGTTATCTAATCGTTGGACCTCTATTGCTACCACACTTGCAATACAACAACAACAACTTAGACTTAATTACAAATTTTAGTGTCGACCAATGGAGAGACAAATACAAGAGAGATAAAATATATTTATATATAGTTAAAAAAAAAGAGAGAGAGTAAATCTATAGCAATTTAAAATGACAAGAGAAGTGATTTAACTAGTTCAAATTCACCTATGCACTCATTCCTATCTAAAACCATCTCCTCAACTAAACTTATAACTATCATATTTTTATGGATAATTTGCATCTAAGTTTTCAATGGCCTACCCCAACGTTTCACTAAATCTCCTATACTAAGTTCTCGATCCACCTAACTGGTGCATTTTTTGATCTTTATGGATAACTTGCTATTACACTTGCAATGTTTAGAAAATATGAACTAGTTGGCTTGCGGCTTAATATAATTGATGCTGGCTATACCTTCAATGGATCAAGATTGACTTGTGGCATAGTGTTCTTGGTCATAGGAAATGGGGAAATTCTTGGACTCTTTATAAATCTGGATGTTTATGAATTGCTATGGACATCACTAAAACATTGTTATATTTAATACAGAATCACAGGGATGTCTTGATTGTTGTGGACTCTGAAGACTACCCTGGAGTCCTGGAATTTCTTAAATCAAATCAGGATGACCATCAGTATCGTAGGAAACTGGCTTGGAAGGCTTTCCAACATGTTGCTTCTTATGATGCTGCAGTTTCCGAGTGGCTATGGAAGCAAACCAATGGAGGTATCTTTATTTTTCTTGTTTCTTAGTAGTTAAGGATTTGTACCATTTGAAAATTTCCTCTTTATTCATGGTAAAGCGAATGGTTTTTTCGATGATGACTAAATCTAAAAATTTTTCCATTATCAATCTAATGGGATTCTTTTATTAGTAGAGAAGTTTCCTCCTAGCCGAACGATACCACTCTCACTGAAAAGTTCTCTAAGATATGGAGAAAATCCTCATCAACAAGCAGCTTTTTATGTGGACATGAGTCTTGCCGAGGTTAATTCTGGCGGCATTGCAATGGCTGTTCAGCACCATGGGAAGGTGAGCAAGTACAGCTATCATGTTTTAAGAGTCATATCATTGCTCCAAGTATATTAAAGAATGAAAAATTTATGACTATAAAATATTTGTATCAGATATGCCTAGATTTGTTGAGTTTTATTTCATTTTTTAAATCCTAAAAGGTGGGCTCCATGGCTCTGGCCGAGTGTTGTCATTTGTTTGTGTACTTCAGTATATGTTGATAATGGTTATAATTGCAATATTAGAGGTTGTACCATCTCAATTGGTAGCAAGTTGAAGAGCCTACTATTACTTGCAGGTTATTTGCTGTTTAGGTTTATCTTAATATGACAGGACTAATTGTAAATGGTATTTGGTTTGTTTGCTTTTCTGTATTATCCACAGCCCCAATAGACCCTATTTTCCCCCTTACTTCATTGCTTTTCTACATTGTTTGGAACCTAAGAGCGGTTTTGATACATGAGGTTTACTGAGCTCACAACTGGCATTCTTCCATTTGATTGGTGAGGCTTATATTTTCTCAACCTACCTAATATCAGTTAAACTTTGGTGAGATTTATGCAAAAAGATAATTTTCTCAAGATCTCCTCAAAATCAATTGAGTTGTTTCTTACCGCTTGATAGCTATACAGTATGCACAACCGACACTCTGATCATTTGGTGAGGTGCAGCTCTCCATCAATCAATGATCGTGAAACATAGAAATCTCCACCAAATCTCTGATATTGTTTAACCTAATGAGAGATGAGAATATTTGTTTCTTAAATCTGAAATTCTAATTTACCATATTCACAGAAGAGCCCATGCTCCTGTGTAGGCTGCTATACCTTATAATAATTGTTGATAGACAAATGACAGTGCTGCATGGACAAATACATGCTGTTAATCCCAACATGGATATGAATGGCTACTACATTTATTGGTACTTTTGTCATTTTGTATGTACTAGAGTTGGATTCTACTTGATCACACCATCATCCACAACACGTGTAACCTTTTGATGTTATCCTCTTGTTTGACCATATTTCAACTCAAGGATTTTTAACAGTTGCACTCTACATAATTCTGGAAAAACAAGCAATTCTTTCTTCTTATTCCTTGCATTTTTTTCCTTCCTACTGTTGTATAGTCTTTCTAAGTTTTGTTTAACATGCGGGATAGAAAAATCTAGTTAATTAATTATAAGTTTTGTTTCACATGTGGGATAGAAAAATCTAGTTAATTAAGTAATTTTCAGGGAAACGGGCTTGCAGAATTAGCTATACCCTGTTTCTCTGAGTGTCATATGTTCACATTGGAACACAATTTTAATTTCCAAGCTTATAAGTTGGTTGAAGTCACCAATGGTGCTTTTTTCTCCTTATAAAATCTTTGTTGTGTTTTTTTCTGACTGGTATTAAATCTACCTGCGGACAATTTTGTATATACCTGTTCATAGAAGCTTTTTTGTATGTACCAATGGTACTTTGTTATATATTTGTCTAATTTTCTGATAAAAAAAAATATTGTCTATACCTGTTCATAGAAGCCTTTTTGTTGTTGAACAGGAAATGTCTTATAACAATTATCTTGATGCTGATGCTGCCTGGAACTGCGTGTCAGAGTTCAAAAATCCTACATGTGTAGTCGTTAAACATACAAATCCTTGTGGGGTAGCTTCAAGAGATGATATCCTTGAAGCATATAGGTTAGCTGTAAGAGCAGACCCTGTGAGTGCATTTGGGGGTATTGTGGCCTTCAACATAGAAGTGGATGAAGTAAGTTTGTGGTTTATTCAACTGTTTTGTTAATTTCATCAATGAATCCTTCACAAATACTTAAGCTGCAGTCTGGTAGGGGCAGTTGGGTTCATTAGGTTCTTCCCTTATTGCGAACTCATACTCTTTGCAGCTTATTCTGTCCCACTTTGCACCTTAATGTGACATCCCTGCTTGTTGACCTAATGAACTTGAGCTTCTACTAGGAAAGGAGCTTTACTGCTGTTTTCTAACACATAATGACTCTGTTTCTGCACTCAAGGCTTTAGCCAAGGAAATCAGAGAGTTCAGAAGCCCAACTGATGGTGAAACTCGGATGTTTTATGAGATTGTAATTGCACCCAAATACACTGCAAAGGGGCTTGAGATTTTACGTGGAAAATCAAAGACACTGAGAATTCTAGAGGCAAGTAAGAATAAGAAAGGGAAACTCTCTCTGAGACAAGTTGGTGGAGGGTGGTTGGCTCAGGATCCTGATGATTTAACACCTGAAGATATTCAATTTAATGTGGTTTCGGAGAAAACCCCACAAGAAAGTGAGCTTGGTGATGCAGAGTTTGCTTGGCTTTGTGCCAAACATGTAAAGAGCAATGCCATTGTGATAGCAAAGGTTGACTAATCTCTCTCTCTCTCTCTCTCTCTCTCTCCCTCTCTATATGGACCCAGAGACACCTGGGCTAAAAGTAGCTAGCTATAAATCAATAAATATGCCTGATTATAGTGTTTCTTTGACTTTTGGCAGAACAATTGTATGTTAGGAATGGGAAGTGGGCAGCCAAATCGCTTGGAGAGCCTAAGGATAGCTATGAAAAAGGCAGGAGATGAAGTAAAAGGAGCTGCTTTGGCCAGTGATGCCTTCTTCCCTTTTGGTAAACACAGCTCTCTGAAATAATTGCATTCTTTTTCTCGACTGTGCAACTAAGTGAAATCGTCCTTGGGGATTTCAAATGAGATGCTTGCAAATTTAATGTTAATTTCATGTTCACATTCTAGGAACGTGTGTGAAATCATAACCATGGGTTCTTTACGCTAATCTTTGTTTTATCAACAGCATGGAAAGATGCAGTTGAAGAAGCATGTGAAAGTGGAGTTAGTGTTATTGCTGAGCCTGGTGGAAGCATCCGAGATAAAGATGCCATTGATTGTTGCAACAAGTACGGAGTTTCACTTCTTTTTACCAATGTGAGGCACTTCAGGCATTGACAATGAGGCTTCGTCAAGAGTTTCTTTAAAAATATGTGATGCCGATCCTTTAAGTCTTATGCTCTGTTTAGTCCTTGCATGGATGTCCTCCTCCATGTAACAATAATCACTTCTCAAATTTTCATTTCAAGGTTTGGTTCTTTGAAATTTTGTATCATTGTTCTGGTGTCCAATAATCATCAGTTAACCAAATATCTTGTATCAATCATAGTCTCACCGTGCTGAGAGGAGGTTAAAATGAAAGCGGGTTCTCTGTTTCCAGCTGATTAATGCTGCATGCTTATGTTGTCTTAATATGATAAATCTGTCATGTGGTCTTCTAATGGGAATGGTTTATTTATTACTATTTTTTTTTTTTTTTTTTACAAAGATTTGAATATGAGATCATTAGGAGTGGGGGTGGGGACTATTTATTACTATTATCTCCATTTGTGGTAAGGTGTGGTTGGACTCTGGTTGGGCTCTAATGGGCTAAGGTTCTTTTGTCCCATGGAGTGAAACTTTTGTTAAGCTATTGTTTAAATGGTCAACCCAACCCTTTTGAAGATCAAAATGTTCTGGGCTTTTGAATTTAAGAACGAAAACAAAAAGATGAGCATTTGTGACAAGAAAAGTAGGACTCAAAAGCCTCAGGCTACTTTATCCCTTTGGCTGTGGGTTGAAAATTGACAAAAGCGATATTGTTCTTGTTACCGTATTGACCATCACAGTGTTAATTAAATAGACACTAGTTGTACTTGAAAAAAGAATTGAGTGACAGGATAGATGTCTTTAAAGATCAAATGGACACTAAAGCTCATGATTAAAGCCGCTCCAATTTGTGCTTTAAAAAGAAGAGTTTTTTTGTCAAATGGGTCTGTCTTTATGAAATGTTGAGAACTTTGATGCAAAGCATGTTTCGCCTTTGCAAAGATATCTAAAATTGAATTACATGAATTAGAATTGAAATTTAGGCTTCTATTTTTCCCCTTTTTTTTTCACTAACCTAAAGGGATTTAGAAAATGACCAACATTGTTATCTCATGTAATCGTATTTTTCTTCATTGTGTAACGTTCGATTTGAACTGTATTTACTGTTTTTAGGTCAGGTTAATCACTACTGACCCACCAAGATGCCAAGTAGCCACACAATAACCACGTATTTTTGCAAATGATTTTCTTCAATCACAATCAAACCTAAAAACTTACGATTATGAATTAGGTGCTGTATTCACTTTGACACCATCTTAATTGATGCTTTATATTTTACCTAATCATACCATTGTAAACAAAGCTTATGTTGCAAATCATTCATCTACCAAGACAATTATTTACGGGCACAAACAAACCAAAAAGAATGTACTCCGACTTGTAAATGATGAATTGAAAATACCATCACAAGAGACTATTTCAAATGCCAGGAGTAATATTTTACCATTTTAACTAATAAAAGGACACGAATTTGAAATTTTCAATAGAGAGAGAGAGAGAGACACCAAACATAGAAAAAGATGATTAAATGATAATTATCAAGTGTGAGATGCTTGTAGTTGAGCAATGGATCCATCAGGCTAGACCCCAAGTGACATGATTGACTAATATCAATAAAAGCAAAATGATGTAACTAAAGCTAGCTCAAAGCAAGACAAGAATCTTGCTAAAAGCTATGTAATGGAGTCTAGTAGGAAACATTAATGAATGTGTAGTCACTTTTTGACCAATAATCTGAAATTCCCAACATAATCTTGAGGTCAAATGAAGGGGAAACCCATGAAAGTTGCCAAGTTATAAAGTTTGGAATCCAATGTGAATAAAGTTCTAGCTGAATTTAGTAAGAAGGCTTTTGCACTATCACATTCCCTTTTTATCCATAATAATGCTCATTCCCTCTCCAAACTTAGATTGACTCTTAATTATTTCCTCAATAATATGCACGGTGAAACATTGAATTGAGCATAAAGAAGAAGTATGTGATGCAGTGCTGCTTATGAATTCAATCATGTAAAATTTGGGAGCCGAAAAGAAAAATAATTTCATTTAACAAAAGAAAAATGGCAATGTAGGAATATTAAAACAACCCCCTTATTTCTAGCTATTCACAAAACTCCAATGCTTATTCAAATGGCTGTGCGAGTCCTCATCTACCGTGTGTGTCTTATTCCTAACTACGCTATTGCTCTCGGCTCTCTGACCTTGCTTGATAGTCCAACAGCAAAAATCTGTCTCTTCTCACACTCCACTCCATTTCGCTCTTTTTGTAGAACATGGAAATCTTCGAAGTAGTTAACGTATTCAAGTTGGATGCATGCATGAATCCTAAAATGGAGGTTGAAGAGGGTACCAAAGGCTGCAAGATTAGCCTTAATCATGAAACAGATGGGAGGGTGATTCACCCATCTTTTTCAAATTGAAGTAAATATTGCATTTAGCCAAGACTACATTAACAACCCCCCCCCCCTTTTTCTTGACATCATACAAGCACATACTATTACTTGTCTCTTCGATTGTTAGAAAACCTCCCACTCTTGCTAAACATAGATTACCAATTGCTGTCTCTAACCTAACATTTAAGACTTAATGGAGCCTTCAATGTTGGCCAACTTTTAGCTTGGAATACCATCCAAACCATGCTTTAATAAGTAGAGCAAATAACGGCTTGGCCTTAAGCATCAAATTTCGGCTTGACATAAGGTTGTATGGAAATTTAGTACAAATACAAAGCAAATTGAAAAAAAAAAAAAATAGGTGAATTGGGTAGTATACTGTTTAAGCTTCAAGCCTCAAGGTTAGTGATTCTCATCAAGTGCATTCTGAAGCATTTTATTTGGATGTATGCTTAGATTAAAGTAACATAAAGCTTCTAATCAATCAGGCCAAAACGGCTATTGATGGAAACATTCTTCGGAAACCGAGTTGCCTTTCATTTGTGATCAAATGGTGATTGACAAGAATTTGAATTTGATCTTAGTTTGCAGTCAGAACCATTTTGAAAGTTGCCTGGACCACATAGAAAATGAGAGAGAGAGAGAGGAATCTTATTGTGTCAAAAATGTATATTCTGCCTAAGGCAGAAGTTACATGTGAGCTTTTTCTAGATAAAGTTCAAAGTTGCACCAAAACCACATAATGAAAAAGAATAATAGGACACTGCTCTTTTGTATATTGAGAAACCAGAGAGTACTACACAGATAATATTCTTAGAACATTAATAAAAGTTCACACAAATACATGGTTCTACTTGACATGGATCTTCAAATTCATACCGCATAATTCAAAATTCAACGACAACGATATAAACTTTAATCCCAACAATTGGATTAATTAGGCACATAACATAACTTAAATACCGAAAAAAAGGATTAACTTGGGAAATAAAGAGAGATGGATTACTTCCTCCTCATGTTTTTCTTGGACTGCAATACCTGAAAATTCAAAATTCACATAATTCTTGGGTAAAGCCAATTTTGCATGACTAAACTAAAATTATAATGAGGCTTTTGCATTTACCACGAATGACAAATTTTGATTATGAAAATGATGACTTGCTTCCAGACTCCCTCGGTGCATTGCATCTAAAGCAGTCAGTCCTGCTTGCAAAGTTGTGCTCATTGCAGCCAGGCCTGTCCAACCTTTCTTATTTTAGATATAAACAAGGACAAATATTGAAGATTACAAAATGATTTTGTTGGGCATGTTTATATTTACAAAATTTTCTTTAAGGCCTCTTTACTTCAAGATATGGTCTCGTATGCTAGACGGGTTTTATCAATTTAACACCGGTAAGTATAAAAAGTTTGATGGAATCTAATACAAGAAGAAAGAAAAGAGCTTGTTTCATTCTCACCTTGTGCAAATCCAATCTCCGGATTTCCAATTCGGGCGGCTACCGCTAGCACCGCCACTACCAAATCCAAACACTCTTGGATGAGGCATGTCACTCTCAAATCCTCCGGAGGATTCATCTTTAAATGCACCACATTTGAAGCAACATGAACGGCTAGCAAAGTTATGTGCTCCACAGTTGGCAATGGGGCAATACCAATCACCAGGCCTCACATCAGCCCCAGTAAATCCAAAAGATGATGAGCTGCCTCCCCTACTACCAAAGCTTCCATAAGGATCACCACCTCTTTCTCCTGGTCTAGGATCACCACATCGTTGGCACGAATCTCTCCTTTGGAAGTTGAGATGGTGGCATGATCTGCAATTCCAATCTCCTGGCCTGCTCATCTCTTCACTGGCACTTAACACATTTATCCGTGTCTTAGAGAGAAAGAGAAAGAGAATCTAATTTTTTGCTATATATTTAAACTATTCTTATTTTATGTTATTTTATCAGTTTAAATTCATATTGATACATGTTTGACAAAGTTTTACGTTCACGATCAAATTTACACGACCGGCTTGTCATCCCATTAGTAGTGAACTAATTACACTTGCTCCTATTGTTGTAAATTTTGAATTCCATAATGTATCCGATTGAGCATATTAAATTTAACCCGAAGTACTTGACTAAAGAAATTATTGAACATAAGGTATAGCTAGGAAACCTATTGAACAAGGAAAGGAGAAAAAGAAACGCTAATTAAATATGATAAAATTAATGGCTTACCTTGGTAAAACAAAGTGTTGGAAGATACAAAAAGATTATGCAGGTTTGTGCAGGTGGCTGTGTGGGTGTGAGGCCAAGCCAGAAGTTTAGCTGCATGAGAGATGATAGCTGCTTTGATTGAGGTTGTAGGATGGGGGGAGATATATAGTGCCTCTTTTCTTTCAGCCTTGGGACTCGAGTTAGAGATTGAAACTTCAAGCTGGGGCTGATGATGCCTTTCTCTTTTTTGCATTTCTCTTCAAGTCCGTCATTTGAACAATGGAATCTCTCAAGGGAAACTAAATTAAGGAAGAGAGAGAGAGAGAAGGAATAAAGATAAATCATGATTTGGGGACTCTACGTTAGAAATTTTTTTGAATGATAGCTTGACAATGCTAGGATTAAGTACATTCTTTTTATGCATTAGTGTAAAGGTGGGGAACTTGAGCAAATATACACATATAAGTCCTAAGTTTTCACACACATGCTTTTCATTTTAAGTGTACTACCCCACATGAATTTTGCCTTTGGAATATTTTCCACATTTAATGTTTTGTTTTACATTAATTAATGTCAATGCTTATTATCAATTTTTTTAAAATGAATGGTTGCAATTTAGTTTCTTTGGTCGCATACATACATTAAACCAAGATTGTTTTGTAAGAATATCCATTGTGGAACAAGATACTCTCTATCCACAATTCAGGTTGTCACAAAAGCTAGTCTGTATGAGTGCATGCAATTCAGGTTGTCCATTTTTTGAACACTTAAAACATCTTTTTCCTCGACCTTGTGTATGCACAACCAAGATTTATGTTAATTATAATGCCAACAAAAGAAAAAAATTACGTTCATAATTTAATTCATATTCTCAAATTGGCAAGATCAGTCAAAATATAGAGTTTATCATAACTAATATAAAACTACCGATGAACTATAACTTAACTAACATCATCCCCTCCCTTTATAAAGATTTTAAATTTAAAACTTTCTATATACAAAAAAAAAAAAAAAAAAAAAATCTAACATAAAACCCTTTTGGGATATAGCATTTTACGGAGTCGATGCTATATATTTTCTAGTTTTTTTTTTTGATACATTTAACTTGGATACCATCCAATATCCGAGATTTCATCCCGACTAAATTTGCATCGATCACTGAAGGCTCCGCTTCGTAGGGGCAGGCCTCCCAACATTGGTTTTTTTTCATTCCCATGCCAAATCGAACCCGGGAATGGGGGACGGGATGCAGCTCCCTTGATCAACTGTGCCAACGAATGTTGGTGCTATATATTTTCTAGTTAGAATAGCACAAAAGATCCAATAACAACAAGTATCTGCCTTGATTCATAATATTTCTAATCCATGAATATGAACTTATGTTGTTCCATCATTATTGACATGGAGCCCTCCCCCCCGCCCCAAAAAAAAAATACAAAAGGAAACCAGGCGTAGAAAGTGCTTAGTCTTGTGATTAAGAAAACCTTTATGAAGATTATTGAGCAATGCATATGATTTTAGACCCTCTTAATCCTTAGGTTGATACAAGGGTGTCATGGCAACAAGGCTCGGCATGTTGACTCAAAGATTGGATTAGAAGGAACCAAAATAAATTAACAAGTTGCACCAGACAAAATGAATATTCCAAGCAAAAAGAAAAACATTAGAGAGAAGGACCCCACAATTTTCAATACTTATCTCAAAAAAAAAAAATTCACTACGGAGGGTCCTCCTTTCACTAGTCTAGCATGCTTTGATAACCCCACATATCCTAAGCTTCCACTAGACAAGAAAAAATGGTGATTACTTTTCAATTTTTGCATACTCCTTTCTTGTACTTGGAACCCAAATTTTGAACGTTGGTCAAAAGCTTTCAATTATACACAAAACAAAAGGCATAACCTTTGTATCTAACTCTATATATGATTGTGCTAGAAAATTTAATGAAGTTCAATTGCATTTTCTTGATATTAATACATAAACATATGTAATCATGGATTATGATAAACAAAATCTCTCTTACACTAAAAAAAATGGTTTTCTGATATATATTTCCCGACATTTCTATATATGTTACTATGAATCGCTTTTGGTGACATTTTCTAAATAAAACATCGCCAAAATAAGTCATTAGTGACATTTCTGTTAACAAACATCGCCCAAAATTAAAGACGGAAAAAAATTGAGTGATGACCGGAAAATTTTTACTCATCCTGATATTTATTGTTAAGAAACATAGAATAATATTTTAATTAATCTCGATATTTTTTTATCAAAACCTCGACAATGTGTTGCCTTTGTCACGATGCTTCAAATTATAATCCATATAATGTTCCAAATTTATGCTTAGTGTATTATTTTATAAGCTTTATAATAATTTTTAACATAAGGTACAATGGCCATTTCTTATGCATTAATTCAGTTATATGTCATGATAATAGAAAATAGTAATACATTTATTTATCTTGATATTTAATAGATCTCTCTCTCTCTCTCTCTCTCTCTCTCTCTCTCTGTTAGGGCATTCAAAATTAAAGAAAGGTGGAAGGAGATGGTGAGTTTCGATAAAGATGGTGAAGTTGATAATGGAAGAGAGAAGTCTTCGAGGTTCAATTTTGACCATCTTTAAATTTCTTTTCTTTTTTTCCTCACTTGCAATGCCTAGCTTTTTTCACTGTCACTTTCTTTTCTCCCTTAGTCCTATTTGTTTCTCTCTCTCTCTCTCCTCTCTCTCTCTCTCTCTCTCTCTCTCTCTCTCTCTCTCTCTCTCACAAAATCAGAGGTGGGACGATGATGATGATGCATAAAATCAGCACAACAATTAAAACCAATAAACTCACCCACAATTTTCTTGGGTAAGGGTAAAGAAGAGGCTGCAGCCAACTGTGAAAAAAGTAAAAATAAAAGAAAAGGGCCACTCTGACTCGATTCTTCATTGGGCAATGCATCCATGCACGACCATTATGACCACTTCTCTAACGTATACAACTCTTTCAACCTTTTTCCCTTCTTTCTTTTCAAAGAAAATACCAAAAAAAAAAAAAAAAATTCTCTAGAAAACATGGATTAGGGCACAACTTTTTGTGGGCATCCTTCTACACAAATCTTGTACACAGATGATGTGGCGCATATAAAATTTACCCAAAAAAATTAAAAAATTTAAAGCTTAAGGCTATCAAATAATGATAAAAAAAATTACACAATTTATATTAAAAAAAATTTTACATGATGCACAGAAACTTCTCAAACACAAAAGTTTCCCTATTTCCAAAATGTTTCCTATTTCCAAATCTTTTTAATATATTAAATTAATTAATATTTATATAAAAATTTTTATATTTATTATATTTATATATTTTTTTCATATTTAATAAATTATTTATTTATTTAATTATACTTTTTATTTTTGTATCATGTGTTTTATGATTAATAATTACATATTTAATCATTTTAGATTTTTATTATAAAAGATGACTATTTTATTATTTTTATAAAATAATTAATATTTACATAAAATTCTTACTCTTTTTTATATTTATGTGCTTGCTCACATTCCCATTTCTTATAATTTTACAAAGTAATGTTTTCTATATTTTTCATATCTATTTTAATTTTTCCATTTTTTATTTATGTATATTTGATTTTGTGTTAACTAAAGGGATTCCGTGTCTTTCACCTATGTTCTTTAAAAAAAAAAAAAAAAAAAAAAAAAAGAATAAAAGGATTTTGTCCGGAATTTTAAGTGAAATTTGAACCCTAATTTTGAAATGTCAAAGGGTTCAAATCTCATTTCTTCTTTATTCCCTAGAGAATTTATTTAAATGAATAAATTAATTAAAAAAAATTACACCCTTTTACATTTTCTTTAAATATTTTGACTATTGAGCTATTCATATGGTATGAGGCTTCAATAGAGAGAGAGAGAGAGAGAGAGAGAGGAATTCAAAAATGTGACATGGGTCTTATTCAATTGATACAGTCCAAAAACGCCATTCAGGTTTGCGTTTTTATTTAACAAATCAAGTTGCATCCCAAGATGCCTTACCAAACAAAAGCAGAACTTATGAATCCATTTAATCAAAACCATGGAGATAACATATACAATTTTAGTGCCATTCATTTTCTATACCTAATAATAACCATTTCTTTTTTTTTGCAAAAAAATAAAAATGGTTTAGAAATTAAAATAAAACAATATAATAAATGACGTCATTTTAACTACCAAATAAGTGTTTTTTTTATGTGGTGCGTAATTTTCAAAAAAGAAAAAAGAAACAAAAATTTTCTATTAAAAATTTTCTGAATTTTCAAGTTGTAGATCTCATTTCCTTTTTGATTTATATTGTTGAAACTATATACCCTTGAGACCAGATTTTATTTTTGTTCTTTTTTTTTTGGTTATATAAACCTAAGCGTCACTCTTATTTGGACTTATAATAATTAAATTTAATAGATATATTATAAAAATCTTTCGACTAAATATATTTTCATTTACGTAATTCTTTATTTCATAAATTTGTGGAAATGCATTTTTTTGATTTATTAGAAGGTCCGTGGATTTAAAGATACACAATCGTATATTTCATTCGTAAAATATAGAGAATGCCGCGGATTAAAAATTAATTGAATAAAAAATAACATTAAAGTATGATATTATAAAATAAATAAAGAAGAGATTGTATATTAAATCTTAAAGAAAGTTTATTCTTCTTTTTCTAATTCAATGCACTATTTTTTTTTTAACAAAACTAATTATAGTAATTTTTAAAATTATAAAATCTCACTCTAATTTTAAAATTATAAAACAGTCCCAATAATTTTCAAAAATTAGAAAACCAGATAGAATAGTTTTTAGAATTACAAATCATTCATTAATAGTTTCTAAAATTACTTATGTGTAGTAATACTTTCTAAAATTTATAATCCAACCATAATTTTCTCTCTCTATGTTATTTTTCTTCCAATTAATCCAACATAAAGATACTCTCGTATCAAGTAAGTAATCAATACTAAAAAATTTTATTTTCATTAAAATTGTTTAATTATAATTAATTTTATTAAATAATTAGAGCTATGCTACGATTCTAGAGAATTTAGATTGAGTAGATCTAAAACCGAATATATGAAATGTAGGTTTAGCGACAGTTATAAGAATGATAAATCAACGATTAGGTTAGATGGATAAAACGTATCCAAAAATGAACGATTTATATATTTATGTTCCATTATTCAAAATGATGACAATATAGATGGAGATATAAATCATAAGATCTAAATTGATTGGATGAAATGGAGAAAAGCATTCGGAGTTCTTTGCGATAGCACGGTACCTTTGCATTTGAAGGAAAAATTCTATAGGGTCGCGATTAGATCTATTCTATTATATGGTATTGAATGTTGGGTTATTAAACAACGATAAGAACAAAAGATACTTGTAGTAGAAATGAAAATATTTAGGTGGATGTGTGAAAAAACTAAAAAAGATAGAGTTTGGACAAACTTTCGACTCATAAAAGCTTTTAATCATAATACATCAAAATTTATACTCTTATTTTACAAATTTATTCAGAAACATTCAAAATTAAGAGCACATAAACTACATATAATACATTTAAAAAAATTACTCTGCATGTCATGTTGAGTGCCGGTCACAGGCACCAATTTTTATCGAGCTTAGACCCCGTTAGATGATCAGGGCTCATCGTTTCTGACCAGCAAAAAACTATCAAATTATTACTTATATATAATAAAGTGTTCTGTTTTATTAATTAACTATGAATATTTTTTTTATTGATATATTTGTGATTTATGTTTTCTTTATATCCCATCAACATGTATAAGTTACTTACATTGAATGATTGGAAATTGTGAATGCATATGAATAATATAACAAAAGATTTATTTGTTTGATTATAAGAAATATAAATATTTATAGACTAATAATGTTAAAACCCAGCTTTTGATGCATACAAGAAATATATTAAAAAATTAAAAATAATTCCAAATACCCCTCTCATATATTTATTAAACAAAGTCAAATTTTTACTATAACTCGAATTTACTGCACTCAAAATTTTAAAACTTAAATGATATCAAAATTCAGAGGTTTTTTTTTATTTGGTCTATCAATATTCAAAATCATACTTTAATTGATCCGTATTGAGTTACTGTCGAATGCTCTATAGGTATGAGTTCTCTCAATATAATTTTTTTTTTATTTTTAATATTCGAATTCAATTCTTACTTAAAAAATATAATATATTTTTTATTAAATCAACTGTTTATCGATAAATTCATGTGTTCGCCGATGTCCAACGATCTCATGGGCCAACACAGAACTATCCGTGCTTCTCTCTCGATCCATGGCCCTAAACAGCACACACATTTGGTATGGGCCGTCATTATTCACAAGTTTTGTAAGAGAATAATTTTTTTTTACAAGAGTAGACTTCATGAATTTAAATTTAAATTTAAATTTGAATTTAAATTTGAATTTTGAATTGAATACAAAGAAAATAAATATCATTATTGAAATAAGAAAAATAGAGATTACAATGATTTTAAATTTAAATTTAAATTTGAATTTGAATTGAAATCAAAGAGAATAAATATTATTATTGAAATAAAAAAAATAGAGATTACAAAATAAAAGATGAGATAATAAACTTTTCAATGGAAACTTAATAATTAAGTATATATATTAAAATTTTTCATATTATAAATTATTTATTAGAAATCTAACAAAGAATGATAAAATATTTAAATGAAAGTTTGGTTTTTCCTATGTGACATCCCAAATATGTCCGGATGACAATAGCTTTGCCTCCCACTATTTTATTTTTCTCAATTCCTACATCTCAAACAACTATTATTCTATTTTTTTTTTAATTCAAATATCCTCTTATGGTAGATGTAGCTAAATTGGGTGAGAATAAGAGTGTTATGCATAAATAATTTATGCTTAATCTTATAATTAATATTAGCCCAATATTGTTCAGAAAACTATTTTAGTGATATTTTTGAAATTTTTAATTACATCTTTTTGAAATATCGATAAAATTTATATATATAAATTTTTCTCAGAATTTCGATGAGAGCTATTTTTGTACTTTTTTTTAATAATTATATCAGATATTACGCTCATTTAATTAGAATTCATAATATTTGTATAAATATTTTTCTTTTTATTAATCAGTAAAAAGTTAATTTTTTATGGGTAAAGTAATTTAATCAAATCATTAGATAACAATAATCTTAACTTTAAGGATAAAAATATTCGCATGTTAAAAGAATCTTTGATTGCCCATCACGTATTGAGGTCCAAAAAGAACGGAAGCAAAAGTATTGGAGGCTACCAACCAATTTCTCAAAATCAAGAGTCCAAATCATAATATTGAGAAATATTGAAAACAAGGGTGTCCCGCTAAAACTGGACACTCTTGGAGGCAAATATTATTCTTGGCTTTAACCCTTTTTTTTCTCTCCCCAAAAGAAAAAGAGGGAAATTCAAGAGAGAGATGAGAGAGAATCAAGATGCAGATTAGGTTTAGCAATAAGAATGGTGTTTCATGCAATGGACTCTTCTGCAAGACTCAATAATAAAACCCCAAGCAAATCAATAGTTGCACCAACCACAACTAGCAGTACTAGTACTGCCATTCCCATTTCAGATTCAGCAAAATCTCAAGTAATAAATATCATACCAACATGCGAATTTCATTTTTGTTCTATTACTGCTCTACAATCCTCTCATTTCTCAATCTTTCCGGTTATTCCCATCTGTTTTGGGGGTTTGTATCTCTCGCGGATTTTATTTTTTCTTTAAAATGTAAAGAACGTAATTTTTGTTTTTTTTGGGGGGCGGGGGGGGGGAGTTTGATTGATTGCATTTGGCAGATTAATGGATTTTAGGGTTTAATGTTACTGCAGTCACTGGCTTTTGATTTTAGTAAGATATAGGAGTGCCATTCTACTGCTACCTGCTGTTGATTTTGGCAGTGACGTTTTGTTTCTTTCCTTTTTTACTCAGGGTTTAATGTCTTTTCATGAACCCATAGTGTTCTTGATTGCCTTTTTTAGGTCTATTAGTTATCTGGGTTTGTGTTTCTTGTGACAAATTTAAGGGATAAAAATGGTAAGTAGTCTTTTAATGTAGGATCCGACTCTTGCTTTTTGAATAATGTAAACTTTGTTACTCTTGCTATTTAAACGCAATGGAGTTCAATTTTATGTCAGTTCTGGTAACTGTGGGCTTGCATCGTGTTTCCTTTTGATAAATTTGTGGGGTTTAAAATTTAATCTGTTTTAACTGTAGAATTGTCACTTTTGCTATTTGAGTGCCCTGTTAATATGCGGATGTCAAGTGCTAGAATCTCATGCACCAATCATTGTTCAATTCTACATAGGAGTCTCCCGTTTACAGCCACATTAGCAATTTTTCCCCTCTGAAGCCTGTTAAGGCTGCAGAGACTGGCCCAGGGTTTCTAGGACTTAACTCACCTCCTCCTGTATTCAAATCTCCGGATATAAATCCACGATTGAAAAGGTTGAACAAAAATGGTATACGATCATATGTGCCTAAAATGTGGTAATTGGTCATTTTCATTTAATTATTGTTAGGCCTATCTACGCTCAATTGTCTACTGCTGAGTTTTATCATCAAGATGATAAAATTAAGAAGCTTGTATCTAGGTCAGACAATTCCAGTGCATTAGAAGCAGGGTTAGCCTGTAAGGGGGTGGTTCTAACTCTCGGAATGATTGGGATAGCAAGACTGAACAGTGCAATCCTTCAATCTGCACCGACAAGTTCTTGGTAGAACCTGTGGCAACTGAGAGCCCCAGTACTGTGTGTTTAGCCAGTTTGCAACAGGAAAAGGGTGTGCCTCAAGCATTGCAGTGTAAAATGGAGAAAACTGCTAAAATTTTGTTAGAACATAAGGATATGGAGAAATGTTTAGATATCAAACCTTGTGTGGCATCAGCACATTCAGATCAAGCCGGAGAGAGTAGCTCGTATGAAAAGAACCCAGGAAAAACCAATCTAAAAGGTAGACAAGGATGGGGTTGATGATTGGTCACATCATGGATGCCCCAAGGCAATTTCAGAGGAGCACAAGGATAATAGTGATTTGAATTTGCCATTGAACCCTGTTACCAAAAAATCAAAATTTGATATTTCAGCAAACCAGGTTATTTTCTTTCCACCAAAAATAAATATCAAACTAAGTTGTACTTCTCTAGTTCATGTGCGTAAGTGTTTATATTTCTCCAAATGATTTGTCGTGCCCTTGTCTGGAGGAACTAGTAGTAAAAACCATTAGCCTTGGAAAATTAAACAAAATGGAAAACATGGTTTCATGTAGCTAGCTGTAGCCTGTTTGATTGCTTTAATAAAGCTTGAACCAGCTCAATTATTTAAGGAAATATGCAGTCTAATGTATATTCTTTACTGCACTAACTTGGAAATCCATTTTATTGGCTTTTATCCAAATAAGAAGCATGTATGTGAGAAAATGATTTATAGTGTACAGACTGCTCTAATGGGTATATGATAAAATCCTGAAACACCAAAAGCATGATCTAAAGGATCATAGGCATGGCACCTTAGTGTATCCTTCAGAGGCCATTGTGCAAGGAGAACATTACTCCCTAACTTTCCTTTTCACTGCAAAGTTCTTTTCTTATGCTATTTATTTATTGGTTCATCAAATGCAATGTAGGAAAATCAACACCAACATGTCATGCTTAGGCGATGTCTTCAGTATGAGGATGATAGAATCAATCCCTTAGCAAATAACCTGGGTTTTACTGCCCCAACTGATAGTACAGTGAATGCTGATTCTTGCTGTGGCCCTTTGAATTTGGAAATTCCCAATGCATCTTGGCTGGAGTCAAATGCAACCTCTGGCAATATTGATGCGATTGGCTTGTCCCTACCAGTAGTTCCCAATTTACCTGCTCAAAGAGGAATGCAATCTTTTCCAGCTTCCAGGCCCTCTGGCATTGGGCTACATTTAGATAGCATCATCAGTTCAGCTCCAGTTGGCTGTGCTCCCGTGCGAGTTGCTGGGGGAAATTATCCAATTGTACAAGGGAGGAATCCAGGGTCCATGTTGAGTTCTTACCCATCAGAGGGCACAAACAGTAGCTTCGGTTTTGCAGATTCCACAGAACTTTCAAACATTAATGACCTGAGGCTCAACTCTCAGTTCTCTTTAGGAGCAAGCTCTGATGCTGCAGAGTCTCCCCAGAGTTTTAAAGCATCAGGTGACCATTTATTGTTGACTCCAGCTTCATATCATGCAACTCCATCTGGTATGGGGCAGTTGCAGTCACATGTGGATCATACTGATGAGTTTGAAAATTTCAACCAGCTCAGCCCCCCAAGAAAAAGGTGAAGCCTGCATTCTTCTTGAGTTGTAAAAAATTATATATATATTGTATTTGACTGTCAATAATTAAATTGTATAATGCATGAATTCCCAGGAAAAGGGCGATATCTACTGGTGATGGTGATAGTTGCAAAATGTGTAAGTGTATGAAATCAAAATGCTTGAAGCTGTAAGTTTCTTTTCCTTCCTATTTTTTTTTTCTGTGTACGTAGTTGCATTAATTTTAAGAAACTTGGTTTTCTTGTAGTTACTGCAAATGTTTTTCTTCTGGAAATTATTGTGCGGAATCCTGTGCATGCCATGGGTGCCTTAACAAACCTGACTATGAAGATACTGTTCAAGACGTGCGACATCAAATTGAAATTCGCGATCCACTTGCATTTGTTTCAAAGGTAATACCGCATGCAAATGAGTGCCCCATGCATAATGTGATATTCCAATTTCACAGTTTAGGTTCAATCACATCCTACATGCTTGATAAAATACCTTCTTTGACAAATTGTTACCCAGCAGATAGGGGAAAAGCGGCTGACAAAATCTTCAGCAAGACAAAAAAAAGGATGCAATTGCATGAAGTCAATGTGTTTGAAAAAGTATTGCGAGTGCTTCCAGGTTTGCGTTCCTTGAAATTGTTGTTTAGTTAAGCTTGCTATCTATGTATGATTCTCAACTTATTTTGACTGCACCTAATTGTCTGCTGTATCTGAAAAGGCTTGCGTTGGATGCTCCAAGGAGTGTCGATGTAGGAGTTGCAAAAATACTTATGGGCAGAAGGAAGGTCAGAAGTCATTCTTTAAGTTCTTTAAGCATGACCATCATTGTGAGAAAGGTTGTCATTTCATTCATCAGCATATAAGAAATGGACAATGAAATGTTACCGGATCACATCTTTAAAGATCAATTTACATATTCTAATTGTGAAACAAGAAATCCCAACATGGCTTCTTTATTAAGTTTCTGTTAGTAATCTGTACCTTGTCAAAAAGCTTTTTGCAGTTTGAAAGATGGGTGTTTAATAGGATGGTCAATTTGGAAATATCAAGAACTTTCTGAAAATCAATGGGCACAAACTATGGTGCTAACCAAAAAACAATCTCAGCCTCTTTGTAAACAAAGAAAAAATTACTTCTACTTGAGAGAGCTTGTGCTTCCATGCACATTTATTCTCTTATGCACCAAACTCTGTCAATATGAAAAATGTGTAGTTAAAGTCTAGCCATGGTCCTTAAGAATAGACAAACCTTGTGCTTCCATGCACATTTATTCTCTTACGCATCAAACTCACTCAATACGAAAAAAGTATAGTTAAAGTCTACCCATGGTCCTTAAGAATTTAACTTGCAGGTTTTCCAAAGAGGAAAGCATGCGGGCTAGGCATTTTGATGCTTTGACATGACACCTTTGATCAGAAGTATCAAAAGTAATGTTTGTGTCTCAGATCTTGTTTTGGAATTCTGTGACCTATTTTCTGGTATTCAAACAGTGTTTGCATCTCAGATCTTTTTGCTCATTGTCCTTATATTGGAAAGGAGTTTGTTTTGACAGCAGAAGTGACTTGTCACTCTTGCTTTTGAGCCTTTTCCTCACTTTAATTGCACCAGTTGTTCCTTGCTTTTGGTTATTCCAGAGTATGGATCTAGCATGGAGTGGGTGAGTCAAAGCGCCAACTTTAAAGGATGGGAAACTGCATCTAATGAGAAGTTGGAAGCAGTAACTGTAGGAAAAGATATTCAAGGCAAGAAGATATGTCATCCTCACATCCTGACACCTGCAAGGCCATCATTCCAATTTTCGGAGTAAGATCCCATGACTTATGCAAGACGGAGTTTCATGCTACATGCTTTTATAACTAATTCCCAATTTCTATTCTAGTTATGGGAGGGATGCATTCAAGTCTCGCCTCTCTTCGAGAAGATACTTCCCATCACCTGATTCTGATTTGACCATTTTGTCATCTCATGTAAAGTCCCTAATATCAGGAGATTCAGATGGCAATTGGACTGATATGCTCCAGAAAACAAGAACAGAAGTACTGCACCCAGCGTGTTATAATGAAGAATTTGATTCTGGCAGCATAGACGACAGAACTAAATTCTCTCTTTCACAGATATATGATAAATATGCAGATGTATATTATCGCACTGGATTGCCAAATGTCCAGTCTAAGCCCTCGGGCTCTACAGCTTCACCAATAACGGTTAATTCAAAAGGTGTTTCACAGGCTGTATTATCTCCTGGAACTGATCATTTCCCACCACGAGGCTCCATCTGGCATGATCCACCCAGTACTCCGCTGACTGATGGTGTGACTAAAATTCATGGAGTTGATTCCAAGAATGATCTATACACAACGCTAACAGATGACACTTCCGAAGCCCTAAAGCAAGCTGGTACCCCTCTGAAAGACGTAAAAGTAAGTTCTAAAAGAAAATGAGTTTCCCCTCCTGACAATCGCTTCAGGGAGTTTGAGTCAGGTTGTTCATCAGGCTCCATCCCATGCATTGACCCTAAAGGTGATCAAAATAAAAGAGGCTCTCAAGATGGTAGTTGCAGGGAAAAATGACCCACGTAGGTGAACATTGGCTGCATCTGTTTGAAGCTGGAGGTCCACGTACATCTAATCTTTGTGGTTGCTTGCTTTAGCTGACTTCTGCAGGTCTGTGTTTCAAATGACTTGCCATTTTACTGATTCGTGAGTTACAGTTACCTATTAAGGGGATCATCCTCTCAACTTAGTTTTTTTCATGTTCAAGCCGTAAATCTATTTTAAAAACTTGGTTAAGAGATTTAGCGTCATATCTCACTAAACTAACTGTCCGTTAATTTTATAACATATACCAGACAGGAGTGGAGGGAATGTTTGTTTTGCGATAAGAAGCTTTTGGGTTAAGGCCTAATTAGTCCTCTTCATAGGCCCCTTCTAGCCAAATTGATCCAAGACTTGACTGACCAAATGGCCAATTGGGCACTGGGAACAGGAACGGAGAAATATAATTTTTCTTTTTGTATAACCGAACGGTATTCTGAGCCCTAATCATTGTTGGGTCCAATTTAGGATAAAACTCTAACTGAATTGGGCATGTGCCCTAACTGAATTGGGTCACTGAACATTTTGTTCGGCTCAAATTCGCTGTCAAATGGTCTCAAATCAAAGGGGAATGGTCTTTCTTTCTGCATCTGAGTGCCCGCAGCAGAGACCAAAATGAAAGTTTATACTGCTTGAGGGCAACAAGTGTGACCATCTCAGGCTTAATTGTGCCAAACATTTA
Source organism: Dillenia suffruticosa (assembly GCA_033439265.1). Classification (NCBI taxonomy): domain Eukaryota; kingdom Viridiplantae; phylum Streptophyta; class Magnoliopsida; order Dilleniales; family Dilleniaceae; genus Dillenia; species Dillenia suffruticosa. The sequence continues at coordinate 23,596,711 of JAVTVX010000029.1, forward strand.
TTTTTGTTACCATTATAAAAAGAAGCAATTGATTTTTTCTATTATCATGGTAATGTACCGTAATTGACAAAAGTAATTTTGTAATTTAAATATAAATTATATGAAAAAAAATAAATAAATAATAGCCACTAAAAAATGTCAATATGAAAAAAAATGTCGAAATGCTTTAATTTGATTTTTCAGATTTAGAATGCGTAAAGCTACTGACCAGTTCAGAAATCCAACTACCTACTCATCATAATGTGCCTGGCGTGTAAGACTGATACCTTCATGGATGCAGACAGAGCGCCAACTTAAAGAATAACTAGCAGAATTATAATCAAGCATCTACTCCTCCAAATAAGGATTGTTTTTGTTCACAAACAATACAGAATGCACGGGGGGAGAGAGAGAGAGAGAGAACAACCTGCAACCTATAGGATAGCTTCTTTGTCTTGTTCTAGACTTTCATCTCCCACATTTTCAATGAGATTTCCTTTCCTCCGTTAAACAATTCTACAACAGCAAAAAATCATACAAGCAGTTGGCATCCAAAGCTGCCAACAACTGCCCACCGCTGGAGTTTTGTTGCAATTTTCGTCGAACACTACCCCATTGGACCAGTTAAGATAAAATGCCAGAAAATCAACATTGCTACATAAACAACATTAAGAACATGTATTGTAACCCCCCCCCCCCCGGCGCCCCCAACAAAAAAAAAAATTCCCAGCACCAATTCCACATAAATGCCTAACAAAATATGGTCATTTGATAATTTTATTACAAAAGACAGTCTATGCAAATACATAATCTATAACATCAATATAGTATATAACCAACCGAAACCCAATCGTAGCTGCTCTTTGTTCCTTTAGTTCTACTAAATTTTTCTCTTCCCCCCTCCGTGTGCACATGAATGATTATGTATGTGATCCCTCAAGCCCCAACCTCCCAATAAGCCAGTTACAAAGTTCTACAGTCTCTTCGGGAGTAGTGTAGTGGCCTAGCCTGCAATGACAAGACAATGGATCATCAAATGAGCTGAACAGCTTAGACAATTCCCAAGTAAGAATATTGTTGGGTACCCATTATAGGTCCTAAATGTGAGGTTTCGAAATCCTGCTAAGCTTAAAACTTGTGCAGACTTCTCTCCCAGTTGATGTGGGACGACTTCATCACCTGCCATCAATAGCCAATAAAGTAAAGAAGGCAGCATTCAGCATGAAGAAACCCGCAAACAAATGATCATAGATTAATCTCCACACAAAGAAGAACAACAAAGAGATGAATATTTCTACTCCATTGCTCCCAATTACTCTGTGAACTCTTATCATCCTAAGCTTGCTTTTTGGGGACATCAACTTGCTGTAGTGTCAACCAGATTTTTTTCTCCATTTAATGGTTCAGTCCCTGTACTTACCCCCTAATATTTATCCTTTCTCCATTACCAAAATATGCTGATGCTGTTTCTCCTAATATCGATATTACTCCAAATATTTTACAATTTTTATTATGACTCCTAACTTTCTCATATCCATGCCACAGTGTAGCTTCTTGTTGTAAATTTCTTCTTTTTTTTTTTTTTTTGGTGGTGTTGCTCTCTTTACTTCTTATGAAACAAACACAGGTACACTGCGCAGCATTCACCACTTCTCAAGGAATTAGGTTTTGGTTTAGATTTTGGACTGATCTTTTGAAAGGACAGTAGATCGGTGGCTTAAATGGCATGGTAAACACTGCAATCATAAGTCCTGCGTTGTGATGAATTCAAACATCAACAGGGGTGTGAACTGGAGTTGGATTTACAATAATCTAACTAACATGAGGTGGGAGGAAAACAATGCTAATGCAATACCAACTCAGAGAGAGCAAGCATGCTCTGTGTAGTGGGGTTTGTAGTTTCAGAAGTCCACCCCACAACCAACACTAATTTGCCACACTAACACATGTTGAAGCTGATCAACAGCAAATCACAATAAAAGGAAAAAGGGCATTTAGCTAATTAAGTGTGGTGAAGACATTTATCTGAGATGCAATTCAGCATACTGGAACTGTCTCAAATAGAAAATTCCAATTATGGCAAAATCATGTTCCCAAAAAAAAAAAAAAAAAAAAAGGAATATTCAAAAGAGCCCAGCTACTTTAGTATTTAACCGCAGTTTCATATTCACAAGGCACATTGAACAAACTATGAAGCATAAAGAAAGATATTCACAACAATGGCATGCCCTATATAAAGTACAAACTCAACAAACCAAAATTTATAGAAAATAGGGCATTACACTGCAACCACCAGACATTAGAATTAAATATTTTAATTTACTGCATTGAAGTACTCAAATTGAGCAAAAGATCAGATCATACAATTCAAATGCTAAAAGAGATTCGTATTTCACGAGTAATATCCAATGAACATTTACAACAATGAACAGTTCAAACCCATGTTAAGTAACACATCAGACGTCCCTCATTTGAGCCACGAGTAGAAAACAGATGCAAAACCTGGAATACCCATATGCTTACTCAAACATGAAAGAAGTTCCAATATTGAATACTACTAGCCATTTAGTGTAAAGGCAACCAACTCGAAACCCCCCCCCCAAAAAAAAAAAACCCAAACCACCTAATTGGAGTCCCCCATCCCACTTTTAGTTAGGGAAAACAAATGTGGAATACAAATATAAGGTTTCTAATTTAAGGTATCTAAGCTAGAAGTTAAGAAATATTTAAGCACACTGCCTAGGGCCTTGGCCCAATTGGCCACAAACCCTTGACCAGTGGAAGGTCAAGGGTTCCTTCCCCATGGCCTTCCAAGAAAAAGACACACAAACACACACATTTAGCACTTAACTTGGACTGAATGTTAGTTAAGAAGTCTCAGCAAGAAGCAACACTTCATAAAAGAAACTCAGAAGCTAGTTCAGCTGCCAATAAATCTCATAACCATGATTGTTCCAAGTAGGCTTAGTACCAAGTAGATTTTAAATACATCTTAATCAACATCCAGTAATTTCTGGATTCTATATAAATGAATATTGCAACCACTTATAGGAAAGGACCAGACATACTTGTGCCATTACAAAGCAAAATGGGCAAGGTTGCAGCACGATATGCCCCATCAGAGGATCGTTCGAATCGGTTCTTCAAGGTCCTAGAAATCGACACATAGTAACAAGAGGGTGGGCATGAGTATTATAGTCACAAAGTGCAACATAAGCCTGAAAACTTATAACCGAACCAAACCTTGAACAGGGAAGCCACCCACTTAAACCAAAAACTGCACTTAAATTGATAGGGTATGGATTCCCATGCCAATATTGCCTCAAAGCATGGCATGTGGCAGAGTAAAGAGCAGTTGCAGCACCCATGCTGAAGCCCCCAATGGCAAGCTTTACTGCAAAAGGGAAAAAGAAAGGAAAAAAAAAGGGAGAGATCAAATATTTAGTCAAGGGGTAATGGAACATTCAGTGATAATTTAAACCTAAGTTGAGTGCGTCACAAGTTTAAATAACTAGGAGATGGCACCAGATGTCCTTGGATTACCATAAGCATGTAAAAAGGTTATTCAAAGTCCAAAATCAAAAGTATGACTAGCCTCACAAGGTTGGCATCACTTTAATGCAGCTTACAACACAAATATCTAATGGTGGATGAAAAACTGAATTTTCAGCAGCAACTTCATACTTTTTAATCTGTTAAAAACCTCGAGAGCTTGAATCCAAAACAAGCATTTGGATTTCACAGAGAACGGGAATATCAAGCAAGGGCATGTAGGGTGGATTCATGGGGATCCAGACTCCAATAAAACCAGTAAAGGGAGAAGAATTACAATAGTTGAGCACCACAGTGTCAGCAATGCAAGCAAAGCCGGCAACTTACACGTGCAAATATAAATGTTTACTTTTAGCCCAGAAAAGACAATCCAGAAAGACATAACAAGCATTTTGAGAACAGAAACCATAACAGGAATAGGAACTTCAGTTCTACAATTTAATAACCTTTCAGTTGTCTAAGTGACCAATACTGAACTTTCAACAAATCAGCTACAGACAAGCATCCTCTCAAATAAGGAACATGCCTGATTAAATCATTTCATAGGATAAATAGCTTTGTTCTTAGCATCAAGCTAGTGTTAATAATTGCGTGTAGCTAAAACAAAAGAAATACACAAATCACAACATAGACAACAGGGTTCTGCATATACTACAAGTGAGAACAGTAACTAGGGAAACATGTCGACTTCATGGCTTCACGAAACAATTCCAGTCCTTTTCTCTTCGTTTGTTCTTTTTTGGTTTTCTTTTTCATCTTTCTCAAAACGATTGAAACTCTAAGTGAAAATAATAATAATAATAATAAGAATAATAATAATAATAATGCAACCTTGAAACAATTCATGTACCTCTAGAAAAAAACGATGCTGGTAACCTAGGTGTAGCTCTCTGGATTTTTCAAAACTGTTCGTTTTCTTTGAAGAGATTTAACAGATAAGTTGATGACACTTTTATCTAGTTTGGGAAATTCTCAAAAAAATATATATATAGCATGTGAACATACAAATTACTGAAGTCATATGGAGAATAACAATAACAATTCAATCAGATGAGTTCTAGAAAAGAGATCTTCAGAAGCTAATGAAAGAACCATACCACTAGCAGGTTCTGTTGACAAAAGATTTGCAACATGTGCTGCAGAAGCATCGAGTCCCTCCCAATCATCTGTAGTATCTTCAGATGTATCTCCCATATCGAACCCTGATTCAAGTAGTTTTACAATAAGAAGAATACACGCTAGCCATAAAGTACAGACAGAGAGAGATTGCAAATTTTAGCTCTTTCAGTTCACAATAGTCGGAGAACCCAACGGTCCAGTCAGAAGCATGAAAGAACATGAGTAATTGATGATGATTAAACTTACAAGCAGTTGAAGGTAACCCTCCAAAGATTTTTACTGGACGTGAAGGAGCTGTTGGGCATATCCATTTGATCTACCTCACAAGAAAATGTGAGAACAAATTATTGATTAAATAAACCTAAGGGGCATATGAAGTCATTGGGTGCATGAAACAAAAAGAAAAGAAAATTATAAGTACAAGTTGCATGTAAAACATATGTTGAAGCTAGAAAAACATACTAATCCTCACATTTGGAAGAGGGAGAGTTTCCAAGAGCTGGGACCAGCTGCACGTACAAAACAGTGATATATTTGTTAGTCTGTATTGGCTATGGAATCAACCTGAATTCAATGAGAATTGTATTGCTAGGCAGTTTTAACACCCATATATAGTGATTTAAATAACATTTTATTATGATGATACTAGGTTCTAGTTTCAGGACCACAATCAAGTTTGAGAACAGGCTTTCTGCAGTGGCACTAGAAATTATAAATTGCACACTGCATCTATCCTGAGAGTACTAAAACATGAAAATAAATAAATATACAAAGTTTATTAAGATTTTTCACAAAATGATACTGAAACTATTTGGACACTAAATATTTAAACCATTAAGTATGATGGTTAAACACTGTACATGCATAGGTCAAAGGACAAACAAAGTAGTAAGTGGTCTCCTATTGTAGATTGTCTTATACATGTTTCTGAATTAAGTGTGCCCAAATAAGCTTGGAATCCAGAAAGAGAAGAAAATGACAATTAATTATGTCAGTAGTAATAACAACCAATATAATGACCCACTTCCACCAATTAAATCACAATAAGAATCTTCTAGAACCTGGTGGCTAATTTAACATGATATGGCCAGGTGAGAACAAAAAGAATTGGCATTCCTTGCTTTGTGGTCCTTTGTTTCAACATTTTATAATTGGACTAGTCTCGGTTGTTGTTGGTGTTTGTACTAGTCTACAAGCTTATACAGGGTATATGCTTAAACTAAGGGGGCCGGAATCAGATTTCATTGATCATCAGCATTACAAAGAATAGTACAAACACCATAAGGCATATGATAGTTAAATCTTACTCATGCATGTTTATGAACCAGCATAGCATTACTATGACAATCTTGTTATATCAGTAACTTCATTGATAGCCTTTGCTTCATTCAATCAAGTGACTTGGCACATGAATTCAAGAAAGATTGATTTTTCTTCTATAATACCATTAAGTGCAAAACTAAGAAAAGTAATGAAAAGGAAAGCAACAAAACAAGTGATCTCAATCCATACTAAAACAATGCTACCACAAGAAACAGAATCAGCACCTCGAGCCCTTATCACCAAGACCATGCAGCCAAACTATAGTAGCCTGGTGTTTCCCTCTGGGCCTAACCACATGTGTCCTTCCAAACTCAAAAGTTCTCCTGGTAGTTCCACTACCTAAGATGACAAACATAATCAAAAAAGAACAAAATATTTGACAGTTTAAAAACAATAATCCAAATAAAAAAAATGCAGGAGTTAAACTTCATATACACAAATGATTGGGCACTAACCAGAACCCACACTAGTGTTGTTGAAGCTCATTCTCCAAAACCCCGAAAATGGTATTCAAGAAACCACTCAATGTGCTAATATTCAAGTCAAGTTCCCGCAATAGAAAATTTTCAAGTGACCCTATTTATACCCAAATGTGAGTAAAGATACGTAAGGAATAGACCCATTACAATGAATCAGCTACTCTTGTTTCCACCAGGTATAAACTGCCTGAAAGATACCCAAAACATAATCAGCCGAAAAAAGAACCCAAGATAGAGACAGCAAAATAAACATTATATATATATATAGAGAGAGAGAGAGAGAGACAGAGAGAGAAAGAAGCCCAGAAAGCAAAAAATCCTTTTATGAGAAAAGAATCCGCCACATCAATGCAGGAATGAGACCACCGGCTATACACCCAAGATGGGGTTTCAAAATTGCAATGCACAACCAAGAGAATCTATGCTCGTGGAGAGTGGGGCAAAATAAATAAAGCACTTCCAACAAAAACAACCCCAAGAATATTTCCCAAAAAAAAAAAAATACCCATCTCCGAATTAACTATACTAGCATGTATAGGAGCTCAAATTTTTATTAGAATAAATATAGATATATGTTTCTTCTCAACAGAAAATGACAAATGAATTGCGGGTAAGAGAAAATGGAAGTAAAGTTTAAAGCTTTATTGACCAACCTGGGCAAAACCCAAAAAGCAGAAGGGGGCCTTCTTTTTGTTGTTTGGTTTTTGATGTTTGTTCATATTTAGTTCCACATTGAAAGAAACCCCGGTAGACAGAACGGCGCAGGGGAGAGAGAGAGGGAACCTGAAAACCACAAATAAAAAAAAAAAAAAAAAAAAAAGAAAGAGGAAGCTGGAGTCCAAAACCAGTCATTTTCTTTACTCTGTGACTATAATGCCCTTATAACTTGTTGCCATTATCAAGACACTCCCAAAACCCACGGCCAATCTCCTCTTACATTTATGATATACATGTTCATACGCGAGGCAGGGAGGGTCACCCAGAACAAAGGTTGTTCCCCTTTTCTAGTCAAATTCTGATTGGAATAAACCGATCGTTCTGCATAATATTATATTTTGTCAAAAAGAGTATTGCTATTCATGCAAACTCTCTCTCTCTCTCTCTCTCTCTCTCTCTCTCTCTCTCTGTTTTTTTTTTTTTTAAAAACTCAAAAAAGCTATATTATTGTTGGATATGAATAATCTGATGCATTATCTTGTTAAAAAGAATATTTATGTAGGCCCTATTGCATCCCTTTTGGGATGTTGGGAATATGAGATGTCTACTAAGATGTGTCCTATGTCATGTTTGGTGCCCAGTGTGCTCATTTCTTGTACTCTTCATTTCCACGTTTTCTCCTATATTTTTTTTGTTTTCAAATGCTAGTGTCCTCACTTCAGGATTATGCGGTTGAATTCTCATCGAAGATGCTCATAATTTTTTTTTTTTTTTATCATATCTAGATTTTATCTGTTTAATCCGGTTTAAATACCATAAAACTCATTTTATTAATTAATTTTTTTAAATCCTTTTTATCATTTTTAAAATTTAAATTTCAAAGAAAATAAAATAATCAATGATTCATCCCAAAAAAGTTAAGTGAAGATGCTCATAAATGTGTCAATACACGACAATGTCATCCTGAGATGCATCTTAACCAATGATGATCCATGAGCACCAAAAAATAGAGCAATGTCTACGTACGTAACAACAATAGTTAGATAATTTATTTAGTAGGATGGATTATTAAATATTTTAATTAAATTTTAAATTTAAAATTTAAAAATAAAAAAATTATGTTAAAAAAGTTATCTTATAAATATGAGTTCGAAATTTAATGAAAAAAATCATATCGAAAGAGTTGCCTCTAAATAAAGTCTAATAAAGTTTTGAATTAGAAATTAAAATATAACTCTGAATATCGATGATGATAGATAAAATAAAAAATAACGATAACAATGCACAAATCGATTTTTATGAATTTATGGAGAGAGAGAGAGAGAGTACTCTTGTAGTTAATGAACACTTGAAAACACGTTTATCTAAATGGATTTCAAAGGAATCAAGGTAAGGTAGGTTTTGGTTGTTGTTTATCTAAACCATCGCAACTTGAGATATTATTATCAGTGAAAACATATGTACTTCAAAATATTTTCTCAAAAATACATGAATTTTGTTTTTTCTCTTACACAAATTAGAACTTGTTAGACATAACAAGGAAATAAAAACATTAAGCTAAACGATAATTTTGTCGAACATGAGCACAATCATGAAAATGGTTTTCGATTCGATTTCTATTGTTTTAGTGGTACAATGAATTTTGGTATTAAAACATTTTGATAACTGATACGAGGTACTTACATATAAACTAATATATAAATGCATATAGTTTAGAATATTTAATCGGAACAGTTTAATTATCACAACCTCCTCCTCCTCAATTTTGTGATTCAGGATTCAAATCTCATATAATAAAACAAAATCAAAATAATAATTTGATACACGTATATTCCAATTCAAATTTAAAAATAAATTAACTTCCAAAGTCTCTTCTCTTTATCATAAAAATGGGTCTCTTCATTCTCTAAAATGAAAGTAAGATAAAACTTCGTCAATGCTCTCTCAACTTAGAGGCTCTCCAGTTTTGTTCTTTTTTTATTCCAAATAAAACCGATAAATTAAATGTAGAATATTTCTAGGCCAGACAGAAAAATCCCAAATGACTAAAGATTTTGGACAAAATAAAAAATGTTTCTTTTTTGTAATGATACACAATGTAACAGTGATTCCAACTGGAATGGGATAGTGTTGATAACCTTTTTGGAAGAGAAAATGATCCAAAACTAAGTCGTAAATTTCTTATTTTCCCCTTTCTCTTGGAAAAAGAAAAATGGGACGAATGACATTTTTAGGGTATTTAGGGAATTTTCATATGATATTTAATGATATTTCTGAGATTTTTAGTAGATTTTTTTTTTTTTTTGTGAAATATCCTTAAAAATGTTTATATGATGTTTTGGAAGAAGAGCCTTTTTTTTTTACAAGAAAAATAGAAATGGCTTTTCAAAATAGGTAGGGAGTGGGTTTTTCAGCGTTCTAAGGAGACGAGGGGACTATAACAATTAACACCTCTTGGGTATCATAGGAGGGCGAGGGTGAAATAAAGGGCCAGAAAAACACTTGTCCACAAAAAGACCCCAGCTTTTGTACTTCAAAAGACGACCATAGTATCAGGACTAGGAGTCATATTCACCCCCACAACCAACTTGACAACCCTTTTGTCACGTTACTATCAGTAAAGTAACTATCGAGCAAGTAATTTGAATAATGTCACATGGATTCTATAAGTACAGTACCAAATAGATTGAATTGATATTTAATTTTTGACTCACTTGATTAATGTACGATTATATATATACATTCAAAAATGTTCGAATACTGGATTTCGATTTAAAAAAAAAACACTTTAATTTTTTAGAAAGAGTATTTAATTTATGATATGGTTTAATAAAATCAATTAAAATAACAGAATTTGAATAATTAAGGGTAAAATTGATATTTGAGCAAAAATTATTCTGGCCGAAAGAATTTTGCTCCGGCAGGATCACTACCCCAATCGGAAAGTCCAATGTATTTCAAAAAGTGATTGGAATAAACCAAAAAAAAAAAAAAAAATCATCTTTTACGGCTACTTTTGTGACATGTTACCCACATGGAGAATAAATTATACCCTAAGAATGGTATTAAATGGGGATTGGACTGAAAATTCGAATATGGTAAAAACTCTTTGGTTCACTTTTCTTTGTCAAACAAAAATTACGAAAAATTACTCCACGTGGCACAATCAGGAAATTCATACATACATCTTTTCATAATTGAATATGCCCATGTAAATAACAGAGTCTACTTGTAACGATAAGTTATATAACTCAATTCATATCGTTTTTTTTTTTTTTAAATCTCGAGTTCAAGTTTAATAAATAATTCTATTGTCTCCAAGATTTTGTTGAATGATTCGAAATTGGGTGTAGAGAAGGGGCGAGGCAAGGTAGGTGCTTCTTTGAAATTTGAAGAAAAAATTTAATGTCACAAGTCACTATAAATTTTAAAACTATAATTAAAATTTTTTAAAATATTATTTATTTTCTAAAAATTATAACTTTTTGTCCTGCATTTCGTCCTCTAATATAAATTTTTTAATTATTCCTCTAATTCCAGTTATATGATTTGCAACTTGCTCCATATGGTTGATGGGTCTACTCAAAATATGTCACAATGATAATTGTCTCTAAACTTTCACCCTTACGATAAAAATTCAAATTAAATCAAATCATACGGACATGAAGCAATACATGAAAGCAACAACGAGAAGGATTATATTCTATTCATCTTCTTAGTCTTATTTATTCTTTCATTGATGTAGGGCATTGAATTCAGTCCTTGGTAACCCAAATAAATATCCGGGACTTGTATTTCTTATTGGAAAATTTTGATTCTCATTCCATCTTGGAAGTGCTATTGGGTTTTCCCTATCATAGAATTGTGTTCACTTCTGTTTTCCTGCTAAGAATGTCGAGTACTTACAACCAAAAAAAAATGTCGAGTACTTGAAATTGAAGCCAGCATATTTATTGTCGAGACTGATGGCAACAAGCAACGTGAACGGGGTTTCATGATCTGCAATCTGGCTTATTTATTTATTTATTTTTTTTTGTGCCAAATGAGGCACAGAAAGAGATGTCAATTCGTCCTTAAGGGGACAATCTAATAGTACAAATCCCCCTCCTCAATATGGTGATTTCATATTCAAATTCTTATATAAAAAAAAAAAAGAAAAAAGATGTCAATTCTGAGATTCAGAAACTTTTGGGCCAAAACTGGTCCAACTTCGTTTTTTATAACCCTTTCTAAGCCCGGCCCTTGAGGTTCATATACATCCATGTGCAATTCACCTTTTCCCTTTCGTAAGGATTCACAAGTTTTTTTTTTTTTTTTGTGGTACCGTAAGGATTCACAAGTTGCGCCAATCATCTATAGTTCAACCGGCTCCATCTCCTTTTCCCCTTATAATGGTGTTAAGTTCAAGCCTTCTTTTGTACAGAGAAAAAGGGTTCACAAGTTGCAAGTGACGCTTCCCCAACCCAAAGAGTTCCCTGCCTTCCAAAAATTCCAACATAAAGCAAAATTTAAATCCAAAATCTCTTAAGACACTTACAAGGATTTTTCTATTATTTTCGTTTAAAATTTTTTATCAATTTTACATCGATTTTACTTAACCGATTTTACAAAAACTATGCTATTGTGGAATAGAACAAATTTGGTTCACTTTTCTCATAATTAGAGTTGAGGCAGTGATGCACCAAATGGTAATTTGAACCAATTCATATTCTACTCCATTCAATTCCCACAAATTTCTGACAACCATCACAAAATCTTTGCTTCTTTCTGTTGATCCCTCAACCAATCTCGTTGTCGCATGTAGACTACATATGTAGTCGACTCATCCTATTTGGAAAACCCACTTAAAAAATGCTATTTCTCATAAGTGAAAACTCAATACAGTACGAAATGATTAATCAAATACTGGTTGCATGGATGAGGATCCACCAAAATTTTATCTTAGGCTCATGTTGGAAACAATGAGCTTGATAGAGCAATTAGATGACTAAGTGCTCTTGAAGCTTCAATTAATTAAGATGATCGAAGTTTATAAATTTCGTAAAAATTTTTAAATCAACAAAAAGAGATACCCACCGGCGGAGGGATAGATACCCGCCAGCCCAAACACGATTGGATGAAAATAGAGAAGATCATAGGCTCTCTCTCAAAGCATTTGAGAAGAATTCCTATCAAGAAACCGGAATCTAAGGACATATTCTCAACAAAAACAGAGAAAAACTCAGGCCAAGCTAAAAATATTAATGAAATTCGTGCTTCTCAACTGATTTTTTAAGGATTTTAATTCACTCCCATTGAAGCAACAAGGGGTTTCCATCTAAATAAGAATCCAAGTCGGCATCCATCATTTTCTTCATTAGCAGACCAGCCTTCTCTCGAGCTCTTCTTGATCCTCTGACTGAAAGATCAGCCAGCACAGAAGAGAAATCTGGCAACCTCAAAGCATCTCTCACGCATCCTTCACTTTCATCAAACAAACGAAGCAAAATCTCCATTGCTCCTTCCTTGCTCAACATGCACCTTCCACTTAGCACATCCAACAAAGTATTCACAATTCCATCAGTTTTCCACAGAGCATTGAGCCCTTCATTGAACTTCGCAAGTAAACTGAGGATGGCAAGAGAAGTCCCTGCCAAGTCCTCACCCTCTGTGCTCTCCACCAGTTGGATAAGCACCTCCACAGCTCCCGACTGCACAGCCAGTGTACAGTTCCCATGGAACTGTACTAGCTCTGCAAGAGAACTAAGGAGGTGATGAGAAGCTGGACTCCGCGGTCTGGAAATCGCCTCCACCAGTGATTGAATGGTGCCTGCAACGCCAAACTTGGCTTTGTTCCTGTCTAGCATGGCCAAGCTACAGATTAAAGAGGCTGCTAGTCTACTTGACTCATGGAAGATTGGACAGAGGATCACACTGTTAAGGTGATGGATTGTTTCCATCTCAGCCATAGACTGTTTGAGATTAGGGTTTAGGGAGAGGTTGAAGAGGGCAGACAAAGCAAGCGACTGTATAGTTGAGTAGGATGACTTGGTGAGGGTGACAAGAATCTGGATTGCTCCATTGGTCTGTGCGAGCAAGTTTCGGTTTTGAGGACTGACTTTGGTGATGGAAGCTAGGGTATGGAGAGCTTTCTGTTGAACTTCGAGGGACTCTGATTGAGCACCAGACAGACATTCGACAATGGTTTCATGAAGCCGAGCACCTGACATTGTTCAAAGCCTTTAACCAGTAGATATGCCTCAAAAATCGTGAGGGTCAACAAATTCATATCAATACATAAAGTGACTACTGGTCAAAAAATTCGATCATTTCAAGGATTTGCTGCATTGTAATCTTCTCCGAAAACCTTGGACATGTCTAGCTTGGAAAAATGCCTCCCAAGCCTTGATGGAAAACATTTTCAGAAAATAGATTACAAACCATTCATACCTAGAGGCAAGGCAACACTAGAAGACACAAGCAAAATACCAAAGTGAACACAATGGCAAAAATATATGTAATTCACTCACAGGAATATGCAAAAGGCGGGGCAAAATGCCTTGGAAACTGGATATAACATCTGCAACTCCTACAGAAATTCCTGTTGAATTATCTACGAAAATGACACGTTTACCCCGGTACCAATTTAAGCACATAAAGATTAGCCATTTAAGAGCAAGCATATGACCATGTGGCTCCCATCACCACAACAATTGACAAGCCTTGGAAACTGGATATAACATCTGCAACTCCTACAGAAATTCCTGTTGAATTATCTACGAAAATGACACGTTTAACCCGGTACCAATTTAAGCACATAAAGATTAGCCATTTAAGAGCATGCATATGACCATGTGGCTCCCATCACCACAACAATTGACAAGGCAGCATGCAGTGCAGAAAGTATGCATCAAACTTATTAATAATCTGCCTTTAGTAAATTGTTTTAATCATATATAAATTAAAACACACAGAAATAAAGCACACAAAGAGGAGCCGGCTGGCAAACATACATGCAGAAAAATGGCTAGAATGCAAATGTAACATATGAGATATTGGTAGAGTCAAAATGCTCAATCCTCCCAAAAAAGTTCAAAAAAGACTGTCTTGGTCGGTAGGATATTGAGCGCTGGTCATATAACGGTAGTGCAATAACACCGCCTCGGAAACAGACCTTAAAAGAATCCACATTACAATCCATTACTTCAGATATATTATCCAGCACAACTAAATTAAAAACCAAACCGGGGAATTTTTGATGTGCAACTGAGAACACCTCCAGCCAACAAGAAGACAATCAGGTAAGGCAGATCAGCACGAAAATTGGAAGCCTCTGTTCCATTCATGGTATGGCACTAACCCACTGGGATGAACATGATGAGTGGTAGCACTGCTCCTACTTCACCTATGCCCGGAGTCTGGAGATCCATCTCCATAAGAGACTAAACCTTTCTTTCCAGGAGGGCTATCAGAAGATGACCTCGACCTGCCTTTGCTCGCTGGTTTTGGAGACTCGGAGTCCCGTGAGGATCTTGATCCGGATGGGCTTCTGCTCCTAGAAGGCGACCGCCGCCTCTCTGCACGAGGGGATGCAAGGGATCTAGAATGCTCAACTGGAGAACGGCTGCAAATGGGGCTACGACTGCAACTATAGCGTCTGCTGCGGTAGCGGGCCGGACTGCGAGACAAGCTTGTAGTTCTGGACCTGCTCCTTCTGCTTCTATACCTGTAAAGACATTTAATTTCAGCCACGGAAATGCCTAATTTTTCAGACCATGACAACCTTAATATATGGGAGCTCATCTGAAAATATTTCAAAAGATTAGTAGCAAAATCCAGAAATACCTCAGAACTCAGAAAATTAAAAGCAGACATACATTAGCTTCAGCCTCTAAAATTAATTAAATAAGAAGAAACCCAATCATCTAACAAAATAAAAGACCGCCATCACAGATTGGGCAAACCTGATAGGGCTTCTTCCTCGTGGTGAGCTTCTATAGCGCCTTGGCGAATATCTCCTGTAACCTGAATATCTACTTGAAGAAAAAGAAAAAGAAAAAAAAAAAAAAAAAAAAAAACCATTGACTAATGTAATAATTGACCCAGTTCAATCAAATATTATGATTAATTCACTTGGTACCTGTCACGGTCACTTCTACCCCCATGGCGGTACCTTACAGGAGAACGATCTGGAGGAGTCCTGTATCTTCGTGCATAAGAGTATCGTTCGCTGAAACCACGACCCCTCCTGATTCGCTTAGGCGATCCACCTGGGGAAGGACTTCTTGACAAGCTCCTTCCACGATCAGAGGCTGGTGACCTCACACGACGGTCAGCAGGACTCCTTGAATAGCTGCGACGGCTATTCCTAGCAGGACTTCGGCTAAAGCTTCTCCTTGAAGGTGCCCTACCAGAGCTTCTACTTACGCTTCTTCGTGCCAACTTAACTGGACTCCTGCTTATACTTCTCCTTGAACCTCTTAGAGGAGTTCTGCTTGCAGACTTTCTGGACAGAACTCTTGGGGGACTCCTGCTAGGGCTTCCACGGGACAGAGATCTTCTAGGGCTCCCACTAGGGCTTCTTTTGGACCGTCCTCTTAATGGGCTTCTGCTGATGCTTCTGCCTTTTTTGGGCCTCACAGGACTTCGGCTCACACTCCTAGCTGGGCTCCTACTGCTACCATTTCTCTCTGGACTCCGGCTAATACTTCGGCTTCTCTGTGGAGCAGGTGGTGGACTTCTGCTGACACTTAGACTACTCCTTACATTGCGTTTAGGGCTCACACTCGGACTCTTGCTCAGATTCCTCCTGGGACTAATACTCATACTTTTACTTATGGCCCTCTTCGGACTAAAGCTTCGGCTCCTGCTCATCAACTTTTAATAAAATACCGGATCTGGAAGAATCGTTAAGCATAAAGAATAACTGAGATGTGAGAAGAATGGAAAGTGGACCTAGATTTTCCCGGATGATCATCTACAACATCGGGTTGCCTATCTGCACTTCTATCAGACCTTACATCTGCTTCAAATCCATTGCTTTCCCTCTCTCCATTTTCTTTGGGAGAAACACCATCTTCATTGCCATGAATTTCAGGAAGCTCCCCTTTCTTGTAACGAGAAGCAGCAGCTTCTTTGTCAACTACAGGAAAATCATTACCTGCTGCAAGAAAAAAGAGAAACAACCAGACCAAGATTTCAGCAAACTACACCATTTTGGCAACACACAGTTCTTTCCTTGAACCTTTTTTGTCAAATTACCTTCTCTGGGCAAAAAGAATCCCCAAAGACACAATCTAATTAAAAACATTTTACCTTGACCCTGAAAGGAACTTTTAGCCATCTGATCTGCTCCCCGTCCATCATCTCCATCGTCAGAGGTATTATCAGTTTTGCTTTCACTTTCAGAATCACTAAGGCTATCAGATGCCCTAAGAAAGCAAATCACATACAGTAAGCTCACTGGGGAAAAAAGTACAGTAAAACCAAGAACATGACTATAGCACAAAGATTAGAAGAACCAATAAAAATTTAAACAACCTTACAACAGCATTCAACATGCCCAGAAGCCCAACATATTGAGATTCTAGATCTTAAAGCAGGCCAGGCCAGGCCATGATCAATTGGACTATAACTCATTGAAGATTGTAAACAATCCCATTTATTGCTCATTTATTAACCCACCAAGTTTGCACAAACATTAGCTTAACCCGCACAAAAAAACTATCTTGTATGAGTCCCCAGATCAAATTACCAATACTGCAATAGTAGTTCAACGAGGAATTTGGTTTATAGACAATCTAAAAGAACTAAATCGATCAGGTCAAACAAGAGTGACAGAAATTGCACCATTAGTTCTTAATATCACATGCCACAGGAAGCCTGGATCCTCCGGAACCACATGAATCTTTAGCTAGAATGGTTGTGAACAGTGATTCATTGCCCGAAGTGGGAAGCAAAAACATTAGAAAGGGGCAAAAACAGCAAGCAAGAACTAAAACTTAATTTTGATTAAACTAGGGAATCAGATCTATGATTTGATCTCCAGGTTGGCAACCATAATGTTCAATTAATGAACAAATTAAATTAAAATCTTAGGACCGCTGAAACAACTATTTATGCTAGGGTTACAGCAATAACCTTTTGGTCCTAACCAAGAAAGTAAAACTACAACCTCAACTACGATGCTCCCGCATCATTCTCCGCCAATCCGAGAGAATTTAACTTTAGAGGAAAAACCATGACAGCCTTAGCAAAAGCTACTACAGGAGTAAGATCATGGAAATTACAAAGAAAACTAAGCACATTTTATATGAAGAATAGAAATATTAAACATTTAACTAACTTGGGATGTGTAACAATCAACAACTTTCACCTTTTTGACTTGTGCTTGGATCTCCTATCACGCTTTCTACGCTTTTTGTCACGTCTTCGATCCCTTCTTTTTCCATGTTTACGTCTATCTTTCCTAGAGGATCTCTTTCTCTTCCTACGCCTGTCATCACTTGAAGAACTAATTTCTGATGATGACGAATCATATGAGTCAGAGTCACTGTCAGAATCAGATGTTTCTGTCTCTGAGTCAGACAAACTCTCTGATTCAGAAGTGTCATATCTTCTTCTCCTTTTGTTTCTCTCTCTTGAAGATTTTTTCTGCTTTGATCTCTTCCTCATATCATAACTGTTAGAATCAGAAGGTGCATCTTTTCCTGCCTTTGTTTTCTTCTTTTTCTCTGCACATAAATTGCAACGCACACTGGAATGTGAATCCAAGAAGCAGAAACACATAATAAAGCCACCATATCTATCAACAGGATTTAATGCCAAATGAGAGTTCCCTCTATCAAAGTTAATAGGGTTACCACTCACCCTCAAAATATTCACCACACCTAATGATTTTCACCGTTCCAATAGGTTTCCCTTCCTCATCAGCCATTAATTCAATCTTCTTTAAAACTTCTTTTCCTTCCACAAGCTTCCCAAAAACTACATATTTCCTGCCCGAATGATGCCATCACAGAACAATTTATCAGTATTAATGACAAAAAAAATTCACTTAGTTCTATGGATATGAACCATATATTGCATAAAAATGCCATGTTCCAATGTACCTGTCGAGACGATGATCAGATTTCAAGGTGATGATGAACTGCGAACCACGACTTTCCCGATCAGCAAGAGCCATAGATAAGAGACCAAGTTCATCATGCTTAAGCTTCGGAGGTTCATCTGTAATTACAACCCAAACTGATGTGAGAAGGCTCTCTAGGTGACAACACGTAAAGATGACGATAATATGAGAAATTAAATGGAATCGATTTTATGAAATAAAACCAGCAGATTTCAAAGGAAAATGCAGAGTTCTGCATCCTCATTGTGGCAACTGGCCATGGGCAGTTAGTTATAGCATCAGAACACGAAAAGAGTTCTTCGGGATCTCCTCCAATAATTCTTTGCCACATAAATCACTAAGGTTGGGTGGTTTACCGCTACAATGAGACAGTAAAATAGATAATCTAGGAAATTAATTAATCTGAAATTTTGGAAAATTAAAGAGAGCTAGTGTGATCACTGGAAGAAATGGCCAAGAAAAATTTCTGCATACAATGCAGAGTAGTCTGGATCAAGACTTGAAAATGATATAGCACAATCTTGGTGAGATCTGAATTCCCAGTTCCTTAAAGTGTACTAATGCAAACATTTGCTGGGCCATACCTATATCTCTATTCCACAATTTCTAGAACTTATTACTTAGACCACCAAAACAATTTTTCCTGTCTCACATTTTCCTTGAGACTTTGGGATGCAATAGTGATGCAGTGGCATCAGAGGGCCAGTGGGGTAGAGAGAGAATAAAGAAACTAGAATGGGGTATAGACAGAACAGAGAGGGAAAGCGAGAGAGAGAGAGATCAAGGAATCAACTCTCGATTCAAATTATCCAAATACAGTTAAGACTGCTGAACTAGGAGTTCCAAACACTCTCACAATTAATACACATAAATCCTAAATTCAAATATTTTACTTAACAAATGCATTCGCCCAACATATATAATGGACTCAGTTTTAACAACAAATTTTAAAATGCACATGAAAACAATGCCTTAACATTTATTGAACAATTCTCCTACATCAGTTTCCCCATATTGAAGGAACTCTTTCCAAAGATAGAAAATTTCTTATCACAATAAGCAACAGCAAATAAACAATTACTTGAAACAGCAAAGCAAGGAATGATGAGAGAAGCACTGATGGTGTTAATGCGGAAGTCGATCCATCCGAAAAAATAAATCCTTTCATATCAGAGACTTAAAAATACCACATCTCATAAAACAACCATGAGAAATAATGCAGGATGATCAAATAATTTAACATAAGGCCCATGCCAAGGAAATCTTCCAGAAAGATTTTGAAAGAAATGAGTGAGAAGTCTTACGAGGGCTTTGCTCAGAAGATGAAAGAATGTTGTCCCTTTCCATGACGGAAGAAAACAACTTTTTTTTCATAAAAATAATGGGGATTTCAACAGCACATGTGGCCCATTCCATGCACTCACTAACAAACTCCTTAGGTGTTTGTACTATGATTTTTCTAACTCATGGTGAAAGTAATGCCCCAAATAGCAAGCTATTTCAAACTCTTGATAATCATGGCACTGCCTTTTCAAGATCTTTTAACCTTTGTAGCCCACTTTAACACTTCCTCACACAAATTTTCACTCGTATGAGATAGGATTTCTTTTCCTGGGATGGCAGGATTTCCTACATGGTCCTTGGAAACAGGTCTGGTAACATTTATGATCACAAAGAGGTGAAGAAATAATGATCCAAATAGCAATTACATCACATACACAAGACTAAATACAATTATAAGAATCATATCCTCCATGAGTGGGCTTGATTGGAGTTATCAAGATAATAAGCCATGGATGAGTTGAGAATACAACACTAATGAACCAAGTGAAAATTTACCAATTAGACAGCAAAATAAATTCCAGGAATTTTGAAGCAAAAATTATCCAAAATTTTCTTCTTGCGCTCTATTACAATCACATGAAAACTTCCATTCTTTTCTTTTGGGGAGGGGCAATATGTTGATTGTAAAGTGAGTAAAAGACATGGAAGGAGTTATGGAGGAATGAGGAGCACAAATGGTAACAAAGAAAATTTTGGATGCGCAAAAAATGATGATTGATTAGAGATGAACCAAACTCTCACTATGGTTTGTGCAAACACAGACTGCAATTGATGGCCCGATGGTAAGCAAAACAGACAGTGTCTGGTGGTTGCTGGTGAGTAACAGGGCATTCATGATTGGTGGTTGCACGGTAAAGGCTTTTTCTGGTTTTTGGAGATCACAGTGCTTCCCTGGTCGCAAGTAGGGGTGAAAATAGGCTAGGCAACCTATGAGGGGCCTACAGCCTGGCCTGGCCCTGCCTTTTTAACCAGACAAGACAGGCCAGGGTCTTTAGAAAGGCTTGTTTAGATAATGGGCCAGGCCTGGACTATGGGCCTGACAAGCCAGCCTGTTTAAGGCTTTTACAGTGAAAAATTATACTATATATACATATGATAATATACATTACATATGAAAATTACATTTATAATACATAATACACATATTATAGCATTTATGTTATTACAGCTTATGCAGTCCTATAGGCCATTAGTCTATTTGAAACTTTGAAAGCCTTTTCCTGGATGAAGGCTTTCAAATAGGCTATCAGGCCAAGCCGGGTTTTTTTAATAGCTGAGCCTAAGCCTAAAACCTGGTCTATATCAGGCTACCAGGCCAGGCTCAGGCCAATCTTTTATGATGCGGGCCTGGCCTGGCTTATTTTCACCCTAGTAGCAAGTGAAGTAGCCAAAGGAACTCTAAGATGGTTAGGCAGTGAGGATTGATCTTAGCTCTGATATCAAATGATGAGACAGCATCAGAGGGACTGCGAGGTATAGAGAGCAAATAGAGAAGCCAGAAGGGAGGAAGCAGGAAGCTAGATAGACCACAAAGGGGAGAGATAGAGATCAAGGAATCATCTCTTGATTTGAATTAGTGACAGATGAATTAGGGGTTACAAACCCCCCTTTATATCTTGACACTTGATACATTCATTAATTCAAAATATTAACATACATGTGAAAATAATGCCTTGACATTTAAATATTGACTAATTCTCCTACCTCCAGTCATATGCAACATTCAGGATATTTCTAATAACATATTTTAAAAATCATACCAATTTTATTCAAAGCAGAGCATGTACTTAAATTCAGATGAGTCTCTAGGAATATCAATCTAATTAGATGAGTCTGCAAAGCATATATACGAATTTGTCATATAAAACATGAACATGACCATGTAGCCATGACAATAAGAAAAGGAAATGACATTGAAATAATTTTTATGTTATTGTAATATAGTGTACTTAGTATTAAGAATTATTATGTTTGATATTTCTAACTTACAAATGAGCACTTTCACATAGTTCACAAGTGAATGGTAATGAAATTTACCATCTCAACTCAATGTTTTTTCTTGAGCAGAAAAAGAGAAATGCACTAACAAGAAAGAGGAATGAAAGAGATATAAAACCCACCAAAAAAAAGTTTTTCAAGGAGATATCCACAAAAAATTAGCACTAGGGCTCTCAAATCAGTAAAAACTCAACTACCATTACATTCACTCCAAACCAACCTGAAATAGCCAGAGGGAGAGTTCTCTGTGCTGCCATTCAATGCCCATAATTCAATACAAATAAAGTTTAACATCACCCAATGAGGGAGAAACAACAACTCCCAAACCAAACAAGCCAATAGTTGTACCCTGTTCAAAGCTATTTACAAAACATTAGGACACTAAAATAGATGGCAATATAGGATTTCGAGATATATATATTGTTGAGGGAATTAGGGGATTGAAATTAGGGAAACTTAGTGTCATAAGAAGAAGCGCAGTTTGTACTATTACGTATTCTATAATTTTTTCCATAAAAATTACTTTATTTGGAATTAGAGAGAGAGAACAATACAATAAGGAGAGATCAAATCTAATACTTGCTAATTTCCTTCAAAAATAGCTCACTTTGGCATCAGACTGTATGAAAGTAGAAATGAATGTGATGTTTGATACTCTTGTTCATTTTATGAAATTAGAAATGAATGTGATGTTTGATACTCTTGTCCATTTTTCTGATAACACTCAAGTATTCTTCTTCATTTTTTTGACTTCTCTTCCACAACACTGAGGTGACATCTTAGAGCCTATAAATCTAATTACTTCTTCCATAACCAACCCCCAAAAAGGAAGAAACAATTATATATGTCAGTACATGATATTCTAGAGCCCGAAGCCACGATATCAATTAACAATATATTACATCTTTGAAGGTCATCGACATAAATAAGAAAATAGCTTCAAAGGGCAGCCACCAGAATAACAATAAATTGTTACCTGGAAATTTTGATCCATAAATGCTCTCTCCCCCTAATCCTACAAAATGGGAAAAAATATATATATAACCAACATGATAATCATATAAAAAGTAAGAAAAAATAAGAACTAACCTAAGTGTACTACAAGAAATTAGTAACTAAAATTCCAACATCAGCTCCGACACTAAGATAACACCGTCCTCACCCCTCTATCCTAACATATAACCCTCATGATTAAAGTTGACAGGATTCAAACAGCACGAATCAGATAAAGGCACCAGGTGAGAGGAAATGTAAAAAATCACAACATAAAATGTAACAATTGAGAATATTAATCTTTTTGGTACAATCTTACAATACACACTCCAATTACAGTATCATTCCAATGATCATCTCAAGAATTTCGACTAACAAAGCCTTGAGAAAGATTTTCCATTTCATGCCAACTAATTAATTTTTAGCATGTATAAGTATTTTTGTTTTTTTAAAATATAAATATTTACAATGGGAAGGCAACATATCTAGTTTGCTACTTATCGTAACTGATATCATTAGCTGGCATCTTGAGCATTCCATCTCAAATCCTTTAATACAACACATGATACTAAATATTCTAAATGCCACCACCTTGATGACAATCAGTAACTACTAAGTTCATGAGAAAACTTTGGGAAAGAATTATAAATTCAGAGGAAAGAAACAAAGATCGTGATAAAGCAATTTTATTATACATCAAATGGCAAACAATAAGTTATTCACTAAATCAAGCATAAGTTTTGTGTCAATCTAATTCAACATACTACATATCAGAGAATTCACCACGAAAATAAAATGTCAAGAATTTAAAAGGAAACAACCAAGAAGGTGGAAATTATAAGATATGTTACACATGAGTAAGGCATCGCAAAAAAGGTAGAGAAGTGCTTCAAAAATGCACGTGACAATTAGAGTATTATAAATGTTTGTCGAAGGAACATCCCAAATTGGGAATCAACATTGTTTGGTTCTGGTTTTGGGGGATAAACCAATATAGAGAAGCAAAAATACAGAAGTCTAAGGTGAAAAGTGAGGAATAGCTTCCTGAACTTTGACAAGGCCAGTACAAAGGGCCAAACTGAAGGATCCGGGAAAAATTAGAAAGCCAAAATGTTGCCAGACATGAGCTCAAAAAAATTGAATTAAGATAGTCCAATCAAAAAGGATTTACATGAAAGGACACAATGCCAAAAGAAAGCCTATAATATTTTTATTTGACCATCATTGTTAGGTAAAATTCAGTTAGCTCATCAAGTTGGTAATGAATTTCCTAAAAGTTCAAAAGAAATACCACTCTAGTAGGTTAAAGGATTTAGGGAACATATAATCACGAAAATTAAAATGTTCATATTTCAGGGCTTCCCCTCTGGTCTCTTCATTTTAAGAGAACCCCCAAATGTTTTAGTATTATTAATCAATTTTTTTCTTTTGTTCTTTGCATTAATAAGAGACAATACCATTCCACTTGCTTACATTTGGTTCTCCTTTCGGTTTCATGGTTTTTTGGTGCTTTTAGGAAACCATATGTGGCTACCAACTGGTGCCCGCTTTTACATATATAGGAGCAATCCCCTTGCTTCTTTTCAAAAAAGTGATTATGGATGAACCGTAAGATGTTCAAATCTGTAATAACCTAATTTTGCACAAAATTTTAAACCCAAAACTACTACAGCAAGATATTAGACAAGTTAAACCACAGAATTATAAATGTGATACACATTCAACATTATGTGTAGACGATACATACCATCTTGCCGATGAATGTCACCCCCCTGCAAAACAAAAATCATCCGTCAACCACATTTTAATACTAAGAAAGTCATCAGTACAAAACCATGCTGGCCACAGTGAAGTTAGTAAAAATTTTGAGGATAGACAACTTAGCAAGTACAACCTTAAAACTACATCAAGAAAAGCAGGCGTGACCATCAGCCCTGTATCATAAGCATAAACAAGAATAACTGACTTAAAGACAAAGGCCACTACTAACTGATTCCAAATCACAAAAACTTAGTGCAAAGGCAATGAATGCGGTAAACTTGGGAGATAGATAGTAAACTCAAAGAGAGATGCAAAACATACCAGAACCATGGAATCTCTAATTATCCTATGAAAGAATGATCCTTTTAGGTGTAAAGGCCTGCCAGTAATAGGACTATTTCCCTTTTCCCCTGAAAATAAAGATCATAAAGAGATCAATTGAACCATCTGGAACTTCTCTGCTGCATAACTATGAAATGGAAAAGCACAAGACAAATTTTGATATGCAATTGGAACATATCAATATTATACCTGTACAGAGTGCACGAAAGTTTTCTGCAGTCTTAGGCGCAGCATCATAGAAAAGCTGCACAGACCAAAGATGATGTGTTATGTTCTATAATTACTTTCAAATTTGGGGATACAAAAACGATGACAAAAGAAACAATATCCAACAAAGCAACGCATGAAGAAGAGAAAGTATCTAAGCATTTCTTATCAGTTGTACAAGTGATATGCGGAGCATAATGAAAGTAAAGGAAAAATTGTACTATGTACTCTGCAGCAGGCAAATCACACTTGATGTGAATACCCTTACCTCAAAAAGCATCCTTTCACAAGGATCACCATCGAGTGACACGTCAAGAAAAACTAGGGGATTTTTTCTCTTGTTCATTTTCCTCAATTCCATTTTAAGAGGACATCGCAAAAATCTGACACCATCATAATATACAAGTGTGAGCAAAAGGTTTAACAAAATCAAATTTACATTGAAATATGAAAAGACACAGAACAGAATAGTTAAAAGATAAAAACTTATCACAGGCAATTCAGTATAAGAAAAATAAGAAGGTAAATAATAATAGAAAATAAATCAAATGAAAAGAAATATGTTTTTTTCAACATCAAAGCACACCAAATACAGATATCAAACATTAAACCCTTTCACTGTTGTGAATATGAGATTCGTTTCAAGTACAGAAGCTAAAGTGCTACATTTGTAACAAATATGCCAAGAATCTCCAGTATCATTGACAAGTGTCATGGTACACCAGACGGACCATCCCTTTTCAGGGTGGTATGGAGCACCATCCCAAATACAAACTTGGATTCACACTAGAGATTCCCATAAAGGAAAACAATGCCAATCTCTATCAACAGCACATTGTGGTCCTTACAATTTAAGGCCCCCCAACACACAGACATGGACGGGTAAATCTGAGACAATGGGCATGCTAAATTTGCGACAAATAACCAAACTTCACAGTAGCGAAACAATATATACACCAACTACCGAAATCGCAAATCTAAACCAAAAGTCTTCACCTAACAACAAACAAATCTTCAATTTTCATAAACTACTCGACTGCTCGGGGGAAAAAGAGAAAAATCACCCCATACATTTCCATGAGCAGCAGGAGAAACACAATATTATCGATTTATTGACGCCCGAGTGATTATAATTCGACAAATGGTCTTTCTTCAATTTAAAAATCATCAAAGCAGGAAATCATCACAGAAACGCGTTGACACAGAAAATAGATTATTAAATCGCTCCAACAAACCCTAAACCCTAACTGTACTATATAAACCCTAAAATGAAATATTTAAAACAAAAACGTAAAACCGATTACACATCTGAAAATGGACGAAAGAAAACAAAATTAGTCACAAAATTCCTGAAATATCAGAACTCACAAAATGATTTTGAAATAACGACGATAATAATAAAGGCAAAGAGAGTGGAGATAAGGTGGAAGAGAAATGGAGATATCGATCGAACAAACCTGAGAGAGAAACAAATGGAATTGAGAAACCCTAGGGTTTCACCTCTCTAAGGATGCTTCTCTCTTCTCCACACAAATGTAATGAGAGAGAGAGTTGAGCTGAGACTTGAGACGAGAGCGAAGGTGCGAGACCTAGAACACTCTTGATCAAAAAGACCTAGCTCCTTCTTCTGTGTTGAATTTACGAAATTAGCCCTGGGTTTGGAGAATTTTTCATAATTTTTAATAATTTACCCGAGGTTTAGATTAAAAAAAAAAAATTCGAAAAATGCTACTTATTATTGTGTAGGGGTTCTTTAGCGAATCAAATTACTAGCACTATACAAAGTTTCTGGTTCCAAACTTGCATGTCATGAATATCCTTTTATGATATATGATCGGAGGTATTTTTCTCATATGCAGAATTTATAAAAATAATTTTATTAATTATTAAATCTGATTAAAAAGATTATATGCAAAGAATAGACGATTCATAAATACACTATTGTATAATAATTCATAGGTGTCGACAAGTTTATAAAATAAAAATTTCTGTAATTGAATTAGAGTATTTTAAAATCGATTTCTATTTGTATTAAGATTAAAAATTATTAGATTTAATAGCAATTTTTGTTTGATCATATATAAAAGCTTAGATTTCGATTCTTGCTGCATGAAAAATGTGTAAACTATGATGAAAAAATAAAAAACTTGGAAATGAATTCTAGTGGAATCACCGTGCGCATATCTAAATGAAAATCGAAAGAATATAAATTAATGGATATTGATATCTACTCGAATCGAAAAAAAAAGTAACAAATTTATTTGATTATTTCAAACAATAAGTTTGAATCAAATTTTAATTTTTAATTTTTTTCATCCAAACGAAAATTTCAGTTTACAATGACATACATAAGAATTCGATTCAGATAAATTTTTTTATTATTTAAATTCGAGTATATCTTAAATGATTTATACGTAGAAAATGAGACATAACTTTCATTGGCTCAAACCTGGGATGCTTCTTCCTTTTGATACAAATAATAATCGAAATTAGTAAGAATGTTTTTTTTTTCTTCTTTTGGCTATGGCTACATGATATAAAATGATATATTTAATGAAATGGAGGTTGAATAGAAGAAAAATTCACATAAATGGAACCATGGAACCAGAAAGAATCAAACCATAGTCTATAATTCTTAAATCAAAATGGTAATCAATGATTCAAGAATCGAAGCTAGAACTCTGTTTAAAGGTTCAATTTGATTCCTTATTTTAAAGAATCGGGAACCGATAATTTGAATTGGTAATTTTTCATTTGATCTGTAGATTTGAATCGGAGCTTTTTTTAAAACCTATATTTTTAAATTTTTGGATGCAAAATAAGTCATATTAAAAATTTTAAAAATATTAAAAAAAACTCTTATTATTAGTTTGAAGGTAGAAATATAAAATTTTCTATTTAAATTAATACTAAATATAATACAATCATTAAATTCAATTATAAAAATACATATAAATTTTATATTAAAAAAACTAATTTCAAATTTAATGAAGACAATAAATATTTATCATGAAAAATTATTACATATAAATAAATTAGCCCTTATGAGGTATTGTAAAGTGGGTTTCAAATATTCATATTTAAATCAATTAAAAATTTTGTCATCAAAGAAACATATAAATGAATTTCTGATTAAATTCATTTCATTATTAATTAATTGTATTTTTCGTATTTTTATAAAAAAATCGATATTTATCTTATTATTATTATTTTTTATAGTTACAATTCTAGAAATAGAATCGAAACCATTTGAAATCAAAATTGGAATCACTCCTTTAAGGTTCGATTTCAAATCCTCTAAATTAACAATCGAGAACCATTAGGTTTGGAACAAAAATCGAAAGTTTGGAGCCATTACCATTTCTCCCCCTCATGTCACTTACCCACTTAATATTATGTGGAATGTAAAATTCTAATTTTAATATTGAGAAGAAAAAAAATTGAATTTTGTTATTTTCAAAAAGTATTTCAGGTTTTCCAAGTTTGACAAGTTTCACCATTGCCATACTAGTATTTTGTTTTTTCAATTTCGATTAGAAATTGTCATTGCGGATGAGGATTTTGAGGGTCTTGCATTAATCCACTACTTGGAATTTCTGTTAAAAGATTTCATAGGAGATATATCTCATAAGAAGGAAAAAAAAAAAAAAAAAAAAAAGCAAATGAAACCCATTATCTTAGAGGACAGTTTTAAAATAGTCATCTAAGATTATGAAAATTTTTAATGGCATCTAAAAATGGGTAGTGTCACACATGGCGAGATAAACCCTCAAGAATATTTCTTATTATTAAATATGGAAAAATTCAATTTCAATATTTAATTGAAATTGAATTTATTATTTATTACTATTCACAATTCTATTTTGATTTTTTTCCCATTGAGGCCGAACCTAAATCTGTGCTCAAGAGATAACCATCCATACATTGATGAGCGATGTATGGATTTTCAAGAAGAGAGGAGCTGCGATGATCCCCCCGGACCACCCGGATCCCACAAGTAAATAGAAAGTTGGATCTATATGGGATCTCACTTGAATCGTCCCGTCTATCCTTTTGAGGAGAAGTTTCAAAACCCAATTCGAACGGGAGAAGTGCGCCATGCTAATGTGCCTTGGATAATCCACGTCTCCAGACACTCATGAGCACATTGAACCATCCATGTGGCTCGTGGACAATTAATTTTTTTTTCAACATTAGGATTTTTCCATCAACAAAACTTTTACATATATGTTTTACATTTTGGATAAGTAATGATCAAACAGCGAGTCCTTAAACTTTTATCTAGAAGTGAATTATTCCTTTCTAGTAACAATTTTAAGGGAGACTCTAGAAAAGAGTAAGTGTGGGAGGCTTCACGTGTAAAGGGGCAAAATTAATGTGAATTTCTCTCTGCCGAAGACTGGTCTATTATCCCAGAATTAGAAATGGCTTGAACCCATGGACTATTGAAATTTCAATTTCTTTGGCATTGACACATGTTCTACCTATTAGGAAAGAAATAAGTGTTTTTTTTTTTTTTTTGGTCCAAGTGTTCTAATCAAGTTTTTCCAGCAAACCCCAACTAAATTTATTCAAAAGGTACCTCAAAATTCCTAACAAAGAGTTCTTCCCTTTTTTATGCAAGTGTTCTGGATCATGCATGGCCATGTTGCTGGGAACAAAAAGTACCTGACATAGAATTCAAACAGGGACATTGTATTTTAGGCCAAATAAGTTTGCAATTCTACATTGACATTGCATAACTTCCCATTGCACTTTTCCCCTTTCTGAGTACTCATGCGAGGCTTTAGACAAGTTCTCATTCTTGTTTGCACACAAGTTCATGCATAGATTTCAAAAGGAAAGACAAAATCGGACCTTAATGTCCAACATAGTCAAGGTAACACAAGCGTTTTTCTCTCTCTCTCTTTATGTTTCTTTCTCTTTTCTTTTCCATTATTTTTAAACCTATGCAACCGTACACCAACAAAGTAGGCTAAGAACTCAAGCAATGGTTGACACACATCACAAGTGCAAATCAGATTTACATTGAAAGCCTTTTTATTTTTCATTAAGTTTTCTTAGGTTTCTTCGTAAAACATGACAATCCTAATGTAGTACTTAATACTATTTTTCATGTCATCTCAACCTGACCTCCTGCCTTAGTTTTCATTGGCGGTGCTTCAATGTCAGCATAAGCAGACAACCTTGAAGTCTCAAGCTTTTCACCTTGACCCCATATGGCGTAAGCTTCCTCACCATGAGCAGCGTCGTCACCAACCTCCATATCTTCATCAGACATCCTCAAAGGCACAATGAGTTGTATAAAGAGGCATATTAGGCTTGTGACTATAACATTGAGAAAGACGACATAAATTATCCCAACAAGTTGG
Source organism: Dillenia suffruticosa (assembly GCA_033439265.1). Classification (NCBI taxonomy): domain Eukaryota; kingdom Viridiplantae; phylum Streptophyta; class Magnoliopsida; order Dilleniales; family Dilleniaceae; genus Dillenia; species Dillenia suffruticosa. Next base: position 23,626,947 of record JAVTVX010000029.1, read on the forward strand.
ATTCCCACTTGTCCAAAGCCAGTGTGGATTTTTCCCATGTCGAAACCATAAAACAGGCCGACATATTTGCTATCAAAACCATAGAACAAGCGGTTTAGCTTTGGATTAGCAAATAGACCAGTGAGAAATCCTCCTAAGCTTCCAGCCACTGCGTGAGTATGTAGTACTGCCATTGTGTCGTCCACCTTTTGAAGGAGTTCAGACTTCTTGTGGACAACCATCATGGTGAACCATGGAAGAGAGCCGGAACAAATTCCCATTATTATCGCTGCCCATCCGTGTACAACTCCTGCATCTCATAAATTTGGTTCCATATTGAATCTAATAAAGTGCTGAATTTAAAGTTCAGAAAAATAAGCTATCAACATAGATGATAGTACAATTAGGCTCAGTGATGAAAATTCAGCATTGGAATTACCTGCTGCAGGGGTGATGCAGACCAAGCCAGTGATCATGCCTTGAACAGCACCAATAACGGAAGCTTTCCCAAAGAAGATGACATCGAGAGCTAGCCAGGTTAACAGGCTAGTGGCAGCGCAAACATGGGTGTTTAAGACAGCCAAGGAAGCATCGGTACTTGCTACATAAGGGTCTCCTCCATTGAAGCCGGTCCAGCCCATCCACAGCAGTCCTGCACCAGCCAACATCAGTAGGATGTTGTTTGGAGGAAATCTTTCTCTGTCCTTGGTTAGTCGCGGACCAACCTGTAATAAATAACACGCATATGAGATATATTGTACGCTGCAAAAACTTTGCAAATATGCTGATTCTTTTTTTTTTTCCCCTTCATACCCAATAAGCCGCAGTGAAACCTGCAACACCAGAAGACAAGTGAATCACAAAGCCACCCGAATAATCAATAAGTCCAGCCTTAGCAAGCCACCCACTAGGGCACCATATGCTATAAGCACCAAAAGTATACGAAAATGTAAGCCAAAGAGGCACAAACAGCATCCAAGCATAGAAATTCATCCGTCCCAAAACAGCACCGGCAATCAAGATCAGAGTGATAGCCGCAAAAACAAATTGGAAATAAACCATAGTAGCATTAGGTAAATATCCCATAAAAGCCCGATCAAGTAAATACTTCTGATCTAGAGAAAGATTAGGTTTTCCCCAGAACGGGAAAAGTTCATCTCCAAAAGACATTCTGTATCCCCACCCTACCCAACAGACGAGCACACAAGCAAATGCATAGAGAGCCATGAAAGCAGAATTCACTGCCCATTTTTTTTTCACCGCACCACCATAGAGAATGATGAGCCCCGGAACACTTTGCAGACCGACAAGCGTGGCTGCAGTCAGCTGCCACGCATTGTCTCCTTTGTTCATCCAGTCAGGACTTGCCTCATCAGGTAGTAGATTTGGAGGAAGGCCCAGTGCTGAGTAATTTGCCACCATTTTCGCTTGAATTTGGATATGATGGCAATGTTGTTTATGGTGATTTGGTTGAGCTAAGGCTTTATATCTAGGTACTCTTATGTTGATTCTCACGATAAGCTAGCTGTAGGCTATCGCGATTATGGTATCTTCTTTGTCATTTTATTCAGATTAAAATTTCTTTGATGTTTCATATTCTTTGGCGGGTATTACAATGCTTTTTCTAGCTGTAATTCCTAAGCTCCTAGATGTGTACAGTGTGGAGTTTGTGCTGCCTGGATTTCTTCCAAGCAGATAACGGGTATGCAAATCATTTTTTTTTTTTGTCGACAAATTGACAGGTTATTTGATAATTTAACTAGTTAGAAAAAGAAAACAAGAACAGTGATTTTGATGCTTGTAGCTAATTGTCCTTGTAAGATTCAAAAGAGTAGGACACAAAGATTGATAATGTTTGTAACTGTTGTCTTGTCCAAGGCTATGGTTTAATTAGACCAAATGGGAAACCCCATGTTGTTTAAGGGCTGAGTAACCAATAAGGCATGACAAACTTCAGCATCTGACAGGATTTCTCATTTTAGGAAACTCCACTTTGATTTTCTGAATCTTTTGTTCAGATGTGAAGCCTCTCCTTCTTAAGTTCTCGACCCAGAGTCGCCCAAGTCTAAAAAATAGAGACAAACTTGGTTTTAAAGAAGACCATAAGCAAACAACAGTTGATACCACCAATGTTTCTTTATCCAATTGTATCAAAGAAATACTTCGAATCTCTTCTTCAAAAGAGAATGTATGATTGTCTGCAAAATTTATACTTCAAATATTGTCTATCGTCATTAAAAATTATCTCATGTATTTTTAAGAAATTATAATATCAAATGCATATTATCTCGACTTTAACATTGACTTCCATCGTTGATTGTGACAATTGAAGGCTATTTTGATGAGAAAGGATTTTAGAAAACAACCTATAGTCAGTTAGTTAATAAAAATTAATAGCAGCATGAACTGTAACATTTTGTTTATATAATTGAATTTTATATGATTCAGTTTATTGAAGGGACGATTGACATTGACAGAGGCAGATCTCATGCTGCAATAGTGTAGTTTATTGCAATTGCAAATTTGACTTTCTAAGAACCGGTGGATTTTTTGCTTGTCTATTTGTTTCTTTCCACAAGGCTGCCGCAAAGCAAATTTTAGCTAATATATGTTGGCAATACACACACACACACTCTCTCTCTCTCTCTCTTTCCATCGCCTGTATTCGAAATCATATTTCGACTAATTTTGTTCAAGTGTTTGCAAGGGCTCTATTTAAAAGCGGCTCTCTCTCTCTCTCTCTTCTTTGAAGTGGAGTGGGCGAAGGCTTCCTTTCATGTTTTTAGACTTACCTGAGCACCAGTTATTATGATTTAACAACTATTTGGATCTTTTATTTAAACAATTAGAATTTCAAGAAAGTTCTTAAATTTTTAGAAAATGAAATTTATAACTACAATGATTCTCTACAAAAGCAAATGAAACATGTAAGGGGATTTTCAGAGCTAGGGAACAGAAATGTTCATAAGGGGAGAGAGAAGGGCACCACTCCTTATTTGGATATATAAATTTTTATCAAAATTTTAATCTCTTCCCTAATTATCCTAGTATCGAAAAGGATCAAAACCAATGAAAAATCTTAATTCTCTTATCTCTTGTTTTCCTCATTAAATAAAAATTTCCAAATATAAATTAAAATTATATTTTCCTCTCACTTTTTATCCTCCAATCTCCTCGTTCCAATCGGTTCTCAATACTCCTAACATGAAAATTTGTCAAGGCATAAAGTTGGTGGAATCCATAATAAATAAGTTAGTGCATCCATTTTTTTCAACTCCTGCGGATACCCTCTTTCTTGATATGGCAATATCAGTTGTTTTTCTCTTCTGGGGGTCATTCATTTCTTGATAACCCTCGAACCCCCTACTATTGATGCCTGACATAATGAATTGTAATAACTCTCACTACCTTAAATTTTCTGTAGTAAAATCTAATTACTTCAGTACAAAATTCTAGGAATGAATTTAATATAGATATCATACATGCACAAATACAAATAAAGACACAACACACACTCATATCAAGTGTACTTTTTCTTTGAGTATTAGAGATATTAAAAAAAATATCAACATGCATCGGTCAAATGACTGGGCACCGGTATTCTTAAACAAAATCTCGTGTTTGATTATTATGTATGGAGAAAATAGATATCATAAGAGTTTTGTCCATTAAAACTCTAATCCGATTCGAATCAATTTTAGTTAAAAATGAAATGATTATCGGATATCCGTGATTTATAAAAAAAGAGATATATAAAAATAAAAGAAAACCAAAAAGTAAATCAAAGAAATTCTAACAAAAGAAAACATTATGACCGAGTAGAGTTGTTTTAAGCTCTTTTAAAATAATAGAGAAAGGAAGTCCAGGTGTTTTGGAAAAAAATTATCTATAAGTTAGAACCGTAGTAGATGGAATGCAAGTCTAAAGGAATCGTTTTATGTTTTTTCTTTTGTTATGTATTACTGGCTGTCACTGAAACAACTTTCTTTTGAACCTAAAACTCTTTGACACTAATATTTGGCTATGATTAATTTCACAAACTATGCTTCTTGTCCATATTCTCATTTAGTAATTGATGAACTGTGACTATTATTGTTGTAGCCAATGTTGGATCTTGTTGGTCTCTCCCTTTTTTGGGAGAGAGAGGGGGGGGGGAGGGAATGCCATGGCTTGTGATGAAGTTGCTGAATTGTTTGCATGGCATTTTTAAGAATCTGCCAGACGTTAACTTTGACGGGATGATTAAACAGCATTTAAGATGTCCATTCATCTTCTGTATGCAAGACAATGTTATCATCAGAACTTGGATCTCCATGGCTAAATTCAATTACACTTTGAGAGCACTTAAAAGTGTAATGTAATTCCCTCCAAATGAGCATATTACATTTCTCAGTGATCATGTCTCTTTTATAAGCACTATTAGAAAATGAACACGGAAAATTATCGATAAATTTTTTTCTATCGGTAATAGCGACAGAATTGCGATAGATTAACGACGGAAATTTTATCAATAGATTAGCGACGGATTTTTTATAATTTTATAATTTAATGTTTTTTTAATTTTTTTGTAAAACTATCAATGACGGATTACCGACTGATATTTTAGCGACGGATTACCGACGGAAAAGGGACAGATTTTTAAAATTTTTTAAAATTTTAATTTTTTTTAAATTTTTTAATTTTTTGTAAACCTATTTCCAACGGATTACTGACGAAAAAATTAGCGACGGATTACCAATGAATTAATGACGGATTTTTTAATTTTTTTAAATTTTTAAATTTTTAAATTTTTAAATTTTTAAATTTTTAAATTTTTAAATTTTTAAATTTTTAAATTTTTAAATTTTTAAATTTTTAAATTTTTAAATTTTTTAAATTTTTAAATTTTTAAATTTTTAAATTTTTAAATTTTTAAATTTTTAAATTTTTAAATTTTTAAATTTTTAAATTTTTAAATTTTTAAATTTTTAAATTTTTAAAATTTTAAAATTTTAAAATTTTTAAATTTTTAAATTTTTTTAATATAATTATTTTTATTTTATTTTGTAGAAGGATAATATTATTTTATTTTTTAAATTTTTATTTTTTATTTTAAGCTAAAATAAAATTATTTTATTATTTTATAATAAATTATAATTTTATATAATTTTAATATTATTAAAAATATGAGATAAAGATAATAAGTTAAAAAAAAGAGTAATATGATTAGATAAGAGGCTTGGCTCGGTTGTGTAGCTCACGGAACTTCTCTTGTGCCCAGGCGGGTTGAGGGCTGGAGCATTTTTTTTTTGAGAAGTCTAAAATCCTTTTTTTTTTTTTTAGACGTCTAAAATCAGCAATGGATGCAGTCGTCGCTGATTTTTTGTGAAGAACAAGTTCTTACAGCTTAGGTATTTAGTATGTGTGCAATGATCCAAAGAGTCTCAAATTCAAAATACTTTGAGACTTGTTTCATCATCATTTTTGTGTTAACTTTGCAGGTATGTGTTGTTGGGGAACAGTTTAAGTGTAGCGGTAGTTGCTTCCTTGCTCGGATACTTGTTTGCAGACCCATGATCAAGCAATGCTAGCCTCAATGATTTCAGATGAGAAATTTTCTTATAAGGAAGCTTGCTTGTGGCCATTTCTCTTTGCTGTGTGTGTGGTAGACCAGCCAAGTTGGGAAAGCCAATTTATCATCGCATGCCCTTGGTGGTTCTTCCGTTGCCGTGACAGACTTCTGCAGCAAAACTTTCAACCCTGTTTCACTAGGTGGTAATGTTTTATTATATCTATAGTGATGTAAAGTAGAATGACGATTTCAATCTTCTATTAAATTTTTTAAACCAATATGGATATTGAAAATGGATTGCCTACCATGGTTACACCTATGCACGGGCTTTGGGTAGGCCTATTATGACACCTGGGTTGAGCTCGTGTATCACAATACCCGAACTCGACTCGAGTCTACCGGAGGTGAGCTCGAGCTACGGCTCGGGCTCATGCTCGTGCTCATCGAGCCTATGATTCTAGAGCTCGAGCTTGACTCGAAGGAGAAGAAGAGGAGCTTGAGCACGAGTGTCGCAAGCCTCGAGTAAGTTTGGGCCCAAGCCCGAGTCCAAACCGTATCCAAACCCAAGTCCAAATCGAAACCCGAAACAGGGATCACGAAACCCGAAACCGGGATCACAACACCCGAGAGCTTGATGGGGAGAGCAGAACCAGAAGGCAGAAGACAGTCAGAAGGCAAAACTCAGAGAGAGAGAGAGAGAGAGAGAGAGAGAGAGAGAGAGAGAGAGAGAGAGGAAGGAGATTGGATCTTCGATCGCCATAGTAAGAGGATCAAAAGGTGAAGGAGACTTCGATCGCTTGGGTTGCAGTTGAATCGCCCTTCGATCGCCGCTGTGGTGAGAGTATCAGAAGGAGAAGGAGACTTCGATCGCTTGGGTTGGATCGCCCTTCGATCACCGCCATGTGAGAGCATCAGAAGGTTGATCACTTGGGCTGTGGCTGAATCGCCCTTCGATCGCCGCCATGGTGAGAGCATTAGAAGGTCGATTACTTGGGCTAGAGACTTCCATCGTTTGAGCTGTGGTTGAATTGCCCCTCGATTGTCGTCGTGGTGAGAGGATCAGAAAGAGAAGATTTCGATCGAGGCTACTGAATGAGAAATGAGAACAAGTAGATTAGGGTAAAAAAGTGGACGGATAGCTCGATGAGCTTCGAGCTTGACAGAACATGGGCTCTCGAGGAAGGACTCGTTGAGCTCGAGCTTGACCCGAGCTCAAGCTGACCGAGCTCGACCCGAGCTCAAGCTGACCGAGCTCGACCCGAGCTCAAGCTGACCGAGCTCGAGTTAGAGCTTTAACCGGGTGTCACCGGTACCCGTGACACTACCCAAATATCATAACATGCCTAGTTTTGGGTGGCTTGCATGGGCATGTTTGGCTCAATAAGCGAGATCTGAGCTATTATATTACCAAGTTTAGTGAACTATCGAATTTGGTCTATCGAATAAAAGAGATTGTACTTGCAATCCCATGTTTGTTCTAACATGCATTAATCGAGGGGATTTGATCACTTTTATGAATTTTATCGTGTTTATTTTTAGGAAGTTGAATGGAATTAAGTAATTTGATTTTTGTCATTCGTACAATAAATATACACTCAACAGGAAATGAATACAAAATGATATAAAAAAATAACATTCGATAAAAATACAAAAAACCAAAATGTGAACAAATATGTAGATATAAAAAAGATAATAATTTTTATATTAATTTTAATTATTTTATAACAATAATAGAATAGTTTTATTTTATAATAAAAAATTAAAATGATCAATGTAATCATCATGGGATAAATAATATAAAAAATTATAATTATAATTAAATAAATAAATAATTTATTAAATATTAAAAAATATATAAATATAAAAAATATGAGATTTTTTATATAAATATTAAATCATTTAATATGTTAAAACGTTTCAAAAATTGAAACATTTAAAAAATGATTGAAATTTTTTTAAAATGAGAAAGTTAACGCAAGAAGTTTCTGTACTTCACAGTTTATCTATAAACGTTAACGTTAACGTTAGCGTTAACGTACTTATCCAATATTTATGGATAATTCTTTCCTAGAATTCCATTTTTTTTTTCTTTTTTGGTAGAATCTATAATTTGATTTGATTGCACTGGAAGCTCACCTGGTGCAACAACATTGCATTGCGATGAGCCTGGCCCAACCCAACTAAGCCCAGCAATTGTGGAGCCCAACAGGCTCAACACTCTGTTGGGCCCTCCTGCAACGTGACGCCTCCTTCGTCCATCTCTCTTTCTCCCTCTCTCTCTCTCTCTCTCTCTCCCTCTCCCTCTCACCCCTAAAACCCCTACTCTATCTCCCTCCCTCTCTGGACGCACAATCTACAGAGCACGACGACCGTGTTAAAGATAGCCGGAATCCGCAGCACCCTCTTTGCTCTCCTCTCTCTCGCTAGATTCTTGCCTTTCTCTTTAGCTGGTTGTTTCCTCTATAGACAAAGGGATAACAAACCAGATTATCAGATGTTTAAAAAGAGAGGAACACTGCTCAACATCAACTACTCTCTCGAATCTATTTACAAGGTACGTGCTTCTAGATTTCTCTTTCCTCTTAGATTACTTCACAATCTCAACAGTGCTGCTGAAAGGCCTGATTTTCAATACGAAGAGACCAGTTCTTCAGAGTCACACAACTATTATCAAAACCCTAGTTCTTTTCAGGGTAATTTTGACCACAGAAATCAAAATTTTAATCAGTTTCAACAAAATTCAAATGGGTTTTATCAGAACTCAAGTGGGGTTATCGGAAGGAACCCTGGAACGACTTTTCCACAGAACCCTGTTGGGCAAAGTGGTAATTTAAATGGGAATTTAGGGCAAAACCCTGATAGGTATTATAGCGGTAATGCATTTAACAAGGAAGGAGTTGGTTCAATTGATCAGAATGCAGGTAGGGTTTTTGGGAAAAACCCTAATTCGAATTTTCAGCAAAATCCGGCTAATCTAAATGGGAGTTATGGATCCTACCAGAATAGCCATGGACAAATGCAACACCATACCAATGGTGCTGTGGGGAATTCAGTGCATTTTCAGCAAAGTCCGGATGGGGTTAATGGTTCTGTGGGGAATTCAATGCATTTTCAGCAAAATCCTAACGGGTTCCTCAATCAAAATGAGAATGTAAGGAATCAATTCATGACTCATGGTAACGGAGTTCAAGAGATTCCGGCAACTGGGTCCCAACAACCGAGTTTCTCGGAGTATAGTTCGGGGGCAAATGGAAACTTTAGCAGTGATGTTGGGAAGTCTTGGCCTAGCCCGATTGATTATAGTTTGGGAAGCCACAGTGGATATCAGCAGTCCCCAAGTGGTTATCATGGAGAGTATGTTGGAGGTAATCAGCAAAGTGCAAATGGTCACTATGGAGTAAATATAGGGGTGTCTCAGCCAAACCAAGATGGGTATGGCAGGGAAACTATGGTGCACTACCCACAGAAATCAAGTAATGATTTTGATTATATTGCTGGACAGATTGTACAACGCTCAAATCAGTTCCAGAACAATTCCTTTTCTTCGCAAGTGCCAGGTGGATCCAGTGGCATATCAGTTGAGACTGCCGAAGGTAACCGATTTAGGGGCACCATCGAGGAGCTAGAAGGTTTATGCAAGGAGGGAAAAGTCAAGGAGGCTGTTGAAGTTCTCAATTTATTGGAGAAACAACAAATTGTTGTTGATTTTTCTCTATATTTGCAGTTGATACAGAAATGTGGCGAGGCTAAAGCTTTACAAGAAGCCAAGGCAGTTCATGAGCATCTCATTCGGTCAGGAATGCCTCTCAAGGTAAGCATTTATAACAAGGTTTTAGACATGTACGGAAAATGTGGTTCCATGGATGATGCATATGCATTGTTCAAATCTATGCCAAGACGCAATTTGACGTCTTGGGACACCATGATAAATTGGTTTGCTAAGAATGGTCTTGGGGAAGATGCTATTGATTTGTTTATGGAGTTTAAGAAAGCAGGATTAAAACCTGATGCACAAATGTTCATCGGGGTTTTTTCTGCATGTGGTGTTGAGGGTGACATCACTGAGGGATTGCTGCATTTTGAATCAATGAGTAAGGAATATGGAATTCTACCATCCATGGAGCATTATGTGAGCATGGTGGACATGATGGGTAGCGCAGGGTATATTGATGAAGCTTTGGAATTCATAGAAAAGATGCCAGCAGAGCCAAGTGTTGATGTTTGGGAAACCTTGATGAATCTTTGCAGAGTACATGGTGATGTGGAGCTTGGTGATCGGTGTGCTGAGCTTGTTGAGCTTCTTGATCCCTCCCACTTAAGTGAACAATCAAAGCAGGGCCTCATTCCTGCAAAAGCTTCAGATCTTGCCAAAGAGAAAGAGAAAAAGAAAATGGCTGGTCAGAATCTTTTAGAAGTTAGAAGTAGGGTTCACGAATATAGAGCTGGCGATACATCTCATCCGGAGAAAGACAAAATTTATGCACAGCTAAGAAGATTGAGAGAACAGATGAAAGAGGCTGGCTACACTCCTGAGACTAGGTTTGTCCTTCATGACATTGACCAAGAAGGCAAGGAGGAAGCACTTCTTGCTCACAGTGAGAGACTTGCTGTTTCTTATGGCCTCCTCAGCAGCCCAGTTCGTTCACCCATTAGGGTAATCAAGAATCTCCGTGTTTGTGGTGATTGCCATAGTGCACTAAAGATCATTTCAAAACTTACTGGCAGGGAACTCATCATGCGCGATGCTAAGAGGTTTCACCATTTTAAGGACGGAGTGTGCTCTTGTAGAGACTATTGGTAATAAATGAAAGATAACGGAGAGGCCATTTGTTTGTCGCCACCCTTCCTGCTTCCAAGATGTTGCCAGAGATTGTACTCTTGATAGAAAGATAAGTTGTATTTTGTGGTCTTCATCTTCATCATTTATGTTAAATTATCACTTAATAGGAATAATTCTGGAATTCCTTACACTTTGTTCTAACATGCTATGGACAATGCTTTGCTTTCTTTAGAAACCATTCTGTAGTCAAACAAATTGAAATGGAAAATTTGAAGTACGCAATTCTATCTGATTACATATGTTTATTGTTGGTTTTTGTGTATATTTAGCTAGAATTTGTAGATCTCCTTTTTCATGGAACTGAATGTGACACATTAGGGATGCAGTTTACTGCCAATCTTGGTTAAATCAACAGATCTCTATAGACCGTAATTTAGGACTGTTTCTTGAACTTGAGTCGCTCCACCCCAGTTTTTGGGATTCCTGAATTCTCTTGTATCAGGGACGGAGTGATATTGGTATTCAATGTCCTTCCTTGCAACTTGCACCACATCTGTTTAATGCACATAACTTGTTAATATTTTGTGGGTGGAGCAGGATTTTTGTTTGAAAGCGCTTCAGCCCGCATCTTCAATAGGCTGATAACAATCTGAAGGACGGGTGCAGGTTTCGCCAACTTGTCCCTGCCCTCGCCTTTAAGGGTAATCTTTCCCTCTGTTCCCTCCTAGACCTCGGTGAGGAGAAAATTTTATCCTCATGGACAACACAAATTGGAATGTAGGCAACTGGTAGTGCCCCTTTTGAAATCCTTCCCTCATTACACTAGGAACTTGCTGAAAATTTAGCAAAACCCATATTAGCAACATAAGGAAATTTAAAAAAGAGAATAGAAAAAAACAAAAGGAAAGAACTCTATCCAATCTATAAGAACAGGAGTGGAAAAATCCCACAAGAGTCTATTTGTTATCCTGGGGATTAAGTTATGAATGCCTTACCATCAAGAACTGACATGGCAAGGGGACTACCCTCCCTCCCCCTGCTTTTCCAATTGGAGAATATAGAGTAAGGGATGGCCTCTCCTCCCGTTCAGTTTTTGGGGTGAGAAATAATAGTTGTGCCACTTTCCCGCAGCTGGGTTGGCTACCACCAGGAAAAGGTAACATGTGGTTCTTTTTATCTGTAATTTAGCCGAGGTGCAGACTTGAGAGGGAAAAGAGGATGATGCTATTTGAGCTATTACTCATTGGTAGGGGTGTTATAACACTCGGGTCGAGCTCGGGTATCATAATACCTGAGCTCGAGCTAGATGCACTTTAGGTGAGCTCGAGTTCGAGTTCGAAGTGTCGTTGGGTGTCATGAGGTAGTGTCGTTGGGTGATACAGGTAATATATTTAAAAAATATATCTAAAAATATAATTTTATATATAAAATTTTAAATATATATAAATTATTTTTTTTAAAATTAAAATATTTCGGGTAGCTCGTCAAGCTTTCGAGCTCGACACAGCTGGACTCGAGATCGAGCTCGATACCTAGCTACCCAAGCCTAAGCTCGGGCTCAAGCTCGGTTTGACCGAGCCCAGGCTCGAGCTTTGACTGGGTACCCGTGACACTACTCAATGTCATTAACACCCCTACTCATTGGTAACGGCATAGTGTTTTTTTTTTTTTTTATAGGTTTTCACCAACTCGGGTCCAAGCACTGTAAGATCCTTTGAACGGTTAGCTCTTCCAAATCTTTATTCTTTATTTTCAAAACTCAAACACGAAATTTATGATTAAGGGATAGAGTGATCGATCACTCAATTTAAAAGAGTTTGGTAATGGCATAGTGTTATTAAAGTATATTGAAGTGAACATAAGTGCTACAAAAAGTTTTTGGGCATATACAAAGAGGAGCAGTGTCATATAATTTTAGCACTAAAAGAAAAAAGGAAGAATAAAGAAATATCACGGTGTAGCCCGGGATGGAGCCAAGATGCATCTCCGGTATGGATTGGTGGAGGTATTGCTTCCGATGTTCCAAAATCTGCGTGTTCTATCTGAGTTAGGAATATATGAGGATACCGGGAAGGAATTAGGACATGTCTATGCAACTCTAAAGATGATTTATATGAAATCGGATAAATCTGATTCTGGGTGTTAACTGATGCACGCCGATGGAGGAAGAGTAGGCCACATAATCTCTTCTTCTGTTCCAAGAAGGTTTTGTTTTTTTTAGTTGTAATCTGTTCCAAGGTGCTGTGACCACTTTGCGACACTCCCCTGCTGAGAAGCAAAAGAGCCCAGCAAAGGCGATCATTGGCTTTTCCGAGATAGAGTTACTAGCTTTTCATTTCAGGAATGTCTCCTCTTTCCTCGTAATTTTCCCTACCTAGTCAAGTACTTTCAATCTCTCCCATAGACAAGATTAAAACATTAAATTGAATATTAACAAATGGTGTGTTTGTCTGTGTTTGTAGACTTCTTTTGTCTTTTTGGTGGTTTGCTTATTAGTGTATACACTATCAGCGGGGCAGTTTGTGCATCTTCCTTTGGACCATCCTTAGAAGCGTCGTATCAATCGCAACAGAGATTTTTCACAAAATGTTGTTTAATAATTTGTTTTTATTAAGAACGTTGACGCAATATTCTATATTCAAAAGATTAGTGTGAATATTCGATTAAATCATAATCGAAAGAATTAAAATTTAAATAACTGTTTTAATTCGATTATATAATTTTTATAATCGTAATTTAACTAAATAGACTAAAAATTAATAATTCTTTTGACTAAATTATGCGTTTAATTCAATTTATTTATTTAAATTAATCGAATTATTGAAATTTTTTATTATAAAAGATATTTAAATAATATTACTTTTTACTTATATCTATATAAATATAATATATATCATCGGGTGACTATAAATTATAATTTAAAATTTAAAATTCATTTATATTTTTAGTTCATCAAATGCCAATGTAAAGTTTTCAAATAAATTAAATTTTGAAAGTAAAAACAGGAATGAAACAGGAATAAGAGAAGAATAGCGAGAGTTGTGAGAAAGAGTATCAAGTTTGAAAACAAAAGAGCCATAAAATAAACGGGATATCGAACATTAATGAACCATTTCATTAATAATTTAGTCATGATTGCATCATCATTACATTAATGGATCATCATTACATTAATGGATTGTCCATTAATGTAATGATGATGCAATCATTACGGACTCCAAGACTAAATCATATTGTTTATCAAAAAAACAATTGTACATTGTCCTTTTTCCCAATATTTAGATTTTTTTTTAACAGTGAATTAGCATATTGTTCTGCCTCCTCTGTCATTTCTTCAAGTCTTCTATCTCCCATTTTGATTCCTTCAATACCCAAAGCACAAAAGTCTATTGCAGGAAAAACATTTGGAATCAAGTCGTTCCCGTGAAGTGTAAGTGAAGATCGGATGTCTAAAAATATCGAAAATTGTTGTGAAATTAGAAAAGAGACGTGAGAATCGAAGTTAATAAATTTACAAAAATAATTATAAAAATAATAGAATATATATTCACATAGAAAATTACGAAACAAATTAGAGTAAAACCATAGGTAAAGATTAAAAAAAAAAAATCACTATATAAAAATAATAAAAAGTTACAATCTATCTATTTATAACCGATAAACAATGAAAATTTCTCTCTTTATGATAGAATAAAATAATCACTCAACTATTTAATAGTTTTTCTCTACCGTGATATCTAAAATTATAAACATATTTATAATTTTTTGGATACAGAAAAGTTCTCAACACAACTCTACAGTGACCCATAATTTGAATAAAAGGTGCAACATTCTTCAACAATCCTCTGCCAAAAATTTTTCCTTCTTGTTCGGGTATTTTTTTTATTATATAAAAATTTGAATATAAAATTATTAAGCTTAGAGAGGGGGATTTGTATCACTAGAATTCCTTAAGAACCCTTCTATTCTAATCTAGACATTACCCCTATATAAAGGCTCCCAAGGTGCCTCCTGTAGCACCCCTTTCCTCGGACGTCCCTCTATAGTCGTCCTTTATTTTTTTTTTAACCCTGCTATATTTTTTTTCCATCCATACTTGCACCTTTTTTTGACCCTTTTTTTTTCCCGCTTTGATTCTTTATCTTTTTGGGATCACTCTTTATTTATTTCTTTTCATTCAGTTTCTTATACTTTTTTTTTTTTACCTATGACCACACTTTATTTTTTTTTTATTCAAATCCTTTCACTTTTTGACCCTTTTTTCCGCACGGGCCCTTCATCTTTTTGGAACCACAGTTTGGTTTTTTTTTTTTTTTTCAGGTTCTTGCATTGTTTTTACCTTTTTTTTTCCCATTTAATTCCTTCGTCTTTTTGAAACGTAGATTTTTTCTTTTTTTTTTTCACGAATGGTCGTCTTTTTATTTTTAAACCGTATTTATTTCAATTACCATAGATATAAAACGCCAAAGCATTTTACTGTTCACACAAAAATTCTAACATCCTAAGTGGTCATTCACAATTTTTTTTACTATATTTTTTTTCATTTGAATCCTTTTTTCCTTGCATCTTTTTTTTTTCAATTGCATCTTTTTTTTTTTGGGAAGTCCCTACTTCGTCATCTTATATTTTTTTTGGACTCTACAGTTTTTGTCATTCAACTCCTTGCACTTTTTTCGCTTTAACCCCTTTTTTCGCTTAGGTCCTTCATCTTTTGGAATCACACTTTTTTTTTTTTTGGTTTCATTCAAGTTCTTTACTTTTTTTTATCCTTTTTTTTGCATCCCTAAATGGTCATCGCTATTTTTTTTACCACAACTTCTTTTTTTTTCATTTGCATCCTTTTTTTCATACAACTTCTTTTTTTTTTGTTTGCATCCTTTTTTTGGGATGTCCCTTCTTGATCGTCCCATATTTTTTGGACCATGTTTTTTTTTTTATTCAACTCCTTACATTTTTTTGTTTTCATCCTTTTTTTCACTTGGGACTTCGCTTAGACCCTTTATCTTTTTGGGACCACATTTTGATTTTTTTTTTCTTTCATTCAGATTGTTGTACTTCTTTTTCTTTTTTTCCCGCTTAAATCATTTATGTTTTTTGGACATAGGTTTTTCCTTTTTTGTTTTTTGTCTCATGAATAGTCGTCTCATTATTTTTAAACTGTATTCATTCTAATTGGGTTTTACTGTTCACACAAAAATTCTATTGTCACTAAGTGGTCGTCCACTATTTTTTTTTTACCACAACTTCTTTTTGTTCATTTGCGCCCTTTCTTTTTGGTGCAGCTTCTTTTTTTTTTTCCATTTGTATCCTTTTTTTGGGATGTTGTTATTTGGTCATCCCATATTTTTTTGACCCTACCGTTTTTTATCATTCAATTCTTTGCACTTTTTTCGTTTTGATCTTTTCTTTTTCATTTGGGTCCTTCATATTTTTTGGATCACATTTTATTTTTTTAGTTTCATTCAAGTCATTTTGCTTTTTTATCTTTCTTTTTATGTCCCAAAGTGGTCGTCCACTGTTTTTTTACCACATCTTCTATTTTGTTTCATGTGCATCCCTTTTTTTGTTTGCATCCTTTTTTTGGGATGTCTTTGCTTGGTTGTCCTATATTTTTTAGACCTTATATTTTTTTTCATTCAAATCCTTACACTTTTTCGTTTTCACCTTTTTTTTTTTCACTTGGGTCCTTCATCCTTTTATACTAGACTTTATTTTTTTAGGACCCTGCTTTTTTTTTTTTATTCAAGTCATTACACTTTTTCGTTTTCACTTTGTTTTTTTTTTTTTGCCACTTAGATCTTTTATCTTTTTTGAACCATATTTTGATCTTTTTGTTTTGTTCAAATCCTTGTGCTTGTATTAACCTGTTTCTTTTCTCTTGGCTCTATCGTTTTTATGAGACCACACTTTTTTCTTTTGTTCAGATTTTTCCACTTTTTTTTCATTTTTTTTCACTCAAGTCGTTCGTCTTTTTGTGACAAAGATTTTTTCCTTTTTGTGTTTTTTTGGCCTTACAGATGGTCATCCTTTTATTTTTTGATCACTGTTTTTTGTGTTTTTTCAGTTAGGTCATTGCCCTCTTTTTCTTTTTGCTCCACTTGTTTATTTAGGTCTTTTTTTTTACCTAATTTTTTTCACTTTAGTTCTTCGCCTTTTTTTAATTTAGATTTTTTTCCTTTTTTTTCCCCACGGATAGTTATCCATTTATTTTTAACTCACAATTTTTTGTTTTTTCCATTCAGATCCTTGCCTCCTTGTTTAACCATTTTTTCTCTTGAATTTTTCATTTTTTTAATATAAGTTTTTTCTCTATTATGTTTTTCTAGCATCACTGATAGTCATCTCTTTATTTCTATTATTTTTTTACTCCACTTATTATCTTTTTTTTTTTTCTCATTTGTTAGTCTTTTTTAGAACTTCAATGATTAAACTCTTTTTTTTTTCTATCGCTGATATACTTTATATTTTTTACTGATTTAAATAATAATTTAATTTAAATATTAAATTAATTATAAATCTAATAAATATTTATACGGGAAAAAAATGTGGCAATGACTAGTACCCTTAAAAGCATGTTGGTTGTGGCGTTGGAGCACGTGACAATAACCCCCACATGACCAATTTTTCTTGTATACACTTTTTTTTTTTATCATATATTGGATACCGTCTGATATTCGGAGTTTCGTTCTGATTAATTCGGACCGACCTTTACAGTGGCTTCTTTCGGAGGGCGGGTCTTCCAACGGCGAACATTTTATACATAAGAGAGTTCGATATTTTCAGCGAGAGTCGAATCTCGAACATGTTTAAAAACACTCAATCCCATATCCAGTTAAACTAACCCATGTCGATTGTATATATTTTTTTTGTGCATGCAAGTCGTGTGGTCGTCCTTCATGTGACCGGCTTGTGCCAGTACTGTTCACTGTTCAGTCATGTGCCTTTTTCTTGTTTTTTTTTCCCCTTTTTTCTGGGTTTTTTAACCTTTTTTCCTCTTTTTTTGGGTAACCTGGGCGACCTTTTTTTTCTAGGTTTTTTTTTTCTATTTTTCTGGTTTTTCATTTTTTTCATTTTTCGGTCTTTTTTTGTTGTTCGATTTTCACTGTTTAATTGAGTGCTTTTTTCTAGTTTTCTTTTCCTTTTTTTCTTTGGTTTTTCCCTTTTTTTCTTTGTTTTCCTTGTTTTTTCCTGGTCTTTTTTTGTTGCTCACTTTTCACTGTTCAACCGGGTGCCTTTTTTTCTTTTATTTTTTTTCCTTTTTTCTATTTTTTGGACCTTCTTATGACTTGATAAAAAAAGGACTTGAATTGAAAATAAGGGGTCCCAATAACAAGTGAAGGACCCGAATGAATAGAAAAGATTAAAAATTTTAAAAAGTAATTTTTTTTTTTAAAATTTTAGCCCAACGATTAATTGAAAATTTTTTTTAAAAATCTTGAAACTTCCATGCGGCCGGCCGCATGCGCATGAGCGGCCAGCTGCGGCCCCCAAACGAGTGGCCAACTGTGACCACTTTTTTTTCTTTTGCATTATAGGTCCTGTGGTCATCCTTCATGTGTCCACTATTAACTGTTTAGTCGGGTGCCTTTTTTTTGTTTCATTTTTCCTTTTTTTAAGTAGTCTGTCCAATGGGGTGCCTTTTTCTGGATTTTTTTTTTATTTTTTTCTCTTTTTTGGGTTTATTTCTTTTTTTTTTTATGATTGGATGAAAAAAAAGACCTGAATTAAAAAACAGGGTCAAGGACCCGAATGAATTAAAAATATTTAACAAATAGAAAAATTATGGGTTTTGTCAAATTTTTTATTTTAATTTTAGCCAAATATTAATAGAAAAAATTAGAAAAATAATGAAACTTCCAAGCGGCCAATAGCATGCGCATGAGCGGCCAGCCGCATGAGCATGAACGGCCAGCCGTGGGCCCTCAAGCGGCCAGCCGCGTGTGATGATTTTATATATATATATATATATATATATTTCTGTTGCATCCAGATGTGGTAGTTCTTCATGCGACCAAAATGTGCCACTGTTCACAGTTCCCTTTTTTCTAGTTTTTTTTTTCCCGTTTTTTTCTTTTTTTTCTCTCTAGACAGTCGGGTGCCCTTTTTTTCTAGTTTTTCCCCCTTTTTCTGGTTTTTCCTTTTTCTCCTATTTTTTCTAGTCTTTTTTTGTTGATCGCTTTTCACTGTTCAACCAGGTGCCTTTTTTTTTTTCCTTTTTTCTATTTTTTTATTTTTTTCTTTTTTTGGGTTTTTTTTTGGTTTTTTTGTGACCTTTTTTTTATGACTTGAATAAAAAAAGGACCTAAATTAAAAAAAAAAAAAAACCAGCATCCAAAAAACAAGTGAAAGACCCAAAAGAATAGAAAAAATTTTAAAAAATTTGAAAAATGGGGTTTTGTTGAAAAAAATTCCCTTTTTTTAATTTTAGCCAAATGTTAATAGAAAAATTTAGGAAAATCATAAAACTTCCCAACGGCCGGCCACATGCGCATGAGCGGCAAGCCGCGTGTGCATGAGCAGCCAAACGCAAGACGGATGGAGGATCTGATTTTTATTATAGCACAATCCAAAGGATCTGATTTTTATTATCGCACAATCCTACGATGTGGATGCCCTAAGACCATCCTATGACGTGAATGTCCCAGGGCCATCCTATATATAGAAAAATCAAAAGCATATGGTGTTTTTCTTTTCTCGCTTGTCCGTGACAATCCATTTGTTTTTATTACAACTTACAATTGGACCTTAATGATTTGGATTGTGCTATCAACAATTATAGCTACATTACAAACCTAATAAATTATAATTATTTTTAACTATTTCTTTTTGCAATACACATCGAACCATGTGTCCAGTGAACAGATTTTGCATCCTTTGTCCAACTCCTCTAAACATAATGGGCAATTTAAAGAAAAGGTATATAACAAACAAATCTAATTTAGTAAATGCATAGTGGTATATGACAAACAAATTTGAAAATGATATCTTCTGAACCCCAAATAAAAAAATGGAAATGGTATATAGCTAATGATGCGCATGACTGCAAACTTGATTTCGACATACTTTGCTTTGTTGTTCGTTAAAAGCAGCAACCCTATAGTGCGGTGCCAACGATTAATGATGAAGAAAAAAAGCAATCTTGTAACAAAACGCACTAACCTAAAATTTCCAAATATTAATGAAACATTTATAAATTGCCCTTCCAATAATTAGTCATCAACACCAATACGACCAAGATACTATTGAGTCCCGCAGGTGACAATTAAGGGTCAGATATAAAACTTGTGACAAAAATAAACAAGTATGATAATTAGGCAATTGTATTTGTTTAAATTGGCTAGGTGTGGGCTAAACACCAAAGTCCCTAGTCTGACACCAATTTATCTCTCAGTCAGTCCAAGCAATATATTCAAACATGATCAAGAAGATGGACCATTTCTCAGACTCAAAGGCGGATAGAAATAAATAACAAAAACGAAATCCAAGTTTTAGAAATACAATGCAAGAGAATTCCAAAAAGAAAACATAAAATGATTGGTAAAGAATGATCTCGCAACAAAAACACCACCACCATTGGACACAATATTTAGCTCATCATGCCCCTACAAAACTATGTATTTTAAGAAGAATTTTTAACCCAGATACATAGCAAGGGGAAACCATAATGAAACTCGCAACCAACTTGCAGTGACATAGTTATAAACCCCATCTCTAATCAAATGATTCATCATCATCATCTGGAAGTGGGTGACTAGCTGCCGCAGCAAGCTCAGCTTCATGCCTATAAAGCACAATCACACAAAATTATTAAGTACAACAGGATATGCAAAGGGGCAAATCCATCAATTAAAGCATAGATGAACAATTCGGAGCAGGGACAATCTGTCAGAACACAGTAGAAACACAAAGAACTTCTAAATTGAAGGATGGAAATAAGCACTGAGAATATCAATTTCAGGAAGATGGAAGACACTTTCAGGTACTTGTAAGCACTTTCTGCTTATCAGACAAATGAAGTATAGGAAATAACTCAACTGTCAAGGTACTCCCTCCATCCCTAGATTATAGTAGTAAAGTATAAAATATATTGATCAACAAGTTTGTTTTCAAGTGGTAATTTCTCCAACCTCAAGAAGAGAAACAGATTACCAATATCACATGCAGAATCTCAATTAGAAGTTAGAAAGGAAAGGAATTTCTGGAGATCCTAGAGTATAATTTGAGAATGGCCTCCATACTTATGAAGCTAGAATTGCATAATTACAGCTTAAGAAAACAGTTTGGCGCTCATCTATCTCAGGAGTCTTAAGGGGCAGACCTGAGCACATTTGTGAAAGGACTAAGAGTGCAGAATCCAAATGTCAGGACAGTAATGATTTCAGACAGAACAAGAAATATACTTTGCATGGAGTTGGATTAAGACATGCCCAAGAAAGATACGGATAGCTAACCAATAAAGCCTGTTTTATAGGTTTCCACTATGTGATTCATAAAGAATGAGAAAAGTGCGTGGGATCTTACTGTTGCTGAGCTGCCAAGTCAATCTGTACTTCTGGAGGAGCCAATGCAGGTGACTCAACAAAATGAAGATTGGGATCCCTACAATCAGCACAGGAACAAGCAAACATTCAGTGCCTTGGATAGGATACCATTTAACAAAAAAAAAAAAGGGAAAAAAGAAAGAACTTAGGAATTTCCCTAATTAGAAATGATATTTACCCAGCAAGTTTCCTGGCAAGGTATAGGAAAGGCTTCTCAAAGTTATAATTGCTCTTGGCCGAAATCTCATAGTACTGCAAATTCTTCTTCCTGTGGAATGTGACCTGCTTTGCCTTCACTTGCCTATTCTTGACGTCAACTTTGTTTCCACATAGCACTATGGGGATATTCTCACATACCCTGCAACAAGAAATAACAAGCATTACAAAAATCTATTCCTAAGATCTCAACCAAGCCAACAAAATGACAAAAGGCTCCTAGACAAACCTGCAAAGATCACGGTGCCATGTTGGAACATTTTTGTATGTCAAACGAGCCGTAACATCAAACATGATGATGGCACATTGCCCGTGAATGCTGCACAAAACAACAAATTATCTTCAACATCTACCCGCTATAATGTATAAAAATTGAGAAAACACAAATTGCTCAATTATGTACCAATCAAAGGCAAGTACCAGTTTCAACATACAAAGAAAAATCACAGATTTTACACAAAAATTAAAGACAGAAAAGGACATTAATGTAGAAGTTTATGCCTTTCATTTATTTATTTATTTGGGGGGGAGGATGATTTTAAGGAAGGAAAATACAATGAGAATGGTAGCACCTAATAGAAAGCAACCTGGATCAAGCTAAACTCCAAATAAGAAACCTCCAATCACTTGAGATACTCCACCTAGAAGATTTGACATTTAGCAAATAAGAAACCTTCAAACAATTTCAAGTTTTATACTTCATGTTCAAATCGAACAAGCAACACTGCAACTTCAGACATACAACATAGCCATGTATAGAGTAAGATTCAAAGATTTCAACCCATGATGCAACCACTTAGGTTTCAATATCTCTTCCATGGCATCAATGAGGCAACACATTATTGCTCCATCTCATTTTGAAATTACTTGTATGAGCTCTGACTCTTTACACATTGTTAGAATCTAGCAATGAGAAATAATAATTTGCAACACCCTTAAACCCAACTAGTGTGACACTAGATCATTAGAGAAAACCAAGAAAATCTAAATCCATATGCATGCAGAACATCAATTACAACATTTTTACCTGAAACCCTACCATATATCAAATGTAGTTGAATTTGCAGCATATATGACACAGACACAGCTACTTTAGCCAGCAGCATAGCAAACAAATTTCTATCAGATGTAGTTGTATTTGCGGCATATATAGCCAGCAGTATAGCCATTTAACTGCATTGCATGCTAATTCATCCAAAGAATTTTAACCAAAATATATAAATAAATAAAACAATTACGTACTAGTAGCCATCTCTTAGACCACCAAATTTCTCTTGCCCAGCAGTGTCCCAGCAGTAAAAGCGAATTTTCCCACAGTTTGTGAAGAAATCCAAAGGATGGACTTCAACACCAATGGTTGCTGCAAGTTACAACAGACAAGCTAGTTAGTCATAGAAAAAGAAATACAATTGCATCCAAAAAAAGAGGAAAATATGAACTAGTCCCATGGACGTACGTTCATATTTCTTCTCGAACTCTCCTGTAAGATGCCTCTTCACAAATGTAGTTTTCCCTGCACAATATTAAACACAGTTTAGTAACATCCACCGCCAAAACAAAATCCTCTCATACGAAGGATTCAACTAAGAAAGTAATCTCATAGTCTATTATCTTGATGTTGTCTAAGCCATCTGAATTCCTAAGGAACAGTTATCATGTTAAAATCTCAGAAGACCCAGTGGACATATTAGGCATAGCACACAGTGCAGTCAATTTTCTCCACGAAGATGATCATTCCCCCATCATGTTAGATGAATCAGCCCATTTTATCTTTGGGGATCAAACAGTATGCAACTCATCCCCTTTCTTTAGACTAGACGAAACACAATTCAAAAAATTATGCTGCGAGACAAAACACTCCAGATTATACACCAAGAATCACCAAGATCAAATTTAGGGTTCCACTTCCACTAATAAAAACGAAAAAAACCCTAAAATTTAGAAACTAATTAATAATCTACGGATTCAAAATCACAAGACCAAAAGAAGTTTATTAAATTAACAAAAGAAAAAAAAACCCTTAAAAAGAGGGGAAAGAAGGTGAGATGACGAAGAAGAATACCAGTGCCACCATCGCCGACGATTACAAGCTTGAAACTAGGGTAATCCACGGTTGGTTGGTTTGGCAAAGCCTATACGTGCACAGCGAGAAATCAGGTGAATGTATCAAAGCAGATAGATCATCAGATTTCAAAGAAAGCTCTGAGAGAGAGAGAGAAGTGAAGCATACCATTGGTTACTGGTTTCGAGCGTGGTACCGGTGAGAGAGAGAAGCTGTGGGGGTCGGTTTTTCAGAAAGGAGAGAGGAAAGAGAGAGAATTGGGAAATTTATATAGTAGGGGTTTTGGGGATCGTTGAAGACCCTAATGCGTTGGCGTTAAGCTGACGCGATTCTCTCCGCCGTCCGATTTAATCAAGTGTTTCAGTTCTTGCCAATTCCGATTCTCACGTGCCTCACGTGACATGGACTTGATTGAATGTTTGAATTATAATATTATAAAATGAAAATTTCATTTTGTGGGCTCGGGGATTCTTTCCTCGGTCCATGTCTCCTTGGGCTCATCTTCACTTATGAGCCCAGTAGATTATGTCCATGATTTTCTTTTCTTCTTTTTTTTTTTCCTGAATTTAACTCATTCAATTCGAATATATATGATAATCCTGTTTAATGAGTGACTCTTCAACGTAGTCTTTTCTATTCCTAAGTTTCAAATTTGAAATTTAATTAAAATATTTAATACCTTATATTATTAAACAACTGTCCGTTGATGATTCTCTTATTTTTCTTTTGGTACCGGACTACCATCACTATCTAAAAATTCAATTAATTTGATTCGATTCAATTAACTATATAATCCAATTTATAGACTTCAATAATATTATCAATATATTTTTTTAATGTGTTTATTTTATTTTTTAGGGTTGAGAAGTGCAATTTAGAACATATTTTTCTCACATAATTTTTGCGGATTCTAAATCTAGCAGTCGGAAATGGAATATAATAAATTTTTTACTCGCATTATCAATTCCTCGTATTTTTTCTTTCTCTATTTGTTTACATAATTGGATTAAGGTTTTTCTTAGGATAGTGAACAAGATAGTGCTATATTTGTGTACCTTATTATTACAAAAATTACAAATCCAATTATTTCTATCCAACTCAATTAAAATTGACAACTTTATGTTGTCTTTAGCCTGCAGAAAAAGGCTTGACATAGCCTAATTGGATTGAGTTAGAAAATGAGATGATTTGAATGAAGTCCAAAATTCCTTACTTCATATGCACATCCAAATTCATAATCAACAAATATTGTATATGATTACGCCGAAAAAAAAATTATATGCGTTGACCCCAAGTAGTGTACGGCTCAAATCAAGTTCCTTTTTTTGTTTATTATATAACCATTCGACATCGAAGATATGTTTTGACTAATTCGATTTAATCGTTGGTAGATCTAATTTAGGAGAATTTTCTCAATATAATTTTTTTTATTCTCAAATTTTGAATCTGAAATTTAATTAAGAAATCTAACGGTCTTACTTATCAAGTTGACTATTCAAAATTTGGATAATTCCAATTTGAACTTGAAAAAAGAAATCAAAACTAAAAAACAGTTGGTCTAATTAGATATGGTGTTAAGTCCTGTAACCAAGTTCCCGAGTTCGACTCACGGTTTGGACATGACAAAAATTACGTTAGGAGGATAGCCCCCTTAAATGGATTACCGTAAATCCCAAATCAGATTAGTCGAAATATAATTTTGGATATCGGTCGGTATAGTACCAAAAAAAAGAAAAAAAGAAATCAAATTTAAATTTGAATACCCAAAAAAAGAGAAGCCCAATTCTTGCTCAATCCAAATGTCTATACTGGATACGGTCTAGTTTTAGGTCCAACCCATATAAAACTTTGGGCCAAATTGTCTTGGACCCTTTGTCTCCCACGAGTTTCAAATGACCACTTTCTATTCCAATTGCAGCCGAGTTGCTTTTGGTCATGCTCAGATTTAATCCTTAACACCATAAGTTCCCTTATTTTCCCTCCTATCTCAGGGGAGCCAGAGGCCCTACATGCCAGACGGGCAAATATTACATACGGGGAGGGGGTTGGGCATTTGAGCCCTCTCCCTGAGGTGAGGCAAAAACCCTAAAACCACTCGGTCAAATAGCATAACGGTATATTATCATCTTAATACCACATTACTTTCATTTGATTATGGAGGTGCTTGTGTTTTCCTTTCAAGAAGCTACACTACATGTTTGGCTCATGGTATAGCAGTGGCCAGTGACACTCTGTCGAGCATATATCCGTGGGTCATTGCGTTATACTTAATTACGCCAAGATTTTGCATAGTGAAACACAGTTTTTCCGAAATTTGAAAGAGAGAAATGTTGAAAAGCAAGAAAAGTATCTATTTTTCTCATTTATTTTTGCTAAACAAGTACATGACACAACTTGATAAAATCACACTCCTATATTGCTATCCCCATTACATTAGTATTTAATTATGTTATTACTACATTATATATGCTTAAAAAAAGAAAAATGGGAAACCCAAATTACCCAAAGCACTTTGCTTCCTTTGACAAACAAAAATACCCTTTAGTATACTTTGACATCTCAAATCATTTGACATTGCTTCTCACACTTTTCATGGGGTACGAACACTTAGAAGCTTCACATCATCAACAACAGGACCACAAAGAGATGCAAAATCATCACTTCTCATATGATAAAATGTGCTGAAAAACATAATCCTAGTACGCGGAGTTGTGGCCACAAATTTAAGGATTGCTCGCTTATATCCACCTTTGCCTTTAGATGTATAGGGTACCTTAACAGTGTCCCTACCAGCAAATGCCTCAACAACCATAGACCCTTCACAAGAATTGCTAGCATCTCCAACAGCGAAGGAGAGGACATGCAGTTTGCCAGGGATGGTACGTACAACCTGTGCTATGGCACTCTCTCTCCCTGCCACTAGCTCCACCGCACGCTTGCCTTCTGGAATGGAGAAATGGGCTGAGTCTAGGTACTTGACTGCCTTAAGGGATTCTACCATCCAGCCCGGTAATGGTGAGTGATCATCCTCAATGTTTGGAGGAATTAGGACTCCCCAAGGTGTATTGGGGAAAATATAGGGTCCCTCTTCAAAATTCCCATTTTTAAGTAGGTTCCCTGCAAAGGAAACGGTGGTTAAATTGCAGCTTTAGCCAACAAAAAATTTATATTCCCCTTTAAAAAGTTTAAATTGAAAAAAATTGGCCGGTGCCCATGTGCCTTTGGAATAGGGAAATGGATACATTGTTTGTGCAAAATCTTGGTCAAGAACCAAACCTTGGTAATGGCAAGTAATTTGTCAGTATGCTTGGGCCGGGACCACAACTCAAGCTACAAGGCCCACTATTAGTTTAGTCTAGGTCAAAAAAGCACCATGATTTTTTTTTATTAAAGACTAACGGTATCCGAGATTATAATCCGATTAATCCGATTCAAATAAATCCTATTTAGAAGAGGTTCTTTCAGTGTAATCTTTTTTATTTTTGAATTTCTAATCCGAAATTTAATTAAAAAACTTAATACCCACTCCACGGAGCATTATAATGTATGCTAATGCCGAAGACAAAGAATTTATGGCATAAGAAGGAACTTACTATTAGTGGGCCTAGGAGGATATAGAGCGCGAATTGCGACCGAATCAATGAGTGGTCCGCACGCAGGGTCTTCTTCCATACCAGGGTTATGTAAAACGATCTCGGCTATGTCCACTTCTGCTTGGAACGCCCACGCATACGAGTCCCATCCATTGCTGCTATACAATGTCTGGATTGGTAAAACGCCCCAATCTGGGGCTACCGATATGTTCAGCTTCTCCTCCTGTGCGCAAGTCCTAGCTGCGCTAAAGGTTAGGGAATAGTACATTCCCCTGGTAACCTTCAATCTTTGCTTGATTGAGGCCTCATTGCCGAGTCTCACTGCATAGGCTCCCTCTGGGACAACCAACAACATGTCACCTTGTTTCTGCCCTGCCTTGATGTACTCGACAAACCCTGAGATTTCCCACTGAGGGATCGCGTATTTGCCCTTTACCACTGTGCCATTCAAGTCAATTGGTTTTGGGCCTTGCTCAAAGTTCCCGTTAGGTACCAATCCTGCATTTTTCAAGAAAGTTGAAAATGAATCAGGCAAAATTGGCGGGCACCATTGCTTTTTCAGAGTATTTACTAAATTTTCATAAATGGCACATTTCTAACACTGCAGGCTTCAAGACAAAAACATTGGTAGTTCACAGAAGTTGGCCTTTAATGAGCAATAGTGACACTACGGGGACAGTACAACGTGGGCACAAGTGATTCATTTTCACTATTTTCATATTTAATTCATTTCAAATTTGAAAAAAGCAATGCTATTGGCAGTTTTAATAGTTTTTACTTCTCAGGACAAAACATAGGAGTTTTCCGACATAGATTTTTCCAAGCACATGATATCTACCCAGATTTTTTCTTGTTTGACAATAGGTTTAACGAACTTTAATAATGTCACTATCAAACACCCTAAAAATTTTTTGAGAGGGAAAACAGAAAGAATGATTAGGCAGCCACTGGGAGATGACTCTTCTGCTATTCATTGAAAGCATCTGTGGCCGCGAGCGATTTGCGCCACCACCTGAACACTCACATGAGTGGGTCCCAGTTGATTCTAGCATTAAATCAAAACCGTCCAAAAAATTCCTTCTCAAATCCTGTGCCTATGATAACCCAGTGCCAGTACAGAATCGCAGATCACAGAACACACAACACAAAGTGTTTTCAAATTTTAAAACATTCAAATCGGTGTTGATCGATGTAGTATAAATTGACAGATTTGCCCTTTGAAATATACAAACTTTGGCCCTAATAATGCACTATTCCATGGTCACTTTCGTCTTTGAAAAATCTCCATTCTTAGCTTATGAGCTCATGTTGTGACTCGAAGAATAAACACTAAATTTGATTAATCAAAACTAGACAGAAAATTGCAAATACTAAAATATTTCTAATTTTTTTAATTAAACTATGATCCGAGAAGAGAAAGAACAAGAAACCCTCAAAATGAGGTATTTGTGCTTGGGAAATTTAGAGCTTACCATCTATGAAGGGGATGGCCAAGGCGACATGGCAGGTGGCACAGAGTAGCAAAGCTAGAACAGTGACTGCTCTCATTGTGATTTCAGTGAGCCAAAGCTTGAAAATGTCTGCGAGAAAGAGAGAGGAGAGAGGGGAGGGGTGTGCTCAAGTGAAGGGGGGAGAGCATTGGTATATATGCATGGGAGGGAACAAGAAAGACCTTGGATGTGAGCCAAACAACAAATTTGCCATTACGAAGAAAAACTGTAATTTCACGTGGGTATGTGTAATGACGGTTTTGTCCAGACCCTCAATTATGCCCTAAACACGGATGTCGTCTTCAGGTAGATGACAGAAGCTGTCACATGGTTTCTTCGTAATGCTATTGTGAAGGTATGTGAAGCCACGACAAAGGAACCGTTCTCAATCTCGCTTTGATCCTGTTACAAGGGCATTTCTGTCATCTTGCAGGCCATTTTAGATCCTGTGAGAGCGGCCTCCTCTTTTCTTAT
The DNA here is from genome assembly GCA_033439265.1 of Dillenia suffruticosa. Taxonomy (NCBI): domain Eukaryota; kingdom Viridiplantae; phylum Streptophyta; class Magnoliopsida; order Dilleniales; family Dilleniaceae; genus Dillenia; species Dillenia suffruticosa. The sequence continues at coordinate 23,655,633 of JAVTVX010000029.1, forward strand.
GTCCTGTCTAGGGTATTTTTGTCATTTTATTTGATACGTGTGCGAAGTGTTACCGAACCCTCCATCCCTAATTTTATTTGATATGCCCTACTTATTAACATTCTTTTTCCATGTCATAGGAAAAGAGTTGAATTCGAATCGGATATCATTCTAAGCATATTTGAAATAAAATATATTGTTAAATAATAAAATTAAAATTAAAATTAAAATTCTTATTTATTGAAAATTTCTTTTAAATAAGATTGTGATATCAATCAATAGAATAGGTAAGATGAAATGCAGCACGATATATCTCATGCTTGTTGCTCTGAAACAACAATCGTAAAATATACTTTTTATTTCTTTTCTATTTGCCCCCCAAAGCCCTAACCTACAAGGCACTTTTATATGGTGGGTAGTCTCGTAGATTACAGAAAATTATTGCCGGTAGTCAGAGGTACATTTAATAATTTAATCAAGTCGGTAATGGTAAACAAATTTTCAATTGTTAGGATTTGGTAGAGAGAGAGAGAGAAAGAGAGAGAGAGAGGGAGAAAGAGAGAGAGAGAGAGAGGTTTTTAATTATGCTTGTTGGGACTTAGTAAGCATTTTTCAACATTAAGTCATTTAAGTTTGGCAATCCCTTATAGCAACATATAATAAAGCTTTCATGTGATGCTGTTTTTTGCTAAGGTGGGGATTGTCGTTTCGTTTGATTCATCAGCTTCCAAGAATATAACCTAAGCTAAATGTGCAAAAAGGGAATCTTACCTTTAGATCATAATCATATGTAATTCTAGTATTGTTGACCAGGAGAATACATCAACCAGTTTACGGTTTGTATTCATAGAATTGAATGCCAGTATATTCCACCGAACCATGGAGAGAGAGAGAGAGAGAGAGAGAGAGATTCTAATTTCTGTCTTTTCTTCTCTGCTTTTTAAGCAAAAAGAGAGAGGGCGTTATAAAGATAGATTGAAAGCAAGAGAGAGAAAGAATACCCACCATAATTTAAGTCAACGGTTGAACTAATAAAAAAAACATTAAATTCTTTAATTAAGATTTAAATTTAAAATTTAAAAATTTTAAAAATTATATTAAGAGAGTTATCCTAAAAGTAGTATAATAGTAATTTAAACCAGATTAGTCGAAATATAATTTCGAATATCAATTAATCAAATAAAAAAAATAACCCCAATAATTTACATTATACATAACTATTTTATAGGGGTCCTCCATGAATATTTCATCTCTAAATACTAAAGTTTGAACTTTTATTAAAGATTGATTAAATGTAAATTAAACAATAAATCAAAATTGTTATTTCTAGTAGAAATTTTAGATTCAAGTTTTATTTCTTCCCTATTGCTTATTATACTTTTCTTTTAAAAAAAAAAAGAAAATAGAGATTTAAGAAAGAGTTCTGATATGATCACCGTTGTTTTAGAGTTGTTTAAGAATAATGTTAGAAATTAAATGAGTCAAATACGAAGTAGATTGAACTCTAGATTATAATTTATCTGAATATGTTTTATTTATTTATTTATTTATTTGCATGAATTGTGATGTAAAATTAGATTTATTAAATTAATGAACGAAGTAGGGGTGAGCACTACTTAGTTCAAACAAAAAAAAATTATTTTTTTCGAACCACTTGATATTTTGGACTGTTTATTTAGTTTTCGGATTCAAATTTAATTTGGTTATTTATGTGATTATTGATTTTAATAATTTTTATTTCAGTCAAATCAAATTAATTAAAATAATTAAAAAATATATGTTTAGATAATTTTTATTAATATAAATATTAATATAATATTATAACTGGATTAGTAGAGTTAGTTTAAAAATTTTATATTTTATTTTTTTGTTTGAAATTTGAATTTTCAAATTTTAAATTGAAATTATAATTATTAGTGAGTTTTAAATTTTAAAATTATAATTATTAGTCAGATACTGATATAAATTTTAAATTTTGATCGAGCTAAAACTCACCCACCCTAGAACTGAGGTTGAAATTCACATCCGAAAAGTCAAAATTACCCTTGGGAACCAATGAAAGAATAAATTTATTTTTATTTTTTATTTTTTTATTTTTCTGTTGATGACGTTTAATTTGATGTTGGGAACGGAATGGGAAACATGTCACGAGGAGACTGGGCCAAAGATCGTGAGGGGACCCACCAAGAAGAGAGGCACTGATAACGCGGCCGACCTAATTCTGATCATACCAGATCGGTGGCCTCTTATTATTGGGCTTTCTAAGATTGGACGCACGTGAGTCTTCACCCTTACAATAATTTCCATGAACCGTGGTAGGCCTCTCATCGACCTCAACCTCTTTCTTTTTTTTCCCTTTCTTTTTTTTTTTTTTTTTTTTTTTTTTTTTTTTTTTTTACATAAATTTAAGTTTGGGATCATCAAGAATTTGTACTACTAGCCTATCACCTTGAGGACACCTCAACCTCATCTCTCTCTGTCTCTATCTCTCTCCCTCTCCCTCCTCTAATTAACTCGACTCAAATTATAATCAGATCCTTTCAGAAATAAACTTTCCCAACATAATTATTTACATTTGTAAAATTTAAATTCAAATTTTCGTTAAGAAATATTTTTATGTTTTGAAAATTGTATTAATTTTTTTTAGCATTTTTAATATTTTTTAAATCTGATTAGACCTACTTCTAAGTTCCACTTAAACAAATGCAAAGTTTAAAATTCCATTCTTAGTAATTATATGAGAAAGATTTGAATACTTAGATAAACTTTACCTAATAAATTTATCAACTACACATTATTTGAAATTGTACTTAAAAAAGGGTACGTTCCATCGTGATCAAATTAGGGAAAATAAAATAAAATAAAATAAACGGAATGATCTATATCAAACGTGATAAATTCATAAGAATGTTTTTTCATAATCGTCTAACACTTTAAGGCATAAGACAATAATAGAAATGATAATGCAAAATAGAAGAAATAAATAATGGGTCAAAAAAATTACATTTTATGTAATAGTCTTATATTTTTTAAATTGAATGAAATATTTTAATAATTTAATAAATATTATTGAATATTAATTAAAATTTATTTTGTATAATTTGTCAACATTATGGTGATAGAAATAAATTTCTTTATTATCTAACCTAATTTTTATTCGTTCTTCATTTCTCTCTCTTTTTTTTTTATTCTCCTAGACTTGATCCATTGTCGAGTATCTAAAGTTTTGTTCCGACTAATCTTGGCCAAACTACTGTCGGGTCTCAATTAGAAGAGAGCTCTCATAACGTCATTTTTATTACTATCAAAAGTTGAACCCTAATTTTTTATATGAAATGTTAGTTCCTTTCCCACATTTATTCGTTTTTCCCACTCTCTCTCTCTCTATCTCTCTCTCTCTCTCTCTCTCTCTCTCTCACGTCTCTGTTTGCGAAGTTTGCATGTGGTCGACCGGTTTTAGGCCGGACATTGAGGGCCCTTTGCACCACCTTTATCCTTTTTGGACTTATCTTGGCCCAAAATTTGTAGTATGGCCTATTCGTGATTTTACAATTTTGTCCCGCAATGGTTTTATCATTTCACATCGAGTTTCAGTGCCTTGTCGGCTAGATTTTTATTTATTTTTTCCAATAACCAATCTTATCGAAACTATAATTCGGCTTGTCTAGTTAAAATGTTATCAAATCTAATTTAAAAAAAACCCCTCTTAATATTTTTTATTTTCTTCTTTATTTTTAAATTTTAAATATGAAAATTAATTAAACAATTTAATACTTATATTTTTTAAAAAATTCTCACAAATCAAATCACCACAGTTTTTCTCGAGTGGTAAACCATTTCTCCTATTTATGCGCTAATCCCTAATGAACTACATTCTTTTTAAGAAATTAAAAAAATTACAAAATAAAAATAATCTCAAAATTCAAATTTCAAGTCATTCCAAAAAATGAATCAAATTTCATTTAGAAATACATTATTATTATTATTATTATTATTATTATTATTATTATTATTATTATTATTATTATTATTATTATTATTATTTTACAAAAGTATTAACATATTAGTGGCCTTTTCTTAATGTATAAATAAGTATATCGGCAAATACCAATGAGCATAGGGTGAAAGCAAGTATTTGTATTCATAGTAGTGTTAATTGCAACTTAATTTATTAGATTCACATATGAGCTTCGCAAAACCTAAATCTAGTGCAAGGCATAAGACCTTTGCTTGCTCTTTATTTATTATTACTGATTTTACATTGTAACACATTTATTATCATTAAAAATCAGGTCTTAGATTATTCTGCTAATATAAAATTAAATAAATTATATAATTATATCTGCTTGATAAGTCCATAAAAAATACTAAACTTTTTTATAAACAATTCCTATCCGATTATCATATTAAATCTTATTAAATTCGATTCGAGCTGAATTGGATTCTCAAGAGATAAATCTCTCTTGACGTATGTTTTCTCTATATACAGAATTCGAACTCGATACCTTATTTAAGGGATACTAGGGAGCAATTAGGCATTGGTATAGTATACTCTTTAAAAAAATGTAAATTTGCATAAGATAAATTTTGTTATCATATTTATATATTTTTTTTTGGGAAAAATTATGGTATCTTCTTTTGTACCCAAAATTTTGTATTTTTCTTGATCGATCCTTGGTTTGGTTCATATTTCCCCACTCTTTGTATTTTTTTTTTATTTATTTTTTTTTTGTGTTCTTGTGATTTATAAACAATTCGTGGCATGTTTCTAAAAAGGAAACAAATAGGTTAGAAATTAATGAGTAGTTAATTAGTTTCTCTGATTCTTGTCCTTAATTAGGGTCTAATGGGGTCAAAAGCCTTTAACTAAATATGATAAGGCTGTCCATATCAAGAGCTGGCCAACATGATTTGTTGTTGGGACTCCATGCCATGTGACTTGTTGTGAGCTTTAAAATTGATAAGTACACACTTTTTTTCTTCTTTTACATCACAAATAGATCTGCCATTATCATATCAAAACATAAAAAAAATGGAGACCCACTGGCAAAACCCCGAAGGTATGCCATTGTGATTTGAGCTTCAAGAAGTATTCTCTCTCTCTCATATATATACAATTACTATTACATTAGAAGGTCTAATAGAAATATTTTGAAGCAAAAGTGTCTAAACAAAAATTCCCAAGGGTATCTTGTCTCTCACTATTGGCACATTAATGGTTACGTAGACCTACACCGCTCCAAACTTCATCATTTTTGGGGTGCACTAGCTCGCTGTTAGGTTGCACAGGTCACATCTCCCCACTCCCCTGGCCTGGATGGGTCAAAACGTGTGTCCCATTTTCTATTATACACAAATCACAAACACTTTAGCGATAGACTTCACCTTTAGATTGGGTCAAGGATAAGGACTAGACAACCTTTATTTATTTTTTTTTTTTATTGTTTTAACTTGCCATCAACCGGCCTGTGGGCTATAGGAGGTTTTTTAGCACAAATCCTTTTTTTTTTTTTTTCCAGCACCAACCACCCAACTAATCTGGCCAAACATTATGGGACTCTCCATCAAGAGGTTGGCTTTTTCAAATCATATTTTTATATTCTCATGACTCGAAACCAAAATATTTGATTTCTGACCAAGCATTGTGAGGCTCTCTATGGAGGGGGTTAGTGTTCTTAAATTTTATTTCTTCATTCATATGATTCGAATTCAAAATTTATGATTAAAAGAGTATAACGCCCGATCATTACACTCATAAAGAGTTTGGTACAAGGAGTAGATAAATAATGTGACATAGAGTTTGCTCTCCACAGAGATCAATTTGCGTCAATTGGGTACCCTTGTCCGGACATCTTTCTTTCTGATCTAAGTTAGAATTGGAAGTTAAAATGAATCAAGATTTCCCCCCTTCTGTCATGTACCAGCCGCCCGAATTGTAGTGATTTTCTCTGGTTTGGAATTTTAGTTTATCCACCTTATGCGGAAGGACTAAAAATGAAAAGTAAAAATAATTATACTAACAATTTGGAACGGTTAATTCATTTTATTGAATTTATTTTATAATTTTTAGTACATTTATAGTAATATATATATTTTTAAATTATATATATATATATATATATATATATATATTAATTTTTCTTTGAAATTTTAAGTGGAGGCAATCCCAACCCAACCCTTCTTTCACCCCTCAATGTTATGCAAGGGCGACATCAAAAACTTTTGATATAAATATATTTTCATAAAAAAAATTATAGTTTCTTTATATAAATATGTTAATGTAAAACAAAATAAAATTTTTATTTTATGTTAGATTATAAAAATTCAAAGAATTTTTTTTTTTTTTTTTGGAAATCTGTGCAGTTCAACTAGCTACATTAAATTTAAAGAAATGCAATTTGATTTGCTCGACAATAAAATAAGCCGAAACTTAATTTAAAATTTTAGAATCAAAGACCAATATTGGATGGAGGAAGAAAATATAAAATTAAAATTTGAAAGTAAAAAATAGAGATAATTTTAATTTTGTATGATATTGAGATAATTTTAATTTTTGTATGATATTGGGATTATTTACAATCTAGAAATATTTTAATGTTTGCATGATATTGAAATTAATGGTAATTTAATATAATTATAATTATTTTAAATTTCTTTCATAATTTTTGTAGACAATAATATTTATGAAATTTATTTTTGGAAATTTTAAAACATCCGAGTTGGATCTGACCCTAACTCAGCCCAAGCCAAATAGGAACAACTGGCGACAGCCATCGACATGCATCTTGACACGTGGATACGATGACAAATCAGCCGGTTATGTGTCAGAAGAAAGCGTCCAGAAAACAACCTAAGCAGAAGCGTAAAAACAGAAATAACGGTCGAGTCATCTGCCTTAACCGACATCCAAATTAGGACGGATGAGTCAGATCCGACGGCTTACAGGCGACCCACGTGCACAACTTCGGTATCAGATGAAATGATCCGATCAAGTTGTTTTATTTTTATTTATCATAATAATCAATATCTAAAATTATATTTCGATTAATTCAGTTTAGATTTTATAATAACTCATTTAAAGAAATTATCTTGTTTTATATCTAAATCATGAATTAAAGTTATGATTTTAATTAAAAAATTTAATATTATATTTTATTAAATTAATTGACCGTTCAGTAAGCATATGACGTGAGATCTGGCGATGATACTGTTATTTGTATTTTCCTAGACATGGATCTCTTGGACTTTTCCTTCTCTATTCTTGTGGCCTCCATCCCTTCAAGAAGATATTTTCATTTGGCCCACCAAGGGATTTGATAGCTGTTTATGTAAAAATTTATGAATTACTATACAGGTAAATAAGAGATTTTATCGATGGATAATCGAATTATGAGATGGATCACTTTTTTTTAAATAAACATTAGATTTAAAATTTAAAAATAAAAAATATTAAATTAAAAGAGTCGTTTCTTAAATAACTTTCATAAATATTTATAATAAATTAGTTAAAATATGATTTCAGATATTAATAGTGAAAAAGAAAGAATTTTTTAATAAATTTTTATGAAATCTATTGTTTTATTTAAAAAGTCAAATTTTATTATTTTTAATTTCTATCTTAAAATGCCAATTCGCTGATGACCCTCTTCTCCAAGTCGCAAAGTCCCCCAACCCCCCCCCTCGGGGCGAAAAAAAAATGTGGAAGGGCGCTTAGTTTTGGCTTGCATAAGGCACCGTTAGTTTTAAGGAGAATGCGGCATTATCATTTTTTGGCATGGCGGGCATGCACATCAGATAGAGAGAGAGAGTTTTGTGGCAAGAATAAATTAGAATTCGGAAACCCAAGTCTATAATATGGTGCCCCAAAAAAAATGCCAACAACATACCCTCTGGGTGATCCAGCTCGTTGTAACGCCATGGACAAAGAGGAGGATGGGTTCCATAAATAGAAGAAGACCCGGGCCTCTCCATTAAATTCCTAGGCCCCTAGTATCACATGGAATTGCCCAATTGTGTTGTGTGTAGATTGTATTTGGCTTTACAACCACGCTGGCCATAAATATCGCCTAATCAAATTCAAATCAGAGATTCTCCTCCTATCCACTTGCGCAGAGAGAGAGAGAGAGAGAGTTAAGAGTTTTGTATAAATCTAAGTGATTGTCTGATGTATATTTAAAAATTTTACTATGAAAAGATATCAATATCATGAGTAATATTATTATTATTATTTTAATAATACTACTATTTTTGGGTGTGTCAATAGGAGGAACACTCAATAGCCTAGAAATCATATATTATTTTTTTTTATCATGACTTGATCACCACTCAGTATCCAGAATTTTATCTTGATTAATTTTGATCGATCACTGCAAGGTCTATTTTACGGAGACGAGTCTTTCAACATTATTTTTTTCGTACTTAAGAAAAATCAAACTTCCAACCTGATTAAGGGATAAAAATACTCATCTCACCTATACCAACAAATATCGGTAGAAATCATACATTATAAGATGAGCATATCGGGTGAAATCTTGTATACTTTCACACTTTTTTAAACATTGTATCCTTCCATAATTCCTCACCATGATTATCTAGGTCCAGGCCTCTAGGGGGTCACTATTATCTAATTTTTTATATTAAACAGAAAGATTTGAATTCAAAATCAAAAATAATACCAACCGAGATATAATTCATTTACACGAGATCACTGTTGTTAAACCATAAAAGGCAATTAAATGAGCATACAAATTTCACACTATGAAGACGGACTCTTGTCCATACATAAGACATGCACTCGTGATTAGGAGATTGATAAAATCTACTTGAAAATCTTTGATCTCTATGGAATTTGAGATTTGTCTACATGCATGCACCTCCATCTCTACCAATAACTCAATTTTCATAATCCTCCAAGTCTGATATGAGCCTTCAAACATTATCTTCGTTCTTGTACCTTGCATTTGCATGGAAACTCTTCCCCCTCCCCCCACCCGCCACCTAACTAAAAAAGGAGGATTAGCAGCAACATTTTTGGTGTTAAGAAGTACTTAAAGTCCATTGGGTACTTGGGGAATGTCCTTGTGACATACCCTAAACCCCAAATATCTTCCAAAAACTTTTGTGAGTCACCCAAAATCTGCTAAATATTGTTAAAGGATCGATCTCTTTCGACAACTTGCAAAGATCTTTAGAAGGTACTAAAATTCTTGGAACCCTAAACTCTTTTAATATATCAATATCCACGAACGTTGTAAGATAATCTAAAAAAATAAAATGTCAATTAAAGCTGACATTTTAATATTTCAAATTAATGTCTTAGATTGTGATTTGATCAAACCCAAGAATACACCCGACCAATTCATAATTGGCGACGAATCTAGTTATGACGCTTACACAAAACGTCACAAATTACTTAGCGACGGGAAAATCACTTATTAGCATTGCAAAATGGTGTCACTGAAGCAATCTTTTTTTTTTTTTTAAAGGAAATTGTTATATGTTGTTACCATTGCCAATAAGCCAGTTCTTTGTGTTCCTTCTATATTTGGCTTACATGCTTAAGTCCTGCAATGCCTAATATATCAAAATTTCTCAAAATTATAGTTAAGTCAATGTCAATCGGATGTTCAAGTCAAACTAAAAAACACAGGCCCAGCATCCATGCATTGTCATAATAAGCAAAATATAAAGCATCACATGGATAAATCGATTAAATGGAGACACGAGGGATCAGGGAGAGCTTAAAATCCATATTGTAGTTTTAAGGGCAAACGTCAAACTTGGAGGGTTGGATCACCCGCCCTAAAATTAATGGGTTTTACCGATTTCTAGTTGATCTAATTATTAGATATTAATATCAATCATTAAAGTTTTAGATTCGAATTTTGTTTATGATAAAGTAGATATCGAGAGAATTTTGTTCCTTAAAAATTCAATTTAATTCGAATCAGATTTAGTTAAATTTAATATGATTATCGGATATTAATGATTTATTAAAAAAAAAATTCACCAACACCCTACAGCTCTAATAGGAAGACACTAAGCTACCTTAACCAATGTTTCGAGTTTAAGTCCTTCTAAATTAGATTTTATAGTTTTTCAAATTTGATTAGTTGAGTTTTCGGATACAAGTCATCCAGGAGAGAGGAAAAAAGAAATATATATATATATATATATATATATATATATATATATATATATATATTAATGGGCCATTGGATTCAGAGGACGGGCCTCACAAGAAGCCTAACTCAGCCATTTGATCTCTCGGCTTTCTCCAAACTTGGATAACGCTAGGCAGCCCAAAGGCCGAAACTTAGAAGAGTGAAATTAAGTTTGGGGCCTGTAAATACAGGGAGAGTTATATCTTAATTTGAATTAATTACTTTAAAAAGAAAAAAAGAATGAAAATAGAAAAGTTATATACAACACTATTTTGTCACACTTATTATTTTTTAATATAATTTTAGAAAAAAATTCAATTAAACATAAATAAAAATTATAAAAATAACTTTATCAACATTATTTAAAGAACAAAATATCGAGATTATCTATATTATGAAGAGTATACAAGAAAATTTCTTTCTAATTTCAAAAAATCAAATGAATGGATAATAAAATACTAAATTCTCTTAATCAAAATTTCAAGTTTGAGTTTTTAGAAGCGTAAAGATTAATTTCTAAATTAGATTTCATAACTGATCGAATCGAAATAATCGAGTTTTCAAATAAAGTGATTAAATAAAAAAAATAAAAATTCTAATGGCCGACCGACATTTACTTTGCCCAAGAAAATGCACAATTTAATTAAGAGTCTTAATTTTGTGAAATTACTTTTGTTTTCCTAAAGTAATTAACGGTGATTTGATTATCATGATGCGGATCCAAAAAGAGAGAGACAAGGTCCGAAGGACAGAGATACGGGACCCACCCGCACTCCTTGGTTTGACCTGAAACCAAGGTTTCATTTTCTAATCACAATTGAAAAAGTTGATTCTAATCCCAATTGAAATTAAATTGTAAAATTTATTATGTAATAATATTTTTGTATAAATTGAAGTATAAATGTGAATACCTCGTTTCTATATATATATATATATATATATGTCTATTATAATATATATAATAAATTTTATGGTTTTACGAATTGATGGTTGATTACATAGAGAGTGAATTTTAACGCAAGGGTGGAGTTATTTCTTTGATAATTTTGAGATTATGGTTCGAGACATAAAAATAATCTTTTGTAAAAAAAGAAGAAGAATATTTTATACATATTCGTTCACCCTCTCTCTATCCCCACATTAAGTTAGGAAGTATTTTTATATATCGGATAAGTCATTTTTCTACGATTGATTATGTAATAATGTCTTAATTTTGGATTTATAATATTTATTTTCGTATCTGTAATCTTAAATTTTTAATATAACCCCAATATGGTATTAGGATTTATATTTTAATTATTACTTCTCATGTTTAAATTTTTTTTAATACAGTATCAGAATCATATTTTTATTTCTTTTAATATGATATGAATATTACAAAATTAGAGTATTGAGGTGACGGTCAAAAACCGTCTGCATAACTCATCAAATCCGTCAGCGATACTTTCTCTAACGGAAGCACATTCAGTTGGGTATATACCAGTCGAGATAGATATATCGTGACGTTATAGGCTACTGTTGGAGCATGTCATATATGTATACTGACGGAAAGATAGAGTTGGTAAAACTAGTGATATATCGTCAGTTACCATGTGTTATCATATGTTAAAACTTGTGATGGTTACCATATGTTACCATATGTTACTACCTTTATTTTCGGTTGCGATTGAAATATAAAATATTAGAAAATGTTGACCGTTAGAAATGAATTAGAAAATTATACCAAATATTGACGGTTACTATTGAGTTACAAAAATATACAAATTGTCAACGGTAGGAAAGTGTTAGGGAAATTAGTGGTTTGTATAGTCACTTATCATGCGTTAGGAAATGTTACTACTCCATCATCGATTACCATTAAGTTACAAAATGTTGATGGTAGAAAAGTATTAGTAAAATTAGTATTGTGTGATCGGTTACTATTGAGTTACAAAATTGTATAATATGTGGACAGTAAAAAAGTGTTACGAGACGTAGTTAGTATTGAGTGACAAAATACAGTTACTATATATTATTTTGTGTTACCATACTATGTGGTACGTTGTGTTACTATGTGTTACTACTTTTATGATAGGCTATGGTTAAAATAAATTACTGATTTTAATATCGCTTACAATGTGTTATTTGATGTTGCTACTTTAATTATCGGGTTACGATTGAGTTGGGAAATGTTATTGATCTATCATCAGTTACCATATGTTATAAAATGTTATTACTTTCATCGGTTACCGTCGCTTACCGTGTCTTATTATGTGTTACTATGGGTTATTAGAATTACTTCATGGACGGGAACGAGAAGCGCGCAAGCATACGCCTCACAAGAGCGGATGGACGCAAGAAGAGCTCAAGCATATGCCTCATAGGGGCGGACGGGCGCAAGAAGGGCTCAAGCGTGAGGCGGACGGGCGCAAGAAGGACTCAACCGTGAGGTGGACGGGTGCAAGAAGAGCTCAAGCATACGCCTTACAAGGGCGGATGGGCGGAAGAAGGGCTCAAGCATACGTCTCACAGGGGCCCTCGCATGATGGACGAGTGTAAGCATATGCCTCACAGGGGCCCGTGCATGCATGTCGGGCGTAAGAAAATACCATGCATGTCAGAGCGATTACTTCATTATTTTTTATTTTAAAAATATTATTATTAAAATAAATACACCTTGATTATTATCAAATTAAATAATGTAATGATATAACATTAATTATCACCACCACATGATTTAAGTGTGTATAAAAGAATTACAAAGCAGTGAGCAACAAGTTTATATCAAATTTTCTTTCTGTCAATAAAAAAATAAATAAAAAAGTGAAGTTAATAGAATCATTTAGTAACATTATAAAAAATATAAAGAATGGTTATAAAATAGAATATTACCCGTGGGATTAACTTGGGCCTCTTCATTCGTCATGACAGCATACGTTGTGATTTAATTTGTACATTTCAACCAGCATATATTGTCTTTTTTCTAAGTTCCAAATATCTTGACAGCATGTTGGACCTCTACATTTCTTCACAACTACTGAAAAAATAAACATGAAACTTGTCAGTTGATACTATGATAATATTAAATCTCAAATTAAAATAATATCTAGGGTAACATTTTCGCAAGATTGAGTTTCTTCATATTGAACTTATTGTTGGGATTGTTGTGATTCTTCATGCTGAGTAACAATATTCATCCGACGTTTAGTTCGTCCTATAGTTACGGTGGTTCACAGAGCAGATGCTTTAAGAGTAAGAGTTTTGAGAAAAAAAATGTTTCATACTTAATATAATATTTTTATATTAGAATCCAATTACAAAACGCGTCATTTCGTACCGCTCTTTTTTTTCTTCACCCGCCTTTTTTCCGCATTTCTTACCACCTTTTTTAAATTAAAATTCTTACCACTGTCTTTTTCTTCTTTCATATATTTCTTTTTTCATATTTTTAAATCAGTAAAATTTGTTGCATATTGATTTTATATAATTTTTCAATTTCATGTCGAGAATTTAGAACAGTGAAAAAGTCATTCAATCTAAAATTTACTATTAAATTCTTTTTAAATTAGATTTCATAATGACTTAATTGCTACCACTTTATTACCACCGATTAGGAAGCATAATTGTAAATAACAATTAAATAAAACTGATAACATATATTTTAAAAATCTTCATATATTCAAAATATATGTTTATAAATCAAATTAAATGAAATTACATATAAATTAAATTAAAGAAATATATACAATATATTTATATCGAGTTCAATGGTGTTGAATAATTTAATTAATTAATTAATTAATACACTATCTTTAAAGTAAAAATGAATATCGAGATTGAAATTAATATTAATGTTGTCATTCGTTTAATTTGAAATTTATATAAAATTATATAATGTGAATAAATAATAAGAATTCCTCTATTTTTCTTTGAAATTTTATTTGTTCATATAATATTGATGATAAGATATTTTATTTAAATATTACTCTTATTTATATAACTTATTATATAAAATCGATAATAGAAGTGGCATGCCTATGTTAGATTAAATGTATCTATAACAGTCGTATATATTAATAATATAATAGTAATTTATAATAAAATAGTAATTGTAATTAAAAAAAGTACTAATATACTAGAACAAGATTATATAATAAAATAGTAATATACGGGTAATAGTAATATATAGTAATAGATAATAATACATTGGCACTCCAACAAATATAACCTAGTATGGTAATATATATTAATATATAATAATATATAGTAGTTTGTAATACTACTATATAATAGTGATAGTTATTTAATACTAAATTTATAGTAATTGTAATTAAAAAATACACCATAAATTGTAATATATAGTAACATATAGTAACGTTGTAATATATAGCAGTATATAGTAACAGATTGTAATAAATAGTAATAGATTATAATATATAGTAATATGTAGTAATATTAGTAACGTGTGTATATAGAGTTGTCGATTGGTTTGCAGTTGATAATTAAGATTTTTTCTTTAATTTTGAAAAAATTTCTGGTAAAAATTATTACTAATTAATATTATATTATATAATATTCTTAATAAATTATGTAATAGATAATATATCATTATCTAAAGTAATAGTACATTTAAAATTTCAAGATTTGATACAATACAATTTGGGGATTTGTTACCTATAATTTGTTACTATACTTTATCACTTGTTACATGATATGTTGCCATCCATAGATTGAATATTTGCCGATACAAATTCAAGAAATGCATTAACCCTGCCAATATATTCATCACTATCTCTTGATTTATAATATATCCATAATCTCTCCATTTTTTCTGTTATTTAGAATCAAAGATTGAAATATTAGAGAAATATTTGTATATGTCAAATAATGAATGAAATGACATATGAAATAAATTGTGATTTTTGATTTGATTTTTTGGCCCAAAAAAAAGAAATAGAAAAAGAAGGAAATATAGTGTTGGCACCAATATTCGCGCCAAGAAGCTTTGTCCATATCAACATATCAAAAAGTTAAGATTAAATAAGTATAAAGTATTTGTAGCCACATTTTGCTCTTTAAAAAAGTTTTTGGTTTGTAAACAGACTATTGTAATTTAGCATTCAATCAAACTCAATTTCTTTGGTTGTTTTAATAATTATCATCTTCATGATTAGTAATTGTCATGTTCATAATTGGATAAACTTTTTTTGTAATTTGTTATTAAATAAATATAGTATTAAAAAATAGTTAATAATAATAATGTAGTATTATTTTATCATTAAATATCAAATATTGTAAATTACACTAATAGAGCAATGTTTGGTGTACATTGCAGTTGTCTGATCCAACTCTACTTTCTTCACTTAACCTTAACATTATCATTATCTTCATATAGTAGATTAATGATATAGTAATTGTAATTACATAAATATACTTTTATTTAAATATAAAATATAAAATTAAATAGATTATAATATTACATAGATATAGTAATTAAATATAGTAAATTGAAACTAAAATATTTGTTTAAGATATTATGCAATTATACAATAGCAATTGATAGATTGGGGTAATTGATGGTAATTGATGGTTGATATTAATTGATGGTATAACTTTTACTAACCATAAAAGATTAGCGTTTTAATTGAATATAACTTTTAACGACTGCATAATATATAAGTTAGGAAATATGAAAAACTTATGCAGACTGCATGGTTAAGTAGATAGTAAAGAATAGACATATAAAAACAGTTAAATAACAGTCCCTAAAACTCTACTATATCTTCCAACCACAAATAACAACTGTCAGAATTGAATAGAATTTACAAAACTGGTATATTTATGTAGATTGTAAAAAGAGTCATATCAAGACTATTTTCAAATCGTCCAACTCTGCCTTATTTACTAACCACAAATGATAAGCGTCAAAATTGAACATGTGTCTTAAAGACTGTACAATATATAAGTTAGCATAGATATACAACTTATGTCCACAATATGGTTAGTTAGATAGTAAAAAAGAGTTATTTACAGACATTTTTCAAACCGTCTCTAAAACTCTGCCATTTTTACTAACCACAAATAATAATCGTCAGATTTGAGTGAAATTTATGAAAATGATATGATTAAGTGGTGAGTAAAAGTAGTCATATCGAGACTGTTTTCAAATCTTTTCTAAAACTCTACAATATTTACTAACAACAAAATACGAGAGTTTTAATTGAATATTACTTTTAGCGACCGGAAAAAAAATGGGTTACGATAGATGAAAAACGTATGCAGACGGTATGGTTAAATAGATAGTAAATAATAGACATATAGAGGTAGTTAAATAACAGTCCCTAAAACTTTACCATATCTACTGATCACAAATAATAATTGTCATAATTGAATAGAATTTACGAAACTGGTATGCTTAACTAGACTATAAAAAAAGTCAAATCGAAACTGTTTTCAAATTGTTCCTGACACTTTGTCATATTTACTAACCACAAATGATAATCGTCAGAATTGAACATAAGTTTTAAAGACTGTACAATGAATAAGTTAGTATAGATATACAACTTATATCCACAATATGGTTAACTAGATAGTAAAAAAGAGTTATTTAGAGATATTGTTCAAACCGTCTCTAAAATCTTGCCATATTTACTAACCACAAATAAGAATCATCAGATTTGTGTGAAACTTATGAAAACGATATGTTTAACTAGTGAGTAGAAGTAATCATATCGAGACTGTTTTCAAACCGTTTTTAAAACTATATCTTATTTACTGACCATAAAAATAAATGCTTGAATTGGACATAGTGTTTAAAGACTGTATAATATATGAGTTAGTATAAATGTAGAATGGAGACGATATGGTTAGATAAACAATAAAAACGGTCATATACTGACTGTTTTCAAACCGTCCCTAAAAGTGTTATATTTACTAAACACATACAATAATAGTGAAAATTCAATATCGTTTTTTACAAACGGTTATTTAACATTTACTGACGATTGCTAAATTTTTCCTAGCGAATAATATTATACCGTCGTAAAATATATATATTTTCTAACGGTTTCGTCACAAGTGTTGCTATAAGCCATAAAAAACGGTCGCTACATGTCACAGCCTATAAATGTTACCGTCACCTCAATGTTCTAATTTTGTAGTGGAAAGTCAATGTAAATAAAAAAAATATGAATGATGATGGAAAAATATTCTGCTAAGTTTATGAAGAACCATACCAAAAATAATATTAATTACTGAATTTTATTTATTGTTGTGAAGTTAATAAAAATAAGTGATTTATAACCTATTTAATAGGTATTTTATTTCATAATTATCTTGGTAGTAAATCAACATATGCATTGGTAGTGTAACTATGATTATTCTGCGTAAAATTAACACGAAAATATAAAAAGAAAAAAATTGTAATAAGGCAATATAAAAATTGAACTCCGTTATTATTATAAAAAAAAATGTATTTTTAGAAGGTTGTCAAATTTTTGTTACAAACTCTCCTTAGGTTTAATTGATAATTTATTTGAGTATGACTTCTTCTACCCTTGGATTTGTTGGATCAGAGGATAGTGATGGATGGGCATAAAAGTCATTTGAAGAGTTTCAAATGTGGAGGGATACGGCTGCTCGCTAGGGTACTAGTCATAACCGTAACAGAATACAAGCAAAACTGGATCGGAGCCAGGTGACACGCATGCATGGATAAAGGTGCAACGGCGGAGAGGGAGAGAGAGAGAGAGAGAGAGAGAGAGAGAGAGAGAGAGATTCTAATCCAACCAGCCAGGCCAGCCAAACTTGGTAAACAGAAGAGAACCGAATCTAGAAAGAGAAAAGAAGAAATGTAGTACGAGATTGAGGGAGGGAGGGGGAGAGAGAGAAAGAGAGCGATGGGGAAAGGGCAAAAGGGTTGTTTTACGGGAGGAAGTTGTTGGGGGAATGAAGAAGAGGCAAGAGAAGTAGAACGACTATCAATTGGAGAAGATGGAAGCCAACTTGATATCTCTGTCTCTAGAGGCGTCCTTCCTTCTCTTGGTGCTCGCAGCACTCGCCGTGTCAAACTTCGTCCTTTCATTATTTCCCCTTTTGATCCCAGATACAGGTTTCTCCCTCTCTCTCTCTCTCTACCATGCATTATTTCTCTCTTTAATATACATTGACTCCACACGGGTTGCCCTTCACGCTTCTTGTTTTTCCTTTTCTTTTTAGGAAATTTCCTGAATTTTTTCTTAATGATTTTTTTAGGGATTCTAGATTCCTTTTTTGTTCAATGTGATTGTTCAACTTCTTAATAAATGCATCACAGTGGCGAATAGGTAGAAAAATGTGTATAATTTCAGCCCCTATAATGTCTCCATGGAGATGTCTATGGTGAAAGAGAAGTAATTGTTTCTTTGTGCAAGAGAAAATATGTCCTCTGGAAGGGACTATTTACACTGGATCCTATTATAATGTGGCTTAAATTAGGTTAGATTACAATATTCATAACTTGTTTTACTTGGTGTTAATATGTAAATGGAGGGTGTATCCACAATAGGAGAACCTGTCTCGAACCCATAGATCTATCATCCCTATTGTTAAGTTTTGATACACGTCAAACACATAAAAATAAATTAATTTTGTGAAAAGAAACGCAAAAAATGAAAAGAAATATAAAATTTTAAGTGGCCATCTGCGTGGAGTAGTCAAGAGGGAGAATGAAAATGGAAAGTGGAGCATGCTTGGATGAATCGTGGCAACCAAAAGCATGAGAAAATTGGTGAAGAAAACAACTTAGAAAGAATATTAGTGTGGTGTGTAAGTACGTTGTCTCTTTAAATAGAGGAGATTGTATCAGGCCTAGATTGTCACATTCTAGTTCATCAAGAAGAGGATTTGAGGTCCATGAGCGACTATCAAAAGGATTGGTAGTTCAAAGTAAATTTTATATCATTTGTAAAAATGAGAATTAGCTGTGGACAAATCTAATTGTTGTGTGTTTAGGGTTGTTTGATTTGTGTGGTGCAGGCATATTAGTTATGGTAGGAGTAATTTTCCCTAACTCCTGTTCTTGGTGAGATTTATACTCAGGTACCATACTAAGACATTTTACTAACTTAACTAGCTAACCCCCACAATGTGAGTTTTATCAACTTGATGGACAAATTGTTCTAGTTATATTGGTCGCAGCTTTCACATATAAGAGAGGTGTATTTTATTCTATTCTACATTGAGGATTCTATAAAATATTATATTGGTGTTATGTTGTTGTCACACGTGATACAACATTTTTAATCTAATAGTATAAAATTTTTTGTAACTTTTTAATATCACAATTTCATGCACCGTATATTGACATTTTTATGATCCCATGGTATTAATATTCATAAATTAGGTGTAGGTGGTGATTGGATCACCATCTAAGGGTAATTGATTCATTTTATCATCTCTTCTTACAAGAAACAGAGACCATTGCATGACAATCCAACGGTTACCAGCTCCATGAATATCAATTCTGGTGGTGACAATAGAAAAACCCCCATGCTATCCCCATGTCTACGTTATAACCATAGTATTTTATTTTATTTTTATTTATTAATTTTCTTTTCCATTTTCAGTTCTTTTCGGAGATCTTCTAAATACTATACTAATCCACCACCCTCTTCAAATTCTCTATGCAAGGTTGATTTGTTAAGATAGTTAATTTGATTAGGGCATGTTTGGATCTAAAATGGTTTGATTTTAGAAACCCCAAACAACTATGCTATTTTACTCTTGAAACCAGTTGAATAGAATCTTGATGTTGGCAATCTTAGTTCACAATATTAATTTTGATTCACGCTTTTGTAATTTGGTTGTTTTCAATGGATGTTCTTAGTTTATAGAATAGTGATGCAAACTTGGTCTCAACTGATATTTGCAGAGTTTGGGAGTCATTTCTCATAGTGTTGGTCTTCTACACTGCTTGGGTTTGTCCTTTTGAATTTGGGTTTCTCGAAAGTCCATCCGGACCTCTCTCCATTGCAGATAATGTAGTCAATGGCTTTTTTGCCATTGACATAATTATAACCTTCTTTCTTGCTTACCTTGATAAGTCTACTTATCTTCTCATTGATGATCGAAAGAAAATTGCTTGGAAGTATGCAAGAAGTTGGTTGGTCTTTGATGTCATCTCTATTATTCCTTCGGAACTTGCTCGTAAGTGTTTGCCAGAACCTCTCCAAGGATATGGCTACTTTAACATGCTACGCCTCTGGCGTCTCCGAAGAGTCAGCGCAATGTTTGCCAGGTAAAACATAAATTTCATCATCTAATAGATAAGTAACTACCGTTGCCTATCTAGTCCAGAATATGTCTGTGGCTCTTTAATCAAGTTGTACTATTATTGTTAAAAAATAAATGTGTAGAAAGTGGAGCTCATTATCTGGCTCTTCCCCTACTGCACACAGCCTCACACGTGCACACGCATGCAGTACACTCATCTTATGGTACATATTGTGCTCATAAGAATGTAGAAGTTAGAGATGGAATCGGGAAGAGTAAGAGAAACTTCACAACTAGATTCCCATGCATCCCATTTCATGTTGCTTATATTGAACGGATTCATAATTTTGGGCCCATAAGCATCGTTTTTTAGATGAGAAACAAATAGGCCTTATCTCATTATTGTTATCTATCAGATTGGAGAAGGATAGACACTTCAACTATTTCTGGGTTCGTTGTTGTAAGCTCATCTGTGTAAGTATTTGCCAAGACAATTTTTATGATAACAACTGGCGATTGCTTGCAATGATATTTCTCACAAGGATACCAATGTCTGTGTAGGTTACTGTCTTTGCAGTTCATTGTGCAGCCTGCTTTTTTTATCTTTTGGGTGCCCAGTATCCTGATCCAAAAAATACATGGTTGGCGCTTAGCATGAGTGATTTTAGAACGGAGACTATATGGTTGCGGTATGTGACAGCAATTTATTGGTCCATCACCACACTAACTACAACTGGCTATGGTGATTTGCATGCTGTGAATACACATGAGAAGATATTTGACATCGTCTACATGTTCTTTAATCTTGGATTGACAGCATACCTGATTGGTAATATGACTAACTTGGTCGTTCATGGGACTGGTCGAACTAGGGCATTTGTAAGTAATTTCCTTTCTCAACATCATTTTCTAGCTGTTCAATTCCAGGAAAGATTGCAATTTGGTTTGGAACTCACTACCTTTGCATTAATATTGTCTGAATTACAGTCTAGAAGGTTTATAGGTGAAGCACTTTGGCATGACTGATTCCCCTTTTGCTATTAGCAGAGGATATAAAAATTTTTGTAGGGGGACAAATGATACACAACATATGTATTATTTTTGAATCACTTTAAATTGTTCAATTGTTTAATCATCCAATGTAAAAGACAAAATCTGATTTCATGCCGCTGTTTGAAAATCTGTTTAAAAGAGAAATAAATACCGCATAAACGTACAGTGCAAAGCACATGCTAAACATTTGTATATGCCAATTTATAGTACTTTCTGCAACTCCAATGTTTTTTGTAAATTTTAATGGAACATCTCCCAAAAATCCCTTTTTTCTTTTTTTTTGGGGCGGGGGGGGGGGGGGTTGTCCCCACTGAAGACTATATGGATCCACCATTGCCCATGGAAATAAGCCTCTAGGAAGATTTGATTTTGAATTTGTGCTCAGGTTGTGCTGCTGTGAATGTTCAATCTGCCAGTGTACCACTCGTCACTTCTGCAGATTTGTTTGGAATCTTACATGGTCACACTAGTAACCAAACTCAGTCATATTACTTCAAAATTAATCATCTGAGACTTAATTTCATGATCAAACATTGCTGTTGACAGGTATCTGTGCTTAAGAAGACCTTAAGCTAATATGAATCACCTTGTAGACCTAGTGAACATTCAATCTGCCAGAGTACCACTCTTCGCTTCTGCAGATTTATTTGGAATCTTACATGGTCACACTAGTAACCAAAGTCTGCCATATTACTTCAAAATTAATCATCTGAGACTTAATTTCATGATCAAACATTGCTGTTGACAGGTATCTGTGATTCAGAAGACTTTAAGCCAATATGAATCACCTCCTATACCTTGTGAATGTTCAATCCGCCAGAGTACCACCCTTTGCTTCTGCAGATTGGTTTGGAATCTCACATAGTCACCCCAGTAACCAAACTCTGTCATATTACTTCAAAATTAATCATCTGTGACTTAATTTCATGATCAAACATAGCTGTTGACAGGTATCTCTGATTAAGAAGACCTTGAGCTAATAATATGAATCACCTTGTAGACCTGAATTTGTTCTGTGTCAGCTTAAAGTTTCAACCCCACAACATGTATTGCACATGATTGAAAATTTGAAAATAATCAGTAATCGATCGTGTTAACTCCATCTTGAGGACGAAATTAATTTTCGTGCTTTTGTCCCATGTCATATTACAGAGGGATACGATCCAGACTGCCTCAAGTTTTGCTCATAGAAATCGTCTGCCTGTTCGACTTCGAGATCAGATGCTTGCTCACTTATGTTTGAAGTTCCGAACTGACTCAGAAGGGCTTCAACAGCAAGAGACGCTTCATTCTCTTCCAAAAGCCATAAGATCAAGTATTTCTCATTTTCTCTTCTATTCACTGGTTGACAAGGTGTACCTGTTTCGGGGAGTATCAAATGACTTGATTTTCCAACTGGTAATCCTGCCGAAACTATGTCATCTTTTTCTTGCAATATCTGGTTTCCAAAATAAGCATATTGGTTATGAAACTGGAATTTAACTTTTTAGCTCAAAAGAGAAAATTTGCATGTTTTCTTTTCTTAATAAAATGGTTGAAAATATGTATGCTAATTAAAATCAATCATGTCGTAACATTCACATGGAAGGTGAAAGTCTTACATAAATAAGGAAAATCTGCCAACATAAACTCACATCATGGTATGGTAGCATATTTGAGAGTTGGATTGTTCCTTGGCCATTTTGAATTGACTTCCATGAATGTGAAGGTTACGGAGATGGCACCAGAATATTTTGCTCCCAGAGAAGATGTTATCTTACAAAATGAAGCTCCAACAGATTTATATGTTCTGGTTAGTGGTGCTGTGGTAAGAACCATGCCATCTTTGTTCATTAGCATTTAGTATAATTTCTTCCATGTCAAGTATAAACATATTTCGATCGGTGAGGTATTGCTGAAATCATTTCCCAAATTGATGACTAACCACTTCAAAGTGATCTACTCATATCATTCTCAGTTTGTTTTTGGATGTTTTATATTAAAACATCATTTTATTTGCATTATAAGCAGTTTAAGATTTGATATTTTGATAGTATGCCAGTATCTGTTTTAAAGCTCCACCTCAAGGAGGTTTGTTTGGAATTCACCCATAAGAATTTTTGATCCCTTGCAACCTATGATTAGGTCCAAATTTACACCTAGGTTCTTTTATCCAAAGTAAAATTTATTTTTGCTAAATTTTGCAAGTCAGATGCTCTGATACCGAAGTCTCCTTGCAGGATCTTATCATGCACAAGAATGGCTTCGAACAGGCAAGTTAATATTTGGATCTTGTGCTGGAAATTTTTTGAAATCCACATGCAGTAAGAGGTACCACCTACAATGAATGATATGCAGGTTGTTGGAGAGGCAAAGACTGGAGATGTTATTGGTGAGATAGGGGTACTTTGTTACAGGCCGCAACCTTTGACAGTACGGACAAAACGTTTATGTCAGTTGCTGCGGTTGAACAGAAGTTCATTTTTAAATCTTGTCCAGGCCAATATTGGAGATGGAACTATAATCATGAACAATCTCCTTCAGGTCTGAGAAATCTACAGTCTAGTTACATTTCTACACATACAGCTATGATTCCTTGTGCTTGTTTAAGTGAGGGAGTTCTTTTCACGAAATGGTTTTTGATTGGCAATACCATGGTAGAAAGGCACTTTACTTAAAAGCAATCCATAGGCTTTGCTATAGTTTTTCTCAGACATTGTTGAACTTTGTTACCGAGTTATTATTAGGACATGGTCATCACAGAGCCCATTGATATATGGATTTGACACTGCACAATGCTTCACACTAGATATGCTTAACAAATAGACCTTTACATTGAGGTTCTTCTTCATGATGTTATACTTAAGTTGATAAGACTAATTTTCTTCACCTCCTTTAACTCAATAACATCGTTTCACCTCAACACCTTCCCAGATCATGCACTCGCCAACGCAGTCATGGGAAATGTGAAAAGCCCTTGTGGAGTCAAAACTCACTCATAGCTGAACTGGGTTAGTGCAGTACATCTGATAAACCATTCTTTGGATGATGCAGCATTTGAAAGAGCTGAAGGACCCAGTGATGGAGGGCATTCTGATAGATACAGAGCAGATGCTAACCCAAGGCAGAACGGAACTACCTCTCAGTTTGTGCTTTGCAGCAATGAGGGGGGATGACTTACTGTTGCATCAATTGTTAAGAAGGGGTTTGGATCCCAATGAATTGGATAACGATGCAAGAACAGCTCTGGTGGGTACTCAGTGTACTGATGCTCTGCTCCAGGCCCTATGTTACCAACTTTGTTATTTCATTGAAATTCATTTTACTCTTGTTTGCAACAGCATATATCAGCGACTAAGGGAAGTGAAAGCTGCGTGGCTCTCCTCCTAGATTATGGAGGAAATCCAAACATCAAAGGTAATTCTTGATCCATCACTGGCCTGTAAGAACTGTAGCCGTTGCCAATATTACCTTCATGTTCACGGTGTCTGTTGCGTTACTCATTAATCATCACACATTTAAGACTGCTGTTTTTCATTTTTTTTTTTTTTTATTTTTACCTTTTCCAACTCCATCCATGCTTGGCCAATTTCTGAGGAAATCAAACAAATCATTGTTGCTTAGTTTGGTCGAAGGTCCCTGCCCCCTTTTCTCCCTCCCTAGAATAATAAGAGATTCCCATGCTCCAAAGTAGACTTGAAAACCCTATCATTTATCTATCTGCAGTGAGCTATATTATTCAGAAGCCTTTTTTTTCCCCAAAAAAAGTGGCAAATGGTTTTATTTCTAGGACAAAGGTTGAGTTTTCCTGTCTTACCCACAACCACAATAGCAAAAAATACTTAGATTTATTGTTTAATTTCATTTCATTTGTAAATAAAATTATAACGCTACAGTGTATACACTTAATATGACCAAAATATTTTGCTTTCGAACATCATGACTAAAATAAAATCTTTATGTTTTCTTTATACACAGATTCAGAAGGAATTGTTCCCCTATGGGATGCAATATTGGGCAAGCACACATCAGTGGTGAAATTACTACTTGACAATGGAGCAACCCTTACTTCTGGCGATGTGGGTCATTTTGCTTGCACTGCTGTTGAGCAGAACAACTTGGACTTGCTCAAGCAGATAGTGCGTTACGGAGGGGATGTTAACTTACCCAGCAAAAATGGAACTACGGCTCTTCATACAGCGGTATCTGACGGAAATGTTGAAATAGTTGAATACTTGTTGGACCATGGCGCAGATGTTGATAAGCAAGATCAACATGGTTGGAGTGCTAGAACTTTGGCAGATCATCAAGGCCATGAAGAAATACAACTTCTATTTCGAACCAAGCAAGAGAGTAAAGAGTCTAAATCACAGCCTCTTTCATCAATTCCTGAAAAGCATGAGGTGCCTCATCTGGGAAAGTTCAGTAGTGAGCCGGTGATGCCTCCTTTTTCTGAAAGCTCATTTGTCCCGGAAACAAATCCTGTCAATGGCAACCAGAGAAGGCGAAAGCCAAACAATTTTCACTATTCATTATTTGGGATCATGTCAGCTGCCGTCACCAGGGGTACTCACGAATTCAAATCTTGAATTTAGTTCTGGATTTCTTGGGAATGAAATTGAAACCATTATCTATTTCAGTTATGTTGGAAGTATATAATGCATTCATGTTCTAAGCTTGAACGAGGTTAGACAGTTTTCTATTCAAAGATTAAATTCAATACATTCTTCCTTGCAGGTCAGAGCAGCAGCATCACTCCATCTAGAGCAGGTACTACTGGTTATCTTCCAAGAGTGACACTTAGTTGCCAAGAAAATAGCAAAGCCCCTGCAAAGCTTGTACTCCTACCGGAGTCCCTTGAAGGACTATTTGACATTGGCACCAAGAAATTTGGGGTTCGTTACACCAAACTCCTGACTCAAGACGGAGCTGAAATTGATGATATAAGGCTTGTTAGAGACGGCGATCACCTGATTCTTTCAAATGAAGGCGATTTGGACAGCAGAAGTAACTCGGAAAACCTGAGCACATGAAGTTTTTGGGCTCCCAACTGGATGCATACTTTCAAGTCACGTTTACCGAGTCCATCTTTACAACCATTGGGGCAATTGTAGTATATAATGGTGAATGTTGTTTTGGTTGAGGGGGTGATAACATTGGAACTGTGCCTTGAAGAGGATGGTGGAGTTCATTTAATAATCACAGGTCTCGCAAAACATTAGAGTTGCAGGGATTTTGCAACCCAAAAATAAAGGAATCTTGTGTGGAGGGCAACCACCATAGATTAGAGAAAGGAAGAAGATTCGGATCTTGCTTTGCCATATCTATAATTGGGTTGGGATTAACCCAGAGTGATGAAGAAATCCCAGTTGCAGGTTACACCAATGGGACATTATCCTTCCCCTATTTTGATTCTTATTATTAATCATAAGAAAAATAATATAAAAATAAAAATTATAATTAAATAAATAAATAATTTATTAAATATAAAAAATATAAGAAATTTTTTATTAATATTAACTCATTTAATATATTTCAAAAACTTCGTAACGAAAAACGTTGGTATTGTGAAATTTCAAAGATCAAGTCTATGTACCCCCAAGAGATGGGTGTGATGCGTTGAAGAATTAGGGAGGAAACGACGTGGAAAATTTCGTGATAAGTTTTATCAAAGACAACCGAAAATCAAACCGGTCTGCTGGTTTTTTACTTTCACATGTCATGGTCTATATGCTTTCTATATAAAAATAAAATAAAATAAAATAAAAAACAACCGGTTTGGTTCGATTTCAAGCGATTTGGCTGGTTCTCGATGTATTTTTCCACCCCAACCTTTGAGGTAGTGTCAACTAGTCACAGGAGTTAAAGGTCACTGATATTACAATTAGGTTTTTTTTTCTTTTATTTATTTATTTATTTTGGCAATAAGAACCACTTCGATTGTGAAAAAGGAAAGAAATTCTTGTAGGTTAGAAGAACACTGAATGTGTAAAGTTTGTAATCTAGCAAGGAGTGTATAATGCAGTCTACCTATAAAACAAAAGGCAAAGGCCACGGTGGTTAGCAACGGGCATCATACAGGCCTTAAAAAACTCTCACAAATGATAAGTCAAGGTTTCAGGTATTAGGATGTGATATTAGTTCATTTAATTAAAATCTCGAATTCAACTCACGATTTGAATATAAAATAAACTATATTAGGAGAATAAACCTTTAAATGGTCACTATAAATCCCGCACCATATTAATCAGAATATAAATTCGAATACCGATCGATATACTATAAAAAAAAAAAAAAAAAAAAAGTATGATCTTTTTCCCCCCCTTTGCCCACAAGTTCAAAAAAAGGTTGCGGTTAAACTTAAGCATTGGTTAGGCCAAACCCAAAAGTGGGGGGAGGGGTGAAAACCAGTTCGGCCTAGCTCAATATATCGGTCTAAATTATTTTTTAACATCTATTAAAAAAAGGTCATATTGAATTTTTCACATAGATCTCATGCTCAAAATTAATTTAAAATTGATCGAACATTTTTAGACCAAGCTATAACTGGACCAGATGTATTCGGATCAAATACAAAAAGGTGATAGATACATTAGTGTTAGGCAAAGTGTGACACTACCAATATTTTAGTATGCGCACAGGCAACTAAACCAAGGCGCAGCCGGGCGGCTTGACAAAGGCACAGGAAGGTTTGCTGGTGGCGGGGATGTGACAAATGGTGAATTCCTTTTGGGATTACTAGATTTGGATAGTCATATTGGAAGGCATGTTGCAAGCCTTTGGGATGTGGATCAAGGCTAGATGGTGACCTAAGGATATGGAGGAGTGTGTTGAAAATTTGGATGCTGGTGTTGGTGGTATCTGCGAAACAGTTGAGGTTGATCCTAATTTGGCAATTCCTCACTCTCAAAATTTCAGATTAAGGAAGTTGGAGTATTGAATCAATGGGCTGGTTTGCATGAGAGGGGATTTAACGGTAAGAAAATTACCCTTGTGAAACTAAACAAGCTTTAGTGGTCTCTCCGACTCTCTAGACGTTGCCCTTCATACATGATAGAGATCATTAAGAAAGGTTAGCACTAAATGGTTGTTACATATCATTCGTACCTTTATTTCTAAATAACAGTCTCTGCATTTATATGCAAAACTTCACATACCGGGGGATAAAATGGGCAAGTAATATGATCGTTAATAATCAATATTATAGAGGATAACACTTAGCCTATTCTCATTTTGACATTCCAATGGCATTAGCATTTTGCTCTTTCTCCATTTCTCTTTCATTTTCCTCTTCCCGCCTCTCCTTTTTCCCGCAACGTTACAATGGTAGTAATAATAAACTTAAAAGAAAATAAACACCCCAAAAAGAAAAAGAAAAAGGAAGAATAGCGCATGAAAGCTTCATAAAGCTCTACAGATGTTCTATTAGTCTCCCGCTACTCTAAAAACAAAAGGAAATGCAAACTCAAATGCTTTCCCCTCATTTCGTCTTTCCATTTTCCTCCTTTGCAATCAGCTGGTTAACCATTAAGCACTGGTGGGACTCGTCTTTCATTGCTCGGAGGAAGCATCTTCGTGGACAGCCTGAAAGCATTGGTATATTTTAAGCATGGGGGGAGAAAAAGCTATGTATTGAATAAAAATGGTTATGTATCATACCGGAAGGTGCCTGTCTTCCCTGACGCTTAGAGTTCTAAGCTTCAATTCACCTCTGTGTGTTGTCATTTCATCCAATAATTCAGCATCGAAGAACTCTTGATCCTGGCTACGATTATCATCACTGCTACTTTCGGATGACTCTCTCTCCTGCCATGCAAAAATGTGAACTCTAACATCAACTTCGACAGATTAATGTGTGCTGAAAATAAGGGAAATGATATGAGGTACGTACCCTAATTGAAATGCTAAGGTTGCGACCAGGGATTTCTTCATACTCAGAAGCATCCAATTCCTGAAGATGCTCGGGAGGGAATATCTTTGGAAGGATACTTTTGCGGATGCTAATGAGAAGGAAGAATGGTATTGGAAAGAGAACTCCAAAAACAGGAATCCATGTCATCCCGAAGCAGATCATCAAGTATACAAACTGGAATACTGTGAAGCCTATAATGTACTTAAATGGTACAGATTCCACGAACAAAGCATGATAGCCTTCCAAAACTCTGCAAAACAAAGTCATCTGTTAGGTTAAAAAAAAAAAAAAAAACAGAGAGACGGGGAGAGACATCATAAACTGAGATTGACAAGTCATTTACTATATGACTTACTTGAAGCGCCTTTTAGGAGTGACAAAGAGAAGCAATATTCTTTCCCAGAACTGGTTTCCAGGAAGACTATCGATGGCCATGTAAGCAAAATATCCCCAAAGAACTGATGTCGGTATCTGTTTGATGACAGGTATGGCACATGTAGAAAAACCAACAAGTGAGGACTGCATCAGATTGCTAAGTCTTTGTTCATTGACTCGAACAGGCAAGTATAAATCAATGTGCTTTTCGGGATCAAATTTAGTATTTCCATCTTCACTACCTCCCTTTAAGACAGCATCCTTCAAATCCTCCAGCTCCTTATCTATGGAAGTTGTCTGCAACAAGATTGCTTCAGAGTATAATAAAGGAAGGAAAATAAAAGAGGTCAAATGACAATGTTCAAGGAAGAACTCACATGAGAGGCTTTATCCATTTCGATGAAAACAGCATGCATTTTGCCGTAGATTTCAGAGTTGCTTCTTTGCTCTTTCATGCATTGCTTTGCACTTTTCACCATCTTCTTCCGCATCAACTGTCTCTTGAGAACTGCAAGGCTCTTGGTGTGCATTGGAGACTGAGGGAGGACACCGTTGGCAGGTGGGAGTCCAATCAGCCCACATATCAGAGTCTGCAACATTGAATTTATCAGAAAGGTGTATTTCCAACTAGTACTTTATACTATACATGTAAATTTTGAGGCAAAGTACATACCATGATTCCAAGCAAGAGCATATCATAGTGATAAGCACTTGGATTTTTCAGATTGAATTCCTTCTGTTGAGCCATTTGTGAAGCTACACTATGGTCGAAAAAATATAATCCTGCTATCATGATAGCTGGTACTATTGCTGCCGCTATGTAAAAAATGGGGACCTTACCCATGTCCTGCAGCCAAGTAGATTAAACACCATATCAAAATCTCATTTCCTTGGACAATGCTGATCACTTGGTATAATATAATCAACTTCATAATACATGTAGTACAGACACCGACACAGGGATACGAACACATGACATGACTAAGTGTACCTGTCTTTGCAAGGGAACATGCAAAGAAATGGACAAATTAATGCAGATCGATTAGTACCATGATGACTGTCCAATGATAGAGTGAGGCATCATCCCAAAGAAGTGGAGAGTGGAGCCTTCTTGGAATCACTTCAGGAATTTTTCCAGGTAAAGAGAATGACAAAGCTGACCAACACAGGACCATTAAGGGAACCCCATAGTCTGCAATGAAACTCCGGAACCATCCTATATGCAGCAGACAGAGAGATAGATCGCCAAAAAGTTCAATTAATAAAAAAATCAATTGCCAAGCATGTTATCAACAAAACATCAGCAAAATTTGCTTGTGAGGTTTACAAAACGCACCTGTACCATATTTCCATGACCTTGCTGATCTGCTCTTTATGGCAGTAAACAGTATGCCAAAAGAGAAAATGACCCCGAGCAAGCCATTTGCATATAGCCAATGGAATTGATATTCTTCATGCTCAGGATTTTCATCTTTGGGAATCTGGAATTCACTCACCAATCCCTGAAAAGCAATGAAGGTTAACCACAATATACACCAACAATGCATAGCACACCACACTCTCTTTGGTTATTTAAACGAGTACCTTAATGGCTTCCTGAAGGAAAAGCACACAGATTAACATGCCAAATAGCTCCCCAGCAATCCTTGTAAATCTATTGATGATGTTGCAGGCATTGAATATTGCAAGGAGAATCAGCATAAGAGCTGTCCACACACATACCCTGGAATCGAAACAAACAAGAAAACAAAGACAATCACATTAATTAAAGAGATTCTGAGAGCATACAAATTGGAGGTGCTCCAAGCACGAAAGGAAACCCTAAAAGGATGGAGGTGAGTAAACAGGATACACTATCTATACTATCTGTTAAGACGGATCATATAATTAATAGGCTTACCATGCAGCCCAAGGTAAGAATAGCTCCTTGCCTAGATCACCCCTTTCTTTACAAAAGCTGTATAGATAAGTGTACATAATCACCGTTGGCTCTGCAACTCCTAGAATCAAAAGAGGCTGTCCACCAAAAATCGAGTGTATAATTCCACATATAGCAGTTGAAGCTAGAGTTTCTACTGCGCTCAACATTCCATCTAACACACCAAAACAAAAACCACTTTGATTTCAGGATTGCCAATGTTCAAAATTACAACTTCCTTTATGTACACCAATACATACCTGTTTCCCTACTTAGTTGCTCGCCAAAGGCAACCACAGGAAGTGCAGAGGCAAAGAAAATATACATCGTTGGAGCCAATATCCTAGAACAGAAAATTTACATAGGATAAGCTACAATGCATTTTCTGCAACACCCAATGCCAATATCACAATTAAGGCATAAGAGAGGAAGAAAACAGTACTTGGCACCACAACGAATGGCGCAAGTCCAATCTTGCTTATAACATTTGGCTCTTCCTTTGACATCATTAATGATCCCCTTAAATGGACCTGTGCTAGTTTCCATTGCTTCTGCCAATCAAAATCGAACGTGATCAGGATCATTATAACAGATACCAACAAATAATAAATTCTCTCTAATGAAAAGTTATTGCATTCTTTTGTTTTATTAACCAAAAATTCTGAAAACCCAAGTGGGGGAAAATACAGGTTGGAAAAGGATAATTTACTTGAATAAGGAGTGAAGAAAAGGAGGATGGTGATTCTTGAGGAATTGAGATTAATATAGGAAAGCAATTCTAAGCAAAAACTTCTAAGATGAAAAAAAATATGGGTGTTTTTGAAAATTTATTTGTTTACAGAATCATCTTATGCATTACAATTTACAGGGAAAAAGCCCAAAGAATCAGAAAAGGGGAAAAATAGACCATAACAAGCTTTGAGAAAACGAAACACTCTCATGAAACAAGTGAAAAAAAAAATAAGCAGATAGCGAAAGTCATAAAACATGTCAATGCCATTATAAACTCCAATGTCAGGAAAACTTTTCATGAACAGGTGATCATGCATCGTAAGAAAACCTCTTTCCGCAACACTGGGAAGAAATTTCCTACGTAAAAATCCGCATTTCACTCTTCATGCACAAAATGCATAGATTAAAATACCATTTCAGGTGCATTCGTTTAGCACATTTTCATGAGACAAAAGAACACGAAATTGTTGCAACAGGGAGAATATTCACATGATTATATATATAATAATGCAGTTATTAACGTGATTAGACATCCCAAAAGTTTTTTGTTAGATAAATTTTCTGACCCACAATTTTCCTTGTCGCAGAGATTATTCCTTTCGATGCAAAATCAAAAAAAAAAAAAAAAAAGAAAGAAAAAAATGATTTACCAGATTTTCTGACACGAGGGATGTGTCAGACGAGCAAAAATGGAAAACCCAGATGAGGAGATTTCACTATTTTCTTCGAAAAATAAAATCTACACCTCCACCATCAAAGGGGTAATATTCAAAGAAAAAAGGGAAAAGTATGGAAAATGGAAAATCTAGGGGGGGAGGGGGAATGACAGATTACCAGGAGGAGAAAAGAAAAAGAAAATGCAACGCCGGGAATGTCACAATTCCGGCCGAAATAAAACTCAACGAGAAACACCCTGAATTATGTGCGATCTCTCTCTCTCTCCCCCCGAATCGCTATCCTTTTGGTGTCTCTCTCCCTTTCTCTCTCTCTACCCTGTAGAAGGGGGAAGAGAGAAAAACGAGAAAAACAGAATGCAAGCTCTGGGCCTTCTATTCTAAAAAGACCGCGCGGGTCTTTTGCTGGCCTTCCCGACAATTTTGTTGTCTGTATACACTTGTCATCTTCCTATTGGCTCTTGGCGTTGCCGGGTTCTTTTGACACCTCATCATGCGAAGAAAAGGAGCTACCGATGAGTCCGAGGTTGTATTCGCGATGATCTAGTGCTGGTATGTTGGGCGTTCCATATTTAGTTGGCTTCCAGTTACACTCGCGTGTGTTAGTTATGTCTTCTTATAAACTGTATGGCAGACCCATTATTTTTTTTTACTTTTTTTGGAGAAATTTTTATTTTTTTTTAAGTTAGAGTTTTCAACAAATTTGTGTAATAATCCTAACTCCAGTCAAATAAAAGCCGGCAAAGATTTATTTAACTTTTGTATATTTAAGAAGACTACTCAAATTTAATGTTTTTCGATCTAATCAGTCAGTTGTATCGAAATAGAAAATTTTTATAATACAATTTGTATAAAATATTAAATTTGTCAAAATATTGAAAAATATTGTGTAAAGCGGTAAAAATTAGATATTTTTATCAAATCTGATTGAATCAAGTATAACTATTTTATATTTAATTTAATTTTTTTTTAATTTTAAAATTTGAAAAATAAATTAATAAATAATGACTTTTTGTATTTCATTTTTTAATAAATTTGCTCTCATCTATCTCATTGTCTTAGGTAGTGACATCTTGTCTTGTTCTCTGCCCTGCTTTCAACTTTGTGGGTTCTTTTTTTTTTTGGCTAATTAAGCAAGATATAATTTTTTATTATTTTAATAATTATTTAATAATCATTTATTATTTATTATTTTAGCAAAATCATACTGTACTCTTAGTTTCAAGTTTAGATATTTTTAACACTCTCAAGCCCCGAAAATATTGATCCTTACTAAGCCATCATTAATTTGGTAGTATCACATATGAAAATTTGACACAATCCCACTCAAGTGCAGAAGGATTGATTCTTTTGTGATTTTGCTCTAATAGCGACTCAGCTTCGTCGCAAAAAGCAAGCCATTGATTCCGACATTGGTCCAATCGCATGGGACAAGCGATTGCTTTCAGCTACCTGATGTATGCTTAACTGATTCTCAAGTCTATTATATATAGCCTTATCATCATAACTACATTTTCAAGGGAAAAAATGACAATAATAAAGGGGACTCCTCTTTTCCGCTTGGGAATTTGGAGAAGTGCTTTCTTTTATATGAAGCATACACTAAGAGATGAAAAGTAGACGATAAGTTATATGACATGCTGGTTAACATCAATTAAATAGTCAATTAATATGTACACATTTTTGCCTTTGGTCAGAATGCATTGCACTGCCTCAAAACATCATAAACCGGGAGACCCCGCCTCTGAATTGAGCTCTACCATATTTGAATTGAATTAGTTGGATAATCCGGATACTAGTGTTCAAGTAAAAAAGAAGTAAAACATCTGAAACAGCACCTCACTATCCTAGACCCAAAAATCTCCCAGGCTTGGATAAGTAGGGAAAACGAGAGCAAAAGGATCAAGAACAAGCTAGACCGCCAAAAGCATCATGGAGTCTCTTCATGAGCAAGAGGACAGCTTTCGAAGAACCACACCTTTCAGGACCAAAGGCAAAATAATACCCTGAGCTAGCACATTAATTGGAGTGCTTCACGGTTGAGACCCAGCAGATTTAGTGCTGTTGCAGCAATGTGATGTCCGGTAAGCCCTGCATCATCAAGTTGTTCTTTGGGCGATGCATGTTCTATATAGTTGTCCGGCAAAGTGATTGGCCTCCACTGGAGAAATTTATTGCACAAAAGATTAGACACATGATTGCTAATTCAGAATGTTAAAGGGTTCAAGGGTTTCTGAGGCTTTTAAGAAAATCACCTTTATTCTTCCATCAAGCTGTCCATCCAGTGACATGAATTGTGCCACATGGGATGCAAATCCTCCAACGGACCCTTCCTCGACGGTAACAAGAAAGGAATGGTTTTCACAAAGCTGTCTGACAAGCCCAATGTCAAGAGGCTTGCAAAATCTTGCATCAGCAACCGTCACTTCAATCCCTAGCTTTGATAGAAGGGACCGAGCTTTAAGGCAATTCTGAACCATTGATCCATACCCAAGTAAAGCCACATCTTTACCCTCAACAAGAACTTGTCCCTTTCCGATCTGCTTACCAAAGATGGACAGGCCAATTTAGGATTAAAAGCCATGGAGGAACAGAGAATAGGCAAGGGAAGAAAATTGACCCAAAAAGAGAAAAATGATCACAAAATTTTGAAGACCTTTAACTTGTAGATATAGCAGAGAGACATCCGAAGAAATAAGGTTACAAATATATCAGATAAGAGTGACAGTCAAAAATAGGTTATATGCCTGAGACGGATAATTATGACGAATAGATTTCAAGAAACCATTCTCGCACTGCCTCTCTGCTTGTAGGGACATGCACATCGAATAGTTCTTTCAGTGGATAATTCAAATAATCGATGTTCAACACTTGGTGATGAATTCATGAAGTAGAGATTCATACATATACTATTAGAAACTTTGACACAAACAAAACTGTAACAAGCAGACTATGAAATTTACCTCAATAGGTTCCCCATAGCTGACAAAGCTCTTCATTCCAACTAAGGCACCTCTAGGATATCGAAAGCAAACTGGTCTGTCATTAATTTTGGCTGCAGTAACTACCATATTGACAAGTTCGTCCTCATCGGAAGGTGCCATAACAATCATGTTTGGTAAGCAAGACATGAAAGTTATGTCAAATGCCCCAGATTGCAGAGGACCATCAGAACCCACCAATCCTGCACTTGTGATAATGAAGCGCACTGGAATTCTTTGCTGGTCTACATCATGAACTACCTGCAATGGCAACACAAATTTTATAATATAAAACTATATTGTTTACATCTATACAATATATTAGAAAAGTTCAAAAAAGAGAAAAAGAAACCATATAGAACTACCATTTATGCTCCAACCAAATTCCTAGCAACTTGCGATCTAGACAGTACAATCCAAGATGTGGTACTACAGTGCACTAGATCACCAAAAAGGGCAATCCAGGCCTAATATACATTTGAAGTAATTCACTAAACACAAATCAAATAAACACATTTTTTTCTTACTCTGAATTGTAATTATGATATTCAATGCTTGATTTTCTTTTCTTTAATTGGTTTAGCATTGACTAAAACTTATTTTACATATATCCATATATGAAAACCACAAAAAATATATGAAATACTTAAGTGAAAGCAAGCTACCACTATAAATAATGGTCTAAATATCTAGCCTACCAACCAAGTACTGGGAAGGTAGAGTATCCCATTCCCCTACCCATACCCAGTACTATAATGAACGACAATATTCATAACATTGGCTCCAACCATGCATCATGTGCTCTCTTTGTCATCAAATGTACTGAAAACTAGACAATGCCTCTTGCAAGCAGCAGTGATACTTTCCTCACACCAAGAAGTGCAACATAAAAGTGACATCATGCTCAGTCTAAGCATGAATGATACATGTAAATAAAGAAAGGAATTTTCTTTTGGTGTGGAGTGGATTGATGGTGTACCTGATCATATGCCCTCTGTAGAAAGGTTGATGGGACTATGCAGAATGGTTTAAGCCCTCCGCATGACAAACCAGCAGAAAATGTCACAGCATGCTGTTCAGCCATACCCACATCAAAAAATCTATCAGGAAATTTCTCCTGAAATAGTTGAAGTGATGGCTCCATTCTCATGCCTGCATTTACAATCACAATTTCTTTGTCCTTCTGAGCTTCCATAACCAAAGCCTCTGCAAGGCAGTCACTGTATGTTCGGGGATGATCATTGAATGATGATAAGTTGCTTAGACCTGTCAAATTGAAGAGTCGCATACACTAGTCAAGCCAATCTAAGTTCCTACTCAAGCCAACAGGGGGAAGTCTTAGACAGAATGTTCTGCAGAAACATCAGAATCTAAATGCCAATGGAAAAGATGAGATAGAGATGAAGATACTTTGATGATCTTTGTCAGGTATGTCTCCTTTCTTGTTATCTTCTATTGCTTCATCTCCCTCCGTTATCACATGAACCAGGACAGGACCCAGTGAATCCAAAGATGCCACTTCTTGTAGGACGGTGACTAGATCTTCAATATTGTGTCCATCAACAGGGCCAATATAATACATCCCAAGCTCTTCAAACAGAGTAGCTCCAAGGGGTCCTATCATGCCACGTGCATACTCATCAACTTTTGCCGCCAATTCATGCATACCCTTGCCAATCCTCTTAGTAACACCCTAAAGATAATGCACCAGAATGAGTTACAAGGAATTTATTGACTTACCCATTTTAAGCAGAGTGCAAGAATAGTTCAAGGATTCCTGAATTTACAGTTTTACAGTAAACTTATAAGTCAGATGTTGCCATTTTATATTTGTTCCCTTTGTCTCTTCCATGTCCTGTAGAAACAGATGAGGATTTCTATTTTGATTGTTGTGGTTGAAAATTTTCACTTTCCAAGTGCTGGCAAATTATATGTAATTACATAGGCAATGGCATCAATACAAAATGATAATAGCAAGTGCTATTCAAAAGTCAATAACTTAACAAAGTCTGCACAAATAGCTCATCGATCCTCATTTTGTTGATTCTCACTAAACCAAATGGCACCAACTGAAACAAGGCCTATGCATTACCCAATTATCCTAAACTACTCTTGAGGATCAAAAACACATATCCATTAGCTACATACATAAGAATAATACCAAGTGCATGCCCTTTAATAGCATACTCCAACATACAGAGCAGGTACTTGTCTGGAAGAAAATAGGAAAACATACCTTAGCTGCCTCTCTGAACTTTCGAAAGGATTTGCAAGACTGAAGCTTGCTCAGAGTACTAGATAAGGCATTAATGGGTGTCTTGGAGCCCTCTTCAAGCTTTGGGTTTAGAGAGTGACGGCTATCATTTAGAATCACTATCATGTTTGAATCTAAATAACCTGCATTGCTCATAGCCTCATAAACCTGGCCAGCGGTCGTAGTCATGTTGTTGATAACTGTAACTACGCGTTCCCTTGACCCTTTAATATCCCGAGCAACTGCCATACCTGAAATAGTACAAAATGTTATTATGGAAGAACAATACTACATGTCTGTGAAAATTTATAGTCTTAGATGTTCTTTAATTACCAACACAAAGTACGTTCATGAGATAATATCTAACTACCTATGGATTCCGAAGGATTTTTGAATAATATACATTAGACATATAGTTACAAATACAGGGGAAATCTAACATTCTATGTGACACAGAAAAAGGGCGAAGAACGTGGATGAAGAGTACTACCAAGTCCAGCAGAAATGCTGCTGCACCCGTGCCCTGCACCAAATGGGTCATATTCACTTTCAAAGCGAGATGTGGATCCTGAAATTCCATTCTTTTGCTTCAGCGTATGCACGCGAGACCGTCTACCAGTGAGAATCTTATGTGCATATGTCTGTAATAATTAAAAGTATAATTGCAAACGTCAGTGAAATAGGTTTCCATGTATTAACAGCACTAAATCATATGTTCTACCTCTTCTCCTGCATCCCATAATATCTTGTCCATGGGAGCATTAAAAACATGGTGTATTGCTATTGTCAGCTCCACTGCTGCAAGACTGGCTTTCAAAGGTTTTTGTCCGTTAGACATTACAAAGGATAACTCTGAACGAATTTCATCAGCTAAAAGTTTCAACTCCTGCAGAATGCAAGCTTGAGTGAGTACAGAACATTGATACAACCTTGACATTCTAGGATTGGAATAAGAAAGTCCATGTTTAACCTTTACTGTAAGGTTCTTCAGGTGAATAGGGTATTCGACCATATCAAGAAATGGTGTTGGAGCTTTCTCCCAAAAGAAATCACCAAGATCAGGTAAGGAATGAAATATTCGACCAAAAGAACCCTGGACAGGGGGAATATTTTTTGATAATTGTCAATATCCAAAATTCAAAATCACTAAGTAGGAGTTACAAACAGATATGCAATGTTCAAGAATCAAAAAAACACAAATTTTATGCTTAAAAGAAACACCGAACAAAGAAGAAAAGTAACAATCTATTTATTTAAAGAATCTTCTCAATCAAGTACCAAATGATAGAACAAAAAGATTAATATAAATTAGCATGTGACTCAAAATAGAATTATGCATAAGAAGCACAAGGATCGAATGACAAACATCATAAGGCTTTTACCAGCTGAACAAAGCACAAACATGGAATGACACCCATCAACGAAAACCTCTATAGCATGAGTACATGACACAACGAGGAAACAGCAAGATGAAAAGTTATATAAATTTTAAGCTGGTAAGTTAAAAAAGGTCATATGGTGTTGTGTCTAAAGGGGTCGGACAAATTAATTCCTAAAAGTGCCTGTACAATATAAACTAAAAATACATCATTAAAATGCATGGACCAAAGACGACTTCCCTAACGTACGGGGTTAGAACCTAGATAACAAACAAAACCTGGGTTTTGTTAAACAACTACTTAACGAGCTAATGCCGAAATCATCCACATACCGACTATGAGGACTAGATTTTGTTAATTCTTCATTCCAATGATTTCCCCCAGAAAAAAATATGCATCTCCACATATAAGTAACTATTAAACACAAGAAAAGTGAAGTTGGAAGAATTGACACGAGATGACTTCTCAACATCCACCCATGTCTTTTTGGCGGGAAAACCACTCCAATTAGAATCACACTTAAGTGTGCAAAGGAAACAATCCTGAATAAGAACACAGAATGGGAACAAACCATGCATCTATAACGCGATTAAATAATTAAAATTCTACCAACTTCAGAAATTCAGCAAATAAAGCTAATTCTTATATATATAGTACCTTGGACTTGATGGTGGAGGCAAAAAATGGGTAAAACTTAGAAATACTCAAATTATTCCCCTTCGAAACTGAAGCCCTAAATTTCCGATGAAAATGAGAAGTCACTCCAAATGGGTTTTGTTGTGCACAAGCCATGAAATTCAATTCAAATCCGAAATTTCACAAACTCAATCAATTCCAACGAAACCCCACAGTCAAAATCCTAAAAAATAATCTTACTACATAAAACAATCTCTCAAAACTTTTAGTACTAAATAAACAAACACTGCTAGAAAACCCAAATGGGGTTTGAAGAATCCAAATGGGGGCATATAAGTAAAAAACCCGAAAGCCCAGAGAATTTATACTGAGACAACAAAATGTGATAAAGCTCAAATTCAATATAAATGGGAATTTAAGATTCGTCCCGTGGATCCTTCCTTCACTGAACACAATGAAAGAGAAAAAGATTCCGGCGAGAACGACAACAAAGGCGATAGGAATTATTTCCCTTCCTCATTGTACCATTTATTTATTGAGTTGTCATGGGATTCCTTTTTATTTATCTTCAGGCTCTCACTTTATGCTTTTCATGTTTTTTGTGTTTCCCTATGCATTTGTCCCATGGGATGAATCCGCCTATTTTTATTTTGAGAAGCAACTTTGCATCTTATCTGCACGTCAACTTTTTTTTTTTTTTTTTTTTTTTTTTTAACATGCTGACACTTGAAACCGAATTTATTGAAAGGAAAAAGATACCAGTTGAACCAAATACGTAATTACCTTTGTTTTTTATGATAAAATATGTAAAAAAAAAATTGTGAAAATGAAAAAGAATAAAGAAGACGACATCAATGATGAATTAAATGAATAGATTTAAAATCTAAGACCATTTTTAAGCATAGCTCATAATAAACTTCGGTTATACGATAATAATAATTTGAATAAGGAAAATAATTATTCTGATTTCTTTCTTTTTCTCTATAATCTTTTTTTAAAAGAAATCGACATGTTAAAATGAATTAAAATATGTTTTTAGATTAAATTTTCTCTCTTATTTAATCGATTAATTTTAAATCTAGAAATCGATTTATCTGAACAATTTAACAAGTTATGCTAATAAGTTGTTGAATGATTTCATTTATTTATAAACATGTCTTTTATTTATTTTTTTGTGAAAATCATAAATTTAAAATACAAATAATATGATGAGGATCTCTTTTCTTTTTTTTTTTTTCTTTTTAATTTCTTTTCACGTTTGTCACTTTTCTAGAAAAATGAAAAACGGAAAAAGCTGGAAACCCAAGACGAATGCACAAATCGTCTCCATCAAGTAGCATGAGGAGAGAATGATCACTTAAACCATCTATTTCTAGCAATCTTCTGTTTGCATCCGCTAAACCAGGTTTGATTTCACCGACCCCTGTTTGGTACATTGATATCCGTTAAATAAAATCTCAAATTTAAATCTTTATATTTTGAGAAAATATACACGGTAAGAGTTTTATTTTTAAAAAATTTAAATTGACTCAAACGTATTTAATCAAATTTCATATGAATAACGAATATCGATATTTTCTTTTATAAAAAATAAGGTACGATTTCTATGTTCAACCTATCAATAATAGGAATGCTTTTTATTTTTAATTTTTTGTTTTTATTTAAAAAATAAGAGCTTAATTAAATTAAAAATGAGAAATTAATAGAGCACCGACGTTGTTGGTCCGACTAATGGAGCTGTACAAGCATATACTTTTTTTTAGAGGTATTCGAATTAAATTACATAATATAGCATGATTAATTATCTATAAATATCCCTCCTCAAAACATTAACAAAATATGAAATTATCAACTTGAAGTTCGCATATGATATTTTATTTTTTATTTTTATAAACTACAATTATCTAGTAATCACGTTAAATACGATTAAAGTTGAGTTAGATTTTTAAAAAATAAAACTATTCCGATAACTATTTTTACTATACATAAGAATTGAATCCGAAATTTTATTTAAGGGGTACAACTATTAAACAAGTTATCAAATTCAAATATTGTATACAACGAAAAGATTCGCTGAGAGAGATTTACCCTTTAAAGATCCAATTTCACTCAAATCGGATTTAGTCAGAATCAATATAGTTATCGAATATTAGTGATTTGTTCAAAAAAAATAAAATATCTACGCACTCTATATTGAGTTAAATTAGAACTTTTTGTATTGAATTAATTGACACCAGAAATGTTTCTTTTTTTTTTTTTTTCTTTTTTGATCTTGGAAGTCTCATTCATACAAAATGAAGCATTACAGTATATTAGAGTTATTATTTGATATTAATAGACTTTTCTTTTTTTATCTTTAAATAAGTGCAAAAATTTTAATCACTACATTTTGGAAATCTGTCATTGATTATATTAATCCTTAAAGATTTACATTTGAGATGCATCGTGTACCGAAGTTTATTAAAATAAATTTGAATATGAATTTGATGTGATATTAAAAATATTTGAATACTATTATGATATCATATTAAAAATAGAAAATAATAATAATATGTAACCATAATATTCTATTATTTCGATGAATTATTACAATAAGTTAGATTTATATATATAATCTATTATTACAAATAGGAAAATTTAAAATCAAAGAAAATTAAATATTTTTAAAATCAAATCATTAATATATAATATATTCTAACCATTTACTATCATACTCAATAATCGATAATAAAAATCACTTAAATTTGAAACTGAATCTCAATAAAGAACCTAAAATCCTCATGATGTTTTTGCAATCCTGAATAACAACTTTGTTTTTAGAACGGACAAGGATTTTTTTGAAGTCGTATGTGAATATGTGAATGATTGCCTTAAAATCTTACTATAACTCATATCAAAGGTTGTTGAATTTGGCTCTCATTCTGACCGTGGCTTTGCCTCTTGCTCTAGCTTGGCTCCAACTTTGGCTCTAGCTCTGATGCTAACTCAGGCTCTTACTCTAGTGAAATTTGCCTACAAAAGATTTGGTTCGGTTTTAGCTCTGATTTTGATTCCATCTTTGACTCTTGGCTCTTGACTCTTGGCTCTTTCTAGTATGAAAGAACTCTGATATCAAGATAAAAGAAATTTTAAATATGATTCTAATATCGTATTAAATAGATTGAATATTAAAATATAAAGATGAAAGCAATATAGAATATGAAAACTAAATAATTCATAGTTTTATTAATTATTATAATAAGTTGATTTTATATAGAAAACTCATTATTATAAATATAAAAGTATAAAAATAAGAAGAATTAAATATTTTTAAAATTAAATTAATAATTAATTTGATTTTTATCCGCAATATATTCAAACATCGGAGATGTGTGGCCTACTCAAATTCATGAAAATGGAGCCCTTTGTCAGAGATGTACCAACGTGGATTCTTATGATTTGTTCCTTTTCTGGGTCAAGTAGGATTTGAATAGTTTTATGACTTTACTCGATTCATGTAATTAAAGTTTTCAAAGCAA
Organism: Dillenia suffruticosa; assembly: GCA_033439265.1. Taxonomy (NCBI): domain Eukaryota; kingdom Viridiplantae; phylum Streptophyta; class Magnoliopsida; order Dilleniales; family Dilleniaceae; genus Dillenia; species Dillenia suffruticosa. The sequence goes on from JAVTVX010000029.1 coordinate 23,699,416, forward strand.
CAACCTAATAATCACAGTTCCTTTTTCCAATCTGTTGATCGTAATTTCAACTTTTTGTGTAACAAAAAATATTCATGTAATTAAATGATAATATTGTTTTACAGTAAAAATAATTCTTGAAAGATGTAAAATTAAAAGTAAAGAAGACTATCATAGTTGAAATTGGCTCACATCTAAACATTTAAAAGTTCAAAATGACAAAAAACACAAATGAAAATGATCACCTTAAGTAAGTGGTGAATGAGTGAAATTTGAAAAAGATTTTATCGGGAAAGTTATCCCTTAAATAGAATCTATACAGATATTTAAATTGAATTAATCGATATATAATTATGAATGTTACATAAACTTAATAATAATAAAAAAGGACCAGTGAAATTTGCCTAGAAAAGATTTGGCTTGGAGGGTGCTATGGCACAACAAGCTAAAAGATGTAGCGGGTGCTCTTCATTTTCTTACCCACGTGTTAAAGCCAAAGGTCAGCCATGGCTCAAACCAAGTATGATATCTCAGGGCCAACAACACTGTCAAACTCAACAACAAATCCATGATCAACAATATTTTAAAACCTATTTTTCTTGAAAATGCCACAGACTTATAAAAAGAAATCAGATAACTTTATACAATTGAATAATTTAAATTTCAAATATTTTCATGCAAAATTCTGGAACTGACTTTTGGATAAATATGAAATTTATATATTTTTATAGAATATTTTAGAGAATAAATAAAAGTGGCTGATGAGAACTTACACCCGACCGTCAGAATTTATCAGATTAAAGTATTAATATGGGCAATCTCTCTCATTTTGAAATACCTATCATCGTATTTGAACTACCAAAAGAAGTATGCAAAATAACTTCGGAAAATTGTAGGAAAAGAGTGAAGCAACTCTAGGTGAGATTGTGACACAGAGTTTCTCGTAGTTTCTAGAAATTATTGGAGACAGTCATAGAGGAATCTCACATGAAAAGATCCAAGGCTTTTTTGTGGATATTCCATGGCACACAAGATACTTTTCTTGTTTGTCGCATGATTGTGATGTGTGTTCCAAATTTCCATTTCGCCGTTAATTTTCAACCGGCCGGTCCGATTCAATTGACTTTTTCCTCAACAATTTTTCAAAATAGCTGTGTAATATTTTTTTAGTGTTGGATCAATCGATATCTGAAGTCATATTTTGATCAATTCAATTCGAATATTGTCAGATTTAATTTAAGAGAGAACCCTTCTAACACAATTTTTCCGATATCCGAAGTCATGCTAATTTACTAATTTTGATTCAAAAACTGTTTCAAAAACTTCGACTCAAATTTTATTAAATTTTAACATAATTCATAAATCACTTGAAAATCCTTTTCAAGAAAACAGTAAAAATAAAATAAAATAAAATAAAAACTCTATTTTAATCTGAAAATAATATAGGATGTTTATCTAAGACCTTTTTGTTTGTTCTAAACATGGTGTGTCTATCTCACCTAGTCGAGTGCACCCGATGCTTAAATTTAGCAATAATATGTAATTTATTTGGAAAAAGTTTATTTTTGTTGCTAATCGTGTAATTAACAATAAAGATTATTAGATTTATTCTAATACATGATGTAAAAACTTTTGGCCCATCGTAAGTTTTCTTTTTACGAAAAATACTTTTATAGAAGAGTATTTAATTAGGAAATAAAAATCATTTTCCTCGTAATATATTTCGACTCAAAATTATTTAATCATTTATTATTCAAAATTTGTTAAATGCGATATTTCATTGGTTTGCGTTGTCTATATAGTTTACGGATTAATATCATAAAAAATTATGAAATAACGAAATTAATAAAAAAATAAAATCAAAAATAGAATTTAAATTTTGGGTTTTCTTTACCACCACATCCACCCTTGTTTCACTCTCAAACTCTCGATAAATCATCAGCACCCCACTATTCAAACGTAATAATGGAACTGTTCTCTAATACTATAATTTGTAACTTTTTGATTTTTGAATGTACTATCTAATTTTCTATTTTAAATTAATTTAAAATCTAAAATTTTGACTTGGGGTTCCCTAATTTTTTCGAGAAGGGATACCCTAGACCCCCCCGGGGGGGGCGGTGGTAAAAGCAAGTGTGAAATATTTTCTGAAAATATTAATTTCTACTTGTCATATTAATCTTTTTAATTTTTTGAGCTATAGGGTAAAGTGAGTTCTGGCCATACTACAAGAAAAAATTGATTGCTTCCTATTTTATTATATATTTTAGGTGACCTTTAATCAAAAAATTACAGGAGAAAGCATACCTTTGATTTTTGTTTTGAGTTTTTACTCTCAAAATTTTTATTACTTTTTTTTTTATTTTTTAAAAAGAAAAGCCACAAGTGGGGATCTACATTCTCCACTCTAATAGAATTACAATATTACAAGGGAAAATTCAAATTTGAGATTTTTAAGGAAAAATAAATAATATCTGTTAAAATATAATTTATTGGTAAGAAAATAATTAGACATGAAACCGGTTCGGTTCTGGCAGGTTCTAGTCTAGTTCCTGGACGGGCCCAGGAACCGCGGGCCGGTTCGGCTGCGGTTCAGAAACTTCCGGGGCCAGGCAAAGCTAGTTCAAAAAAAAATTGTTTGGAATTGGCCTGGCCCTGTGAACCATGCAGGCCAGCCGATTCAATGGTTTTTCAAAGAAAAAATATCAAAAAAAAAAATGCCATTGGAACTAGGCCAGGCAGGTTCAAAAAGGACCGGACCGGCCCTGTTACTGTAGCAGCCGGTCCGGTTCTAGGTTACTGTTGCTCTAGGCTGGTTTCCAATCCGGGCTACAGCAGGCAGTTGGACCGATTTTCCGGCGAAACTAAGCCAGTCCCATCTCTAGAAATAATTCTTTTACAATCATGTGGAACTCAACCAAGAGTTATTAGGAAATTTAAATAAAACAAGGGCATAAATGCCTTCATGATCTCGTGGAGCTTAACTTGATAACTACATGTATTTTGCTTTTAAGATTCAAATATTAATTACATGAACTTTGCATGAAAATTCCGAAATTAAGTTAACAAAATGACAATGAGAAAAATATCCGGTTCGCAAAGTAAAAGAAACAAAAATTTGAACCGAACAATAATAAATTTGATGGCTCAACATTTATAAGAGCAAAGTTGGTTATTTTGGGTATTGTTCACTGACCCTTCCCATCTTAGTTTTAGTTCCAAATTTTGAGAAGTATGAATGCTTAGCATACCCCCCTAAATAAATAAAAACCACGACAAATTTAATTTTAATTTCAAATTTTGAGACAGACCATTCTTAAAGAGATAAATAATAAGTAATAAAGAAAATCCAAGACGTCAATTATGCTTTCTTAATGTCCATGACACTGTAAATAGGATTATAATTAAATATGATTCACTTCTACGTTCTACCCTTTTGCATTAGTAGTATATATGGTGAATGCTTGCTCTGGGGAGGCCATTTTGTGTCCTGTAATCGAAGTTATTTTTATTTTCTTTTTTACAAGATCTACTACCAATTCTCTCACCATATCCCGGAAAAGCTCAGAGACTACTTTCTCAAGATTTTTACTTTTTATTTTTTCTACTATATCATGTTTGTTCAACCATTTTAAAGTTAATATCGCCCCCCCCTCCATTGACTGTGAATGGCATCACAGGGTTGTATCAGCCAAAGCATGATACCATGCGAGGTTTTATTTGTTTGCAGGATGTTAAGGAGTCATCACCTATTCCTTCAATGGCCTTCCTTGTGTATAGTTGCAAGTTTCTTATACAATCTCTCTAATGGTGATGTAGGCACTGCTGCGCAATATGCTCCACCATATCTACGTAAGCATGCCAAAAAAAAAAGAACTATAAATTTCTCTCCACCCCCCCCCCCCAAATTAGTTGACGTTGATTTTTGATTTTCTGTATTCGTTGTTCGTTTGGTGTAACAGCCAACGCTTGTTATGAAAACGATGCATTGCAATTTCCTCCAAACAATTATTTTGCATCGGCGGGAGATGGGATTTGGGACAACGGTGCAGCTTGTGGAAGGCAATATAAAGTGCGGTGCATAAGCGCAGCCAAGCCTAAAACATGTGTTCCTGGACAAACAATCCGGTCAAGATTGTAGATAATGCACTGTCTTCTTCCTCTTGACCTTCTGCGAATGGAGCCACCATAGTCCTCTCCACCACAGCCTTCCAGGCCACAGCCAAATCATCAGCTTCATCCGTTAATGTAGAATTTCAACAGTGTGTTACAATTTTCTTCCCTATCTTTTATCATTTTGGTATTACTATAGTCATAGGTGAGATGTTATTTGTCATCCATAGAATGGTCCTTTAGAATTATATGTGAACTGATTTTTTTTGTCTTTTAAGAATTATAACATTTTATATTTGATTGGCCAATAATTACTTAAAATAACACTTTTGCTTTGGAAATTCCTTTTATTATTTATATAGCCCATGGAGCTTAAGCATGAGCGTAATAATTAAAAGAGATAACCAAAATGAAGGAAAATTGCTTGACACATGGTTTTTGGTTCGGATAATAATTTTTTAGTAAATGATATTATTTATGCATGATTATCGTTCTAGAATTATGTAAATATTGATATCTACAGAGTTGATCCATCAAACAACTATATCATTCTCGATAGTATATCAATAGTAACTAAACTACGATCAAACGATTACCAGATCACTAACCCATTCATACTCCACAAGATCTTAAAAGGGTTTGTCTCAATTTTTCCGACGGATTCATATTTCTTATATTTTTTATAACTCCCATTTGATCATGAAAAAAGATATTATCAATTCTATTTTGTATTTTAATGCTTCCCCTCTCCAAAGGGGTTTAACATAATTTGATTTTGAAATTATTCACTCAAATATCATATTATATTTTGTATTATTATCGATTTTTCCTATGGCTGTGGCAATTTTCATTTTTTTTTTTTGGATTCTAATTGTGGAATTGACATAAGGCTCTTTTCCATGGGCAGGGAGTGAAGTTGAAGCACATTGGAAGACTGAAGGAGGTGGAAATTCAATATGGTCCGCGCTCTTGAGTTGTGAATTCGATCGTCTGCATTTAATTACACTTGATTGCTCCGTGGCACTTCTCCCGTGTATTCTAAGGCTATTCATAGCCATTTTTTGACCTCAAGTTTTCGTCCCTCAAATTGTTGTCATTGCTGGCATTTTTCCTATTAAAAGAATTTTCACAGACCAATCAATGAACAGCTCACAATTTTTTTAATAAATTATTAGTATTCGATAATAATTATAAACCCGATTAAATTCGATTTGAGTGGAGTTGATCTTTAAGAGACAAAACTCTATCGATAATTATTTTCACTATATATAAAATTTAAATCTAAAATATTATTTTTAAAAATTATAAGTATTCAAAACCAACCAAACGTAGTGCTCACAACTATTTTCTAGCCACAAGGTTTGCTCATGCGGCGGCAATACCAATTTAACTTTCGTAAAAGGCTCGGGGAGAAAGAGCTTGAATTTGCTATGTAAATGGTGTGGGGGAGAAAACAATTAAGACAAGCTCTCACAGTGTCCCCATAATTAAAAAAAAAAAAATTATATCCATATTTACTAACATGCTACCAAATACCGATAAATACGAAAAATGCGACTAAAGTTTAAAAAAAATGAATAAAATTCTTAAAATGCTATTTACTCCTTCAACTAATAATTTCTCCCTGCATATCATATAAATTTCTAATTTTTCCCCTTTTAAGCTAACTTTGCAAAATTCCATAGCAACACCTTTTTTCTTTTTAATTACAATTTAATGACATATTTTTTTTTTTATAATTTTGTCACATAAACAAAATAGACTTAATTCAGTAGCATAAATTATAAAAAGAATATCCGGAAATTTTCTTTCTGGAGTGACGGCGAGATTGCTTCATCTTCAACCGCTCTTGAAGCAATGACCGGCAAATGAAGAAACTCGAGACATGTTCCTAAATAACCCAAAAAAAAAAAAAAAAAATTTAAAAAAACCCTGACCCAAAAATATTTCTCCAAATAACCCATATTTGTCGCGTTTTAGAGACGCGACACAGTGTGTCGCGTTTCCAAAACGCGACAACCCAAATGAGAGAGAGAGAGAGAGAGAAGGAGGGAGAGGGAGGGAGAGGAGTCCGCGGGGGGGGAGGGAGAGAGGGGAGGAGAGCGGCGGGGGAGGGAGGAGCGCGGCGGGGGCGGCGGGGGGAAGGAGAGAGAGGGGAGGACCGCGACGGGGTGCGGAGGGGGGAGAGGGCCGCGGAGGGGGGGAGGGAGAGAGAGAGGGAGGGCCGCGGGGGGGAGGGAGAGGGGGGGGGAGGGCCGCCGGGGGGGGGGAGAGAGGGGGAGGGCCGCGGGGGGGGGGGGAGGGGGAGGAGAGAGACAGCGGAGGGGGGAGGGAGAGAGAGAGAGGGAGGGCCGCGGGGGGCGGAGGGGGGGGAGGAGAGAGAGAGAGGGAGGGCTGCGGGGGGGCGGAGGGCCGCGGGGTCCGCCCCCCGCGGCCCTCCGCCCACCCGCGGCCCTCCCCCCCCGCGGCCCTCCTCCTCTCTCTCTCTCCCTCCTCCCCTCCCCTGTCTCTCTCCTCCCCCTCCCCCCCCCCGCGGCCCTCCCCCCCCTCTCTCCCTCCCCCCCGCGGCCCTCCCTCTCTCTCTCCCTCCCTCCCCCCCTCCGCTGTCTCTCTCCTCCCCCCTCCCCCCCCCCTCGGCCCTCCCCCTCTCTCCCTCCCCCCGCGGCCCTCCCTCTCTCTCCCTCCCTCTCTCTCTCCCTCCCTCCCCCCTCCGCTGTCTCTCTCCTCCCCCTCCCCCCCCCCGCGGCCCTCCCCCTCTCTCCCTCCCCCCGCGGCCCTCCCTCTCTCTCTCCCTCCCCCCTCCCCTGTCTCTCTCCTCCCCCTCCCCCCCCCGCGGCCCTCCCCCTCTCTCTCCCTCCCCCCGCGGCCCTCCCTCTCTCTCTCCCTCCCTCCCCCCTCCGCTGTCTCTCTCCTCCCCCCTCCCCCCCGCGGCCCTCCCCCTCTCTCCCTCCCCCCGCGGCCCTCCCTCTCTCTCTCCCTCCCCCCTCCGCGGCCCTCTCCCCTCCGCACCCCGCCGCGGTCCTCCCCTCTCTCTCCTTCCCCCCGCCGAGCTCCTCCGTCCCCCGCCGCTCTCCTCCCCTCTCTCCCTCCCCCCGCGGACTCCTCTCCCTCCCTCTCCCTCCCTCTCTCTCTCTCTCTCATTTGGGTTGTCGCGTTTTGGAAACGCGACACAGTGTGTCGCGTTTCCAAAACGCGACAAATATGGTTTATTTGGGGAAATATTTTTGGGTCAGGGTTTTTTTAATTTTTTTTTTTTGGGTTATTTAGGAACATGTCTCGAAGAAACTCTCTTGCGTAATCAAACATAGCCATTGATTCAACAACGTAAGCATGAAACTGTATCTTCATGGCAGAAACTACAAGTCAGGTAACTTCCTAACTAATTACAAAACAAGATAAGTCAAGGGTAAGTTTACAGGCAACTAATTTTTTTTTAATATCCAAAATCATATTTCAACTAATCCAATTTAAATATCTATCGTATTTTTGTTTAGAGACATCTTTTTTAATATAATTTTTTCTATTTTCAAGTTTCGAATATGAAACTTGATTAAGAAATCTAATATCACATTTTGTTAAATCGATTTTCCGTTAGTTCTTTGGTTAACATAAGAAGCAAGATAACACGTACTCTATGCTAAAATTTGTAACTTATGGTTTTATAATATATATTTTATTATATTATATGAATTTCAATTTTGTCAGGTAAAGAGATCTTCCGCTGATAAAAGGATGTGTTTTGTTATTTCAATTAATGAGAATATTTTATTCACAAATTTGCTTTGGGTTTTACTTATTTATGTGTAACCTAAGAGTTCTTTGGCTTTGTTTGGAAAATTTAATAACTCTTTTGTTTTATGTTTTTTATTATTCTTTAATTAAAATAAAAAAATTAATAAAAAGTATACTGATTTTACAAATAAATATTAAAATTTCTAAATAAAAAATAAAATAACTATTATATTAATAATTTTTCTAATAAAAGTTTTATTTAATCTCGAGTATCAACTTTTTTCTATATCCATTTTTTACATCCTTTTTTTTTTTTGCAATTTTCTTTTTCTAAACGGTTCTATTTGTCAAGGCTAGGAAGGTAATTACGGGGATCCCAGGAGTCCAATAATTAAGTCGTCTTAATTCAGCTTTGTCCAGAAGTCGGTACTTCTTCCGGTCTTTCTCATCCTGATCATTTTCGTTTCTTCGGAATCCTCTCTCTCTCTCTCTCTCTCTTCTTCGGTTTTCAGCATGTCGGGAAAAGGAGCGAAGGGTTTAATAATGGGGAAATCTCCAGCCCTAAATGCCAACAAAGACAAGGACAAGAAGAAACCTATCTCTCGCTCTGCTCGTGCTGGTCTTCAGGTCTCTCTCTCTCTACATTAATTTTTTTTTCAACTTTTATGTTTTTCCACTTTCATGCCCTTTTCTTGCGATTCCACGTTGAACCTCTAATTATGAGTTTGCTCTCTATAATTTCTTGATCTTGATGAATTTGCTTGCGTCATAGATATATTCTTTCTTTCTGATTGTGGATTTCGCGAGAGAGAGAGAGAGTTGATTTTGAGGTTTTAGTTTTAATTTATTTATTTATTTTCTTTTAGGTACGTTGATAAATGGGGTTTAGATGTTGGTGAATTATGAAAAAAAAATGGTTTAAGGTGAAGAAATTTGGAGAATAAAGGAAATGCTGGACGGAATTGCTTGAATTAACAAGAGGTGGGAAAATGTGAGAGTTAAAATTCAAATTCGCTCCTAAAGTAACACGACAAAGCCTTGCCATCAAGAAATTGGATATCCTACTTATTTGTCTGATTGAAATGGTTTGTGAATCTATACTTTCTGTGGCATTGTATGCCTTTAGAACGTTAATCTTGTAAAAGGAAAAATGGGTTAATGGGAAATTAGCCAAAAAACAAATATAGAGGGGCGGGGATTTCCTTTGCAAGAAATTTATTGTTTTCTTCATATGTAAGTTGTTTTCATAATTTGTTGGTTTATTAATTTCCTTTTCCCTTTGAATTATTTTCACTTGTGGTCATAAAAAAGCTTCATTAAATATCTGTGTGGGTTTTGGGGATTTTAAATCCATTCTTTGAAAAGCTTTGAAGATGACGAATTGATCTTAAGAATTATATTGAAAAGATATATGTAAGAAATTGGATGATGAGTTTAGAGCGGAAGACTGTGTGGTGCCCAGATTAATTACTTGACATCTTGCAACTGATAAGAGGTCAGAGCCGTCCAACACTGTGTCCAAAACTGTTGTACATGACGTTTGGCATCCACATGCCTCCTCTCTACATAGTTTTTCCTATAGGTGTTTACTCCATGCCAAGATCTTATCTTTTGAGAACAAAGTCTGTGTAAGGTGATTCTCTCCATGTGTAATAGTAATATCCCTAGATTCCTCTTGGGATTCCAAAAGATAGCTTAGGGTTGTCAATTAACCTAAGGGAAGGGCTACTTACGTCATTTGTCCCTTTGGTCTGATGAAAATAACACAACTTGTCCAAACCGTAGAAACATTGATTTCACCAAGCTCTCTCTTTCATTCTTCTCTCTCCTTTCTACATGTACAACCACCTTCAAACAGTAATTACTCAAATTCAACAAGCCTATCGACAAGGGTTATTAGGAATCAACCACAGAATATAGAGGCTTCTACCTTGACTCATCCAAAATCAACACTCTCAAAACTCAATGTTGAAGGCCTAACTTGACAATTCTCAACTCTATCCTTGGACTAAACTCCCTTGGCCACCAACTAATTATTTTCATCTTGAAGCATATAGTTGTGTCTTCTTGACAAAATAATAATCAACATCAGTATTCTTGGTCCTCTCATGCAACATAAGATTTGAGACAATATGGGATTTTGCTTGATTGTCCATTTCAACTTATAGGCCTTGAGTACTTGAACCAAAGTTCTCCCAAGTGTTTTATCTAGATAAGCACAAAAATGCTGGGAGCAGTAGGTGCTTGGACTCTACACTGGATCTTTTAACAACTATTTGCTTTCTCCTCTTCTTCAATACCGTATTTCCCCAACAAAAACATGATAGCTAGTGGTAGACTGTCGATTGCTCAATGATCCTGCCCAATTAGCTTGTGTGTAGAACCCAAAATTCATGTATCCCCATGGTCATGGTAGAGTAAACCTCTACAAAAGGCACTTTTGAGATACCTCAAAATATGAATTGCATCATCCAACTGACTATTGCTCCAAGAATCCAATAACTGGCTTACACACTCATAGTAAAAGAGATGTCTGGATGTGTCACTGTCAAGCAATAAACTTTCCAACTAATTGTCCATACTTGCCTATCTCATAGTTCATGAGTATCCAGGATCCAACTTGCTATTAGAGTCCAGATCCTAATATCTCAGCCTTATTAGATAAATTCAACATATATTTTAGCACTGACAAGCATACCCCGAATTGTGATCAAGCCCCCTCAATATCCAAAAAATAACTAAAAGGACCAAGATCTTTTGTCTATAAAAGAACTTTAACTCCTATATTTCCTTCTGCACATCCCCTATGATAACATATCATCCATATAAACGATTAAAATTAACCCATGTGCAGGGGAATTGTGATGAAGCATTGAACAATGAACCTCGCTTGGAGCCTGAACTACAGGACGACATTATCAAAATGTCCAAACCTTACCCAAAGTGGCTTTTTTGGGCAATATAAAGACTTTTTTAGTTGGCAAACCAACCTTGGCTATCTATGAGCAACTAACCTAGAGTAGCTTCATATTCATCTCCTCAGCTAGATGAACATGTAAAAACTCAGTCTTGATGTCTAATTGATGAAGTACCAGTAGCCAATGAAATGTAACAGTAAGAGATCAAATCTCAGACAAATGTGATCTTCGTTATATGAGAAAATGCCTCGGAGTAATCAAACCTTTTTTTTGGGTGTACATTCATTTCCACCAATCGAGCTTTCAACCAATCAACCTTTCCATCCAGGAGGACTTCGCACTGTTCACTTATCTACGGCCAATAACTTGTTTGCCAATAGGAAGGTCCCAAGTACCATCCATCTGTGATGCTTGCATCTCCTCTTGCATCCTTCCAGCCATCATGACCTAAAGCCTTGGGAAGATAAACACTAGATAAAGAAGAAACTAGCAAGTAATACAATGGAGGTTAGTGAATATAGATGATGGCTATGCAGATTGGATGGGACGTACAAGACTGTTTACCCTGTCGAAGAGCAATAGGAGCATTTAAACATGGGAAGGAGGATTTTCTCATAATATGGGCTGCTAGCAAAGGTGGTGAAGATACATGTTCCTTACCACTTTATGTTCTGTCTGGCTACACACTTGCAAATCCAGATGATGGAGTTTCCCAAACTGATTAGGATGGGACTTTGAAGAGCTAGATACATGAGGATCAGAAAGGTGCAAAAGAGGACAATCAACTCAATAGACTCATGAAAAAAGAATGGAGTCAATTAAAAAGATGTAACATTTGCAAGAGTAAAGAAGTGATGTGATTCAATATCGTAATACATATGACCCTTTTGGAACCTAGAGTACCTAAGAAAGACACATTGAATTGCCCAAGGGCTTAACTTGTCCTTGCTTGGACACTACTCATGCACAACCGACACCCATTCACAAAATACATAAGGGTAATAGGAAATAAGGTAAATTACGAAAAAAGGATGGAGTATGGAGTCTCTTCAAAGAGAACATGTGTGATTACTTAGGCAGCATTGTGAGAGCAATATCACTTCAAAACATTTAGGTACTATTATTTGGATTAACATGTTTTGGTCATCTTTACGATGTGTCAAATTTTTCAGTTGGCTACTCCATTATGCCTTGGGGTATAAGGATTATATTACTAGTGAATCATGCCTTGGCTACTCACAAATTTACTAAATGAATTAGAAAAATAATTTTTAATATTATCAGTTTGTAAAATATGAATATAACTTTCAAACTGAATTTCAGTTTTCTCTCAAAATTTGTGACATCAATTCAGAATGTTTTTCCATCAAAAATTTGGGTGAACAACCATGAAAGGTTTTTAACTCGCTTATATACCCTGACAACAAGCATAAGCTAATAATGCTTCCCGATCTCATAATCAAAACTAAAAATACCAGATAAAGTGGAGACAAGTCTCTTTAACACCTCCAAGGATGGATAACCAAGACGACAAGGGATTTGAAGGGAAGTGCCTGTGACAAAACAAGCATCTGGTTGTGGAGTTCAATGTGTAGATGCATATTCAGTAGTAACTCCAACATAGTGAAGACCATCGGATTCATGTTGTTTGCTAATGTTCCTCAGTCTTTAAATCCTGGAAAGCAACAAATCTAGGCAAAAGGTGAGCATTGTTTTTGTTTAGTTAGTTTACTAACAGACAAGATCAGACAGAGATTTATCAATATACGGTACAGATGGCAAGAGAAGAGATTAGATGGTTTAATATATCCAATGACACAACGGATCCATCAGCCTCGATGACTTTAAGTTAACAATCAAGTGGTTTTATTTGAGTAATTCGACTACATTTACTTAAGATATGGTTAGATGCTCTAGAATCAAAGAACTCATGGAGTATGGTTGATGATGGACATACAATATGATTACATAGCTCAGCAAGGGATGCAGTGGCTAACAGTTGTTGAGACATTTGACTATTGAGCACAACATTATCACCTTTTGGGAATTCAGAGGCCAATTCTGAAGAATTTGCTTCATTAGTTGTTCATAGAGGCCAACGAAACAAATCCTAACATTCATAGCAATTGAGCCCATCTTTCCCACATTGGTTGCATTTTCTAGGTGCACCTCAATTTATGACCACTTATACCACCATGACGTGCACATGCACGCCTCTACCTCCATTCTACCGTATGCTGTAAAGGCTGATTTCTCACTACTATTTTCATGTGTAGAGCTAACTTTTGATTAGGGAGATTGTAGTACTCTAGCATAAATTTTTGCGAGTGAGGGAAGTTCTGAACCCGCAAAATCTGTGATCTGACAGGCTCAAACCCTGGTCTTGGCTTTGCAAACAACCTCATCCTGAGCATTTTCTTTTTCTGTCTCTGCATCTTTTTCACATCAATAGGGAAAGTCTGCAACATGTTCATCTCCTCATGCACACATGTTAGATTGGCAAAATACACTGATTCTTTTATCATCTTGCTAACTCTAAAACAACTCAATTCTTAAGTTATATGGTCCAGTAGTGTTGCTGGACTATTATATCATATTCCTGTACGTCCTTACATGTTTCTAAGTAACCACAAAATGCTTCACGGCATTCCACAAGAGGCTTGAAACACTGTTGTTCTTGACTCCCTGCATCTTTAAGTGGATCATTTTTGGGGGACTTACTGGTAAGATAATCGGTCCTACCTTCACCCTTAAAGTATACCACAAGCTATCTAGACCATTGCACTAATTATCCCCCTTCAGTCGACGATTAACAATTAAGGGAACAACTAGGTTTGACAGCAATGAAGGAACAGCCTTCTTTTAACTAGGTACTCCACTTGAGGCCATTAGCCTTTTGAATGTCACAATCCCACAAAAGCACTATCAACCACCATAAAAACAGAAGGTGGCTGTGGACGAAGGGCAAAACTTGCAACAAATACAAAAACACAATAATTGGACATAATGGGACCAAACCTACATGCTACTAGAGAGAGGACCAAAAATCGATCAACCCTGTAGCTCGTGAGCGTCCATTGGGCTTCTAAGCCCACATGTGAGTTTCATGTGCTGGCAAAGTCACCGAAGCTCTCAAACACTTAACGACATGCCAGATTCCATCACTAGCCTCTGGATGCTTGACTCCATATCTCCCCAGAAGTCTTGGTATGGTCTCAAATTTCTTACTTGATGTCTTAATCTTGAGTTATGAGGGTTTCTTCTTCAAGTGGCCTTTGGAACTTATGAATCCAGGTTGTTCTTTGAGTTCTCATCTTAAGTCTGGTTTAAAACCTGCCTTGCTACCATGTAGTGAACATGGCAGAGAGGAGAGAGAAGAATGAAACAGAGGTTGAGAGAAATCAACTTGTCTGCATTTTGGATAAATTGTGCTTCTTATATTAGACAAAAAGGACATATGCCATAATTATCCCCCCACTTAGGCACATTGAGAACTCCTAAATGACAACTCTCAACAGCAATAAATGTTTTAGTCTAGGTAGTGAAAGATTTGAGTAAAAGTTATTGAAAGCATCAATATTATTCAAACAAATAGTTGACCTTAGGTTGACCAACCGGAATGGTGTGACAGGGAAAAATTACATGCATGCTAAAAAGCTTATTGTCATTTTTTTTTTTTTTTTTTGCCCCTCGCCTCTGTGCCATTTGTTTGAGAAACATTTCACTCAGTGAAATCCTAAAGAATCTTGTCATGGGTTGAGGCTATGGAGGGTGTGAAAGCTAGAATTCGTATGATAAATTGTTTTGGCTATGATAAATCTTTGCATTAGTGGATACTGGAGAGCATGAAGAAGTTTATGCATTTCTTATTGGATTTTTAGGATCGAGGGCTGTGAAATTGGGACACTTCAAAACGGTGTTTGTGCTTATGTTTACTATCACATTGAAGACACTCATTTGGCACTCAATTGCATGTAGCATTTCCAATAGAATGGCATGGTATGCATGCTTGATTTTGCTACCACTTGGGGATAACACTCCTTTGGCCTGCTTTTGCTATCAGACATACGATGTGTCATTTTCCAATTTTAATTACTCTCAAACACTGAACATCGCTCCTACACTTCTAACAGACTTCAAGTTGTGCTTGTGTTTAGTATCTCATGGAAGGCATTTGTTTGCCACTCATTGGGCATGTAGCATTTCCAACAGAATTAGGGGTGAGCATGGGCAGGGTCGGGTAGGGTAAAGGCCAAAACCTGTACCCTACCCTATCCTTCATCAGTTCGAAAGTTTCTACTCTACTGTATGAGAAACTCTACCTTACCCTTACCCTACCCAATTTTTACAAGGTAGGGTACAGGGTAAACCTGTAGAACCTATCATTTTCCAAAATTGCATAAACTTTTTTTTTTCCTTTTCCTTTGGAGCAATACTTTAATAAAATTGAAATTTGAACTCCAACTCTTTAAATAAAATTTACTTTTTTTTTTTTTTAATTTTCTTGAAACTTTAGCTAATGCTAATTCCAATTTTTTTTTTTTAAATGTTACTGACTTTAATTTAAACTACCCTATCAGAACCTATGGTCGGTTCTACAGGGTCTACCCTATAACGAATAGGTTAGAACCTGTACCTTACCTTATCGTTTATCGGTTTTATATTTTGTACCCTTACCCTACCCTATGAGAAGGTATACCCTACCCTATTACACAGGATTAGAGTTGGGTACAGGTTCACCCTATCTGTTTGCACACCTCTAAATAGAGTGATATGGTATGCATGACTGATTTGCTATCATGTTAGAGATAACATTCCTTTGGCACTTGTTGAGTACACGTCAGGCATACCATGTGCCATTTCCCAATTTTAATTACTCTCAAACACTGAACATCAGTCCTACACTTCTGAGAGACTTCAAGATCACTTCTTGAACACTTTAAACACACATTGCTACTGGAACTTTTAGGGTATCAAGCTGCCTTTGTTTCTTTTTAGAAAGCTTTGGTTAGTCTATGTTTCCTCTGAAGTTGCTTTTTGATATATTCTAATCAAGGGAACTCTTAGAAGATAGGGGTGATATGGGCTAATGGGTGTTCTTGAGCATGAATGGACTGTCTTTTTTGACCAGCCATTGGAAATTTGATCTGTTGCTGAAATGAATTGGATTATACCTTTTGTTGGAAAAGCCAGATGATTTTCATTTAGGAATGGTCATTTTTGTCATTATGTTGGATGATACGGTTCAGATCAGATGCGCTTGTATGTTTGATGGGGTTGAATTACTTGTAGATAGGTGCTGGAACTTGTTACCGGGCTTTCCCATTAGTGTAGGCGGTCATTTTTTTCCTTTTATTGACTCTTTAAATACCTCCTAGGAAGCAAATCTTTTCTTTTGGTATGATTATATATTATTTTCAAATTTTTGTCTTTGCCTATGCTGGTTGTTTCTTTCTTAGCTAAGTTATAAGTGGAATGATTTAAGAAGGCTTGCAGTTTAAAACCACAATGGATATGGGGATGTCTTCCTTGACTTCCATGATTCTGTCTCTTAAGTCATATAAAGGACTCTCTAGACCTGTTGGTTTGTAATAGCATTTCGTTAAACTGGCAGATCAAGGTTTTGACAGTATGTTATGGCTGGTTGATGATGTAGTGAGTCCCTAAAATTGCGAACTCTAATTGCTAGGGAGTGGCTAAGAAATGAGGAAAGAGTTGCGAGTTGGATAGAAATAAAAGCTTATGGTTATATGTGGTGGGAAACTCTATTATACATCTTCTGGAGGATAGTATTTGGGAGCGGTTGTACCCTTGGACTGGGAGATCTATAACTTCTACTTGACCTTATTTAGAAATTGCCATGTCCATTTTTACCTTGTCATAGTCATGGGTTTTCTACAAGGGGATTCTCTTTTCCATTTGTTTTTTTTCTTTTTTTTTTTTAAATTTGTATAATGGTATATATCGCTGGGCAGAAGTTCACCATTTTGTCACACCTATTATAGATGGAAAGGAATCTTATCCCTTGTTTTTCTCAACTAAATGATGCTTTATGATTCTTTCTATTTATTGTAGGTTTTAGAAAATGATAAACTTCTACTTGATGCTTATCATTATCCTTTTTATTTTGATGAAAGAAGATTAATGTATTGTTTCCGAAGGCTTGTAATGCTGCCCTATTTTTGGGCATGGAGGCAGGATAAAGGGGACCCGGTTGCATGATTATCTTCCGCCCCTTTGATTTTGTGTAGTGAGCCAGATATCTGATTGAATGTCTATCCAAATTTTATTTTGCTCTTGCTTAGAAATTGTCAATGATCTTAAGTTTGAACCTAGAAAAAGGCAAAAATTATCCCCATAGAAAGGGTGCTGAATGAATGATGTAGCTTAGTCTCTTGGAATGTGGATGGGTTTTTTTTTGTTACCACGTTTCAGGGCTTGCCTTTAGGGCCTAAGAGGTCATAATTAGGAGGAGATTTTTGAGGGAAGGGACTGGGGATTTCCACAACTTCTATACTGTTAATCTGGGTTTGGTAAGCTGCCTTCATAAGTTGAGGGCTATGTATGAATTCCTTGGGCTCTTGTTGATGCGTGGTTATAAAGGGTTATAGTGGAGAATGGCTTGCTTTGGAAAATAGTTATGGGATTGGAACACAATGATGAACCTTTGACAAGGTGGGGGTAGTTGATACGATATTTGAGATTCTATTCGTGGGAAGTGATTAGGATTTGGCAAATATGAGGTTTGAAGTGTGATGTGGGTTTTGTTAATGGTATGGATTTTGGTTTGGACGATTCATCTTCAAGCATCTTTCCTTTCACTTGTGCTGCATTACAAAGGACAGAAATGCTTTTGGTGGGCCCTATCTTTTTGGCTAATATAGGCCATGGGTGGAGTATTCCTTTTATTAGAACTGTTCAAGATTGGGAGGTGTGTCTTTGCTTCCTTATATGGATTCTAGTTCTTGGGCTTGGAGAATGTGTCATCTTGTTTGAGGATCATCTTGTCTTGCACAGCAAGACCTCATTTGGGGGGACGAAACTTCTTGTCAAAGTATATTTGGAAGATTAAAGTGTCTTTATTGTTGCATTTTCTTGGGTGGGAGTAGTTTAGCTTTGGATAAATTTAAGAAGAGGGGTTTGGTGTTGGCTTATACTGCTTCTCTTATCCATGGTACAACAACAATAACAACCACTTGGGTCTTAATCTCAAATTTTTGGATTGGCCATTTGAGAGACAAATATCAGGAAGATTAAAAAAAAATGTGTTGATTTAATTTGTGCGGATTTTTCTACGCCACTCATTCCTATCTAAGACCATCTCCTCAACTGAATCCTTAAATCTCATGTTTTTACGGATAACTTGCATCCAAGTTTTCAACGGCTTACCTATATATTTTATTAAATCTCTTGTATTTAAGTTCTCGATTTTCTTAATCGGTGCGTCTTTGGGTCTTTGTTGCATATGTTCAAACCACCTCAAACAGTATTCTTCTATCTTATTCACAATTGAGCTAACTTCTAACTTATTACGTATCTCTTCGTTTTTAATTCTATTTCATCTAGTTTTGTCACACATCCATTTAAATATTTTCATTTCAGTTACAGCTCTTTTATACTTGTGTTGTTGTCTAATAGTCAAACACTGAGTGCTATTCAATAGTATAAGTCTTACTACGTTTCTATAAACTTTCCCTTCAAATGCAATGGTATCGTGCGATCGCAAAGAACTCCGTATACCCTTTTACATTTCATTCAACCCGCTTGAATCTTATGATTCACATTCTCATCTATATTGTTATCGTTTTGAATGATAGAATCAAAATATTTAAAACGTTCACTTTTTATTACGTCTTTCCTTCTAACCTAATCATTTCTTTATTATCCTGATGATTGCCACTAAACCTTATTGGGTTTAAGATTCAGTTTTTTGTTGTTGTTGTTGTTGATTGTCACTAAATTTACATCTCATATACTCAGTATTTGACGTGCTCAATCTAAATGCTCTGGATTTTAGTATAACTCTAATTTAGCACTAATACTCTCTAGTTTTATCAATCAACACTATATTATCTATAAAAAAACATACACTATGGTATTTTATCTTGAATATTTTTTGTGATTTCATTTATCACTATTACAAATTAGATGAGACTTAATGCCGAATCTTGATGTAATCCAATGTTAATAAGGAATTTATCACTCAGACCCTCATAAGTTCTTACATTGATTACAATTCTCTTATGCATATCTCTAATAAGATTAATGTATTTCAAGAAGATCGTTTTCTTCATTGG
Organism: Dillenia suffruticosa; assembly: GCA_033439265.1. Taxonomy (NCBI): domain Eukaryota; kingdom Viridiplantae; phylum Streptophyta; class Magnoliopsida; order Dilleniales; family Dilleniaceae; genus Dillenia; species Dillenia suffruticosa. Next base: position 23,718,455 of record JAVTVX010000029.1, read on the forward strand.
CGCTTACCACAATACATTCCTTTCTAATTCTCTTATCCTTGGGAGAAGGGAAATTTTTAACCGTCTGCTTTTGGTGTTGGTCATACCTCATGGATGATATGATAACAGGATACCATTTTCTCCATCATGGGGATCTTCTGGATGATGGCTTAAACAGCCAGTGTGGAGCTTTGGGCTTCAAGTGGGTTGCAAAGGTTAGCAAGATGTGAGGACAATTTCTCATTGTCCTATTTTGGTTGGTACGCAGCTAAAGAATTTGGATGGCTTTCGATTAAAAAGATCCTGTGTGTTTGTAGGTTTGTGTTCTATGACACTTCATTCTTGGTGTTGGAGTGATCTTGCTCCATATGTGAATTTTCTCATTGATCTTGTACAAATTTTGGCTTGTGCAAGATTTGCTATTCTTGGTGGCTTCCCCAGTGCTATATTGCCTTGTGGTTCTTTTGCTTTATATGTCTTTTGTTCTGCTGTTCTATGATGCTTATGGTGGTTAATGCTAACTGCATTAAGTGCCTTTCCTGGGATCAACCTCAAGCTTACAATGCATATCTCTATCATAAAGTGTCAGAGAATATCTCCTTGGATTTATTAGAGAGAGCTACTGCTACATAAAGTTCCCTTTGCTGGATTTATATTGAATCTTCTGTCAGACATTTCCAGGGGGTGAAGTTGTATAACCTTAGATGAAATTGTAGGTGGTTTTTGTTTGCATAAGAGGCAACTTGGTGCAGTTTGAAAAAGTTGTTAACATCTCAAGCTTCTTTTGTGGGATTGCCTTGTATTTCCTCTGTTTTATTTTTTGTTTGATTATATATTTTGCAGTTCCCAGTGGGTAGGATCCATCGTCTCCTTAAGTCGAGAGTAACTGCAAATGGAAGGGTTGGGGCAACAGCTGCTGTATATTCTGCAGCCATTTTGGAGTACTTGACCGCCGAAGTTCTAGAATTAGCAGGAAATGCTAGCAAGGATCTGAAGGTTAAACGTATCACCCCTCGACATCTGCAACTTGCTATAAGGGGTGACGAGGAACTTGATACCCTTATCAAAGGAACCATTGCTGGTGGTGGTGTGATCCCGCACATCCACAAGTCTCTCATCAATAAATCCTCGAAGGAATAAATTCTTTCTATTTTTGTTGGTCTATCTTGAGAAAATGGATGCCAAAGGACCATGCTAATTAAGGTTTGAAGACTACCTGCTAAATGGAGGAGAAGTATAGGCACTTTTGAAGTTGTACATTTTGGGGATGGACTTTTTTTTTTTTTTTCAAATTTTGGACGGCCTGTTGTTTGCTTTTTTGCAACAAATAGGTTTCCGATGTTTGTTTTTCCCCTTGGATTACCATCTGGAAACTAAAACTTGCTGTTCTGCTGCAATACAGAGGCAAATTTTAGTTTAACTTTCTCGCATTCATTTTCGCGACCCTCAGTTACACGAAATCTTTTCCTGGCTTACAGGTGAATATACTCTTGTTTTCTTTACTCAACTTACCTGATACGCATCGGCAGCTTAGATATGGGTCTCGTGGGCGGTGAAAAAGTAGGGGCAGCTAAATCTCAACTGCGGAATTAAGAAACCATGTGGATAAGTGACTGAGATGACTGCGGTAAGTGTAGGGAAGGGAATAAATTTCGTTGGGTCAAGTTCAAATCATTAAAACATTTAGGTGACATTTGGAAACCTGTCCCTCTTATCATCTTCCATTTGTAACATTAATTTTCACATGGAAAAGCAGCGTTTCATTAACGTCAAAAAATTTCTCTGAGTTCGAATATATTTTAATGCATGATTTAGTGCATACAAGATCTTTATCATCTACCAGAGAATAGCTCAGTTATTGTTATATCCAGACTTGCTTTCTGTGTATAATTCAGTTGTGGAGGCACTTTTCATTTGTATTTGGGAAGTGCTGGGAAGTGCTGTTCATTAAAGTAGCCCGATACTCAAACTGGATTAGTTAGACAAAATCTGGATATCGGTTGGCAAAAAAAAAAAAAAATTCAATGTAGCCCTAGGTTCCTCTGGGTCTGGATGCGGTTCCTTGAAATTCACATTCTGCCCTAATAAGTGGCACCATACCCTCTTGGCAGCATTGATTGGAGTACCAAACAGCCATAATTCTTCCTGGATAATCTTGAAGGTAGCATCCATGCGTGGGCCAAGAAGATGTATCCTTCGACATCTTGGGTGCATCTCCTTCACCCAGTTATCTGTCTTTTGCGCAGATGATGTCCCATTCAAAAGATGAGCTTAGGATCGAAGATGCCATCAACTGCCTTAAAACCATGCAAGTCTAGGTGAATTTGTGCAACTGTGGAAAGCACATTCACCCAATGTTTCATTTCACCTAACAACCTGGAAAAGAATGCTGCAGATAAATATACTTAGCAATTGAAGTTGGCAGACAAGAATTGAACATGCAATCAACGGTTCCAAACTATGACATGAACAGCAGAGTCCAACAGTCATATTCAGAGTGTCACCATACATTGTTTCTCAAAATTCAAAGCCCATACCAGAATAGACAACAGCCTAACCTTCATTAAAATAGGAATCATGTTATTTGGACCAGTTACCTACAGCTAAGCAGATATCCTAATCCCATCATGGCATGTAACTAAAACACAACTAGAGTAAAAATTCAATCACTTCCTCTTCACCATTATGCATCCAAACACCCACATCAACAAAAGAAAGGGGAAAAACACATTGAATAACAGAAGCCAAGCGGATTAACCCATGTGTTGGGCATACAATTGCTTAAGTTGCTGAAAAGAATGGGAAGGCAGTAAATGAAATTTAGATGGTTGAAACTTTTGGAATATCAACGGGGAACTGGTGGATCTCATCCATCCATGGGTTCTTCTCCTTGGCCGGATTTATAGTTCTCAAAGCTTTCCATACTGCACTGTTACACTTGAAACCGGATCCAAATGCTATCTGCCATGTTCTATCACCCTTCTTCATCCGTCCCTTTGCTTCTGCATATGCCAATTCGTACCAAAGTGAGCTACTCGAAGTGTTGCCAAACCTATGCAGCGTCATCCTCGAGGGCTCCATATGCCATTCCGAGAGCTGCAAATTTTTTTCCAACTCATCCAGCACAGCTCTTCCTCCAGCATGGATGCAGAAATGCTCAAAAGCCAATTTGAAGTCAGGAATATAGGGCTTTATTTTCATCTTCAAAAGCTTTCTTCCAACCAAAGTTGCAAAGAAGAGCAATTGTTCAGACATTGGCAACACAAGAGGGCCCAGCGTAGTTATATTGGTCTTCAAAGCATCTCCAGCAACTGCCATCAGATCCTTTGACAAGGAAACACCGATCTTTCCAACTGGATCCTCTTGTTGGGTGACACAAGAGAAGCACTTGTCATCCGCTCCCTTGTGGGTCCGGACAGTATGAACCAATCGGTACTTCGACCTACACCTGTCAGAGCTCTTGTTGGAGAGCAATATTGCAGCACCTCCCATTCGGAACAAACAATTTGAGACCAGCATTGATCTCTCATTCCCGAAATACCAATTCAAAGTAATGTTCTCCATGCTAATGACAACAGCATAAGAGTTGGGATGGACTTGAAGGAGATCTTTAGCAAGAGCGATTGAGATCAGACCAGCACTGCAGCCCATCCCACCAAGATTATAGCTCATGACATTGCCTCGAAGCTTGTAGTGGTTTATTACCATAGCAGACAAAGATGGTGTTGGATTGAACAAGCTACAATTCACAATTAAGATACCTACTTCTTTAGGCTTCACAGAAGTCTTAGCAAAAAGCTCATCAAGAGCACCAAACATAACAGCCTCAGCTTCTTTCCTTGCCTCAGCCATTGATGGGTTTGGAGGAACATTTAGAACAGCCGGAGGAAGGTAAGTTGACTCACCGAGACCTGACCTCTCCATGATTTTACGCTGAAACTCAAGGTTTTCATCACTGAAACTCTTTGTGAGGTGAGATCTCTCCATGAAGATCTGCCTTGTGCACTTTCGAGCGTCATCAGGCTTATAGCAAGAGAAATCAACAAGATAAACCGGACGGGGGCGAGTGAGGAAATGAAGGGTGGAGAAAAACACAAGAAGGGTTGAACATGAAATCACTGAGATAAGATTGAATTGGAGATGTTCCCATAGATCATAAAGATCTTGGACTGAGAAAGATGATAGATGAACAGCCATGAGCACAATAAGAGGGGATAAAAATACATACATTCCATGAGTGATAAGATTGTGATATCCAAGCTTCACATACTTCAGTCTCACAGATTGTTTGAAATCAGGAAGCTTTCTAGAAGTTGATGGAGCAATCACGGGTGTTTTCGGGTTTGTTTCACTCATTTTGGTAGGATTACGAAAAAATGACACAGATCGAAAACAGATTAAACAACAATTGGGGAACAAACCAAGTCAATGCTCAACCGCAAACTGCAGAAAAATCAAAACCCACGGAATATCAAATGTGAAATGAGAACCTAAAATGTGGGTTTTGAGTAAAAACTTTAAATTCCAATAGGGTGTGATCAGATTCTCCCAATGCTGAATAATTTAGCTAAAATTTCGAAACTTCGGCAACAGACCTGCAAAAAATGAGTAACACACCATTAAATATCCAAACATTTTGCAAGAGAAATAGTCCACATTACGCTTAAATGAGACCGCAGAATGAGATCCGACAGAGTGTGAGTGAAGAAATTGAGGGACATTAAGAGAACCCCACAATGTGAATGAGACCCTGATGCAAATGCAGAGATTTCAGGCTAATTTAAAGGAGACCCAGATAAGGAAACTGACCTGAAATGTGGAATCTGAGAGCAAATCGCCTTGGTTGGGCCGGAGAGAACAAAGATGAGAGACAAACAGAGACAGAGAGAGGCAAAATGAGAATCAAAGAGAGTTCTTTTTTTTTTCAATAAAAAAAAAGGAATAGAAAAAAGAGTTTTGAAACGTCTGTCTGTCACCTGTGTGTGAAGAACATGTGAAGTACCACATATATATATGAGGAAATTTTATTTTAAATTATTTTATGATTGAAAAGTTTTAACTGATTGTAGCAACCCCACCTTAAAAGTCTAAACATGAATACAATCGTAGTGGAAGACGCGAGGTTGAGTTGCTTTCGAAGAAGATTTAAATCTCTCTCTCTCTCTCTTCCCACTTTTTAAATAAAGACCGAATAACTTTACAATCCATGCACCAATCCAACAATCATAGACATAATCACATAGCCGTCACGTGATTCACCTTTACCACTCCAATATACATAATCTCAGAGTTGTGTAATTAAATAATATATCTGATTTCCTTTGCATGCCCTGTCGAATTTTCCAAAAAATAGTACCACTGCATGAAGATTTCTTTTTTTTTTTAATCTTTATCCAAAAGAAAAATGATCGTAAGATAATAGACGATAAATTTTATTATTCATAATTATTAATTATTATAAACTTTTGAATAATCAAAATTTATTTCGATCGTCATCTAAAAATTACCAACAACAACAATCTAGATTTTATTTTATTAAGTGGGATTGATATCATCTAAAAACGGGTGTAAATTCCGATACAAAAAAATTGAAAAAAGGTAGCCCTTCTTTATCAGTTGATGATTTAATAGGAGTATAGTTTGTAACTTCACATTTTAATTTACGGCACCATCTGCCTCAGCTTTTATAATTATTGAACCATTTACTTTAAATTTTTGAAAATATATCAAAGTTCCCATCATGTTTTGCGACCACATCTCAACTATTATTAAAGTGATGTAGAGCTTCTACAAGAAATATTCACATGTTTTGCGACCATTTTGTCCTTGCAAAATGTGGATCATTATTTCTAGACTATGTAATAACCGAAAAAACCAGCCACTATCCTTTTTAAATACGTAACTTCCCATAACATAGGATTTGATTAACCATAAAAATGGAAGGAATTGATGTGAAACAAAATCTTAATAAAAGACTTGATGAAAATATACGAAAAGAATTGTCATATAAAATTTGATTAATTTGATAGGATGCAACATTTCTCTTCGATCATAATAAAACTACCGAGCAAATCCTCTTTTTGTTGAGAGGATTTAATATTTTAATCTCATCGTATTATGATAAAAAATTCAATACTAGACGCACAAAACATTACAATTAAGTTTGATTTAGACACATCAAACTATTTTTTTCTATTTTTAATTTTTCTTATACCGATAAAAGTAGAAATTTAAATTAAATAAGTAAAATTTGAAAAAATCAATCTCTTAATAAATTCTATAGTATTTGGATTATATTAATCAGATAAAATTCAGATACTGATTTGATCAATACTAAAAAAATTAAAAGAATAAGATGTAATAATTTTAAGACTATAGAAATTATAATATTTTAAAAATAAATAGAGTTATAATTTTTTAAATTACGTGTATATAACATTTTTTCTCACCTCCCTTGCGCGGTCCGCAACAATTAATGTGCAGTCCGACATGCTGCAGGGCAGTGAGTCCGTAAATGCCCAAAGAAATTCTGCAAAAGGGCACATTTAAAGTAATCAGACTTCTGAGGAATGGACGGAGACAGGAACATGTAAGCTATTGAAGCATCCACATGCCCGGGGACCCATCTAACACAATAGACAAATACCCCGCATGGAGAAGAAAAAGGTTTCATAGAAATCTCATTTTACCCTTAAGAATGAAGTCTTGAATTTGAGTTTACGGCGAGAATAGAAAAAACAGTTTTTTCTTTTAAAAATTTAATTTATCTTGTATCGAATTTAATCGATTTTAATATAATTATCTGATAATTTATATATATTATCTACGTGCAAAACACCGAAAGTGTTTACTGTTCTCTCAAGAATACGGACACCACTAAGTGATCGTCCACTATTTTTTGGGACACACCTTGTTTTTTTTTTTTGCATTCAACTTGTCTATTTTTTTTTTCATTTAAGTTCTTACTCTTTTTTGACCCTTTTTCTTTTTTTTTTTTTTGTTTTAGTCCTTCATTTTTTTTACCCCACTTTTTTTTTTTTTTACATTTGCATCCTTTTTGGGTGGGATCTCCCCACTTGGTCATCCCATATTTTTTGCACCCCGCAGCATTCAAATCCTTGCATTTTTTTCATTTTGAACCGAATTTTTTTGTCTTGGATCCCTTGTCTTTTTTGAACCACACTTTGTTTTTTTTCTTTGTTTCATTCAGGTCCCTAAGCTTTTTTTACCATTTTTCCAGCTTGTGTCGTTCGCTTTTATGAGATCACACTTTTTTTTCTTTATTCAAATCCTTTTCTTTCATCAATTTTTTTTTTCATTTAAATCTTTCATCGTTTTGGGATATAAGTTTTCCCCTTTTCTTTTTTTACCTCAAAGATCGTTGTCCCCTTTTCTTTTCTTTTTTTTTTCGTTGGAGTCCTTGTACTTTTTTTATCCTTTTTTTTTTTTTACTTTAGTTCTTCATCTTTATGAGATCACACTTTTTTTTTGTTAAGGTCTTTCCACTTTATTTTTACCTCTTTTTTCCGCTTAAATCTTTCATCATTTTGGGATATAGATTTTTCTCCTTTGGTTTTTTTTTTTTTTCCAAAGATGGTTGTTCCTTTTTTTGTGCAGCTATTTTTCTTTTTAACGTTTGCATCCTTTTTTGGTTGGATGTCTCTACTTGGTCGTCTCATATCTTTGGCACTCCATGTTTTCTTTTTTATTCAAATCTTTACTCTTTTCGTTTTGACTCATTTTTTTCACTTTGATCTTTCTTTTTTTTCGAACCACACTTTGTTTTTTTTTTTTGGATACTTTCGAGTCTTTGCACCTTTTTTTTTACCCATTTTTTTCAGTTTTGGTTATTCATCTTTATGGGAACAGAATTTTTTATTTTTCATTCAAGTCCTTCTGCTTTTTTTTACCCATTTTTTTCACTTAAGTCTTTTACCGTTTCTTTCTCTCTTTTTTTTTTTTTTTGCCCTAAAGCTGGTTGTCTTTTTATTTTTAGAACACATTTTTTTTTTCATTCACGCGGGCAGTAACTAGTTCAATCTAATTTTGGGAAGCAAACCTTCTGCTACAGATTCAATGGGTACCCACTAAAATGTCAAAGGAGATTTAAGTTTTTTTTTTTTTTTTGCAAATTTCAGCATTTGCTCTCCTCTAGAATAAATGCACATATATAGTGAAATTTGAAGTGTGGTAGATGAACTTTTATTTGTTTAATTTGGCATTTGGACTTCGATTCTTTTGTCCAATTAGAAAATTAAACTTAATCAACTATTGCTTTTTTTAATAAAATTTTCTATGAATATGTTTTTTTAAGACAAAAGTGCAAGAATTGTTGCTTTGCAAATTTCACATGAATAAGAGAGCCATTTGTGTGCTAAAACTTTCTGCAGCTGATAAAGGATGTACAGCCCAAGTTCCAGTTCTACAAAAAGAGATGGAGACGTGACTTGGTAAACTCTTCCTCCCCTAACAAAATTATACGAATATAACGGTAAAACGTTACAGTCTTTTAATTATATATTAATAAGATTAGAAAAAATCAATTATTTTAAATTTTATAATATTTAGATTGAATTAATCAGGTAAAATTTAAATATCAATTAATAATAAGAATTTGCTTAAAAAAAAAAAAACAGAAACGCTGCCTCCTCCCGTCTCCCGGCCCCACCCAAAAGGAAACTGTAAATGAAAATGAATGGAGAGGGGACATAACATCGGCTTATGTGGGGGCAGCTCCAAAAGGTCCAAAGTTATGGTAGTGTTTTAAATAAAGTGAGTCACATGGGAAAAACTTAAAACTTGGGATTTTTCTGATTAGGATTAGCTGTCAAAATGGTTTGAGTTGTTATCGTTGTTGTCGGATGTAGGTCTCATCCCCATCTTGAGAAGACACAGGGTCCACATGCAAGCCTAAAGGATAATTATCTCCAAAGCATTTTTTAAATAAAAGATGAATTGTAGGTCCAAGATGCATCTTTTTAGGGCTGTGTTTGGATTGCCACTTGTTTGTGAACTCTTTTGCAATCTAATTTATTCCCCTTTATGAGCACTTTCTTTTTCATGTTAAAGGGTATATGAATCCTTGGACAGAGAAAGAACTTTTGGAATGGCTATACACACATCCATTTTCAATCAATTTATCTCTCCTTTGTTGTCATTCCACTGCTTGATACTGAAATATGTATATTAAAAGAAAATATTTAGGGTTCTAACGTAGCTCTCCCCAGTTAAAAATTCTTGAATATGACCTCAGATTTCATGGTGAGAAAATTTTCACTTATTTATTGAGGACACTTCTTTATGGTGACGTTTTTAAAATAAGTCATGTCCCAAATATTATGCTTACCTCACGAGAAATAGAGTAGAATTCATGAAATTTAGAAAAAGTCGACGATCCTAACGTACGAGAATATTAGCACAACTATCATGTGCAACCCGGTGCACCCTTTGCCAAACCCCCGCACTTATTGCAGATCTATTAAAGTAAACAGTCTAAGAAGATTTTTTTTTTTGTTTCTATCATTCTTTATTCGATTCGATCTCATTTAATTATATATGTTTATATATAAAAAAAAAAATCTATTAAAGCACACAAAAGATAATGAATAAAATCTGTGCATTTTTTTGACATCACACAATATTTTAATTAATTCGATTTGAATGTTTATCAAATATATTTTAGAAATAACTCTTTTAATTAATTTTTTTATTCTTAAATTTTAAAATTGAGATTTAATTAAAAATTTTAATATTTTTATTTATTAAATTTACTGTAAGTCAATTAAAGTAGCTTATGTGACTGCAGAATAAATTTGAAGCCAAGGCAATTGCTTACTTTGATTATACCATCTTTATGATTTGATGGCTGATGAGAACAAAGCTGATCCCAAAACAAAAAGCATCGTCGTTCATCAACAATTACATTGCAAGGGTCTTTTGATTTTGCCATTTTGGCATCCCAGAGGTTAAGTCCATTCCAGATTCACCAAAATTGTCACAAAAATTATTTAATATTATGATAATTTTAGTTTATTAATAAAAATAATTTTCATTTATAAAATTTAATTTTTTTTTTTATAAAAACTACTTTTATTATGTTATATTACAAATAGAAAGAGCAAAAGTAAATTACCCTGAGCCAAACATGTATGGGGAAGGCTTATCATTTTTTTTTAATTTTTTGTTTGTACGATTCTATCAATTTTTAATAATTTAAAGACTTCTGTATTTAAATTTTTCTTTTGAGAAATATTACAAAGTACCATGATATTATGATAAATAATATTCTTATATTATTTGTTAAATTTTTATCGTGATGTAGTGGTTTAAGAGGGTGAATCTTGACATAACGGTTGAATTGTTCCCTTAATGATCTCGAGATCACGAGTTTGAGGAGTAAAAATAATTTCTTTACAAAAATACAAAAGAAAGATTGCGTACATATACGCCTGCTCTCCTCTATCTCCGTATTAAGACGGGAAATACTTTATGCACCATATGAACTCTTTGATATAGTGGCTCAAGTTAATTCCAAAAAAAAAATTAACAATTGTCTGTGATAAAATATTTTTATTTTAATATAAAATTAACAAATTATACCAATGATTATATTTTTTATACGGAAATATGTAATTTTTATAAAATTTAAAATGAAAATTTTAATATAATCATAAAATACATTTTAATCTCTTAAATAATATTTAATAAAAATTTTTATGATATGATAAAATTTAGTTTGATTTATCAAAAGTATATATTTTATTTATATATATATATATATATATGTTTTAAGCCAAACTTATTACAAATAAAAGAAAAATAAACATTTCAATACAACGAAACAACTTCCAAATCTAATCCTATAACACTTCATGCATTTTAAGTTTGAAAAATTTTTAACTTTATTTTATTTTATTTTTATATATAATTTTTTTAATTAAAATTTTGGAAGAAAAAGGAAAATGCATAACCAGAGGTTCTTTCGAAAAGAAAAATGGAAGAAAGGGACGATGGCTAGGGTGAAAGGAGAAGGAGATATCAAAGCAAGCGGGTCCCAATAACTCAACTCCAAGCCTCATACGCTACGTCACCGTTTGCTCCGCCTTCTTTCTTCCCATTTCTCAGGAGAGACAGAGAGAGAGAGAGAGAGAGAGAGAGAGATCAGTGTCAAGGCGAAGAAGATGATGGCCTGTTGCTCCTCCTTATCATCTCCACAGTCTCTATCTCTCTTCTCAAAACCGTCAAAATCTCCGACTGTCTATCCAAGTTCAATGGTGTCTCGCTTCAGAGCTTCCACTGACGTGCCTGACTTTCTATCTGCCGATTGGTTTGTAACGTCTCTCTCTCTCTCTCTACGATCCTTTTGGCCGTAATTGATGTGTGTCCTGAGCATGCAATTTTAACCTGCAGTCTAACTAATTGAGAAATTATGGATTTTGTAGTCTTGAAAGATAATTAGAAGGCTGCATTTGGAATATTTCTGTGATGATCATAGAGAGAGACCATAATTTTGGACCTGACAAAATTTTTAGGTTTCTTATTGAGCTTATTCCAATCATTTGGGCATTCATGTCCTTGAGTACTAATGATTTTCATTATCTTTTAATGGGTTCTGGACAACCTGGGACTTCTTTAGGAATCCAAGCTTTTTTTCATTATATTCACTGAAGCCTGGATTCTTAGTCACTCAATTCAGAAAAAAAGCTTTGCATGCTTTGAGAGCAAAATGGGGGTGATCTGGATCTCCATAAATCTCAGTAGCACGTACGTCAGGATTTGGCAAATCTCGCAGGTGGCTATTTTAAGGATTCTATTCCAAAATTGGTTAGCAGCATAGCTTATGATTGATGGAGCAATTCTAATGAGTTCATAGATTAAATACACAGTCATGATTGTGGCTGTAATAGTGTTAGTAACATAGCTTATACAACAAGCCGAGCTTTAATTCCAGTAACATAGCTTATGATTGGTGAAGAAATTCTGATAAGTCCATGGATTAGAATGACAGTAGGCTGAATGGGCATTACATAATGGAAATTGATTATCAAAGAGTGATTGGGTTTTCCACTTTGCCAAAGTGCAGTAATGTTATAGTTATGCCGCAGTCATAATGGTACATTGTATCCTTTCATGAGCTGCGATGACTCTCGCAGATGCATGAGCATTGCACCTCCTAGATTGGCCCATAATGGTCTTACCAGTGGTCAAATCATTATGCCATGGCCAATGTTGCGTATTGGTCAATAATTATATATCTTTCGATGAGATAATCTTCTTGTAAGTAAGTCAACAAAAGACTTAACCTGTCTTTATTTTTTTTGCTTTTCTATTTATTTTTCTCATAAGTATAGCAATTCCAGAGCAACATAAATTGTTGAAATTAGGCATCACTTAATTTCTTGGACCATTAATTGTGCCTGTTTTTCATAGTGAAAATTAGGTATATTTGGTAAAGAGTGAAAGGATAAAGGAGATGATTCTGTAGAAGTAAAGGCATGCTTGTGGTGTTTATATGGTTGCAAGCCTCATGATCTTGCATGGAGAAAGTTTTTCCGTTGAGGGAATAACATGTTACCCAATTCGTAACTAATATAATTATCCCTGTACCCCTTCCCCACTCTTCTTCTGCAAGTATCTATGCATCTGACACACAATTGTGTCTAATGTGATTTTTTTTTTAATTACCCTCTATAAACAGATTTGTTTTTCTTTCCCACCGCAGGGGTGGGGGGGCTGGGGGTTTCTTCAAACTAATAGCTTATATTAGTAAAATAGGTGGAAAAGAAACTGGGTCTGTGACAAAATTCAGTTGAACATTGCAGGCTTGAATCTCGCAAGAAGAGGCCCTTTGGCCCTAGATTGAGTGTAAGTATACGATTGGGAACTCCATACTTGGTCATCATAATCAATCTTTTTTACTGTATCGGCCTTTTTATTCTGCTATAGTTTAGTGCAGACGAAGCTGTTCAGCACCAGCTTGATTCATTGAAGTACAATGACCAGCCTCGTCAAGATTATGGAATTGAGGTCATGTATAGGGTAATCTTAATGCCTTGTGCAGACTCTGCTGGTGTTTTTGATTTACAGTTGGAAGAATGTAATGTTCTCTGTCATGACAGTTTGCTGGATTTGACCCTTTCGAAAGGTCAACGTACTTTGGGCCTTTCTTTGATCTTGGGCAGGTCAGTATGGAAAAACCCTAGAAATGTGATTACTTTTTAGTTCTATATCTTTTGGTTGGCTTTTGTTGCTTTATTCTTTGGCTTCATAATGGCATGGAACTTGTTAAGTTTGAAAATATGCTGAGTTTGCCCTTGGCGCGTTTTTCCAATCTTCTTTAGCTTCTGATATAAGAATCTTTTGGAGGAAAAAAGAGGAAGAAGAAGTAGTCATGAATGCTAAAGTATTATGACCAGGGATGGCAGAAGAATTCTCTGCTTACACATTTTGATTCTTTACCTTTCTTCTTCTATCTATGCAGTTTGAACGATTCAGGAGGATTTTCCATCATTCAACTTATCGAGTATTACTTGGTCACAAGGAAAGGAAGATCTTGAGTAGTTTGTGGGTGAAGGAGGTATGGAATGCTTGTCATGACGCAATTAACTTGAATTGGTTTCGTTCATTTTCACGTTGTTGAAGTCTCTAATGCATTAGTGCCTTTTCCTTTATTCCATTTGCTTGTCTAACCTTGCTTCCTTGATATGATCAGAACCGATTCAAGCAACGGGTATGGATCCAAGGAACTCGTCCTGAAGAAGAAGAGATATTTGAATTTACAATGGTTCAGGTATGCTTAATGCATCCTTGTGTGAGATAGTGGCATTTTGCATTTGTTAAGTATCTGTTTCTGTTATATTGTGGGAGTGCATGGCACTATGAAGGAACCCAACATATTTGATTTTTTTCTTATGTTTTTTTTTTCTTTTTTTTTTGGAATCGATTATAATTTGTAGATTCTGGTGTATTGTATTCTCTTAAGGAAGAGTGAGATCATTTGCTTTTTTCCATTTAGAACAACTGCATGATTTTCTTTAGAATATATATAACATGTCAAGTCATAGATAACACAGCCATTCTGAGGTCCAAATATTTCTCTGAAGATTTAATTTGTTATGAAGAGGCTTATAAGGCTGCCTATAGGATTGGTTAGACGCTTGCCTAATTTTTGCGTAATTCTTGCCTAATTCTGTCCCTGAAAATGTCATTTGCATATCATACTCTCTTTTACCTTATGGTTCAATATATTCTTTGAATTCTCTTCGTTGATTTATTTATTTGCTTTTTTCTCCATTTTATCCAAAAAGAAGGTAATGAAATATTCATAGGTAGCAATTATTTTCATCACATTAGTAAAGAGAACAAGCACAGTTGCTGAGATTTCTTTGCCATGTTGAAAGTTTTTGAACTAGATGGACCTCATAGCTGTCTCTTTAATAAAGCTGGCACCATTTGAACAATTAAAAACATGGACTCAAATTTGAGTTAATCTTGTTCGGTGCCCTTTTTGCCCTTGAGTATATGAACCTTGAGCATTGTCCAAATGGTCAGTCAATTCCCCTCCCTCGTCTCTTTAGTTTTTCCCCTTACCCTTCTTCATGCGAGCATAGTTATTCCCTCTGTATTTCCACTCACACCCAAAAATCAGAAGCAGAGAACAATTCAATAATCTGGCATCATAGTATCTTGTGACCAACTCTTGGTTTTGGACAAGCCAAAATTAGTTTAACATGGTGCCGAAGTGACATTGAAATGCTAGTTATGGCTATTTTTTTTTTGGGAGAGCAGAATAGAACTTTCAAGTTACGACCTATTAGTTGAGAGGGACAATTGGATACCACTGTGCTAGAGGTGCCGTTTGGTGTTAGCATTTAAATATGCTTTACTGCAGTACATGCGAAAGTATTTTTTGTCTCTAGTTATACATACCAGAACCAATGCCTCACGTTCATACAATTGATATTTCCATGGCAGAGAGTCGGTGGCTCATGGGATGGTTATTGGTTGACAGAGAGTTTACTTCACGATGGAGATGGTTTTGCTGGTGGCCTGGCTTACTAAACTGTAGAACCTGTAAATATACGTGCAATAGTTAAATAAGCTCAACCTCCATGTCATGTGCACATGCAATAAACTTCCAATAATGGTTTGTGTTTGCTGCGATGGAGCTGCTTGAGTTTTGTATATTTACGACTTCTATATTCATTTTCATAATCTTCAGGCTGGAATTGTTAATAGTATTTGCTTATTCTGTTTTCCTTTCTCTTTTCCCTTGGCAATGGCCAAGGCTCTTATTCTGTTTTCCTTTCATCCCTCTCTTGTCCCCCTTTGTATATTTAATTAATGTGTTATGTATGAAAGGAGGGCTCAAATGTGATTTTGTGGATCATAATTTCTTCCCCGAGGAGTGAAATAGCTTTTCCCCTTCTTAAATTATAAAAGAAGAAGAAATATCAAGCCTTTTTTATTCCTCTAAAAAATAAAATAAAAATAATTTCATTTTGGAAATACATAATTCTTGATTAATAGAAAATATTTAACATATTTAAAATTTTTAAATATTAAAAAAATGAAACAGATTTTCTTTATTGCTATAAGAAATTAAATTTAAGAAATTTATTTGTAAATTTTTAAATATATTACTTTGGATTAGAATTGAATCCAACACCTCTTCCTTTGTCAAAACAATCATCTAGTTTTTCTCGCTGTTGGTAAATTTAAATAGGTTAGGGTTAGGTTTCAACGTCCTTTAATAAAAACCCTTATTTTATTTTTATTTTTATTTTCTCTTTTAAATCGACCTGCCTCTGCCTTGTAATTTTTCAATTCCATCCCAATATTATTAGAATTGGGTTTGCCCGGAAACTTCTCTCTCTCTCTCTCGCTCTCTCTCTCTCTCTCTCTCTTCTAACTTGGACGTCTGGGGTTTGGTTGGTGGGTGAAAGGAGAGGAGAAAACGGCGGACACGAAGCGGGGTCTGTAGTTTAGTGTAGGGTAGACATACGACGGGGATCGCGACGGAGAAAATTTGTAAATAGCCTGCAACTTGCAACTACCGACCTAGGTATGTGACTTAATTTTTCTCAACCCCAACCCAAACCTCCATATGAGTTGCTTCTCTTCTCTAGTTGTGAATGACTTGGTATTTTTGCTGACAGAAGAAGATGATATCGCAAGGGGTGCTGAAGAAGTTCTTTGTAGCATCAATGTTCATGTGGATGGCTCCTGTTGCTATATTGTATGCTTTCAACCATCAATGGGTTCCTGGTTAGCTCTCATTCTTATACAATCAGCTCTTTCTCTTCTTCATCAACATGCGCAATTAGTCTTTTCTGTGTTTCCTGCCAGTGCCAGCAAGAGATATTATTCATCTTTCGGTAAACTTTGAAGTTCTTTTTTCCATTATTTAGTTGTACTTTTTCTCGAAATGAAACCGGCTATTGACGCACAATGTGCGAGTAAATGTTTCTCACCCATCACACCACTCTACCAAAAAAAAAAAAAAAATGCATATATGTACACATACATCTGTATTTGCTGGCCATCAAATAATTTTTATAGCTTAAGATATAAAAATGTATGAAAACTACTAATAAAGTACGTGATGACTATTAAAACAACGCACATATGATTCCTGTTGCTATTTTTTATGCTTTTAACTCTTTGGAATCGTACCCTTACCCTTTTTTCTCTTTCTAAATCACCCTCCATTATAATGCTCATTTTCTGAATTAGTATTGTTCACTACATTTCTATCAATCTTTTATTGATGTGTTTTTTTTTTTTTTCCTTTTTTTTTTGAGTAAATGGTGATAAAAACAGCTGTTTCCTCTTTCAACAATCCTTTCCTCCTTGGATAGAAGCTCAATTCTAATCTTTTGGATTTTGTTTAAGTCAAAGGAATTGAATTTGACAATTCACTTTCAAATAAATTAAGTTCATTAAAATTTGGTTCTTAGAAAGCAAAACATGTTGTTAGATGTCAAATGAAGATGAGGGAGATTATTGGCATAAAGGGTATGTTATAAACAGTTTGGTTATAAAATTTAATCTGATAAGCAGGGATATGTATACCTACTAGAAAGCAACTGAATATCCTCAAGTGTAAGATAAGCTTGACCTGAATATTTGGAGAAGCATCTCAGTTTGAAGGAGTTGAGGGTCATAAATTATGATTTGTAGAATCTATCTTGTATTCAGTTTAGCACTGGGCTGCTTTAACAAATCAATCCTTGTTTCTTTAATTTTTGATGTCGTACTTTTTGGAGTTAGGTGCTGTTTCGTTGCAATACAAATAAATGCCTTGATAGGTGCAACCAGCAAGTAACTTTTAGAATCTATAAAATTATCTATGTAGCTGTTGCTTACAACGAAAATTGGAAGAAAATTGAGAAGGTTAATCTTAAACCACAAATTGGAGGGATTGGGAACCTGCCTCCGTTCTACCATGCTAAACCAAATAATAAGTACAGGGACTAAAGGTTCTATATATTTTAGCTATGTAACAAAAAATTACCATTTCCAAGCTCAAAGCTTGCTGTACAGACCATTTCTGAAAATTGGATAAGCACAATATGGCAATTTTCATAAGAGCGAAATCCAACAGCTTTCTTGTGGCACTTCAATCTTCCATTGCTAAAGGCAGATCTGAATAAGCTTTCATCCCACTTATCCAAGCATACCTCATATAACCCTCTTCTTATGTCTACCTTGTAAACGGTTTCATGAGGGAACTGAAGCTGCAAGCTTTTCATCTAGGACATTTTCTGGAGCTGCCCTTTTGGTGCTTATACGTGCACCTGAGTGTGAAGGGTACTAGGGAGTTATCTCAGAAAGGGGAACCAGTTAGATTAGGATCATCCAATCTTCATAATGAAACTTGTGGCACCTTTTTTTCTTTCTACACGCCATGGTCTATTTGGAATAGGCTTGTTGGTAACTTTGGTGAATATGGGGCTTCCCCAAATGTGGAATCGCAACCAAGTTAATTGTCTATGCAAAAAATGGCTAAAAAGTTATTGTTTTGAACAATTATTTTGGAAGATTTGGCCTATTTTGATGGAAACAAATATATAAATCTTCAAGTAGCTGTATGGTTCACAATAATCACAAAGAAATAAAATTGTCTTCCTGATTGCTTGATTACTGACATGACCATAGTTGTTAAAAGCGAAAAGTGCAAAAAAGCATCCTGGGACTTAAGCGCAAAGCACAAAGCAAAACGCGAGCTTTTTCATTTAAAGCATACTTAAGATATAAAATTAAAATATATATTTGGATATACAATAATAGCAAATGAAACAAGTTATAATACTAGAACATCAACATATATAATAGCAAATGAAATATGTTATAATACTAGAACAAAAAGAACAATCATTTTCTAGACCAAATAACAAGAAAATGTGTTTCATGAAGTTCTTGGAAAAGACATATAAATTAACTTAAATAACTTTAAACCAAATGTTACGCAATTCAACAAAACCCTTGCATAATATCCCGACATCATTTGGCAAGTGATGATCAGAAAAATGAAAGAAAGGAGCAGAGGAGAGCAACTGAAAAAAAAAAGAACATAGACAATAAAAAAAAAGAAAGAAAGGAGCAGGAGAAGAAAAAACCCCAGAACAGAGACAAAAACAATGAACAGAATGGAGCAGGGTAGCAGCAACTGAAAAAAAAAATAAAGAAAAAGAAAACAGAGGAGCGGCATCAGATTATAATCGAAGAAAAGAGGGAAGATTAAAGAAAGAAGCTGTAAAATGATGTAGAAAATTATATATATAAAAAAAATAGAGGCTGGAGGAGGATGGAGAAGAAAGATGGAGTAGAAGAAGAAAAACTGAGAAGAACACAACAGAGAAAGAAGAAGAAGAAGAAGAAGAGAGAAACGTACCAGGTACCAGTGATACCTGCTTTGCTTCCAAACTTAATTGACCGAGAGACCCCAAACATTTTAACCCTGAAATAGCAATCTAGCATCTCATCCATGGAAAGTTGCACACACCACCTCATCTTTCACTATTAAACATTCAGTTCATAAGATCTATCGGTTGAAATTATATTAGACTTGTTAAATTAAAGAAAAAAAAATAAAAAAAAAATAAAGCGTCGCTTTTTGGCGCTTCACCCGTGCTTTCTCATTTGCGCTGCGTTTTATGGAAAAAAAGCCCAAGAGCTGCACTTCGCTCTTTCAGCATGCTTTTAACTACTATGGTCATGACATTCCATGTGATACACTTTCTCGTGAAGCTTCGTTTGTAGTTTTATTATGTCTCTGTTTAGATGGTGGCTTACTCTTTCATTCATGTTGCTTCTTATCTATCTCCATGAAGGTTTTGATGGAAAAAATAGATGGAAGGACAATAAATGTTAGGAGGAAAATGTCTCATTTTGAATGTGGTTGAATTAGCTTCATGGTTATCTGGATCTTACAATTGATGATTTGAATCTTACGTTTTGATTCAATTCACATAGAAATAGATTTGATTCTGAAGGATGAATCTTAATTATATAAGAAAATTTTCAATTCAGATCCGATTAACCATTCGAATTGTGTGATTCAGATAGAAATAGATTGGGTTCTTATGATCCAATTTGCTTGTTGGATGTGGAATCAGATGATGAGTGGATCATGAGTATGAAAATCCTTGTCTTCCAAATGATAACTCATGGATGGATGTCCATGAAGGCGAGAGAGAGAGAGAGAGAGAGAGAGAGAGGTAACTTAATTAATTTATTTTTATAATTACATAATTCAGTATAGAATATATATATATATATATATTTGTAAATTTCTGATTACTTCTTTTAATAGGTCAAAAAAACATGAATGATGATCGAAAAGGAAAAGAAAAAAGCAATTGAAAATGAAGATATAGAAGTGATTGAAGATGGTGGTGATGGTGATACGGATCTTGGGGAGGATTAATGATTTCAATAAACATTGAAGACTTAGGTTTTGGATTAATTAAAAATTAGCTTTTTGAATGTTCAATATGATTATTAGGGCATTAAGTACCATGAACAATGTCTTGAATCTTTAAAACTTTTAAATTTTGCAATATTTTGGATGTCGTAATTTAGATTAAGTTCATACTAATTACTAGTTAGTTTTTTGACTTGAAAATTTGAAATCATGTTATTTGATAAATTATAAATATATTATTTTAATATATTATGCACATAGATTCTAGAACATACTTATACATATACTGAATATTATGATTCACATTCTGATTCAATTCGCAATTCAAAATATGAGCATTCTGATTCATGATTTGAAAGGGAACCAAGATAATTCCATATTATTGAAGAATATTGTTAGTTTAGAAAGTTCGCAAAGGTTTTTGTGGAGTGAATATATTAGATTCATATATTCCTGAAAAGAGCTGTAATTGGGAAAAATAACTTTTACCGATAGCTTACTCTCACATAATAGAATTGCTACATATGTTTAATGTAATGCATGATCAATATAATGCTCAGAGCATGATCAGATTGCATATGGCTCACACCAGATGATCCTCCACCTTAATCCATGGTACATATGTTTGAACCTTCTTGCATGCCAACGGCTGACTCATTCTTAACCTCATAAAATCTTTAACCAAGCACTACAAGTTAGTAGGGCTTGTCAAGAATGTTTTTCATGTGAAACCACCAATTGAACACTTGAACTTTCTGGAGTTTTCTGTTTTACCCCTTATATTCTGTTGGTTATGATGGAGTCCTAAATCTTTTTATATTATACAGTGTTCCCAATTACCAACACTTAACTGATCCGAGAGTTATATGACCTTTTGGTGATCTTCATACAGTCCACAGCCTCTCCTTGTGCTGAGAGGTTCAGTAAATGAGAATTAAAAGTGCATAGAATTTACTCCTCAAGCATTGAAACACACAGTTCTCCTATGTACTCAAAACTCGTAGAGGAATAATTTAACAGTGTGTGAATGCTATATCATTGATTCCTGGTAAATTTTGAACAGGCTATATGTTCAATCAGGGCAATCATGTGACCTTTTGCCCAGGAAAAAAGAAAGAAAGAAATCAACAAAAATAACAACTAAAGTTGGTAATTGGAAGACCTTGCAGGGAAAAAAAAGGATATGTAATCATTCTACAAATGAGAGAAGAGTCGGGGTGTCATTAGGAATGTCCAATGAGTGGGGGCCAGAAAAGGGGTTTAATTTGTTTCTTCCCTCTCAAAGCATATGCTCACCTGTCTGTCTCCGGAGCACATATCTGTAATTTCCTAATATCATTTATGCCTCTGAACATATGCGTATAAGATTGGGATGTCCCCCAAGTAGATGAGGTAATTTCAGTAGAGGTCTGCTTGTTGATTAGTTATTGGTGATGGTGTTGGTTTTGGTGCAAAAATTAACTAACCTTTCTTGACAGGTTTTACAGATTTGTCTTCCTATCATGTAACACTGTTGAGTGGTTTGCTGGCAGTCATATCAGTCAATGTAGTTATTGCTTTCTACATATGGATGGCAATGCAAGAGCCTTCAGATAAACATGAGCCTGATCCTAAATTTCTTGCCGAAGCCCAGGCCAGTCTTTACCAGGGTGTGCCAAGTGAATCAGCTGAAACCCGTGAAAAGCATGAATAGGATTGATCTAAACAATGCCATCTGCACTTTTTCTTGGAAAGCGATCTCAATTTAGGAAATCCTTGTAGATCCAGAGCGTCTGGAGTCATGAATTTTCAAAATTGTTTGATTGAGTTGATCTGCCCTTATACCTCTCTTCATAAGTTGATATATATTGGTGAGCACTCGGGCCTTAGATTACAAATGTACTAGTTTCAGTGAATGCTTGGTGCATTTTGTTTTAAATTTGAGATTGGTGCATTTCGTTTTAAATTTGAGATTCTAAATCGGAGGAGCACACGTCTTTGATAGTGCAGTTCGGGATTGTAATGAGAAAGTCTTGTTTTGGCAAATTGGCATGCTTGATATTCTTGCTGAGAATGCAATTTTGG
Source organism: Dillenia suffruticosa (assembly GCA_033439265.1). Taxonomy (NCBI): domain Eukaryota; kingdom Viridiplantae; phylum Streptophyta; class Magnoliopsida; order Dilleniales; family Dilleniaceae; genus Dillenia; species Dillenia suffruticosa. The sequence continues at coordinate 23,740,425 of JAVTVX010000029.1, forward strand.
CACTTTTGTTACCTATGCTGCTTACTTTGAGGTGGATGTGAATCAATTGCAAACCTTGTTTCTTGTTTGCCCAGAGTAACGCAGAGCACTCTGTGCTGGGAATTCTAGCCTTTGGGTTGTGTACTGGGCAATAATTTCCTGAATAGTCTGAACATGAATTTCTTCATTGAGCAAGCATTCTAATTATACACTTGCGTTCATAAGGATATTTCTCTTTTCCTTAAAACAGCAAATAGGATTTTTCAAATGTATAGAGTATATATGGATGCGGAGTTACAAACGATCTAGTTCGGATATTAAATCTTATTAACTTAGATTTCAAGTTTAAATCTTGAAAATGATAAGATAGGTATCGGGAGAGTCAACTCTTTAATAGGTTTTACAGTACCCGGTTCGATTACTCAAATTAAATTTATATATCAATTATCAGTAAATATCTACTAAAAAAATAAAGAGTTATAATTTTCTAAAATCTATATCTTTAGTTCACTCCTAGTAAAATTAATATAATTATGATATAATACATGAGTCGGTTTATTATTCCATTTTAGATTGACGGTGGAAAAGAAAATAACACTTTAATCCTAACTTTTAAATAAGTGAAAATTATTATTAAATAAGTAACCTACTTTAATAGAAATTGGAGACATTTTATTAATATTGGCTCGAGAAATTTATTAATTTATTATTCACATTTTGTTTCTATATTGTCAAAAAAATTATTACGGTTAGATCAAATGAGTCATTTGAAAAAATTGAAAAATCCTATATTTTCCCTAAAAAAATTTTAATTTAGTCAAAAATAATATATATAAAATATAAATAAAATTTTAAATTAAAGTCAAGTGAGATTTACTAAATACAAAAAAAAAAAAGCATTTGATAAAAATCATTTTTCTTAAATTTTCACCAAATACTACTTGATTTTTTTTTTCAGTCCCCTCTATCGTACCGATCTTGCAATTTCATCTATAATCCTATTTATTTCTTTGCAAATAAGAGGGAAAAAAAATAAGAAAATCCTTAAAATGGACAAAATAGTGAAAAACATTTCCCGCCAGAATCAAGAACTCAAAATTGAAATAACGAATTCTTGATCGAACAGAAAAATAGAAACATGGATTCTTGGAAACCCAAGCCAATCCAACAGTATTATAAACCGGGTTATACACAACCAAATTCATCAATCTGCTCTCTCTCTCTCTCTATCGCTCGAAGAGATTGTTTGCAGAAATCCATCATTCAAATTCGCTCGTCTCAGGGTTCTTTTCTCAAGCACGACTACGAACTTGAAGACTTGCAAACTACAGTTGTCTCCGGTATCTACTATCTCTATTTCATTGTGATCAGTTTTTGCTTTTCTTGAATTTCTGATTTGGGTTTGTTGTTTTGATCTTTACTTCGAAAGTTATTTGGTTTTGGGGCTTTTAGGGTTTTGTGACTGGTTGTTTAATCTGAGATTGTTTGAAACTCCTTCTTTTTTTTCTTCAATTTCATCGTAATTTCTTGATCTTGGAGAGAATTAGAAACTCTAAAAATAAAAGAAACTGTTTTGAAAATTTACGTTCAAGGCATAATTTTTCTTTTATATTTGGGTCTTTTTGATGGATTCATTAGGTTTGAAATGCATTCTTTTCTTCTGAATTCCATCATGATTTCTTGATCTTGAAGAGAGATGCAAACCCAAACAAAAAAAAAAAAAAGAAGAGACTCTGTTTGAAACTACATCCATGGTATTTTGTTCTGGGGGTTTTTTAATGAATTTATTGGTTTTATGGTTCTGAATTTTGATCTTGGTTCACGGATGATTCTGGTTTTGGGTTTTTTCTTTAGGGGCGTTTTGAAATTCTTTTCAGATTCTTAAAATGGGTGAAGATTTTAATAATTCCCCCACATATTTTCAATTTTGATATTTGAAATATGAACTTATGTCGTCCCTGTTTGGCTTCAGTTCAAAGATGGCTCCCAGAAAGCTCAAAACCGAGACAAAGAAGATGAGCAAAGCATTAAGCACGAGGTTGCAATGCTTGATTAGAAAAGGATCGGAGTTGACTAGTTTATGTGATATTGAAGGTTGCATTGTGGTCTTCGATGACAACAGACTTATCACTGCAGAGGCATGGTCCAAACAAAAGGATGTGCATCAAATTCTCAGGAAGTATCACCAGTATGTTGAAGAGCAAAGGAGAAAAGAGTTGAAGAAGGTGGGAATGAAATCAACGAAGGCTAAGAAAAGTACTGGAAGACATTGTGATGATAAGCCTTCTTCAAATGGATGTGTGTCTGATGCTAGCCAACCTCACTTTGGGGTTGTATCAAATGTCAATGCAAATGCTAATGCGGTTCTTGAAGACATGGATGTGCAAGCAGAAGGAGTTTCATTGTTTTCTGATTTTATGATGGATGCAATGCAGGATGAGTTTTCATCAGATGGGCATGCTTATTTTCCTGGGAATATCGGCATTGACAACATGGCAAGACAATTGGAGGATGTAGATACCTGTGAGTGTTTCCCTGACTATGGGGCACTTGTTGACATGGAGAAACAACTGGAGAATTTAATTTCTTCTGAATATGTTGATCCTTTGCCTGAAATGGGATTTAAGGACATGGTGGGACAATTTGAGGAGGATACCTTGGATTATTTGCTTTCTAACTTTGATTTTGATGATATTGTGGGACAATCTGCTATTGAGATTTCATCACATCATGGAACTTTGCCTGATTTTGCTTCTGATTACTCACTTGAGGATTGTAGTTTTTGTTGAAGTTGGTTTCTAGATTCGTCAATGTATTTGATGTACTGAAATGAACAGTGAAAATAATATGACAAAAATTCCATGAAACTTTCTGTTTCTGAGGTTTGCATTTATTAATTTATTTATTTATTGGTAGGCTAAAGGAAAACAAGACCAAAAAAAAAAAACAAACCTTGAGGACTCTCTTTCCCCAGCCCTGCAAGGTGATCCGCACACTCATTGGCTTCCCTAAAGATACGCTTAACTTCATTGTCCCCCAAGTCTCTAATGAGCTGCTTGCAATCCATTATGGCATGAAAGAGAGGGTGAGTGGCCTCATTATCCTTCTTTAGCAGCTGAGTTAAAAACAAGGCAATCCACTTCCACCTCAACCTCTGACCCACCCTTGTTCCTAGCAATCCAGAGGCCTTCTCTCAAAGCCCAAACCTCTGCAGAGACAGCATGCTCTTCCTATAATCAAAGAGAAACCTGCCACCAAATTTCCCTCCTCATCACTCAGGAGGCCACCTCCGCTAGCAATTCCTGGCGCTATATCCACAGTCCCATCAGTATTTTAACTTAAGCTTTCCTCTCTCGGGTGGAATCCATTTAATTTTGATAATGGAAGACTGCTTCTGGTGCTGGTCATCCCTCTGAGCCTCCTTCCACACCCCGTTAAACCTTCTTGCCAGCCCCACAGTCTCCCAAGTAGGAGTCCTCTCTCCATGCATGACAAGTCTGCATGTTCTTTTCCATATAAACCAAATTGCAGCTTCAAACATCCCACTCGATTGGAAGATCCTCGCTCTGAATCTCCTTTGCACCCGTTTTCTGATCCAATCAGTTGTGATCTTGCTCCAGAAGTCCGAAACCTAATTAATATTGGGACAAATCGAGCTCCAAATTTCCTTGGCCTCCTTGCAGTCTCTCAGCACATCCATTACAGACTCTGCACCCTCTTTACGCATGTCACATTTATCATCATCAGAAAATCTCCTCTTCCTTCTTTCAACATTTGTCAAAATTTTCTCTCTCACAGCTAACCAAATGAAAAACTTCACTCCCTCGGGACATTTGGATTTCCAAATCCACTTCTAGTCTTCATTCAGCGGGGACTGCACTCGATCACTCTCTTCAAGCATCCAGTAAGCTGTTGCCACGGAGAAGCTGCCATCCTTTGTCCCTCCCCACCCAAGCAGGTCCTCAGTCTCACCTCTTCTAGGAATCAAAACCCCTCTTATCTCCTCTGCCTTACGTTGGCACGCAGCTCCTCAACCTTCTACTGCCCCTCTTCATTAATAAAATGGCTGACATTCAGCTCCTCAGCTTTCGCAGATAAGCTGTTTTTTGCACTTTTTTCCATCGTAGAAGAGAGCAATTTCTGTGTATTATTTAAACATTCAACACTTGAAGGTTCTTTGAATGGTTTAGTAGGCCTATGTTATTAATAAGGTTCTTTGAAGATATGTAATCATTTTACAAATGAGAGGAGTCCCCTGGGGGGGGGGTCACTAGAAATGTCCAATGTGTGGGGGCCAAATAAGGGGTTTAATTTGTTTCTTCCCTCTCAAAGCATGTGTTCACCTGTCTGTCTCCAGAGCACATATCTGTAATTTCCTAATATCATTTAGGCCTCTGAACATCTGCGTATTAGATTGGGATATGTCCCCCAAGTAGATGAGGTAATTTCAGTAGAGGTCTGCTTGTTGATTAGTTATTGGTGATGGTGTTGGTTTTGGTGCAAAAATTAACTAACCTTTCTTGACAGGTTTTACAGATTTGTCTTCCTATCATGTAACACTGTTGAGTGGTTTGCTGGCAGTCATATCAGTCAATGTAGTTATTGCTTTCTACATATGGATGGCAATGCAAGAGCCTTCAGATAAACATGAGCCTGATCCTAAATTTCTTGCCGAAGCCCGGGCCAGTCTTTACCAGGGTGTGCCAAGTGAATCAGCTGAAACCCGTGAAAAGCAAGAATAGGATTGATCTAAACAATGTCATCTGCACTTTTTCTTGGAAAGCGATCTCAATTTAGGAAATCCTTGTAGATCCAGAGCATCTGGAGTTGCGAGTTTTCAAAATTGTCTGATTGAGTTGATCTGCCTTTTTACCTCTCTTCATAAGTTGATGTAAATTGTTGAGCACACAGGCCTTAGATTACAAATGTACTAGTTTCAGTGGATGCTTGGTGCATTTTGTTTTAAATTTAAGATTATAAATTGTAGGAGCACACATCTTTGATAGTGCAGTGCGGGATTGTAATGAGAAAGTCTTGTTTTGGCAGATTGGCATGCTTGATATTCTTGCTGAGAATGCAATTTTTGCACTTTTGTTACCTATGCTGCTTGGTTTGAGGTGGATGTGAATCAATTGCAAACCTTGTTTCTTGTTTGCCCAGAGAGTAACGCAGAGCACTCTGTGCTGGGAATTCTAGCCTTTGGGTTGTGTACTGGGCAATAATTTCCTGAATAGTCTGAACATGGATTTCTTCATTGAGCAAGCATTCTATGTGCTGGACAATAATTTCCTGAACATGAATTTCTTCATTGAGCAAGCATTCTAATTATACACTCTTGCGTTCATAAGGATATTTCTCTTTTCCTTAAAACAGCAAATAGGATTTTTCAAATGTATAGGGTATATATGAATGCGGAGTTACAAACGATCTATGGATGCACGTTCGGATATTAAATCTTATTAACTTAGATTTCAAGTTTAAATCTTGAAAATGGTAAGATAAGTATCAGGAGAGTCAACTTTTTAATAGGTTTCACAGTATCCGGTTAAATTACTCAAATTAAATTTAGATATCAATTATTAGTAAATATCTACTAAAAAAATAAAGAGTTATAATTTTCTAAAATCTACATCTTTAGTTCACTCCTAGTAAAATTAATATAATTATGATATAATACATGAGACGGTTTATTATTTCATTTTAGATTGACGGTGGAAAAGAAAATAACACTCCAATCCTAACTTTTTCAATAAGTGAAAATTATTATTAAATAAGTAACCTACTTTAATAGAAATTGGACACATTTTGTTAATATTGGCTCGAGAAATTTGCCTATTTATTATTCACATTTTGTTTTTATATTGTCAAAAAAATTATTATGGTTAGATCAAATGGGTCATTTGAAAAAATTCAAAAATCCTATATTTTCACTAAAAAATTTTTAATTTAGTTAAAAATAATATATGTAAAATATAAATAAAATCTTAAATTAAAGTCAAATGAGATTTACTAAATACAAAAAAAAATGTATTTGATAAAAATCATTTTTCTTAAATTTTCACGAAATACTACTTGATCTTTTTTTTCAGTCCCCTCTATCGTATCGATCTTGCAATTTTATCTATATCTTATTTATTTCTTTGCAAATATGAGGAAAAAAAAAAAAAAGAAAATCCTTAAAATGGACAAAATAGTGAAAAACATTTCCCGCCAAAATCAAGAACTCAAAATTGAAATAACGAATTCTTGATCGAACAGAAAAATAGAAACATGGAATTCTTGGAAACCCAAGGCAATCCAACAGTATTATAAACCGGGTTATACCACAACCAAATTCATCAATCTGCTCTATCTCTCTCTGTCGCTCGAAGAGATTGTTTGCAGAAATCCATCATTCAAATTCGCTCGTCTCTGGTTCTTTTCTCAAGCACGACTACGAACTTGAAGACTTGCAAACTACAGTAGTCTCCGGTATCTACTATCTCTATTTCATTGTGATCAGTTTTTTCTTTTCTTGCTTTTCTTGAATTTCTGATTTGGGTTTGTTGTTTATATCTTTACTTTGAAAGTTATTTGGTTTTGGGGCTTTTAGGGTTTTGTGACTGGTTGTTTAATCTGAGATTGTTTGAAACTCCTTCTTTTTTTTCTTCAATTTCATCGTAATTTCTTGATCTTGGAGAGAAATAGAAACTCTAAAAATAAAAGAAATTGTTTTCAAAATTTACGTTCAAGGCATAATTTTTCTTTTATATTTGGGTCTTTTTGATGGATTCATTAGGTTTGAAATGCATTCTTTTCTTCTGAATTCCATCATGATTTCTTGATCTTGAAGAGAGTTGCAAACCCAAACAAAAAAAAAAAAGAAAGAAGAGACTCTGTTTGAAACTACATCCATGGTATTTTGTTCTGGGGGTTTTTTAATGAATTTATTGGTTTTATGGTTCTGAATTTTGATCTTGGTTCACGGATGATTCTGGTTTTGGGTTTTTTCTTTAGGGGCCTTTTGAAATTCTTTTCAGATTCTTAAAATGGGTGAAAATTTTAATAATTCCCCCACATATTTTCAATTTTGATATTTGAAATATGAACTTGTGTCGTCCCTGTTTGGCTTCAGTTCAAAGATGGCTCCCAGAAAGCTCAAAACCGAGACAAAGAAGATGAGCAAAGCATTAAGCACGAGGTTGCAATGCTTGATTAGAAAAGGATCGGAGTTGACTAGTTTATGTGATATTGAAGGTTGCATTGTGGTCTTCATGACAACAGACTTATCACTGCAGAGGCATGGTCCAAACAAAAGGATGTGCATCAAATTCTCAGGAAGTATCACCAGTATGTTGAAGAGCAAAGGAGAAAAGAGTTGAAGAAGGTGGGAATGAAATCAACGAAGGCTAAGAAAAGTACCGGAAGACATTGTGATGATAAGCCTTCTTCAAATGGATGTGTGTCTGATGCTAGCCAACCTCACTTTGGGGTTGTATCAAATGTCAATGCAAATGCTAATGTGGTTCTTGAAGACATGGATGTGCAAGCAGAAGAAGGAGTTTCATTGTTTTCTGATTATATGATGGATGCAATGCAGGATGAGTTTTCATCAGATGGGCATGGTAATTTTCCTGGGAATATTGGCATTGACAACATTGCAGGACAATTGGAGGATGTGGATATCTTTGAGTGTTTCCCGGACTATGGGGCACTTGTTGACATGGAGAAACAACTGGAGAATTTAATTTCTTCCGAATATGTTGATCCTTTGCCTGAAATGGGATTTAAGGACATGGTGGGACAATCTGAGGAGGATACCTTGGATTATTTGCTTTCTAACTTTGATTTTGATGATATTGTGGGACAATCTGCTATTGAGATTTCATCACATCATGGAACTTTGCCTGATTTTGTTTCTGATTACTCACTTGAAGATTGTAGTTTTTGTTGAAGTTGGTTTCTAGATTCGTCAATGTATTTGATGTACTGAAATGAACAGTGAGAATAATATAACAAAAATTCCATGAAACTTTCTGTTTCTGAGGTTTGCATTTATTTATTTATTTATTTATTGGTAGACTAAAGGAAAACAATACCAACAAAAAAAAAAAAAAAAAAAAAAAAAAAACCTTGACAATCCTTGAGGACCATCTTTCCCTAGCCCTGCAAGGTGATCCGGACACTTGTTGGCTTCCCTAAAGATACGCTTAACTTCATTGTCCCCCAAGTCTCTAATGAGCTGCTTGCAATCCATTATGGCATGAAAGAGAGGGTAAGTGGCCTCATTATCCTTCTTTAGCAGCTGAGTTAAAAACGAAGGCAATCCACTTCCACCTCAACCTCTGATCCACCCTTGTTCCAAGCAATCCAGAGGCCTTCTCTCAAAGCCCAAACCTCTGCAGAGACAGCATGCTCTTCCTATAATCAAAGAGAAACCTGCCACCAAATTTCCCTCCTCATCCCTCAGGAGGCCACCTCCGCTTGCCTTTCCTGACGACAGTCCCATCAGTATTTAACTTAAGCTTTCCTCTCTCGGGAGGAATCCATTTAATTTTGATAATGGAAGACTGCTTCTGGTGCTGGTCATCCCTCTGTGCCTCCTTCCACACCCTGTTAAACCTTCTTGCCAGCCCCACAGTCTCCCAAGTAGGACTCCTTTCTCCATGCATGACTAGTCTGCTTCTTCTTGTCCATATAAACCAAATTGCAGCTTCAAACGTCCCACTCTCTTGGAAGATCCTTGCTCTGAATCTCCTTTGCACCCCTTTTCTGATCCATTCAGAGTTGGTCTCTCTCCAGAAGTCCCTAACCTTGTTTATATTGGGACAAATCAAGCTCCAATTTTCCTTGGCCTCCTTGCAGTCTCTCAGCACATGCATTACTGACTCTGCACCCTCTTTACACTTCACATTTATCATTGTCAGAAAATCTCCTCTTCCTTCTTTCAACATTTGTCATAATTTTCTCTCTCACAGCTAACCAAATGAAAAACTTCACTCTCTCAGGACATTTGGATTTCCAAATCCACTTCCAATCTTCATTCGGCTGGGACTGCACTTGATAACTCTCTTGCAGCATCCGGTGAGCACTTGCCACAGAGAAGCTGCCATCCTTTGTCCCTTCCCACCCAAGCAGGTCCTCAGTCTCACCTCTTCTAGGAATCAAAACCCCTCTTTTCTCCTCTGCCTTACGTTGGCACGCAGCTCCTCAACCTTCTACTGCCCCTCTTCATTAATAAAATGGCTGACATTCAGCTCCTCAGCTTTCGCAGATAAGCTGTTTTTTGCACTTTGTTCCATCATAAAAGAGAAAGCAATTTCTGCGTATTATTTAAACATTCAACACTTGAAGGTTCTTTGAATGGTTTAGTAGGCCTATATTATTATTCTTCATGCAGTGAATAGCTTCAACTGAAAAATAATGTGAGGACCTAGTTTTGAGTCTTAGACAGCTCGACTCATTCATCCAATAGCTCACTGCAGTCCCACTTTTTTCTAAATTGCCCTTTAACAAACAAGTTCCTGAGAAACAGCTTAACAATGAAGTAGTGTCTACTAGAACCATCAGCACAATATTGTTGCTCTTGAGGTTAGTGATCTCCACACGACAAGTGTGAATCTGTACTTCCAATTTGTCACAGCTAGAACAAAGTACTGCATTTTGGCTTTCCCACCAGAAAAGCATTCTTCAAATAATGCAGTTTTTGCTCTTACATAGCTCTTGAATTGCTTTTAGCATGGTAGAAAAGCACATTGCTACCACAAATAACTCATGGGATTATATATATATATTTATATATATTGGAGTAGGTTCTTTGGAACCTTGCGTGTGCAGCATTTGGGTGATAAAAGGAGGTCCTAAGCTCCTTGTCATTCCCCTAGACGGATGAAGTGGGATGTACATAGGCAGAGGTCCATTTATTTCTCTCTTTAAACATCGATAGGGAAAAAGGTTATTTGTGAAAGATATCGCCATTGTTTCAATCTCAAAATAGTCTTTCTGTGTCTTAGCAATCATTAGAAGACCATAAGAGAGAGAGAGAGAGAGAGATTGACAGTAGTTCAAATGCTCAAGAATGCTTATAAGGTGCAAGAATGTCAACACAAACCAGGTGGATGGTCCATCCTGTAACAACTTAAAGATCATGGTATAAAGAAGAAGTGGCAATACTCATCAAGACAGAAAATTCCAGGCTTTAATGGTCATTATAACGATGTCTGATGGTGAAGTATCTAGAATCCCATTAGGATATCCTGTGCTTTTGGAAGAGATTATCATGGAAATCCGTCTCCAAAATTTTAAAATTAAACATCTGAGAAAATTATGTTCTACAGTTTGGAAGTTACCGCATGATCCAGTTTGTATGACGCCGTTCATAAAATGATCTCCATGTAATGACTTGTAACATTCGAAGTCTCACTGAGATTGTTATAAGGCACCTGCAGGCATTGAAAAGAGAGCTTAATAATCTCACACAGAAACAGTAATAAGGGGAATGGGACTACAGAATGTGGCACCACACTGAATTAGTAAAAGATTCTGAGGAGTGGTGGATGAGAGTTGTAGTGAGGTCGTAGGTTGGCAAACCTAAACAATTTTTTGATGAGCAGTTGAATGATGAAATGCTTGGAGGGAGCTCCAAAGCTAAGGCTAAGAACTTCTAGCTAGCAGAAATTAAGAACTCATGCTTCAAGACAGAAATAAGCCCCATGAGTAGAAGATTATGTAAAGTTCTAGCCAGAAGAAGATAGCCCCAAAACGTATCAACACCATAGCACAAAGAACGGACACAGAAGGGGAGTGGGGCTACTAGAAAGCTCAAAACTCAGAAAGAAGATGAGCACAGCATCAAGGGAGGGGTTGAACTGGGTGATTAGAAAAGGATTGGCGTACAACTTTATGTGATATTGAACATTGCTTTTGTGTGATAACAGACTTATCACGGCAGAGGCATGGTCCAAACAAGAGAATGTTCTTCAAATTCTTAATATGTATCACAAATACGTTGAAGAGCAACAGCAAAAAGAGTTAAAGAAGTTGGGAGTTAAATCAAAAGGGGCAACTAAAACTACTAGAAGACATTGTGATGATAAGCCCTTTTCAAATGGATGTGTTCAATGCTTCCTAAACTAACTTTGGAGTTGTATCAAATGTAAATACAGATGCTAATGTGGTTCTTGATGACATGGAGATGTAAGCAAGAGGAGTTCCATTCTTGTCTGAGTATGTGATGGGTGCAATGCAGGATGACGTTTCATTCTTGATGACGTAAGGAGTGCTTTCCTGAGGAATATAGTTATTGTTGAAGTAAATTTTAGCTTTGTTATTGTATTTTTTGTTCAAATCAAAAGAATACTGAATAATGATATAGCAAAGCCTCTTCCAAAGATTAGAATCTTTGGAGTTTTGTACATTTTCTTTCAATCAAATGCAATTTCTTTTGCAACCCAAAAAGAAAAGAAAATGATATGACAAAAATTCCACAAAAGTTTGTGTTTCCGAGAGTTTGGAAGAAAGCATAACTGTTGTCACTGGGTAAGTCATTTTTGCACTCTTGTCTACCATAACAGAGCAAGCGTTCCCTTCTCTCTCTCCTGTTTATTATGGAAACACTGGACCTTCGATGAGTTTTTCAAATGAGCTGTAGGCCTAGGTTATTATAGACGTAGAATGAATGGAAAATAAATTATATATGAATAGAAATAATGTGAGGACCTACTTTTTATTCTTGGAATGAGCTTGACTTCCTTACTAGACCAATCTATTGCTGCAGTCCTGTTGTTTTTCTAATTGCCATGTAAACTTTTCTAATTTATCAGAAATATTACTTATATCTACTGAGATCTGTGGAGAATGGCCATTACATACAACGATGTCTGATAGTGAAGGAATCACCATCAAGATACCCTGTTCTTTTGGAAGAGATTACCATGGAAATCTATCTGGAAAATTTAAAACTAGACAACACTTGAGGAAATTATGTTCTACAATTTTGAAGTTCCTGTAGGATAAGTTTATAGGGGATTGGTCCTAAAATGATCACTATGTATCAACTTGTAACATTATTGCCTCGCAGAAAGTATTGAAATTGAATTGCTGCTTGGAACCAAGTGATAAGCCACCTGCAGGCATTGAAAAGGGAGCTTAGAAATCTCTTATACAAGAGAAATACAGGGGAATAGCACTATTGTGAGTAGGCAATACATAATTGGTAAAAGATTCTTAGATGGAGTGGTGGATGAGAGTGGCAGCTAGAACCTAGGTTGGCTAATTTAAATAATTATTTTTATATTAACTTATAAATTAAAAATTACATATAAATTAAAAATTACATATAAGTCAAAAGATAAGAAATAAGTAATCAAATCAAACATATATTAACTTTGAAAATATAAAAAAAAATATTATAAATTATTTAGCGTTTTGATAGAACTATAATTTAGATGAATATTTTATAATAGATACAGAAATTATAATATCGATCATCTCTCATCACCTATTTAATTAAAAAAAAAAGAAAGAAAATCTTATATCTATAAACAAAATTTTATCTTTAAAAAATAGTGTAAAATGCATATTATAATCATAAAAATCTTTTGCATTAGTGGGTTTGTACAGTAAATATAGTTTAATAAATTGTATTATAAAAGATTTATTTATTATAAATAAAGTTTTGGTGATAATTAGTCAAATGCAATGTGCTAACACTCTCATGTTAAAATAATTATTTAAATTAATTATTAAGTTGCAATGAATGGCACTATTGGATGTGGGCAGCACATAATCTCTTATAATTTTTACCTCCCATGTCCTGTGCAGTATTGAAACATTCAACAGTTGAAGGGTTCTTTGAATGGTTTAGTAGGCCTAGGTTATTATTAATCATAGAGTGAATTGCTTGAACTGAAAAATATTTTTTTGTTTCTGAGAACTTGCATGAATATATTACTGCTTTCGTGGATAAGCTGCTTTGTTCCACCATAAAAGAGCAAGCATTTCCCCATCTTTGTATTATTGAAACATTCAACACGTAGGGTTCTCTGATTGGTTTAGTAGGCCTAGGTTATTATTAGTCATAGAGTGAATTTCTTGAACTGAAAAATAATACGAGGACTTAAGACTGCTCGACTCGTTAGACCAATTGCTGACCGCAGTTCCACTGTTTTCTGAATTGCCCTTTAACAAACCAGTTCACAGCTTAACAATGAAGCATCGCCCACTAAAACCATCTGAACAATGAGACAAGTTACCAGGGCCACACAAGATTTTCTTATCAATATCACTCAGGACAACTCAAGCGGTAAAATTTCTACACTTTCATCCTCCTTTCTTCAGTCCTACTTAGTTACATCTCCTTGTATCTTCCCTCCCCCCCCCCCCCAGAAAAAACAATGTTCTTATTATTATTTTTTTTTTTTTGGTCATAACAATGTTCTTAATAACTAGTCGACCATCATGGAATTAATTAAATCTAGGCTATGGTCAAGCAGCCACCTCCCTCAAGGCTGGGGCTTTTAATTTGGGCTTTAAGGGACCATACGAGGTACTTCGAATAGCAAAACGCACGACCTAGCCCAAAATTGCCAAGACCATCAACGGTCAGGCTTGGGAAAAATATTGGGAACTACCATAAGCCCATGCCTAGCACATGCTCATGTCCAGTCCAGAGGTATTCCTCCGTGACTATAAATGCCATCCTAATCCAGTCTCAATATGACATGCCCAAATTTGGCATGCCATATGATCAAACACCTGGCACAGAGGCGTAGCCATGCATCATTCATCGTCCCCAGCTTTAAGAAATAAAGGGAAACTAAAGTTACATAGACAAAAGGCGTTCTGAGCCAAACAGTTACTGTCTTCTCACTAGACATTATTAGCTTCAGTCGAAACTGTACAGACATCTTTAAAAACAACATGAAACTGAGATCCTACTTCGTAGCGTATTCAAATACACACTTGATAACCCAATTTTTCCCTATATCAAATTCGATAGGCTGCTAAAGATTTTCATACACACATCAAGCGTTTGATGCTGAGGCACAAGAGAACTATGGTCCACAAAACAAATCTCAAGTAAGACTATTCAGCGTAGTTCTAAATTCTGGGAGAGCCAAGTTTTCCAACCATCCTATGTCTGTAGAAGACATTTTGTACCATCCAAATTGGGATTTGCTGCAACACAAAAGAACGCATTAGTAGTTAAATAAACAAGCAAACAACAATCAAGCAAGAGTACTTAAATCGGATACTCTCCCAAATTAGAAATCTCAGCACCTTTTTCCAACCCCCCCCCCAAAGAAAAAAAAAAGAAAAAAAGAAAAAAAAGAAAAAGAAAAGACCTTTGTGCCACATAATTCATCTTAAATCCAAAAGGAGTGCAATAATAGGGGCACGGTAAAAGAGGTCTAACCTTACACAGCATTATGAGACTGATCATGCTCAATAAAATCTAATGCTTCATCCTTGGAGACAACATTTACATGACTGACCCTATTTTTGTGCGTGACGCCATATATCTTGTCAGCAACTTTCACAAGCTCTGGACGAAATGTTGTTGTAATGAACTGAGTGTTTGCCATGTCAGCCAGACGACGAATCATGTCTGCAAGATGATTAAGGTTTCTGCACCACATAGACTGCTGCGAAAATGGAATAGCTCAAGAAAATGCAGTAATAAGCAGAAAATGCAGTAATAAGCATGAAAATCTGTAGGATTATATTTCCTGGTTGTGCAAACCTACATAGTGGACCAACATTTAGGGGACTGATATTTCCAGGTTGCGCAAACCTAAATAAAATTTATTGTTTAAGTCATTACACTATTTAATCAATTTCCAATCAACGGCATGCGACCAATTTTTCTCTACTTTAAATTAGAATGAACCGAAAATGGTAGACACAGAAGGCTGTGTCCAGTCACATGTAACTTGCAAAACAACCAACCTCCAATGACTGAATTGAGTCCAAATCTTAGCCTGCAGGATAGACTAACTAAGCAATTAAATATTCCTATTTCTTACCGTTGCAAGATTAGGACATGATCTATGTAATGCATGGGCCGAAAAAATCTATAGTGCAGGCACCGTGAAAGTTAAATAGCAATAACAAAGCATGATGGACATCACAATAAAGAGAGAAAAGGTGAATCTGAAATTCAGTGTAAATCAAGTGATCCCGTCCTGAAACCTAGACTGATGCTCATTGAGTTAAAAAGACCAGAGATACCATAAGGAAGTTAAGTTCTGCTCCTTGCGGGAATTGAGGGATCAGTCTGTGATACTACGCCTGCAGCAGTTATACATGATTACCTAGTCATAGGTCAGTGGTTACAATATAGATACAAATAAAAGACTACATATAAATTCACCACTTAGAAGTGAAGAATCCAATCAGAAAGGAGTAAGCATCTGGGAGAAACAACATACATATCAACTCAAAATCACGTACACTGTCACTCTGATAAGTTTAAGAAACCTTCTAAAATCCTCAAATAAAAGAAAAAAAGGTCATTTGAGCAGTATCATTCCAATGTAAAGAGCAAAGCCTAAAGCCTCAGCCCCAATCTTTCCTTTTTCATTGTCTAATGGTTTGAACTATCCAGAAGTCGAACAACAATATTAGGCAATTTGTAAAGTGTTTAGTGGCCTGAAATATGAGGCCCTCCTACAGAAACCTTGATATTTGAGATGCCCTGATCATCTGGTTTGTCTAAATGTTAAATCGTGTCATGTAAGATATGAATCCACTAAATATGCTGCAAACTTCATAAACAAACACCAGGCCCATGTCCATGTAAATTATGGGTATAACAGTTTATAATCAGAAATTCCCAGGAATAAAGCAGAGAATGTATAAAAAGATCAGACATAGGATACTTCCAACTGCTGTTCTGTACTGAGGATCCAGTGCGGCATCAATCTCATCAAAAAGGTAAAAGGGAGCAGGATCACACCGCTGTATCGCAAAAATCAGTGTCAAGGCCACCACAGTCTTTTGACCTCCAGACAACTGCTTCATTGACTGGGTCTCTCCTTGACCAGTAAAAGAGACCTGCCATAATAGCAGATAGTAAAAGAAAAAGTTAACAAATTATATTAATTTAGAACAAGAATGAATGGCCCATTGTTAAGGTAATCACTGTTTTTTTTTTCAATTTATATAAAAAAAAAAAAATGTTGAGGAAAAGCTTAAAGCTATGAGCCAAATGCATGAAAAGCAGAAATGGTCATCTGCCATGCCAAATTGCTCGAGGATATGAGTTCAGATCTTTCATCTGACTTATCTTGCCTACCACCAGATGTTTCTGGGGAGAAAATAAAAATACCTTTACTTTTACACCAATATATTTTTCAACCCTTCCTTCTGGGTCTGCTTCACGAGGTCCATCCTCATCAAGATCGTCATCTCCACGATCACCATCCTGCAGAAGAGAAACATCAGTAAATACTGAGTACTAAACAAACACAAAATGTACATAATATACTTTTTTTTTAATATGCATAAAAAAGGAAAGGAAGGATAATCCTAAAGAATTTTGGTGGTTCTACAGTTCCACTGATGATGGAAGCCCAGCGCTCCTTAAACCTTTTTCTAGACAAGTCGACAACCTTCTGTAAAGAAAAAGCCTCACATCCCAACTACTAGGCTGTCCTTCAAACAGACCTCTAACTTGCAATTCATCTAAAAGCCTTATAATATACATTCTTGAGCATTTAACATTAATCTGAGTCGGCTTGCAAATAATTTCTTGTAATCCTAAAACTTTTTTTTTATTCATCAGAGCCTTCTTTTTTTTTTTTCATCCACTATCATCAACTGTTCCTTAAAAGAATAATTAGCATACAAATTCAACAATTCAGGACAAAGATGAAAAGATTTGGTGCAACAAAGCTGTACATACATGGCAAAAAAGGGGAAAAAATGAATTTTAATATATTGCAAGGCTGAAAATCAACATCACAAACCTTTTTCTTCATCATAACCAAATAACCATGACCACCTTGCACAAGTTCTGAAAACACTTCTCGAAAATGCCTAGCGACACCTTTGAAAGTCCGTTCTATGGACTCATCCTTGCGTCGGTCCAGAACTTCTATAAGTTCTCTAATTTTCTGCACATATTGAGACAGAATTAAACCACAGGAATTTCTGTCTTAACCTCACACCATCCAGAATTATCCAAATAAAATAATCAGCGTAGAAGAAGTTCGGTAATTACCTCATCGCCAGCTTCTAATTCTTTTTGCCTGTTCTTAAGCTCTTCTCGTTGCTCTGTGAAATTCACATATTGATCAAGTGCCTTCTTGTTTACATGGCTGAATTGCTGCAATTGTTCGTTGCATTTGTGAAGTATCTTATGGAGCTCTTTAATGCTTTTCCGCTTATACCTGTTATTAGCACAACAAGAAAGTCGAACGATAAGTTATGGCTGAAAAACAATATAGAGAACGGCCAGTGTACCATGCTGTCACATGGTCCACAATGCCAACATGAGTTCAGTGAATTTCATGCAGTTCATTAAGCCACAAGATTTAAAGATCAGATTGACATGATTACAACATGGTTTCCTAAGCAATATTCAGATTATTGAGCAAAAAGATACAAAAATGCACAAAAATAAAGAGTCAAAATAGAACTTAGATACATTCGGACAAGGAAATGAACTAGAAACTAATCCCCCCCACATGCTGAGATACGGGTAAGCGACCTCAGGATCACCGGTATTTACAAATAAAACAAAAGGCATGGAATCCAAACACAAGAGTCCATATTATGTTGATGGATATCTCTAATGAACCAAAGGAAGAAAGTCCAACTGAGCAAATATTGATCAAATAAGACAAATTTTGCACTAAAGAAAACTGGAGAAAAAGGAGGAACAATCACAGGAGCCAGCTCTAGATTAGTTAGAACTCACATTAAGAAAGGAAAGAAATGCTTTCATAGAGTTGTCTGACCATATAATACCAGCTAAGTTGATTACAAACCTATTCTTCCTAGCATGCTGTATCCTAAGCAGAATGGAAAGCGAACTATTATTAACGAAGGATGATTTTTTTTGATAGTTCACGAATTTAACAAAGGAGAGGGTATCAGTGTCGGACAAGAATATTACGCTTCAAAAGCATCAGACAATAATGGACCCAATTCCCTGATTTTCTTGGAGTACTCTTCCTGCTTAGCAAGAAGAATATTTCTTTTACTCAGAAGATTTTCCAGCTCTTTCGCTTCATCCTGGAGTGTCCTCTCATATTCATCTTCCAATGCCTACAATAACCAGAAATCCTTTTAGCACCAGCTGAAAATTTATCACCAGAGAGAGAGAGAGAGAGAGAGAGAGAGAGAGAGAGAGCCTTATAAAGTAGAGCAGGATAACCTTCAATTTGTCCTTTTCATCTTTGATTTTTTTGAGTTTCTTTGATCTTTCATCAATGTTCTCAGATACTCCTGTGTAGAAGAACATTAGCAAAACACAAGATGACAGCATGAGATAAAGAGTCTCAAAGGAGAAATTTTTTACTTTTGAGCTGCTGAGTGGTATCATCAACCATTAATATAGCATCATTCAACTCTTGCTTCTTTAACTCAGCTTCATTATGCAACAAGTCAGTCTCTTCAGAGAATTTAATGGCCTCCAACTCCTGTTGCCGTCTCACAAGATTAGTTGATAGATTAGTCTCAAGGTCCCCAATTCTTGCTTCAGTCTGCAATAAAAGAGAATGTGAAGATATGGGAAATCACTTAAGTCTTCTATTGAATGCAGTCTACAAATGCAACTTAAACTAAAAGAAAAGTTCGTTCATCTAACCTCTAGTCTTTCTGCCCTGCAAGCAATAAGCTTCTCTTTCAGCTCTGTAATTTCTGGGTTCAATCGAGACAATAGATCTTTTTCCTCAGGTGACAGGTGATCAATGAGCTCAGTACCCATTTCAGCTTGTTTCATAGTCATACTGGCTCTAAGCTGATCAATTTGAATTCTGACATTTGAACGTAACTTTTCCTAAATCAAGTAACAAGAACATCAGTTGGAAAAACAGCACTGATACAGATATCACTTACACTAAAGTTTTCTTGCAGAAGTGCAACAAAGAGTGACCCAGAGTTCTTAACAACCTTTTTTTCAAGAGCCTTTTCTATGGCTTGCTTTTGCTTTTTAGCATTGGCAATATCCTGCTTAACTTGTTCGAGCTCTGACTTGTCATGAGTCTGCTTTGCATCAATTTTCTGTTGTTCACTGACAAGCTTGGTGATTTCCTGATCAATTCGTGGTAAAATTAAGTGATAACAAATGGAAAAGGCAAGACAGTTTTTATAAATACCATTTACAGGTTAATGTTATAATAAACTAGAAGGAATCAGGGATGTGCCCCCCTAAGACTCTTGTTTACTTAATTTATTTATTTTAGGTATGAAAAGCTGATTAGCTGAATAACATGACCTCGATTATAAGGACATAATGCTAAGGTCATCAAAAAGGATATCTTGCAGATCTTGCCTAACTTTTTCCAAGTCTTCTTCTTTCAGGTTGATAGACCTTGTATTCTGCCGAATTATATTGATAAACTTTAATTTTGACCGCCTATAGTCATAGAATCCCCCAGTCATACCACCTTTCTTGCTCACTTGGTCACCTGCAGGTGCAGAGTATAGGAAAGTTGACCTTTTTTTCCAGATTCAGACTGAAAAATAGAGGGCCATACAACAAAGTGAATTGCCTGCTAACCTTCTAATGTGATGCAGTCCAAACCATCTGAGCGAGCAACTTTTGTAGCCACATCAAGATCCCGACAAATAACTGTTCTAGCAAATACCTGAGAGAAGAAACTTATCAATATAATAGAGAAACTCTACAAAACTAAGAACCAAAAGCATTACAAAACTAATAACAAAAGCATATTTATCCACAAAAGAGTCGGTACAGAAACTGTCGGTACAGAAACTAGCTAAAACTATTTCCAGCTTTTGTTTACCTTTTTTCTTTCACCTGAATTAAATTTTCTTAGTACACCTAATTAAGTGTAGGTCAGTATTGGTAAACACAAGTCCTCAAGTCTGTGCAATAATGATAATTAACTTCCATGAATCAACAGCCAAAAAAAAACCAATACAGACAGACACACTAGTGAACTCTCATGACAAAGAATTTTCAATATGTATACAAACCAACAATTCAGGGCAACAACATTAAAATGCATTTTTTATATCAAATTTTGAAATAGGTCAAATCATTTGGACAAACAAGAGGCAAAACGTGAAAAAATCTTAAGCAATGTAATTTAAAGATAAAAAGATGCTTTTCCAACTTTAAGCCATTATCCTCACCTTGTACCCTACCTAGAAAAATGACATAAGATTCAAAGATTTTCAAAATTCAAAACAAACTCATAATATCAGACACATTCTCTCTATAACATGCCATATCAGACACAATGTTTACTGACAGAATACTTTATTATGCCACCTACAGCTCATATCTGTTAGAACAACAAAAAAAGACCAATTCTAATAGCATGTAGTAAAACTGAATTTTGATTGACAATCAAATATTCTATGATAGAATTGTCCAACGCTCGAAATGCAAATTAATGATCTAGAAGAAAAGAAAGTGATGACATAGTCATTAACCTGTGAAAAAGCAGGCTTGTAATGGGAAGAGAATTTTAATTTCTTTAGCAGTGGTATCACATCAGAACTCTCTGGATAAGTTACATGTGGGGCTTTCACACGATTCAGTGGTATGAAAGTGACTCTTCCACCTTTCATTGCATTAAGGTGCCTTATAATCTGAGTGGATATTTCATCCGTTTCAACAACGACATGAAACAAGCTGCACAAATAAGTACATCTAGTAAATTAGTGATCCTTCTGTGCTCATTTGCATCTTAGGAACACAATATACAACTGTACAAACCTGTTTCCTGCAGTTACTTCAACTGCAGTGAAAAACTTTTCATCACAATCAAGCAACTCAAATATAGGACCAAATACCCCGCCAATCCCATAATCTGAGCAAATTCTTCGAACAGAATTTAAACCTCTCCTAATATCCTGAAAATTAATAAGAAAAAGAAGAGACAAAGATTTCAGATAATGGGTATAAACTCCAGGCTCCAAGAAACAAAAAGGTTTTTAGTCAATATTGTAGCTACAGGATTCTTAGACCATCCTATATTAATGAGTTTTCTAGGAGATCTTCCCCCATTCCTTGCTCTTGGGGTGGGAGGTCGAGGTCTGGTAGATCTTTTTGACCAAAGAGGTAGATGAGGTTTTTTTGTATATTTCTTAATTGGCTAGTTGTTTGACTTAAGTAATTACGAGAAATACTTCTTTTTATTTTTATTTTTCAACTGTCAACACCTCTTTTTTTTATTTCTTGAGAAAGGCTTTTGCACCAAAAAAGGCCTTTTTTTTTAAGATCTCCAGGACAAATCCCCCAAAACATGTTAAAACCAGTTAGCACTAGAAACACTGGTGGCTACATGAGAGATTACCTAGGTTTACACTATCTTCACATATTTCAGAGATAGGTAAACTTTAACCACGACTGATGATTTTCATTTTCAGGATAAGAACATTGTTGCGAAAAATTATTGGAAAACTGAAAGAATTTCCAACTTCTATTACTCAATCAGAAATGGATACCACACTGAAGCTTAAAATGGACAACATCTACCAAACTGAATTAATCAAATGTCAGGTTTCACCTTAGCATTGAGAAATATACACATTCTAAAATCAAAAGCAGATGCAAGGCAAGAAAGCTATTACTTACACCAGGAGTTGCATGATCAAGACTTTTTTCTGCCTTCACTACTTCTGCTTTTAGCTTATCTATTTCAGAAGAAAGTTCATTTTCTTTTGTCCATAGTGACCTAAAATAAAAATAAAAATTAAACTTGAAATCATCAAAATATTCAACTTTTAAAACAAATTAGCATTGAAGATAACCATACCTCCGCTGATCCTGTAACTCATCCCTCTTCGCCTTAAAATAACTGAAACCTTCATGAGAGTTGGAGATAAGGGACTCCAGCACTCCAGCATCCTTTTGTTTACCCTCAGTGTAAACATCCTGCTCTTCCAAATCAGCTTTGAGCTGCTGAATTTCATCCTCGAGCTTCCTCTCCTGCAAGACCGAAATGAAGCTTAAAATCATGGACATAAACTAAGAAATTTTTGCACAAAGGCATGGTGTACATCACAAAGAGAAAAGGCCATTATACAAGCAGTCCAACATACAGACGTTAGTTGCAACATGCACATTACCAGAACCTCTGAGCGTTGTCTGAAGTACAAACTCTCATAAAGAATATGGAAAATCCCACAATGCAAGCCACAAATACATGTTCCAGAAGTTGGCATCAAAAACAACCACCACCAATAGATTGTCCAAAAGTGCCCAACCCCCAATCGACCTCTCATTACGTAAAGCATAAAAAAGTAAAATACAATAATTAAGATGAAATAGTGAGCAAAATTATTAAAATAAATTGCACGAAACCAGAGAGAGAGAGAGGCACTTTCTGAAATAGGATTAAGTAGCTGCATAAAAAACACGCAAGTTTTCCTCAAGGAGTTCATGAAAGCAGATAAGAAAATGCTCTCCCATTAAACATCTCTCCATTATATTTGTAGATTCTACTAATTTTTTCAGTGTTAGCGTAAAAATTAGCATATTATCTGAGACAGACAGTTGATAACGGTTGAGTTGAGCATGGCCTATTAGTATCTCGTACCTTATTCTCCCACCAATTTGTTTCTCATCCTTCTCCTATGTCTCTCTAAATTTATTCCCCTACATGTGCCTCAAAAAATGGTGCTATAACTGCACCACATAAAGCACAAAATTCTATAGAAAACTGTTGAAGCCAATTTCTTTTTGTCCTTTGTGAGTGTGTGTGTGTGTGTGTGTGTGTGTGTGTGTGTGCATGTTTTGTCTTTCTGTTCAGTGGTGTCCCCAAAAAAAGAATTTGCCATGGTCTAATCATCAGCTGCATTTGCATGTGCAAGCCACTCAAAATCACACTGCCCCTTTCTGGTACAAACATTTTCCAGTAGACTTACAATGGCCCATTCAGTGCTTTGAACAATATGTCATACACCTAAGGGCCCGTTTGGGAAAGTTGAGGCAAGGCTTAACTATGGTTAGATAAGGTTTTCAATACAAACAAAAAAAAGAGAGAGAAAAAAACTATTGACACAATGAAAACTTAAATTCTTTTTATGAAGAAACATATTTGCATAATCTTATTTCCTACCATAGTTTCACTTTAGTTGAAAATTATCACAAGTTGAATAATACAAAATAGAAGAAAATTGAGCCAAGTTAAGCTTTTTCAAACAGCACGTAGGAACTCTAAGACTACACCTTCATTGATTCAGCATCAGCAAATGTGCATATTTACCTGAGCGATATTTGAAGAAAGAACACGTTCAAGATCATCAATTTCTTTTTGGAGCCATCTATCACGGGCTGCCTTGCTAGAAAATTGTGTTGCACGCCCCTGTTTTTGATAAAGAATGCTAAGTTGCTTCTCGCGATCCATTATCCTACAATCCACAAGTACATTGAAGCAGGAAAATAAATCATTCGTACATGGGAAAGTTTCAGAAGCAGTCAAACCAAGTTTCATAATTTTAGGCAGATGAACTGAAATCCACAAGTCTCAGATCACATGACAAGGTCAAAAATAATGTTTGACCAATAAATGCACTGCATTTTAGCACATTTAAAATGAAATATGTATAAAAAGGAACAGCAGAATAGCAATATGCTTGATGCATGAAAAAACAGAATTTAAAAGCCAACACAAAGGCAATTATCACTGTATTGACAGTTCAATGACTGATCATTTTAGAAGGCCATAAAACACCACCCGACAGGGAAAATAAGAGCTCATAAAATAGCACAACAGGCTCTACCAACTAGGAATAATGATGCATCTGAGAAGATTACAGAGGCAAAAGAATGCGGAAACAAGAGAATTATAGTACAGTGAAGACACACTAATAGCTAAAAAGAAAGAATTTCTTTCATTAGCAATATCCAAAAAGAAAAAAGATGAGTAACACCAAAGCCCTGTTGAAATCTTAAAACAAATATTTAAGACATGCAAGCATATCAGTCAGTTATAACAAATAAGAAAAAGAATACAATGAGATGAAATAAACAAATTAAGAAGAAAAGTGTGATCCTGAATCAAAGATTACCCTTTTGTTATATCCTCCTCTTCTTTCACTTTTTCATCATAAGAAGGCCGAATTTTATTAAGATCGTCCCTGGTTTTTTGTATCTCCATCTGCAGTGCCTCAAGCTGCTTCACTGCATCTTCCTACAAGCACAGAAGTTAACATCAGGGTGCACAATGTTGCTTAATTCAGTTAAAACTCCTCCCAAACAAACCTTTGCTCGAACAGTGGAAGAGATCTTCTCTTGCAGATCTTTGTAATCTAGCTCAAGTTGTGTACGCTTTTTTATGGCTTCAGTCCTCCGCTTTTCTGTTGTTTCTTTCTCCCTCTTGAGTACTTGAATCTCTTTTGTTAGATCTCTGTATGTTTTCTCCAAGTCCTTTGACCTTTCATGGGCATCTAACACACTATCATACATCCTCGTTGATGTCTCAGAAACCTTAGCTCGAGCCTCTTCCACCTGAAACAAGTTGCATGACATACAATTGAGAGACGAAAACAAATGCCAAGCAACCAGAAGCCACAGGTATGGCGAAACTAAACCAGAAGTGTAAAGAAATTGAATGATATTACAGCATATTCTTGTAACAAGAATGTTGGGCATTGCCTAGCCACAGAGAGCGAGAGACAGAGAGAGAGAGAGAGAGAGAGAGAGAGAGAGAGAGAGAGAGAGAGAGAGAGAGAACTGGCCATTTAGCATAGGGAATTGCAAGACGATGGTAATGGATGCTCTGTTTATAGAAGCTTCCAAATCAAAGTCATCTGTAAAGCCTTATAGACTTGTTCAAAAAAGCAAATTGATGCTTTAGTTAGCAAGATCTTTCTTGCCTAGTTTTGAAAAAAAAAACCCATCTTGGCAATAGAGTAAATATACCTCCTGCCCAACATCAAAACATGAGATGCTTTAAAAATGCCCAATTGGCATCCCCTTTATCATTTTAACATCATGTTTATATTTTATTTAGCAATATAGCAAATCAACGGTAACAATTGTAAAGAATCTCAGAATGCAAGCTAACCGACCTCAACCAATTTCTGCCTAGCATCATGAAGTTCTTTGTCATAGATAGTATACTCTAAAGACTTCCGCTGCTTGTCAAGCTGCTGATATTTTCTCAGCTCCTCTTTCTCTTCATCCAGCTCCTTCAATCTCTCATCCAAGTACTGAACAACTTGATTTATCTGCTTTATTTTATTACCTGGATCAAAGAAAACATATTTGAGCAATAGCAAGCATACAAGGCCACAAAGCAAAAGGACAGAGACTTGCCAGTTTCTTGCATTATTTTCAAACTCTCACGTCGTCTCTCCTCATAAACTCTAGTACCACCAATTTCCTTCAGTAGATCCAGCCTCTCAGAGTCCTTCATCAATGTCAATGATGCTATCTACAAAACAATTTACAGAAAATGATTTTGAGATTATGATTTTGCCTGCAGATAAAGTGGGTCATTGTTCTTGGTTCATCTGGTGCAAGCTTTTTCATATATGTATAGAACATGATGGGCTGGATTTTTGACGACAACACCGAATGAGACAAGCTCAAGCCAACATATTTGTGGCTTATCATTGTTTGAAGAGGAAAAGGAGAATTTCAAAGGATTCTTCATGCCATCTGTCAATTTATGAGACTTGGTGCCCTTTTGGATCTTATAGTCTTTGACGCATATTAAGAGCTACTTTGGTTATTGTAACCACTGGTGTATTTTAAAAAGTTTTGAAATGTCTCAGTGGTGAAATTACTTCAGCAAAGTTATGTATGCATAACATGGCTAATTGCAATAAACCTGGGCTTAATCTGTCATCACTTACATGCATCAACTTACATGCATCAACTTACATGCATACCCATATCTGGAAGCCCAAACTAGAAGGAATTTGTGCCCAAGAAAAACACCTTCCAAATTCTGGTGTCTGGAATTTAAAGTGAAGGGTTTGTCCCAGTAACATAGTTATTAGAAAGCAAAATTTTATAGCTTCCCTACCATTCAGATTTCTGAAGCAATGAATGTTCCAAGAGACAGATTTAGCACCCAATAAAAAGAAACCTTTTTCCATGGGCACAATGGAGGTTAAAGAGTGAACAGGGATGAGGAAGAGCAATAGAAAGACTAGAATCTCCAATTCAAAATCCTTCGAAAATTGAACATCAAAGCCATCTCTTACGTTAAAAGATAGAAGAGGAAGACAAGCTCGATGAGAATAAGTATTTGATAAAGTAATTCAAGATTTGAGGTCTTAGATACTTATAGAGGCTGTCTACAAAATGACAGCTTGGATTTGCTCAACCAGGTTGTTGACAACCTCAAGCTAGGTCTGAATTTGATACTAATCTCAATCCATATGCAGCAACATTTTGAATGGCTAATTACATCATACCTTTCCCTGCTGCACAATGTAATAAGGATTAGAGCGAGAGAATCCAGCACTCTCTAGTAAATTCATAACTTCTGTTTTTCTGCAAAAATGATTTTAACATTGACTATTATAAAGTTTTTCCAACATTGGAAAACACATGAATATATAATCAAACTACAGAAGAATTCATGGTAGGAAACAGATAAAGAAATAACAATATACTTACGTAATGTGCTTCCCATCTAAAAAGTATTCATCTTTTTTCAGACCAATTGTTCTCCGCAAGCGCACTTCCTCTTTATCAACCTACATAAGACCAAAAGAAGAAAGGATTTAGAGGAAAAGGACGGTGAGAGAGAGGCTCGTTAAAGAAAAATCATGAATACCTTCAAGATTGATAGTACATGCATGATAGATATAAACTTATTGGCTACTCAGTTCCCAGGTTTGAGTTGATCAATAGGATAAAATTCATGTGTGTATTAAATGGACAAAATAATTAAAAACATACCAACAGCCTAGAGAAGCATTATATTTATTTGCAGCTATCTGATATTTTCATTTAAAACCATGTATACACACACACAATGTGCCCTTTCCCATAAGGAAAAAACTGGAATTAGCAGGTTTTACATGCTGAAAACAATGAAGTCATTTTCCATAAGAGTTTAAGAGTTGCATAGCCATGAAATGGTTCCACTATGAACATCATTACATCAAATGAGATACAATAAAATAGTTCAGGGAAGAAGAGACACAATAAGAATAGATAAATGTTGTGGTAATTACAGGAATGCGATTGTCGGAATTATCAAATACAATCTCCACAAAAGCAGATAAAACTTGGTGGCCTGCACCTTCCTGTTGAATTGAATTATAACATAAGAAAACTCAGATTTACCTTGCTGGAAGAAAATCATAATAAAATCACAAAAAGAGAATGACTACACTGGGACATACATGGAGAAGGGCATGTCTATCTTCACTGCGAAGATTTTGGAATAGGTCACTCAGCACAAAACGGATCGCTGGGGAAAAAAACCACCAAATGAAAAGCAAGTTATTTAACTTCCCCTTTATTATTTCTCACAAACTACATGTAACAGAATAGAGCTCAACACAACACACCTTGAAAAAAGTTAGTCTTGCCCGATCCATTAGCACCAACTGCAAAGGGTGAAGTACATAGCTTTTAAGAAACAGAAGTGGATATACCAAAAGATTGCAACTATCATTCCTAGATAGCAAACAGCATCTTATCCAATTGAAGCAAGAAGAGAAGAATTGACATACAATGAAGAAATAACAGCCAGTGATCAGTACCAATGACTATTTGCCTAGCAATACAAACAGCTCAGGAACTATATAATGTGGATGGGTAGACCATGAGATTGTTGGTCAATATTCAAACTACATGCATCTCAGCTGAAAAAAGAATGTTCTCCATAAAGGATGATAATATTTTAGGTCCAAAGAAAATTGGCTTTAGTTAACAATGACCATGAACTCATGTTTACTTTCCTACAGGAAGGGCAAGACAAAATCGCCCAACATGACAACGTATGAAGCACAATGTAAAAAATGTCATCAATTAGTTTTATGACAATAAATAATTATTCTGATTTTCCTACTGGAATTTATTTCAAGATTTCATATATTCCTCATTTCTGTTCAAATACACACAGCTGTGGAGAAGAAAAAACTGAAGTCAGTGACTATAGAAGACAGAAAACCAAATTTGTTGAACAATGTATACCTCTAACTGAAAATGAGGTGCCTCTGTTAAATTTAACCATAAGAATATAACTCTAGAATCATGTTGCAAGATACTCCAATTACATGAGCTAAAAGCCCATAACATGAGAGATTTGGTTTCTCACATTATCTTTATCTCTTAAAGCTAGTTTTAAGTCGCCATTTGTTCAATCACTCTGGATATTCTAGAAACCTGAACAATAACATAGCATGATAGCAAATGCAACTTAAAGCCTTCGAATGCTTGGACAATTCATGGTAGAGAATATAAATGATAACTTGAAAAAAAAATTATGCATTTTTCAAACAACATTTATTTCAGACAAAAAGCATACAATTACAAATCCATATATGCTTATGCAAGTCTGAAAAGAACAAACACTGGCTATCCATAAGCAACCATTCTAACAAAGGCATGAAGAAAAAAATTCACCCACAGAAAAAGAAATGGCATCATTACCTACACAGTTAACCTTGGCACTAAAGGGTTCAGTGGCAACTTGCTCTCGGTAGCTCTTAAATCCTTCGATGACAACCTGTATAGACAATACTACATAAATAAATGTAGAAGAACTTCAAATAATGCTAACAATAATACAGAAGACTCAGAACTTCACAAGAGAATGGGGAGGTGGGAGAGTTTGTAAGGCCACAAATGCCACTACACTTATAGGATAATGGTTACCTGCTTGATGTGCATGCTGAGAGGCCAATGAATCCCACTTCAGTAACAAAGGATAAACATAATAAGCCCTAATCTGGCCTTGTGAAAAATTCCTGTTTACAAAGAACGTTTTGAGTGAAACAGATTTAGAAAGAGAATCAGCATTACATTCAAAATAAAAATAGAAAATCATCAAAAGACACTTCTCATAAGGCTACAATAAATTTCAGTTTCCAACCCCCATCCCATCACCCTCCTACACAACAAAGGTGCAAAACCAACACCAAATTTCTCTTTTTCCTCTAAGGAAACCAGTAGTCAGTTTCGTCGCATCTCTATCAGTTGTCAAAGATATGTGTACAAGAAAAACACATAAGGAAGCCAAATTGTTACCCTTTACGGAACTAAATGCCACTTTGCATTGTGCATGAGTAATAATGCCACTTTGCATTATGCATGAGTAATAATATTTACATATGTTACTAAGTTCAAGCAAACATACATATCAACTTGAATTTTCACCTAAGGAACACATCTACCCGCAAGTCATAAGCAACTACTTTACTCATGAATTCTTCATTAGTTCTAGGAAAAGATCAGGCAAAACGCATAACCAAGTGTAACAAAAAAAAAACGATGCCACTTAGAAACGCCTAAACCAATATGGTATCTTCTCTTAAATAACACTAAAAAGCATAGTTCACCTTGGTCGGAACCAGAAATTAGGGAAGAGAACAAGAGCACAGAGAAAGACACAAACACACCACTATCCCTTCTTTTCTTCCAAATCCGTCAAGCCCAAGTAAACGCTACTTCTCCGCAAACCCTCACCCCAAAAGTTTCCCAATTAAGGATCCAAAAAGTTGTCTGGATTAAGGCCAACCGTATCAGACAATTTTGCTCAGAAAACTTGCCAAAAACTTCCAATTATCAAATTAGGAACTACAGATAATTACATAATATCTAGGTGATGACAGAATTCTTCGTACCATTTGAAATTCACACATACATAGAAGCTGCGACGTCAACGAAATGCAAGAAATTGTTAGAAACAAGATTTAGCAAGACTATTGAAGTTGGTTACAGAGCACACAACCAATTTTAGGGTTTTCAGTGTATGCTAACTTTGAAAATGAAAACAGTAAAATCGAAGGCATGCTGACGAGAAGATGAAAAGAACAAACTAGGGCATGCAAGTAGAAGAGACAACCCCTCTCTCTCTATCTCAGTTGAGGAAATGAAGAAAGAGCGAAAAGACCAATAAATTGAGAAGAACTGGGAGCTCGACTTACCGATTTGCAGAACTTTGATGGAGTTGGGGGTTCTTCGGCAACAGGAGATAGAGAGAGAGCGGGAAGAGTAATTGGAGAAATTGTAGAAGTGAAAATAAATTTTTACAATTTAAAAAAATATATATGTATATTTATTTAATATTTAAAATATATGAATATCTTTTCAGGTCAGCGATGGATGAGAAAAAGAACTGAAATTGAACGTGCTCGGCGTGGACGAAAAGCGAGTTGGCCAGGTCAGAGGTATCGCCGCTGTGCGCCGCTGTGCGCATTTTGCAACCCCAATTTTCTTAATAGTGCAAAAATTAAATACCCAAAAAAAAAATCAAATTTTGCACTTGTTTTATGGAAAATTAACTCCCAGAAAAAAGCGTGCAGAAATATTTTTTTCATGAAAATATCAAATATTTTTATGCTTTTAAAAATTTCTCTAAAAACATGACAAATTAGCTAAAAAGAAAAAAAAAATTTAAGTTAACCCGATACATGCCAAATCTGATGGCATTCGTCCCTGCAGTTCGTGTTGGTGGGCCGAGATAGTATGTCCTTGTTTAGGCAGTGAAACCACATATATTAAATCTGACCCACGCATTGATCCAAGTTTTTTAAAATTTATGATTCAATCGATTGAATTGTTAAGTTATGAATTCAATCGATGATTATTTTTTTATTTTAAAATATAAAAATATATATAATTATATTTTTTAAATATAAAATATCAATCGTAATATTTACAAAATATAATATAATCATATAATAAAAATTAAAAATTCATAAATTCATAATTTATATTAAAAAATATTAGATATCATTTAACCTAATTTTTATGTTAAAAAATATTTGTAATTTGCGAAACAAAGCAAAGTTTTTAAAATTTTCAATTAAAATTCAATGTTGTGATTATATGTTAACTGTTTTTTTTTATCTCTCTCTCTAAGCTAACTCCTTTTTTATTATTAAAAAAAAACCTCTTTCTTAATCTTCTTTCAATTCAAAATACAGGCTAGTGTATCAAACCTTACCTCTCTTCATTTTCTTCACACGCACAAGAGAGGAGCTGATTTGCTTAAACAAACCTTTTTCGATTCGCTCTGATACTCTATCTCTCTCTCTCTCCCTCTCTATTCTCTTGTGATTTGGTTTTCATCGATTGCTGTACTACAGTAATTGTGAACTTGTGTTCAAATTGAAAGAATTACAGTTCTAATTAAACAAAATCATATTAGAGTTTGTGAATTTGGAGCTGTATTACACTCTCATCTCACCTAACTCCCTTCGATCCAGTCCACATACTATAAATCCTCAGGATTTAATAAAATTTGGAGGCAAAAACCCTAATGTCGGCACCCTTCATGGTTCTTGATCTTATAATCACATCGAATGCTCCAGTTCTCCAACAAATTGCTTGAAGTTGGATTGAGTAGCACCTTTCATGACTCACCCAGGTACTCTTTGTTTCTCTCTCAAATCAAAACCCTTACCCTCACAAGCATCTTCTCACAGTTGTAATCTACGCCACGCTCCTCCACACCTTCCTCCTTGGAACCCTTATCGAAACCCTATTTTACGAATCTAACAAAAAATCCAAATCCTCCTATTACTCTTAATCACTTAGTGTCACTACATTAAACTCCATCAAAACCCTCTACAACTCTATACCCCGATTTGTGTTTCTCAAGCATCTCCTCATTCAATAATCTCTCACCAAATCCTTCTCCGCTGCTCATCTTCAAACTCTCCCTTCAAGTTGCCATCGACAAACTCTCCAAAAACACAATCTCCAAAGTCACCGCATTGAGAGACATTTTGGCTTGGATGGATTGGAGGAGACGAACTTTAATAACAAAACCCGCAGGTCACACAAGCTACCGATTGACCCACGGATTTTTCCGAGTTGGTTGCGTATATAATTTATCCACAAACCGATCCATACATTGTATGGGTTAAGAATTGAACTAGTTCGACCGACTTTAAAAATAAGATTGTTCTACAATGTATCCATCACAACTAGACCTGTTATGACACTTAGTTAGGGTTATGGGTACCCGTGAGTTAAAACACGGGCTCAAGTAGCTTGGTATCGAGCTCGAGCTCAAGTTCACCTAAATAATACTCGAGCCAAGCTCGGGTATCAACACTACTCGACTCGATCCGAGTGTCATAACACCCCTAATCACAGCTATCTGGGTCAGGGTGCAATATACATTCCTGAGTATTACACGATTCCTACAATATCATGTTGAACCAAACAAGAAAGGAATCCCCCATGGTTGTCTCCACAACAAAACATGATCATACACAAGCACAGAACTTGAAACTCCAGTAGATACTGCCATTTCCACCTTGCAAATAATTAGCCCTCTTGATACTGCTCCACCAAAGATCCACAAAAGAAATCACCAAACAGCATGACCCTAATACCTTAGCAAAATTTATGTCTTAAAAAAATGTAAATTCAGATTTTGATTTTGAAGTTCAATTTATGACAAAAATAAACAGTATGGGTGTCCCAGAAAGGGAGGCTATGAACTGTTATTTCTTCTGCTGTGCTTGAGCAATGATCTTAGTAAGGACATAACAATCTGGAGGGGTTATGTTTGTGTAATAGTTCTGGATGGTGTCAGTGATTTCAAAACCGAATTTCTTGTAAAAATTGATGGCATCCTCATTGTTTGTCTGCACGTGCAAGTAAATCTCGGATATGTTTTGCTTTGAGCACAGATCAAGAACGTGGGTTAATAGCTTTGTACCTGTACAATACCAGAAGCATACAGATTAGTGAAGCTTGCATATTGTGTATGCTGGCTGTGCCAGCAAAGATGATAATCCAAACACAACCAGCATATATTTAGCACACAGGAATGGCAGCATATAACAAGCTAGCATATGTGTGTGTACATATATATACATACGCACATTTTAGTTACATTGGAAACAACACCCATGTTTAGCTTTCTGGAATAGAATTTAACAGTTGGGTAGTTGTCTAGAAGAGAGCTAAAGTGCCATTAAATCTTCAGAGGCATATAAAAGAATCTTTCTATGAGCCGTTGGACCTGGAAGCTTATATTTAAGAGGAAACATTTAGGAAGCTGGAGAGGATAAGGGACCATTATGGCTCTAGCTTCTGCAAGAGTACAGAATTGCTTTTGGAGATGTGTCAACAGCCATAGCAATTTCTGAAAATTCTACCATTGCTGCTTATGTCTGTAGCTCAACATAATGTAAATCACTTGTTCCTTCCATGTTATATTTCCTAGAGGATTTGGGACTAGTTCTAGATGTGGGTTCAGTCTTCCAATGTTTGTTCCAGTCTTATACTTGAAAGGCAGATTTTATGGCACTTCCATGGTTTATATGGTTAGCTTATACCTAAGTTGTGTCTGAAATACTTCTTGTTTTCAGAGCCTGTAGAGATCATCACCTAGGGAATTTGAAAAGGGGCTGAACAGTCCATTAATAATTTTTTTGATCTTTGTCTCTGAGTCCTTCAGACTTCTTGTCCGTTAACACTTTCAAATATCTCTCTTATCCAACACAATTATTTTTTGTGAATAAATTCATGTTATAGCTCAACACTTCAATTGGTGGTGAGATGCAAGTCAAAAGGCCAAAGCTTTTTCCTGCTGGAAGCACTCGGGCAGGGAATGTCAAATTTCAAACTGCTGGATCAGCTTTGAAATCAGGTGCTGCATGTATTGGAGGTGTTCTGAGCGACAACTCCGGGAATACCAATACCAATGCCTTTTCCTGGAACACCGTCCCTTTAAAAAAATCTTACTCTGAGGCTAAGGTGAACCCTTACACTGTCCCTTCAAAAGCTTTTTCTGATTTTCTCACTGACCTATTGTTTTGTGGTGTGTGCTGTCTATTTACCGGTCTTGCCTGTTGTTGGGTCTAGATGGAGGTATTGAACATTTTCCTCCCTTTGGGGATGTTTTCTCTCCATGAATTGGTATTCCCTAGCTAGCTAGTTATTAGGTCATGATGCTAGTTGTTGGGATATGCTTCTTCTCATTTAGAAAAGTTTAAACAAAAGAGAGAGGGTCTTTACAAGCTGCCTGTACTCCTGTGCAGTTAGCATATAGAAAGGGCACAGGAATGATTTCTGATCTTAATACTAGCCACACAAGACAAGGGACACAACGGAAAACAAAGAGTTCTTACCAATTCCTAGTCCACGATATGGGGCCAAAACACCTAGAGTCATGATGTAAACACAAACAGCTCCACCTTCCTTCTTCTCAAGTCGGCACGCAATTGAGCCAACACATATGTCACCATAATAAGCTGGCAAGAAAAAGAAAGGATTAGAAGGAAAGGGTGAATTATGATTAGTCATTATAGAAAAGGGTGCCTAAACACAAAGAAAGAACAGTTGAACATATCATTCTTGGTATACATCCCATGCTCCATGGACAACGAATTAAGTCATATTAACACTCAAGTCTCATACTGTAATACAATTGACCAAGGGTCATGACAACAACTAATTTATCCTCAGTTTTGATAATTTCTTATTTAAAGTTCCACCAAGCATATCTAGTGCCAACATCAATGTGATCCCAGCTGACAGATGTTTGATTGTACAGTCTTAAGTGCTTAATGTATATTATAGACAACACATATCAAAAGTAATGGCATCAATCAAAGGTAAACATGTTGACCATAATGACCCTAAACAGTGTTAACTGGTTCCCACAAGCCCATAATTTCCTTTTATCTTGCAAGCACAGAACTATATTTTTTTTCATATGAAAAAAAAAAACTATGTAAAATGTATCATCCAAAAGAACATAAACAATTGGTGCAGGACATGCACTTGGTTTGGATCATATAACCAGGTGAGTATCAAACTAAACCACAGATCCATAAAGCTCTTAGTAGATAAAGATATATACAAACAGATCTCATAGGTGGAAAAAGGAAAAAACAAGAAACACAAAAGGTAGTCAGGCATAGAGTGATTCCGTGCAAGTCTAAGGGTCAATGTTCAAATATACTTGCACAATTACACATACTAAATTAATGCTCAATTAAAGGATGGCGTGAAAGGGCTTTATGCAAACTACAGATAGAAACATTACGGAGCTAGATACAGCCCTTTCTAAAACCAAATACAAAAACATGCAATAAAACCTTATATTCCCTCATATTGGTTGATAAATGAGGTCATGGCTGATTACAATCATGGCACCATTACATTTTGGCCATTGTACATACTAACAAAAGGCATGGTCATTGATCCCTCTCATGTATTCCTGAAAGGCATATAATAGGCATGGATTTCAATTCTCACCTCTTTATTTAGGCTATGGATAATCTTCATTCAAATGAGATTTAATAAATTTGATTTATATTCATGGTTATTAACATCCTCATCCAAATTGTAGAACAACATTATAACCTTCCTCACCCCCACCTCACCCCCAAAAAAAGAAAAAAAAATCAAGATACCACTTCAAATTGTAAAGTCACATTCACAATCCAGTATCTCTTGAGGCTTATCCAATGAATTCAGATCGACTCCAAATTCTATCCTTGCCATTTGTCTACATGACAGATAAGATGCTTTTAAAATGTGTCATGCTCGGTGTTTTCAAATGTCAAGTTGTATCATGTAATGTAAATAGTACATCATAAAAGCTTCCAAGCTGTGGTAGATACTTTGCTAATATGTATTCAAGTTTCAAGCACTCCAAAAGATACAATGGGAATTTAACACAAAATATACACAGAGGAGAAAAAACAAGTAAAAGAGCAGTGTGTGTATTGGGGGGTGGGTTTCTGAATTTGAGGTATTATGAGGTTGAAAGATTAGGAAACTTTGCAGAATTGACAAATTGAAAGTCGGTCCATAGAGGATGTTTCATTATGACACAATGATTAAAACACTTCAGCAAGTGAATCACTCTCTTTGATTGTTTAGGATCACATTTTCATTGTCGTCAAGCAGAAGTATCTATAGGTCACTCCTGGAAGACGGCTCTCAAAACTTAACTGAGTCATTGAGTTTAGACTAAGAATGACCTCAGGCCCCTTCTTGCAAGATGTCAAGTGGATTCCAAAGATTAGAAACTTTATTGGTAATACAACACAGTATGACTCTTTAAAAAGAAAATTGAATCAAAAGTTCGTATGTTCTTATCAAATTGTCAAAATTTGGAAGGTCTATCATTTCAAATTAATGTACTCCAACTCATGAGTTCTGTTCACTTACCCACTTAATAACATATCACTAAATTGAGGTCATCAAAAGTTCCTTAGAACTACATAAACTCCACCAACCCTTATTATTTCCCACTAACATAGAACACAATTACAACAAACAGAATTTGAACCCAAAATGGAGATAGTAGAAGAGAAAGATTTAAAACAACCAATAGTTCATTCACTACCAATTGAAACACATTAAAACACAATTAACTGATCAGCGCCACATCAAGAAACACATTAAAACACCAAAACCTACACTACTGCTACCCAAACCACAAAACCCAAAACCCCATGTAAAACATATGAATGTTCAAAATAGGAAAAACCCATCAAACTTATTAGATATAGGAAAAAGAAAAACAAGACCCGTAGAACCCAAAAGAATAAAACCAAGACCCATCATAACATACACAATAACAATAGCAATGCACAGCCAAAAACCTAAATCCAGAATCAAGAATACAAATGAACAAACAAGAAGAACCACGTGAAACAAGTGGGTTGTATAAACAAGAAAAACAAAAACATAACAAGAAATCAGACCTATCAGATGTAGAGACCCAAATAACCAATACACTACCACAAAACCTAAATTCAAAATCAAACAAAAATATCTTAAAAATATAAAATCCCATTAAAATACTACTTGTGTGAACAAGGAAAACAAAAACCCAGTTCCCAAATTAAGCATATAAGAATGTGAAACAAGAAAAGGCCATTAAACATAGACATCCACATTAGCAATGAACAACCACAAAACCCTAAGTTTCAACCCATTAAAATATATGACTTGTGCGAAGAAGAAAAACAAGACCCAGTAAAGAAATCAGACCTAATTTGGTGAATTCACCGGATGAGAGAGCATCAGTGTAGTACTTTTCATTGTAACGGACAGGGAAGAGAACAGTGTTAAGCTTCTTCAGCTGCATCAAGTTCTTGTCTCTCACTCCATCCAGTGTGATTGGAACCTCACGACCCACACCCATATTTTGGTTTTGTTATTGGAGTTTTATTCTCCTGCCTCTGCAACCCAAAAAAAGCTTCAAAGAAAGCGGCTGGTTGGGCAATTGATCAAGATTATGATGATTGAATAGAACTAAGGCGAATTACCAGAGGAGACATTGGAAGAAGCAGAGGTCCAAGTTGTCCTGGTTTTGTGCTTGATGAGTGCGGCAAGGGTTTTTGAGGATTCAGAACTAATATCATAATCTTATGCCCTTAAAACTTTTTTTTCCTTTATTTATTTATTCATTTATTTTTCTTTAAAATATTTCCAACATGCCCGTGCCTCCACCAGATATTGATCAAATTTTAATGCACTACTTGGGTAGTAAAAATCAACTTAATTTGTCAAATCTAAGAATCCAGTCCAAACAACCTACTCTTGGCACATTCCAAGAAAGGAAACCAGCCATCCGTTTCTCATGATTCTAATCAATACTGCAGTTCAATTATTAATCAACAAAGTTAATAGGGTGCCATACATCAACGAAACTTCCAACTCTTTAAAGCAGTCGGTGACCACTAATTGTTTCCATTACCAAAGGCATGAAAGCAACTGAAGACAACAATGTACCCGACTACAACCAAGCCTGGGGACTGAAATTCATAGTTACATAATCACATAGTATTCGATTCCATTTCCCATAGTCAAATTGGGTCACTTGGATTGAACACATCAATAATTTATTTGATTGGACGGTGGTATTTAAGAAACAAGAAGTTACAAGAATCAAAACCCTATAATAACACAACATTGAAAAAAAAAAAAAACGCAGTAACAGTATCAAACAAAGAAATCGGAATTCGAACGAAGACGGAAAGGAAAATCAAGAACCTTAAAAGAGTCAAGAAATGAAATGCCGAGCGCAAATTTGAAGATAGGGAAGAGCAAGAAATGATTACCTGAGTAGCGAGCTAGGGTTTCTGGAAACCGATTAGCTAGGGCTTGTCGTTCACTCGAAGATCGGTAGAGAGAGATTTTTCAGGAAAAATTATAAATAGCAGAGAATGAAATTGTAGGAAGGGAAATCATGTTTGACTGGATATTTATGTCCTTTCTTCTTCTTCTTTTTTTTTTTCAAAAAAAAAACATTTTTAAATAAAAAATATATATATTTTTTAGTTAAAATATTATCTAATAAAAATTCTTAAAATTTAAAAAGTTTTAATAAATCCCATTAAATATCGTTAAATTGATCACATTTTTTCTTTTAAGTCTTAATAATAATTATTATTATTTTTATTATTTATTTCTTTTGTCTTAATTGTCTTTTTTCTTTTTTATTTTGCTAGCCTTTGTGTATATTATGCATCACTATAAATAAAATACAAGAGGTGATGATCTCACTACTACTTCAAAAGAAGACAAAAAGTAGGGTTTGTATTCATTCACAAACCTTGACTTTTGTAATAAATAAAAGGTTATATACATTCTATTTCATTTCGGATATACTGTGTTAAGAATAGAAAATAATATAAATCATAATTTATATTATTTTTAATAAAATATTATAATATATTGAGTTTATATAGAAAATTTATTATTACAGATATAAAAATAAAAAAAATCAAATATTCTTTATTTTCCAAACATAAGACATTTTCTAATAATTATGAAATAGTGTTCATGAATCCTTTAGAGAGAGAGAGAGAGAGAGAGAGAGAGAGAGAGAGAGAGAGAGAGAGAGAGAGAAGAGGGATTTTGCTTTGTTTTATTCATTCTGCATTTAATATATATATATATATATATATAACCCTGTATTATATTTCGTTAGATTATATTATATATTATATTTGTTCTCAAAAATATCAAAAATACATTTACATTATACGTTTTCTCATTATTTTTTTATTTTCTGCAATACAGTAAATATATTAAATTAAGGATGTGAGAGGGGAGAAATATTATGAAGTAAGAATTTGAAATAAAAACTCAAAACATAAATTTTAGATGTTCTTTAAACATTAATACAATAAGGACATTTTCAACAACTGTTCCAAAATTGTTTCCCTAATTTTTGCTCAAGTCAATTTATAAATGTAAATTTTGAATTTTTCAATCGAAACGGTTTTAATTTAATAATAATTTTAATTTTTTTTGAAAAAAATAGTCTGACATAAAAATTATGGGTTTGATATATATATAGATTTTTTTTTAACAAATGTTAAATACAATTTTTTATATAAAATAAAACAGTTGAAATGCTTCCTATAAACATTTTCTTTTTCACCAAGTAGGTGTAGTCCTACTTGACTCCAACCATTAGCAAACAAACTGACAAACAAAGGGCAAAAAGAAAAGAATACCACACCACACATCCGCACACTCTTATACTAATGTTGTATTTATACTTTAGCTGAACCCCATCAGCCCCATGTCCACAACACAAGGCAAGAACGATTTCACAAACTAAAATAAGAGAGGGGAGAGAGAGATGAGTGAAGAAAAAAAGAAGGCCAAAGCAGTGGTAGTGGGAGGAAGCATAGCAGGAGTATCATGTGCGCACGCGCTCCAATTGGCAGGATGGGAAGTTTTGGTGCTCGAGAAAACCCGTGCACCCCCAACTGGAAGCCCCAGCGGCGCAGGTTTAGGACTGGACTCTCTGTCTCAGGAAATCATCAACTCGTGGCTCGGTCAATCCCATCTTCTCACCAAAGCCACTCTCCCGCTCACGATTGATCAGGTAAACCTATGAACATATTTTTAAATTCCCAATTTGTTCTTTGTCTGGTTTTAATTCACAATCTGCAAAACCAAACATCTCCTTGTAATCAATGCAGAGTTAAAGCCTTTTCATCTCCCTTGCTACATCCATTTCATTAGGAATCGATGATCTTTTGACAACACCCTCCAAGGGATACCATGAATAAACATATAACATCATGATCAAATTCAAATTTATATTCTGGAACAAACATATAATATATATTTGAAGTTATAATTCTAGAAAAATCGAATTATAACTTTTAGTGATAAATAATATTAGAATCATAATTTTTAAAATTAATATATATAATCTTTTTTCTTAGAATTTTAGGGGTGATTGATTGCTCCATGCTTACCCCCTCCGCTCACCCTTAGTTAGATATGCACATTGTACCGTACTTACCCCATCCCCTCACCCCTAGCTAGATATGCGTATGGTTTTGTTTGTGTATTTTTGTACATAACACTCCTATTAAATATCACATGTCATTACAAGAATAGAAAAGACAAGAATAAAATAAAATACTAATGCATTCATTAGCAAGCAGCCTTAGAACTCCATTGGGGATTAAATTTGTTGAAAAGATTTTACCATGAGTTTACAATTACGCACAGAATGCAAAATTTAAGCCTTAGTTGTGGACCTAAAGTGCAACCCGTATCAATATGCATGGTTTGTGAATTACTGTGGATGCACGCTCGAATGCTTGTACTTCACTGGTGCGATTAGAAATCTTTTTAAAGAATTGGGTGGTTGTTTTTCTTGTAATGGATATGTGTTGAGGTGTCTATTTTGCCATGTAGGATCAAGCAACAGATGCTGTGACAAAGGAGACATGGCTATTAACAAGAGATGAGCAATTCAACTTTAGAGCTGCTCATTGGGCTGATCTCCATGGCCTTCTTTATTCCGCACTACTAAAGGATATTTTCTTGTGGGGTCATCTCTTCCTCTCTTTCTCTGTTTCTGATGACAAAAATTCTGTCAAAGTAAAGGCTAAAGTTATTCAGACAGGTGAAATTGTTGAAATTGTTGGAGATTTGCTAATTGCAGCAGATGGGTGTCTCTCTTTGATCCGTCAAACTTTTCTTCCTCACCTTAAATTGAGGTATGTGAGCTCAAAATTGAGACACTTGATATGACACACTAATATATGGATGCAGTGCTTTGATGACCACATCCACTGACTTAATGGCTTAAAACCGTTATCATAAGGCATTGTTTAAATAATGAGACAAAAATGAATAAAGGGATAATTATTTCTAGATTTTTCGGTTAACTCAATATGACTAGGTAGTCCATGTTTTGCTGGAACCAAAGTTGTGGCATTTGATCAGAATGGTATGCTTTTTATTTGTTCTTTGTAGGTATTCAGGCTATTGTGCATGGAGAGGTGTCCTTGATTTTTCAGGAAACGAGAATTCAGAAACCATCCTTGGCCTGCGGGGAGCATATCCTGATCTGGGCAAATGCCTATACTTTGATTTAGGCACTGCAACTCACAGTGTGTTGTATGAGCTTTTGAACAACAGGATCAATTGGATTTGGTATATTAATCAACCAGAGCCAGAACTCAAGGTGCAAACTAATTTCATCTTGTTATGCGTAACTGATATTCAAGGATTCATTCAAAATGACTTTTTAACCTTTTTCCCCTAATTTTTGCAGAGCTCCTTCACTATGAAAGTAAGCAGGGAAATGATTGAGAAGATGCGAGACGATGCAGAGAAGGTTTGGGTGCCTGAACTAGCAAGAGTCATGAAGGAAACAAGTGAGCCCTTCATCAATGTGATATATGATTGTGAGCCTTTGGAGCAAATCTTTTGGGACAATGTGGTTTTGATAGGAGATGCAGCTCACCCAACAACCCCTCATGGTTTGAGAAGCACAAACATGTCATTAGTAGATTCATATGTTCTAGGCAATTGCCTTGAGAAGTGGGGTGCACAAAATTTGCATCAAGCACTTCAAGAGTATCAGTCAATTCGGCTTCCTGTGACTTCCAAGCAAGTTCTGCATTCGCGGAAAATGGGGCAGGTCAAACAAGGTTTGGTGCTGCCAAATGGAAAGAGATTTGACCCCAAGGATGCAAGTCCGGAGGAATGTGAAGTCCTTCAACAGAAAAACATGCCTTTCGCTACCCGGGTTCCTTTAGTTGATCAATTGAGATAATTATGCTTGAGATCTCATGGTTATGTTGAGAATCATTCACAATAATGTACCACGCATGTATATGTGTATACTACAGTGCATGATTTGCCGATATTAAGGATCGATTCTGCGACATTTAACTTTCATGAAAACATGACTTCTATGAAACTAATGAGGAGGAGCAATCTGAAAATGTTTCTAAAGTTACTTGAAAATTAAAATCAAAGATAGAAGTGTAAGGTTGTGCTTCCCATGCCTATCCAACACACGTGAAGCATGAGAGAGAGAGATTTTTGTTTCGTGTGCCTTTGAATGATCTGTTTGTCCTTTAGTTTCTGCTACCTAATACATTGCAATTATTGTACTGAGGAAGTGGTGGTGGGAGAGACTTACACACTCGCACAGAGAGAGAGAGATGAGGAACGCAAAAAAGGCAAAGGCAGTGGTAGTGGGAGGAAGCATAGCGGGGATATCCTGCGCGCATGCGCTCATATTAGCCGGTTGGGATGTTATCGTGATAGAGAAATCCTCTGGACCCCCAAGCGGTAGTCCAACCGGTGCAGGAGTAGGACTTGACCCTATGGCACAACAACTCATTCAGTCCTGGCTCGGTCAATCCACTCTTCTCAGCAATTCTGCAATTCCACTCGCAATTGATCAGGTGTAAATACTTCTGAACTCTCATTTTTTCATGGTGAAAATGCTTGTAATATTTGTCTTAATTGTAATTGATAGATTCTA
This sequence comes from Dillenia suffruticosa, assembly GCA_033439265.1. Classification (NCBI taxonomy): domain Eukaryota; kingdom Viridiplantae; phylum Streptophyta; class Magnoliopsida; order Dilleniales; family Dilleniaceae; genus Dillenia; species Dillenia suffruticosa. The sequence continues at coordinate 23,783,465 of JAVTVX010000029.1, forward strand.
ATAATGTGTGTGTGTGTAATATATACTCTTCGTTGCTCGCTATGTAGAACCAAGCAACAGATGCAGAGACAAAGATGACCAGGGTTTTAACAAGAGATGAGTACTTCAACTACAAAATAATTCACTGGGCTGAGCTCCATTGCCTTCTTCATGCTGCACTGCCGCCGGACATTTTCCTCTGGGGTCATCTTTTCGTCTCTTTCTTTATTTCTGATGACAAAACATCTGCCAAAGTGAAGGCTAAAGTTGTTCAAACTGGTGAAACCGTGGAATCGTTGGAGATTTGTTAGTTGCTGCAGATGGGTGTCTCTCTTTGATCCGTCAAAGTTTTCTTCCCAACCTCAAATTGAGGTTTGTCAAATCAAACGATGATTTTGTGTGCTGCTAAGTTGATCATTTGTTAATCAGATAGAAACCCAGAATAGTTGTACACAAAAAAAAAAAAAAAAAAAAAAAATTATCTTGTTAGTAGTTCATCCCAACCATAGAAAATTGGTTACGGCCAAAATAGTCTTGATAGATAGTTAACTAAATTTGTGAATTTTGATGTTGTTTTGGAAGGTATTCAGGTTATTGCGCATGGAGAGGTGTTCTAAATTTTTCAGGAAATGAGAATTCAGAAACCATCCTTAACCTTCGGAAAGCCTATCCTGATCTGGGGAAGTGCCTGTACTTTGATCTAGGAACTGCAACTCATAGTGTGGTGTGTGAGCTTTTGCATAGCAGGATCAATTGGCTTTGGTATATTAATCAACCAGAACCAGAACCAGAACTTAAGGTATTTTTCTATTACAATTCCTCTTTTTTCATAGAAAACAAGACTCTAATGCCAGCCAAAATGACCACTAGTTGCTTTCTCTGCAATTCAGCGGACCTCAGTAACTATGAAAGTAAGTAGGGAAATGATTGAGAAGATGCAAGAAGAAGCAGAGAAGGTTTGGGTGCCCGAACTTGCAAGAGTCATGAAGGAAACAAGTGAGCCTTTCATCAATGTAATATATGACTCTGAGCCTTTAGAGCAAATTGTTTGGGACAATGTGGTTTTGATAGGAGATGCAGCACACCCAACAACCCCTCATGGTGTGAGAAGCACAAACATGTCGATTGTAGATTCATATGTTCTAGGCAAGTGTCTCGAGAAGTGGGGCACGACGAACTTGCAGCAAGCACTTGAATCGACTACCTGTGACTTCAAAGCAAGTCCTGCATTCCAGGAAGATGGGTCGGATTAAACAAGGCTTGAATCTGGATGATGGAAACAAATTTGACCCCAAAACTTCCAGATTGGAGGAATATGGAGACCTTGAACTGAGAAACATGCCTTTCTTTGCTGGTATTCCTTTGGTAGATTATTTAATGTGTAATTGCCTTGAGGAAGAGTGATGCCAAGACTAAAGCAGCATAGCACAATCATAGAGCCAATTTGTGTTTCCAGCCAATTTCACTCCAAAACAGATAAGAGAAAAAGCCTATTAAATAAACAAAGAACTTGCTTTCCATCATCTTAAACCAAAATTATTATCAATAGAAGCCATAGAGTTCAATGCTCTGTATGAAAAAACACAAAGGGCCTCAAACTTTAGTACCCCTCGTAGAGTCCAAAACTACAGACAAATGCCCAAAGTTGTCAAATTTTGATCATCGCTTCTGGATTAACTTTCTTCTTCAGAACTTACGCGGCAATTACTTCACAGCCGACGGTATATGATATTTTATAGCTCATCCGAGGGTACACATACAAAATACTAGTTCAATAATAAATGATTTTAGTTTGGAAAGTGAAAACAGTAGATTAAGCAGCTTTTGCAGGCCATGCTGCTTGTGCTGACATGATAATTCCCACAATGACTCCAAACAACCCAAGTGCGCTGCCAAAAATCTCAATCACTAAGATCTTTACAAAGAGAGAGGAGTTCTGTGCATCAGAGAGAGCACAACTGCTTCCAATTATTCCCACACATAATCTGTCACCAAAACAAATATTTGATAGGGTCAAAAAGAGAAACATCAATAAACTGTCAGGAAAGCGCCAAACCAGAAGGCATTTTGCATTTTAGACAAGACGCAGGCTTACAAAAGAGGGAAGTAGAGAAATGAAAAAAAAATAAATAAATAATTCAGCCATGACAAAAGTGTAAGCAAGGGAAATTTCAGTTCATTATTTTCATTTAAATTCTTCATCCAAATTAACATAAACTATCAAATAATACTAAAACAACAACCAATCCTTTATCCAACTAAAAAAATAAATAATAATAATAATACTAATAACTTCCTCTGGCAAAGGTAGACAACTGATAACATTTGGCAGGCAGGAAGATACTTTAAATAGTTTTTGTGCAAGAACCATTATTGTCTTCAGAATATGCCATATAATTTAATCAGAAAAAGTAGTAGATGAGAGGACATACCCACAGACAAGATTTGCAAATCCCACAATGATACCAGAAGCAAAGATTGCATATCCTGCTCTCAGAGATTCGGGTGCATATATCTGGCTTGGTGGAACACTCTCTAATTTGGTTTGTAAAATGATTGCCACAATAACACCATAGATAGCCACCGCCTCACAGAAAATCACACTGAAAGAAGACAGACCTTTGACTGAGTATAATGTCTGAAGCACCCCATAAAATTTCAAACCATAAGTTTTACATCAGCAACAAAGGGTAAATTTGACATACAGCAGCAAGAATTCTAGGCCACATCATACTTTCCTATTGGGCAATGACTTATAAGTAGCAAAATGGAGCAGAGCTTAGGTCTTGCCATAATGATGAAGACAGCTCCAATTAGAGTTGCACATAAGGCCAAGAGTTGGGGGCTATAGGCACTAGGAAAATACATGGGACCACGTTTCTTTATGCGACTGAATGCCTATTTCGAGAGAATCAAGTTCCACAATTCAGTCCAATGTTGACTACTATATCATAGCTTTTGCATACTACGATAGATACTAAATCAGAATTTCAACAACACCTTTCCCATTAACAGTAAAATATACTCAAAATTCTGCACCAGGTCTCATTCAATAAAATGTTTTTTAGAACTGTAAGCCTTTGTTGACTCTTTCAAGTTAAAAACAATGGTCAAATTAAATAATATTTGAGTAAAACATCAATTAACATGCATGATAAAGAAGGGGTTATGAATATGTCCATAACCAGGGAATTCCAATGTTGAATTTAGTTCTTCCACTGAGCCTGGCTATGAGGCTACCTCAAAAGAAGCTAAGCTTTTATACAACCCAAACAAGAAATTAATAGGAAACTTCTCTACATTTGGAGTAACGGAAATCAATGCTCTAGACCTTTAAGTTCCACAAAAGATCCAATGAGATCCAAGAAGAACGCAAATGGTGCAAACCGCCAGCAATGTGCACCTCCCATATGGCTAGATGAGTTTTTCCTCTTTTTATGTTCTTGATTAATTTTAGAAGCTTTGCCATAATGTCGCATTCATCACACCTCCATAAAGGAGCCACATAAATGGAGCAAACTGCCAGCAATGTGCACCTCCCATAAGGCTAGATGAGTTTTTGTTCTTTCCATGTTCTTGATTAATTTTATAAGCTTTGCCATAATATCGCATTCATCACACCTCCGTAAAGGAGCCATAGTCCATAACAGTTGTTACAGCAGCTCATATTTGGGCCCCTGGTCCCTACCAATGGGATCACATATTTACTGATACGTGCCTTCATGATTCATTACACTCAATGAAAAATGGTAGAAAAAGACTGCAGTAAATAATTCTTCAGTCTAAGTGGATAGAGAGGATATTATGTGTAGTAAGCTCAGTGTATGTTCTGTAAATGTTTTGAGCTTAAGTGGACATTGTTAAAAGAGGCCCCATAAATGCCTAGGAGATGATCTATTCGACTAAAAATGTTTTAAAGAGAGAGCACTCTCTAAAGTGGTTTCAGTGGATAGAAGTCTTTTTGTACAACAACAACAACAATAAAAAAAAAAAGAGGAAAAACCAGTAGGAAATAGATTTTTCATATGCATATTTATTACTAGGATTTGGTAATTTGTGGATTTTCTTGAGAAATTGCAGGCATGGGAAATGTTCATGAATGTAAAAGAAGATCTTTATTGTAGGGATTTTCATGATTCATGTGGTAGAACCTAAAAGAAAGGCTTTTGATGAAGAAGGCAGCTCTATTCATGATTCATATGAATACAAGGAGTTGTATGCAGCAAATATTCGTGCTTTGATTGACTTTGCAAGTTGCCTTGACAAACATTTACTGCACTCTACTCAGGTGGAATTTTCCCTACCAACTTACAATTCTTTTAAATGTCTTTACTCAGAGAAGAAAATTGAGGCTGAACCATGACATTTAAACAAATCATGGTAGAATATGCATGAATTGCAGAGGAAAATGCCAAATAAATATATGGACAAAAAATTTATACAGAAGTCACTTCAAATAACTTCAAGTGCATGTTTGCACAAGGGAAAAGATGAAGTGGTAAGCTTTTTAAAGGGAAAAAAAATGATACTATGATGTAGAGTTTAATGTAAGAATATTGCACCAAAAAGGAGTTAGCACAATACACTAAAAAAGGGATGCTAAGCCCCTGCCTGAAGGGACTAGCATGTTACACCATTCTCAAGGAAACTTGCTCATTTTCTTTGAATATTCAAAATTTATTACTTGACATATTTTAAAGCAACACCATTCTTTTAATCTCCTTGATCCACATCAATCAAATAACTTATAAGTAATTTGGAGGAGAAGTATTGAAAAAAATAAAATTAGCACATCTTTTGGATACAAACCACTACCAATATTGGTTTGCCACATGGATCATAGATCTTTTCATGACTGATGTCAATCAAGGCATCTAACATCTCCCATATTTTAGCATTAACCCCCTCTGTCCTGTCGCCCTCACAGCAAATATGATCCTGAGGACCTTTAAACCCCAAGAGCAACACCAAGCGTAGAGAAGCAAAGCATACAACGTTCATGTAACTAGCCTTCTTTAAGTGACTCAAGATACAAATTACTTTAGTTTTCACGAAACAAGCAGATGCAATAAGTATCATATGGATGACAACAACAAACAACATCCTCTTCTACTCCACCAGTTAGATAACGTTCAACATTCACCACAACCAGAATCAAACACTTCATGATTCATATACGTTTCCACCCCTTTTTTGCTCCTAACCTAATTTCTAGCATGTGCCAAAGAAACAAACCCTACACATTCCAACATATTCAGAGTCCCTCTTCTTGAAAAAAGAAGGCGTCCAAATTGCAAACCAATTCCAAGAATGCACAAACCCTAGAGGAAAACAAAAGAGGGGGAAGAGGATTTAACCTGATAAGATTTTTCGAAGTGATACGTGGAGCTTTGATTGCCGCACCAATCAAGCTACTTCCAGTTATGTAAATTCCCCTGAATAATTCACAAGAAACGCGTTCAAATTTCAATTATGCAGGGAGAGAGAGAGAGAGATCGGAAACAATACCAGGCGGCGCCCAAAACAGAAACACCGATTGAAATGGCGATGCCAATAGCAGAGAAGGTGTAAGGAGAGATCTTAACTAATGCTCGAGACCACGTGCTTGCATCTCCCATCACTGATTCCATCTCTTCCTTCAATTTTAGGGTTTTCTGTTTGCCCGAGCGATAGGCAACAGATCTATTGCAATTCTATTCGGGGAGGGGGAGGGAGAGAGAGAGAGATCGACTTCAGAATGGGAGGGGCAGGAGCGATCGGAAAAGTCCAAACCACAACGATTGAACGGTATAAATGAACTTGATATCGGCCGGGGAAAGATATGATATCCTGAAAATAAAATATAAAAATAAAAACAAAATTCGCATACCTCACCTCCTAATTCATTATTATTATTATTATTATTATTATTATTATATTTATAATTGTAATGCAATTATGGTTCTATGCATAAAAACCACTACTTATTCATTTTTTATTATATAATTTAAAAAGGTATTAATTGATTCTTTATATAAATGAAAAAGGATTACAAAGACGAAGAATGACTTTATTTAGTAATAAAAATAGAATTTTTATATCAATTCAGCGGAAATTTCTCATATTATTTCATTAAAATTAATATATATATATCAATTAAATTGATTTTACTTTCACAGCATATAAAAAAAAAAGAATTTAAGAGTATACATTTCTTTTAATTTCGATTTTATGGCATCTGTATGCAAGTTTTCAGGGTGATTGAGAAGTGATCAAAGAAATCCAGAAGTGGAATGATGGCCAATAACCTTTTCAGGCAGCACGGTTGTGGATTTTGAGCCCCCATATTTCCTTGGCACTTATTTTTTTATTTTGAAAAATGTTACTCTTTTTTTTTATATATATATATACAGAGATTTTTATCTTAAATATTTAAATTGAGAGAGAGTCATTATGACTATTAGACTGTTCTTTTAAGAATAAAAAACATTACATTTAGAGAGACTGTGATCGGTACTCGTTTGGCACTTGGTAGCGTGGCATGATTTTTTTGTCTTGACTATATAAAATCCTCTCTGAACAAGATTGTGATAACATTGTGGTTCCTCCTCTTAAAGCTTGGTTTAGAAACTTCAATTATCTGTCATCTGTTTCAATTTAGTAAAATTTTTATAAAAAAGTTAATTTTTCATATGAATATCTAAAAATATCATTATTATTAAATTTTATATTGATTAACTTAATATTTTGGGCATGATTTACATGTGACAACCTTAAAAATCATAAGAACCGAATTTTTGAAAATTATTTATATTTATAAAAATCAAAATCTATCATTTTATATTAATTTTCAAATTTAATGAATAATTATATTTTAAAATTATTAAAAACCATTCTAACTAGTTTATTTTTGTTCAAAAATTTTACAAAATGTATACCCTAGTAATATTAATTTGGGTTACATATTTTCAAGGAACAATCTCGACCATTGATTTAAAGAAAAAATTTATATTCCGATCCTAACTGTTCATTTGATTTGTAAATCACGAATCAATACAAATTTATATCTAAATCTTATTGATGTCACGGATTTATCCATTATTATGAAATTATTTCTCATATAACACTTGCCTTAACCAACTTAATAAACTCAACACTTACTCAAAATCCACTACCTTGTTTGATTTTCACCTCATAAGCGTATAAATAGAGACCATGTCCAAGCATTCAATGTACAACATCACTGAGAAGGAGCAAGAGGCTAGAGAGAGAAAACAGGTGAGGGAGAGAGGGGAGAGGGAGTCCCAGAGAAAGGGGGCTCTGCCTCTATGTAAGGAGTAAGAGGTAGAGGAAGAGAGCTTCCGCACTCTATAAAAGAGGAGAAGGAAGAAGAGGGGGAATATAGTAAAAGAAAAAGAAGAGAGAAAGGGTGAGAGATATAAAGTGTCTAAATGAACAAACAGTCAAGATAAAATATTAAATTTTTTAATTAAATCTCGAATTTAAAAATTAGGAATAAAAAAGATTACGCTGAGAGAGTCACTCTTTAAATAAAACTCTATAAATATTCAAATCAGATTAATTAGAGTATAACTCTAGATAACAGTGATGAAAAAAAAAAGTTTAGTGTCCGTAAAGAAAACAAGAAAGGGAAAATGCGTTGTCCAAACCCTAAAAGGGAGAGAATTGAAAAGGGAGAAACACCCCTGTTCTTGGTGACTTCGAACTTCAACATCTTAAACTAAAATTGTTTAATCCTAAATTAAAAACAATAATTTTTTTTTCTTTTTAGGCAGAGACTTTCCTTCAATTATGAAAAACAATAATTTTAATCCTCATGTTCACATTCCATTAAACTTTACCATTAGATAAAAAATAATAAATAAAATTAAATAATTTAAAAAATTAAAACTAAATTAAAAAATTTTCTAAAATCTCTCTCTTTCTATCTGCACATTCAAAAAAAAAATAAAAAATTCTCTCTCGCGGGCTTCTGTTTACACTTCTCTGTCTCTATACGTGATGACACGTGCTAACCACTACCAACTTCATCGTCTCCTTCATTGGAGACCAAGACCATCGTCACTGCAAATTATACTCAAATTTTCATGTTTTTTCTTCAAATGAATCCACTGAACCATACATAGAAACCTCAAAACCCCATATGTCAATGGAAAAATACAAAACGAGACCAAAACCAAAAAGAGTTGGGGGTTCATGTCCTGACAGGATATTGGAGCGGTAACAATTCTTATTCAAGTGTTCTTCCTAAGTTCTTGTGTTTAAATTTTTATGAACGCGTATATTTTTATAATTTTTATAATTCTTGTATAACAAAAAAAAATCGGGTTCATGGTGTCCGAAAACTTATTTTAGGGCTATAATTGGACGTATATGTCCGAAAAACATTAAAATTATGCCTCAATTTAAAGAAAAATGTTGCCATCCCTAGTGAAGAGCTTAAAACTGTTGTCAATGGCGGGTTGTCAAAAATATGGTACAATTCAAAAATTGAAACAACTTAATATTCAAAAACAAACTTTAGGTGCATAATTGAATTTAGAATGTTGAAATATAACAAAATTGAGTTTCAATTGCAGAGTTTGGAAGCTCACCGCTAGCATTAATGGCAGATATCTACAGGTAACGGATTTTCTTGTAATAGAATTCAAAATTAATGATATCTAAGGTTTCTACGATCGATTCTATGTGTTCATTTGAGAAAAAACAAGAAAATTTGAATGTAATTTGTAGAGAGAAGATAATGGTCTTAGTTTTCGATGAATGAGACAATGATGTTGGGGGTGGTTAGCACATACCCTCATACATGGAGAGAGTGAGAAGTGTAGAGAGAGGTTGAAGAAATGAAAGAGAGGTAGAATCTTTGATTGTTTCGAGTTAAGTTTTTGTTGTATATTTATGAACAATTTCTTTCCACCCTTATCTTGCGAAATTCAAGCACATAGCTGGATTTTATTGATCCAATCACTCGAGGCTAATTTTTACGGATGACGGTCGGTTTAGTTGGTGAGGGTGTTAAATCTTTTAATTAACTCTGAGTTTTTAAATTTGAGAATAAAAAAAATTATATTGGGAAAACTTTCTTAAATTAAGCCCAATAATACTCAAATTGAATTAATCAGAATATGATTTCGGATACCAATTACTTATATAAAAAAAAAAGAAGGTTAATTTTTAGTCTTTTGGTTTCTTTTTATATCTAAATGATAATACCATTTCGAATTAATAAAAAACATTATCCATGACCAATAGTAGGGTGCTAAATTTTTTAATCAATTTTTGGATTCAAAACTTAATAATAAAAAAAATTACGCTGGAGAGTCGTCTCTTAAATAAAACACTCATAACTGTTCAAATTGGATTAATTAAAATATGATTTCGATACTAATATGACAAAAAGAAATGATGGTCCAAGCGTTTGTGGTATCAATTTTTAGGCAATATTTTGTCGTTGAACTGTTCCCTAAACTCTAAATAGTGAAAGTAAATTTTTAAAAGAAAAAAAATCAATTCCAAAACTAATATGCAAGGATTAAACATATATATAAATATTTGATGGACAAAAAATTATAATACGCAAAACTCACTTGGGTTGTAAGTTTAATTTGAGAACGAGGGCAACATTCATAGTTCTAAGTCAAATGAATTTTTACTAATATTTTTGTTATTTTTAATGAAAATTAATTGTGAAACTCATGAATTTTGTTTTGATATTCTTACCTTAAACTTGTCTCTAAATTTATCGAGATTTTATTGAAAAGACAATTGTTTCCATTTTCTCTTTGAATATGTTTTTTAATTAAGAAAGTTTAGACTGCAATATTCGATTTAGAAAATAATATTCAAAAATGGCAAAAAATAATACTGATAAACCACCCAAAGGATTGATGATCCACGTCCTCCTCAACGATGAAGTGAATTGACAACACACAACTTCTCAAACTATTTCACATTTCACAATTTTTAATAACTGCCTGTATGATATTCATCGGTCCGGTCGTTTAGTTTGGATAATAATATTATATTTATTAATCAAATATCAAATTCAAAACTTAAAAATAATAATAAAAAAATTATATTAAAAGATATCTCTTTAAATTGTACCTAATAATATATAAATCGAATTAATTAAAATATAATTTTAAATATAAATTGATTATATAAAAAATAAGTAAGAGTATCCCGTTACAAAAAAAACTCAAATTCCAAACCTTCGTAATCCCAAAAGTTTCAAGGGCTCTTGTCCATCTTCTCCAAATGTGCTGCCCGGCAAAAGCTCCCAAAGAAGTTCCCAAGAGGATATATTAGTGGTTACAATCTTTCTCTCTTAATCTGATACTTTTGGATTCAAATGTCAATATAACCAAAAAAAAAAAATCTTCCAAAAAAACTCCATAGAAAACTATAAAATAAAAGAAGCGTGGAAATTTTGGGCAAGAAGTTTGTTTAGAAAATCAAGCCATTTTCTTTTTGTCCTAAGCAAACCTAAAAATAATCTAAAACATCAGTCGCTTTATGAAGCCAAAAGGGGCAGAAGAAATAAAAAGGGAAAATAGTTGAAAGATTAAGTGCAATCTTGACACTCATATTGTAGATTAAAATGTAATTTGCTTTTGAAGTTTAATTTATTTATCTTGACCCCCACAAACTTTCATTTTAGTTTCAAGCAAACGTGTGATGGATCAAAAACATGACAATCTAAAATAATTTATGTTGATTCTGATTATCACGTCCACATTGATAAAGTGAAACTAAAATAAGAATTTAAGGTTAATTTAAACAAAATAAAAATTTTAAAGGAAAATAGGATTTTAATCAAAAGTTTTAGAACCAAAAGCGAACATAACCATTGTATTTTTTTTTTTACTATCGATATCTGAATTTTATTCGATTAATTCGATTCAAATATTTAAAAATTTAATAAAAACTTTTACCAAACTAAGTCTCGAAAAAAGAAATGCACAAGTACAAGATCAAAAGATAACTCATGCTTCAGTCTATCAAACTGTGCCAAAAATTGATTATCATGTTTGTTTAATGTATATTCATTCTAGTACCACGTTGTCCTGAGGATCATGTACTATAAAATAGTTAAAACAACAAAAGATGAAACAATAATATAATATTTCACTATATATCCCGAATTATATATTAAAATAAATCATTTTAAAAATATTTAATTTCATTTATTTTTATATTTTCATATTTATAATAATAAATTTTTTATATAAATTCAATCTATTATAATATTTTATTTTAAAGAATGTACTATTAAGTTTTAATATTATATATTGGTTTTTATATTTAAATATTTTTAATATGATATCAAAGTATTTTAAAAGTTTTTAATAATATATAATGTTAATATCATATATTAAATCTGATTGCGTAAAGTATCAATGAGTAGAGTGTATATACACACGTGTCGTACGGTACTAGAAACTTTGGAGGAGAATAAGGAAACTTCCTCAAATTATTTTATTAAATTTGGTGATTTGACAATCTTATTAATTCCCTAAAGAATTTGAGGAGCCTTCGGTTCAAACAACTCTAAATTTTTTGGAATAGATAATAAAATTTTTCGATGTCTAAATTAATAATAAATTTAATTGTGTCTCTCTCACTCTTTTTAATTTTATTTATTGAGACAGAATATATATATTTTATTTGATTATCGATATTAAAAAATCTGATTAATCTATTTCGAGAAATCGTGAGATCCAAGATTTAAATTTAAAATTTTGATCAAAAAAATTTAATATTTCATCCCTGAATCTTAAATTATTGATACTGTATGTAATATATATATAATTAGTTAATGAGCTATTAACATGTGTGGCTTGACATTTGACTGGTTGATAATTGAAGGAACAAATTAATAATTTGGGGTGGACCATCACTCCCACGTAAAAGGAAAAATCTATTTCAGATTAACACTTTAATTTTGATGTATAAACAAATTCCAATAATATTTTAGGTAAAATGAAATACCCAGAAAATCTTGAATATTTTTATGGTGTCAACAACAATTTTTTCTTCTTTTGAGACGTGGAATTCGAATTCATATTCCGAACAAATTAATAATTTTTTCCCTTTTCTTGAAGGATGTCAGCAACACCTTGCACATATTTCTCAGCATTAAGCAACGATATGACAAGAAATTATATGGGAATACTTGTATGTTTATTGAAATTGGAACTTACATAATATAAAACGGATTTTACAATGATTTCAAGAAAAGGACTAAACATGGACCAGAAGAAAAGCCAAATCACTACCCCCACAGCTCTTGTTTGTTAATACTAGAATCAGAGCTGACACCATCGGATTCCCCCCTTTGATATGACCATAGAGTTGATTTTCTTGCAGGGAATGATAAGTGGTAACAAAGGCTTTAAAGGGAGAGTGTTTCCAAAACGGTACGAACTTTTGTTGAAATAGACCTTGAAGAATCTTGATAATTAAGCATTCTTGTCCGCCATTTGAAGATGATTGTCACATGCCGCTTCTCTTCTTTTGGAAAAGATCTTGCTTTTGAGATGCCACTTGAAACGTCTGTTACTTTTGTCTTCCACTTTAGAGATTAATTGCTGCTTTTGACATGGTCATGGTGCTTCTGCTTTATTGATTCCCATCTGAATGTATCTCCGTTTGTCTCTTTGCTTTTGACGTGATGTTGCTGCCAGATAATCCTGATAATGCTGCCTTACTATTGAAAATTTGTCTTGAAGCTGATGAAGCTTGATTCCTTTGAAGTGGTCGCCTCCGAATGGATCCGTGCTAGAGCCTTCTGCTGGAGCTTCTCACCGGTTTTAAGGAATGTTTAATATTATCAATAGAACAAGTTTCATTGGAGAAACCTGACGACCACTTAATTCTAAACTCTCGAACTAATGACAATGGCCAGGGACGAGGAAGGACTTGGGAAAGTTGAAAATTCCAACAAAATATCCATGGAACTTGAAATTCTACATGAAAATGAGTTTCTTTTTCAAAGAGGTCACCTGTTGCATTTTTGGAATAAAAATCCAAGGACTGTTTAATTTCCTTTGGGAGAATGTCTGGGGTAGGGCCGAATGAGTACCACCATTGATAAAACCAAATAGGAAAATCTTTTAAACAATTTGGATGAAACGTAAAAAACCAGGTGTGATCGGATGGACGTAAAAAGAATGACCGAAACCAAGCCATCTTGTAGTCCTGGTACGTGAATCCACTGGGAATAAATCTTACAGAAAATGGTTTTTCTGCATACCGAGAAGACCATTCTTGAGAATAAAGAAGAACTTTTTTAATAATACATTTCGAATAGGAAATTTTTGATGAATCGTTTGGATCTCTGTGATGAACAATCTCCACAGAGCGGGAGTCGGTAAGAATTAATTCATAAAACTTTCGATTTTTTGTAATGTCATCGGGAAACCAGTTGCATCCTTGAGGAAAAAGTTTTTGAGTAATTTGATACAAAGTCTTGTCGTCTGGAGCTTGCTTTAGTGTCGTAAGTAAGATGGTTTCCGTAATAGGTTTGGTAAAGAACGAAGTAGACGAGTTTTGGTTATTTTGAGATGGGGTTTTTGTTTCAATCTTGGTTTCAGTCTTTATGAGAGTTTTAATTTCTTGACTATGTGAAAGAGGAAGAAAATCTGGGAGATCTTGGAATTGATTTGATAAAGGGAGCAATCCGAGCCCAGTAAGCCATCCAAAGCCCCTACAAAGTTCAAATCGCCGGGTATCAATAAAAAATTCAAGAAAAAAAAAAGAAGAAAACCATAGAAACAAAAACCAAGTAGAAACGCAAAAAATAGGTAAATAAAGAAAATAAATGAGAGAGAGAGAGACTTGTGGCGAGGGAGGTTGGTCCAGGAGGACTCAACGCCCTTGAGCTTCAGTTTGGAGTTGGCATCAGTCTCTATTATGATTTTGGAGTATTTCACAAAATCACTTGGCATCAACAATTTGCAATTGGAGGAATCAGCAGCAGCACGGATCCAAACGACGGCGTTTCGCTCTGGATTCGAGTCATAGTAACAGAACTTGGTAGCCTTCAATTTTGTGTACCGACCTGGTTCAATAACGGTCTCAGACCGAATAAGGTCGGTCGGCCGCAGAATTTCTTGCAGCTTCACTGACTCACCCGCTCGATTCTCGATGACAGTAATTCTAGACAACAATGGAATGTCAGACTCGCCTTCCGAATCGTTCCCCATATTTTTTGGGAGTGAAGAAGAAGAAGAAGAGAGGAGCGGGGGGGAATTTGTAGAGTCAGAGAAATAATAGGAGTACTTATATTGCTCGTATCATAAAATGTGGGGTCAGCGTATCAATTGATGTCGGCCTCATAATCCCTTAAATGACCTTTAAAAGTTTGAAATGTTTTGAGGGTGCGAGGTCATTTAACGTAACGTTCACGAAAGCAACCAGAACTTCAAAATCGTTTAACCAAAATTTAATTTTAAATTTTAAAAATTAAAAAAAATTATATTAAAATTTTTTTCCAAAAAAGATATAATAATAATTTAAATCAGATAAATTTCATATATACGATTAATCAACCAAAAAAAAATAAAGAAATACAATGATCACAGTGTTTCCACCGGTGTGTGCTGCCATTGGCTCTCCCTCAAGACCAATCAAAACAATGCATCGGCCTTTCTCTCTGTTTATCCAAATGGGGTGACAATGCAGGGTAAAGTCCTTCAGAAGAATCAATATATATATATATATATATATATATATTTTGATGTTTATTCATTTTTAATTATAAAAATAAAAATCATGACCAATGCCTTGTTGTGTGTTTGTTTTTGAAAAATCAAATATTAATGTAATTAAAGTTATTTTATATAAAGAATTAGTTTAGATGACAAAATCATAGTTTTTGTAATAAAATTATTTTATTCCAATTGATAAATACTAAAAATTGAAATATTCTGCATTCAATGTATGCTCATCGTTCCAAAAGATGACCTAAAATATTTGAACCGTACAACTCTCAATGTTTCTTTGATATTGTTGCGGAGGGACATACTCATAATTCACCGATAAATTGACCTAATAAGATATGATATTAAATTATTTAATTAAAATCTCGAATTCAACTTACGACTTAAACATGAAACAAACTATATTAAGAGGTTGATTCCCAAAATGAGTCACTATAAGTTTCAGATCGAATTAATCGAAATATAGATCTGGATACTGATCAGTATAATACAAAAAATAATCATAATTCATATATTTTATAAATTTTAGGGTAAAATAAATCCTAATCTTAACATGATGACTTAGTTTAAAGATTTTGCCATGAATGATTAAAAGTTTGATTGGCCTAATTTTTATCATTAAAAACTCTTTTGTTTTTAAGTTTGTAAATTTGTGTGAAAAATAAAAATTTTAAAAATTTAAATGATAAACCATTTGAAAATTTATTTTAAAAAGTTTATCTCCTAAGTAAACTATTTAGCACAACAAGTTACATAAGTTTTAGTATTTATTGATATTACATTGAATGTTTATACAAAATTCAATGTTTAGTTCTCAATAATTTTAGAACAAAAAGATTTTGATCTTTGATTTTTGTTCAATATATTAGTTTCCGGTCTATAGTTTATGTTTAATCTCTATTTTATAATATTTATTAATAAATTATAAATGTTCTGACTCTATGATATAATGGTACCAAATATGTTTTTCTTACTTGAAACCCTAAACTCGAATTACTCTTATTCTTTTTCCCATCACAACTTTTGTAATAAGAAATAAAAAATTATAAATGTCATTGTTAATTAAATTCTTTGTTTTTTCAACACCTTGCACATATTTCTTAGCATTAAGCAATGATATGAAAAGAAATTATACGGGAATACTTCCATGTTTATTGAAATTGGGAGTTGCATCACGTAAAACTGATTTGACATTGATTTCAAGAAAAGGACTAAACATATACCAAAAGAAAAGCCAAAGCACGATTCCAAGGATAGTCCAGTGATATAAATTTCTCTTCCTCAATTTGATAATTTCAAATTTAAATTTTTATACAATAAAAAAAAAATAAAAGCAAAAGCACTGATGAGCTATAATTTAATTATCACTGTTTTCTTTTTTTTAAACATTTTGAATTTAAATCTCTTAATTTTAAAAAAAAATAAAAAGGCCAAAGCACTCCCCAACAACCCTTGTTTATTCATTCAAGAATCAGAGTTGACACCATCGGATTCCCCTCATTGGTCTGACCATAGAGGATACAAGGTTGTGATTTACCTACATGCAAATAAAGCAATTTAAAGACAGCCCTGTACATTTTTGAATAACAGGTTGTGATTTACAAGATTTTATCTTAATTGAGATTAAGTAGAAATTTCAACTTTGAAACTTATTGATACAATAATAATTGTAGTCATTCTTATAGAAAAATTGAAATTCCATTACAATTTTTTTTTTTATTATTATTAAATAAGTTGAATCGTTTTCACAGTTCTGATTTCAAAAATAATTGTTCGGTTCTTATTCGATTCCCATTTTTTTTGTTTTTATTGTTCTTTCACTTTTTCTTTTTCTTTTTCTTTTTCTTTTTATTTTTATGTTCGTTGCTTTAAAATTTGATTTTGTTTTCAAGTTTATTCCAAAAATAATAAATCAAAACTGAACAAAGGTTCTCATTTCAATTATAACCATATTTATTTTTAGGGTTCTAATTTAGTTTTGTAACTTTTAATTCTGTTTCTATTTCAATTTGAAATCAAAATTTAGGCAACCGTGTGTAAGTCAACTCCAGAGACTAGTGATGCGAATTTTGTGGTGACTGGTTGTGACCGTTAGAGTTACCGGTAGCACCACTGAGAGTTGACTTAATTGGATGTGGAATTCAATACTTTTAAACACGATTGAGTTTCGACTCTCGCAAAAAGTATCGGATTCTCATGTATATGGAGCGTTCCCCGTTGGGAGACCTATTCTCTGAAAAAACTATTGTAACGGTCGATCCGGATTAATCGGAACGAAATCTCAGATACCAGGTGTCCAAGTCCAAGGTAGCCGTCTTTCTCTGGACCTACAGTAAAACCGAGCAGGCCGAGCCCAGCAAGCCATCCAAAGCCCCTATAAAGTTCAAACCGCCAGGTATCGGTAAAAATAAATAAATAAATATCCCATAGCAACAAAAACGGAGTAAACTAAACACAGAAAAGGGGTAAATAAAGAAAGTAAATGAGAGAGAGAGGGAGACTTGAGGCGAGAGAGGTTGGTCCAGGAGGACTCAACGCCCTTGAGCTTGAGTTTGGAGTTGTAATCGGTCAGGATTATGATTTTGGAGTAATTCACAAAATCACTTGGCATTAACAGTTTGTAATTGGAGGGATCAGCACCAGCACGGACCCAAACGACGACCTTCCGGTCAGGATTCGAATCATAGTAACAGAACTTGGTAGCCTTCAAATTTGTGGACCGACCTGGTTCTATTACGGTTTCAGACCGGATAAGGTCGGTCGGCCCCATATTTTCTTGGAGCTTCACTTCCTCACCCGCCCGATTCTCGATGACAGTAATTCTGGACAACAATGGAATGTCAGACTCGCCATCTGCGCCGTTCCACATTTTTTTGGGAGCGAAGAAGAAGAAGTAGAAACAGGCAATTTATACCTAAAATTTTGGGGGATAGGAGGAAAAAAAAAAAAAAACCACGTAGGGTGCCGATGACCTTACTTCTGGAATGAAAAGCAGCCGGAACACACATAAAAGTCACTAGAGCAGACGCCGCAACCACAGGTTTGTCGGTATAGGACTTTGTTTGTCCTCGTTCCAAGCTTCCAAAGATTGCAGGCCCAACATGTTAAATGACAAATTTTATTGTACACTTCACCATGAAAGATGTTGAACATCGTTGCCGATGTCCTCTTAAATTGGGGAGTTACTTGGGCTCGATTGCGATCATTTTCCTGATATTAACGCCTAGAATAAGATACGATGGAAGAGATAAGACATGAAGTATTGGACCAAAAAGAGTATAAGTGTGTGTATTGTTCTGCCAAAGAGGCTTTTGTGTGTGCTCTACCAAGAAGAGCATCAACTTATGAAGATGACGGTCAGGCCATCCAAAAGGGTGTGTGTGTCCGCCAACGTACCTTTTTATTTTGTCTTCCTGACCTCTCATCTCATTCACACCTCAAGCCAGTATTATGTGAGAATAAAATAGAACAAAAGAGAGAGACAAATAAACGATGAGTGTTAGATAAATTGTTTATATATAAGAGTCTATGTTTATCCTCCTAATTTGATGTTTATACAAGAAACACACCGATTTCCCCCCTTTTTTTTCTCCCGATATGCTTTACGTGAGGCCGAACTGGCATTACATATGGTGTGAATTGGTGACGAGGTACTTGTTACATGAAATCAATCCCTTACTATGCTGACATGGTGTGGCACAAGGCTAAAAATGCTGATGTGGTGTTTGACAGGCGGACTAGCGATGATGCCATGTAGATAAAAAGCTTTAGAGTTACTCTCACGTCTCACCCCTTTTCTCTCTCCCTCTCCTTTCTCTCTTCTGGGTGGGCCACAGCAATCATCACTGCGGCGGCGGACCACGTGCGTCACAACCTCATCTTCTTGCTTGGCAGATGCAAAAGAAGTATCATAGCTTTAAAGCCCAAATATGATCCCGAGGACCTTTAAACCCCAAGAGCAACACCAAGCATAGAGAAGCAAAGCATACAACGTTCATGTAACTAGCCTTCTTTAAGTGACTCAACATACAAATTACTTTAGTTTTCACGAAACAAGCAGATGCAAAAGAAGCATCATATGGATGCCAACAACAAACAACATCCTCTTCTACTCCACCAGTTGGATAACGTTCAACATTCACCACAACCCGAATCAAACACTTAATGATTCATATACTTTCCACCCGTATTTTGCTCCTAACCTAATTTCTAGCATGTGCGAAAAGAAACAAGCCCCACACATTCTAACATATCCAGAGTCCCTCTTCTTGAAAAAAGAAGGCGTTCAAATTGCAAACCAATTCCAAGAATGCACAAACCCTAGAGGAAAACAAAAGAGGGGGAAGAGGATTTAACCTGATAAGATTTTTCGAAGTGATACGTGGAGCTTTGATTGCCGCACCAATCAAGCTACTTCCAGTTACACTTTACCAATAGATTAAAAAAAAAAATAATAATGAAAATTAAAACTAAGTTAAAAAATTTTCTAAAATCTCTTTCTTTCTATCTGCACATTCAAAACAATATAAAAATTCTCTCTCTCGGGCTTCTGTTTACACTTCTTCGTCTCTATGCGAGAAACGACACGCGCTAACCACTATCAACTTCATCATCATCTCCTTCATTTGAGACCGAGACCATCATCACATTTTCTCTACAATTATACTCAAATTTTCATGTTTTTCTTCGAATGAATCCACTGAACCATAGATAGAAACCCTCAAAACCGCAGATGCCAATGGAAAAATACAAGACGAGACCAAAACCGAAAGAGTTGGGTTTCATGGTGTTCGAAAACACATTTTAGGGCTATAATTGGATTTGTTATGTCCGAAAAACATTAAAATTATGCCTCAATTTGAAGGAAATGTTGTCATCGCCAATGAAAAGCTTAAATCTGTTGTCAATGGCGGGTTGCCACAAATTTGGTTCAGATCAAAAATTAAAAGAACTTAACGTTGAAACATAACAAAATTGAGTTTCAATTGGAGAGTTTGGAAGCTCACCGCCAGCATTAATGGCAGATGTCCATAGATAATGGATTTTCTAGTAATAAAATTCAAAATTGATGATATTTAAGGTTTTTGCGATCGATTCCAAGGGTTTATTTGAGGAAAAACGTGAAAATTTGAGTGTAATTTGTAGAGAGAAGATAAAGATGGCCTTAGTTTTTGATTAATGAGACGATGATGTTGTTGGTGGTGGTTAGCACATACCCTCGTGTGTGGAGCGGGAGAGAAATGTAGAGAGAGGTTGAAGAGAGGGGACAGAGATAGAGAGAGATAATCTTTGATTGTTTCGAATTAAGTTTTTGTTAGAATATTTGTGAATTATTTCTTTCCACTCTTATCTTACGAAATTTAAGCACATAGCTGGATTTTATTGATCCAATCACTAAATGTTAATTTTTATTATCGGACGGTTAATTTAACCGATAAAAATTTTAAAATTTTTAATCAATTCTTATATTTAAAATTTAGTAATGAAAAAAAATTATATCAGAATAAATTCTTCCTAAATTAGTTTCGATAATATTTAAATTAAATTAATTAAAATATGAATTTAGATATAATTTGATTATAAAAAAAGATTAACTTTTCGTATTTTAATTTCTTTTAATATCTAAATGATCATATTAGTAAAAATTGGTAGCCCATAAATGACAATTGATTTAATTAGATAAAGTGTTAGATTTCATAATTAAGTTTTTAGTTTAAAATTTAATAATGAGAAAAATTATATTAGGAGAGTTATTTTTTAAAAAAATACATGATATTCGAATTGAATTAGTTAAAATATGATTTTAAATATAAAAAATAAAAAAATTGATGGTCTGTACGAGTGTGACCCAACAGACAATTAGTTTTTGTCAAGCGTATGGGGAATCAATTTTGAGGCAATATTTTGACGTTGATTTACGGCCTAAACTTTAAACTCTAAACAGTGAAAGTAAATTTTAAAAACACAAAAATCAATTACAAACTAATAAGTATTCGAATTTTACTTTAATATTTTACTATTAAATCAGTAAGATATCAACAAGGCGATTGCGTAGGTAAGACGATAGAATCAATGAGTGTGATGGCCAAATTGGTGGGAGGGCCATAGAATCAATTGCGCAGATAACGATTCAGTTTTTTCTTAGGGTGAGGGGCAAAGAGTCAAAGAAGAGTCAGAGTCGGCTGCCTCAAAATAGAATTCAAACTGGGGAGAGAGAGAGGAAGGAATCAGGAGGTAGCTGCTGAAGCCTCCTTCCGGGTGAAAGATTAAAGGATAGTTCATCAACTTCCTTTGTTTATATTCCCATCCTATATATGAATGAATCATATATAACATCCACTTTATTACAATGAAGTCACAGATGGGAACTTTTCCCGGCGATTTCTGTGCATGAATACGCCACATCTTATCTATTAATCTTAGTTTAGTCATGAATTAACATGAAAAGCTTCTTGTCTTTTTATGTACTTAATCCATCATTGACTTCAAATAATTTAATAAAAAAACAAATCACGTACGAATTCTGTAATATCAAAATTAAAAAAAAGAAATAAATTATAAATGTTATTATTTATTAAATTCTTTTTTTTTTGGGTGTCAACAACACCTGGCACATATTTCTCATCATTAAGCAACCATAAGACATGGGACTTCTATAATATCAAACGGAGTTTACATTGACTACATGAAAAGCACCAACACACCTACCAAAAGAAAAGCCAAAGCACCACCCCACAAATCTATTTTATTCATACCAGAATCTGAGCTGACACCGTCGAATTCCCTTATCTGATCTGACTATAGAGGACACAAGGTTGCACCCCCCCCACCCCCCAGTCTCCACCAGTTTACCTATACGCAAATAAAGCAATTTAATGATTCAATAACAAACTGTCCTAATCGGATTTGTGAGTGCTCTCTGTTCTCTTTATTCTCCTTTTATAAACTCGTGACGTTAATTTTGTGGAGTTTGGTTCTGAGAGTTACCGGTGGCCGATGTCTTTCTCTGGGCCTACGGTAAAACCGAGCAAGCCCAGCCCAGCAAGCCATCCTAAGCCCCTACAAAATTCAAACCGCCGGGCATCAGTAAAAAATTCAAAAAAAAAAAAAAAAGAAAGAAAGAAAACCATAGAAACAAAAACCGAGTAAACTAAACGCAATAAAAATAGGAAAATAAAGAAATTAAATGAATGAGAGAGAGAGAGATACTTGAGGCGAGAGAGGTTGGTCCAGAACGACTCAACGCCCTTGAGCTTGAGTTTGGATTTGGCATCAGTCACGATTATGATTTTGGAGTATTTCACAAAATCACTCGGCATTAGCAGCTCGCAATTGGAGGAATCCGCAACAGCACGGACCCAAACGACGACGTTTCGCTCAGGATTGGAATCATGGTAAAAGAACTTCGTAGCCTTCAAATTTGCGGACCGATCTGGTTCTATTACGGTTTCAGACCGGATAAAGTCGGTCGGCCCCATAATTTCTTGCAGCTTCACTTCCTCACCGGCTCGATTCTCGATGACAGTAATTCTAGACAACAATGGAATGTCAGACTCGCCATCTGCACCGCTCCACATTTTTTTGGGAGTGAAGAAGAAGAAGTAGAAACAGGCAAATTTTTCTACCAAAATAAAAAAGAAACAGGCAAATTTATACCTAAAATTTTGGGGGATAATCTGATAAAAACCTAAAATTCAGGGAGGAAAAAAGTAAAAATAAAATAGAAGGCATGTGTGCGGCCCATGACATTACTTCTGGATTGAAAAGGCATCTAGAGGAATAAACTTTCCTCCTTCGTGGTTTCTCCCGTGCGGCCGTTTGGCAAGGGAGAGGTTGCTTACGTGTTGGCTGTGCCACGTCACCTTTTTCAACTATGTGGCGTCATTAGGACGCATAAAAGTCGGTATATTAGCCGACGCACGCAGGTTATTATTAATTAAAAACTATTATTATTATTAATAAAACATAAAATTAATGAAAAATTATTATTAATTAAAAATTATTATTAACTTTATTTTTTTAATTTTTGAAAAATAACTTAAAATTAATAAAAAATTAAATATTAACCAATATTAAGCAATATTATTAAAAATTAATTAACAAATTAATCAAAGATTAAAATTGTTAAAAATTAATTAAAATTAAAAATGATTAATTAAAAAGAAAAAATATAATTAATAAAATTTTTTATTAATTTTTTAATTAAAAAAGAAAATATAATCAATGAATTTTTATTAATAAACCGTAGAAAGTAGTTTTTTAATTAAATTTTTATTAATTGTTTAAATAATTTTAATTATTTTAATCTAAAAATATATTTGTCTTGTGTTAGTTGTGACAAATGTAGTGTTGAAAGTATAATCTAGGATCTCAAAATGCAAAAATACAAGATTCAGGATCTCAAAAATACAAAACATTATTGATTAATTAATTTTATTTTTTCAAAAAATAAAAAAATTAATTGAAGGATCTCACTAACATTATTGGTTAATATTTATTTTTTTATTAATTTTAAGTTTTTTTCAAAAATTAAAAAAATGAAGTTAATAAAAAATTTTAATTAATAACATTTTTTTATTAATTTTATGTTTTATTAATAAATAATAAATTTATATTAATTTTATATTTTCTTCAAAAATTAAAAAAAAAAAAAAAAAAGAAAAAAAAAAAGAAAGCGGTCTGGCTTTCAGAGTCTCCCTTTCAATCATTTTTTATTTTAAGACATCCTTTGTTCTGATAAACAATTATAATATGGTTGAGACATAGTGAATTTCTTGAATGAGGTTGGGAGTTGAGATGAGGCCCTCTCTGATTGTGACCCAGTCCCAGCTCGAATCTGGAAATGAATCAACAAAGCAGTGCTTGTTATTGTTGCTAAAGAAAATGATATAATGAATCAACAAAGCAGTGCTTATTATTGTTGCTAAAGAAAATGATATTTCCGACAATGAAAATGTACATTGTACATAGACAATCTTTTGAACATAAAAAGATGCAACAAAACTAAAAGATAAATCCAATTATTGTTGCTAAAGCAAAGCAGTGCTTATTATTGTAGCTAAAGAAAATGGTAGAAGGGAGTATAAGGGCAACTAATCAAACAAGAATAGCCTGCAATCCTTTTGAACATAAAAAATATGCATCAAAACTAAAAGATAAATCTAAGTAACAAGGCAATTTTAGCGGAAAGAGTATGTAACTTAGATGCTGCAGATAGCAAACAGTCTGCAATCACTTTCTAAAATGTCAGCCAGGCAACTTCAGGAAATTCTATAGGCCTGTGGCCAATATTAGGTAAAACCCTCTTTGATTTTACTGACATAGTTGTTTATTTGATTGAGTTATCAGACCCCTTAAGTGTAGTCTAATGGCAAATTAAACAAGACAATCGTAAGTAATGCATTATACAGAATTAAAAATGAAACAACCAACAATTTTTTCCATCTTGTTAATTTTTTAAATCATAGGTATCAAAACAAAAGAAAGTAGTTTTTTTTTATTAAATTTTTTATTAATTATTTAAATAATTTCAATTATTTTAATCTAAAAATATATTTGTACTTGTGTTAGTTGTGACAAGTGCAGTGCGGAAAGTATAATCCAGGATCTCAAAAATACAAAACAATATTGATTAATTAACTTTATTTTTTCAAAAAATAAAAAAATTAATCGAAGGATCTCACTAACATTATTCGTTAATATTTAATTTTTTTATTAATTTTAAGTTTTTTTTCAAAAATTAAAAAATGAAGATAATAAAAATTTTTAATTAATAAATTTTTTTTATTAATTTTATGTTTTAGTAATAATAATAATTTTTATTAAATATTTAATAATAATTTTATGTTTTAATAATAATAATTTTTTATTAATTTTATATTTTCTTCAAAAATAAAAAAGAAAATAAAAAAAAAAAAAAAAAAAAAAGAGCAAAGGGAGGCTCTCCCTTTCAGAGTCTCACTTTCAATCAATTTTTTTTTTTTTTTTTTTTTTTTTAAAGACAACCTTTATTCTGGAAAAAAAAAATTAAAGATAAGTCGAGATCAATGTCAATCTCGACTTATCTATTTTAGAAAAAAAAAAATTCCTATTTTGGGGTTTTTGAAGAAAAAGTGCACCATTTGGAAAAATAACCCCACTAATAGAAACGTAATGTCACATCTTAGGGCCCAAAACAGCATTAAGCCGAATTCGTTGACTAGGGCCGAAGATTAGTGATTGAAATTCAGAAAGACAATTTCATAAGAGGCACCATCCATATATGAATTAAAAATATATTTAATCATAAAATTTTATAACTAAACTTCCCTTTTAAGTAATATGTTGTGATGGTTGGGGTTCAAATTTTTGTTTTGAAAAATTGTAAAAGTTGATAAGGATAAAGTTTACAAAATAAAATTAATTTTTTATTGTAAGACGAGAACATACTTAAAAATAAAATAATATTTAAAAGAGAAGCGGTAAATAATTATACAATATGATTCAAGTTAACCTATCAACCGTATGATTTGAATATTTAATAATTTTTTTTTCTTTTGCTTCTTTGCTGCCTTTGCAATAAAGATAAAAATCATGAAAATCATTAAGATTAAAGACCAAAATATGGTAAATTTTAATAATGGTTTTAATCTTTCTTACAAGAGAATTTAAATTTTTATTTGTAAAATTCTATGTTATCTTTATAATTTTCTTTAATAAAAAAAATTAAAAATAAAAATAAATCAGAACAAGCAGTGATAACTCAAGTGAGGGTGACATTTTCCGTACAACATGTTATATCCTTATCCACCGAATTGGAGTCTGGCGGCCGGCATCATTTGAGTCATCATCACGAAACATTGGACTTTTCAGGCACAATTGGAATCTAAACTTGTTTAAACACTGTAGTAGGATACCCCACGTGACTAATGTTACAACATAGTCAGGGAAGCATCGCTTGGGTTTGACAAATGAGAAACATAGGTAGACAACTTGCCAGCGACACAAAAATATTAAATCTAGACAGAGAAAGACATTCAAAATTTTAATTAAATATCAATATACAATATTTTACATGATTTGATCAATATGTCTAAGTCCACGATCATTGTTCACTCATTCCTTATCGCATCAATCAATGGTTACAGTTAATCAATCGAAAAGCCTGATAACTTTTTCGTTTTTATGTTTTTCTTTTTACTAAATTTACCTTTTGTTTATGTATTTGAATTCAACAAAACACGTGCCGCATTATCTTGTTATATTACGTAATTCATTTTTAGAACTTTTTTTTATGCTAATAATATTTTTCTTCAGGCGATGATGATGTTGATGTTGGTTAGCACATACCCTCATGCTTGGAGGGAGTGAGAACTGTAGAGAGGTTGAAGAGAGAGAGAGATGTAATCTTTTATTGTTTCGAATTAAGTTTTCGTTAGTATATTTGTGAATTATTTCTTTCCACTCTGGAGAAATTTAGGCAGATAGCTGGATTTTGTTAATCCAATCATTGAAGGTAAATCGAATGGGTAAGAATTTAAAAATTTTTTTAATCAATTTTTTGATTTAAAATTTAAGAATAAAAAAAAAATCTATATCGAAAGAATTTCCTCCTAAATCAGATCTGATAATACTCAAATCGAATTAATCAAGATATAAGTTCGGATCCCGATTGATTATAAAAAAAAGTTAATTTTTAGTATTTTAATTTTTTTTTATATCTAAATGATGATACAATTTCGTATTAGTAAAAATTGGTGGCCCGTAACTGATAGATAATTAGCCTTGTTAAATTTCTTAACTAAGTTTTGGGTTTAAAGTTTGAGAATGGAAAATATATTGGGAGAGCTGTTTCCTAAAAAAAGTATATACAGATATTTAAAATGAATTAATTAAAATATAATTTTAAATACCGATAATAAAAAATGACAGTCAGCTGGAATGTGACTCATCGGACAATTACTTTTTGTCAAGTGTTGGGGGTATCAATTTTTAGGCAATATTTTGACATTGATATACTACCCAAACTTTAAACTCTAAATAGAGAAAGTAATTTTAAAAAACACAAAAATCAATTACAAACTAATATGCAAAAATTAAACATATATCTAAATATTTGGAGGACCAAAAATTATACTACTCAAAACCCACTTGAGTTGTAGGGTCAATTTGAGAACGAGAGTACAATTTATAGTTCCAAGTCAAATGAATTTTTACTAATATTTTTATTATTTCTAATGAAAATTAATCATTAAACTCATGAATTTTGCTTTGATTTTCTTATCATAAACTAATCTCTAAATTATTGAGATTTTATTGAGAAGATACTTGTTCCCATTTTGTCTTTGATTATTATTTTTAATTATAAGAAACTTTAGATTATAATATTAGATTTAGAAAATAATGTTCAAAAATGGCAAAAAATAATAATCAATAAGATGAAAGGGGCGAAAAATAAAACACTCTAAAGGATGGATGATCCACGTCCTCCATGATGGAAAGAATTGAAAGTGCACTTAACTTTTCAAATTATTTTTTTTCAACGTCAGTGTTTTAGACTAATTCGGTTTAAATATTTTAACATATTTTTTTTTTATTCTCAAATTTTAAATTTGAGACTTGTTTAAAAAATTTAATATTTTATCTCATTAAATCAATCACCCATTGATTGATTATCTTCTCTGACTATGTTGCCCAGCAAAAGCTCCCAAAAAACTCCAAAGAGAACTATATAAAAAAGAAGCATGGGAATCTTGGCTAAGAAGTTTGTTTAGAAAATGAAGCCATTTTCTTTTTGTCCAAAGCAAACGTAAAAATAGTATAAAACATCAGTCGCTTTACTCTGTGAAACCAAAAGGGGTACAGGTAGGACGGCAATTAGGTCTGGCCGACCCGAGCGAGGCCCATTTTACCTGGCCGAGCTCACTCCATTTTAGGGCCGGGTCGAGCTCGGTCCTGTTATTTTGACCCATTTTAATTACGGGCCGGGTTTGGACGCTGGTCAGCTCGGTCTTTTATAAGATCAGCTCATATGGAAATGCATTGGCATCCAAGCCCAAATTAGGTCTCCAACCAAATTCCGAAGCAAAACTTCAATTCGCACACAGATTCGCACAAGCATTTCTCCAAATTTGTCTCCTCTCTAAACAAAATTTCAACCCCTTCTTACCCAATTCGCACACAGATTCGCAAGGTTACTGTTCATCCAGGTCTGTCTCCATCTCACGCGACCTCTTCCTTGCCCAATTCGTCTCCTCCCTAAAGAAAATCCCGAACGCTGAATCCCTCGCGTCGATTCTTCTTCTGCCCCAACAAACCCTTTCTTCCACCCCTTCTCCTCCTCAATCTCCGCTGCAATCGGAGCTTTGGTACTGCGGCTATGGAGGTCACTTCGGTATCTCCCTCCCTTTTTTGCGCGATTACCCATGATCTAGTTCTTCATGTCTCTTAGAGCTTTGAGCTTGGAGTCGCTATCGTCCTCGGAGGAGTTCGTCGACGCCAATGAAGGCATCGTCGTCATGTAACGACACCGTAAAGGGTGTCCAGGATTTGAGTTAATTGGGCAACGAAGGGTGTCTTCCTCTCTCTCTCTCTCTCTCTCTCTGGATTTTTTAAGTTAATCGGGCTCGAGATTGGCCCGAAATGGCCCGAGGCTCTTTTAACTTGTTGGGCCGAGCTCGAGCCTCAATTTTCTGAGCCTTCTCGAGCTGGGTTCTGGCTCGGGCCCTAAATTTTGAACGGGCCGAGCCCGAGCTTTGTAAGGTCCGGCTCATAAAGCTCGATTACTGGGCCTAGGCAGAGGAAAAACTGGGAAATAGTTGAAAGATTAAGAGTTTAATTTATTTATTTTGACCCCACAAACTTTCATTTTAGTTTCAAGCAGTGTGATGGAACAAAAAAATGACACTCTAAAATTATTTATGTGGACTCTGATTACATCAATATCGATAAAGTGAAACTGAAATAAAAATTTAGGGTTAATTTAAGCGAGATAAAGGGTTCACCCGTGCACAAAGTGCTCTTTGACTTAATGCAAAGGTAGGAGAAGGGTGGATATATATACACGTAATCTTTCTCTTATATATTTTTGTAAAAAGATTATTTTCACGTCTCGAATTCGTGATTTTAAAATCATTAAAAGAACAATTCAATCGTTAAACAAGATAAAAAAGAAAAAAAAGATCCTGACCGAGAGTTTTAGAACCAAAAGCGAACACAACCATAGTAATAATACAATATATGCAAGAAAAAATTGAGTACTGAAAATAATATAAATATAAAATCCTAATCATTTATTACTTTAATCAAAATTTATATTTCTATTAATTGATTTTGCAATTCAATATTTTTTAGTGTATTAAGTGGAGGTTTAGAATAAGAAAAGCTGTGGTCCTGCAGAGATCATCCTAATAAATATAATATTTTCTAATATAATTGATTTTTATGTCTGGTTATCACGTTGTCCGGAGGACCATGTACTATAAAATAATTAAAACAACAAACGGTAAGACGCAAATATAATATCTCACATCCCGAAATTATATATTACATCAATTATTAAAAAATATTTTATATCAAAGTAAACAAATATTTGATTTGATTTTAAAATTATTTAAATTTTTATTTTTATATTTACATATTTATAATAATGAATTTTTTATATAAATCAAATTGTAGCATTTTATTTTAAAGAATATATTATTATGTTTTTATATTATTATATTATTTTTTATATTTAAATATTTTTAATATGATATAAGAGTATTTTTAATTTTTTTAATAATATATAATGTTAACATCATATATTAAATATGGTTGTCTAAAGTATCAATGAGTGAAACGCTCATCGTAAGGTTCTAGAAACTTTCGAGGAGAAGAAAGAAACTTCCTCAAATTATTTTATTAAATTGGGTGATTTGACAATCTTATTAATTCCCTACTTTATTTTCTTAAACAGTTCTTGGAATTAATAAGATTGCCAAATTAATAGTAAATTTAACTATCGGTGTCTCTCTCGTCCTCCTTTCAATTTTATTCATTAGAACAGATATATATATATATATATATATATATATATATATATTTATTTATTTATTTATTTATTTATCGATATAAAAAAAATCTGATTAATTTAATTTGAATAGTTTTTTTGATATTTAAATTTGAAATTTTGATAAAAAAAGTGTATTAGATTCACGAGTTATTGATTTGTATAATATATATATATATATATATATATATATTTATATATTATAAGTTAATCAGCTATTAACACGTGTGCCATGATACTTCACAGGTAGATAATTGAATTGGTTATCAACTTGGGTGGACCCCCAATCACCCACACATAAAAAGAAAAATCATTTTTAGATTAACATTTTGATTTTAATATATAAATAAATTCATTTTAGAAAAAATGAAATATCTATAAAATCTCGAATAAATTTGCATTCCATCTCCTTCCAATTTTATTTTTTGGAATAGCATCTACACACACATGATTATCGGTATTCAAATTTAACTAATACAATTTAAACAGTTATAAAATTTAAAATTTGAATTTGATATTTTGATCAAAGAGTTTAGTATTTATTATTAAATTCATGAATCATTTATAGTGTGTGTATATATTATGAGTTAATGAGTCATTAACATGGGTGACTTGACATGCAACCGGTAAATAATTGAATTGGGCATCCTTTGGGGTGGACTACCGATCACTCACGCATAAAAATATATTTCAGATTAACACTTTGATTTTAATATATAAAAAAATTACAGTAAAATTTTAAAAAAATTTAGTATTTTATCACTAAATCTATAAATGATGGATGTGTGTATATGTATATTATTAGTTAATGGCCTATTACTGTGTGATATGACATGTCACTGTTAGATAATTGAATTAGTTATACCATTGGGGGTCTACCACCAATTACTCACACATAATTTGTTTCATATTTACACTTTGATTTTAATATATAAGCAAAATCTAATAATATTTTAGGTAAAATGAAATATCTCAGAAATCTCGAATATTTTTACAGTATCAACAATTCTATTTCTTTTTTAAATCGCGAATTCATCGGTTAAAAAATTATAAATGTTATTATTTATTAAAAACTTTTTTTTTTTTGTGGGTGTCAGCAACACCTCGCACATATTTCTCATCATTAAGCCACCGTATGAAAAGAAATTATGTGGGAATACTTCTACCTTTATTCAAATTGGGACTTCTATAATATAAAACGGAGTTTACATTGATTTCATGAAAAGGACCGGCACGTGTACCAAAAGAAAAGCCAAAAGCACTACCCCACAAATCCATTTTATTCAAACCGGAATCTGAGCTGACACCATCGAATTCCCCTCTCTG
This sequence comes from Dillenia suffruticosa, assembly GCA_033439265.1. Taxonomy (NCBI): domain Eukaryota; kingdom Viridiplantae; phylum Streptophyta; class Magnoliopsida; order Dilleniales; family Dilleniaceae; genus Dillenia; species Dillenia suffruticosa. The sequence continues at coordinate 23,814,521 of JAVTVX010000029.1, forward strand.
ATCTGACTATAGAGGACACAAGGACCAACAAACGTTGGTCCGGTTGGTAAGGAGCGATCTCATATTCCTAAAGGACGTTAGTTTGACCGCTGTTAATGTGAGGACTTTGTTAACAGACGATCTGTAAGTACCTCTGTAAGTACTCTATGAGCCCTGAGGCCTGCCCTAGCCCTGGTGAGCCGCCGGGACCCAACTCACCTAAACTTTTTATCAACAAAAAAAACAAAAAAGGACACAAGGCTCTAATTTCCACCATTTCACCTACGCAGATATAGCAGTTTAATGATCAAATAACAAACTGTCCTAATCGGATTTTTGAGTGCTTTCTGTTCTCTTTGTTCTCCTTTGTAAACTTGTGACGCTAATTTTGTGGAGTTTGGTTCTGAGAGTTACCGGTGGCCGATGTCTCTCTCTTGGCCTACGGTCAAACCGAGCAAGCCGAGCCCAGCTAGCCATCCAAAGCCCCTACAAGGTTCAAACTGCAGGGCATTAGTAAAAATTTCCCAAAAAAAAAAAAAAAAATTGGAGAGAGAACCATAGAAACAAAAACCGAATAAACTAAACACAAAAAATAGGTAAATAAAGAAACTAAATGAATGAGAGAGAGAGAGAGAGAGAGAGAGAGAGAGAGAGAGAGAGACTTGAGACGAGAGAGGTTGGTCCAGGAGGACTCAACGCCCTTGAGCTTGAGTTTGGAGTTGGCATCAGTCACGATTATGATTTTGGAGTATTTCACAAAATCACTCGGCATAAGCAGCTCGCAATTGGAGGAATCCGCAGCAGCACGGACCCAAACGACGACGTTTCGCTCAGGATTCGAATCATGGTAATAGAACTTGGTAGCCTTCAAATTTGCGGACCGATCTGGTTCTATTACCGTTTCAGACCGGATAAAGTCGGCCGGCCCCATAATTTCTTGCAGCTTCACTTCCTCACCCGCTCGATTCTCGATGACAGTAATTCTAGACAACAATGGAATGTCAGACGCGCCATCTGCACCGTTCCACATTTTTTTGGGAATGAAGAAGAAAAGGAGTGAAGAAGAAAAGAAGAACCGGGCAATTTATACCTAAAATTTTGGGGGGATAATTTGATAAAAACCTAAAATTCAGGGAGTAGAAAAATAAAACTTCCGGAATGAAAAGGCATCTAGAAGAATATATTTTCCTCCTTCGTGGTTTCCACGTCAGCTTTTTCATCTATGTGGCGTCATCTCTGGTCCGTCATTTACCATATTAACCGGCAGGACGCATAAAAGTCGGTATACTAGCCGACGCACACATGTTATTATTAATTAAAAATTATTATTATTATTAATAAAACATAAAATTAATAAAAAATTATTATTAACTTTATTTTAAAAATTTTTGAAAAATAACTTATAATTAATAAAAAATTAAATATTAACCGATATTAAGCAATATTAAGCAATATTATTAAAAATTAATGTACAAATTAAATAAAAAATTAAAAATTTGTTAAAAATTAATTAAAATAAAAATGATTAATTAAAAAAGAAAACATATAATTAATAAAAAAATTATTAATTTTTTAATTAAAAAAGAAAACATAATCAATAAATTTTTATTAATCAACCGTAGATAGGGTTCCGACAGGGACTGTGTTTTTGCTGCAAAAAAATGGGCCACTGGTGCAACAAGAACAACATCAAACGAGAAAGAATGAACACAGATGTTAACGTGAGTTTAGTTTAATTGGACGTGTGGTTAAGTTCTTTTAAACAAGATCGAGATTCGATTCCCGTTGGGAGAGTATCGGACCCTCATGTGTATGGATCGTTTTCCCACCTGCCTTTCTAAAAGGAGTTATTAAGTGGTCAGTCCAGATTAGATAGAGCGAAACCTCAAATATCGGACGGTATCCAAAACATGATACCAAAAAAAATAAACACCGATTCAAAATGGCCCACAATTGAATTTTTTTTTTTTGATACCATATTTTAAACACCGTTCGATATTTAGAATTTCTTTCCGACTAATCCAACCTACAGTTGAATGCCCGCGCTGTCTTGAATCTTCTTTGCCTTTAACTTCCTAGACTAGAACTCTTCAAGAAATTTTGTACTTGTTGCAAAGTATCATTTTATTAGCTTAAATTCAATTTTGTTTTTATTTTTTTATTTTTTATTTCTTTTTACCTCTTATAATTGTTGTTTCGTGTTTTGACTTGTGGGTTTTTTATATATTTTTTCCATAAGGAACGTAATTTCTTCAAGTGGTGCATTGGGTTCAATTTTGGTGCCATGATGTCAATTTCTCTCTCATCATTCCCCAATTGCGCTTGCTGTGCAGAAATTTCTCAAATTTTTGACTATAAGAGAAGGCCCAAATGCTGGTAACAAGTACTTCGGCTGCCCAATTAGAAAGATAATTGATTCAAAGTCTTTGCTCTACGTTATCCATTTATGAGACTAGACCATGTTATTCCAACAACAGAGGGAGATGGAACAAGATGCGAAGAAAAAAGCAATGAATAATGTAAGGGCTCGTCTAACTAAGATGTTAATAATGTAATCATCTCTCTCCTAAAAGTATATGCGCTCTAACCCTAAAGGCAACCATTGGATTCTGTACACAATAAGTACTCTGATTATTGCTGCTTTACCATTATGCATGATCAATGATGAGTTTATAGTGTGGATATTGCTTGTTGGTTTTACAGTTTATTCCCGTGCCATTTTCTGTCCACTTGAACCATGCACATAAAAAAAATAAATCTTTACAAATTAACATTTTCGATTTTGTACCAAGTTCAATGACGATCCAATCACCCCATATGTCTGTCACTCGATATTCTTTTATAGATCCGCTTGTGAGGGTAACTTCAAGCAATTTATAGTTACCCAATCCAACATTGTGATAGCAACTCATTTATAGAACAATGAAAAGGAAGAGCTGAAGTATCGCAAGGACCCCGATGTGACTTTAGGAATGACACAACTTATAATGCTTCTCCATGTGCATTACCTAAATAGAAGCAGATTTAAGAACGTCTGGTAGATCGTCGGTTCTTTCTCCTTAAATCAAGTATCGAAATCTGAGAACTAATCCCCACAATATCAAGATTTTCTGCTTTGATGTTTCGAAACCTTTTCCTCATGATAGGCTAAGAAGGTTGCTGGGTTTCACTGGGTCCACTCAGTTCAGTTTCTTCTTCCTCTACCAGTTCTGCTTTGGGGACTGATAGAAACCTTCGCGCCCGCCTCATTACAAACTTCACAAGAGGGCACATCATTACTATGAAACCAACTTCACAGGTCAAGAAATGATCTAACACCAAGTCCAATATAACCATCTGAGGTTGAGGAGAGCCACCAGTCACGGACAAGTTCATTAAGAGTCTTTTCCTTTTGAGACAGTGAATTTCTTGAATGAGGTAGGGAGTTGCCCTCTTTGACTGTGACCCAATCCCAGCTTGAATCTGGAAATGAATCAACAAAGCAGTGCTTATTATTGTTGTAACACCGATACTGCGGCGTTTGTAAATTTAGTTATTTTCGAAATATATATATATATATATAATTATTTATTTACCCAAAAAAAAAAAAAAACAGATTGAAAACGTAGCGTTTTGAGGCAAAACGCTGCGTCTCAAATTTGGGATTAGGGTTAAAACCCTAACCCCTTTTTCTCTCTCTCTCTCGACTTTTCATCTTCCCGCGGCACCTCTCTTCCCTCCGCTCCGCGCCTTCCTCCGCCACCGCCACCGCCACCGCCACCACCACCACCACCACCTATCTTCTTCTTCTTCTTCTTCTTCGTCTTCTTCTTCTTCTTTCCCTCTCGGTTTCTCTCTCACAGTCTCTCCCTCGCGATCTCCCGCGACTCTCTCCCTTCCGCCTCGCCTTCCTCCACCACGAGCCACGATCGATCGCACCGCACGCCACCGTGTGCGACCGCAGCTGCTCTTTCCTCCCTTGAGCACTGCCTTCCACCACAGCGTGCGATTGCAGCGCCTTCTACAGCGCGATCCCCCAGCCCGAGCCGAGCGCACCTCAGTCCCTAAGCGAGCAGGACCCAGCCCGCATGTGAGCCCAGGCCGCGAGCAGGACCCAGCCCGCGAGCGTGAGCCAGGCCGCGAGCAGGACCCAGCCCGCGAGCGCGAGCCAGGCCACGAGTGCGAACCAGGCCGCGAGCGCGCCTCAGCGCACCAGCGCGCGAGCATAGCACACGATTCCGCACCAACGCACGGGAGCGCAAGCCAGCGCACGAGCACCAGCCCGCAAGCCACTGCGGCCCGCGAGCCACTGCCGGCCCGCAGGCCCATCAGCCACAGGCCCGCCAGCCCGCAGGCCCATCAGCCGCAGGCCCATCAGCCGCAGGCCCGCCAGCCTGCAGGCCCATCAGTCCGCAGGCCTGCCGGCCTGCTAGCCCACTGGCCCACAAACCAGCGAGCCTACTAGCTGAAGCCCACTGGCCCGCTGACCCACGAACCTACGAGACCGCGATGGCCCGTGACAGCCCACGAACCTCCACGCAGGAAACACTACAGACTTTGGAGTGACCGAAAAGACATTCGGACGAAACTCTGCGCTTTGAGAAAAACCCTAGGTGAGGAGATTTTGACTCTAATTGATAAATTGAATGAATTTAGTATTGAATTTAAGATGAAAGGTTCTGTATATGTTTAGTGTGTAAGTATAATGAGAATAGAATACAATTTCTGAAATGATTATATGTGATTTTGAATTTTCGAATATTTTATTAAATGTTTTGTGACATTTGGAGTGTCTTAATTTTTGACTTTATTGATATGCATCCATGAGTTTTGATAACTGAATAGTGTACCATATTTTTGATATATTGACATGTTTTAATACTTCCACTGCATTGGGACATGATTTTAAATAGATTTACTTATATATTTGGGCTGTATGCCCGGTCAACGTTATGATATGATGCATGGGGCTATATGCCTGGCTGATATGGTGATGGGATGAATGGGGCTACGTGCCCGGCCGATATGATATTATGATATGCTTCCTATAGCATTCGTAGCTACGAAGGATATCTGGTAGAGACACCCCTTGTGTCCGGATACGCTTCGGCCGGAGGTATCCGTCAGATTGTCATGTGTATGGGTGTCCCAAGTTGACCCTCATCGGAGAGGACGTTGAGTACGGCTCCGTCTAGCACCAGGCGGGGGCACCATACACGGCCGACTAGTTATATGTACATTATTATTATTTTCAAACTAGTTGGAGTAGCGTGTGGCCAACATTGGGGTAGAGAGTCATTATTTAATACTTGCATTTGGAAAAACCCTCAATGCACCGTCCTTGGTCGTGGTAGACCATTACCGGGGTTGTTTGATTGGCCGACTCTTTATGAATTGATTTCCACATTTGATGCATATGTTATTTTCAAATGTGTGCCTGATGATATCTGATTTGTTGAAACAGTCCGTTATTTTTCCCACACTTGATATTGTATTTCATATTTTGACACTCCAAGTTTCACCATCGATATTGATAGTATGATGTCAATCCCCTCACTTACTGAGTATTCTCCCATAGATACTCACCCCTCGTTTTTTTTCCCACAGGATTAGTGTTGTACCGAGAAGGTATTGTTGGGTTTATATAATTGTGACGCGAACGTGATATCACTGGGTTTGGGTATAAATATTTTCATCTCTTCTGTTACGATGATTGGTGATATCGTTATGTATTGGAGATTTTAATTTGACCAATGTATTTATCTAATTTTTTTATGGGATGACTGTAAAAATTATAGACATTTATTCGTGAAACTCTCGTATTGATTTATTTCATTACATTGAGACATTTGTGAATATTTAAAAATAATTTGGGAATTTATTTTATATATGCGTAGAATTTAGGTTCGTTCGGTGTGGTGGCTGTTCATGCTCTAGTTGGGCATGACAGTAGAGATCTGTTGCTAGGACTGTTAGAAACTTTATAGCTTTGCGTTGTTCTGAATGTTGGCTATAGCATTTATTGATTTTGAAGAGACCGGGATGGTCATTTGTTTATTTTATAGAATGAATGTGATATACAGGTGAAATTGTATATGAGAACGTCCGATTTTTGGGGAGATTTTGTCTGATTTTCTATAAAAGTACAGTCGGTATCCAAGGACAACGGACAGCTGTTCACGATCCCGGTTCGGGGCGTGATAATTGTTGCCAGAGAAATGATATTTCCTACAATGAAAATGCACATAGACAATCTTTTGAACATAAAAAAGATGCAACAAAATGAAAAGATAAATAAATCTAATGATAGTAGTGCTTATTATTGTTGCTAAAGAAAATGGTAGAAGGGAGTATAAAGAATATAGGAAAGGGCAACTAATCAAACAAGAATAGCCTGCAATCCTTCTGAACATAAAAAAGATGCAACAAAACTAAAAGATAAATCTATGTAACAATTATGTCCCAAAGTAGTAGGTAAACAAGGAAGAAATCATTAAAAAAATTTTAAGATACTCTCAACCAAGAAATTTTAGCGCAAAGAGTATGTAACTTAGATACTGCAGATAGCAAACAGTCTGCAATCACTTTCTAAAATGTCAGCCAGGCAACTTCAGGAAATTCTATAGGCCTATGGCCAATATTAGGTAAAACCCTCTTTGATTTTTCTGACATAGTTGTTTATTTGATTGAGTTATCAGACCCCTTAAGTGTAGTCTAATGGCAAATTAAACAAGACAATCATAAGTAATGCATTATACAGAATTAAAAATGAAACAGTTAACAATTTTTTCCATCCTGTTAATTTTTTAAATCATATGGTATCAAAACAAAAGAAAGTAGTTTTTTATTAAATTTTTTATTAATTGTTTAAATAATTTTAATTATTTTAATCTAAAAATATCTTTGTCCTTGTGCTGGTTGTGAAAAGTGCAGTGTTGAAAGTATAGTCCAAAATCTCAAAATGCAAAAATACGGGATTCAAGATCTCAAAAATACAAAATATTATTGATTAATTAATTTTATTTTTTTCAAAAAATAAAAAAATTAATCGAAGGATCTCACTAACATTATTGGTTAATATTTAATTTTTTATTAATTTTAAGTTTTTTTTTTCAAAAATTAAAAAATGAACATTATGTTTTAATAAGAATAATTTTTTTATTAATTTTATATTTTCTTCAAAAATTAAAAATATTAAAAATAAAAATAAATCAGAACAAAACACGTGCCAAAATTTACAAAATTTTGTTAATCAATCGAAAAGCGTATAACTTTTTCCTTTTTTTGTTTTTCTTTTTACAAAATTTACTTTTTGTTTATGTATTTGAATTGAACAAAACACGTGCCACATTATCTTGTTATATTGCTTAATTCATTTTTATAACTTGTTTTTTTTTTTTATGCTAATAATATTTTTTTCCACGCTTGTTCCTCACTCAATATTTTAAATTTTTATGATGTTAACAATTTTAAGTCGAGGAACATTGAACGAAAATTAGAAAAATATTATAAGCCAAGGAAAGATAATTAGGAAAGAGAAATGGTCAACACAGAAGTGAGTTTTACTCCATAGATAATAGTTTTACTGATTCGAATAGGATGTCTAGCCGTCGAGTGATCATGATCAATCGAACTTGCAAAAGACTGCTAAAAGGTCTTCAACGGCGAGATTTCGTTACTCAAGTCAGAGAAAGGTTTTCAATAATAAAAACAGACTAAAAGAGAGATTTTGTTCTACCTTTGTGTGTTATGTGTAAGTTCATATAACATATTTGGTGGCTTAATAATGTATATATAGTTTTCATATGTGAGTTTCATATGCATTTGGAGTCTTAAAATCTTAATTTTCTTATAGAGGTATCTCGAGATTATGAGAATCATAATGAATGATTTCCAAAGATTTATTATACTATTATTTAAGAAAATTCAGATCATTAAAAGATTTTTTTTTTATTAATAGCGGTCAAATGTTTCCTTCCTGATTATAGTAGGCTGTCTCTATGATTTAAGAGAAGGTAAATATTAACTTTAGCAAAATAATGATACCGAGCACTGAGAAGGTGTAGGGACCGACCAACTAACTATCAAGAAGGATCTCACTGGTAAGTATCAAGAGGATGGACTGTGTCTACCTGTTTGAGAGGTAAATCCCTTTTTGACGATTTACTTTGGTACATTATGTCTATTGGACTATGGATTCGGACGGCCTCAAATCTCACAATAATAGGCCTTTGGGCTATATTCTATCACTTACCTCCAACTTCTGGTGTCATTTGGTAGGAAGGCATCAGGAATAACATTAAACAGATAAGAATTTAAAGAGATGTTAGTACGGAGCATTAAATGCGACATATATTGATTCGATTTTTACGAATCGTCTCCAATACTCCAATACGCTTTATAAGACATGGCATCTAATTGGTTCGTATAATATCATATTTTTTTTTATAGTTTTAACTTTTGCACAAAAAGATAATTCGCAAGTTAATCCTTTTGAAATTTGTAAGCAATATTTAGAGAGAGGGAATCGGATTAAAAGTGGGTCACAGGCATATCCGTGCATCAACAATATTAGGAGTATCATGACGGAGGATGAACTGCGCAATGTCCAGAATAACATGCTATTAGGGGATGATTACATCCTTTGGTTAGCTATTGATGAAGATAGGGCCAATAGAATATCAAAGGGTAGTGTTCCGATACATAAATTTTGTGTCAAATACAGCTTGAAGGTGCTGCATATAGGTGATATCGCTCGAGTTTTACTTCATTGGAATATTTTTCCGATGATGTTGATTCCCAACGCCTGATCCTTGGTGATAGCTGTGATGTTGTTGATGAGTTTCTATCATCTTTGTTTTGACTTTGAAATTTTGGCATTTGTTTTTTCACTTAAGCAATGTGGCTATGAGGGTTCCACAGGAGGGTGATTTTATCTTCAAACGAGGCCTGACTCAAACAGGAAATTCTTTTCTAAAGAGACTATTGATAAAAGCTGAATGCACAAATACTACTTTGTAGAGTTCTTAATAGGGATTTAATGCTGACATTGCTGGGAGCCGATGAGCAGCCACTTCTCGGGTTAAGGGCTTCTCAATCTTCTCGCAATTCAAAATTCATTCGTTTCGTCGATAGTTTTTGCACTTTTAAGAAGAGGCGCATTTAGGTTGAGACTCTTCGGACGATGAGATGTTATCGCTGGTGGGCTTACTATTGGGGGAGAAGAGAAAATTTGAGAGGCCATTTCTAGTAGAGAAAAAGGGGGAAAAAACTTGTAAATGTCTTTGCTTCTTCCAAGGAAGAGGATTTCACGGAGATCACTACCGACAAGGAGATGAGGCTAGGGTCAAAAAAGGAAATGACTAAAGTAGCGACTGCATCTTACATGAGCGTCAATGCCCTTCCTATTTCGTCTTCTTTTATTATAAAATATTATAAAATAATATAAAATAATAAAAGAAAAATAAAAATAAAATAATATAAAAATAAAATAATATGATAAATAATAGTCGGGTGTTTTATTTTATCTTATTATTTTATATTATTTGATAATATTTATTATTTTCTAATATTATTTTATATTTATTATTTTATAATATTTTAAATTAACATTTTATTTTATATTTTATATTTTATTTTTTTAAAGAATAATATTATTTTATTTTTTAAATATTTTATTATTTTATTTTAAGTTAACATTTTATTATTTAATTATTTTATAACAAATTAACATTTTATATTATTTTATTATTTTTAAAAAATGTGAGAATAAGATAACAGATAAAAAAAAAGAAGATCACAAATGACATTATGGCATAGTGGTGCGCGGGGAGCAGACGCAAGCGGGTGTGCAAGGTTCGAGTCCGTGTGATGATAGTTTTAGGAAAAAAAAAAAAAGAAGGCAGGGTGCGGGCGGGTGCTTGTGCGGATGCAGCTGATTATGTAAAACTTTTAGCGATGGAACTTTTAGTGACGAAATTTTTTTGTCATTGATAGTTTTACATATTATTTGAAATCAGTGATAGAAAATTTTCATCGCTAAATATTGTGACCGATAGTCTTCTATCGTTAATTTTTAGCGAAGGGATTTTCAGCGACGGAATTAGTGATAGAAAATTTCCGTCACTAATACTCATCAGTCACGGAATCTTTACCGTTAGTGACGGTTATTTCCGTCACTTATATTTTATTTTCTATTAATGAAAATTAGAAATCTTAACTAATATTCAAAAATGTTGAACTAGTATCAAGAGATCCTCAACTCTATTAGGGTTGTATGTTTATAGATAGAGCGTGAGCTTCCCCAGGCATGAACAAAATAAAATGCAGCAACAAGAAATAATCGCTATCTAGGCATGTTTTTCTGGCAAAGGGATGGTGAAATGAGCGGAATCACATGATCCTTATTTATTTTGTGAGAATACAAGTCTTGTCGATATGGGGCCCGGTTGCAGTCCCTGGCATTGAGATCGCACTTAACATACTCGGGTCCCACGTGATGTGGAGGACCATGTTTAGAATTTCTATTTTCCACCTCCCGGTAATCAAAATAAACAAGTCCAATCCTACAAAATCTATTTCTCTTGTATTTGGAAAGTTTACTAAAATTTTTCCTGTTGTGGTGTGAAAGTTCCAAATGTTGCTGGGTGCTAAATATAATAGAAAGGGAATGGAAGCAGAATGAGAAATAGCTACCCTGTATTCTATGTCAACACCCCTTCCTGTACCGACTTCACCAAATGCATCATAGCAGAGCCGAGGCAGCTGGTTCTCCATTGGAGGGGCAAAAGTTCATGAATTCAAGTGAAGACCAACATGAAACTAATAGCATCTAAATGTGCAAATGTCATGGCAAGAGCAAGATCGATCAAATGGTCCACAGTAACATAAACTGATTAAATAGAAGTTATGGACAAACCCTGGTGAAATGCCCACTTATAACCTAACAAATAAAATATGTTACATAGTCCATTTTAGGGAGATAGGGATATGACTCACCCATCAAACCACTACTATATCATTTTCATTAGGAATTGAATCGGTTGATCTTTAACAACACCCTCTCAGGGATGGCTACCATTTGAGCATGTTGCAGCTTACGACTAGAGCTCCCAAAAATAAATAAATAAAAACATGAATAATCCACTTGCAGAGACCAAATTTACAAACACAAATGAAGAGGAAATGAACATGGTCCAAGTCTGACCCTTGTTGGAACATCCTGTATTCTGCTTGTACGTTTGTCTAAAGTACTTCAAGTACACAAACCCCTATATCACATGATGAATTAAGATCCCACCCATTCATAGACATAGTGTATGTGCATTTCAGGCATTCATTTTTTACTGGACCCGTCCTATGTTAATCCCACCCCTACTAACGACGATGGGGCAAAGTTAGATATTGGTTTTTTCATATCAGCCCTTATCAATTAATTTGTTTAGCTCGAATTCTACTTTGGACCGAGTTGGGAATCTGACTTTCTTTCACCCAACTTGCAAACATGAATAAAATCTGAATTGGGTCCAACACCATGCGAGGAAATTGGGCCGGAACTGAGCCAGATTTGAGTTAAGCAGACATAGGCCCAAAATGTTACTTTAGATTTTTTTTTTAACAAACTATCGGTATTCGATAATTACGTTAAATCCGCACAAATCCAATTTGACCGGGGTTGAACTTGAGTAAAACTTTTTGGGTGTCTATTTTTGTTATATACAAAACTCGAATTCAAAATTTTATTTAAATATACTTATGCCCAATCACAGGATGGGTCCGTGTAAAAATAAAATTTTTTGTCTTTCAAAATAACCATTTCCTTCTGATCCAAGAAAGGCATTTGAAAAAAATTGAAACAAAAAATACAGCTATAAGGACTCAAATAGCCGTTTGGTTTGAAAGTGAATCGACGTACGAAGAATAATGAATAATTATTTAAGACATCGCGAGAAATTATGAATAAAAATATACGGCCTCAAATAGTGAATAAAGAGTGATGAATAATGAACCCATAAATAATTATTTATTTAACAAGTGGTGTGAGACATTATGAATAAAAATATAGCATTACGACCTCAACTAATGAATAATGAATCCGATCTCAAATACATGGATTCAAATATTGTGTATAAAAAAAATAGATACGAAAGGGATTGATCTTTTAAGAATTTAACTCAGTTCAATCCAAATTTAATCAAACTCAATTTGATCATCATATTTCGGTGATTTATTCTAAAGAAATTATATATAATGAATAATTATAGGGAAATTTATTTTAAAAATAGTGAATTTTAAAAATTTTAAACTCCATTTTTAGCAAGTTGATCAACAACCAAGACATACATTATTAACAATAAAGTGTAATGACTTTCTATTATAAAAAATAAATAAAACGAATATTGCAATCGGTAAACATGACTCGAATTTTCAAAATCGGAATGATCCTCTAAGGTCAGTCCCTTGAAATAATATACATAATCTGGTTATGTTTTTCTTATGCTTTACCATCCAAAATGGATCTGAAACAGAAAGAAGAAAGGCAAGAAAGGTCAAAAATACTAAAAAAAAAATGATTGTGAAAAATAAATAATTATTTTTGTGTGGTGAGGAATTTCAAAAATTTTAAAAATTTTAATTGATTATGACATAAATTATGTTAGAATTAACCATAAAAATTTAGACACCAAGAATATTATTAAAAAAAAAGAAAAAATCCATACAACTCTATCTCTATTTGTACCTAATACATAAAAATAAAAATAAAATTTTTTATGTTTCAAAATTGACGCTACCGCCGTTAGGTCTGAACGAGAATTGTATTCTCTCTCATACATCACCATCCCCATTCTCCCTCCCTCTCCCTCTCTCTCTCCCTGCCCCTCCATTGCAACTTGTTCGCGGGTTTCCGATTTCTGGGCTTCAGTTCTTTTTTCTCTCTAATCGCTTCATCGATTTCTTGAGGTTCTCAGGTTCTTGATTTCTTGATATCTCTTATGATTACTCCGTTCTCTCTCTCTCTCTCCCCTTCACTGCAACTTGTTCGCGGATTTCCCATTTCTGGGCTTCAGTTCTTTTTCTCTCTAATCACTTTATCGATTTCTTGATATCTCAGGTTCTTGATTTCTTAATATCTCTCATGATTACTCCGTTCTCTCTCTCTCTCTCTCTCTCTCTTCTCTTCCTCCTTCACCGCAACTTGTTCGCGGGTTTTCGATTTCTGGGCTTCAGTTCTTTTTTCTCTCTAATCGCTTCATCGATTTTTTGAGGTTCTCAGGTTCTTGATTTTTTGATATCTCTCATGATTATTCCGTTCTCTCTCTCTCTCTCTCTCTCTCCCTCCTCCACTGCAAATCGTTCGCGGGTTTCCGATTTCTGGGCTTCAGTTCTTTTTCTCTCTAATCACTTCATCGATTTCCTTCTCAGGTTCTCTCTCTCTGCTATGAATTTCTCTTAATTACACGTTCTTGATGGAATCTGTTTAAATTTAGTTTCTCTCACACTCACAAATCTGTCATTGCAGTCCAGTTTCTTATTTTCATTCTCTTAATCCTTTGAACTGTGGTGCGGTTAGGGTTTAATATCTCTCTCTCCCCGCCGACATTGTTGCAATTTCTTGATATCTCTCATCACTGCTTATATGTCACTCGCAGGTGCTGTGTCCGATTTCTCTCTTCGGTATGGTTTTCTCTCTCTTCGTCCAGTTTTTGTTTATTGGTGATAGGGTTTACAAACTCTCTCTCTGTTCAGCAAATTTTGGCCCCATTCATGGCCGACTCTGCAAATTCTAGGCAATGATCGTCCCGGTGATAAATATTCTGCTCCAATTTTTTATACTGTTTTTGCACTATGAATCACCCTGCTATATGGTTTCTTCTGAAATTCCAACTGTATTTTAACTATTGTAGATGGTGCATGAGGCTCAATCCTGTGGTCTTCAAGTGCCGGAAACGATTCTTTTACCATGCATAAGTCTGCGCAGGCACTTTAATGTGAGTGAGGCAGAACTGTTGAGTAGTGAATTAATGGCGCAAAAAGAGATGGGTTAACAGTATATACCTTCTTTATTGCACTTGTTCAATAAGAGATTGAGCATGAACAACTCGTTATTTGTTGCACTTGTTCCAACGGAGATTGAGCATGAACAACTCTCTATATTGAAAGTCCTTATCCTGCAATGGAAAAGTGAAAATAGTACATTTCTTATTTATTTTATTTTCTATTTAAATTTGGCTGCGTTATTCTTATGCCTCTTAGGTTACTGATATTTCCTTTATTGAACCATATCTGAAAGTTTGATATCTCTCCTATTGGCAAGACTTCTATTTGGTGTCTGATACTTAACTGGATTAATATCAACAAGATGCTACAACTGAAGACTTTTCCGGGTCTATGTATCGTTTATTCCAAGTTAGATATTATATTTTTTTTTCTGTTGGTCATTCTTAAAAGAAATGGAAATTTTTGGAGGAAAGGTGATTTCCTTGAGGTGAATGCTTGGCTCCCTGCAAAATGAAGTCATATTGATTTAGCTGCATTATGAAATTGGTTGCACTTGTCTGAACTTGGTTGTTGCAAGTGAAATTAGGTAATTATTGGATCAGTTTTGTGTGATCTTGGTTTCCCGATTCTTTAGCTGTTTAACTGTGTATATATATTTCATATTCTGCGTGCTTCTTTGCTTAAAAATCCCTTTGCTTTGTTCTGCAGTTAAGGTACATAGTAAAGCTGGATGCGAAATATTTGAAGAGCTTTTCCTTATACTTTCTGCCATCAATTTGATATCATCTCCTTCTAAATCCGTGAAAGCAGAAGCCACTGAACTGCTTTACATTGTGGAAGGGCTGTATCTGAATTTGTTGAGTTCTCCTAGTGAAGTGGTGGCAATGCCAAGGGGCTCTCTGTCTATATGCATACCTAGTACTATTATTCTGAGGCTTTAGCAGCATCGGTCCTTTGAGGTATATTATGTTTTTGCATGTCGTTTAGTTGTTTGGAAGGATTTAACTGGTTAGTATGTTTTCTGATTTCAATATTCCACATAACAAGTTATTGCACAAATGGATTGGGGGCTAAAGCAAATACTTTGGCCAGTCTAATTTTAAATTATTCTATCAGCTTGTTCATGGTCTTGGCCATTTTTTCCCTGATATGTCTATTGGATTTTCTGGTCATAAGTCACACAATAAGTGATATTTGTTTTTCTATTCAATCCAAGAGACATTAATTTCTTGTTCATGGCCCTGGAGTTGATTTTGCTCTCTGCAGTTTTCAATTACTGTTTTTATAATGACAACTGCTTGAAAATTATGTTCAGGCATTTGAAGATATTCTTAAGAGTATGTTATTGGTGTATGAATGTTGTTTTTTACGTGAACCCTTTGGGTGTAGAAACCCTAAAACCCACGAACAATTAATTTAGCAAAAAAAAAACAATCGTTCCAACGAATTATTTGAACCGATGGAATTAAAGACCTCAACCCTTGCTCTAAAGGAGAAAGAACCTAAGGTATAAGACCTTAGACCCGTTTCTCACTAGAACAAGAACCTTGGTATAAAGATGGAACGAATGACGTCACAATTTAGGTGGTTCGAAACCTAAATTGATAAGTTAAAGAACTAAACAAGACTCATATATTGAATAAGTTCAAAAAATTCTCAAAAAAACAAGACCTGTGTGAATAAGTCTCACAATGTTATTAATTCTCTCCAAAAGTATTGTTCTTTTACACAATGTGTAATGGTTTATTTATAACCTAAAGGTAAGACTTAATTGACAACTAAAAATTTAATAACTCTCTAAACAATATAGAATTAGGAAATTAAAACATAAATTACAAAAAATAAAAATTAGGAAACTAACTAAATCAAACTACTTTGATTAAGTTTTGTTGCTATTTTTCTTTATTTTCGTCCTCCCTTTGTTTCGGGTAGTTTTGGGTCTTTTATTCTTTCAACTGGGTTTGTATAAGCATAATTAAGGCCCCTTTTGATTTTTTATTTATTTGGACTCCAATTTCTTGTTGTAAAGTCTCATGAATTAAGTTATTTAGTACTTTTTTGAATATTTTAACTTGGGCCCTTATCACCAGTCCAACTGGAACTTGAATTAGATCTTGTGAATTCCTTGCAATCTTGATGACCTCATCATTCCTCTCCTCTTGAGAAGGATTTGTCCTCAAATTGTCACCTACATCAAAAGGATTCAAGTCAGTAATATTGAAAGTAGCACTAACATTATACTCACATGGTAAATCAAGTCTGTAAGCATTGTCGTTGATCCGTTCTAGCACTTGAAAAGGACCATCTCCTCGGGACAACAACTTGGAACGTCTCCGTGCCAGAAATCTTTCCTTCTGCATGTGTAACCAAACCTAATCACTGGGTTCAAAAATCAACTTGTAACGTCCCTTGTTAGCTTGCTTGATGTATTGTTCGGTCCTCCTCTCTATATTGAACCGTACTTTCTCGTGAAGTTGCTTCACAAATTCTGTTTTTTTTTACCATCTAAATTCACTTGCTTAGAAATAGGTAAAGGTAAGAAATCCAAAAAAGTTAAAGGATTAAAATTATAAACAATTTCAAACGGTGAGAATTTAGTAGTAGAGTGAACAGTACGATTATATGCAAACTCAACATGTGGCAAACATTCTTCCCAAGTTTTAATATTTTTACTAATGATAGCCCTCAACAAAGTGGATAAAGTCCTGTTGACTACTTCCGTTTGACCATCAATTTGAGGATGACAAGTTGTTGAAAATAGAAGTTTCGTTCCTAACTTTCCTCACAATGTCTTCCAAAAGTAACTCAGGAATTTAGCATCCCGATCTAAAACGATTGTTCTAGGCATCCCATGTAACTTCACAATCTCCCAAAAAAATAAATCCGCAATATGAGAAGCATTGTCAGACTTATGACGAGAAATAAAATGAGCCATCTTAGAAAATCGATCTACAACCATAAAGATTCAATCCCGTCCATATTTATTCTTAGGTAAACCCAAAACAAAATCCATCGAAATGTCAATCCAAGGTGAACTAGGAATAGGAAGGGGTGTGTAAAAACCATTAGGTTGAACCCTAGATTTAGCTTGCCTACAGGTAATACATTTACCACAAAATCTCTCAACGTTTCGCTTCATGTGTAGCCAATATAAGTGCTCTTGTAAAATTGCCAAGATTTTGGCAACTCCAAAATGTCCCATTAACCCTCCACTATGAGATTCTCGAACTAACAAATCTCTCAATAAACAATTTGGCACGCACAACTTATTTTTTCTAAACAAAAAGTTCTCATACCTATAGAATTTGCCATTTGCAGATTTTTCACAAGCACTATAAATTTCTTATAAATTTCTCCAAAATCGTTGTCATTATGATAAAGTTCTTTAATATGCTCAAAACCAAGAAATTTAGCATCGAGAGTAGAAATTAAGGCATACCTACATGAAAGTGCATCCGCAACTACATTCTCCTTACCTTGTTTATATCGAATGACATAAGAAAAAGTTTCGATGAATTCCATCCATCGAGGCGTACAATTTTTTGTCATAGGTAGGATAGTTAAGTGCAACTCCACTTAACTTCTCGCTAAAGTACGCAAGTGGTCTTTCATGCTGCATAAGAATAGCGCCTATATCTACACCAGAAGCATCACATTCAATTTCAAATATTTTAGAAAAGTTAGGTAAAGCAAGTAAAAGTGCATGAGTAAGCTTATGTTTAATAAGTTGAAACACTTTCTCTTGCTCTTCATTCCATTGAAATGCAACATTTTTCTTCATGACTTGTGTAAGCGGTGCAGCGATAGTGCTAAAATCTTTCACGAACCTCCTGTAAAAACTAGCAAGCCCATGAAAACTTCTAACATCACCTATATTGGAGGGCGTGGGCCATTCTTGGATAGCTTTGATCTTCTCTTCATCCACCGCAATACCATTAGCACTCACAACAAAACCTAGAAAAACAAGCTTGTCGGTGCAGAAGATACACTTTTTGAGGTTAGCATATAAATTTTCTTTTCTAAGAACATCCAAAACCGAATGCAAATGTGAGATATGATCATGCAAACTTTTGCTATATATCAAAATATCATCAAAATAAACAATTACGAATTTTTCAATAAAAGCACGCAAAATATGATTCATTAAGCGCATGAATGTACTAGGAGTATCGGCAATCAACACACATTCTCCATGTCCCATCTTTCTTAGGTAACAAAATCACCGAAACTGTACATGGACTCATACTTTCTCTCAGATGCCCTTTTTCCATCAATTCTTCGACTTGTCTTTGAAGCTCGTTCGCTTTTTCTGGATTGCTTCTATATGCTGGACGATTTGGAATTGATGTACCGAGTATGAAATCGATTTGATGTTCAATCCCTCGGATAGGTGGTAAACCTTGGGGTAGCTCTTTAGGAAACATATCTTCAAATTCCTGTAAAAGAGAAACAATAACACTCGACAAAGAAGGGTTAAGTTGGTCAGTGCTTAAAAGGAATTCCTTGTACATAAGTACAATCATTGGCCGTCTTGAGAGCATTGCTTGCTTAACCTCACTTGTTTTGGCATAAAAATTCTTTTGTTTTCTTTCGGATTTTATCTCATTGGCCGAACTTTTCTCTTTTCTCTTTCTCACCAAATTCGGCATTTCTCTCTTCTTTTCTCTCTTTTTTCTCTTCTCTCAACCCATTTTGATCTTTTTGTTTCTATTGCTCACTCAATTTTTGTAACCTCACTCGGTCTTTATAGACTTGTTTTGGTGTCATCGGAATTAGAGTGATTTTTCGCTGGTTGAACATGAATGAATATTTGTTGGTGAAGCCGTCATGTTGCACATGTCGATCAAATTGCCAAGGCCTTCTTAACAAAATATGCCCGGCCTGCATTGGTACCACATTACATAACACCTTATCTTCATATTTTTCAATCCGGAATGGCACAACAACTTGTTTTGTAACCCTCACTTCTTCACTATCATTCAACCATTGTAGCTTGTATGGTTGAAAATGTTTAGTGGTTGATAAATTCAGCTTTTCCACTAAGGTCGTACTCGCAACATTTGTAAAACTACCACCGTCAATAATCAAAATGCATACATTGTCTTTCACATGGCAACGAGTGTAAAAGATATTCTCCTGTTATATTTCTTCTTCATCTCCTCTGGCTTGTAAGCTTAAGGCTCGACATGTTACTAGCGCTAACATCTCACCATGTTCAGCCCCATACTCTTCAGCTCTGATGGGGATGCCTTCCAATGGAGGCAAACAATCAATGTCACCTTCATCTTCAGATTCGATCGCACCATTTTCCCGAATCATCATAACTTGCATGTTTGGACATTGGCTAGCTATATGTCCTCTTCCTTGACACCTGAAGCATTTAATCTCACTAAATTGAGTTAAAGTAGGGGTTGACTTACTTTGAGAAGTCGTGGTAGAGACAGTTGGTTTATGTTCAGGCTTAACTTTGGAGATAGCTGAATTTTCTTCTTCCTTCGGATAGCTCATTCTCCGAGATGTTGCATTCGGAATCTGTGGTGTTGGTTTTGGTCGTGTGTTGCCTCTCTTGAGCTGCCTCTCAACCTTGATTGCCATATGTACTAAATCATCCAACTCCACATAATGGTGAAGCTCGATCGTGTTGGCAATCTCTCGATTTAAACCATTCAAAAATCTAGCCATCGTCGCCTCTCTATCTTCTTCCACATTGGCTCGAATCATAGCCATCTTCATCTTTTTGTAATACTCATCTACGCTTCGATTATCTTGGTGGAGACTCTGCAACTTGAGATATAAATCCCTATAGTAATGACTCGGTACAAATCGACGTCTCATCACCCTCTTCATCTCACCCCAAGTTTCAATAGGTCGATCCCCATGCCGTCGTCTATTGATGCACAACTGATCCCACCATACAATTGCATAATCAGTAAACTCAATAACAACAAGTTTAACCTTTTTTAATTCGGAATAGCTGTAACAATAAAAAACTAACTCAATCTTCTTTTCTTATTTAATATATGTTTCGGAATCACTTTTACCTTGAAACGACGAAATTTTCATCTTGATACTACCTAAGTTGTTGTCTACCCGATTATTAACTTCTCTATTCCGACCAAGTCTCCTATGACTACCCACTGACAACCTATCAAACTCCTCCTCTAACCCATCCCCTTCAAACTCATCTACAACTTCAGTTTCTCTTTGATGAAACCTATTCCTCCTGGAGGGGGTTGGCACTATTGATGGTTGCCCCCTTTGCGACCCCTCTTCCACCCTATCCAACGTTTCATGTATAAGATCTAACTCTCTTTTCATCATCCGTCTCATCTCCCCCATAAATGCTTTTAGTTGTAGATTCGACCCAACCCGTGGTTGAACCTCCTCACTTATGTTATCATTTTGATTTTGAGTTATGATTGGAATCTGTAAGACAATGTTAGAAAATAGGAAAGAACCTCACCACACTCCCTTACGTATTTCACTCAAAAATAATGATTCACTCAAATCCACTCGTGTTTCACTCTTTAAATTTGGCTTTTATTTTTAATGAATTCTCTCTTGCCTTTTACCACTCTACTTTACTTAGTCAAGTTCTTTATTGAATTCGGGAACTCAACGCAAAAATAATCGTCTTGTGAAATTCAATGACTTATATAGAAGAAAGTATAACAAAAAAAGTAAAAAGGAAAGAAAAAAAATGAGGAATAAGGAAAGTAACAAAATTCAAAAAAAAAAAAATTCTAAATTAGAAAGGAAAAAGATAAGGTATGAGACAAATAAGGAAGGTGAACAAAGAAGGAAGGAGTTCAAGAAATGAGAACAAATATGGAAGGTTTGAATTTAGGTAAGTGCACAAATTTAGAAAAGTGCACAAATAAGAAATATTTCAAACCCAACCAAAAAGTTAGAAAATTCTAATTCAAATTTGGTAATAACACTTTAGAACTTGCCAAATTTGAACAAGATCACAAAATGGAGAATTATCAATTTTGTAAAATTTGGAAACTGCCCTTTTATTTTTTCACGGCCTCTTTTTTTTTTTTTTTTTGGAATATGGCAGCACAAAAATAAAGAATAAATACACCAAAAATAAGAAATAAACCAACGAATGACGAGTTTTGGTCAAGATGATGAATCGAGATTGGAATTAGAGTTTTCAGACACAAAAAAAAAATTAAATAAGAATAATTCGAAGGAAAAGAAAAAAACCTGGATTGGCTTTGATATCAACCGATGTGAACCCGTTGGGTGTAGAAAACCTAGAACCCACGAACAATTAATTTAGCCAAAAAAAACACAATCGTTCCAACGAATTATTTGAATCGATGGAATTAAAGATCTCAACCCTTGCCCTAAAAGAGAAAGAACCTAAAGTATATGACTTTAGACCCGTTTCTCACTAGAACAAGAACCTTGGTATAAAGATGGAACGAATGACGCCATAATCTAGATGGTTCGAAGCCTAGATTGATAAGTTAAAGAACTAAACAAGACTCATATCTTGAATAAGTTCAAAAAGTTCTCAAAAGAACATGACCTGTGTGAAGAATTCTTACAATATTATTAATTCTCTCCAAAAGTGTTGTTCTTTTACACAATGTGTAATGACCTATTTATAGTTTAAAGGTAAGACTTAATTGGTAACTAAAAATTTAGTAACTCTCTAAACAATAAAGAATTAGGAAACTAAAACATAAATTACAAAAAATAAAAATTAGGAAACTAACTAAATCAAACTATTTTGACCAAGTCTTGCTGCTATTTTTCTTTATTTTCGTCCTCTCTTTGTCTTGGATAGTTTGGAGCCTTTTATTCTTCCAACTGGGCTTGTATAAGCATAATTAAGGCCCATTTTGATTCTTTATTTATTTGGACTCCAATTTCTTGTTGTAAAGCCTCATGAATTAATTTATTCAGTATTTTTTTGAATCTTTTAACTTGGGCCCTTGTTAACGGCCCAACTAGAACTTGAATTGGATCTGGTGAATTCCTTGCAATATTGATGACCTCATCAGTTTTCAATGTTGTTTTTCACCCGGTCAAGTAAAGTGCTAATTGTTTTATTACTCAGTTCTGGCTTCAGGTATCTCTGTCTTTTGGTCCTTCCTTTCTGAATTTTCACTCTGTTGGTAAATCTGGTATGCAAGGACTGAATAATGGTGCAAGATTGTGGCTTTCTCAACTAAAGGAGTATTCAATTGAAATATCTGAAAGAAAAAGGTCCATGACTCCTATCTCTGAATCTCAAGAAATCTTTTTTTCTAGTAAAATGCCTTGGGACACAACTTTTTTGTGCTTTCTCTTATTATTATTATTATTATTCATATTATATCATTCTGTTGTTTCTTAATTGAAATGCTGCCTTTTCCCCTGTAGAGATGCCTTTATTGGTCTCCTCAGTCCTACTGTTCTCGTCATGCATCGTTCCTCGGGGAGCTATACTTTAAATTCTTTGGCTGCTGTTGGCCACGGATCCTAGGATGGATGCATTGGTTTGGATTAAGTACTTGTAAAAAATAATAAACTGATTGGACCCAGTAACATTGGTGGCTCTCATTATGTTGTACGAATTACTACAGTGAGGGCTGGAAAAATAATAAACTGATTGGACCCAGTAACATTGGTGTCTCTCATTATGTTGTAAGAATTACTACAGTGAAGGTCGATGTAGTGTATTACTCTCTCTCTCTCTCTCAGCTATGAATTTCTCTTAATTACATGTTCTTGATGAAATCAGCTTAAATTTTGTTTCTCTCACACTCACAAATCTATCATTGCAGTCCAGTTTCTTATTTTCATTCTCTTAATCCTTTGAATTGTGGTGTGGTTAGGGTTTAATATATCTCTCTCTCGATCTGCTTCAGTGACTATTCACCGTCATTGGAACAATTTCTTCTTGGCGGTGATCCTTGCGGTGATCAAATCTCAAATTCCTATCATAACTGAATCAGTTCACAGTTCTTTTTGCCTCAATTATCCTATATCTAGTTATTCCCTCCAGAAACTCTTGCAGTTGAAATTGGAAAGCTGGGAGTGGAATGCAAGCATAATAAATCTTTCTTATGGTTGGTTTACTTACTTTGTTATGTGTTGTGCATATTCCAGGATGTGATTACAATATGTGCAAATGGATGTAGAATATCCAAGTGCAAGAAAGACTACTTCACTTACAGAAAGAACTAGGAAGGAGCATTGAATACAAAACTGTTAGCCAAGTCTTTGGATCAAAAGCTTTGGGATGACAGTCCCTCTTCTGAAACAGTTCCCTGGCATCGGAATGGTGACCGCAGAGGTTTTCCCTTTTGACTTCTTGATTCTTTTTTTTTTTATTGACCGAGAAAGATTGAAGACTCATGATACTTAATACTTAGACATATTTGTTTTTGTTTTCCTCCAATTATCTTTATTTTATTAATATGTTAGGTACTACATTCAATAAGGATAAACTCCTTTGATGATCGGGCTGAAGCTGATCCCTGGAGGATAGAGATGGTTACTGGCCGAAAGTATCCATGTGGGAACCATGGAGTCTCTACAGTCACTTCCTCTAAAAGTTGAGATGAAGGTAGAAGAAGTTGAAAGCCAAAGGCAAGGAAAATCCAAGATCTTGTTAACATTGATATGGTATGGAAATGAATCAAGACACCTTATTTATGCAGGCCTTTGCTTTCTTCCCTTCCAACTTATTCTACTTAGCCGCAACTAAGAATCATCTCTTGCGGATTGTTGGTTTAGAGGAGGATAACCCAATCCACTATCATGAGAAAATAAGGTGATGTTGATTTTGTGTTAATGTAATTCACTGTTCCACTGTTCATTTTGCATTACTTGCTGGCTAATTCATCATCAAATTTTTTCTCAGCAGGCTGGGAGAGTTGCCAAGGCATGTGAACCTTAGTTTTTCTAAATCATTGTTGTGTTTGCATCAGAAGTATTCTTCAAAATTTGTCCACAAGAAGTCATGAACTCAAGATTTATGATCCCTCCTTTTCTCAGTCTTAGACATGATCATTATTGGTTTTCGCGAGAACAGCTGCATGCCATTTGTGCCTTGTGTCCATACAGCCATTGCCAATCTTGCAGCATCTTTTATTATAACAACTAAGCACCTGGGAAGGTAAGGTGGTCTTTCCAAAGTTACTGCCCATGCACTATGCTTTTAATTTTTTGCCATGTTGATATCATGCAAACTTTTCATCTGGCTACTCTTTCGAGTTCTTTACTTCATTCAGTTTCTCTATGTAGATGTGTGGCAGGGCTGGCCATCCTCCATTTGATGATACTGGAATGGTTATAATCACGACAAGAAGAGAAGCTTCTCCTCCCTCCTGCCATTAACTCAGATATGAACATTTATGGTTTTCTGTCTATTCAATCATTGTAATGTTCCTTTGTTTGTAACATGAGTCCATCTGTTTGAGAATCTCTTGAATGGTTGTGAGGTGGTGGAATTGTTTTATGTCTAGTTTGGAATTCCGTTCTTTGCTCACAGTAGTGGTGAATTATGATGTATACTTTTATGCAGGTTTGTATATCTGGTCTTGATTTTCTTTTTGATGTTGCTATCTTGCATTAGAGAGCATCTAACTGCCAAGATAGTTCAACTTATGGTCTCTGATATCACATGAGCAATTGAATGGATGGAGTGCTCATACTTGTACTTGAAAATTGAAAAAAGTATTTTGCCCAAGGAACATAGTTTGGATATCCTTTTCCTGTAGATCCACTGATATTTGCTTGCCTATCAGAATCGTGAGCACTATAAAGTTAAGAAAGGGATTCCTTGTGTTTTTTTAGAAAAGCATATGCAATGTGCTATTAAAGACCCCCTGGCTGAGTTGTTGGGATTACTGTTCATTTCTCTGCCAAATTACTATTTAGTTTCATTCTAGAGATCTTCTAAAATTAAATGAGCTATAAAGATATCAAATGATCTAGACACAAGAATATGGCTTTCTTTTGAAGCCACTTGGTAGGAGCTTCAAACTCAGTATTTTCAAATTTTCTTGCTCGGAAATTATAAATAGCTCTTAACTTTATGGATTTTTCTTGTGTACAGACCCCGGAAGACTTATGACAAAGTATTATCTTAAATTCAACACAATGAAACATATTTTGCACAGCCCCGGAAACTGCACTGTGGCAGATGCGAACCACGTTATTTTACATGCTGATCACATTTCCTGTAAGTATATACACATGCTAGCAAGAATTACTACTGGTTCTGTATATAGAAAGTGCATCAGTATTTCAGTTCTATATCTAGTTATTTGCTCTGAAAAACTCTTGAGGTTGAATTTTGAAAGCTAAGAGTGGAATGCAAGCATTTAAGTACTGGTCTTTGTATTCCATTGTTGCTTAGGTTTTCCTTTAGTCCACTCTCACTTGTACCCCTATACAGTCCCAGTTTTAACCTCCTGGAAGAAGAGTTGGGAGAAGGTACAAGCAATGAGATAGTTACTCAAGTTAATGAAGATCTACAAGCTGTTGAGACTCATGAAGGATGCCAAAATCATAACTGAAAAACAGTATTTGACCGCAATCATAGAAAGGCAAATAACTTTCCTGTCTTAGCCTCATTGGACATTCCTGCTTCACCATCATCACAGATTATGATTCTCACCAGAAAGCAGAATTGTGAGAAGCTGCTTAGGAGCCACGATTCAACCAAAACTCTGGAGGAAACAGAGAAAAGTAGGGTTTCACCTGGCAAGGTTGTGGCTCCAGTGTTAGACCTGGGAATGATAGAAATAGAACAGTTTCAGCAACCGAGGTTTATTCACAAAGACACAATTTCTTTTTTTCCATGGAGTGAAGTTTTAACTTACTAACCTTCCATCTATTACAAGGAAGACCTACTGATGAACCCAAAGAATATCCAAACCCTTGACAGAAGCAGGAATATTTGATCGCATTCACAGGAACGCAAAGAACTACCCAATGTTGAACAAAACAAAGACAATGGACTAGGAGTGCTCAGTCCTTTACAGAAGAACAATTTTTACGTGAATGTAATGGATGATTTCTCGGGTGCTGATTTTGACAAATTGAATGAGGCAAGTTCTAGTAATACATCGTGTCAAACTTACAAGCCAAAGAATTCGAACATGTTGCATGCCCAAGACCCAGCATCCGGCAAACTCAATCAGCGATACTAATTTGAACTTGTTTGAACTAAAATGTTTGGCTAACTTCTTGGCAAGGGAGGAAGCCAGATTGTTTGTCCTAGAAAGCTCTACAGAAGACAGCAAGAAGCAGCTGGGATACTCCGCTGGATCAAACATGCAGTGCCGCTCACTTGCAGTGGAATCTGCTGAAATCAGGGAAGTAGATCCTCTTCTTGGATGCAGGAATTTCTTTTCGTTCCTCAGATACCTTATTATTTTTCTGCCCATGCTGGTGACAAAAACAAACATCATGAAAACTGCACAGTTTTTTCATCGGAGAAAAGGTGGTTTGCCTTTATTTTCATGCCAGCACTGACTGTGTTTTACTCTGGAAAAGAGGTCAATGATGGAAGTTAAAACTGCAAACTCATGATTGTTGATCATTACTTTAACCGGTTGTCATAATCTTGCACGGGAGAGAGCCTAGAAAGTTTCCATTGATCCAAGACCTACCATCCAGGCAGTCAATTATCGGATGCATTGTTCAGTGTGTTTAAAAATGTGTTTGTTCTTGCTGCATAGGCAGTGGGGAATCAGGTAAGGATGCTTTTTTTCTAAGCATCGGAAAGGTTTGGGCCTTGCTGAAAGAAGGGAACTGAAATCTCTTGCATAACAACAGAACCCAATAAATGTTTGGGGTATTGATGCTTCAGTTGTGGAGGCATTGGAAGTTATAATGATGTTGATAGGCAGGATCACTCTAGTCCATTAGTATTCAGAAATGGTGGTAGGCTAGGCCTAGAAATTTCTCATTTCCTATTCTTTAGCATCTGAACTACCTCAGCCTGATGGTCCTAGAGTAGCTGAGGCTTTGTGCATAGAAGTTCAATCTGATACACGTTTGATGCCTCTCTCGCTACTAAGTTATGTACAAAGCAGGGGTCTGCTATCTCATGCAATTTGTGGAATTTGTAGAACTTCCAAGCCCGATTCAGGATAATGTGTAATACTCTTAGATAATACGAGGACTGCAAGAATGTATGAAATTCAAATTTTAAGAAAGAAAAAGTGTTAGGAGTGTTAGGAGTTACTAAAAAACTTACTGTTTGTAGGAGAGATCTGAAAGGCATTGGTATTTTTTCTAACACATACAATTTCAAGTACCAAAACTCCAAAACTGTAAGCATCTGCTATATCCCAAAATCTAGGAGGCTTTCAAGTCCTTCTGTTATATCCACAATGCTTCAAAAGGGCTTCATGTTGATATTTATATTTTAGGATTCTCAAACAGCATAGTTTTGAAGTGATTTTGAAACTTATGCAACCTACAAGCAATTGCTTGCATTTGTTATTTTCACCTCGCAGCAATTAGTGATTTAGCATCCTTGTTTCATTTTCTTTAATTTTTGTGAAGATTTATACTGCCCCATCCAAGGCTTTAATTCAGGAGAAGGTCTGGGACTGGAATCGGAAGCTTGGATCTTGGGGGGTTGGTTGTCTGGAGCTAACATGCGACAATGAATTTTACAACTTTAAGAATATACGAGAGGCGGACATTATTCTAACCACTCTGGAGATTGGCAGGTCTTTCTTATGGTGTTGGAGCATTCCCAATCCTCTGCATGTGGCCTGCTAATCTGCTTCATCATCTTGGATCTTGGTCTAATACATTTTTTCTTCTGTGCAGAAGTTTGATACAGTGACTTGGTATCACATAAAAGACGGAGGGCTGAGCTTTTCTGATTGATGAAGTCCACCTGTTAAATGAGCCACACGGAGCTGCATTGGAGGCAATAGTTAGTAGATTCTTGCAAATCTGAGATGAATTCAAATCCCATATCCAGTGTTTGGCTGTGTCGGTTGTCTCTTGCCACTATACCAGATATCGAGTATCTGGTAAGTAGATCTTTCGGTAGAGCTTATTTTTGAGAATATTTTGCTATTTAGTCACAAATATGATTATTAAAGTGGGAAGATTAGGTTTCACTCTCATTTGATAGAGCTATGACCTACTACAAAAACCTAGATATTTGGCCTTTTACTCTGGCTGGGCAATGGCTAGGACTTAATCTTGAACCTTATCACAGCTCAGGAGTTCAAGTGCCTTTTGGTGACCGTTTGACCCAAAGCTCATGGTCAACTTGATATTACACCCTTCTAAACTTGCTATTTGCTTGGGCTTTGGGATCAATTCTAAAAGAACGATCAAGGAAGATCCTTGAAGTAGCCACTAATAGCAGCTTGAAGATGAGCAGTGCATCTCTCACTTTCTTTGTTTCTGTTCCTTTTAACTCTCGCAATTACTATGTTTGCAGGCCATGCCCTGCAAAAAATGACTTTCTATTTGAAAAGGTTGGTGCTCATGCTTGTAAATTGGTATTTTAATTTTGTGTGATTGGCATTCTCATGCTTCCCTTTTAGAAGTTTTATCAGTTGACCAATATAAAATTTTTTGTCCATCACTTTGAGATACTGAATCCCTTATAATTTCTCTGGATATTTGTTTTGTTTGTTTTTTCTTCTAGCGGCTTCAAAACTATGTTTTGGTAAGTTGTGATGGTTTATTTTTGGAATGGCCATCTCCTTTCTTTTTTCTGTCTGAAGTCCCTGCATTTTTCTAATAGTGTTTGCTAAGCGTCAAAAAAGCCTACTTCCAGTACAAAGTTTGGTCTAATTTTCTGAGGTTGATTTCGAGATATTCTTATGCTATATTCCAGAAGAATATCTGCCTTTGTGTTCTGTTCGACAAGAAAAGGAGCACAAGAAGCAGCTCAGCAACTTTCTCAGACGGTGATGACCATTTGGTTACTCAAATCCATTAATCACTAATGGGAAAAGGGAAGCTTCATTTTCATGCGGTGATAAACAGATGCAATCGTGCATACTTTATAGTGGTATACTCTAATTTATGCTCCTCTGCGACATCGTTTGATGCCAAGTTTTTGTCCTAATTAATTTTATTAACCAATTATTTAATGGGAGCTTTCAACTCACCCTAAGCTGAGGAGAACTGTAAAAAGCAAATGGGTTCCCAACGTTAGGTCTCTCTCTCTCTCTCTCTCTCTCTCTCTCTCTCATAAATAAAGTCAGCATATACGCATGGACGTTAGACTCCAAATGCGCGGGTGTTTGGAGTGGGTCTTAACACTCCAAATGGAGTTGATGCCATATTGAATTTAATACCCTGGTTTGGTTAATTGGACCAATATTTCAACTTTGTATTTTTCTATTACTATTCCTTCAAATAAAAGGAGGGGGGAGAGAGAGAGAGAGAGGGTAGATAAAACGATGCATTTTATTCTTGATGCGAGGACCATAGTGTCAATTGCGTAGATAAGACAATACACTTTATCCTTGGTGTGAGGAGCATATAGAATCAAGAAGAGTCGAGTCCGCTCCGCTGCCCCAGAACATAACTCAAAACTGTGGAGAGAGGAATTAGGAGTTAGCTGCTGAAGCCTCGTTTCGGGTCAGATATTAAAGGATAGTTCATCACCTTCCTTTGTTTATATTCCTATCCTATATATGAATGGATCATATATAAAATCCACTTTGTTGCAATAAAATCACCCATGGGATCCTTTCCCGGCGATTTCTCGGCATGAATAGTTGGTCTCACATGCCTCATCTTATCGCTCTTTAGTCATGAATTAATATGAAAAGGTTGTTGTCTTTTTATGCATACAATGTTGGAAAAATAACTTAATGCAAAAATATGTTAGATATTTTTTGAATCATCATAATTAAAAACTTAATATTGAAATTAAAATTTAGATTAAATAGAAAAGGTAACTGATACCATAGATGAAGAACTGAATTAAATGAGATCATAATTCAGGCAAAGTCCTGGATCAGGTCTTCTAGATCAAATGAATCCTTTCAAAACTCTCTGTATGATAGGGGTATCAAAAGAGTAAAGTGATTTATTAACCCAAAAATCATAACCTTTTTATAGTTGGAGGGTGACTTTTATCTTACAAATCTGTCTGTTTAGTTTATGTCATTTGTCATTCAACATTCTCTATTTAACTAATCATAAATAGTAAATGTTAATTGCTATCTACATATATATTTATTTTCATATCTTATAAGATATTTAAACCTAAAATATCAAATTTTTAAACTTAACATAGAACTTTCATATGTATTACATAATTATTTTATATATGAATCTAATATTAGATCAATGATCCAAACTCATTTTTCCTTGTCATTCGTTTTTTGTAAAATGTAAATCGAAAAGTATGAGTTAAAGCCTCATTTTCCTTGGTCATTCGTTTTTTCATACCTAAAATTGTTTAAAAAATGATGATTCACATTTAATATAAATAATCTCTTATTTAGTTAATAAAATATTTATCCTTTAAAAAAAAATCAACATTTAATTTTAGCAATTGCATTAAGAACATTTCGGATCTATGCAAACTCAAATATAATAATTGAAAAGGGTAAACGCGTGACTGATATGGGTTGGTTCAACTGGATGTGAGATTAAGTTTTTATAAGCATGATCGAGATTTGACTCCCGTTGAGAGTATCGGGCTCTCATCTGTATGAAGCGTTTCTTGTTGGGAGACCCGTCCACTAAAAGGAGCCACTGCAGTGGTCAGTCTGGATTAGTCAAGGCGAAATCTTGGATATAAGACGGTGTCTAAGACATAGTAACAAAAAAAAAGGGGGGGGGGGGAAGCGCGTGAGTGGGGCGGCACAAGCGGGCGCGTGACTGCGGCGGCACAAGTCGGTGAGATAAGCCTGTGAGTCCAAAGTCCAGTATAAGAAAGGCTTGAAATCGTTTTCCACCAAAAGTCCAACTTGTCCCGAAAGGTCCACCGAATCTTAATTAGAGAATAAGGTTGTGGCTGGTCGGAGTCGAATGTAAACATATTATTAAATTTTATTTTCAAAATTAAACTAAGTTATTATTTTACTGACAGTTACTAAGCTCGAACTTTTCAGACATTAGACTTTTAAGACATTGGACTTTTCAGACATAATTGGAATCTAATCAATCATTACAGTTAATCAATCGAAGAGCCTGATAACTTTTTCCTTTTTATGTTTTTCTTTCTACAAAATTTACTTTTTTATTTATGTATTTGAATTGAACAAAACACGTGCCGCATTATCTTGTTATATTTGCTTAATTAATTTTTATAACTT
Organism: Dillenia suffruticosa; assembly: GCA_033439265.1. Classification (NCBI taxonomy): domain Eukaryota; kingdom Viridiplantae; phylum Streptophyta; class Magnoliopsida; order Dilleniales; family Dilleniaceae; genus Dillenia; species Dillenia suffruticosa. The sequence continues at coordinate 23,845,747 of JAVTVX010000029.1, forward strand.
TTTTTATATTTAATAAAATTTTTTCTCACACCTGTCCCTTACTCAAAATTTCAAATTTTAAGTCAAGGAGTCAGAAGGAATATTAGAAAAATATCATGAGGCAAGGTAAGATAATTAGGAAAGGGAAATGGCTAACGCATTAATCATTTGAGCGATCTTGATTGATAGGACCTGTATAAAATCTTCGGAGGGTCTTTAGCAGGAAAATTTTGGTACTTGAGTCAAAAAACAGTTTTCAAAAAGAGAAACAGATTAAAAGAAAGATTTTATTCTATCTTTATGTGTTACGTGTAAGTCTATTTTTAATAAACCAATTTTAAAGAACATCCATTTTTTCTATTCAAAATACTGTTTGATATTCAAACTGACACACTATTTAAGTTGAATTAAATATTAAATAATATTATTTTTTTTTTACTATACAAATCGGCATTTGCAGTTATGATATGATTAATCAAATTTAAACACTTATCGGACTATTATATGGGATAATTCTCTGAATGTAGTTTTTTTTTTTTTTTTTCAAGTTTCAAATTTGAAACTTAATTAAGAGACTACTAAACCGACTGTCAGTTAAAAATATTAAATAATATTTTGTATTACTCAGATATGTGCATCTTTTATTCACACCCACTAATGCGGAAAAAAAAAAAAAAGAAGCCCTTCTCCCTTTGTTTTTCTCAACACAAAAATCCTCCAAATTAATTTAATAAATGTAATAAAACAGCACAATTTAAGGTGTGATATACGACATTGTTCTAAAATATTATTTTGTTACACTTGTTATGCACTTTAAAGTGTTATACGGGGATTTTCTGGAATGCATTGTGAGAAAATGTAAGCAAAATTGTAATGTTTGGATTAAACAAAATCTTAAAAAAAAAAAAAAAATTGAATCTGAAACATAGAATTGAAGTTTAAAAAAAAAAAAACCCACAAAAACTGAATAAAACTGTAGAAACTATAAAAAGAAAAAAAAAAAACTGTACAAAAATTGTAAAAACTAAACAAAATCAAAACCAAAACCAATATGAACCAAAATCGTCTGGTCCTGGAGCCAAAAATATTATTATTATCTTGATTCCGATTTAGTTCAGAACCTTGCGCATGGCGATCCAAAGGACGTATGGAAGTTATTTCCCTTTTGGGCCTGCTTGATGGTCACTGCATGCCATCCACATAAGTGCCCTAATCCATGGAACCAGTCAAAGTGTCGGAGATGGATTAAACTTCACAGATGATGGCTCTGCAAATCCCAATGTATCTGCAATTCCCATATTTCCCAAGTACCTTCTCTCCGATTTCACCTAGCATTGTTATAAGATTCCAACAGTATTACAGATAACCACCAACATTAGCCGGTTTGTAAATGAAACCAAATGAGTGAAAAGGATTAAAAAGAAGCTTTATTATTAGCATCATGAAACTCGAAACAACCTAAAAAGGTTTCAAGACAACAGAGGTGACCATATTAATCATGGAACGGTACATTGCAGAAATGCAGGCCTAATGGAACACAGGTTGTCTACCCTATCTCTATGCAATTATTAAAAAATGAGCTAAACAACAATTACTACGAAATGAACTGATCATCAATCTGAACCCTCGAAGTCTGCCTCCAAGATAACCCACAGCAGGATACAGTCACAAATCTGAATTTACCAGCTAAACAAGCATTATAGTTGAGAGGTACTCCCAACAAGGGGTGTTATGAGATTGAGGTAGTGTCACGTGTTGACTTGACCGAGCTCGAGTTCAGGCTTTGAGCCTATCTGTGTCGAGCACAAAGACTCAACGAGCCCAATAAATTATATTTTAAAAATAATTTTTATTTATTAAAATAATTTTTATTTTTTAAAATAAGAAACACTACCTGATGACACTTCGAACTCAGGTATCGATACTACCCAACTCAACTCAAATGTCACAACACCCCTGTCCCCAACTAGAGGAGATAGACTAACATTCAAATGAGAGTGACTTAGCAGAACCTTGCCACACAAGGCTTTTTCATGTCCACAGCATAACCTGTTCAAAGGCCACAGGAACGATCAAATATGAACTTCCTATCTTCCCTGCCTAAATAGTCTCTCCCATCAATATGTCCAAGCCCCCCTGATTCTACCCATATCTGTCGCTTTTGCTCTAATGCCCGCCATAGAAACATGATGTTCATCATCACTACGAATGAAAATATTGCAATAACGTACAAAATCACTGGGCAGCAGAACCTTGTCGGCACTAGATCCACCTAAAAACACTGCCATAGTTGCAAGCGTCAGGGGGTTAACATCATCATAGTTGAACTCAGTTGATTTAACGTCAATGTGTCCTGGTTTTATCTGGATAGTCTTCCTTGGTCTGTCTGCACATGGCACTGTGACTTGCAATTCTACCGCTTGGCAAGTGTTGTTGTAAACCCGAGTCATTCTTGTCCCTGGAGCAGGCATGGCCTGCTGGTTCCAGATCAAACTAACTTTTTTTTCCCTTTTCTTTTCTCTTCCCTTTTCTTTTCTCCTTTCCTTTTTTACCTTTTTTCGATTTGAAATGGAGCCAAAGAACTAAACGAGCTACACCCTAACACAGAGCCTGGGGAAGCGAAGGCCTTAGCAGTCACTCCCCTGCTTTGACTCAAAACCCAATGGGGGATTGCGAAGCACTATATCCTTGCTTCTTCCAAATGTTCTCCCAACAGAAAGGAAAGAGTGCCGTCTGCCATAAAGAAGAATCAGAAGCAGACTTAGAATTGGTGTTTATGAAAGAAATGTTACAGAAAGCATAAGATAAAAGGAACGGCAGAAAAGGGGAAAATCCCCTCAGCACTGTGCAGATGTTTCTTATCATTAATATATCTCACCCTTGGACTACGGTTTGATGCCACATTGTAGTGTTACGCATAAACAACCCCTTAGCTCATTGCATCCAAACTGTCAGGGTGAGTGACATGAATTTAACAGAAGGGTTAAAAACAAATTGTTTTCATGAGCAAATCTAATAGCAATTATCCCCATTCCTCGCTCCAGAAAAGATAAAAGCCAAGGTATATTAGCACAGTGTATGTGTGGGTCAGTGGATGCATGATGCAGACAAAAAAAAAAAAGCGTTTGTGGTTTCATAGTGGGATGGGGTAATAGGTCCCTTAACCAAGTTTCGAATTCAAAACTTAGAAATGGAAAAGACTACACTGAGAGAACCACCCCCTAAATAGGGCTCTCACAGACACTCGAACCGGATTAATCAGAGTATAACTCCGGATAATGGCGGTAGGAACTAAAAAAAGAATTGTCATGACAAATATTTATTGTAACTAAAATAATTCGTGGTTGTGTCCTTACGAAGGTACATGCTCTGCACTTAACTAGCGGATGGTATCAATGTTTGCCCCTAACGCTTGGTACAGGCATTGAAGGAAAAACATGGGACACTCATGGCCTACACCTGGGCCATTGGTGGTGAAAGCAAGAATAGATGACACTTGACTGAGCCAAGAGTAGGATCTTTACGAGCAGCAGCAAGAAGACACATAGAAGCAGATGACTTTGTGTAGAAATCAGCTCATACAACTTAACATTTGCTAGTAGAAGCAACTGCAATTGATAAGCCAAACAGGTTATATTATGACTGTAACTAATGACAGCCAAAAACTTACCTGGACTCCTAAGCTCTTAAATGTGAGCAGGGAATCTGATCAGATCAACAACCAGAGAATGATTAAAAGACAACTTTGACAAATGAAGTATAGGTAATTATGAAAACTACGCAAAGTTCATGGGATTCATGTACCATGTTTCAGGGTGTAACTTTCTCAGTTCCTTCTTCTATCATCAGCAAGACTCTTTTTGCTTATAAAAGACTGAAATTAAGCATAGCAATCTAGAAAACACTGAAATTTGAAGGAAGTGTAAGGTATCCTGCAAACGAAGGAGCTACTATAATGGAAATCAGTAAAATTGTCCCAAAAAATAGACCAATCTATTTGTCAATTCAGTTAAAAAGGCTCAGAAATTCAAATTAATGCAAGTAAAGATGGTAGCACCTTATTTGTGCACTCTTACAACCTCATTAGCCTCGAGGGAAGATCTTAAAAATTGCTTCCTTACCCACCCACTAGATCATGGGACAGACAAACATATGCATAATACTTGCATAATGTAAGCCTGAGCCATGAAGGCATCTTTCGATATCTGTAGACTTGCTTGTCGAATAGATCATAAGAATGATACCTTATAAAGGACTCATCTATCCACCGAAGCCTCTACGACATTTTCTTTGCATCATCTTTATTCTTCCATCACCTTACTGGTTTCCCACTGTATTGACCAAGGCAGAAACATGAACAAACTTGCTCTTCAGAAATCCATCCTTCTGAGTAACAATAGCTGTATTGCTCGTGCCTACCAAAATACTTCAACAAGAATAGTGTGCATACAGTTTTGCGCAGCTCGAGCTTATAGCTGGTAAGAAGAGGTTCCCTGCTCCATGTCTCGTGCGCGACAAGATCAGAAACCTAGATAAGAACCAAACACAACTACAATATATGGGACAAAGACAATAAGACCTGTCAAAGGAAGGAAAGAGAAAAGCACGTGACATCTCTGTCATCATCCACAACTACCACACACACCACAAATCAGATACATGCTGCATGTACCCGTGAACTTTACTAAGGAGATTGTTATGCAGACACTGAATCTAAACTCAAGTGAAAGCGGAATGGAATATCAAGAAATCTGACGGGAAAGATGCTAGGGAAGAGGTCACATAGGGGGCACACCCTTGAATCAAAATAAGAAAGTACATCCAGAATTTTAAGCATTGCATACACAGAGCGAATTGCCATGCTAGACACCTGCAAAAGACCAGGAATCTGCAGCAATGACAATTATTACTCCATGTTTCTGCAATTTCCATTTTTTCCAAGTACCTTCCTTGATTTAACCTGGCATTTTTATAAGATTCAAACAAGTATCATAGACAACCACCAACATTAGCCGGTTTGAAAATGAAACCAAATGTGTGAAAAGGATTAAAAATAAGCTTATTATTAGCATCATGAAACTTGTACAAACCTAAAAAGGTTTCAAGACAACAGAGGTGACTATATTAATCAAGGAACTGAACATTGTAGAACTGCGGGCCTATGGAACATGGGTTAGGTTGTCTTCCTTTTCTCTTTACAATTATTAAAAATGAGCTAAACAACAATCACTACGAAATGAACTGATCATCAATCTGAACCCGAGAAGTCCGCCTCCAATATAATCCACAGTGGGATACAGTCACAAATCTGAATTTACCAGCTAAGCAGGCATTGTAGTTGAAAGGTATTCCCAACTAGAGGAGAGAAACTAACATTCAATTGCGAGATTGACTTAGCAGAACCTTGCTACCTAAGGCATGTTCATGTCCACAGCATAACCTGTTCAAAGGCCAAAGGAACGATCAAATATGAACTTCTTCCCTACCTTCCTTGCCTCGATAGTCTCTCCCAAAAATATGATCAAGCCCCTTGATTCTACCCGCATCTGACGCTTTTGCTCTAATGGCCGTCACAGAAACACGATGTTCACCATCACTATAAATGAAAATATTGCAATAATATACACAATCACTAGGCATCAGAACCTTTTTCGCACTAGATCCACCTAAAAACACCGCAATAGTTGCATGCATGTGGGTGTTAACATCATCATAGTCGAACTCAGTTGATTTAACATCGATGTGTCCCTCTGGTTCTATCCGGATAGTCAGCCTTGGTCCGTCTGCATGTGGCACTCTGACTTGCAATTCTACCACTTGGCAAGTCTCGTTGTAAACCCGAGTCATTATTTTCCCTGGTGCAGGCATGGATTGCTTGTTCCAGATCAAACTAGCGTTTTCTTCTCTTTACTTTTCTCCTCTCGCGCAAATCTCTGTGACTGCTTGCTTCACCCAAATCTCTCGCCCGATCGTTCGAGCAGCTCGCTTACGCTGCTCGACCAGGTAATCAGTCTCTTCCCCTTCCCACTTCTCTCTCTCTCTCTCTCTCTACCTCTTGCTCTCCCTTCGAAAACCTATCCTCTTGTGCCCTTTCTCTCGTGGTCTCTCTCTCTCTACCCCCTGTGCCCTTTCTTGCGATCTCTCTCTTCGTATCCTTCGTGAGCGCTCTCTCTCTCTTTCTCTCTCTCTTCCCGAAACTCTAGAGAACCCAGATCTGCCCTCCAAAGCCCCAATCGTACCGGAAAATCCAAGATCTACCTCCCCCCTCATCGGGAAACCCAGATCTCCGCCACTCCCTTGCTGAACTCGGCAAGCGTCCCTCTGTTCCCTGTCTCTTCGCCGCTGTTCTCTGCGGCCCCCGGCAAGAACGCGTCACTGTCTCCCCTTTGTCGCCTTCTCTCCCTCGGTCTTCCTCGTCGGCAAGATGTATCTTTCTTATTATTATTATTATTATTATTATTATTATTATTATTATTATATACCATTATCATTTTTATTTCATTGTTACCGTAAGCATTACTATTATTCCTACTATTAGTATTATTATCATCATCATCATCATCAATACAATTACTAATATCGTTAATATAACATATATTATTATAAGTTTAAAATTATTAAAATTTAAAATATTTCAAACTTATAACAAAAGAGTTGTAATATAAAATCTATTTTTTATTATTATAGATATATATTTTTTATTTATTTATTTTTCTTAATTTGTTTTATATATCATTATTTGAAAATTTTCGTCACAACTTATCACAAACCCAGATAAAGGAGTAAGATTGTGATAGATTGATAGCCAATATAAAATTTTTTGCCAAATAAAAAAAATAGAAACAAACAGATAAAGACTTTTGAAGCGTTTCCCCCCTGTTGTATTGGATTCCAGAAGTAGCAACAAGTTAACAAGAGTCCTAAGGTGCATGTCAATAAATTCGTATATGAAAATAGGATCCACCTAACTACTTGGAATATAGGAATTTGACTGGTAAGTTAGGAGGTATAGAAAAAATAATGAATAGATGAAAAATTCATATAATGTATTTTCAAGAAGCTAAGTGGGTCGGGAAAAATGTTTGAGCAATAGAACATTATAGTTATAAATTTTGGTGCACAAATAGTGATAAAACTAAGAATAAGGTAGAAATAATTATACATAACGATCAATTAGAGAATGTAATAAAAATAAAAAGGAAATAAGATAAAATTATACTCAAGTTAGTAGAGGAAGAAAACGTAGTTAATATAATCAATGTGTATACGCCTCAAATAGATATAAATATAATTAGTAAAAGATAATTTTTGGAGGATTTCAATAAATTTATACAAATCATACCTAATAGAGAGAAATTATTTATTGAATTAAATTTAAAGACATGTAGGAGACAAAAATGAAGGATTCAAAACTATACATGGAAACTTTAGATTTGATGGTAGGAATGAGACAAGAAGTACCATTTTAAAATTTACTATAATATTCGATCTGGTATTTATAAACACTATGTTTAAGAAAAAAGAAACACATTTAGTTACATATAGAAGTAAGTTTAATGCTAACTAAATAGATTTCTTTATTACTAAGAGAGGTGATATAATGATATGTAAGGATTGCAAAATTATATCGAGAGATAGTGTAACAACTCAGCATAAAATCCTAATTTTAGATATACGTGTATTTAAAAGACAAAAAAAGTATTGTTCATTTGTGGAGTCAAGACTCAAATGATGGAACTTGAAATGAGAAAAGGTAACGATGCTCAGAGACAAATTAATTCAAATAACAAATTAGTCCACTAATGATAAATCGAAAATTATATGGAAAGAGATGTCTACTAGTATTAAGAGTATAGGTAGGAAAGTTTTTGGTATATCTAAGAGTCAGACCCTAATAGGCAAAGAATCATGATAGTGGAACGAAAAAATATAAATTATTATCCAAAGCAAACGAGAGTATTATATGAATCTTAAATGTAATAGTAATAGCGATACATATAAAAAATACAAAAATACAAAAAAAAAATATGAAAAAGATTATCTAAGAATCAAAAAGTAAAGTACATAATGAACTATACAAAAAACTAGAAACTAATGACATAGAAAGAGAAATCTACAGAATTGCCGAACTAAGGGAACGAAGATTTAAATGGTGTTATATATATTAAGAGTAGAACTAATAATATATTTGTAAAAAATGAGAATATAAGAAAACGTTTGAGAGATTATTTTGATAATCTTTTTAATATTAAGAGTACAACAAATATAGAAAATATTGAGATACCTGTAAAAGAAATTAATAGAGATTTTAAACGTAAAATTCATTTCCATGAAGTAAATGAGATTTTAAAGAAAATGAAGAATAATAAATCCATAAGACCTAATGACATTCTCATATAAGTGTGAAAATATTTGAGTGAATTTGATATAATAATGTTAACGGATATTTTTAACAAAATTTGATAAATCAAAAGAATGCCTAAAATGTATAATTGTACCACTATATAAAAATAAATAAAATATACAAAATTACACAAACTATAAATAAATTAAATTTATGAATCATACCATTAAATTATGGAAGAGAGTGATAAAATATAGATTAAAATTGAAAATAAATATATCTCAAAATCAATTTGAATATATGTTAGAAAATCCACCACGAAAACAATCCACTTATTAAAGTATTTGATAGAAACATATAGAGTACAGAAAAGAGACCTATATATGATATTTATCGATCTAGAAAAAGCATATGATAGAGTATCTAAATACGTATTGTGGTGAATACTGATAAAAAGAGTTGTATCTTTGAAATACATTATTCTTATTAAAGATATATATAAGTGAGCTGTAAGCAATGTAAAAATTTATGGAGTCTGAGCGATGACTTCCCCATGAATATTGAACTCTATCAAGATTCGATATTAAGTCACATTCTCTTTGTAATAGTGATAGATAAAATCACAAAAAAAATCCAAGATAAAATTCTATGATATATGTTTTTTACGGGTGATATATTGTTGGTTGATAAAACTAGAAAAAATATTAATATTAAATTAAAGTTATGGAGGGTCACACTGAAATCTATAGATTTTAGATTTAATAGATCGAAAACTGAGTATATGAAATGTTAGTTCGGTGCCCGCTATCAGAATAATAAAAACATGATTATGTTAAATAGACAAAATATACCGAAAAGTGAATGATTTATATATTTTAGTTATATCATTCAAAATGATGACAATATAGATAAAAATGTAAATTATAAGATTCAATTGAATTAGATAAAATGGAGAAAAGCGTTCGGAGATTTTTGCGATGGCACGATACCATCGTATTTGAAGGAAAAGTTCTATAAAATCGTGATAAGACCTGCATTATTGTATAATACTGAGTGTTGAGTTATTAAACAATAATAAAAATAAAAAATGACTGTAACAGAAATGAAAATATTTAAGTAGATGTGTAACAAAATTAAAAAAGATAAAATTAAAAATGAAGAGATTCGTAACAAGTTGGAAATTAATTCAATTATAAATAAAATGCAACAGTATTGTCTGATATGATTTGGATATGTGCAAAGAAAACTAAAAAACGTAACGGTTAGAAGAATTGATAATTTAAATATAAAAGATCTAGTAAAACGTGAAAATAGATCGTTAAAAATTTAGATACAAGTTATTTATAAAAACATGATAATTAAGGGTTTACACTGAAACATGACTTAAGATAGAAATGAGTGACGTAGAAAAATCCACACAAATTAAATAAACATATTATATATATATATATATATATATATATTTAATCAACTTCATATTTGTATTTCAAATAACCGATCCTAATTGTTAGGATTAAAACTCATATCGTTGTTGTTTTCTTTTCTCCTTTCTTTTTTTAATTTTTTTAGATTTGAAATGAAGCCGAAGAACCAAACGAGCTACTTTCTAACATAGAGACCGGGAAAGCGAAGGCCTTAGCAGCCCCTCCCCAGCTTTGACCCAAAATCCAAGCAGGGAATGCGAAGCACAATATCTTTGCTTCTTCCAAATGTTCTCTCAACACAAAGGAAAGAGTGCCGTCTACCATAAAGAAGAATCAGAGGCAGACTTAGAATTGAAGTTTATGAAAGAAAAGTTACAGAAAACATAAGAGAAAAGGAATGGCAGAAAAGGGGAAAATCCCCTAAGCACTGTGCATATGTTTCTTATCATTACCATATCTCACCCCTGGACTACAGTTTGCGAATTCAGTAGATGAGCTATCAAAAAGTCTTCTATGTCTAAAGTTTTCATCAAATTAAGTTGCTTCATACACCGGGATCATATATCAGAATCAAGATTTCTTCATCAAACTGCAATATCCAGTCATTTAAGTGAATAAAATGATCACAGCTTGCACTAAGGTACAATATCCTGACAAAAGTAGCCTACTGCGTTCTACCTTCTGAGCATATGGAAACAATAGATATAAATCATATACCCTTCCAACTATCAAACAAGACTCTACTATAGGTTGGTTTCAAACGTTGGTACAAATACCACATGGATGTATTTGTGGAAACAGACTCCTCGGATATCCAAGTAGCTACTATCATGCAAGTGGATATTTACAAAGACACAAATCCCTCCAAGCTACTGGAAGTTAGACCAGCTATATATTATATTAGCAAGAAACTTTAAAAAAAAAAAAAAGACTCGATTCAATCAATTGAACATGAACCCTACCAATTAAAACAGTAGCAGCTCACTGGAAAACGAAATTGAACATTCCCAAAATTTTTTGTATAAGATCCAAATTGAACCCCTAATCGCTTCATTACGAGAGCGAGAGCGAGAGAGAGAGATTGAGAATTCGATCGAGGATGAAGAAATTATACGCTAATCTCTTATGTTAAATTGAAATTGTAGGAAAATACCAAGTAAATCCCTGCGCCGTCACTTACTCCGGCGTCGGATTGGAAACAGACGGTGGAAAGTCACTTTGGGCCCGATGAAATTCGGTTCGAGATACAACTCTCTCAACTCCTTTTTTTCTCTAAATACAACAAAGCTGGAATCTGATACCTTGCTTGAGGTATTCCCAGCCAGACCAACTAGGGTCTTGAGTAATTACTTGGATTGGAATAGTGTTGTCCGTCTTCCTCCACTTCCACGATTGTTAGCCCAATAAAATCCAACGGTAAGAAATTAACAGAGGTTGAAATCTCCCCACCACCACCGGTGCCAGCTCAAGCACGTGCAGTATTGGGTCTGAGATTTTTGAATATTTCTTTTTCTTTTTGCTATTTTCTTTATCTTTTGCAAGGGCCGGTTGAGAAGGACGAATAAGGAAAAAATTTTCTTATTTAAAAAAAATATAATATACAAGTTAAAGGGTAAAAACAAAAAAAGAACACTAAACTATGGCTTGTGATCTGCATCTCTTGTCGTTATCCATTAGGCCAATGGCGTTCTCCAATTCCAGCTGAGAGCAGCAGTTTCTAGACCCTTCCGTTACCAAGGCCCAATTAAAGAAAGGACCAAAAGGACACATGGGTATCGTGTTGGGTAAACTTAAGCCCATTGTGTTTCCAAGTCATGAAATTTGCATTTCCCCAACTTACAGCGGCTGTTTGTTCTGGAATGCACAGAATTAGGTCACATGACCATAGCATCCTACATTATCATACCATATAAACATAAAGCTGCGACCAATGCTACCTTCACGAAGACCTTGAACAAGAATCTTCTGAAGATTTTAGCAATGGCTGACATCTCCTTTATTTGCAGGCGAACGGCGGTTAGCACTAAAGCGGTACAACCAGGAAAGTTTCACCAACTTTCAGTTTTTGATTGTGCCATGGAATCAAACCATAATAAAACGGTGTACTATTATTGGTCTCAGATTGATAGAGAACCCGGTGAGATGACAAAAATACTGAGAGAGTGTTTTGCAGAGATGCTTACAAGCTACCCAATTGTGACGGGAAGATTGCAAAGAAATGAGAAGGGGCATTGTATGATTAAGTGCAATGATGCAGGAATTCGTATGGTCGAGGCTAGGGCTAAGGGTTGTGTTTAGTGGTTGGAGAATGTTGGCAGTGAAAAGGAGCTAGAGCTTGCCCATTGGGAGGAAATGTTCCATAGGCCATATTTTTGGTCCACCTTCTATGTTCAGGTAAAAACACCCCAGGTCCAAAATACTAAAAATAATCTAACAATTCGTTTCCCTTTTTTTATTGCACTGATAAGTTCATTACATTGAAGGGGATCAGAATCAATCAACAATCATAAAAATTATTTTACATTGAAATGTTGATACTTGCTTCAATATTTTGGTAGTAAAAAAAATAATTTCGACCATCGGAGTGCAACTTAGCAGGTAAATGTGTTAGATTTTTTAATCAAATTTCGAATTTGAAAGTTGAGAATGAAAAAGATCATATTAGGAGAACCATCCCCTAAAATAGATCCGATAAGTGTTCGGAACAAATTAGTTGAACTACGATTCCGAATACCGATTAGTATAAAAAAATAATTAGATATTTAAAATAACAAATCAATGCCTATATTAAACAAAAAATTAGAAATAGAGCGCTCTCTCTCTCTCTCTCTTTGGTACTATGTCTTGACCGTTCGATATCTGGGGTTTTGTCCCGATTAATTCGGATCGACTGTTATAATGGCTCATTTCGGAGGGCGGGTCTCCTAACGAGGAACGCTCTATACACATAAGGGTCCGATACTCCCAACGGGAGTCAAACCTCGGTCATGTTTAAAGGTATTCAATCTCACATCCAGTTGAGCCGACCCATGTTGATCTCTCTCTCTATTGAATGTGTTCAACCTTTTTTTTTTCATTGTAGTTGACAGAATTTGAAGAGGGGTTCTAGCTGTCCAGCTGAGTTGCACAGATCTTCCAGCAGATCCAATATCTGCAACTGTGTTTCTCAAGACATGGGCTGGTAAAATGGTAAAACGACCACTGTTTTGCCCATTACACCCAAGAACGCCCAGTAACGGAGACCCAAACCACAACCATCATACCCAAACAGTCAACTTCTACAAATGCTCCACCGATGACTCAACTACCCCAAGCCCTGCTCAACACTCCACCATTTGTTTTCGGATCGCATGGTTCGGGCCTGCATTGCAATGGCCCAATCCATCTCTGGTGGACCCAATGAGCCAAGCCCATCTCCCTTTGAGGCCTTAGCAGGTGAAGGGAGAAAGGAATGGGCTCATTGACATGTCCATTTGCTCTGACATGAGAAAGGTGCTAAACCTGGTTCAAGGGATCTTCGGAAATTGCATGGTCTATAAGAAATGTGTTGAAAAAAATCAACATAGAGGCGATTAATGATATGATCGAGTCACTGGAGCAGAGTGACGATCAAATGCTTTCTCCAATTAACAGTCCTGACCTAATTTGGGCTATGTTGGACCACATAGATCCATATATGGCCATATTTGTGCGAGGAATGGAGCTAATGCGCATTTCCTACTACATAGAGCTACTATCTGAGAATGGTCAAGTTTTGATCCTGTCTACACCGAAAGGTGGGGATGGTCCATTTAGTAGGGTGGTTATGGTTGCACTTGCAAAGGATGAAGTTTCTAAGCTTTGTGAAGATAATCACATACTTCATTTCTCTCCGACAATATAATGGGAGCTAAAAAATAATGGTCCATTTAGTAGGATTGTTAAATTTAGCCACGGATTCTCTGATTTATCGTTAATTTTAATGACGAATTCTTATATCCAAAACTAAATTTAGTAACAAATCATATTTTCCATTGCTAAAATTAGTTATAAATTTAGTGACGAAAAAATTTTTGTCACTAATTTAGTCACAAATTTTTGAATTTCGTCACTAAACTTTTGTGACGCGTTATTTGTGACGAAAATTTTGTCGTCGTTAAAACCGTATTTTTCTGTAATGGAATACAAGATTTTGTTAAGAAATCTAACACCCTTACTATTAGGTCAACTGTTCATTGATATATTGAAGTATTATATCCACACATGCTAGTTAACACTATACCCTTTCTTTAGTAATCATAGGTGGGGCTAAAAATGGAGAATGAAAGAATGGGGGCAATTGGAAATGGAAGGAGGCAAATGGGTCATTACTCAAACCATAAGGTTGGTTGCAATTTCCCATTCAACAACAAATGCTGTTTTCTTTTTTAGTATTAAGTTGAAGATTCTACGGAGGATATGTGATGGTTCGGTTAATAATTACTAGAAGGTATTTCCCAAGTTGATATTTGTCTCAATCAACAATCTTTTGGAACACCTTCAAGTATGTCCGGCATTATTAGGTGCAGGCAAAGGCCATGCTCAATGGCCACCGGGTCATCGTCGTCTTGTTGTCCCCATAAAAACATTCTAACCCATCAACCAAAGTTCTAGCTCAGTCAGTTGAAAGGTTCCCCTTCCTAATCTCTCTCTCTCTCTCTCTCTCTCTCTCATACCTTCGTATCAATTCAATTATTGGTTACTCGGTAATGATGATGGAGTGAGATGGAATTTTCATAGTTTAAATTTAAAATTAATGTATTATAGTTTAATTGACATTATTTTTTATTTTTTTCAAAAAAATAAGATGTTCGACTCTTGTTGCATAATTAAAAAAGAAAAAGAAAAAAATTGTTCAAACCTAAGTTTAATTAAGGCAACAAGTCAGAACTAGTCCCAACCACGACATTCAGATTTTCAGACATTGAAACTCCATTTTCCCCTTTTAAGTAGAAAAAAATTGATGCTTTTAAAAGGTGAGCCTTATTATATATGTCCAAATTCCGAAGTCTATCTGTAGTACTCTCATCATTAATTATGGTTTTTAATTTTCAAACTACTTCTTTTTCCTTTCTTGATTAGGCTCGTTACGTAAATAGGCTCAAATTCAAATCGTTCATGAATCATGGATAAAAAACCCGAGTCGATTCGACTTTTATTAAATTCAAGTTGAGTTCGAATAATAAAATTATAGAATCAAAAGCTCATCAAATAACTTAATGATATATGTTAGTATATAATTATATATTATTATAATATAAAAATTAAATTAAATAGAATATATTAATAAAATTTTATAGATTAATAAAATCGAACTTGAGTCATTATTATTACTTATCTTCAAATTCAAATATCATTAAAAACTTTAAATTTGAGTTCAAGTTCAAGTTTAAGAATAAAAATATTTGGGATCGACATGACTTATTACACTCCCTAATTTAGACTACTTTTCCCTTTTTTTTTTTTTTTTTTACCAGTTTTAAATGAAGTAAAAAATTTATTAAAAGGCTTTTTTTAACCCTTCAAATTATAACCATTATTTTTGAATTAGTTAATCTTGACCAAAATTTTAAATGCTGAAATATCATTTTTTCCGCAATAATCATAAAATGTCAAGATTAGACATCAAATAACAACCGCTTTCCATTTCCGCGTAGCAAATCTTCCGCTCCAAGAAAAGATTCTACGGGTGTCTCCCCCTAATCATCGCAACCAAAGAAGCAGTCGTGTTCAGTTTGTTGATCAGAAATATACGCAACCAAGGGAGCGTATCAATTGTATTCACATGGACATTGAAAACAAGAGATGAGGTGATTTTATTTTCTTTCGATTGTTCCACTACAGTTTCGTGTTCAACCATTCCGTTGTTTTGTTTATCAAATTTGAAAATTTTAATTTTATTAGATAAAATTATGATTATGGTATTAAAAATATAAATAATTTGTATTAGAATTTTAGAATTTTGACCAAGATTGGCTGTGATATATCTTGGCCAACATATAAGTAATTATGCCGTCTCCCCCACTCCTTTAAAAAAATAGAAATAAGTCTTTTTCAACCCTGACGTGCATGTCCTTACATCACGATGACATCAACATACCTAACTCCCCTCTCTCCGTCTCTGCCGATTTCTCTCTCCTCTCACTTATTTCCCAGAATATTATGTTTTTGAGCCAAAATTATTTTTATATTGAAATTTTAAAAAGTTTTCCAAAAATAATAAAATCAATTTTACTAAAATCCATTTCCATAAAATTTGACTTCATATTGTCCAAAACCCTGCCAGACCGATATCAGTAGTTAAAAAAAAATTCACCAAAGAAAATAACCAGCAGTCGCAAAAGAATTTCCCATGCTGGTAAATGAGAGCTGAATGTCATTATCTTCTGTCCAAATCTTCTCTCTCTCTCTCTCTCTCTCTCTCTCTCTCTCTCTCTCTCTCTCTCCTTTCAATTTAGGTGTGGCTTGACATGATTGAAGTGCTTTTCCCATGGCGGTGGATCACCAATCACTAACACATGAAAAGAAATATCTTTTTTTTTTTTCGTGCATATGGGTAATTGGGACTTCTCACCTGTCCTTAAAAAAAAAAAATAAAAAAGTCTTTTTCAACCCTGACGTGTCAGACCCAACTCGGTGTGGATTTAAATGCCTTTTCAACCCTCACGTGCATGTCCTTACATCAATCCCATCGTACCTACCCAACCGTGGTGTTTGGTTCAATGCCTTTTCAACCCACAGGTGCAACTTAGTCAGAAGATAATGACAAGCACTCACAAAATCTTCTCTCTGCTTTTTTTTTGGTCCATACAAAATCTTCTCTCTCTCTCCATTCAACTTAATCGAGCTTGACATTTGATGGGGGATTAATTTAAGTGCTTTTCCCATGGAGGTGGACCACCAATCACTCTCCCATAAAAAGAAAAAACAAATACAATAATATTTTATTCTTTGTTTATAATATTTTTCATTAAAAAAATATTGTATTACTAAAAAACCAATGGTAACTTAAAAATAAAAATCCAAAATTTTATTAAATATTAAAATTTTAATTATCAAAAATTAAATAAGAACCAGTAACTACAATATTGTATTACAAGCATTCCTATAACATCATTGAACTTGGCTGTTTTACTAAAGGCAAGACAGCATCAGTAACGACAATAGCACACAAAATGACCAAAACATGTCACCAAAAGAAAGTGTTCTATCCCACAATTATTGTTTATTATACTGAGAAAACAGAACAGGTGCAAGTCATCTTTCTCCCCATAACGCACGCACCAGGATGCAATCCCATCTCCGGCTTTATACCTACACGCAAGTAAAGCGATTTCATTAAAAGAGGTTGGTCTCCTCACCATCATTCAGACTGTTTATGAGGGAGGGGGTGGTTGATCTTACCCTCCTTCAAAACTATATTAATTTAAAAATAGTCACCGCCAGTAAATTAAATTATTTAAATATAAAAAATTTAAAATAATTTAAGTTGTATTTACTCATCGTACATATCCCAATAATATTATTGGGAAGATGATATAGACATATGGTCCAAATATTTTATAAACTTCATGGTCAAATAAATCTTAATCTTGTTTAGTGACTGATCTTAATAAAAAGATTTTTCCATAATTAATTCTTAGTGATTAAGTCATAAATGCGATAGATTATCCCAACGTAAAGTGGTGACACACTAATTTTCTTCTTTTTCGATTTTGAGAGTTACCCTAGACGATGTCTTTCTCCGGACACGTGAAACCGTGGAAGCACAACCCAGCAAACCATCCAAAACCCCTGCGATGATCAAACCGAACCTCGTATCAGTGAAAAAGTCTAAAACCTCCGCACAGCAGAAACAACGACTAGACTACACCCACAAAAATTAATTAATAAATAAATGAATGAATGAATGAATAAATAAAATAGAGAGAGAGAGAGAGAGAGAGAGAGAGAGAGAGAGACTTGAGGCGAGAGAGGTTGGTCCAGGAGGATTCGACGCCCTTGAGCTTGAGTTTGGAGTTGGCATTAGTCACTATTATGATTTTGGAGTATTTCACAAAGTCACTTGGCATTAGCAGTTTGCAATTGGAGGAATCAGCAGCAGCACGGACCCAAACGAAAGCGTTTCGGTCAGGATTGGAATTGTAATAGCAGAACCTGGTAGCCTTCAATTCTATGGACTGACCTGGTTTCATTACGGTTTCCGACCGGATAAGGTGGGAAGGCCACAGAACTTCCTGCAGCTTCACCACCTCCTCCGCTCGATTCTCGATTATAGTAAATCTAGATAGGAACGGAACGTTGGAATCCATCTGCATCTTCTTCTCTTTGAGAAAGACGAGAGAGAGAGTTGTAATGAGGTGAAGCAAGGCAAATGGCTAAGCAAAATTTTCTTATGAGGAATAGAAGTATTTATAGAATCTACGTCAGCGTAAGCCGAATTCGTTGACAAAGGCGTTTTAAAATGGTGGAATGTGTTATTAAAAGTTAGGAGAGAGAGTTGTGGCACTGGCTATTGTCGAGGGGATATGTTTTTGCCTTATGATTCGACAATCATGTTCCCAAATTCACAAAGTTGGTTGAGGTCGTTTTTAATACTACTAGAATCATAGAACTTTTCAAAATCAAGGCAGTGCTACCATTGTCCAGCCAGTCATAATGAAATTGAACCCCTCTATTCTTTTGATCATCAATATGCAATATCTATGATTCGAGATGGATTAAATTTTTAAGGAAACAAGCTTTATCGATATCTAATTTTCTTTTTATATATATGAAATTTAAATTTAAAATTTTATTAAAAATATCATAACATAATCATGGAATGGACCAGAGGTGAATCTAATAGATCTTTAGAATTATTTAGACTGAGGATTTATCCAATTGTATCGGCTCTCAACTATCATTTAACCTGGTGCATGAGGTAATTAATTTATAGTTTACATATTATGATGGCAAAAAACTTCAAAATATTGTAATTTTTTTCGAATAAATAATTTTTAAATTATAATACAATTTAACAAGGGTTTAGATCGTAGAGATTGCTATGTAATCTAGATTGATTTCAAAAGATTAATCATTTGAGTCATAATAAATAATATTTTAATGATTTTTTATAACCCAAACAAAATATTTTAATGATTTTGACAATATGATTGAAAGCTTACCTAAATTTTTGTCCTAATTAGTTTTATCAACCAATTATTTAATGGGAGCTTTCAACCCACCCTTGGTTTGGGAAATAGAAAGCGGTGACTGTCGCGTAGGGGAGAGTGGAACTTTTGATATTTCTTTCGATTCCATTATCGAAATCCTAACTTAATAAGCATGAAACGCACATTAATTCATTTACTGGTGATTACACGATAGTTGTTCTAAACTCATGCACAGGATTTCCTTGCTTAATATACTTGTATGGAGTGAAAAATTTACAAGTACCAATGCTTAATTATTAATACCCGTTAAATAAAATTTTAAATTTGAGTCTTTTATATGAAAAAAATAAGTGTTGAGACACTTTAATCAATTAAGATTTTAATTTGATTCGTAATAAATTTAATCAAATTTAATATGATTGTGTTGTTGAAAATTTATGAGTAATCTTGAAATTTTGTGGCTTCAGTGAGCCATCTCGATTCTTAAAAAGAAAAGTCATGGGTTGGTACATTGACAAGGTACAACTAATAAAAGGAGTCCTTAGCTTTGTTGCAAATCCTAACCATGATCAGGGTATATAATCCACCGGAAACAACTCCAGAAATCTTGCCGACAAAGCAAGTCAAACCCTAAAATTTTGGTAATCAACAGAAACCATTAGCAAGCCCACTTGTTGTTTCCCATCCCTTTGATAAGTGAAGCCAGTCCATTTTGGTTGACGGCCATTTAAAGCTTAGTTTCAAATTTGATACAATCGATGTATGTGAACGATAATAATTGTATTATAATTTAAAAATTATAATATTAGTTAAGAAGACCATCCTAGAAAATAATAGCACAAATTATGGAACAAGTTATAACAACAATATAGTAATATTGGTTTGGAAAAAGCTCCTTTGGGATATCATTGGCTACCAGCTCATGAGAAAAAAAAACAATGATACAGAAATATTTTGTTTAATGTGTGAGGTGACAAGGGCCATGAGAGAAGCAACACTGCAAACTGTCACACGCTGTCAACCATTCTTTCAACAATATATTTATACTTATTAATATGATATTTTCAGTAATTTATACTAAACAAGCTCCTCCTAATAATGTGTTAAATGCCTTCGATCGAAAAGAATGCCGGCTGGGCTTCCTCAAACCACCCCACCGATCAAGCCCGAGTCTGAGAAGAATTGTAAAAATCAAATGGGTCCCCACTCGGCCGGGCCTTTCCACCGGCGCTTTTCAATCCCCAACGTTAGGTCTCTCCCTCTCTCTCTCTCTCTCTCTCTCTCTCTCTCTCTCTCTCTCTCTCTCTCTCTCTCTCTCTCTCTCTCTCTCTCTCACAAAGAAAGTCAGCATATACGCATAGACATTAGAGACACTCCAGCACAACAACAATTATTACCTGACGCGTCTTTGAAAGAGATTTAATAACCTCTCTCCTGATACGCGTTCTTGACCGTGAGAAAAGTTTTTAAAGTGCAACTCTCTAGTTGATCTCTCTCTCTCTCTCTCTACACGCACAAGTGTATTTTGAGAAGCCCATATTTGGCCTCCAAATTGCTCTCAACCAAAACTAGTGCAATAGCTAACGCCCACCCCCCCAAAATTTATATTTAGAAATATAAAAATAAAATAATTCAAATATTTTTAAAATTAAATGAATTCATATAAAATTTGGCTACATAAGAAATTTAAATGTTAAAATTTTTTATTAAAAGTAGTGTTTTGTTTTTCTTATTGTTTCTTTTCAAGGATCTCGAGGACGACTGCCACTTTAGTTTATAAAATGAGGAAAGCACAAGTTAGGTACATATATTCAACTATTTCTTTAAAGAAGGTTTAATCGATAAAATTTAGGTAATGGTCGATAATTTATCACCGATAACTGATAATTGAGGATAATTTTATAAAACGACAAGTTTGTATTAACTAAATTCATTTCAATTTTCAAAATAAAGTAATATATAAAAATTTTAGACTATATTGGATATTTAAAAATTATAATTCAATACAATTTGGTGACATGAACAGAATTCATGTTAATTGCACAAGACAGGTGCTCTTAACAAATAATGAAGCATAGTATATACCATTTACAATTTTGTTTTAAATGTTTTAGTTAATTGTTTAAACTGCACAAGGAAGGACATAAAGGTTAATATTATTTCAATTCCTTAAAAAAGAAAGAAAAAAATGGTTGAAGTTTAACCAGGAATTGGTTGAATTGAAGGAAAGGAAAGGAAAAGAGAAACAAAAATAAAAGAAAAGAAAAGCAAACCCGTAACAGCTGAGAGCAGCCAGAAACAAAAAGAAGGCCCCCAAAATTCATTGGTGGCAAAAGTCAGTTTGACATTTTCACTTCAAGGCAAAGAAAAAGAAAGAAGATGAAAATTTTATATATATAAAAAGAAAAGGGCAACAATGCCTCAAAATATTCAACACCTTCTGAAAACCATCATGAACCTTCTTCGATCCTCCCTCTCCTTCTCTCTCTCTTTACCCTAAATTATACACAAAATAAAAAATAAAAAAATTGAGATAATAACCCAAATTCAATATAATGTTATTAAATGGGGAATATTATAAAATATTTCTTATAAAATGTAATTCAATACCCTTACCTTGAGATATGTTTAGATATAGCTTTCAAACCCAGAGTATCATAACTTGTAATTATTATTTATAACAGTGGTGTGTTGGATGTATGGATAGGATTTTTTCTTTTCTTGTTACTCATTACTGGATATATTATTCCATTCTACATTTTCAAACTCAAGAATCTTCAAACTTGACAGGCCCACTCCTTCTGTTTTTATTTTATTCATTTTTATTAATTATTTCACTGAAAATGTGCAATAAACAAGAAGTTGGTTTGGATTCACCGAAAATGTGTGATTATAAATTCCAAATAAATTAATGCACAAACCCTACAATATATTTATTTTTTTTAAATTACTGATATTCGGTAATTATATTGATTCAATTAAAGTTGATTCAAAACGAATTAAGGTTTTTAGAGATAAAACTCTCTCTTTTCACTATATGTAAATCCTAAATCTTATTTAAGTACCAATACCCTACCACTAAGCTAACTAGGTATCACCGGTAAAATATATACATGAATGAATGTTTTTAGTTAATTGTTTAAACTGCACAAGGACGGACAAAAAGGTTAAAACCACTGATTGCTTTTCTATAGTAACTTAATGGTAAAAATGTTTGTGCCACATTCCGAATAATTTCTTTTAGTCCCTACTTGAAAGATTATCTTAAAAAGGATTATTATCACCAAAAAAAAAAAAAAAATCTTAAAAAGGATTATTCCACCAACAGCCAACACGAGGATATGGGCCAAGATTTCGGTCATATTTGGGTTTGGCTCAAATAGGTCCAACTTGTTATACGACAGATCCAGTGGTCTTCTGTAAGTGTTATCGATCAGGATCGTCATGCAGCCAAATCATTTTGTTCGCAGAGCCATCTTCCGCGGAGTTAACTCACTTCCAACACATTGAATCCACAAATTATTACCGGTGTACGAGTGGGTTTGGGTACGAAAAGATCATCTAGAACTTGGACTATATTTGCACCCTCACCTCACTCTTTGGGCCAAACCCAAACCAAGACTAGCAATAAAGTTACTGAAAGACAGGCTCAACCTCGAAAAAGTCCACACTGGCATTGGCAACAACATGAACTCATCAAAAGCCAATGGAAAAATGTCCGATGTGGTACAAAGATTATGAAAGCTTTATTATAGGAACGGAAACGATGGCGCATATGTTTTGAGCAAAAGTGGAACAATGATAACCGCAATAGTAGCAGCAGCTGTCCTCCGTGGATTGCTAAAGGAGTCATGATTAATGTTCGGTTGGTTTAGTAATCAGACACTAATATTTTATAAATAAAATTTTGAGTTTACCTTTTATAATAAAAATAGATATTGAGAAAATTTTTCCTCTTAGAGGTCTAAACCAATTCAAACTAAGTTTACTGAAACCTTACTTAATATGATTATGAGACATCGATCATTTATTTTAAAAAAAGTTGTGCTTGAACGTGGGCTTCCAACTATAACACGGTACCTCGAGGTACCTGTTCATCTCCCTACTTGTATTCACACCTCACTCTTGCTTCCCATTTCTTTAGAGCTTGAACACAGACATGCAAGCTTATTCCATTTGAAAATTTTTCTAAGTACCTCAACTTTTGCTCTTCCATGGCACGTAAAGATTTTTCACCATGGTGATAAGGGACATTCGGCCGACGTAGGAAGCCCCCAAATCTTTCATCATTTTTTTTAAATGAATGGTGAAGATGACAAAGATCTGACCTTCTTAGAAGTTGGAATTGATTCAGAAAATTTGAGATTTCTTGCTTAGGATAAGAAAATCTAAAGTAATTTGTAACAAATTGAAAGAAATTTGATAACAATTGGGATCATAGTTCCCAATTTCATGAAACCCTTGATTGTTCTAGGACGCTGATACCAAAGCAACAGGAGAAAAAGATTTTCTATTAGAGAGGAAAAACTAAAAATTACTTCTTATTATAAGTCCTACCATGTATACGCAAGGCAAATGTGTACTTAGGCTCAACAAAGGGTAACTAATCTACGAGCTTAGCTACTAATTACAGTTTTAACTATCTTTATTTGATAATTCCTACAGGTCAAAAAGGGATTTCTTGGCAAAGTTGGGAGACAATCAAAGGGCGACTCGGTTCAAAAGAAATCCCTTTTTAGCGAAGGACTTGCAAAGTAAACTCTGTGAAGTCCTAGCCCAGTGGTTTAGGGTTCAAAACTTTTCAAAAAAAAAAAAAAGTAACTTGAATTTCACAAGAGCTTTAAAGAATCAGGAAGGGGGTCCAGTGAAGGAAGAAACCGATGGACAAAACTTGTCAGTCGATCACTTCAAGAACCTCCTTTCTGTTACCAAAGATTTCATTCATAACCGCATTTGAAACCCCAACTCTCACCAAAAAAAAAAATAAAGAAACCACAACTTTTGTGATATCTGTTTCAAGTATTTTGCTTTGTTTTGCATTTGCCCTTTCTTTTCTCACGAGAATTTTCATACTAATCCATCCCAAATGATAGTACATGGCCCAAATTATATAGAGCTAGAAGATAGTCAAGCCCACAACACATCAACAGACCTAGTCGGTACTTGTGGATCACTCCCTTCTCGATAGCAAACTACTCGATCCCTAACGGATTAGTCCCAAGACCTCCTTAGCACTCAAATGTAAACTAATCGATTAAGGGAATATTCACTTCCCCTTAGAAGATGAGAAGAAGTTTAGGTGAATAAAAAGGGAATATACAATCGTAGTCGATAATGTCTCCAAGGGGACAGTCGAGTGGTCAAAATTCTTCTCCCCCGATCTAGAGATTTCATGTTCGAATTTCTGTATAACAAAAAAAAACATAGTTGATGATGAAAAAAATCTCCACGACAATCTAAATTTTCTATACTGATATGATTTTGCAATCTTTGAGAATCCTAAAACATGATTCCCTGAAATCTTGGGACATTGTCATAAAAAAATTAGGATTTTATCACATCGCTTACACATGACTCTCACATACGGAAGCTATATAAGCTCGAACGTGCCTACCGCCCAAATAGTTCTCTTGGCCCACACAAAAGCACACAAAAGCATTCAAAGTTCTAGCTCATATTTTTTTTTTCTTTTAAAAATTACTCTTTAACTTGATTATCAGATTCTCTTTCGTCGAAACACCCTTCCGATGGTCTTTTACAGATCTTGTTGATCGAGATCATCAGACGGTCAAATCTACGAGGTTTAAACCACCTTCAACACCAAGAAAATTTAGTTGACCCGCAACTTTGAACTTTTTGAGCTTTTATGTCATGGTTGGTGATCCAAATTCAAATAATTGATGATGCTCACGTAGCTTTTGCTTCTGTTCTTGAATTGCTATGGGTGCTACTGTGCCTAATGATTGGTGGTGCAGGTGCCACTTTTTGGTGCAAGTGTACCGGACGTGTTCTCCTAATTTGCAATGATTGTTTAAAAGGGTTCATGAAAAGTTCTTTTAGGTGTCCTTCAAGTGTGATTCTTATATATTAGACTAGGAGTCTAGGAGTAGATGTTTATAAATATAATGCCACTGTTTGTAGTTTCCTTAGAGTTGGTTCTCCCTTTTGGATAAGGTTTTCCTTTATGAGATTTCACTTTGCGTCGGATTTGCTCTCATATCACGCATTAAAACCTGTAATTATAAAAATCCTCCCCATATTTATAAGCACAAAAATATAGAATAATGGTGATAAAGTCATGATAATGATGTTTGTTTGAAACAATATATTTGTGCCAATAAAATAATTTAAATTTTGATATAATTCTGATAAAAATTAACTCATTCTTTAAAAATATGTCGATTAAATATTTAAAAATGTTTGATATATCTATTTTAAGAAATAATATAAAAATTTTGGAAATAATTTGATTTATTCAATAATTATTGAAGAGAGTTACTCAGTCTATTTTCATCAATTTTTAATTAAAAAATAATAAAAAAAGAACTTAACCGCAATGTAGTAACTGTAATTCACAAAAAAAAAACCCGATTTATAGCTTATAAAATACTGATGATTAACTTTAACGGGGTACAATAATGTTGTCAATTTTTATTTCACCCTTTTCCCTAGAAAAGAACAAAAAAAAAAAAAAAAGAAGAAGAATCAAGGCAGTGCTATCATTGTCAAGCCAGTCATAATGAAATTGACCCCCTCCAATTATTCTATGTCAAGATTGTACAAGTTGCCAATGGCCACAATTTCTTTGAAGTGAAGAAAAAGAAAACCCGGACCAGTTGATTGGGCCGAATGGGAAAGGTAGAATGTCACTCACACGCCCTCTCTCTCGAAATAAATTATCAATATACGATGTCTACGTTCGGTTTAAATTTAATTTGAGATAGATTAAATTTTAAAAAAAGTAAATTTTTTTAATAAATTTTATTTAAAAAATATCAAAATATAACCATAAAACCGACGGGTGAATGTCCTGAATCTTTTAGAATTGTTTGGACCGAGGCTTTATACAATTGTACCGGGTCTCAACTAGCATTTAACCATGAGGTAATTAATATATAGTTTACATATTATGATGGCAAAAAACTTCAAAATATTGTAATGTTTTTCGAATAAATAATTTTTAAATTATAATATAATTTAATAAGGGTTTAGATATTAGAAATTGTTATGTAATCCAGATTGATTTCAAAAGATTAATCATTTGAGTCATAATAAATAATATATTGAACCCTTCTGGTGGGGTAGGCACCCTTACTTCCAATTATATATATAGTAATGTTGGTTTGGAAAAAGCTCCTTCGGGACATCATTGGCTATCACCTCATGAGAAAGAAAAAAAAAACAATAATATAGTGATATTTAAATGATTTAATTAAAAAACACATACTATGATTTTTTTAAAACACAAAAAAATATATATAAATGATTTGACAATATGATTGAAAGCTTACCTAAAATTTTGTCATGATTAATTTTATTAACCAATTATTCAATGGGAGCTTTCACCCCACCCTAGGTTCCTAAGCTAAACCTTGATCCGGAAGACCATCCTTAAAAAGGGCAAAAATTATGGAACAAGTTATTACAACAATATAATATATATATATATATATATATATATATATATATAGTAATGTGAGTTTGGAAAAAGCTCCTTTGGGATGTGACAATTCATATAAAATTTGACTATATGAGAGATTTAAATGTTAGAAATTCTGGTTCTTTTCGAGGCTCTCGAGGACAACTGCAACTTTAGTTTACAAAATGAGGAAAGCACAAGTTTGGTACATACATTCAACAATTTCTTCAAAAAAGAAAGAAGGTTTAATCGATAAAATTTAAATAATGATTGATAATTTATCACCGATGATAACCGATGACTAACGGTAATTTTATAAAATAACAAGTTTATATTAACTAAATTCATTTTAAAGATGGTTCCCTTCTCTTTGACGGTTTGTAAGATAGAAACCACTTAAAAACACTTAAACAATTTGAAATCCCAGGATCTTCTTCTTAATGACACGAACCTATTTTTATTTCTTGCTCCTTCCCATTTAAGAAAACAGTTCAGCGAATTGAATTGGTGGCTTTCTGCAGTAGAGATATGGGAATCACATGATAATGCATCATTCTAAAGTTCATTACACTCACTAAATTGCATGTTTGCCTCCGCATAAAACACTAAAGATTTCAAGCAATGAACCTGGGGACAACTTCACTATAGTTGAGGGACACACATATAAGACAATATGGGGGCAAAAGAAGTTAAAATATGACCCAATTTACCCTCGATCCTTTTTTTTTATTACACAGATATTCAAATCTGAAATCATCAAATTAGAGAACAGCGATTATGATCACTAGACTGTCTTGTTTGAAATCCCTCAACCCTTTCAAGATTGAACTCCAATCCATTTTAATACACAAAGGGGGTTTTACCACTGTTTAGCATAGTGGTAGGATATTAGATTCCTTCGATCAAGATTTCGAGTTTAAATTTTGATAATGAAAAAATAGGTTTTGAAAAAACCAATAGGCAGCACAATATTTAGATCGAATTAGTTTGACAACTCGAATACCGGTTAGTTTAACACCTAAGAATAATAATAATAATAATAATAATACACAGGGGTTTTGAGTGCCCTCTACTCTCCATTTTAGGTTAACACCATATATTTGTTTGTGGAGAAACTTTATTTGAAAACCCCTGTTTCTACATTTTTCAAGAAAAATAGTAAAGAGGGGCACCCACCCTAACTTATGTACCTATCTACATCTGGAGTTTCACATCCGGAGTTTTGCTTACTATCTTCCTTCGTAAAGACAATAAGACACCCATATCTAGCGTGAGGTAAACCAATCCATAGAAACAATAATTTCTGCAACAAAATCTTATGCCCCTCATCATATCTTGTGCAGATGATTCAACTTTCCCATCGCAATGGTGATTGCCAGGACACACACACACGCACTCTTTGACAAAGCCATTCGATCCTAAAATTAGTTGGAATTGACTACACAAATTTGCCCTCCCCAATTTTGCAAAAGTTGAAATTTTACCACAAAACCCTACAACTCGAGAGGAAGCTGAACATCATACCTCCTCAATGCCCCCCCCCCAATTGACAAAAATCTGCATTAACCACTGTAATCTAGGCATTCATTTTTAAAAAAAAAAAAAATTTTCACGCGATGATACCCACAACATAAAATGAACACAAATTTCAATCAACGTCTCCAATATTTAAATATATCAAACATTGGATTCAGAACAAACAGAATAGAAAAGTATATTTATCGTCCGGAATCCAAAAGCAAACGAGCACAGGTCATTTATCCGAGAGAAAAGAAAAATGTACAATACAGTTGAGAGAGAAAGAATCAAACTTGCTTGGCGGGAGATTACCTAAAATAGTTGACAATATAAATTCAGAACAGACAAAATATTTTAACGATTTGACAATATGATTGAAAGCTTCCCTAAAATTTTGTCCTAATTAATTTTATTAACCAATTATTTAATGGGAGCTTTCAACCCACCCTAATTTCCTAACCTAAACCTTGATCCAGAAGACCATCCTAAAAAAGGGCAAAAATTAAGGAACAAGTTATAACAACAATATATGAAAAACAAAACAATAATGAAAGAGAGACATGGGGCTCACTACAAGAAAACACGTTATCAGCGATGAAAAATTACCGATGAAAAAAATCCGTCGGTAATAGGGACGAATTTGTGATAGATTAACGTCAAATAGAATACCGAGAGATTTGTGACGGATTAACGACGATAATTAGTAACAGAAATATTTTCGTTGCTAATCCGTCGTTGTAATGATCCACTGTTAAAAAAAATTATAAACCTATTAGCGACGAATTATCGACAAAACTTTTAGCGACGGAAACTTTCCGTCGCTAATTCATCGGCATATTGGTGAAGGAAAAAAAAAAATATATATATATATATACAACTATCAGCAACAGATTAGCGACGTAAATTCTAGCGACAGAAATTTTAGCGATGGATTGTTTTTTATTATTCATAATTTATTTATTTATTTTTTCTTCTCTTTTATTATTTTATAATTATTTTATTATTTTATTTATTTTATTTATTCTATTATTTTATTATTTAATTTAATGGACAAATAAAAAAATAATTTGCTATTCTATCTTAATTTATTAAAGAAATATTTTATTTTTTTATTTAGTGCAAATTTAATCAATATATATCAAATTTAAACAATTAGAAAAATTCAATGAAAATACTCAATGAAAAAAATTATTCCAAGGTAACTGGAAAAAAAAAGAGATGTGAGTGAGATAAAAAAAAATTGTGAGAATGAGATTAATATTAAAAAAAAAGTGAGAGTCAGATAATAAATAAAAACATAAGATATCATAGAACGGATTGTAGCACGGTGGTTGCATAACTCATATTCCATCTTGGAGGCGCGGGTTTGATTCCGCGTGAAGACACATTTTTTGAAACAAAATACAGGGCACGTGGGTCGGGCGGGCGGGTGTGGGTGTGTGGTCGCGGACGGGGCGGCGTGTATGCGCGTGAGGGTTTCAGAATTAGTGACAGAATGATAGTGAATTATTAGTGACGGAAAAATTCCGTCGCTAATATTTTTACATATTTTCTTCTATCAACGACGGATTGCGATGGATTTTTTTTCGTCGCTAATATTTAATGACGGATAGTATTCCGTCGGTAATATTTAGCGAGATAGTTTTTAGTGATGGATTTAGTGACAAAAAAATTGATCGTTAATACCTTTTAGCGATAGATTTTTTAGTTTCAACGACAGATATTTTCGCCGCTGATACTTTATTTTCTATCCTTGGCTCATTAAGCATTCAAAATTTAAAATGTTACGTTACCAGCAATTCAATTATTTTTTCTTTTGTCTTTCATAATTCGGTCAGCACAACTTTTGTACTTAAGCTCAATTTTCTCAAGACCCTCCTCCCACAAGCAGAAGTTCAAACAAGTATGGAAGCAAGCAGAGTAGATCAGTTGAAGCATGATGAAAGAGAGATGTCCTCCATAAATTACCGTCAAGAAAAGCGGGTAGATGCTCTCAGGAGCAAGGCCATTTATCTCACCATTGCCTACTTTATCTTCCAGATCCTCATCCTCCATTCTCTCATTGCATCTTCCTCTTCCTCTTCCTCTTCTCTCAAGTGCCGGCATTGGTGGATTCTATTCATCCTCTCCCTCCTGGTTTCATTCCTCTACCTCATTACCTTCTGCCATATCATCATCAGGTTTGCCAGAACCCGCTATCAACTCGACTTGATGCGGATCGACCACGAGGCAATCAGGCGTGAACTGATCACCCACGAGTTGTGCAGTGATAAATCAGAGGTTTTGAAGCCGGACAAAGTGGCTTGGTTCAAGAGATACGTTTATATTTATCTAGTCTTCACTTGCTTGCTTGCTTTTGCTGCTGTCATGCTCTTCGCTTGCCATGCGCTTCCCTGCCATGCGTAAAACTCTATATTTTAATTATATAATTTGATTATAAGTTAGTCAAAATATATTGACATGAAGTGAAACTTTGTTTATTTAAGTGTCTGTTTGTATTTTATATCTCGTTTGAAACCCTACAAGCGTGTTTGGGGTGGTTTGCAAACTTAGTTTGAAAAGTTTCTAAGTTATAAAATATTATTTTATTATTATTATTATTTTGGCTTGAAATAACTAAAAAGAGCATTAAAGGGTAAATGTGGGATACTTATATATATAGGGTAAAAGTGAGATTATAAAAAATTAATGAAAATATCTTAATTAGTTTATAGGTCAAACACTACCAGAAAACACGGTTTCAGCGATGGAAAATTATCGACAGAAGAATATCCGTCGGTAATAGCGACGAATTTACGACGGATTAACGTCGGATTTTTTACCGAGGGATTAGCGACAGATTAGCGACGGAAATTAGCGACGGATATAAACTAAAATACAAATTTGAAAACTACTATGTCATCCATTCCTATCCAAAACCATTTTCTCTTCTAAACCCTTAATTTTCAAATCTTTACGGATAATTTGCATCCAAGTTTTCAGCGGTTTACCTCTACGTTTTACTAAATGTGTTTTTTATGCATTTCTTATGCATATTATCGAGTTGAGACAATGTCTGATATATCAAATACTTTCTTTTAAGAAATATCACAAAAATTCATTAATAATTCTGATTTATCCGATAATTAGATAATTATACGAAGAGAATTACTTTTTATTACACAGTGGATTTTCATGAACTTTTAATTAAAAAAGGAAAAAAAGAATTTAAGCACAATGTAGTAATTGTAATTCACAAAACAATCGATTTATAGCAGATAAATCGGGGTACAATAATTATATGAAGTAATTATACGACAATGTAGTAATTAACGAAGAGTCACATTTTCATGATTAAATTTAACGAGGTACAATAATAATGTTTTCAAATTTTCCCCCTTTTCTTTAGAAAAGATAAAAAGAAATAAAGAATAAAAAATTCAGGCGGTGCTACCATTGTCAAGTTGGTAATAATGAAATTCACCCTCTCTATTATTCTCTCTCTTTTTATTTTTTAATACTTTACCGATATCTAAAATTATATTTCGATTAATTCAATTCAAAATTTACGGTAATCAATTTCAAATGTTATTATTTTAATATAATTTTTTTAATTTAAATTTAAAATTTTAATTAAAAAATCAAAATATATTTTGATTAACTTAATTTAAAATTTATAATAGTTTATTTAAGAGGTTATTATTTAAGTATAATTTATTTTATTTTTAAAATTTTAATTAAAAAATCTAAGATTTCTTCTCTATCACGATGCGCAAGAAGACAATCGCCGCAACTTTCTTGAGAGTGAAGAAAAAGAAAAACCAGCCCAGCTGATTGCGCCAGTACGCGTGGTAGAATTTCACCCCTTTCTCTCTCTTATATATATATAATATATATATATATATATATATATAAATTATCCACATTTATAGATAATCAACATTCACTATTTATATTAAATTCGATTGAATCTAATTTAAAATATATTAAAACTTTAAAATATAATTTATTTTTTTAATTCCAATTTACTCAAATTTAAAATTTTAATTTTATTTAAAAGATACATGTACATTATTATAAGATCAACAAGAAGTTGGTGTCACAAATGTTCAGAATTATTTGGATTGAATCTTCCAGCAATTGTACGTCTTAACTAGCATTTAACCTGATGCATGAGGTAATTAATATATATTTTACATGTTATGGTGGAAAAAATTCAAAATATTGTAATTTTTTTGAATAAATAATTTTTAAATTTTAATACAATTTAATAAGGGTTTAGATTTTAGAAATTGTTATCTCTAATCCAGATTGATTTTAAAGGATTAATCATTTAAGTCATAATAAATAATATATTGAACCTTCTAGTGGCAGCACCCTTACTTCCATTTTTTTTTAGATGGTCCGCTGCTTAGAGTTCAAATTTTGCATTTGAAAATTAAAATATATATATATATATATTATGATTTTTTTTAAACACAAACAAAATATTTTAATGATTTTGACAATATGAGTGAAAGCTTAACTAAATTTTTGTGCTAATTAATTTTATTAACCAATTATTTAATGGGAGCTTTCAACCTACCCTAGGTTCCTAAGCTAGACCATCCTAAAAGGGGCACAAATAATGGAACAAGTTAATAACAATATAATTGTACCCAATATATATATATATATATATATATAAACACATAATATAGTAATATTAGGTCCTATGTGACAATTCATATAAAATTTTGATAACACGAGAAATTTAAATATTAAAAAGTTGTGTTTTGTATTTCTTATTGGTTGTTTTCAAGGCTCCGGAGGACTAGTGCAATTATAGTTTATAAAATGAGGAAAGCACAGGTTATGTACATACACAAATTATGGTTTTCAATTTCAACCATTTCATGACCCGGCGGTGGGGACTGATTCTTTGTGGGTCTCAAGACTCCCAATGGAGTTGATGTCGTGTTGAATTTAATCCCCCTGGTTTGGTTAATTGTACCAATATTTCAACTCTGTATTTTTTTTTAATACTATTCCTTTATGGAAAGGGGGAAGAGAGGGAGAGAAAGAGAGAGAGAGAGAGATTGAGTGGACAAGACGAATCCCTTTTTTCTTGATGTGAGGACCATAGAGTCAATTGCGTAGATAAAACGCCTTAGCGTGAGGAGCGTAGAATCAAGAAAAGTCAAGTCCGCTCCGCTGCCTCAAAACAGAATTCAGAAATGTGGGGAGAGGAATTAGGAGTCGGCTGCTGAAGCCTTGTTTGGCGTCAAATATCGAAGGTTAGTCCATCACCTGCCTTTGTTTATTTTCGTTCCTATATGACAGCCACTTTATTACAATAAAATCACCCACGTGAACTTTTCCCGGCGATTTCTCTGCATGAATAGTTGGTCTCCCACGCCACAGCTCATATATCCAATCTTAGTCATGAATTAATATGAAAAAGGTTGTTGTCTTTTTTATGTGCATAATACCTCACTAACTTCAAATAATTTAGGGAAAAAAATCATGTATGAATCCTCCGATGGCAAAATTTTATAAAACAACGTAATTTTTTAAAATAAAACTTCGTTCGATTCCAAACATAACCTTATTTTTATCGATTCTTCAAAATGCATCCATATTTTATGTAAATAATTTAAATTTGAATACTAATTCAAAGTTAAAATCTTATATTTAAACTAATATAAAATTTTTAAACTCATGTATTTTAAAATTTTAAAATCTTAAACTCACAAACTTACAAGTTCATATAAACTTTTCGATTATTATCAAGAGTATGACCTAAAGTCAAATAATTTTGTCATCATGGATTTCAAATCCAAGTAAGGGGGAGAGTTGTATTAGGTAATCTGTCGGTATAAAATTAAGATAAAAATTTTATATATGGATTTTTTACGATATTAATAAATTTTAGTATTAAATGTTATTTTTTTAGCACAAATATATGCTTCCCTCTATTATTATTTTTTTTTTTGCTTCAAATATGCTTCCCTCTATGCTAAACCCAAATAAGCCATGATAGTCACATATCCTGTCTCGTGTGTCTTTTTTTCATTTTTTTTAAATTATCGATATTCGATAATGATATTAAATTTGATTAAATTTGATTTAAATTAGAAAATGTTTAAGGGATAAAATTCTTCCAACGACTTGAAACTCATACCTTACTTAGGGATACTGGTGTCCAAATACCGGATCAACTAGACTTGTGTGTCTTAAATTTATGTATAGATTCTTTATGGTATTAATAAGTTTTAGTATTGAATGTTATTTTTTAGAACAAATAGATGCTTGCCGCTATACTAAACACAAGCAGGCCATTATAGTCACATATCCCCGTGTGTCTTGTGTGTTTTGTAAATTCCTTCTCTGCTCTCTTTTATTAATTTTGATTTTTTTTATTTTTAATATTTTTAGGTAAAATGAAATATTTTTTCTAAAAAATATAAAATTTTACAACAAAGAATTAAATTTCTGTACAAATAAAACTGAAATTGTTATTATATTATTAAGTATATTAAAAACTCCTAATACATCTACTTCACTGAACCCCTGCTCTCCCAAACCATTAACATATAAATTAGGAAGGGTGGACCCTACTCCCATGGATGTTGGGCTGTGGTTTGAATTTTGCCCCTAAGGCATTCAAATTTAAAAAGTTACCGTTGTGAAATTCTTTTTTTCTTTCTTTCTTTCTTTCTTTTATAAATTGGTCAGTTGAACTTTTGTTCTTAAGCTCAATTTTCTCAAGAGCCTCCTCCTTGAAAGAAGTATGGAAGCAAGCAGAATAGATCAGCTGAAGCATGATGAAAAAGAGATGTCCTCCATAAACTACCGTCAAGAAAAGCGGGTAGATGCTCTCAGGAGCAAGGGCATTTATCTCACCATTGCCTACTTCATCTTCCAAATCCTCGTCCTCCATTCTCTCATTGCCACTTCCTCTACCTCTTCTCTCAAGTGCAGGCGTTGGTGGATTCCATTCAGCCTCTCCCTCCTGGCTTCATTCCTCTACATTGTTACCTTCTGCCATATCATCGTCATGTTTGTCAGATTCCGGTATCAGCTCGACTTGAATCGACTCCACCACGAGGCAATCAGGCGTGAACTGATCACCCACAAGTTGTGCATTGATAAATCAGAGGTTTTGAAGCCCGACAAAGTGGTTTGGTTCAAGAGATACGTTTACATTTATCTGGTCTTCGCTTGCTTGCTCGCTTTTGCTGCTGTCATGCTCTTCGCTTGCCATGCGCTTCTCTGCCATGCGTAAAACTCTAGATTTTATTTACATAATTTGATCCTAAGTTAGTCAAAATATATTGATACGAAGTGTAACTTTATTTATTTAAGAGTGTGTTTGTATTTGTGTCATGCTTCTGTATTATATTATTAAATTGTATTTGACCTGTTGGAAAAAGGGTTTTAGATTGAATTCTGTCAAAAATAAAAAGAGGCTGGTATTATGCCATTTTAGATTTTTTTATTTACAAATTTAATTTCTATTTGCAATTTCTACATTTTTTTTACTTAAGTAAAAAGATTATTACAAATAATAAAAAATAAAATTGACCTTCTCCAAACAAATCAATTGTAATGGTTTTAAGTACAAATGAAGTTTGATGCCGCATTGTAGTATTACACATAAACAACCTTTTACCACATTGCATCCAAATGATCTGGGGGAGTGAAGTGAATTTAAGGGTCAAAAACAAATTGTTTTCATAAGCAAATCTAATAGCCATTCTCCCCATCCCTTGCTCCAAACGAAGGTACATGCTCTACACTTCACTAGCGGATGGTATCAATGTTTGCCCCCCTAACACTTGGCACAGAGATTGAAGGAAAAACATGGGAGACTCATAAATGATCCTACAGTTGGGCCATAGGTGGTAAGTGCAAGAATGGATGACACTTGGCCGAGCTAAGAGTAGGATCTTTACTAGCACCAGCAAGAAGACACACAGCAGATGACTTTGTGCAGAAATCAGCTCATGCAACTAAACATTTGCTAGTAGAAGCTACTGCAATGGATAAGCCAAAGAGGTTATATTATGACTGAAACTAATGACAGCCAAAAATTTACCCTAAGCTCCTAAATGTGAGCAGGGAATCTGATCAGATCAACAACCAGAGAATGAGTGAAAAGACCAATGTGGCAAATGGATACTTCATTAAAATGTATAGTTAATTATGAAAACTACGCAAAAATTCATGGGATTCGTGCACGATGTTTCAGGTTGTAACTTTCTCAGCTCCTATAATGTCAATCAGTAAAACTGTCCCTAAAATAGATCAATACATTTGTCAATTCTGTTAAAAAGGCTCAGAAATTCAAATTAATGCAAGTAAAGATGATAGCACCACATTTGTGCACTCTGTTACCACCTCAGCCCCGAGGGAAGATCTTAAACATTGCTTCCTTACCCACCTACTAGATCATGGGACAGACAAACATATGCATAATACTTGCATAAAGCGTGAGCCTGAGCTATGAAGGCATCCTACGATATCTGAAGACCAGTCGAATAGATCATAAGAATGATACCTTATAAAATACTTGTCTATCCACCGAAGCCTCTATCACATTTTCTTTGCGTCCTCTCTATTTTTCCATCACCTTATTGGTTTTGCAACTGTATTGACCAAGGCAGAAACATGGACAAGACTTGCCCTTCAGAAATCCATCTTTCTGAGTAACAATAGCTGTATCGCCTGTGCCTACTAAAATACTTTGACAAGAATAGTGTACATACTGTTTTGTGCAGCTCGAGCTAATAGTTGGCAAGAAGAGGTTCACTGCTCCACATCTATCCTGCCCGACAAGATCAGAATCCTAGATAAGTACCAAACACGACAACAATATATGGGACAAAGACAACAAGTGACCTGTCAAAGGAAGGAAAGAGAAAAGCATGTGACATCTTTGTCACTATCCACAAGTCCTACCACAAACCACAAATCAGATACATGCCGTATGTAGCCATGAACTTTACTAAGAGATCATTTTGTAGACTCTGAATCTAAACTCAGGTGAGAGCGGACATGGAACTGTACATTGCAGAAATGCAGGCCTATGGAATATAGGTTAGGTCGTCTACCTTATCTCTTTACAATTATTAATGAGGTAAACAACAATTACTACAAAATGAACTGATCATCAATCTGAACCCTAGAAGTCTGCCTCCAATATAATCCACAGCGGGATACAATCACAAATCTGAATCTACCAGCAAAGCAGGCATTATAGTTAAGAGGCACTCCCAACTAGAGGAGAGAAATTAACATTGAAATGAGAGAACGATTTAGCAGAACCTTGCTACCTCGGCCTTGTTCATCTCCAGAGCATAACCTGATCAAGGGCCACAGGAACGATCAAATATGAACTTCTTTCCTACCTTCCTTGCCTAGATAGTCTCTCCCAGCAATATGACCAAGCCCCCTGATTCTACCAATATCTGTCGCTTCTGCCTTAATGCCCGTCACAGAAACATGATGTTCATCATCACTACTGCGAATGACAATATTGCAATAATCTACAAAATCACGGGGCATCAGAACCTTGTTGGCGCTAGATCCACCTAAAAACACCTCAATAGTCGCAACATCATCAAATGACAATATTGCAATAATCTACAAAATCACGGGGCATCAGAACCTTGTTGGCGCTAGATCCACCTAAAAACACCTCAATAGTCGCAACATCATCATAGTTGAACTCAGTTGATTTAACGTCAATGTGTCTCTTTGGTTCTATCCGGATAGTCTTCCTTGGTCCAACTGCATGTGGCACTTTGACTTGCAATTCTACCACTTGGCAAGTCTTGTTGTAAACCCGAGTCATTCTTCTCCCCGGTGCAGGCATGATCTGCTGGTTCCAGATCAAGCTAACCTTTTCTTCTCTTTTCTTTTCTCCTCCCCCCCCCCTTTTTTTTTTTATTGCTTTTCTTGGATTTGAAATGGGGCCGAAGGCCCAAATAAGCTACACCCTAGCACAGAGCCTGGAGAAGTGAAGGCCTTACCAGTCCCTCCCCAGCTTTGACCCGATGCCCAACAGGGGATTGCCAAGCACTATATCTTTGCTTCTTCCAAATGTTCCCTCAACAGAAAGGAAAGAGTGCCGTCTGCCATAAAGAAGAATCAGAGGCAGACTTAGAATTGGTGTTTATGAAAGAAATGTTACAGAAAGCATAAGATAAAAGGAGCGGCAGAAAAGGGGAAAATCCCCTCAGCACTCTGCAGATGTTTCTTCATCAACTGCAATATCCATTCATTTAGGTTAAGTGAATAAAATGATCACAGCTTGCACCAAGGTACAGTACCCTGACAAAAGTAGCCAACAGCGTTCTACTTTCTGAGCATATGGAAGCCATATATATAAATCATATACCTTTCCATATATCAAACAAGACTTCACTATAGGTTTGTTCCAAATGTTGGTATAAATATTACAAGGATGTATTTGTAGGAAACAGACTCCTCGGATATCCAAGGAGCTACTACTATGCAAGTGGATATATACAAAGTAAGACATAAATCCCTCCAAAATATTGGAAGTTAGACCAACTACGTATTATATTATGCGCGGGCGAGGGCGAGGGCGCGGTCAAACATCCCACATTCTTCCAACATCTTTCTGCGGAACTCTAATAGACTCAATAGCTTACAATGCTTCGTGATGATGGATCACAACACCGGGAAATGAACAAAAACAAAAGAGAAGTACTTGTCAAATTTGTGATTTCTTGAATTCATATGCACTGATTCTGACTAATTCTGAAAAGAAGAAAACCCTAAAATGGGGTATCAAAAGAGAGGGAAAAAAAAAGGCGTAGTCCTAGATCACATCCAACAAAAAGTGCTCAATCAAATAAAGAAAACATTTCAAGCTCAGATTCAGAAGCAACAGACCCCAAAAAAAAAGTCATAAGTCAATCAACTGAATATCACCCTATCAGTTAAAACAGTAGCAACTCAAAACCCTAAAAACGAAATTGAACATTTACCAAAATTTTTTGTCTAAGACCCAAATTGAAACCACCTTCTGATTCGTACCAAATTGCTTCATCACGAGAGAGAGAGAGAGAGTTGGATCGAGGATGGAGAATTTATAGGCTAATCTATAATGTTACATTGAAATTTTAGGAAAATACCAAGTAAATCTCTGTGCCGTCACTTGATCGCGTCGATGTGGAAAATTTTGCGGCGTCGGTTCGAACCTGACGGTGTTAAGGAACTGCTAACGGATTGGAATCGTGTCATCCTCTACTTCCACCTCCACAAGTGTTCGCCCTATAGAATCCAACGTTGAGAAATTAATGGAAGTTAAAGTCTCCCCCACCCGTGCCGCCGGTATATAGTGTAATAAAAATAAAGGTGGCGTCTAGGGACGGGACTGCGCGGTTTCGACTGGAAAACTAGCCCGAAAACCGGCCCTGCCGGCATATTTTTGTCCGGACCCGTAATCGGCCCATATGACCAGTAACCCAAAACAGACCAGCCGCTACAGTAACCGGGCGGTGTGATTCAAGGATTTTTTTTTTTTTTGGTACATGTTGAGACTCCAACTGAATCTACTACATGTGGGAGGAGGGAATGTCTCTTTGACGATTCAAGGAATTGTGAAACGGGGAATGGAACCAGCCCGGCGCAAGCCAAAACCAATTTTGAATTTTTTCAATTTTACTCCCTTCAACAACTATGAAACGACTAGTTTGAAACATATTTTGATTTATATGATCAAAAAATTTTCCTATAAATAGGACATACTTCATTTCCAAATATCTCACAATAAAATCTTATACTCTCTCCCACAATTTTATTCTGTTCACTACGCTCTTTAGAAATCTTTATACAACTACTTATTTTTTAATTTCCTACAACTCTCTCTCATTTTCTTTTTTCTAATTTTTAACTCTCTCACTTTTAACACATTTTCGGAATCTCCTAATAGTCATACCATTTACGATATCTCTCAAGATTTAGCAATATTTTAAAGTTCGAAATTCAAATTTTTAAGATTTGACAATAAACAACAGTGATCTCTGTCAAATCGATTACATTTTATTTTTTACAATTTTACATTTTTTACATATTTAATTCATTCGCATTATTTTTTTGCATATTTAAACTTTTTTTAAAAAAAAAAAAGGAACACATTCTTCACAATCTTTCCAACAATCTCCTCTCCTCTCATTTTCATTTTTTCAAAAGGACATTCCGGAAAACATAGATATTGATATTGGTTTTGAAAAAAAAAGAGAATATAATAATACATAATCTAACACCACACGTATTAGAAAAAATGATTTTAATATATGAAATTATTTTGTTAAAAATTATGAGTAAAAAACAATTTATAAAATTTGTCAACAAAAATATAAATTTTTGAAACGTTAGAGAGTGGGGACACTTAAGAGGCACGTAGTAAGAGATCATCCGGAAATGTTATGGGTATATTTAGATATACCGCAGAGACCTAAAAAATAGAACAAATAAAATGAATAGTACGTAAAAGTTTAGCACTTAATATAGTTGAATGTAAAGTTTTTGAAAAACATATTCAAAAATATTTACAACAGAGTTACAAAAAAAGTAATAGAAAAATCAGTATGAGGAGGTCACTATACCGATTTCAAACCTTAAAAGATGGTTTAATCATAAATTTTATTACACTAATCGTAAATTTTCATTAACCTTGGATACTTGGAAAAATGAATTAAAAAAATAGATTTTATTATAATAACATGCCATTGGATTAATGACTCATACGTTTTAGAAAAAAAAATTTAGCTTTTCAACATTAGGATCTGCCACATTCTGGTACTCACATAACTAGAATAATTACGAATGTTATTCATAAATATGATATTAGTGATAGAATTTTTTCTTTGTTTTTCGATAATGTATAGGGTAATACTAGTACTATTAATACTTTAAAAACAATATTAAATGAGACATTTTTTCATAATAGGTGTGCATGTCATATTTTAAATTTATTTGTTAAAAATGGTTTAAAAGTAGTGGAAGTAGTTTTACTACCCATTCATGATTTAATTTATTAAATTAAAATTTTTTTGACAAAAATATAAGAAATGAGACAATTATATAATTTATATAATATAAAATTAAAAAAACTTAAACAAGAATGTGATACCATGTAGTATTTACTAATTCTAATT
Organism: Dillenia suffruticosa; assembly: GCA_033439265.1. NCBI lineage: Eukaryota > Viridiplantae > Streptophyta > Magnoliopsida > Dilleniales > Dilleniaceae > Dillenia > Dillenia suffruticosa. The sequence goes on from JAVTVX010000029.1 coordinate 23,886,978, forward strand.
ATGAATATGATTTTATTGATAATATCGTTTTTGATTTTGCAACCACACTAATTCAATTATTAGAAATTTTTTATATATGTATAAATTTATTTTTAAAAGTTTATTATCCAATAACTTATTTAATGGTACCTAGTCTTTGTAAAATTTGTTTTGTATGTAGTCAATTTGAAAATAAAAATAGGTTTAGTGATATAGTTCAATTAATGAAAATAAAATTTTAAAATATATAATGAAAAAAATTTTTATTTTGTATTTAGTAGTAATTGTTTTAAATCCACGTATAAAACTTGAAGGTGTTAAAATTCTAATAGAATATTTTGTTGATAATTTTTCAACGGAAATATATATTAGCTGACAACTTTTAAAACAAAAAACATTTCATACTTGACAAGTTATGTTTGCATTATATGAAAGGAGCATAATAATATTGGTGGTAGTAATATAGATAGTAATAGTAGTAGTAGTTCAATAACTTATTCATTTTCAATTTATTTTAATCCTTTATATATGTTAGGAAAAAATGAAAAATTTCCCCGTCGTTACTAAATAAATTAATTTATACCAATAAACAGATAGATTAGAACGTAGTGACAATAATGATCATTTTGATATATTAGATTGGTTAAAAATAATGTATCTTATTATCTAATTTTGGTCATAATGACAAAAGATGTACGAACATTTTCGATATTCATAGTGTCATCGGAAAGTGTTTTTAGTGGAGGTGGTCGAGTTTTAAGAAAAAGGCATACAAATTTGGTAGATAATACTTTGAAATTTTTGATTTGCATTAAAAATTAGAAGGATGCGGAAAAAAGGAGACAAGACATGGACAATAACTTGGATATCGAAGATGAAGAAGAAGAAATAGAATAAATTATTAATGTATTGAAAAAAGAATGTAAAAATGTAATAAAAATATTATCCTCGTAAAAATCATATTTAATTAGTGGATTTGAAAATCCAAATGAAAAGATTCATAGTGAACATATACCGAATTTAGTACAACTACTCTAAAAATTTTTTGTGTCTCTAATTTTTTCCTTATCTATTTATTGGTTGATTTCTAAAAAAAAAAAAGAGAGTTAAAAAAATAGTTAAAGAAAAAAAAAACCAAAGAGAGTTATAAAAAAAAAAAAAAAAAAAAAAAAAAAAAAAACTAAACTGAACCGGCATGGTGAGCTTGGTTTATCGGGTTGGCTAGGCTAGTACCAAGTAAATTTCTTGGCCTCAACCTGGCCCGACCCTAGAAGGCCTCAGAACCGCAGCTGAACAGACCCGCGGTTCCTGGGCCGATCCATGAACCAGACCGGAACTTGACCAGCCCAGGAACTAGCCCAACTCGGACGGGTCTCGTCTCTAGTGGTGTCAAGTTAAAAGAAAAGGAGAATCATGAATTAAATTCAAATCTATATGAATTGTTTGGATTAATGGAATCAGAATGTAAGTTTGGAAATGAAATCTCAAAATAAATATTTGTGAAATAAGTAAAAATATGGATTTTATGAAATCTATTCCAAAGTTTTTTATATTGATTCTGATTCTGTTTCTGATTTTCGAATATAAACCATGTCTCCTATAACTACCAACCTATCCCCTTAAATAAAATTTCCATTTCAAATATTCTGTATAAACTAAATTTAATTAGACTTTACATAGTTATCGTGTGATTTATTCTAAGAAAATATAGTAATAAAACTAAAAGTCTGTGTAGCATTGAGTTTGAATTTCTCCTTTTTTTTGTTTTCTATTTTTCTTTATTTTATCTTTTATAAAGACTAACGAAGAAAGATGAGAAGAATGGAGACAAATTATTACTTACCACAAAATATTACTTTAGTAGTAGAGCTGGGATCGGGTCGGGTTGGGCCATTCCCGATCGGTTCCGAATGGTTCATGGAAATGCGGGCTAGTTCAGCTGCAATTCCAAGGGTACCTGTTTCTAGGCCAGGCTGGGCTAAAAAATTTCTTTGGAACCGGCCCGACCCAGTGAACCAGCCCAGTTGAATCGGGCCATGGCGGGCCGGTTCCGCGGTTATTTTTTTGTGATTGTGGATTATTAACTAGTTGTGTTTTTTTTTTTTGTATAATTGGATTTTTTTTTTCTTTGGTTTGTGGCTTTTTTTTTGTTTACTTGTCTTTTTTGAGCTTAATTGAGTTTTTTTGTGGGTTTTTTTTTTATTTAGTCGAGTTTTTTATTTAATTTTTTTAATGAACTAAAAATTATGAAAAAAAAGACATAAGAAATTTCTAAAGTGGTTCCACCAAATTTGATGTACTTCACCACCAAGTTTCATTTGGATTTTTAAATCAACTAATTTAATATGTTTACATTTGATATTTTATAATAATGATTTTTAACACATATATTCATTTTTTTTACACAAAAAATTTATTTTTCATCTTCTTCCTCTTCCTTCCCGAAGATAATATTCATGTCTTACTACATTTTTTCTGCATCTAACCAATCCTTTATGTAAATTTGAGATTCTAAGTTGTTGTCCACCAATTTTGACCATTTCAACGTTAAAACTCGTCTGCCTATACTAAAAGCACTTTCTAATGATACTATAGATACCGAAAGAGTTAGTATATTTTTTACCATTGCGACCAAAATTAAAAAATAACTAGTATTATTTCTCCACCAATCTAAGATATCGAAGTGATCATCGTTATCAAAACCAACTAATTTCTATGTTGTTGATATAAAAGTAATTTATTTAATGAGAACAATAATAATATTTTTTTCCCTAACATATGTAAAGGATTAAACCCAAAACAAGATGAACGTGTTGATAAACTACTAAAACTACTATCTATATCACTAACACCTATATTATTTTGTTCATTTTGATATAATGCAAACAAATTTTTTAAAATTTGGGATATTGTTTGTTTTAAATGTCCAACAGTAGTATACAGCTTCATAGGAAAACTCTCTACAAAAATATCAATTAGTGTTTTTAACCTTTCAATTTTTTGCTCTAAAATCTAAATCACTAGTTACTAAATACAAAATAAGAATTTCTTCATAATATTTTAAAATTTTAATTTTCATTAATTCAACTTTTTGAGTAAATCTTTCTATATTTTGAAATTGATTAAATACATAACAAATTTTATATAAACTAGACAAAAGTAAATAAATTATTGTGTAATATACACCGGAAAATGAATTTGTATAAGTATAAAAAATTTTCAATAAATCAACTAGTGTTTTTGCAAAATCAAAAACAATTCAATCAATAAAATTATAATCATAATTAAAATTATCAAATTCGATTAAAACGTTTTTAAATGGAAATACAACTTGTAACATTTCTATGTGGAGTTCCACATAATGTCAATTTCTAATTTAATTTTTTTATATTTTTTATTATTTAACTGATATAATGTCTAAATTCTTATGTTTTAATTGAGAAATTTTTAAATTGATAAACTAGATCACGAATAGATTGTAAAATTATTTCTACGACTTCTAATCCGTCTTTTATATATAAATTTAATAAGTGACATTCACATTTATTATAGAAAAATGTTTCATCTAATACTGTTTTTTAAAATATTTTTAAAGAATTAACTGTACACATATTGGTCGAAATATTATCTAAAGACAAAAAAAAAATCATATCGCTCATTCCAAATTCACAATAAATATTAGTTATTATCTTAATGATATTTTGTCTTGAATGTGAGTAGTCCCAAGCTAAAATTCTTTTTTTTTTTTTAAACCTCATGATTCACTTATCCATGATATATTACAACTACAAAATATTTACCCCATTTAGCTTTCCAAGTATCGAAAATTATTGAAAATCTACTCGAAATGGTTCGAAATTTACAATCAAACAATTTTTAATTCTTGAAAGCGATCTAGTTATCTCTTTCTACCTGATTTTCTATTTATAACCTGGTTGTAAAAAATTTTTAACATATTTTTCAAAGACTTCACATTCAACAATACTAAGTAGAAATTTCTTACAGGCTATCCATTCAATTTGACCTATTTTTTCGAACTTTGCATTATACCTAAATATGCCTGTGATATTTCCCTCATTGGTTATTTGTGTTTGTCTTGTTTGTAATAATCTATATGAGTGATCTCTTACAATATGTCTTTTAAAAGTGACAAATTCTCAACTCTTCAAAAATTTATAATTTTGTTGACAAATTTTACAAGTGGCCCTTTGTTTATCATAATTTTTAATAAAAAAATACCATACATTAATATCATCATTTCTGGTGCGTGTGTTATTAGATGGTGTTTGACTAAATTCAATTTCTTCTACTCTTACATTAATATTAATTTGTTTGACAATATTATTTTGAAAGAATGTGAATGGAGGGAGATGAGATTGGTATACAAATTATGATAAATGTGTTTCGACCATTTTTTTAAAAAAGATTAAAGACAATGAATTAAATTTGAAAAAAATAAAAATGTAAAAAAAATAAATGTTACCGATTTAAAGTAACTAAAAGTTATTTATTTACAAATTTTGATTAATTTGAGTTTTCAACCTTCAAATCTTACCAAATGTTGGGAGATATTGAGAAGAAAATTGTGATATTATGAAGAAAATGATAAGATTGTATATCGTAGGTGGAACAAACGGTGGGATGTGTAAATTATAAGTGAAAAAAATTGTGATATTGTAATTATAAGTTGTTGGTGTAAAAAGAATGTGATATATTATAAATTGTAGGTAGAGAAAAAAATAGTAATATTGTAAATTTTAGATAAATATTATAAGATTGAGAGAGTGAGCGGAGAATATTGTAGATTGAGAGAGAGAGTGGAGAATATTGTAAGTTGAAAGAGTATGAAAAATCATTATATGAAATTAGAAAATGAGTGTGTCTATTTATAGTAATATTTTTTATACCCTCAAACTAATTGTTTTATAGTTGTTGGTTGGGTAATTTGGGAAAAATTCAAAAAAAATCTAACTGTTGGAACTTGCCCGACGTGCTGATTCCCGATTCCAAAACCAATGGAACCAGATTGACCAAACTACAGTAGCCTGGCCAGTCCAGTTTCGGCCTAATTTCTCCTAAGCCAGTTTTCAAGTCAAAACCGACCCATGCCCAACTCTACTCAATAGCATTAATTGTTTTCTTAAAATATCATAGTAATGTCCCTTGGCATAAACTCTAATGATCATAATCTCTTTTCCCTAATTTAACATTCAGAATTCAAATATCGTATAATAAAGAAAATCAAAATAATGAGTTTTAAAATATTTTATAATTTTTAAATTGATAATTTTTTATTTTTTGGGTGAGTTGTCACCACATTAACAATTTATAATTTTGTGATTTATTTTCATCATCTTACGTTAAAAATTACACGTGTGACGCAGGAACTTTCTATTTTTTTTCCCTTTCTTTCCCTCTTTCCTCTACAACTCGTCGTTTGCCACTCCGTTTCTCTAATCTCTCTCCTACGCACGAACTTTCTATTTTTCTCCCTCTCTCTAATCTCTCTCCAAAATTAATTGAAATCTCAAGCAAAGTTGGCGTAGATTTAATTTGATTAAATCTCTTCATTGTTGATATTATTTTTGTCATAGAGTTTGGAAGGTGGATTTCGACAGAAGAAGACACCAGGCGATGAGGTGAAATTTGGGAAGAGAATGAGGATGGTGGTGACGAAAAGTTGAATTTTGTGCCCTCCTCCCCTTTTCTTGCATAATTCCACTTCTTTCTCTCTCTTTTTCATTCTCCAATATTTCGGAAGTGTTTGGAAATTGAAAACATGAATTGAAGTTTAATCAAGAGGAGGATGAGAAAAACATAGATTGTTTACGAAGAAAAGAGAAAATGATTAAAACACAAAAACCCAAATATGCAGCTAAAATATCCGGGATTTATTCATCCATTAGCCATATTCTTAAATGTTTTCCAGAAATACCACTAATTAAGTTGTAGTTGTTTTGTTTATCTCTTTACAATTATTAATGGGGTAAACAACAATTACTACAAAATGAACTGATCATCAATCTAAACCCTAGAAGTCTGCCTCCAATATAATCCACAGCAGGATACAATCACAACTCTGAATTTACCAGCAAAACAGGCATTATAGTTGAGAGGCACCCCCAACTAGAGGAGAGAAACTAACATTGAAATAAGAGAAAGATTTAGCAGAACCTTGCTACCTAGGCCTTGTTCATGTCCACAGCATAACCTGATCAAAGGCCACATGAAATATCAAATATGAACTTCTTTCCTACCTTCCTTGCCTAGATAGTCTCTCCCAGCAATATGACCAAGCCCCCTAATTCTACCAATATCTGTCGCTTCTGCCTTAATGCCCGTCACAGAAACATGATGTTCATCATCACTACTTTGAATGACAATATTGGAATAATGTACAAAATCACTGGGCATCAGAACCTTGTTGGCACTAGATCCACCTAAAAACACCTTAATAGTTGCAGGCATCTGAGGGTTAACATCATCATAGTTGAACTCAGTTGATTTAACGTCAATGTGTTTGTTTGGTCCTATCCGGATAGTCTTCCTTGGTCCATCTGCATGTGGCACTTTGACTTGCAATTCTACCACTTGGCAAGTCTTGTTGTAAACCCGAGTCATTCTTCTCCCCAGTGCAGGCATGATCAGCTGGTTCCAGATCAAGCTAACCTTTTCTTCTCTTTTCTTTTCTCCTCTCCCTTTTTTATTGGATTTGAAATGGGGCCGAAGGCCCAAACAAGCTACAACCTAGCACATAGCCTGGAGAAGTGAAGGCCTTACCAGTCCCTCCCCAGCTTTGACCCCAAGCCCAAGGGGGGATTGCGAAGCACTATATCTTTTCTTCTTCCAAATGTTCTCTCAACAGAAAGGAAAGAGTGCCGTCTGCCATAAAGAAGAATCAGAGGCAGACTTAGAATTGGTGTTTATGAAAGAAATGTTACAGAAAGCATAAGATAAAAGGAACGGCAGAAAAGGGGGAAATCCCCTCAGCACAGTGCAGATGTTTCTTATCATTACTATATCTCACCCTTGGACTACAGTTTGCTAATATAGATGATATAAGCTATCAAAAACTCTTCTATGTCTAAAGTTTTCATCTAATTAAGTTGTTTCATACATCAAGATCATATATCAGAATCAAGATTTCATTATAAACTGCAATATCCAGTCATTTAGGTAAAGTGAATAGAATGATTACAGCTTGCACAAAGGTACAATACCCTGACAAAAGTAGCCAACTGCGTTCTACTTTCTGAGCATGCTCAGAAGCCATAGATATAAATCATATACCTTTCCATACATCAAACAAGACTTCACTACAGGTTTGTTCCAAATGTTGGTATAAATATTACATGGATGTATTTGTGGGAAACAGACTCCTCGGATATCCAAGGAGCTACTACTTTGCAAGTGGATATATACAAAGTAAGACATAAATCCCTCCAAGCTATTGGAAGTTAGACCAACTATATATTATATTATGCGCGGGCGAGGGTGAGCACGCGGACACACATCCCACATTCTTCCAACATCTTTCTGTGGAATTCTAATAGACTCAATAGCTTACAATGCTTCGTGATGATGGATCACAACCACGGGAAAATGAAAAAAACCAAAAAGAAGTATTGAATTCATATGCACTGATTCTGACTAATTCTGAAAAGAAGAAAACCCTAAAAGGGGGTATCAAAAGAGAGGGAAAAAAAAGGCGCAGTCCTAGATCACATCCAACAATCAAGTGCTCAATCAAATAAACAAAACATTTCAAGCTCAAATTAAGAAGCAAGATACCCAAAAGAAAAAAGAAAAGACATAATTCAATCAACTGAACAAAACCCCATCAGTTAAAACAGTAGCAACTCAAAACCCTAAAAACGAAATTGAACATTTACCAAAATTTTTTGTCTAAGATCCAAATCGAAACCCGCTTCCGATTCGTACCAAATTGCTTCATCACGAGAGAGAGAGAGAGAGAGAGAGAGTGAGTTGGATCGAGGATGAAGAATTTATGGGCTAATCTCTAATGTTACAATGAAATTTTGTGTTTTTCTAATACTATTCCTTTAAATAAAAAGGGAGAGAGTGAGAGAGAGAGAGAGTAGATAAGACGATGCATTTTATTCTTGATGCGAGGATCATAATGCCAATTGCGTAGATAAGAATGTTCACTTTCCGACACATGTGCGAAAATAACACCTTTCTTAAAAAAATTTTTAAAACAAAAATATTTCGAACTTAACCCTACGTGTCAAGTCTTGCCATGTCAGGCTTGCATTAAAAATGGGCAGCTTAAAAAAAAAGGGCATGTCCACCTCTGGTGGACCCAATGAGCCAAGCCCATCTCCCTTTGAGGCCTTAGCAGGGCTCTTTTGGGTCTGTGTCAGCAGAGTGAAGGGAAAAAAGAATGGGCTCCTTGACATGTCCATTTGCTCTGACATGAGAAAGGTGCTTAACCTGGATCAAGGGTTCTTCGGAAATTGCATGGTTTATAATAAGGTCAATGAGGAAGGTCTAAGTCAAGATAAATTATGGAAAGCTGCCATGGCAATAACAAATGTGTTGGAAAAAATCAACATAGAAGCGATTAATGATCTGATTGAGCCATCGGAATACAGCGACGATCAAATGCTTTCTCAAATTAACAATCGTGACCTAATTTGCACTATGTTGGACCACATAGATCCACATATGGCCATATTGAACAAGGAATGGAGCTAATGCGCATTTCCTACTACATAGAGCCAGTATGCGAGAATGGTCAAGTTTTGATCCTACCTGCATCGAAGGGGGGGGGGGGATGGTCCATTCAGTAGGGTGGTTATGGTTACACTTGCAAAGGATGAAGTTTCTAAGCTTTGTGAAGATAGTCACATACTTCATTTCTCTCCGACAATTAGAATGGGAACTAAAAAATAATGGTAGTCCCCTTATTGTTGAATAAAGCCTCTGTACTGTAGGCCAATAATTAGCTATATATAAAATTTTAACCTTGTTTATTTTATTAGTGATTCTTGTCAATGATATGCCAATGTCTCCAAGTTTGAGTATATAGTGAAGCAAGTGGAGGCATCTTAATAAGAGGCTAAGAAAATAAAATAATAATTATAAGTTCAAGTTGAAATTTTTATAATTAATGAAATTATTCATAGTAACGCTTTGGCATTGCCAAATAAAAAATTAAGGGAAAAAACAAGAGATTTGAAAAATGTAAACAAGCTAATCAATATGTTAATTTAATCAATTTTTGACTCGAAAGTTCTTTCTTTTAATCTTCTTTCCTCTCTTAAGAAAGGTTCGTTGGTTGATACATGTATAATGTATTAAGAAAAACCTTTTGGACTCATTACAATAGCATATGGAGGAGGAATATGAGAGACAATGTTATACTATTATACGATTTTGTCAAAATCAAATTCTCAATTAATATTCAGTATGGAAATTGACAACAGCCCAAATATGGACTAAATCAAGTTATAATTTCGATTTTTCCAAGGCAGTCTAGAAACTTAGAAGCAAAATATATTGAGATTTTTTTTTTTATTGAATCAATCAATATCTGGAATCATATTTTGACTAATCCGATTCGAGAATTGTCGGGTCCAATTTATTGAGCGCTCTGCTAACGTATTTTTTTTTATTTTCAAGTTCTAATCGTAAAATTTTGTTAAGAGATTTAATACTCTTATTATTTGGTCAACTGTCCACGATATATTGAGATATTATATTCACACAAGCTAGTCAACCATATACCTTTCTTTAGTAATCATAGGTGGGGCTAAAATTGGAGAATAAAAGAATGGGGGCAATTGGAAATGGAAGAAGGCAAATGGGTCAGTACTCAAACCATAAGGTTGGTTGCAATTTCCCATTCAACAACAAATGCTGTTTTCTTTTTTAGTATTAAGTTGTAGATTCTCCGCAGGATATGTGATGGTTCAGTTGATAATTACTAGAAGGTATTTCCAAAGTTGATATTTGTCCCAATCAACAATCTTTTAGAACACCTATAAGTATGTCCTACATTTTTTTTTATTATCTAATAATTCGAACTCTGAATTTTAAAATTGAGAAAGAAAAATTGTAATTAGACTGTTGTCTTAGAGACTATATCCTACATTTTTGGGCGCAGGTAAAGGACATGTTCAATGGCTACGAGGTCATCGTCTTCTTGTTGGCCCCATAAAAACATTCTAACCCATCAACCAAAGTTCTAGCTCAGTAGTTGAAAGGTTCCACTTCCTAATCTCTCTCTCTCTCCCTCTCCCTCTCCCTCTCCCTCTCCCATATGTTCGTGTCAATTCAATTATTGGCTACTCAGTAGTGATGGTAGAGGGACATGAAATTTTCATGGTTTAAATCTAAGGTTAAGATATAATTTAGGGTTTAGTTCGGTTGATATTATTTCTTTTTTTTTTTTTTAATTTTTTGAATTCCAGTTTTTATTATGTAATAAAAAAAAGAAAAGAAAATAGTTCAAGCCTAAGTTTAATTAAGGCAACAAGTCAAAGCTGGTCCCAACTGCGAAATTCAGACATTGAAACTCCATTTTCCCTTTCAAGTAGAAAAAAATTGATGCTTTTAAAAGGTGAGCCTTATTATATAAGTCCAAAACCCGAAGTCTGACGGTAGTACTCTTGTCATTAATTATGGTTTTTAATTTTTCAAACCACTTCCTCCTTTTCTTATCTTGGCCCTGTTTGAATGTTCACGAACCATTTGGTAAAAAACTGACTCGATTTTTGTTGAATTTGAATTGAGTTTGAGTAATCGAATTTCAAAATCAAAAACTCATCAAATAACTTAATAACATATAATATTATTATATATTATTATAATATAAAAATAAAATAAAATATATTAATAAAATTTTATAAATTAATAAAATCAAGTTTTCGATATTATTAAATTATAAACAAATCAAGTTTCAGTGATTATTATTACTAATCGTCAAATTCGAATACCATTAAAAAGTTTGAGTTCAAGTTCGAGTATAGAGGTACTTGAAATCGACTTGACTGGATTACACCCCCTAATCTGGACTACTTTTCTTCTTCTTTTTTTTCCTATTTTAAATAAAGTAAATAAATTTATTAAAAGGCTTTTTTTTACCCTTCAAATTATAACCATTATTTTTGAATTAGTTTATCTTGACCAAAATTTTAAATGCTAAAATATCATTTTTTCTGCAATAATGAAATGTCAAGAATAGATATAAAATAAACAGTCGCTTTCCATTTCCGCGTACGATGGTTTCGTCTTGTTCAACAGCTTGCCCCGCAAATCTTCCGCTCCAAGAAAATATTCTGCGGGTGTCTCCCTGATCATCGTAACCTAAGAAGCTATTATGTTTTTTTTAGTTATATAAATATTTAAATTTGGAATCATCAAATTGAGAGAGAAAAATTATGAACACTAAACTGTCTCGTTAAAAATAGAAATTGTCGTATTCAATTTGTTAAATTATGGTCCAACCTAGTCAGAAATATACGCAACCGGGTGAGCATATCAATTGGTGTATTGACATGGACATTGAAAACAAGAGATGGGGTGATTTTATTTTCTTCCGATTGTTCCACTACAGTTTACGTGTTCAACCATTCTAATTTCATCCAACTTATCTATATTTTGTCTTCTTCAATATATTATACTTTTCAATAAAATAATTTTTTATAAAAAAAATATAACAAGTAAAATAAAATTTTAATGTAAAAAAAATTAAGAGTTTATTATTATGTATTCTTATCTTTTTTATTAAATAGTTCAATGGTGCCTATTATTAAACTTTTCTAAATAGACGATTAGAACTACGTGGTCTTTTCATATATGTATATTTTGAAAAATAGATCTATATAATAAACTCAACTCAATCTCTATTGTACCACGAGCTACCTTAATTGTTTTGTTCATCAAATTTGAAAATTTTAATTTTATTGGACAAAATTATGATTATGGTATTAAAATAATAGATAATTTATATTTTAGTGTCACTTACAAATTACTTCTGGTTATAGAATTTTGACCGCCCATGTTGGTAAATGACAGCTGAATGTCATAATCTTCTGTCAAAATCTTCTCTCTCTCTCTCTCACTCCTTTCAATTTAGGTGTGGCTTGACATAATTGAAGTGCTTTTCCCATGGTGGTGGAATCACTCACACATATTAAAAGAAAATTTTATTTCACATTAATACATTGATTTTGATATATAAATAAATTTAAATAATATTTTATACTTTATTTATAATATTTTCCAATAAAAAAATTATATTACCAGAAAACCAATAGTAACTTAATTAAATGATTTTACAAGCATTGGTATAACACCATTGAACTTGGCTGTTTTACCATATGAAAGACAACATCAGTAACTAAACTAGCACTCAAAATTCGTTTACGGGTAATTATGGCTTCTCACGAGTCCTTAAAAAATAGAAATAAAAATAATTAAGTCTTTTTCAACGCTGACGTCATGTCCTTACATCACTCAATCATACGCAACTTGGTGTTTATTTAAAGACCTTTTCAACCCTCGCCTGCATGTCCTCAATCACTGCATCGTACCTACCCTACCTTGCTGTTTAGTTGAATGCTTTTTTCAACCCACAGTTGCATGTTGGTCAGAAGATAATGATAAGAATTCACAAAATCATCTCTGTTTTTTTTTTTTTCTTTTTTTTGGTCCATACAAAATCTTCTCACCCTCTCTCTCTCTCTTTCTCTCTCTCTCTCTCTCTCTCTCTCTCTCTCTCTCTCTCTCTCTCTCTCTCTTCCTTTTCAATTAAGGAGAGGCATGACATTTGATGCGGCTTGACATTTAAGTGCCTCTCCCATGGTGGTGGACCACCGATCACTCTCAGATAAAAAGAAAAATCTATTTCAGATTAGCATGTTGAATTTAATATATAAACAAATTCCAATAATATTTTATTCTTTATTTATAATATTTTTATTAAAAAATTATTATATTACTAAAAAACCAAAATAAAAACCAAAATTCTATTAAATATTAAAATTTTATTTATTGTATTAAATAATAAATAAAAACCAGTAACTACAGTATTGTATTACAAGCATTCGTACACATCATTGAACTTGGCTGTTTTACTATAGGCAAGACAACATCAGTAACTTCAATAGCACACAAAATGAACAAAACATGTCACCAGAAGAAAGTGTTCTATCCCACAATTATTGTTTATTATACTGAGACAACAGAACAGGTGCAAGTCATCTTTCTCCCCATGACGCACGCACCAGGATGCAATCCCATCTCCGGCTTTTTACCTACACGCAAGTGAAGCGATTTCATATAAGAGGTTGGTCTCCTCACCATCATTCAGACTGTTCATGAGGGAGGGGTGGGTGATAGTGCACAACCATCAATTTCACAGGGTGGGACAGAATCTCTCTCTCTCTCTTTCAAAATAAGCTTGGATACGCCATTGAAAATGGTACCGTTTGACACATTCATCTCAACTTTTAGGTCGGGACACTTTCTTTCAAATTAATTTCCAATGGACTTTGAAAAGAAAAAAACAAAAGATGCACTAAATAAGTTGGACCAAATGGTGCCTCCTTAATGCATCTAAATGGTTCATGTGTTTACATTTGAGTAATGCTAAATGGTCCCATGATTAGTTATTTGGTCCAAATATTTTATAAATTTCATGGTCAAATAAATCTTAATCTTGTTTAGTGACTGATCTTAATAAAAAGATTTTTTCATAATTAATTATTAGTGATTAAGTCATAAATGCAATAGATTATCCCAACGTAAAGTGGTGATGACACTAATTTTCTTTTTTTCGATTTTGAGAGTTACCCTAGACGATGTCTTTCTCGGGACCCGTGAAACTATGGAAGCGCAACCCAGCAAGCCATCCAAAGCCCCTGCGATGATCAAACCGAACCTCGCATCAGTCAAAAAGTCTAAAACCTCCGCACAGCAGAAACAACTACTAGAATGCACACAAAAGTTAATTAATAAATGAATAAATAAATAAGTAAAATAGAGAGAGAGAGAGAGAGAGAGAGAGAGAGACTTGAGGCGAGAGAAGTTGGTCCAGGAGGATACGACGCCCTTGAGCTTGAGTTTGGAGTTGGCATCAGTCAAGATTATGATTTTGGAGTAATTCACAAAATCACTGGGCATTAAGAGTTTGTAATCGGAGGAATCAGAATCAGCACGGACCCAAACGACGGCGTTTCGGTCAGGATTGGAATTGTAATAGCAGAACCTGGTAGCCTTCAATTTTATGGATTGACCTGGTTTCATTTCGGTTTCCGACCGGATAAGGTGGGAAGGCCCCAGAACTTCTTGCAGCTTCACCACCTCCTCCGCTCGATTCTCGACTATGGTAAATCTAGATAGGAACGGGATGTTGGAATCCATCCGCATCTTCTTCTCTTTAAGAGCGAGAGAAAGAAAGAGAGAGAGAGAGAGAGAGAGGTACAGAAAACAATCTTTCTTCACATGGATAAACCAGCTGAATATTTTTATAGGTATAAACCAGCTAAAGTCAAATGACTTTAAAAGTAAGTAGAGAGAGAGAGAGAGAGAGAGAGGTGGAAAAGGTGGGACCCATGTGAAGAAAGATTGAGAGAGACATGTGAATAAGGTGGGACCCATAAATGAAGTCTCTTTAGAGTGGGTAATGGTCCACGTCAGCTCACATCTTAACAAGAATTGACGCACGAGACTAATAATTGACTCGCGTCAACAAGTTATATAAATACCATGTCACGGGGGCACGCGCGTCAACTCTCCAAATCATCTTTGTCCACGTGTCGTACCACGTCATCCCACCCAGGCTAATCGTGTGGACCAAACTTTTTCCCTTTAGAGACAGAATAAGGAAAGGAAACCGGAAGTCCATCAAGCCAGCCAAAAGAAGCCCTGTCATCTCCCACCTCTTCTTTGCGGATGACTTTATGATCTTCGTTAAAGCTGACCACTACAAGATAAAGAGTGTTTTCAGCTGCCTGCAAAAATTCAATGAGTTAAGTGGGCTTTCTATAAATCCCTCAAAATCCAAATTGCGGATCTCTCCTAAAGCCTCCTGGTCCTTGAAAAGATCCTTGGCAGGTTTCAGCAATTTTAGAGTTACTAAAAACTTGAGAACTTATCTTTGAGTCCCCACTATCCATAAGAGAGTGGGAAGGGACACTTACAAGTCTCTTGAAGATAAGATTCAAGCTAAACTGGCCAACTGGAAGATGAATCTCCTGAACACAGTGGGCAGAGTCACTCTCATCAAGTCTATTATCTCTTCAGTCCCAATTCACAACATGCAAACTTCCTGACTGTCTGAAGGTACCTGCAAGTTTTTGGATAACTTTAGCAGAGGTTTCCTTTGGGGAAACCTCCCTGGTAAAAGAAAAATCCACTTAATTAACTGGGAATAAGCTTGCAATTCAAAAATTGATGGTGGCCTGGGATTGAGAACCAGCAAAAGAAACAATATTGCCTTGCTCTCTAAGCTAGCATGGAGGATTTCTCAAGAAGATAAGACTCTCTGGAGTCAGGTCATTCGCAGCAAATATTTGCAAAAAGAAAACTTTCTTCATCATAACCTTAAGCCCTCCTGCTCCAATATTTGGAGAGGTATTGCCAGAAGCAAAGCCTGTCTATTGCAAGGCATCAAATGGAGAGTAGCGACGACTCAGATATAAACTTCTGACATGATCTCTGGGTGGGAAAAGAAAAGTTAGCCCGTCATGCTATCATCCCGTAAGACCAAATCCCCAATGACACCAAACTTAAATGCTACCTACAGTATGGAAACAACTGGAACCTTGAAGAGCTCAGGAACGTCCTTCCCCATAAGAAAATAGAGGAGATCAGAGCAACAATCCTCCCCACCTCTAATCTTCACAAAGATACTTTCTATTAGAAAGAGACCGCTGATGGTACTTTATCAGTCAATTCAGCTTATTATTTTCTCCAAAATGTCAACTCTCATTGTCAGTTCTCAAAACCTGAATCTTAGCATTAAATTGTGTACAAATCATGTTATGAAATGATTGAAAACAAGTAAAAACTTCATTCTTTGCTTTCATCAAATAAACCCATGTCATTTTAGTACAACAATCAATAAAGATAACAAACCATCTATTATCATCTGACAATGAAACAGTATGTGTAGGGCCCCATACATCAAAATGAATTATCATGAAAGGAACTGTACTTTTAATATTAACTGAAGGATAAGAAGTCCTTGTATGTTTAGCATACTCACAAGAATCACAAACTAATGAATCGAAATTGCATTGCTTAAACAAACTAGGATATAATTTCTCCAAAATAGAAAAAGATGGGTGCTCTAATCTTCTATGTCATTGAATTAATTGTTGATTAGTAGACATTGAATCTCCTAAT